>OX235267.1:10756431-13636431 GCA_944472135.2 Trichobilharzia regenti
GTAGAAATGAGCCTTGTACTACATCCTTCTTTGAAATATCAGTTCCTTCATAGTTTAGTTTCAGTAATAAGTGAATGGAATGTAGTCTACAAATTCATGAAATTCGCATACTGACGTACTACTTTCCTAGAATCCTAGTTGATGTCTCCTCAGGAAAGTGGGAAATGAGCATTGCACTTGCGTAAACTCAATAGGCTGTGAACTGCTGGCAATGAAAACGACAACAATTTTTGGTATTACTTAATTCCAAAAACGATCACATAATCTTTTATTCCGACTTCTGGTTCCATCAGATGAAATTAAAGGGAAGAGCTGAGAATAGAAGGGGTGTTGAGGGTTAGACAGTATAGATTTAGACCATTTCTCGCATGAGTTTAGATGTCTTTTAACTAATGCATTAACGAGTTGACGAAATGGTACACCACTTGCCCTAATGACAACCTTAATACCCTACACAATACGACATAGTCGTTTTTGAGTAATTCAGGAAAGAATAAGGGGGAGCAGTAAAGACCAATGCAAGAGTTAACAAGTTGTAAAAAGAGAGGTTGAATGATTCTTGACTGTCTTGACTACATAACATGGTAACCTAGACTGAAGGTTTTCTTAGAAATCGACAAGATATAGAATGACCAAGAAAGACCAGAGGATAGATTTACTCCAAGGTATTTTATGTTAGACTTAGTTTCTGTTTCAGTGTCCTCTTTGATACAAGCATCTTGTGAACGACACAGTTTTCGCAGTTCACGCTTATGAGTGAGGGGAAAGTTAGCTGCCTGACATTTAGAGGGATTTAACGTAAGACCACGTACCTTAGACTACAGACAGGAAGCAGTTAAGTTTGCTGCAGTCACATTGTAACATGACAGGAAGTGAGACGGTCAGATCACCAGCATATTTGACGAAGTTGCTCTCATTAGAAAGAGAAAGGTCATGTAAGACGAGAGAGAAAAAAGAAAAAGAGAGATAACAATACCCTGAGGAACACCAGCTCCAGCAGGCGAGGTAGAAGATTTACCCTAATATACAGTATGCTGCATTCCATTTGAGAAATGATAATGCAACCAATCAACTGCCCAGGACCCGTGTTTGCACGATCGAAACCTTATTCAACTAAAGTCATCTAGGCGCTGAGTCAACAGCAACGGCGAATGCTGAATGACCGAAAACTAAGTACAAATGTGACAAAGCACAAATCCAGTTGCAAAGTAGGAGACGAGTCCCGGGTGGAAGAAGAGATTACCGAAAGGTATCAATTTTTCATTTGACAAAGAGCAAGATTATGAACTACACTTATCATTTGTTGAAATTTTGGAGATCATTTATCAATGTTTCGCATTTAGTTACGCACAGACTGTCATTCTGAGTAGCTTTCAGTATGAGTTTGCAGAGAAGTCCACCTGTTTAATTTACCATATTCCATGTAGCACACGAAGGTAGAGACATAAAACTAAATGGAAGTTTAACGAGAGAAAATGTGAGGGAAAATAAATAATGACAAGGAAAAACATGAGTTGAATAGATATGTGAGATTACACAGAGTGAATGCACCAGTACCAGTACCAAAGATTTGCAGTCACATCTCCGGTATTTCTTCCAGCCGACTGTCAACAATTTTATGAACCAATATCACTTTTTCATTTGACCGACCCAAACGCATTTTAAACCTTAACATGTGCTGGTCAGCATTGTCCCTGGAGGAAGGCGATGGCTTAGTATGCCAGCACGTGTTCTAGCCATCTCAACCTATTCAGCTTCCCTACCTTGAAGGCTAACTAACCCTCCCCACCTAAACATTTATGCGTAACCTCAACAGCACTCGCCATATTATACTGCTTTACTGATGAGATAGAACGCGGACACCTATAATCAAACACCGGTATTATTTTCATATTTTACAGCATCAGGGGTTACTTCTCATAGTCTAGGTGGACAATATCATCAGCAAACCGTAAGGTGATGAGAATATTCCCT
Source organism: Trichobilharzia regenti (assembly GCA_944472135.2). Taxonomy (NCBI): domain Eukaryota; kingdom Metazoa; phylum Platyhelminthes; class Trematoda; order Strigeidida; family Schistosomatidae; genus Trichobilharzia; species Trichobilharzia regenti. Next base: position 10,758,406 of record OX235267.1, read on the forward strand.
GATAAGTCTTTGAAGTCAATTACAGACTATCATATTATTATATGTGTGATTGAATTGAACTGTTATAAGGATGACAGTTTAAGAATTCAGCTTTGTATTACATCCCACTCGGAAATGTGTTTTCTCGGATAATTCGCAAACAGTATTCAGTGAACAGAAAACATTCTGTAGGCTTGATGAAACTCGTAAACTGACGCACTACTTTTGCAGGCAATATACTATTTCCTCAATAAAATGAGAATTGAATACTTCGGCTGCATAAAACGAGTAAGTAGTATTCTGGCAATACCAATGACTACAACAAGTCTAGGAGTTAAGCACTACAACTTTTACTTTACTGAATACACCAGCAGACTTTACATAAACACTTGACAGATCAAATTTATACAGGGAGTCAGTAAGATTTAGTAAACTAAAAGTGCTTTCGGTTTCCACAGGAGTTCTCCGTGCCGAATTTATTCCTTCAAGGGCCTACTAAGATTAAAACTTCAATTAAATAACACTGATGTGGAAGAAATTCCATTCTTCATTACTACACTTAATGAAAATGAACTTAATGAAAAGGAATGCACTAAGAACTCAGTGCAACTCGATACACAATAGTATATATACAAATAAACTGAAAAATAATGCCCTCCTTACCTTCTAAACAACTTGTCTTTATTCCAGGATTATAATTTTTCACCTATGAGCCTGAGTTATGTCTATGTCTACGCAATATTACATCAGTTAAATCTTCCCCGAAAACCAAGGCCACTTGAAACCAATAGCAACATAGCAACAAGCGTCATTGAGGGGATATGCAATAAAGTCGCTCAACACTAAAATATAAAAAAATACATTTAAGTGTTCGAAAATAACATGCGTCAGCGTAATACGTAGCAGCGATAGTACACAGAAGGCGATTTATTAAGCTGAAAAATGAGCAGTTTAATGCGGTTAATAACGTCGATAATAAATGCGATAATCTAGGGAAAGTGGAATTACTAATCGTAATAGAATATATAAGGAACGATAAAATTGTCCGGGGATCTGTAGTCGGTAGACGAAGACGATACGTGAATAATATACGAGATGTGATTAAATGTAATAATATAGGAAATATCGATGTTAAAATAATAGTGACGTGATTTATGTATGAAAATATTAATCAGTTAAATGAGTAATCAAATGACAATTACGAATAAAGACAATAAAAAATGAAAATTCATTGTAAGTCATATTTCGATGACTTGCACGTAACGTTTAGGCCAATGGACTCGTCTACCAGATCGTGTTGTTTTCGCAGGCTTCTCTGTCGACGTTGAAGCTTGTGTAGATGTAGGTGTTGGCACGTCGTTCAGCTGGTTCTTATCGTTGACTTCGAAATCGTCGAGGAACGCTGGTTTGACTCTGTCGATACTGATGGCTTCTGTTTTATTCAATCTTTCTATCGTGATAACTTTCGCGTTTCTGTTTAGAACTTTGAATGGGCCATCATAAGCGGGTTGAAGTGGTCGTTGTACACCTTCTCTCCTGACGAAGACGTGAGTACAATCTGTCAGTTGTGACGGGATGTATGACGCTCGTTCCTGCTGACGTGGAATTGATATCTTTAGCTCGTTCATGTGTCGTTTTAGCTGATGCACGTAACCAGTCATATCGTGTGGAACTTGTTACCCGGGGTGAAAAATTCTCCTGGTAATCGTAATGTTGTTCCATAGACTAGTTCGGAAACACAGCAGCCAATATCTTTCTTTATAGTAGCTCGTATACCAAGTAATACTAGTGGAAGTTTGGTTGACCAATCGTTTTGAGTCAAAGAAGCAGCGAGCGCAGCTTTGAGTTGTCGATGAAATCGTTCGACCATACCGTTGGAACTAGGATGATACGCTGTCGTTCGTATTCGTTTAATGCCTAGTAATTCAGTTAGTTGGTCAAACAGTCGGCTTTCAAACTGGGCACCTCTGTCTGTAGTGATAATTGATGGGACACCAAAATTGGCTATCCAGTTTTCGACTAAAGCTTTAGCTACCGTTTCAGCTGAGACGTCGATTAATGGAACTGCTACTGGCCAACGAGTAAATCTGTCAATGCAGGTTAGAATATAGTTGAAACCATTGGAAGGAGGCAGTGGACCAACTATGTCTACATGTACATGGTCAAATCTAGAGTCGGGGTTAGGGAAGCGACCAAGTGGTGCTTTGGTGTGCCGGTTGATTTTGACTCTTTGACAAGACAAGCAATTTCGTGTCCACTTCTTAACGTCGCTGTTAATGTTTGGCCAGATAAATCTTTCTCTTAGTAGCTTGGTAGTAGCGCTAACACCAGGATGCGACAAATTATGTAACTTCTCGAATACTGTATGTCTCATAGCTATTGGAACGAAAGGTCGATATTTACCTGTAGAGGTGTCGCAGATAACTTTTGTCGTGCCGAAAGGAATTGCCTCGAGGTTTAGAGATGTTGTTTTAGAAGACATGATCTTTTTGAGTTCGGCGTCATCTCGTTGTAAGTTTGAGAGATGTTCGTAGTCGATGTCTGGGCATACAATGTTATCAATGTGCATACGTGATAAAGCGTCTGCCACTTCATTGTTTTTACCCTTTATGTGTCGCAGATCGGAGGTGAACTGGGATATAAACTCGAGATGTCGTAGTTCACGTGGAGAGTAGTTATCCTGTTTTGCTGATAAGGCTTTCGTTAGAGCCTTGTGGTCTGTAAAGACAGTAAAAGGTGTACCTTCCAGCATATGTCGAAAGTGCTTGATTGCTAAATAAACAGCTAATAACTCTCTACCAAAGGCGCTATATCGACATTGAGTAGGATTCAGTCGTTTCGAAAAGAATGCAAGGGGTTGCCATTCGCCATGTACCTGCTGTTGTAAAACTGCCCCAATGGCGACATCTGAAGCATCTGTCATGAGAGACAGGGGGCGTCATTCTGGCGTCTGACTAAGAGCGTCTTGTCATTTAGTGATTGTTTAACAGCTTCGAATGCTTTAACAGCTTCTGCAGGCAAATGGAATGAACGACTATGTCCACGTAAGCAGTCGGTCAACGGTTGCAAAACTCTAGCACAGTTCGGGATAAAACGCCGGTAAAAATTGACTAGACCCAAAAATCGCCGTAGTTTCTTGAAAGAATCTGGTAATGGATAGTCTTTGATGGCTTGTACATCGTCGGGGACTGGTCTAATTCCTTGATTGTCAATCAAGTGACCGAGGAATTTCAGTGATTTCTTACCAAATTCGCATTTATCTAAATTGATAGTCATGCCGTATTTGTGAAGTCTTTCGAACACCGTCTTCACATGTTTCACATGCTCGGTTTCGTCTGCACTTGCAATTAGTAAGTCGTCAATGTATGCGTAGACGAAGGGCAGGCCGCGGAGTACTTGGTCGATGAGACGTTGAAATGTCTGAGCGGCGTTCATCAGCCCGAAAGGCATGCGCACGAATTCGTATAAGCCGAATGGCGTGGTGATAGCAGTTTTTGGAACGTCATCCGGGTGGATGGGAATATGATGGTACGCTCTGACAAGGTCGATTTTGGAGAAAATTTTAACCTCTGGCAAGTTGCTGGCGAAATCGTGAATATGCGGTATGGGGTATCGATCAGGTACCGTTTGCTTGTTTAAAGCTCGATAATCCCCGCATGGCCGTATCTCACCAGAAGACTTTTTGGGTACCATGTGCAGCGGTGAAGACCAAGAGCTGTTGGATGGTCGAATAATGCCGAGCTCTAACATTTTATCGAACTCTGTTTTTGCGATTTTAAGTCGATGTGGGTCAAGGCGTCGAGGACGTGCAAAAACTGGTGGTCCAGTGGTTTTAATGTGATGAACCACTTGATGCTTTAGTTCTGTTGCTCGGAAAGAGGGTTGTAGAAGGTCAGGGAACTGATTTACTAAGTCAGTATATGGAGATGCTGGTGTGCGTGTGACCATCAAGTTCAGCGATGATGCACGGCTAATCGTACCAGCGATGTACCTTTTATTGAGCGAGTCTATAAGCTTAGGGCTAACCGGATCAACCAGCAGTTTGTGTTGCTGTAGAAAATCTATACCAAGGATTGGGGATGGAACGTCTGCGATGATGAAAGACCAAGTGTAGGTATTCTGCAGACCAAAATCTAAAGTCATTCGTTTACTACCATATGTAACAATATTAGACTTATTAACGGCTTGGAGCGTAACTGCAGGGTCAGGATGTTGACGTTCCTGCGTAGTCGGAGGGAGAACACTAACCTCTGCTCCTGTGTCGACTAAGAACGTAGTACCGGTATTTCTATCTGTTACATAAAACAAACGACTGCTAGATCGTAGATTGCCAACAGTAGAAGTTTTCATACATGACGATATATCTTTTGGTTTAGCCTGAAAGTTGCAAGGTGAACGACACCGTCGTGCATTACTTCCGTAACTACGGTGGTACCAGCAAATAGTATCGTGATGTCGTGACGTGCTGGGTGATCGAGAAAGACGTCGACGAGACGAGCTTCTAGAACGGCTTGGTCGTGTGCGTGTGGTCAGTGCTGCTAACTGACTCAGTACGGTGTCGACTTTGTGTTCTAGAGCCTGTATCCTGTCGTCAGTGTCTGGCATTCTGCTGGTGGAAGCAACAGATTGAGGTGTTGACCTCTCATACATGCGATCTGCGATTTTGGCAAGCTTCTCAATGTCAATGTCGTCATCTCCGTAAGCAAGAACTTGTTGAATGTTTGCAGGAAGTCGTCGCAACCAAATTTGGTAAAAGAGACTTTTGTCGATATCTCTTCCTGCTACTAGGCTTTGCATGTGCCTCATGAGTTGTGATGGGGTTTTATCGCCTAGCTCTACGTTGCTTAACAAACGATCGAGTGCTTGCCTATCAGAAAGTGAAGTGCATCGAAGTACTTCTTCTTTCAACTTGTCGTAAGGAGCGTCTGTGCTGGGCTGAACTATGCATTGTCGAACCTGTTCGGCGATTTCGTCTGGTAGTACTGTACTCAATATGCCAAATTTAACCGTCTGTGACGTAAGCTTATTGGCAGTGAAATAATTTTCCAGTCGTGCAAACCAAAGATGGGAGTCTTTGGGCCTAAAAACTGGTACAGTAAGAGAAATGGTACCAACAGATCCCAGCTGTAAGGTATCAGGGGTATCGGAAGACATGATACAATTCGTAGAAAAATGGTTTAACAGTAACAAAATGGCAAAAATTATGCACACCAAGAATATGGTAAAACAGAAAAACATGCAATGCAGGTGCTTACCACAGATTACTGCAAGTTGTGCGATGAGAAAGCACAAGAATCAGCTCGAAATGTCTATTATATGTATATATATCCGATAAAGTTAGAGTTTAATTAATCCAGCAAGTGTAATGATGCGTCCGGGTGAACAAAACGTCGTTGGAGTCAATAAGTTATCGTCACAGTGAACAAGTTATCGTCGAGGTGAAAAGTTGTCGTTGCGATGGACAATTTGTCGTCGGGGTCGAAATTTGTCGTTGGGGTCAACAATTCGTCGTCGAGGTGAACCAGTTATCGTCAAGGCCACCAATTTGTCGTCGCTGTCGAAATTGGTCGTCGGGTCGAAAATCACATCGGGCTCACCAATTTTGTTGCGTGCGTTGTCTGACTAAACTGCTGTACACATATATTTTATGTATTTCTTCGCTCTTATTGATGCGCGCAGACATTGTGGCTACTCGACGCCCACAACGTAAATCAAAAGGCACTTGTGAAGATTACGAATATGTATTGAAGCAGTAGTCAAATTCGAAATTGTGTCAAGGTAATATTCAACAGTGAATGGACAAGTATTTGCAAAGTATATATAAAATCAGTCTGTATACACATATAATGCAAGTATACAAATTAGATTAAAAAGCATGTTTACGGTTGGTATAGGGGTACTACATCACCAGCCCTTTTTTGAAATGAATGGAGAAATAACTCTTAGTCAACCCTGTAGCCTCTTTGAAAAGTCTTAATAATTTGAAGCAGTTTGTTTATAGGCAGGGCAGAAGTATTTTAGATGCTGCTGCTGTGTTACATCATAATATCGTCTCCACGAAACTCGAAATACAAACAGTGCTCAGTTCCAAAGTAAGCCATTCTCATGTCTTCGGAATTCAGAAGTGATCAGGCTTCGGATATCCCCCAGCAGCCTCTCTTCAAATCAATCAGTAAGACATTCTCTGCTTGGATATCCCAAATGAACTTTGCGAGCCGTAAGTTGTCCTCCTCCTCCTCTGTGAAGAAAATATTCCTGCCCGTCTGGCCCCCTGCATGTGCATCAGTCTATCAATTCATACGCTGTAATGGAGCAGGATTAATGGGCAGTGGACAGCGAACACTTACCACGTGGATACGACAACATATTCCAGCATGATTTTACAAGGGAAATAAGGAAGTGTGTCAAGGAACTTATCCCTATGTTCCTATTGTTACGAAGACGCTCCGCACCGATAAACACTATGTACTTTTTTTGACTTTAACTCCAAAACGCCAGTGTTTTAAGAAGGAAGTTTTAATGTTTGGCAGTTAAAGTGGAGAACAGTACAAGTCTACTAACAATTGTTTTATGCAAATTTATTACGTACTTTCATTAGTTTTCCTTCGTCTTCGTTGATCTTGCAAACGATCGAACCATTCGCGCCTTCGAGTTGTCCAACAACGGCTACTAGTTCCAAAAACAAACGTTCAATGCTCACTTCCATTGACGGGAACAGTGATTGTTTCTGTCCTCTCTCTGTACACCGGCTGTAGAATAATCATTTAGGCGGTCTGAATGTGTTCGAATTGAATGTGGCCTGTTGCATAAGAAAGATTCCTCTTCACTTGAATCAAGAGGAGCTCATTCGGACTGTTGTAATTTGGGAGTATTGATTCATGTGTGGATTGACATACAAGGACGGTGGGACGGGAGAGGAATCAGAGTAAGCGAAACCCCGCCTTCTCTCCATGGCGGACTGCATGCGAATTCGATTATTATGCTGTGGTGCATCAACATTTTCACGCTTTACAATGTGCTGAACGCTGCACATGGCCAAATACGAGCACTGCTGTATTTACCAGCACAGATAAAAACCTGGAAAGTGTATTGTAAGCGAAATCAAATATTTGAAGTACGCGAAACAAATGGTAGCCTGCTTAACTCGGCGAAGTGCATATGAAGCAATATGAAGCACTTTAGTCAAGTATTCTCTGATAATATTGGTGCCAGCTTTGTAAATTTTCCAGAAGGTAACTTGAAAATGGCACCCTTATACATTGGAAAGGATACTGTCCTAAAGTGGCTTCTAAGGCTCAATCCTGGTTAGTCCAGTGGCCCTGATGAACTCCACCCACGTATATTAACAGCATTGGCTGAAAGCATAGCCGAGCCATTGTCGGTAATCTTCAATATGTCTCTGGACCAGTTTAAATGTCCAAGAGACTGGAAAGATGCCATCATTAGTCCGGTCTTCAAAACCGGATCTAGAAACTTAGTTCAGAACTATCGTCCTGTTAGTTTGACCAGTATTGTTGTTAAACTACTAGAAAGAATAATTCGTGATGGTATCATTCAGTTCATTGAAGGGAACAAACTTTTCGCTGTGGAACAGCATGGTTTTAGAGCAGGTCATTCTTGCTTGACCAACCTTCTTTTGGCCAGAGAAAGTTGGGCAAGCTCAGCTGATGCTAATATACCGGTGGATGCCATATTCATAGACCTTAGCAAGGCGTTTGACAGGGTTTCTCATTCAGGTCTTCTAGTAAAGTTAGGTAGTCTGGGAATCAATAAAGTGGTTACCGACTGGATTCAAGACTTTCTAAAGGACAGAAGACAAAGAGTACGAGTTAACGGGGTTTTATCAACATGGGAATCGGTTAAGAGTGGCGTTCCTCAGGGTACAATTCTAGGCCCACTTCTTTTCCTGATTTATGTTAATGAGATTCCATCGGTAGTTAAGTCATCCTGCTTACTGTTTGCTGATGACATCAAGATATGGAGGGCTTTGCACGATGAAAGTGATCAACTTGCTTTGCAGGAAGATTTAAACTTGTTAAGTGATTGGTGTAAGCGCTGGGCCTTGGAGATTAACTTAAGCAAGAGTGTAGTTATGCGTGTATCCCGTAGTCACGTGCACAATTACTCAATGAATGGCATTACTCTCCCAGTGGTCACTGAGTACTAGGACTTGGTAGTGGTTTTGCAGCATGACTTGAAAACAGCAACAAACTGTAGAACTGCAGCCACTGAGGGTTTTCGAATGTTATGGGCCATATGCAAGGCTTTTGCGAACTTTGACGCTGATATATTTCGTATATTACATCCGACTTATATCAGACCTCATTTGGAATATGGGATCCAGGCAGCGAGCCCGTGTTTCAAATACGAAATAGACTTATTAGAAAGGGTGCAAAGAGTAGGAACTAAGCTAATAAAGGGTTTCTCAACCCTGTCATATGAGGAGAGGTTAAGTCGACTGGGTTTATTTCCGCTGTCATACAGACGACTTCAGGGTGACCTAATACTAGCATACCGTATCCTAAGAAATGATTTCGGAGCTAATTTATCTAAATTATTTCTTCCTTCTAGCACCAACCAATTGCGAGGACATCACCTCAAGGTCCGAAAACCACGGTCGAATCGTCTGCGTCTGGAAATCCGTTTTTCGCATCGAATTGTGAACCATTGGAACTCCCTACCGGAACACGTCGTATCAGCGCCATCCGTTGATTCATTCAAGGCGAGATTGAACCTCCTGTATGCAATAAATCGAAAGGATTAACACAGGCATATAGCCTACTATCCTAAATAAATTGTAAACTGTAAACTGAAAGCAAATTCTGGATTATTCAATGGCAAATATTCAGTGTGCATGTGTAAAATCAGATTGTGATAAAGTAAAATATAGTCACATGAGTTGGTTTCATAAGCGTTATTGTAGGGGTAGTACGCTCCTATTGTAGGTTGATTTGTTTTAATAGTCTAGCTTCACAGTTTGGTTTGTGCACGCTGCCGATGTGAGTTAAGTCGTTTCTTCCCTCAGTTGGTCTGCAGTCATAAACTGTTGCGTTTTCAATAGATTGTTCGAGTTGTAACTTGTAAATAAATATTCCAGTCTAACTTATATAAAGTTTTACTCTTGAATACATAGTGGTAATGTTATTCAATTGTGCTTTGTAGAAGCCATGTGGATGCCTCCAGTTTGTGATAACCCTCCACCTCTTAAGATTGAAGATGAGCTGCTTCCTTCAACACTTGGGACCGAAACGCCTACTGTCTCCTTCTCCAGTAGTTCAAGTAGTGACAATCAAGAGAATTCACAATATCAGGCAGCGAATATCAGATTTGAATTCTATCCTGTCCCGGTAATCAGTAGTTTATTTGTTTTCTGTTTGTTCTATTGTGAGCGTGTTGGTGAGATTGACTTTTTGCGAGTTGATGTGTGTAAAATGATCTAGTGATTCAACTCAGTCAGGTGACTTGACTCCCAGTTGAGTCGTCTGTATGGAGAAGTATAATTACGTGCAAGTGGGAACTCAACGTTTAATGTATTCCTCTGAAAATGTAAGCATGTTTGTCTGAGACAGAAGGACTAGTTCGTAAATTTATCTACTATTAAGTAGTCTTATGGATACTCAGTAACTGTTGTTTCGGATCAAATTGCACGATTATCAGTGTGGGATTCATAAAATTCAGTGTTGAATACTAGAAATCAAGGCGTTCAGTTGGTAGAATAAGAGGCTGGATTTACGACCCTATTGATGTGGTATATGAAAACGTAGATTTGGTCATGAGTCGGGAGAGTGGTGCCTGAACATGACTATATTTTCAATGGGAATTCATGTGGAAGGCTACTGACCATTGTTTTGCCAGCCAAGATGATTGGGACTTTGTGTTCAGTGATTTCGTCTCTCCAACCAGCATGTCACATTTCTCAAGAAGGGATTTGATGGTTGTGGTGTTTAGGTTACGGAGGGCCGAATACTCACCTCCTGAAGTACTTAATATATATACGCATTGGAGAAAGTCGGTCTTGAATTGTAAATATTTGGTTTCAGTTTTATCCAGGTGAATTAAATGCTTTTGACCACTCTGATTTGTAGCGTGCCAGATGCTTGTCGTTTCCATATCAAGCCTTACCGTCTCACGGAACAACAGTGTATTTGTATACGTGGACTGTTCCTGCACCTGATGTCGTTGCCAAGCTTTGCTGGGTGAAGGAGACTTGTTTTGAAAAGACAGACGGGGCTATTGGGCTTTTGTTTTCGAAACCGATTTCCAAGGTGATTCTAAGCATATTTTATGAACAGTTATCTCTGAGTGAATATTTTGTTTTGTCTCGTTTCCTTGTGAGGTGCTATTTCACATAAGTGTTTAAGTGGTAACCTCTGTTATCCTTGTGCAACCGAAGCTTCACTACGGGATACAGCGTTGAATGTGTGGATTGATATCATTATGACTGGATTTAATTAGAGTAGTGAAAGTTATAACCTTCTTGATCTAAGAAGTCAGTGAATTACAAAGAAGAATGAGACGACTTTGTTACACCTTGATTAGTACTTCTGTTGAAAAGTGATAGAGAAACTTCACTGTGATAGTTATCTAATTTCACTGACAACTAGCTGACTGGCTGAGTCCACTAAATCATGTATTCTCGTGGACGACAACATGAGAGTGGTAATTGACTAATGGATGGGACTGTGGTGAGTGCGCAGTCACTTTTAAACTTAACCTGATGAATAAGCCTAAATGACCCTAGTCAATATGTTAGGGTGACCACTCCAACTGAATTTGAGTCTTCATCTTGTCTGAAAAGACACTGGCATTGTGGTGGACAATTCCGCCAGGCTCGGGTTTCCACGGCTGATATACTTGTGCTCACCTGTCTTCTTTTGTTGCGTCTGCACCATGTGCCGTTGGATTTTGGTGTCAAATGCATACACTTATCTATTGGGATATGTGGGTAAACACTTCTTCGAAACGTGTTTTGTTAAGCCATTGTTATCTGACAAATGTGTGCAGGAAGCTGGGAGAGGTAATGTCTCAAAATTGTCTTCAGATCATTTTCCTACTTTCCCAATCTTGAGTTTCAATAATTCGCGGTTAATAGACTTATTATGCATTCTGGGATTGTGTCTCATTGGTTTTCGCACACGGATATTAATCAACATTCTGAGGGTTTGGAGCACTTCCATCTGCTTCCACGGGGTTGACACGTTAGATATCAGTTATTGATTATGGCTCGTAACATAGTACTTGGAGAAAATTGTGCACAAGGGAAGTCAGTTGACAGGTGTACGACGAAGGGAAGTTGGTTTTACTTGAGTGTGGAGTGTTAGGACACATTTGTAACCTCCTGCACATTGTTGACTTCATATGATTTGACACAGTCTGAAATTATAGCCGGAATTACTAAGTGAGGAAGCTGAACTTTCTTTGGTGTTCTTTCCTTTTTGTAAACAGAAAGAATATGTTTGTCGAATTCCCCTGTATTTGACACGTGGTATGGCTCGTTCGCGTGTCCGATTGGTTGGAAAGCTTACACTTAGTGAATGGGAATTGGAGAGCATAGAATCAGCCCACTCAGTGATATGTGAACTGGTTACAAATATGGGCCATTTGTCACATGTTGGTCAGAAACCATCGAGTCAGGCTCTTTGCGATCTTATGGAGAAACAGAAAGATCCAAATGAAATTCCTGAAAGTTGTGGAGTTACACTTATCGACCGATTTACTGATATGGTGTTCAGTCCTAAGAAAGCTAACATTTTGGCATTGATGACGTTAATTCAGTTACCAGGTAAGCTTTGGAGTCCTCGTTTTCTCTCTCTCTCTCTCTCTGTCTGTCTCTCTCTTCATTAAATGAGCTTTTTAAAAGAAATGAATTCAGTCAGCGTTTGACAGACGAACTTGTTGACTATCATGCAGTCTGGTCTGCGTGAGTTTGCATCAATCAACATTGTCCAAATAATGGTGATTTTAACTGGCACCATTGGATGCACGACGGAATAGCTATTTGTTGGAATCACTTTGAAAGAGCGGATTGTAAGGCGTGTTTGTATTGTCATCCTCCATCCAGTATTGAGGCTTGACATCATTTTTACTGTATCCAACCAAGACAATGAAGCTTGTTTTTCTATATAGAAAGAAAATCCCCATTTGGAAATTTGGAAGACAAAGGATTGAGCGAAGAAATATTTACTTTTCAATTAGATCTTCCTCACCACTGGCTATAATATGTATGATACATATATACATACTGACTGTCTCCAACCATCTTTTTGTGATAGTTTGATAGTTATATGAGCATCGTAATGATTGTGAGCAATAAATTGTGGTCGCAACGTCATCAGAAGATAATACTGCATCACTGTGTGCTGTCATGAAAGAAATTTATTCTATGATATGATTAACGATCTTATTTGTAGTACGTTTACCCTGTCCCTCCCTACTGTGTGATAGCATGCAAGTGGATGCATAGCAATGGCGACGCTTTTCTCAAGACTATTTAACTGTGTGTGGCCAAGGATTCTAGATGTAGCGGGATTTCTGTGTTTTGATAACATAACAAGGCCTTATCTACTGGTTAGTCGTATTTCGCTTAATTGTGTCTGTTGAGTCTTGAAGGTGACGAAGTTTGTCTGTGAGTAAATGGGTTGGTTTAAATGTCCGTCTAGTTTCAGTGTTATAAGTATAAAACTTGGGCACTGTGGTAGAGTATAATTCCATTATAGATAAGATTTTTATTTTGATAAATCGCACAGTGTTTATCAGTTCATATAACTGTAAACACTGTGCGATTTATCAAAACAAAAATCTTATCTAGTTTCAGTGTTATTAAGACTCCGATGTAGGTCTTCTGATAGTGCTGTCGATGTTTTGAATTCGTTGTCACTTATATTTTCATTATCTACGTCAGGCACTTGAATAGAACCTGGTGGGTAGTTGTTCACTGGTGTTGTTTTCTCGATTTTTCTATTTCATCACTTAAATCATCTGACGTACTAGTTAGGCTCCCAACTGAACTACATAGATATTCGATTGAACCCACGTCTAGTCATTTCGGAAGGGACAATTGTAGCTCTAGGTGGATCTTTTGCTACTTGAATTCCCTCTGGCTTCAACTTCATTTCAAATAAGTTAATCAGCCTGCAGTCTGACCGATATCTAATCGGGTATAATACAGATGCCAAATATTTGGATAGTTCATATGTTGGAGTGTTCCTGAAGTCGACTATTGGCCTAACAGATTATCCTGTCCCATGAATTTTGACAGTAATGTCATGCATTCTACTAGGAATACTAGTCTTAGTCAGTTAGTTGAATCATGTCGACTCACTCAGAGGTGACTTCATTCGGTGCATTAGACCAGCTGTTGGAGTATTGATGCTTATTATTCATAAGCGTGTCTGTGGGTTTCGTAATCTCCTCATACGGATGCATTTGAATTTATTGATTGACTTTCTTAATGTAATCTGATTTGTCCATAACCTCTGTTGAATTAATGTTATATGGTTTGGCAATTAGTATGCTTCTGTCGTTATTTTAGCTTTTTCGAGCTGGCATTTTTGGTTTTGATACGTTTTGATTGTCGTTTTTGATGTTTTAGTGTGTTGACAGATTGTGTGCTTGAACTTGTGTATCGTTTGTCTAATCTATGGCGCTTATTGTTACTTCTGTGTGAGAGATGAGATCTTCAGGCTTCAAGCTGAGAAAAGCAATCTTTTCGACTTACCTACTGATGAACTTCTACAGTCAGGAAAAATGCCTAATAGTGTTTTCGATTTTCTAGTGATGTGAGGGTTTGTTGATTGATTCTATACTGAGAAGTTTGATTTGATATGTAGTTCGAAGTGTATCTTGAGAAAACTACACTTGCTGTTGTCCAGTCAACTGGAGTAGAAGCATAGGGTTTATACGTTCGGTGTGTATCGATGCCTAGAATTTAAAGGTATGAAAGCAGATGGTTGTTGTTCTCTCTGTCTGTCTGTTTTCGACATAGAACTTTGCAGTGATGTGCGGCAGTTGAAGTCGCCACACGCGTTGTTCATAGTTAGTTGGTTGTGATGTTGACAGAGATATTCAGACAATTCATTTCTTCTGACTGTCCGTATACTGGAAGTTGTTGTTTTTCGATTGTATGTAAAGTGAAAAACCTGTTGAGTTTACGTGTTTGTAGCATCATGAAGATTTCTGATGGGATTGTTTGAATGTAGTGTGGTGTGCATTAAAATATCACGATTCGTGTTCTGTCCTTGTGAAAGACTTCACGTCAACTGTTCAGGTTACCATAGATGAAATGGAGGATTAAATGTCTAGCATAAATTGAGTGTTGCTTGTCCAATAGATCCGCTCACCTTTGTTAGACTCTTTCCTCCAGCAGTCGAAGAAGTAGTCAAGTCTATAATGACAGTTGATTTTAGCCATTTATTTATCACTCGCTATCCAACCGACCTATGTAGACTGACAGTATTTTGAGAAGCATTGATTCGTCGTAGTTACTGTCACTCAGCGATGAGAGTAGAGTATGCAAGCCTCATCATAGCATTGAGGTGGTTGGTAGCTAGCTAGCTGTCAGTCGGACTTTTATAAAATGATATTGACAGTGTAGATGAAATGTGCAATATGAGCTGGACATATCATATTTATGTAAATGGCGTAGAAATATTGCATGCGTGTTTGAATTCTGTGGTCTTCATTGAACCTGTGCATATTTTTTATTTAACTAGTTTGAGTGATTATCTTCCAATAAGATTATTAACTCCAACGATTATGTTTTGTTGATGACTGGACCTTATTATTAGTAGTGGTAGTAGTAGTCCACGACAGAGGTCGACATCGTCACTGATACACCCTTGAAATGATCAAAGTATGCTTACCATTCTGGTGAAATTCATTGAAATGTGTCATGCAAGTTTTATATTTGACGGATATCATCATCGCCATCATTAGTCGACGTCGTCGTCGTCGTAGTAGTAGTGGTAGTCATACTAATTTTCTCTCCTGTTTTTTGTAGTTTTATGAGCTATTCAATCATCACATCTGTCGACAAACACCTACTAATAAATAGTGTATGTTGAAAATAGTATTGGTTCAAGTATTGGTTTTTGTATGGGTTTTGTTTGATTGCATGGAGGATTTCATCATGAGCTGACATTGGTTAGAGAAGCATTGGAAAACCAGCAGTGGAGTACTGGGCAGCTGTTTCGTCAGCCTAGTTTGTGACTCTTCAGCAGTACGCACCCACCAGCAGGGCTCGGACCCAGGACCTTCTGGTTACAAGGTGTGCGCGTATACCATTGAGTCACTGGGACCCGATCCAATGGCCAGTCCTTGAATTCTAACTTCTGTGAATTCACAACATAGCGCGACCATTTCGCAATGTCTTCTCCGATGAGTCAATGTCTCATCTTCAACCTGCTGTACCCTACTGGTCACTACTTCCCAGTAGAACCCCAGGTTAACTGCCTGAACGGAGTAGGGCCGTTGGGTGCGTACTGCTGAAGAGTCCGAAGCTCGGACGAAACAGCTGTCCAGTACTCCCAGTTGGTTTTCTCCAGTGGTTCTCTAACTGATATCAACTCATGATGAAATCCTCCATGAAAATAGATCTCACAATATGCGAGATGAATGTTTCTGATGATGGTTTGTGTGGGCGTAGGCTTTTTCATCGCCTTTTATGTTCATCAATTGATGTGTGGAGAGTAACCACTGATAGCACTTGTGATACCCTAATGACCAGTCGATAGGTGCATTATGGCTAGTTATAAAGTGAATTATCGAGCGAATTGGCTCAGTGGTGTCATCTGTGTGACTGCAGTAGTGTGATACGACTTGGAGTCGTCTGTGAATAGAATCAGTGCCTAGTTGAAGACACACTTTGGTAACGAGTGGCAATAAGAAGAGAAGCTAGATCAACAGTTTTGTGTGGATTACCTGCAACGAGCTTTGAGATCCCTGTATATATGTATGCATGTCAGGTGTTGTTTGCAGTGGAAGTTGGTTACATGTACAAGGTGTTTTTATGTAGATTAGATTAGAATTAGTAGATTCTATGTGAGGTGGGGGTTTTATGGAATTACTAGAGAGAGAGAGAGAGAGACCTGAGTTAAATCCAGATCATTTGTAATACGAATTTTGAATAATGATTGTATAAGTAATTCCAGGGTGTCTGTCCTATTATGCTGATGCTTGATTTTTGTTTTATACATTTTCATTCCTTTAGCAGGTACTATAGATTACGAAGGCATTAAGAGTCTTGTAAATTGGTCAATTTGTCGTACGAATTCGCTCTCCTCGGACATTGAAAACAACAACACGAGTGGATCAGTGAAGATCAGACCTGTCCGTGGTATTTTGCCTAGTTGGCCTGTCAGGCTGAGTGAAATACCTCGAGAAGACTGGCTTGGTTTAGTTGTCAGACCTATTCACGTTGAAGATAAGGATCCTGGTATGTTTGCGATTTCAGAGGTGTGTCCAGAAACCCCTGTAAGTTATGTGCCGCAGTATTTGGCTTCGAAACTCAGTAACACACAAAATGTTGGAGAAGTGACCTATTTAGATTTTTACAGAAGGAAGTATCCCGTGATGAGAGGTCTACCCGTTGATAATTCAATGCCATTGTGCAGGACGTCACGGCTCACACGTCATCAAAGTTGCACCCAAGTTGGTGCGGGTCTACGAAAGCGTGGACCACTCCCCAAACAGTCAGCATTTGTATGTGAAGGGTGTTTAGTACACCCATTATCTTCCTGGCTTTGGTTTCTGGTGTCCACGATACCTGCAGTTTTTCATCAGATGACAAGGGCATTGTTGGCATCACAATTATCCACAGAATTGGCCTCCGAGTTAAAGAATCCCAAACCATTCTGTCAAATGACGAATCCATCCAATATGACAGATGATTCTCTTTCTGCTGTGACCGTTTTTGTGCCCGACCGTCTACGTGATACTGATTCCTCAAACGGGGAACCGATTAAGGCATCTATGTTTGATTTTGAAGTAGATGAACAAACTTCGAAAGAGGACCAGGAGATGGATAGTATAGCTGCAAGTGAATGCAGAGGCGTTGGAACAGTTTGTCCTCAACCCAGTGACTTGATCGAGCCAACTACGTTGTTAGGTGCTCGTGATGCAGTGAATCTCGAGCGTTTGGAATTTTATGGTGATTCGTTTCTGCATTTGATGTCTACGCTCAGTGTTTACCACACCAGTCCACAGGATGCAGGTGAAGGTCACTTAAATTGCAAAAGAGCTTCACTTATATCAAATGTTCACCTGTGTGAGATTGCTCGAGATTTGTCATGGTATGGATATTGCACTGGTCGAGTATTCTCTCCATCAGAACATTTTGTACCTCCGTGCTACACTGTTTCTTCTGAGGTTAGTGGCTGTTGTGGTAATCTTTGTTCGTATTTTCACGTTTTCTCAGAGCATTTCAACTCGTGTATGTATGTATGTATGTATGTATGTATGCATGTGTGTGTGTATGTATGTATATGTATAGTTATTCAAGTTGAAAACTCATATGGTAGAGATTGCTAATTTCGTGCTGTGTGTTTCTGGATAGCTGCACAGAAAGCGTGCAAGTGATTAGTTCCGATTCCGATTTATTGACTGAGGATAGGATAGAAGGCTTGAATTGAAGCCCATGTTAATCGTTTTGTAGTGAATTTCTGTGGTTTCTTGAATAAATGAATTGAGGGTGCTGACACGACTTTAAACTCAATTGGTATTTCCTGTGAGGTGTTCTGACGTGGTCTGGTAGAAGAGAGAAGAGAGGACAGACCGGGTGCGTAGTGATTATTGGAAATTCTGAAGACTATCATGAGCTCTCTGCCAGTAGTGTGACACGGGTGAGAGAGAGAAAAGATTCAAAGTGTGTAGTCTTTTGTCATATGATAAGTTGGTCATACTGCTAATAATCATACGTATCGGCCTCCTTTGAACGGCTTCTTGAATGTGTGTGTGAGTCCTCGTGAAGACCAGGACTGCTTGCGGCCTGGATACAGTTTTCCAGTGTTGACCTGACGAGAGATGTATGTGAAGAAGTGAACATATCTCTGGTGATTCTAGCAATCACTGTGCGCATGTATACGATGATGCGCATAAAGATGTGAAACTACGAGCTGTCACATAGGAATTAACCTGTTGTCACTTCGGAAATTCATCATCATTATCAGTCGACTGACAAATGGATGCTATACACTTGTTCTTTCGTGTGTTTTCTTCTTGTATTTTTCTGGAATTATTCGCATTGCTCTTTTGTTGTTCACCTCTAGAATGTTTGGATTTCGTCCATGTGTGTGTGTCCACCTATCGGAGTTAAACAGCCTGTGGATTACACTCGGTGTATCGGAATCAGTGAGATAGTCTTTGTGTCTGTCTGAATTCAACATAGAACTTCACACCGAACTGCAACAGTTCCAGTTGCCACGTTCCAAATAGCACACAAAGGTAGACAAGAAAATGAGTGGAGAGAATTAATAACGTTTGACAAGTATAAGAGTGAAACAGAATGGGTAATGGTAGAAAGGAATATGAAAGATTACAGAGATTGAATACATCTGCGCCAGCCATTGACAACGATTTTGAGCCATGTGTCACCTATTGTCTCCAGCCATTGATTCCTAGAGTCCCGAGGCGAGGGCCCCAACCCGGAAGTCTGCATCTCCCTACCTGACCGACTCAGTTTAACTGTCAAGGATTTCATGGATTGATCAGGCCATGTTTTTGTTTGGCCACCACTTACTCTTTTCCAACCTTCACGCACCTATATCAGCTAGTAATGGCCGTCGTCGGGGGAGGCGATGGTTAGGCATGCGCACCACGTGACCTAGCCATCTTAGTCTATGTAACTTTATAGCCTCGTCGATTGATTTTCCCTCTTTGCCCAACACTCTACGCCTAACGTCAACATTACTTACCTTGTGAAACCACCTAATGTGAGACAGATCGCAGACATCTATGATCGAAAGCAGTCAACCTTTTCATGTCTTCAACTCGTATTGACCATGTTTCAGAGCCATAGAGAAGTGGTCAACATGTTCTATCACTTCACTCCCTATCACTAAGTTAGGAGTTGATGTGGTCCAGTCCTGTAGCAGCATCTTACATTTTGCAGGGGCGAAAAAAAAACACCCAGTAAAAGAAGGTGTTCAGAAGACTCTGCATTTTGTCAGCATCCTCCCCTAACAGGACTATGTCATCTGCATATTCTAAGTCCACAAGATTATTCCCTGGTAACAAGTCGATTCCTAAGTCATTACGTTCAGTTAAGGATACTTCCATCAGCATATCTATGATGAAGTTAAACAGAAATGGGGAAAGTGGACATCCTTGTCGGACACCACTGGTTGTTATCAATTCAGATGACAATTCCCCATAAGCCCTTACACGACTACGTGAGTAGTTTGAATAGAGTGCAATGTATTTTCTTGGCACTCCCTTCACAGTCAGACATTGCCATAGTACCTTTCGATCCACGGAGTCGAAGGCCGCCTTCAAGTCAAGAAATATGACAATTGTTGGACGCCGAAAAGTGTGTCTATGTTCTAGAATCTGTCGAAGAGTGAAGATATGATCTATGCACCCTCTACCTGGTCTAAAGCCTGCTTGATTTTCCCTTGTCTGTTCCTCCCGAGTTCTGCTTAGTCTATGCATGATTACTGAGCCTAGGATTTTAGAGACTATGTTCGTTAGGCTGATCCCCCTATGATTATCACACGAGGACTTGTTTCCCTTCTTGAATATCGGTATAATAAGTGACTTACCCCAGTCTGATGGCACTGTCTCTGATTCCCAGACTTTGCCTAGTACCTCAGTTAATCTACAAACTAGTATGTCACCCCCATATTTAAACACCTCCGGAATAATTCCGTCGGGTCCTGCCGCTTTGCCTCGTTTCAAATTACTGATAGCTTTTGTGACCTCACTTACAGACGGCGGACCAGTGTCTATATCCCATTCGGGTGTGTGCTGGATGGCGGGAGGTTCAGTGTGGCTGTAGGCAAGTTAAATTGTCCCTCAAAGTGTTCTTTCCAGCGTTCAAGGCGTCTATCCTGAGAGCTAATTAAGGAGCCATTTTTCTCAGAAATAGTCTCACTTATGATTTGCCTTCTCCCACCCGTTTCCCTGATGAGTCTAAAGAGTTGCCTAGTGTTGCCTATCGCCGATGCTTTTTCCATCTCTTTCGCCTTTGTCACCCACCACTGTTCACGGTCCTTGCGGAGACTTTTAGTAAGTTTCCTCTTGTGCAGCTTTCGCTCCTCATTGAATTCGGAGCTCGCCGGAATAAGTCTTCTAGCATCTATCAGTTCGGATGAGGCAGTCGAAATCCAGTGGTTTTTACTCACCTTTGGATTTGCCTTATTCACAGCTTTTACAGCTGTATCTATAGCTGACTGAATATTCTTCCAGGCTTCTCCAGGGTGAGCACAGCTGTCGAACTCAGATATGCGTTTAGCTAGTTCTTCCTCAAATACGGATTTAGTTTCCTGATCGAGCTGGGGACGTAATGGTTTTACCGCCAGCTGTTTCCTACGTCCGTTCAGTCGTAAGCACACACGAGCCCGGACCAGTGCGTGATCGGTATCTACACACGTGTTCCAGAAGGAGCGACAATCTCCTACCGACCCACGCCAACGATAGCTTATTGCTATGTGGTCTATTTGTGTCCAGCGTTGGTTTGATGATGGGGGTCGCCAGGTTAAACAGTGTCTCTCCTTGTGTTTAAAGTTAGTGCTTAGAAGAAACAAATGATTATCTGAACAGAACTGTAGGAGACGGTCACCGTTGTCGGTTCGCTGGCACGGGACTCCATAGGTGCCACCGACATCCTTCTCAGATTGACACAATTTCCCTACTTGAGCATTAAAGTCACCAGCTAGAACGACTATATCTGAGCGTTTAGCCTTTCTCACCAAACTAGACAGCTTTTGGTAGAACTCATCCTTCGTTTCATCCGAACTGCAGTCAGTGGGAGCGTAGGCGGAGATTACGAAAAGGCATCGGCGAGTAGTGCAGTCCTTTCTCCTTCTTACTGATCCGTTCAGACGGACAGCACACATTCGGCTATCTACTGGAATCCAGTCAAGTAATGTCTTTTCTGCCCTAGTACTCAAAGGTATCCCTACGCCAGCTAATCCTCGTGAACTGGCTGTGGCATCTCCTGACACCCTCAAGGTGAATTTTGAAGATTCATCAGTGAGATAGTATTGCAGTCGTCCAGCTTGAAGTCTGTTTAAATGAGGATTATTCACTGTTGATTTTCATGGTGATAATCTGGTCAGTAAAATACTTTTTTTCGAGTAGTGTATTTGTCTCCGATAGCTTTCATAGCTCTCTTTTCACTTCTTACTAGGAGTGAGTATGAAAGTTGTGTCAATTTATTGTGTTGGCTTTTCTACAGGTTTCTAAATACGATGATCGTTTATATATCCGCCTATATAACAAATCCTTAGCGGATATGGTTGAAGCCTTGATAGGATGCTTTGTAGTGCACATCGGGCTACCATCGGCTGTAAATCTGTTATACTATCTCCAGATATGTCCGGTGGATTGGAATACAATAAAATGTGACACAGAATATAAGATTGATGCTCCATGGCATTACCTTCTTCACTCAGAAAACTCAGATATTGCTGGCAGTTCAAATTCCAGACGCCAAATTCTCCGTGTATCATCACAGAATTCACTGACCACTTGCATATATCAAGATCTCAATGAGAAATATTTTGATTTACAATTGAAATTGGGTTATCGCTTTAGAAATATTGAATTACTTGCTACAGCTATGACACACCAGTCATCAACTAACAGAGAGTACTGGGGAAATTATCAAAGGTAAGCTGTAGTGTAGTTGATTCTCCTCTTTCTCTTCTAAAATATGTGTTTCTTTTAATGCAAAACATTTGGCGTCTTAGATTGAGTGAGTAGTAGTGCACACTTTTATTGATTTTTTTTATTTATTTATTGATTAAAACATAAATCCGACACATATATGGGTACGAAGAGATGCTCTACACAAAATCGGATAGTTTGTGTGTGGGTTGTGAGATACTGGTCGGACGTACAGACAGATTGACGCGAGTGATTGAATGAAAGCGGCCACCTGTCTCTCTGAGCCTTTGTCTTGAAGTCAGATCCACAAGGTAACCAATGCATGCATTGGAATCAGTGTTTTCCAGCTCCTGTGAGTTGACCCGAATGTCCACCAGTATGACAAGGTGTTCCACGTTTTTTAACGACATTATTCACATGCAGAGTGACTGTGATGAATTATTGTATGTCCGATCTCTCTATTTATCTTAAACTTTGCGATAGATGACATTCTGGAGTCATCTGTGAAAGACGTGCGTGTTGGCGGTGTAGATTTGCTTCCCAGAGGAAGACTTTTCGACCTCGAGAATGCAGGTGATATCGTCTTATTGTGCGATAGCATGTAGACTACCGGAATGGCGCTTAATCGGTTGGAGATCAGTGTCTGTAAGTATAGTATGTGCTTTTCGCCATGTGAGTGCAAGGTGCTGTTACCAGATTGGTAGTAGTGTGCACCTGCACTGACTCTTGTAGGTGGACCGCTTGAAGTTATTGATAAGTTCGTGTATCTGAGTAGTTGTGTGGGTGCTGGCGGAGGTGTGACGGACGTGATTTCCCACTGTATCATGAACTCTAGGGTGGTGTATGTCAAATGACATGGGGCTTGGCGAATTTACTGTATGTTGTGTAGATGTTTGACTTTCTTCGAATTTGACCATCAAGGAGGTCGGGTATACAGTGCATGAGTGCGCAGTGTCGTGTTCTACGCCTTCGAAAGCTGGTTATAGGATTAGGCGACAAAATTGAATTTCAGAGTATCGAAGTCACGCAGAAGAATTTTAGAAATCACAAAGACCATCTCACATCAGAAGCAGTTCATGTCAAATGAAATAGTATCTGTTTGAATTTGATCTGGTTCCAACAAGTACGCCTCGGCTACCATGAAGTAAGTGAGAGAATCAACACGAATGTGGTTATCAATTGTAGTGTGAAGTTATTGCAAGTTGTAGTGTTGACACGTGATCACACCAGCTGTGTTTCAGACAGGTAATTACAAATGACATGGGGCTTGGCGAATTAATGTTGCGTATGTTTCGTGGATGTTTGACTTTCTTGGAATTTAACCACTCTGAAGATGAATTGTCCTTACGACACCCAGCATAAACCGGTACAGCAGTTTTGTAGATACGTGTAAGCACTTGATTCTCAGACGATGGATGTGTGACAAGTTCCAATCCCATTCCACCTACTTCAACCCGTTGAAATGTGTAGTAAATGAGCTGGAGGAGCATTGATAAGAAGACATCTAATCTCACACTTAAACAAGGTGTGTGTGTGTGTGTAGACATGTGACACACTTGTTTTTAGTGTCTAAACAGTCTGTATGTGTGGTTACTTTGTGGTTACACATTTAATTATAATAGGCTGTATAGTGTTGATGTGATGTTTGTGAGTTTTACTTTATGGAGAATGATTGTTGTGGGTTTGTGTAATATTTTGAGAGCAGCGGAGAATGTCAGTCACTTATAAGGTTGTGATTATGCGTTTGTGTGAATTGTCTCGGTGACATTGTTTATTTTTGTTGGGGGTGTGGGTAGGTAGAATGATGGGGCGATTACACGGAGAGAGATGACTACTATCTTGCGGAGCAATTGGACAAGTTGTTGATAAAATCCAGGGCCTGACGCCTGACAAGTGTCTTTGAGCGAATTTCTTTGTACGTAGACTGTAGCTAATCTGTTGTGCTTAAGTGAATGAGATGAATGCAGATTTGATGTGTCGTGTGTGCCCGTGTTGGTGAAGTTTTTCCACTGTTGACTTTTCATCTCTTCTTTCCATTGTTTCATATATTGTTGTTTTGTTTTTTCATGGAACACTTGTGTGTCATCTGCCTCGTATTCATCATGGTTGTGTTGTAACCAGATTGGAATTTCTCGGTGATTCGGTTCTGGGTTTCATTGTGAGCAATCGCCTGTTCAAAAAGTGTCCTCATGCTTCTCCAGGTAAGTTGAAGTTGAAGTGAAACGATTGTTGTGTTATGAATTTGCGACATTTTTTTATTTCAAAATGTTGATGTTGGAGTTGATGAAAGGGAGGGGATAGCCTGAAAATATTCCGCCGCCTCTACAGTTTGTGTGACAGACATTCACACTGTTGTCACAGAGTAGTGAGAACCGTGAAGTTGTTCAAATGAATACCTCATAGAATTTTTCACCGATGGATAATATGATGTCAAGTATGTAAATAATAGGCCATCATATCACTTACGTGTGATAACGTGAACACGAGAACGCTACAATCAGCGTCATTGTTCTGGGGTATGTTATCAACTAACTCACACTAATGTTGACCACCACCCGATTGAAGTGTTTTACAGACATGAGAATTGTTATTTCATGAAAGGATAAATGGTCAGTGGATGACGTGTCATTTCTTTGTTGTTCCATGATGTATGTATGTATGTGTGCAGTGATTAATCTACCGAGGAATATGCATGTGTACTGCTAATGGCACGTACAACAAGTCATATATAGTCACAAGGATCCCCATAAAATGCCATCGAAATGAAAGTCTGCTAAGTTAGTTAACTATCTAAGTTATTGCAAAATCCGAGAAGTCAATGGATAGCGGTTCTCGGTTGAAATATTTATAGTGATGAACAGATTTATGTCGAAGTAGATGTCGACGGGTATGAAGATCACCTAGGAAACAGAATGAATGTGAATGATAATCACAGGGATAGTTGGTCACAGACAAGTGAGTGAAGAACGTTGTATGTTGTTGTTGTTGTCTGAGCGCAGTTATCCGAAACAGGGTTTCCACTTGCTATGATGCTGTGATGCACACTTATTTCGGGAAGGCTGAAGTAGGTGGAGTGAGATTTGAATGCAGAACTGAGTGTTTGAGCCAATGAACTCCATTTCAGAAGTACATCAGAAAAGAAGCAGATCAATAGGTAGTATGATTATTTTAGAGTGTTTTTGGCACACAGCATAATCCCACCAAGTAAGACAGTTAGTTATCTTTGAGTTTCTCGTTGCTGAGTTGGTGAGTTATCAGTCACCACGTTGGCGGCCATGTTGACGGAGAACTAGTATACAGCCAGTCTCTTTGTAGGAGGAGAATTCAGTCTGCACCAAACGAAAGGATGGGATGCATGGCGCTAGTTACTACCTGCCTAGTGTCCAATCAAAGTATCCATTACAGTCCTAGTGGAGGTGATTCGTGGGGCTGACTAGCAGATTGTTAATGTCTCTGATTGTACCATTCAGTGGGTAACCTGGGTTGGAATCTCAGAATGGACATGAATTCCTTGAAGATTTGCGATACGCCTTGCTGACTGACAAGTAAGTGCGAAGGAGGACGAAGCCTAGGTCGAAGGCTTCCTGGTGTCTGTCTGAAATCACTTCCCTTGAAATACTACAGACCTGGTGTTGTGAACTGTTAAGCTGAGCGTGTGGTGACTTTGCAGCTACTTGTTTCCTGCGTGTTGCCTAAGCGTGGATTTATTATTTTTATACATAAAAAGTGGAATCACTAGACTTCTCAAAAACAGAAGACGTTGAGCGAAGAGACTCTTTTCGACGGCGAATTCATTCACATAGCTAGTTGTACAATCGCATTCACAAACAATTATTTGTGTGTGTGTGTGTGTGTGTACATGAGGTTTGTCAAGTCTAGATATTTGATCAGGTAATACAAGAATAATCTAATATAGAAGCAAGGTTAATTAGACAGCAATTAGCCAGTGAGATTGAGTTAGTTAGTAAGTTAGATGACGACGTAATATAATTGACTAAAATGTTTCAGCTTAGCTCAGGGTATCACCCAAACAAACTTTAAAGTCGTCAACAGAGTAAGAAGTAGTCTTCTTAAAGGCGTACGAATCAGACTTCTTCAAACTGCAGAAGCAATGGTGATTCACTTGCTAGGCCCTGAACTCTGCATACAGAAGAAGTTCGTTCAATCACTACACATGCAATGGACGTAACCTATCTTATTACCCGACAAGTAAATTCTACCTAATTTTTTTTCTTTTCTCTTTCTTCATTAGTATTATTTTGTCTTCTCAATTGTAATATCTTGCATTTTCAAATTTCTTGTTCTCTACTCCTCCCCACCCGATTTAATTTCTACACCTCACTACCACTGTTACTGACTTGACCAATGCTCAATTTCTAGTCATTCATTTATGTTACGTCATCCAATTTATTTGCTCAATTTCAGTCCTAATTTGAATGGCATTATTCCCTACCCCACTTCTACTTTGTCTCCATCTCTACCTGTAATTACCTCTGTTGCTACCCTGACCTAAGTTGAAGCATTTTAGTCAATTACATTACGTCGTCATCTAACTTACTAACTAACTCAATCTTACTTAAGTTGCTGTCTAATTAACCTTGTTTCTATATTAGATCATTCTTTTATTACCTGATCAATAATCTAAATTTGACAAACCTCATGTACACACACAAATAATTATATATAAATGCGATTGTACAGCTAGCTATGTGAATGAATTCGCCGTCGAAAAGAGTTTCTCTTCGCTGAACGTCTTCTCTTCTTCTTCATATAACTCAATGGGGATTTTCAAGCTTCTTAAAGACAGAGAGAGAAAGTCGGAGACAGTTTTCCACTTTTTCCTGCAATAACGCCTTATTACAAACTTATCTGTATTTCATTGTTGGCTGGATGTCAATGATGCCTCCAAGTGATAAAATATCTCACATTGTATTTCGTGCATGTGTCGACGTTTAAAAGTGAAGATGAAGTATTTTCTCTGCTTTTCCTGTTTTCCCCACTTTAATTTGAAGGTGAACTGAGCAAAATGCGATCCATAATCGTGAGTAATAACAATTTGGTCAACACTGTAGTCGAGAATGAACTATATGCATTTATTGACTCGGGCGTTTGTGATATAAAGCCTTTCATTGATGACATAGAAAGTATTCATCAGCAAACCGATTCGATTTGTGAACGTATCGAGGTAAATTGAGAGATTTATATCTGGGTTGTTCATTATTGCTAATTGTCTTTGTTACGAAGGTGATTGAGTCTTAGAACGATGAGTGATGCTTGAATCTTGAAAAGACGAATGAACCAAGAATTTAGGCTATATTCATTTTACAATGAAGTCGGAATGGCTTAAACATATAAAGGAAAAAAGAGTGTTAATAGCGGTAGAGATATGAATATGACTAGATACGTATTATAAGAAAAGTTCACAACAGTCTTGACTATATATGTATGTGGAGTTGTAGGCTAGCTAATCAAACAGTTATATATACCACCACCAGGCTAAAGTGCGTTATATGTTCATTTATCATGGTAATGCTAATAATCGTCACTGCTAAAGACAATCAATCGCTTGAGTAAATCGCTTGTGCATTGTTAAGTATTGAAAGCGAAAATGTAAAGACTATGTGTGTATTCGAGGCTATCTACTTATCTGTATCGTGCTGTGTAAGTGCAGGAGAAGATTATCAGCAAATAGCTCGGAAATATAATGCAGCATATTGAAATCGTGCTTTCATTTGATGACAGTCTCCATATACATATTTATCAGCAGGCGTTGATTCGTGGACAGAGCATGTGAAGGTCAGTTGTTTCTCTGACCTGAACCACCACCAGTCTAGACTAGCCTTAATATGGTAGGTTTTGGTGAGCAATTTAGTCGGACAGGAGAGACGGCTGTTGTATGTGTGGTCGCACCGTGGCACAGGATGACACTGCATGCGCTGGCGGTTTCAACTTACTTCAAGAGTTAAAGGTAGGTGTGTTCGGCTCATCTGAAAACCATCAATGTATGACTGGTGAGTCAGTGGGTGTGTATTACTGTGTGCCCTCTGATGGGTGGTGCAATGGTAGAATGCTCTCTGTCTGCCACACGGGCGGTGCTGGTTCGCTTCCCTACCGAGCTGGTGTAGAGTAAGCTCGGTAAAGGGGAAAGGTTTCTAGTGAGATGTGTAAAGCAAGTTGTTCATGTATCGGTGTGTTATGTTTTAGTCCGACCGTCCTTGCTTTTTCATGCTGTTTCTGTTTCAGTTAACTTTTCCTGTGGAGGAAGTTGTTGACTGAGTGTTGTGTGGCTTACACATATGGTAACCATCTGTATCTGTGATGGTCAACAGCCGTTGTTGGTTAATTCTGTTGATTATTGTCATTGACTGACTGAGTTGGCTTCAACATAGGGGGGTGGGGTTTGCACAGAATTGCAACAGTTCAAGTTGTTGTACACACTATGTTGTACACAAACGGAGAGCGAGCGCGCAGAGATTGAAAGCAACGATAGCAAGCAGAAATGTGAGAAAGAAAGAATAGTCGCATGGGAAAGCAAGGCGATTTAGTGGTTGTGGTGGATCATAGAGAGGGAAGGCATCCACGCCATTGAGAGTGATATCGACAACAGTCATTTGGTGTAGTCATTGGTTCTTAGTATCTATCCTTCATTATTGTTAACCACCACCCACGTTGATCGTTGATCCGTCTAAAACGAGAGGCTAGAGCTGCACATTTCAACGAAGCAAAAGTTGGTGGAGCACAGAGGTATTGTGAGAAAGATACGGCTTTTTGTGAAAAACCTAGAAGGGATTTACTTTTGTCAGTTTCGGAACTGGCATGATTTTTCATAAAGCTAGGTATACTAAATCAAGAGTATGTGATTAGTGTAAAAGAGCGATTAGAATTTATGTGGCCTTTTTTAATCACGATATTAATCTTGTACCGGTCAAATGAAGATATTGACGAAGTGTAAACCCATTAACCTTGGTGACAATTCACTTAACTGTCTGTGCATAGTGTGTGTGTGTGTGTAAATATTGACTCTTACAATGTCACTGAAGTCTGTCACAATGTTCATCATACTGCTTTCTATTACTTTACTTAGTTTACTTCACTTTACTACATAGCTACTGATGAAGAAGGTTGGTGAGGGATCGAATGTGAAAATTTTAGCCGATGTATTTGAATCAATTCTCGGGGCGATTTTTGTGGATAGTAACGGGAATCATTCTGTGTTATCGTCGATTATTTTACGATTCTTAGGCAGAAGTATTAGTGAGTTTTTCTTTCTTTTTACCCCCGTAGTTGTTGTCGTTTTTGTTGTTACTGTTGACGCACAGTTTTATTGTCTGTGAAGGAAACATTTCATTGCGTTTTGTTTTTTGTTTTTGTGATAGGTGAATCGTAGAGTATATGCATCTCGTAGTTATGTGCGCATGTATTGACAAGAAAAAGTGGAGTGAGATTAGATTATGTTCGTTGAGACATTGGCTAATGTGTAATGTATCAATGAATTGCAAGCGTGATCGCAGTTGTTATATTTTCGTCAAGAGGAGTTAGATTTAGAGATGTGATTGAGAAGCAAGCAGCCAGTGGAGGGTTGTTTCGTGCCATTTGGTGGGATTCTTCTGAGAATTCTTCTCGATAACCCCTCCTCGACCCAGGAATGAAACCTGGGTCCTCCCCAGGTGGGGAGACTAAGTGGCTGAGAATGGTCAACGTGCTTGTTGTCATTTTGGTGGCGACGTTAGGGTGGCGCGCCTCTGCCATGTCAGAATCCCATCAATGTGTAGATAAACTATGATAGGCGAGAGTTACATATGTTGTTAGCGCTACCCGAATAGAGCTCAAACTAGCATTTATTGTTTTACCAATGTATCACTATCAGAATATTTGTGAATTTACCTCAACCAAATGAAATTATGGTTTTAGAAGTATTACGTACAGACAGGTCCAGGTTAATCTGTGCCCAGAATTTGCGTATTGGCTTTTAGGGGATCACTGTCTGTTTGTTTGTTTTCGACATAGAACTTTGCACATATGTGCGCCAGTTCAAGTCACCACACTCCATGTAGCACACAAAGCAAGAGAAAAAGATAGAAAAAATGCACGATAGAGACAGTAAGCAGAGTTGTGAGACAAAAGAATAGTAATAACGAAGAACAAAACAGTTTCATTGGAAATCATAAGTCACAAGAAGTGGATGCATCTGCGCCGGCCATTGAGAACGATTTTGAGCCTTGTCACCAATTGTTTCCAACCATTGATTTTCACCGTCCCGAGGACCCCAACCAGGAAGTCTACAACTTCTCACGTGGCAGGCCTAAACTAACTGTTGTAGATTTCATTGACTGGTTTGTCCATGTTTCGGTTTGACCGCCGGTAGCTCTTTTCCAGCCTGACCCTATATCCGCTAACATTGCCCGTCGAGGAAGGCGATGACTAGGCATACGTAACACATGTCCCAACCATCTCAGTCTTTGTAACTTCACGACTTGGTCGATTGATTTCCCCTGTTTACCTAGAACTCGACTGAGGCCTAACCTCAATGTCGGTCACCTTATTATGCCACTTAACATACACGGGAGATAGAACGCAGGCACCTATGATCAAAGACAGCTAATCTTTTCATGTCTCTTACTCTCAGTGGCCAGGTCTCAGCCATAAAGGAGGACGGAGCGGACTGCTGCGCTGAGCAGTACACTCGCCCTTTGGTCGATAGTCGGATATCTTGTCTACGCCAGAGGCGGCGTAAACTGGCAAATGTGATACAAGCCCCCTGTATCCGTGCTGAGATTTCGTCAGAGATCAACCTGTTGGCACTGGCTGATGGTACTTTCCAAATAAGTGAAGCGGTCAAAGTGCTCTACCACTTCACTCCCTATTTCTAATTTAGGAGTCGGTGTAGTCCAGTCCTGTAACATCATCTTGCATTTGGCGGGAGCGAATCGCATGCGAAACATTCGTAGATTGCAGCTGAAGGTGTTTAGAAGACTGCATTTTGTCAGTGTCCTCGTCTAGAAGAAGAAGGGGATCACACTGGTGATAAGTAAGTGTTGTTGTTACTCATGAATCGTGGTCCTAGTTGTTACACGCACTGACAATCCGAAGTAGTAGTAGGTTGTGTACCTGCCTATACAGGTGTTATGAGTTTACAGCAGTTCGTCAACGGGTGTTTATTCATGAACGTGCATTAATTAATATATTCAGGTAGTTTTGAGTCATTATTGTAGGACATTGTCATTTCGGTAAGATGAGTTTTACTAAATATCTTGTTTTATTGGAAAGTGAAGTATCCCTTGACTAGTCAGTTATAAAGGGAAAGAAAAGCCTCAGTGTACAACACAGTTAATTTAGTGTCTCGTAAAGAAGAAACATGGCTGTTACTGAAACCTGGAATTTCAGACAGACAAACAGACAGGTAGGTAGGTAGGTAGGCGTAGAGCCGCCTGCTGGACTCAGAACGCAAAGGCATAAAACGCGAATAATAATAATTAATCAACTTATATCAATAAGTGAAAACTGTTTTCTTTATTTTCACTGTCCTCTTTCAGAATATTGCATTGACAGCCTACCGAAGAACCCGATTCAGCAACTTCATTCATCGCAGTACGTTTGAGAAGAAATGTTTTCCAAATTACATTTATAATTAATTAATGCATTGCTTTATGTGTGTGTTTATGAATTGAAACAAGTTGTTCGTCTGTTTTGACACTTCCTAGTTTGTTCACAGAGTTAGTTGGTAATAATGATGCTACGTGTGATGCTATTTTTCGTCATATAAATACTGCTTACCTGTATTTGCCTGTGATATATTTACGGAGACAGAAATACGATTCGCTGTCAGGTGCTGTGATGATATAACTAACCTGATGAAGAAGACGAAAAATAGCATTTTTCCAAAGGTAGCTGTTTTATTGTTCCTAACCACTTTTGAAATTAGTAGTATTGTGTGTTTAGAATTAATTTTCTGGTGAAAAAGGGGAAAACTCTTAATAATATTAATCTTGTGTTTACTTTTCAGGGGCAGTACTGGTGCCGTTCTCAGTTCACAGAATAGTCAGAAGAGGTATGTTTCGAAGCATGTGAAGGGATTTATTGTGTGTATTATTGGTGTATGTTCTTTTTTCTTTGTGATCAGTGCTTCAGTTGATGGGAATTACAATGCTTGCAGAAAAGATTTAGAGTTTGCATGTCTCTGGTTGATGAAGGAGTGAGAAGAAGTGTTGACGAGAGAATAGATATTTTACTGTGAGAGTGGTAAAACAGCACTGGATTATTATTATTATTATTACGTGTTCATTGAGTCGTGTGATAGTGTAATGATGCAACGAGTCCGTTTGATTCGTTCGAACAAAGGAAGAAAGATCATATTTGCACGATGATGATACATACGAGCTCATTTCATTCCATTCCATTGATTCCTGTCAACTGAATACAACGTACGTAGACGAAGATTGTGATGAATGTAGTTTTCTGACAGTGGAGTCGAGTGAGTTATCGATTGAAAGTGGTGGAATAGCTAATAATTATTCATAGGTGAAAGTAGACAAGAAGTAGTGGGCTGAGGAAGTGAAATGAAGTGAAGTGCAAACTACCGCCTGACTGACATAGACACAAGGATAGACTAGACTAGACTAGAGATGATAGAATGCATGCCGGATCGAATAACAGAACAGAGTAAAATGTGTACACCTGATATATTCTGATGGGAATTTCAATAGGACGGAGTGAATGTTAGAAGTGGAATGATGACTCAGACAACCAATTGAGTGGAACTCTAATTCATTCACTGAAATTCATCTCATTAGTAGAAGTTGGTGGTGGAAAGCGAAACTGCACCGATGTGCAACAGTTCAAGTCGCCACACTCCCTTCATGTTGTAGCACACAAAGCCAGAGAAGAAGACTAAAGTTGAAAAAAGAGACAGTGAACAGAGAGAGATATGAGTCAGAAGGCAAGAGAATAGTAATAGAAGTGAATGCATATTGGCCGTTGAGAACGAGGATTTTGAGCCATATGACCAATTGTCTCCAGCCGTCATTGGTGTTTACTGTCGCGAGGACCCCAACCAGCGAGTCAGGAATTCTACATCTTCCTAAATGACTTAAATCAAGTGTTGTGGATTTATTTCATTGATTGATGAAGCCATGTTTTGGTTTGACAACCAGCAGCAGCAGCAGCTCTTTTCCAGCCTAACTGCATGTCGGCTAATATTGCCCGTCGAGGAAGGTATGCGATGGCTATGCTAGGCTAGGCCAGGTATGCGTAACACATGTCCTAACCATATGAATCGGTGTGACTTGACAGTCTCGTCGATGATTTCGCCTCTTTACCTAGCACTCACTCGATGGAGAACTTACCTCAACATTCCTCACCCTATTATACTATACGACTTCACATGGAGGATAGAACACAGACAGGCACATATGATCAAAGACAGCTAGTCAGTTTTTCATGTCTTACACTGTCAATGGCCAGGTCTCACAGGCATAAAGAAGAACGGAGCGGACTGGTGAGCAGCACACATGCCCTTTGGTCGATAGCCAGTCGGATATCATGCTATAGACAGGGACGGCGTGAGCCCTCCCTCTCGAGAGTCTCATTGGTTATGCTATCACTCACTGAGAGAGAATCCATGTACATTGAGTTGACGAGTCTGAAATAGGAGGGGATCCGCACTCGGGATTCGATTGCTAGTCACCATGCTCTTGAATACGTGATGTTTGTTCTTTCTTTGTTCGAGTTAATTGAGGTCATCAGTCGTCATATGATGAACCTACTGGTATTTTCCAGTTGACAGTTAGTTAGTGTGACAGTAGTAAGATGATTGTTTCTTGTGCATTTGCAATTTGTGGATACAGTGTTCTGGTACATAGTTGTTGTAGACGACTTTGGTGACTTGACTACAGCGAAATACGATGCGAACTGTCTGTCTGTCACGGGCGGAATCATCCCAGTCTCATCTGTCTTGTCGATGATACTGATCAAAGAAAACAACGTTTGGGGTAGTAGTATTATCATTCTGAACTATTTCGTAATCTTGATTAATTTTTGGTAATCCTTCATTGGATTTCAAATCCATTATATATAAATTTATGAATTAGACAAAACTCATCGCTCCCTCTTTCTTATTGCACACTTAGATGGTGATGTGTAGTTCACAGTGAGCGAATATTAATGCCGTGAGAATTATTTTTGTGTTTACTCGACTGACGACCAGCCAGCCAGCATAATATTTAACTACCAGAGGTTACTACTTTCACATAACACATTTTTCGTTAATTGTCATTATTATTGTGTATTCTGATAGAGAATGGATCGTTGAAGAAATGGACTGATGAAATACTTATCAATCGTTTTGCTGTGTTTGAGTGTATAGTGTTCACAGTGTAGAAACTTTTCTTATTTTATTAATCTCCGCACGTATTATGAGTTTCTATGTTGAGCAAAGATATTTTGTTTTGGCGAGTTGATCCTCCTCAAGCCTCAAGCGCAGCTGTCCACTCGCGCGTGTTTATATGCCTGATTTTAGATATGATAGAGAAGATTTGTAGCTCAGGTGGATGATTTTGATGTGGTTGTGTTCTCTGAGCTAGCTGGATGGTTGATTTGCGAAGCTTTCATCAACCTACTAGGTGACATCTTCAGCGCATACTTCAATTTGAATTGAAGTGAGTTTTTAGATTTCTCCGAGTTTATTAACCATCTCTCACCTTGGACGTAATTGGTTGTTTTTGCGTGTTTTCACACCATCTAGGTTACTTGTATTGGAACTGATTGTTTCTTTGACTTGAACTTTGACCCCTTGTGTGTGAAGTTTCTTTCTTATCGGTTGATAAATTTTGACTATGTCTATGTGTCTATTGATTGATGATTCACTGGAATACCAGGCGGCCTTCTAAAAATTCTCTGGGTTGCATTCTTGTTGTTTCCTCTGTCTAATATTTGAATGTTGTCCCTGTCGAATTGATGTCCATGGTTGTCTGTGTGTAGTGATATGAGTGAGAGAGTGGATATCATGTCTCTTGACGGCTGACTTATGTTCATGGATACGAAGACGAAGGGGACGTCCACTTTGACCGATGTAGTGTTTTTCTCAGTTGTTACAATTTATTTTGTAGATGGTGTTGGTTTCATCTTCTTTTGGTTGACAGAATTGAGTGAAGCGACTTTGTTGGTTTGTGTACGACGCTAGGGAGAAAACCATCGGAAAGTGTTGGGAATTCTTCTGGTACGTGGTGGATCAGTGTCGTCAGTGAGATGCTGCAATCTCTTTTTTTATTTCAACTGACAGGTGATTCGAATTATCAGAGTGTTTGTGAATAGTACGCCATCCATCGATCCATCCCATGACACGGTTACCTGTAGATCTGTATGTCTTTTCATCAGTGTCCCATCATCACCTGTCCTGTTCTTGTCAATTGTGTGCATCTAGAAGTGGAATTATTGATTCATTTTTGTGAATTGAATTGAAGGATGGCAATTATTATTAGAATTATGGCAGACTATATATAAGAGTGTCGTCGACCTACCCTACCACCTAGTTAGTGTACATCAGTGATTTGTCTATCCTTCAGTCATTAAAAAAAAAAAAGATAAATGATGAAAGCAATACAAACAGAGAGTTTATACAGCTAAGCTAAGCTGAGATGTTCCATCGGGCTGACCTGACCAATTATTAATGCGTAGGGGACTACTGTCTAGACAGTTCAATATAACATAAGAAATATGCGAATAAAAATCCGAGTCAGTCAATGAGATGATGATAGTGTCACAGTAGTATATTGTTATCAAGAAATGCAGCAGCAGTAATGAGTGAGTTATATTCTTAGACAGGTTACTTGGATATACAGTATGTTAAAGTCCAGTTCACTGCTACAAATTATTATTCATATAATCCACAGAAGTGTTCACTGTTGGAATCGTGTCTACTAGTACTGTGGTAGAAGGTGTGTTCCGGTTGTAGAGTTGTCTTCGGATAAGGATAATAGATTCCTGCAATGCATCTTGAGTAGTATACAACA
Source organism: Trichobilharzia regenti (assembly GCA_944472135.2). Lineage (NCBI taxonomy): Eukaryota > Metazoa > Platyhelminthes > Trematoda > Strigeidida > Schistosomatidae > Trichobilharzia > Trichobilharzia regenti. The sequence goes on from OX235267.1 coordinate 10,794,213, forward strand.
CGGTATGAGTGGAGTAAGTAAGTAGACAGTAATGGCCAGTGAGAAGGTGAAGCTACCAACACTATAGTGTCTTTTCGAATTGTACTCGGAAGTTATAGGTATTTGAACAATGTCTCTAATTTCGACATGTAACCAAAAGGTGTACAATCATATTGTTTGTTTACTCCAGAAGCTGTTTGTTTTGCACAGAGGGAGAGCGAGAGAAGGCAGAGAGTTTTGTACGTGATGGGCGATTTGCAAGGGTGTGTGCTGTTTTGAGTTTTCGATATCTTGAGGTGTTTGGTGATTTATTCGATACTCGGTGGATGATAGAGAAGGATTATTTAGCGATAGCTTTGTGGCGTGTGTGTGTGTGTGTTTGTAGAGGGTTGGTCCAATATAGATAGAGCTGTGTTAACAGCCACTTCTGCTACTCCGGCGGAATTCTATGAATCAGACATCAAAATATACTAGACAAGGTTACATGAACTGTGATCGAAATTCCACCTGAGACTGGTGAATATTAGTCTGCTTTTCGTGAACACTATATAAACAGCATGTAGTTTTTCATCAGATTTAATTTTCATTCCTTTCGACTGAATTTCATGGTCATAGAAAACTGCATATCAGGAAATATATATATGTGTGTATGCGGTATGCAATAGTGTGTATGTGTATGGGGATACGATTGTAAGTCATTTGTTAGCCTCTCTCCATAAGAAGATATAGACAAACGGGAATTTAGATCAAGTGTGTGTTTGATCAGTGAGTGATACATATTCATTTTTATTAATTAATCAGGACTTCCATGCATGCATCAGCTAATATCATCACGCCTTCACGTGTATTCAGACTTCTTTGGGATTCACTCATATATATTGTATGTAGGGTTTCTGCGGTCAGTCTTTCCTCATCCGAACGAAGAGCTTTGTGTAGAAGCTTAGTCCTGCCACCAAAAGTCGATTTTGTGTCCCATATTCATCGAGTGCAGTGGAATCGCTGATCTGTTTTCTAGCTTGTTCAAGTTCACAGCCGTCTTAAGAGGGACAGCCACCTTTAGATATTGTTTAATCCGGTGACCTCTTACATTTACCTGTCTCGAAGATTCTCTTACATTTACGACGTGTCACAATTCCCACAATTGATCTGGTAGACAGAGTTCAGTTGGTTGGTTGGTTGGTTATCTTCTTCTTTTTATATTGTACCCTTAACGTTCACTAACCAGCGATGAGCGAGCGTGTAAGGTGGTGGTGTTAGTTGCCCGAAAATACACTCGTACGTTGTCATGATTGTTGAGGATTCGCCTTTTTATTTCATCCTGTATTAACCACCCAGCCAATTCTTAGCACCAGATTTCGATTCATGCTTATTTTCACATTTTAGACATCGTTGTTTTTAATGAAGGCTTTGGGATAATTGTGACCTGAACCAATTGATCCGATAGTCTGTTTAGTGTTGTGTTTGATGAATGAGTATTGTCCTTCTCTCGCCTACTGATCCATTTGAGGTGTCGTGTGTGTGTGTGTGTGTGTGGATACTACCTACATTCATCATGTTGTTGATTGATAACAGTATTTCTTCAATGATTCCCGCCCGCGTCATATATAAATGAATGTGTCGGAATGAATATTCTTTGTCTATTGATGAATCAGTCTTTCCAATTTTATTTTGCTACGTGATTTGTTCAAAGCTTCAATCAATGTTTGTTGTTATTTGGTTGTGTTCTGAATCTTGTGGGAAACATTTATCTTTACTTACTTTTTTATTTATTAATTGATTCATTTTTGTGATAGAAATTCCAACAATACGGCATTGGATTCAAATGATGGAGATAATTCTGAGTCAATGGCTGCATGGACTTCTGGGAAACGTATCTGTGCCACTGGGAATGGGAATACACGAAATGAAGCTCTTCTGCAATTGGTTGAGACGTTGGCTATATCATCATCAGATGAGGATAAAGAGAATGTCATGATGATTTCCGATGATTAAGTCGTATGTGCATGTCGTCGTTGTTATAGTAGTAGTAGTAGTTGAGAATGGATGGGGGTGGGTGATGAATTTCAACATTCTCTGCATGTTAACTGATTGTGACGCTTCTTTGCTTGTTGTTGGTGCCTACCGGTGAAGATTTTATTTTCCCTTTGATATGTATCCACATATATATATTTATGTGTGTGTGTGTGCATGTTGGTCTCTCTTTCTGTTTGCTCGGTTAGTCTGTGACCACTTCACTTGTATGGACTTGTCTCCTTTAATAATGTGTATTCTCCTTATATTATATTATATATAATATGAGTGTTTGTTGACAGTCCGTTGCTTGGTGACATATATCCATATATGTTTGTTGGCATGTCTGCTATATTCGCTATGTATAATTGGATCGACACTCCATTATAATTAGCCATTCATGTTAAGACTGTCTAATGATTTTTCCCACGCTTGTCTGAATTATTTATATATATTCGCATTCAGAATTTGTGTGAACTACTTTACTTTACAACTACTTGACTTTACTTACTTACCACTTTGGTGTGAGACCATTTATTTTCGTCTCCTTGTGTTTGGACAATGGAAGTATCATCGCAAACCTAGTGGTCTTCTGATTTCCGCCTTCTCGCGTCAGGACTATTAATTTCTCGACCAGACCATAACAATAATTCAGCGACGAGTACATAACACCCTTATAATTTTTGTACAAGTTAGTTTGTACTATCTTTATTTACTGTCGAATGGGAGAATGAAGAAATAAACATGTTGATTGAGTGAAGTGTTGTTCACCTCTAGAATGTTGTCTTTTTATTTTAATTTAAGCGGTTTAATAATTAATGTAGGCGTTATGACGTCAGTTATGGCTGACAGTTGGTTGTTGGCTGAGTGAGTTAGTTTCGAGATTGGATTGTGTAGAGAAGTGGAAGAGTTTGGGTCGGCCACAATGATCGATGTACCAGACGAGACAAAAGTAGAGCAAGGAAAGAAAGAGCTATGATGATGAGATATTTATTCGAGACAGAATAGTAACATGGAGATAATAACACGATGGAGGGATCAATAGATCCGGGAGATAGGGAGAGAGTGAATGGATCTGCGCCAGTGAGAAGGGTTTTGAACCATATCTCCAGACATTTGTTGCTTGCTATTGGTTCAAACCAACTGAGTAGTCAGTCACATGTCACACTGTGTCTTTCTCACCTTTTAGTTTATTTAGATTTTTTCCGGCCTCCTATTTCATGCTTGAGGTAGAAATGAACTCGGTGCATTAGACTTAATTGTAGAAATTACTTGAGGTTAATTCTAAGACATAGTCGAAGCATTTGTACTGGGAGTCAGTCGACTTGTCACGAGAGGCCGGACATTATGGTCCGATGAATCAATGGGTCTGAGCTTCATTGTGGGGGAGGGGGGCACCATCACTCACTGGGAACGCGAGTGCACCCGATCGGAAAACGTGTCCGAAATAGGAGGGAATGGGCATCGTGGATTTCACTGCGCGTCAACCTCCACCAAATTACTTAAAGCTTATCGTAGTGAAATTTGGCTGAATGTCAGTCAGTTCGTCGTTGGTGGATTAGCTTATCAGAATGATGGTCACACTGTGCTCACTTCTGTATTAAAAGTGTAATCATCTTTCTCCCTCTCAATGTATGGTGATTATTAACTTGTTATGCATAGGACGAAATGACTGTGTAGTGCCCATGTGATTCATCCAAGATTCACTCGATCCTGTGAAATATCAGCTTGGAAAATGTACGATGGATGGATGGCCTAAAATTACGGCTAAATCTCGAAAGCGCTTGACATGCATGCATTTAGTAAACGATTAAACGAGAGTATAAAATAATACTCTCGTAGGATGCATGAATTAAAAGTCAGTGTGGAGGAAGAAGAATTCTGGTTTGAAATCATCAATTCACTCTGGAGACAGATGTTTTGCAGAATAGCTCACTTGTCATCATCATCACTGTAATTCTAAGTCATTCAATCATTTTATGGCTGTGAAACGTGTTTCGTAGGTAAGTAGGTAGGTAGTTTGTACAAAGATGGGATACATGAGACAGACAATGGTGAGACTGTCTGTTGTGAATAGATCATCTTCGTCATCAAATAATGAATATGTGAAAGGAATGAAGTGGAGTCATGCATTATCACACTAACAATAATCAACCGGAATAGCTTATCAGATTCTATATACGTATGGGGTGATACGACAGTGCTTTAGGAACGATCGAATGAAGAGGGTAAGTTGTGAAACATTGAGACCAAATTAGTTTAAAGAGTGGGAAATACTGGTTGGGGGACGGGGGGGCAATTTTATTCCAAGTCTGGTCACGATGGGGATGACCTCGGGTTACTCACTCTGAACATAGAGTTCTGACTTAGTTTATCTTAAGTCAACAGCTTTAGGTATGTGTAGGAGAGTAGGCCTACTGTATGTGTATATGATGATGACTGTGAGATATGACGAATAATCGTAAAGAATGCGTTAACGCTAATCCGAAGTGATGTATGTGTGGGGAGTGTGATAGAATTGAACTTTCTATGCATCTGATTTCACGCTGTCTATATTAGGCTGGTGAATAAATGTTCTCAGATGTGTAGACGAATGTCATGATGAACTGTTCACGCCTCAGTCTTAGTATTGTTTTGTCCAGTCGGTCGGCTAACATGTTTGCGATATCCAGAGAAATGTATAAAAGACAACATAGGTAGGTTATAATATTGGCAGACATGAATGAAGTAGCAGTGATGAAGAGAAAGCCATTATTTCTACGTCTACAATTCGAGTGAGATGCTCCTAAAGAGATTCTACCCGAATGTTTAACCAGAATGATAAAGAATACTTGCTAGTCTGGAGATCTCTTCGTATCATTCAGTAGCCGTCTAATGTTCACCTGGAAATAAAGAGAATCCTTAACTTTCTACTGTTAGGGTCGCGCTAAATCACGAATGGGTAGAAGTTAGAATTCATGAGCCATTGAATCGGGTCCCAGTGGCTGAATGGTATACGAGCTCGCATTGTAACCGGAAGGTCCTGGATTCGAATCCCAGTGGGTGCGTACTGCCGATGATTCCCAAACTAGGATGAAACAGCATCTATCCAGTACTCCCTGGTTTTCAATGGTTCTCTAACTGATATCAATCCGTGATTTACTCGTAGAATCCTTAACGACCATAACATAAGAGTGTACTGTTGTGCATCTAACACCTTACGCTCCTCATCACTGGTGAAGGTTAAGGATAAAATAGAAGAAGAAAACCAGCAGAAGTGCGTATACCAGATCGATTGTGGGGATTGTAACGCGGTATATGTAGGAGAAACTTCCAGACAGTTGAATATAAGAGTGAAAGAGCATAAACAATGTCTAAAGGTGGTTCTAAAGACCTCTGTAGACTTGAACAAGCTAGAAAACAACTCAGCGATTGCACTGCATTCAATAGAAACGGAACACAAAATCGACTTTGATAAGACTAAGGTTTTACAGAAAGAAAGACTGACTGCAGAAGCCCTACATATGTGGGGGAATCCCAACAGTTTGAACACACGTGAAGGTGTGATGTTAGCTGATGCATGGTAAATCCTGACTAATAAATAAAATTGGATATGTATCAACAACTAGTCACACTTGGTCAAATTCCCGATTGTCTACGTCTTCTTATGGAGAGAATAACAAATTTATAAAAATTACATTATATTTGTAAAAATCTCAATTATTTTGCAACTATCCGGTCAAATCTTGATCACACCTCATATGAGAATAACAAATGTTTTATGACTGTTCACCCACACACACCATTGTATACTGCTATACACATATATATTTTAACAAAAGTAGACTAATTTCGCGAGATGATATCATTTCGTAGTTTCTTTACAGCCGCTTTACAACTAACATGGTTAACAATGATAAAATAAAGTTCATGAAAATTACTCAGTTAAATAAAAACAAAAGTACATACTAATGACCAATCATAATTAAATAGGTCATGTAGTCCAGGATAGGCGAAGATTGAAGTCTATTGATTTTTGTATACACAGCTTAGGCTGTATGTGATTAATCCCCCAAAGTGCTTCCATCACCTTCAATAACCTTGAATTAGAGTTGTGTGAAATAATTGTGAAACAGTTTCACAGTTTCTTAATATGATTGGTTATTAGTATGCACTTTTGTTTTTATTTAACTGAGTAATTTTCATGAACTTTATCATTGTTAACCATGTTAGTTGTAAAGCGGTTGTAAAGAAACTACAAAATGAAGATATCATCTCGTGAAATTTGTCTTCTTAATGCCTTGTTCGAAAGTAGACTAATTTTGAAAGTCTGAGGTCAAATTTTTGATCACAGTTCATACAGTTTTTGTTTTGTTTTGTTTAGTATACCTATTGATATCTGTTTCTTGATTCATATGACAGGACAAACAATTTAAAACAAGAGATGTACTTTTATATATAAACGTACAATTTTATTTATTATACATGTTGATACCTGTTTCATGGCTCATGATTGGACAAAGTTTTATATAAACCTCTGTTAGGTTAATTCCGATTAATTTCTCTGAAGAAGTTCGAACTAACCAGATTGACGAACGAAACGTTGGAATTAATTATTTCAATTTCTCTGAGATTTTACAAATATAATTTTATAAAATGCCTACTTATCACTGAGCGCTCAATTATTTTGCAACTATCCGGTCAAATCTTGATCACAGTTTATATGAATCTACACTTGATTTTGTTATCAACAACAAAAAGCGACTCCAGACTGACGAACGATGATCAAGTATTTCACAATCTACACTTAGTTTTTGAATTGAATTTTTGATTTTCCCGTCGATTGATTGGACCGAAGTGCTCGGTCTCAGGTTGACATGACGGCTTCTTGTGCAGATGTCTCGACGATGTCTGGGCATTTAATTAGTATACAATTGGTAGATGGTGACTAGCAGTGGAATCCAGGATGCGCATTTCTTCCTATTAGGGACTCGTCAGCTGGATGTACCTGCATTTCTCAGTGAGTGGTGAAGTTCCCACTGAGGCTCGAACCCAGTGCCCATAGTTTCAAACGCCAAAGCGTTATCCACTAGACCACTTAAGCCACGAGATAACGCTTTGGCGTTTGAAACTATGGGCACTGGGTTCGAGCCTCAGTGGGAACCTCATCACTCACTGAGAAATGCAGGTACATCCATCTGACGAGTCCCAAATAGGACGAAATGCGCATCCTGGATTCCACTGCTAGCCACCATCCCCCAATTGTATACACTTAGTTTTATTATCTTTACCAACTGAGCAACTTGACAACGAAAAATGACCCCAGACTGACGAACGATGATCAAGTTAGTAAACTTTGTTTTGATATCATAACAGATGTACTATTACCTTTGTTATTTGGTTTAGTGATCTTCATTGTTATTTTGACTTTCAATATGTCTCCCTTTACCTTGATCTAAGTGGTCTATTTCCCCACCTCTTAACTCTTTGATATATATAAGCTGAGTGGATTTTGTAAATTCCGGTTTAATAATATTAGCAGCAGCATTAAATAGCGAAACATCAGTAAAAACAATATCGTTTTGTTTTTCATTCACTGGGAAATACAAAAACCTCTATTATAATGACTACCATGGGAATGTTTACTGTTTTTTTTAAATTTTTATACTTTTTATCTTTGATTACAGCTTGATTCCACACTGTATTTTTGGTACAGGTATAGAATTTTCAGCATGAATATCGGTAGCCCAAATTTTGCAGGCCAACCATAGATATCAGGTATGCGTCGACAGGGGCTCGAACCTCGGACCATGTGCATGGTCGGCGAGAGTCCTAACCACTGTGCCTGCGGCGCACATAAATAAAACAAACGATTCAGCCATGAATATTCTAGTGTTGGTTTGTAGGGATTTGATTGGTTACAGGATTTAATCATGAGATGACATTAGTTAGAGAACCATTGGAAAACCTGGGAGTACTGGACAGCTGTTTCATCCTAACTTCGAACTCTCCAGCAGTACCCTTAGTAGCCCTCAGGAAGCCAAATTATTCACCGTTTTCAACCTACGATCGGGTTACTGGCAGTTCCCAAAAACAGAAAGTGACCGAAGTAAAACAGTGTTCACGGTTGGACAGAAACAATACCAGTTTAGTCCAACGCCATTTTGATTGATAGGCGCTCCATTTACGATACCCATGCTGAAAATTCCATACTTGTACCGAAAATACAGTGTGGAATCAAGCTGTAAATCAAAAATAAAAAAAATTTAAAATAAATGAAATAATGAACTTATTACTGAAGGGTCTGAAGAAATTAGAAGTATATATGCAGACGACATGGTTGTGTATAGGGAGAGGAAAAGCGATCATGTAGATCACATTGAAGCCATATCTTAAAGGGAATTGATGAGTTTGGACTGAGTATTAATAATAAAAAGTCCCAATTAGCCAAAAACATCGTCGTCCTCCTGGGTTGGTTATAGAGTGGGAAATGGACAATTACGACCATTACCTGAGAAAATCATGACTGTCAAAACCAATGAAGTGACAAATTCGAAAGGAAAGCTGAGACAGTTTTTGAGAAGAGCGTCATTCCATCGCCAGTTTGTCAAAAATTCCATCGAGATAGCGACGCCCCTAAATAGGTTTCTGAGTAACGCGAAATCCACGTGAGTGGCAGAGGCACAGAAAAGGTTTGATCAGATTAAAGAGCTGTTAGATGGTCAACAGATGACATTAAGATTGCCAGTGTCTGGGAAGCAGTTCACAGTTTCGACAGATGCAAGTGATTATGATATAGGTGCTGTTTCAAGACAAACGGACGGAGTTATTGAGTTGAGTATGCTAGCCGTGTGTTGACACCTGAAGAGCAATAGTGTTCTACGGTGGAAGAGGAGTGTTTAGCCATTGTATAGACACTAGACAAATGGAGACCGTACCTGATCGGCTGCCTATTCCACATTGAGACCGACCACAAACCTCTGCAATGAGTGAAAACAGCAAGGGACCCACGAGGAAAGTTGTCACGATAGATGTTACACCCACAAGAATATGATTTCACGATTGGACATATTCCAGGAGAAGTAAATGTAATAGCTGACTACTTGTTGAGATAATTGTTGAGACCGAACTGTCGGAGGTGGCATATGCAGTAAACACTTCGGAGCAACATCCCTCACAACTTGCTCGCCTCCAGAAGTCAGATCCTACTCTTAAGACAGTCACATCCAGATGATAAGTGAAGGCAAAGAAATCGAGACGTCAGCGGAGGATACAGAGTTAAAGACGCTATTGCACCACAAACATAGATTTAAACTAAACAATTCCGGTGTCCTAACTTGGCAAGACAATCATGGTAGCTGGGTTATGCTGATTCCAAAGCGCCGTCGTCGTGAGGTAATTCAAGAATGCCACCAACCAACCCATACACGTGTAACAGTAGAGGACAAGGGCCAGGCAACAGATCGTTTATTAAAGAAATCAACATGTATATGTAGATTTTCATGTACATATTATAGATTATTGTTAGTAGAGACACACAGTCTTCTGATTGATTGTTTCTCACAGAAAGTTAACCTCGCATCTCTTTATGACTGTTTCTTGAATGTTAGGTCATCTATGTGTTACCTGTATCCGCCTCCGCAAAGCCTTTTTTCTCCTGTTTCTCACGACCAATATTGGGAACATAAATATTGACATAAATTACTGTCCAGCAGTTTTGACTAACAACCAGCTCTCACCACACACGCTTTGCACAGACATACGATCTAGTGAGTCAAAGTGCGTACTGGCCAAATATAACAAGCGATATTGCAAACTACGTACTCGCCTGCCTGCAGTGTCAGTTGGCGAAGGGTGATCAGTGCATTCGACCACCACTACAAACGATTCCCGTAACATCAGTCAGTGACTTGTGGTCAGTGTAGATAACAAGTTCTTTCCCTCAAACATTCAGTGGGTATCTATAGATTTTGGTGATGACAGAACACGCCACGCGGTGAGTTAATGGCGTGGTGATTCCAGGTCAACCCACCAAGACCATAACTGTGGCGGATCATGGTGTACCAAAGATAATATTGACAGATCAAGGCACCTGTTTTGAGAGTGAGGAGTTCAAGACTCGTCTGGAGGCATTGGGTATAAAATGAATTAGAGCAACACCATATCGTCCGCAGACAAACAGCCAAACACAAAGGAATAATCGTTCACTCAAGGTGTGGCTAGCTGCGAAGAGAACTGAACTACATTTGCTATTACTGGAACATCAAGCCACAATACAGAGGACAAGAAAAAAACTCGCCATTCCAGCTAATGTATGCAAGAAAACCACGCTCCCCAATGCGCCATAAGACTTGGCCACAACAACAACAACAACGTTGGACCGAACAGTAAGAGATGGATGGACAAGTCAGTGGAAACAGGCTATTTAGAATATACAAGTGAGGCGAAAGGCAGACATCAAGAAGGCCGACAAGAAACAAATCAAAGCTTGGAAGCCTTTAGAAGTAAACGACCAGGTGAAATGTAGAGAAGGAAAGTGTACTACCGGAAGTGGACGAGGACCAGGAAGTCTTCTCCCTAGGTGGAAGGGACCATATGTGGTCACATCGAGACGTGGTCCAGTATACACAATTAGGAGGAGAGGGAACAACGAAGAAATAAGAGTAAATGTCACTCTCCTCCGAAGATGGATACAAAAATGTCAAGCCGAGAAACCCGAAGAACAGCGAGATGGAACCTTTCTGCGGTGGTCGAGGCGGTAGGTAACAAGAGAGACTTTATTATGACGGGGCAGTGAGTGAGTGAGTGAGTGCTACTTACAAGCAGATATAAGTAGTATGTCAGTCAATGAACAAGTTCTGAAAAGCAACAATATGTGTCGGACCATGCGAAAAGCAATCGAAGAACAGAACTGTGAGAAGAACTTTAGAAACACTGTGAGAAATCCAACAAGCTATAGAATGTGGAGGTATTCGACCAATTTGCGAATGATGTGCAAATAAAGCATTGGTGATATCGTATACCAAATTTATGCACTAACAATGAGCTTGTCATGATTGACATCCATAATTTCCAGCCTCACCATTTCTTCCTTGCAACACCATTGTTGAAATGTCCGAACATTTATTGGCGACGGAAAGAGAACACAAACTTACAATGACAGCTACTAAATTACATCATCAGAATTGGTGTTAATTCTTTTCAAGAGTTGATTTGTAAGGATCAGATTTGTTTTTCGAGTTTGACCACCCACTAAAGTTAGAAACCACGACCTTCCAGTTAGTTACAAGGCAAGCTCGTATACCGACGATTCCTAAGACTAGGATGAAACAATTGTCCAATACTCCCTCCTGTTCAATACTTCTCTGAATGATTGATATCAACTCATGGTCATCAATAATTAAGATGAGAACGTGAAGCGACTTGTGTTGATGACGTGTCACACTGAACACACATCGTGGTCGCCTGGTTACAGATAGACAACAGCCATCCGACGTCCCGTTTTTTCATATTTAGTCAATAGTCTTCATTGAGTGGAAAAACAAGAGCATTCAGCATCATTCATCATCTCAACACGACGAATCTTTTCAATAGACTCAGTATCTGGACTTCGTCTAGTGCAGATAACTAAGGTGAAGTATTGATGAATATGTATGTAAGTGTTAGGTAACACAAAATATCAGCACACCTCTTGAGGACCTCAGCAGGTACACCATCAGGATCTGGTCGCTGGGAAAGTTGTCGAAATTTCAGTAACTCCTAAGAACATCCAAAGTGTTAAAACCATGAAAATCACTGACCTTGTATTATTTGTTATATTGGGTACAAAAACATCTTTAGGACAGTGCACCGAAGACTTGTTGAGAGCATTAACATCAACAGAGGGAACAATAATACATTGCCTACCAAAACCCGTATTTAGATATTATAGAGAAGATTTTTAGCTCAGGTGGATGATTTTGATGTGGTTTTGTTCTCTGAGCTGGATGGTTAGTTTGCGAAGCTTTCATCACCTTACTGGGTGACATCTTCAGCGCATACTTCAATTTGAAGTGAGCTTTTAGATTTCTCCACGAGTTTATTAATCATCTCTCCTGGTGACCTTGGACGTGATTGGTTGTTTGTGTGTGTTTTCACACCTTCTAGGTTACTTGTATTGGAACCGGTTGTTTCTTTGACTTGAATTTTGACCCTTTGTCTGTGAAGTTTCTTTCTTATTGGTTGATAAATTTTGTCTATGTCGATGTGTCTATTGATTGATGATCCACTGGAATGCCAAGCTTCTAAAAATTCTCTAGCATTCTTGTTATTTCCTTTGTCTAATATTTGAACGTTGTCCCAGTCGAATTGATGTCCGTAGTTGTCTGTGTGTAGTGAAATGAGGGAGTGGATATCATGTCTTTTGACGGCTAGCTTATGTTCGTGGATACGAAGACGAAGGGGACGTCCACTTTGGCCGATGTAGTGTTTTTCGCAGTTGTTACAGTTTATTTTGTAGATGATGTTGGTTTTATCTTCTTTCGCTGTTGAGTCTTTTGGTTGACATAGAATTGAGTGAAGCGACTTTGTTGGTTTGTGTACGACGTCAACTCCTAAAGGTTTGAAGAGTCTTGTAGTGATTTCTGAGATATCTTTTATATATGGTAAGGCAATTTTCTTTGTGTTCTCCTTGGTGGCTTTTGCTTTGGTAGGTTGGCTTGGGGGTATATGTCTCTTGATGAAATTCCGTGGATATCCATTCTTTTGGAAGACGTCTATGAGATACTTTTCTTCAATTTTTCTTAAGGTGGGAGTGCTGCAGTGAGTCCTTGCCCTCTTGAATAGTGTTTGTATGCAATTCCTTTTGTGTGTTATTGGGTTGTTGCTGTTGTAATTCAGTATTTGGTCTGTGTGAGTTGATTTCCTATAAACTTGAGTTTCTAATTCTCCTGTAGTTGTTCGCCTGACTAAGACGTCCAAAAATGGTATTTTGTTCTCGGATTCCTCTTCTCTTGTGAATTTGATGTCGTTAAAGACGTTGTTTATTAAGTTGTGAGTTTTATCTAATTCGTTTCTTTTGATGATTACAAATGTGTCGTCGACGTAGCGTATCCAAATCTTGGGTTTGATCTTTGGTAGAATTATATTTTCGAGTCTTTGCATCACTGCTTCTGCAATCAAACCTGATATTGGCGATCCCATGGGTGTTCCTTTGACTTGTTCATATATTTGGCCGTTGAATTGGAAGTATGTTGTTAGGCATAGATTTATGCATTCCATCCAGCTTGTGTGTTGCATTTTTGATTGTTGTGGCAGTTGTTCGTCGTTGCTAAGTAGTTGCTCCATGGTTTCTTTTGCTAGGTTTTGTCCGATGGATGTATATAATGCTGTCACGTCGAATGATACCATTATTTCTTGTTCATCTATTTGGATGCCTCTGATTTTCTCAGAGAACAAAACCACATCAAAATCATCCACCTGAGCTACAAATCTTCTCTATAATATCTAAATCTTACGAGCGGGATACGCTTCTCTCTGTTCGAAAGTGGGAAGACTTCGCCAAAAGGCAAGGATCCACCAGAGAACAATTATTCTTTCTCCATGAGTGCCTTCGTCATTCAATCCTACCAAACAGTGTAAGATACAAACCACCAGTCAACTGCCCAATGGGATGGAAATTGGCCGAACAATGTGGAAGACGAATGGTCAAATTAATGATTACAGATGCACATTATCGGATCAACAAATATCAACAAATTATAGATATCCAAAAAGCAAAATTAGAGAAAACTCTCAACCTGGAACACCTGTCAACGCTGATCACCGCAATTACACTGTCAAGTGAAAAACACAGAGAACAAAGACGAAGAGTCCTCAAAACCAAGCTAGCCAAGATTAGAAAACAACAACCAGACAATACGCCCATAGACTGCGTAGTCAACCTATCAAAACAACCACTATCAAAAATGGAACAACAACTACTACAAAAAGGATTAAACTACAACACCGGAGATGCTTCAAAAACTGATTTCTTCGCTGCCTTTGAATCATTACTCAAATCATCAAACTTGAACGAGGAAACACAGGAAGAGATACGCCAAACAATTGTACCAATGGTCAAACAGAAAAGACAACACACACAACTCAACGCTCAAGAACTAAAGGCCCTCAAAAAGCTGAAAAATAGGAAGGACATCGTCATTTTGCCAGCCGACAAAGGAAGAACAACAGTAGTCATGGACAGAGAAGAATATACCAAGAAAGCAGAAGAACTACTCAAAGATGAAGATGTATATCAACAACTCCCAACAAATCCCATACAAACATTGGATAACCGCATCCAGAGGACCTTAAACAAGCTCACCAAAACTGGACAGATCACAAAACAAGACCAATGGCGAATGAAATCCAATGGACCAGTCCTACCCCGATTCTACGGCAGACCCAAAATACACAAGGCAAATATCCCATTACGACCAATTGTATCACTCCCAGGAACTCCAACATATAATTTATCGAAAGAATTATACAGAAAACTAAAACACCTAACGGAATCTTGCGATCACTCCATCAACTCTGCTATCCAATTCCTAGAGAAAATCAGAGGCATCCAAATAGATGAACAAGAAATAATGGTATCATTCGACGTGACAGCATTATATACATCCATCGGACAAAACCTAGCAAAAGAAACCATGGAGCAACTACTTAGCAACGACGAACAACTGCCACAACAATCAAAAATGCAACACACAAGCTGGATGGAATGCATAAATCTATGCCTAACAACATACTTCCAATTCAACGGCCAAATATATGAACAAGTCAAAGGAACACCCATGGGATCGCCAATATCAGGTTTGATTGCAGAAGCAGTGATGCAAAGACTCGAAAATATAATTCTACCAAAGATCAAACCCAAGATTTGGATACGCTACGTCGACGACACATTTGTAATCATCAAAAGAAACGAATTAGATAAAACTCACAACTTAATAAACAACGTCTTTAACGACATCAAATTCACAAGAGAAGAGGAATCCGAGAACAAAATACCATTTTTGGACGTCTTAGTCAGGCGAACAACTACAGGAGAATTAGAAACTCAAGTTTATAGGAAATCAACTCACACAGACCAAATACTGAATTACAACAGCAACAACCCAATAACACACAAAAGGAATTGCATACAAACACTATTCAAGAGGGCAAGGACTCACTGCAGCACTCCCACCTTAAGAAAAATTGAAGAAAAGTATCTCATAGACGTCTTCCAAAAGAATGGATATCCACGGAATTTCATCAAGAGACATATACCCCCAAGCCAACCTACCAAAGCAAAAGCCACCAAGGAGAACACAAAGAAAATTGCCTTACCATATATAAAAGATATCTCAGAAATCACTACAAGACTCTTCAAACCTTTAGGAGTTGACGTCGTACACAAACCAACAAAGTCGCTTCACTCAATTCTATGTCAACCAAAAGACTCAACAGCGAAAGAAGATAAAACCAACATCATCTACAAAATAAACTGTAACAACTGCGAAAAACACTACATCGGCCAAAGTGGACGTCCCCTTCGTCTTCGTATCCACGAACATAAGCTAGCCGTCAAAAGACATGATATCCACTCCCTCATTTCACTACACACAGACAACTACGGACATCAATTCGACTGGGACAACGTTCAAATATTAGACAAAGGAAATAACAAGAATGCTAGAGAATTTTTAGAAGCTTGGCATTCCAGTGGATCATCAATCAATAGACACATCGACATAGACAAAATTTATCAACCAATAAGAAAGAAACTTCACAGACAAAGGGTCAAAATTCAAGTCAAAGAAACAACCGGTTCCAATACAAGTAACCTAGAAGGTGTGAAAACACACACAAACAACCAATCACGTCCAAGGTCACCAGGAGAGATGATTAATAAACTCGTGGAGAAATCTAAAAGCTCACTTCAAATTGAAGTATGCGCTGAAGATGTCACCCAGTAAGGTGATGAAAGCTTCGCAAACTAACCATCCAGCTCAGAGAACAAAACCACATCAAAACCCGTATTCCCACTGAAAAGTTCCCATATGTTTCTGGGAGTTTTATACGACAAGTGTGTTCGATTATGTATGGTATTCAACCCCTGAATTTCTGATTTGATCAGGATGTTTATCCTTTCTAGACCAGACTCGTCTTTAGAATTCTACAGCCACTCTTCTCCTCTTCGTAGCTGTCTGAGATGAGGAGAAGATAAACAGTCGAGCCTTTGGAATAGCGTCTGTTTTCCGACTGAACAAATGCGTAAGTATATAAAAGTAATAATAATAATAATAATAATAATCTACTTTATCCCAAAAACAGTACTTATAATACAGAATGGAAATCTCAGCAGTAAATTCGTTGAAAACTGTCTCTAGGCTGAATATCATGTTCTCAATTGGAATTATTGAATTATGTGGTCAAGTTCAGTGTATTAATTGGCGTCCTATTTTGTCACCACTTAACGAGTATTTGTCATTTAAATAGTAATGTGATCAGCTGATTGATTACAATGCATATTGTAAGCACAATCTACATAAAAACCTAGCTGAACACTTCGCGGTTCAGTTAATGAAAGGCGAGAAAAGGAAGACATGGCCTTTTCAAAATACTCAAGCTAATCCGATGAAAACCTCCACTACAAGTTCAGCAACGCAAGCATCAACTGTTTTTAAAAATGAGGTAGCCGAGTTGCAATGCGAACTGTCGAAAACACGGAAAAAACTGAATGAGATGAGAGAGCAACTGATTAAAATGGAGGAATTACTGCATATGCATAGACTGCGTCTGTCGAATGCAGAGCATACAAGTACCCGTGAAAGTCCTGCAAAACTTTTCAAATCTCGAATTCTCAAAAGGCATCTGATGTCCACGACTTCTAATGTACATTATTACAAAGGTAATGACTATAGACCTTCTGTTGGAATTATACTACAAAAAATGGGAAATCGAGTGGTGAAGATATTAGACATCAAAGATCACTCAGCTCATAACAGACACCTGGACAAAGTGACAATGAATGAAGTAGGTCGTTCCAATTATAATATTAATGATTCCGCCAATAATCCTGATTTTGTAGATAATTCAGAAATAGGTCCAGATAATACTGATGAAAATAATATCACAGAATCAGTTAGGTCGCAGCTACTTTCAAGCAAACCGAGACATCGTTATAAGTACGCAAGGAGACATTCGACGTGTGGCGGATGTGGTGATTGACAATTTCTATCTCTGTATTGTTTAAATACTTACTGTTGATTTTTAATATTTCATATATGAATTGCATTATAATTCCGCTAAATACAAATTCCTGAATTCCGCCCTCTCTGTGTTTTGGTTGGATTCGTGTAATTCGGTCATCTCGAAGTACTAATGTAACAACAGAAGACAAGGGCGAAGCAACAGATCGTTTTATTATGAAAATCAACACGTATTTATACATATTTCAACTACATTATTATAGACAAGCGCAGTCATCTGATTGGTTGTTTATCAGAAGTTAGGTAGACAAACGCAGGCTTCTGATTGGTTGTTTCGGGATTCCTTGACAAATAGAGTTCTCTATCTGCGAATCATATTTTGCCACGTTAACTTTGCTGTGATTGGTTGTTGACTCAGCCTTGTTCATATTTTCTCACGGCCCATATTAGTGACCTAGACCTTAACGTAGATTAGTGCCAACCAATCGGCTAGCAGCCTGCTCTCACCACACTCGTCCCCCCGTCAAATAGCTTCGTGCGCAGACGTTCCGACCTTCTGGGTGCTACATCCTCTAGTTGAGGATTGTTACTGACCGGCTTGTCCCACTGTACCCATCTTTGGAGCTGACTGGCGTTAACTCGTTTCTGTTTATCACCTCTTCGGATGGTATATACTTGACCCCGTCTTTTTGTGATTGTGTATGGTCCTTCCCACTTTGGAAGGAGTTTCCGTGAACCTAGCCCGCCTCCAACTGTATATCTCCTGTCTCTACACTTCACTTGGTCCCCGACTGCAAAGGTAATGCACTGCGTCCTTTCTTTCATCTGAGACTTCATGACATCACTGCGCTGCTTCCGTATTACATTCTTGACTGCCTCTTTCCTCTCTGCTTTTAATTTCGTCGTACTCCACTTTTGGTGCATGGGCCAGGTCTCATTGTGTACCGGTAATCGTGGTTTTCTACCATACATCAGTTGGAAGGGTGACTTCTTCGTTGTTTCCTGAGTGGTAGCCCGATGTGTTAGTAAAATCAGTGGAAGCTCCGTTTCCCAGTTCCCGCCCTTCGAGGCCAGCCACTCCTTCAGTGTACGGTTGTTTCTCTCCGTTAGGCCATTCGTTTGTGGATGGTATGGGGTCGTTCTGATCCTCTTGATGCCCAGCTGTTGCAAACGGGAAGTAAACTCTTCACTCTCGAAACAGGGACCTTGGTCTGTCAGTATTGTCTTCGGTACGCCGTGGTCTGCAACAATGTGTCTAACTACTGCATCTGTCACGGTTCTTGCACGTTGGTCTGGGATTGCTACGGCGTCTACCCATCGTGTCGCGTGTTCCGTCATCACCAAGAGGTACTGATTACCATTGGATGTCTGAGGAAATGGACCCATGACATCTACGGACCACAAGTCACCTATCGCGGTAACTGGAATCGACTGAAGTGGTGGTCGTATACACCGGTCACCTTTCATCAGCTGGCACCGTGGACATCCAAGTACGTATCTTGCTACGTCTTCTCTCATACCTGGCCAGTACATACTTTGTCTTAGGAGATCGGTCGTTCTGGCCACGCCTGTATGCGCTAGCTGGTGACATTCTTCTATCATGTCGTGGCGCGACGATTGAGGTATGACAGCCAGCCAGCTTCCGTCGTTCTCTCGCCAGGTCAGAGTCCCGTAGGCATTCACTCTGAGTCGATCCCTCTGTCTGAGTAGTGTGGTTAGCTCCTTACTCGCCGTAGTTTGATCCACTTCTATTCCGTTGGTGATCACCTGTATTACTGTATTCAGCGTATCGTCCAACCTCTGCCTACGTGCAAGTCTTAGTGGGTCTTGTTCTACTGCATGCACTCCGTAAGCGACCTCGGGCAACTCAGACTCATCTTCTGGTCTCGATAACAAATCTGCCAAGACATTTTCACTTCCAGGAACGTGTGAGATCGTAAAATCGTACTCCTGAAGACGCAACATCCACCGTGACAACTTCCCCCGTGGGTCTCTCGCTGTCTTCAAAAATTGTAGCGGCTTATGATCAGTTTCGATGTGGAACCGCCGGCCGAGTAAATAAGGTCTCCATTTGTCGACTGCCCATACCATTGCTAAACATTCTTTCTCTATCGTTGAATACTTTCTCTCTGCGAGTGTCAAAACCCTACTGGCATACTCAACGATTCCCTCGTCCTGTCTTAGGACCGCACCTATAGCGTAGTCACTGGCATCTGTGCACACTGTGAACTGTCTTCCTGGCACAGGTAGTTTTAGCGTCATTTGTTGGTGGTCGAGCAGCTGTTTAATTCTGTCGAATGTCCTCTGCGATTCTTCCGACCAAACAAACTTTGGCTCACCTAGTAGCCTGTATAGAGGGGCTGCTATCTCATTGAAGTTCTTCACGAAGCGGCTATAAAACGCTGCTCTACCCAAGAATTGTCTCAGTTTTCTCTTTGAATTCGGGGCTGGAATCGTTTTAATCGTCAAAATTTTCTCCGGCAGTGGTTTAATCTCACCATTTCCCACTTTATGTCCCAACAGAGTAACATTCTTTTTGGCTATCTGGGACTTGGTTTTGTTGACGCGTAGTCCAAACTCTTCGATGCGTCGCAGCACGGCTTCTACATGGTTGACGTGATCGTTTTCGTTTTGACTGTATATGACGAGATCATCACCATAAACCTCCACGTTTTTCAAGTTCCTAAGTAATAGCTTCATCAGTCGTCTGAACGTAAACGGTGCACCTGCTAGTCCAAACGGCATGCGTTTAAATCGATATTGTGTCTGACCCACGATGAAAGCCGTCTTATCTCTATCACCTTGTTTTATCGGTATCTGCCAGTATCCTGAGCGAAGATCGAGAACCGAAAACACATTCGCACCTTGTAGGCGATCTAAAGTTTCTACCACTGTTGGCATGGCACACGGTCTTAACTCTGTCATACTGTTTAACTGTCGAAAATCAACACAGAATCTATACTTCCCATTCGCTTTTTTTACTAACAGCACTGGAGAGTTGTACGGGCTATCAGCTTCCTCAATAATGTCATCTTTTAACATCTCTTGCACTTGTCGCTCCACTTCGCCTTCCAGATGACATGGAACTCTTCGCGTTGTAAATGACCTTACTTTCGGATCACTTAACGGAATTTCATGATTCACCTTATCGCAATAACCGTATGGGTCGCCATCTCCAGTGAACAGATGATCGTATTTACTAATTAACTCTGTCACATTGTGTACCGTCGGCAGCTTAATCGCTGCTATCTCGCTGGTCTCATACATGTTGATATGCCCGTATTTCGTGACCACCACGTTCGCTTGCGTGTCGATTATGGCACCAATCTCACGCAGAAAATCCGCTCCTAATATCGTTCGCTGTAGTTCGGGTACAACAATGAAAGGAAACGTCACCTCGCAGCCACCAACAACGACCGTACAGTTCGATCTACCCGTGATACGCAACACATACCCGCCTACTGTTTGTACTGTCAATGAACACGGGCTAACACTCTTACATAAATTCTTATCTATTAACGACACGGCCGCCCCTGTATCTATCAAACATACTACTTCTCGATCATTCACTCGCAACTTCGAATACAGAGCCCTTTCTCAATAGCCCCCACTAAATCTAGGTTCATACGAAAGAAAGAACAAGCATTATACCGTCTGAAATTTTTTCTTTTTCGCCTTTCTGGGCAGTATCTTCTCCAGTGTCCCGGCTTACCGCATTCAAAACACCGGTCTTTTCTATCAGCCAACTTTAACGCCGCCACTTCCCGCTGCAATGCTTCAATTTTCTGCTCATATTCGTTTGGTTTTGGTTGGTCTATAGCGGCTACCGTTGTGCTCAGCAGCTGTCTGGTCACCTTCGCCAGCTCGCTAATATCCATCGGCTGCGTTGCGTTAACCAGTTGTAATCGCTGAGAAATGTGGTCTGGGACACTCTCGATGAATTGGGAAGACAGTAACTGCGCTTCTGATTCTTCATCTAAAGTGGGAAGCGCGCGTCGAAGTAGATTAGTCAGTTTCACCGCCAACACTAGCGGGTCTCCATCAGGTCCAAGCTTCATTGACCGGAACTGCTGCATTGCTAGCTGTCTGTCTGTTTCGCTGTCAAACTCGGACACTAGTCGTTCAACCAATTTCTTCCAAGACGCTGTGCCATTTGACCTGTCTACGCTGTCATATGCAGCCTTCGCTCGGCCTCTCAACAGCGTCCCCAAGACAACTGCCTTCGCTGCCTGCTCCTTGACACCCACCAGCTCAGCAACAGCCTCGAAGTCACGTAAGAAGCTCCTTATGTCTCCTTCTTCAAACGCAGCTGGCCACGGGATCTTCATTTTCTGGAGGCAGCGACACCAAATGTAACAACAGAAGACAAGGGCGAAGCAACAGATCGTTTTATTATGAAAATCAACACGTATTTATACATATTTCAACTACATTATTATAGACAAGCGCAGTCATCTGATTGGTTGTTTATCAGAAGTTAGGTAGACAAACGCAGGCTTCTGATTGGTTGTTTCGGGATTCCTTGACAAATAGAGTTCTCTATCTGCGAATCATATTTTGCCACGTTAACTTTGCTGTGATTGGTTGTTGACTCAGCCTTGTTCATATTTTCTCACGGCCCATATTAGTGACCTAGACCTTAACGTAGATTAGTGCCAACCAATCGGCTAGCAGCCTGCTCTCACCACACTAATATTACAATTACAATAAATTACTACAAATTGGCGTCGCGATGGAACTAAATAACCCGGGAAATTTTCCTATAAATGCTACTCCGCGGGAGATTGCTGATTATTTGGAATGCTTCGATGCGTGGTGCATTTCAAAGAATGTTCGGGATGACAAAATACCAGCATATTTCATCACTGCTATTGGGCTAGATGCGTATAGCCTAGTAAAGACTCTGTCATTTCCAGAAAAACCAATTTCTCTGCCGTATGCTAAGCTTCGTGAACTTCTTATAGATCACTTCCATATAACTACTTTTGAGACCAGAGAGAGGGCTCACTTCAACAAACTGGTTCGTGCTCCCAACCAGAAGATTCGAGAGTTCATTCTTCAACTTCAAATTCAAGCTTCAAAGTGTAACTTTGGAGATCAGCTGCATACTCAACTACGTGATCGTCTAATTGCTGGAATCAATATTCCTAAGTTAGAGAAAGAGTTAATTCAGATTCCTTCTTGTACCTTTCAAACTGCTAAGGATTTATGTATTACATATGAAGATGTCAATAATGAATACTCTGCTCCCACTACGTCAGTGTCTGATGTTATGCTTTCTAAAGTCGAAAATACACGTGGTCATGGAAAGCAATCCAAATTGTCGTCCACAAGTAATAGAATGCTGCGAGAGATCAAAAACATTAAACCATGTTTATCCTGTGGAAAGTTACATCTACGAAGCACTTGCCGTTTTCGGGGTGCTAAGTGTCACAAATGTGGTAAAGTTGGTCACATCAAGACTGTTTGCAGAAGTTCGAATACTTATGTTGCTCAACATTCTTATAATTCTCCCAAGCTGTGTAGTAAAATGGAGTCAATGTGTCTTTCAACCTTTCAAAATACTCAAGCTAATCCAATGAAAACCTCCACTACAAGTTCAGCAACGCAAGCATCAACTGTTTTCAAAAATGAGGTAGCCGAGCTGCAATGCGAACTGTCGAAAACACGGAAAAAACTGAATGAGATGAGAGAGCAACTGATTAAAATGGAGGAATTACTGCATATGCATAGACTGCGTCTGTCGAATGCAGAGCATACAAGTACCCGTGAAAGTCCTGCAAAACTTTTCAAATCTCGAATTCTCAAAAGGCATCTGATGTCCACGACTTCTAATGTACATTATTACAAAGGTAATGACTATAGACCTTCTGTTGGAATTATACTACAAAAAATGGGAAATCGAGTGGTGAAGATATTAGACATCAAAGATCACTCAGCTCATAACAGACACCTGGACAAAGTGACAATGAATGAAGTAGGTCGTTCCAATTATAATATTAATGATTCCGCCAATAATCCTGATTTTGTAGATAATTCAGAAATAGGTCCAGATAATACTGATGAAAATAATATCACAGAATCAGTTAGGTCGCAGCTACTTTCAAGCAAACCGAGACATCGTTATAAGTACGCAAGGAGACATTCGACGTGTGGCGGATGTGGTGATTGACAATTTCTATCTCTGTATTGTTTAAATACTTACTGTTGATTTTTAATATTTCATATATGAATTGCATTATAATTCCGCTAAATACAAATTCCTGAATTCCGCCCTCTCTGTGTTTTAGTTGGATTCGTGTAATTCGGTCATCTCGAAATACTAATATTACAATTACAATAAATTAGTACAATACCTTTGAAAATGAAGACGTTGAAAAACAGAGATGTTCGTTCCTGTGCTGAACACAAAGAAAACTGCCATTCCTCATTAATTAATGGGTGTATTTCGAGACACCGGCGGATAACTGTTACCTTCCTGTTGTGGTGGGGCTTGAATACCACAATGACCCTACAGGGTAACCTGACTTGGACTCATGTCCCTGCAGGTCCTACCATGTCAGGAAGGTTGTTTGGATAGCGGTTAAACTAAAAGCAGTTACCATGGGGTACATAGGCTCCAGTATCCAAACGGATCAGATGGCGTATGAACCCATATGGGTCACCGGAAACCATGGGAATGCAGCTCCTGACGCTGCCTTGCGGATTACACTTCAAGTCAAAGGCTCGGGAGGCGGTCCCTTAATAAAACCACCTGCTTCAGTCTGGGCACCCGGACAGTATCTCAGCCCTCACACAATAAATCAAATGAACCAACAAGCAACAAACTGTCAATGAAACTTATGGCGCGCTATTACACAATGATTTCAAGTAATATTGATGCCTCAAGTAACTTGTGTCCTTCCTTTTACTTTTATACATAGTTTACTGTATTTTACCTATGCTAAACTTGACTTCTTAACCTTCGACAGCCTTTCGCTTTTCTCTAGATTCCCAGCCTATCTGTGTCGTTTCGAGATGTCAGTCAGTAATCCTCAAAATAGTTATCCTCAATGTGACATCTAACACAGATATCCTGAAACCACATGCGGCGTTCAAGCTGGTCACCTACAATGTTCGGAGGCCCATGCAAATCGGACAACAGGTAGGGTTGGTAAGAACTTTGGAAAGCCTCGCTATCGATGTCTGCCGCATTTCGGAGACCCGCATTCAAGATCCCAGTGAAATGGTGCCACTATCCTCTCCATCTGGAAGTTCTAGCAGTATGTACCACCTGCGCTTATCCGAGGACACTGTGGCGTCGGCATCCGACATAGCTTGTGTTGTTGTCGCACTGAGCGCCTTTTTCGAGACACATCTATGCAACATAGATTAACAGATTTGTTACACTAGGTGATAAAACAAACAACTAATATTTGTCTGACAAATGCGATGGATAGGATGAATGCAGCAGTTACAAAATACTGTCGAATTCGAGATGATGGCGATGATGAGTAGTCATAGAATCAATCAGTCAGGGAAGGAATAAAATCGATAAAAGTTAGTTCAAAGTTGTAAAATGTGTTGGGTAAGTAAGTAATTAAGTGGCCAGTACGAAATAGTATGCATCAAAATGGAGATAGTATCACCTGTGAATGCTTCATCATGAAATAACTAATAATATGTGAAATGATGAAATGGATCGAGGCATATATTGAGAGAGAGAGAGATAGAGAAAAGAGATCACATCACTAGTAATAAGTCCGAATAGTATAAATGGAGCCTCTTTGAAAAGTCTTAATAATTTGAAGCAGTTTGTTTATAGGCAGGGCAGAAGTATTTTAGATGCTGTTGCGTTACATCATAACATCGTCTCCACGAAACACGAAAGACATGGAGTGCTCAGTTCCAGAGAAAGCTATTCTCATGTATTCGGAATTCAGATGTGATCAGTCTTCGGATATCCTCCAGCAGCCTCTCTTCAAATCAGTCAGTAAGACATTCTCAGCTGGGATATCCCAAATAAATTTTGATGGCCGTAAGTTGTGCTCTTCCTTTGTGAGGAAAATATGCCACAGTCTGGTACTGAAACGGCACAGGCAATACCAGGGGGATAGGATACTACACCTGCATCAACTGAAAGTCAGTGTGTGAAACACACCAAACCTTAAAAGAAACGTTCAAGGCGTCATAAAACCTCGAGGGCGTCATCAAAGAAGGGAGATGAATGTCAGGCGTATAGTATCATAGTTTCTAAAACTGGCTCAGCGTTTGAAAGCTACTTTTGCAAACGATGTGTGCAAAGCCATTGTGACAAAGGGGCACCGAAGGCATACTGTGTGTTTATGAGAAATAACTCATGCCCGTGGTTTTGGTACATTTGTCAACTTTGTCGCCCACATAACGTGTCTGAGGATAGCAGAAACAACGCGCCGCTCTTGTGTCCCAGCACAGTCTCATGCAGCTCCCCACCCGCTAACACCACACTGCCAAAACTTGGGACAAACAGTAAGAAGGAGACTCCAGTCCTACTGACTGGAAATGCCAATTTTCACAAGGTGAAGATTCACACGGTTGTACCCACGACATCAGTAGAAGATAGAATTCCAGAAGAACCACTTGCATCTACTAGCAAGCTTAGCAACACAACAAACGCTGGCCAGAACCTGATGAAGCCTAAAGTTGCTGACGCTGCAAAAGAATACAAGATGCCAAAGGCCAAACCCAAGCCCGAGGCTAGTCGGTCTAATTCTCTTATCCTCTTTAACGTACCTATGAGCAGGGATAACTTGCTTGAACAACGGGCCCTGTTTGATCAGGAACATTGGTCCAACCTGTGCAATAAATTG
Source organism: Trichobilharzia regenti (assembly GCA_944472135.2). Taxonomy (NCBI): domain Eukaryota; kingdom Metazoa; phylum Platyhelminthes; class Trematoda; order Strigeidida; family Schistosomatidae; genus Trichobilharzia; species Trichobilharzia regenti. The sequence goes on from OX235267.1 coordinate 10,820,230, forward strand.
GGTCTGAACGTTGATTCAGTGAAACTGTGCAGGCTGTACAGGGGTATCCACACGCCTCAGGGTAAGCGACCCCCATTAAGGGTTACACTGGACTCTTCCGAAGGGGCCGAAAGAGTACTATCAATGGCTCGTTACTAGCCATCGACAGAAGTTCGAACATAAGGGTGAGACAAGACAGACCATGAGCTATCAGACAAATGGCAAGGAAGTCACCAGGACTGATGCTTTCTACCTCCATGGTGGTACACGGTGTTCCGAAGCTGGAAACGGGCACTGCTTGTGAAAAACACATGCATGACATACAGCAATGGAGATGGTCGTCATTTCAGAAGGGCTTCCAAGCTTCTGGAGCCATCTCCATTTCCCGACTACCTCGTCCCGCTCATCTCACACTGATTACCTCTCCAAAGCTGCGAAGTATCACATTCAAAAAACCCCGGAACGGTTGGCCATAGCACTTCAACGGTGGTATGAGACCAAGGAAAAATGGGAGGACACATTCGATGTTGCGGAAGCAGACCCTGAACCAAATGGAGGCAGCAAACTGAGGCTTTAATACGTCCCCAAGCTTCAGTGACACTAAAGTGATGCAGTTCTGAGAATAACAGTCTGTGTCACCTAAGTATCCTGCCTAAATCCATGGGAAAAACTATAACGGACCGGTTCCATCGGAATCTGGCGCGTATCTAAGCGTCAGATCGACCACGATGCATACCTGGAACTCAGTGAAATGGTGCAATGCAAGAGGTCATTCAGTCTCGTTTACTAAATGCATGCATCTCAAGCGCTTTTGAGATTTAGCCGTATTGTTACGGCATCCAGCGTACATTTTCCAAGCTGATTTTTCACAGGATGGAGTGAATCTTGGATCAATCACATGCATGCATACTACACAGCTATTTCGTCCTATGCGTAACAAGTTTGGTGGAGGGTGACGCGCAGTGAAATCCACGATGCCCATTCCCTCCTATTTCGGACTCGTTTTCCGACCGGGTGCACTCGCGTTCCCAGTGAGTGATGGTGCCCCCCTCCCCCACAATGAAGCTCAGACCCAATGATTCATCGGACCCAAAAGTCCGGCCTCTCGTGACATGTCAACTTCCAGTACAAATGCTTCGACTATGTCTTAGAAATGACCTCAAGTAATTTCTACAATTAAGTCTAATGCACCGAGTTCATTTCTACCTCAAGCATGAAATAGGAGGTCAGAAAAAATCTACATAAACTACAGGGTGAGAAAGACACAATGTGACATGTGACTGACTACTCAGTTGGTTTGAACCAATAGAAAGCAACAAATGTCAGGAGATATGGCTCAAAACCGTTCTCAATGGCGCAGATCCATTCACTCTCTCTTTCTCTCTGTTATCTCCCAGATCTATTGATCCCTCTCTCATGTTATTATCTCCATGTTACTATTCTGTCTCGAATAAATATCTCATCATTATACCTCTTTCTTTCCTTGCTCTACTTTTGTCTCGTCTGGTACATCGATCATTGTGGCAACCCAAACTCTTCCACTTCTCTACACAATCCAATCTTGAAACTAACTCAGCCACCAACCAACTGTCGGCCATAACTGACGTCATAACGCCTACATTAATTATTAAACCGCTTAAATTAAAATAAAAAGACAACATTCTAGAGGCGAACAACACTTCACTCAATCAACATGGTTATTTCTTCATTCTCCCATTCGACAGTAAATAAAGATAGTACAAACTAACTTGTACAAAAATTATAAGGGAAAATAAAATCTTCATCGGTAGGCACCAACAACAAGCAAAGAAGCGTCACAATCAGTTAACATGCAGAGAATGTTGAAATTCGTCACCCACCCCCATCCATTCTCAACTACTACTACTATAACAACATTTGTGCAAAGTTCTATGTCGAAAACAGACAGACAGACTATAACAACGACGACATGCACATACGACTTAATCATCGGAAATCATCAAGACATTCTCTTTATTCTCATCTGATGATGATATAGCCAACGTCTCAACCAATTGAAGAAGAGCTTCATTTCGTGTATTCCGATTCCCAGTGTTACAGATACGTTTCCCAGAAGTCCATGCAGCCATTGACTCAGAATTATCTCCATCATTTGAATCCAATGCCGTATTGTTGGAATTTCTGTCACAAAAATAAATAAAAAAGTAAGTAAAGATAAATATTTGCCACAAGATTCTGAACACAACCAAATAACAACATAACAACAAACATTGATTGAAGCTCTGAACAAATCACGTAGCAAAATAAAATTGGAAAGACTGATTCATCAATAGACAAAGAATATTCATTCCGACACATTCATTTATATATGACGCGGGCGGGAATCATTGAAGAAATATTGTTATTAATCAACAACATGATGAATGTAGGTAGTATCCACACACACACACACACACACACACGACACCTCAAATGGATCAGTAAGCGAGAGAAGGACAATACTCATTCATCAATACAACACTAAACAGAATATCGGATCAATTGGTTTAGGTCACACTCTTCAATCAATCAATCAAACAATTATCCTAAAGCTGTCAATAAAAACAACGATGTCTAAAATATGAAAATAAGCATGAATCGAAATCTGGTGGTGGGTGGTTAACACAGTATGAAACAGTTAAGCGAATCCTCAACAATCATGACAACGTACGAGTGTATTTTCGGGCAACTAACACCACCACCTTACACGCTCGCTCATCGCTGGTTAGTGAACGTTAAGGGTACAATATAAAAACAAGAAGATAACCAACCAACCAACCAACTGAACTGTGTCTACCAGACCAATTGTGGGAATTGTGACACGCCGTAAATGTAAGAGAATCTTCGAGACAGGTAAATGTAAGAGGTCACCGGATTAAACAATATCTAAAGGTGGTTGTCCCTCCTAAGACCGCTGTGGACTTGACGAAGCTAGAAAACAGATCAGCCATTCCACTGAACTCGATCAAATGGGACACAAGATCGAATCTTGGCGAACTCGCCAATGAACACTTCACTCAAACACAGCGAAACGATTGATAAGTATTTCATCAGTCCATTTCTTAAACGATCCATTCTCTATCAGAATACACAATAATAATGACAATTGACGGAAAATGTGTTATGTGAAAGTAGTAACCTCTGGTAGTTAAATATTATGCTGGCTGGCTGGTCGTCAGTCGAGTAAACACAAAAATAATTCTCACGGCATTAATATTCGCTCACTGTGAACTACACATCACCATCTAAGTGTGCAATAAGAAAGAGGGAGCGATGAGTTTTGTCTAATTCATAAATTTATATATAATAAATTTGAAATCCAATGAAGGATTACCAAAAATTAATCAAGATTACGAAATAGTTCAGAATGATAATACTACTACCCCAAACGTTGTTTTCTTTGATCAGTATCATCAACATGACAGATGAAACTGGGATGTTTCCGCCCGTGACAGACAGACAGTTCGCATCGTATTTCGCTGTAGTCAAGTCACCAAAGTCGTCTACAACAACTATGCACCGGAACACTGTATCCACAAATTGCAAATGCACAAGAAACAATCATCTAACTACTGTCACACTAACTAACTAACTGTCAACTTGAAAATACCAGTAGGTTCATCATATGACGACTGATGACCTCAATTAACTCGAACAAAGAAAGAACAAACATCACGTGTTCAAGAGCATGGTGACTAGCAGTCGAATCTCGGGTTCGGATCCCCTCCTATTTCAGACTCGTCAACTCAATGTACCCGAATTCTCTCTCAGTGAGTGATAGCATAACCAATGAGACTCTCGAGAGGGAGGGCTCACGCCGTCCCTGCCTATAGCATGATATCCGACTGGCTATCGACCAAAGGGCATGTGTGCTGCTCAGCAGTCCGCTCCGTTTTTCTTTATGCCTGTGAGACCTGGCCATTGACAGTGTAAGACATGAAAAACTGACTAGCTGTCTTTGATCATATGTGCCTGTCTGTGTTCTATCCTCCATGTGAAGTCGTATAGTATAATAGGGTGAGGACTGTTGAGGCAAGTTCTCCGTCGAGTGAGTGCTAGGTAAAGAGGCGAAATCATAGACGAGACTGTCAAGTTACACCGATTCAGATGGTTAGGACATGTGTTACGCATGCCTGGCCTAGCCTAGCATAGCCATCGCATACCTTCCTCGACGGGCAATATTAGCCGACATGCAGTTAGGCTGGAAAAGAGCTGCTGCTGCTGCTGGTTGTCAAACCAAAACATGGCTTCATCAATCAATGAAATAAATCCACAACACTTGATTTAAGTCATTTAGGAGGATGTAGAATTCCTGACTCGCTGGTTGGGGTCCTCGCGACAGTAAACACCAATGACGGCTGGAGACAATTGGTCATATGGCTCAAAATCCTCGTTCTCAACGGCCAATATGCATTCACTTCTATTACTATTCTCTTGCCTTCTGACTCATATCTATCTCTGTTCACTGTCTCTATTCTGCGTCTCTTTTTTTACTTTATTCTTCTACTCTGGCTTTGTGTGCTACAACATGAAGGGAGTGTGGCGACTTGAACTGTTGCACATCGGTGCAGTTTCGCTTTCCACCACCAACTTCTACTAATGAGATGAATTTCAGTGAATGAATTAGAGTTTTACTCAATTGGTTGTCTGAGTCATCATTCCACTTCTAACATTCACTCCGTCCTATTGAAATTCCCATCAGAATATATCAGGTATACATTTTACTCTGTTCTGTTATTCGATCCGGCATGCATTCTATCATCTCTAGTCTAGTCTAGTCTATCCTTGTATCTATGTCAGTCAGGCGGTAGTTTGCACTTCACTTCATTTCACTTCCTCAGCCCACTACTTCTTGTCTACTTTCACCTATAGGTAATTATTAGCTATTCCACCACTTTCAATCGATAACTCACTCGACTCCACTGTCAGAAAACTACATTCATCACAATCTTCGTCTACGTACGTTGTATTCAGTTGACAAGAATCAATGGAAAGGATTGAAATGAGCTCGTATGTATCATCATCGTGCAAATATGATCGTTCTTACATTGTTCGAACGAATCAAACGGACTCGTTGCATCATTACACTATCACACGACTCAATGAACACGTAATAATAATAATAATAATAATAATAATCCAGTGCTGTTTTACCACTCTCACAGTAAAATATCTATTCTCTCGTCAACACTTCTTCTCACTCCATCATCAACCAGAGACATGCAAACTCTAAATCTTTTCTGCAACCCTTGTAATTCCCATCAACTGAAGCATTGATCACAAAGAAAAAAGAACATACACCAATAATACACACAATAAATCCCTTCACATGCTTCGAAACATACCTCTTCTGACTATTCTGTGAACTGAGAACAGCACCAGTACTGCCCCTGAAAAGTAAACACAAGATTAACATTATTAAGAGTTTTCCCCTTTTTCACCAGAAAATTAATTCTAAACACACAATACTACTAATTTCAAAAGTGGTTAGGAACAATAAACCAGCTACCTTTGGAAAAATGCTATTTTTCGTCTTCTTCGTCAGGTTAGTTATATCATCACAGCACCTGACAGTGAATCGCATTTCTGTCTCCGTAAATATATCACAGGCAAATACAGGTAAGCAGTATTTATATGACGAAAAATAGCATCACACGTAGAACATTATTACCAACTAACTCTGTGAACAAACTAGGAAGTGTCACAACAGACGAACAACTTGTTTCAATTCATAAACACACACATAAAGCAATGCATTAATTAATTATAAATGTAATTTGAAAAACATCTCTTCCTACACGTACTGCGATGAATGAAGTTGCTGAATCGGGTTCTTCGGTAGGCTGTCAATGCAATATTCTGAAAGAGGACAGTGAAAATAAAGAAAACAGTTTTCACTTATTGATATAAGTTGATTAATTATTATTACTCTCGTTTTATGGCTTTGCGTTCTGAGTCGACCAGGCGGCTCTACGCCTACCTACCTACCTGTCTGTTTGTCTGTCTGAAATTCCAGTTTCAGTAACAGCGATGTTTCTTCTTTACGAGACACTAAATTAACTGTGATGTGAGGCTTTTCTTTCCCTTTATAACTGACTAGTCAAGGGATACTTCACTTTCCAATAAAACAAGATATTTAGTAAAACTGATCTTATCGAAATGACAATGTACTACAATAATGACTCAAAACTACCTGAATATATTAATTAATGCACGTTCATAAACAAACACCCGTTGACGAACTGCTGTAAACTCATAACACCTGTATAGGCAGGTACACAACCTACTACTACTTCGGATTGTCAGTGCGTGTAACAACTAGGACCACGATTCATGAGTAACAACAACACTTACTTATCACCAGTGTGATCCCCTTCTTCTTCTAGACGAGGACACTGACAAAATGCAGTCTTCTAAACATCTTCAGCTGCAATCTACGAATGTTTCGCATGCGATTCGCTCCCGCCAAATGCAAGATGATGTTACAGGACTGGACTACACCGACTCCTAAATTAGAAATAGGGAGTGAAGTGGTAGAGCACTTTGACCGCTTCACTTATTTGGAAAGTACCATCAGCCAGTGCCAACGGGTTGATCTCTGACGAAATCTAAGCACGGATACAGGGGGCTTGTTTCACATTTGCCAGTTTACGCCGCCTCTGGCGTAGACAAGATATCCGACTATCGACCGAAGGGCGAGTGTACTGCTCAGCGCAGCAGTCCGCTCCGTCCTCCTTTATGGCTGAGACCTGGCCACTGAGAGTAAGAGACATGAAAAGATTAGCTGTCTTTGATCATAGGTGCCTGCGTTCTATCTCCCGTGTGTGTTAAGTGGCATAATTAGGTGACCAACATTGAGGTTAGGCCTCAGTCGAGTTCTAGGTAAACAGGGGAAATCAATCGACCAAGTCGTGAAATTACAAAGACTGAGATGGTTAGGACATGTGTTACGTATGCCTAGTCATCGCCTTCCTCGACGGGCAATGTTAGCGGATATAGGGTCAGGCTGGAAAAAAGCTAGCGGCGGTCAAACAAAAACATGGCTTCACCAGTCAATGAAATCTACAACAGTTAGTTTAGGCCTGCCACGTGAGAAGTTGTAGACTTCCTGGTTGGGGTCCTCGGGACGGTGAAAATCAATGGTTGGAAACAATTAGTGATATGGCTCAAAATCGTTCTCAACGGCCAGCGCAGATGCATCCACTTCTTGTGACTTATGATTTCCAATGAAACTGTTTTGTTCTTCGTTATTACTATTCCTTTGTCTCACAACTCTGCTTACTGTCTCTATCGTGCATTTTTTCTATCTTTTTCTCTTGCTTTGTGTGCTACATGGAGTGTGGCGACTTGAACTGGCGCACATATGTGCAAAGTTCTATGTCGAAAACAAACAGACAGACAGTGATCCCCTAAAAGCCAATACGCAAATTCTGGGCACAGATTAACCTGGACCTGTCTGTACGTAATACTTCTAAAACCATAATTTCATTTGGTTGAGGTAAATTCACAAATATTCTGATAGTGATACATTGGTAAAACAATAAATGCTAGTTTGAGCTCTATTCGGGTAGCGCTAACAACATATGTAACTCTCGCCTATCATAGTTTATCTACACATTGATGGGATTCTGACATGGCAGAGGCGCGCCACCCTAACGTCGCCACCAAAATGACAACAAGCACGTTGACCATTCTCAGCCACTTAGTCTCCCAACCTGGGGAGGACCCACGTTTCATTCCTGGGTCGAGGAGGGGTTATCGAGAAGAATTCTCAGAAGAATCCCACCAAATGGCACGAAACAACCCTCCACTGGCTGCTTGCTTCTCAATCACATCTCTAAATCTAACTCCTCTTGACGAAAATATAACAACTGCGATCACACTTGCAATTCATTGATACATTACACATTAGCCAATGCCTCAACGAACATAATCTAATCTCACTCTACTTTTCTTATCAATACATGCGCACATAACTACGAGATTCATGTACTCTACGATTCGCCTATCACAAAAACAAAAAACAAAACGCAATGAAATGTTTCCTTCACAGACAATAAAACTGTGCGTCAACAGTAACAACAAAAACGACAACAACTACGGGGGCAAAAAGAAAGAAAAACTCACTAATACTTCTGCCTAAGAATCGTAAAATAATCGACGATAACACAGAATGATTCCCGTTACTATCCACAAAAATCGCCCCGAGAATTGATTCAAATACATCGGCTAAAATTTTCACATTCGATCCCTCACCAACCTTCTTCATCAGTAGCTATGTAGTAAAGTGAAGTAAATTAAGTAAAGTAATAGAAAGCAGTATGATGGACATTGTGACAGACTTCAGTGACATTGTAAGAGTCAATATTTACACACACACACACACACTATGCACAGACAGTTAAGTGAATTGTCACCAAGGTTAATCGGTTTACACTTCGTCAATATCTTCATTTGACCGGTACAAGACTAATATCGTGATTAAAAAAGCCACATAAATTCCACTCGCTCTTTTACACTAATCACATACACTTGATTTAGTATACCTACCTTAATGAAAAATCATGCCAGTCCCGGAACTGACAAAAGTAAATCCCTTCTAGGTTTTTCACAAAAAGCCGTATCTTTCTCACAATACCTCTGTGCTCCACCAACTTTTGCTTCGTTGAAATGTGCAGCTCTAGCCTCTCGTTTTAGACGGATCAACGATCAACGTGGGTGGTGGTTAACAATAATGAAGGATAGATACTAAGAACCAATGACTACCAAATGACTGTTGTCGATATCACTCTCAATGGCGTGGATGCCTTCCCTCTCTATGATCCACCACAACCACTAAATCGTCTTGCTTTCCCATGTGACTATTCTGTCTTTCTCACATTTCTGCTTGCTATCGTTGCTTTCAATCTCTGCGCGCTCGCTCTCCGTTTGTGTACAACATAGTGTGTACAACAACTTGAACTGTTGCAATTCTGCGCACACCCCACACCCCTATGTTGAAGCCAACTCAGTCAGTCAATGACAATAATCAACAGAATTAACCAACAACGGCTGTTGACCATCACAGATACAGATGGTTACCATATGTGTAACCCACACAACACTCAGTCAACAACTTCCTCCACAGGAAAAGTTAACTGAAACACAAATAGCATGAAAAAGCAAGGACGGTCGGACTAAAACATAACACACCGATACATGAACAACTTGCTTTACACATCTCACTAGAAACCTTTCCCCTTTACCGAGCTTACTCTACACCAGCTCGGTAGGGAAGCGAACCAGCACCACCCGTGTGGCAGACAGAGAGCATTCTACCATTGCACCACCCATCAGAGGGCACACAGTAATACACACCCACTGACTCACCAGTCATACATTGATGGTTTTCAGATGAGCCGAACACACCGACCCTTAACTCTTGAAGTAAGTTGAAACCACCAGTGCATGCAGTGTCATCCTGTGCCACGGCGCGACCACACATACAACAGCCGTCTCTCCCGTCCGACTAAATTGCTCACCAAAACCTACCATATTAAGGCTAGTCTAGACTGGTGGTGGTTCAGGTCAGAGAAACAACTGACCTTCACATGCTCTGTCCACAAATCACGCCTGCTGATAAATATGTATATGGAGACTGTCATCAAATGAAAGCACGATTTCAATATGCTGCATTATATTTCCGAGCTATTTGCTGATAATCTCCTCCTGCACTCACGCAGCACGATACAGATAAGTAGATAGCCTCGAATACACACATGGTCTTTACATTTTCGCTTTCAATACTTACAATACACAAGCGATTTACTCAGGCGATTGATTGTCTTTAGCAGTGACGATTATTAGCATTACCATGATAAATGAACATATAACGCACTTTAGCCTGGTGGTGGTATATATAACTGTTTGATTAGCTAGCCTACAACTCCACATACATATATAGTCAAGACAATTAGCAATAATGAACAACCCAGATATAAATCTCTCAATTTACCTCGATACGTTCACAAATCGAATCGGTTTGCTGATGAATACTTTCTATGTCATCAATGAAAGGCTTTATATCACAAACGCCCGAGTCAATAAATGCATATAGTTCATTCTCGACTACAGTGTTGACCAAATTGTTATTACTCACGATTATGGATCGCATTTTGCTCAGTTCACCTTCAAATTAAAGTGGGGAAAACAGGAAAAGGAGAGAACATACTTCATCTTCACTTCTTAACGTCGACACATGCACGAAATACAATGTGAGATATTTTATCACTTGGAGGCATCATTGACATCCAGCCAACAATGAAATACAGATAAGTTTGTAATAAGCCATTATTGCAGGAAAAAGTGGAAAACTGTCTCCGACTTTCTCTCTCTGTCTTTAAGAAGCTTGAAAATCCCCATTGAGTTTAATGAAGAAGAAGAGAAGACGTTCAGCGAAGAGAAACTCTTTTCGATGGCGAATTCATTCACATAGCTAGCTGTACAATCGCATTTATATATAATTATTTGTGTGTGTCTGTGTGTACATGAGGTTTGTCAAATTTAGATAATTGATCAGGTAATGCCAGAGTGATATAATAGAGAAACAAGGTTAATTAGACAGCAACTAAAGTAAGATTGAGTTAGTTAGTAAGTTAGATGACGACGTAATGTAATTGACTAAAATGCTTCAACTTAGGTCAGGGTAGCAACAGAGGTGATTACAGGTAGAGATGGAGACTAAGTAGAAGTGGGGTAGGGAATAATGCCATTTAAATTAGAACTGAAATTGAGCAAATAAATTGGATGACGTAACATAAATGAATGACTAGAAATTGAGCATTGGTCAAGTCAGTAACAGTGGTAGTGAGGTGTAGAAATTAAATCGGGTGGGGAGGAGTAGAGAACAAGAAATTTGAAAATGCAAGATATTACAATTGAGAAGACAAAATAATACTAATGAAGAAAGAGAAAAGAAAAAAAGATTAGGTAGAATTTAATTGTCGGGTAATAAGATAGGTTACGTCCATTGCACGTGTAGTGATTGAACGAACTTCTTCTATATGCAGAGTTCAGGGCCTAGCAAGTGAATCACCATTGCTTCTGCAGTTTGAAGAAGTCTGATTAGTACGCCTTTAAGAAGATTACTTCTTACTCTGTTGACGACTTTAAAGTTTGTTTGGGTGCTACCCTGAGCTAAGCTGAAACATTTTAGTCAATTATATTACGTCGTCATCTAACTTACTAACTCAATCTCACTGGCTAATTGCTGTCTAATTAACCTTGCTTCTATATTAGATTATTCTTGTATTACCTGATCAAATATCTAGACTTGACAAACCTCATGTACACACACACACACACACACACACACACACACAAATAATTGTTTGTGAATGCGATTGTACAGCTAGCTATGTGAATGAATTCGCCGTCGAAAAGAGTCTCTTCGCTCAACGTCTTCTGTTTTTGAGAAGTCTAGTGATTCCACTTTTTATGTATAAAAATAATAAATCCACGCTTAGACAACACTCAGGAAACAAGTAGCTGCAAAGTCACCACACGCTCAGCTTAACAGTTCACAACACCAGGTCTGTAGTATTTCAAGGGAAGTGATTTCAGACAGACACCAGAAGCCTTCGACCTAGGCTTCGTCCTCCTTCGCACTTACTTGTCAGTCAGCAAGGCGTATCGCAAATCTTCAAGGAATTCATGTCCATTCTGAGATTCCAACCCAGGTTACCCACTGAATCGTACATGTCAGAGACATTTACAATCTGATAGTCAACCCCACGAATCACCTCCACTAGGACTGTAATGGATACTTTGATTGGACACTAAGCAGGTAGTAACTAGTGTCATGCATCCCATCCTTTCGTTTGGTGCAGACTGAATTCTCCTCCTACAAAGAGACTGGCTGTATACTAGTTCTCCGTCAACATGGCCGCCAACGTGGTGACTGATAACTCACCAACTCAGAAACGAGAAACTCAAAGATAACTAACTGTCTTACTTGGTGGGATTATGCTGTGTGCCAAAAACACTCTAAAATAATCATACTACCTATTGATCTGCTTCTTTTCTGATGTACTTCTGAAATGGAGTTCATTGGCTCAAACACTCAGTTCTGCATTCAAATCTCACTCCACCTACTTCAGCCTTCACGAAATAAGTGTGCATCACAGCATCATAGCAAGTGGAAACCCTGTTTCGGATGACTGCGCTCCGACAACAACAACATACAACGTTCTTCACTCACTTGTCTGTGACCAACTATCCCTGTGATTATCATTCACATTCATTCTGTTTCCTAGGTGATCTTCATACCCGTCGACATCTACTTCGACATAAATCTGTTCATCACTATAAATATTTCAACCGAGAACCGCTATCCATTGACTTCTCGGATTTTGCAATAACTTAGATAGTTAACTAACTTAGCAGACTTTCATTTCGATGGCATTTTATGGGGATCCTTGTGACTATATATGACTTGTTGTGCGTGCCATTAGCAGTACACATGCATATTCCTCGGTAGATTAATCACTGCACACATACATACATACATCATGGAACAACGAAGAAATGACACGTCATCCACTGACCATTTATCCTTTCATGAAATAACAATTCTCATATCTGTAAAACACTTCAATCGGGTGGTGGTCAACATTAGTGTGAGTTAGTTGATAACATACCCCAGAACAATGACGCTGATTGTAGCGTTCTCGTGTTCACGTTATCACACATAAGTGACATGATGGCCTATTATTTACATACTTGACATCATATTATCCATCGGTGAAAAATTCTATGAGGTATTCATTTGAACAACTTCACGGTTCTCACTACTCTGTGACAACAGTGTGAATGTCTGTCACACAAACTGTAGAGGCGGCGGAATATTTTCAGGCTATCCCCTCCCTTTCATCAACTCCAACATCAACATTTTGAAAAGAAAAAGTCGCAAATTCATAACACAACAATCATTTCACTTCAACTTCAACTTACCTGGAGAAGCATGAGGACACTTTTTGAACAGGCGATTGCTCACAATGAAACCCAGAACCGAATCACCGAGAAATTCCAATCTGGTTACAACACAACCACGATAAATACGAGGCAGATGACACACAAGTGTTCCATGAAAAAACAAAACAACAATATATGAAACAATGGAAAGAAGAGATGAAAAGTCAACAGTGGCAAAACTTCACCAACACAAGCACACACGACACATCAAATCTGCATTCATCTCATTCACTTAAGCACAACAGATTAGCTACAGTCTACGTACAAAGAAATTCGCTCAAAGACACTTGTCAGGCGTCAGGCCCTGGATTTTATTTCAAGTCAACAACTTGTCCAATTGCTCCACAAGATACTAGTCATCTCTCTCCGTGTAATCGCCCCATCATTCTACCTACCCACACCCCCAACAAAAATAAACAATGTCACCGAGACAATTCACACAAACGCATAATCACAACCTTATAAGTGACTGACATTCTCCGCTGCTCTCAAAATATTACACAAACCCACAACAATCATTCTCCATAAAGTAAAACTCACAAACATCACATCAACACTATACAGCCTATTATAATTAAATGTGTAACCACAAAGTAACCACACATACAGACTGTTTAGACACTAAAAACAAGTGTGTCACATGTCTACACACACACACACACCTTGTTTAAGTGTGAGATTAGATGTCTTCTTATCAATGCTCCTCCAGCTCATTTACTACACATTTCAACGGGTTGAAGTAGGTGGAATGGGATTGGAACTTGTCACACATCCATCGTCTGAGAATCAAGTGCTTACACGTATCTACAAAACTGCTGTACCGGTTTATGCTGGGTGTCGTAAGGACAATTCATCTTCAGAGTGGTTAAATTCCAAGAAAGTCAAACATCCACGAAACATACGCAACATTAATTCGCCAAGCCCCATGTCATTTGTAATTACCTGTCTGAAACACAGCTGGTGTGATCACGTGTCAACACTACAACTTGCAATAACTTCACACTACAATTGATAACCACATTCGTGTTGATTCTCTCACTTACTTCATGGTAGCCGAGGCGTACTTGTTGGAACCAGATCAAATTCAAACAGATACTATTTCATTTGACATGAACTGCTTCTGATATGAGATGGTCTTTGTTGTTTCTAAAATTCTTGATGGTCAAATTCGAAGAAAGTCAAACATCTACACAACATACAGTAATTTCGCCAAGCCCCATGTCATTTGACATACGCCACCCTAGAGTTCATGATACAGGGGGAAATCACGTCCGTCACACCTCCGCCAGCAACCACACAACTACTCAGATACACGAACTTATCAATAACTTCAAGCGGTCTACCTACTAGAGTCAGTGCAGGTGCACACTACTACCAATCTGGTAACAGCACCTTGCACTCACATGGCGAAAAGCACATACTATACTTACAGACACTGATCTCCAACCGATTAAGCGCCATTCCGGTAGTCTACATGCTATCGCACAATAAGACGATATCACCTGCATTCTCGAGGTCGAAAAGTCTTCCTCTGGGAAGCAAATCTACACCGCCAACACGCACGTCTTTCACAGATGACTCCAGAGTGTCATCTATCGCAAAGTTTAAGATAAATAGAGAGATCGGACATACAATAATTCATCAGTCTCTGAATGTGATAATGTAGTTAAAAAACGTGGAACACCTTGTCATACTGGTGGACATTCGGGTCAACTCACAGGAGCTGGAAAACACTGATTCCAATGCATGCATTGGTTGCCTTGTGAATCTGACTTCAAGACAAAGGCTCGGAGAGACGGGCGGCCACTTTCATTCAATCACTCGCGTCAATCTGTCTGTACGTCCGACCAGTATCTCACAACCCACACACAAACTATCCGATTTTGTGTAGAGCATCTCTTCGTACCCATATATAATGTGTCGGATTTATGTTTTAATCAATAAATAAATAAACAAACAAATAAAAGTGCGCACTACTACTCACTCAATCTAAGTCGCCAAATGTTTTGCATTAAGAGAAACACATATTTTAGAAGAGAAAGAGGAGAATCAACTACACTACAGCTTACCTTTGATAATTTCCCCAGTACTCTCTGTTAGTTGATGACTGGTGTGTCATAGCTGTAGCAAGTAATTCAATATTTCTAAAGCGATAATCCAATTTCAATTGTAAATCAAAATATTTCTCATTGAGATCTCGATATATGCAAGTGGTCAGTGAATTCTGTGATGATACACGGAGAATTTGGCGTCTGGAATTTGAACTGCTAGCAATATCTGAGTTTTCTGAGTGAAGAAGGTAATGCCATGGAGCATCAATCTTATATTCTGTGTCACATTTTATCGTATTCCAATCCACCGGACATATCTGGAGATAGTATAACAGATTTACAGCCGATGGTAGCCCGATGTGCACTACAAAGCATCCTATCAAGGCTTCAACCATATCCGCTAAAGATTTGTTATATAGGCGGATATATAAGCGATCATCGTATTTAGAAACCTGTAGAAAAGCCAACACACAATAAATTGACACGACTTTCATACTCCCTCCTAGTAAGAAGTGAAAAGAGAGCTATGAAAGCTATCGGAGACAAATACACTACTCAAAAAAAGTATTTTACTGGCCAGATTACCACACCATGAAAATCAACAGTGAATAATCCTCATTTATACAGACTTCAAACTGGACGACTGCAATACTATCACACTGATTCCGATACACCGAGTGTAATCCACAGGCTGTTCACCCCGATAGCTGGACACGGACACACACACACACATGGACGAAAATCAAACATTCTAGAGGTGAACAACAAAATAGCAATGCGAATGATTCTAGAAAAATACAAGAAGAAAGCACACGAAAGAACAAGTGTATAGCATCCAATTGTCAGTCGACTGATAATGATGACGAACTTCCGAAGTGACAACAGGTTAATCCCTATGTGACAGCTCGTAGTTTCACATCTTTATGCGCATCATCGTCCGCTCCGTCCTCCTTTATGGTTGTGAGACCTGGCCACTGAGAGTGGAAGACATGAAAAGACTAGCTGTCTTTGATCACAGGTGCCTGCCTGCGTTCTATCTCCCGTGTGTGTTAAGTGGCATAATAAGGTGACCAACATTGAGGTTAGGCCTCAGTCGAGTTCTAGGTAAACAGGGGAAATCAATCGACCAAGTCGTGAAGATACAAAGACTGAGATGGTTAGGACATGTGTTACGTATGCCTAGTCATCGCCTTCCTCGACGAGCTATGTTAGCGGATATAGGGTCAGGCTGGAAAAAAGCTAGCGGCGGTCAAACACAAACATGGCCTCACCTGTCAATGAAATTTACAACAGTTAGTCTGAGCCACGTAGGAAGGTGTAGACTTCCAGGCTGGGGGTCCTCGGGACGGTAAAAGTCTATGGTTGGAAACAATTGGTGACATGGCTCAAAATCGTTCTCAGTGGCGCAGATGCATCCACTCCCTGTGACTTATGATCTTCAATGAAACTGTTTTGTTATTCTTTATTCTCCTTTGTCTCACACCTCTGCTCACTGTTTCTATTATGCTTTTCTTGTACTTTCTTCTCTTGCTTCGCGTGCTACACGGAATGTGGCGACTTGAACTTCCGCACATTTGTGCAAAGTTCTATGTCGAAAACAGACAGAGATAGAGAGAGGCATCATCGTATACATGCGCACAGTGCTTGCTAGAATCACCAGAGATATGTTCACTTCTTCACATACATCTCTCGTCAGGTCAACACTGGAAAACTGTATCCAGGCCGCAAGCAGTCCTTGTCTTCACGAGGACTCACACACACATTCAAGAAGCCGTTCAAAGGAGGCCGATACGTATGATTATTAGCAGTATGACCAACTTATCATATGACAAAAGACTACACACTTTGAATCTTTTCTCTCTCTCACCGTGTCACAATACTGGCAGAGAGCTTATGATAGTCTTCAGAATTTCCAATAATCACTACGCACCCGGTCTGTCCTCTCTTCTCTCTTCTACCAGACCACGTCAGAACACCTCACAAAAAATACTAATTGAGTTCAAAGTCGTGTCAGCACCCTCAATTCATTTATTCAAGAAACCACAGAAATTCACTACAAAACGGTTAACATGGGCTTCAATTCAAGCCTTCTATCCTATCCTATCCTCAGTCAATAAATCGGAATCGGAACTAATCACTTGCACGCTTTCTGTGCAGCTATCCAGAAACACACAGCACGAAATTAGCAATCTCTACCATATGAGTTTTCAACTTGAATAACTATACATATACATACATACACGAGTTGAAATGCTCTGAGAAAACGTGAAAATACGAACAAAGATTACCACAACAGCCACTAACCTCAGAAGAAACAGTGTAGCACGGAGGAACAAAATGTTCTGATGGAGAGAATACTCGACCAGTGCAATATCCATACCATGACAAATTTCGAGCAATCTCACACAGGTGAACATTTGATATAAGTGAAGCTCTTTTGCAATTTAAGTGACCTTCACCTGCATCCTGTGGACTGGTGTGGTAAACACTGAGCGTAGACATCAAATGCAGAAACGAATCACCATAAAATTCCAGACGCTCGAGATTCACTGCATCACGAGCACCTAACAACGTAGTTGGCTCGATCAAGTCACTGGGTTGAGGACAAACTGTTCCAACGCCTCTGCATTCACTTGCAGCTATACTATCCATCTCCTGGTCCTCTTTCGAAGTTTGTTCATCTACTTCAAAATCAAACATAGATGCCTTAATCGGTTCACCGTTTGAGGAATCAGTATCACGTAGACGGTCGGGCACAAAAACGGTCACAGCAGAAAGAGAATCATCTGTCATATTGGATGGATTCGTCATTTGACAGAATGGTTTGGGATTCTTTAACTCGGAGGCCAATTCTGTGGATAATTGTGATGCCAACAATGCCCTTGTCATCTGATGAAAAACTGCAGGTATCGTGGACACCAGAAACCAAAGCCAGGAAGATAATGGGTGTACTAAACACCCTTCACATACAAATGCTGACTGTATGGGGAGTGGTCCACCCTTTCGTAGACCCGCACCAACTTGGGTGCAATTTTGATGACGTGTGAGCCGTGACGTCCTGCACAATGGCATTGAATTATCAACGGGTAGACCTCTCATCACGGGATACTTCCTTCTGTAAAAATCTAAATAGGTCACTTCTCCAACATTTTGTGTGTTACTGAGTTTCGAAGCCACATACTGCGGCACATAACTTACAGGGGTTTCTGGACACACCTCTGAAATCGCAAACATACCAGGATCCTTATCTTCAACGTGAATAGGTCTGACAACTAAACCAAGCCAGTCTTCTCGAGGTATTTCACTCAGCCTGACAGGCCAACTAGGCAAAATACCACGGACAGGTCTGATCTTCACTGATCCACTCGTGTTGTTGTTTTTAATGTCCGAGGAGAGCGAATTCGTACGACAAATTGACCAATTTACAAGACTCTTAATGCCTTCGTAATCTATGGTACCTGCTAAAGGAATGAAAATGTAAAAGACAAAAATCAAGCATCAGCATAATAGGACAGACACCCTGGAATTACTTATACAATCATTATTCAAAATTCGTATTACAAATGATCTAGATTTAACTCAGGTCTCTCTCTCTCTCTCTCTAGTAATTCCATAAAACCCCCACCTCACATAGAATCTACTAATTCTAATCTAATCTACATAAAAACACCTTGTACATGTAACCAACTTCCACTGCAAACAACACCTGACATGCATACATATATACAGGGATCTCAAAGCTCGTTGCAGGTAATCCACACAAAACTGTTGATCTAGCTTCTCTTCTTATTGCCACTCGTTACCAAAGTGTGTCTTCAACTAGGCACTGATTCTATTCACAGACGACTCCAAGCCGTATCACACTACTGCAGTCACACAGATGACACCACTGAGCCAATTCGCTCGATAATTCACTTTATAACTAGCCATAATGCACCTATCGACTGGTCATTAGGGTATCACAAGTGCTATCAGTGGTTACTCTCCACACATCAATTGATGAACATAAAAAGCAGTGAAAAAGCCTACGCCCACACAAACCATCATCAGAAACATTCATCTCGCATATTGTGAGATCTATTTTCATGGAGGATTTCATCATGAGTTGATATCAGTTAGAGAACCACTGGAGAAAACCAACTGGGAGTACTGGACAGCTGTTTCGTCCGAGCTTCGGACTCTTCAGCAGTACGCACCCAACGGCCCTACTCCGTTCAGGCAGTTAACCTGGGGTTCTACTGGGAAGTAGTGACCAGTAGGGTACAGCAGGTTGAAGATGAGGCATTGACTCATCGGAGAAGACATTGCGAAATGGTCGCGCTATGTCGTGAATTCACAGAAGTTAGAATTCAAGAACTGGCCATTGGATCGGGTCCCAGTGACTCAATGGTATACGTGCACACCTTGTAACCAGAAGGTCCTGGGTCCGAACCCTGCTGGTGGGTGCGTACTGCTGAAGAGTCACAAACTAGGCTGACGAAACAGCTGCCCAGTACTCCACTGCTGGTTTTCCAATGCTTCTCTAACCAATGTCAGCTCATGATGAAATTCTCCATGCAATCAAACAAAATCCATACAAAAACCAATACTTGAACCAATACTATTTTCAACATACACTATTTATTAGTAGGTGTTTGTCGACAGATGTGATGATTGAATAGCTCATAAAACTACAAAAAACAGGAGAGAGAAAATTAGTATGACTACCACTACTACTACGACGAAGACGTCGACTAATGATGGCGATGATGATATCCGTCAAATATAAAACTTGCATGACACATTTCAATGAATTTCACCAGAATGGTAAGCATACTTTGATCATTTCAAGGGTGTATCAGTGACGATGTCGACCTCACTCGTGGACTACTACTACCACTACTAATAATAAGGTCCAGTCATCAACAAAACATTCTCGTTGGAGTTAATAATCTTATTGGAAGATAATCACTCAAATTAGTTAAATAAAAAATATGCACAGGTTCAATGAAGACCACAGAATTCAAACACGCATGCAATATTTCTACGCCATTTACATAAATATGATATGTCCAGCTCATATTGCACATTTCATCTACACTGTCAATATCATTTTATAAAAGTCCGACTGACAGCTAGCTAGCTACCAACCACCTCAATGCTATGGTGAGGCTTGCATACTCTACCCTCATCGCTGAGTGACAGTAACTACGACGAATCAATGCTTCTGAAAATACTGTCAGTCTACATAGGTCGGTTGGATAGCGAGTGATAAATAAATGGCTAAAATCAACTGTCATTATAGACTTGACTACTTCTTCGACTGCTGGAGGAAAGAGTCTAACAAAGGTGAGCGGATCTATTGGACAAGCAACACTCAATTTATGCTAGACATTTAATCCTCCATTTCATCTATGGTAACCTGAACAGTTGACGTGAAGTCTTTCACAAGGACAGAACACGAATCGTGATATTTTAATGCACACCACACTACATTCAAACAATCCCATCAGAAATCCTCATGATGCTACAAACACGTAAACTCAACAGGTTTTTCACTTTACATACAATCGAAAAACAACAACTTCCAGTATACGGACAGTCAGAAGAAATGAATTGTCTGAATATCTCTGTCAACATCACAACCAACTAACTAACTATGAACAACGCGTGTGGCGACTTCAACTGCCGCACATCACTGCAAAGTTCTATGTCGAAAACAGACAGACAGAGAGAACAACAACCACCTGCTTTCATACCTTTAAATTCTAGGCATCGATACACACCGAACGTATAAACCCTATGCTCCTACTCCAGTTGACTGGACAGCAGCAAGTGTAGTTTTTTCAAGATACACTTCGAACTACATATCAAATCAAACTTCTCAGTATAGAATCAATCAACAAACCGTCACATCACTAGAAAATCGAAAACACTATTGGGCATTTTTCCTGACTGTAGAAGTTCATCAGTAGGTAAGTCGAAAAGATTGCCTTTCTCAGCTTGAAGCCTGAAGATCTCATCTCTCACACAGAAGTAACAATAAGCGCCATAGATTAGACAAACGATACACAAGTTCAAGCACACAATCTGTCAACACACTAAAACATCAAAAACGACAATCAAAACGTATCAAAACCAAAAATGCCAGCTCGAAAAAGCTAAAATAACGACAGAAGCATACTAATTGCCAAACCATATAACATTAATTCAACAGAGGTTATGGACAAATCAGATTACATTAAGAAAGTCAATCAATAAATTCAAATGCATCCGTATGAGGAGATTACGAAACCCACAGACACGCTTATGAATAATAAGCATCAATACTCCAACAGCTGGTCTAATGCACCGAATGAAGTCACCTCTGAGTGAGTCGACATGATTCAACTAACTGACTAAGACTAGTATTCCTAGTAGAATGCATGACATTACTGTCAAAATTCATGGGACAGGATAATCTGTTAGGCCAATAGTCGACTTCAGGAACACTCCAACATATGAACTATCCAAATATTTGGCATCTGTATTATACCCGATCAGATATCGGTCAGACTGCAGGCTGATTAACTTATTTGAAATGAAGTTGAAGCCAGAGGGAATTCAAGTAGCAAAAGATCCACCTAGAGCTACAATTGTCCCTTCCGAAATGACTAGACGTGGGTTCAATCGAATATCTATGTAGTTCAGTTGGGAGCCTAACTAGTACGTCAGATGATTTAAGTGATGAAATAGAAAAATCGAGAAAACAACACCAGTGAACAACTACCCACCAGGTTCTATTCAAGTGCCTGACGTAGATAATGAAAATATAAGTGACAACGAATTCAAAACATCGACAGCACTATCAGAAGACCTACATCGGAGCCTTAATAACACTGAAACTAGACGGACATTTAAACCAACCCATTTACTCACAGACAAACTTTGTCACCTTCAAGACTCAACAGACCCAATTAAGCGAAATACGACTAACCAGTAGATAAGGCCTTGTTATGTTATCAAAACACAGAAATCCCGCTACATCTAGAATCCTTGGCCACACACAGTTAAGTAGTCTCGAGAAAAGCGTCGCCATTGCTATGCATCCACTTGCATGCTATCACACAGTAGGGTGGGACAGGGTAAACGTACTACAAATAAGATCGTTAACCACATCATAAAATAAATTTCTTTCATGACAGCACACAGTGGTGCAGTATTATCTTCTGATGACGTTGCGACCACAATTTATTGCCACAATCATTACGATGCTCATATAACTATCAAACTATCACAAAAAGATGGTTAGAGACAGTCAGTGTGTATATATGTATCATACATATTATAGCCAGTGGTGAGGAAGATCTAATTGAAAAGTAAATATTTCTTCGCTCAATCCTTTGTCTTCCAAATTTCCAAATGGGGATTTTCTTTCTATATAGAAAAACAAGCTTCATTGTCTTGGTTGGATACAGTAAAAATGATGTCAAGCCTCATAACAACCCAACACTGGATGGAGGATGACAATACAAACACGCCTTCCAATCCGCTCTTTCAAAGTGATTCCAACAAATAGCTATTCCGTCGTGCATCCAATGGTGCCAGTTAAAATCACCATTATTTGGACAATGTTGATTGATGCAAACTCACGCAGACCAGACTGCATGATAGTCAACAAGTTCGTCTGTCAAACGCTGACTGAATTTCTTTTAAAAAGCTCATTTAATGAAGAGAGAGACAAAACGAGGACTCCAAAGCTTACCTGGTAACTGAATTAACGTCATCAATGCCAGAATGTTAGCTTTCTCAGGACTGAACACCATATCAGTAAATCGGTCGATAAGTGTAACTCCACAACTTTCAGGAATTTCATTTGGATCTTTCTGTTTCTCCATAAGATCACAAAGAGCCTGACTCGATGGTTTCTGACCAACATGTGACAAATGGCCCATATTTGTAATCAGTTCACATATCACTGAGTGGGCTGATTCTATGCTCTCCAATTCCCGTTCACTAAGTGTAAGCTTTCCAACCAATCGGACACGCGAACGAGCCATACCACGTGTCAAATACAGGGGAATTCGACAAACGTATTCTTTCTGTTTACAAAAAGAAAAGAACACCAAAGAAAGTTCAGCTTCCTCACTTAGTAATTCCGGCTATAATTTCAGACTGTGTCAAATCATATGAAGTCAACAATGTGCAGGTTACAAATGTGTCCTAACACTCCATACTTAAGTAAAACCAACTTCCCTTCATCGTTCAGCTGTAAACTGACTTTCCTGGTGTACAATTTTCTCCATGTACTATGTTACGAGCCATAATCAATAACTGATATCTAACGTGTCAACCCCGTGGAAGCAGATGGAAGTGCTCCAAACCCTCAGAATGTTGATTAATATCCGTGTGCGAAAACCAATGAGACACAATCCCAGAATGCATAATAAGTCTATTAACCGCGAATTATTGAAACTCAAGATTGGGAAAGTAGGAAAATGATCTGAAGACAATTTTGAGACATTACCTCTCCCAGCTTCCTGCACACATTTGTCAGATAACAATGGCTTAACAAAACACGTTTCGAAGAAGTGTTTACCCACATATCCCAATAGATAAGTGTATGCATTTGACACCAAAATCCAACGGCACATGGTGCAGACGCAACAAAAGAAGACAGGTGAGCACAAGTATATCAGCCGTGGAAACCCGAGCCTGGCGGAATTGTCCACCACAATGCCAGTGTCTTTTCAGACAAGATGACTCAAATTCAGTTGGAGTGGTCACCCTAACATATTGACTAGGGTCATTTAGGCTTATTCATCAGGGTAAGTTTAAAAGTGACTGCGCACTCACCACAGTCCCATCCATTAGTCAATTACCACTCTCATGTTGTCGTCCACGAGAATACATGATTTAGTGGACTCAGCCAGTTGTCAGTGAAATTAGATAACTATCACAGTGAAGTTTCTCCATCACTTTTCAACAGAAGTACTAATCAAGGTGTAACAAAGTCGTCTCATTCTTCTTTGTAATTCACTGACTTCTCAGATCAAGAAGGTTATTACTTCCACTACTCTAATTAAATCCAGTCCTAATGATATCAATCCACACATTCAACGCTGTATCCCGTAGTGAAGCTTCGGTTGCACAAGGATAACAGAGGTTACCACTTAAACACTTATGTGAAATAGCACCTCACAAGGAAACGAGACAAAACAAAATATTCACTCAGAGATAACTGTTCATAAAATATGCTTAGAATCACCTTGGAAATCGGTTTCGAAAACAAAAGCCCAATAGCCCCGTCTGTCTTTTCAAAACAAGTCTCCTTCACCCAGCAAAGCTTGGCAACGACATCAGGTGCAGGAACAGTCCACGTATACAAATACACTGTTGTTCCGTGAGACGGTAAGGCTTGATATGGAAACGACAAGCATCTGGCACGCTACAAATCAGAGTGGTCAAAAGCATTTAATTCACCTGGATAAAACTGAAATCAAATATTTACAATTCAAGACCGACTTTCTCCAATGCGTATATATATCAAGTACTTCAGGAGGTGAGTATTCGGCCCTCCGTAACCTAAACACCACAACCATCAAATCCCTTCTTGAGAAATGTGACATGCTGGTTGGAGAGACGAAATCACTGAACACAAAGTCCCAATCATCTTGGCTGGCAAAACAATGGTCAGTAGCCTTCCACATGAATTCCCATTAAAAATATAGTCATGTTCAGGCACCACTCTCCCGACTCATGACGAAATATACGTTTTGATATACCTGATCAATAGGGTCGTTAATCCAGCTTCTCAATCTACCAACTGAACGCCTTGATTTCTAATATTCTACACTGAATTTTATGAATCCCGTCAACTCTAAACCACACGGATAATCGTGCAATTTAATCTAAAACAACAGTTACTGAGTATCCATAAGACTACTTAACAGTAGATAAATTTACGAACTAGTCCTTCTGTCTCAGACATACATGCTTACATTTTCAGAGGAATACATTAAACGTTCAGTTCCCACTTGCACGTAATTATACTTCTCCATACAGACGACTCAACTGGGAGTCAAGTCACCTGACTGAATTGAATCACTAGATCATTTTACACACATCAACTCGCAAAAGGTCAATCTCACCAACACGCTCACAATAGAACAAACAGAAAACAAATAAACTACTGATTACCGGGACAGGATAGAATTCAAATCTGATATCCGCTGCCTGATATTGTGAGTTCTCTTGATTGTCACTACTTGAACTACTGGAGAAAGAGACAGTAGGCGTTTCGGTCCCAAGTGTTGAAGGAAGCAGCTCATCTTCAATCTTAAGAGGTGGAGGGTTATCACAAACTGGAGGCATCCACATGGCTTCTACAAAGCACAATTGAATAACATTACCACTATGTATTCAAGAGTAAAACTTCATATAAGTTAGACTGGAATATTTATTTACAAGTTACAACTCGAACAATCTATTGAGAACGCAACAGTTTAACAGTCATTACATTCATGATTGCAGACCAACTGACCGAAGAAACGACTAAACTCACATCGGCAGCGTGCACAAACCAAACTGTGAAGCTAGACTATTAAAACAAATCAACCTACAATACGAGCGTACTACCTCTACAATAACGCTTATGAAACTAACTCATGTGACCATATTTTACTTTTACACAATCTGATTTTACACATGTTCAGTGAAAATTTGCCACTGTATAATCCAGAATTTGCTTTCGATTGCTTCATATGCACTTCGCCGAGTTAAGCAGGCTACCATTTGTTTCGCGTACTTCAAATATTTGATTTCGCTTACAATACACTTTCTAGGTTTTCATCTGTGCTGATAAATACAGCAGTGCTCGTATTTGGCCATGTGCAGCGTTCAGCACATTGTAAAGCGTGAAAATTTTGATGCACCACAGCATAATAATCGAATTTGCATACAGTCCGCCATGGAGAGAAGGTGGGGTTTCGCTTATTCCGATTCCTCTCCCGTCCCACCATCCTCGTATGTCAATCCACACATGAGTCAATACGCCCAAATTACAACAGTTCGAGTGAGCTCATCTTGATTCAAGTGAAGAGGGATCGTTCTCATGCGAAAGCCCACAATCAATTCGGACACATTCAGACCGCCTAAATGATTATTCTACAGCTGGTGTACAGAAGGAGGACAGGGTCAATCACTGTTTCTGTCAATGAAAGTGAGCATCGAGCGTTTGTTTTTTCAATTGGTAGTCGTTGTTGGGCAACTCGAAGGCGCGAATGGTTCAATCGTGTACTAGTTCAACGAAGACGAAGAAAAACTAATGAAAGTACATAATAAATTTGTATAAAACATTTGTTTGTAGACTTGTACTGTTCTCCACTTTAACTGCCAAACATTAAAACTTCCTTCTTACAATACTGGTGTTTCGGAGTTAAAGTCAAAGAAAGTACATAGTATTTATCAGTGCGGAGCGTCTTCGTAACAACAGGAACTTAGGGATAAGTTCCTTGACAGCTTTTATTCCTCTTCTGGAGTGCCTTCTGGGGCAGTTTTTATTCCTCTGGAACCTCCGGGTTACTAACTGGATCTGAAGCCAGATTCTCTTTGGACATGGGTTATCAACGCAATTTGGATCCTTTGGTGACGTTGGCTAATGCCTGGGCCAAGGAAGGGAAGTGGCACCATGGAAACAGACAAAGAAGTAAGTAACGATGAGTTGCCTGTTAATTGTAATGATATGCACGATGCTCAGCACGATGAGTCTGATGTTTACGCTTCACCGTTTAGGGATAGTAGTTCTTTAAGACTCCCTAAGTTTGAACCTCGGTACTTTGATGGAAACCGAGCCGACTACCCACAGTTTATCAAGGAGTTTGAGGTCTTGCTGGGTGGTTTTATTTTAAATGACGAAATGAAGTTAATGTACTTGATGAGGTATTGCACTGGTGTTGCTGCAAGTTCATATCCCCTAACGAAGGAGACACAGAGGCTATGAGGTTATTACGTCAAAGGTTTGGAGAGCCATTTATGATATTCCCGTAGTATTTTTGAAACCGTGAAAGGTAGTGGATCACAGTTAAACGACAATTCAGAGGAATTCACTGAGTTCTTGGACAGCTTAACGGTATATAGAAATACTCTTGTGTCTCTTAATTGCGTAGATGAATTGAATTCAAGTTCCGTGCTTGAGACTGTGGCCAAGAGATTCTGTCTGTCTGTTTTCGACGTAGAACTTTGCACATATGTGCAAAGAGATTACCAGTTCATCCGCAAAGAAAGTTCATAAAGATCAGTTCAAGTCTAGAAGAGGACGGTGTAGAGCCCGGGTTGGATGATATTGTGAGCCTGTTGAAAGACAGTGTCAGCCAAGCTTCGAGCGAGTTTGCTAATATGCTGCGTCCCACTCCTCGAATAGAGAAAACAGAGAGCAAAACGCAATCATTTATGACGAAAGAGTCTCAGGGGAGTGGATTTCGAGAAAGCTGTATGGCGCCTAGTAATCTTTAGAAACCTGATGTGTGTGAGAACTTTCGTGGGACGTCCCCAACAGATAGGTTACAAGCTGCCAGAAAAACACGGTTGTGTTTCGTCCGTTTGCAAGAAGTGCATACAAAGGTGAACTGTGAATCAGTGAGCAAGTTTAGTGGTAAGCTAAATGTGGAGTCAGCGTCAGCAAGCTCTGACTCCGAACCGTGTGACGATAATGGTGCAGTGAAGAAGCCTGTAGCTGCAACTGGTACGTCTTTGTTGAACAGAGTGTCACAGACTAAACCGCAGTTTGTGCAGAAGAAGAAAGTTACAATTTCTGAGTCAAGTTCTGAATCCACAAGTTTTCCAGGTATTACCAGTGAGAGTAAAGGTATGAAACCTTTAGGTATTTGTGAAGGGGAACCAAAATTGTCTACTTCTGCTATTAAAGAGTTTGAAAATGTTGAAATTGACGGTAA
Source organism: Trichobilharzia regenti (assembly GCA_944472135.2). Taxonomy (NCBI): domain Eukaryota; kingdom Metazoa; phylum Platyhelminthes; class Trematoda; order Strigeidida; family Schistosomatidae; genus Trichobilharzia; species Trichobilharzia regenti. Next base: position 10,848,200 of record OX235267.1, read on the forward strand.
AGTGAATATTTGTGATAATGATCATGATAGTGCACATTTGTTTTTGGTTGATCATGATGAGATGAGCGGAATGCCTACTACTGCTGAGTCGAAAACGTTTCTGTACAACTTGAACGTGAAGTAGAATTAAATGCAGATGCAGTTGCAGAAGGCATACATACTTGTGAGACCGTCAGTGTAAATGATCAGCGTGTAGCCCACCTGTCGACAGATGTTAAGGCTGAACTGGAGCTAATAATAAAGGATAGCAGTGGCGATGATCTTGCGGTTAGACAACCTTCTAAAGGTCGAAAACAATAGCTTCCGATCCACCGCTAACTTCATCAACTGGTATCAATCAGTCGTCGTCGGTGTTGCCATCCACAATGAAAGGGATGTCCATGAACTCACGTGTCTTATGCTATGACTATGATAGTATCGGTCCGTTTGATAAGACGAAAGATATCGCTCAGTTTAGTGAGGATAAGCCAACTGTGTACGATGGTGTAATTGTTAAATTGACTTGCATAAATAAAGGTTTTCAAGTTCCAAGTTACCATTTGAATGCCATTATCTTTAGTGCAAATTACTCTCTTTCTACGCTTGGTCCGTCAGATACGTCGTGTGTTTGTTAGTCATCTATATTCTACGATACAGTAACATGGGTGTCTCACTGTTCAGATTTGAGGATATAGATGATAGGAGGTCAGCAATTGAACTCTGCGACGATTTTCCAACCTAGGGCGTCAACCTGAGAAGGGTTGTAGGCGCACTGCTGTAAGTCCTGCAGTTCTTCAAGGGTAGTTCGTCAAGGCAGAATCCACAACATTTGATGTATGATTGTACATATATTTGTGTTAAGTAATTGAGTGGGTTCCAATTCATGTAATTGTTGGTTAATCCTGTTTGTGTCCGGACATTCTTCAACTTACAATCGTCAACCTGAGAAGAGTTGTGGCGTACTGGTATAAGTCCTGTGATTCTTCAAAGGGATTCCGTTAAGTCATGATGTGCGGGGTCAGGTGCATTTTGTGTATATATGTGTGGTGTGTCATATAATTTGGTGGTTTTGGATTCATTGTGTTTACTTGTTGTTTTCGTATCTTGTTGTTATTGCATAATTTTGTTAAATTGCTCGTCGTGCTTGCTTCTGAAGTTGCTTCTAGTCTTCCGCATCCGTGAATGAACTGATTGATGTCAAAGACAGCGGATGGTTCGTATACGCCGTGGAGGCCAGGCTAGTCTGAGAATGACATGCACAGGGAGATAATGATTATTTATTTATTTTTCATTACAGCTTGATTCCCCACTGTATTTTTGGTACAAGTATGAAATTTTCGGCTTTTCGACTATTACGCTACATTTTGGTCATAAATAAAATCTCTTATAACTCTAAAATTTTATGCAAAGTGTTTGCGGAAATTATCACAATTATTAACCTTTCGAACACTGAATCCAAAAAATACAATCTTATTGACAGATAATACACATAACTCACTGTTTGGATTTGTGGAATTTTTAAACATAAACACATCTATAATTGTATATATTGTTGGATTTATATGTTCAAGTTGCTCCAAGTCAGTGAGTTTATGGTTAAGATATCATTTTAGTTAACTGTACTGAACTATATTGCATGTTGTCTTATTGTATAGTTGTCGTCGCTTTTTGCCCTTTTTTCTGTGAACTGTTTCCTTTGTTGATGTTGTTCTCATTGTTTGTCCGTTATTTTCTGATTTTGAGGGGAGCAACCCAAAAAGTTGCTTCTCTCTAAACTTTTACTTAATGTAATCATTCTTTTCTCAGGCGTGAGGCTAGCAACCCCACCCTGTAAACAAAGTTGCTACAGAACCTTCAGCAAAATGAACCTCTTTGCACCAAAAGAAAAAGTCTGTGTAGGAACATGGAACGTCCGAACTATGTACGAGACTGGAAAAGCTGCCCAGATCGCCAACGAGATGAAAAGATACGGAATACAAGTGCTGGGAATATGTGAGAGCAGATGGAATGGGAGTGGACTCACCAAATTGTCAACAGGTGAGTCAGTGATCTACTCCGGTCACCCAGAAGATAACCACACGCACACCGAGGGCGTGGCTATCATGATGTCACCAACGGCAACGAAAGCCCTGATACAATGGGAGGCGATTTCGTCCAGGATAATGACCGCCAGGTTCAACTCCAAAGGAAGGAAAGTGTCAATCATACAATGTTATGCACCCACAAACAACGCAGACCTCGAGAAGAAAGAAGAATTCTACAGGCAACTACAGGCAACAATGGACAATACTCCAGCTGGCGACATGAAAATACTAATGGGAGACATGAACGCCAAACTGGGACCAGACAATACGGGAAGGGAACTCATCATGGGTAGAGAAGCTCTAGGAGAAATGAATGAAAACGGAGAACTCTTCGCCGACTTCTGCGCCTTCAACGAACTGGTGATTGGTGGCAGTGTATACAAGCACAAAGATATCCACAAGGCTACATGGGTGTCACCAGACGGGCAAACCAAAAACCAAATCGACTTCATCTCAATCTCAAGGAAGTGGAGGCGCAGCCTACTGGACACAAAAGCAAGAAGAGGAGCAGACGTTGGCTCAGACCACTATCTCGTACAAGGGACAATCCAAATCAAATTAAAAGCTTTCAAAGAAGGAGGAGCTGCAGATAGACCACAAGCCAAGTTCAACACTCAAAAGCTGAAGGACCAGGCTACAAAGGACATCTTCATTGCAAGCATAAAGGACAAAGCCGAGACACAAATCAACACTAGCGAAGAGGTCGGCGTTGAAAAGCACTGGAACAACTTGAAAACGGTGTGGAGCCAAACCTGCATAGAAATTCTAGGCAGAAAAAAGAGACAGGACAAACAGTGGCTCACTACGGACACTTGGAAACTAATAGAAGAGAGAAGGACAGTGAAGCAAAAGATTATCCAGTGCACCGACGAGCAACAAAAACAGGAGCTGAATGCAAGCTACAATACACTGAACAAAAGAGTGAAGAAAAGTGCCAGGGAAGACAAAAGAAAATATTATGAAACCATGGCAAACGAAGCAGAACAAGCTGCAGGCAAAGGAGACCTCGCCACACTCTACCAAACAACTAGGAACCTTTCGGGCAAACGTTCGACACAGATTAAGCCAATAAAGGACGACAATGGAAAGTCAATCACCAAAGAGGTGGAACAGAGAAAGCACTGGGTTGAACACTTCAAAAGACTTCTAAATCGTCCGCCACCTACAACACGTCCAGCAATACCAACAACGGAAGCAGAACTACCAGTGAACACTGACCCCCCGACGAAATCAGAAGTCCTGAATGCAATCAAGATGCTTAAAACTGGGAAAACACCGGGACCAGATGGAATCCCAGCAGAGGCTTTGAAAATAGACCCAGAGACAACAGCGGACTTGATGACACCACTACTGGAGAAGGTGTGGAAAGAGGGCAAAGTACCCGAGGATTGGAAGAACAGTTACTTATTCAAACTTCCAAAGAAAGGAGACTTAAGTCAATGTAAAAACTGGCGGGGAATTATGCTTCTGTCCATTCCAAGCAAGATACTAAGTCGCATCATCCTGGAGAGAATCAAACAAGCCCTAGATGAAAAACTTCGTCCGGAACAGGCTGGATTCAGGAGAAACAAATCATGTATTGATCAAATCGCCACTCTACGGATCATCATTGAACAAAGCTTGGAATGGCAGTCACCTCTCTATCTCAACTTCATCGACTTTGAAAAGGCCTTCGACAGCGTCGATCGAGAGGTCATTTGGAAACTACTTCGCTACTACGGGGTCCCATCGACAATTATACACCTCATCCAACAGTTATACGACAATGCTGCATGCCAAGTAATCCACAACGGGAAACTTACGGAAGCCTTCGAAGTGAGGACGGGAGTGAGGCAAGGCTGTCTACTATCACCAATGATCTTCCTGATTGCAATTGATTGGATAATGCGACAGACAACGGCAACCAACGAGGGAACAGGCATAAAATGGACTGACACAAAAGACTTGGAGGATCTGGATTTCGCCGATGATATATGTCTGATTTCCCATAAACTGGAAGATATGCAAATGAAAAGTAACAAGTTGGCAGAAGAAGCATCAAAGATAGGACTTCACGTGAACATAGATAAAACAGAGATGATGAAGATTCCTTGCCAACATCAACAGCAACAACAGACCACAATAAGCATAAATGGGAAGAACCTGAAAGAAACAACCTCCTTCACCTACCTGGGAAGCATCGTCTCAACTACAGGCGGAACTGACGAGGACATCAAAGCCAGAATCGGAAAAGCAAGACAAGCTTTCATTACTCTCAAATCTGTGTGGAGGTCAACAGCATTCAGCATCAAAAATAAGATCCGGATTTTCAACTCCAATGTGAAGTCAGTGCTACTATACGGATCAGAGACTTGGCGAGTCATAAAGAGCATCTCAAACAAACTTCAAACCTTCATTAACAACTGTCTCCGCTCAATACTCAAGATCAGATGGCCAGAAAAGATCAGCAACAGGGATCTCTGGGAGCGAACCAATCAGGAACCGATTGTGAAACAAATAGGCAGAAAGAAATGGAGATGGATTGGCCATACGCTGAGGAAACCATCAAGTGACATCACTAGACAAGCCCTCGAGTGGAACCCGAAAGGGAGGCGGCGAGTTGGTCGTCCAAGGGTGACTTGGAGGAGGTCATGTGAAGAGGAGATGAAAGCATGTGGGCAGACCTGGAGCAGGGTGAAAAAGTTGTCAGAAAACCGAAGTCAATGGAGGTGCGCAGCTGAAGCCCTATGTTCCTCTAGGAACTAAAGGATACAATAATAATAATAAATAATGAAATTTTCAGCATGGATATCGGTAGCCCAAATTTTGCAGGGCGTTCATAGATATCAGGTGCGCGTCGACGTGTGCTCGAACCTCGGACCATGTGCATGGTCGGCGAGAGTCCTAACCACTGCGCCACCGACGCACATGGTCCTACACGCCGAGGAGCGAGAGTGTAGACGACTGAGGCTTGAGTACGTCACAGTTACTAGAACTGAGGCAGAATGAGTGACAAGCGATCGCAGTGGTAATTGATAGTGAATAGATAAGAGGATGTGCGACGAGTATCATGAGGTGCTGCTATGGTCACGTTGCGTTCTGCAAGAGTCATTATAGCATGTGGCGATTGTGTTGCAAGATGTCAAGAGGATGTCTTTAACCGGAAGGCATATGTCGTCGACGATGAGTGAGATTGTGCTGTGTGTATGCTTGTGGTGTGTTGACTTTTCTGTTTGTTTTCTATTTCAGCTTTGTCTGCATGACCCAGGTTCTGGCAATGGCATCCGCTTCAACAAAGGGATAAAGCGCTTTTTGACGAGGAGTGTTGATGTAGATGAAGATCGAATGATCAATTCATGGTTGTTTGCTCGAACCCAACTTCCCTATATTTCCGCGGAGTCATCAATCCACCAGTCATCATCTCATCGGTCGCTGTTCAGAAAGAAGTCAGACCTAAACTATCAGAAGTAATATCGTGATTTATTGTTGTAACATTTGTTCTTAGACCTTACTCTGTAATATCAGTATTGCTGGTTGTATGTTGGCGTCAGAATAAAGAATTCTTGAGTCGCCAAACAGTGTTTTGGTTTTTCCGTCGGTTAATACTAAGCGCGAGGCCCAGCGTAACAAGAGTTGGACATTGACGGTTTATGGGGCGTGTTTGACAATTGGCTGCACTTAAAAAATATCCCTAGTATGTAAGGGAAGAATTACAAATATTTAGGAATAAATATTACTTGAAGTCGATCTCTCCACATGACTTTGTTGTGTGCGCTATCGTATCTCGTTCTTGTTTTACGTTCATATTGGGCATTGAAATTTAAAATAAATGAATTGTTTGTATGATTTTGTAAACATTTTTATTGCAAGCAACACCAGATGTGAATTGTACTGAATGCAGATAAATGTTGGTTACTGTCAGGTAGATTTGTTTTGCTGAACCTACGACAGCCAAGACTGCCATTTTTCGCTGCAGGGTTGTTCCGAACGAATAAGTTGATTAACACGTAGAATGCTATATGTAAGCCAGTTTAGATCATTGACAGTGCTTGTATAGGATTTTGTACAGCGTCTTGTTATCGTGACAATGGATTTTGTAAAGGATGCTGAGTCATTACTAGCCAACTCTTGAAGGATGATATATGAGTAAGTGAATTCAACTGTTTCTAAGCTTCAGTTTCGATGTAGATCAATTCAAATTCTACTAAAAGGCAAACAGAAGACATGAGCAGCAAAGTACAAGAGAGCAAAGCAAATGTATGTGGAGTAGGACAAATACGTTTATATTCGTTGTACATTGTCATATAGTAAGCATATGTATTCAATTCTACTCAGTATGCTGACATATGTTTTGTACAGAATAAGCTTGGCTTCATTGTCGTGAAAGTTCCTGAGTATGCATCCTAAGAGCATCCTCGATTTTCTAGTCTGTGATGCTACTTGCTCAGAGAATGTCAAGTCACTAGAGTACCTCAGGCCTAGGTCAACGACACTTCGGAGTCTGGTTAGGTTAGCAGATTGAAGCGTTAATTTCAGGTCAATTGAGGGTGCGCCGAAGCAGATCCAGCCACACTTGTTCAGATTGTATTGGAGATTCCATAAGGACGACCAAGCAGTCATTTTATCTAATTCCTTCTGCACTACATTCTCGAAGTTCCCTAAGTCATCACTTTGGAATGTATAAGCTACTTTTAAGTCATCTGCAAAGATGAATGGTTTACCGTGCGTGAAGCAAGCGCATATGTCATTGATGTATAGTGTAAATAGGAGGGGTCCAATGACACTACCTTGTACTACACCAGAAGTGATAGGGCTAGGTTCGGAGGTTACAGACCCGAGTTTAACTATTTGGGACCGGTTGTTAAGGAATGATTTAAGCCACCCTAATAGTGTATCACTTATTCCTTAGGAGTTCAGCTTGTGTATTAGTAGTAAATGGTCGACACGGTCAAGTGTCTTAGAAATGTCAAAGTAGATGACAAGTACTAGTTGCCGTCTGTCACGACTGCTGGTTACGAAATTGAAGAAGTCTAGGTGACATGTTAAACATGATCTGGATTTTCGGAATCCATGTTGGTTCGGACCCATAATAATGCAGCTAGGTACATATAATATATATTTCTTCCTGTTTATGCAGGAACATACCAATTGTACAGGCATGGATAAGTTATTATATAAATTACACATAATTTGAGGTATGATGAATTTACAGTTTGGTTGTTCTGACATGAGAGTCAGTCGGAACAGTCTGCTATATAGTCTGTTTGTTTAGCACATAAAGAGATATAGAAATATTGTCTTCGCATTAAAAAAACCCAGACATCAGATGAATGTAATACGGATACCTGGGAAAAAAAGCTTGAAGTCAATTCTCTTACATAACTTTGTTGTGAACAGCACCCTTGGCTTAAAGTTTATTGATGTATTATGTTGAGATCAGTGATATATTTATTCCATTTTTTCAGTAGACTTATCTTTGTTTTATAACAGGAAAGAAATTTGATCGCGGATGCGGAAACTAGATGAGGTCATGTTAAGTTGTTTTACTGCATCAAATGGTGCCGAGGTCGATTCCAGAATCCTCCATTTGCTCCATTTGTGTCTGCATGGCGGGCTGTATTCGTAAGTTGAGTAAAATGTTGAAAACTGATTGAAAACCAGTTGCTTCTTCATTTCAGATCATGAATACTCATTTACAGCATGTTCGCCAGCGTCTTCAAATGGTAGAATTGGATCGTTCATGGAATTTGGGTGGTTATGAAATAGATGGTTTGGAATTAATCCTCATTTCAGTTTAGATGCAGGGTTGTTCGACCTCGACCAGACGATGAATAGGAGTAGCAGAGTACCAAAACGGAAAAGTATGTAAACATTAAAAGGACATTAATGCATATATAAATGTTTGTTAATTGTACAGTACACTAGTAAAAAGTTATATGTATTTTAGTTGTGTTTTTCACTAATATATGCGAAGTCTTAGGGTTTATTTAGTGTCATGATGTGTATTAATGAGTCTGAGCGTTTTAATGTTCTAATGACTGATGCGTTTTGGAAGTAAGTAATGGGTTTTGTTAGGGATAGTCTTTTGGATAAAGCAGTTTATATAGCAAGCGTTTGAAGGTTACAATAAAGTGACACGTCCTATTTCTAAGGGTAAACTGATCCTGTATGTTCCGTACTCAGTCTTTATGCATCCATGCTGCTAGTTTATTTATAGTTTTTAGATTGCTAAGGGTGTTGAAGTGCGTCTTTTAGGTGCTGTAGTAGATTAGTAGTTGATTCGTTCTAGGAGTAAATAGTTTATTAATATAATCAGTAGAGTGAAACAGTCTGTATAGAGAGCGTTTGAAGCTTGTAACTGAAGAGCAAGTTCTGACATCTAGGGGTAGGCTATTCCATATTTTAGAATACATGACTGTGAAGAAGTTTTCACGGAGTGTTGACTTAAAAGAATGAGTTGTCACTGTGGAGGTTTGGTTACGCAGATCGTAAGAACCTTCCTGTGCGAATTGTATGTCCCTGTTACCTGAGAATGATATTTTGTGGAGGACCTTAAAGAAGAATATTAGGTTTATAATAAGTCGCCTTGTCCAAAGTGGGTCGAGTTTTAGGATCATGCACCGTGAGATGTAGTCTTCCTTACAATCATAGCCAAGTAGTTTTGAGGTAAAATATCGTTGGATACTTTCCATCCTTAGCTTATCACGTGTGCGAGTGCTGCTTATAATAAATGGACAGTATTCTAGTAGTGGTCTGACACATGTTTTGTACAGAATAAGCTTGGCTTCATTGTCGTGAAAGTTCCTGAGTATGCATCCTAAGAGCATCCTCGATTTTCTAGTCTGTGATGCTACTTGCTCAGAGAATGTCAAGTCACTAGAGTACCTCAGGCCTAGGTCAACGACACTTCGGAGTCTGGTTAGGTTAGCAGATTGAAGCGTTAATTTCAGGTCAATTGAGGGTGCGCCGAAGCAGATCCAGCCACACTTGTTCAGATTGTATTGGAGATTCCATAAGGACGACCAAGCAGTCATTTTATCTAATTCCTTCTGCACTACATTCTCGAAGTTCCCTAAGTCATCACTTTGGAATGTATAAGCTACTTTTAAGTCATCTGCAAAGATGAATGGTTTACCGTGCGTGAAGCAAGCGCATATGTCATTGATGTATAGTGTAAATAGGAGGGGTCCAATGACACTACCTTGTACTACACCAGAAGTGATAGGGCTAGGTTCGGAGGTTACAGACCCGAGTTTAACTATTTGGGACCTATTGTTAAGGAATGATTTAAGCCACCCTAATAGTGTATCACTTATTCCTTAGGAGTTCAGCTTGTGTATTAGTAGTAAATGGTCGACACGGTCAAGTGTCTTAGAAATGTCAAAGTAGATGACAAGTACTAGTTGCCGTCTGTCACGACTGCTGGTTACGAAATTGAAGAAGTCTAGGTGACATGTTAAACATGATCTGGATTTTCGGAATCCATGTTGGTTCGGACCCATAATAATGCAGCTAGGTACATATAATATATATTTCTTCCTGTTTATGCAGGAACATACCAATTGTACAGGCATGGATAAGTTATTATATAAATTACACATAATTTGAGGTATGATGAATTTACAGTTTGGTTGTTCTGACATGAGAGTCAGTCGGAACAGTCTGCTATATAGTCTGTTTGTTTAGCACATAAAGAGATATAGAAATATTGTCTTCGCATTAAAAAAACCCAGACATCAGATGAATGTAATACGGATACCTGGGAAAAAAAGCTTGAAGTCAATTCTCTTACATAACTTTGTTGTGAACAGCACCCTTGGCTTAAAGTTTATTGATGTATTATGTTGAGATCAGTGATATATTTATTCCATTTTTTCAGTAGACTTATCTTTGTTTTATAACAGGAAAGAAATTTGATCGCGGATGCGGAAACTAGATGAGGTCATGTTAAGTTGTTTTACTGCATCAAATGGTGCCGAGGTCGATTCCAGAATCCTCCATTTGCTCCATTTGTGTCTGCATGGCGGGCTGTATTCGTAAGTTGAGTAAAATGTTGAAAACTGATTGAAAACCAGTTGCTTCTTCATTTCAGATCATGAATACTCATTTACAGCATGTTCGCCAGCGTCTTCAAATGGTAGAATTGGATCGTTCATGGAATTTGGGTGGTTATGAAATAGATGGTTTGGAATTAATCCTCATTTCAGTTTAGATGCAGGGTTGTTCGACCTCGACCAGACGATGAATAGGAGTAGCAGAGTACCAAAACGGAAAAGTATGTAAACATTAAAAGGACATTAATGCATATATAAATGTTTGTTAATTGTACAGTACACTAGTAAAAAGTTATATGTATTTTAGTTGTGTTTTTCACTAATATATGCGAAGTCTTAGGGTTTATTTAGTGTCATGATGTGTATTAATGAGTCTGAGCGTTTTAATGTTCTAATGACTGATGCGTTTTGGAAGTAAGTAATGGGTTTTGTTAGGGATAGTCTTTTGGATAAAGCAGTTTATATAGCAAGCGTTTGAAGGTTACAATAAAGTGACACGTCCTATTTCTAAGGGTAAACTGATCCTGTATGTTCCGTACTCAGTCTTCATGCATCCATGCTGCTAGTTTATTTATAGTTTTTAGATTGCTAAGGGTGTTGAAGTGCGTCTTTTAGGTGCTGTAGTAGATTAGTAGTTGATTCGTTCTAGGAGTAAATAGTTTATTAATATAATCAGTAGAGTGAAACAGTCTGTATAGAGAGCGTTTGAAGCTTGTAACTGAAGAGCAAGTTCTGACATCTAGGGGTAGGCTATTCCATATTTTAGAATACATGACTGTGAAGAAGTTTTCACGGAGTGTTGACTTAAAAGAATGAGTTGTCACTGTGGAGGTTTGGTTACGCAGATCGTAAGAACCTTCCTGTGCGAATTGTATGTCCCTGTTACCTGAGAATGATATTTTGTGGAGGACCTTAAAGAAGAATATTAGGTTTATAATAAGTCGCCTTGTCCAAAGTGGGTCGAGTTTTAGGATCATGCACCGTGAGATGTAGTCTTCCTTACAATCATAGCCAAGTAGTTTTGAGGTAAAATATCGTTGGATACTTTCCATCCTTAGCTTATCACGTGTGCGAGTGCTGCTTATAATAAATGGACAGTATTCTAGTAGTGGTCTGACACATGTTTTGTACAGAATAAGCTTGGCTTCATTGTCGTGAAAGTTCCTGAGTATGCATCCTAAGAGCATCCTCGATTTTCTAGTCTGTGATGCTACTTGCTCAGAGAATGTCAAGTCACTAGAGTACCTCAGGCCTAGGTCAACGACACTTCGGAGTCTGGTTAGGTTAGCAGATTGAAGCGTTAATTTCAGGTCAATTGAGGGTGCGCCGAAGCAGATCCAGCCACACTTGTTCAGATTGTATTGGAGATTCCATAAGGACGACCAAGCAGTCATTTTATCTAATTCCTTCTGCACTACATTCTCGAAGTTCCCTAAGTCATCACTTTGGAATGTATAAGCTACTTTTAAGTCATCTGCAAAGATGAATGGTTTACCGTGCGTGAAGCAAGCGCATATGTCATTGATGTATAGTGTAAATAGGAGGGGTCCAATGACACTACCTTGTACTACACCAGAAGTGATAGGGCTAGGTTCGGAGGTTACAGACCCGAGTTTAACTATTTGGGACCTATTGTTAAGGAATGATTTAAGCCACCCTAATAGTGTATCACTTATTCCTTAGGAGTTCAGCTTGTGTATTAGTAGTAAATGGTCGACACGGTCAAGTGTCTTAGAAATGTCAAAGTAGATGACAAGTACTAGTTGCCGTCTGTCACGACTGCTGGTTACGAAATTGAAGAAGTCTAGGTGACATGTTAAACATGATCTGGATTTTCGGAATCCATGTTGGTTCGGACCCATAATAATGCAGCTAGGTACATATAATATATATTTCTTCCTGTTTATGCAGGAACATACCAATTGTACAGGCATGGATAAGTTATTATATAAATTACACATAATTTGAGGTATGATGAATTTACAGTTTGGTTGTTCTGACATGAGAGTCAGTCGGAACAGTCTGCTATATAGTCTGTTTGTTTAGCACATAAAGAGATATAGAAATATTGTCTTCGCATTAAAAAAACCCAGACATCAGATGAATGTAATACGGATACCTGGGAAAAAAAGCTTGAAGTCAATTCTCTTACATAACTTTGTTGTGAACAGCACCCTTGGCTTAAAGTTTATTGATGTATTATGTTGAGATCAGTGATATATTTATTCCATTTTTTCAGTAGACTTATCTTTGTTTTATAACAGGAAAGAAATTTGATCGCGGATGCGGAAACTAGATGAGGTCATGTTAAGTTGTTTTACTGCATCAAATGGTGCCGAGGTCGATTCCAGAATCCTCCATTTGCTCCATTTGTGTCTGCATGGCGGACTGTATTCGTAAGTTGAGTAAAATGTTGAAAACTGATTGAAAACCAGTTGCTTCTTCATTTCAGATCATGAATACTCATTTACAGCATGTTCGCCAGCGTCTTCAAATGGTAGAATTGGATCGTTCATGGAATTTGGGTGGTTATGAAATAGATGGTTTGGAATTAATCCTCATTTCAGTTTAGATGCAGGGTTGTTCGACCTCGACCAGACGATGAATAGGAGTAGCAGAGTACCAAAACGGAAAAGTATGTAAACATTAAAAGGACATTAATGCATATATAAATGTTTGTTAATTGTACAGTACACTAGTAAAAAGTTATATGTATTTTAGTTGTGTTTTTCACTAATATATGCGAAGTCTTAGGGTTTATTTAGTGTCATGATGTGTATTAATGAGTCTGAGCGTTTTAATGTTCTAATGACTGATGCGTTTTGGAAGTAAGTAATGGGTTTTGTTAGGGATAGTCTTTTGGATAAAACAGTTTATATAGCAAGCGTTTGAAGGTTACAATAAAGTGACACGTCCTATTTCTAAGGGTAAACTAATCCTGTATGTTCCGTACTCAGTCTTTATGCATCCATGCTGCTAGTTTATTTATAGTTTTTAGATTGCTAAGGGTGTTGAAGTGCGTCTTTTAGGTGCTGTAGTAGATTAGTAGTTGATTCGTTCTAGGAGTAAATAGTTTATTAATATAATCAGTAGAGTGAAACAGTCTGTATAGAGAGCGTTTGAAGCTTGTAACCGAAGAGCAAGTTCTGACATCTAGGGGTAGGCTATTCCATATTTTAGAATACATGACTGTGAAGAAGTTTTCACGGAGTGTTGACTTAAAAGAATGAGTTGTCACTGTGGAGGTTTGGTTACGCAGATCGTAAGAACCTTCCTGTGCGAATTGTATGTCCCTGTTACCTGAGAATGATATTTTGTGGAGGACCTTAAAGAAGAATATTAGGTTTATAATAAGTCGCCTTGTCCAAAGTGGGTCGAGTTTTAGGATCATGCACCGTGAGATGTAGTCTTTCTTACAATCATAGCCAAGTAGTTTTGAGGTAAAATATCGTTGGATACTTTCCATCCTTAGCTTATCACGTGTGCGAGTGCTGCTTATAATAAATGGACAGTATTCTAGTAGTGGTCTGACACATGTTTTGTACAGAATAAGCTTGGCTTCATTGTCGTGAAAGTTCCTGAGTATGCATCCTAAGAGCATCCTCGATTTTCTAGTCTGTGATGCTACTTGCTCAGAGAATGTCAAGTCACTAGAGTACCTCAGGCCTAGGTCAACGACACTTCGGAGTCTGGTTAGGTTAGCAGATTGAAGCGTTAATTTCAGGTCAATTGAGGGTGCGCCGAAGCAGATCCAGCCACACTTGTTCAGATTGTATTGGAGATTCCATAAGGACGACCAAGCAGTCATTTTATCTAATTCCTTCTGCACTACATTCTCGAAGTTCCCTAAGTCATCACTTTGGAATGTATAAGCTACTTTTAAGTCATCTGCAAAGATGAATGGTTTCCCGTGCGTGAAGCAAGCGCATATGTCATTGATGTATAGTGTAAATAGGAGGGGTCCAATGACACTACCTTGTACTACACCAGAAGTGATAGGGCTAGGTTCGGAGGTTACAGACCCGAGTTTAACTATTTGGGACCTATTGTTAAGGAATGATTTAAGCCACCCTAATAGTGTATCACTTATTCCTTAGGAGTTCAGCTTGTGTATTAGTAGTAAATGGTCGACACGGTCAAGTGTCTTAGAAATGTCAAAGTAGATGACAAGTACTAGTTGCCGTCTGTCACGACTGCTGGTTACGAAATTGAAGAAGTCTAGGTGACATGTTAAACATGATCTGGATTTTCGGAATCCATGTTGGTTCGGACCCATAATAATGCAGCTAGGTACATATAATATATATTTCTTCCTGTTTATGCAGGAACATACCAATTGTACAGGCATGGATAAGTTATTATATAAATTACACATAATTTGAGGTATGATGAATTTACAGTTTGGTTGTTCTGACATGAGAGTCAGTCGGAACAGTCTGCTATATAGTCTGTTTGTTTAGCACATAAAGAGATATAGAAATATTGTCTTCGCATTAAAAAAACCCAGACATCAGATGAATGTAATACGGATACCTGGGAAAAAAAGCTTGAAGTCAATTCTCTTACATAACTTTGTTGTGAACAGCACCCTTGGCTTAAAGTTTATTGATGTATTATGTTGAGATCAGTGATATATTTATTCCATTTTTTCAGTAGACTTATCTTTGTTTTATAACAGGAAAGAAATTTGATCGCGGATGCGGAAACTAGATGAGGTCATGTTAAGTTGTTTTACTGCATCAAATGGTGCCGAGGTCGATTCCAGAATCCTCCATTTGCTCCATTTGTGTCTGCATGGCGGGCTGTATTCGTAAGTTGAGTAAAATGTTGAAAACTGATTGAAAACCAGTTGCTTCTTCATTTCAGATCATGAATACTCATTTACAGCATGTTCGCCAGCGTCTTCAAATGGTAGAATTGGATCGTTCATGGAATTTGGGTGGTTATGAAATAGATGGTTTGGAATTAATCCTCATTTCAGTTTAGATGCAGGGTTGTTCGACCTCGACCAGACGATGAATAGGAGTAGCAGAGTACCAAAACGGAAAAGTATGTAAACATTAAAAGGACATTAATGCATATATAAATGTTTGTTAATTGTACAGTACACTAGTAAAAAGTTATATGTATTTTAGTTGTGTTTTTCACTAATATATGCGAAGTCTTAGGGTTTATTTAGTGTCATGATGTGTATTAATGAGTCTGAGCGTTTTAATGTTCTAATGACTGATGCGTTTTGGAAGTAAGTAATGGGTTTTGTTAGGGATAGTCTTTTGGATAAAGCAGTTTATATAGCAAGCGTTTGAAGGTTACAATAAAGTGACACGTCCTATTTCTAAGGGTAAACTGATCCTGTATGTTCCGTACTCAGTCTTTATGCATCCATGCTGCTAGTTTATTTATAGTTTTTAGATTGCTAAGGGTGTTGAAGTGCGTCTTTTAGGTGCTGTAGTAGATTAGTAGTTGATTCGTTCTAGGAGTAAATAGTTTATTAATATAATCAGTAGAGTGAAACAGTCTGTATAGAGAGCGTTTGAAGCTTGTAACTGAAGAGCAAGTTCTGACATCTAGGGGTAGGCTATTCCATATTTTAGAATACATGACTGTGAAGAAGTTTTCACGGAGTGTTGACTTAAAAGAATGAGTTGTCACTGTGGAGGTTTGGTTACGCAGATCGTAAGAACCTTCCTGTGCGAATTGTATGTCCCTGTTACCTGAGAATGATATTTTGTGGAGGACCTTAAAGAAGAATATTAGGTTTATAATAAGTCGCCTTGTCCAAAGTGGGTCGAGTTTTAGGATCATGCACCGTGAGATGTAGTCTTCCTTACAATCATAGCCAAGTAGTTTTGAGGTAAAATATCGTTGGATACTTTCCATCCTTAGCTTATCACGTGTGCGAGTGCTGCTTATAATAAATGGACAGTATTCTAGTAGTGGTCTGACACATGTTTTGTACAGAATAAGCTTGGCTTCATTGTCGTGAAAGTTCCTGAGTATGCATCCTAAGAGCATCCTCGATTTTCTAGTCTGTGATGCTACTTGCTCAGAGAATGTCAAGTCACTAGAGTACCTCAGGCCTAGGTCAACGACACTTCGGAGTCTGGTTAGGTTAGCAGATTGAAGCGTTAATTTCAGGTCAATTGAGGGTGCGCCGAAGCAGATCCAGCCACACTTGTTCAGATTGTATTGGAGATTCCATAAGGACGACCAAGCAGTCATTTTATCTAATTCCTTCTGCACTACATTCTCGAAGTTCCCTAAGTCATCACTTTGGAATGTATAAGCTACTTTTAAGTCATCTGCAAAGATGAATGGTTTACCGTGCGTGAAGCAAGCGCATATGTCATTGATGTATAGTGTAAATAGGAGGGGTCCAATGACACTACCTTGTACTACACCAGAAGTGATAGGGCTAGGTTCGGAGGTTACAGACCCGAGTTTAACTATTTGGGACCTATTGTTAAGGAATGATTTAAGCCACCCTAATAGTGTATCACTTATTCCTTAGGAGTTCAGCTTGTGTATTAGTAGTAAATGGTCGACACGGTCAAGTGTCTTAGAAATGTCAAAGTAGATGACAAGTACTAGTTGCCGTCTGTCACGACTGCTGGTTACGAAATTGAAGAAGTCTAGGTGACATGTTAAACATGATCTGGATTTTCGGAATCCATGTTGGTTCGGACCCATAATAATGCAGCTAGGTACATATAATATATATTTCTTCCTGTTTATGCAGGAACATACCAATTGTACAGGCATGGATAAGTTATTATATAAATTACACATAATTTGAGGTATGATGAATTTACAGTTTGGTTGTTCTGACATGAGAGTCAGTCGGAACAGTCTGCTATATAGTCTGTTTGTTTAGCACATAAAGAGATATAGAAATATTGTCTTCGCATTAAAAAAACCCAGACATCAGATGAATGTAATACGGATACCTGGGAAAAAAAGCTTGAAGTCAATTCTCTTACATAACTTTGTTGTGAACAGCACCCTTGGCTTAAAGTTTATTGATGTATTATGTTGAGATCAGTGATATATTTATTCCATTTTTTCAGTAGACTTATCTTTGTTTTATAACAGGAAAGAAATTTGATCGCGGATGCGGAAACTAGATGAGGTCATGTTAAGTTGTTTTACTGCATCAAATGGTGCCGAGGTCGATTCCAGAATCCTCCATTTGCTCCATTTGTGTCTGCATGGCGGGCTGTATTCGTAAGTTGAGTAAAATGTTGAAAACTGATTGAAAACCAGTTGCTTCTTCATTTCAGATCATGAATACTCATTTACAGCATGTTCGCCAGCGTCTTCAAATGGTAGAATTGGATCGTTCATGGAATTTGGGTGGTTATGAAATAGATGGTTTGGAATTAATCCTCATTTCAGTTTAGATGCAGGGTTGTTCGACCTCGACCAGACGATGAATAGGAGTAGCAGAGTACCAAAACGGAAAAGTATGTAAACATTAAAAGGACATTAATGCATATATAAATGTTTGTTAATTGTACAGTACACTAGTAAAAAGTTATATGTATTTTAGTTGTGTTTTTCACTAATATATGCGAAGTCTTAGGGTTTATTTAGTGTCATGATGTGTATTAATGAGTCTGAGCGTTTTAATGTTCTAATGACTGATGCGTTTTGGAAGTAAGTAATGGGTTTTGTTAGGGATAGTCTTTTGGATAAAGCAGTTTATATAGCAAGCGTTTGAAGGTTACAATAAAGTGACACGTCCTATTTCTAAGGGTAAACTGATCCTGTATGTTCCGTACTCAGTCTTTATGCATCCATGCTGCTAGTTTATTTATAGTTTTTAGATTGCTAAGGGTGTTGAAGTGCGTCTTTTAGGTGCTGTAGTAGATTAGTAGTTGATTCGTTCTAGGAGTAAATAGTTTATTAATATAATCAGTAGAGTGAAACAGTCTGTATAGAGAGCGTTTGAAGCTTGTAACTGAAGAGCAAGTTCTGACATCTAGGGGTAGGCTATTCCATATTTTAGAATACATGACTGTGAAGAAGTTTTCACGGAGTGTTGACTTAAAAGAATGAGTTGTCACTGTGGAGGTTTGGTTACGCAGATCGTAAGAACCTTCCTGTGCGAATTGTATGTCCCTGTTACCTGAGAATGATATTTTGTGGAGGACCTTAAAGAAGAATATTAGGTTTATAATAAGTCGCCTTGTCCAAAGTGGGTCGAGTTTTAGGATCATGCACCGTGAGATGTAGTCTTCCTTACAATCATAGCCAAGTAGTTTTGAGGTAAAATATCGTTGGATACTTTCCATCCTTAGCTTATCACGTGTGCGAGTGCTGCTTATAATAAATGGACAGTATTCTAGTAGTGGTCTGACACATGTTTTGTACAGAATAAGCTTGGCTTCATTGTCGTGAAAGTTCCTGAGTATGCATCCTAAGAGCATCCTCGATTTTCTAGTCTGTGATGCTACTTGCTCAGAGAATGTCAAGTCACTAGAGTACCTCAGGCCTAGGTCAACGACACTTCGGAGTCTGGTTAGGTTAGCAGATTGAAGCGTTAATTTCAGGTCAATTGAGGGTGCGCCGAAGCAGATCCAGCCACACTTGTTCAGATTGTATTGGAGATTCCATAAGGACGACCAAGCAGTCATTTTATCTAATTCCTTCTGCACTACATTCTCGAAGTTCCCTAAGTCATCACTTTGGAATGTATAAGCTACTTTTAAGTCATCTGCAAAGATGAATGGTTTACCGTGCGTGAAGCAAGCGCATATGTCATTGATGTATAGTGTAAATAGGAGGGGTCCAATGACACTACCTTGTACTACACCAGAAGTGATAGGGCTAGGTTCGGAGGTTACAGACCCGAGTTTAACTATTTGGGACCTATTGTTAAGGAATGATTTAAGCCACCCTAATAGTGTATCACTTATTCCTTAGGAGTTCAGCTTGTGTATTAGTAGTAAATGGTCGACACGGTCAAGTGTCTTAGAAATGTCAAAGTAGATGACAAGTACTAGTTGCCGTCTGTCACGACTGCTGGTTACGAAATTGAAGAAGTCTAGGTGACATGTTAAACATGATCTGGATTTTCGGAATCCATGTTGGTTCGGACCCATAATAATGCAGCTAGGTACATATAATATATATTTCTTCCTGTTTATGCAGGAACATACCAATTGTACAGGCATGGATAAGTTATTATATAAATTACACATAATTTGAGGTATGATGAATTTACAGTTTGGTTGTTCTGACATGAGAGTCAGTCGGAACAGTCTGCTATATAGTCTGTTTGTTTAGCACATAAAGAGATATAGAAATATTGTCTTCGCATTAAAAAAACCCAGACATCAGATGAATGTAATACGGATACCTGGGAAAAAAAGCTTGAAGTCAATTCTCTTACATAACTTTGTTGTGAACAGCACCCTTGGCTTAAAGTTTATTGATGTATTATGTTGAGATCAGTGATATATTTATTCCATTTTTTCAGTAGACTTATCTTTGTTTTATAACAGGAAAGAAATTTGATCGCGGATGCGGAAACTAGATGAGGTCATGTTAAGTTGTTTTACTGCATCAAATGGTGCTGAGGTCGATTCCAGAATCCTCCATTTGCTCCATTTGTGTCTGCATGGCGGGCTGTATTCGTAAGTTGAGTAAAATGTTGAAAACTGATTGAAAACCAGTTGCTTCTTCATTTCAGATCATGAATACTCATTTACAGCATGTTCGCCAGCGTCTTCAAATGGTAGAATTGGATCGTTCATGGAATTTGGGTGGTTATGAAATAGATGGTTTGGAATTAATCCTCATTTCAGTTTAGATGCAGGGTTGTTCGACCTCGACCAGACGATGAATAGGAGTAGCAGAGTACCAAAACGGAAAAGTATGTAAACATTAAAAGGACATTAATGCATATATAAATGTTTGTTAATTGTACAGTACACTAGTAAAAAGTTATATGTATTTTAGTTGTGTTTTTCACTAATATATGCGAAGTCTTAGGGTTTATTTAGTGTCATGATGTGTATTAATGAGTCTGAGCGTTTTAATGTTCTAATGACTGATGCGTTTTGGAAGTAAGTAATGGGTTTTGTTAGGGATAGTCTTTTGGATAAAGCAGTTTATATAGCAAGCGTTTGAAGGTTACAATAAAGTGACACGTCCTATTTCTAAGGGTAAACTGATCCTGTATGTTCCGTACTCAGTCTTTATGCATCCATGCTGCTAGTTTATTTATAGTTTTTAGATTGCTAAGGGTGTTGAAGTGCGTCTTTTAGGTGCTGTAGTAGATTAGTAGTTGATTCGTTCTAGGAGTAAATAGTTTATTAATATAATCAGTAGAGTGAAACAGTCTGTATAGAGAGCGTTTGAAGCTTGTAACTGAAGAGCAAGTTCTGACATCTAGGGGTAGGCTATTCCATATTTTAGAATACATGACTGTGAAGAAGTTTTCACGGAGTGTTGACTTAAAAGAATGAGTTGTCACTGTGGAGGTTTGGTTACGCAGATCGTAAGAACCTTCCTGTGCGAATTGTATGTCCCTGTTACCTGAGAATGATATTTTGTGGAGGACCTTAAAGAAGAATATTAGGTTTATAATAAGTCGCCTTGTCCAAAGTGGGTCGAGTTTTAGGATCATGCACCGTGAGATGTAGTCTTCCTTACAATCATAGCCAAGTAGTTTTGAGGTAAAATATCGTTGGATACTTTCCATCCTTAGCTTATCACGTGTGCGAGTGCTGCTTATAATAAATGGACAGTATTCTAGTAGTGGTCTGACACATGTTTTGTACAGAATAAGCTTGGCTTCATTGTCGTGAAAGTTCCTGAGTATGCATCCTAAGAGCATCCTCGATTTTCTAGTCTGTGATGCTACTTGCTCAGAGAATGTCAAGTCACTAGAGTACCTCAGGCCTAGGTCAACGACACTTCGGAGTCTGGTTAGGTTAGCAGATTGAAGCGTTAATTTCAGGTCAATTGAGGGTGCGCCGAAGCAGATCCAGCCACACTTGTTCAGATTGTATTGGAGATTCCATAAGGACGACCAAGCAGTCATTTTATCTAATTCCTTCTGCACTACATTCTCGAAGTTCCCTAAGTCATCACTTTGGAATGTATAAGCTACTTTTAAGTCATCTGCAAAGATGAATGGTTTACCGTGCGTGAAGCAAGCGCATATGTCATTGATGTATAGTGTAAATAGGAGGGGTCCAATGACACTACCTTGTACTACACCAGAAGTGATAGGGCTAGGTTCGGAGGTTACAGACCCGAGTTTAACTATTTGGGACCTATTGTTAAGGAATGATTTAAGCCACCCTAATAGTGTATCACTTATTCCTTAGGAGTTCAGCTTGTGTATTAGTAGTAAATGGTCGACACGGTCAAGTGTCTTAGAAATGTCAAAGTAGATGACAAGTACTAGTTGCCGTCTGTCACGACTGCTGGTTACGAAATTGAAGAAGTCTAGGTGACATGTTAAACATGATCTGGATTTTCGGAATCCATGTTGGTTCGGACCCATAATAATGCAGCTAGGTACATATAATATATATTTCTTCCTGTTTATGCAGGAACATACCAATTGTACAGGCATGGATAAGTTATTATATAAATTACACATAATTTGAGGTATGATGAATTTACAGTTTGGTTGTTCTGACATGAGAGTCAGTCGGAACAGTCTGCTATATAGTCTGTTTGTTTAGCACATAAAGAGATATAGAAATATTGTCTTCGCATTAAAAAAACCCAGACATCAGATGAATGTAATACGGATACCTGGGAAAAAAAGCTTGAAGTCAATTCTCTTACATAACTTTGTTGTGAACAGCACCCTTGGCTTAAAGTTTATTGATGTATTATGTTGAGATCAGTGATATATTTATTCCATTTTTTCAGTAGACTTATCTTTGTTTTATAACAGGAAAGAAATTTGATCGCGGATGCGGAAACTAGATGAGGTCATGTTAAGTTGTTTTACTGCATCAAATGGTGCCGAGGTCGATTCCAGAATCCTCCATTTGCTCCATTTGTGTCTGCATGGCGGGCTGTATTCGTAAGTTGAGTAAAATGTTGAAAACTGATTGAAAACCAGTTGCTTCTTCATTTCAGATCATGAATACTCATTTACAGCATGTTCGCCAGCGTCTTCAAATGGTAGAATTGGATCGTTCATGGAATTTGGGTGGTTATGAAATAGATGGTTTGGAATTAATCCTCATTTCAGTTTAGATGCAGGGTTGTTCGACCTCGACCAGACGATGAATAGGAGTAGCAGAGTACCAAAACGGAAAAGTATGTAAACATTAAAAGGACATTAATGCATATATAAATGTTTGTTAATTGTACAGTACACTAGTAAAAAGTTATATGTATTTTAGTTTGTTTTTCACTAATATATGCGAAGTCTTAGGGTTTATTTAGTGTCATGATGTGTATTAATGAGTCTGAGCGTTTTAATGTTCTAATGACTGATGCGTTTTGGAAGTAAGTAATGGGTTTTGTTAGGGATAGTCTTTTGGATAAAGCAGTTTATATAGCAAGCGTTTGAAGGTTACAATAAAGTGACACGTCCTATTTCTAAGGGTAAACTGATCCTGTATGTTCCGTACTCAGTCTTTATGCATCCATGCTGCTAGTTTATTTATAGTTTTTAGATTGCTAAGGGTGTTGAAGTGCGTCTTTTAGGTGCTGTAGTAGATTAGTAGTTGATTCGTTCTAGGAGTAAATAGTTTATTAATATAATCAGTAGAGTGAAACAGTCTGTATAGAGAGCGTTTGAAGCTTGTAACTGAAGAGCAAGTTCTGACATCTAGGGGTAGGCTATTCCATATTTTAGAATACATGACTGTGAAGAAGTTTTCACGGAGTGTTGACTTAAAAGAATGAGTTGTCACTGTGGAGGTTTGGTTACGCAGATCGTAAGAACCTTCCTGTGCGAATTGTATGTCCCTGTTACCTGAGAATGATATTTTGTGGAGGACCTTAAAGAAGAATATTAGGTTTATAATAAGTCGCCTTGTCCAAAGTGGGTCGAGTTTTAGGATCATGCACCGTGAGATGTAGTCTTCCTTACAATCATAGCCAAGTAGTTTTGAGGTAAAATATCGTTGGATACTTTCCATCCTTAGCTTATCACGTGTGCGAGTGCTGCTTATAATAAATGGACAGTATTCTAGTAGTGGTCTGACACATGTTTTGTACAGAATAAGCTTGGCTTCATTGTCGTGAAAGTTCCTGAGTATGCATCCTAAGAGCATCCTCGATTTTCTAGTCTGTGATGCTACTTGCTCAGAGAATGTCAAGTCACTAGAGTACCTCAGGCCTAGGTCAACGACACTTCGGAGTCTGGTTAGGTTAGCAGATTGAAGCGTTAATTTCAGGTCAATTGAGGGTGCGCCGAAGCAGATCCAGCCACACTTGTTCAGATTGTATTGGAGATTCCATAAGGACGACCAAGCAGTCATTTTATCTAATTCCTTCTGCACTACATTCTCGAAGTTCCCTAAGTCATCACTTTGGAATGTATAAGCTACTTTTAAGTCATCTGCAAAGATGAATGGTTTACCGTGCGTGAAGCAAGCGCATATGTCATTGATGTATAGTGTAAATAGGAGGGGTCCAATGACACTACCTTGTACTACACCAGAAGTGATAGGGCTAGGTTCGGAGGTTGCAGACCCGAGTTTAACTATTTGGGACCGGTTGTTAAGGAATGATTTCTTCTTCTTTCTTTACTTCGGCTATCTCCTACGGGAGGATGAACCGGCTTCATGAACATCTCGAATGTTTTTAAGAGAGTTGATGAAGTTTCTTGGGATTTGGGTACGAGTGATATCCCCAGCATCGCTCGACCTTTTGTTTGAGAGTGCAGCTCTAGCCTTTACACAGCCAAGTGTGACCTACAAGGCAGTAGGAGTGGAGTAGGGAGTCCACTATCCATTGGCAGCCGGTGACCGGAGTCCGGTTCATACGCCTTTTTGAATGGGGCCAGACATCCAGGGCATCCAA
The DNA here is from genome assembly GCA_944472135.2 of Trichobilharzia regenti. Taxonomy (NCBI): domain Eukaryota; kingdom Metazoa; phylum Platyhelminthes; class Trematoda; order Strigeidida; family Schistosomatidae; genus Trichobilharzia; species Trichobilharzia regenti. The sequence continues at coordinate 10,872,303 of OX235267.1, forward strand.
TAAGCTCTTTGTCCATACGTCTGCCGGTGAACTCCGGTGAGCTTCATACGCCAGGCGTTGGAGGTTTGGAATCAGGGTTTAGCCATCTCCCCTAGACTGTCATCCAATGGACAGTCAACCCGGTGAAGAGCGCCGGGCATCCGCTTTTGCCCTCTCACTTCGGTGAGAAACACCTCCGCCACGTGAAGGCAGTGAGTAGGACTTCCTCAGGAGAGGCTATGTAAGACGCACGGTCATATGGGAGCATTTCAAGAGTTGTACGGAGGGGTGGCTAGCCCGCAGCGCAAGACACCCACCCCCGACCATCCTGAGGCTTTGGAGGCAAGGAATGATTTAAGCCACCCTAATAGTGTATCACTTATTCCTTAGGAGTTCAGCTTGTGTATTAGTAGTAAATGGTCGACACGGTCAAGTGTCTTAGAAATGTCAAAGTAGATGACAAGTACTAGTTGCCGTCTGTCACGACTGCTGGTTACGAAATTGAAGAAGTCTAGGTGACACGTTAAACATGATCTGGATTTTCGGAATCCATGTTGGTTCGGACTTATAATATTGCGGCGAATCATATGTTTCATTAAGTTATCTTTGACTTTTCTCTCCATGATTCTAGATGCTATAGGTGTGATATTGATCGGCCGGTACTTACTGACTTCAGTTTTCGAGGCAGATTTGTGTTTAGGCATAATGAATGTTGTCTTCCATATGTCAGGGTAAGTTTGAGTTTCTAGGGACATTGTGAATATTTTAAGCAGCAGTAAATGAATGTCAGGGCCACCATATTTATAGAAATAAGATGATATACCGTCGGTACCGAAACCTTTTGAACTTTTGAGGGTTCTTATAGTTTGGTTAATATTAGCACAGGTGAATTGAACACTACTAATTTGGTTTGGTGTGTGTGGAGATGGAGTTTGTGCCATATTAGTAATAGGGTGTATATCGAGTAGCTGGACTTAGGGCTTAAGGTAGTTACCTGCAAACGTTTTGTTGAATAGTTCACATATGTCTGCAGAGTTGGTGCATAGCCTACCTTTGTCTGCGAGGAGAGAAATGCTGTGATTTTTGCGATTCATTCACTTCCTTAAGATTTCTGTGAGTACATACACTCTAGCAGGACTGGCTACTGCGATGCATTCTTCGTTTCTCATACGGAGATTTCGAGCTTGTGAGATGGAGCTAAGGGTGTTAAGTATTAGACCTAGAGTGCCAAAGTCGTGGTGTTTGAAGTAACTTGTTGAGAGTCTCTTCAGTTTCGTACGATCCTTTGGTTTTATGAATGACTTTCTGTGTGGGGAAACCTTTAGTGTTTGGAGTGGAATGACAGCATCTAAACATGTGTTAGAGTTATGGTAGAAGATGGTTAGAGCTCTCGATAGGTCATCAGTAGTGAAGTATTCGTCCCACTCGGAGGATCTTAGCATCGATTCTACTAAGGCCCAGTTTGCCTTACTATAGTTCCTATATATTACTTGTTGTGAAGTGGAGGTATGAGATGCATTGCTACTCAGCGGAATTGGCAGTGCACACATCACTGTTTTGTGGTCGCTCCCTGGAAACTCAGAACCTACTAGCGTTGAAAGGGGGCTTATATTGTGGCAGAAGATTAAGTCTAGTACGTTATTACCTCTTGTGGGAGTAGTGACAGTTTGTTTCCAGCCAAGTATATCCAGTGTGTCTAAGAACTTATCAAATTTAGTTGGGCCTGTGGGTATATCCCAGTTGATTTCAGGTAAGTTAAAGCCCCCACATAGGATCTTATGGTCGTATTGTAAGTCGGATAATTGCTCCAGAGTATTAATAAGTTGGGTCTCGTAATTACTAAAGGTGCCTGGTGCTCTGTAGGTGCACCCAATTAATGCTGTTACGCTATTTAAGTGTACATTAACCCATAGAGTCTCAGGCATGCTAAGTGTACTACTTTCTAGCTGTGATACAGTAAGTGAATTCAGAAGGTACATGAGACAACCCCCTCCCTTACCACCTTCCTTGTCACACCGAAAGTGTGTGTAGTTATCTTAGCTCATTTCTTCATCCAGGATGTTCGAATGACACCAGGATTCAGTGATGACAATTACAGCGGGTGTCAAAATGGTTGAAGATTGAACGATCAATTCTTGGTTGTTTGCTCAAACCCAACTTCCCTATATTTTCGCGGAGACATCGATACACCAGTCATCGTCCCATCGGTCGCTGTTCAGAAAGAAGTCAGACCAAAACTGTCAGAAGCAATATTGTGATTTATTATTGTAATATTTGTTCACAGACCTTAGTTTTCAAGCCTAATTTTAAAGTTGGATATATGTTGGTGTTACAATAAAGAATTCTCGAGTAGCCAACCGGTGTTTTGGTTTTGCGTCCGTTATTACTAAGCGTTTCTGTGAAACTTCAAGGAACAGCGTGAGTCCCAGCGTAGCAAGAGCTGGGCGTTGACGGTTTACGAGAGGTGGCTGACAGGGGCTTTGTATATTACTGTGAGTGCTCTGAGGATCGGCAATTTATTTGGAACAGATCTAGCATTTATGGGGATTAGGTAAAGATGAATGTTGAAATAACATTTGAAGTATTTAAGTTCGTTAGTCAGCCCCGTATGTGGTTCAGCACCCAGTAGTTTTTTAATAATAATAATGGTAAAGCTTTATTTAAGACAGTATGCGAGTATACGGTACGAAAATTTTCAGCGTATTCAGTTCCAAAGTACTTTCTTCACACAGGATTCACATGTAAAGTAATAATCTGAAGTATATCTTCATTTCATTGAAGAATTGTACAGCGTTTACTTGGGAGCAAGTTAAATCATCGCGCAAGTTGATGTATAGTTTATTTGATATAACTGGATGATTAAAACAATGATAAATCCAGATGAAATTAAGCATTTTGGAGGAAAGTAATTTCGGTAGCCCAATGATTTGAGCAGGCCGCCAGTTCTTCTGGACATGACGATTCTATGTTAAGAGGGGTTTCAGCATCATGCTAATCTATGTCTGTCTAGTTGTTGTGTGCTGTTTTCGGCGAAGAATTTGAAGTTGGAGTACTGGATTTGCTATAGGCTAAGGAACTTTTATTTTTAGTTAGGCTTCAGAAGTGGGTAGGATTCTTTATTTGACCTATACTTGAGCAAGTGTCAAGCGTGCATATTGGATACGGGTGCACTAGACCGTTCCTGTTTTCATGCAAGGAGGGAGCCAGCACTAGTGGTTTAGGAGTGTTAACATCCCTACCAGCTGTTTTTTCAACGCTGACAGGGACGCAGGGGATAAAAAATGATTGGATCCTTGTGATGACCATGGATTATTATTCCACCTATTGTTTGATGCTAGTTGTGTCCTTGTGTGGGTTTCGTGTGTACTGCATTCTGAGTTAGTTCCCAGCAGACTTGTACCATATATTCGGTCAAAATTTGTTTGTTTGCCATATTCTGAAGACCCTGAGTTGTTGGTAGCCGAGTTCTGACTATTACAACTTGTCAGTCACGTCCCAAAAACCGTTAATGCCCAGCTCTTGCTACGCTCGGGCCCACGCTGTTCCTTGCAGTTTTTCAGAAACGCTTAGTAATAACGGACGAAAAAACCAAAACACCGATTGGCCGCTTGGGAATTCTTTATTGTAACACCAACATATAAAAATATTTCTATTAAGGTCTGTGAACAAATATTACAATAACAAATCACAAGATTACTTCTGATGGTTGTCTCCTGACTTATTTCTGAACAGCGACCGATGAGACGATGACTGTCGTATTGATGCCTCCGCGAAAATATGGGGAAGTTGATTTTGAGCAAACAACCAAGAATTGATCGTTCAATCTTCAACTACATTGACACTCCCCGGCAAAAAAGGGATCCATCCCCTTTTTCCATCACGACAAATACACGTTGACTTGGATGCCATTGCGAGTACCTGGGTCACACGGACAGAGCTGAAATGAAAAACAAACAGAAAAGCCAACACACCACAAGCATACCCACAGTACAATCTCAAACATCAATGACGACCTGCGCCTCCAGACAGAGACCTTCTCTTGACATCTTGCAACAAAATCGCCACTTGCTAGAATGACTCTTGCAGGATGCAACGTGACCATAGCACCAACTCATGATACTCTACGCACATCCTCTTATCTACTCACTACCAATTACCACTGAAATCGCTTGTCACTCATTCTGCCTCAGTTATAGTAACGGTGACGCATGCGAGCCTCAGTCGTTTACACTCTTTCTCCCCGGCGTGTCGGATCACAGCTAACAATTATCTCCGTGTGCATTTCATTCTCAGCAATAGCCTAGCCTCCACGGCGTATACGACCCATCTGCTGTCTCTAACATCGATCAATACATTCACGCAATAACAACAAGATACGAAAACAACAAGTAAACACAATGAATCCAAAAAACACCAATTGATATGACACACCACACGTATATACAAATAGTACAAACAACCTCGCCGATCATGTCTTGATGGAATTCCTTCGAAGAATCGCAGGACTTACACCAGTACGCCTACAACCCTTCTCAGGTTGACGATTGTAATTTGTGGAATGTCCGGACACAAACAAGATTAACCAACAATTACAATAATTGGAACTCACACAACTATTTAACACAAACATATGTACAATAACTACATCAAATGTTGTGGATTCCGACATGACAAACTACCCTTGAAGAACTGTAGGACTTACAGCAGTACGCCTACATTCCTTCTCAGGTTGATGATCCAAGTGGAAGTCGTCCGGACACAAACAGAATTACTAACAGCTAGATGACAGATGATATCAATTCAGTATATACAATATGAACATATGTACAAAATCACACACCAAGCACATTGGACTGCTCATTGATGCGCTACCCTTTGAAGAACTGTAGGACTTACAGCAGTACGCCTACTTCCTTCTCAAGTTAACGCTCTAGGTTGGAGAATCGTCGCAGAGTTCACTTGCTAACTTCCTTCTATGAGCTATATCCTCAAATCTGAACGGCAACACGCCCATGTCATTGTATCGTAGAATATAGATGACCAACAAACACACGACATATCTCATCAACCAAGTGTAAAAACAGAGTAATTTACACCAAAGATAATAACATTCAAATAGTAACTTGAAACTAGAAATGCCTTTATTCGTGCAAGTCAATTTAACAATTACTCTCTCCTTTACACTTGGCTTATCCTCACTAAACTGACCATTGATATTCGTCCTTTCAAACGAACTGATACTAGCATAGTCATTGCACAAGATACTTGAGTTGATGGGCGTCGGTTTCATTGTGGATGACAGCACCAACGACGACTGATTGATACCAGTTGATGAAGTTAGCGGTGGATCAAAAGCTGTTGTTGCTCGGCTTTCAGATGTTTGTCTACCTGCAAGACCACCACCACTGCTGTCTTTTACTATCAGCTCAGGTTTAGCACTAGCATCTGATGATAGGTGGGCTACATGCTGATCACTTACACTGACGGTCTCACAAGTATGTATGCCTTCTGCAACTGCATCTGCATTTAATTCTACTTCACGTTGTAGTTGTACAGAACCTTTATTTAACTTAGCAGTAGTAGGCATTCCCCTCATTTCATCATGATCAACCAAAGACAAATCTGCACTATCATGATCATTATCACAAATATTCAATTTACCGTCAACTTCATCATTTTCAAACTCTTTAATAACAGAAGTAGACAATTTTGGTTCCTCCTCGCAAATCATTAAAGGTTTTATACCTTCACTTTGACTAGAAATACTTTCTAAACTTTTGGAGTCAGAACTGTCCTGTGAGACTGTAACTCTCTTCTGTGACACTCTATTCAACAATGGCTTACCAGTTGTAACTACAGACTTCTTCACCGCACCGTTATCGTCACACAATTCGGAGTCAGACCTGGAGTTTACATTTAGCTTATCACTGAACTTGCTCACTGGTTCACAGTTCACCTTTGTATGCACCACTTGCAAACGTGTAAAACACAACCGTGTTTGTCTTGCAGCTTGCAACTTATCTGTTGAGGATGTACTACGAAACCTGTTACACTCATTAGGTCTATATGCATTACTATACATCATGGAGCCTTCTCGATATCCACCTCTCTGAGGCCTACTCGTCATCAATGATTGCATTTTGCTCTCAGACTGCTCTATTCTAGGGGTGAGATGTAATAGACTGGCGAAATTACTCATAGATAGATTGACGCTACCTTTTTAGGATATTATCAAACTTTGGCTCGATACCCTCATCCTCCATAAGGGAGCTCATCTTCACCCACTTCCTTTGCAGTCGAGTAGGTAGACGTCTTGCTATTACTTCTAGTATAAAACTCGAGTTGAGGTCACTCATGTGATTCATCGAAATCATTCCATTCTTGTAAATCAGCAAATTATCTAAAAACTCAGTGAGTGCCTGGGAGTCATCCTGTAATTGACCACCATTACCCTTAACAGCCTCGAATAATTTCCCTGCAATCATCGAAGGTCTTCCAAACCTTTGACGTAATATGCTCATAGCCTCGTAGTAGCCCTCTTTCGGCTTCATAAACTTACAGCACTGTATAGCTCTTGCAGCATCTCCAGTGCAATATCTCATCAAATACATTAACTTCATTTCATCAGTTAATAAAAACCCACTCAACATGATTTCAAATTCCCTTACAAAGTGTAAATAATCAGCTGGGTTTCCATCAAAACACCGTGGTTCTAATTTAGGGAGTTTGATGTTCCTATTATCCCTGAACGGCGAAACAGTAACATCAACCATGTCATGTTTAACATCAGACACATCGTTACAATTAACAGACAAGTCACCATGACTTACTTTCCTGCTTGCATCCAAGACGCTCTGTCCCTTCTTTGACCCAGGCATTGTTGAGCTTGAACCAATTCCATAAAGGTTCCAGATATTGCTTGTTCAAAGAGGACTTGACTGGCACCAGGAAAGATGTATGGTGACCGTCCAAACTGTCACCAGCTATCTGAATCCGTCAGAAAATGTTTTACGCCGTCAGAAACTGTCAGCCACGTCTCGTAAACCGTCAACGCCCAGCTCTTGCTGCGCTGGGACTCACGCTGTCGCTTGAAGTTTCACAGAAACGCTTAGTAATAACGGACGCAAAACCAAAACACCGGTTGGCTACTCGAGAATTCTTTATTGTAACACCAACGTATATCCAACTTTAAAATTGAGCTCTAACTAAGGTCTATGAACTAATATTACAATAGTAATAATTTTTTATTTCTCTGATAGAAACCGGCCATTTTTACGGGCATGAACATATGTACACTTATGAAAACTTATAGAATATATAATATGGTTTGTTAATTTAGAAATAAGTCGAATACAGGTAAATGTGAGATAAACATTTAAAATGAGGTGTAAAAATAAGGAAATAGATATAGCGTCAAATCTAAACTGTGATTGAAAAAAATTCATGTCAATTTCACGCGGGAATCATAAATGATTGCGTTAGTTGGGAAGGTAAGTAGCATTTCCGTACAGGTGCTGACGTTATACATAAGAGACGCAGAAAAAGCAATAATTATCAGCAAATGATTCATAAAGTGTTTCAAAGTCTATAAAACTTCAAATTCACCCGTAAGTACACCATATTTGTGACATTTCCAGTTGTTTATGAGACCGACTTTGAACTTGTCAGCAGATTTTATAATATCGGTAATCCCGTTATCTACCAGATGAGCTGGCAATATCACGAATAAATGGAGAATAGCAGCGCAGTATCAGTACCTTCGTTGAAGGCAGTACCTTCGAAAAGAGAAGGAGACACAAGAAAACCGGCAGACAGGTGCAGAAGTATATAAAAATTGTTAATAATTCAAAATGTATAACAGGCATGGGGTTCATCATTTTTTATTGTTTTTTTCACTTTATGTGCTTATCGAATAACTCCAGCCATCAAGCTCTTTTTCAGTACTATCTTCAGAAATAGAACTTCTAAAGTTGTCTATAGGAGAACTTAAGGCTGAGTTAAGGGAAATAAAAAACAGTAAGTCAGTAAATGCTGGAAATATTCAAACCAATTCCTAGATATCCAAATTATCAGATCAGATCAGCGATATCAGATCGCAGGTCTGTGAACTGACACCTCTAACTATCCTCATGATTCCCAAGCGGCCAATCGGTGTTTTGGTTTTGCGTCCGTTATTACTAAGCGTTTCTGAAAAACTGCAAGGAACAGCGTGAGTCCCAGCGTAGCAAGAGCTGGGCATTAACGGTTTATGAGACGTCACTGACAGTTTCTGACGGTAGAAACAGACTTTGGCGGATTCAGACAGTTGGTGAAAGTTTCGATAGCCACCGTACATCTTTCCTGGTGCCAGTCAAGTCCTCTTTGAACAAGCAATATCTGGAACCTTTATGGAATTGGTTCAAGCTCAACAATGCCTGGGTCAAAGAAGGGACAGAGCGTCTTGGATGCAAGCAGGAAAGTAAGTCATGGTGACTTGTCTGTTAATTGTAACGATGTGTCTGATGTTAAACATGACATGGTTGATGTTACTGTTTCGCCGTTCAGGGATAATAGGAACATCAAACTCCCTAAATTAGAACCACGGTGTTTTGATGGAAACCCAGCTGATTATTTACACTTTGTAAGGGAATTTGAAATCATGTTGAGTGGGTTTTTATTAACTGATGAAATGAAGTTAATGTATTTGATGAGATATTGCACTGGAGATGCTGCAAGAGCTATACAGTGCTGTAAGTTTATGAAGCCGAAAGAGGGCTACTACGAGGCTATGAGCATATTACGTCAAAGGTTTGGAAGACCTTCGATGATTGCAGGGAAATTATTCGAGGCTGTTAAGGGTAATGGTGGTCAATTACAGGATGACTCCCAGGCACTCACTGAGTTTTTAGATAATTTGCTGATTTACAAGAATGGAATGATTTCGATGAATCACATGAGTGACCTCAACTCGAGTTTTATACTAGAAGTAATAGCAAGACGTCTACCTACTCGACTGCAAAGGAAGTGGGTGAAGATGAGCTCCCTTATGGAGGATGAGGGTATCGAGCCAAAGTTTGATAATATCCTAAAAAGGTAGCGTCAATCTATCTATGAGTAATTTCGCCAGTCTATTACATCTCACCCCTAGAATAGAGCAGTCTGAGAGCAAAATGCAATCATTGATGACGAGTAGGCCTCAGAGAGGTGGATATCGAGAAGGCTCCATGATGTATAGTAATGCATATAGACCTAATGAGTGTAACAGGTTTCGTAGTACATCCTCAACAGATAAGTTGCAAGCTGCAAGACAAACACGGTTGTGTTTTACACGTTTGCAAGTGGTGCATACAAAGGTGAACTGTGAACCAGTGAGCAAGTTCAGTGATAAGCTAAATGTAAACTCCAGGTCTGACTCCGAATTGTGTGACGATAACGGTGCGGTGAAGAAGTCTGTAGTTACAACTGGTAAGCCATTGTTGAATAGAGTGTCACAGAAGAGAGTTACAGTCTCACAGGACAGTTCTGACTCCAAAAGTTTAGAAAGTATTTCTAGTCAAAGTGAAGGTATAAAACCTTTAATGATTTGCGAGGAGGAACCAAAATTGTCTACTTCTGTTATTAAAGAGTTTGAAAATGATGAAGTTGACGGTAAATTGAATATTTGTGATAATGATCATGATAGTGCAGATTTGTCTTTGGTTGATCATGATGAAATGAGGGGAATGCCTACTACTGCTAAGTTAAATAAAGGTTCTGTACAACTACAACGTGAAGTAGAATTAAATGCAGATGCAGTTGCAGAAGGCATACATACTTGTGAGACCGTCAGTGTAAGTGATCAGCATGTAGCCCACCTATCATCAGATGCTAGTGCTAAACCTGAGCTGATAGTAAAAGACAGCAGTGGTGGTGGTCTTGCAGGTAGACAAACATCTGAAAGCCGAGCAACAACAGCTTTTGATCCACCGCTAACTTCATCAACTGGTATCAATCAGTCGTCGTTGGTGCTGTCATCCACAATGAAACCGACGCCCATCAACTCAAGTATCTTGTGCAATGACTATGCTAGTATCAGTTCGTTTGAAAGGACGAATATCAATGGTCAGTTTAGTGAGGATAAGCCAAGTGTAAAGGAGAGAGTAATTGTTAAATTGACTTGCACGAATAAAGGCATTTCTAGTTTCAAGTTACTATTTGAATGTTATTATCTTTGGTGTAAATTACTCTGTTTTTACACTTGGTTGATGAGATATGTCGTGTGTTTGTTGGTCATCTATATTCTACGATACAATGACATGGGCGTGTTGCCGTTCAGATTTGAGGATATAGCTCATAGAAGGAAGTTAGCAAGTGAACTCTGCGACGATTCTCCAACCTAGAGCGTTAACTTGAGAAGGAATGTAGGCGTACTGCTGTAAGTCCTACAGTTCTTCAAAGGGTAGCGCATCAATGAGCAGTCCAATGTGCTTGGTGTGTGATTTTGTACATATGTTCATATTGTATATACTGAATTGATATCATCTGTCATCTAGCTGTTAGTAATTCTGTTTGTGTCCGGACGACTTCCACTTGGATCATCAACCTGAGAAGGAATGTAGGCGTACTGCTGTAAGTCCTACAGTTCTTCAAGGGTAGTTTGTCATGTCGGAATCCACAACATTTGATGTAGTTATTGTACATATGTTTGTGTTAAATAGTTGTGTGAGTTCCAATTATTGTAATTGTTGGTTAATCTTGTTTGTGTCCGGACATTCCACAAATTACAATCGTCAACCTGAGAAGGGTTGTAGGCGTACTGGTGTAAGTCCTGCGATTCTTCGAAGGAATTCCATCAAGACATGATCGGCGAGGTTGTTTGTACTATTTGTATATACGTGTGGTGTGTCATATCAATTGGTGTTTTTTGGATTCATTGTGTTTACTTGTTGTTTTCGTATCTTGTTGTTATTGCGTGAATGTATTGATCGATGTTAGAGACAGCAGATGGGTCGTATACGCCGTGGAGGCTAGGCTATTGCTGAGAATGAAATGCACACGGAGATAATTGTTAGCTGTGATCCGACACGCCGGGGAGAAAGAGTGTAAACGACTGAGGCTCGCATGCGTCACCGTTACTATAACTGAGGCAGAATGAGTGACAAGCGATTTCAGTGGTAATTGGTAGTGAGTAGATAAGAGGATGTGCGTAGAGTATCATGAGTTGGTGCTATGGTCACGTTGCATCCTGCAAGAGTCATTCTAGCAAGTGGCGATTTTGTTGCAAGAGGATGCCTTTAACTGGATGGCGCAGGTCGTCATTGATGTGTGAGATTGTGCTGTGGGTATGCTTGTGGTGTGTTGGCTTTTCTGTTTGTTTTTCATTTCAGCTCTGTCCGTGTGACCCAGGTACTCGCAATGGCATCCAAGTCAACGTGTATTTGTCGTGATGGAAAAAGGGGATGGATCCCTTTTTTGCCGGGGAGTGTCAATGTAGTTGAAGATTGAACGATCAATTCTTGGTTGTTTGCTCAAAATCAACTTCCCCATATTTTCGCGGAGGCATCGATACACCAGTCATCGTCTCATCGGTCGCTGTTCAGAAAGAAGTCAGACCAAAACTGTCAGAAGCAATATTGTGATTTATTATTGTAATATTTGTTCATAGACCTTAGTTAGATCTCAATTTTAAAGTTGGATATATGTAGGTGTTACAATAAAGAATTCTCGAGTAACGAACTAGTGTTTTGATTTTGCGTCCGTTATCACTAGGCGTTTATGTGAAACTTCAAGGAACAGCGTGAGTCCCAGCGTAGCAAGAGCTGGGCGTTGACGGTTTACGAGACGTGGCTGACATTGGGCTTATTTAAGCTGACACTGTGTTTTTGGCATGATTTGGGGTCATATTTTTCTTACCTTTGTCAGTGGAATCATTGCTAGGAGAGGACAGTGTCAAATTTCGGGGGGCTTTGACTTTCTGCTGGGGTTATTTAGTGGCATGTTAGAATCTGCGTTGATATTATCGTTATTTCTCCCTTGGGTTCCTAGTGGAAGATAGGGCTTCAACTGCACGCCTCAATTTGCTTCTGTCCTCTGCTGTACTTTCACCTGCATCCATGTTAGTCCATACTCTTTCAGCTCCTTTTCACACGATCTCCTCCATTTCACCCTTGCAATGACGTTACACTCGCCGCTTCCCTTCCGGGTTCCACTCGAGGGCTTGATGCGCGATGTCACCCAGCGCTCTCCTCAGCTAGTGACCGATCCATCTCCACTTTCTCCTGCATATTTGTTGTTTGGGCGATTGGTTCTTGTTCTGTTTGTTCCCTCAGTTTTTTGTTGGTGATTCTTTCCGGCCATCTGATCTTCAGTATAGAGCCAGCGAAGACAGTTGCTGGTTGATAAAGGTCTGCAACAGGCCTGTCACGTTTCTGATCCGTATAGAAGAGCTGACTGACTTGACGTTGGTATTGAAAATCCGACCGAATTTTGTTGTTGATGTTGAGTGACTAAGACTTCCAGATTGGTTTCAGGTTGATGAATGTACTTCTCGCCTTCGCGATTCTCAATTTGACATCCTCGTCCATTCCGCCTTCCTGAAGTCGAGACAATTCTCCCTAGATAATTGAATGAATGAAGTAACCTCTTTCAAATCTCTCCCGTTGATGGTGATTGGCGCTGGATGTTGCTGCTGTTGTTGATTGGTTGGTTGGTTATTTTCATAGCCTCCGTCTTGTCTATGTTCACCTGGAGTCTTGTCTTCGCTGGCTGCTTCTTCGACCAGTTTGTCGGTTTTCGCTTGTAAGTTTTCGATTTTGTGTGGCATCAAACATAAATCATCCACGCGCGAAATCCAGGTCTTCTAGGTTCTTCACCTCGGTCCAGGATATTACTGTCTTCTTGTTTCCCACTGTCTGATGCATAATCCAGTCCATCACAATTAGGAATATCATTGGTGATAATAAGCCAGCACCCTTGTTTGACTCCTGTGTTTATTCCAAACGCCTCGCTGAGTTTTCCGTTGTGGATCACCTGACATGTGGCGTTGTCGTACCGCTGTTGAATAAGGTTGATGAATATTTGGGGTACACCATAGTACTCGAGTAATTTCCAAATAACTTCACGATCAACGCTGTCGAAGGCCTTTTCAAAGTCTATATAGTTAAGGTAGATGTTTGATCGCCATTCCATGCTTTGTTCTGTGATGATGATGCGTAGAGTTGCAATTTGATCAGAACATGAATCGCCTTTCCTGAATCCAGCTTGTTCTGGTCGGAGTTCTGTCTCCAGTGTGTCCTTTAATCTCTCCAGGATGATGCGACTCAGGATTTTACTTGGCGTCGACAGGAGCATGATTCCTCGTCAGTTCTTGCAGAGTGAGGCGTAAGTCTCCCTTCTTTGGTAGTTTCACGAGGTAACCTTTCTTCCAGTCAGTAGGCACCTTTCCCTCCTTCCAGACCTTTTGCAATAATGGAGTCAGCATGTCTGCTGTAGTCTCTGGGTCCGCTTTCAGTGCTTCAGAGGGTGTTCCATCTGGTCTAGCCGCTTTTCCAGCTTTCAGAAGCCTGATTGCTTTCAAGACTTCAGCTTTCGTTGGAGGATTGGTGCGCACTGTTGTTGGTATTTCTGGACGGGCTGCAGGTTGTGGTAGGTTCAAGAGTCCTTTGAAGTGATCCGCCCATTGTTTAATCTGTCTTTCTTCCTTGGTGATTGGGTTCCCTTTGTTGTTTTTTATGGGTTTCACTTGTCTTGATCTCTTACCGAATAGAGGCTTGATTATCTGATATAGTGTCCTCAGGTCCCTTTGCCTGCTGCCTTCTCAGCTTCAGTGGCCAGATTGCCGTAGAATCGTCTTTTGCCCTTCCTAGCACTTTTCTTCACTTCTTTGTCCAGTGCTTTGTAAGTTGAGCTCAGCGTCTCCTTCTCCTGTCCGTCCTTGCATTGAATCATTTTCTCTTTCACCATTCTCCTCTCTTCTATTAGTTTCCAAGTGTCCGTTGAGAGCCATTCCTTGTCCTGTCTCTTCTTTCTTCCTAGAACCGTTGAACACGTTTCGTTGAGAATCGGCTTCGGAGACTTCCAATGTTCTTCCACATATGATTCTTCAGTGATGTCGCGTAGTGTTTCCTGCTTTGCTCTGACAGTTACAGTGAAAGTGTCCTTTGTGGTTGTGTCCTTCAGTAATTGGGTATTGAACTTGCATTGTGGCCTATCCCCAGCTATCCTCGAGGCTTTTAGCTTCACCTTGAAAGTCCCTTGTACTAGATAGTGGTCTGAACCCACATCTGCTCCTCTCCTCGACCTTGTGTCCAGTAGGCTCCGTCTCGACTTCCTTGAGATTGAAATGAAGTCTATCTAGTTTTTGGTGTGTCCATCTGGTGAAATCCATGTCGCCTTCTGTATTTCCTTGTTTGAAAACGCTACCACCAATCAACAAATCATTGAAGGCGCATAAGTCTGAGAAGAGTTCACCATTGTCGTTCATTTCACCGAGGGCCTCACAACCCATGGTGAGTTCTCTTCCTGTGTTGTCTCCTCCCAGCTTCGCATTCATATCACCCATCAGGATTTTGATATCGCCATTTGAGACGTTGTCCATTACCGTTTGTAGTTGTCTGTAGAAAGCCTCCTTCTTCTCTTGTTCTGAGACGTTTGTAGGCGTATAGCATTGAATGATTGTAAGCTTCCTTCCTTCTGAGTTGAACCTGGCTGTCATTATCCTGGAGGAGATTGGTTCCCACTGCATGAGAGCTTTGGCTGCTGTTGGTGACATCTTGATGGCCACTCCCTCGGTGGACTCGTGGTTGTCCTCTAGGTGACCGGAATAGATTATTGTCTCCCCAGTTGATAGCTGGCACCTACCACATCCGTTCCATCTGCTCTCGCAGATTCCCAACATTTCTATTCCATATCTTCTCATTTCTGTGGCTCCCTGGACAGCCTTTCCAGTTTCGTACATTGTGCGAACATTCCAGGTACCCATCCTCACTTTTGCTTTCATCGAAAGAAGGCACATCGGCTGACTGGCTTCCCGAAGGCTTTCACCAGCCTGTGTCATTTCACTTCCCCGATTCCAGCGAAAAATACGGTTATTGTTTATATTTTTGGTATTTTTAATATATTTGTGCGTTGAGGTTTCTGTAGTGATTTGGTTAAGTTTCGGGGGTGGAGTTGTTAGCACCACGCACCACCCCTCTCTCTTTATCCGGGCTTGGGACCGGCTAGAAAACTAGCGAGCTAGTAATCTAGGCGAAGTTCAACAACTTACTACATAGCAAATACGCAGCAGGAAACGGAGGTGAGTGGAGAATACGCCGAAGGGACCGCTGACTGCCTTCACTCGTTAGTTATAGCCTTTGAAGTGGAACCTGAATTGGAGGCCACTGGTTTAACTTCCAAGGGTAATGAAGGATTTTAAGCAATTATGTAGCCAGGTGAAAATGACGGCTGAGAATTGATTTTTAAGTAAATAGACTGCTGAAGCTATGTGTTTCACTGGGGACTCAAGGAACAAATAATGATTATGATAATAATAATAACAATTGTCAGCGTGACATCATGTCGAATGCATGTTTGATGTCTGACTTGCAATGTCAAAGGAATCAGGTATGTGTAATTTACCATGTCGTTACTTTACTGGTGACTTTTTATCGCCTTGTTGCTGTACAGTTTGTAAGTGTTGGGGCTAGACTTAATATAGACCTCGATATCACCACACTTACTAAAAACTTCACCGTCTTATAACTTTACCAGTACTCTACTGACGTGTAAGTACTGATTAACGCAATCAAAATTTAAAGGCTAAAAATGGAAAGAATTCTTAGTATGAGTTGTATTTAATGTAACTGAATAACAGATTTAATAAATAAAGTGACTGTACAACTTATCTGCTGACTCGACTGGAGGTAGGCTCGAAGAGTGCACTGTATGAAAGCACAACGAGGGAGCGAACCCAGTGCGTCAGGAAAGTCACGGACCGAGAAATCCAGAAGTGCCAAAAGGGGGGTGAGTGAGTTTAAACAAAAGTTCAGAGGTTAAATGTCCACTACAGGTAATCCCCCCTTAGAAGTTTGGTGGGATACCAGCAAGCTTTGGTACACAACAGTAGCGAGGCTTTGCACAATAGCAGTGAATGAACCAGGGAGTTTGAAGATAGTAAAAAAAATTGTAAAAGGAGGGAATGAAGCAAAAAGATGAGGATAATCTATGGGCAATATGTACATGATTAATGGGGTAAGACGGAATATAAGAAGAAATAACGCTGGTGTCTTGGTGTGATTTCAAGCTTCTGAGTTGTTTGTTTTTTACAAATTTTTTATATCTTTTATTTTTATTCATCTTTTTATATTATGGTTTATTTTTTTATTATTTATTTATTTTTTAACGACATATTATTACGGGCTAAATTATGTGGAGGTCTTATGATTTACCTCCGTTACCCAGATTGTTATTGCGAGAAGACGACTCATTATGTCTAAGTTTCATCTTAGACTAATGCTCTATCCCTCCGCTTCAACCGAAACTAGTAGCAATACGAAAAGGAATGAACATGCCAGCATATAAGAAGGAACAAAGTAAAAGCAACAGAAAGGGATGTGACAAGAGGTTAAAATGTGAAAATCGGCAAAACGGATAGCGAGGCGTAGTTACAATGGCAATTGTAAGAAGAAAAAAAATGTTGCTATAAGTGAAAGGGTGAAAAAGAATTACGAATACGGTGCACAAAATAAATACTTTGTAGCAGGGCATGAACAGAGTGAACATAGTCGGGTCTGTGACTATAGAATGAGAGGACGAACGTGTACGGCATAGAAGTGACACAGTCATGGGCAATAATATGCAACAGGTCATGAAGCTATACAGTACGAGTTCTGTTTTAATTTTTAATAGTTTTTTAGTTTTTTTTATTATCTTATATTTTTTTATTATGTTTTTTGTTGCGATTTCTCGTATACAAAAAATAAAATAAAATATATACATATATACTAAAATGTTTGAAATGTCCCAATTGTGTGTACTACAAAATAACGTTAACGCCAATGGGTCTAGCGAGTGGTTTGCGGTAAAATGAAAAGAAAATAGTATAAACTGCTGTTGGTTCTCTGTAACGAGAGAAAAAATTAAAAGGATTAGTACTCGGAAAAAATGTATCCAGGAGCGGAACCAACTAGAGTAAATATAGTAAAATGGAATTAAAAAGTGTAATAAGAAATAAGAACAACAAACTAGCATTAATTATGGGGTAATTCAGGGAAGGAATTCCGCATATCTCTTGGGCCAGTGCACACGCCGACCTGCGCATGTGACAGGGGCTTTACTAGCGACCGTAGGAGGATCGTCACTCGTCACCGGGGGTGAGGTCGTAATGGAGTCCGGCCTAGTACCAGGTTCAGTGGGGCTATTTGGATGAGCTGGCGTGAAGGGTATCGACTCTTCGATGTACGCCGCTTTAAGCCTGTCAATGCTTACCGTGTCTTGGCGGCCACATCGCTCAATAACGAAAAATTTATCTTTGCTATGCGCTGCATAAAAGTTTTAAGACTCTGGGCACAGCAGGTGTTCTCGGGGAAATTTGGCTCGGAAACATCAGGAGAGATAAGCTCACCTGGTAAACGAAGGGTAGTGCCATACACCAACTTGACTGGAGAGCACTTAAGATCTCCCTTTAGTGTAGCACGAATGCTGAGTAGGACCAAAGGCAGAGAATCTATCCACCTACTGCTATCTACTGCCATCAACGAGGCTTTTAGCTGACGATGGAAGCGCTCTACTAGTCCATTTGACGCTGGATGATATGCGGTTGTCCTGATGCGTTTGCATCCCAACAGCTCTAACAGTTTCTTGAAGCTGGTTGATTCAAATTGTTGCCCACGGTCGGTAGTGACGGTAGAAGGGCATCCGAAACGAGTAACCCAGCCTTCCATGAACATACGGCAGGTAGTTTGAGCCGTTACGTCTGGTATAGGAAAGGCCTCAGGCCAACGTGTAAAACGATCTACGCACGTAAGCAAATACGAGTAGCCGTTTGAAGGAGGTAGGGGACCCACGATATCCAGATGTACATGGTGAAACCGGGCATCTGGGGCTGCAAACGTCCTCAACGGCGTGGTATTATGCTTGGCTACTTTGGAGCGTTGGCAATTGACACAAGCACGTGCCCAGTTACGCACGTCACGATTAACACCAGGCCACACAAATCTGGCCGAAATCAACTTATCAGTCGCTCTTATCCCAGGATGGGAGAGGTTGTGTAAGCACTCGAACACGGTGCGGCGCAAAGACATAGGGACGATAGGTCGAGGAGTGCCCGTTGACAAATCACACAGTATGAACGCTTCACTGTTCGGCAACGGGACACGTTTAATCTTCATGGAGGTTTTCTTCGACAAACTTTCGAAGTTCAAATCAGTCCGTTGGAGTTCAGCCATTTTGTTAAGATCGATGGCTGGTGGCATCGACATAGTGCACACGCGAGATAAAGCGTCTGCAACAGGATTTTCAATCCCAGATACATGCTGGATATCGGACGTGAACTGTGAAATGTAGTCCAGGTGGCGTAATTCACGTGGTGAATACCTGTCAGAAGTGGTGCGTAAGGCATACGTTAATGGCTTGTGGTCGGTAAATACTGTGAATTTCCAACCTTCGACGAAATGGCGAAAATGCTTGATAGCGGCATAGATGGCGAGGAGTCCTCTGCTAAAAGTGCTATACCTCGCTTCAGTCGCCGACAACTTCCGAGAGAAAAAGGCTACCGGTATCCATGAGTTGTGCACTTGTTGTTGTAGTACAGCTCCAATGGCTGTGTTAGATGCATCAACCGAGATGCTAAGCGGAAGTTGGGTGTCTAGGTGAACTAACATGGTTGCGTCTGCAATCGCTGATTTAATTTTCTGGAACGCTTCCCTAGCCTCTTGTGTCATGCTGAAGGTTTTGCATTTACCCTTCAGAAGGTCTGTGAGTGCATGTAAAATATGTGCACATTGAGGAACGAAACGTCGGTAATAACTTACCATGCCTAGGAATGTGCGCAAAGATTTCATGGACGTAGGCTCTGGGAAGTTTTGTATGGCTAGTACCTTCTCAGGTAACGGTCGAATGCCATGTTCGTTAACGACATGTCCCAGAAAATTCAACGAATGTACGCCAATCTGGCATTTTGACATGTTAAGTGTCAAACCGTTTGTTGCTAATCGCTCAAAAACTATCTGCAAATGCCTACGGTGAGTAGCTTCATCTGGGCTAGCCACGAGAATATCGTCCAGGTAGGCATACGCGCAATCTAATCCGCGCAAAACATCATGTATGAAACGCTGGAATGTTTGTGCGGCGTTGCGGAGACCAAACGGCATGCGGAGGAATTCGAAAAGACCAAAAGGAGTGATGACTGCCATTTTAGGAATATCCTCAGGATGAACTGGGATCTGATGATATGCTCTAGTTAAATCAAGTTTACTGAAAACCGTTGCACCATTGAGGGAAGATGTGAGATCATGTATGTGGGGTACCGGGTAACGATCTGGCACGGTCTGCGCATTAAGTCTGCGATAATCGCCACAAGGTCGCCAATCTAACCCGTTATTCTTGGGTACCACGTGTAGTGGTGACGACCACGGGCTGCTTGAAGGCCGGATGATTCCAATTTCTAACATGTGTTCAAACTCAGCCTTAACGGCTTTTAGTTTTTCCAGAGACAACCGTCGGGGCTTTGCGAAAACTGGTGGACCAGTCGTAACAATATGATGTGTGACATTAGAAGTCGCGCTTGGTAGACAACGGGTAGGTTTAAACAAGCCAAGAAAGGATTGAAGTATATCACAATATGGTCCAGCTAAAGTTGGTGTAGCGTATACTGGGCTGAGAGCTGGGCCTTGTGTGACGATACCGCTGACGGAGAGGTTTGTGACAGGATCTCTTAACTTATGATTACCTGTATCTACCAGTAATTGGTAGTGCTGCAATAGATCCATGCCAATTATACCTGTGGTAACGTCTGCCACCAGGAAGACCCAACGAAATGAACGACGCAAACCGATGTTAAGGTCTATAAAGCGCCTGCCGAACGTAGCAATTGGCGAACCATTTGCGGCTCGTAGTTGAAGAGACATTGGTCGCCTGCGCTGCTCTACTGTGGGTAGGATTACACTGACCTCCGCTCCGGTATCAATTAGGAAGCGTATCCCAGTGTTACGGTCGGTAACATAAAAGAGGCGACATTAGAGTGGTTCGCCAGCAACGTTAGTCGCCAGTACGTGCTAGCCTGCTAGTTTCCCGATTGTTGAACATCGAATGTGCACGGGCGAGTGCACTTTTGGGCTTTTGCTCCGTAACGTCGATGATACCAGCACACTCCAGGATGGTTACTTCGGGACTGTCGGCGCTTGCTGCTAGCACGTGACAAGGGTCTACTACTACGCGAACTCGAGGGACTGCGTGCACGACTCCTGGAGTTCATCTCCTGTCGTATACTACAGATCTCCTGGTATAGCTTGGCTATATGGGCCACCGCGTCAAAGCTTGATGACCCCCGTCAGAAGAATCTTCAGTCTGAGCGGGAGCAGTGGTTACTGTTGTGGAAATGCCAATTTTAGGATTGATGGCCTCTACCGCTCTATCAGCTGCCTCGGCTATCTCCTGTAAGGGGTACTTGTAGATCGGTGCCAGGATACCCTGGACTGTCTGAGGTAATCTTTGAAGCCAAAGCTGTTTCAGAAAGACCTCGTCAATTTTAAAGTCCGCCACTAACTGCTTCATCTGCCTCAACATTTGTGGGGGCTTGCGGTCACCTAACTAAACATCTCGGAAAAGTTCCTGCACTTTCTGTCGGTCGGTAAGTGCGGCTCGCCGAATTAACGCCTGTTTGAGCCGCTCGTACCGATCCGGAGACGGATCTGCAAGAACGTCAGACACCTCGTCCATGACATTTTCAGGCAGGCTCACAATCACGTGGTTTACTTTGGTCTCTTGTGAGTGTATGTGTCTAATGGCAAACTGAGCCTCTATATGATTGAACCATGCAGCTGGACGATGTGTCCAGAAGGCGGGGAGTTGCAGCGTTATAGCCATCTCTGACGCAGAACCGTTGTCAGCCATCTTGCACACAAGACAAAATATTAACAAGGTGATAAAAACCAATATAAGTACAAACAAAACAAATCAAATCTTTATAACCGTGCATGAAAAAAATTAACAAAATAGGCGGTATGTAAAAAGAATTATTAACACGTTAAGCTACTATGGCGGAAAACGGTGAAAACGGGCTCACCACTTGTAAGTGTTGGGGCTAGACTTAATATAGACCTCGATATCACCACACTTACTAAAAACTTCACCGTCTTATAACTTTACCAGTACTCTACTGACGTGTAAGTACTGATTAACGCAATCAAAATTTAAAGGCTAAAAATGGAAAGAATTCTTAGTATGAGTTGTATTTAATGTAACTGAATAACAGATTTAATAAATAAAGTGACTGTACAACTTATCTGCTGACTCGACTGGAGGTAGGCTCGAAGAGTGCACTGTATGAAAGCACAACGAGGGAGCGAACCCAGTGCGTCAGGAAAGTCACGGACCGAGAAATCCAGAAGTGCCAAAAGGGGGGTGAGTGAGTTTAAACAAAAGTTCAGAGGTTAAATGTCCACTATAAGTTAAAGGAGAATCTAACATTAGCTAAGAAATCGACTGAAATTGATTATAGTATGCATTCAGAAGGATACACATCACGTCCTACTGTATATACGTGCAAATAATATTTAAAAAGTAATAGTTAGTGACAACACGGATGCGAGAACATATTCCAGTAGCATAGTTTTACAAAGGAGAAAGGAAGTGTGTGCTAAGCTCTATTCTGGAACACCTGATTAATTTCTGTCGATCTGTCAACCCTGATCATGATTTTAAGATCATATGTGGAATCTATGCCAGCTTCCCGCGTTTTCTTTGTTTCAGCTTTCTAAAGACAGCTGATGCCTTGGCAGTTCATGAATTTAAGCTAGAACTTTGTGCACAAAAGAAGTATGTACAATCCCTTTTTCTGCCTTGGTCATAGACGGATAGACATTTATTTATTTTGTTTATTTAGTTATTCTATGTATCCTTCCCTTATTACTACAATTATGATTATTATTATTGTTATTATTCTCACTCTGAATCTTTTCCACTTGATCCACTTGTCATTCTAAACCCAAAATTATTCATTCTTATATTTTTTATTTTTACAATACTTGACATTAAACTATGATTATAATCACAAATATTTTAATTGGATTTCATACTACCACTGTTATTATTATTTCATGTATTCACACCTTTGACCTAATTACCTCACCGGATATAATTTCTCATTATAAAAACCATATTTATACGATTATACAGTTTGACAATAAATTCGTAGTTGGAAAGAGTCTCTCTGCTGAATATTGTGTTCTTAATATTATTATCAGCAAATCAGGTGTTTCTTTCTCTATGGAAATTTATCAAGGGAACCAAATGTATGAAATATTTGAAAAGAAGCCTCCCTGCCAAAGCTATTAAGTCACTGAATCAGGTAGTGATTTGAGATGCAGAATATCGACAGAGTCGACAAGGATCAAGTTCTAGTGTAACAACAGAAAACAAGGGCCGGCAACAGATCGTTTTATTACGGAAATCAACACGTATTTATATATATTTCCTGTACATTATTATAGCTTATTCAAGTAGACAAACGCAGTTTTCTGATTGGTTGTTTCGGGTAACCTCGGAAAGTGTAGCCATCTATCTGCGAATCATATTTGCCCACGTTAAGTCTGCTGTGATTGGTTGTTGAATCAGCCTTGTTCATATTTTCTCACAGCCAATATTAGTGACCTAGATATTGACGTAGATTAATGTCTACCAATCGGCTAGCAGCCTGCTCTCTCCACACTAGGAACAGTGTCTGAAAACAGGTTGTTTCCCACGACAATTCTTGAAACAACTCCGAACATCTAAACTCCCTCCTACTCAAAAGAACCTTCTTCGGATAACTAAGTCGCATACTTAGTCCTCGTACAAATATCTTTCCAATCTGAAGTCTCATCTGGCTAATTATGATACCATAATAAATGAGCTAAATATTATTTGCTGGCTCAAATTCATGAACTTCGTCAATGAATTACAGTCCAGAACTGTAAAAGAATATGAAAATCAACTGACAAAAGCATTAGTCAAGGAAAAGTTAACTGAAGATTTCCCAGAAGCACCTGAACGTTACATTTTTAATCTGTCAAATTTACAATTAAGCAAAATTGAATTAGAAGCCTTATATTTTGGATTCAAGTTCCACGTCCCCAAAAGGCACATAAACCGCATAGATACAGAAACACAATGTGAATACTTACAATATCAACTTTCTGACCTTCAACCTGTGGACAAAGACAAACAAAGATTGCTAAAGTCCAAACCGGTTGATACAGCGAACCAATACCACATATCACCGTCCGAAAAACAAAATATGCTTACTAAGGAGCATAGAGTGCCACTAAGGAGACTATGTGAAAATGATGATATCGTCATGTTTAGACCCAACAAAGGCTCTGGAATTGTTATAATGAATAAAACTGATTATGTACATAAAATGTCAACAATTCTTAACGACTCCGAAAAATTTCAAGTGGACATAACTAAGAAGGATGCAACAACGTCATTGTCAATGTAGTTGAAGATTGAACGATCAATTCATGGTTGTTTGCTCAAAACCAACTTCCCTATATTTTCGCGGAGGCATTAATACACCAGTCATCGTCTCATCGGTCGCTGTTCAGAAAGAAGTCAGGCCAAATACCGTCAGAAACCTTAGTTGTAACATTGTTTATATGTTGGTGTTACAATAAAGAATCCTCGCCAATTGGTGTTTTGGTTTTCGCGTCCGTTATTACTAAGCGTTTCTGAGAAACTTCAAGGAATAGCGTGAGTCCCAGCGTAGCAATGTAGGGGACTAATATTAGAGTTCACTAACATTCCAAATATAAAAGTAATAATCCAAGTCAGTGGAGTGTTAAATCACAATATATTACCAAAAATACAGTGACGAGTTATAGCAACAAAAAGGATTACTTGGTTATAAAGTATAAGTCCTCGGCTACAAATTAATTATATAATCCACAGGCACGTTAACTGTTTGGACTGCGTCTGCTGTAGCTGCTGTGTTCCGGTTGTAGAAATGTCTTCGGTTGAAAGTAGTAGGCTCCTACAATAAATCCGAAGTATACAACACGGTGTGAGTGGAGCAAGTAAGCAGAAGTGACCAGGGAGAAGACGAAGTCTCCAACAGCAGAGTGTATTTTTCAATTGTACACGGAAGTTATGTATATTTCAACAAGAAGCGTTTTAAACAAAAATTATGTACAATATCTCGAATTTATACAAGTAACCAAAAAGTGTACAATCACATTGTTACGTACTCAACACGGCTCCCCCCTAGAGGTCCGGAGAGACAACCGGGAAATGATAAGTAAAACTATGAAGTAAATAATAATAGTAATAGCAACTTTTGGATAAAAATAGGGATATATTACAACATGCATAAACGCGAGAAGGTATGTGAGTCATGTAAAGTCTGAAAGCATATACAATTGGTTCAGCAATAAAAATTGAAAGAGAAAGTCATGTCACTTAAATTTGCACTAACCATGAACATAGATTTTTAATGTATAAAGAAAAATATGTAAATACACAGTAATTAAGGAGGGGAAAGAAACATTTAAAAAAATATGGATTAAAGATCAATAGTTTTTGGAAAGGACACTACCTGTTTTTTCGGTGAGGTACATATAAATAAATAATAGTGATAGTAACATCAAAGTTTACGACGAAATACTAACCGTCATGATGATAATGTCTAAACGAAAAAGATAATAATAATTTTTAATTATTTTTCTTTTGTTAGTCCTCAAAATGAACGTAGCGAGCCGGTTTACTGATTTGCCGACCACTACGTGTGTGATATGGAGGGAGGATAAGACTTGGTGCCGGTGGAGGGGATTCGGATGTTTGATTATTTGATTGCGCAGCTGCCGATGTAGATTCGAAGTCGTTGTCGGTGTATGCGGGTTTGATTCGATCAATTGAAACAGTCTCTCGTCTTCCATTCTTGTTCACTGTAAAGTGTTTGTCTGAACGTTTAATAACTTGAAAGGGTCCTTCGTATGGAGGTTGCAATCCTTTTCTGATGGCGTCGACTCGAATGAAGACGAATTTGCAAGTTTGTAGATGTTTGTTGATCTGATCTCTTCGGGGAGATTGTCGAGGTGCTGTTGGTTGAAGTTGAAGCATTTGTCTAGTTAATCGGTTAGTGAAGTCGGCAATGTTCACGTCTGTGGAATCGGCTGAGGGGACTAGCTGTCCAGGCAAGGTTAGGTTGGTGCCATAGACAAGTTGAGCCGGTGTACATCCTAAATCTTCTTTGATAGTAGAACGGATACCAAGTAAAATCAAAGGTAAGTATTCACTCCACTTAGATGTATCATTCTGCGCCATCAGGGAGCTTTTCAGTTGTCTGTGGAATCTTTCCACTAGACCATTCGCTGCCGGATGATAGGCTGTTGTGGAGATATGTTTCACTCCCAGAAGTCTCGTCAGTTCGCGAAAGAGTGTCGATTGGAATTGAGGACCGCGGTCGGATGTAATAGTAGTTGGTACACCGTAGTTTGACACCCAACGGTCGAGAAAAACTAAAGCAACGTTTTCAGCAGATATGTCGTTTAAGGGGCATGCAATAGCCCAACGAGTAAATCTATCAATCGCTGTCAGGATATGTGTATATCCCCTTGATGTTGGCAATGGTCCCACGATATCTATATGGATATGCTGAAATCTCCTTTCGGGTAATTTAAACGTCTTCGGGGTTGTAATAGTGTGGCGGTGTACTTTGGAGCATTGGCATTGGATACATTCTCGTGCCCATCTCCGAATGTCAGAGTTCATTTTAGGCCACACGAAGCGTTCGCTGATCAGTCTGACCGTGGCGCGTACTCCAGGGTGGGAAAGCGAATGTAAATGTTCGAACAATGCTTTTCGGCAACTGAGAGGGACAAATGGACGATTAGTGCCGGTAGATACATCGCAGACTATGGTTGCATCCGATAAGGGGATAGGCACATCTTTGAGTTGTAAGGAAGAGTTTCTGCGGCAGGTTTGGAGTTCAACGTCATCTTTTTGTAATTGAGCCATACGATCAAGACTGATGTCTACCGACGTTTGGAGCTGGTTAATGTCACTTCTTGAAAGAGAATCGGCTACCACGTTCGCATCCCCTTTGATGTACTGAATGTCGGTTGAGAATTGGGAGATATAATCCAACTGTCTGGCTTCTCTCGGAGAGTGTCTGTCCAACGAAGTGGTGAAAGCATAACAAAGAGGCTTATGGTCGGTTAAGATAGTAAAATGTCGACCTTGTAGTAAGAAGCTGAAATGTTTCACTGCTAGGTAGATGGCTAACAGTTCTCTGCCAAAGGTACTGTAACGAGTTTGCGCAGGTTCCAATTTCTTGGAGAAGAAAGCAAGTGGAGTGATGTCATTATTGAACTTTTGTTGTAAAACTGCTCCCACTGCTACCTGTGATGCATCTGTACATAAAATGAGTGAAGCTTCTGGGTTGATGTGAGATAACATTACGACGTTGGATAAGGCATCTTTTGCATTATTAAATGCTGCTTTTGCTTCTTCAGACCACTGAAATTTCTTCGAATTGCATCTAAGTAGGTCGGTCAGTGGCTGAACTATGGAGGCACATGATGGAATAAAACGTCGGTAGAAGTTGAACATCCCGAGAAAACGTCTAAGTTTCTTTAAGGAATCAGGTTCGGGAAAGTTCTTAATAGTTTCTATCTTATCTTCGGTAGGTCTGATGCCTTCGGCAGTTATTCGATGTCCTAAGAATTCAATGGAAGGGGAACCAAAAATACATTTCTTTGGATTGATAACAACTCCAAATTGTTCAAACCTTTGAAATAACAAGCTTAAGTGTTGCATATGTTCTTCCGTCGATGAGCTGGCAATTAAGACATCGTCGATATATACAAAGACGAAATCAAGACCTTGGGTAACTTGGTCCATAAAACGCTGAAATGTTTGAGCAGCATTCTTTAGTCCGAAAGGCATTCTCAAGAATTCGAATAATCCAAAAGGCGTAATAATTGCTGTTTTTGCAATGTCTTCTGGAGCGACTGGTATTTGATGATATGCCCTGACCAAGTCAACTTTAGTAAAAATGGTCTTTCCATGTAAGGTCAAGGAGAAGTCGTGGAGATGAGGTATAGGATAACGATCTGGGACCGTAGCGTTATTCAAAGCGCGATAATCTCCACATGGTCGCCAGTCATGATTAGTTTTAGGTACCATGTGCAGAGGTGAAGACCATGGGCTGTTAGATGGTCGTATGATACCTAACTGCATCATATGTTCAAATTCCGACTTAGCTGCTGCTAGTTTATCGGGTGGTAACCGTCGTGGACGTGCCTTCACAGGTTGTCCTGTTGTGATGATCTTATGCGTAACTGTATGAGATATATCTTCGACATTGTATGATGGTTTAAGGATTTTAGGAAATCGTTGCAATAAAGCAGAGAACATTTCACTCTCCGGCTTTTCTATGCAGATGCTATGAACAGAGTAGTCGCATGTAATACCATGGATCTTGAGTTGGGTGCAATTGTCAACCAGTTTTTTCTTGCTGATATCAACCAACAGATTGAAGTGACTTAGAAAGTCTGCACCTAGTATAGCGTGACGTACGTCAGCTACTATGAAGATCCATGTGAAACGTCGGCGTAGTCCCAAATTTAAAATCATTGACTGTTCGCCATACGTCTGTATGTTGGTTTGGTTGGCAGCACGGAGTGAAAGTTTTCCAGGTATTTTGGCTGATCGCCTGGATAGTGAGGGGGGGATAACACTGACCTCGGCGCCTGTATCTACCAGGAATAATGTGCCGGTAGTCAAATCCCTCACATAAAAAAGGCGACTGTGGTGATTGCCAGTAACAGCTGTCGCCATCACTGTCTGGCTGAGGCGTTTCCCTGAGCCTGGTTGGCTTCGCTAAAGCTGCACGGTTTTACACATTTCAGGGCATGACGTCCAAACTTCCAGTGATACCAGCATATATTGCTATCCCGAGAAGACGTGTAAGAACGCTGTCGTGAGAAGGATCGTCGTCGTGATGGTGACCTTCTCTGTGAGCTCCGCCTCCGGACTTGTCGATCCGACCTATTAGTTTCCAACTTGTCAATCCTTGCCGCTAAGTCTGCAATGGCGGCGAGTATCGGTGTGTCTGCCGTGGGTGTGGAATGACACGGTGTGGCACTATCAGATGCTACGTGACTTATGGTGTTATCAGATAAAACATCCATAATACTATCTGCCATGTCACTTAGTTGGTCTAAGTCATACGACTTTCCTGAGATGATTAAAATTTGCTGGACATTTCTAGGTAAACGTTGCAACCACATCTGTTTCAGCACTACCTCGTCTACTTTATGATGTCCGATTAACTGGCGCATGTGCCTGAGCAGCTGGGATGGTTTACGTGGGCCTAGTTCACAGCCTGTGAGCAATTGTTGGATTCTTTTCTCATCCGACAAACTGGTACGTTGTATGAGGAGGGCTTTAAGTTTATCAAATTGATGTTCCGTCGGAGGATCTTCGATGAAATCGCTGATTTCTGTCAATACTGACGGAGGGAGTTCTGCCAGCACCATACCATATTTGGCTATTTGGGACTTAATGCCCCGTGCTTCTAGCAACGGTTCAATTACCGCAAACCAAATCCTTGGTTCTGCGAAACCGTATTGGGGTAAACGAAAATCAGTGATGGCATTTATTGTGGCGTTTGTCTCGCTATTAGTTGTCTGCTCATTTGATGTACCGGACTGAGGTGATGACATTATGAATATGGGGTTATTGGTACAAATTAGGATACAAATATAAACCACACACAAAATCACAATGAATATACAAAATAGCAAAAATAAGAATATGAATATGCCAAAATAATCCGTGTTCTTATCGGGCTCACCAATTAATTTGTAGGGGACTAATATTAGAGTTCACTAACATTCCAAATATAAAAGTAATAATCCAAGTCAGTGGAGTGTTAAATCACAATATATTACCAAAAATACAGTGACGAGTTATAGCAACAAAAAGGATTACTTGGTTATAAAGTATAAGTCCTCGGCTACAAATTAATTATATAATCCACAGGCACGTTAACTGTTTGGACTGCGTCTGCTGTAGCTGCTGTGTTCCGGTTGTAGAAATGTCTTCGGTTGAAAGTAGTAGGCTCCTACAATAAATCCGAAGTATACAACACGGTGTGAGTGGAGCAAGTAAGCAGAAGTGACCAGGGAGAAGACGAAGTCTCCAACAGCAGAGTGTATTTTTCAATTGTACACGGAAGTTATGTATATTTCAACAAGAAGCGTTTTAAACAAAAATTATGTACAATATCTCGAATTTATACAAGTAACCAAAAAGTGTACAATCACATTGTTACGTACTCAACAGCAAGAGCTGGGCATTAACGGTTTACGAGACGTGTCTGACAGTGATTCGAAAATAAAGTAAATAAATGCCTCAAAGAACCACTCATCAAGAAACTGATTGACAACAAAATGTACAATGAACTCAGGTCAAAGGGTGGACGACTACCATTTATGTACGGTCTACCGAAATCCATAAGGCCAATGTGCCCTTAAGACCCATAGTATCAATGATAAACTCACCATGCCAGAAACTAGCCCGATTGTTAGCTGATTCATTGAAGCCTATTCGACAGAAATTTTCAAATCATAGCTTAGATAACACCTTCCAATTTTCTAAAGAAGTCGATCACGTTGACATATCAAATAAACTAATGGTGTCATACGACGTGACTGCCTTATTTACAAATGTACCAGTGATGGAAACAATAGATATCATTTGTAAAAAAACAGATCTATTACCATTACCGGAGTCAGAGGTGAAACGGCTACTAATTCTATGCACAAAAGACATCCAATTTAGATTCAATAACTAATTCTATCGACAAATTGACGGGGTCGCCATGGGTTCACTTTTAGGGACCATCCTAGCAGACATCTTCATGAGCTATCTCGAACAGACGCGACTGAGTAACGCTACCAATGAAACAACATACTACTGTCGACACGTCGATGATACTTTTGTTGTTTGCAACGACGTGAATCAGGCATCCGTATTATTTGACCGCCTAAATGAGGTCCACCCAAACATTAAATTCACCATGGAATACGAACATACGACGAGTTCAATTTCCTGGAAAAGAGGATGAAGGAAGCAATAAAGAGATGCTTCCCTGCAGCCAATCTGGTGACACTGTGCAGTACTACATGCTCTATAAGGCGATCGAAATTGGATAAGTACCCTGCTGATATTACCTCCAACTGCATTCATAAATTTACGCGTACCTGCGGCAGCAAGTATATTGGAAGGACAGAAAGAAGGCAGGGCTTCTATCCGGTTTTCAGAGCATATTCCAACAAACTTATGCCTAAAAGGAGGCAGACATTTACAAAGTGCAATTACCAGACAGCCACCGTGTGGATACGGGTCATTTTGTCGAGATTTTCAAATCCTTCAAAATATTAAACATACAAAGGACAGCGAATCTACAACGATTTGCTGAAGCAATTGCAATCAAACGTCACAGACCAAACTTATACATACAGAAAGAGAGTATGGTCAATCTCTCACTCCCTTGGTAACCATATCACTTTCATTACACTGATTAGTCATACACACTAGTGAGCTCAACTCACTAAGCAAGTTTTCAAATTGATGAACTTTGACCTTCTTGAGTTGCCATGTTGACACTGTATATTAGATTTTTTCTGTTTTCTGTCTTCTCTCAACCCCCCTTTTTTCTTTCTTTTTTCATAGTTTGACAGTATACAAATTAATGGTAACTTAAACTATAAATTATAACACTTATATTCCAGATGCGTTCACCTTACCTTTCAAACAATGAAGTATGAAATGTCATTATTTATAATCATTGTAATTACAGGTAGTTTGCAGCAGCTGATGAGAACCTGTGAAATAGAATGATGATATCATTTTATACTGCAAATCTGGTCTTTCTTTCTCTATCGAAATTTATCAAGAGAACCAAATGTATGAAAGTGATTATTATTATTATTATTATCATTATTATTGTTACTATTCTCACTCTGAATCTTTTCCACTTGACCCACTTGTCATTCTAAACCCAAAATTATTCATTCTTATATTTTTTATTTTTACAATACTTGACATTAAACTATGATTATAATCACAAATATTTTAATTGGATTTCATACTACTGTAATTATTATTTCATGTATTCACACCTTTGACCTAATTACCTCACCGGATATAATTTCTCAATATAAAAACCATATGTGTATATACGATTGTTATTATTATTATTATATCCTTTAGTTCCTAGAGGAACATAGTGATAATAAATTCGTAGTTGAAAAGAGTCTTTCGAGGCTGACAGTATAGACGTTCTCGAATTGTACGTAGTATATTAACGCAAGATCTTATACCAACAACTTCTATAATGTTCGTTTCTCGTTTACCAGAGGCAAAGCAAAACACCACAGTTGGTTGTCCAAATTACGAGATATACTTCGGGAACCAAATCGCGGATTGAAGCGGAAACTAAGCTAGCTAGTTATCGCGCACGAAGTGACACGACGGAGTGCCAAATGGCGGGGATGCTTGACGGGAAGACTTCAGCCAAACAAGTCGACTTAAACTCTAAGGGTTAGCATCCAATGTTCACTGATGATTCTTATGGTCACGATGTAATTCTTCTCTTAGACATAATCTATTCCTATGGTCAATAATTTTGGGGAATTATTTACCGCTACAATTACATAGACAGCGGATATAAGGTTGATTTCGACAGTGTCGAAATTTTAGGAATAGGCTTTCATTCAACACATAAAGAAAGGCTGACTTCTGAAGTGAGCCCTGCATATTTTAACCACATCGAGTGCAGCGAGTAGGAGAGGAGAAGGGGTAGACTTATCTCCACCCATATGGCAAACTCTCTCTCTAATGAAGCAAGACAGATGAGAGGTGAAAAACAAATTCAATCCTATATTATGACCATATGATGAAATATTATCATGTTTTGACGTGTTTTCCACTTAACAAACAACATACACACACACACACACTCATACGGACAAATACGCATATATGACAATTTGACATTATTAGAGTTTAATGGTGACTTATCCGGTGAGTTTCTATTCCAAAGACTTTGAAGGAGTATACGAAGAACATTTTACGCAGCACACCTATGTTTGTCATTCTCTAGCCGACGAATGATTGGGACTCAAACCTAGGATAAGCTTGATAGTTTTGCCACTTCTATGTGTATTTATCACTTCAACTGCACCTGTGGCGACAGTTATGTTGGTCGCACTATTAGACAGCTTAGCCGACGAACGTGTTAGTGAGCATATCCCATCGTGGTGGTTTGGCAAAGGACAGACAAAAACAATCCGTAGCTCAATTCTGTCACATTTAATTGATAGTGGTCATGTAGTGGAGAAAAGGAGAGCCTTCAAAGTAATTCATCGTATCCCACCGAATCTTTCTAATAGACTTCGTATTCGTCTACTACACACAGCTGAGGCGATACGCATTCGAACTATTAAAACTACACTATGCTCGTTCAAAAGAAGTTCCTACACAGCCATTATCCCTCCCTTGTTGGCCTATTAAGACATAACCAACTGATGACTTCTACACCACCCCTTGTTTATATTTTCAACCTCTTTCTTATCATCCCTTAATCTTATTATCACATCTTCGTTATAAACGTGTTTCATTTCCTTTCCTTACAATCTAACATTACTTAATCGGTTCATTTGTTTTTACTAGCCTTTATCGACTATTTCCACCTGAACAATTGTTTGTTTAATCTTACTGCTTTTCGTTATTCGTGTTACCACAGATTGCCTCACTTTTTCATCCTTATTATCGATAAAACCATTATCATTATTATTATTACTACTATCATTATCATTACTACTATTATGACTAACTGCACATTCTATATTCACCATTATATTATCCTATAGACAAAACACCATGATTGGTTTATATTTGAATTTTTATTTGTAAACTTATATATATTAGAGTTAAGCCTGATGAGATCTAATTGAAAACAATATTGTTCGCTTAAATGTGTTGTCCCAAATTTGACATTAGTCATTAAAAATATGTCATGACTGTTTACATTTTTCTGAAATTTCATACATTTATTCCCCTTAATGAATTTGAACAAAGCAAGAACTACAGTTTTATCAGAATAAAATGGTGTCATCTTTTATTTCGTTGCCTTCTCGTCAGCTGCTTACATGGCAAAGACATTATTAAATATATCTACAACAACAATTTCAACATACTTGCACAGAGTTCAGTTTAAACAAAAATCAATCGATCAATATACGCATACACTAAAAATATATACATATATAAATATGCAATATTAACCAATATTCCGAACAATAATAATCAAACACAATGGAAACTTTTAGCATTTCACATTCGGAGGAAAGAGATGTGAAATCATCCAGTTACCAGGGAAAAGAAAGACTGATAGCCTCTTCTTTCTGGACGCATAAATCAGGTTTCAGGCGCTTGATGGAGATGGCTTCAGCAAACTTGAGAAGAATTGAGCTCTTTTGCCTATTGATAATTTTGAACGACTTTTCGACGTCCACCTCATGACCCGTGATGAGGAGATGTCTGGAGATGCCACTGTTTAAAGCATTTGTTACCTTTAGGCGTAAGCTTTTTGGTACGTGTTCAGAAAATCGTAGATATGCCCTTCTTTCTGTCCCTCCAATGTAACTGCTCCCACAGATACATGTAAATTTGTATATACAGTTGGAGGTGACATGAGAAGGATATCTATCGATTTTTGATTGCACCAAAGAGCAAGTTGTTCGATAGACGGGAATGAGCTTAGCTGCAGGATAGAATATGGCTAGTGATGTATTCAGCCTTCTGTTGATCATCGCTGCAATGTTTTCACCTTTATAATGAAGCTGAACATAGACTGGCTTTTTTCCACTGTGATTTGTTTTACATTTGTGACTTCAGATCTTCCATACTTGTTGATGAACCTTTGAGGATACCCATTTCTCTTCAATATATTTTCAAGGAACTTAAACTCCTCCTCTAGTTTCTCTATAGAGCATATTCTCCTCGCTCTATAGTGCAAAGTCTTGACTAGACCACGTTTAAAGCTATGTAGACAAAAGCTATTAAAATGCAAGTATTGTCCTTTCCATGTGGGCTTTCGATAAATTGACTTTTGAAGACTACCGTCTTCTAGGCGTTCCATGGCGATGTCGAGGAAGTGAAACTTTTCGTCACTTTCATGTTCCATAGTGAACTCAATATTGGCGTGTGCACCATTGAATAATCTTAGTAAGTGTGAAGCATGACTTTTATTTTTGCACACTATAAATGTGTCATCAACATAACGACAGTAGGAAGATGATTCGTCGATTGCATGGTACAAATGTCTACCGACAAATGACCTTCAAAGGGACTGCATTCAATTTATGTAATTTTTGAACTTTATATATATATATATATCACGGGTTAAATCACAGATTGATATGAGTAAGAGAACTGTTGATAGCCAACACTGGAGTACTGGACAGCAGTCTCGTCCTAGTTTGGCACCCATCGGCAGTACGCACCCACTGGGCCTCGAACCAAGAACCTTCCGGTTACAAGTCAGGCTAGCTTGTATAACATTCAGCCACTGGTACCCTACAAAAACAACCAAAAAGTCACGTTGAAGGTCAACCACCAGGAGAGATGATTAATAAAGTCGTTGAAAAATCTAAAAACTCACTTCAACAAATTGAAGTATACGCTGAAGATGTCATCTAGTAGGGTGATGAAAGCTTCACAAATGAACCATCCAGACAGCTCAGTGAACACAGCTAAATCAAAATCATCCACCTGAGCTACAAATCTTCTCTATCATTTCAGAGAACAAAATTACACCAAAATAATAAAAATAACTTTTCAAGTGTTAGTTTGTGTGGATTTGATTATTTTCAAGTTAAATCAAAGGATAACATCAGTTACAGAATCACCGAAAAACCAGGAAATACTTACTGGACAGCTTGTTTGCTCCTAGTTCGAAACTATTCAGGAGTACGTACTCAGGACTTCATCGATGATCCAACCGGGGACATTTCAGGTCCCAACGATGTTATTCAAACGTATCCAAAGTTAACAGAAGATATAGTATGATACTAGCACCACAAATTTCAAAAAAAGATTGCTTGTAGAAGTGACCAATGCATTGTGCGGATGATTCATCTATCTGTGTAGACTGGTCTAAATGACAGTTAGCGTTTAATGGGATGTAGTGGCACCCTACCTATATATTTTCTAGAAATTACTGTTTAGTAGAAGTTTAGCAGAACAGCTCAATGAGTCAGAATATGAACGTACTAACAAGCACTTGCATTAGTAGGTTAACTGATTTGAAAATTGTATTTGTAGGAAATTCTATATCACAGATATATGAATATTTGGTGGATATGGTTGAAGAGACTCAAAATAGGACGAAACGCTGGTCCACCTTTCCATGATTTTCAATCATTTCCTAACTGGTTTTCGTACGTAACGGAGTATACACTGAAATTTATCAGAATATCTACAAACTCAATAATTATGAAAGTAAATATTTACCATTATACGCTAATCTGTCTGTTTTCGACATAGAACTTTGCACAAATGTGCGACAGTTCGAGTCGCCACACTCCATATAGCCCACAAAGCAAGAGAAGAAAGTAAAAGAATTGCATAAAAGAGACAGTAAACAGAGATGTGAGACAAAGGATTAGTAGTAACGAAGAACAAAGCAGTTTCATTGGAAATCATAAGTCACAAGGTGTGGATGCATCGGCGCCAGTGAGAACGATTTTGAGCCATGTCACACACACACACACACACACACTACATTATACTATTACACACTACATTATATTATTAATAAACCGTAATTCCTTTGGGTCCCGAGTGGAGTATGAGGCTTCGGAGGGATATGTCCATTTTATCCCGTTCCCTACAGTTATTTTTAACAAGCTGGACGATTGTCCATAATTTTATATCTCCTTCTTAGAAGTTCTATTGTATGTTACCCTCGAAATAAATCTTTGTTTCCTATTCAGATTCCACTTGGGGGTCAGCTCGAAGTGTACAGTTACTCCTCAGCGTACATACATTCCTTCGTTTATTTCTTCTGCGTAGTTATTGGGCAATAGGTTATTGGTTAATCTGTTGTCAGTGTTCTTTGTTGCTAATGCTTTCCAGCCGGCCATCTGATCTTTAGTATGGAGCGACTGGGGCAAGTGTTGATGAATTTTCCAAGTCTGATGAGAATGCTGTTTCCCTGACCTTTTCGGAACACTATGTACCTGTGTGGTGAGAGCAGGCTGCTAGCCGATTGGTTGACACTAAGCTACGTTAATATGGGCCGTGAGAAAATATGAACAAGGCTGAGTCAACAACCAATCACAGCAAAGTTAACGTGGCAAAAAATGATTCGCAGATAGAGAACTCTATTTGTCAAGGAATCGCGAAACAACCAATCAGAAGCCTGCGTTTGTCTGCCTAACTTCTGATAAACAACCAATCAGGTGACTGCGCTTGTCTATAATAATGTATGTAAAATATGTATAAATACGTGTTGATTTTCATAATAAAACGATCTGTTGCCTGGCCCTTGTCTTCTGTTGTTACACCTGTACATATTTGAAGTAAAGTTACAAAGGCAATATTCTTTGCAGACCAATGTTTTCTTTAAAATTTAGATGTGAAACTGTTACTTTCATTATCAGACATAAATGAAATTTAAACGAACTAGTTTTCTTGACATGATTTTTGTAGCTGAAAGGGAATTGGTATCATTCAGATTCAACGTTTAAATTTTAATTATTCCTCTTTTGAAGTTTCAGAATTTCATCATAAACTGATATCAGCTAGGGATCCTTTTGGAAAACTAGCACGGAGTACTGGACAACTGCTTCCTCAGCCCACTTTGGGACTCTTCAGCAGTACCCACCCACTGAGGTTCGAATCTAGGAAATTCTGGTTGCAAGCCGAGCTCGTAGATCGCCATGAACTCCTGGGACCTATCAAATCCCCATAAAGCAACATCTGAATATCAAACTGATGCCCACTGGTGACTAGCCCTATTCAGATAGGTAGTTACCTTGGTTCTGGTGAGTATTAGTGACGAGTGGATTCCACTTGGTTGGGAATGAAGACAGATCCTCACCAGCGATGACATGGGTTAGTGCCAGTCGCTTATATCATGAATTAGCAGAAGTTCGAATTCATGGACTGGCCAGTGGATAGGGTGCTGCTGGCTGGCTTAATGGTCTACGAGCTAGGTTGCCTTGTAACCATAAGGTCCTGGGTTAGAACAATGGTGACCAGCACTCAATGATGAAAAGTCCTGAACTAAGGCGAAACAACTGCCCATTACTCGATTACTGGTTTTCCATTGTTTCTCTAACCGAAATCAGCTCATTGTGAAATCCGTTAACCAATCAAATCAAATCCGTGCAAAGTAAAGCTTGAATACTCTTCTGCGTTTTTTTACATCCCCTTATTCTTCCTTGGGCTACTTAGAAAAGACTGTTAGTCTATGAAACATACGAAAAACTGTTGCTAGGAGAAGTGGGGTATGTCTGTCAACCAACTCAGTGATATTATCGTTGACAGATATATGTGAAATCGGTTAAACCTATTTTATTGGGAAAATATGTATTTAGACATTTAGAAAAAAAATTGAGCACAGAATATCCTTTTCGATAATTTCTTCCTCTGACTCTATAAGTATACATGTGTTACATAGGTCGGATTTCCGAACATCATCCTGTATGGTGGTTTAGTAAAGGATAAACAAAATCTATTCGTAGCGCTATTCTGTCTCACCTCGTGGATACAGAACATAAGATTGATGTTAACTAGGCGGCTTTCAAAGTCATCTGCCGCATACCAACTAATCTTAACTTCGCCTTAAGAGTCCGTGTACTACACATATTGCTGAGGCTGTCTGTTGGGATCCACATTAAGAAGCTTTATTTATGTATCCATCAAGGTTCTAATGATCCTCAATTTATGACATTATCATTATTATTGTTCCCTTGGGTTCCTAGTGGAGCATAGGGCTTCAACTGCACGTCTCCATTTGCTTCTGTCTTCCTCCTGCTGTACTTTTCACCTGCATCCATGTTAGTCCATGCACTTTCAACTCCTCTTCACACGATCTCCTCCATGTCATTCTTGCACTGATGTCCCACTCGCCGCTTCCCATTCTATCGGGTTGTACTCGAGCAATGGCCTGACGCGCGTGCGATGTCACCCAGTTGCGGCCTCCTCAGTGAGTGTCAAATCCATCTCCACTTTCTCCTGCATATTTTTTGGTTGGCGATTGGTTCTTGCTTTGTTTGTTCCCAGCCATAGTTTCTTGTTGGTGATTCTTTCCGACCCGGCCATCTGATCTTGAGTATAGATCCAGCGAAGACAGTTGTCGGTTGATAAAGGTCTGCAACAGGCTGGTGGAAATATTCTTTCTGATCCGTATAGAAGTAATGGCTGACTGACTTGACGTTGGTATTGAAAATCCGACCGAATTTTGTTGTTGATGCTGAGTTGAGTGACGAAGATTTCCAGATTGGTTTCAGGTTGATGAATGAATGTGTTTCTCGCTCGCCTTCCCGATTCTCACTCGATTAGATATCCTCGTCTGTTCCTCCTGTACTTGAGACAATTTATTGTATAAATTTCGTCAATTTCATTTGATATTCTATTTAATATTACATTATTATTATTTTTTTTATGCATCTTTCTTGAACTGCAATTTCACTGTGATCTTAGTTAACGAATCGATAGTATTTATAAAACACCAATATTATTATTACTATTATTCCCTTGGGTTCCCAGTGGAATATGAAGAAGCTTCAGAGGTATATTTTCATTTCATCTTGTTCCCTACAGTCCTTTTTTACCTGGCCTCACGATTGCTCCAAGTCTGATTTTACTTTAATGTCTCCCCAGAATATATCAAAAATAAAATAAAAAATAAAAATATATCCATTCCTTCTTCTCTTTCTACTGCAAATTTATTTGGCGATGAGTTGTTGGTTAATCTGTTGTCAGTGTTCTTTGTTGTTAATGCTTTGTGGTCGGCTATCTGATCTTCAGTATGGAGCGCCTGGGGCAGGTGTTGATGCATGTCTCAAGTCTGATGAGAATGGATGGCATTTCCCTGACCTTTTTGAAACACTATGTAACTGTACAGCTTTGAAGTGGAATCACGAAGAGAATATTCTTTGCTGACCAGTAATTTTTTTTAATTTAGACGTTACACTGTTACTTTTACTGTCAGTTATAAATGAATAATAATAATAATATCTTTATTCTGGACAGTATTTATAAAATGTACAGAATTTTCAAAGGAGTTCATTGCATGACATTCTCCCCCTTCGTACAGTAAAATATATAGACAAACAGAAGGTGTAGCAATGATACGGATCACCAATATCCCCTATTGTAGCAGACATATTTATCGACAGCTGGGAAAGTAGTGCTCTTAATACGTTTAATCCTACTCCAAAAATATGGTGGAGATATGGGGATGACACTTTCACTCACAGTGTTAAAAACAGAACATATCTCTCTCTCTAGCTGCTTGACACACATAAACTCACAAGTAGAGGGAATAAAATTCACAACTGAATCGGAAAATAAACAAGGAGAATTAGCTAGCTATGTTAGATTGTAAAATAAGACGAATAGAAGAAGGTAAACTACACACTAGTGTTTATAAAAAGCCAACGTATTCTGCTAATAGATATTTAGACTTTAATTCATCTCATCTAATCGTTATCTATCTATGAAGACAGGCTTAGTTAAGTGTTTGTCTAACAAAGTGAGCAATAGCACTAAGTAACACAAGAAAAGACGTAAATGACGAAATAAAACAGATAGAAGAGGCGTTGGTGTTAAATAACTAACTATCCTATAAAATTCATTAGGAAGATCGAAAAAGGCCAAAAGCAAAATAAAAATAATTGTGAATCTAGTAACAATAACACAAATAAGAGAGAATATAAGTCATCTACAGTTATACCATATAAAGAGGGGACATCTGAGACCCTACGCGGGAATTAGGGTGGCATTTAAACCTACAAACTCACTTAGAGACAAGCTCTGTAGGCTAAAAGACCCGGTGGACCCAATTAGACAAAATAACATAATTTACAAAATACCCTGCAATGACTGTGAGGTTAGCTTCATAGGTCAAACTAGTAGTTCAGGGATGGTCAGATTATCAGAACATAAGAATTTAGCTAAAGTAAGAATGGTTGACCCTGAAAAGATAAGTAATTTAGAAAAAACCTCAGCTATCGCCCTTCATGCATTAACAAACAACCACACAAAAGGGTGGGGTAGGGTTAAAATTCTAAAAAGTAATATAGGTAGGTGGAGAGAGAGGTTGATTTCAGAATCCTTATTTATCGAGTTTACATCCAACACATGCAACAGAAATGACTCAATGCAAATACCAGAAATATGGAAGATATTATTGTCTCAAGTCAAATCAGAAGAGGATAATAAATAATATTAAAATTCTATTTCAATTCAAACACATCAAAACATTCTAACAAGTAACTTATTATGACTATAAAAAAAACACTCGTATAAAACATTCGTATTTCCCATATAATTGTAATGGGTCAATGACACTCGTACTATTATTTCTGAATGGAAATTATCTCACATTGATTTTTAATCCAATATCTAATCGATTCCACACAGGTATATAAATGAAGGAAAAAAGTTGTGTGAGTGAGTGACTTGATATGATTATGAGCAATAGTTTGTGCTCGAAACGTCATCAGTTAATATTACTGTATAGCAAACACTGTGCAATTTATCAAAAGAAAAAATCTTATCCATAATGGAGTTATACTCTACCACAGTGCCCAAGTTTTATACTTTTATCTTCGTACAGTATCTCCAAGTAAAATATTAATTGACGGTATATTCTTCCTGAGCACTGAAGCACAAACCGTTCCATTATGATGATATATCTGCTTTGTCTCCTTCAAGAAATCCATCCACGAAATTTAGTTGAAAGCCGATTGTAAGATGTTCAGAAGTACGTTTTGAGACTCAGAGACATAACTGAAGAACAGTTATCTCATGTATTTTATCGGAACACGTAACCACCCACAATCGGCCCATTTTTCAAGTTTAATAGGCACTTCCTGACCAGTAACCTGCAAATCTTTTAAATACACACAAGAATAGATAATACCATTGGACGGCATCTCTCAATCCAACCAATCATAGCCAAGACCACTGTGACCTTGAGTAACCAATCAGAATTCAGATACGAAAGAAGTCGTATAATCGTTGAAAAATACACTGAAAATTGTTTGGAAACATGAAATTACACTGTATATTTGTAGCTTATGCGTTGTAAGAATGTCTCCTAGTCAACACACAAACGACCTAGAGAGAAATTCTACCATGCACGATATACCCTTTCACCCAAGTAACTGTAGGTCATGGTACTTTGATATCCATTGGTATTTCTGACACTACTCTTCAACCTACTCCTGAATTGAGTGAAATTTCATAACAGTCCATGTGTCTGACCGCTCCTTGAAGGTCAACTTTTGAAGGACCTTGACCTTGGGCTATGATACTTTAACTTCGATCACAATTGACCTGACTGTTTCGCTTCCCGTTAAGTCTCAGTCAGACTGCTTCAAATTAAATAGCTTCCTGTCGGACATCAGTCAGTGGTCTAAAATAAATGGCCTAACGCTGAATCCCTCAAAATGCCAGACTGTCGACTTCTCCTTTAGGCATAAACGAGATCTACAAACACTAGTAAGCACTCATGATGTCTGTAGAATCGAGGGGACTATAATTGAAACAAAGTCTAATGCAAAATACCTCGGATTAGTTATATCTTCCGACCTTACTTGGTCATCTCATATCCAAATGATTTCCAAGAAAGTGTTTCGTCTAACCTACTACATTAAGAAACTCAGACTAACTGGAGTCCCTCAACCTCTGCTTACACAATTTGTCAACTCTCGTATCCTACCTATTCTACTTTACTGTTCCCCGTTAGTCTTTCCTGGGTTACTGAAAAAGGATTATACCATCCTGAGAAGGATGTTGAAGGTAGTTAGCAGGACTAGCGGTGTAAAACTCAGTCAGCTCGTCACAACATTAGTGGATAAGCATCTGAATACATGTGAGAAATGGTCTAAAATCATACTCTCTGACCCCCAACACCCCCTCTATTCCCAACTCTCTCCCTGCATCTCATCAAGTAGAACCAGAAATCAGTATAAAATAATATATGCTCGCACAACCAAGTATAGGAACTCAACGATACCATATTTGGCCCGTGTTCTAAGTGACAGAGACAATGTTAGGCGTGAAACCTATGACTTGCTTTGTTGTTAATAACAGAATTTTGGCCCTTGTTTTTTTTCCCCCTTACACTCTCTTATTTGTACTCTATAGTGAACAACCTTCTTAAACATACTTAGCTGCTTAAAATTATTATCATTGGCTTACATTTTTATTCTTTATTCTACTCCTTCTTTGTACATCTACTGGGTCCGACTATATTATCACTATGATTATTAAAAATTGTCCCGTCATTAACCATCATGTAATATTAGTTTTGTGGTTGTTCTTTGTTCGGCACTATTTAACTGACAATCTTGTTTGTTATTGCCACTATCACCATCTTAAAAAATTTTGTATTATGCATGATTCCTCACACTGCCACTACAAACAACCGCATTAGTACTGACAAAAAAAAACCTGAAATGTTTATCTTATGATTGCTTAGTATTGTTCAATCAAATTAACTGATCATCTTGGCTATAAACATTTTTCTAAGAACATTTCATAATTTCCTGTATGATTATAGCTGTTACTGTTCACCACGCATACACATACCGTAGCTTCCACTAACTAATACTGAAATATTTTTTTTCATTATTTGTGTTCGTCTTCTTTTTTACTCAGTATTTTTATTTGCATTTTTTTTGGTTATTTCTGTTTCTTTTTTTTGGTTTTTATTATATTTTATTTTTATTTTATAATACTCCTTTTAAATGTACGATGAAATTAGATGCAATATTGTAGATATGTGCTGAAAATTCCACACTGTACCACAAGTACTGTTTCTGGAATAAAGCGAAATTGTTATGTTATGTTATGTTATGATTAAAATAAACCTAACGCAAGAAAATATATGTGCAATAAACAGATGGAAGTTTTTTTGGTAGCCCAGGGTTTGAGCAGGCCACCAAAACATTTTGAGCGAAGAAAACTGAAAGTACTTACTTTTCAAATAATATATCCTAAGCTTCACTGACAGAATATTTTCGCATGGATTCACATGAATAGGGCATACACTGCCCGATAAACCACGAACAAATATTAACATCCTGTTTAGAGTGATGGAAAGTTCAATGATCAATTTTAGAGCATATGGCGAAGAACAAAGAAAAAATTTATAATAAATATATGAAATGATCAATACTGGATTATCGTCGGATTTCTGAACATCATCCAGCATAGTGGTTAAGTAAAGGACAAAAGAATCCATTCATAGTTCCATAGTGTCTCATCTAGTACATAGACAACACACCATTGATATAAACGGAGCGGCTTTCAAACTAAGCTCAATTTTACCACCTCTAGAGTTCGTCTACTACATATTTTTGAGGTTGGTTGTTGAAATCCACCTGAATTAAGAAACATAATCTATGTACCGAAAAGAAGCTGGTTCAGACACTGTCCTTACCACCACGATCATCAAGGTTCAAATGCTCCTTAATTTATTGCATAAATTTCGTAAATTTCATTTACTACTACATTTTTATGCTTATTACAGCTTAAGCGTCTTTCCTGAACTGTGATAATTCCACTGTGATCTTAACAAATCGATTATAAATAAAAGGATCAATATTGTTAATAACAATTATTCTAGAATATTATATATATATATATATATATATATAAATAGCTTGATTTCACACCGTATTTTCGGTGCAAGTATGGAATTTCCAACATGTGACATCGGTAGCCCAAATTCTGCAGGCCAACCATAGACATCCGGTGTGCGTCGGCAGGGGATCCAACCCCGGACCATGTTCATGGTCAGCGAGAGTCCTAACCACTGTGCTACCGACGCACATATATGTATGTATAATTGTACACCCACAAGAGGAAATTGTCGAAAGGATACTCTTTGCTCATCTTTTTTTTATCTTATTGGATTGTAAGCACCCTCTTTTTTCTCACTTTTCCCCATGTATCTCCCCATTTGGGACAAGAAGCCATCTTCAAAAGACTTTACACTCGTACGAATAAATGTAAAAAAATCAAAGATTTCTTAATTAGTACGCATTTCGGTTGAGGAAAGAAGTGCTATGTGCGAAGTTGCTAGCCTCCTTCATAACAGTTAGCACTAGACAAAAGTTTCTTCCTCGTTTATGACTCTTCATCAGTACGCGCCCATGACGCTTCCAGACACCAGACCCGCCACCTTCAGGTCATGAGAACAAGGTCGCTTACGTTTAGCCACTTGAGGAGGAGAGGAATTCAGTGGCCTGTGAACTTTAGTCTCTGTCAATTCGCGATGTCAACGCAACGCAACCTGCCGATATCATTAGCAAGTATTTGTCCTCACACCCGATCTAGTGAACCTCATTGGTCATAACTTCTTACTAGAACCGCAAGCGACTTCATCCAGCAGTCAATCATTAACAGACATCTGATTAATATTCAGATGTTAGTTTGTACGGATTATTGCTATTGGCAACATGAGAGAGTTCAGTGATTACTATTAT
Source organism: Trichobilharzia regenti (assembly GCA_944472135.2). Classification (NCBI taxonomy): domain Eukaryota; kingdom Metazoa; phylum Platyhelminthes; class Trematoda; order Strigeidida; family Schistosomatidae; genus Trichobilharzia; species Trichobilharzia regenti. Next base: position 10,917,218 of record OX235267.1, read on the forward strand.
TATTATTCCTCTTACTGTGTAATCTACAGAAATCAAATATTGTAGTATTGTGGTGATGTGATAACACCATAATGTGTACCAACGGAATATTATTCCCACATGTGTTGCCACAGTTCAATTTGACATTAACAACAGAATACGACATATATCTATTTGAACATACTATGTGATGTTAGAGTCAGAATACTTTTCCCACAGTTAAATACTACTACATTGATAACAGAACACTATGTGTATTTGAATATTCTGTTTCATGTCGTTTGATGCAAACTGAAATCACACGCTCAATGATCGGTTAACGAATATAAACTATAGGTATATAATAATAATAATAATAATAATAATAATAATAATAATAATAACATTAATAAATTCTCATTTTGTACATGAGGGACGCCAGTTTACAGGCATCATCAATATAAATTACACATACAATTAGTAAGCATATTTAATAGTAATAATTTAATAAAATACATATTCTTTCCCTACCTGTGTAGGATACACCAATTGTACAGGCATGGATAAGTATTCAATTGGTGGATGGTGGCTAGCAGTGGAATCCAGGATGCGCATTTCGTCCTATTTGGGACTCGTCAGCTGGATGTACCTGCATTTCTCAGTAAGTGATGATGTTCCCACCGAGGCTCGAACCCAGCACCCATAGTTTCGAACGTCAAAGCGTTATCCACTAGACCGCTTGGGCCACGACGGGAAACTCAAAAAATTCAATTCAATGGATAAGTATTATTTAAATTACATAAATCTGGTTCATGGTTAAATTACATGGTTGCTGACGTTTTTGTCTTTGGTATTATGGGAACAATATGATAAGTAGTCATTCGACGGAGCACATGAAGAAATATACAAATATTGTCTTCGCATTAACAAAAGAAAATCCAAGTATGTTTTGAATGGATTATAAATACTTTGGGAAAAAAAATAAAGCTTGAATTGTCATTCCCCCATATAACGTTGGTGTGTATACGGCGTCGAGTCTTATTCTTGATTCATATCCAAATTTAGTAATAATTTAAAATAAGTGATACACTTGTATAGTTTTGTTAGCATTTTGCATTGTAACATCACAAGTGAATTGTAATCAATGTAGGCTAATAATAATGATAGTTTATATTTTCTTATAAACGAGTATTTTCAAGAAATGCAAGCCAATTTTTACAAGCACGAACAGTTATGTTGTAAATTACAATCGTGAAGTATCATAAACTAAAACTTTTTTATTGGTGCAAAGGTATATTCCACAATTGTAATCCAGGTTGCGTCGTGGGGGGAAGGTAATGCGTAATTCACGAGACAATTGGAAGATATGGGACCAATAATGTTTGCAGATCATTTGTCATTGTAAATTTTCAAATATCCACACACATTCTTCATTTTCATTCAAAAAATCATATGGAAGCTGATTTGGAAGCGGTTTGATTAAAGAAAAATACACATTGGTTCCTGTGTCTTGCCTTCTTTTGTTACAGTATGAGTGGCAAGAATTCCTCATCATATCAAAAACACTATTCAAAATAAAGTTATTAATATTGGAAACAAGGAAAACCTGGAAGTATTGGACAGCTGTTTCGTTCTAGTGTAGGATGTTAGATTACGGAAGCAAGATTTGTCAAGACAATTTGCAGATCAATTCGTTTTATTTTTCAGCGGTATGCAAGAGACGATGTCATCAGATGATCATATATTATCATTTTCAATTCGAAATTAGCTCAGTTGATCTTACCTAGGCGATCCCTTCCCAGCGGTGTGTTTCCACTCTCTATATTTCACTTGTTTTTTCAATCCTAACACTTTATACTTCTTATTTCATTTGTGTACAAAGTACTGAATATTCCTCCTCCATTTCTCTTCTGTCTTCTAGATACCTGTGGTGATTGACAATTTCTATCTCTGTATTGTTTAAATACTTACTGTTGACTGTTGATATGTTTCTTATATGAATTGCATAAGAAATCCGCTAAATACAAATTCCTGAGTTCTGCCCTCTCGGTGTTTTGGTTGGATTCTTGTAATTCGGTCATCTCGAAATACTAATATTCCAAGTACAATAAATTACTACAAATTGGCGTCGCGAGCAGGATCTAAATAACCTGGGAAAACTTCCTGTAAATGCTACTCCGCGAGAGATTGCTGATTATTTGGAATGCTTCGATGCGTGGTGCATTTCAAAGAATGTTCGGGATGACAAAATACCAGCATTTCATCACTGCTATTGGGCTTGATGCATATAGCCTAGTGAAGAATCTGGCGTTTCCAGATAAACCCATTTCTCTGCCGTATGCTAAGCTTCGTGAACTTCTTATAGATCACTTCCATATAACTACTTTTGAGACAAGAGAGAGGGCTCAGTTCAACAAACTGGTTCGTGCTCCCAACCAGAAGATTCGAGACTTTATTCTGCAACTCCAAAAACAAGCTTCAAAGTGTAATTTTGGAGATCAGCTGCATACTCAACTACGTGATCGTCTAATTGCTGGAATCAATATTCCTAGGTTAGAGAAAGAGTTAATTCAGATTCCTTCTTGTACTTTTCAAACTGCTAAAGATTTATGTATTACATATGAAGATGTCAATAATGAATACTCTGCTCCCACTACGTCAGTATCTGATGTTATGCTTTCTAAAGTCGAAAATACAAGTGGTAATGGAAAACAATCCAAACTGCCGTCCACAGGTAATAGAATGCAGCCAGAGATCAAAAACATTAAACCGTGTTTTTCCTGTGGAAAGTTACATATACGAAGCACTTGCCGTTTTCGGGGTGCTAATTGTCACAAATGTGGTAAAGTTGGACACATCAAGACGGTTTGCAGAATTTCGAATACTTATGTTGCTCAACATTCTTATAATTCTCCCAAGTTGTCTAGTAAAATGGAGTCAATGTGTCTTTCAACCTTTCAAAATACTCAAGCTAATCCGATGAAAACCTCCACTACAAGTTCGGCAACTCAATTGTCAACTGTTTTCAAAAATGAGGTAGCCGAGTTACAATGTGAACTGTCGAAAACACGAAAAGACCTGAATGAGATTAGAGAGCAACTGATTAAAATGGAGGAATTACTGCATATGCATAGACTGCGCCTGTCGAATGCAGAGCATACAAGTACCCGTGAAAGTCCTGCAAAACTTTTCAAATCTCGAATTCTCAAAAAGCATCTGATGTCCACGACTTCTAATGTACATTATTACAAAGGTAATGACTATAGACCTTCTGTTGGAATTATACTACAAAAAATGGGAAATCGAGTGGTGAAGACATTAGACATCAAAGATCACTCAGTTCATAACGGACACCTGGACAAAGTGACAATAAATGAAGTAGGTCGTTCCAATTATTATTTTAATGATTCCGTTAATAATCCTGATTTTGTAGATAATTCAGAAATAGGTCCAGATAATACTGATGAAAATAATATCACAGAATCAGTAAGGTCGCAGCTACTTTCAAGCAAACCGAGACATCGTTATAAATACGCAAGGAGATTTTCGAGGTGTGGCGGATGTGGTGATTGACAATTTCTATCTCTGTATTGTTTAAATACTTACTGTTGACTGTTGATATGTTTCTTATATGAATTGCATAAGAATTCCGCTAAATACAAATTCCTGAGTTCTGCCCTCTCGGTGTTTTGGTTGGATTCTTGTAATTCGGTCATCTCGAAATACTAATATTCCAAGTACAATAAATTACTACAATACCTTTAACACTCTCGATTTTCTTACATGACTTGCTTCATTCAAAAGAAACCAATTTTGTTAAATATGACGATGATCTGAGTGTCTCTATGTCTGTTACTTTTCAGTCAAACTGCTCCAAAATGAATAGCTTTTTATCAGTAAATTAGTCAGTGGTCCTCGTCAAGTGACCTTAGACTTTAATCCTCTCAAAATATCAGCTGGTCAATTTCACTGACAGATCCAAGAGAGATTAACGTGAACTGGTTAGTTCGCACAGTCCCATTAACATAGATACCAAAGAAGTTGAAATTAAATCGAATATTAAATACCTTGGACTTTGTGTGTACATTTCCTCTGATCACCTTTCTTGGTCTTCTTCCAGAATCATGTTAGTTTCCAGAAAGATATTTTGTTTGACCTCCAACGTAAAGAAGAAGTTATGACGATCTGGTATCATTCCTTCTCAATTGTTAAAGTTTGTTGATTCTTGCATTCTACCTATGCTTCTTACTTCCCCCAGTCAGCTTTGTCTTTCCTGGGCTACTTACGAAAGACCACTTTGTTACACTGCAAAGGGCACTAAAATGTATCAGTAGGGCGAGTGAGTTGTTAATAAGCTAAACCAATTCACTAATACTATTGTAGACAGCGAACACATGGACTCCTGCAAGAAATCAGCAAATATTATCTTGTCAGACTCTGAGAATCCTCCTTCTCTATACACAACTGTCCCCTTGCTGTATCTCATCGGTTAGGTAGAACTAGAAACAACTGTAGAAAGAAGACTGTATGCTTAAACGCCTGAGTACAAAACTCTACAATACCTTATTTAGCCGGGAAACATTTTATGTGATGAGAAGAGTGTGTAAGACAAGAAATTACTAACTTACTACAGAACTCTAAGTAAATGTCATTTTCTGTTTTGCTCTCATTGCTACACTGTCGCTAATATTTATAAACGTAATTTTATATTCATTTTATATAACTGAACAAATGTAGCTTAGTGATCGAAAAGCGCGTCAAGGTGGTGAATGGTGAGGATTCCTGGCCAACAGCAAGAGCAACAACAACACAAAACAACCAGCATAAATGGGGGAAATTTGAAAGAAGCAACCTCCTTTACCTACCCACCTACCTGGGAAGCATTGTTTCAACTGCAGGCGGACGGAACTGACAAGGATATCAAAGCAAAGATCAGGAAAGCAAAGCAAGCTTTCATTACTCTCAAGTCTGTGTGCAGGTTAACAGCACCACTCAGCATGAATAATTAGATGCGGATTTTCAACTCCAATGTAAAGTCATTGCCACTTTATGGATCAGAGACTTGACGCGTTATGAAGCGCACCTCAGACAAACTACAGACTTTCATCAGCAGCTGTCTTCGCTCAATACTCAAGATCAGATGGCTGGCCAGAAAAGATCAGAACCAGGGATCTCTGGGAGCGAACCAACCTAGCAGGAACCAATTGTGCAACAAATCCGCAGGAAGAAATTGCAGTGGATTGGCCATACTTTGGGAAGACAAAGCATCAGGTGACATCGCACACTAGGCCATCGCTCGAGTGGAAACCAAATGGGGAGTGGTGATGTGGTCATCAGTGAGAGAGTGAGATGGACATGAACAATGTTATGAATGTAACTGCCCTATTTTAATTATTACTACTGCACTACATTCTGAAAAACTCCATATTTGTACCAAAAGTACTGTCTGGAATAAAGCTATTATTATTGTTACTATAAGTCATATTCCAAAGGTGTTGTTGTAGTCAAGTTGTGCTGTAAATTAGCAGCCATAGTTTCTCCCCTTGAATAAACTATTGGTGGAAACTGGCTAACTGATATTAACAAGTGTTCTGACCCTTTAGAAGACTACACAACTGCACAGCTTTATAGTGAAGTTGGTAAAAAGAATATTCTGTACAAGTAGACCTATATCTTTTTAAATTAAATATCACATGGATAACTTTCAGAGTTTGACATCTGAACGAATTTAGCTTATGACCATTTATAAAACACAAAATAATTGAGCAAAGAATATCCTTTGCAATAGTTCCCTCTTCTGGCTCTGCAATTATATATGTACATGTTTATATACATCGAATATTCTAGATTAGTAGTCAATAACAATATTAGTGTGCTTTTTAAATAATATCGATTTGTTAAGTAAGATCACAATGGAATTAAAGTTCATTAAAGATGCTTAAATTATAATAATAATAAAAATAATAATGATAAAGATATAGTAGCAAATAAAATATCAACCAAAATTATGAAAATTCCTCAAAAATTCAGGATCATTCAAACCTAGATGGCCAGGTTGGTAATGATAATGTCTGAACTAACTTCTTTTGGATGCACAAATTAGGCTTCCTAATATGGATCCCAACAGCCAGACTCAGCAATATTTAGTAGTCGAACTCTTAATGCGAAATTGAGATTCGTAGGTCTCGTCGAATTTTCGAACATCACCCTGCATAGTGGTTTAGCAAAAAGCAGACAAAATCTATTCGTAGCGCCTCATCTATCTCATCTTGTGGATACAGAACACAGGATTGATGTCAGCAAGGCAGTTTTCAAAGTCATTTACCACGTACCAACAAATCTCAATTTCTCCTTAAGGGTTCGTTTACTACACATATTGCTGAGGCTGGTCGTTGAGATCCACCCTAATTAAGTCCAAAAGTAGCTGGTTCAGACACTGTCCTTACCATCCTGGCCATCTAGGTTCTAATGTGATCCTCTTTTTTTTCTAGAAATTACCCTAATTTTAGTTGGTTTTCTACTTGCTATTTTATTTTTATTATTGTTATTATAATTTAAGCATCTTTTAGTGAACTGTAATTCCCTTGATACTACTTGACGAATAGACAATATTTAAAAAACACCAATATTGATATTGACTACTAATCTAGAATACTCTATGTATATGAACATATATATATATATATATATATATATATATAATTTTCAAGTATTGGTTTTGTAGGGATTTTGTTTGATTGTATGGATGATTTCACCATGAGCTGACATCAGTTATAGAACCACTGGAGAACCTGGGAGTACTGGACAGCTTAATCTGATGCTCACTAGCAACTGGTCCTATTCAGGCAGTTAACCTGGGGTTCTAGTGGGAAGCCGTGACCAGTAGGGTACATCAGGTCGAAGATGGGGCAGTAACTCATCGAGGAAGACACTGCATAGTGGTCACGCTATGTCGTGAACTGGCAGAAGTTAGAATTCAAGAACCATTGGATCGGGTCCCAGTGGCTCAATGGTCTACGAGCTCGCTAGCCTTGTAACCAGAAGGTCCTGGGTTCGAACTCTGGCGCTGGGTGCGTACTGATGACGAGTCCCAAACTAGGACGAAACAGCTGTCCAGTACTCCCAGATTCTCCAGTGGTTCTATAACTGATGTCAGCTCATGGTGAAATCATCCATATATATATATATATATATATATATATATAACTGTAGAGCCAGAAGAGGAATTTATCGAAAAGGATACTCTCTGCTCATTTATTTAGTGTTTCATAACCATTTGACAAGGATCACAGGTTTATTTCTAACAGAAGGGAAGTCATAATCAGAGGGGTTCACAAAGTCAGGTAAGAAGATAATTATCGGTTGACGACATTGGCTGGCGCTTGCTACTGGTAAGAGTTATCAGTAGTATATAAAGAGACAAGGCAGAGAAAACAGGACTGCAGTTGAACACAAAGAGGACAAAGGTGTTGAAGGTAGCTAACAAACCAGCCAACAACAACAACCAGCACCAATCGCCGCATCAACGGGAGAGAGAGAGATTTAACAGAGGTTGCCTCCTTCACTTATCTGGTCAGGAAGCATCCTTTCAACTGCAGGCAGTCGGAATGGATGAAGATATCAAAACTAGTCAGAATCGGAAAGGCAAGATACGCCTTCATCAACTGGAAATCAGTTTGGAAATCTTCTGCTTCACTCAGCATAAGGAACAAGATTCACATTTTCAAAACCAATATAAAGTCGGTTCTTCAATACGGGTCATAAAATCGCACTGTGTGTCACGAAAAGGATGATTTCCAACGGCCTGTTGCAGACTTTCATCAACAGCCGCCTTCGCTGGTTTCATACTGAAGATCAAATGGACAGAAAGAATAATCGACAAGAAACTATGGGAATAAACCAACAGGCAAGAGGCGATCACTCAACAGATATGTGAGAGAAAGTGGAAAGGGACTGGTCGGGCATACATTGAGGAGGCTACCGAATGAAATCGCACGCCAGGCCATAGCTCGAGTGGAATCCCAATGGGAGACGAGCGACGAGTGGGTAGTCGGTGGCAAGGGTGACATAGAGGAGGTCGTGTGAAGAAGAAATGAGAGAGTTTGGTTAATCGTGGACCTAGCTGAGAAGGACAGCAAAAAACAGAACAGAGTGGAGATGTTTCGATGAAACCTGATGTTTCACTCAGAACGCAAATGAATATTAATAATAATAATACAAAGAGAAGTTCATCGCAGCATAAAAATAGCAGAGTGACAGACTTGACGTCAAACAGAGTAGATATTTCAATGTTGTGGAAAAACAGGGGAGACACGAGGGCTCAACATGGAGTGTATGTGCAAATGGTATGTTGAAGATAAGGTGTACATAATTTCGCTTTATAGAGATATCGAACTCTAAATAAACATGTTGAGTACGTAACAATGTGATTGTACACTTTTTGGTTACTTGTATAAATTCGAGATATTGTACATAATTTTTGTTTAAAACGCTTCTTGTTGAAATATACATAACTTCCGTGTACAATTGAAAAATACACTCTGCTGTTGGAGACTTCGTCTTCTCCCTGGTCACTTCTGCTTACTTGCTCCACTCACACCGTGTTGTATACTTCGGATTTATTGTAGGAGCCTACTACTCTCAACCGAAGACATTTCTACAACCGGAACACAGCAGCTACAGCAGACGCAGTCCAAACAATTAACGTGCCCGTGGATTATATAATTAATTTGTAGTCGAGGACTTAGACGTTATCTACAAGTAATCCTTTTTGTTGCTATAACTCGTCACTGTATTTTTGGTAATATATTGTGATTTAACACTCCACTGACTTGGATTATTACTTTTATACTTGGAATGTTAGTGAACTCTAATATTAGTCCCCTACAAATTAATTGGTGAGCCCGATAAGAACACGGATTATTTTGGCATATTCATATTCTTATTTTTGCTATTTTGTATATTCATTGTGATTTTGTGTGTGGTTTATATTTGTATCCTAATTTGTACCAATAACCCCATATTCATAATGTCATCACCTCGGTCCGGTACATCAAACGAGCAGACAACTAATAGCGAGACAAATGCCACAATAAATGCCATCACTGATTTTCGTTTACCCCAATACGGTTTCGCGGAACCAAGGATTTGGTTTGCGGTAATTGAACCGTTGCTAGAAGCACGGGGCATTAAGTCCCAAATAGCCAAATATGGTATGGTGCTGGCAGAACTCCCTCCGTCAGTATTGACAGAAATCAGCGATTTCATCGAAGATCCTCCGACGGAACATCAATTTGATAAACTTAAAGCCCTCCTCATACAACGTACCAGTTTGTCGGATGAGAAAAGAATCCAACAATTGCTCACAGGCTGTGATCTAGGCCCACGTAAACCATCCCAGCTACTCAGGCACATGCGCCAGTTAATCGGACATCATAAAGTAGACGAGGTAGTGCTGAAACAGATGTGGTTGCAACGTTTACCTAGAAATGTCCAGCAAATTTTAATCATCTCAGGAAAGTCGTATGACTTAGACCAACTAAGTGACATGGCAGATAGTATTATGGATGTTTTATCTGATAACACCATAAGTCACGTAGCATCTGATAGTGCCACACCGTGTCATTCCACACCCACGGCAGACACACCGATACTCGCCGCCATTGCAGACTTAGCGGCAAGGATTGACAAGTTGGAGACTAATAGGTCGGATCGACAAGTCCGGAGGCGGAGCTCACAGAGAAGGTCACCATCACGACGACGATCCTTCTCACGACAGCGTTCTTACACGTCTTCTCGGGATAGCAATATATGCTGGTATCACTGGAAGTTTGGACGTCATGCCCTGAAATGTGTAAAACCGTGCAGCTTTAGCGAAGCCAACCAGGCTCAGGGAAACGCCTCAGCCAGACAGTGATGGCGACAGCTGTTACTGGCAATCACCCCAGTCGCCTTTTCTATGTGAGGGATTTGACTACCGGCACATTATTCCTGGTAGATACAGGCGCCGAGGTCAGTGTTATTCCCCCCTCACTATCCAGGCGATCAGCCAAAATACCTGGTAAACTTTCACTTCGTGCTGCCAACCAAACCGACATACCGACGTATGGCGAACAGTCAATGATTTTAAACCTAGGACTACGCCGACGTTTCACATGGATCTTCATAGTAGCTGACGTACGTCACGCTATACTAGGTGCAGACTTCCTAAGTCACTTCAATCTGTTGGTTGATATCAGCAAGAAAAAACTGGTTGACAATTGCACCCAACTCAAGATCCACGGTATTACATGTGACTACTCTGTTCATAGCATCTGTATAGAAAAGCCGGAGAGTGAAATGTTCTCTGCTTTATTGCAACGATTTCCTAAAATCCTTAAACCATCATACAATGTTGAAGATATATCTCATACAGTTACGCATAAGATCATCACAACAGGACAACCTGTGAAGGCACGTCCACGACGGTTACCACCCGATAAACTAGCAGCAGCTAAGTCGGAATTTGAACATATGATGCAGCTAGGTATCATACGACCATCTAACAGCCCATGGTCTTCACCTCTGCACATGGTACCTAAAACTAATCATGACTGGCGGCCATGTGGAGATTATCGCGCTTTGAATAACGCTACGGTCCCAGATCGTTATCCTATACCTCATCTCCACGATTTCTCCTTGAACTTACATGGAAAGACCATTTTTACTAAAGTTGACTTGGTCAGGGCATATCATCAAATACCAGTCGCTCCAGAAGACATTGCAAAAACAGCAATTATCACGCCTTTTGGATTATTCGAATTCTTGAGAATGCCTTTCGGACTAAAGAATGCTGCTCAAACATTTCAGCGTTTTATGGACCAAGTTACCCAAGGTCTTGATTTCGTCTTTGTATATATCGACGATGTCTTAATCGCCAGCTCATCGATGGAAGAACATATGCAACACTTAAGCCTGTTATTTCAAAGGTTTGAACAATTTGGAGTTGTTATCAATCCAAAGAAATGTATTTTTGGTTCCCCTTCCATTGAATTCTTAGGACATCGAATAACTGCCGAAGGCATCAGACCTACCGAAGATAAGATAGAAACTATTAAGAACTTTCCCGAACCTGATTCCTTAAAGAAACTTAGACGTTTTCTCGGGATGTTCAACTTCTACCGACGTTTTATTCCATCATGTGCCTCCATAGTTCAGCCACTGACCGACCTACTTAGATGCAATTCGAAGAAATTTCAGTGGTCTGAAGAAGCAAAAGCAGCATTTAATAATGCAAAAGATGCCTTATCCAACGTTGTAATGTTATCTCATATCAACCCAGAAGCTTCACTCATTTTATGTACAGATGCATCGCAGGTAGCAGTGGGAGCAGTTTTACAACAAAAGTTCAATAATGACATCACTCCACTTGCTTTCTTCTCCAAGAAATTGGAACCTGCGCAAACTCGTTACAGTACCTTTGGCAGAGAACTGTTAGCCATCTACCTAGCAGTTAAACATTTCAGTTACTTACTACAGGGCCGGCATTTCACTATTTTTACTGACCACAAGCCCCTGTGTCATGCTTTCACTACTTCACTCGATAAACACTCCCCTAGAGAAGCCAGACAGTTGGATTATATCTCCCAATTCTCAACCGACATCCAGTACATCAAAGGGGATGCGAACGTGGTAGCCGATTCTCTTTCAAGAAGTGACATTAACCAGCTTCAAACGTCGGTAGACATCAGTCTTGATCGTATGGCTCAATTACAAAGAGATGACGTTGAACTCCAAACCTGCCGCAGAAACTCTTCCTTACAGCTCAAAGATGTGCCTATCCCCTTATCAGATGCAACCATAGTCTGCGATGTATCTACCGGAACTAATCGTCCATTTGTCCCTCTCAGTTGCCGAAAAGCATTGTTCGAACATTTACATTCGCTTTCTCACCCTGGAGTACGCGCCACGGTCAGACTGATCAGCGAACGCTTCGTGTGGCCTAAAATGAACTCTGACATTCGGAGATGGGCACGAGAATGTATCCAATGCCAATGCTCCAAAGTACACCGCCACACTATTACAACCCCGAAGACGTTTAAATTACCCGAAAGGAGATTTCAGCATATCCATATAGATATCGTGGGACCATTGCCAACATCAAGGGGATATACACATATCCTGACAGCGATTGATAGATTTACTCGTTGGGCTATTGCATGCCCCTTAAACGACATATCTGCTGAAAACGTTGCTTTAGTTTTTCTCGACCGTTGGGTGTCAAACTACGGTGTACCAACTACTATTACATCCGACCGCGGTCCTCAATTCCAATCGACACTCTTTCGCGAACTGACGAGACTTCTGGGAGTGAAACATATCTCCACAACAGCCTATCATCCGGCAGCGAATGGTCTAGTGGAAAGATTCCACAGACAACTGAAAAGCTCCCTGATGGCGCAGAATGATACATCTAAGTGGAGTGAATACTTACCTTTGATTTTACTTGGTATCCGTTCTACTATCAAAGAAGATTTAGGATGTACACCGGCTCAACTTGTCTATGGCACCAACCTAACCTTGCCTGGACAGCTAGTCCCCTCAGCCGATTCCACAGACGTGAACATTGCCGACTTCACTAACCGATTAACTAGACAAATGCTTCAACTTCAACCAACAGCACCTCGACAATCTCCCCGAAGAGATCAGATCAACAAACATCTACAAACTTGCAAATTCGTCTTCATTCGAGTCGACGCCATCAGAAAAGGATTGCAACCTCCATACGAAGGACCCTTTCAAGTTATTAAACGTTCAGACAAACACTTTACAGTGAACAAGAATGGAAGACGAGAGACTGTTTCGGATACTGTATACTTCGGATTTATTGTAGGAGCCTACTACTCTCAACCGAAGACATTTCTACAACCGGAACACAGCAGCTACAGCAGACGCAGTCCAAACAATTAACGTGCCCGTGGATTATATAATTAATTTGTAGTCGAGGACTTAGACGTTATCTACAAGTAATCCTTTTTGTTGCTATAACTCGTCACTGTATTTTTGGTAATATATTGTGATTTAACACTCCACTGACTTGGATTATTACTTTTATACTTGGAATGTTAGTGAACTCTAATATTAGTCCCCTACAAACATTCCTCTACCAAGTTTCTTCTCTGCTTGAGATACAACATCAGCTGGCTGTCGCGAATCGTCAGAAATTGGAATTTATAGTCCATCAGATAGCGACATAGTGACTGGATGCTCTACAATCTTCCCTAGTAACGGGGAAGTCCTGGGTTCAAGCCTCATTAGGTGCCTGCTGCTGAAGAGTTCCAGAGTAGAGCAAAGCGGTTGCTCAGAATTCCCTGGTTTTACAATGTTTCTTTAAGCTGGTGTTAGCTCGTGGCCGAATCTGCGAAGTTGGAAACAGTCTTCTCAAGAAGTAGCAGCTGCGGGAACTGTGAGATCGTCAGAACAACGTAAGTCATGCAGCAAGAAGAAGAGGAAAAAAGCAGTCGAGGATGACATACAGAGCCCTAAGCAAAATTGGCTTCAATATGCAATAAAGTGGAATACTTCCCCCGCCCCCCGTCATACACTGTCGGTCTACTGTCTTCATCCTGATTAAAATTAAGACTATGGCCAATTAGCCTATTGATAATAATAATTAAAATTTAAACTCTTAATTTATATTGTTTATATTTAATTCTGGCACTAATTGTCAATTTCCGGTATAATTAAACATAAACATATATAAAAATGTATATTCATTCACTTAACGTCCTTTGATAAATAACTACAGAATAAGTGAAACCTTTTGGCTATTCATTATCAAATTGTAATTTTATTGGTTTCAATTTATTTATTCATTAATAATGATATAAATATCCCTTCGTAATTTACTAATTATTACCATAACTGGTGAAAATTGTAAATGTAAGTTACTAGAGTGTACAATGTTTAATGACAGTTTTGTTTATGATTAATTTGATGAAACGTTCTTTTTGTCTTATATCTACTGATTTTTGGGACCCAACCGATAATTCCTACCTTGATTTCGACATCGATGTCGAGTCAGCAAGTTATACTGGCTGGAATGAATGATCCATCAGCAACAGTTTGTATAGCGATTAGACTTAGACTAAAAGCAGTTACTATCATACTGTTTTCTTTGATAGTTTGTCGGGGATCTAAGGGGGAATTGTAATTCTTGTCTAATGGTATTTGCCTGAAATGACCAGCAAGGCAGCTATACTGACTCTTGACTCTCGATAAGAGGAGTTATACAGAAAAGATCGACTCTGTCACCATGAGATGACATTGGTTTGAGAACTATTGGAAAACCAGTACTCGAGTACTGGACAGCTGCTTTGTCAGACTAGTTTGAGACTCTTGAGTACTACATACCCAAAGAGGTTCGAACTAAGGACCTCCTGGTGACAAGGTGAGCTAATAGACCATTAAGCTACAAGGACCCGACAGTCCAATGGCCAGTCCATGAATTCCAACTTCTGCCAATTCATGTACAGTATAGGGCGACTGTCACCGGCTAGTATCATCGCTGGCGAGTATCTGTCCTCACACTTGACCTTCTGTACCTCACTAGAACCCAGGTAATTACCTACCTGGATAGGACCAGCCACTAGAGAACAACAGATTGATATTCCAGTCAATATATATGTGAAACTTGGGCACTGTAGTGGTATGTAATTCCATATTAATTTGTTTATTAGATGGATATATCACACAGTCAGATGAACAGTATTATTATTTACAGGATGACGAAGTTTCGAACACAATTTATTTATTGTTCATAATCATATTCTCAATTATAATCACATGACTTCGAAACTTGATTTTTATAGTTTTATTTATTCTTTCCTATTTGTGGTCATAGGGGGAGTAGAATTTTCCATATGTCCTGGTGGACAGGTGTTGAATCATTCCTATTATTGCATGTATTTACAGTTGATTCGATAAATAAAGCTTCCGTTACCAATCTCTCCCTCCATCCTGTTACATTAGATCTTAAATCTGTTATCTTATCCCATCCTATTGCACGATAATGTGTAATTGCATCTAGTGAGTACCATAGCTGAACTAACTATTCTCCAGATTTCTTATCTTATTCGGGTCAACTCATCCAAATTTCGCTGCTAGGTTCTTGGGCTCCACTAGTCTGACTGACTGACTTACACTGTTCTGCTTGCTATTTTGACCTATGTATATGACCTGACAATCATTCTATCAGGGTATTAGATAAACTAAATTGTTTTGTTTAATTGGCTCCACAGAATCCACTATTTAACCAACAAAGCTTATTTTTAACTGGGTTTGTGGGCAATTTGAATGCCAGCCACTTTTATTCCTGCCTGTATTGTTAAGAATTCTCCGTAAGGTGGTTTCCGAGGCTCCTTCTTTGTATGAAAGTACTACTAATGATGGTGATTTGAATTCCCTATTTTTGGTGTTGTCACTATTTTGTGCAAACTTCACATGCATGTCGTCATTAATATTATTATTATGATTATTATCACTTTCACTACTATCATTATTAATTTTGTTTTTACACTTTCACACATACTTCCTGATTAATTTATCAGGGTAATTATTGAGTTCCAAAACTTCTCTTTCAGATTTTCCTTGGTACTACTTAGTTTTTGTGCTCTATGACTTAAACATTTCACCAGTCTGATTTTTACTGACATGGGCTGGGATGAACGAAAATTTAAATATCTGTTTGAATGTATGGGTTTCCTGTAAACACTAGTGTTTAAATTCCAATCTTTTTTCCGTTTTACGCTACAAACTATCATTCGAAGCTCCTCTTCTTGACTTTCCAATTCATAAGTGAACTGAACAGCCTCTACCTTCTAGTTGATGTGTTCGAAATATATATATATTCATTTCCTGTATTCTAGTACGGTGAATGTGTTATCTATATACCTCGATCATATTTTTGGAGGCGGGGCTGAACGTCTCAATCGCTATGTTTTCCCACCTATCCATGAATACATCTGTCACAATCGGGGATATTGATAACCCCATAACAACTTCCCCTCCTTGTTTGTTTATTTTTCCTTGGAATTTAAATACTGTGGAAGTCAGGCACAATAAATTGTGTTCGAAACTTCGTCATCCTGTAAATAATAATACTGTTTCGTTAACTGTGTGTGATATATCCATCTAATAAACAAATTAATGTGGGGTTAACATTGAAATGTAAGTTTGCATGGATTTGATTTAAATTGTTCCTGGATTTCATCAGGAGCTGACATTTTAATCGAAAAGAATTGACTTCCAAACAACATCCACAGCAAGAACAATTGATTTTAAGATATCTGATTCGTGGTATTCATTAAACCATATTTATCAGGCTGAAAAAGTATGCCCACCGAATTTGCTGGATTATCATAGTGATAACGTTTTGAGCAGTATAAACGAGTGAAACTGCACAGCATGAAATTGTGGTCAAGATAGCAAAACATTAATGCTTTTTATAAATGATACATTGTGATCCACGCCCCCCCTACAGGTTATTTTGATTGATCAGGTTACATGAAACGTACAAAATGGGAAGGTGAACACACCAGATGCTTTTCACCATCATGCTATATCATTGTCAACAATGAACTGTGAATATTTTGAAGTCTTGTTAATTATTTATGGTAGGGTTGTATCCTGGTTCTCTTGGTTATCAAAACGCTTCGAGAATATTCATTTTACATGTTTGCAGAACTGTATTCAGACAAGGAATGGACATAGTGTAACGACAGAAGACAACGGCCAGGTAACAGATCGTTTACTGAGAAAGTCAACACATATTCATAGATTTTTATATACATTAGTATCAGAGTTGTTGTTAGCAGAGAAGCAATGTCTTCTGATTGGTTGTTTTACTTGCTGAATCATATTTGTACACGTTAGGTCTGCTGTGATTGGTAGTTGAGTTCCTCAAGGTTAGGCTTAGTTCTTGTTTCCTCTCCTGACCCTGATTTGGGACGTAAACATAGACGCCAGTTGTTGTCTACAAATTTGTCTTGCAGACAGCATACTAATGCAATAGAGTAATTAAGAAGAGATGCTTGCTAATCAGGCAGAAGGTTCGGGCTCGACTTCCAGCTGATGTAAACTGGTAAACCTCGCCTGATTTACTAGCTGATTGTGTGTGTGAGGCTAACAGTCCCATCACCGCTATTGAAAATTCAATATGCCCCCCCCCCTTCCGAGAGTGAAGAATGAAAACAGATGATGTGTACAGTAATTTTTAATAAGCAGTGAACCCGCAAGGTCATACTTTGTAACCATAATTACTATATGATTTATTATTCATTTCAAGTTTTTTTAAGTGGAACATTGGGTCTCAGTGGGTTACTTCCATCGCTTTCACTTCTGTGTCTATAATTGTGCCCTAACTGAAAGAAGACTTATCAGTCGACTGGCTTTGTAATGGCTTTTGTCAACCGGTGTCATCTCTCTTCGAAAGTGAAGAGTTTGCAGGATTCTCGAGATGAATACACTTCATATTTTTGTTGCACTCTCAACTTTCCATAGCCTTTGGGGTGTTTTTATGAGGTTAAGTTCAACCTCCCCTCTTTTCCAAGTTTAGGAAAGCCTAATAAACTAGGCGAGGGTTACTACAACACATTTGCTGTTTTCTAATTCGTCCATTCAACAACACATATGGAAAAGACAAAACGTTCAGTGAAGAGACTCTTTCCGCTACCGATTCATTCACATAGCTGTACAATCGCATCTATATACAGTTATTTGTGTGTGTGTGTGTGTGTACATGAGGTTTGTCAAGTTTAGATAATTAATCAGGCAATAGAAGAATGATCTAATATAGAAACAAGGTTATTCATATAAGAGTAGAACTTGTGCAATGTGGTGGTAGAGTATAATTCCATTATGGGTAAAATTTATCTTGATAAAGTCGCACACGGAGTGTTATACTGTAAGTAATATTTACTGATGACCACGTTTCGAGCAAAATTTATTACTGTAGCTCATAACCATATCAAGTCACTCACTCACACAACTTCCTGACTTCGTTTACATACATGAGTAAAAATTGACTAGACATATGAACAAAAAATCAATCAAAGACCAAAAGTGGTCAAAATCAAAGTAAAAATAGTAATGATAACATAAATAAGAAAGAATATAAGGCATCTACATTTTCACCATATCACGAAACGACTTCTGATATAAGACCCTACGTAGGATTCTCAACAAAGAAAGAATTAGGGTGGTGGTGGTGGTGGTGGTATTCAAACCTACAAACTCATTCAGGTAGGACAAGCTCTGCGGACTAAAGGACCACGTAGGTTGACCCAATTAGACAAAATAATATAATTTACAAAATACCACCTTGTAATGACTGTGAGTGAGGTCAACTACATAGGTCAAACCAGTAGTAGATCGAGGGTAGTTAGATTATCAGAACATACGAATTTAGTTAAGGTTCGAATGATTGATCCCATGATGATAAGTAATTTGGGGAAAAAAAACTCAGCAATCACACTGAGTGAATTAACACACAACCACACAACAGGGTGAGAGAGGGTTAAAATTCTAAGATGTAATATAGGTAGGTGGAGATAGATAGAGAGAGAGAGAGAGAGTGATTACTGAATCCTGGATCATCGAGTCTACACCCAACAGGTGCGCTAGGAATGACTCATTTCATATTAGTTTGTTTATTAGCTGGATATATCACACAGTCAGTGAAACAGTATTATTTACTGGATGACGTTTTGAACAAAATTTATTGTTCATAATCATATCAATTATAATCACACAAAGTCGTGTTTCACTGTGTGATATATCCATCTAATAAACAAACTAATATGAAATGAGTCATTCCTAGCGCACCTGTTGGGTGTAGACTCGATGATCCAGGATTCAGTAATCACTCTCTCTCTCTCTCTCTCTCTATCTATCTCCACCTACCTATATTACATCTTAGAATTTTAACCCTCTCTCACCCTGTTGTGTGGTTGTGTGTTAATTCACTCAGTGTGATTGCTGAGTTTTTTTTCCCCAAATTACTTATCATCATGGGATCAATCATTCGAACCTTAACTAAATTCGTATGTTCTGATAATCTAACTACCCTCGATCTACTACTGGTTTGACCTATGTAGTTGACCTCACTCACAGTCATTACAAGGTGGTATTTTGTAAATTATATTATTTTGTCTAATTGGGTCAACCTACG
The DNA here is from genome assembly GCA_944472135.2 of Trichobilharzia regenti. Classification (NCBI taxonomy): domain Eukaryota; kingdom Metazoa; phylum Platyhelminthes; class Trematoda; order Strigeidida; family Schistosomatidae; genus Trichobilharzia; species Trichobilharzia regenti. The sequence continues at coordinate 10,936,383 of OX235267.1, forward strand.
TGGTCCTTTAGTCCGCAGAGCTTGTCCTACCTGAATGAGTTTGTAGGTTTGAATACCACCACCACCACCACCACCCTAATTCTTTCTTTGTTGAGAATCCTACGTAGGGTCTTATATCAGAAGTCGTTTCGTGATATGGTGAAAATGTAGATGCCTTATATTCAAACCTCATGTGCACACACACACACACACAAATAATTGTATATAAATGTGATTGTACAGCTATGTGAATGAATTGGCCGCGAAAAAGAGTCTCTTTGCTGAACGTTTTCTATTTTTCATATAACTCAATGGGGATTTTTAAAAAGATAAATGTCTTGTATATGTAATACTACTAATACTACCAATAGTTTTGTCAGAGATAATGGGTTGATATTCATTTGTCAACCATTTGTCAATTTGTTCACTTTTTCCAAGGCTTATTTAATTGCATGAAGGATTTAATCATGAGCTGACATCAATTACAGAACCACTGGAAAACCTGGGAGTACTGGACAGCTGTTTCGTCCTAGTTTGGAACTCTTCAGCGGTACGCACCCACACCACAGTGGGTTCGAACCCAGGACCTTCTGGTTACAAGGCTAGCGAGCTCGTAGACCATTGAGCCACTGGGACCCGGTCCAATGGTTCTTGAATTCTAACTTCTGCCAGTTCACGACATAGCGCGACCACTTCACAATGTCTTCTTCGATGAGTTACTGCCTCATCTTCGACCTGCTGTACCCTACTTATTTAATTGTTGAAATAATATAAAAGATTTATAAGTTTGAATGAGGATTGGAATAGTTTAGTTTTATCTGTGTTTCACTATTTAATCTTGAACGTTTCATTATCAGCCTGGGTAACATTTTCAAACCAGGAAACAAATATTAAGGTGTATTAACTTGAAATGTTTATTCCAGAAAAAACAAAAAAACAAAAAATTCGGCAAACAATATCCTCTGAGATAATCGCCTCTTTCGCCTGAACAATTATATATGTACATGATTATATGCATAGAATATTCTAGAATAATAGTCATTAGGAATATTAGTGTTTCGTTTAAATAATATCGATTTTGAAATAATAGAAAAGATTTGTAACTCAAGTAGATGATTTGCAATTAATAGTGTTCTCTGAGCTGGTTGGTTGGTTTAGTTCCGGAGCTTTCGTCGTCACCCTTCTGGACGACATCTTCAGCGCAGTATTTAGCATAAAGTTAAATGATTTAAAAATCGCCATGAATGATAGATGATACAATTGCGTCTCCTGGTGACCAACCATCTTCACATATGTGTATTGACCGTTTTCTATCGATTGGGATTTTAAACTTTCTGGTCATCTGATTTGCTTTTTATTAGTTGATATATTTCATCTATATTAACGTGTTTATTAATGGCATTTTCGTTTGAGTACCAGGCTTCTAGGAATTCCCTGGTTGTACTTTTGGTGTTTCCTCTGTCTAAGATTTTGATATTATCCCAATCAAATTGATGTCCATAATTGTCTGTATGCATTGATACTAAAGAATTTATATCATGTCTTTTCACGGCTGACTTGTGTTCTTGGAATCTTATTCGAAGGGGACGCCTACTTTGGCCGATGTAATGCTTGTTACAGTTCATACAATTTATTTTGTAAATGGTGTTAATTTTATCTCCTTTTTCTATCGGATCTTTTGGTTTGCATAAGATCGAATTAAGCGATTCGGCTGGTTTGTGTGCTGTATCTATGGAAAACGGTTTCATTATTCTAGCCGTTATTTCAGAGATATTTCTGATGTATGGTAGGATGAATTTCTTTTTGGTCTTTGGTGATGGTTCTTTGTTGGTGCTTTGATTCGACTTTAAACACTTTTTGATGAAATTTTGTGGGTAACCATTCTTATTGAAGACCGTTTGTAAGTATTTTTTCTATGCTTTTCAACTCTGGTGTGCTACACTGTTGTGTTTGCACTCTTCTAAACAATGTCTGCACACAGTTTCTTTTGTGAGTGAGTAATTGGATTATTGCTAGAATAGTTGAGTATTTGATCTGTGTGCGTTGATGAAATATATCAACTAATAAAAAGCAAATCAGATGACCAGAAAGTTTAAAATCCCAATCAATAGAAAACGGTCAATACATATGTGAAGATGGTTGGTCACTAGGAGACGCAATTGTATCATCCATCATTGATGGAGATTTTTTAAATCATTTAACTTTATGCTAAATACTGCGCTGAAGATGTCGTCCAGATGGTTGACGACGTAAGCTCCGCGACTAAACCAACCAACCAGCTCAGAGAACACTATTAATTGCAAATAATATCGATTTGTTAAGTAAGATCACAATGGAATTATTACTGTTCAAGATAGACGCATAATTTGTAATAGGCATAAAAATGTAATATCAAATAGAATATCAAATAAAATGAAGCAAACCTTGGTGCAAAAGATGGTTAGGGATATGGTCTGAACCAGCTTCTTTTGGACGCATAAATTAGGTTTCTTAATTAAGATGGATCCCAACAACCAGCCTCAGTAATATACAATAGACGGAGGTGAAGCCAAGATATGTTGGTATGCGATGAATGACTTCGAAAGCCGCCTTCTTGTTTGCATCAATCTTGTGTTCTGTATCCACAAGATGAGATAGAACAACGCTACGAATAGATTTGGTTTGTCCTTTACTTAACCAACCACTATGCAGGATGATGTTCAGAAATCTGACGAAAAACACGCCAAATTGTACAGCCTATGTAACAACAAATCTTAACTTCTCCTTAAGAGTTCGTCTACTACACATATTGCTTAGGCTGGCTGTTGGGATCCACCTTAATTAAGAAGCCTAACTTATGTGTCCAAAAGAAGCTAGTGCAGACATTATGCTTACCACTCTGACCATCTACGTTCGAATGATCCTCATATTTTCGTAGAAATTTTCCTAATTTTATTTGATATTCTATTTACTATTATATTATTATTATTATAATTTACACATCTTTAATTAACTGTAATTTCATATATCTGTAACAAATTAAGGACCATGAAGACTTTGATGGCCACGAGGGTAAGGATAGTATCTGAACCACATTCTTTTGGGTGCATAGATTAGGTTTCTTAATTTGGATCCCAGCTATCAGCCTCAGCAATAATAGGAAGAAGTTTATATAGAAAACCCTTCATCAACTGGTCAGTATACTCATCTATTCATCTGCATGCCCTTGAAATACACACGCAAGCTGATAAAGTGCTTCGTCCGCCATAGAGCAAGAGAGCAATCTGCTCTGATGGGTGTCTTAACGCAGAGATTAATAGTATTAACCAGTTGCTGAGTGAAAATGGCTATCCAGAAAAATCGATCGATAATAATGTGAATCAATATCAAGTCAAGCCAACGTGCCAATCAACAGTTCCGAATAAGGAAGGCCTTGTTCCTACAACTTCACTTCCTCGGGGGTAAACATCAGTGAGATATTAACATGAAGCCTAAAGAATACGGCAGTTAAAAGGGTATTCACTACTACAGTGAATTACACTGTGTCTTCAAAACCACCACACCACCTATTTTGCATTCAGGAGTAGAAGATAAACTGCTTGATTTTGCCTCTTTTGTGTATATTTACCAATTTAACTGCTTCTGTGGAGCCGCACGATTATACTTGTTTCTCATCGAATTTCCGATCATCATCCTACGTAGTGGTTAAGTAAAAGACAAACAAAATCTATTCTTAGCACTATTCTATCTCATTTTGTGGATACAGAACACAAGATTGATACAACACAACAAGGTGGCTTTCAAAGTCATTTACCGCATACCAGGAAATCTTAACTTCACCTCAAGAGTTCGTCTACTGCATATTGTTGAGGCTGGTTGTTGGAATCCACATTATGAAGCCTAATTTATGCGTCCAAAAGAAGCTAGTTCGAACTTTGTCCTTACTTTGAGTATCAAGGTTCTAATGATCCCTAATTTTTGTAGAAATTTCTCTAATTTTAGTTGATATTCTATTTGCTGCTATATTATTATTATTATTTATATTATTAATGAACTGTAATTGCATTGATCTTACTTTACGAATCGATATTATTTAAAAAAACACTAATATTGTTGTTGACTACTAATCTAGAATATTCTATGTATATAAACATATATATAATTGTAGAGCAAGAAGAGGAATTTATCGAAAAGGATATTCTTTGCTAAATCTTTTGCTTTTTCTAGATGTCTGAATGAATATTTCCGCCATATTCATTCCAGAAAACTTGCTGGGATTGTTCCAATGTAGATTTTGATCATAAACCAAAACCATCGTGCGTCGGTAGCACAGTGGTTAGGACTCTCGCCGACCATGTACATGGTCCGAGGTTCGATTCCCTGCCGACGCATACCTGATATCTATGGTCGGTCTGCAAAATTTGGGCTACCGATATCCATGCTGAAAATTCCATACTTGTACCAAAAATACGGTGTAGAATCAAGCTGTAATCAAAAATAAATAAATAAAGATAAAATCATTTGGTGTATCATTACAGACCAAGGAATATTTACTAGACATCTATTTCATATGTTCCAGAATTCATTTAGCATAGAGTATTCAGTTGAAGAGTTCTACCTGCTTAATTTACCACTTGTTTTTTGTTTAAATTCGTGTTTTATACTCCTCAGTAACGCGTACCCTCGAGGCCAATTGGGATCAGACCCAGGACCTTCAGACTTCAAGGCTATCCCATTGACAATTCATTCAATAGGACTGGAGTTTTTATTGACTTATCAGGAATTAAAAGGAGTTGGAACTCCCGAATTATTGAATGCCTGCTCAAGTAACTGTCTAAATATTCAACTAGATGTCCTCGTAAAAACCTGAGAGCCCTAGGATCATAGGTGTAAACTGCTGGTCAGTCTTCAACATAGCTGGTCCACATAGTTGTCCAACACCTCTCAACCAAATGACTTTAGTTTATGCCGACATCAACAATGAAACTGATCTATAATCTAAATTGATTAATTATTTTATTGATTAATAGGCGTTAATTCATTTTTGTTTTTGTTTTTTCAGTTTTATTGTTTCGAAATTATGCGATCAGCTATTTGGATCTATATTTTAGCATACTGTTTGTATTGTCTCACAATGATTGAGGGTAAGTTTAGTAATAATCGTGTGTTTTTTTTATGCGAACATATATGACTATATGTTGAGCAGTATGTTCCCTCATTGGTCATTCGGGTGTCTGTTATAGTTTATATCCTTACTGTTGATCTCAACATGATTGAAGGTACATTGTGAAATATTCAAGTATTGGTTTGTAGGGATTTGATTGATTGGTTACGGGATTTCATCATGAGCTAACATCGGTTACAGAACAATTGGAAAACCTGCAGAGAGTACTGTACGGCTGTCTCGTCCCAGCTTGAGACTCTTCGTATTACGCACCCTCTGGGGTTCGAGACCAGAACGAAACAGCTGTCCAGTACTCCCTGCAGGTTTTCCAGTGGCTCCCCCAACCAATGTCAGCTCATGATGAGATCCTGTAAGCAGTCAGTCGAATCCCTACTTGAACCAATACTTGAATATTGTCAGTACCTTGATGTATCGTGCTAGAAAAATTTGCACAACCCCGAAACTCTAAACAATGTAATCAGGAAAATGGACAACGTTTTACCCCAAACATTTTTTTAAGGTCTTGATAGGGAGAAAAGATAGAAAGAAATGTCTGGAAACTGTGTGGAAGAAGCGCATATGCATCATTTTACCGTTTAAAGGAGACACAGCAATTGAATTGCTGACATCGAAACTTCAAAAAATCATAGCTAAAACATTCTTTGCAGCAACATTGTGTTTAAAATTCGCCATTCGTTATATAATTCCAACTCAGGTGAAGGGTAAGCTACCAAGTCTCGCCTCCTCATCATTGTGCATTTGTAAATTTAACTGTTCATGTGGAGACAGCTACACATAGGTAGAACAACTCGAAAAGCCCACCGTCGCCTTCTGGAGCATTGTTCAACATGGTTAAGTAAATTAGTCGTCAGGTCAATCAAAGATTCTACACTGGCACACCTAGTGGATATGGAGCTTTTAAAATTCTATACAGGATGCCACCTCAACTCCGTAGATTGGTACGTCTTCAATTGGTAAGCATATAGCTGAGGCAGTTGGCAAAAAGAATTTTCAACCCAATCTCCCTCCCTCCCTTGACCTTACCTCCCTCAACCTAAAATAGTTATCTCTCCCGGTGACACCGGATAACTGCAAATATTGTCTTATTATTTGATTTGATTTGATATTGTCTTATTACATTTATATTTTATTTTATTTGTAGTGCTAACTGCATTATCAATATCAATATTCTCGGTTTAACAGTTTATCGTTATTATTATTATTATTATATTAATGTATGTGTAAAACTTGGGCATTAATTCCATATTAGTTTGTTTATCAGATGTATCACATAGTGAAACAGTATTATTATTTACTGGATGACACATCTTCGAACAAAATTTATTGTTCATAATCATATCAATAGTAATCACACGACTTCGAAACTTCAGTTTTATAGTTTTCTTTGTTTTCTCCTATTTGTCGTCGTAGGGGTAGTCGAATTTTCCAGATATCAGGGACAGGTGTTGAATCATTCCTATTACATGTATTCGCAGTTGATTCGGTAAACAAAGCTTCCGTTATCAATCTTTTCCTACGCCCCGTAACATTCGATTTTAAAACTGTCATCCTATACCATCCAGCCTATTGTATGGTTGTCTGTAATTGCATGTAGTGAGTGGTATAGCTGAACTAACTATTCTCTAGATTTCTTATCTTATTTGGGTCGACCAATCTAGATTTTGCTGCTAGGTTTTTATGTTCAGCTAGTCTGACTGCCCTGTTCTACTACTTTGACCTATGTATATGACCTGACAATCATTCCAGCTGGGTGTTAGATAAACTAAATTGCTTTGTTTTAAAAGCTCCCCAGGATCCTTTAACTGACAAAGCTTATTTCTAATTGAGTTTGTGGACATTTTGAATGCTAGCCACTTTTATTCCTGCCTTGTTAAGAATTCCGAGGTTCCTTTTTTGTATGGGATTACTACTGATGATTTAGATTCCTTATTGTTGGTGTCGTCATTATTATTATTATTATTATCACTATAGCTAATATCATTGTTTATTTTATATTTTTATTATTATTATTTTTATATTATCTAATCGGTATAGGACAATCGCTATTTTCTCCTCTACCCCTACTGTTATGCACATTCTACCTGTACACTCACCATCGCCTAGATTACATAAACACTTGGATGGATGTCTCCTTCTTATTATTATTATTATTATTATTATTATAATCACCTCGACTGCTATCCATTAATTCACACCCTGAACTCTGATCCTGTATATTCCATTAACCACATTAATTCAGATGTCTATAACTAATACTTCATTATGTGAAAAATGTAAATCCTCAAGAGAATTTACCGAAAATACCTATTTGCTTGCTTAAATCATTCTTGTTCTATAATTCTCTTTCCGTCATAATCACCCATAATGTCATTAAAAGTCTCTCTGATCTGATATTTAACGTTTTAATCTTTTAACAACCAGTCAAGGTCAAGGTCAAGAGGAAAGATGATTGTATCACTCAGGCGGGATTTAAAAAGGTCACCTGATTTTGAAGCAAGTGCTCAGTGTGTTATCTCGAAAGACAATGAGATCATCCATCTCAGAGAACACAACAGGATCACCTACATCCCTTTTTAGAGTCCGCGACACTTCAGAGTCATTTAGTCTGTGTGTTTGATGCGTTTCCTTACCATTTTGGACTAACCAGCTTAATAGAGGACAATATTCATCATTTCAAACACTGATGACGTGTCTTCTCCCAGTACGGACTCTTTCATGATGTCTGGTGAATGTTCACCAGCAGCGGAATCCAGAGTATGGATTTCGTCCCGTTTTTGGTGTTTGAAAATATGGCTAGCTGGATTCGATTCTTGGTGGGGACACCATCACTCATTGAGGATTGTAGGTGGTGTATCCTGCTGACGACTGCCAAATAGAATGAAATGCATATTCACTAAATAACACATAACATTGATTCGTATTCTTTTTTCATAGTCCTTATTAAGAATGAACAATCAGGGCAACTGATTGAAACCTATTACAACAGCAATGTATTTTTTGATGGTTATTTGGGTAAATAGTCTTATCATGATTAATGATTTTTAACCTCAATACTAATGCGTGTGATAAATCATGTGTTAGAGAAGAAGTGACTAGAAATCGACAGAACTTAGGATTCGTGGGGTAGAAGTTTCCCTCCCCCAGTAGCTAAACGGTCAAAAGATTCGCCTTCCAAACTGAAGGTCCCGAGTGTGGCCCTCGGTAGAGTGGCAATTGTTGGAGAGTCCCAAACTAGTCCAGTACTCTCTTGTTTTCGGTGATTCCCTAACTTATATCAATCCGTGATCAAACTTGAGATTAACTGCAAGGTGTTTTCGTGCGTAATGAATAACAAATGGTGCAATCGATATTTCAACTGTGTAAAAAATCGATGAAATACCTTTAAAACAATCAGGTGCAACAATTATATATTTGTAAAATCTCAATGAAATTGAAATGAGTAATTCCAACGTTTCCTGCGTCCGCCAATCTGGTTCGAACTTCTTCAGTGAAATTAATCGAAATTCATATAACACAGGTTTATATATAAAAAGGGGGACATCTGGTGTTTTTAAAAACTTTGTCCAATCATATGAGTCATGAAACAGGCATCAGCATGTATAATAAACAAAATTGTATCAAGTGTGATCAAAATTTGACCTCACTCTTTCAAAAATTAGTCTACATTTGTTAAACACTTTAAACAGAGTGTACTTTTCATCGGTACACGTTCAACTAAAAGTTCATGGTCGTAGATAACTGAATATGAAGAGTATATATGTGTATATGCAGTATACACTGGTGTGTGTATGTGTGTGTGTGGGTAAACAGTTGTAAAACATTCGTTAGCTGCTCCTTAAGAAGATATAGACAATCGGAAATTTTGACGAAGTATGATTAATTATTGATACATATCCACTTTTTGTATATATCAATCAGGATTTGGCATGTATCAGCTAACAAGATCACACCTTCACATCTGTTCAAACTATTGGGATTTACCCCATATAGGTAGGGCTTCCACAATCAATCTTTCTTTATACGAACTGAAACCTTTCTGTAGAACCTTAGTCCTAACACCAAAGTCGATTTTGTGTCCCGTTTCTATCGAATGTACTGCAGTCCAATCGCTAATCTGTTTTCTAGCTTCTTTAAGTTTGCAGCGGTCTTTGGAACCAAATTTAAACACTGTTTATGCTCCTTCACTCTTATTTCTACCTGTCTGGAAGTCGCTCCTACATATACTTCGTGACGGTTCCCACAGTTGATCTGGTACACACAATTCTGTTGGTTTTCTTCTATTTTATCCATAACCTTCACCAGTGATGAAGAGCGTAAGGTGTTAGTTGCACGAAAATACACTCTTATGTTATGATCGTTAAGGATTCGCTGTATCTCATCCGATGTTTCTTTGCGGTAAGGAATCACCGCTGTACTAACCCAATTCTTAACAATAGACTTCGATCCATCCTTATCTTCACATTTTAAATATTTTCTTATGAAGGCTTCGGATAATTATTTGATTCAAGAGTGGATTGAACCAGGTGTAACATTTGAAATGTTTGCCGTATTCCACTAAATAGGCAGTCGAAAATCACACAAGTCCGAGTACAACATCAGCTACTGGGATAAGTTCAAATTACAACTCACTACCTGTGTTTCAGCATGACAAAGAGGCGGAAATGAAAGGTAAAATAATACTGTAAACATTTCAAGTTTTACAATTGGCTCTTTCAAAGGTGTTTTATAGAATTATACAGACATCTTGAATATCTGTTTGCGCCATTTGTTATATTATGCGCGAAAATACCTCGTGATTATCTTTATTATCTCCGTTAAGTCACATGCTCAATTATTTTACCGCCATTTTTGAAAGTGTGCCATTTTCATTTTAATTACATAAACACGATCAAACAAAATCAATGGAGTAATCATTATTGTTATTTATTTATTTTATAGCTGGTCGAAAAGTAATCTTCAGAGGTCCTCAATCTTATTCTGGTTACAGAGGAAGCGGAGGCGGTGAAGTGCGACACGCAGGACCAGCTGCTCGCAGAGTTGATATTAGTAATGTTCAACTGTATGGTGCTAGGAAGAATGATGCAACATATCGTGAAGGTTTACAGGAATTAGCTGGATTAATGTAATGATAACTATACATCCATGATGTCATTTACTCTGCTTAACACTAATTGATTTTCTTTTACGTTATATACATTTACCATGTGAATACAATAAATTTCATCAAAAAATATTTTCATTTACAGTATACTGATCGATTCTAAAATGTATACATATATTGCTTTGGTTCGTCAACCAGTACACTCCAATTTTCTCTTAGATTGGCGTAAATAACTTTTAGGTGGTCATTCAGAGTTCCAGAGTATATTTAATCTCGGGAAAAATGTGTCTAACAACAAAATTCTAGCCTTACCCATTAACGCCTATCGCTAGACTCAAATCCTAATATACTTCATAAAACCTTAATGATATACTTCTCGACGAATACCAGCATATGTCTACAAGGAACTGGAATTTATTTGTAAGACAGTTTTTAACAAGGAACTTATTTTTTTAATAATTGAACCCTATTTTAAATCCTTTTTCTGTGGATATAGCGTGTTTTTGTCGCCTAAATTAGTATGGTCTACTTTGATTGGTTGCTTCAAGGTCATTAATTAAATTAATCAATAAATTAAATTTCAAGGCAAAATATATAGACAAACAGAAGGTGTAGCAATTGGGTAGATCACCAATATCCCCTGTGGTAGCAGATATCTTTATGGATAGGTGGGAAAATGTTGCTCTTAATACATTTCATCCTACTCCAAAATTATGGTGGATAACACTTTCACAGTGTTAAAAACAGAATATGTCTCTAGCATCTTGACACACATAAACTCACTAGCGGAGGGAATAAAATTAACGTTTGAATCCGAAAATGAACAACGAGAATTAGTTATGGAGTTAGATTGCAAAATAAAACGAATCGAAGAAGGTCAACTACACACTAGTGTTGATAAAAAACCAACACATTCTAATAGATATTTAGACTTTAATTCATCTCATCTGTTAACTGTTAGGTAGGGCTTAGTTAAATGTCTAACAAACCGAGCAGTAGCACTAAGTAGTACAAGAAAAGACCTAAATGATGAAATAAAGCAGACAGAAGAAGAAGTGTTGGTGTTAAATAACTAACTATCCTATCAAATTCATTAGGAAGATCAGTAAGGGTCAAAAGCAAAATAAAAATAACTTTGAAACTAGTAATGATAACATAAATAAGAAAGAATATAAGTCATCTACAGTTTCGCCATATCAAGAGGGGACATCTGAGACCCTCCGTAGGAAGCAGGAATTAGGGTGGTGGTGGCATTCAAACCTACAAACTCACTCAGGTAGAACTAGCTCTGTAGACTAAAGGACCACGTAGGTGGACCCAATTAGACAAAATAATATAATTTACAAAATACCACCTTGCAATGACTGTGAGTGAGTTCAACTACGTAGGTCAAACTAGTATGTCGGGGGTAATCAGATTGTTGGAACATAAGAATTTAACTAAGGACAGAATGGTTGAACCCGAGAAGATGAGTAATTTAGAAAAAAGCTCAGCAACAGCAGTGCATATATTAACACACAACCACACAATAGGGTGGGAGAGGGTTAAAAATTCTGAGATGCAATATAGTTAGGTGGAGAGAGACAGAGGTTGATTACTGAATACTGCCTGGTTCATCGAATCTACACACCCAACACATGCAACAGGAATGACTCAATGCAAATACCACAGATGTGCATGGAAGATATTATTACCACCAGTCAGTCAAATCACAGGAGGATGATAAATAATCTTAAAATTCTATTTCAATTCACATACATTATAACATTCTAACAAGTTACTTATTTTGACTATAAAAACACTCGTCTTATTTCCCATCTGATTGTAATTGATCAATAACACCCATATCATTATTTCTGAATATACTTAATCTTATCTTATTGATTTTATTCAAATTTCTAATCATCAGTTTCACTCATGTATATAAATGAAGCAAGAAAGTTGTGTGAGTGAGTGGCTTGATTTGATTATGAGTGGCAATAAGTTGTGCTCGAAACGTGGTCAGCAGTAAATATTACTTACTGTATAACACTATGAGACTTTATCAAAATAACAATTTTATCCATAATGGAGTTATACTCTACCACCACAGTGTTCAAGTTTTATACTTATATCAAGATCTGTGAGTCAGTCTTTCTTTAACTTTGCACATCATTCAATGTTTAACTACTCTCAACTTTTAGTCTGATCTAATTCGACTTCAGTTAGCTTTGTGGAGGTATGTTTTAAAAAAGTAAACTTTAATCTCTTCAATCGATAGGTGTTTGAACCCTTATCGATTTAATTAACTTACATCTTATATATATATATATACTTCTTCTACTTTCTGCACCAATCACGTTCTAGTTTCACTAAATCCCATAATTTAGCTGAAAATAATTACTACTTTTTTTAAGTACTGTCGTCATGTTTAGTAGATGTATAAAATAAAGGATGTAATCGACTATATTACAGTACATTCGATGGTGACACAGTGGTTAGGACTCTTGCCAGCCATGCACATGGTCCGAGGTTCGATCCCCTGCCGACGCACACTTGATATCTATGGTCGGCCTGCAAAATTTGGGTTAGTGATATCACATGCTGAAAATTCCATACTTGTACCGAAAATACAGTATGGAATCAAGCTGTAAATCAAGAAAATTAAAAAAAATAATGTAGCAGATGTAAGTAAAGACTGCAGGGCTATTTGCATCCTATAATAAAGATAGATAGCTTTCCTTGGTACAGAAATTGTCTTTTCGAGATGTGGTCTTTCTTTACCGTGACAAGTGATAAAGTTCTCCGGATAACCATTAACTAGCATATAGAAACAACAGACTTCTATCTTCGCCTACCATGGACTACATGACCTATTTAAATATGATTGGTCATTAGTATGTACTTTTGTTTTTTATTTAACTGAGTAATTTTCATGAACTTTATTTTATTATTGTTTACCATGTTAGTTGTAAAGCTGTTGTAAAGAAACTACGAAATGACTGTATCATCTCGCAAAATTTGTGTTCTAAATGCCTTTTTCAAATAATTTAATATGTGTGTATATAAATATAGTCAACAAAGGTACATGTTTCGAGGACGAATGTTATCAGCGACAATCAATGAACCAACAAATCAAATAGACTAGGTATAAGTTCAAGGTTGAAAATAACGAAAATTATAATGATTGTGAAATAATAACGATGATGTGGTGTAAACTTAAAAGTGCTATTGGTGAATGATTATCAAATAATAATAATAATTTTCTATAGTTTGGTTTGTAAGGGTTTGTTATGTTATTACGAGTTGATCACGGACTGATATCAGTTAGCGAACCATTGAAAACCAGGGAGTACTGGACAGTTGCTGTTTCATCCTAGTTTGGGAGTCATCGACAGTACGCACCCACTGCCTGGGTTCGAACCCAGGACCTGATGCTCACTAGTGACTTGCTACAGGTTGGAGTTTCCTGAGTCCACATGAGCAGGTGAACTCATAAATACACATTGATGAAGCCATCTTTGGTAATTTCTTTCTTTGACTCGTTGTGTGAGTACGGGTTTAGGTGACAAGCTGAGTACCAGTTCAGCTGCAGGAATTTTTCTCTCTACTGCTCTTTTAAGTCGACATTTTAGAATGTCAGTTGCAATCTGCCCTTTACAACTTAATTTAAGATACAAAGTTTTTTTTTATCTACGGTAACCATCATTACCCTTGTGGTGAGAGCAGCCTGCTAGCCAATTGGTTGACATTAATTTACGTCAATGTCTAGGTCACTAATATGGGCCGTGAGAAAATATGAACACCGCTGTTTCAACAACCAATCACAGCAAACTTAAATGTGGGCGAATATGATTCGCAGATAGATGGCTCCACATTCCGAGGAACTCGAAAACAACCAATCAGAGGACTGCGTTTGTCTACTTGACTAGGCTATAAAAATGTATGTGAAATTCATATAAATACGTGTTGATTTCCGTAATAAAACGACCTGTTGCCTGGCCCTTGTCTTCTGTTGTTACACCCTAGGTCTAGGTATCGGCATATGTATTTTTGTTCTGTCGCATCTTACACTTGTTCCACACCACACTGTTTGATATAATTCTAATTTGCCCTTACTGTTTGGCTATTTTATGCTTAAATTAATGGATTCATGATTGTACAGACTGAAGAAGAGTAACTTTATTGAAGCCACAATTTTTCACTCTAACTATTTGTATACAATTGGTGGATGGTGGCTAGCAGTGGAATCCAGGATGAAGCGCATTTCGTCCTATTTGGGACTCGTCAGCTGGATGTACCTGCATTTCTCAGTGAGTGATGATGTTCCCACTGAGGCTCGAACCCAGTGCCCATAGTTTCAAACGCCAAAGCGTTATCCACTAGACCACTTGGGCCACGAGAGCCACCTCTTGTGTTCGGAAAAAATTATGGAAACTTCAAACTACTTATACACTTGTAAGTAGGATAAAATTAAAAGTAGAATTAGCAAATCCACGAAATTAAGACTAATGTCTTGAAACTTTAATGTCACCTTTTGAGCTAACTTAATCCAGGATTACAAGACCACTTTGCTTCAGTATTGACAGAATTACAAGGAGCTTATTTCGATGGCAACGTTTATTAGAGTAAAATTGGATATTACTGCGTCTGAATGGTTTCACGTACATCTTTGAATATTCATGACAATCTAAACATTCTCTTAAGAACTGTACCTCTGCCTTTGCTGCTGCAAGCTTGACGGAGTAACTCAGAAAACTGTCCAGGTCCTTCCCCATCGATAGAAGAGTAAAAATGGATAAGATTTTCAGAATAGGATGGGAGCTTTTAGTTCAGGTGGACGATTTTGACTTAGTTGTGTTCTCTGACCTACCTAGATGGTTTATTTGAGAAGCTGTCATTGCTTCAACACTGTGCAACGTCTTCAGTGCATACTTCATTTTGAAGTGAGCGTTTATATTTCTCCACGTGTGTTTTAGTTACCTCTCCTGGTCACCTTGAAAGTGACTCTTTGGTTGTTTTTATGTGTTTTCACAACCTCTAGGCTACTTGTATTGGAACTGATTGTTTCCTTGACTTGAACTTTAAAACCTTGTGTGTGAGATTTCCTTCTTACCGGTTGGTAAATTTTATCTGTCTTAGATATGTCTATTGATTACCGATTCACTGGAATACCAGACTTCTTAGAATTCTCTAGTATTCTTGGTGTCTCCTAGGTCTAATATTTGAACGTTGATTGTCCCAGTCGAACTGATATCCGTGGTTGTCTGTCTGTATGCAGTGAAGCGATATCGAGGGGGTGGATATCATGTCTTTTGACAGCTGGTTTGTGTTCATGGATGCTAAGACGATGAGGGCGTCCACTGTGTCCAATGTAGTGTTTTTCTCAGTCGTTGCAACTTATTTTGTAGATGATGTTGGTTTTATCCTCTTTCGCTGTTGAATCTTTTGGCAGGCACTGCACTCAGCCCTCTGTGTGTGAAGAATGCAGACAAGAGCAACCAATCACGTTCAAGGTCACCAGAGAGATAACTCATAAACTCGTAGAGAAATCTAAAAGACCACTTCAATAAATTGAAGTAGGCGCTGAAGATGTTGCCTAGTAAGACAGTGGAAGCTTCTCAAATAAACCACCATCCAGCTAGCTCAGAGAACACAAAACTACATCGAAAGATGGGAGCATTTATCTCATGGTTTCATCTAAGTGGTTTCAGAAAACAGTATGCGGCAGAATATACGCCTTATATCTTAGGGAAAATTAAAATTACAGTTGCATCGAGGGGAAATTTTGTCAACATAGTCATTACTAAGCTGTACATTCATGAACATATAGTAAGGCGATGAGAATGCCCTAGGACTATTTCCAGTCGAGGGTCAAATTATGTGTGGGTAAGAAATATAATCAAAAAACAAGCATTGAGGTAGTCGACTGTTTAATATGGCCACTATAAATGAAAAATACATAGCGTTGGCCTGAATTTTGGGATAGCTAATGTTTCAACTCTTCGCCGGTAGTTCAGTGGTCCGGGGTTCGATCATAGACCACTGGACGCACACCTAAACGTCGCTAAGCCTGTAGTAAGCGGGTAGTAAAGAGGGAAGGTTGGGCTAAGTGAGGCTAGTAACCCCACCTATTAAGAATAACACAACTGCTACCAAACCTTCAGAGCTCTATCTTGACAACTATTATGTACTCGTCGCTAAATTATTGTTATGGACTGGTCGAGAAATTAATAGTCCTGACGCAAGAAGGCGGAAATCAGAAGACCACTAGGTTTGCGATGATACTTCTATTGTCCAAACACAAGGAGACGAAAATAAATGGTCTCACACCAAAGTGATAAGTAAGTAAAGTAGTTCACACAAATTGTGTGAGCGAAATATATATGACAAGGGTGTGAATAATCATTAGACAGTCTTAACATGAATGGCTAATTATAATGAAGTATCGAACCATATATACATAACAAATATAGCAGACATGTCAACAACTACCATATATGGATATATGTCACTAAGCAACGGACTGTCAACAAACACTCATATTATATATAATATAATATCAGGAGAATATACATTGTTAAAGGAGACAAGTTCATACAAGTGAAATGGTCACAGACTAAGCGAGCAAACAGAAAGAGAGACCAACATACACACACACAAATATATATATATATATATATATATATATATATATATATATATATATATATATATATATATGGATACATATCAACAACCCCCTATGTTCCACTGGGAACATAAAGGAACAAAATAGAAAATATTATAAGTGTTTCATCTATGCCGAGATGTCGTGATCTCACTCATTTTAAGAGGTTTTATCAAATCTTGCATAGAACATTGAAGGACAGATAATTATGTAATGAATGTACATTTAAAAACTAACGATATAATATTACTGAAGGGAGAACAACGTGTGTATAGTTAGCAAAAATTAGCAGATAGCGGGCTAAATATTTAACCATTTATTGATTGAAGTGCAATTTACAACGGAGCATGCACGGAAAACGGTTCTGAATGCAGCAATCAAGACTCAATGTTGCAATGATATCCTCCTCAATGCATTTGATAATATTAATTTCATAATACAATATAATCAGGAAAACTGTATCAATCAGACTACAGGGGAGGAGGAAATATCGCCATGGAGACGAAACTTCTTTAATTTTACAACACAGATTAAATAATTTAACGGGCTATACTGAACGCATGAATAATGTAGCAGATGTAAGTAAAGACTATGGGCCCATTTGTATCCTATAAGGGGGAGCGGATGAAGATATCAAAACTAGCCAGCCAGCCAGCTAGCCAGAATAGGAAATGCAAGATATGTCTTCATCAACCTGAAACCAGTCTGGAAATCTTCCGATTCAATTCCTCAGCCAGCCAACCAGCATGAGGAACAAGTTCGGATTATGTTCAACACAAATGTGAAGTCAGTCAGTTCTTCTCTACGGATGAGAAACTTGCACTGTGTGTGAATCACGAGAAACGTCTCCAACAAGCCAGTGCAGACTTTTATCAACAAATGCCCACTTCGCTAGCTGGCTCCATACTGAAGATCGAATGGTAGGTTAGCCAGAAAGAATTAGCAATAAGAAACTCTGGTGTTGAACGAACCAACCAAGAGCCGACTGCTCAACAAATAGTAGGAGAAAATGGGGATGGATATGGCAAACACCATTGACGAGGCCGTCGAATGATATCGCATTCAATGCTGCAGGTCATCGCTTGAGTGGAAGGTGAAGGGGAAACGAGAGACGATTAGGCCGTCAGTATCGTCAGTGACATGGGGGAGAGATCGTGAGAGGAGATGAAAGACTATGGTCAATCGTGGACCCAGATGAAGAGGACATCACAAAATAGGCGAAAGTGAAGATGCGTTGTTGAGTCCCTGTGCTCCACTAGGAACCAAAAGGAATTATAATAATAAGGTCTTTTTCAGATGCGAACAGTCTGAATAAAAGAAGGCCTAGGTAACTATTTAACAAACAGAGCGATAACACTAAGTAGTACAACAAAAAAAGCCCTAAATGATGAAATGAAACAGATAGGAGAAGAAGCGTTAGTGTTAAATAACTGAGTATCCTATAAAATTCATTAGGAAGATCAGAAAAGGCCAAAAGCAAAAGAAAAATAATGGTGAAACTCATAATGCTAACATAAATAGGAGAGAATATAAGGCATCCATTTGCAGTTTTACTATATTAGGAGAGGGCATTTGAGACGAGACCCTACGTAGGATTCTCAACAAAGAAGGAATTAGGCTGGTGGTGGCATTTAAACCTACAAACTCACTCAGGTAGGACGAGTTCTGTAGGCTAAATTGACCCCGTAGACTGACCCAATTAAACAAAATGATATAATTTACTAAATACCTTGAAATGACTGTGTGTGAGGTCAACTACATAGGTGGAACTAGTAGATCGAAGGTAATCAGATTGTCGGAACATAAGAATTTAGTGGCTGAAGTAAGAATGGTTGACCCCACTCGCGAAGATGAGTAATTTAAAAAAAAGCTCAGTGATTGCACTGCACTGCACGCATTAACACACAACCACAAAATAGATTGGGAGAGGGTTAAAATGCTAAGAAGTAATATAGGTAGGTGAATAGAGAGAGCGAGAGAGAGGTTGATTACTGAATCCTGGTTCATTGTGTCTACACCCAACACATGCAATAGGAGTGCCTCAACGCAAATTCCAGAGATATGGCAGATATTATTATCACTAGTCAAATCAGAGGAGGATTATAAATAATGCTAAAATGTAATCAATTCAATTCACATTATAACATTCTAACAAGTTATTTATTTTATTATAAAGAAACATATGATTTTCCATCTGATTGACTAACAACACTCGTCTCATTTCCCATCCTATTGTATTTTATTGGTAATACTAATAGTGTTTCCGAATGTAATTCTCTTCCTTTCTGTTTCACGTATGTCTTATATTGATTTTATTTATTCAGATACCTAAATCATCAATTTTTACTCATGTATATAAATGAAGCAAGAAAGTTGTGTGAATAGTGCCTTAATATGATTATGGGTAGCAATAATAATCTGTGCTCGAAACGTGGTCATGAGTTGATATTACTGTATAACGAAACTGTGTGATTTATCAAAATAAAATCTTATCTATAATGGAGTTATACACTACCACCATAGTGCCTAAGTTTTATCCTTAAACCGTTGACTTTCTTGATTACCATATATGGACATTGAACAGATCACCTATTGTGATCTGAAACTTTGGCGAGTTCTCACCTTGATTTGTGTAATTTGCAATTTATGAATTTGATTCTAAGACATAGATCCATATGTACTTGGTAGCACTGTGTGGTGCAACACAGTGAATAATGCAGCATACCTTTGCCTTTTTATTTACTGAAATGCAAACTTGGTACATTATGCGCACCAAGTAATGCACCACCTAAACGAGGCTTTGATTTGAAATATGGTCCACAGGACCGTATAGCGGCGTTCTCATGGTGTTTCCCGTGACCAAATCAAGTTAATACGCTATTCACTCCGTTGGGATTCTGCAGCCCATGTACACCATACGTCTGGAATCAAGGTTCCCCAGCCCCCTTAGACAGACCTGCATGTCTATGAGTCCAGTTGTAAGCACCAGATATCCTGATTCGCCGTTTCACTATTATGAGGAACACTCCTGCCCTAACATGAAGGCAGTAAATAGAACTTACTTGATTGAGACCATGAACATGTGGACATATGAGAGGGTAGGATGGAGAAGATTTGTAGCTCATGTGAGTGATTTTGATGTTGTTGTGTTCTCTGAGCTGAATAGTCAATTTGAGAAGCTTTCGTCGCTCTACTAGGCTACATCTTCAGTGAATACTTCAGTTTGTTGAAGTGAGCTGTTAGATTTCTCCACGAGCTTATTAATCATCTCACCTGGTCACCTTGACGAGATTGGTTGTTTTTGTGTGTTTTCACAGATTCTAGGCTACTTGTACTGGAATAGATTGTTTCTTTGACTTGAAATTTGACCCTTTGTGTGTGAGGTTTCCTTCTAACATTGACGACACATTTGTAATAATCAAAAGAAACGAGTTAGATAAAACTCACAACTTCATAAAAAACGTCTTCAACTACATCAGATTCACAAGAGAAGAGGAATCCGAGAACAAAATACCATTTTTGGACGTCTTAGTCAAGCGAACAACCACAGGGGAATTAGAAACTCAAGTTTATAGGAAATCAACTCACACAGACCAAATCCCGAATAACAACAACAACAACCCAATAACACACAAAAGGAACTGCATACAAACAGTATTCAAGAGGGCAAGGACTCACTGCAGCACTCCCACATTAAGGAAAATTGAATAAAGATTTCTCTTGGATGTCTTCCAAAAGAATAAATATCCAAGGAATTTCATCAAGAGACATATACCCCCAACCCAACCTACCAAAGCAAAAGCCACCAAGGAAAGCACAGAGAAAATCGCCTTACCATACATAAAGGATATCTCAGAAATCACTACAAGACTCTCCAAACCTTTAGGAATTGACGTCACACACAAACCAACAAAGTCGCTTCAATCAATTCTATGTCAACCGAAAGACTCAACAGCGAAAGAAGATAAAACCAACATCATCTACAAAATAATTTGTAACAACTGCGAAAAACACTACAATGGCCAAAGTGGAGGTCCCCTTCGTCTTCGTGTCCATGAACATAAACTAGCCGTCAAAAGACATGACATACGCTCCCTGATAACACTACATACAGACAACCACGGGCATCAATTCGATTGGAACAACCAACGTTCAATTATTAGACAGAGGAAACAGCAAGAATGCTAGAGAATTTTTAGAAGGCCGCCTGGTATTCCATTGAATCTTCAATCAATAGACACATCGAGATACACAAAATTTATCAACCGATAAGAAAGAAACTTCACACACGAAGGGTTAAAGTTGAAGTCAAGGAAACAATCAGTTCCAATACAAGTAGCCTAGATAATGTGGAAACATACAAAAACAACCAGAGTCACGTCCAAGGTCACCGACCGGGAGAGATGATTAATAAACTCGTGGAGAAATCTAAAAGCTCACTTCAGTAAATTGAAGTATGAGCTGAAGATGGCACCCAGTATGGTGATGAAAGCTTCGCAAATTAACCATTCACCTCAGAGAACAAAACCACATCAAATAAAGGAAGGCCCAGTTAGATGTCTAACAAACCGAGCAATAGCATTAATTAGTACATCAAAAATACCTAAATGCTGAAATGCAACATATATGGAACAAGAAGCGTTGCTGTTAAATAACAAAATATCCTATAAAATTCATTAGGAAAATCAGAAAGGGTCAAAAGCAAAGTAAAAATAATGGTGAAGCTAATAATGATAACATAAATAAGAAATAATATAAGACGCCTACAGTTTTACTATATAAGGAGTGGACATCTGAGATCCTATGTGTAGGATTCTCAGTAAAGCACGAATTAGCTTAGTAGCATTCAAACCTACAAACTCACTCAGGTAGGACAAGTTCTGTAGGCTAAATGACCCCGTAGACTGACCCAATTAGACAAAATGATATAATTTACAAAATACCTTGAAATGACTGTGTGTGAGATCAACTATATAGGTGAAACTAGTAGATCGAGGGTGATCAGATTGTCGGAACATAAGAATTTAGTGGCTGAAGTAAGAAGGGTTGACCCCACTCGCGAAGATGAGTAATTTAGAAAAAAGCTCAGTGATTACACTGCACTGTGCGCATTAACACACAACCACACACACACAGAGTTAAAATTCTAAAGTGTTATATAAGTAGATGGAGAGTAAGAGAGATTGATTACTGAATCCTTGTCCATCGAATCTAGACTTAACACAACACATGCAATAAAAGTAACTCAATGTAAATACCAGAGATATGCATGGAAGATATTATCACCACCAGTCAAATCAGAGGATGATAAGTAATATTAAAATGTATTTCATCGATTCCCATTATAACATTCTAACAAATTACTTATTTTGACTATATAAAAACATCTTATTGACTAACAACACTCGTCTTATTTATTTGCCATCCTATTGCATTTTATTGATAACACTAATATTATTACCGAAAGTACTTTAGCTTTCTTTCTGTTTCGCACAAGGGTTATTCTGAGCCCAGACAGCTGAAGAGGATAGCTGAAAATAGGAAAAAGTGGAGAAGTGTTGAAGTGAAGCCTTATGTTCATAATATTATTATGATAAATGCTGAAATCACTTCCAAATAAGAAGTGGTTTTAGTTTGTAAGGGTCACATGTGAGTGTACTACTGACGATGGTAAACGAAGCCGATAAAACTATCCAGCATTGTTCGTTGACTTACATTCTTTCTCTAACTGATGTTAATTCGTATTGAAATATTCTTTGAAAGTGATCAAAGATCGTACTACACATATACTATGACATCAATGTGTGTTGCTTTTCACTCTTCACAAGATGATCCTACCCATAATTAAGTGACAGTGTAAGCGCAATATATCGCTTGAAATTAAGTCACGCGTAGATAAAGGCTATCCCGGTCTAGAACAAACAAGAAGCCGGTCACTGTTTCTACGGTACTATTAATAAACAAATCAATAATTATGTATACAACAAATCTTAATGGTTTCAAGAGTACAAAGCACAACGTTTAACAGAAAGCAAGGTACCACCGCTATCAGAGCGGAATAACGTTAAAGCCAAAATTGTGAACTAGCCGGAACCAGACACACAACCGTTCAGGTAAGCAGTCAGTAGAAGAATGAACCCAAGTAAGGCGTGGTATAAAACAGAGAGCGGTTAACAGATAGACCGAGCATAAGCACAAAGATAGAATTTAATTGGCTACTTAACCAGGTAGGAAGATACAGATGGAGATCAATAAATAAGATAAATCTCTTTACCTTGGTCATAATAATGTTCTTTCTAGTCTTTATTTTATTTTACCACTTGAATTCTTTCCACTTCACTTCACATCTTCATTCTTATCGTAATCGTACTCGTAATTTTCAAAATTTTTAGACAACACTTGACATTTTTGTTATAAAACAATCTTTAATATTTTTGTAATTTATCCACTTCAACTCTACCCCTTATAACTTTTATCACATATATACGTACATTGACTTAGCAATTATTTAGTGCCACTTAATAACCTTTTTCTGTAATATAAATACGACTGTACAGTTGGCTTGAAAATGAAGTCGTTGAAAAGAAATTTCTTCGCTGAACAAAAACAAACTGTGTTTTTACTTATGAATAAGAGATAAACTCGATAGAATAGCACAAAGTAAGACATGGGGTCAGCAAAAATAAGAGTTCACAAAATACTCTGATTGGGTCATGAATTCAACTGTCTGACTAAACGAATCGAGGTAAAAACACACATACACACAGTTCATTAGACAAGCAGGGATAGACACGTTAGGCATGGATAATTGGGTTGCAACAACGCTAGGCTGATCCGGGACAGGTTGGACTTGATTCAAGCATGAGAATTGAATTGATCTTACAGACACCTTAAAGTGTTTTCTCTATTTGACAATCCATTTTGCTGAATTATTTAGACTCTGAGCTCAGAGAACACAATTAATTAAAAATCCTCCACCTGAGCTGCATATCTTCTCCATTATTTGGACTGTATAAGGATAAAACTTGTGCACTCTGTGGTGGTAGAGTATACTTTCCGTTCTGGGTAAAATTTATTTTGATAAAGTCTCACACATTGTAGTGTGTTATACAGTAAGTAATATTTACTGATGATAACCACGTTTCGAGCACAATTTATTACTGCAGCTCATAATCATATCAAGTCACACACACCTTCCTGACTTCATCTATATACATGAGTAAAAATTGATGATTAGACATTTGAATAAAAATCAATATGTGATAATGTACATTCAGAAATAATAATATGAGTGTTATTGATCAGTTACAATCAGATGTAAAATATGACAAGCGCATACTTCAATTTATTGAAGTGAGCTTTTAGATTTCTCCACGAGTTTATTAATCATCTCTCCCGGTCGGTGACCTTGGACGTGACTCTTTGGTTGTTTATGTGTGTTTTCACACCTTCTAGGTTACTTGTATTGGAACTGATTGTTTCCTTGACTTCAACTTTAACCCTTCGTGTGTGAAGTTTCTTTCTTATCGGTTGATAAATTTTGTGTATCTCGATGTGTCTATTGATTGACGATTCAATGGAATACCAGGCGGCCTTCTAAAAATTCTCTAGCATTCTTGTTGTTTCCTCTGTCCAATATTTGAACGTTGGTTGTTCCAATCGAATTGATGTCCGTGGTTGTCTGTATGTAGTGATATCAGGGAGCGTATGTCATGTCTTTTGACGGCTAGCTTATGTTCATGGACACGAAGACGAAGGGGACCTCCACTTTGGCCAATGTGGTGTTTTTCTCAGTTGTTACAGTTTATTTTGTAGATGATGTTGGTTTTGTCTTCTTTCGCTGTTGAGTCTTTTGGTTGACATAGAATTGATTGAAGCGACTTTGTTGGTTTGTGTGTGACGTCAATTCCTAAAGGTTTGGAGAGTCTTGTAGTGATTTCTGAGATATCCTTTATGTATGGTAAGGCGATTTTCTCTGTGCTTTCCTTGGTGGCTTTTGCTTTGGTAGGTTGGGTTGGGGGTATATGTCTCTTGATGAAATTCCTTGGATATTTATTCTTTTGGAAGACATCCAAGAGAAATCTTTATTCAATTTTCCTTAATGTGGGAGTGCTGCAGTGAGTCCTTGCCCTCTTGAATACTGTTTGTATGCAGTTCCTTTTGTGTGTTATTGGGTTGTTGTTGTTGTTATTCGGGATTTGGTCTGTGTGAGTTGATTTCCTATAAACTTGAGTTTCTAATTCCCCTGTGGTTGTTCGCTTGACTAAGACGTCCAAAAATGGTATTTTGTTCTCGGATTCCTCTTCTCTTGTGAATCTGATGTAGTTGAAGACGTTTTTTATGAAGTTGTGAGTTTTATCTAACTCGTTTCTTTTGATTATTACAAATGTGTCGTCGACGTAGCGTATCCAAATCTTGGGCTTGATCTTTGGTAGAATTATGTTTTCGAGTCTTTGCATCACTGCTGTCTTTATTTAGACTGTATGCGTCTGAAGAAGACCTTATAATTGCGATTCCCCCGTGTTTCGAGTGGAACATACGGCTTCAACTATACTTCTTCAGTTTCTCCTATTTTCAGACGCCTTCTTCATCTGGCTGGACCCAACATTACCCATAATCTCTAATCGCCTCCTCGGCAACACACAATGTCTTCACTATCACCTCCATACTGCCAAACGACTTGTCGTTTCCCATTCAGGTTCCATCCGAGCCTGCATTGCGCACAATATCATTCGACAGTCTCCTCAGTGGCATGTTCCATGTCTATCCCCGTTTTCTCTTACATATTTTTTGACTGATTGGCTCTTGGTTGGTTTGTTCATCACTAGAGTTTCTTGTTGCTAATTCTTTCTGACCGGTCAGCTACTTGATCTTCAACAAAGAGCGAAGACAATTGTTGATAAAAGTCTGCAGTGGCTTGCTGGGAATGCTTTTCGTGACTGACTCACGCGCAGTGGAAGTTTTCCACCCATATAGAATAAGTGACTGACTGACTTCATATTTGTGTTGAATAGGATCCGAATCTCGTTCTTCATGCTGACTGGCTGGCTGAATGAAGCAGAAGATTTCGGAACTGATTTCATGTTAATGAAGGTGTATCTTGCCTTTCGGATTCTCGCTGGCCGGCTTTGACGTCTTCATCCGTATTGTCACCTGTGGTTGCAACCGTGCCTCCTAGATAATTTTTAATAATAATAATAATGATAATAATAATAATTTCGCTTTTATTCCAGAAACAGAACTTGTGGTACATTGTGGAATTTTCAGCACATATCTACAATATTGCATCTAATTTCATCATACATTTAAAAGGAGTATTACAAAAGAAATAAATATAAAAAACAACAAAAATTTCAAAAAAGAAACACAGAAATAACAACAACAAAAATGCAAATAAAAATACCAAGTAGAAAGGAAGAAAAATATTTCAGTATTGGGTAGTAGAAGCTATGATATGTGTATGCGTGGTAACCAGTAACAGCTATAACCGTACAAGAAGTTATGAAATGATATTAAAAGTGTTTATAGCCAAGATGATCAGTTAATTTGATTGAACAACACTAAACAATCATAAAATAAACATTTCAGGTTGTTGTTTTTTTATTGTCAGCACTAATGCAGTGTTTGTAGTGGTAGTGTGAGTAATCATGCATAATAAAAATTTTTTAAGATGGTGATAGTGGCGTTCACAAACAAGATTGTCAGTTAAATAGTGCCGAACAAAGAACAACCACAAAACTAATGTTACATGATGGTTAATGACGGAACAATTTTTAATAATCATAGTGATAATATAGTCGGACCCAGTAGATATACAAAAGAAGGAATAGAATAAAGAATAAAAAAGTAAGCCAATGATAATAATTTTAAGCAGCTAAGTATGTTTAAGAAGGTTGTTCACTATAGAGTACAAATAAGAGAGTATAAGGGGGAAATAACAAGGGCCAAAATTATGTTATTAACAACAAAGCAAGTCATAGGTTTCACGCTTAACATTGTCTCTGTCACTTAGAACACGGGCCAAATATGGTATCGTTGAGTTCCTATACTTGGTTGTACGAGCATATATTATTTTGTACTGATTTCTGGTTCTACCTGATGAGATGCAAGGAGAGAGTTGGGAATAGAGGGGGTGTTGGGGGTCAGAGAGTATGGTTTTAGACCATTTCTCACATGTATTCAGATGCTTATCCACTAATGTTGTGACGAGCTGACTGAGTTTTACACCGCTAGTCCTACTAACTACCTTCAACATCCTTCTCAGGATGGTATAATCCTTTTTCAGTAACCCAGGAAAGACTAACGGGGAACAGTAAAGTAGAATAGGTAGGATACGAGAGTTGACAAATTGTGAAAGCAGAGGTTGAGGGACTCCAGTTAGTCTGAGTTTCTTAATGTAGTAGGTTAGACGAAACACTTTCTTGGAAATCATTTGGATATGAGATGACCAAGTAAGGTCGGAAGATATAACTAATCCGAGGTATTTTGCATTAGACTTTGTTTCAATTATAGTCCCCTCAATTCTACAGACATCATGAGTGCTTACTAGTGTTTGTAGATCTCGTTTATGCCTAAAGGAGAAGTCGACAGTCTGGCATTTTGAGGGATTCAGCGTTAGGCCATTTAGTTTTGACCACTGACTGATGTCCGACAGGAAGCTATTTAATTTGAAGCAGTCTGACTGAGACTTAACGGGAAGCGAAACAGTCAGGTCATCTGCATATTTGACGAAGTTGATTTCGTCTGAGAGAGGTAAGTCATGTAAGAAGAAGGAAAAGAGAAACGGCGAGAGAACAGCACCCTGAGGAACACCAGCTTCAGTAAGCAAAGGAGAGGAAGCTACACCATTATATACCGTGTACTGCATCCTATTGGAGAAGTAAGAGTGCAGCCAGTTGATAGCCCAGGACTCAGTTTGTGTAAGGCTAAGCTTGTTTAACAAAAGGCCTCTAGGTACAGAGTCAAAAGCAGATGTGTAATCAAGGAAAGTACAACGGACATACTTGGCCCCTTTGTCTAAGGAGGATACAATGTTGTGATGAAACACAGCAGCAGCATCCAAAGTACTTCTACCCTGTTTGTAAGCAAACTGCTTTGGATCATTTGAGAAGCTTAGGGAGGGAATGAGTTTTTGTAACAGTAATTTCTCCATCAGTTTCAAAAAAGGAGAGGTAATGGCAATTGGTCTAAACTTAACACTATCTCCAGAACCAGACTTGGGTACAGGGATGATTTTAATATCTTTCCACAGAGAAGGTACATATTATTAGAAAAAGAAGTATTGAAAATGCTTGTAAGTGGGTTACTTAAAATATCAGCACATTTCTTTAAAACAATGGCAGGTATACCATCAGGGCCTAGACTCTGGGAAGGTTTAAGAGATTTCAAACATTTAAGAACATCAGAAGTATTGAAACGATGAAAGTCACTGGTCGTGTTATTAGTTAAATTGAAGGCAAAAGGGACATTTGGAGGGCGGATGAAAGATCTATTGAGAGTATTTACATCAATAGAAGAGGCAAAATTATTATGCTTACCACAACCAGTAATTTCTCTAAAAAGCTTCCATATGTTTTCTGAGTTTTACAAGATAGTATTGTTTGATTATAAATGTTGTTTAGTCTCTTGATTTCAGATTTAATTTGGGTGTTTATCTTCTTAAGACCAGATTTATTCTTTGTCTTGTACAGCTTCTCTTTTTCTCTACGAAGTTTTTTGAGATGAGGGGAAGAAAAACGATCCATTCTTTTGAAAATTATCTGTTTTGGACAGCATATATCAAGACAGAATTTAAGATAGTCAGTCAAATTGGAAATAGTATCATCCAGTTTGTGTTCGTTGAAAAGTTCCCAGTTAGTGTCATTTAGCATACATCTTAGTTTGAGCATATTTTCTTGTGAGTAACACCTTTGCTGTGTTTTCTTGGACAGATTTGAGAAGATATTAAAGTGAGATCTGCTGTATATCTTAGGTAATATCCGAATAATACAATGATCTGAGTTCATGATAGGAGCACGTCTGCGTACTTCATATATTTCCTCATCATTAATGAACACTAGGTCAAGAGTTTTATCAAGTCGAGTAGGGAATTTAACAATATTGGCATGACCTAATGATACGAGGAAAGAACAATCACAGCAGTTAAAATCTCCTGTGACAACTGATAAAGAGTTTTCAAGATGTGTAACGGCGAATTCAGTGAATTCATCAGCAAAATCAGATAGATCAGATGCAGAACAGCCAGGAGTAACATAAATGTTAGAGATGAAGACGTATTTAAATTTGGATAAGTGTTTCGGGCGGCATTTGACCGTTATACAATCAATAAAGTCATTAGAGTAAGAAAAACATACATTATTTGAAGTTGACCATTGAGAATGAATGAAAGTTGCAACACCTCCACCTCTTTTCTTTCTGGAGCATAGTCTAAACAATGTAAAACCATTTAGGGAAACCAGATTGTCATCATAGAGTTCATGGAGCCATGTTTCTTGTAATGCAACAATCGCCGTATTGTGATAAGTATCAGATGATAAGAGAGACTGGAGATGCATAATTTTGTTGGGAAGTGAACGGCAGTTTGAAGTGACAATAACAGGAATGGTTGTACGATATAAAGGTGTCTGTTTAAGTGCACGCTGCCAGCCAGCGTGATGTTTTCTCTTAGATTTATTAGATGCATGAAAGTCATATGGTTTAAAACGTTTAATGAATGAATTACTGTATTTTATGCGATTTGTGATCATATTTTATTAAAATTAAAAATGAAAACATGACTTATTAGATGCAACATGTAGATGCAGGAAAAGTAGTCCAGGTGTCATACAGTCCGCCAAAAAAAATTAAAAGAAGTAACATACAAGATTTCTAATAAGACGTTATGACCAACTTGGTTACCGAATCATACGTGACAGTTGAAACGGCTGATTACATTGGATATCACTGTATCTATATTACGAATGGACGAATGTTAGAAATTCACAGGTGGTAAAATAGTCAACAGACTTGTCTCCTAAACTGAAGTTCATAGGTCCAATTACTTTGGATCCCCCGAGGGTGTGAAGTGTTGCGTCGTCTTTATCTACAAGGAAACAGCTGTCAAGTAATTCCTGATTTCCAATAGTTCTCCATCTGACGACATTTTATGACTCAGTTCAAGTCAAAGCCAGTAGGATCCTCATAAACACAACACCTGAATTTAAGTGAGACATAAATACAAAGAAAACGCCAGAAGTATTTATAATTTACATGAAGTTAAATTAGCCCCCCAGCCTCTTAATACGGGGTACCGCCAGCAGTTATACACTTTATCCTACGAGTGTACGGTAATGCTGCATGCCAAGTAATCCACAACGGGGAACTCACGGCATCCTTCGAAGTGAAGACGAGAGTAAAACAAGCCTAGCTGTCAACTATCTCCGACGAATTTTCTGATAGCGGTAGACTGGATAACGCGACAGACAGCTGGCAACGAAGAGACAGGCATGAAATGCATCCATACAAAAAACTTGGAGGATCTGGATTTCGCCGATGATATATTTCTGATTTCACACAAATTGGAAGATATGCAAGTGAAAAGCAGCGAGTTGCCAGAAGAAGCATCAAAGACAGGACTTCGGGTGAACATAGAGAAAACAGAGGTGATGAAGATTCCTGGCCAACACCAACAACAAAAACAGACAACAATCAACCGCCATAAATGAGAGGAATCTGAAAGAAACGACCTCCCTTATCTACCCACCTACCTGGGAAGCATCGTTTCAACTACAGACCCACGGAACTGATGAGGATATCAAAACAGCGAGGATCTGGAAAGCAAGGCAAACTTTCATTACTCTCAAGTCTGTCTACAGATCAACAGCACTCAGAATGAAAATGAAAGTAAGATACGGATCTCCAACTCCAATGTGAAGTCAGTCAGTGCTACTTACTATTCGGATCAGAGACTTGGCTAGCGCCTTGTCACAAAGGGCACTTCGAACAAGCTACAGAGTTCCATCAGAAGCTGTCTTCGCTCAATAATTCGCTCAAGATCAGATGGCCGGCCAGAAAACATCACCAACAGGGTGGGATCTCTGGAAATCAGCGAACCAACCCAACAGGAACCGATTGTGCAACAAATCTTCAGAAGAAATGGAGGTGGATTGGATCCCATACTCTGAGAAAACAAGTTATCAGGTGAGTGAGATCACACACCAGGTCATCGCTCGAGTGGAACGTGAATGGGAAGTGGCGAGTTGGTTATCAGTTAGAAGGTGACATGGAGGAGGAGGAGGAGGTGATGTGAAGAGGCGATAAAGACATGTGGGCAGACGTGGAGCCAGGCGATGAAAACGTTGGCAGAGAAGCGAAAGCAATGGAGACGTTCGGCTGAAACCCTATGTTCCTCTAGGAACTGAATGAAATAATAATAATAATAGGTCTAAGGATGGAAATCTCTGATTTATGCACACGGAAGAAACTTCTCCATTCCCTCGTTTTACCCTGTTACTAATACTACTATTTGTGCATTTTTGTATAGCATTTTAGTAACATCTTTTTCTTAACTAACCCTCTGGTTACCCTTTTTACCCATTACATGGTTTATTTTGGACACTTGTCTTCAATTTTACTGAGAATCCTTCGTAAGGCCTCTGACATTCCTTCTTTAAAATGACAGTACTTTAGAGGCTTTGAATTCTGAATTATTTTGTTATTTTCATTATTAATTTTATTACTAATGTTATTTTTTTTTGTGGTTCTTCATATACTACTGAATTGGTTCTGGCCAAAGGCAATTATTCATTCGTAATATCTCTTCTTTATTTGTTTGGTTTGTGGATTTTACGCATATATATATATATATATATATATATATATATATATCAAGCGCTTAATATCTCCGATCTAGTTAGTGTTCAGTGTGCAATAATCATTGCAGATTCCTTAGAAGAAATTCACACACAAACATTTCTATACAGAAATGCATGATACCTTAACCATTTTGATATTTTGTTTTATTTATTATTGAATGGCGCCATTTTGAATCTTTTCGCACGCACAATAATCACTTACACTAACTAATAATTGTCATTTCTCTTATGATTTATTGAAATTAAAAATAATAATTTTACCTATTTGCATTACTGTGAATAATGCGCTAAAATTATAAAAGCGTTCAGCTATTTTTCTTAAGGCGTCTTCAATCTCTGTGTGTGTCTGGGGGGCGGGGGACGCAGGTGTTTGTATTTGCTCCCCCACCCCAACGAAATTTGTTCTCTAGTCACCTAATTGACCAAGAAAATTCTGCAGAGATTGTCTCCAGTTTCTCTAGGGGATAACTGTCGTTGCGCTACACAAACACACTACACACTAATAATAATAATAATAATAATAATAATAATAATAATAAAGACTATGTCCATAAGTCACTCGATAATTAACGAACCAATTTATTAACGTAAATATACACGGCTATAATAATCGATATACCTAAAAATAGCTATATCATATAAGCCCAATTACAAAGAATAACCTTGAATAATTAGTCAGAAATTTTTTTTAAATTAATAAGTTTAGCAACAAAATTTTATGGATCCGTCTTTCAGGATTGCAATGCGGACCAGATACATGGTTGACGAGTAATCTGCTATTGAACTAACAACTCTTTGAACACAATGAAGAATTTCTTCATGGTAATAACAATAATAATAATAATAGATTTATTCCAAAGAGTATGTCTTTTTCGTACAAATAGGGAATTTTCAGCATGTAATACAATATTCCTACAAACTTTCTCATTACAACAGTAGTAATTAGTAAAACATGGCATTTACACTAATAATAATATTGTTCAATAAGAAAGTGAATTATAAAAATTAAATCAAATGAAAATAATAACGACAAAGAAACAACAAGATGGGGCTGTTTTACTGAGAGTTCCTCAGTAGGAGTTGGTAATTTCTTGTCTCAAACACTTTTCTAATCATATAAAATGTTTCCCGGCTAAATAAGGTATTGTAGGGCTTTTGTACATAGTTGTCCGAGCATACAGTGTCTTCTTTCAATAGATGCTTCTAGTTCTACCCACCTGATGACATATATAGCAAGTAGAGAGTTGTGTATAGAAAGAAAGGATTATTGAATTGAATTTTTGATTTTCCCGTCGATTAATTGAACCGAAGTGCTCGGTCTCAGGTCGACATATCGGCTTCTTGTGCAGATGCTTCGACGATGTCTGGATATTTAATTAGTATACAATTGGTGGATGGTGGCTAGCAGTGGAATCCAGGATGCGCATTTCGTCCTATTTGGGACTCGTCAGCCACTGGATGTACCTGCATTTCTCAGTGAGTGATGATATTCCCACTGAGGCTCGAACCCAGTGCCCATAGTTTCAAACGCCAAAGCGTTATCCACTAGACCACTTGGGCCAAGAGAGAGGACGTTCAGAGTCTGACAAGATAATATTTGCAGTAAGGAGTTATAGGCAGAATACAAGAATTAACAAACCGTAACACAGTAGAGACGGAATGATACCATATTGTCTTAACTTCTACCTTACGTAGAAGAACAAACGAAATATCTTTCTGTTAACTAATATGATAATTGGGAAAGAACAGGAAAGGTGATCAGATGAAATGCACACAGTCCAAGGTATTTAACATTCAATTTAGTTTCAACTTCAGTTCCACATCTATGATAGTGAAATTATGCGAAATAACCAGTTCAAGTAAGCTGGGCTTGTATGTAAGAGTGATATTTACCACTCTGCCATTTGGAAGGATTAACCTTAAGATCATTTGATTAGGACCACGGATTAATTTTTGGAATAGTCTGATTGAGAAGTAACAGGCATTGAAGTGGTGAGATCATCGATATACTTAACAAAATTGGCTTCGACAGAATGGAGTAAGTCATGCAAGAAAAAAGAAAACAGAAAAGTAGAAAGAACACCAGTTAGAGTAAGTGAAGCAGTGGAGGACTTCTCATTGTAAATAGTGTACTGTCTCCTATGAGAGAGAGAAATATAGGAATGTAACCATGTAGTAGACCAGCACTGTGCTTGTGTCACAGCAAGCTTGAATTTGATTAATTACCTTAAAAATTGTTCACGTATTTTTGTGATTCATTTAAATGTTACTAACCGGATATAACTCATTTAACTTCATTGATACGAACGTCTTACACATTTTTGTATTATTATTGTTATTATTTTTTCCTTTAATTCCTAGAGGAACATAGGGTTTCAGCCGAACGTCTCCATTGCTTTCGCTTCTCTGCCAACGTTTTCATCGCCTGGCTCCACGTTTGCCCACATGCCTTTATCGCCTCTTCACATCACCTCCTCCTCCTCCTCCATGTCACCTTCTAACTGATGACCAAATCGCCACATCCCATTCACGTTCCACTCGAGCGATGACCTGGCGTGTGATCTCACTCACCTGATAGCTTGTTTTCTCAGAGTATGGCCTCCAATCCACCTCCACTTCTTCTTCAGATTTGTTGCACAATCGGTTCCTGTTGGGTTGGTTCGCTGATTTCCAGCGATCCCACCCTGTTGGTGATGTTTTCTAGCCGGCCATCTGATCTTGAGCGAATTATTGAGCGAAGAGAGCTTCTGATGGAACTCTGTAGCTTGTTCGAAGTGCCCTTTGTGACAAGGCGCTAGCCAAGTCTCTGATCCGAATAGTAAGTAGCACTGACTGACTTCACATTGGAGTTGGAGATCCGTATCTTACTTTCATTTTCATTCTGAGTGCTGTTGATCTGTAGACAGACTTGAGAGTAATGAAAGTTTGCCTTGCTTTCCAGATCCTCGCTGCTTTGATATCCTCATCAGTTCCGTGGGCCTGTAGTTGAAACGATGCTTCCCAGGTCGGTCGGTAGGTGAAGGAGGTCGCTTCTTTCAGATTCCTCTCATTTATGGCGGTTGATTGTTGTCTGTTTTTGTTGTTGCTGTTGGCCAGGAATCTTAGCCCTTTATGCCCCGGCAATTCAAAGTATTTTGGAAGCTTCTCGTTTTCGGCAGGCTTCTGTTTACATCGTAGATGACTTTCAGTGAATTCTCCTTACACACTGTGAGTGACCAATATCAAATATATGCTCAATTGTAGCCCCCCTTATTGTTCCACTGTTACATTTTCTTAGTCAAGCCGGATTATGTTCATTTAGATAAAACACGCTTCGAAAACGACCTACATATCTCGCTCCTCGGAAGCAAGTAAATTGGAAGATACACATAAAAGTTACCTGCTATAATTTCCGTTAGGTTTCTTTCAATAAAAGCAAATTTAAGCATGTGAGCATGGAATATCTGCAGTATGCTTAAGACTGACAACGAAGACGATTATGATATATACAAACAAACTGCTGACATATTAAGAGAAATTTAATGTTATATGAACAAATGCAAAGTTATACTACTCTATAATAATGAGTAGTATAAATCGAACACAAAGAAAAAATACGTTACAAAATCGTGGTTATTCCATGACCAAGGAGTTAGAGAGAGAGAGAGAGAGAGAGAAAATTTCACTGCCTACTCACTGCGTCGTAATTATTTTTCATATATATTTTTTTTCTTTTTTGATCAATCGAAAACATAAATGTATCACGTTTTCAGAATAATATTGGCCTACGCATCATTAAACGGCCTTGTCGCGATATCAATTCGTTCTAAAGTCACATTATAAACAGAAGTTATATAGACGCGTGGGTGTAGTATATAAGATCATATGACTTTTAGTCAACAGTCCAATCGATATGTTATGAAAAAAAATTTGAGTAAAGAGAATATTCTTTTCGATAATTTCCTTACCTTATTCAACAGCTGTATGACAATGCCACGTTCCAGGTGGTCCACAACAAAAAAAACTCAGCGAGGCGTTCGAAGTGCCTGTAGGAGTAATACAAGGCCGGTTGCCTATATATCACTGATGATATTCTTAATTGTAGTGGACTGGATTATGCTTCAGACTGTGCGTGGGGAGCTAGGAGACAGGAATACGCTGCACTGATCGATAAGAAGACTAGGATTTCGCGTGTGGTTGATTTATGTTTAATCTCACACACCCACAAACTTGAAGACTTATAGGCATGCGAAAAGCAAATAAAACTGGCTGAAGAAGCAGGCAGGCAGCTGAGACAGAATTGACTCAAGGTGAACATAGAGAAGACGGGAGAGATTTTACAGAGGTTACTTCTCTCACTTATCTAGGAGGCATGGTTTAAACCACAGGTGACAGCATGGATGAAGATATCAAAACTAATCAACAAGAATCGGAAAGGCAAGATACGCAGTCATCAACCTGATACCAGTTTGAAAATCTTCTCCCCCACTCAGCCAGCCAGCCAGCATAAACAACGAGATTCGGATTCTATTCACTACTAATGTCGAGTGATTCACTCTTTATGGGTGAGAAACTTGCACTGCGTGTGAGTCGCGAAAAGGATTTCCAACAGGCCAGTGCAGGCGTTTATCAGCAGGTGTCCCCTTCCTTCACCGGCTGAGTGTTGGAGAACAAATGGCCGGCCGGTCGGTCGGAAAGAATTAGCCGGAAGAAACTTTGGAAATAAACCAACCAAGAGCTAATCGTCCAACGAATATGTAAGAGAAAATGGAGACGAATTGGGACTATTACACTGAGGAGGCTGTCGAATGACATGGCGCTCAACGCAAGGCATTGCTCATGTGGAAGATAAGTGAGAAGCGACGACTGGGTCTTCCTTCCTAGAGTTAAATGGAGGAGATCGTTTGTGTAAGAGATGAGAGATAATGACCAATCGTCGACCCAGCTGAAGGGGGTGGCATAAAATAGGAGAAAGTAGCGATATGTTGTTGAGGCCCGAAGCTGCACACGGAAACAAAGGGAATACACAGAACATTCTAGAATAATCGTCATTAACAATATTGGTGTTTTAAAATTCTATCGATTTGTTAAGACCACAGTATAATTACCACAGTTCAAGAAAGATGATGCATCAGTTATAATAAGCATAAAAATAGAATTAAAATTCAGCAAATTTCCGCCACAAGTTGAGGATCATTAAAACCTTGATGGCCAGCGGGGTGAGGAAAACGTCCTAACTCATCAACTTCTTTTGAATACATAAATTAGGTTTCTTAATGTGGTTCCCAACAGCCACACTCAGCAGTATGTAGTAGACTAACTCTTAAGGTGAAGTTAAGATTAGTTGGTGTGCGGTAAATGACTTTGGAAGGCGCCTCGTTAACATCATTGTTGTGTCCTATACCCACATGATGGGGTTTGTCTGTCCTTTACTTAACCATTATGCAGGATGATGTTTGGAGATCCCATGATAAGGCTCATCCTCGCATTTGTTTCTTCTACTACATAATTTTTGGATTTTATAAAACTGCAATATTTATTTAATTATCAATTTCAGGATTTCATCATGAGCTGACAGTAGTTAGAGAACCATTGGAAAACCTGAGAGTACTGGACAGCTGTGTCGTCAGGCTAGTTTGGGACTCTTCAACAGTGCGCACCCACTGGGATTCGAACCATTAAGCTGCTGCTGAAGAGTCCCAAACTAGGACGAAACAGCTGTTCAGTACTCCTAGGTTTTCCAATGGTTCTCTAACTAATGTCAGCTCATGATGAAATCCTGAAACCAATCAAATCCCTACAAACCAACACTTAATCATTAATGATCACCATTCGAATATATTTTTTGATATATTTCACCTAAATAGGGCATCGAACGGTGCGTCAGTCGATCGCTGAATATCAGATCGATAACGATCGCCCTATCTCTATAGCCTCCGCCTTTAAAGTCATCTACAAGGTAAAGAGTAACTTACCCAAATCCCTACGTACCCGACTCACCTGTATTGCTGAAGCTATTTTCAGCTATCGAAACAGAAAAGCCAGATCTCTGTGTACAGAAAAAAATTCGTCCAACCCCTCCAACTTTCATGGTTTTAATCCCTCTATGCTAAAGTATGGTAATCCCCAATCATATTTTAGCTCTACCAACTTTTCATTTTTTTCATTTTGTCTATTCAGTTTGTAGTCTCTTCCTTATTACGTCAACTGTTATTATTACTACTGTCACTTTCAACGGTCCCCGGTATTATTTCACTTGTTCCACTTGTCATTCTAAATCACTTCCTTTTTGCAACATTTAATTCTATGTTATCAAATTTCACACAATATAACGTAACGTCTTTATTTTATTCAATTTGCTTACTAATGCGATAATTGCACACCCTTTTCAAGTTCTATCCATCCTATGAATTATTCTATATATGACATTAATTTGCCTTGTCACTTTACATTTAACTATGATTATAATCACATATATTTTAGTTTTTTTATTTGCACTTCATACTATTATTTTATGCATTCACACCTTTGATGTAATTCCCTCATCGGATATAACTTCTTAAAAAAGCCATATATATATATATATATATATATATATATATATATATATATATATATATATATATATATATATATACGATTGTACAGCTTCATAATAAATTCGTTGAAAAGAGTCTCTTCGCTGAATCACTTGTCTTGATCCTCTGCAATATGAATAGCTTGATGATTGAGTTTTACTCAGGAAACACATGGGAAGAAAAAAGAGAACACGAAATCACGTAAGAATTCTAAATGAGTAGAAGAATTATAAGCAATTAAAGAAACACGCAAACAAACAAAATTAAGCAAGAACAACAGTGATGGTTTGTGCCGAATAATATAGTACCATCATTTATTTCGTTGACTTCTCATCAGCTGCTGCTTACAGCCTAAATAAATTATGAGGTTTACGTACAGAAAAGTTTTAACATACTTGCAAATTTGTTTACATGTTATCAGTTGACAGAAAGTTCCACAATTAGTAAACAATGCTCAGAAAATTGCGTTTATATAGCTTTTACATAGGTAGTTCAAGTTAAAACAAGATAAATGTATGCATATAATGGTAAAGGAGTCTGAAGGGAATGAAGTCTTATAGTAGCGCTATTATCAGACATCTCCACGACACGGGTCATGAGATAGGTGGAAATCGAGAAATCCTTCAAAATTATCAATAGACAAAGGAGCTCTATTCCCCTCAAGTTTGCCGAAGCAATTTCTTCATGCATTTATTCCCCTTGATAAATTTGAATAAAGCGAGAACAACATTGATTTGTGCAGAATAACATGGTACCATCATTTATTTCGTTGGCTTCTCGTCAGCTGCTTACAGCCTAAATAAATTTTCAGGTTTAAGTACAGAAACGTTTTAACGTACTTGCAAATTTTACATGTTGACAGAAAGTTTCACAACTAGTAAACAGTGCTCAGAAAATTGCGCTTATATAGTTTTTACACAGGCAGTTCAAGTTAAAAAATAATAAATAAATGTATGTATATAATGGTAAGGGATGTGCGTTGGATGCATAGTGACTAATAAGTTAGGTAACAATGTACTGAGTTGAACTCAAATCATAGAAACAAGAGACAAACAAAATTACAGATTATAAAAGGAGGGTGAGGTTAAAGACAAAATTACACAATCAGATGAGAGATGCAAAGTGACTAATAAGTTAGGTAACAATGTACTGAGTTGAACTCAAATCATAGAAACAAGAGACAAGCAAAATTATAAAAGAGGGTGAGGTTAAATAAAGACAAAGATTACGCAATCAGATGGGAGAAAAAAGACATCCAGTTACCAAGGCAAGGAAAGACTAATAACTGATTCTTTCTGAACACATAGATCTGGTTTCAAGCGTTTTATAGAAATTGCTTCGGCAAACTTGAGGAGAATGGAGCTCCTTTGTCTATTGATAATTTTGAAGGATTTCTCGATTTCCACCTCATGACCCGTGTCGAGGAGATGTCTGGTAATAGCGCTGCTATAAGAATTTGTTCCCTTGAGACGTAGGCTTTTCGGCACATGTTCAGAAAATCGGAGGTGTGCCCTTCTTTCTGTTCTCCCAATGTAACTGCTCCCGCAGATACACGTAAATTTGTATACACAGTTGGAGTTAACATGAGAAGGGTATCTATCGACTTTTGACTGCACCAAAGAGCATGTTGTTCGGTGGACGGGAACCAACTTAGCTGCAGGATAGGCTCTGGCTAGTGACGTCCTCAGTCTTCTGTTGACCATTTCTGCAATGTCTTCACCTTTAAAGTCTAGTTGAATGAAGACAGGCTTTTTTTCGACTGTGATTTGTTTGGTATTTGGGCCTTCACATCTTCCATATTTGTTAATGAATTTTTGAGTATAGCCGTTGTTTTTCAGCACCTTTTCGAGATTCGTGAATTCTTCCTCTAGTTTCTCTGCAGAGCATATTCTCCTCGCTCTATAGTACAGAGTCTTGACAAGTGCTCGTTTATAGCTATTTGGACAAAAACTATTAAAATGTAAGTATTGTCCATTCCATGTGGGCTTTCGGTAGATTGACCTCTGGAGGCTACCATCTTCTAGGCGTTTTATGGCGACGTCAAGGAAATGGAACTGTCCATCATTTTCATGTTCCATAGTAAATACAATATTTGTATGTGCGTTGTTGAATAGTCTGAGTAGGTAGGAGGCATGACTTTCATTGTTGCATACTACAAATGTGTCATCGACATATCGACAATAGGACGTTGTTTGATCAATTGCATGCTTCAGCTTTGTTTTCTCAAGGTTTGACATAAAGATATCTGCTAAAACAGGGCTAAGTGGACTGCCCATAGCTACACCATCTATTTGTCGGTAAAGAGTGTTGTCAAACTGGAATTGTACATCCATGGTACACATCAGCAGTAGGCGTTTGAATTCCGGCTCTGGTAGTGGGAGAAGATCAGACTGTTGACAAATGATTTCAATGGTTTCATTGATTGGGATCATTGTGAACAAGGAGGTTGCATCAAATGAAGCCATGAACTTATTTGAAACGTTCATGTGATTCACGCTTTCAGCAAAATGAAATGAGTCCTTTATGGTGTGCGCGGCCAGCCTTTGGCGAATGGGTTCCAACTTCTCCGCGAGCCAACGGGCAACCTTATGTTGGGGAGAGTTGATCATCGAAAGTATAGGTCTCAGAGGGACTTCTTTCTTGTGTGTCTTTGGAAGGCCATACATATATGGCAAGCGGGACCCTCGGGGTTTCAATTCATTGTACGTGTTGTTGTCAATCAATTTCTTCTTTAGAAGATCTCTCAATACGTTTGTGATGCGTTTTTCGGTTGCATCTGTCTTGTCTTTCTGGCAGTCGTCGACTTTGAACCTCAACGGATCACTGAGCACAGTTTTCATCCTTGCGAACATGAAAATGATGGACAGTTCCATTTCCTTGACGTCGCCATAAAACGCCTAGAAGATGGTAGCCTCCAGAGGTCAATCTACCGAAAGCCCACATGGAATGGACAATACTTACATTTTAATAGTTTTTGTCCAAATAGCTATAAACGAGCACTTGTCAAGACTCTGTACTATAGAGCGAGGAGAATATGCTCTGCAGAGAAACTAGAGGAAGAATTCACGAATCTCGAAAAGGTGCTGAAAAACAACGGCTATACTCAAAAATTCATTAACAAATATGGAAGATGTGAAGGCCCAAATACCAAACAAATCACAGTCGAAAAAAAGCCTGTCTTCATTCAACTAGACTTTAAAGGTGAAGACATTGCAGAAATGGTCAACAGAAGACTGAGGACGTCACTAGCCAGAGCCTATCCTGCAGCTAAGTTGGTTCCCGTCCACCGAACAACATGCTCTTTGGTGCAGTCAAAAATCGATAGATACCCTTCTCATGTTAACTCCAACTGTGTATACAAATTTACGTGTATCTGCGGGAGCAGTTACATTGGGAGAACAGAAAGAAGGGCACACCTCCGATTTTCTGAACATGTGCCGAAAAGCCTACGTCTCAAGGGAACAAATTCTTATAGCAGCGCTATTACCAGACATCTCCTCGACACGGGTCATGAGGTGGAAATCGAGAAATCCTTCAAAATTATCAATAGACAAAGGAGCTCCATTCTCCTCAAGTTTGCCGAAGCAATTTCTATAAAACGCTTGAAACCAGATCTATGTGTTCAGAAAGAATCAGTTATTAGTCTTTCCTTGCCTTGGTAACTGGATGTCTTTTTTCTCCCATCTGATTGCGTAATCTTTGTCTTTATTTAACCTCACCCTCTTTTATAATTTTGCTTGTCTCTTGTTTCTATGATTTGAGTTCAACTCAGTACATTGTTACCTAACTTATTAGTCACTTTGCATCTCTCATCTGATTGTGTAATTTTGTCTTTAACCTCACCCTCCTTTTATAATCTGTAATTTTGTTTGTCTCTTGTTTCTATGATTTGAGTTCAACTCAGTACATTGTTACCTAACTTATTAGTCACTATGCATCCAACGCACATCCCTTACCATTATATACATACATTTATTTATTATTTTTTAACTTGAACTGCCTGTGTAAAAACTATATAAGCGCAATTTTCTGAGCACTGTTTACTAGTTGTGAAACTTTCTGTCAACATGTAAAATTTGCAAGTACGTTAAAACGTTTCTGTACTTAAACCTGAAAATTTATTTAGGCTGTAAGCAGCTGACGAGAAGTCGAAGCAATTTCTATCAAACGCTTGAACCAAACCAGATTTATGTGTTCAGAAAGAAGCAGTTATTAATCTTTCCTTGTCCTGTCTGGTAACTGGATGTCTTTTTTTCTCTCATCTGATTATGTAATCTTTGTCTTTATCCTCACCCTCCTTTTATAATCTGTAATTTTGCTTGTCTCTTGTTTCTATGATTTGAGTTCAACTCAGTACAGTGTTACCTAACTTATTAGTAACTATGCATCTAACGCACATCTCATCTTTATTATATAACTCCTTGACCATTATATGCATACATTTATCTTGTTTTAACTTGAACTACCTGTGTAAAAGCTATATAAACGCGATTTTCTGAGCATTGTTTACTAATTGTGGAACTTTCTGTCAACTGACAACATGTAAACAAATTTGCAAGTGTGTTAAAACGTTTGTGTACTTAAACCTCGTAATAATTTATTTAGGGTGTAAGCGGCTGACGATGAGAAGTCAACGAAATAAATGATGGTACCATATTATCCGGCACAAACCACCACTGTCGTTCTTGCTTTATTCAAATTCATCAAGTGGAATAAATGCATGAAACAAAATTAAATCATTAAAATCAACAATTCATAGAGATATTATGTATATTATTATTATTGTATCCTTTAGTTCCTAGAGGAACATAGGGCTTCAGCTGCGCACCTCCATTGCCTTCGGTCTTCTGACAACTTTTTCACCCCGCTCCAGGACTGTCCACATGCTTTCATCTCCTCCTCACATGACCTCCTCCAAGTCACCCTGGCACTAACCACCAACTCGCCGCCCGCTTCCTTTTCGGGTTCCATTCGAGGGCTTGCCTAGTGATGTCACTTGATGGTTTCCTCAGAGTATGGCCAATCCATCTCCATTTCTTCCTGCCTATTTGTTTCACAATCGGTTCCTGGTTGGTTCGCCCATTCCCAGAGATCCCTGTTGATGATCTTTTCTGACCATCTGATCTTGAGTATTGAGCGAAGACAGCTGTTGATGAAGGTCTGCAGTTTGTTTGAGATGCTCTTTATGACACGCTGGTCAAGTCTCTGATCCGTATAGTAGCACTGACTGACTTCACATTGGAGTTGAAAATCCGGATCTTATTTTTGATGCTGAGTGCTGTTGAATTCCACACAGATTTGAGAGTAATGAAAGCTTGTCTTGCTTTTCCGTTTCTGGCTTTGATATCCTCGTCAGTTCCGCCTGTAGTTGAGACGATGCTTCCCAGGTAGGTGAAGGAGGCTGTTTCTTTCAGGTTCCTCCCATTTATGCTGATTGTTATCTGTTGTTGTTGTTGCTGTTGATGTTGGCTACAGAGAAATAAATCAACAAATAAGGTAGACTAGAGGTAAGTTCAAGGGTGAAAAATAATAGTAATAACAATAATAATGATAATAATGGTGATAAGACAGTAACGATAGTATGGTGTCAACATAAAAGTACTATTAGTGATCGATTATCAAACAACAAAATCTTAAAGAAAGTGAACTGAACAGGATTGTTTAAATACAATAACAATTTTGTAAAAAAGAATTACATAAACCTTGGCTAGTAGACATAATACGAAGGGTCATGCGATCGTAAAAGTTCTAAAGTAAACATTAGTGTCAATAAAACAAAGAAAAAACAGGCAAGAAGAAAAATTGGGATAGGAATTCCAAGTGCCAGTGTTTATTGAAGGATTTGTTCACCTTATTGTAGGTCAAAATTAAACAAAGCGTCCGCACCCATCAAATTTATGTTCTGTCTGCATATAATATGTTTCGCACATCTTTAAAACCTATCTATAGAACGTGCTTCGCGTAGGGTGCATCCTAAAGTTTAAAGAAGCCCTAGCTGGCAATTAGCAAGTTTAAACCGCCTTTATGCGATCAAAGTAACAATTTGTCATCACACTAACTAAACATTCCTTCTTTGGTAAACCTTGTTTTGATATCAACCGGGGTAGATGTATTATTACCTCTGTTATTTGGTTTAGTGATTGATCTTCATTGTTATTTTCACCTTCAATATGTCCTTTTAACTTGACCT
Organism: Trichobilharzia regenti; assembly: GCA_944472135.2. NCBI lineage: Eukaryota > Metazoa > Platyhelminthes > Trematoda > Strigeidida > Schistosomatidae > Trichobilharzia > Trichobilharzia regenti. The sequence goes on from OX235267.1 coordinate 10,980,875, forward strand.
AAGTATATTTCTATTTCTCACCTCTCCAAGTGAGCATAGACAAGACGGAGGTTATGAAAATAACCAACCGACCAACAACAACAGCAATATCCAGCGTCAATCACCATCAACGGGAAGGATTTGAAAGAGGCTACTTCATTCACTTCACTTATCTAGGGAGCATTGTCTCAACTACAGCCAGTCAGAACGGACGAGGATGTCAAATCGAGCGAGAATCGGGAAGGCGAGAAACACGTTGTTCATCAACTTGAAACCAATCTGGAAATCTTCGTCACTCAGCTCAGCATCAACAACAAAATTCGGTCGGATTTTCAATACAAACGTCAAGTCAGTCAGTCCTTCTATACGGATCAGAAAGAATATTTCCACCAGCCTGTTGCAGACCTTTATCAACCGACAACTGTCTTCGCTGGATCTATACTCAAGATCAGATGGCCGGGTCGGAAAGAATCACCAACAAGAAACTATGGCTGAGAACAAACAAAGCAAGAACCAATCGCCAACCAAAAAATATGCAGGAGAAAGTGGAGATGGATTTGGCAGTCACTGAGGAGGCCGCCACTGGGTGACATCGCGCGCGCGTCAGGCCATTGCTCGAGTGGAACCATGCCGAAAGGGAAGCGGTGAGTGGGATGTCATTACAAGGGTGACATGGAAGAGATCGTGTGAAGAGGAGTTGAGAGAGTATGGACTAACATGGATGCATGTGAAAAGTACAGCAGAAGGAAGACAGAAGTGGCAGGTGGAGACGTGCAGTTGAAGCCGTATGTTCTACTAGGAACCCAAGGGAGCAATAATATATATATATATTACAGGTTAAACCACGGATTGATATTAGTAAGAGAGCTATTGATGACCTACACTGTAGTACTGCACAGCAGTCTCGTCCTAGTTTTGGACCCATCTGAGGACGTATCAAATGGGTTTCGAACCCGGAACTTTCCGGTTACAAGGCAAGCTTGTATAACATTCAGTCACTGGTACCCTACAAACTAATTCTTTAAAATAATCTGATGATTGCTAGTGACTTGCCAGAGGAAGAACTCATGACCAGTGGGGTTCATTGCGTCGAGAGTGAGGATGGATATCCCGCCGATGACACTGGTTGACCCCAGTCGTGCTAAATGCATCACGAATTGGTAGAAGTTAGAATTCATGAAGAGTCTGTTCCCAATGGCTGAATGGTCTACGAGCTAAATTGCCTTGTAACAAAAAAGTCTTGGGCTCGAACCCTGGAGGTGGATGCGTGTGATACCCAAGCTACACAAATGTTGACTCTAATTGTCGTCGTTCTGAAAAAGAAAAAAAAATAGTTATGGGTATATTCGAGTCAGCCCTCATATAAGAGATATTAAATGGCCTTGAAAATTCACTGGGATGTATATTTTAATTCACTTAAACAAATTCAAAAATGGTCAGCTAGCCTTACGTGACTTCAAGCACACTTATTACATAATATGATATATATTTTCACTATCAATAAATATCCAGACAATGGATACTTTTGTCTGAACGATAAATGATTGGACAATTTTTGTTTATAAAAGTCACGTGATAAACAGTCAAATATCAACAAATGTCCAGCCAGACTTGTTGATTTTGTCTGGTGTAGCAAGCAGCCTAATTTGAACTGATACATTTTTCTTGTATAGCAATAGTCTAAATTCCAATAGTTTTATTATGTAGGATGTGTGACACGTATCCAAAAAACGTTGTTGTTGTTGTTGTTGTTGGAATTATTAGTTCGATGTAACCGTTTCTTTAACAGTGAAGTTAGACATCTGAGTATAATCAATATTCCTGTGTAAATCTATTGAATGGTAATACTTTAGAAGTTAGAATTTAGTTTGTTTGACTTTCAGCGAATCAGAGTGATCAAGTGTTGGTTTGTAGGAATTTGATTGGTTTCAGGATTTCCTTGAATACCAATGAGATGCTCACTGGCGACTGGCCCTATTCAGGTAGGTAGTTACCTGGGTTCCAGTGGGAAGTCGTGACCAGTAGGGTGGAGCGGGTCGGGTGTGAGGACAACTACTCGCCGAAGACATTGGCTAGCGGTCGCGCTGTGTCGTGAATTGGCAGAAGCTAGAATTCAAGGACCATTGGGTCCGGTCCCAGTGGCTTAATGGTATACGAGCTAGGTCGCCTTGTAACCGGAAGGTCCTGGGTTCGAATCCCGGTGGTTGCGTACTGCTGAAGAGTCCCAAACTTGGACGAAACAGCTGTCCAGTACTCCCAGGTGGTTTTCCAATGGTTCTCTAACTAATGTCAGCTCATGATGAAATCCTGGAATCAGAGTGAATCAGACATTGTTGAGAAAACAGTAGAATTACTATTGTAGTATTCAAGTATTGATTTGTAAGGATTAGTTTGATTGGTTACAGGATTTCATCATGAGCTGACATTAGTTAGAGAACCACTGGAAAACCTAGGTGTATTGGATAGCTGCTTCGTCCCGGTTTGGGACTCTTCATCAGTATGCACCCACCCCCCGCTGGGGTTCGAACCCAGGACCTTCCGGTTACAAGGCGACCTAGCTCGTGTACCATTAAGCCACTGGGACCCGATCCAATGGCCCATGAATTCTAACTTCGGCCAATTCTCGACACAGCGTGACCCCTAGCCATTGTCTTCGGCGAGTTTTTGTCCTCACACCCGACCTTCTGCGCCCTACTGGTCACAACTTCTCACTAGAACCCCAAGAAACTACCTACCTGAATAGAGCCAATCACTAGTGAGCATCTCATTGATATTCAAGTATTGGTTTGTTGGAATTATATTGACTGGTTACAAGATTTCATCATGAACTGACATCGGTTACATTGGAAGAACAGAAAGAAAGGCATATCTACAATTTTCTGAACATGTGCCAAAAGCTTATGTCTAAAAGGAATAAATGCTTTAAACAGTGCCATCGCCAGGGCAACTCCTTAACATGGGTCATGAAGTGGAAATCTCAAGTTCGTTCGAAATTATCGATAGGGAAAAGAGTTCAATTCTCCTCAAGTTTGATAAAGCCACCTTCATCAAGCACCTGGAAGCAGATTTATGCGTTCAGAAAGAAGCAGTTATCATTCTTTCTTAGCGCTCCTGGTAACTGGATATGTTCAACTCCCTTTCATTTGATTACATAACGCCAAAAATTCCATTGTGTATGATCGTTATTGTTCGGAATAGTGTTTAATATTACATATATATGTATATATTATTATTGCTCCCTTGGGTTCCTAGTAGAACATACGGCTTCAACTGCACGTCTCCACTTGCTTCTGTCTTCTGCTGTACTTTTCAAATGCATCCATGTTAGTCCATACTCTTTCAACTCCTCTTCACACGATCTCCTCCATGTCACCCTTGCAATGACGTCACACTCGCCGCTTCCCTTTCGGGTTCCACTCGAGGGCTTGACGCGCGATGTGACCCAGCGGTCTCCCCAGCGAGTGTCTGATCCATCTCCACTTTCTCCTGCATATTTGCTGTTGGTGGGCGATTGGTTCTTGTTTTGTTTGTTCCCAGCCATAGTTTCTTGTTGGTGATTCTTTCCGGCCATCTTATTAATGTATGCATATATTGATTACTTGACTTTGGTTTAAAAATGAACTCTTTGCAAGTATGTTAAAAGTGTTTCTGTAGATATACTTAAAAATGACTTTGGCCTGTAAGCAGCTGATGAGAAGCCAACGAAATAAACAATGATGGTAGCATTTTATTCTGCAAAAACTGTTATTCTTGCTTTATTCAAATTCATTAAGGGGAATAAGTGTATGAAGAATCAAGTCAGCGGACATCAGCAAGGTTGTTACCATGGCAGCGGAAATGGTTGAATACGTTTCTCTTGTATACAGAGTTCCAGTTTCTCTGTCTGAATGGCTAGAACTTCAACAGTGCAAAGGAGACGAAAACGAATTGTCTTTTGCGGATTGTTCCTCACTTTGTAGATTACCTGGAAGCAAGAGACGTTCTTTGTTGAGATCTAATGACCAGTTGTTGACAAGGTATTCAATTATCGCCTTTTTGCAACCATACACATTAGTATTCTTCAACCCTATTGAACAGGATACGCTTCGAACGACCAATCTACTTGGCTGACTCCATAGCAATTGGTGAACTGATATATGCGCATAGAAGTGGTCAGATACGAGATCTTGTCCTTAAGGCTTCTGTAGGCTAATGGAAGACTGGAGAATACTACTCCTAACGTTGCTGTGAAGAGTGTTCTTCTCAAAGATGCGGAAATTCTTTTCTCAAGGATATTGCAGATTAAGTTTGCCTTGAAGGTTCATGTAAGTTTTCTCTGAACTTTTGGTTTTCTAGGATGATGACTTCGTTCAGAAGATCAAGTTCCATTTGTGTAAATTTCAGGGGAAATGAATTAAATAATTCCAATGTTTCGTTCACCAAACTGCTCCAAAATTCTCCAGGGAAGTAATCGAAATTCAAATATATATATATATATACGGGTCAGAAACTGGCACTGTTGGTCACGGAAAGGACTTCCAAGAAGTCACATGCCTTTATCAACAGATGCCCCCTTCACCGGCTCTATATTGAAGATCATATGGCAGGCTAGCCAGCAGGAATTAGCAACAGGAAACTCTGAAGATGAACAAAAGAAGGAAGAGCCGACTGCTCAGTAAATATGTTGCAGAAAATGGAGTTGGATTCGGCATACACTGAGGAGGCCATCGGATGAGATCGTAATCAATGCAGACCGTTGCTACTGTGGAAGATGTATGGGAAGTGACTATTGGGTGGTCACTGCGAGGGTGACATAGAAGAGATAAGAGACTATGGGTGATAATCGTGGCCCCAGCCAGGTGGAGAGGACAACAGAGACTAGATCAAAGAGGAGATGTATTGTTGAAGCCCTACGTCCCGCTCGGGACCCAAGGGAATAAAAATTAATAATAATACATAATATATGTAATGACACATGTTGCCTTTAAAATTCATGTCCAATCAAGTATGCATTAGTTCGCCAAACTTATTATTAACCTGTTTCGTTATATATGTACACACAGGATGTAAACAGTATGTACTTTTAGATCAGCCATTAGTGATGATAGTACTTTTGAATAAAGGTCATAGTCGTGGAAATTTGAATTAGAAAAATACAATCACCAAGTGATGTACGATAATGTGTGTTTACAGGTAAACAAAGCCTAAACTTTAGTTCCAAAGACCTCAGTAGATTTGAAGAAATTAAAAAAAAACTATAAATCAACGATTGTACTGCACAAGATAGAATCGCGACAGAAGATCGATTTTGATAGGTTCAAGTTTCTACATAGAGATTTTGGTTTATATACTTTTTATAGTTTGGTTTGTAAGGATTAGTTATGTTTTACGAGTTGATCACGGATTGATATCAGTTAGAGAACCATTGAAAACCAGGGAGTACTGGACAGCTGCTGTTTCATCCTAGTTTGGGAATCATCGCCAGTACTCACCCACCTTCCGGAGTTCGAACCCAGGACCTTCCGGTTACAAGGCAAGCTCGTATACCATTCAGCCACTGGGACCCGATTCAATGGCTCGTGAATTCTAACTTCTACCAATTATATACTTTTGTAATTCTCATTGTCATGACCATGACCTATATTCAAAAGCATTATCATCACTAATGTCTGATTTAAAAGTACATACTGTTTACAAAATGTGTATAACAAATAGCTTTATCAAAGTATTATTAAACCGGAATTTACAAATTCTCTTTAGAAAACGAGAGCTACACAGTTCATTCCTGGAGAAAATAAACTGTGTATCTCCCAGAATCCAGTTTACTTTGGAAGCAGAATCAGACGTCGGTGAACCAACATTTCAAGACTGCCTGCCTAGTTAAGAGGAGGGAAAACCGACATTTTAGTATATCCATATTCAGGAAGAAAACCGACTCTAATAAATATTTAGACTTCAAATCATCACACCCCGCATCAGCGCAAAGATTTCAGTTGTTTCAAGTCTTCTTAGACGGGCACACTCTCTGATGTTAACGAATGAGCAAGAAAAAGAAGAAGAAATATCAAACATTACTGAAACTCTCAAACAAAACAACACCCAAGGAACTTCATCAACAAAATCAACACAGACATTAAGTATGGCCAAAAACGCATTCCGAAAACATGGACATCAACAGTCGTCATTCCATATAGAGTAGAGAAGTCAGACGATATCAGAAGAGTACTTAATCAGCTTGACATTAGAGTTTTCTTCAAAACATCAGACACACTTCAAAGCAACCTTGTTCATATAAAAGACCAAATCCCGAAAGATTCTCTATCTAATTGTGTCTATAAAATAAAATGCTTGGAATGTGATGCGATATACCTCGGAAAAATATAGCCAGAGAGAAATCAAAATCTGAAGAAAAGAACACCGTAGAGCATCTGTTCGACCACTGAGAAATCCAGTTGAACTAGGAAAACTTGAACAATCATCAGTCATAGGTCTACACGCTATAGAATCAGGCGACAAAATTGATTTTGACAATACTGACAATACTCGATGTAGCATCGCTGTTTACCAATGTACCACTTATGGAGACTGTGGAATTCATATGCCAACAGATACTAGAAAAACAGATCGACATCGGAATACCGGTTAGTAGTCTGAAAGAGTTGCTTTTAAGATGTACTATGAATGTACATTTCATATTTAACAACCTTTACTACAGGCAAATCGACGGTATTGCCATGGGTTCTCCGTTGGGGCCAATTTTAGCAGATTTCTTTCTTGCCAAGATTGAAAATGGTCCATTGAAAAAAGTAATAGAAAAAGCTGATTCTTATTTTCGTTATGTTGATGATACCTTTATTATTCTTGATGTGAAAGCTGACAAGAATGAAATGTTAAAAAAGTTTAACGATGCACATCCATCGCTTATCTTCACTTGTGAAGAAGAATATGATGGTGGACTACATTTTCTTGACGTCCAATTGAGCAGAAGAGAGGATGGTTCACTAAAGAGAGATGTCTATAGAAAACCTACATCTGTAGGACAATATACACATTTCCTCAGTTATATACCAATCCGTTACAAAATCAATTTGGTCAGATGCCTGACGAATAGAGCAAGACGAATCTGTACAGATGACTCTCTAGAGAATGAGCTAGGATACATCCAAAATACGTTAGTCCAAATGGGTTATCCTAGTAGATTTGCCAGGAGACACATGAATGCTAAGTACAATAAAGAGAAACCGACAACAGTTAAAAAGAAACAACTGTTCATGAAACTGCAATTTAATGGGGACGTGGCTAGTGAAGTCTTACATCAGAGATTATCGAGAGCGATAAAACGGACTTATACTGCCGCCACCCTCTGTTTGTCATTTTCCAGCCGGCCAATTTTGATTGCTCAAGTGAAAGATAAGTTACCTAGTTGTGCCACTTCCATGTGTATCTATAAATTTAGTTGCTCCTGTGGAGAAAGCTATATAGGCCGAACAACTAGACAGCTTAACAAACGCATTAATGAGCATCTTCCTTCATGGTTCGGAAAAGGTCAAATAAAGTCCATACGAAGTTCTATTTTGGCTCATTTGATTGATAGTGGTCACCAAGTGGACAAAAATAGTGCTTTCAAAGTTATTTACCGCATTCCATCAAGTCTTTCGAACGGAATCAGAACCCGTCTTTTACACTTAGCCGAAGCTATGGAAATTCGAGAGAACAATCCTAGTCTTTGTATACAAAAGAAATTTGTTCTACCTTTGTCTCTCCCTTGGCCTAGGTGAATTCTATTCAAAACCCTCCCACCCTTTCTTATCATCCCTCTCCTTCGTACTTTTATGATATTTATTTAAACTCTGATTATCGTCCCATTTGATTTGACCTAATTTATTTATTTATTGAATTGTCTACATATATGCATATACTAACTTTGTTATTCTTATCACCTATATAAGCCTTATTAACAATATTTTGTTACTATTATAATCATCGTTATTAAACTTCGTTCAAAACATTTACCACATTAGTATTATTTGATTCACAAAATCACCGTCATTGGTTAAAATTTTATATATATAAGTCCATGTAAATTAGAGTAAAGCCTGAAGAAGATCTAATTGAAAACAATATTGTTCGCTTATATGTCTTGTTCTAATATTATAAATGGGAATATTTAAAGATTTGAAATACTGAAATCATCCAGAAAACTTAAGAAATCACAAAGAACGTCTCACATTATCAGAAGCACTTCATATCAAGTGGAATCCAAATTGTCTGAACTGAATAGGAATGATGGGCTAAAACAGAATATGACATGTTAACAACATACATAATTCTTTTGTACACAAAGGTGTCTGACCGGCTTAAATTTATGAATGGTCAAGGCCTCCATTGTCTTTAGGAGTCCATAACAAAGAGAACGAGGCCGGCTATTTAGCATAGATTCGATACATGATCTTAAATTCATATTCAGTGTTGGTGAATTGACAGAGGAGTCGATCAAATGGTAAAGAATAGGGCTTCGCACACCCTTCCTTTCTTCCTTGTAAAATCATGTTGCTGGAATATGTTCTTGTGCCTGTGTGGAAAGCGTTCTCTGTCTACGGGCCAATTTACCTTGCTCCACAAGAAGAACAGGTGGACTGAGAGATGCATATGGGTATGTGCAGCATTGTTCTAGAAGACTTCATCGACTTCTGTATCTCTCTACCAACTCTGAACATGACATTAAGATCATTTAAGATAGAATTCATGCAAATCTGCTACGTTTTCTACTTTTTAAACTTACGAAGACATCGAGAGCCGTGGCCATTCATGAATTTAAGCCAGCCAGACACCTTTGTGTCCAAAAGAAGTATGTACAATCCCTAATTCTGTCTTGGCCGTAGAGGGATAGAAATATTAAGAAGACAGTTGCAGCGAAGAAAATTTTCTTTTCGATGAAGTCATCATCTACTAGGCTGTACATTCGTGTATTTATATCAAATGGATGGGAAAGTTCCAGAAATAATTTCCGATCAAGGGTCAAACTAATAAAAATTAAAATTAGGGATTAGAATGCCATAATAAACAGGGGATGGAGAAAACAAACAAAGTAGCATCATAATAACTAAGAAGATTGTCATTGTGCAATTAGGGGTTAGAAATGTAGAAATAACAAAAATAGGCAGGATGTTTGGATAAAAAAAACTAATGTTTATGCAATCAGGGATTAAATATGTAGAAATAGTAAAATGACAAAATAAACACGAAGTTAGGGTATGAAAATATGGTAGTGTAAACAGGGATTAAGAAAAAACTTAAAATAACATGAATAAACAGGAAGTTTAGATAAGATAGGCGATTCGATGGTCATTACTGAAAAATTTACCTGTTTATGATGGCCATGGCAGGAACAGGGGTTGGACATATTTCTTTTGGATACAAAGCGTGGGTTTGAGCTTTTGGAAAGCTAGCGCCTCCTCGGCTATGCCCAGATGTCTTGATTTCACTCCCTTTGATAGGTTCGGTTGAATCTTGTATATCACTTTGAAGGATTTTTCGAAAGGCGTTGAATGTCCTGAATTGACCAGATGTTCTGTCACTGAACTGTATACACGCTTTTTGTCTCCTTTTACTAACCAGGCTGGGTAGTGTTCACGAGCGCGTTTTTCAAGTCGGTGCATGGTACGGCCAACGTACTCAGCTCCACAAGAGCAAGTAAACTGGTATGTGCACGTTGAGGTTTATCCCTCTGTTTATTATGGTATTCTAATTCCTAATTTTAATTTTTATTAGTTTGACCCTTAATCGGAAATTATTTCTGGAACTTTCCCATCCATTTGATATAAATACACGACTGTACAGCCTAGTAGATGATGACTTGGTCGAAAAAAAAATTTTCTTCTCTGCAACTATCTTCTTAATAACTCCTGTGACCCAATGTGTATATTCCGGGATAGAAATATATTTATTTATTTATTTATTTATTTTGTCTATTTGGTTAGTCTATGTACTTTTCCCTCATTACTACGATTATTACTTTTATTCTCATTTTGGATTGTTTCCACTTGTCCCGCTCATCGTTCTAAATCCAAAAAAGTGTTTTACAATATTGAATTCTATCTTATCAAATTTCACACCATGTTATGTAACATTTCATATTAGCCTCCTAATCGCATAATTATTCACCCCTTTCCAACATCTATGCATCCTATGAATTATTCTGCATGTGACATTAATTGTTTTGCCACTTCACATTTAACTATGATTATAATCACAAACATTTTAGTTTTTAATTGCATTGCTCCAATGACCTTGAACGCATGCTAGTCGTTAGCTTATGGCACCTGTCATTATCAAGGCTGAAATATCAATAATAATAATAATAATTTCTTCTTCACGTTCCCAGTGGAACATAGGGCCCCAAGCTAAAGGCTTGAAGTTTCTGTAGCAGTGTTCATTTTTAATTTTACAGGATGGGGTTGCTAGCCTCATGCCCAACTTTTCCTCTTTACCAGCATTACTTCTGACTCAGTGAGGTAAAGGAATGCGCCGGCTGGGGATCGAACCCCGGACCATATGCATGGTCGGCGAGCGTCCTAACCGCCATACCACCGACGCACTGGTAACAGGGCGTTCACCAACTAGGGAGCAAATTTCATCCAGATCACGTTTTTAAGTACCCCTTGGACAATGTGTGAATAGCTCGCAAGGGTTAGGATCAGAGTCATAATTAGGATTAGGATTAGACTTACGGTTAGGATAAGGGTTGTAATTAGGGTTAGGATTAATGTTAGGGCTACCATTATGGATAGATTAAGAGTTGATTACATTTATTTTAATTCGTTTTACTATTGACATTTTCCTGGTAAGTAGTCGTCTATCCTCTTACTGGAAACCATAGTAATTCAACCTAAGACTTTGCGGTGGACTGTACAACAAGATAAGATAGATAAATGATTCGTAAAACCAGCTCGTCTTCAGTCATCTCGGTGAATACATGTAGAGAAACTAGTCTGACTTAGCAACTGATACCCCTCATTATAACTTGGACAGATTTTTAGGTCATGTGTCAGAAAAAGATACCCTGTTTAATGTGTTTTCATGCATTTTCTTGCAAATATATGTCATTTTTCATGTAAAAGTTCTTCATTTCTATGATTGGTCGGCTGAAGGTCACTCGTGCGTTTGCATCCTTGGGACGCTATTTTTAGACTTTGCCCATTTTAATTTTAATTGCATTGCATACTGCTATAATTATTATTTCAAGTATTCACACATTTGATCCGATCCCCTCACCGGATATAATTTCTTAATAAACCAGACAGGACTCCAGGTGATCATAGACAAGACGGAGGTTAAGAAAATAACCAACCGACCAACAACAACAACAACATCCAGCGTCAATCACCATCAACGGGAAGGATTTAAAAGAGGCTACTTCATTCACTTCACTTATCTAGGGAGCATTGTCTCAACTACAGGCAATCGGAACGGACGAGGATGTCAAATCGAGCGAGGATCGGGAAGGCGAGAAACACGTTGTTCATCAACCTGAAACCAATCTGGAAATCTTCGTCACTCAGCTCAGCATCAACAACAAGTTTCGGTCGGATTTTCAATACAAACAAAGTCAAGTCAGTCAGTCAGTCAGTTCTTCTATACGGAATGGATCAGAAACTTGTCAGGCGGGTGGGTCACAAAGAATATTTTCAACAGCCTGTTGCAGACCTACCTTCATCAACCAACAACTGTCTTCGCTGGCTCTATACTGAAGAGCAGATGGCCAGCCGGGCCGGAAACAATCACCACCAACAAGAAACTATGGCTGGGAACAAACAAAACAAGAACCTATCGCCCACCAACAGCAAATATACAGGATAAAGTGGAGATGGATCGGTCACTCGCTGAGGAGGAGGCTGGGTGACATCGTGCACGCGTCAGGCCATTTCTCGAGTGGAACCAGGCCGAAAGGGAAGCGGTGAGTGGGACGTCATTGCAAGGGTGACATGGGAGAGATCGTGTGAGGAGGAGTTGAGAGAGTATGGACCAACATGGATGCATGTGAAAAGTACAGCAGAAGGAAGACAGAAGTGGCAGGTGGAGACGTGCAGTTGAAGCCGTATGTTCTACTAGGAACCCAAGGGAACAATAATATATATATACGCTTGTACAACGTGATAACAAATTCGATAATGAATAGAGTCTCTTCAATGAATATTGTGTTCTTAATTTCCCTAAATGACGACTATTCAGATGAGATATTTCTCTTTCCAAGTGAAAAAAATGGAGGTAATACACAGGGAGATGACGTTCTCATCGTTTCAAAAAGAGAGAAAAAATCAATACTTGTTTTAATGTCTGTTTTTATCATCACCCTCCCCACCCCCCAAAAAAAACATGACCGGCTGTATACGTCCTTTAACTAAACAGCTAGCTGTAGGCGGTATATATGCATATATATATATATATATATATATATATATATATATATATATTATCCAATTGTAACTCATTAAACATATATATATATGACAATATCATATCACAAAATTCTGTTGACTTGAATTATGATTTGTTATTAGTCCTCTTTTTTTTCTGCAAGCATATGATTCGTTGATCAGATTATTTTTTTGGCCTTTTCACATGAAGGTTATCGTTTTAGGTTTTAATCTAATTGGTGAAAAAGGATTTTTAGACATAACACATGCAAATTTTTCAGACAAAACAACGTAATGTCTAAGTCTTAAAATTTCATATGTGTATATATATATCGTAAATTTGCTTTGTTCTCCGCCATATGCTGTAAAATTGATCGCTGAACTTTTCATCATCAATCCAACACAGGATGTTAATATTTGTTCGTGGTTTATCCGGCAGTGTATGCCCTATTCATGTAAATCCCTACGAAAATATTCTATCCGTAAAGCTTAGGATATTTTATTTGAAAAGTAAGTACTTTTATAATTTTTTTTTCTCAAAATGTGTTTGGCGGCCTGCTTAAACCTTGGGCTACCAAAGAAACCTCCATCTCTTTATTGTATGTATATTTTCTTTGGTTGGGTTTGTTTTAATCGATTGAGGGTGAAGTTAAAGTATGATAGTCCAAGGTCAAGGTCCTTTAAAAGTTGACCTTCAACGGCGGATCAGGCACACGGAATGCTATGAAATATCACTCCAAATCAAATCATGCCTTGACTTTTTGAATTTATTTACACTACGTACTTCCTCTGTAAATCTATACTGTTAGGGAGTTTTGTAATTAGTAGTGTTCTCTGAGCTGGTTGGTTGGTTGGTTTAGTTGAGGAGCTTTCGTCGTCCACCCCCCCCCGTCTGGACAACATCCCCCTTCACCACAGGTTTTAGCATAAAATGAACTGATTTAAATTTTTCATGAGTTATAGAATTCCGTCTCCTGGTAATCAGCTTTACATATGTATTGATCGTTTTTTATTGACTCAGGTTTTAAACTTTCTCGTCACGTATGATTTACTTTTTATTAGTTGGTGTATTTCGTCTATATTAAAGTGTTTGTTAATCGCTGGCTTATTCACTTGATTACCATCCTTCTAGGAATTTTCAAAAGAATGGATACTGAACAAAGAGTACTCTTTTAGATAAATTCATCATCAGGCTCTACATTTATACATACATTATAGTGAATGAATGAGTTAGTGTTATAAACGATATTAATATTCAAATAACATCGAATCAATAATACTGATGGATTACAGCTGAAACGCATCAACATAAAATAAGCTGAATATCAGAAGGATTAGGAAAGATAATAGTACAAATTCATGAGTTTATAGCTTCTACTGAAGGCCAGGGCAATAGTAGGGGCTGAACTTGCTTCTTTTGAACACAGAGTGCTAGTTGTTTGAGGCGAATCGCAATAGCCTCTGTTGTTTGGAGCCTGCGGTGCTTGGATGTTTTTGGTAATTTATTTGGCACCAGGTATAATATAGAGAAGGATTCATCTACGCTGGTTTTGTGTCCTGTTTGCACCAGATGTTCCAATATCGAGCTGTTAATAGTTTTCACTACACCTTTACTTAGCCATGCTGGGAGATGTTCTCGAGCACGAAAAATCAAGTTCCTAGAGCAACGGACAATATAACTGGCTCCACAAGCGCAGTATTTTCGGTGTTTCCTCTATTTAAAATTTCCAAATTATCCCAATCAAATTAATGTCCATAATTATCCATATGCATTGATGGGGACGTCCACTTTGAACGATGTAATATTCATTACAGTTCATATATGCAATTTATTTTGTAAATGGTAATAATTCTATCTCCTTTTTCTGTTGGATGTGTCTTTCGGTTTGCACAAAATCGAATTAAGTGATTTGACTTGCTTGTGTGCCATGTCTATTTCAAATAGTTTCAATATTTTAGCGCCCCCTTCGAATCAGAATGCAGGAACGCAAATCAGCTGTGTCAAAAGACATGATATGTATTCTTTCATATCAATGCATGTAAACAACTATGGACATCAATTTGATTGGGATAATGTCGAAATTTTAGACAGAAGAAACACCAAAAGTGCAGTGCCAGGGAATTCCTAGAAGCCTGGTACTCAAACGAATATGCAATTAACAAACATGTTAATATAGACGAAATATATCAACTAATAAAAAGTAAATCATACGTGACGAGAAAGTTTAAAACCTGAGTCAATAAAAAACGATCAATACATATGTAAAGCTGATTACCAGGAGACGGAATTCTATCACTCATGAAAAATTTAAATCAGTTCATTTTATGCTAAAACCTGTGGTGGAGGGGGATGTTGTCCAGACGGAGGGTGGGGGGATGACGAAACTCTTCAACTAAACCAACTAATCAACCAGATCATAGAACAATAATAATTGCAAATCATCCACCTGAGCTACAAATCTTCTCTACTGTTAGGTAGTGTTATGATGTTTATGACTAAGTTATAGGATCTAAGGTTAAGGTTAGGTTTAGGGTTAAAATAAGGATTATGGTTACAGTTAGGAGTAGGTTGAAGAGTAGTGTTAGAAATTTCAATGAATCTCAAACCACCATGACCTACAGTTACTTGGATGAAGGGGTCTATCGAGCGTCGTACGATTTCTCTCTAGATCGTTAGTGTATTGACTGGGAAACATTCTTACAACGCATAAGGTACAAATACACAGTTCAACATCATGTTTGCAATATTTTTTTAGTGTATTTTTCAACGATTATGCGACTATTTTTTGCATCTGAATTCTGATTGGTTGCTCAAGGTCACTGTGATTTTGGTCATGGTACTTTAACTTGGCTCGATTGAGGGATAACCTCTAGTGGTATCATCTACCCTGGTGTGTGTATTGAAAATGATTATAAGCTTCTGATTAGGAAGTTCTTATTAAACTTGGGAATGGTCTGATTGTGGGTGGCAACGTGCTCGAATACATGGGATAACTGTTCTTCAGTTAAGTCCTCGGGTCTCAAAATGTACTTCTGAACATCTTACAATTGGCTTTCACAGCTAGATATCTTGGATAGATTTCCTGAAGGAGACAAAGCATATATATCATAATGGAATGTTTTGTGTCCCAACTTAGAGATCATTTTGTCACAGGTTATACTAGCAATTAATATTTTACTTGAAGATACTGTACGAAGGGAAAATATCATGCAATGAAGGCTTCTGAAAATCCTCTACATTTTATAAATACCGTCCAGAATAAAGACGCTATTATATGGTCAATGTTAAACTTTAAACACCACTAACTACCAATCAGCGAATGACCTTGAAGGCACCAATCACATGAAAGAATCATTTTTGGGTATAGAATACACATATATTTATGAAAAAAAATACATCACAAATTGCATAAGTGTTACAGAGGATACATTTCTCTCATATGTGATAAAAATATCTCCCAGATGAACATAGGAGTATCAGTTGAAAATTTACAATACATTCTGTACATATATATTCATCTAAATGACTATAAATGACATTTCTTTGTCATCCACTGATGGCTGTAATCCTGTTTTTAACCTTTCCCAAAAGCCCCTCAAATGAATTGGTGTGGGTCCCTGTAATAGGACCCAAAAAATCACTAGAATGGCTGACTCTGTGGTAAATATATATCCAAGGGATGACAAGGAGTTATAACCCTTCCACTCATCTGTGTGTATTATAGATCCTTGTTTCGCACCAGTCGACTGATAATAGGTATTAAAGTACTTGACTTGCTATCTGCTGTCCTCTCGATGAATCCTTTCTGTAGAGAGGCATCATATAAACCAATCACCCAAATATTATTCGTTCGTTCTCGACCACAGTCGTATTTTTTTCTTTAATAAGACAGTTTCATCTACACGTACGACGACACCTTCTCCTCCCAATAAGGAAGTAAGCCAATTTGTTCGCTAGGATGCTAAATCCCTGCAGTGCTGATACCACTGAACCGTCGGCACGCGACTATTTTCAGTCCCAGCAGCTGCACGTCTCACAGGCTGTTTCAAAACCCAGTGAATACAAATATACAAAATCTGGGTTAAGGAAAGATGGAACCTAGCAAAAAATGTTCCTAAAAATATTGGAATCATCAGCAAAAGCGGAATAAGAGCTTAAGCTCACGTGAATAAAATTCGCTGGACCATTCAAGGTCAACTGTACGACGCAATCTATTGGTAGTTAGTGGTACCGAAATTTCAACTTGGCGTTTAAATATTTTAAGCGTACTGAAAAAACGTGACAGCAGTAAACAATAGCTACAAAAATGAACGGCTTGTCAAATGACCTTGAACGGCCAATCATAATAGTTTCATGCTTAAGAGGATTAATTGATTATAAAAATATGCTTGAGACGAATAGAAATCAATTTAAAAAGGACAGTTTTACTCTAAAATGCTGTGAGATTTAGGTTTTAGTAAGGGGGCAAAGCAAACGTAAATAAGAGACATCAAAGTCGGTTGACCTTGAAGCAACCAATCAGATCTCTGCCCAGCATTACAAATAGATGCTGTCCATATAATTTTTGTTGCACGTTTCAACCAGATTTGCTTTTTGACTTCTGTGTGGAAAATGGGTTGATAGGAAAGACTAAAACATGCATATATGGAGGGATAATGACAACTCAGAAGTATCGCCAAGCTGTTGAAGGTTATCAGATTCAGATGCAACCACTCTTAAATGAAGAAGTCTGTAAGAGTTGGTAAGTCTTACATTACGGTGACAGTTTAGGTACTTTCTTCTCAAAATCGACACTCCCTCATAGTAAAATATTGCCTATATGCCACAATCAGCTACTGAAGCGCACACCATCTGCTACAGGTGCAGAAACAGAGAATACTAAAATGTCGGCACAGTGTACCGGTACCGACACTTTCAGTAAATTACGTCAAAAAAGGTCAATGCAATTACTTCTATACTTGGAGGGATTACTGTCGTCGTTCACACTTACGAGTTAGTATTATGCGAAAAATTAGTTGCTACGGTAGGAGAAGAGCAAGAGCACCATGTTCGGGTGCTGGGACTGTACGACACAAATCTTCGGAAAGAGATTGTGTAACTCATCACAAACAGAAGTAGCTATGTTTTATTACCAATAATACAATGACTATTCCTCCCAGGCACTACCATTCACACAGATGAGTGCAGAGGTTATTCGTAGTTATTATCACTGGGCTATATTTATCATAAAGTAAGTCAGTCATTCTTCTGAATTAGTAGATCCTATAAGTGGAGCACATACAAATTCTATTGAAGGATTCTAGAATGACAATTGGTTTCCGAAATGATATGTAATATAGTCCCTTAGATGCATTTTGTGCCGCTATTGCTTTGGTATGTCACTAACTATTCCTATGTAAAAACTGGAATCAATTTCTTCAGCATATTAGAGATTTATACCCGGTATAATTCATTTTTATTACATGTGTAACTCATAAATGCACGTTTTTATGAATTAAATGTCACAAATCACGCGGATGAATTTGATTGGTTGTTTCAAGGTCACTTGAATTTGATGTCCAAACGACCAAGTAAACAGACATAATGACCTTGATCGACCAGTCAGATGAGCCCATACTAAAATCATGCGTATATAGATATGCTGCATGCATTACGCCATGAATTTCATTAGGGTATAGTATTTGTAGGGATAATAGGCTCATAGGAAGCTTTTAGATGTGGAGGAATAATGTCTTTATAGAGGTATACAGCGGCTGTTGATGGATATGTGTACAGATATCTACCCTATCATTACAGAAAATCTATCTGAGAAAATATGACGTTCCTTTTTTAGGTTCATGGTTGCTGTTGAACATTGAATGGGTCACGAAACAGCATCATATACAATCATCTGGATAGATTTATGTACAAAAATAGGTTTGGACGATCACTTTAGGCTCCAATAAGGAATTAGAAGGTTTTCTCGGGACACAAACGAGAAAATTACCCTATATAATGTGTTTTTTCAAACATTGAATTTGATGTCCATAAAAGGGTATTTTTTAAATTAAGCGTGTTTAATTTGAGCTTACCTAATTGGTCAATCAAAGTCATTATGTCCGTTTAATTCATTCTTTTATTTGGGTCGCTTATGTTTATATTTATCCGAAACTATAATCCTGACCTTAACCCTAATTAGATGTTCAACCTAACTTTAACCGGTTAGTAGACCATCATGGAATCAACAGCAAAAGTTGTGGATAGACTGTGTTTACCTCAAGTTATGTTCGTCTAACTTGATTAGGATGCGCCTTCACAATACGACACTATAACATAGAGACCACTTGAAAATATCCCCCACACTGAGGTGGACACAAAAAAGTCAGATTGGAAAAAATAACAACCCCAATGACAGCAACCTTGATCAGGCAAAACACCCTCAGAAAACTAAGCCATAAATAAACGAATCAAATCTTTCCGATAAGGTTGTCATGTCAGTACACGCATAAACCACGAATTTACGGTTAAACATAGAAGCTTGTTTGTCCTAACATTTTTTTTGGTCATTAGCAGTACTATTATAAAATCAAGAAGACTTTTCGTGATTAATTTACTAACTTATTTATAATGATGAGCAAAGCAAAAAAGAAGAAACCAGGAGTAATAAGGGGAAGAGGAACTCTTGATGAGGAGATACTCACTGATACTCACTAGCGGTGACTGGCCCTATTCAGGCAGTTAGTAACCTGGGGTTCTTGTGGGAAACCGTGAACAGTAAAGTACATCAGTACTCATCGAAGAAGGCATTGCTAAGTGGTCGCTGTATGTTCGTTAATTGGCAGAAGTAGGAATCCATGTACTGGCCATTGCATTGGCGGGTCCCAGTGGTTTAATGGTCTACGAGCTAACTCGCCTTGTAACCAGAAGGTTCTGGGGTCGAACCCCAGCGGGTGGGTACGTACTGATGAAGAGTCTCAAACTAGCACTCCCAGTAGCCTGGCTGTCCGATGGTTCTCTAAATGATGTCAGCTCATGATGAAATCCCCCAACTAATCAAACAAAAAAAATCCCTACAAAACCAATAACAGAAGAAGAATCACCAGTCGGAGTTTGACCACGGTATGGATAGCGTCTGAACATGTTCTTTTTGGATACAAAGTTCCAGTTTAGTCGATCTTATTGCAACAGCTTCAGCTATGTGTATGAGATGTATTATTATTATTGTATCCTTTAGTTCCTAGAGGAACATAGGGCTTCAGCTGCGCACCTCCATTGACTTCGGTTTTCTGACAACTTTTTCACCCTGCTCCAGGTCTGCCCACATGCTTTCATCTCCTCTTCACATGAGATGTGAGCGAACTGTATGTGATAATGAATTCGGAATTTCGTATATAACTATGAAGAGTGTGTTGGTGTCGATGTGATGTCCAGTATCGAGCATGTGTGACAGAATCGAGCTTTATACGAATTTAATTTCCCCTCTCCCCCTTGCTGAACCAATCTGGTAAAAGTTTTCAAACTCGTAGGTGAACCTATCTTACCATTTCAACTGTTCCTATGGTTCAAGTTATATAGGGCGTACGATTACGCAGGTTCGTCTACAAGTTTGCGAAAATTCACCAGATTGGTTCAGCGAATGCGGGGAGGGGAGAAATCAAATGCAGAAAAAGCTCGATTCTGTCACACATGGTCGATATTGGATATCGTATCGAGGCCAACACAGTCTTCAGGGTTTTATATATATATATATATATATATATATACCGAATTCCGAAGTCGTTATCACGTACAATTTGCTCATGTCTCCTACACATAGCTGTAGCTGTTGCAATTAGTGATCAAGTAAACCGGAACTTCGTATCCAAAAAGAACACGTTGAAATGCTGTTCCTACCGTGGCTGAACTTGGATCACAGGTTCTTCTTCTCACCAAGAGTGCCTCTTCCCCTTATCCCCCCCTCCCCCATCTTGGTTACTTTTTCTTCTTTTGCCTTGCTTATTATAACAATCATTGTTATTATTATTATTCGTTATAATTTATACCCTTCATTAGGTATATCTATTCACGACCAACATCTGTTATACTCTGGTATTGAACTGTTAGATCAAACAGTATTATCTACGGCAAACATCGGTCATGGAGCATTGTTACGTCTAATTGTCAAATTAAGAACTGGTCCACTAGCGATCACAAATCATTCATGTAAAACTTCTACACCAACAATCAATCAAAATGGGCATAATAATAATAACAACAATAATAATATTGGATTTATACCATGTATACCTAACACTGATCACATTGAAGAATCACAATGGCTTTCCACATTGTTATCATCACCGCTGTCACAAGTAGCCACATCTACCTCTGCATCGACTATCTTCTTACCATCGATATATTTACCACCAGGAGTTGATGTTAACAATCTACCAATAAGTGATAAATCAGAACCAACTTCAAATTATACACTAACTGAATGCTACAATAATTCTGACAATGGTGAAAATGTCAATTATGAGGCATACGATGATGAAATTTGTCAAATAGCTGAATTTCTTGGTTATGCAATCGATGAAACAGAACAATATCATCATTCATTTATTGAATATCCTGTTGTATTAAATGAAAATCAAATGGCCAATATTCAAAATGATAGCAGTGATGATCCAAATGACCTTGACTATTGTCATCTTAATCAACAAGAACAACAACAGTTCAAATGTTCAATAGCATTGAGTGGTGTAAGTTTCTGTTATTACTTTTTACGTGAATTAACTAGAGTGTAGTGTTAAGATTTTGTGGTCTAGTGGATAGTTTTTTGACTTTTCAAATGATGAGTGGTTGGTTCGATGATTAATGGGATTTACGGGCAAATCTCCAGATGATCAGCCCCAAATAGGACGGAATAAACATCATGGATCCCATGGCCAGTCGTCTTGCAATAAATTACACTAATTACTGTTGTTGAGCCCTCGTCGACGCACACTTGATATCTATGGTCGGCCTGTGAAATTTGGGCTACCGATATCCACGCTGAAAACTCCATACTTCTACCAAAAGTACGGTGTGGGGGTCAAGCTGTAATCAAAAATAAAAATAAAAAAATAAAAATAAAATAAAATTTTGATAGAAATAAAAACTTTAAAACAATTAGCTCCCTTTATGAATTTAGATAAGGTAATAAGAAGACGTAATTTGTCTGAATCGTGTAATGTATTTGCGCAATACATTTCAGTAGAATCCAACGAATATGCGCACTGAAGACAGACACACTTGATAATGAAGAAGAAAGAAAGTTGACAAAGACTCTGGTTGATAACAAATATCCAGACAAGTTCATCATCAGGAGATATAAAGTGGTCAGTGGAACACAAAGACCCACTCTCCAACTCGCCCCTAAGAAAGACGTGTACATCAAGCTACCTACCCTACATGGGGCGTCATAACAGCTTGATAACTAGACAAAGACTGAACGCGGCTGTTAAAAAGACTTTTTGTGCAGCTAATATCATAGTGATAATAGAGAATGTAAAGCCATTATATCTATCTAAGCCCTTTGAACATGCGAAAAATGACGTCACATCCCACTGTACTTACCAATTTGAATGTAAGGGTGGTCACGCACTCTCACATAGGGAGGACTTATCGATCTCTGTAAGTAAGGGTTGGCTTCAGAGCATATTCCTATATGGCTCCAGAAACAAATGGATTCTTCAGAACCTATTGACGGTGAGAACAGAAGACCTAGCTCTTCTATTGCGAAACATATTATAGAGACAGGACATAAAATTGACGTTAACAGATCTTATAAAACGTGTTTGGGGCGTATCCTAAAGTTTGTGGAAGCCCTAGCTAGCAATCAGAAAGTTTAAACCACATTTATGCGTTCAAAGTAACAATTCGTCATCACATTAAACCTTCCTTGGTAAATTTTGTTTTGATACCATAGCAGATGTCCTAATACCTCTGTTATTTGGTTTAGTGGTCTTCATTGTTATTTTGACCTTCAATATGTCCTTTTAACTTGACTCAAGTGTATTTTCTCACCCCTTAGCTCTTTATTAATTTCATATGTACATATTCCTATGACAAGTCCGTGTGTGATCAGATTGTTCGAAATGTGTTGCACAAATACAGCATTACACGCACGATTCAGACAAATTACGTCTTCTTATTGCTTCATCTAAAGTAATAAAAACACGAGCCACTCAGTGATGTCATTCTCATCATATGTATTATCATTTCTTTGGGTTCTGAATGGAACAGGGGGCTTCAACAACACTTCCCCACATTTTCTATTTTCTGCTGTCCTCTTCAGCTGGCTGGGGCCACGATTTTTTTTTGATTTTACAGCTTGATTCCATTCTGTATTTTTGGTACAAGTATGGAATTTTCAGCATGGATATCGGTAGCCCAAATTTTGCAGGCCGAACATAGATATCAAGTGTGCGTCGGCGTGGGCTCGAACCCCGGACCATGTGCATGGCCGGCGAGAGTCCTAACCACTGTGCCACCGACGCCCATAATCGCGCATCTCCTCGTCCTCCCCAACACACAATCTCCTCCATGTCATCCTCACACTCACGACCCACTCGTCGCTCGCTTCCCATTAGGATTACACTTGAATGATGGCCTACATTGAGTGTGATATCATTAGACGGTCTCCTCAGTGGCGTATGCCCAGTCTGTCTCCATTTATCTCCTAGATATTTGTTGAGCAACTGGCTGATCGTCGGTTCATTCATCGCCATGGGGTCGCCAATATCCTGGGTTGTGGCAGACATATTCATGGATAGGTGGGAATAAAACTTAGCGATTGAAACGTTCAGCCCCGCCCCAAAAGTATAATAATAGTGATTAACTTTATTCCAAAAAACACAGTACTCATAATACAGAATGGAATTCTCAGCATTTGTCACCATGTTGCATCTGATTTACTCAGAATATAAATAAAATTAAAAATTAAAACAAAATTAACAAGAGGAATTTGTCCACGTTTACGATATAAAGTCAAAAATATTCGAAGCACGAAATGAGATCATTAAATATAATAATAAGAATAACAGTGAGTTTGTTTCATACAGTATTGTCGATTCAGTTTGGAAATTGCAGCATGTTATCATAGATTATTGAATCTAATGTTCTGTTGATGTAGTATAGTGAGGGAAAACACAAGATCAACAGTGGTAACACAGTTTAAACGATGTTCACACTTATGAAAAATAAATAAATAAATAAAAACAAAAAATTGAGAGGATTATAAATATAAGAAATACAATAACAATAAAGGTTGATGCTGTAAGGGGGGGGGGGAAATGGTTTATTTACTAGTGCAAATAAGGTTAGTTAGTTAGTTCATGCCTAACGCTATTTTCATCACATAAAATACTTGCCGTTAAATAAGGTATAGTGGAATTTTTATACTTAGACGTATGTGCATAAAGTCTTTTGAAAAGACTTCTTGTTTTACCTGAAGAGGAGACATAAGGTTGGAGCTGCGGGTAGATTGGGTGCTCAGAGTCTGACAAAATTCCTTTAGCAAATTTTTTGTATGACATCAAGTGCCTATCCGTGACAATGTCAACGGTATGACCCAATGGGATACCACTCGTCCCACTGACAGTCTTCAGACTTCTACAAAGTATGACATAGTCTTTTTTAAGCAATCCAGGAAAGAATAAGCAAGGGTGAACAGTAAAGAAGAATAGGTAAAATACGCGAGTTGACAAACTGTAAGAGGAGGGGTTACGTGAAGGTATGCACATTCACTGTATTTAGAACACAGGATATAAGTAGACTTTTCGAACACATCAACTCGTAGGGTGAGGCGATTCAATTCACTTATGAATTGGAAGGTCAGGAAAGGGAGCTTCGAATGTTAGACTGTAGCGTAAAAAGGAAAAAAGACTGGAAGTTAAGCACTAGTGTTTACAGAAAACCCACACATTCAAACAGATACTTGGATTTCCGTTTATCCTATCCACCCTGTGTCAGTAAAAATCGGATTGGTGAAATGTTTAAGTAATAGAACACAAAATCCAAGCAATACCAAGGAAAACCTAAGATGGGAAGTGAGGCATATAAGAGAAGCTTTGGAACTTAATAATTCCCCTGATAAATTTATCAGAAAGTATGTAGGGAAATGTAAAAATAAAATAAACAATAATAGTGGTAGTGATAATAATAATAATATTGATGACAACATGCATGTCAAATATCAGAAGGATAATGACAACACCAACAATAAGGGAAACCATCGGTAGTACTTCCATACAAAGAAGGAACCTCAGAAACCACATTACGGAGAATTCTTAACAATACAGGTAGGAATAAAAGTGGCTGGCATTCAAACTACCCACAAACTCAATTAGAAACAGTCTTTATCTGTTAAAGGATCCTGTGGAGCCAGTTGAGCAAAACAATTTAGTTTATCTAATACCCTGCTGAAATGACTGTCAGGTCGTATACATAGGTCAAAGTAGTAGAACAGGTGCAGTCAGACTAGCCCAGCATAAAAACCTAGGAGCAAAATCTAGATTAGTTGACCTGAATAAGATAAGAAATGTGGAGAATAGTTAGTTCAGCTATAGTACTCACTGCATGGAATTAAACACAACCGTGCAATAGGATGGGATAGGATGACAGTTTTAAAACCTAATATGACTGGGTGGAGGGAGAGATTGATAACGGAAGCTTTGTTTATCGAATCAACTGCAAACACCTGTCTCAGATATCTGGAAAATTCCACTACCCCTACGACGACAAATAGGAGAGAACAAAGAAAACTATGGAACTCAAGTTTCGAAGTCGTGTGATTATAATTGACGATGTGATTATGAACAGTAATAAATTGTGTTCGAAACTTTGTCATCCAGTAAATAATAATACTGTTTCACTGTATGATACATCTAATAAACAAACTAATATGGAATTGCTTACTACCACAGTACCAAAGTTTTACACATATATTAATTAAATATTGATAATATTGATCACCCTCCACTAATGAATCATTGTGAATACTAGTTAGTTCTTATGTACATACATTAAATACTTATTGTGATTTTTACAAATTTTCAGAATTTCCCACAATATCTAACAATACTGAATTCTGATTTCCACAATTCTTCTGAAAATATGCATCCAGCGAATACTTCTAAATGCCTTCATGGATTCAAGGCTATTGAAGTACCATCATCTGAACGTTGTCAGTCAGCTAGTTCACTGCTTACATCCACTCCAGCTATGGATACTGTCGCCTTGAATTTATCTTCATCACTATGTCAGCTAAAGTGTAATAATTCACACTCGAGTTTAAGAGAAACATGTTCATCTTCACTTGATGTGAATTGTACTCATCATTCTTTTTCATCATCACCGGTTACTACTGTTGATAATGAATTCAAAGAGAAGAATGTATACATTAGTGATAACCTATTGAAGGATCATTGTTCCAGTTCAGATGATCCGATAGCCAATACCAAATCCGTCTTAGAAACTTCCTGTGTTACTGCTGTCGTTAGTGGTGGTTTGAATAAGTTACAGAGTTATTCGTCAACAATTCCAGCCGCTAATTATCCCTTCTGTTTTGATGGCATGATGAAGGCGGAGAATGGTGTCAATGGATGGGTTAGTTCACCTTCGTTAACAACCAACAGTGATTCATCGGTGGTGAATGCTTCATTCAACTCATTATCAATGAATAGTAAACGTTGTGATAATAAAAATACTGAACAGCTATGCAATCCAATTATATTGGATAGTGCTGTGACAAAAATACAACATAAGTGAGTCTACATTTTCAATAATTGGATTTTTCCATTATGGGTAAATTTTGTTTTGATAAAGTCTCACGGTGTTATGCAGTAATGTTTGCTGATGACCACGTTTCGAGCACAATTTATTATTGCCGCTCATAATCATATCAAGGTAATCACACGACTTCCTAACTTCATTTATATAGTTCCATTATTTTTCACTTGATTTTCGCTTGATTTTACTGGTAATAGTATTTTCCATATTTCGGGTATGAGTGATGAATCATTCCTATTGCATGTGTTGTGTCGGGTGTAGACTCGATGAACCAGGTAGGATTCACTAATCAACCTCTCTCTCCACCTACCTATATTACTTCTTAGAATTTTAACCCTCTCCCGCCATGCTATTGTGTGATTGTGTGTTAATGCGTGCAGTGCAGTGCAATCACTGAGCTTTTTTCTAAATTACTTATCTTCGCGAGTGGGGTCAACCATTCTTACAATAGCTAAATTCTTATGTTCCGACAATCTGACTACCCCCGACTTACTAGTTTGACCTATGTAGTTGACCTCACTCACAGTCATTCCATGGTATTTTGTAAATTATATTATTTTGTCTAATTGGGTCAACTGGGTCCTTTAACCCACAGAGCTTGTCCTACCTGAGTGAGTTTGTAGGTTTGAATGCCGCCACCCTAATTCCTGCTTTATTAAGAATTCTACGTATGGTCACGTCTCAGGTGTCTCCTCCTTATACGGCATAACAGTAGATGACTTATTTATGTAATAACATAATAATAATAATGACATCATCTATCTGCAAATTGTATCCGCCTACGCAAAGTCTGTAGTGATTGGTTGTTGAGTTAGTCTTTGTTCTGATTGTTCTCATGACCAATATTTGGGACATAAACACTGACGTGAATTACTGTCTACCAATTTGGCTAGCAGCCAGCTCTCACCACAATATCAGATAGTTTCAATAATGATCAACTTTAAAACAATTAGTTCCGTTTATGAATTTAGACAAAGCAATGAGATGTAATTTGTCTGAATCGTGTATTGTGTAATTGCGTAACAATTATTTGAACAGTGTGATCATACACGTACTTGTCATAGGAATATGTACATATGAAATTAATAAAGAGCTAAGAGGTGAGGAAATACACTTGAGTCAAGTTAAAAGGACATATTGAAGGTCAAAATAACAATGAAGATCAATCACTAAACCAAATAACAGAGGTAATAGTACATCTACCCTGACTGGTATCAAAACAAAGTTTACGAGGGAAGTTTTATTGTGATGACGAATTATTGCTTTGATCGCATAAAGGTAGTTTAAACTTCCTAACAAAACTTTAGGATTTATCCCAAATGAGTTTATGGATAGTTTGAAAGGAGGTGTAAACATAAATTTTACTTCCTGTCTGTAGAATATGTTTCGCAATAGAGGAGCTAGGTCGTCTTTTCTCACCATTAATGGGCTCTATGGATTGAATTTGTTTCTGAAGACCTTACTTGCAGAGATAGATGAGTCCTCCATTCTATGTATGTGTGTCCACACATACATTTAATTTGATAGATGCAGTGGGATGTTACATCCCTTTCTGCATGTTCAAAGGGCTTAGATAGACATAATGGCTTTACATCCTCTATTATCACTATGATATTAGCTGCATAAAAAGTCTTTTTAACAGCCGCGTTCAGTCTTTGTCTAGTTATCAAGCTGCTTTGATGCCCCATATAGGGTAGGTAGCTTGATGTACACGTCTTTCTTAGGGGCGAGTTGGAGAGTGGGTGTTGGTGTTCCACTGACTACTTTATATCTCCTGATGATGAACTTGTCTGGATAATTGTTATCAATCAGAGTCTGTGTCAACTTTCTTTCTTCTTCATTATCAAGTGTGTCTGTCTTTAGTGCGCATATTCGTTAAATCCTACTGAAGAGGCACCTAGCTGACTAAGTCTCTTTTGTACCGAAAATTACAAAACACAATTGAAGAAATCCTAATAATCACCGTTTTGCATTCATTATTATTTTTGACAGCACAATTTGTGAACAATCAGGTAATCAAACCCACCGCACATCAATTCCAAAATATCATCATCCTAGTTCCACCAGTCATGAGTCTGTTGCTAATGACTGTGTACTAAAGGATAATGGTAGTCATTTAGTTGATCGACAAAGTGGTTTCAATTCAAATTCCAATAATCTTCAGGGACTATCTCCTTCATCTTCATCATCGGATCTTACATCTTCTCCTTCTGAATGTTCTTCTTCTCCTTCCACCTCCTCGTGTACAACACTGACACATTCGAACAGATCCAGGTGTTATGAGTGCAATAGACGAACACGACTAGCCTGTGGCTTCAGTTGCCGGTGAGTTCGATATTTATTAATTTGAAAAATAAGCATGTCTTTGTTTAATGAATGCACAACTAATAATAATAATAATAATTTGCTTTATTCCAAAACAATACTTGTGATACAGAATGGAATTCTCAGCATTTTACTACAGTATTGCATCCAGTTAGTAAATTAACAATAAAATAAAATTCTACATAGATTAAGGGTAATCTCAGTTCATTATGACAACAACATATTGGCATGTCGGTAGCAAAGTCAGAAATTGAACAGAGTGTTTGATGGTGTTCGAAAAGTAGGTGCTAGCATATTTACTGGAGTAAGCAGAAGAAAGAAACAAAGCAGCACATAACAGAGAGAAAAAGAGAGAAAACGTTGTGCCTATAGACGATATGAGTTGGAAAGACGAGATCCAGTTGTTCTACTGACTATTTAATGAGTTATAGGTTTCACACCTAATGCTTTCTTTATCACACAAACGACGAGCTAAGTAGGGTATGGTTGAGTTTTTGTACTTACTAGTGCGAGCATATATAGTTTTCTATATAGGCTTTTGGTCTGGTCTGGCCTGATGAGATACAAGGGGAGAGTTGTGAATGAAGAGAGTGGTGTGTGTCAGATAAAATGGATTTAGCCCATTTTTCACATGAGTCCAAGTACCTGTTGACTAGAATATTGACAAGCTGGTTAAGTGGCACGTTGCTTACCCTGCTGACAACCTTTAACATCCTGCGTAATAAGGTATAGTCTTTCTTCAGTAGCCCAGGAAAAACTAAGGGGGGAACAATGGAGAATAATAGGCAGAATGCGAGAGTTAACGAATTGTAGGAGTAAGGGTTGGGTTATACCAGAACGTCTAGAAGGTTTCGTTGGAGAATGGATGGCGGGGTACAGAATGTGAAAAGTTATATATGGATTCAAACCATGTAACTTCAAAGCAACAAATAGTCTAGTCTTTGAGATGTACACTTCAGTACTGAGTTCTTTGAACTCTCCAGTTGTTTTCAAGCCTTAGTTTGCAGAGATTTAATTGGTTACTGGTATGGTCACAAGCAAACTTGAGATAAAGGACCATTGAAAACCAGCACTGGAGTACTGGATAGCTGTTTCATCCTAGTTTGGGAATGTTCGGCAGTACGCGCACCCAAAGTGGTCTGAAACCAGGACCCTCAGGTACAAGGTAATTTCATGGACTATTCAGCTGTTTGGACCCGATCCAATGGCCGATGAGTTCCTGCTTCTGCGAATTCTCGATATCTATATATAGCACAACCACTAGCCTAAGTTATCAGAGGGTAACTGCTATCTTACCATACTTAATGGATCCCACTGGTCACGCCGCCTGACTTGAACTCCAAGCAACTTCCTGTGAACAGACAATCGCTAATGAGGATCAGACTAGTTTTCGGGTGTAAGTTTCCGAGGATTTAATTGGTTTTAGATTTGATGAACAGCTGACATCAGGTAGAGAAACCCGGTGAATGCATACTAATGAAGAGTCTTTCACTAGGACGAAACAGCTGGTCAGTAATCCCTAGTTTACCAACGATTCTTTAACTGATGTCAGCTCGTGGTTGAGCCTGTAACTATAGTCCTCTTATTGTTCTGTTTGTGTAAGATGCATATAGAAAACCATATAGTGGAACATAGTCAATTTATAAGTGGAGAGAGCTATATGGGGCGAAAAACTAGACAGCTTAACAAACGCATTAATGAGCATCTTCCTTCATGATTCGGAAAAGGTCAAATAAAATCCATACGAAGTTATGTTTTGGCTCATTTGATTGATATTGGTCACCAAGTGAACGAAAATAGTGCCTTCAAAGTTATCTATCGCATTCCATAGAGTCTTTTGAAAGGAATCAGAACCCGTCTTTTACACTTAGCCGAAGCTATGGGAATTAATTCGAGAGAACAATCCTAGTCTTTGCATACAGGAAAAGAAGTTTGTTCTTCCTTTGTCTCTCCCTTGCTCCGCCTAGGTGAATTCTATTCAAAACCCTCCCACCCTTTCTTATCTTCCATCTCCTTCGTACTTTTATGATATTGATTTAAACTCTGATTATATGTCCACTTCACCTTTTAAGATTTCAAATAAAAGCCAATCTGAAAGAAGAATATTCTTTTCAACAATTTCTCCTCTTCAGGTTCTTACAATTATAAAATATAATATTTGTCGTCGTTACAACAATGGTCAGTAATGCGGCGGATACATTTTTAACGTAGGATAACAGATTAGCAGTTATGGGGTGTCAAAATAAATAGTCGTATTTGTGTGACAAACGTTCTAGGCTGAAATCGATTACAAAATATTTCGGTGAAATGGGAGACAGTGGTGATGAGTAGTCATCATAGATTCGTAAAATGTGGGTAGGGGTAGGAAAACTGACAAGACGGTTCAAGGTTATAAAAGGTGTCAGGTGAGTCAGTGGCTAGTACAAAGTGGTATGTATTAAACAGGAGATAGTAAGACGAATATGTTAAATGAAACAGGTGGAGGCATATATCGAGAAAACAGATAATATCACTAATAATAAGTCCGTATAAATGGAAAATTCGATGGTATTGAGAGAATGTTTGCATGAAGGGTATAAATTATGACGAATAATAATAATATTTGTAATAATTTGACTTATAATTCATAATATGGGAATATTTCACACTACCAAATTTTAAGATTTGACCTCATTTATTTATTTATTTATTGAATTGTCTACATATATACATATACTACCTTTGTTATTCTTATCACTTGCATAAACCTTATTATCAATATTTTGTTATCCACGTTCCCCAGTGGAACATAGGGCTTCAAGCTAGTGGCTTGAAGTTTCTGTAGCAGTGTTTTTAATTTTACAGGATGGGGTTGCTAGCCTCATGACCAACCTTCCCTCTCTACCAGCATTATTTATGGCTTGACGAGGTAAAGGAGTGAGTCCGTGGCCAGGGGTCGAACTCCGGACCGTGTCCATGGTCGGCGAGCGTCCTGACGGCTATGCCACCGTCGCACAAAATCGCCATGCTTCCGTCTCCCCGTATCATTATAATCATCGTTATTAATTTCGTTCAAAACATTTACCACGTTATTATTATTTGATCCACAAAATCACCGTCATTGGTTAAATTAATTTATGTATAAGTCTATGTAAATTAGAGTAAAGCCTGAAGAAGATCTAATTGGAAACAATAATATTGTTCGCTTATATGTCTGGTTCTAATATTCTAAATGGGAATATTTAAAGATTTAAAATTTAGAAGTGACCAGAAGATTTTGTAGATATTTCGCACAGTATGTCGCGAGCATTTTCTTCTTTTTTCCTCTGCTGGGAACCAATAAGAACTGATCCTCAATCAGTGTCTTCGATGAACATGTCTACTTCACCTAGACATGATAGACCTCAGTGTTTACAACTTATAGGTACAGTTTTAAGATATCCATTGAGTAGCCATTAATGAACTGTTGATTGATATTCAAATTATGGGGTTTAGACTAATTTCTGTTGTTAGATTTCCCTTATGAACCAACATCATTCTAATAAAAAATTGAAGATAATAATTTGAAGAGTTGATTTGTAAGGATTTGATTTGTCTTTTTCAAGTTTAACCACCGATCGATATCAGTTAGAGAAGATTCAATTGTGTGAAATATTCCCATATCATGAATTAAAAGTCAATCTGAACGAAGAATATTCTTTTCAACAATTTCCCCTCTTCAAGTTCTTATAATTATAAAATATAATATTTGTTGTCGTTACAACAATGGTCAGTAATGCGGCGGATACATTTTTTAACGTAGAATAACAGATTAGTTATGGGGTGTCGCTTACGTCTGCTACACTTAGCTGAAGCTGTTGTAATAAGATCGACTAAACCGGAACTTTGTATCCAAAATGAACACATTGAAACGCTGTTCCTACCGTGGTCAAACTTGGATTGGTGATTCTTCTTCTCGCCAAGAATGCTTCTTCTCCTTAACCCTCTTGGTTTATTTTTTCTTTCTTTGCTTATTATTATAATTATTATTATTATAGTTGGTGATAATTTATGCCCTTCATTCAAACATTCTCTCAATACTATCGAATTTTCCGTTTATACTATCCGGAATAATTATTAGTAGTGATATTATCTCTTTTCTCACTATATGCCTCCAACTGTTTCAATTGACACGTTCGTTATTTCATGACCTTCTTATTGCAGTTTTACTATCTCCACCTCTTTAATACATACCAATTTGGACTAGCCTGACTCACCTGACACTTTTTACAGCCTTGAACTGACTTGTAAATTTTTCCTACTTCACACTCTACAAATCTATTATGACGACTAATCACCACCATTGTCTCCCATTTCACCGAAATATTTTGTAATCGATTTCAGCCTAGCACGACGACGTTTGTTACACAGATGCGACTATTTATTTTGTCACGTACTAATACGTACTAATCTGTTATTCTGCGTTAATAAATGTGACCACCGGACAAATGGCCATTACTGTAACGACAACAAATATTGTTCTATTTTATAATTGTAAGAACCTGAAGAGAAATTACTGGAAGGAATATTCTTCATTCAGATTGACTTTTAGTTAGAGAAGCATTGAATAATTTCCGAAAATAGAAATGTTACCTATGTATTATTGATTTAATTATAAAAATTGGGCACTGTGGTGGTACAGTATAACTCCATTATGGATAAGATTTTATTTTGATAAACCACGCAATGTGGTTATACAGTAATATTAACTGATGACCATGTTTCAAGTACAAATTATTGCCACTCATAATCATATCAAGTCAGTCACTCACACAACTTTCTTGCTTTATTTATATGCATGAGTAAAAGTTGATGATTAGACAATTGAATAAAAATCAATATAGGATAATGTACATTCAGAAATAATAATATGAGTGTTATCAATCAAGTGCAATCAGATGGGGAATAAGACGAGTGTTTCTTATAGTCAAAATAAGTAACTTGTTAGCATGTTATGATGTGCTTGAATTGAAATCGAATACAATTTAAGATTATTTATTATCCTCCTCTGATTTGACTGGCTGACTGATGGTAATAATATCTTCCATATTTTTGGTATTAGCGTTGAGTCACTTCTATTGCGTATGTGTTAGGCGTAGACTCGATGAACCAGACAGGATTCAATAATCAACCTCTCTCTCCACCTACCTATATTACACAACCACAGGGTGGGACAAAGTCAAAATTCTAAAAAGTAATATAGGTAGGTGGAGAGCGAGAGAGAGGGAGGGTGATTACAGAATTCTGTCTGGTCCATCGAATCCACACCCAACACAACACATGCAACAGAAATGACTCAATGCAAATACCAGAGATATGCATGGAAGATATTATTACCACCAGTCAGTCAGTCAGTCAGTCAAATCAGAGGAGGATAATAAATCATCTTAAAATTCTGTTTCAATTCAAGCACATCACAGCATTCTAATAAGTAACTTATTTTGACTATAAAAACATTCGTCTTATTTCCCATCTGATTGTATTTGGTTGATTGATAACACTCATATTATTATTTCTGCTTGTACATTACCCTATATTGATTTTATTCAAATGTCTAATCAATTTCTCTCATGTTTATAAATGAAGCAAAAGGTTACGTGAGTAGTGTCTTGATATGATTATTTATTTTATTTTTTATTATTTTTGATTTCAGCTTGATTCCACACCCAATTTTTTAGTACACGTATGAGATTTTCAGCATGTGATATCGGTAGCCCAAATTTTTCAGGCCGACCATAGATATCAGGTATGCGTCGGCAGGGGATTGAACCCCAGACCAAGTGCATGGTCGGAGAGAGTCCTAACTACTGTGCCACCGACGCCCAACCAGGAAACCGAAATTCCACCTACTATGTGGACAGCTTTAACTGAGGGCACATGACTTCATGAACTGATGATATGTCTTGTACCTCAGTGCCTTTAGAGCCTTCTCTCAAATGAGTTTCACTTATGCAAACTTTAGTTGCCATGGTAACTATAAACTCGAGGAATTATATATATACTGGTCATTTCAATCAGTGGATCTTCGATGACTTCAGCCAGACAGTTTACACCTCCCCACGTAGCCCAACTCTTTTCCAACTTATCATATGTCAGACGAGGAAGGACACGAGGTGCGATCTGTAACATTTGATTAGATATCTCAATAGATGCACCTTCACAACTTCATCAATTGAATTCTTCACCTTACCTAGTACTCAGTATTACCCACTAAATTGTACTGTAAGGGCGGAAGACAAGGGTTAGGCAATAGGTCGTTTATTGAGAAAATCAACAGATATTTATAGATTTTTGTGTACATTATTATTACCGTTATTGTTAACAGAGAAACAACGTCTTCTTATTGGTTGTTTTCTTGCTGAAGGTTATTCTGTTCGGCTTGTGACCGTTACTTACAAGGTTATGCATATATCTGCGAATCGTATTTGCACACGCTAAGTCTGCTGTGATTGGTTGTTGAGTCCCTCAAGGTTAAGCTTTGTTCTTGTCTTTTTTCTCATGACCCCGATTTGGGACGTAAACATTGACGTAAATTGTTGTTTACAAGTTTGGCTTACTCGCAGACAGCTCTCACCACAGTACCACTTAACGAAGAGGAAAGGGAGAGTTTATCTCTTATACTTTCAACGGTCATATCTCCTCATAGGTATTAAGGAGGACAAAGAGAACTGCTGTGAAGTACACATGGCCTATAATCGACAGCTGGATTTCACCTATACACCGAAGGACAAGAAGGTTGATAAATACCACACAACCTTCTTGTACCTGTGTTTAAATCTGATCGGTAATCAACCAGCTCAACTACCTATACACTCTCGATCATCTTTAAACAACAAGAAGTCGGTACAGAATTCTGATTCGAGTATTAAAAAAAGGGAAGAAGAAGAAGTAATAGATTATTATTTTTATTATTATATCCTTTAATTCCTAGAAGAACATAGGGCTCCAGCTGCGCGTCTCCATTGCCTTCTCTTTTCTGCCAACTTTTTCACCCCGCTCCAAGTCTGCCCACATGCTTTCATCTCCTCTTCACATCACCTCATCCAAGTCACCCTCCCACTGACGACCAACTCGCCGCTTTCCTTTCGGGTTCGACTCCAGCAATGGCTTGTCTAGTGATGTCACTTGGTGGTTTCCTCAGAGTATCGCCAGCCAATCCATCTCCATTTCTTCCTGCCTATTTGTTTCTCAATCGGTTCCTGGTTGGTTCGCCCATTCCCAGAGATCCCACCCTGTTGCTGATCTTTTCTGGCCGGCCATCTAATTTTCAGTATTGAGCGAAGACGGTTGTTAATGAAGGTCTGTAGTATGTTTGAGATGCTCTTTATGACACGCTGGTCAAGTCTCTGATCCGTATAGTAAGTAGCACTGATTTCACATTGGAGTTGAAAATCCGGATCTTATTTTTGATACTGAGTGTTGTTGACCTCCACACAGACTTAAGAGTAATGAAAGCTTGTCTTGCTTTTCCGATTCCGGCTTTGATATCCTCGTCAGTCCCGTTCACCTGTAGTTGAAACGATGCTTCCCAGGTAAGTGGGTAGGTAAAGGAGGTTGTTACTTTTAGGTTCCTCCCATTTATCCTGATTGTTGTCTGTTGTAGTTGCTGTTGACCAGGAATCTTCACCTCTGTTTTATCTATGTTCACCTGAAGGAAGTCCTATCTTCACTGGATGCTTCTTCTGCCAGCTTGTTGCTTTTCACTTGCATATCTTCCAGTTTGTGGGAAATCAGACATATATCATCGGCGAAGTCCAGATCCTCCAACAATATATACAATTACAGATATGAGTTAGTGTTAAAAGGTCACAAAATGTCAATCAGTTTGTTATAGGTATTAGTAGTCAACAAGATTATATCCACAGGATTAGTGTTCGAAAGTAAACGGATTGCAATGATTTCCAGAACTTCGTGGTAAGAAACAACAGAGAAATGAGAGTTTTATGTATCTAAGCAAAATGTAGCGCACTAATCGAATAGCGCGCTCAGTACCGAAGTAATACATTACTGTTTGTGAATTTACAGTAATAAATTGTGCTCAAAACGTGGTCGCATCAGTTAATATTGCTGTGCATAACACTACACTGTGTGACACTTTATCAAAATAAAATTTTATTCATAATGGAGTTATACACACACCTACTTTCTTAACGCTTGATTTCACCTGTCTCTTTCTCTATTTTTGTTTGTTTTGTAGTTGTGAACGATGGTTTTGTGCAAGACATCATCATCCAGAAGATCATCAGTGTAATTTCAACTTTAAAACTATGGTGAATTCAGCTTAAAATATGGCTCTTCTTCTTTTTATCAATATATACGATACATACTACTGAATTCGTCGATGATATTTTTTCATTTTATGCCTGTTACTCTTATGTAGGCTAATTAATTTAACTGTGAGATTACTTTTTTTTTTAAAAATAGGGAACTTTTGTTACCAGCTGAGATTTTATGATGTCTCTGTATATTTGGTTGTTTTGTACAAATGTTCTTCCTATTCACATCCTCATTGTGACGATGATTTTTGGTTATTTCTAGTCTAGTTAGTTGACAATTCTGGGCTTATTCCGCGGCTTGTTAGTGTTTCTAGAATGCTTTTTACTCCAGGCTTTTCTTGTCTTCCTCCTCATGAAGTTGAAACAGTAACGCAACTCAACTGCTTCTACTAATCCTACAACAAACAAATCTAAAACATGAAGGTCATCGGTATGAAGTAATTGTTGAGTAGTTTTAAACAAACACTCATTTCAACATTTCTTAATTCTATCTTTTTTTCTATAGTCATTAACCTGACAATTTTTGTTATCTTTTTCTACGTGTACTCCATAGAATGCCAACAGCACACCCAGTTGGCGAGATGGTGGGGGTGATATGGGGGTCGGTGGCGGAGAACGTCTCACCACCTCTATTAAATCTCCAAAGCTTGAAACCCTGTGTTGCCCCCCTCCCCCAACTAGATTATTTTACGCTTGCACAACGTGTATTGTCGGCTTGACATTGGTTGGATAATCAAACGATCAACTTCGCTGTTTAACTCTCTAGAATACCCTCGCGATCATCTTCAATTACATTACGCAGTGTATCTAAATAAGCCGAAGTTGGAATTGCTGAGCTATTGGATCAGGTCCCGGTACAGGTGTATGGCCTACAAGCTCACTTTGTAAACGAAAAGTCCTGGTTGGATATGTGCTACTGAACAACCCCCCCCCACAACCACCACCTCAAACAACTGTCAAATACGTCCAGCTGGTTTTCCAATAAAAATAGTTCCACATGTGCTTTCTTTGTCAGTATTATTATTATTGTCGATGTTGTTGGACAGTTGTTTTACTCATGTAAATCTTTTTAAAACGAATTAGGATAGGCGAATTTGATTTTAATATTTACAACATTTACAGGGATTTCGCTGTGTTGTGATGTTTTTACTTTTTGTGTCTTCTTTCCTCTGTGTCTACATTTGCTTCCATAGTCAGCTGTGTTTACGTGCGTGTGTGTGTGTCTGTGTATACATGTGTATCAACCGTACATCCTTGAGCTACTTAAGAAAGGGCAATAAAAGGCGCCAGTAGGGTGAGTGGAGTGTGGCTAAGCTAAACCAACTCGTGAATACTGTTGTAGACACTGGACGCATGAACTCCTGCAAGAAATTAGCAAATATTATCTCGCCTTACTGTATCTCATCAGGTAGGTAGATCTAGAAGTAATTATAGAAGGCAGACTGTATGCTCGAACGCCTGAGCATACTGAGGAACTTTAAGTCAACAGCCCCATCTTGTTGTTGTTCTTTCATTGTTACACTGTCGTTAATATATTCACTTGATTTAATTTTTGTATTCACTTTCTTATGGAACAATATTTTTTAGTGTAAATGCCCTAGTTTACTAATTATTACCCTTGTAATGAGAAAGTTTGCAGGAATATTGTGCTACCTGCTGGAAAATTCCATATTTGTACGAAAAAGACATTATTATTATGAATTCACCGCTTATCAACTGCTTTCTGCTTCAGTGTGTTATGGCTTTATCGCTTTTTTCTCTTTGTATATTCTAGTTTGGTTTTTGTTACCGCAATTTATTGGTTAAGTGTTTTTATTCAACTTTATTTATAAATATATATTACTTAAATAGCGATTTCATTCATTATGTCTTCCTGTGTATGTATGTGTGTGTCGGTGGGTGGGTGAATGGGTGGCTTTGTTCCACGATGTGTAACATGGGACCTTAATTGTAACAGTAGCACATTACCTCCTACCAGCTAGTAAATTAGGGGGAGGAGGTTAGGCAGTGTGTTGCCCGGGAATCGAACCCTAAACCACCGAGAAAGTGATTACAACAGATCCTATAGTCTGAATATCAGTCGTCAGCTCATTGACAGCCAATTGATGGATTTCTAGAAGCTTCACTGGGAATTTGTCACCAGTGGGCTTCAACATGTCAAGATGAAGTAGATCCCCGTCGGAGGCGCTGTATCATGAGTCGACAAAATCAGGACTTTAGGCGTTACTGAATTCCACCAGTTCAAGTGTCTGGACGGTCAAAATGTTTGATCTCATAACCAGATCCCTGTTGCGTGTTGGCGTACATTGTTGAAGAGTCCCAAACTAGGACGAAACACCCAGTTCCAATGGTCTCTCTATCTCATGCTGGTTCATGACGAAAATTTAACTACTGAGATAGGAATAGAATGAAGTGGTCTTACCATTGAAACAAAATAATAATAATACAAGCGTGGCGTGTGCTACTGACAAAACTCTGTAAGTAGTATATGTATAATCTTAAAAATATTGAATGGTGGAAGGATGGATTTGATGTTGAAGAGAATAAGTGGAAGATTCTTGTTGGTGGACATCATGGAAAGGCATAGAAGGGGGTCAGAAGAAGCTCATTACGGAGGACATGTGCAAATGGTTATTTTAATATGGTTCTTCGTAGATTATTAATTTTATTCCAAGCGGAACATAGAGCTCCAAGGTAGGATTTTGAAGTCTCAGCGTCAGTGGTTTTATTTTCCTTCGGGGTGGGGTTGCTAGCCTCACTTACGACCTTCCCTCATTACTGCACTTACTGGGGGCTTAACGAGATTTAGAACTGCGTCCACACTGACCGCGGATCGATCCCCGTGCCACGTGCCGTGGTTGGCGAACGTTCTGCTACTGAACCACCCACGCAAGTTGTTTTTTTTCTATAAGGCCGTATATCTGGTTACCAATGACAACCATATTTCGCTACCAAATTCTACTATGTTCTGGTGTTACCCAAGTAAATTTAAGCTTCAGCTGTTGAATTCTATTAACTTGGCTTACTAAATAAAACAAGACTGACTGATAAAAGTTTTTGATTTCAGGACTGCTATTATTATTAATACTACAACGGTTTAGTCTTGGATTATTTTGCTGTTGACTTTCATAGAGGAGATGTGGTATATCGATTTGAGCACATGATTTCCCACTAAGCGGGTCCCGGGTTCGAATCATACCCTCCACCTTCCTCATTTCGGACAAGTGGTTAATAGTATTGTGACGGCAGAAGACTAGGTCAGGGCAACAAATCGTTTATTTAGGAAATCAACAAATATTTATAGATTTTCATGTACATTATTATAGTTTATTGTTAGCAAACAAACACAGTCTTCTGATTGGTGGTTTCTCGCTGAATGTTAATCTTTCATCTGTTTGTGGCTGTTTCTTGAAGTTCAGATTATCTATCTGCAAATTGTATCCGCCCACACAAAGTCCACTGTGTTTGGTTGTTGAGCCAGTCTTTGTTCTTATTTTTCTCATGACCAATATTAAGGACATAAGCATTGACGTCAATTACTGTCTACCAGTTTTGGCTAGCAGACAGCTCTCATCACAGTATTAGTTAGCTAGCCTTCAAATGCAATAAGCGTTTGGCTCAGAACCAGTCGCCTGGTATATGAGAAATTTGTTCTGGTTTGCTGATTTCAGCCTAGTGTAGCCAATAAGATCTGTTTGTCAGTGCAATATTACCAAGTGTTGGTTGTTACCGCTTACGCCAGTAAATATGCTAGCACCTACTTTTCGAACACCTTCAAACATTCTGTTCAATTTCTGACTGCTACCGATATGCCAATATGTTGTTGTCATAATGAACTGAGATTACCCATAATCTATGTAGAATTTGATTTATTGTTAATTTACTAACTGGATGCAATACTGTAGTGAAATGGTGAGAATTCCATTCTGTATCACAAATACTGTTTTAAAATAAAGCAAATTATTATTATTAGTAGTAGTGTAACAACAGAAAACAAGGGCCGGCAACAGATCGTTTTATTGCGGAAATCAACACGTATTTATATATATTTCACATACATTATTATAGCTTATTCAAGTAGACAAACGCAGGCTTCTGATTGGTTGTTTCGGGTCACCATCGAAAAGTGGAGCCATCTACCTGCGCATCATATTTGCCCACGTTAAGTTTTCTGTGATTGGTTGTTGAATCAGCCTTGCTCATATTTTCTCACGGCCAATATCAGTGACCTAGACATTGACGTAGATTAATGTCTACCAATTGACTAACAGCCTGCTGTCACCACAGTAGTAGTAACATCTTATTCTTAATCACGTCTTTATTGACTGCTTCTACCTATAATATAATTCGTGTAGGACACTTGTTCACATACTGTCCTATTTTTCTGAGTGTCCCTCATATTACGTAACCCTAGTAAACACTTATTAATCTTCAACCCTCCACCCTAGTTACAATTCAATTATTCACCATAGTTTTTGAAATATTCTCATAACCTAAACAATAATCCA
Source organism: Trichobilharzia regenti (assembly GCA_944472135.2). NCBI lineage: Eukaryota > Metazoa > Platyhelminthes > Trematoda > Strigeidida > Schistosomatidae > Trichobilharzia > Trichobilharzia regenti. The sequence continues at coordinate 11,022,168 of OX235267.1, forward strand.
GACTAATTTTTATATTCTTGTTTGACAAACCTAATGTATGCACATATACAAAAAAAGGAATTAAAAATATAATTGCAGTTGTCCAGGTGAATGAATGAATTCGTCGAACAGAGACTTTTCGTACCAGACAAATACTAATAAGTAACAACTGTTGCCCAAAATTGGGTTTTATATAATTTTCTATAGTTTGGTTTGTAAGGGTTAGTTATGTTTTTTACGAGTTGATCACGGATCGGTATCAGTTAGAGAAGCATTGAAAACCAGCACTGGAGTACTGGACAGCTTCTGTTTCATCCTAGTTTAGGAACCCGGCCGATAACTGCTACCTTGTCGTGGTGATCGGGCTTGAATACCATAATGACCCAATATGCTAAACTGACTGGGACTTTGTCCCTGCAGGTCCTACCATGTCAGGAAGGTTGTTTGGATTGCGGTTAAACAAAAAGCAGTTACCATGGGGTACATGGGCTCCAGTATCCAATCGAATCAAATGGCGTATGAACCCATATGGGACACCGGAAACCATGGGAATGAAGCTCCTGACGCTGCTCCGCTGCCTTGGGGATTAGACTCCAAGTCAAAGGCTAGGGGGGTGCTCCCTTAATAAAATCACTTGCTACGGTCTGGGAGCCCGAGCAGTATCTCAGCCCTCACACAATGAATTGAATAAAGCAACAAACAATCAATGAAACTTATCGCGTGCTATTACACGTGTTGCAATTTCCTTCTTTCTTCCCTTCCCGATGATAGTTAACGAATACTGTTTGAACTTGTTAAGCATGATTGTTTTCCTTCCAGATGAAGTTCTTTATCCGTTCTCTACTTACATATATACATATTTCTCTTCTTTCTTTTGATCTATGTTGTTTTAATATTATTGTGTGGCGCATCCTTCTTGGTGCCATGTTTTTATGCGTTTAAATAAATAACTAGTTTGGGAATCATCGGAAGTACACACCCACCACCAGGGTTCGAACCCAGGACCTTCCGGTTACAAGGCAAGTTAGCTCGTATACCATTCAGCCGCTGGGACCCGAATCAATGGCCACCCAATGAATTCTAACTTCTACCAATTCGTGATGCATTTACCAAGACCCCAACCATTGTCGTTGGTGGGACATCCATCCACACACGTGACATCTAATTGGACCTCACTGGCCACGAATTCTCACTAGAAGAGCCATTGAATCAGGTCCCAGTGGTTGAATGGTAGACGAGCTAACTTGCCTTGTAACCGGAAGGTCCTGGGTTCGAACCCTGGAAGTGGGTGTTTACTGCCGATGATTCCCAAACTAGGATGAAACAGTAGCCGTCAAGTACTCTGGTGCTGGTTTTCAATGCTTCTCTAACTGATATCAATCCGTGGTCAACTTGTAAAAACATATCTTATATAATCCAGGAGTCATGTATGAAAATAGCACAAATATGGAGGGTGAAGGGTGTGAGGACACAGTGCCTGATGACGATTTCCCTATAATAATATTAAAATCTGACAGAGGTTATAATTCATGAGCTGGACTTTGGGGGGAACCCGTATACCAGTGACTAACTAAAATTCCTGGTTTCGACCACCGGCTTAAGTGAGGTTGATATATAGACCTGATTTTCTACCTGTAGCCATACATGTCTGGTTTTATTTCTCCCACCTCACTTATGACTTTGAAATCCTATTGGTTATCGGCTGTTTAAATTTATCAATGTAATTAGTATCTGTCATGATCATTTACAGCATATAAATATATACACAAGCTCTGTCAATCATTTTCACTGTTGAAATGAGACGGTAAGAGCTCAGCACGTCAACAGTCAATCTTGTCTTTTTGCGTCGCACCTTCGGTGGTATCGTATTGTGGTAACGTTGTTGCTAATATCGGTTGGAACCAACAGGATCGCAAATCAACTGACTATGTAGGAAATTCGTTGGCGCGCAACTACAAGTGTATTAATAGTCAATATCAGATGTGAGCTGTGTGCATACAGCTGAAGAAATCTACGGGTGATGTAATCAGCTCATGGTAAAAAAAATTATCAAAGTAATGGTTACTGAACAAAGAATATTCTATTCGATAACTTCATCATCAGGCTCTACAATTGTATATACATTATAGTGAATGAATGAATTATTGTTATTAACAACATTAATGTTGTTGTTTAAATAACATCGAACCAGTAATAATATCAGTGGATTAGAGTTCGATAACATCATGACGATCTGGTCAAATCAGTTCTAAATCCCTCGCCGTTACCATCTTGGCGATGTCGCAGGGGTGGACAGCTGAAGATATGGCTTGGTACAGTCAAGGCTGATATGGAGTGCCTGGGGCTACAAACCGTCTACGGAATCCGTCTGTGGAACAAGAGTTGGATAACCCTGTCTCAAAACCTTGCATCAGATCGCCGCGCCTGGGCAGCGATGATTCGAGACGTTCATGAAGCCGGCTCATCCACCCGTAGGAGATAGCCGAAGTAAAGTAAAGTAAGTAAGTAAGATAACATCATCATAACAATAAACTGAATGTCAGAAAAATTCAGATAAGCTAATAATACAAATTTATGAATTTATAGTCTCTACTGAAGGCAGGCCAGGGCAGTAGTAATGACTAGCTGGAATTGTTTCTTTTTGCACACAAAGCGCTGGTTGTTTCACGCGAATTGCGATAGCCTCTGCTATTCGAAGCATGCAGTACCTTAATGTTTTTTTTGGGGCAATTTATTTGGTACCGGGTAGATGATGATGATGGAGAAGGATTCTTCAATGTTGGCTGGCTTTGTGGCCAGGTGGTCTAAAATATCAAAATGTTGATGGCTTTCACTACACCATAATGGGAGATGTTCTCGAACAAGCATGAAAAATCAAGTTCCTAGGGCAACGGCCAATGTAACTAGCTCCACTAAAAGCGCAGTTCAATTTGTGTAGATACAATTAGAAGTGGCTAGTCTAGTCTAGTCTAGGTACTTCATGAACTAGCTAAACACATATCTGTGTTCGACAGCTGTGCTCACCCTGAAGAAGCTTGGAAAAATATCCAGGCAGCCATAGATACAGCTGTAAAAGCTGTGAATAAGGTAAACCCAAAGGTGAGTAAAAACCACTGGATCTCCACCGCCTCATCCGAACTGATAGATGCTAGAAGACTTATTCCGGCGAGCTCCGAATTCAATGAGGAGCGAAAGCTGCACAAGAGGAAACTTACGAAAAGTCTCCGCAAGGACCGTGAACAGTGGTGGGCGACAAAAGCCAAAGAGATGGAGAAAGCTTTGAGGATAGGCAACACCAGGCAACTCTTTGGACTCATCAGGGAAACGGGTGGGAGAAGACAAATCATTAGTGAGACAATCTCGGAAAAAAATGGCACTATAATTAGCTCACAGGATAGACGACTGGATCGTTGGAAAGAGCATTATGAGGAGCAGTTTAATTTGCCCACAGCCACGCTCAACCTTCCGAGCATCCAACACCTCCCTGAATGGGATATAGATACAGGTCCTCCGTCACTAACTGAGGTTACTAAAGCTGTCACCAATCTGAAACTAGGCAAAGCAGCGGGACCTGATGGAATGACTCCAGAGGTATTTAAGTACGGTGGAGACAGCTTACTGTCCGGATTAACTGAGGTACTAGGCAGCGTTTGGGAATCAGAAGAAGTCCCATCGGGTTGGTGTAAGTCACTGATTATCCCCATATACAAGAAGGGAGACAAGTCTTCCTGTGATAATCACAGAGGGATTAGCTTGACTAATATAGTATCTAAAGTCTTAGGCTCAATAATCATGCGTAGACTGAGTGGTGCTCGGGAAGCACAAACACGAGAGAGCCAGGCAGGCTTTAGACCAGGAAGAGGGTGTATTGATCATATCTTCACCCTCCGACAGATTCTAGAACATAGGCATTCCTACCGGCGTCCAACAGTCATTATATTTCTTGACCTAAAGGCAGCATTCGACTCTGTCGATCGGGAAGTTCTCTGGAGATGCTTGGCTGTAAAGGGAATTCCAAGAAAATATATTGCACTGATTAAGGCACTCTATTCGTACTCATACAGCCAGGTGAGGGCTTACGGCGAGCTGTCATCTGAACTGATGACGACCAGTGGTGTCCGTCAAGGATGCCCATTATCTCCTTTTCTATTCAACTTCATCATAGATGTGTTAATGGACTTAACCCTAGGTGACTTCAGCGACTCAGGGATTGACTTGCTACCGGGAATAATCTCGTTGACTTGGAATATGCAGACGATATAGTCCTTCTAGGCGAAGACGCTGACGAAATGCAGAGTCTTCTAAACACCTTGAACAGCAATCTACGAATGTTTGGCATGCGATTCGCTCCCGCCAAATGCAAGATGATGTTACAGGACTGGACTACATCGACGCCTAGTTTAAAAATAGGAAGTGAAGTGGTAGAGCACGTTGACCGCTTCACTTATTTGGGAAGTACCATCAGCCCCAACGGGCTGATCTCTGACGAAATCTCAGCACGAATACAAGGGGCTCGTTTCGCATTTGTTAGTTTACGCCGACTCTGGCGTAGACGAGATGTTCGACTATCGACCAAAGGGCGGGTGTACTGCTCATCAGTCCGCTCCGTCCTCCTTTATGGTTGTGAGACCTGGCCACTGAGAGTGGAAGACATGAAAAGACTAGCTGTCTTTGATCATAGGTGCCTGCGTTCTATTTCCCGTGTAAAGTGGCATAATAAGGTGAGCAACATGGAGGTTAGGCGTAGAGTTCTAGGTAAACAGGGGAAATCAATCGACGAAGTCGTGAAGCTACAAAGACTGAGATGGTTAGGACATGTGTTACGTATGCCAAGCCATCGCCTCCCTCGACGAGCTATGTTAGCGGATATAGGGTCAGGCTGGAAAAAAGCTAGCGGCGGTCAAACAAAAACTTGGCATCAGTCAATGAAATCCACAACAGTTGGTCTAAGCCACGTAGGAAGGTGTAGACTTCCAGGCTGGGGTCCTCGGGACGGTAAAAATCTATGGTTGGAAACAATTGGTGACATGGCTCAAAATCGTTCTCAGTGGCGCAGATGCATCCACTCCCTGTGACTTATGATCTTCAATGAAACTGTTTTGTATTTCTTTATTACTCCTTTGTCTCACACCTCTGCTCACTGTTTCTATTATGCTTTTCTTGTACTTTCTTCTCTTGCTTCGCGTGCTACACGGAATGTGGCGACTTGAACTTCCGCACATTTGTGCAAAGTTCTATGTCGAAAACAGACAGACAGACAGACTTCATCTTTCAATTAAGGTATCACCATCGGTCGTGTAGAGAATAAAACGTATAGTTCGCCAGAGCATTTAAAAGTTCTTTGAACTGAATTTCTTCGTAATTATTTCGCTAGGTATATCACCCTTGAATTTCAGTCGTATGCACATAAAGTGGCTTCTTGTTTACAGTTAGTGAGTAGACACCTTTTCGGCTTTCTTTGTCGTGTGTTTTGAGGTATCGTATACAATGCTTAATTCATCTTCAATTACCTCTTGTGAGCATATAGCAGCTCGAACCCTGTGGTTGAGGGTTTTACCTAAATATTTCTTTTGTACTGGAGAGAGGAACGAAGCCTATTAAAGCCCACCCCCCCCACCCCCAACAAATAAACACTACATTGTAGTGTAGGTAGGATAGATAAGTAGGTAGGAAGGTACGAAGTGGAAATTTCATCCCAGTCGTAAACTAGGCAAAAGTCACAAGCACACACACACACAAGGAGGGATAAGCATTAATGGTAATAAATTACTTAATATTAATATTCATTCATTATGCGTCAGACAATGGGAAACGAGAAGACAGGGATATCCTGGACCGACCGACGTGAAGAACCTAGTACACCTGGATTTCGCGCGTGGATGATTTATGTTTGATGTCACACAAAGTCGAAGACTTACAAGCGAAAACCGACAAACTGGTCGAAGAAGCAGCCGGCGAAGACAGGACTCCAGGTGAACAAAGACAAGACAGAGGTTATGAAAATAACCAACCAACAACAACAACAGCAGCAAAATCCAGCGCCAATCACCATCAACGGGAGGGATTTGAAAGAGCTCACTTCATTCACTCGCTTATCTAGGGAGCATTGTCTCAACTACAGCCAGTCAGAACGGACGATGATGTCAAATCGAGAAGGCGAGAAACACGTTGTTCATCAACTTGAAACCAATCTGGAAATCTTTGTCACTCAGCCAGCATCAACAACAAATTTCGGTCGGATTTTCAATACAAACAACGTCAAGTCAGTCAGTCAGTTCTTCTATACGGATCAGAAACTTGTCAGGCGGGTGGGTCACAAAGAATATTTCCAACAGCCTGTTGCAGACCAACCTTTATCAACCAACAACTGTCTTCGCTGGCTCTATACTGAAGATCAGATGGCCGGCCGGGCCGGAAAGAATCACCAACAAGAAACTATGGCTGGGAACAAACAAAACAAGAACCAATCGCCAACCAACCCATATCGAGGAGAAAGTGGAGATGGATTGGACACTCGCGGCTGAGGAGGCCGCCACTGGGTGACATCGCGCGCGCGTCAAGCCATTGCTCGAGTGGAACCAGACCGAAAGGGAAGAGGCATGTGGGACGTCAGTTCGAGGGTGACATGGAGGAGATCGTGTGAAGAGGCGTTGAAACAGTATGGACTAACTAACATGGATGCATGTGAAAAGTACAGCAGAAGACAGAAGCAAGTGGAGACGTGCAGTTGAAGCCGTATGGTCTACTAGGAACCCAAGGGAACAATAATAATAATATTACTATTCATTCTAGGATTGAAAAAGAACAAGAGGGAGAAACGTGATGATAACTGAAATTATTTTATTACAAAAAAGGACAAAAATAAAACGAAGTAAATGACATAGGGCATTTACAACCAAGTCCGTTAATAGACAGACATACATACATACAAACAATATAGACAGTCATATATGTACATTTCTAAGCTTGAAGAATAGATATTTATACACATACATGGATATGCACACACATGTGCACATGACGCCTATACCCACATACACAAAATATTCAAACAATATATACATAGTAATGATTAGTATAAAATATCCTATAATACAATAATGATAGGGATAATAGTAAATAATGATAATTACTAATATTATTATTATTATTATTATTATATAATTAACAAACCAATAAACAAGTAGGTTTATAAGACCAGTGAACAATAACTTGGGCTGATTGAATAATTCGATTTTATGCATACAATGTATAATAATAATAATAATAATAATAATAATAATAATAATAATAACAGCAACGACAATAATAACAATGATAACAAAAAGCAAATAACGGTAGTTAAAGGCATTTTAGGCTTCTACTTTCTTATATAGTTGGTTTTATGTCTTCACTGTCTGTCTGTACACTCTCTCGAGCACGCACACACGCACGCACGTTTGTTCTCCTTTTAGTTACAACGTTCAACAGATGACGGTTAGTCATTGTAGGCAAAGTTGAAACTGTAAAAATAATAATAATAATAACAATAATAATAAACGCGAAATATGAACAAACTCTCAGTTACACATTAAATTTAATAATATTGAAATAATATATTCCCCATATCAATGAATTAAAAGTCAATCTGAACAAAGAAATATTCTTTTGAATAATTTCCCCCCATCTTAAGGTCCTTACAAAACTGCATGAACTGTGATGAAAATTTCACCTCAAATTTCTGACAAAAACACATTTGTCTACTACTTTGTTAAACACTGTAAACACAGTGTGTGTTGTACTTTTGCATCAGAATTTTAATAATTATGTTCGACTAAAGTTTATGGTTGTAGATAACTGAATATGAAAAATAATGTCAAATGAACGCAAATATATACATATATATATAATGCTTTCTTATTTTCTATAGTTTGGTTTGTAAGGGTTAATTATGTTTTTACGAGTTGATCACGGATTGATGTCATCAGTAAGAGAACCATTGAAAACCAACCAGGGAATACTGAACAGCCGATGACTCCCAAACTAGGATGAAACAGCAGCTGTCCAGTACTCCTTGGGTTTACAAACCAAACTATAGAAAATTAATGTGATGCTCGCTAGTGAGTGACTTGCTACAGGATGGAGTTTCCTGTTCTTGTAAGTTCTAGTGAGAAGTCGTGACCAGTGAGGTCCAATTAGATGTCACATGTGTGGATGGATGTCCCACCAACGACAATGGTTGGGGTCGCGGTAAATGCATCACGAATTGGTAGAAGTTAGAATTCATTGGGTGGCCAATGATTCGGGTCCCAGTGGCTGAATGGTATACGAGCTAACTTGCCTTGTAACCGGAAGGTCCTGGGTTCGAACCCTGGTGGTGGGTGTGTACTTCCGATGATTCTCAAACTAGGATGAAACAGCTTTCTTATTCCTTTTCACCTAGGTCGCTTTACTCCACTGCCTTTATTATATGTCAACCTTTTGTAATTTATACTAATTAGATTATTATGTCTCTAGTATGTATTTGATTACAGTTCACAATTTAACCTCTTTATTTTATCACTACAAACACTTGACATCTGTCAGCCCTTGGTTGAATTTACATTCAATGTTCCCCATTTATTTTGGTATTTCTTTGTTTGTATTTTGTGGTAGTCATTTCTCTTGCACACAACTGAAAATAACTCACCCCCACCCTCTTCCCCAATGGAACTTATATTCTGTCGACTACAAATGCATTGGTGTATCTCTCTCATTCGTCTATTCACACTATATCTTATATTATGAATGACTGCACATTTTATATACGTTCATTTGACGATATTAGATAGTTGGAGGCAATCGGTCAAAGGAAGCCTTGGACACCGCCTAAGTTTTGTGCTAGTTGGCTGTCACTCACCAGACAGCAAGGCAGGTGTATCTGCAACCGCCTTGAAGGAACTCATATCCCTTCTGAAATTCGAACCCCCATCATCCAGTGCCACCTGCAGTCAGAGACGTTACCACTGAGCTATTCGAGCTCACGATTGACCTCGTGTAGGACTGTAGTGGATGACGCGGGTTCGAATCCCAGAAGGGACACGAGTTCCTTCGAGGCAGTTTCAGATACGCTTTGCTGACGAGCATGAAACCTAGGTCAGGTGTGGCTCCCTGTGGCCGATTGCCTCCAACTATCTAATATATCATCAAATCAATGTGCACCGTGATGGCGAGCAACCTAGTGGCATGGTGGCCAAATTGCAAACCTGACTGACTGACTGATAGAATTCAGTCTGCACCAAAGAAAAGAAGGACTAGACACGTCACACTAGTTACTGAAGTGTCCAATCAAACGTTCTTTTGACAATATTCAATACTGAACTATCACTCCCATACTATACAACATGTACCCCAATAAAAACACTTTCTGATATAATTTTCACATGCCTCTAAAGGCTATATGTGTTTTAACATATTCATGAATTTATAACGATCTTAGTCTGACTCGCTGCATGTAACAAACTTGACTGACACAATTCAGTCTGTATCAAACAAAAGACTAAACACATTACACTATTGACTAACTAGTGTTTAATCAAGGTATCCAAATACCATCAGTCAGTCAGTCAGTCCTACAGGAGGTCAATCGCCAGTCCGAATGGCTCAGTGGGGCCAAGTTAAACTTTAAGTACCACTAACCAACTACCAATGGAGTGCGACCGCACCAATGACCTTGAAATGTTTACTGAGCAAGTTAGTCAGTGAAATTTGGCAAGTTATGTTGTCACCATCAATAAAATATGCTCATCGAAGTGTTATGTTATCAATTAAATGGGATATCTGGGAAGTTTCCGCTTAAGTTTGGGAAAGATTCAGTTACGCTTTAAGCCAAGGACAAGTTAGGGCTAGGTTAACCTAATAAAGGCGACATTACGATTAGTTCGAGTTAGATTACGATTAGTTTAGGGATATTTTCATGTTAGGGTTAGATTCAGGGAAGATTCAGGTTATTGTTAGGGTTAGAAGACCCCAACAATTACATGCATAGAATTTGGCTAAATTACTTTCTTGATATAAGAATAAAACTTGTGCACTGTAGGAGAGTGTAATTCCATTGTTGGTAACCTTTATTTTGATAAATTCTCACAGTGTTATACAGCAATATTTACTAATGACTATATTTCGAGCACAACTTATTGTTCAGTAAATATTACTGTATTACATTATGAGACTTTATCAAAATAAATTTTACCCACAACGGAATTTATGCTCTGTTGATACACCAACCTAAAAGTGGAAGATATTTTTATAACATGTAAGAGGAAAGTATCTTCTGTAACACTTTTATACAGTTTCTATTCCATACACAAAAATGCCTCCTTCATGTGATTGGTGCGTTCGAGGTCATTCGCTGATTGGTAGTTGGTGGTACTTAAAGTTTAACTTTTCCCTCAGTGGTAACATCTCTGACTGACTGCAGCACTCACTGGGTGACGCTGTGGTGAGAGCAGGCCGCTAGCCAGGTTGGTAGACATTTATTTACGTCAATGCTTATGTCCCCAATATTGATCGTGAGAAAATATGGACAAAACTGATTCAACAACCAATCACAGCAGACTTTGCTTGGGCAGATAAAGTTAACATATAGATGATGACCTGACATTCAAGAAACAGTCACAACGAAATGCAAGCTCAACTTTCTGTGAGAAACAACAAATCAGAAGACTGTGTTTGTCTGCTTGAATAAGCTATAATAATGTACATGAAATATATATAAATACGTGTTGATTTCCTTAATAAAAAACGATCTGTTGCCTGGCCCTTGTCTTCTGTTGTTACAACGCTAGTTCTTAGAAGGGAAACGAGTTCATTCAAGGAGCTTACAGTTACACGCCTTGCTGACTGACTGGTTGAGTACCAGCCAACTAGCACGAAACCTAGGTCAGACAAGGCTTTCTTTCCCTATTGCCTTCAACTATCTAATAACACACTGTATACTGGTATTATTAAGTACCTAAATTACAAACAAAGTTTTATAAAGATCATAATAGGCAGACTATGTGTTTTCATCAGAACCGGGAAGCTTTTTTGGATTATTTCTGTCTGTCTGTCTGGATTCAACATAGAACTTGGCACCGAAGTGCAGCAGTTCGAGTTGCCACGTTCCAAATAGCACACTGAGGTAGACAAGAAGATGAGTGGAGAGAATCAATAGAGTTTGATAAGTATAAGAGTGAAACAGAATGGGTAATGGTAGAAAGGAATATGAAAGATTACAGAGACTGAATACATCTGCGCCATTGACAACGATTTTGAGCCATGTCACCTATTGTCTCCAGCCATTGATTCCTAGAGTCCCGAGGGCCCCAACCCGGGAGTCTGCATCTCCCTACCTGACTCAGTTTAACTGTCAAGGATTTCATGGATTGATGAGGCCATGTTTTTGTTTGGCCACCACTGGCTCTTTTCCAACCTTCACCTATATCAGCTAGCAATGCCCGTCGGGGGAGGCGGTGGTTAGGCATGCGCAGCACGTGACCTAGCCATCTTAGTCTATGTAACTTTATAGCCTCGTCGATTGATTTTCCCTCTTTGCCCAACACTCTACGCCTAATGTCAACATTACTTATCTTGTGAAACCACCTAACGTGAGGCAGGGATCGCAGACATCTATGATCGAAAGCAGTTTGGATTATTTAATACAAATTAGATGAAATTTCTTTATTTTCGTGTGTGTGTATGTGTGCGGGTGTGTTTGTGCATTCAATTCACTTACCGGCTTAATACTTGAGGCAGAGAAGAAATGATTGGACCATAGGCTCTAGCATTATCAAATAATTCGAACAGTGGAGCTGCAACTAGCTTATAATTTGATGGTACAGCGAACAGGGTTTTTTCAGGCAACTGAATTAAAAATAGGCGGGTATGTTCTTTTGGTTTAGTAATATGCGCAGGAATATATGGATAACGAGGTGGTTCAAAATTTGGTCGCCACCAATTACCAATACAGTCTTCTGGAATCCAATCGACTGGAACACCATCTGTACGACCTAACATCTGAAAGGATAAAACAACATAACAATATTATATATATATATATATATATATATATATATATATACGCAGAGAACAAAACGTCACTGAATACTCGCATATACCTAGTGCGGTAGACGGGATTCGAACAGAAACAACTATTTCAAGCTTAGTTACAACAGAGGAAAGCTGGATGCTGGTTTCCATGTGGCTCTTGAAGGAAACTTACACACACACACGAAAAGGATACTTTATGTTGCCTTAGAACTATAACAAAAGGATACTCTCTTGAAATCGAATATGTTATTTATCCATGGAAAAGCTCCAGGACAGTGTTAACACTTCGAAGAAACCATGAAGATGGCCAGTAAAATTGCCTGGAGGTTGGAACAATGTCTCTCTAACAAACACACTACTTACTAATTTTCGTGTGTGTGTGTGGACACACATACATAGGAAGGAGTAATCGTGCTTTGCATGTGAAGGCGTGGGAGAGTATATCCCAAAATGGATAGAAAAGACAAATGAATTGTGAAAAACCAATAGATGCAGGTGTCAGACTACCAACTTCGTCTATAGCTAAACACCTAATCGAAATGAACCATAAGACTGATGTTAACTCAGCCTTTAAGGTCATTTATAAAAACGGTCAGGGGCGCTTATTGAAATACGCCGAGGCTATAGCTATTCATAAACTTAAGCCCTCCCCCCCCCGCCCTTGTGCATTCAAAAACAGTTTGTCATTACTATTAACCTACCTTGGCAATCCTTATTTGATTGGATTACCAAACGTTTGTGTTAATTATTCTTAATTCTTTGTTTGTCACTTTGTTTAATTTAACCTTTCATATATATCGACTTGACAAGTAAGTGTGTGAGGGATCAGGTTGTTTGAAATGTATGGCGCATATACAACATATTTTTTCAGATAATCTCCGTCTTCTAGTAACGCTATCCAAACACTGAGTTAAAAATTCATGCCCCCTCTCATTGATCAACTCTATTCTGTTGCATAGCGAGTGTGATGATTTGCGTGAACCTTAAATGAAACAGCGCTTACATAAGGCCCACGATTTCTGGTGGTCAGTTTGGCAGCAGTAGGGAGCTGTCCCCCTCCCTATCAGCTAGAAGCATGGTATCGGGGTTGTCTTTGAGACTGATAGTAAGCCCCCCCCCGAATTAGCCGACTGAAAGTACCTCTGGAACTCAGTGGTCTATATCATAGTGGTCAATGGTTGATTAACTCTAATCCACCTAACGAAACTGAGGTAGATAGTGATTTTAAGTGCTCATACCTTCCTGAGCCACCTGGACTACGCAACTCGTTACTGTCTCTTTTTAAAGAGTGTGTGTGTATCGTCAGTCTAAGTAATCCGTCTGTTTTCGACATAGAACTTTGCACAAATGTGCACCGATCCAAGTCGTTACACTTCATGTAGCACACAAACCAAGAGAAGAAAGTAGAAGAAATGCATAATAGAGACAGTAAACAGAAGTGTGAGACAAAGGGATAGTAATAACGAAGAACGACATAGTTTCATTGGAAATCATAAGTCACAGTGAGTGGATTCATCTGCACCAGCCATTGAGAACGATTTTGAGCCATATCACCAATTGTTTCCAACCACTGGTTTTTACCGTCACGAGGACCCCAACCAGGAAGTCTACACCTTCCTACGTGGCTTAAACTAACTGTTGTGGATTTCATTAACTGATGAGGCCATGCTTTGGTTTGACCGCCGCTAGCTCTTTTGCAGCCTCACCCTATGTCAGCTAACATTGCCCGTCGAGGAAGGCGATGACTAGACATACGTAACACATCTCCTAACCATCTCAGTCAATGTAATTTCACAGCCTCGTCGATTGATTTCCCCTCCTCACCTAGCATTCGACGCCTAACCTCAATGTTGCTCACCTTATTTTGCCACTTCACATGGAGATAGAATGATCAGACACCTATGATCTAAGACACCTAATCTTTTCATGTCTTCCACTCCCAATGGCCAGGTCTCACAGCCATAAAGGAAGACGGAGTGGACTGATGAGCAATACACACGCTCTTTAGTCGATGGCCAGCCGGATATCACGTCTAGGCCAGAGACGGTGTAAACTGGTATATGCGAAACTAGCCCTCTGTATCCGTGCTGAGATTTCGTCAGAGATCAACCCGTTGGCACTGGCTGATGGTACTTCCCAAATAAGTGGAGCGGTCAAAGTGCTCTACCACTTCACTCCTTATTTCTTATCTAGAAGTCGGTGTAGTCCAGTCCTGTAACATCATCCTGCATTTGGCGGGAGTGAATCGCATGCCAAACATTCGTAGATTGCAGCTCAAGGTGTTCAGAAGACTCTGCATTTTTCCAGCGTCTTCGCCTAGAAGGACTATATCGTTTGCATATTCTAAGTCAACGAGATTATTCCCTGATAGCAATTCAATCCCTGAGTCGCTGAAGTGAGTTAGAGTTAAGTCCATTAGTACATCTATGATGAAGTTGAATAGAAATGGGGATAATGGGCATCATTGACGAACATCACTAGTCGTCACCACTTCAGATGACGACTCTAAGTAATGCATGTGACAATCATTGAGATACTTATCTGTTACTAGTTGCATAAAAAACCATTACTGATATCGTGATGCACATGAAATACGTTTAAAATTAATTCGCGAAGAACAAGTTATGTTTCGTTCAGATAGTGGATGTATCGACCATGTAACCACCCTCCGCCAGTTACCAGAAGACCGTCAACCCTATCATAGACTAACTTTGATTGGAAATATTCTGAAAGTCTGTGTATCTAGACAGCTGTGTCAGTGCTACTGGGATGGTGGATGAAATTTCTGACCACCAGTGAGCTTAGCTCCACTGTATCATGGTAGCACTTATAGAATCGTACTAATTATATTCCTATTATTGTTCTGATAACGAACATATATAGCATAGGTTACTATTTTATTTATTTATTTAAACGCAGAAAAAACTTGGTACAATATGGTACCAAGATAGATGCGCCACACAATAATAATAAAACAACATAGATCAAAATTTAAAAAAAAGTAATGTAAGTAGAGAACGGATAAAGAACTTCATCTGGAAGAAAAACAGTCATACTTAACAAGTTCAAACAGTATTCGTCAACTGTCATCGGGAAGGGAAGAAAGAAGGAAATTGCAATACGTTCGCCATTGATTACGATTCTTGGCCATAGCCGATAACGTTTCGAGCTATCTCGCGGACCCCAACCAGGGAGTCAGGACACACCAACCGATGCTAATCTAGTACAAACATCCTTCATCCCACGACGCCACATCATGGACTGACCACCCCTCCGCCTTTTCCATCCCGTCCCAGGGCTAGCGAACAGAGACAGGTACAGGGGCCTCAGGGATGACATTTGCAGCGAATGTCCAAGCTACCGGAGGCGGTGTTTCCAGATGACGACACTCAATGAATGGTGATCTTCACTGTGTTCAGACACACGCCACCGAACCTCAGAATTACTCACGCGAGCAATCCTGCGGAGACAGCGATGATCAGACACGCAAAGTCGCCGCACATCATCAGCCTACTCGGAGACCAGGTTTCACAGGCGTAGAGCAAGACAACCCACACCGAAGCATTGTACATCCGACCTTTTACAGCCAAGCTAACATCGTGACGGCACCAGAGGTGACTCAAGTTGATGTATGCCACCCTAGCCTTCATTATACGGTCGGGAATCTCATCCGTCACCCCTCCCCGCCAGCACTCACACAACTACCCAGATAAACAAACTTATCAACAACTTAAAGCGGTTCACCCGCAAGAATGAGTGCAGGTACAGGCTCCTACCAACCTTGTAACAGTACTTTGCACTTAGACGGCGCAAAGTACATGCCATACTTACAGACACTATTACCCAAATACTATTTGTCTTAAAGATGAAACATACGCCTACAATGGCTCCAAGACGTCAAGTAATAATAAACAATAAATATATCAAATAGAAAACAAACCTCAGATAATAATCGTTTCAAGCCTTCAATTTCTTCTTCTCCTGGATGTAGTTCACCACCAGGAAGTTTAAAAAATGTACCAAGTTGAAGTAATAAAACATGAGGCAGGTTATGTTCATGTACAAGTAGAATGCCTTCAACTGAACGACGCATTCCATACTTTTCAAAATCTTCTTGTAAACGTTGAAATCTAGCTGGCACACTTCTATCACGTTCATAATTAGGTTCTTTTGTTCCAAAACTGTAACTTTTTAAAGGATATCTAAATGAACAAATAAACGTAGAGATCAGTATGACAGAAATAAGTCTAAGAACTCATTTACCCAGAACAGGTGTGTTCTATAGAGCAGGCTATCAACCACACCTACACAAAAATTCATAGTTATAAAATCACTGATCTTATCTTTCAAATTCTAAATAAATCAATTAAACCACAGGACTGAACTACACTGACTCACTCCTAGCTTAGAGATAGGGAGGCGGTAAAGTCGTAGGACGTGTTGATCACTTCACTTATTTGAGAAGTGGCATTAGCCAGAGCCAACAAACTGATCGCTGACGAAACTTCAGCACGGATATAGAAGGCTCGTTTGGTATATGCCTGCCAACTTAAGCCATCTCTGGCTTAGTAGACGTGATATTTGACTGGCTATCGACCAAAAGAACGTGTGTACTGCCCAGCAGTCCGCTCTGCCCTCCTTTACGGCTGTGAGAGAGACATGGTCACTGAAAATGGAAGTCACGTAAAGCCTGATTGGCTGTCTTTGATCATTTTGTGTCTGCGTTCTATCTCCCGTGTGTTAGTTGGTATAACAAGGTGAACAATATTGAGTTTAGGCCTCGGTCGAGTGCTAGATAAGGAATGAAAATCAATTGACGAGGTTGTGCAGTGAAGTTACATGGAATGAGAGAGATGATCAGGACGTGTTACGCATGTCTGGCCTAGCCACCACATGACTTCCTCGACAACAGGCAATGTTAGCTGACACAGAATTGGTGAGGTTGGGAAAGAGTTGGCTAGCAGTGGTCAAACCAAAACATGGCTTAATCAATCAATGAAATCCACAAGAGTTAGTTTAAACTAGCCGACCAGACACGTAGGGAGGTGTAAACTTCCTGATTAGCTGGTTCGGGTCTTCGGGATGGTGAAAACCAATGACGGCACCTGGAGACAATTCATAATATGGGTGGAAATCGTTGTCAATGGCAGTGTAGATGCATTCACTCTCTGTGATTTATCATATCCACTAAAATTCTATCATTCTTACATATTACTATTCTTTTTGTCTCACATTTCTGTTTGTTATCTTTCCCTCTCTCTTTTGAATCTCTCTGTTCCCTTGCTTTGTGTGCTACATGGAGGGAGAGTGGTAACTCGAGCTGCTGCACATCTGTGTAAAGTTCTACGGTCAGTCATTAAACTATTCTGCCCTTACACACATTTTTTACATTTCTCTACTTTCCTAATTTGTCAGAGTTTGGATATGCAGCAACTTCAACCGGTCCCCTTCTGAATAACGCTTTACACTGAATTCTCAGTTATTATTTCAGACCTGACAAACAAACGAAATTTATTATCATTATGTTGTCACTGTGATTATCTTCAGACCATGAAACATCCCGTTCCGGAGAATTTAAAACAAACAGTAGGCGTTAATAAATCAGAATTTAACAGATTTATTTATTGTTTGCTAACGGTAGTTATCAGAAGACAACGGATCTTCCTACTTCAATTTTAACCATATATCACTATTGCTACTGGTATTATTCATCCTATAAACGCTGAGATTACCAGAATGTATTCGGTTACTGTTAGTTTATTTCTAAGATGACGTAACAGTGTGTTCTAATCAATATAATTTTGTCAGTCTATGGAGATGTGATTCATTGTTTTAAGTACTTGACTAATAGCCAATTGGTACCAGGTTAGAATGTGGCTTCATCCACTTTAGCCTGAGCAACTAAGGGTGCTATCACTAGTCCTTGTGCAGTTTGTGGCTTATTGCCTGGTACATGAAAATTCTGCCCAGATAACTGAGTTCAAACAAACATGGTATCTGGGAGTACTGAACAGCTGTTTTGTTTTCGTTTGGGACTCTTCAGCAGTACGCACCCACCGGAGTCCTAAACTAGGACAAAACAGCCGTCCAGTACTCCCAGGTTTTCCAGTGGTTCTCTAACTGATGTCAGCTCATGATGAAATCTTCCATGCAATCAAACAAAATCCCTACAAAACCAATATCTTCCAACCTCTAAATGAGCCATTATCTCTTTGTCTTTATGTTTTTACGACGGTTTCTTTGTGACACTTGCGATATATGTAGATATATATTACATAACATATGTGTAACAAGGTACACGGAGTCTTTAGTGGAGACGTTTGCTGAAATCTGATAAATTCTATTGGCACGAGAAGTAAGTTTCACTTATGCCTAGCTGGTATTGATTATACACTAGGTCGAAAGCTGCAGTCACTTGTCGAGCTCATTGCGTTTTATTATCGATATATAAATGTAGAATCTACAGAAGTTATCGCAAAGACATTCGCTTTGTTCACTGATTATTATTATTCCCTTTAATTCCTAGAGGAAAATAGGGCTTCAGCTACACGTCTCCATGGCTTTCGGTTCACCTGAGTCCAGGTCTACCCACATGCTTTCATCTCCTCTTCACATCACCTCCTCCAAGTCACCCTTGGACGACCAACTCACAGCTTACCTTTCGGGTTCAACTCGAGCATTGGCTTGTCTAGTGATGTCACTTGATGGTTTGAAGGTCAATTAACCTCCATTTCTTCCTGCTTATTTGTTGCTGGTTGGTTCGCTCTCAGAGATCCCTGTTGCTGATTTTTTTCTGGCAGGCCGTCTGATCTTGAGAAGTATTGAGCGAAGACAGCTGTTGATGCAAGTCTGTAGTTTGTTCGAATTGGCCTTGGTGACGCGGCTCCAAGTCTCTGATCCGTATGGTAAATAGCACTGACTTCACATTGGAGTTGAAAATCCGGATCTTATTTTCATGCTGAGTGCTGTTGATCTCCTCACAGACTTGAGAGTAATGAAAGCTTGTCTTGCTTTCCCAATCCTCGCTACTTTGATATCCACATCACTTCCGCCTGTAGTTGAAACAATGCTTCCCAGGTAATTGAAGGTTGTTTCTTCCAGGTCCCTTCCATTTATGTTGATTGTTGTTGCTGTTGGTGTCGCCCAGGAATCTTCATCACCTCTATTTTCTCTATGTTTACTTGGAGTCCGGTTAGTGTCTTCAAATTTATAATGGGATAAGTCATGGCATTATATCTTCATCGACCGTCTTATGTAAACGGTTGATGAGTGAGACAACATCTTTTATGACTAAAGTTAGCACCACATTTTTGGACCGTTAGGACTCAGTTACATGGAACAGACTTTATGCACCTGGCTATGAAACACGCTAATTGTGTGGTAAAAGAAAACTAACAGCTGACGAATGGTTAGAGTATGATTTTCCATAAATAATACCTTGCTTTAACATGTGATAATATTTTATTTGATGAGCCTGTATGAAATGAATTTTGCATTCGGTATATCAGTAAATTACAAAAAAGTGATGGCTTTCTGTCGTTATTAATTGCATATTACTAATTGCAACCGATTAAACACATCCATAATAACGCACCAGGCTTGTACGCTATATTCAGTTAGGCAGCGATTACCGATCATGAGCAAATAAAGTATAGATGACTGATTACACTAATGATGGAGAGAAGTAACGTTTTTAATGCACCGTCAAAGCTTTTATTCCTATTTGATTTTTTTGTAATTAGGTATAATACATAAGGGGATATAAGTAGTTATTAGATAATATCCAGAATGCAATGTAACTCCTTAACTTTGAATCTGCATACCCATAGTCCTACTTCTATTCTTTAGTTTGTTGGGTCAAGTTAAGCTTTAAGCACCAGTAAATACTAACGGAGTACAACCGCACCAATGACTCTGACACTCAGTAGGCAAGTTAGTGAGACCTGGTAAATAATATCGTAATCATGAATAAAATATGCTTAATGCACTGCTACGATATTAGTTGGGATATCCTGTAAGTTTCAGGTTAGGTTTGGGAAAGATTAAGGTCTACGCTAAAGACAAATTGGGGTTAGGTTAACCTAACGAGTGCGACATTAGGGTTGGTTTAGGGATATTTTTGTGTCAGACCTAGGTTGGTGAAAGATTAGGGTTATTGTTAGGGTCAGAAGAATAAATAATTACACATGTAGAATGTGGTTAAATTATTCTGTTGACACTTCAATCCAAAAGTGAAAGGTATTTTAGTCGCACGTCAGAGAAAGGTACCCTGTATAACACTTTCGTGCCTTTTGATTCACTATTTTCATGATTATTCATGTATTTTATACGCAAAAGCCGCTCTTTATCATTTGGTTGGTGGGTTCAAGGCCATACGTCCGTTGGCAATTACTGATGCTTACAGTTAAACTTTGCCATTTGTTGTAATAAAATCCTTTGGTTTTCAGTGTTAACAATGAGTATTAAATTGTTGCTTAGTGAGTAAAACTATTCAATTAAGATATATCTAATAGACAAGATAAATAACGAAGAAAATGTCAGTAGTTCGTCTAAAATATGGGTGTGGAAATTTAGTTGAAGAACTTATTTGATGAGAAACATGAGTGACAATTGGTACAACAGTATGACGGTCATAATGAAATGTTAAACATCAAGCCAATCGATATATATATATATATATATATATATATATGTATATGGAGAGGAGAGTTGTACAATTTTATATAACTACCTTATAGACTGGAAGACATTTTTGGTAGGCATTGAATCCCTAATAACGAAATGCGTACTGAAGATAATGGCGGAAAGCTTGAAAAGACTTTTAAAGAACTACTAAGTTTCCTCTCTAATTAGGACAGGTTTTTCCTGCAACCAGCTATGGGTTACACTTGCCTGTGAATGAATGCGAGCGAAAGACAAATGCCAATGCTTTTACAAATAGGTAGTAAAATGCCTAAGACATTAGACTGCATGGCTACGAACTAGAATAAAACCAACGTATTATGGATCTCTACAATATAAATAAAGGTGTGCTCCAAAAACACCACTAAAGATAACAAGAATATAAGACACAATCACGAAACTATTTCATGAGTCACTTATAATCGCTGAAGGATATTCGAAAGAATCGATTAAAGAGTACCAAAAAACTTCGGATATGGATGGCGATAATTGAACATGTAACTGGTAAAATAAAGAACCGGATTCACAAATAGTCTGTAGATTTGAAGAGATTTCAATGATTTTCCAAGGCCTTAAGAAAGACGCAATCAACGGAAACTGTAGATAAACCCACGACAATGATGAACACAAGCTAATCGACTTAATATTACTATAATTGAAGGATTGCTTTTATGTAATCTTTGTGAGCAATTTCACACCGAATATGCCTGCATGAATGGCTATACATGTAGATGTATGCATGATTATATGCACTTTGGATATAAGGAAGTTTCTTCAGAAGGATTCAGACAAAACAAGAATATTCATAAATATTACTTACAGAGTTATTGTCTTAGCAACAGGTGTGGAATGCAGGAATTTATCGGCCGAACCCTTCGGCCAACCCGCCATGTGAACCATATCTACGTAGCGCAATTAATACACAAAGTGCGCCTTCACAGCCTCATCCAATGAAGGATGCTAGAGCCAAAATACATACTTTTTGAGGTTAATTCACTAATTTCTCGGTTTACGCTTCTCCAGTTATCCTTCGAAACAATTTTCACACAACTGGCACATAATGTTGTTTAAAACTGCCCTATACGCCATAACTAAAAGCTTATTGGATATTTTCTATATACCCATAGAATGTGTAACACAGTTATGTCTCTAAAAGGATTTTTATACCTGTGACAGTGACAAATCCTTAGGCACAAAGTGTGTAACGCTATTAAGCCTCCACGCTGCCTAGAGTGTTCAGGCAACCTTGTTTTCACATAGAATTGGTGGATGGTGGCTAGCAGTGGAATCCAGGATGCGCATTTCGTCCTATTTGGGACTCGTCAGCTGGATGTACCTGCATTTCTCAGTGAGTGATGATGTTCCCACCGAGGCTCGAACCCAGTGCCCATAGTTTCAAACGCCAAAGCGTTATCCACTAGACCACTTGGGCCAGGAGAGCCACCTCTTGTGCAACGGGTCATATTAATCATTGAATTGAATTCTTGAAAATCAAGAATTCAATTCAGTAATTGTTTTCACATGTACACTAAAGCCAGATGAAACTATAGTGTACCATTTTATATATTGCAAACGTTGTCTGAATGGATAGGGACTCTGGAGATTGTAATAAACGTGGTGATCATGAGTGCCGCTTATCAGCTACCAACCTTATACAACGAATATCTGATTTCCAGCCCTCTACCTAAGCAAAAATACAACGATGTGAGATGGAAAAGTATATTTACTGAGGGAAACGACAATATTTAGGGAACGAAGGAACAAGTAACACATATAGTGGTCTATGGCAAAGGTTATGTGAAGAATAAATCCATTGGTTTTCTGTCTAGCTATCTATGAGACAACTAAGTCGACCACTTTCCATATAAGTTATCCATTCATAAAACGTACTTCAGGCCTGGCTTCATGTGAAGTAAATCCTCTAGATCCTGCAAGCAGTAACCCTTCGTTTCATAATACTGATTCAAATTTGGGCTACCGATATCCATGCTGAAAATTCCATACTTGTACCAAAAATACAGTGTGGAATCAAGCTGTAATCAAAAAAAAATATGCAAGAATATAGAAGTAAATTTTCCGTGAACGGTGAAAAAACTGTTCCCTGGGTTCAATAAAAACCCAATATGATCGATAAGTTTCGCGGTAAAACATCGAATTTTAACAAATTTCCCGTCCCATATATTTCAGTATATTTAAGACTGTTTGTGGTGTTATCGACCTTTTTCACTTCCGACATGCTTCCCACACGCATGCCCCGTCATCTCCCTTCACTGAGACATAATATTAGAGCCTTTTACCTGAATTATTTGAAAACCCATGAACCACGCCGAAGTTCTATTAACTTCCTAAGAGACTACGAAACAGATATTCCCATTTTTCTCATGAACTTTTCTATCTCCTCAACTTGTTGCGTGCGTTATTTGACTAAACTTGCGTACACGTATATTCTAGTGCTTCTTCTCGTTTATTATTGTGTCCTAACGTGTTTGCTCGACGCCCACAACATAAATCAAAAGAGACTTGAGGAGGAGTACGAACGTGTATTATAACAGTAGTCAAATTTTGAAATTTTGTCTAGGTAATGTTCAACAGTAAATTGACAAACGTTTGCGAAGTACATATAAAATCGGTCTGTGTAAACATATAATACAAGTGTACGAATTAAATTAAAAAGCATGTTTACAGTTGATACAGGCGTAATACACACTCGGCGAGAACCCAGAAGGAAAGAGAACCACAATTATCACGCCTAGGTATTATAAGGAAATACTTGCTGTGACAGAACAAGTCTCCGAAATTCATAGAAACGCTGACATAACATTGCTGTTAAAAATGCGAATGTTGTTCTCCATGATGAGTCCAGCGGATTTCCAAACTGGTCTTGGGGTTATGAAGGCTCTACAGACCCTGAATCGTTTTGTTACACCTATCCAGGCAGCCTGTAGTTGAATAAATGTTTTCTAGATAAGTAAACGAAGTGACTTTCTTTAATTTTTTCCCTTGACGATGACTAATACTTGTTGTTGTTTGTTAGGTATCTTCATAACCTCAGTGTTCTCTATGCCCATTTGAGGTCCTTTCTTTGATTCTTCTGTCAACCTGTTGGTTCTCGTCCGTAAGCTTTCGGGAACCAACATTTTTATCAAGTAATGATCCAGATTACCGGCAGACGACACGTCATATAGTGGAAGACTAATAGTTTTCACGAACATTTATTTTCGAAAGCATGACAGAGAGCAAGTGAAGAGGCGAAAAACTAGCTAAGTATATGAAAGGGCATTCATCACTTAACAGATAGAGAAAGCCTTACAAATCATGAGGAAGATGTAGTTTCGAATTACTTACACGTCCTATCCTTTTGAATTCCTCAGTTTCTTAATACATCTGACTGGCCGTGACATAGTGTGTTGTAGTGGCAAAACAAAGTCTCCGGGTTTATGTGATATTAAGCATGATTCGTCCAATAGGTCCAGTTCTTCCAGAGTCTCACTTCCGGTCTTGCAGATTCCTGTCTTATTGTTCTCTACAGTCTGACGCATAATCCTGTCTGCAACATTCAGAAATGTCGTCAGTTGTATTAGCTTGTCTGTTCTTTTATCTGACCACTTCAAACGCCTCTCTCAGTTTTCCACTGTGGACCACCTGACACGTTGTTCTGTCACATAACTGTTGAATGGGCTTGGTAAAGTTTTGGGGCGCTCCGTAATGTAGAAGCAATTGTCATATTACTTTGTGGTCAACACTTCCGAAGACCTTTTCAAGGTCGAATAAACTGAGGTAGAGAACGGATTGCCATTCTAGGCTCTTTTCGATGATGATGCGTAGAGTTACCGTCTGATCAGTACATCATATGCATTTCCTAAACCTAGCTACTTCCAGGTGGATTTCCACATCCAGTGCATCTTTTATTCTCTCCAGCATGACAAAACTTAGTATTTTACATGGGTGGACAAGAGAATTGTGCAGCACCAATCCGTTCTAAAGCTTCTACAGCAGTAGTCTTAGCGTATTCACTACGGTCTTCGGAACTGCATTCAACTAATAATCCTTCATGTATCATACTTTTACGCCATTTTTGGTGATCATTTCAAAAAGATTACTTCGTCTGCTGTTTTCTGAAACCATTGTGTTTAAAATGCATTTGCTGAGACCCATGGAGACCATCTTTATCGAAGTCCTTAGGTAGGCAAGTAAGACCTATGTTTCGTTGTCTTGTTCACTAGCTTTTAGGGTTCTGGTGATGCTATTATTAGTTTACAATGTACCAGCCCTTGCTAAACCTAATTCGCCTAGTTCTCCAATAAATCAGTACTCTGCCTAACACTGATATCCCCAAAGCATTGGAACGCGCTAAACATTCGCCACTAATATGGAAGCTAAATTACTCTGCAATACGTGACCCACTGTTGGCATGGCCTAAATCTTTCCTTAAGAACAGATCTCGGATGGTTAGGTCCCTCACTTCTAGATCAAGCACAAACATTCCTGATGCAGTTCAAGGTAACCCTATTTACACTTTATATCAATGACGTATGTGACTGATTCCGACATGGCAACATTTTCATCTTTTCAGGCCGCCTAGCTTATACTTTCCAGTGTAATGACCTAGGATGCCTTCAGAATTTAGTCCAGAATGGACTATGTAAAGTGACTGCGTGGTCATCGTTATGGAATCTGCAATTCCTTCTGAACAAACGTGGTTGGATCTGCCTCAGCGCACGCTCAATCGAAAGTTAGCTTCAATCTGCTAACGTATCCTGACTCCGAAGTTTCGTCGATTTAGGCCCGAGGTACTCAAGTGGCCTAACACTTTCTGAGCAAGTTGCATGGCAGACTTGAAAGTCGACGATGCTCTTAGGACGCAAACTGAGAAGCTTTCACAGCAATGAGGCCAGGCCCACACTATGCAGAACATGTGTAAGGCTATTATTAGAACACCTTCCATATATTATTAGCATCACTCATACACGTGACAAGCTGAAAATGGAAAGTGTTCAGCGATACCCCATTTCCAAACTACTGGGATATAACTGTTAGAAAGACTACATTTCACGGCGCATACCTCTGAATCTTGACCCGCTCTTGATGGGACAACTTATTATTAAGGTAATGTTCTTTTTTAAGGTCCTACACAATATATCATTCTCGGAGACTAAGGAGGTGTAATACTCACCGGAGGCCTCTTATGAAGATTGTAACCGAACATGCACAGTGAGAGTGAAAGGCTCTAAATCACTACTCCTTGGAATCTTCTTTACAATCATGTGTTCTGAAAAATGGAGGAGTTTGACCTCATAAATAAGAAACCGCACCTCGAATAAAAGCTTCAGACTCAATCTATGCAGACCCCTTCATTTTACTGATTACATTGACATACTATTTATTTTTAGAGTGAATCAAACATTGGGTCCCTATGGTATCTAAAGAACGTGTAACTCTTCACTAATCACATTGCATGGGCGGCAAAGAAGCTAGTTGCATAGATTTACAAAAAGACTAAGAGAATATCAGCACCTGTTTATTAGATAGAAATGTGCAATAAGGCTGGACTTATTTATCACGTACTGTTGAATTCCTATTGGAAATTTTTTTTGCCAATAATTTTTAATAAAATTGTATTATATGTTATCTAGATTGAGGGAAATTCCCACTTTTTGGCTGGTTATGTTGGTGTCCGCCTCATGTGATCTGACTGCGACACACTTTTAGCATATTGGTTGCAATGATTAGTGTTTCAGATGGAATGTATCAAAATGTCGGTGTAATGAGGGAGATAGGATAGTTAGAGGGTAATGCCATTTACACCACTCATTTACTCCATGTAGAAGCTGCATCTTTCGGCATAGTATCATTCAATCAAGACTTCATGTCTCAGGATATCAGTACAGCCTATTCTCGTGTGAAGAACAGTCTTTTTTGACAAAATAATTCTCTCAATACTTGGAAATCACCTGCAAATGTTATCAGAATCGTTGGTGGGAACCTAAGTTGTCATTTAGATGTGCTTTTCACTTTATCTGTGGTTGGACAGGAATTATGGTAAGTTGAAAGGTTATCGCTAAATGGATTTCATATATATTGGCACTGGTTGGTGCAGCGTGCTATCGGTTATGTTAATTAAATGTACAAAAATATCTCAACTGTAATAATATTGGGCCATTGTCTACTTAGCTGATTGATAGGATAACAAACGAAGGTGGTTGTCACGATTATCGCAAGTACAGTGCAGTGGAGAAGGCAATTACTCGTTTAAGTTTCCTTGTTGTTCCAATTAATGCACTAAATCATTACACGGTATGATTATACGCATGAGCCGTGGTGATTACTAGAACTGAATCTATTCAGCTTTATTATCATTAATATGAATTTATTCTCTTTTACAATTTCCACTGACTGTATACTTAATGCTACAATATTTTTCATCACCAATAGTGGAGATGAATTTCTCCTGAGATTTCCATTTAGACAAAGCAGTACAGATGCTCTATGACGATTGAATTTTCTAGTTTGCATTATATGACATTATTATCCTCATCAACACAACAGGTCTGTGTACTTTACAATAGTTGAAGTGCTTCACTATGTTGTTAGCACTGTGCATAGCTGTCTAGAGTTGAGGCATGTTCAGCTTATATTTGATGCCTATAGTCTCCTAAATGTGAAAATGTGATTTCTGTAGGATTCACAAAACCTTGTGGACTAGACATTACTGAGATTGTGGATTAACTTCTAAGTTATACACTTGCAATACTTCATTTCATGTAAAAGTGTTTAGTGTGAAGTTGATCTGCAAGTAAGCTTGATGAGAGAATGATGCCTCAATAGTATGAATGTTTCGGAGATTGCCTTGAAATTTGCATATAGTCCTCAAATGCAGGAAAACATATGATGTATATTTATGTATACGGCGTCAACATAAATATCAGCTGTAGACTACAAATACATTTATCTCCCTGATATAATACTTAGTTTTAACAGGATGATTGTATTCATATTGTATGCTAATATGTATAATTATCTCTTGTTAACTTCATGTTATGCTAGTTCTAACATGTACTTTATTTTTTCCAGGTATACGGAGGTTGTCGAATATGAAATCAGCGGAAACATCATTCGGTCAAACTAACTTTATTACCCTTCATCAGAATTTTCTTTTGTAAATTAATCAAATGTTTAATATACTCTTGATTACTTGTTCCTGTAGACTTCTTCAATTCCTCGCTATACTATGTGCTTTTGTAATAAGTGAATTAGGAATAATAAACGCTAAGCTTAGTTAGTGGGATGGAAATTCACTGTAGTATTTTAATATGCCATTGAATCATAGGATGTTATCTAGTATCCATCATTTCTGTGATCAAAAACTGCGGTATTTGCATGTCTACTTTATAGATGTTAAATAACCTACGCCTGTATGCATCTAATTACCTCCAGTATTCCCTATTCATTTGGTGTGTGTAAACTAAACAAGTCTTTCATAAATTCTCCCATAAATGCCAAACTTTCTAGTGTTACAAGCGTTAATAAGACCTGCTTCCTTTGTTTCAAATCAAATGAGGTATATACGAACTAAGGGAAAGTTACTCTTACTTAATCTTTAACCCTCACTCAGAGCCTTTAACGATCCCAAACAGTTCTCCTATAAACACAGTAGACGTACTTTAGATGCAGCTGCAGTCTTGCTTCACAACATTTTCTCCAGTATAGACAATGGGGCTAAATTCGCTGCACCTTCCTAGAATACACATCTGCTTTCGACTCACTACCTAGAGATATTCTGTTAGATAAGCTTGCTGAAACTCAAACTGAGTATTGGATTGTTAGATGGCTTCATTCTTATTTATCAGGGAGAAAGCAGTACACTGTAGGTCAGGGGGAAGTCGTCCATTACCAATTGTATTTTTGTTTGATGAACTTATTGTACGAATGCATACGAAAGAACTTTTTCAAACACGCGGACGATCTAACTACTTCAATGTCTGTTAACTGCCAGCTACACTGTACTAAGATGAACAGCTCTCTATTAGGAGTGGGAAAATGCTCTTAAACTAAATCCTTCGAAATGTCAGACTGTTATTTTCAGTTTCCGATGTAAACGAAAGTTAGTTGAAGGTGTTAATTCCTATGACCGTTGCAAAATTGATAATAGTGATATGGAAATGAAGTCTGACTTAAGTATCTCGGACTGATTCATCGCAGCGTGTTGGCCCTAAATGTATGCCACATGCAGGCATAATGTTTATGAGCTAGGTATGCAAATCATGGTAGACGCTTGTACGGTACATTCATTATTTATAAAACTAACTCGCACGTAAGAACTATGGTTTGATCAGTTATACAACGTTTAATACATTTAGACACAATTAACCTACGATGCTTACTTCTATGACGCATTACCTAAAACTACATTAATATAGTTTCCGCTGAAGGTTATCTCCTATAGTTACCACCTTAGTGGGCAACTTAGCGTTATCTTTGAATAACGAAAATTCCGAGAACTTTCTTGGTAAAAAGATCGTCCCTTACTCGAAAAAATTAAATATACCCTAGTCTCCACAAAAACGTTCAGAGGTATTCATCCTATCACCGCAAACGACTCACTATTTGCAGCCATTTAAAAAGTAAAAATAAATTTACCGATGGCAGCGTGCTTATGATTTCTAGATATCATAATGTACCATGAGGAAAACGCTATATCCATGCGGTTATAAGTCAGATGCGCGAAATTAGTCAGAAACACAACAACCACGATTCTCAGTCACATAACATCTTACTTCGCTACCTAATCGTATAGTCGTATTAACGGATGTTTCGCCGAAGAAAAGAAGACTACTGGTTCAAGGATAATTTATTTAGTTTTTTTTAAGATCGTGAACATCTGTGTCTATAGTCACGGAAGAATCACAACTTCGAGGAAACCACCAATCGTAGACTACAACCCGAAACGTTATTCTTCCTAATTAATGTCTTACCTTTAACTGGGATTGTTTGTACACTCACCAGATCACCGTATTTTATCCGCTTTGAAAACCGTTTTGCAACCCATCGAATGGATGTTAACACTGGCTCTATTACGGGTAGTCCTAGTTCATTTATTGCGATCTAGTACATCAAGCAATAATAAGCATAAGTAACACTTACCCTTAAGGATTCCAGGTTCTTTTAGTTCCCCCAAAATATACACAAGCACAACAGATTCATACTTTTCATGCGGCTCAACCTTATTTGGCTTAGATTCTCTCACAATATATTTTTTTAAATGATAGCAGACACACGGATGGTATATTCACATTCTCAAAAATCTTCAAAGCTTTTTCAACTTCAACCCAGGTTCTAAATTCTCTGGGTTTAATTTGTTCTTCGAAAACCTTGCTAATACCAACTCTGATGGTGCTCTCTTCAACAGATTCACTCGCAGATTGTTGTATGCTGCAAACATGAACGAAAAAGACACTCTTTTTCCAGATTTCTACATGTTATGCAAGTAACTGAGCCAACAATAGTAACGGCAACCAACTAATGGACTGGAAACAACTGCTTCTGACAGCCAAACATCTTCATGTGCACAATTTCAAAACCCTCTACACAGTACTAATTCATTAACAGCTGAAAACCAACTAAAACACTGAAAGCCGCATGAATGCAAGGTATGAAAACAATTACACCGAAATGAATGCACTGGCCTGGTAGTGAAAACTTTCGAAACCAAAGAAATAATTCATTTTAACAGCAACGGAAACAAAAAATGAGGTGAAACGCAACATTTGTGAACGATACGCAACAAGATAAGTCGTGTATAACGGCAGGATAAACGGAACAACAAACGCGTAACGAACAGCTACGGAACTGCGATCCAACATGGCCGACTAAAATGGACGAAAATGACCTTCGAGCGTCTCACTCCACCAATGACCTTGATAAGTTACGGATAATTTCAGCCGTGCAATAAATATAAGCATGTTTATATAC
Source organism: Trichobilharzia regenti (assembly GCA_944472135.2). Lineage (NCBI taxonomy): Eukaryota > Metazoa > Platyhelminthes > Trematoda > Strigeidida > Schistosomatidae > Trichobilharzia > Trichobilharzia regenti. Next base: position 11,052,846 of record OX235267.1, read on the forward strand.
CAACATCAAAAAACTTCTTATGTCCATACACTTTTCCCTTCCTGGTGCTTTGCCGCTTAACTAGCCTCTTCTATTTACCCTGTAGTGTAAACTGCATAGACCTGCAGTGAGACTTGGGTTGAGCAGGACTTGAAGCCATTTACTTACATATACCTTAACCTCCTTCAAGCTTTTGGCCTGTTATAACAACATCCTTGAAAAAACCCCTGTCATCACAACAGGACGCTGCATAACATCGTATACAAACAGTATCCAAGACCTAAAATGGTTTACGAATAGTTTTCTACATCTCCCTACTTGTGCGGAACACCATACAGGGAAAAATGGTGGCTGACCACGGCACAGTAAAACAAATCTGCCCGGCTATAACCGATATTAGTCTACATTGAGTACAGTTCACTTCCGATATTTCTTACGATGAAGATGCTGAAAAAATGCTGTAAATGAATCACTTATGTTAAAGCTGATGTCCGATTTGGACATTTTTCAAGAATAAGATTCGATGCCGTACACAACAAAGTTATATGGGGAAATGACTTCAAGCTTAACTTTTTTCTCAAGTATTTGTCATCCACCCGACACATACTTGGGTTTTTCTGCTAATGCGAAGACATTATATCTATATTTCTTGCCTTGCTCCATTGAATGACTAGTTGGCAGATTGTTCTCACAAACTAAGGACAGAAAAGACATCAACCATGTAATTTCACCGTAGACCAAATTTGTGTAATTTCCATGCCTGTAAAACTGGTGGGTTCTACATAGAAAAGAATGAATATATTTTTAACATTATTATTGATGTAGTAGCTGAGACGAAACATTTTCTTGGAGATCGATAAGATATGGGACAACAAAGTAAGGCCAGAGGATAGAACTATACCAAAGTATTTTGTGTTAGACCTAGTTTCATTGCAATCACCTATATGCTACGAGCATCTTGCGCATTAATCAGTCGTTTTAGGTCACTTTTATGTTTAAAGGAGTCAGCAGTCTGACATTTTAAGGGATTTAACGTAAGACCATTTAGCTCAGACCACTGGCTGATTTTTGACAAAAAGAAATTGAGACTGTCTGATTGGGACTTGGCAAGAAGCGAGACGGCCAGATCGTCAGGGTATTTGACGAAGTTGATTTCAGTAAGTCACACAATAAGAAAAGAGAAAAGGAGAGGTAGCAGCACTCTGAGGAAAACTAACTTTGGAAAACAAAGCAGAACAAGATTCACCCCTATATACACTGTAGTGGATTCTGTTTGAGAAATAAGCATGCAACCAGTTAACAGCCCAGGACTCAGATTGCGCAAAAGAAGGCTTATTTAACAAAAGGCATCTAGGTACTGAGTCAAAGGCAGCTGTGCAGTCGAGGAAGTTCCCACGTACATATTTGAGGCCTTTGTCTAGGGAAGAGACAGTGTTATGTTGTGATGCAGCGACAGCATCTAAGGTGCGTCCACCTTGCTTATAAGCAAACTATTTGGGATCATTAAAATCTTTTAGAGAGGGCACAAGCTTGTCTAAGAGTGGTTTCTCCATTAATTTCAAAAAGGAGGGGTAATTGCAACAGGCCGAAATTTAACATTATTACCAGAACTTGATCTGGGTATTAGGATGATTTTAATGTCTTCCCATGCAGCAGGTACAACATTACTGGGAAGGGAAGTATTGAATATGTATGTAAGTGGGTAACATGAAATATTAGCACAACTCTTGAGGACAACAGTATGTGAACCATCGGAACCTAGGCCCTGGGAGGGTTTTAGGGATTTCACACGCTTAACATCAAAAGTCTTAAAAGCATGACAGTCATTGACCTTGTTACTTGTTATATTGGGGACAGCGGCATCTCTAGGAGAGAGAATGAACGAATTTTTGAAAGCATTTACATCAATAGAGTTATTAATGTATTACTTACTACAACCTTTAATTTCACTAAAAGTTTCCGACGTAGTTCCGGAAGTTTTGCAAGGCAAGAGCCTTTGGTTATAAGTGGTGTTCAGCTTTTGGATTTCTGATTTAATTAGGATGTTTACCCTTTTTAAATAATATTTGTCTTTAGACCTGCGTAGCCACTCTTTTTCTCCTCATGGATTTTTGAGATAACTAGAAGAGAAAGGGTCAAGCCTTCTAAACAGGGTCTGTTAATGGCACTGTACGTCGAGTTAGAATTTTAAATAACCCGTGATATTTATGATTGTATCATTCAATGTGTGCTCAGCAAGTAGTTCCCAGTCGGTACCATTTAACGTGTCCCTAAGTTTACGTATATTATCCTGTCAGTGTCAGCTCTGTTGAGTTCTTTCGGAAAGGTGTGGGAAGACACTTGTGTGTTAATTGCTACATATTTCGGGCAACAGTCGAATAATAGGATGATCTGATTTCACTACGGGAGCATGTTTGGGTACTTCATATATTCCAGCTTCATTTGTGGACACTAAATCCAATGTTTTGTCAAGTCGAGTGGCAAAGTTGACTATATTTACATAGTCAAGTAATTCAAAGAAGCTAGGCTCAACCCGAGGCGTAGAAGTAGGTCTGAGTGATAAAATGTCGTGATGGAATTCTCAGATTAGCTCATGAATACAATTGATGAAATAGATTCTAGAAGGATTTTTTGCATATTATACAAGGTCATTTGGTTGGTCGTTCATCTGGCCTGCCATAATTTATTTCTGCATGTTATAATGTCAGTTTTCACTGATTAACAATTTCCTAATTGATTCCTACTTTGAGGTGTTGAACAGTTCTAATTTGTTAATTTCTTTGAGACCATTTGTTGTACTTAGAATAGCATACGACACCTAAAAGTGAACGTTATTGGCTTTGAACCGTAGAAAATTTTACTCTGTTTTCATACTACACGTGGTGAAAATTGTGGTATAGAGTTACCATTGTTTTAATTCTGCCGTGCACATAGACGCTCATTTCAAGGTTACCCTGGGCGTGACTAGTGTGGACGGACTGTCGGTATCGTTCATGTGAGTATTCCGTACTAATACAGTCATTGTTTTTCAGAAAGCTTCAAAATGGATATCGATAAAGCGCGTTTAGAGAAGCTTGAGAAGTTCAAGGGTATGAGTGATCAAGTGCGCATCGGTGGTAAGGGGACTGCTCGTCGAAAGAAAAAGGTTGTTCACAAGAATGCGGCTGCTGACGATAAGAAACTGCAGAGTTCTCTTAAAAAGCTCAGTCTTAACACTATTCCTACGATTGAGGAGGTATAATTTTTACAATACTCTAATTTATGTCAGGTCAACATGTATAAAACAGACGGCACAATGATACATTTTAAGAACCCAAAGGTTCAGGCTGCGCCGCAAGCCAACGTATTTGCAGTTACTGGGCAAGCTGAGTACAAAGGTATCTTACAATTTCACTCTATTTATCTTTAAGCACTGAATGACTTGTTTCCAAATATGTTAAACCAGTGGGAGAATGCGAAGCTACGCCTTTCTAAACTGAGTGGTAAGTTTTCTTTTTTCAGCGTTGACGACTGTTGATGCATTTAGTCTAGTTTTAAAGCTGACTCAAGTTTTATCAAGACAGCTTATGAGTCTTTAATAAGCAGGATTCAGTTGCTGGGGAAAGTCCCTATTTCATGCCTATTCATCTAAATGTATGGCTAATATCGTAGATCTAGTGCTTTGATAGTTGGATCTAATTAAGTTCTGTTGCCTTGAGAAATCCCGATCGTGTTACAACTTGTGCTTGTGTAGTATGCCATGCATCTAGGATATTTCCAGTCCCTTTAAACCCTTGTTTGTTCTATGGGTGGTCCGTTAAATTCCGTAACATCTATGTCTGTGTATCAAGTCCTTTCAGTGTGCTTACCTGGTGAAGTACCGTCACTTGTCTCAGAAGTGAATTCCAATGCATTATTACGCAGGAGACTGGTACTGAAACATATTCTTCGTCTAATGCGATGTAATCAATGGACAGTGATTGGATATGACCTCCATTTATTCACATTGGAATTATACTTTGAAAAGTTTTTATTTTCTGCAGTCCTTCCCCACTTATTGCCTAGTTTGTCTGTGGGTGAAACGATGGCAATTCTGCCAATGCAGAAACTCGATGAGTTATTATGCGGGTAATTAATTGGAGAATAAGCATAGGCAACATGTCCTCAAATATATGTTAAGCTGTGACTACACATCATACTGTTGGGGACCCAGACTACAATTCGATTACCAAAATTAGTGCATGGTAACTATTGAATTCGCCACTTGTGCCGTAGCAAACTTTAGGCTTTCATCAATATTAGCATGGATAGCTGTTTTTTTGAAAACAGGTTAGTCCAGGGTATAAAATGCTAAACAATATGGAATTGTAGGATTAATTATGCACTGAAGGCTCCTGCGCCAAATATTTCTTAAATAGAGGTGGTGCTGGACAGAACTGTTATTTTGACAATCCAGATTGCAATTTCTTACCTCATTGTTAGTATCTCAGCCTAACTTGATCTGGAAACCCATCTCACATTCCAGTGCAATCTCTTGAAATGAAACCTAAGCAGTACTTCAATGCTAATTTCACTAATAATGGCTCAATCACCTGGTATTAGTGGGTTGAGATCGACTTAGCATGTTGAAATGCTTCTAAAATTGATAATATAAGTCATTGTGTGTTGAGCGATGTATCTCCAATTACTGACACATGTCTGTCTGTCTGTTTTCGACCTGGAATTACGCACCGATGTGCGGCAGTTCAAGTCGCCACACTCCATGTAGCACACAAACCAAGAGAAGAAAGTAGAAGAAATGCATAATAGAGACAGTAAACAGAAGTGTGAGACAAAGGGATAGTAATAACGAAGAACGACATAGTTTCATTGGAAATCATAAGTCACAGTGAGTGGATTCATCTGCACCAGCCATTGAGAACGATTTTGAGCCATATCACCAATTGTTTCCAACCACTGGTTTTTACCGTCACGAGGACCCCAACCAGGAAGTCTACACCTTCCTACGTGGCTTAAACTAACTGTTGTGGATTTCATTAACTGATGAGGCCATGCTTTGGTTTGACCGCCGCTAGCTCTTTTGCAGCCTCACCCTATGTCATCTTACATAGCCTGTCGAGGAAGGCGATGACTAGGCTAGGTATACGTAACACATCTCCTAACCATCTCAGTCGATGTAATTTCACAGCCTCGTCGATTGATTTCCCCTCCTTACCTAGAACTCGACTGAGGCCTAACCTCAATATTGCTCACCCTATTATACCACCTAACACGGGAGATAGAACGCAGACGCCTATGATGAAAGACTGCTAGACAAGTTTTTCATGTCTCCCACTCTCAATGGACAGGTCTCACAGCCATAAAGGAAGACTCTTGGCTGTCAACCTCTGACAATATACTTGTCTATACCTGATAGTCAAGTATTATCATCAGCCGTCGCTCATGGATGAAACTAGATTCCAAGTGCATCAATACATATACTTAGTAGATAGGGTTCTGAACAGTCATTCTGGTCCAGTTAAAGAAATGAAGCTGCAAGACCTTCATTTGTGAGCATTATTGACATCCCCTCTATACGAATGAAATTTTCAACTGATGTCACCAGAAAACAGTATCGCTGTCACCTAGTTGTTTTTGGCTGATTCGTTTGTGACCAAAAATGCAATAAAACATTCTGGGTTTGCACGATCGATTCTTTTATAATTTAATTTAAAAAAAGGTTAAGTATTTGTGGTACTTCGAGTATGAATAGATATTTTACAAAGCATACTTACTCTCCCTTTATATATTTATCGTTGATGGTGCATCAATGTATGTACTAGCCAAACCGAGCGTAATATGTTAGTCATGTCACGACCAAACTAAATTACTAGAAATTTAGTAGTCAGTCATCTGAAGTTAGCCCTTAAAGACCCGTGAGTGTGTAATGTACTTGATCAAGAGTGGAAATAATCAAAGATCACAAAAATTGTATTTTTGACAATATACTTAAATTTAAACAGACTTGAATGTTATTAATAATAAATTTCAGCCTCATCGTTATGCTCGTTGCTCGTAGATTTCCATCTATTGATTTGACTCTTTTGCTTGAGATGAAAAGATGTGAACCTTTATGAATATTATAAACTTTTATCTAAGTTGTCATGTACTGTAAACGATTTTGTCATAAGTTGTGCATTGCATCAGTGCTCTGGTTAAATTTGACGTTGTGCCAACACTGTCAATTACACTGCGTCGGTGGTATAGCGGTTAGGACGCTCGCCGACCATGCACATGGTCCGGGGTTCGATCCCCGGTCGACGCACTCCAGAAATAATTCTGGTAAAGAGGAAAGGTTGGGCATGAGGCTAGCAACCCCATCCTGTAAAAACAAACTGCTGCAGAAACTTCAAGCCTTCTAGCTTAAAGCCCTATGTTCCACTTAGGAACGTGTAGGAAAAAAAAGCGGTAACCAAGGAATAGTAGTGTTGGGTAAATTTTGGGTTAAGACTTTTCATTGCTAGTTAATTGTGGGTGATTTTCACAGCTTACTTACAAATCTCTTAACAGCTCTATTTGTTTAACTAGTTATTTATGCTATGTTATTTTTTCCAATTATCTCTCGTTTTTACAGAAGGTGCAAAGGCAGCAGACTCCAAAGCCGAGGACGGAGATGATGATGTACCTGATCTCGTTGAAGATTTTGATGAGAAAAGTCGTTTGGAATAAGGAGAATGACTTTTTTCTCTCTCAGTTGAACAACATTTACTTCATGCCTACTTTGAATGTTTTAGTATGTCTGAAAAGTGAATAACCCTTCAAGGAAATAAAATAATTTTAAAAATGTTCACTTGTATTGTATCATTGTTTGGTTCCTTTTTATTATTGGTGCTTGAAACAGCTTTTATTCTCCTCTTTCTTCTTCTTATTCATCTCCTTTGTTTCCCTCCCCCTCCACACCGTGCGATGTACTGCGCACAGTATTCACATCAAAAATTTTTAAATGCTGTACTCAACTATACAACAAATTTGGAAACAAGCTTTTAATCTATAAGCAAACCTTGCATTGTGCCCCCGGCTAGTATCGATTTGTATAGCTCAATGAAAATATGAAACATGGAGTAAATGTTTTGATCATGTTTGGTTTTGATTACAGACGATTAGTAGTAGGTAGTGCTGTTTGATTGATTTTGTCCACGGCATGATGATTGGCTGTCTGATTGAAAGCATAAATTTTGGGTATCCTTTTTCGAATAACTCCAAAATTTTTCTCTGTTTCTGTTAGCTTAATGCCAGTTGTGAAATACGCATGAAACATAGCTGTGTGGCGATTAAAAAACGAGCAATTTTCCTAAATTACTTTTCAAAGGGGGTTGTCAATGTGTGCGTGTCAGCATCACTGATGCAGTAATGTTGATTTGAGGTTTGAAATTGTTTAGTGATGAAACTCAGTCTCTGATATATACACCGAACCACTGTGATTTTATACTACCACCATGGATACACAACCTGTAGTTGTGGAAATAGAACTAGGATCATAGTTCACGGGTATTTCTTGTAAATTAATGATATCGTCGACAGATACTTTAACTGGCTGGCTCTACTTTGAAGTCGTTGATTTGGATCACTGTTTCCTTTCAATTTCGGTATTTTTTTCGACCGCAGATGTTGTTAGTCATAAACTTGCTCGTTGTGTTTAGTACAATTCATCTCGAGAGTTGTTAACATAAAGATCTTGTGCTCGGGAGGAACAAACACAAGAGAACCAGACAGTCTTTAGACCAGGAGGAGGATGTGTTGATCATATCTTCACCCTTCCACACATTTTGACTGACTGGTTTCAACGTAGAACTTTGCATAGACGTGCTCCAGTTCGAATTGCCACACTCCCTCCTGGCAGCACACAAAGCAAGAGAAGAGAGTAAAGAGTGACTATAAACAGGAATATGAGGCAAGAAATAGTAATTTGGGAGAACAGTTAAGTTTTATTGGATATGACAAATCACAAAGAGTGGATTCATCTGCGCCACCCATTGAGAACGATTTTGAGCCATATCACTGATTGTCCAACCACCACCATTGGTTCTCACCATCTCGAGGATCCCAACTAATCACTTGCCTATGTGTCTAGCTGGCTAGCTTAAACTAACTGTTGTGGATTTCATTGACTGATGAAGCTATGTATTGATTAGACCACCACTAGCCAACTCTTTTTCCAACCTGATCCATCCTACGTCAGTGGCTAACATTGCCTGTTGTCGAGAAAGGCATGCGATGGCTAGGCTAGGCCTGCGTAACACATGTCCTAACCGTTTGTCTCAATCTATGTAACTTCACAACCTTGTTGAGTGGTTTCCTTACCTAGCACTCGACTGAAGCCTGAGCTCAATATTGCTCACCTTTTTTATACAACGGAACACACACGGGAAATAGTACGCAGACACATAATCTGAGACAGCCAGTCAAGCTTGGCGTATCTTCCACTTTCAACGGTCATGTCTCACTCGCAGACATAAAGGAAGACAGCGAACCGCTGATCAGTACACGCTTTTAGTCGACGAGTCAGATATCACGTTTAGTAAGTCAGAGATGTTGCACTTCTGTGCAAAGTTCCACGTTGAAACCAACCAGTCAGTCATAACGATCTTGTGTTGTTAACCATTAACCGGGAATGTCGAGTTATAGCAAATTATGGTTAGTAAGTACAAAATATTCAAGGTTGTATATTCCTAGATAGTTTGTCACTTGTACAGTAATTATGGAACAGTGGTACACATTATCTCTAAGACAAGGTGGATATGAGTTGCATAACTTTCCTATGATTTTCGTCACAGAGGGGTATTTGCTTCATGAAGCACGAAGTTTATCTTAACATGTCTTCAAATAAAAATCTTTGCGTTCTACCCCTCGTTTTAAGTGGTGTTTTTTTTCTTTTCTTCACGTTCCCGGTGGAACATAGGGTCTCAAGCTAGTGGCTTGAGGTTTCTGTAGCAGTGTTTAATTTTACAGGACGGGGTTGCTAGCCTCGTACCCAATCTTTCCTCTTCACCAGTCTTATTACTGGTTTAGCGAGGTAAAGAAGTGCATCGGCCGGGGATTGAACCCCGGACCATGTGCATGGTTGGCGAACGTCTTAACAGCTGTGCCGCCGATGCACATATAATTTAGGATTAGATTAGAAAGGAGCTAGGGGTGGTCAGAACATGACATCATTGCGTAAAGTCTTTGTTTGCTAGTTTAAGTTAGACACTTGGGGTTGTTCAGACTGTCTGCCTTGAGTTGTTAAAAACCAATGACTCCAGACTGCTAGTGGTTGTTCTCAGACGCGTTTACACTTTGTAGTCTCCCAGGTCCATTTTGTCCTGGTATTCTTTCTGCTAGTCGGTGTTATCTTGTAATGTTACCAGTTCGGAACAGTAATGGTGTTACCACTCAAACTAATTTGAATGCATGTTTATCCGACTAACATTTCAACATAGCTAAGCATAGTCTCCATGCACAAACATTGGTTATAATTATATGTTTATTTTCACTCATATGATATATTATAGAAATCACATGATTGACATTGTCAACTTTTAGGGTATTTAAGAAGTGCAGTTCAATTTTATTTTCTCTCTTTTTTTGGTATATAATCGATATTTTTTCTATATCATTAGTTGCTTTTACGCTTGTATTGATTCGAAAGAAACGCGTACTTGGTGTTTGTACTCGGTGTGCAACAGTGTGTGTTTCAGGGCGTGGCGTTTACGACACTTTATAATAGTACAGTTTGTGAGGAAGCCTCCTTGCATTTTCGGTGTACATTCAAGTGTGTATACAGTACTAAATCGCTGAGTTATGTTGATTGATTTTATATGATTCTGAGTCCTGGGGTTTAAGGTCATTTCATTGCTGACTGGAATTAATGCATAATGTTTACTAAACTAGACATACGCGTACTGGAAGGCGATGTATAACTGAAGTGATTTTTGCGAAGGTGTTCAGAATTCCCATTTAGGAAGAGGATGGCGCTAGCTAACCTACAAATATCCCGCATATTTCTGGTGTGTTACGATAGACTTACTTTAGTGTCTCCATCTACGAAACAGGAACTTTATATATAGTTATTATTATCATTATTATTATTGTTCCCTTGGCTTCCTAGTGGAACATATGGCTTCAACAACTTATCACCACTTCTATTTTCTGCGGTCCTCTTTGACTGACCGTGCCTATGATTGCACATAATCTCATCTCTTTGCCACACGGACTCTTCATACCACCCTCCCACTGACAACCCATTCGGGTTTCACTCGAGCGATGGCCTGCACTGAGTGCAATGTTATTTGACAGTCTCCTCAGTAGCATGGGCCCGATCCATTTCCATTTCCTCCCATATATTTTTTGAACGAAAGGTTCTTGGCTAGTTTGTTCTCATATCCCGGACCGATAGCTGCTACCTTGACGTGGTGGTCGGGCTTGCACATCGCGATGCACCAACAAGCTGCACTGACTGGAACATATGTTCCTGCAGGTCTTACCATGTCAGGAAGAATGTTAGGATAGCGACTAGACTCAAAGCAGTTACCGGCATTGTGCAAGAATCTTTCTTACACTATGCTGGGGGTCTGAGGGTGAAGTCGTACTGCTGGAGAACGGGGGTGTAACCGCAGTGAGGTGTTTCCCTCAAATGACCAGCATACCAGCCAGCTGTGCTGTCTCTCCACTTCGGAGAGAGGGGGTTAGAAAAGATCGACCCCAAGAATTGTACATCCCGATTTACCCTACGGTGTTCCGTAACCGGCGGTAAGTTTAGTAATACAGACCCAATCCTAGAAACCGGTTCATACAAGCCATGTGTGACGGGCCTCGAGCAGTTTTCCCCTGGTCTCTGCGGTCACGCAACACTCTGTTTTAGGTACTTGAAGGATCAATCAACTTCCACGGTATGGGCAGCCGGGAAGTAACAAGTAACAACCACCCACACACTTCCAAAAGCATTTCCACTTTCTTGTTCTCATATTTTTTCGTTGCCGATTCTTTCTGGCCACACAGCCGGCTGTTTGATCTCCAATATAGAGTCAGCTGTTGGTGGAAGTCTACAATCTGTTGGAAGTACTTGACGTGACTCGCAGTGCAGGTTTCTGACCTTAATAGAACAACTGACTAACTTGACATTTGTGTTAAACAAAATCTGGATCTTGTTGTTTATACTAACTAGCTGATTGAAACAGCAGATTCCCAAACTGGTTTCAGGTTGATGAAGGTGTATCTTGCCTTTCGCGATTCTGGCTGGCTGGCTGGCTAGCTTTGACATCTTCATCCGGGCTGTCGCCTGTGGTTGAAACGGTGCTTCCTGGACAAATAAGTGAAGGAAGTAACCTCTGTCAAATCTCTCCCACCGATGGTGTTTGTTGTTGCTGTTGGTTGGTTGGCTGGTTATCTTCACCTCCGTCTTCTCTATGTCCACCTGGAGTCCTGTGTTCTCCACATTGCATCTTCTGCCAGTTTGTCAGTTTTCGCCTGCCTGCAAGTCTTCGAGTTTGTGTGATATTAGACATGAATTATCTACACGCGAAATCCAGATCTTTTAGAGTCTTCTTGTCGGTTCAACATATTCCTGTCTTCTAGCTCTCCACTCCACCACAATTAGGAATACCATCATTGGTGATCATACGCAGACATCCTTGTCTTCCTCCTGTATTCAATTCAAAAGCTTCTCTGAGTTTTCCATTGCGGATCACGAGATACGTGGCATTGTCACTTTGTGTGTAAATTTTTTTTATTCTGTCAACTCAGACCATCAATAGGAGCACATCTTTGTTCTATCTGTTACTTAACCTCTAGCAGTACTTCGGTGGTATAGCGGTTAGGACGCTCGCCGACCATGCACATGGTCCGAGGTTCGATTCCCGGCCACTGAACGTACCTCTTTACCTCGTTAAGCCAATATTAAAAAAAGCTAGTAAAGTGGAAAGGTTGGCCAGGCATGAGGTGGCTAGCAATCCCATCCTGTAAAAATAAACACCACCACTGGTATAGAAACTTCAAGCCTCTAGCTTGAAGGTGCCCTATGTTCTACTGGGAACGTGAAGGAATGAAAAAACACCTCTAGCAAGTTAGATTTTTTAGCTTCACATATGTTCCTATGATTCTTGTTCAAAAAGTTATGAAGCCATAGTCCAAATAAATGATTCGTTTAAAACTTTGTAACACCATCATGCCAACAGCAACAACTTCTTTACCAATATAGCCTTGCTAGCTCTTTCGATGTGTTTTTGTTCTAGGTGATTGGGCGTGTGTCGAGTGTTTTGGGGGTGAGGACGATTTATTTATTTTGGTGATCGCTTTGGATGGAAAACAAATTTTATAACCCAGTAACAACTTTTGACTACATCATTCCAGTTATGTTGTTGCTGCACTCTTCTGCGTTTACCTCTTGTGGTTCCGAGTCGATTTTACCTTCTACGTAGAGGTGAATGTAGGACTGTCATTCTTCCTGAAAGGCTTGTTGGGATGTTGAACATACTCCAGAGTTACACATTTTTGAGTTCTTTGGGACTACTGTTTTCAACTAGAGACGTATTCACGTTGTACGTCGGTGGCACAGTGGTTAGGACTCTCGCCGACCATGCACATGGTCCGAGGTTCGATCCCCTGCCGACGCACACCTGATATCTATGGTTGGCCTGCAAAATTTGGGCTACCGATATCCATGCTGGAAATTCCATACTTGTACCAAAAATACAGTATGATATCAAGCTATAATAAAAAAAATAACACAATGAAATATTGGACTGTGCTAGATTTATGGCTGGCTAGCTATATGCTGATCCTCCAGGGAGTATAGTCGGATAAAATTAGTGACTACAAAACACTTTGAATGTTGTTGTAATTAGTGGTGTTTGCAGCATACAGTAGCCTGCCACCAGCCATCACTCTACCTCGGTGAGCTTCTAAGACATCAAGGAGCCTCTTACTTGTAGGTTTGCTTTTATACCTGATAGTCACAACAGTGTACACGTACGATGAAAGCAGAGACTTCAACTTAAAACATTTCACATAAGTATAAAACTTGGGAACTGTGGTAGAGTATAACTCCATTATAGATTTTATTTTGATAAGTCACTCAGTGTTACACAGTAATGTTAACTGATGACCACGTTTCGAGCACAAACTATTGCCACTCATAATCATATCAAGTCACTCACACAACTTTCTTGCTTCATTTATATACATGTGTGGAATCGCCCAGATATTTGAATAAAAATCAATATGTGATGATGTACATTCATAAATAATAATATGAGTGTTATCAATCAACCAAATACAATCCTATGGAAAATAAGACGAGTGTTTTTATAGTCATAATATGTAACTTGTTAGAATGTTGTGATGTACGTGAAGTAAATTGAAATAGAATTTTAAGATTATTTATTATCCTCCTCTGATTTGACTGACTGACTGACTAGTGGTAATAATATCTTCCATGCATATCTCTGGTATTTGCATTGAGTTATATCAGTTGCATGTTTTGGGTGCAGACTTGATGAATCGGACAGAAATCAGTAATCAATCTCTCCCTCCATCTACATAGATTACTTCTTAAAATCTTAACCCTCTCCCACACTATTGAGTAGTTGTATGCTAATGCATGCAGTGCAATTGCTGACGTTTTTTCTAAATTACTCATCTGTCATCTCAAGGTCATTCAATCTAACCTAAGTCACTAAATTCTTATGTTCCGACAATCTGATTACCCCGATCTAGTGGTTTGACCTGTGAAGTTGACCTCACAGTCATTGCAAGGCATTTTGTAAATTATATTATTTTGTTTAATTTGGTCCACCGGGTCTTTTAGCCTGCAGAGCTTGTCTCTGAGTGACTTTGTAGGTTTGAACGCCACTCTCATTCTCGCCTTATTAGGAATCCTATGTAGGCTCTCAGACGTCCCCTCATTATACGGTATAACAGTAAATGCCTTATATTCTCTCTTACTTATGTTATCATTACAAGTTTCACAATTATTTTTATTTTGTTTTTGGCCTTTACTGGTCTTCCTAATGAATTTTATAGGATAGTTATTTGATACCAACGCTTCTTCTTCTATGTGTTTTATTTCATCGTTTAGGTCTTTTCTTGTGCTACTTAGCGCTACTGCACCGTTTGTTAGACACTTAACTAAGCCTGCCTTAACAGTTGACGGATGAGACGAATTAAAGTCTAAATATCTATTTGAATGAGTTGGTTTTCTATAAACACTAGTGTGTAGTTTGCCTTCTATTCTTTTTATCTTACAATCTAACATAGCTCATTCTCCTTGTTCATTTTCCGATTCAAATATGAATTTTATTCCCTCCACTAGTGAGTTTATGTGTGTCGAGATGCTAGAGAGAGATGTTTTCTGTTTTTAACACTGTAGGTAAAAGTGTCATCCACATATCTCCACCATATTTTGAATTCTAAGAAGTAATCTATGTAGGTAACCTCGCCAGATTACTAGCTTGCTAGGCTACTAGCTTACTAGTTTTCTAGCTGGTCCCAAGCCTGGGTAAAGAGGGAGGGTTGGGGCGTGGTGCTAGCAACTCCACCCCTGTAAAACAACCAAATCGCTACAGAAACTTCAACGAATAAATATATTAAAAATTCTAAAAACATAAGCAATAGCCTTACTTTTCGCTGGAATCGGGGAAGTGAAATGACGCAGGCTGGTGAAAGCCTTCGGGAAGCCAGTCAGCCGATGTGCCTTCTTTCGATGAAAGCAAAAGTAAGGATGGGTACCTGGAATGTTCGTACAATGTACGAAACTGGAAAGGCTGCCCAGATAGCCGCTGAAATGAGAAGGTACAGAATAGAAGTGTTGGGAATCTGCGAAAGCAGATGGAACGGAACTGGAAGGTGCCAACTACCTACTGGAGAGACAGTAATCTATTCCGGCCACCTAGAGGACAACCATGAGCACACCGAGGGAGTGGCCATCATGATGTCACCAACAGCAGCCAAAGCTCTCATGCAGTGGGAACCAATCTCCTCCAGGATAATGACAGCCAGGTTCAACTCAAAAGGAAGGAAAGTTACAGTCATTCAATGCTATGCGCCTACAAACGTCTCAGAACAAGAGAAGAAGGAGGCGTTCTACAGACAACTACAAGCAATAATGGACAACGTCCCAAATGGCGATATCAAAATCCTGATGGGCGACATGAATGCGAAGCTGGGAGGAGACAACACAGGAAGAGAACTCACCATGGGTCGTGAGGCCCTCGGTGAAATGAACGACAATGGTGAACTCTTCTCAGACTTCTGCGCCTTCAATGATTTGGTGGCAGCGTTTTCAAACACAAGGATATACACAAGACGACATGGATTTCACCAGATGGAAACACCAAAAACCAAATAGACTTCATCTCAATTTCAAGAAAGTGGAGACGGAGCCTACTGGACACAAGGTCAAGGAGAGGAGCAGATGTGGGTTCAGACCACTATCTAGTAGAAGGGACTTTCAAGGTGAAACTAAAAGCCTCGAGGATAGCTGGGGATAGGCCACAATGCAAGTTCAACACTCAATTACTGAAGGACACAACCACAAAGAACACTTTCACTGCAACTGTCAGAGCAAAGCAGGAAACACTACGCGACATCACTGAAGAATCATGCGTGGAAGAACATTGGAAGTCTCTGAAGGCGATTCTCAACGAAACGTGTTCAACGGTTCTAGGAAGAAAGAAGAGACAAGACAAGGAATGGCTCTCAACGGACACTTGGAAATTAATAGAAGAGAGGAGAATGGTGAAAGAGAAAATGATTCAATGCAAGGACGGACAGGAGAAGGAGACGCTGAGCTCAACTTACACAGCACTGGACAAAGAAGTGAAGAAGAGTGCTAGGAAGGACAAAAGACGATTCTACGACAACCTCGCCACTGAAGCTGAGAAGGCAGCAGGCAAAAGGGACCTGAGGACACTATATCAGATAACCAAATCTCTATCCGGGAAGAGATCAACACAAGCGAAACCTATAAAAGACAGCCAAGGGAACCCAATTACCAAGGAAGAAAAACAGATTAAACAATGGGCGGATCACTTCAAAGGACTCTTGAACCGACCATCACCTGCAACCCGTCCAGAAATACCAACAACAGCGCGCACACAACTGCAAGTTGACACCAATCCTCCAACGAGAGCTGAAGTCTTGAATGCAATCAAGCTTCTGAAAGCTGGAAAAGCAGCCGGACCAGATGGAATACCCCCTGAAGCACTGAAAGCGGACCCAGAGACTACAGCAGACATGACTCCATTATTGCAAAAGGTCTGGAAGGAGGGAAAGGTGCCTACTGACTGGAGGAAAGGTTACCTCGTGAAACTACCAAAGAAGGGCGACTTAGGACTCTGCAAGAACTGGCGAGGAATCATGCTCCTATCGACGCCAAGTAAAATCCTGAGTCGCATCATCCTGGAGAGATTAAAGGACGCACTGGAGACAGAACTCCGACCAGAACAAGCTGGATTCAGGAAAGGCAAATCATGTACTGACCAAATTGCAACTCTACGCATCATCATCACAGAACAAAGCATGGAATGGCAATCAAACCTCTACCTCAACTTTATAGACTTTGAGAAGGCCTTCGACAGCGTTGATCGTGAAGTAATTTGGAAATTACTCGAGTACTACGGCGTACCCCAAATATTCATCAACCTTATTCAACAGCTGTACGACAACGGCACATGTCAAGTGATCCACAACGGAAAACTCAGCGAGGCGTTTGGAGTAAACACAGGAGTCAGACAAGGGTGCTCTTATTATCACCAATGATATTCCTAATTGTGGTGGATTGACTGGATTATGCGTCAGACAGTGAGTGGGAAACGAGAAGACAGGAATATCCTGGACCGACGTGAAGAACCTAGAAGACCTGGATTTCGCGCATGGATGATTTATGTTTGATGTCACACAAAATCGAAGACTTACAAGCGAAAACCGACAAACTGGTCGAAGAAGCAGCCGGCGAAGACAGGACTCCAGGTGAACATAGACAAGACGGAGGTTATGAAAATAACCAACCAGCAACAACAACAGCGGCAACATCCAACGTCAATCACCATCAACGGGAGGGATTTGAAAGAGGTTACTTCATTCACTTATCTAGGGAGCATTGTCTCAACTACAGGCAGAGGAACGGACGAGGATGTCAAATCGAGAATCGGGAAGGCGAGAAACACATTCATCAACCTGAAATCAATCTGGAAATCTTCGTCACTCAGCATCAACAACAAAATTCGTCGGATTTTCAATACAAACGTAAAGTCAGTTCTTCTATACGGATCAGAAACTTGGCGGGTCACAAAGAATATTTCCAAAAGGTTGCAGACCTTTATTAACAACTGTCTTCGCTCTATACTGAAGATCAGATGGCCGGAAAGAATCACCAACAAGGAATTATGGGAACAAACAAAGCAAGAACCAATCGCCCAACAAATATGCAGGAGAAAGTGGAGATGGATCGGACACTCGCTGAGGAGACCGCTGGGTGACATCGCGCGTCAAGCCCTCGAGTGGAACCCGAAAGGGAAGCGGCGTGTGGGACGTCCAAGGGTGACATGGAGGAGATCGTGTGAAGAGGAGTTGAAAGAATATGGATTAACATGGATGCAGGCAAAAAGTACAGCAGAAGACAGAAGCAAATGGAGACGTGCAGTTGAAGCCCTATGTTCCACTAGGAACCCAAGGGAGCAATAATAAAAATAATAATCTATGTAGGTGGAGAGAGAGATTGATTACTGATTTCTGTCCGATTCATCAAGTCTGCACCCAAAACATGCAACTGATATAACTCAATGCAAATACCAGAGATATGCATGGCAGATATTATTACCACTAGTCAGTCAGTCAGTCAAATCAGAGGAGGATAATAAATAATCTTAAAATTCTATTTCAATTTACTTCACGTACATCACAACATTCTAACAAGTTACATATTATGACTATAAAAACACTCGTCTTATTTTCCATAGGATTGTATTTGGTTGATTGATAACACTCATATTATTATTTATGAATGTACATCATCACATATTGATTTTTATTCAAATATCTGGGCGATTCCACACATGTATATAAATGAAGCAAGAAAGTTGTGTGAGTGACTTGATATGATTATGAGTGGCAATAGTTTGTGCTCGAAACGTGGTCATCAGTTAACATTACTGTGTAACACTGTGTGACTTATCGAAATAAAATCTTGTCTATAATTGAATTAAACTATTTCAATTCATGTGACTCGTAGACCATGACTACTTTACCGTTAATAAGATGAATTGTTAGGCTTTTTCGAAGCTGATGCAATGGTTGGTCATTTAACATATGATAAAATTATGTCTAATATTTCCCAGGACAGAAGGCATAACAGCATATATGTATATATATTTCATACAATTATTCCCCTTAATGAATTTGAATAAAGCAAAAACAGCAGTGATTTTTGCAGAATAAAATGGTACCATCATTGTTTATTTCTTTGGCTTCTCATCAGCTGCTTACAGCCCAAAGTCATTATTAAGTATAACTAAAGAAATAATTTTAACATACTTGCACAGTCCATTTTTAAACAGAAATCAATCTATGTATGCATACATTCATAATAGTGTATACATTAATAATAGACACTTTTTGATGTGGTTGTGTTCTCTGAGCTGGATGGTTAATTTGCGAAGCTTTCATCACCCTACTGGGTTACATCTTCAGCGCATACTTCAATTTACTGAAGTGAGCTTTTAGATTTCTCCACGAGTTTATTAATCATCTCTCCTGATGGGTGACCTTGGACGTAATTGGTTTTTTCTTATGTGTTTTCACACCTAGGTTACTTGTATTGGAACTGATTGTTTCCCTGACTTGAACTTTGACCCTTTGTGTGTGAGGTTTCTTTCTTATCGGTTGATAAATGTTGTCTATCTCTATGTGTCTATTGATTGGTGATTCACTGGAATGCCATGCAGCCTTCTAAAAATTCTCTACCATTCTTGTTGTTTCCTCTGTCTAATATTTGAACGCTGGTTATCTCAGTCGAATTGATGTCCGTGGTTGCCTATGTGTAGTGATATGAGGGAGTGGATATCATGTCTTTTGACGGCTAGCTGTTGTAATTCAGTATTTGGTCTGTGTGAGTTGATTTCCTATAAACTTGAGTTTCTAATTCTCCTGTAGTTGTTCGCCTGACTAAGACGTCCAAAAATGGTATTTTGTTCTCGGATTCCTCTTCTCTTGTGAATTTTATGTCGTTGAAGACGTTGTTTATTAAGTTATGAGTTTTATCTAACTCGTTTCTTTTGATTATTACAAATGTGTCGCCGACGTAGCGTATCCAAATCTTGGGTTTGATCTTTCGTAGAATTATATTTTCGAGCCTTTGCATCATTCCCTCTGCTATCAAATGGAATTATACTCGATCACAGTTCCCCAGTTCTATTCTTATATCAACAGAGTAATTCAACCGCATTTTATGCATGTAATTATTTAGATCTTCTAACCCTAACAATAACCCTAATCTTTCCTGAACCTAACCCTAACTTGTCCTCGACTAAAAGAGTAACTTAATCTTTCCTGAAACTCGCCAGATATCCTATTTAATGGATAACATAACACTTCACTGAGCATATTTTACTGATGATGACAACATTATTTGCCAGGTCGCACTAACTTGCTTAGTGAGCGTCTCAAGGTGCGGTCGCACTCCATTGGTAGTTAGTTAGTGGTGCTTAAAGCTTAACTTGGCCCAACGAACTATAACTGCACATTATACATGTACTCCAGTATAGACAGTTTCAGACATAATTTTCACATGCGTCTGATGAGTGGCTGTTTGTATTCTAATAATATAATAATAATATAACATAATAATATTTATAACTGTATAGACTAATGAAGAAGAATTTATCGAAACCACAGTTGTCTGCTCCAAGTCTTGTTTCGGGGATTTTCAACGGATTGCGTATATGCCACAATCAGCTACTGAAGCGCCCCAGTATCTCCTACAACTATACAAACAGAGAATAGACCATTCAGCCACTGGGACACGATTCACTGGCTAGCGCATAAAGTTTGTCCATCCTCACTCCAAACTGGACGGATCCCACTAGAACTAATTCCAGGCGACTTCGTCCTGTAGCTAGCCACCAGTGAGCAATCGATTGGTCTTCAAGAGTTGATTTAGAGGGATATGGTTATTTTTTCAACTTAGACCACGGATTGATATCAGTTAGAGAACCATTGAAAACCATCACTGGAGCACTGAACAGCTGTTTCGCCAACCTAGTTCTGGGACTCTACATCAGTACGCACCCACCGACAGGGTGCAAACCGAGAACCCTCTTGTTACAAGGCAAGTTAACTCGTACAGCATTCAGCCAATGGGACTCGACTCTGCAATGGCCAATCAGTCCATGAATTCTAACTTCTACCGATTCATGATGGATTTACCGCGACTGGCGCCAACCATTGTCATCGGCGGGAAATATTAATATTTTTGAATAAGACAATGTTATATTATTTTCATTATTTTTCTAAGTTTATTTTGATATTAAACAATATAAAAGCCTGTTTCCTTGTCTTCTCTATTCTGAAATGGCCATTACGGTTTAATTAATCTCATATTAGCTTAGCATCTTTGATGATTGTTCAGCAAGTTTCGCTAAGCCTTCACAACGTTTTCTTTCGATGTACTGTAAATCCTAGAGAGGGAAAAAAGAAAGGAGATGGAAATTTCATACAATTCTTCTCCTGAGTAAACTTGAACAAATAAAAAAAATAACAAGTACACCAGGATAACATTAGCTCATCCTATATTATTACTTTACTTTTTGTTTACTTTACTTCGGCTATCTCCTACGGGAGGATGAGCCGGCTTCATGAACATCTCGAATCATCGCTGCCCAGGCGCGGCGATCTGATGCAAGGTTTTGCGACAGGGTTATCCAATTCTTGTTCCACAGACGGAGTCCGTAGACGGTTTGTAGCCCCAGGCACTCCATATCAGCCTTGACTGTGCCAAGCCATGTTTTCAGCTGTCCACTCCTGCGACATCGCCAAGATGGAAATGGAAAGCGAGGGATTTAGAACTGATTTGACCAGATCGTCATCTGGTCGGCGCAGAACATGGCCAAACCACCGAAGGCGACGTTGTTGAACCAGTACTGGAATTTGGTTGATGTTGTAAAGAGTTCATGAAGTTTCATGGGAATTAGGTACGAGTAATGTCCCCAGCATCGCTCGGCCTTTTGTTTCAGAGTGCAGCTCTAGCCTTTACACAACCAAGTGTGACCTACAAGGCAGTAGGAGTGGAGTAGGGAGTCCACTATCCATTGGAAGCCAGCCGGTGACCGGAGTACGGTTCATACGCCTTTTTGAATGGGGCCAGACATTCAGGGCATCCAATAAGCTCTTTGTCCATACGTCTGCTGGTGAGTTCTGGTGAGTTTCATAAGCCAGTCGTTGGAGGTTTGGAATCAGGGTTTAGCCATCTCCCCTAGACTGTCATCCAATGGGCAGTCAACCCGGTGAAGAGCGCTGGGCATCCGCTTTTGCCCTCTCACTTCGGTGAAAAACACCTCCGCCACGTGAAGGCAGTGAGTAGGACTTCCTCAGGAGAGGCTATGTAAGACGCCCGGTCACATGGGAGCATTTCAAGAGGTGTACGGAGGGGTGGCCAACCCGCAGCGCAAGGCACCCACCCCGACCATCCTGAGGCTTTGGAGGCATCCTATATTATGTCGAGGATTCATTCTCAACTGACTATTACACAACCTGAACAATACAAAACACATATAAATTATCTATAGTTTGGTTTGTAAGGATTAGTTTTGTTTTTACGAGTTGATCCATGGATTGATGTCAGTTGGAAAACCATTGAAAACCACCACTAGAGTACTGGACAACCAGCTGTTTCACTAGTCTAGTTTGGGAATCATCGGCAGTACGCACCCACTACCAGGGTTTGAACCCAGGACCTTCCGGTTACAAGGCAAGTTAGCTCGTATACAATTCAGCCATTGAACCGGTTCCCAGTGGCTAAATGGTATACGAGCTAGCTCGCCTTGTAACCAGAAGGTCCTGGGTTCGAACCCTCGCAGTGGTGGGGTGTGTGTACTGCCGATGATGCCCAAACTAGGATGAAACAGCTGTTCAGTGCTCCAGTGGTGGTTTTCAATGGTTCTCTAACTGATATCAATCCTCCGTGATCAACTCGTAAAAACAGTCCTACAAGAGGTCAATCCGAGCCCGAATAGCTCGGTAGTAACGTCTCTGACTGCAGCACTGGGTGACGCAGGTTCGAATCCCAGAAGGGACATGAGTTCCTTCAAGGTTGCAGATACGCCTTGCTGACGAGTGCCAACTATCACGAAACCTAGGTCCAAGGCAACCTGTGGCCGATGGCCTCCAAACATCTAATATCATCAAATCAATGTGCATCGTGATGTTGAGCTACCTAGAATGGTGGCCACATTGCAAACCTGACTGATAAAATTCAGTCTGCACCAAAGAAAGGACTAGACACATCACACTAGTTACTAGGGTCCAATCAAAACACATAAATTACATTTAAGGTTTAAAGATACTTTTTTTTCTCTCATGTGGACAAGGGGTAATTGATAAGAACCAAGACTAATAGCTTGCCGCCAGAGGTGATGATATTGTGAGTAGAATAAGATAAAGACTTGAAGTTGTCCTGAAAAAGGAAGATATCCAGCCACCAAACTTGTATGTGTGTGCGTGTGTGTATGAAGCGATCAGTTGTTTGAGGCAATTAAAAGTAGGGGCTGCGGTCCTCTTCAGCTGGCCGGATCCATGATTGGACACAGTCTCTCTTCTCCTCCTCCTCTCCAAAACACAATCTCCACAAATATCACCCTCGTAGTGAGGAATCACTCATCGTTTTACTATTCAGGTTCCACTCGAGAGATGGTCACTCGACAAATTCCTCAGTGGCGTGTTTCCTATCCATCTTCATTTCCGCCTATACATATGTTGAATGATAGGTCCTTGGTTCGTTTGTTCATCTCCAGAGTTTCTTGTTGCTAATTCTTTCTGGCCAGACAGCTAGCCGGCCATTTGATTTTGAAAATGAAGCCACTGTAGGAGGCAGCTGTTGATAAAGGTTTTCAGTGACTTGTCGGAAATGTGATATATATCCATATAATGTGTGTTTTGTTTCACAGTCTGTATATTTGCTATGTATATATGGATCGATATTCCATTACAATTAGCCAATCATGTTAAGACTGTCTATTGATTTGTTCATTTTGAATATTCGTTCACACACTCTTGTGTGACATTTTGATTCTCCTGGTGTTTTGGAAAATAGAAGTATCATCGCAAACCTAGTGGTCTTCTGATTTCCGTCTTTCTTGCGTCAGGACTATTAAATTCTCGACCAGTACATAACAGAACCACTGGAAAACCAGCTGGGAGTACTGGACAGCCAGCTGTTTCGTCCTAGTTTGCTACCACTCACAGTGGTGAGTATTTGTCCTCACACCCGACCTGCTGCACCACCCTGCTGGTCACGACTTCGCACTATACCCCCAAGTAACTACCCACCTGAATAGGGCCAGTCATCAGTGAGCATCTCATTGATATTCAAGTATTCAATGACCTAATGGTGTACGAGCTAACTCGCCTTGTAACCAGAAGGTCCTGGGTTCAAACCCTTGTAGTGGGTGCGTAATGTGAAGAGTCCCAAACTAGGTTGGCGAAACAGCTGTCCAGCACTCTCTGGTTTTCCAATGGTTATCTAACCAATATCAGCTCATGATGAAATCCTGTAACCGATTTCAGATTGACGAAGGTTGGCTGGCTTTGCCATCTTCATCTGTACTGTTCACCTGTCTGCGGTTGAAACAATGCCTCGTAGACAGATAATTGAAGGAAGAAACCTCTTTCGAATTTCTTCCATTGATATTGATTGGTGGTGTTTGTTGTGGCTGTTGGTTGGTTAGTTGGTTATCTTCATCAGCTCCGTCTCCCTATGTTCACTTGGAGTCCTGTCTTCGCTGCCTGCTTCTTCAGCCAGTTTGTTGCTTTCTTTTTACCTGTAAGTCTTCTAGTCCATGTCTACCATTTTACATGTGTACATGACAAAGCATATACATTGAAAGTAACAGAGAGAAGGTTTATTGTCAGAATTTCTGAACATAATTCAAAGCATCTGAGACTAAGCGGTTCACAGGCACTAATCAATAGCATCTACTGGACACACTGGTTATTCTATTGTAAACAATCTGTAGGTGTTCAAAATAGTCAATAGGCAAAAGTAATCTATCTTGCTACATTTTGTTGAGGTAATCAACATCAAACGACTAAAACAAAATTCATTTACGCAGAAAGAGACAGTGATTTTTTTTTTGCAATTGATAGTGTTCTCTGAGCTCCTTGGTTTAATTGCGGAGCTTTCATCGTCTTTCTGGACGACATCTTCAGCGCAGTATTTAGGATAAAGTGAAATGATTTAAATTTCTTCATGAGTCTCCCGGTAACCATCTTCAGATATTTATTGACCATTTTCTATTGATTGGGATTTTAAACTTTCTGATCACCTGATTTACTTCTTATTAGTTGGTATATTTCATCTATATTAACGTGTTTATTAATTGCGTTTTCATTTGAATACCAGGCTTCTAGGAATTCTCTGGCACATTTGGTGTTTCCTCTGTTTAAGATTTTGACATTATCCCAATCAAATTGATGTCCATGATCGTCTGAATGTATTGATACTAAGGAATTTATATCATGTCTTTTCACGGCTGATTTGTGTTCCTGGATTCTTATTCGAAGGGGACGCCCACTTTAGCCGATGTAATGTTTGTTACAGTTCACACAATTTATTTTGTAAATGGTGTTAATTTTATCTCCCTTTTCTATCGGATCTTTTGGTTTGCATAAGATGGAATTAAGCGATTCAGCTGGTTTGTGTGCTACATCTATATCAAACGGTTTCATTATTCTAGCCGTTATTTCAGAGATATTTCCGATATATGGTAGGATGAATTGCTTTTTGGTCTTTGGTGATGGTTCTTTGTTGGTGTTTTTTCCCTACTTTGGGAACTAAATTTAATTAATAAAAGTGTACAATTTTATTACGTCATGGATCTCCTTATATATCTTCTGTCCTGTTTAGAAAGTTTTTTGTTATTTCATCTGAACATTACTCAACCTAGGCCCTATTTTTGCTATTTTATGGAGATATATTTCCTTTACTCAAGTCTGGGTTTGCAGGGATATTGATTGGTTTCAGGATTTCATTGTGGGCTAATATTGGTTAGAGAACCATTGGAAAACCAACATTCGAGTACTGTACAGCCAGCTGTTTTGCCAGCCTAGTTTGGAACTAACTCTTCATCAGTACACACCCCCACCCCATTGAATTTCAAACCCAGAACATTGTGGTTTGAAAGTGAGCTCGCTTTCAGGCAATTAAGCCATTGGGACTCGATCCAATGGTCAGTTGTTGAATTCCGATTCACGATATAGTGTGACCACTTGCCAGACTCATTTCTGGTGAGTGTTTGTTCTCACGCGCAACCTGCCATATCCCGCTGGTCACGACTTCTCCTGGTACACCTCTCATTCTTGCTTTGTTCAAAAACCAAAATGTGTTAACAAATATCTGTTAATATCGAAAATATTCATTCAGACATCTATAAGTGATATGTATCCACATATATATATGTGTGTGTGTATGGTGGTCTCTTTCTGTTTGCTCGCTTAGTCTGTGACCATTTCACTTTGATGAACCTGTCTCCTTTAACAATGTATATTCCCCTTACATTGTATATAATATGAGTGTCTGTTGACAGTCCGTTGCTTGGTGACATATATCCATATATGTTGGTTGTTGACATGTCTGCTATATTTTGCTATGTGTATATGGATCGACACTCCATTATAATTAGCCATTCATGTTATGACTGTCTAGTGATTTGTTCACACACTTGTCTGGACATTCATATATATTTCGCTCACACAATCTTGTGTGACTACTTTTGGTGTGATACCACTTATTGCTTCTCCTTTTGTTTGGAAAATAGAAGTATCATCGCAAACCTAGTGGTCTTCTGATTTCCGCCTTCTTGCGTCAGGACTATTAAATTCTTGACCAGTCCATAACAATAATTCAGCGACGAGTACATAACAATAAGACACAAAATAATTGAGCAGGGAATATCCTTTCCGATAACTTCCTCTTCTGGCTCTACAATCATATATATAGAATATTCTAGATTAGTAGTCAATAACAATATTGGTGCGCTTTTTAAATAATATCGATCTGTTAAGTAAGATCACAATGGAATTACAGTTCACTAAAGATGCTTAAATTATAATAATAAACATAATAATATAATAGCAAATAGACTATCGACTAAAATAAGGGGAATTTCAACAATAATCGAGGATCATTAAAAACAAAGATGGTCAGGGTGGTAAGGATAATGTCTGAACTAGTTTCTTTTGGATGCACAAATTAAGCTTCTTAGTATGGATCCCAACAGCCAGTAGACGAAGGTGAAGCTAAGATTTGTTGGTATGTGGTAGATGACTTTGAAAGCAGTCTCGTTAACATCAATCTTGTGTTCTGTATCCACTAGATGATATAGAATAGCGCTATGAGTGGATTTCGTTTGTGTTTTACTTAACCACTAAGCAAGGTGATGTTCGGAAATCCGACGAGAAACACGCATAATTGTACGGCTTATGCAACTAACTTGCTCACTCCACAGGAGCAGTTAAATTGGTACATACACATAGAAGAAGAGGAGAAATTAGGCCGTTTATCTTTTACTCCCGAAAGCAAAATAGATGGGGGTAGTTTTGATGACACAGCGTAATTCAGCAGCAGCAGGGAGTGATCTTTTTACTGGATTTCTAAGGCGTTGTGTTAGTATCTCGCTGATGTTATCATCACCGAGGAACTGGATTTGTAACAATAAGGCCTTCCTTTCTCGGAACTGTTGGTACCTTCGGCTGCTTTGATTTTATATATATATATTTGATTACAGCTTGGTTCCACACTGTATTTTTGGGACAAGTATGAAATTTTCAGCATGGATATCGGTAGCACAGTGGTTAGGACTCTCGCCGACCATGCACATGGTCCGAGGTTCGATCCCCTGCCGACGTACACCTGATATCTATGGTCGGCCTGCAAAATTTGGGCTACTGATATCCATGCTGAAAAATTCCATACTTGTACCAAAATATACAGTGTGGAATCAAGCTGTAATCAAAATAAAAAAAATAAGATAAAAATAGCCCAAATTTTGCAGGTTGAACATAGATATCAGGTGTGCATCGGTAGGGGATCGAACCTCAGACCATGTACATGGTCGGCGAGAGTCCTAACCATTGTGCCTCGGCGGCACAGTGGTTTAAAGGTCAACGAGCTAGCTCCCCTTCTAACTAGATGGTTGCAGGTTCTAACCATGGCAGTGGGTGCGTACTGCTAAAGAATCCCAAACTAGGGCACGGAACAGCTGTCCGGAACTCCCTATAGGTTATGCAATGGACCTCTAACCAACCGGTGTCAGCTCATGATGAAATCCTCAAACCAATCAAACAAAATTCCCTACAAAACCAACACTTGAAGATGTGGTAAAGTTAAACTTTAAGCAACACCAACTACCAATCAGCAAACGACCTTCAACGAACCAATCACATGAAAGAGGAATTTTCGATAAAGGAAAACGTATAATTATGGAAAAATAGCATAAAACCTGCATAGAACTGTGTTACACAGGGTACCTCTCACTAACATGTGACAGAAACATCTCCCAGTTTAGCACAGGAGTGTCAACAGAAAAGTCACACGACATTTTGTATGTATTTTCATCCAAATGACTATAAATAGAAACAACTGTTCATGAAGTTACAGTTTAATGGGGACATGGCTAGCGAAGTCTGAGATTATCGAGAGTGATAAAACGGACGTATACTGCCGCCACCCTTTGCTTGTCATTTTCTTAGATGCCGATCAATTATGATTGCTCAAGTGAAAGACAAGCTACCTAGCTAGCTGTGCCACTTCTATGTGTATCTATAAATTTAGTTGCTCCTGTGGAGAAAGCTATATAGGCCGAACAACTAGGCAGCTTAACAAACGCATTAATGAGCATCTTCCTTCATGGTTCGGATAAGGTCAAATAAAGTCCATACAAAGTTCTATTTAGGATCATTTGATTGATAGCGGTCACCAAGTGGACAAAAATAGTGCCTTCAAAGTTATCTATCTAT
This sequence comes from Trichobilharzia regenti, assembly GCA_944472135.2. Taxonomy (NCBI): domain Eukaryota; kingdom Metazoa; phylum Platyhelminthes; class Trematoda; order Strigeidida; family Schistosomatidae; genus Trichobilharzia; species Trichobilharzia regenti. Next base: position 11,081,043 of record OX235267.1, read on the forward strand.
CCCATTCCATCGAACTTTTCGCACGGAATTCGAACCCCTCCCCTTTTACACATACCCGAAGCTATGGGAATTAGTTCGAGACAGCAATCCTAGTCTTTGTATACAAAAGAAGTTTGTTCTACTTTTTTCTCTCCCTTGGCTTAGTTGAATTCTATTCACACCCTTCCACATTCATATTCTTATCAATAAACTCTCCTGGTTGAAACCGTTTTCAGTCAGAAACCGTATAATATTATTAAGTTCCTCATCAAGACATTCATCCAAGCAGATTGTTCTCTTGCTCTTTTTGATGGTGTCTACCAGCAGAATGCCGAAGACACATTTGGTAGTGTTTCGGGCATGTATTAGAATGATGTTCTTGCGCTTCAGGGAATGATGAGATTATTTTCAGTTGAGGCAGGAATCCAGTATTTTACGCTTCAAACACCAAAGCGTTATCCAATAGGCGTCTGGGTTGTGAGTAATGGGTATTATCTGACGACGTATTATCGACGAAGTCGTGAAGTTACAAAGACTGAGATGGTTAGGACATGTGTTACGTATGCCAAGCCATCGCCTCCCTCGACGAGCTATGTTAGCGGATATAGGGTCAGGCTGGAAAAAAGCTAGCGGCGGTCAAACAAAAACTTGGCATCAGTCAATGAAATCCACAACAGTTGGTCTAAGCCACGTAGGAAGGTGTAGACTTCCAGGCTGGGGTCCTCGGGACGGTAAAAATCTATGGTTGGAAACAATTGGTGACATGGCTCAAAATCGTTCTCAGTGGCGCAGATGCATCCACTCCCTGTGACTTATGATCTTCAATGAAACTGTTTTGTATTTCTTTATTACTCCTTTGTCTCACACCTCTGCTCACTGTTTCTATTATGCTTTTCTTGTACTTTCTTCTCTTGCTTCGCGTGCTACACGGAGTGTGGCGACTTGAACTGGTGCCCATTTGTGCAAAGTTCTATGTCGAAAACAGACAGACAGACATTATCTGAACTTATTTTATTTCACTAACAAGTAAGTCTGAGATTTTTAGCTGAGCTGCGTTCACAAGGAGCTCCTATGCTAAACTGAAGCTGATTAATGCGGACAGATATGTCAGTGGGAAGTTAAAAAACATAAATATTAGAGAAAATTAAATTAAATTTTGTGTAAAAGACATTAGGTAGTGGTGTGATGAGAGCTGTCTGCTAGCCAGCCAAATTGGTAGACGATAATTTACGTCAGTGTTTACGGCCCTAATATTGGTCATGAGAAAAGAACAAGAACAAAGACTAACTCAACAACCAATCACAACAGACTTTACGTAGGCTGATACAATTTGCAGATAGATAATCTGACATTCAAGAAACGGCCACAAAGAGATGAAAGATTAACGTTCAGCGAGAAACCACCAATCAGAAGACTGTGTTTGTTTGCTTAAAATAATCTATAATAATGTACATGAAAATCTGTAAATATCTGTTGATTTCCTTAATATAAACGATCTGTTGCTTGGTCCTTGTCTTCTGTTGTTACAGTAACGGTCAGTCCTTCATTGATTGAGGACTTTGAATAGCTCAGTGGTAACGTCTCCCTCTGACCACAATACGGAGTAATTCGGGTTCAAATCCCAAGAAGGCGTATAAGTTCCTTCAAGATTCAGATATCGCTTGCTGAGAAATGCCAACAAACACGAAACTTAGGTCCACGCAAAGGATCCTCACAATTACCTACAACCATTTAACAACAATTCGGAAGGTCACTTCGTAGATGAATATATTAGTTATATGCTGGTTAAATGTGATTGGTCATCGTATGTATGTAGTTTCCGTTGTCATTGACAACAAAATGTTTTTATATAGTTTGTTTATTACAAGTCAGACTTATTGATTCATGAATAATAATAATAACAATAATAATAATTCTATATCTTCATATAATCTGTGATTAAGATTTGGCCGCATAATTCCAAAATAATTGGGCACCGAGTGAGAAGTAGACATTTGTAAAATCTCAGCGAAATTGAAATGATTAATTCCAACGTTTCTTTCGGCAATCTGGTCCGAAATTCTTCAGGGAAATTAATCGGGCCGAGTTAGACTATAAGTACCACTAACTACCAATGAGCGAACGACCTCAAATGTTTCAACGAGGTTCGTGCACGTGAGTTCAAGGTTGGATAGCGCTTGATTCGTTTCAAATGCTTGCTCTAATGAACTTACGCTTGCAGTTCTAAGAGGATAAGGTTTTGCAGTATTGCCTGGATTTGAGGGGTTGCTTAGGAAGGAGAGGATTTGTTCATGTGGTGGTGTCATGGGTTTAAAAAGCTTTAGGTGGTCGATTGTTGGTTATGTCCATCGTTGTGTGATTTGTTTGAAACGAGTTTGTATTAGAGGAAGTAAGCTGATAATTTTTATATTTCTTAGGAACATTTTTTTGCTAGGTCGCATCTCTCTCTCCCTAACCCAGATTTTGTATATTTGTAACTACTGGGTTTTAAAACAGCCTGTGAGAGGCGCAGATGCTGGAACCGAAAATAGCCTCGTGTCAACAGTTCGGTGGTACTAGCACTGCAGAGACATTGCATCATGGAAAATGGAGAGAATCATTTCGTTGTTGGGTGGAGAAGTCATCGTCGTGCTCGTGGACGAAACTGTGTTACTGAAGAAAAAACACAACCGCGGTTATGAGCGAGCCAACAATGTTTGGGTGATTGGCTTATATGACACCTCCCTGCGGAAAGGATTCGTCCAGAGAATAACAGACAGAAAGTCAACTACTTTATTATCTATTATTACTAGACTTGTGAATCAGGGATCCATAGTACATATTGATGAATAGAAAGGTTATAACTCGCTGTCATCTCTTGTATATATATTCATCACAGAGTGAACCATTCCAGTGATTTTGTGGATTCCATTACAGGGACACACACAAATTCTATAGAGGGATTTTAGGGAAGATTGAAAAATAGGATTAGGGCTATAAATGGATCTCAAAAGGATGTCATTTATATCTTTAAATATTCCCAATTTTAATATTAGAACAAGACATATAAGCGAACAATATGGTTGTTTTCAATTAGATCTTCAGGCCTTACTCTAATTAACATAGATTGATATATAAAAATTTCAACCAATGACGATGATTTTGTGCATGAAATAATAATAACGTGGTAAATGTTTTGAACGAAATTAATAACGATGATTATAATGATAACAAAATATTGATAATAAGGTTTATGCAGGTGGTGGTAAGAATGACGAAGGTAGTACTGGTTTATATGTAGACAATTCAATAAATAAATAAATTAGGTCAAATTGTAAACGTTACGTAATACTTAGAGGGGAGTAGACAGATAATCAGAGTTCAGATAAGTTTCTATAGTTTGGTTTGTAAGGATTAGTTATGTTTTACGGGTTGATCACGGATTGATATCAGTTAGAGAACCATTGAAAACCAGGGAGTACTGGACAGCTGCTGTTTCATCCTAGTTTGGGAATCATCGGCAGTACGCACCCACTAGGTTTCGAACCCAGGACCTTCCGGTTACAAGGCAAGCTCGTATACCATTCAGCCACTGGGACCCGATTCAATGGCTCGTGAATTCTAACTTCCACCAATTCGTTATTTAGCGCGACCCCAACCATTGTCGTTGGTGGGACATCCACCAGTATCAAAGTACGAAGGAGAGGGATGATAAGAAAGGGTGGGAGGGTTTTGAATAGAATTCACCTAAGCCAAGGGAGAGAAAAAGGTAGAACAAACTTCTTTTGTATACAAAGACTAGGATTGCTGTCTCGAACTAATTCCCATAGCTTCGGGTATGTGTAAAAGGGGAGGGGTTCGAATTCCGTGCGAAAAGTTCGATGGAATGGGATAGATAGATAACTTTGAAGGCACTATTTTTGTCCACTTGGTGACCGCTGTCGATCAAATGATCCTAAATAGAACTTATAGATCTTATTTGACCTTTTCCGAACCATGAAGGGGGATGCTGATTAATGCGTTTGTTAAGCTGTCTTGTTGTTCGGTAAATATAGCTCTCTCCACTGGGTCAACTAAATTTATCGATACACATAGAAGTGGCACAGCTAGCTAGGTAGCTTGTCTTTCACTTGAGCAATCATAATTGATCGGCATCTGAAAAATGACAAGCAAAGGGTGGCGGCAGTATACGTCCGTTTTATCACTCTCGATAATCTCAGACTTCGCTAGCCACGTCCCCATTAAACTGCAACTTCATGAACAGTTGTTTCTATTTATAGTCATTTGGATGAAAATACATACAAAATGTCGTGTGACTTTTCTGTTGACACTCCTGTGCTAAACTGGGAGATGTTTCTGTCACATGTTAGTGAGAGATACCCTGTGTAACACAGTTCTATGCAGGTTTTATGCTATTTTTCCATAATTATACGTTTTCCTTTATCGAAAATTCCTCTTTCATGTGATTGGTTCGTTGAAGGTCGTTTGCTGATTGGTAGTTGGTGTTGCTTAAAGTTTAACTTTACCACATCTTCAAGTGTTGGTTTTGTAGGGAATTTGTTTGATTGGTTTGAGGATTTCATCATGAGCTGTGACACCGGTTGGTTAGAGGACCATTGCATAACCTATAGGGAGTTCCGGACAGCTGTTCCGTGCCCTAGTTTGGGATTCTTTAGCAGTACGCACCCACTGCCATGGTTAGAACCTGCAACCATCTAGTTAGAAGGGGAGATAGCTCGTAGGCCATTGAGCCACAGAGAGCTCGTTTTGTAAACAAAAGGTCTTGTGTCGGAACCACAATGGGTGCGTACTGTGAGTGGTAGCAAACTAGGACGAAACAGCTGGCTGTCCAGTACTCCCAGCTGGTTTTCCAATGGTTCTGTTATGTACTGGTCTAGAATTTAATAGTCCTGACGCAAGAAAGACGGAAATCAGAAGACCACTAGGTTTGCGATGATACTTCTATTTTCCAAAACACCAGGAGAATCAATGTCACACAATAGTGTGAGAGGAAAATATATATGAATGTCCGAACAAGTGTGTGAACGAATATTCAAAATGAACAAATCAATAGACAGTCTTAACATGACTGGCTAATTATAATGGAATATCGATCCATATATACATAGCAAAATATAACCGACTGTCAAACAACACACATATTATATGGATACATATCAGGTTCTCTAACTGATGTCAGCACATGATGAAATCCTCAGACCAATCAAAAAAGGACATATCTTGCTTTTAAAAAATTTTGTCCAGTCATGAGTCATGAAACAGGTATCAAAATGCATAATAAACAAAATTTTGATAAAGCAATAAGAAGACCTAATTTGTCTGAATCGTGTAATGTTGCATTCGCGCAACACATTTCGAACAATGTGACCACACACGACTTGTCATAGGAATATATATGAAATTAATAAAGAGCTAAGAGGTGAGAAAATAGACTACTTAGGTCAAGTTAAAAGGACATATTCAAGGTCAAAATAACAATTATTATATTATTATTATTATTATTATTATTATTGTATCCTTTAGTTCCTAGAGGAACATAGGGCGTCAGCTGAGCACCTCCATTGCCTTCGGTTTTCTGACAACTTTTTCACCCTGCTCCAGGTCTGTCCACATGCTTTCATCTCTTCCTCGCATGACCTCCTCCAAGTCACCCTGGCACTAACCACCAACTCGTCGCCTCCCTTTCGGGTTCCACTCGAGGGCTTGTGTAGTGATGTCACTTGATGGTTTCCTCAGCGTATGGCCAATCCATCTCCATTTCTTCCTGCCTATTTGTTTCACAATCGGTTCCTGATTGGTTCGCTCCCAGAGATCCCTGTTGCTGATCTTTTCTGGCCGGCCATCTGATCTTGAGTATTGAGCGGAGACAGCTGTTAATGAAGGTCTGAAGTTTGTTTGAGATGCTCTTTATGACACGCTGTTCAAGTCTCTGATCCGTATAGTAGCACTGACTAACTTTACATTGGAGTTGAAAATACGGATCTTATTTCTGATGCTGTTGACCTCCACACAGATTTGAGTGTAATGAAAGCTTGTCTTGCTTTTCCGATTCTGGCTTTGATGTCCTCGTCAGTTCCGCCTGTAGTTGAGACGATGCTTCCCAGGTAGGTGAAGGAGGTTGTTTCTTTCAGGTTCTTCCCACTTATGCTGATTGTTGTCTGTTGCTGTTGTTGCTGAAGACCACTAAACCATATAACAGAGGTATTGGTACATCTGCTATGGTATCAAAACAAAATTTACAAAGGAAGGTTTAATGTGATGACGAATTGTTACTTTGAACGCATAAATTTGGTTTAAACTTTCTAATTGCTAGCTAGGGCTTCCACAAACTTTAGGATACGCCCTGCCCTAAACACGTTTTATAGATAGGTTTAAAAGATATGTTAACGTCAATTTTATGTCCTGTCTCCTCTGTATTATGTTTCGCAATAGAGGAGCTAGGTCGCGTCTTCTCACCATTAATGAGTTCTGGGGATTCTATTTGCTTCTGAAGCCATCCCTTATTTGCAGAGATTGATGAGCTGTCCCTTCTATGTATGTGCGTCCACACATAGATTCAATTTGGTAAATACAGTGGAATTTGACATCATTTTTCGCATGTTCAAAGGGCTTAGATGGATGGATATATTGGCTTCGGATTCTCAATTATTATGGTATTAGCTGCATAAAAAGTCTTTTTAGCAGCAGCGTTAAGTCTTTGTCTAGTTATCAAGCTGTTATGACGCCCCATGTAGGGTAGGTAGCTTGATGTACACGTCTTTCTTAGGGGCGAGTTGGAGAGTGGGTCTTGGTGTTCCACTGACCACTCTATATCTCCTGATGATGAACTTGTCTGGATAATTGTTATCAATCAGAGTCTGTGTCAACTTTCTTTCTTCTTCATCATCAAGTGTATCTGTCTTCAGTGAGCATATTCGTTGGATTCTACTGAAGAGGCACCTTACTAAGGCTCTTGACCTAAGTCTATTTTCTTACCTCTTAACTCTTTATTAATTTCACATATACACATTCCTATGACAAGTGCGTGGTGTGATCAGATTGTTCAAAATGTGCTGAGCAAATACATTACACGATTCAGACAAATTACGTCTTCTTATTGCTTTATCTAAATTCATAAAGGGAACTAATGGTTTTAAACAAAATTATATGAACTGTAATCAAAATTTGACCTCAGACTTTCAAAAATTAGTGTGTTTTTGTTAAACACTTTAAACAGAGTGTACTTTTCATCGGTACACGTTCAACTAAAAGTTCATCGTCGTAGATAACTGAATATGAAGAGTATATATGTGTATATGCAGTATACAATGGTGTGTGTGTGTGTATGTGTGTATGGGTAAACAGTTGTAAAACATTTGTTAGCCTCTCCATAAGAAGATACAGAGATAGACAATCAGGAAATTAGATCAAGTATAATTAATTAATGATACATATTCATTTTTCATTTATTAGTTAGGATTTTCCATGCATCCGCTAACAAGATCACACCTTCACGTCTGTTCAAACTGTTGGGATTCACTCACATATATATGCAGGGCTTCTGCAGTCAGTCTTTCTTTATGCGAACCAAAACCTCTCTGTAGAACATTAGTCCTATCATTAAAGTCGATTTCGTGCTCCGTTTTCTGTCAAGTGCAATGCGATTCCCCGATCTGTTTTCTAGCTTTTTCAAGTCTGCAGAGGTCTTTGGAACCACCTTTAGATATTGTGGTCTGATTCCCCACAAACTGGAAGATATGCAAATGAAAAGCAACAAGTTGGCAGAAGAAGCATCCAGAGAAGATAGGACTTCAAGTGAACATAGACAAAACAGAGGTGATGAAGATTCCTGGCCAACACCAACAACAGGCAATAATCAGCCAGAATAAATGGGAGGAACCTGAAAGAAACAACCTCCTTTACCTACCCACCTACCTGGGAAGCATTGTTTCAACTACAGGCCAGCGGAACTGACGAGGATATCAAGGCCAGAATTGGAAAAGCAAGACTAGCTTTCATTACTCTCAAGTCTGTGTGGAGGTCAACAGCACTCAACATGAAAAATAAGATGCAGATTTTCAACTCCAATGTGAAGTCAGTCAGTGCTACTATACGGATCAGAGACTTGAACAGCGTGTCATAAAGAGCATCTCAAACAAACTTCAGACCTTCATTAACAGCTGTCTCCGCTCAATACTCAAGATCAGATGGCCGGCCAGAAAAGATCAGCAACAGGGTGGGATCTCTGGCAATGAGCGAGCCAACCAGGAACCGATTGTGAAACAAATAAGCAGGAAGATAAGCCATCGCTCGAGTGGAACCCGAAAGAGAAGCGGCGAGTTGATCGTCAGTGCAAGGGTGATATGGAGGAGGTCATGCGAGGAGGAGATGAAAGCGTGTGGGAAGACTTTATTATTATTATTGTATCCTTTAGTTCCTAGAGGAACATAGGGCTTCAGCTGAGTACCTCCATTGCCTTCGGTTTTCTGACAACTTTTTCACCCTGCTCCAGGTCTGTCCACATGCTTTCATCTCTTCCTCGCATGACCTCCTCCAAGTCACCCTGGCACTAACCACCAACTCGTCGCCTCCCTTTCGGGTTCCACTCGAGGGCTTGTGTAGTGATGTCACTTGATGGTTTCCTCAGCGTATGGCCAATCCATCTCCATTTCTTCCTGCCTATTTGTTTCACAATCGGTTCCTGATTGGTTCGCTCCCAGAGATCCCTGTTGCTGATCTTTTCTGGCCGGCCATCTGATCTTGAGTATTGAGCGGAGACAGCTGTTAATGAAGGTCTGAAGTTTGTTTGAGATGCTCTTTATGACACGCTGTTCAAGTCTCTGATCCGTATAGTAGCACTGACTAACTTTACATTGGAGTTGAAAATACGGATCTTATTTCTGATGCTGTTGACCTCCACACAGATTTGAGAGTAATGAAAGCTTGTCTTGCTTTTCCGATTCTGGCTTTGATATCCTCGTCAGTTCCGCCTGTAGTTGAGACGATGCTTCCCAGGTAGGTGAAGGAGGTTGTTTCTTTCAGATTTTTCCCACTTATGCTGATTATTGTCTGTTGTTGTTGCTGCTGTTGATGTTGGCTAGGAATCTTCATTATCTCTGTTTTATCTATGTTCACTTGAAGTCCTATCTTTGATGCTTCTTCTGCCAACTTGTTACTTTTCACTTGCATATCTTCCAGTTTATGGGAAATCAGACATATATCATCGGCGAAATCCAGATCCTCCAAGTCTTTTGTGTCAGTCCATCAGACTTTGAGCGGGGTGAAAAAGTTGGCAGAAAAGAGAAGGCAATGGAGATGCGCAGCTGAAGCCCTATGTTCCTCTAGGAATTAAAGGATACAATAACAATAATAATAAATAATATAATAGGATTTCTGCTGAGATATACCCTCAATGTACAATCCACTTTCATTGACACTGCAATGGGATCTCCTTTAGGTCCATTACTAGCAGACTGTTTAATGGCTAACCTTGAGAATGGTCCATTAAAGTCGTCCACTAACGATCTACAACTGCGTAAAACGGTATGTAGATGACATTTTCATCATTTGTGATAATAGCTACAAACTCAATTATTTGCTACAAATATTGAACAACTGCCATCCAGCAATGAAATTCACTTTAGAAATAGAAAACAAGTTGAAAATTCTCTTCCTTGATGTGGAATTAAAAAGACGACCCAATGGAACTTTAAAGAGGTCAGTTCATAGAAAACCTACTTGGAAAGGTCAACTAACAAGTTTCTACAGTTGGGTGCCTGTTGAACGAAAATGAAATTTAATTCACTCCCTTGCCACCAAGATTCGACGCACCTGCAGTCCTGACACCCTGGCAGCAGAAGAGAATCTTCTAAAATAAACCTTCATCCTTAATGGATACCCACCAACGCTCATCGACAAGAATATCAGACCAAAAGTCCAGGGGTACGAAACGTTACATGAGCCTGAGTTTCAAAGAAGAATTAGCCTGCGATATCCTTAAGAGAATAATTCCAGCATCTTAAAGAGGAACATTCTTCGCAGCAATGCTAAGAGTAGTGTTCTCCAGTCATCCATTGATCTACCGAAGTCTTAAGGACAAGATCTCGCATCTAACCATTCTATATGCATATATCAGTTCACCTGTTGCTGTGAAGCCAGCTACATTGCTCGTTCGACGCGTATCCTGTTCAAAAGCATTCGAGAACACTATCCCACACACAGCATGGCTACAAAAAGGTAATAGTGGCTCCATGAGGAGTGTGATCATCGAACACCTTGTCTCAACACTGGTCATTCCACCTCAGGAAATGCCGCCTGCTTCAAAGTAATCTACATAGTCAAGAATGACCTGTTAAAGGCAATATGCTTTTGTCTCATTTGTATTGCTTAAGCCTTAGCCATTCAGTTGGAGAAACCAGAGTTATGTATACTAAAGGGAATCATTCAACCACTTCTACTTATCATGACAACAACCGTGTTGATTTCTACTCACACTTGATATTTGTGTTAATGAAAACAGAACACGTAGTTCAGCGAAGAGTCTCTTTTCGGCGGCGGCGAATTCATTTTCTTAGCTGTACAATCGCAAATATATACATACGGCTTATTTTGTATGCATGTGTGTACATTAAGTTTGTCAAACAAAATTACAATTGGTTATGGTTATTTTAACTAACTAACAGGTGAAGATTAGAAATTGGAGTTATGTAAAACAAAATCAGTGAAGAGAATTTGATGTTAATGAAATTAGAGTAGTAACAAAGGTGATGAGTTGTCATGATCAGTTATTAAAAGAAGTTATGTAATAATATGAATAATTTGATGATTGAATTTTTCTCAGGATACACATATAGAAACAAAGGAAAGAATACGAAATTATGCAAGAGTTCTAAATGAATTTACAAGAATTATAAGCAATTAAAGAAACAGGCAAACAAACAAAATTAAGTCATCAAAAGTCAACAAAGTTGTTACCATGACAGTAGAAGTGGTTGAGTAATCCTCTTTTGTATGCACAGCTCCGGTTTTTCTATGTGAATAGCCAGAGGTTCAGCGATACAAAGAAGACGAAACCGTATTGCCTTTGGTAGGTTATTCGCGACTCTGTAGATTACTTTGAAGCAGTAGGCGTTTGTTGAGATGGAGTGATCAGTGTTAACCAGGTGTTCAATTATCGCACCATTTATTACATCACTGTTGCCTTTTCGCAACCATGCTGGATAATGTTTTTGAATCCTCTTGGACAGGATGTGCGTCGAACGGCTGATGTACCTGGCTCCACAGCAGCAGGTGAACTGATATATGCACTTAGAACTGGTCAGATGCGGAATATTGTTCTTGAGAGTTCTGTCGATCAGTGGGCGACTGGAGAACACTATTCCTAGTGTTGCTGCAAAGAATGTTTTTCTCAGAGATGATGTGATCCTTCTCTTGAGAACATCTCTTGCTAAATCTCTCTTGAAATCCAAGTTCATGGAGAGTTTCTTTTGAGGTGCAATTTAAGTTTCATTTCTCCGAATTCTCGGTTTGATATTGTTATCAATGAATCTTGGCGGGTATCCATTTTGGATGAAGATTTCTCTTAGAATATATAATTCTGTTTCCAGAACGTCGGAACTACAGATGCGTTGGATGCTGGTGGCAAATGATTTAATTAAATTCCACTTTTGCTGAATGGGTACCCAGCTATAGAAACTTGTTAGTTGACCATTCCAGGTAGTTTTTCTTAGGCTTCCATCAGTTCTTCTTGTTAGTTCCACATCAAGAAACGGAATTTTCGACTCGTTTTCCGTTTCAAGAGTGAATTTTGTTGCTGGATGGCAATAGTTAAATGTCTTCCACAGTAGATTGGGGGTCATTGTTGTTGTCACAAATAATGAAAATATCGTCCACATATCTTTTATACAGTCGTAAATTGTCAATGCTTGGCTTTAGTGAACCTTTCTCGAGGCTTGCCATGAAGCTTTTCTAACGCCTTATAACTTTTGTATTTATTTCTTCACAACCCTTATGTAATCTTGTATTTCTCTTCGTTTCTATGTACACATATCCTGATTACAACTCATTCGTCATTAATTTATTGATTTTATTACGCATTTGAAACACACTTACTAAACTTCTCATATGCATTGACTAACATAAGCAATTTATCAGCAATACCCTCATATCAGTCTTCAGCGCCCCCTCCCTCTCTAGCTTTAATTATTCATCACATTGTTGGAAATATTTTAATGACATAAACAAAAAGCCTGACTAACATTCATTCTTGTCTGACAAAGCCAATGTACACACACACACATACACGTATATAAAAAGAACTATATATAATTGCCATTGTACAGCTAAGTGAATGAATTCGCCGCCGAAAAGAGACTCTTCACTGAACACTACGTGTTTTGTTTTTTCATTAATGTCTGGATGGTGATTACTCATGAATATATATATATATATATATATATATATATATATATATTGCACTGTCACAGCAATAAACGGGATGTTTTCAAAGATATGTCGTTTCTAATTTTTGAATTCTAGTTAACGATCGGAACATTACAAATTACATAATACAGAAATACTTATCAAGTGACTCCATTATGGATAATTATTATTATTACTCCCTTGGGTTCCTAGTGGAACATAGGGCTTCAACTGCACGTCTCCACTTGCCACCTCTGTCTTCTGCTGTACTTTTCACCTGAATCCATGTTAGTCCATACTGTTTCAACTCCTCAACTCTTCACACGATCTCCTTCATGTCACCCTTACACTGACGTCCCACTCGCCACTTTCCTTTCGGCCTAGTTCCACTCGAGCAATGGCCTGACACGCGCGCGATGTCACCCAGCGGTCTCCTCAGCGATTGTCCGATCCATCTCCACTTTCTCCTGCATATTTGTTGGTTGGCGATTGGTTTGTTCTTGTTTTGTTTGTTCCCATAGTTTTTTGTTAGTGATTCTTTCCGGCCCGGCCATCTAATCTTCAGTATAGATCCAGCGAAGACAGTTGTTGGTTGATAAAGGTAACGTCTGCAGCAGGCTGTTGGAAATATTCTTTGTGACCCACCCGCCAAGTTTCTGGTCCGTATAGTAGAACTGACTGACTTGACGTTGTTTGTATTGAAAATCCGACCGAAATTTGCTGTTGATGCTGAGTTGAGTGACGAAGATTTCCAGATTGGTTTCAGGTTGATGAATGTGTTTCTCGCCTTCCCGATATGAGTTGGAAAGACGAGATCCAGTTGTTCTACTGACTATTTAATAAGTTATATAAGTTTCACGCCTAATGGTTTCTTTTTGATAAATCACACAGTATTGTACAGTAATATTAACTGATGACCATGTTTCAAGCACAAATTATTGCCACTCATAATCATATCAAGCCAGTCACTCACACAACTTTCTGGCTTCATTAATATACATGAGTGGAATTGATGATTAGACATTTGAATAAAAATCAATATAGGATAATGTACATCCAGAAATAATAATACGAGTGTTGTCAATCAACCAAGTACAATCAGATGGGAAATAAGACGAGTGATTTTATAGTCATAATAAGTAACTTGTTATAATGTTGTGATGTACATGAATTTAATTGGAATTTTAAGATTATTTATTATCCTCCTCTGATTTGACTGACTGACTAGTGGTAATAATATCTTCCATGCATACCTCTGGCATTTGCATTGAGTCATTTCTGTTGCATGTGTTGGGTGGGTGTAGACTCGATGAACCAGGCAGGATTCAGTAATCAACCTCTCTCTCCACCTACCTAGATTACTTCTTAGAATCTTAACCCTCTCCCACCATACTGTGTGATTGTTTGTCAATGCATGTAGTGCGATTGCTGAGCTCTTTTCTAAATTTATTCAAATATCTAGTCAATTCTACACATGTATATAAATGAAGCAAGAAAGTTGTGTAAGAGTGAGTACCTTGATATGATTATGAACAGGAATAATTTGTGCTTGAAACGTGGTCATCAGTTAATAATATTACTGTATAACCCTACACTGTGTGACAATTTATCAAAATGAAATCTTATTCATAATGGAGTTACACTCTACCATCACAGTGCCCAAGTTTTATACTTATAAGGTATAAAATAAATTAAGTTTGTATGGGTAAGTTGAGTCTGTGTTTCACCGGTAGAATACTCACCAACTGCCCGCGTGGTTCGCTGTTCGATCGGTGGCCGACACACTCCTAAACGTCACTAAGCCTTTAGGCTAAGTCGAGTAAAGATGGAAGGTTAGGCGTGAAGATAGAAACTCCACAACTTGTAGAAAGTAAATTCACTGCTACTGAAGCTCCAAATCTTGAGCATGACGTCAAAGGAATGAAGTATAAAAATAGAAATTATAACTGGGGCAACATATTTTCCATGATTGAATGAAGTTCATCCAAAAAGTTGGAAGAGTATTAGGATCGATGTCATAAGAAGTAGACATGTGTAGTAATGGGACAAGACTAAAAACAAATAAAAAGAAATTATACTACACATTAAATATTCAGAGAAATCAAATCCATTGTCAGTTTATTGACTGAACAAACTTCTGTTAACACAGTTCAGTATTTAACACAAGGACATAAGGGACAAATACTCGCTAGCGATGACATTGGCTAGTGCCAGTCGCGCTATATCGTGAATTGGTAGAAGTTAGAATTCATGGGCTGGTTGGCCATTGGATCGGGTCCCAGTGGCTTAATGGTCTACGAGCTAGCTCACCTTGTAACTAGAAGGTCCTGAATTCGAACCCCAGTGGGTGTGTATTGTGAAGAGTCCCAAACTAGGACGAAACAGCTGTCCAGTGCTGCCAGCTGGTTTTCCAGTGGTTCCCTAACTGATGTCAGCTCATGATGAAATCCTGTAACCCATCAACCAAATCCCTACAAACCAAACTTGAAAATATATAAAACAAATTGTCAGGGCGTACAACTAAACTGATATGATCATGATTGGCAATCATTTATGCTCGAAACCCTGTCATCCAGTTGTTAATAATACTGCTTCATGATCACTTTGTGTGATATCCAAAATAAACTTATCTAATAAGAAATTCCAGAAGCCAAACTAGTGAACGAAGCATATTCTTTTCCATAATTTCTTCATCATGTTCTATAGTTGTATATGTGCGTTGGTGGCACAGCAGTAGAATACTCGCCAACCACGCCACACGTGGTTCGGGATTCGATTCCCGGCCAATGGACACACTCATTTACCTCGCTAAGCCGGTAATAGGGCTGACAAAGAGGAAAGGTTGGGCATGAGGCTGGCTAGCAATCCCATCCCGTAAAAATAATAAACACAACTGCTACCGAAACTTCAAGCCTCTAGCCTGAACCCCCAATGTTCCACCGGCAGCGTAAAGGAATAAGAAATGATAGTTATATGTCCTTAATAATAAAATAATAATTATTATTAAGTGTCGATTTACAGGGATCTAGATTACTTACAGGTTTCATTACGAGCTCATATCAGTCACAGAACTACTGGGAAACCAGAGAGTACGGGACAGCTGTTTCGTTCTGGCTTGAGACTCTTCATCACTACGCATCCCCGGGGATTCGAGCTGAGGATCCTCCCGGTTATATATATATATATATATACAATTGCAGAGTCAGAAGAGGAAATTATCTCAAAGGATATTCTTCGCTCAATTATTTTGTGTATTATTAATTTCATGTACAGGAAGGTTTTAACATACTTGCAAATTTTGGCATGATGTCTGCTGACAAGAGATTGTGAACTTAGTGTACACTGCTCAGAAAATTACGCTTATACAGTTTTTACACAGGCAGTTCAAGTTTAAACAAAAAAATAAATATATACATATAATGGTAAAGGAGTTACGTAATAAGGACGAGAGATACGTAAGATGATGAGTAAGTAGCCAATTGGGTAACAATGTACTGAGTTCAACTCAAATCATAGAAACAAGAGGCAAACAAAAGTACACTAAATCAAGGGGGGGGTCAGGTTAAAGCCGAAGATTACGTAATCAAATGAAAGAGAGAATGAAGACATCCAGTTACCAGGTAGGGCAAGGAAAGACTGATGCTAACTGCTTCTTTCTGAACACATAAATTGGGTTTCAGGCGTTTAGTTGAGATTGCTTCGGCAAACTTGAAGAGAATTGAGCTTTTTCGTCAATTGATAATTTTAAAGGATTTTGAGATTTATACCTCATGACTCATATCAAGTAATGTTCTTCGTGCACTAATCAGTCTTTCGTAATTTTTCGGTTTTTCTATTAATCCAATTTCAGATGGTTTCTGTTAAACCATGTAACTGATATTGCATTAATCGATATACCCAATTTCACTTTAGTTTCTACCCGATTAGCTTTTCTCTACTAGCAAAATTAGAATCTTTTGATTACTTTCTAAGACTCAAAACTTTAATAATACATCTTTATAAACATTCTCCTATCTTGCATTTTGAGCATGTTGGAACTTGAAGAAGATAAAAAAGCTCCTCATGGTATGCCTCTTCTTTTATATTAACCAAAGTATAATTACACTACTTACATATTTGTAAGTAGTTTGCAAATAAACATCAAAAAATAGGAAATTTTTTGTTTGTTTTTACCTTAGAATATATTTGATTTCGTTGAAGTTCTTCATTTTGTTTCTGTAAATCGTCTCGTTGTTTCTCTAGCTTTTTAATCTCTTCTAGTTTGTTTAAAATACTCTTGTACAATTCTTCATTTTCTTTCGATATATTACTGACATAATCAATTATTAGTTTGTCTGAAACCTTAGGAAGTAGAGAAAGTGTTTGAATTTTGTGCAGTTACTAAGGGAGAATAAACAAATCATATTACCGAAAATTTAAACTCTTATTATCATTATTATTCCTTTCAGTTTTGAGGAAGGCATAGAACTTTACTGCACTTCTCACAGTCCTTTTCAGTCGGCTACAGGATTGTCCTCTATCTCACACGATCTCCCCCATTTCACTTTCGGATGTCCAGCTCACCGTTTCCAGCTTGGATTCCATTCAAGACGCTTGTAATGTGATGTCACTTAGCAGTTTCTCGAGTGTATGCCTGATTCCATTAAATTTCCTTCTGCGTATTTGTTAGACAATAGGTTCTTGGTTAGTTTATTGTTAGAGGTTATTGTTGCAAGTTCATCTTGACCGGCCATCTGACCTTAAGTATAGACCCAAAAAAGATAGCTGTTGATGAAAGTCTAAAACAGGTTGTTAGAGCTGGATAGATTTCAAATTCGACTTGTTTGTTTATACATCTAAGATAAAGCGAATCTCCGGTGTTTCTCTGAGTAATTTCAGTTACTGATAAAATCAATTTAGTCTTAAATAGAGTATAATTATATTTCAATATGGTTTACACACAATGATAAGTTTTGTTATTGGTAATATTTCGAGCAAAATTACTGCCCGTGTTCACACCACTGTTGGAATTGTTGGAATAAAACAATTCCAACAATTATATTGAAATATAATTATACTTTATTTAATCTAATCCACGATGCTCAAACTTTTACTGATATCAATTTAGTCTTCTCTAATGAATGTGCGATGTACTGAATGAGTGGAAATTTCGTCTCTGATTAACACTCTTGATGATACAATCTCCCTGACACATTCGAGTCTGTTGATCCATTTGGGAATGCCACCTTGGCGGATAAGAAAGTGGTCTCCCCAGATATCGTATCTCTCTCCACCAACGTTCCACTGACAGAAACCATATATTCCCTTTATGACTTCATTCAATCCAATGGCATCGATATCGGTATACCAATCCATACGATGCACCTGAAACGTCTACCTTATTTTTACAAAGAAATATACAGGCAAATAGATGTAGTAGCAATGGGTTCACTTCTAGGACCCCTCTTGACTGACTGCTTTATGACTAGCCTAGAAAACAACTCCCCTTATCAACAACTATCGATGAGTTCCATCCCTACATGAGAAGTGCACTCGTGATACTTTCATTATTAGTGACTGGAACGGTGACCTAAAACACCCACTCCAAACCTTCAATAAGGCACACATCCAAAGTTATTATGCCTCTAAGCAGAAAGAAAAGCCTGATATACTCTCCTTCCTTGAGGATCCGGAAAATATGCATTGAGGAGAAAGTTGATGAAGAATTATGAAACCTCCGAGGGAACCTGACAGAAAATGGTTTTGCAACCAGGATTTATAGACAACAATCGAGAAACAAGGAAAACTCCTGAAAAAGTTCGTCACCTCCCATGCTGATGCTTAACCTCGAACTTAAAAGTGATACCGAAGCAGAACCTTTCAGTAGATGGCTCTCAAAGCCCCTCAGTAAAACATACTTCGTCGTCAGCCGACGAGTAACATTCTTCTGCAAGAAACTATTTAAGTAGCATGTGAAAGGCAAGCGGTCACATTTGGCCACTTCAATATGCATATACTAGTTCCCTTTCTTGTGTAGATACGAGTACATTGGCCGTATGTAACATGTATTCACTTGTAAAACATGCTTCGGGGAACGCTATCCAATATGTTTAGCAACGGAAGAATACAAGGGTGGTGTATGCATTTCGGTGACAGAACATTTGGTGAATTCGGGATACTCAGCTCCATCCGATGTAAAGTCCTTCAAAGTCACATAAAAGATCCGATCAAATCTTTTTCTTGTAATGGGACTGAAATCAAAGCATCTAGCAATAGCTGAGGCATTGGCGATCCAAAGGCTCAAGTCCACCCTATGCATTCAAAAGAAATATGTACAACTGTTGTCCCTACCGTGGTCATCATGAAAAGTAAGTCCCATCAATAAATACACGAATGTACAGCCTCCTAGTTGATGAAGTCGCCGAAAGGAGAATTTTCTTCTCTGAAACCGTCTTCTTAAAAGTACCTCTGAAAACGAAACAGACGTTCTGAGACAAACCATGTGCACCACGATAATTTCGATAGAGATCAGTAAGTCAGTAATTATTTCTGGATTGTACAATGACGCTTAACAAATATCATAGTCCCAGTTTTATTTTTTTGTAATATTTAAATGAAGCTTCGCTAGTTATACTGTTTCAACAACGGATGATTCGGCTCATTAGTGAAGTTTCGTTGGTCAGCAGGAGACTAGTCAAAGACAGAACCTCAAGTGGGAACATAAATGAGACAGATGTGATGTAGAAACCTGACCAATAACAATGAAAACTTGTCATCATCAGTGAGAGGAATCTCTATGGAGATCCACTGTATTTAGCACAACAAACAAGATCAGGTTTTTGAATTGTTTCTGCACTGTTCAAGGGCTTGGTGCTCACATCACCAAAAACACCTCCAACAGGCTACTTTAATCAATAACCGTCTTCCATCGATCCTGATGGCCGACCAGAAATGATAAATAACAAGAAATTCTGACAATGTAGTGAGGTTACCAAGCAGAAGCAGGTTAAAGGTAAGGCAGTAACTCATCGAAGGAGACATTGGCTAGTGTTTGCGCCATGTTGTGAGTTGCGCTAGCCATTGGATCGGGTTCAAGCGGCTTAATGGTCTCCGAGCTCGCCTTGTAACCGGAAGGTCATGGGTTCGAAACCTGGCATTGGGGCTATGTCATGAATTGGCAGAAGTTGCAATTCGTGGGCTGGCCATTGGATTGGTTGGGTCCCAGTGGCTTATTGGTCTACGAGCTAGTTCGCTTTATAACCAGAAGGTCCTTGATTCAAACCCTGTCGGCGGGTGCGTTCTGTGAGGAGTCCCAAACTGGGACGAAGCAGCTGGCTGTCGAGTAATCCCAGCTGGTTTTCCAATGGTTCCCTAACTGATGTCAGCTCATGATGACATCCTCCAATCAACTTACCAAGAGCTTATCACTCAATAACTATGGAAAAGGAAATAAAGATATCGACAGCTGAGTGACATCACTTGCCAGCCAGGCCTTTAAATGGATGTCGAATGAGAAGGAGGAGTTAAACGTCTGAGGACGAGAGAGTGAAAGCTTGTGGACAGTAGTGTAGCCAGCTGAAAGTGACAACAAGAGAATGAGTACAGTTAGAATGTTCCTCTGAAGCCCCACGTTCCACATGAAGTAAATAATAATAATAATCATAGTAAAGATGGCATAGCGGTTAGGACGCTCGCCGACCATACACATGGTCCGGGGTTCGATTCCCGGCCACAGACGCACTCCTTTACCTCGCTGAGCCAGAAATAATGCTGGTAGAGAGGAAAGGTTGGGCCTGAGGCTAGCAACCCTATCTTGTAAAATAAACGAACACTGCTACAGAAACTTCAAGCCACTAGCTTGAAGCCCCCCTATGTTCCACTGAGGAGTGTGAAGGAGAAAAAAAATAATTAACGGTTAGTTATGAAATACAAATTGCCTTCAATCAATACCTTTTTAGATTCCTTAACTATTTGATCCATGATGTTTTTCGTTTCTTCATCTAACTGTTTTTGCTTCATGATAGATTGAGCTTTCAACTCTTTCAATTGTTCAGATTGTTGAGCACGTGTACTACGAATCTCTTTTTCTAATCTTTCAATTTCAGCCTCTTGTTTTTGACGTATTAACTAAACAATATTAAAAAAAAAGAAGTAGAAGAGAGTACATGAAATTTGGAATTTGCAGATCATTAAACTTGACCTCGTAACCTGAAAGTTCCGGGTTAGATTCCTGCCTGTGGGGAAGTGGACGCTTATTGTTGAAATGTTCAAAACTAGAACGAAGAATATTTCCAACAGCCTGTTGCAGACGTTACCTTTATCAACCAACAACTGTCTTCGTTGGATCTATACTGAAGATCAGATGGCCGGCCGGGCCGGAAAGAATCACCAACAAGAGACTATGGCTGGGAACAAACAAAACAAGAACCAGTCGCCAGTCAACAAATATGCAGGAGAAAGTGGAGATGGATGGATTGGACACTCACGGCTGAGGAGGCCGCGGGGTGATATCTCGCGCGCGTCAGGCCATCGCTCGAGTGGAATCCGAAAGGGAAGCTGCGAGTGGGACGTCAGTGGAAGGGTGACATGGAGGAGATCGTGTGAAGAGGAGTTGAAACAATGTGGACTAACACGGATGCCTGTGAAAAGTAGAGCAGAAGCAGGTGGAGACGTGAAGTTGAATCACTATTTTCCACTAGGCACCCAAGGGAACAATAATAATAATAAATAGAACGAAACAGCTGTTCAGTTTTTTGTTTTGCTTTACGTTTGCCTTACGTTCCTAGTGGAACATAGGGCCTCAAGCTGGAGGCCTGAAGTTTGAGTAGCAGTGGTGTTTATTTTTACGGGATGGGGTTGCTAGCCAGCCTCATGCATAGCCAACCTTCCCTCTTTACCAGTCTTATTACTTACTGGCTTAGCGAGGAGTGCGTCGTTCAGTGGCCAGGGATCGAACCCCGTACCACCTGTGGCGTGGTTGCCAAGCATTCTATCACTATACCACAGTCGTACGGGTTCATTTTTACTGCATACGTTTTATTCACTGATATGGAATTTATTGTGAAGGACTCGGGTAAAACTATCTCACTAATTCTTTCCTTAGTTTATTTGCAAGTAATCACGATAATTAAAGAAAGTATATTTTAAAACTGAATTCAGGGTACCGCATTTCAGTAAAACGTTTAAGTCTTGAATGTGTTCACTGTCTCCTTAGCAGAGGTTTTCTCTGGGTTTCTCAAATTATCAATATCCAGATCGCAGAGATGATGGACCAATCTCTGGCTTCGGAAGACTAAGTCTAATATGCAGAACACCATGCATGTTAACCGACGCAGAATTATTGCCCTTTTTTATTCATTTATGTTCCCAGTGGAAGGAACACAGGGCCTCAAGCTTCAGCTTTGACGTTTTGGCGGCAGTGATGTTTATTTTTATGGGATGGGGTTGCTAGCCACCTCATTCCCAACCTTCCCACCTTGCCAGTCTTATTACTGGCTTAGCGAGGTAGAGGAGTGCGTCGGCTGGGGATCGAACCCAGGACCTCATGCGTGGTTGGCGAGTATTCTACCGCTGTGTCACTGACTCTGTGGCTTCCAGTGGTTTTCTAACTCGCGTTGGTCTCTGGTCACCCTTGCAATAAATCAAATCCCTCACAAACTAACTGTTGAAAATTCACGTGATGATAAATATTGGTTGGGTACGGGGTGAATTTGCCTGGATTCCTGGTGAGAAGTTGTGATCAGTAGGTTCTACAAGACAGGGTGGTGGGATGACAAGTACTCACCGTTGAAATCGGCTGGTGGTCATGCTGACATCACTGCGAGTCGAGAGAAGTTAGAGTTCATGGTCGACTGAATTCTGGTTCAAACGGCTGGATGGTCGACGAACTTGACCTCGTAACCTGAAGTTCCCGAGTTTTATCCTTGTCAGTGGGGTCGTGGGTGCGTCTCAAACAACTGTCCAGTACTCTCTGGTTTCCCATGGTTCTCTAACTGACATCAATCTGTGGTCATACTTGTGACGTATCAGACGAATCAATTCATTTCCAATTAAACTTTATCATATAAGCCTATCGATAGCATTACTTCGTATCCCATCTTGCTCCATTTCATATCTTAACTTAAACGTAGTGAGAATTCTGAATTTGAATTTTTGATTTACAGCTTGATTCCACACCGTATTTTCGGTACAAGTATGGAATTTTCAGCATGGATATCGGTAGCCCAAATTTCGCATGCCAACCATAGATATCAGGTGTGCGTCGGCAGGGGATCGAACCTCGAATCATGTGCAAGGTCGGCGAGAGTCCTAACCACTGTGCCACCGAGAGAGGGAGAGAGACAGATATTTAAACTACAGCCCAAGATGTTCACAAATACTACAAAATAGAGAAATAACCCGGAAGAAAGTAGAAAATACAGCATACCGATATGGCTAAAAAACATAGAACTAATGTATATGTTCCATTATGGATAAAATTTTATTTCGATAAAGTGTCACACAGTGTAGTGTTTGTTATACAGTAATATTTACTGATGACCACGTTTCGAGCACAAATTATTGCCACTCATAATCATATCAAGCCAGTCACTTACACAACTTTCTTGCCTCATTTATATACATGAGTGGAATTGACCAGATATTTGAATAAAAATCAATATAAGATAATGTACATTCACAAATAATAATGTGAGTGTTATCAATCAATCAAATACAATCAGATGGGAAACAAGACGAGTGTTTTTTACCGTCATAATAAGTAACTTGTTAGAATGTTGTGATGTGTTTGACCGGTCGTAATAATATCTTCTATATTTCTGGTATTTGCATTGAGTCATTTCTGTTGCATATGTTGGGTGTAGATACGATGAACAAGAATTCCGTAATCAACTTCTCTCTCCACCTACATAGATTACTTTTTACTTTGTGTGATTGCTTTTTATTGCATGAAGTGCAATAGCTGAGCTTTTTTCTAAATTACTTAAATTTTCAGAGTCAACCATTCTTCCCTTAGCTAAATTCTTAGGTTCTGATAATCTCACTACCCCCGACCTACTAGTTTGACCTATGTAGTTGACCTCACAGTTATTGCAGGGTATTTTGTAAATTATATTAGTTTGTCTAATTGGGTCCATCGGGTCCTTTAACCTGTAGAGCTTGTCCTACCTGAGTGAGTTTGTGGGTTTGAATGCCACCACCCTAATTCCTGCTTTATTAAGAATCCTACGCAGCGAGGGTCTCAGATGTCCCCTCCTTATATAGTATAAAAGTGGATGACTTATATTCTCTCTTATTTATGTCATTATTAATAGTTCCACAATTATCTTTATTTTGTTTTTGGCCTTTACTGATCTTCTTAATGAATTTTATAGGACAGTGATTTAACACCAATGCCACTTCTATCTGTTTTATTTCATCATTTAGATCTTTTTTTGTGCTGCCTAGTGTTACTGCACGCTTTGTTAAACACTTAACTAAGCCTGCCTTCACAGATAGATAACGGATGAAATGAATTAAAGTCTAAATATCTATTAGAATGCGTTGGCTCTTTATAAACACTAGTGTGTAGTTGACCTTCTTCTATTCGTTTTATTTTATTTTGATTTTTGATTATAGCTTGATTGCACATTGTATTTTTGGTACAAATATGGAATTTTCAGCATGGATATCGGTAGTCCAAATTTTGCAGGCCAACCATAGATATTAGGTGTGCGTCGGCAGGGGATCGAACCTCGGACCATGTGCATGGTAGACGACAGTCCTAACCACTGTGCCACCGACGCATAGCTAATTCTCCTTGTTCATTTTCAGATTCAAATGTGAATTTTATTCCTTCTACTAGTGAGTCTATGTGTGTAAAGAAGCTAGAGAGAGATATGTTCTATTTTCAACACTGTGAGTGAAAGCGTTATCCACATATCTCCGCCATATTACGGATTTTAAGGAGTAATCTAGGCAGGTGGAGAGAGAGGTTGATTACTGATTCCTGCCTGGTTCATCGAGTCTACACCCACCCAACACATGCAACAGAAATGACTCAATGCAAATACCAGAGATATGCATGGAAGATATTATTACCACCAGTCAATCAAATCACAGGAAGATAATAAATAATCTTAAAATTCTATTTCAATTCAAGCACATCACAACATTCTAACAAGTTACTTATTATGACTATAAAATCACTCGTCTTATTTCCCATCTGACTGTACTTGGTTGATTGACAACACTCATATTATTATTTCTGGATGTACATAATACTATATTGATTTTTATTCAAATATCTAATCGATTCCACACATCTATATAAATGAAAGAAAAGGTTGTGCGAGTAGTGACTTGATATGATTATGAGTGGCAATAATTACTACTGTATATTACTGTATAACAAACACTACACTATGTGACACTTTATCAAAATAAAATCTTATCCATAATAGAGTTATACTCTACCACAGTGCCCAAGTTTTGTACTCATATCTTTCCTGGTATTCCTAATGAATTTCATAGAATGCTTATTTGACATCGACACTTCTTCTTCTATCTGTTTTATTTCATCACTTAGGTTTTTTGTAAGCAGACCTCTTATTTCTCAAAAAGATCCTGGCTGAAAATGGACCGCCGACGTATCTTGTAGAGAGTAACATGAAACCATAGCTAGAGAGAGAAGAATGCTGTTCAGTGCCATAAAAAATATACTGTATATGAGAATCGGTGAGAGAAAAATCCCTAGTTCCCTTAAAGAAAACCTTTGCCGCAGAAACTGTGATAATTCCTAGCTGCTCACTGCTTCTAATTAATGTGAAGGATAAACTTCTTAATATATAACCACTCCTATGGGTATACATCAGTTCACCTGCTCCTATGGAGCTAAGTACATAAGTGGTTCTATGCGCCTGCTTTCAAAGCATGGCTGCAAAGAGGCGACAATGGTTCACTCAGAAGCGCTATAATTGAATACCCCACTAGCACTTGTCACAGAATCTTGACTAACTCATCTTTCACAGTGGTTTACAAACTGAGCAGCAATCTATCAAAGGTAGTGTGTTTCCGACTTTTTTTCTACTGCGGAAGCCCTCTCCATATATGCAGCATATTGAGAAGCCAGGGCTATGTATTCAAAAGAAACTAGTGTAACCTTCACATTTACCGTTGGATCTAATTCTGTTCGGCGCCTTAGTTTTCGTTGGTTTGCTTTTACCTTTATTCTTTTCATTTCCTCATAATCATTTATAAAAACTATTATTTTATTTTATTTTTATGCATATTTCGTCCACAGTGCTTTTTGTTAAAAAACTATTTTACATATTACGTAACTATCTTTGGGTCCTGTGTAATTTTGTCTCTACGCCCCATGTGATCTGCATTCATACCTTTAAACTTTCATATCAAGTCAAAAATTATAACCATTTCTAATTTTCCCTTGTTATTATGTTCGGTTCAATAATAATAATAATAAAAATAATAATTGTAACTTTTGTATAAAAATGCGATTGTACAGCTTTTGAGGATGACGTCATCAAGAAGAAATCTTCGCTTAGCTTCTTGTTCTGTACTTTTTTCTCTCTACGAACGATTTATCGATCAGATAATATCTCCAGAATGACAGAGAAGATGATAGATAGTTAGGGAATTTTACAACTAAATCTTTTTCTTCTTTACGAGTTTGACAAGGGATTGATATCACTTAGAGAACCGACTGAAACAGCTGTCTGGCAGCACTCCGGTGCTGGTTTTCAATGGTTCTCTAACTGATATCAGTCCGTGGTCAAACTCATAAAAACAAATCTAATCCTTACAAACCAATCTATAGAAAATTAATCTGATGCTCGCTAGTGACTTGCTACAGAATAAAGTTTCCTGGAGTAAGTTCTAGTGAGAAGTCTTCGTGACCAGTGAGGTCCATTCAGATGTCACGTGTGAGGATGGATGTCTCACCGACGATATTGGTTGCGGTCGCGCTAAATCACGTATTGGTAGGAATTAGAAATCATGGACTGACTGGCCATTGAGGAGTTGGGTCCCAGGGGTTGAATGGTTCACGAGCTAGCTTGCCTTGTAACCGGAAGGTCCTGGGTCCGGACCCCGGCGGTGGGTGCGTACTGCTGATGATTCCCAAATTAGGCAGGCGAAACAGATGACAGTTATTCCTGGTTTTCAATGATTCTCTAACTGATGATATCAATCCGTGGTCAAACGCATAAAAACAAATAAAATCGCTACAAACCAAATCTTGGAAACTAAATCTTCCTCTTCTACGCTAGATAAGAATATGGAGAAAAAAAAACTTAATACGCATCCTACATAAGATTGTGAATGTGCCTTGTTGGTTCAGTTGTCGAATGATCAACACCCACGTCTGTGGTCCAGAGTTTGAATCTCAGCTAACACATCCACACACACACACACACACCGAGTTTACTAGCCTGGAAAAAAGGTAGAGTTAGGTGTGAGGCTAGCAACGCCACCTTCAAGCTTTCAAGCCTAAAGCCCGATGTTCTACTCGAAATGACAGGAATGAGAAAACAGACTCTTTAATTACCTTTGGTCCACTAAGCTTACTTTGAATGAAGACTTGATTTTCCGCGTTTTATATATGGGAACTTTATGTAATTAATATGTAGAACCAACAGTTTTGTGTTGTAACGGAGACAGTGTAGGTACCGACTGTCAATTATTAGTGAATTTCAGTGCTTTAGACTCATAATGTATTCATGTTTATCATTTGCTGATGATTTATCTTCAGTTTGATTTATGGCTTAATTAAACGGATGCATTGATATCGCCTGAATTCAGGAATCGAAGTTACTCCATACTCAAACGAAATAATTTCAAATCATATCCATTGCACGACAGTGGACTCTTATTGCCTAATCGCCTAGGTGGATAAGGCTGTGTCGTTTGAAGCAATGGGTACTGGATTGAAGACTTAGCTGACTGAGGTCAGATTGATGAGTTCAAAATAGAACGAAACGCTCGTCCTAACAACCACCAAACAATTAACTAAATGTAAAAGCTGAACTGACAAGGATATCAAAGCAACGAGGATCAGGAATGCAAGGCAAGCTTGCATTTCTCTCAAGTCTGGGTGGAGGTCAACAGCACTACTCAGCATGAAAAATAAGATCCAGATTTTCAACTCCAATGTGAAGTCAGTCAGTACAACTATACAGATCAGAGACTTGGCGCCACGTCACGAAGGCCACTTCGAACTAACTACAGACCTTCATCAACAGCTATCTTTGTTCAGTACTACTCAAGATCAGAGGGCCAGCCAGAGTTGATCAGCAACAGGGATCTCTGAGAGCGAACTGACCCAACAGGAACCAATTGTGCAACAAATCTTCAGGAAGAAGTGGAGATGGCTTGGCCATAATCTGAGAAAAAACACCATCAAGTGAGTGACATCCCATGCTAAGCCAGAGCTCAAGTGGAACCCGAATGGGGAGCGGCGGGTTAGTTGGTCGTCAGTGCGAGGGTGATTTGGAGGAGGAGGTCATGCGAATAGGAGATGAAAGCATGTGAGTAGACGTGGAGCCAGCTGACGAAAACGTTGGTGGAGAACCGAAATCAATGGAGTCGTGCGGCTGAAGCCCTATATTCCTCTAGGAATTAAAAGAAACTATAATAATAATAAATACACTGTTTAAGTAGACTGGTTAAGCTATATATATGCGGCCTACTATCCTAACACTAGGCGACACTTTATACCACTCTTTGAACATTTCGAGGTTTGACTGAAATTTGTGAATTTCAAAACTGGTCACAAACTGATCTCAGCTTGAGAACCATTGAAAGCCAGGGAGCACTGTACAGCTATTTCATCCCTATTTGGAACTCTTCATCAGTAATCATTC
The DNA here is from genome assembly GCA_944472135.2 of Trichobilharzia regenti. NCBI lineage: Eukaryota > Metazoa > Platyhelminthes > Trematoda > Strigeidida > Schistosomatidae > Trichobilharzia > Trichobilharzia regenti. The sequence goes on from OX235267.1 coordinate 11,109,257, forward strand.
ATGATCTAATCATAGATAATTTCGTAGTCTAAAGGACCTGGGTTCAATTCCTGGTGGGGTCATTGGTACTCACCGTTGAGGAGTCCCAAATAGGGACGAAACAACTGTCATTTTCTAAGACCTGTTTGTGATCAGCCCTGAAAACAGTCAAATGTCTGCAAAAAGCGACGATTAAAAATATCCATGGATCATTTGATTTATGTTTGTATGACCCAGTTGCTTCGAGAGTTTACTAAATAAGTATATATGGGTTGGTAGATAGTATTATACGAATATTCACCCTCATGCGTCCCTCTTACCTGGATATCGGCAGTTGATGCTAATTCTTCTTTGAAACTTTTCAACAGTTTTTTCTCTTGTATTAATGTATTTTGTAATTCTGAAAGGTATTAAAAGTATAAAATGAAATTTATTCAAATTACCGAATTTCTTTTTACCATAAGCTGATAACATGTCCTCTCTGTCTTTTTTCAATTCACCTAATGTATACAAATGAAAATCTTCTAATGTTGTTGTATTTTTCATTTGTTTCTCCCTCTTTTTATCAATATATAAAGTATATTCATTCTAATTTTTTGTTTTTGTTGTTTAAATGCATTTAAGTAAAGCTTACATTTTGAATTTCTTGTTCATCTATTAAATGTTCAATGTACAATAATTCTTTCTGCCTATTAAAACAAATTTATATATTAATAAAGAAGAAGATAGTTAGTTACTTACATGTCTGATAATTCTTTAGAAAGTATATTCACTTCATTGACTGAATTTGAATACTCTTCTTTTAGTAATTCTTCTTTATCCTGAAATATATCATCTTCAGATGAAGAATTCAAATCAGTCGCCATTTCTAATCAGTGTTCAATTGTCAATAGTTCATAGATTGTGTGCAACTTTTTAGCTGAAATAATTATCATCAAGGTGAAGTTAATCAAGTTATTCTAAATATAAATCAGAGGTTAAAAAAAATTTGTTGAAAAAAACGAGAATTCTAGAATAAGACAGAGTTTACAGTAAAACAAAATGCCAACTGACCAAACTATCATGCTGACTAGAGCTTAAGTGATGTTAGCGAACTATAGAACCCTTATAAACTTATCTACAATGAATTACACCAGTATATGGATAATACAAAATAAAGAATATATTAGATAAGTCTATTTTAAATATCACACACTGATGATGCAGTATTAATAAATGGATGACAAGGTTTCGAGCATAAATTATTGCCACTCATCATTATATCACTTTTAGTCACACGGTTTCACAAATTGTCTTATACATATTTTCCTCTCTATTCTGTTTCTCTTGTATAGGCGTTGTATCATTCCGATTACACGTGTGCAGTGTTGAGTCGACAAGCAAAGCTTCAATGATTACTCTCTCCCTCACTCCACCCAACTATTTCACTTTTTAATACTCTCACCCTGTCCCACACGCCCTATCTTCTGATTGCATGCAAGTGAATGCAGCGCAGTGGCTGAACTGTGGTTTTCCTGGGTTATTTAACTTAACAGGGTCAATTACTCTACGTATAGCTAAATTTTTATGTTCTAATAATTTAGTTGACCCCGATCTACTAGTCTGACTGGCCTATGTGATTGACCTCACTAACAGTCGTTACACGCATGGTATTTGGTAAATTATATTACTTTTCTTAATTGAATCTATCGGGTGGCTGCCTAAGCCGACAAATAAAGTTTATTTCTGAGAGACTTGGTTGATTGTTTGGTTGGTTGGTTTAAATGCCGCCAGGTTTCTTGAAGGCAGTTGGAATGACGTGAACATTGATGCTGAATTCAAAAGTAGAACTAAGCCCTCTATTGATGAAATAATATTAGATGTTCAGTTACGTCTAACCTCCACTGTATTCAAATTTCCAAAAAAAAAAAAATAAATTAGCAAAAGAATGGGGTTGCAATGGGATCATCAATATCCTCAATAGTAGCAGACATATTAATGGAGATTTGGGAACATCAGGCTCTTAGAATGTTCAGTCCTGCTGATCTTAGGTTATAGTAAAGATATGTGGATGGCACATTCAATCACTGTGTTGAAATCTGAACATATCCCTCAGCTCTCCACACATATAAACTCAACAGAAGACAAAATCCAATTCACTTCTGAGTTAGAAAACGAACAGGGTGAATTGGCCATGCTGGACTATAGAATAAAACGAAAACAAGATGGTGGGTTAGATACTACTAGCATTTATAGGAAACCGATGCACTCTACTAAATACTTAGACTTTAATTCATCCCATCCAGAACGGTAGTAAAGATAGGTTTAGTTAAATGTCTATATAATCATCTGGCCAAGAACCTAACTAGTATGCCAGAAGATTTGAATAAAGACATCGAATAAATAAAGGCAATATCACCGGTGAATAACTAACTATCCACCAGAATTTATCCAGAAATAAATATGAAGAACCATAGAAAAACTGAGATTAGTAATAAAAATGACGAAAATAATGAAAATGGGACAAAATCCAAGGCCTCAACAGTACTGCCGTACAAAGAAGGAACTTCAAAGGCCTAATTTGGGATTCTCAATGAGGCTGGAATTAGTCACGGTGGCATTTAAACCAACCAACCAAACAATCAACCAAGTCTCTCAGAAATAAACTTTATTTGTCGGCTTAGGCACTCGCCCGATAGATTCAATTAGGAAAAATAACAGAATTTGCCAAATACTATGCATGTAACGACTGTCAGTCAGGTCAGTTACATAGGCCAGTCAAACTAGTAGATCGGGGTAAACTAGATTATTGGAAGACAAACATTTAAATAGATTGAGAATAATTAGCCCTACTTAGTTAAATAACTTTGAAACAACAGAGCTCGGTCACTGTACTGCATTCACTTGCATTTAATCACAAAATAGGGTAGGCGGGACAGGGTGAGAGTATTAAAAAGTGATGTAGTCGGGTGGAATGAGAGAGAGAGAGAGAGTAATCATTGAAGCTTTGATTGTCGACTCAACACTGCACACGTGTAATCAGAATGATACAACGCCTATACAAGAGAAACAGAATAGAGAGGAAAATATGTATAAGACAATTTGTGAAACCGTGTGACTAAAAGTGATACAATGATGAGTGACAATAATATATACTCAAAACCTTGTCATCCAGTTGTTAATGCTGCATCGCTATGTTGTATTTAAAATAAACTAACCTAATATGGAATTACATTTTACCGCAATGCCCAAGTTCTACACTTACATTAGAGTAAACAACGGTAATAGAAGGAGAAGAAATCTGAATAATAATTCAAATTATTCCATGAGAATAAGGGACGACTTTTGGAAAGACATACATATATATGTATATATAATGCGGCATTATTATTATTATATCCTTTAGTTCCTAGAGGAACATAGGGCTTCAGCTGCACACCTCCGTTGCCTTCGGTTTTCTGCCAACTTTTTCACTCCGCTCCAAGTCTGCCCACATGCTTTCATCTCCTCCTCGCATGACCTCATCCAAGTCACCCTTGCACTGACGACCAACTCGCCGCCTCCCTTTCGGGTTCCAATCGAGCAATGGCTTGTCTAGTGATGTCACTTGATGGTTTCCTCAGCGTATGGCCAATCCATCTCCATTTCTTTCTGCCTATTTGCTTCACAATCGGTTCCTGCTGGGTTGGTTCGCTCCTAGAGATCTTTGTTGCTAATCTTTTCTGGTCATCTGATCTTGAGTATTGAGCGGAGACAGCTGTTGAGGAAGGTCTGAAGTTTGTTTGAGATACTCTTTATGACTCGTCAAGTCTCTGATCCATACAGTAGCACTGACTTTACATTGGAGTTGAAAATCCGGACCTTATTTTTGATGCTGAGTGCTGTTGACCTCCACATAGATTTGGTGAGAGTAATGAAAGCTAGTCTTGCTTTTCCGATTCTGGCTTTGATATCCTCGTCAGTTCCGACTGTAGTTGAAACGATGCTTCCCAGGTAGGTGGGTAGGTAAAGGAGGTTGTTTCTTTCAGGTTCCTCCCATTTATGCTAGCTGATTGTTGTCTGTTGTTGTTGTTGTTTGTGTTGGCCAGGAATCTTCATTACCTCTGTTTTATCTATGTTCACTTGAAGTCCTATTTTCTTTGGATGCTTCTTCTGCCAACTTGTTGCTTTTCACTTGCATATCATCCAGTTTGTGGGAAATCAGACATATATCATCGGCGAAGTCCAAATCCTCCAAGTTTTTTGCGTGAGTCCATTTTATGCCTGTTTACTCATTGCCCGTCCGTTGTCTGTCACATTATCCAATCTACTGCAATCAGGAAAATCATTGGTGATAGTAGACAGCCTTGTCTCACTCCCATCCTTACTTCGAAGGCTTCCGTAAGTTTCCCGTTGTGGATTACTTGGTATGCAGCATTGTCGTATAACTGTCGGATGAGATGTATAATTGTTGATGGGACCCCTTGGTAGTAGCGAAGTAGTTGCCAAATCACCTCTCGATCGACGCTGTCGAAGGCCTTTTCAAAGTCGATGAAGTTGAGAGAGATAGAGAGGTGCCTGCCATTCTAAGCTTTGTTCAATGATGATTTGTAAAGTGGTGGTTTGATCAATACACGACTTGTTTCTCCTGAATCCAGCCTGTTCTGGTTGAAGTTTTTCATCCAGGTTGGCTTGTTTGATTCTCTCCAGGATGATACGGCTTAGTTTTTTGCTTAGAATGGACAGGAGCATAATGTGACATTAATAACATGTATTCGTGCACAGATGAGTACCATCCTTCAAACGACTGCATGGAGAAATTCAGAAACGATAGAAAAGCGAAAATAGCATTAGCAAAAGTGATGAGATGAAGGAAATATGAATTAAAAACAAGAAAATATTGAGTAGCATAATTTATATAGAGGCTAGGCATCTGCTTCACTAATGCATAATTGATAAAAGAGAATAACAGTTTTGATTTAGCACTAGTAACTAGTGTGATGGGTCTAATCCATTGTTTTTGCTGCAAATTGAATTCTATCAGTCGGTTTTTTTTCGCAATGTGACCTCTATTCTAGGTAGCTCACCATCACGGCGCACATTGACGCGGGTTTGAGTCTCAGGAGGGACATGATTTCCTTCAAGGCAGCTGAAGATACGCTTTGTTGACGATTGCCAACTAGCACGAAACCTAGGTCCTGACAAAGCTTCATGCCGATTGCCTCCATCCATCTAATACCAACAATTCAAAGTGCACCGTGACGGTGAGCTACCTAGTGGCATGGTGGCCACATTGCAAACCTGACTGATAGAATTCAGTCTGTACCAAAGATAGTCAGACTAGACACACCACACTAGTTACAAGTGTCCAATCAAAGTATCCAATACAGTCCTATAGGAAGTCAGTCGCAAGCCCGAATAGCTCAGTGGTAACATCTCTGACTGCAGCACTGGGTGACGTGGGTTAGAATGTCTAGAATAGACGTGAGTCCCTTCAAGGTGGTAGCAGATGCGCCTTGTTGACTGGTGAGTGCCAGCCAACTATCACAAAACCTAGGTCAGGAAAGGCTTCCTGCCGATTGCCTCCAACCATCTAACTTCATATTTATCTTTAGTTTTATTCTATATTATATAATTTCTAAATTTGTTTGGAATAGCGAGATATTTCCTTGAAAGTGCAGTCTTCTCAGTCAACTGTAACTTATCTAATCTCTCCCATATGCATTTTTGCTGAAATTATTAACATTGTGAAGGTCATATTGTAGTGAGAGCTGGCTGCTAGCCCAAAACTGGTAGACAGTAGTTTACGTCAATGTTTGTGTTCCCAAATATTGGTCATGAGAAAAATACGAACAAAGACTTTGCGTAGGCGGATACAGTTAGCATATAGATGATCTGACATTCAAGAAACAGTCAAAAAGGAGATGAAAGATTAACTTTCAGTGAGAAACAACCAATCAGAAAACTGTGTTTTTCTGCTAACAATAATATATAATAATGTACATGAAAAGCTATAAATACGTGTTGATTTCTTTAATACACGATCTGTTGCTTGGCCCTTGTCTTCTGTTGTTAAAATATCGTCTTCTACTGTGATCAATCATGACAAGCTAATGTTTTCATGAAGAGGAGAAGAAGCCAATAGTCAAATCATTAATTCTTACTGAAATTACTGCGCATAAAATTACAATATGTTCTTTCTGATATCAGGATATCAGGGAGTGATAAACAGCCTTTATCCTGTATCTCATCACTGGACTTGATTCTACGTAGGTTTAGAGGCTAAGGGTGTTGACCTTCACGGATGATATGAGGTATACTAACGTAAGATCTAATACCCACAACTTCTTTCGTATTCATTCCGCGTAGACCAAAGGGAAAGAAAAACACCACAATTGATTGTCAACCAAATTATGAATTATATTTCGGAACCAAATTGGAGTGCGAGATGATTGCTTAATTAGCTAGGCATAGTGCATAAACGAACGAACATAACACGATGGCGTACCAAATGGCCTGGATGCTTGACCGGAAGCCTTCAGCTAAACAAGTTGTTCAGTGGTGAATGCTGTGGCCAATAATTCTGAGGAATAACCTACCGCTACATAAGTGATTATTATAAGTGTGATTATTTTACGCGATAAAATTGAGATCGATGTATTGGGAATACGATTAAAGTAAGTTCTGGGCGAATTTAAGTGGCATAATTTCTAACTGTTTGTTTAACAATTGATCCCACTACGAAACTCAGGTTTACTTTTGAATACATAAAAGGCAGAAGACTTAGTAAAGTTTGTCATAACAATAGCCGTCACATAATCTCTTAGCATGAACTTAAGTAACCAAATTATCAATGAATAAATTCACACAAAAGCTCATCAGTTAAGTTTTCACTGCTTTGGAGAAACGCACGGAGGCAGAGAAAAACTTGTAAGTAAATTAAATTGGGCGATGATGCGTGTGTAAGAAAGAAAATAGTTTAATGCAATATTAGTATAGTTTTTTTAGAATCTGGGTGATAATAATGAGGAAATATATCTGTGTTACAGGGAACCATCATGAAATATATCGCCAGTAGTCTCAAACCATTTATTCATAACACCCTAAAGATACCTACACCTTATTATAATATTAAGATCAACAATCAACGACTCTGTATGTACTGATGACACGCCTTCATCATATCACTCCTATCTCTTTCCGGATCTAATCCAACTACAGCTGAAACTGACCGATATGGAGCTTCATAACCAACCAGTCCGAGAATCTTTTTAAGACCTGGGACATGTGGGTAGAAAAATTGGGCTATTTTCAATCTTAACACGGGCAAAGTCGGAAACACTGCGCTATTTTCGTCAAAACGTAGGTTAAATGGGAAAAAGTGGGACTTGCATATAGGTTGACTTTTTGTGCTTACATAACACTGTATGCCTGACCAAATTATTACAGATCATACTTAGCCACCTATTCCGAGCCACCTTGGATCACTATTGAAATAAGGAGGCTATTAAGACGGCGAAAGAACTTATAGGACCAATTTGTTATGACAAGAAGGGAAAATCTCCAGAAAGACTACCGCAAAATTCGAAACCTCTGTAAGTGTGCGATTAACAAGAGTCGTATAGAGTACGAGAGACGACTAGTACTAGATTACGTTCATTATCCAAAAAGGCTTTACTCGTATATTAAACGTAGGACTAAAACTAGCAATGGTATACCGTCACTCATAACCGTTAGTGGAGAAGCGGCTGAGTCAGACGAAGGAAAGGCTGAAAACCTCTCTGAATACTTCTGTGACGTCTTCTCGTCTGATAGTACCACCCAGGGATATGGCGAGGTCACTGCCATCGCCACTCAGATGCCCTCAATGGTGGTAGAGCACACAAGGTTCTCAAACTACTGTTTAAACTGAAGCCAGGTTAATCACCTGGGCCGGATGGACTTCACCCTAAGCTGTTAATTTCCTTGGCGGATATAATATATATTCCGCTTATGGAGATTTTCCAAATGTATCTGACGCAGGCTAAGCTACCCAGGGACTGGAAGGATGCCATTATAAGCCCTATCTTCAAGGACAGGGATAAGCAATTGGTATCTAATTACAGGCCGGTAAGTCTGACATGCATTATTGCAAAGGTATTGGAAACTATTTTAAGGGATCAACTATTAGCTTATGTTGAAACACATGGCTTGTTGGCTGTGGAACAGCATGGATTTCGACCAGGACGATCCTGCTTGACAAACCTACTACTGGCTAGGGAAGACTGGGTTGAGGCCAGAGATAGGAACCATCTGTTGGACGTGGTTTTTATTGATCTTAGCAAGGCGTTCGACAAAGTATCCCACTTAGGTCTCCTTAGTAAACTTAAAGTTTTCGGACTAGACCAATGCCTATGTGAGTGGTTCAGAGATTACTTAATGGATAGAAGGCAGAAGGTTAGAGTTAACGGTGTTCTATCAGGATGGAAAGCAGTATCCAGTGGAGTGCCCCAGGGAACTGTATTAGGTCCCTTGCTATTCCTATTATACGTTAACGAATTACCAGGGATTCTTTCTTCATCTTCATTATTATTTGAAGATGACATTGAGATATGGAAAACTGTAAATAATAACGAGGATAGGTCGGCCCTATAAACTGATTTAGATAAATTAGCTGAGTGGTCAAGCCTATGGAGTTTGGAAATGAATGCTAGGAAAAGCACGGTAATGCACTTAGGTCAGAAGTGTAGAGTCCTCAAAAATAAACTTATCCAAATTTTACTACTATGTAAGAAATGAACATATTGTACACTACTTTGTTTTAACCATAAACTCTGTACTTTGAACCTTACCTCTGGTTTTGAATAAATATATAGTTCTGCCTGCGACTCTCCGTCTTCTCCAACATCTCAACTGCCGTCGATCAATTTTAGTCACCTGCTTTCTATCTCAAATTTTTGCAGGAGCACCGTAGTTTCTTCCTAAGTACTTTGGTCGACCTCCGGCAACGTCAACATTGGAGAATTAGTACTGGAGCAGTCTTCCCGCAGCGCCTCCGGAGTCTATTACGTTTATTGTGGACTTTGGATCTTTGTAAACCCAAGTAACCAAACTTTAATACAATCTTCCCGTAACTAAACTGATTTGGTACTTTATTTTCAATTTGAATTTGGGTAACTAAGCTAACAGAGTAAAAGGTCCACCACAGAAGTCTTATACGTAGTACTCCCTAGGGGACGCAGAACTACCTGATGTTAAAGAACAGAAGGACCTAGGAATCATTGTCAGCAACGATTTGAAAACAACTGCAAATTGCAATGCAGCCGCAGCTAAAGCTTTTCGAATGCTATGGGCAATTCGAAGGGCTTTCAAACGATTAGACGAGGGCATGTTCCAAATACTCTACGCAACATATGTCAGGCCTCATCTAGAATACTGCATACAAGCGACGAGTCCATGCTTCAAAAAGGAGGCACATATTCTGGAAAGAGTACAGAGAGTAGGAACAAAATTAGTTAGTGGTATCTCACACCTTCCTTATGATAAGAGGATGGAGCATTTAAATCTCTTCCCGTTGTCATACCGAAGGAAGAGAGGCGACTTAATTTTAGCATACCGTATACTTAAGGGTGATTTAGGAACTGACCTTTCTAACCTTTTCTCCCCTTCTAGGATACATTTACGGGGTCACCGCAAAAAGGTGCTCAAACCGAGGACGATTAAAATACGTGCAGAATTTAGATTCTCTCACAGAGTGGTCAACGATTGGAACTCCTTACCTGATCCAGTAGTATCAGCTCCATCGGTGAACGCTTTCAAAGAGAAGTTAGATCTCTGCAGAGATATACTTTGCAAGGATTAACACAGGCCACAAGAGCCTTCTATCCTTATCATCTGAATCTGAATCTGACCATTTTGCCTTTCCGTACCTAGGGTAAAAGGGGCCTAGCTGGCATTTTTTAAAGTGCACTGCAGAACCTAGGACAGTGACTAGAAGTCTGTCCCAAGCATTATGCAGTGCGCCCAAAGTCAATGCTAACTGTGTAAACACGTGGGATGTATGAGTGAAATGTGAGAATGTGGAGGAAACATTCGTTGAAAAGATGGGTAATTTTCAACTTTCTGCACATGGGTAAGAGAGTGGGTAGTTTGAGTAAACTGGGGAAAGTGCGATACCACACTTGTAAAATAATTGCAATTTCTCGGGATCCCGAAAAATACTCCACCGAGCATTTTTTCGGGCGCAGTGCAGATTTTTTGGGGCAGACCTAGAGCAAATCGCAGACTTTTGGGGGCAGACTTCGGGACACTGTCCCATGTAAGTAGATCTACCGAAGGCTTTTTGCCCCAAAAAGTCTGCAATGCGCCTGAAAAAAATGCTAGCTGGGATGTCGACATGGGCAAACAGGAAAAGTGGTAATTATGGTCAAAGTGGATAACTTATGCAGCATTCTATCCACTTCTCTGCAGATGAAAATTTCCCGTTTAGCCCACTTTACCTTTGTGAATTCTCCGACATGGGATGATAGAATGGTGTTTATAAAAAGTAGGTGTTGAGCTTTATCTGTGTCTCTGATAATCAGAGTTAAAATAAATACTATGAACTACATTTCAATCGAGAAATTCCTTATTATATTTTAATGGTACATACAATAATAATTTGTCGCAACTGACCTTGAATTATTGAAAAAACTGTGTTACCTTTCCATAACATTACTATCCATTGATGAATAAAAACAAAGTGATGAACAAGCACTGGGTTTTGCCTATGAAGAAAATTTCATTTTATCGTCTTTTGATGGATATGCATTATTTGAGATGTGCAGAAGAATTTCCTCTTTTTTCTAATGTGTTGATTATATATTACTGACTCGCAGACAGTGGGTCTTATACACACTGGTGAATAATTCAGATTTGGAGGCCCCAGAAAGAGTATTTTGTGATCTATAGTTATTTTTACTCTACAGAAGACTAGGAACAGGATTTGTTGTTGAATGTGAAATGTGAGCGAACAATGTAATAAAAGATTTGTGATACGTGAATGTGAAAGTACATGGTTTGACACCTGTCAACGTCAAATATTAGTCTTTATTATTATTATTTATTATTATTATATCTTTTGATTCCTAAAGGAACATAGCTGCGCGTCTCCATTGCCTTTGGTTTTCTGCCAACTTTTTCACCCCGCTCCAAGTGTGCCCACATGCTCTCATCTCCTATTCACATGACCTCCTCCAAGCCACCCTTGGACGACCAACTTGCCGCTTCACTAGCCCATATCTTTTTTCGAAATAATCCTTATAAACCCCTATCCCTTTGCATTGCTAATTAAAATATTTATGTTCTAAGTAAACGGATAAACTTTAGGGCCGGAACTGTTTTTTAGCCATACTACGTTGCCGAAATCCACTGCCGAAACTTCTGGGAAAATAAATAAAGTCTCATGAGAAATACTATTTCTGTTCATAGTTTCAGTGGTTCAACTGTCCGGCAGGCTCACCATTAGCTTTACAAGTATTGAGAGACAAACTGTTGATCTGGCGATAGTGATGGTGAGGAATCTACTGGTTTTCTGGTTGCCTCTGTCAATGTAGTTGAAGATTGAACGATCGATTCCTGGTTGTTTGCTCAAAATTAACTTCCCCAATTTTCGCGGAGGCATCAATACGACAGTCATCGTCTCATCGGTTGCTGTTCAGAAAGAAGAGTGAGACATCGTCAGAAGTAACAATGATTTATTATTGTAATATTAGTTTTCAGACCTTAGTTTGCTTAGTTCGTTTATTCCTTTTATATGTTGGTGTAACAATAAAGAAATAACAAGCAGCAGATCGGTGTTTTGGTTTTTGCGTCCGATATTACTAAGCGTTTCTGAAACTCAAAGGAACAGCGTGGGCCCGAGCGTAGCGAGAGCTGGGCATTAACGGTTTATGAGACGAGATTGACAGCCTCTCTTTCGACACATTTCAACAAAATACGTGAAATGTCGATACACTGTCAAAGAAGTGATGTTCTTATCGGTTTCACTTAGAATAATACCAAATCATCTTCTGGAAACCTCTCACTTGTTATAGGCACTTCTTTTAATCTTCATAAGGTTTGTATTACCCCTTTATTGTGAGAGACACTACATCTTCGGTTGGCTCGAAGCCCAGTGGCAACAATAGATAGGACTCGAATACTCATGCTTTACGCTGACTGTTACTGCTCGCCAGTTTTTAGAAAATTGTATCCCCGAGACCATGAAATAGACGACAGACGTATTTTCAATGGTACGCGTTCAAACTTACATTACAAAAATAAAACTTAGACCCATTCCAAAAAGCCTGCTCATCGCTGGTGACTACTGGATACCAATCATCTATACTTATCGTCAGTTTAGTTGCAAAAAATATTTTGTCTAAACAACCTTGCTTTTTAGTTTGATTGGGCACGTCGTTCAATACTTGCATGTGACTCGGCTTCCTAAGCGGCGTCTAACAAATATTTGTCGGACAGATATGTAGACTGTTCAGCAGATAGATGTGATAGAGTTTCAAACTAACAGAGTGGACAAAGTGATACTTTTGCATTGCTTATATCCTTGCGATTACTTCAAGTTGTTGCATCTTCTGCTTAAGCTGACTTATCGGAAAAAACAAAATTTATCAGCCCAGTCCTGAATGTGATGAGGGTAAAGAGGTGCTCGAGTGGTCCCAAAAGGGTAATCAGCTTCTTTTGGAATATGTGGGGCATAAGCTTTTCAAACTATTAAATAATAGAGACATATTTTGCATGGATTTGGAAATTAGCGAACATGCATTGATCGACAAATAAAGCTAATCTACAGAGCACTTAGGGTGAAGCTTTCATTATTTTAACAAAGTCATCTGATTCAGTTAATTTTAAAATTTCTGCGGCCATTAACTTAGCATGCTAATCGCAACTTCTAAGGTTCTACTAGGAAGCACAGGCCCGATGAAGTTAATTTTAGAGAGTATCAAAATAAGTTTGTCCATTCGGTTAAATCTCAGCCGTTTTGATTTCAACGGCCAGCTTGTTTACCCGTGCTAGCTGGAAAAGATTGTGGACGATTCGGTCTTCAAAGAACAGAAGTACAGCTGCGTATCGTAGTTTGACTGTTTCTCGATACTGTCTTCATACCATCGTCAACAAATGCATCCTTGAACAGCCATATAGGAGTTTAATATCACAGTCCCTATTTTGGGAGGTGTTAGGAGTGAAATGACCACCGGGTTACGTGGGCCAGGCTTAAGATTCAGCAGGTAGTATGGCCAAAGTTCAGATATGGCAGGATAGGCAGTCAAACAACAACAGTCAGCGTTATTTCCAGTTAGATCCGACAGGAAAAACAGCTCGTTTCTGTACAGGTGGCCTAAATAACTGGTTTCATAATTTGGGGAACCCACGTGATTCATGCTGACTCAGCTCCTTCTTGCTGTCATCAAATCGTCATCATCATTATCCAGTTCTTGCCATGTTACATCGTCATGTTTACTGCTACCGAATGCACGGAGGCGATAATTCTGCTGAGTTACAACATGTGTTGCCTTCACTGCCACTTATTTTCATATTCTGGAAGCTACTTCAAATCAACCCAATGAAAGTATATAGGCTGATAGTATGAAAATACTGCTAGATAATAGGTGTAACCAGAGAGTAAGAAATAATCCAGACAAGTCTCAATCAACTTTGATTTTGCGATCATTGTTTATTATGTAACTGTCGTAAGCTTTTGCCTAGTATTCATTTTTAATGGGCACTCGATATTTTATATAATTACTGTACATTTCATGGCACGCTCGGCACGTCATGGTTTATCTTATCACCTTACTTTTGCCCCGCAAAAGCTAGTTATCTAAGCCATAGCAAATTGCATCCATATTAATGCCTAAGTTGTTGCCACGCGCTAACATGCAAAAGTACGTCGCACTCACTAAACGATGGTTAATTAGAACCTTGAATGAGCATCAGCAAGTTAGATTACACCAATAAAACATGCAGCATCAGCCCTGGACCAAAAAGTCATTTTCCTATCTTGATGAATATTTGAGATACTTTCCACGCTTGTAACCTGCTTTCGTCAAGCAGTTAGTTGACAAATACATCCCTTATTTGTAAAACTGTATTTATCTGAATTTTAGTCGTACGTTATAAGTACTTTATTGATTTTGTTGCTAATGTGAAACTCATAACATGGCAAGCTCATTATTTTAGTGGTTGGCATTCTTCGTGGGTTTATTGGAAGTCTTGTATCTTTTCTAGAATCCAGTAAGTCAGAATGATTATATCCACCTTTCTATCCATTCATGCGTGCAGAAGTTGAGTTGTCAAGCTAGCCACCAAATACTTCGAACAAGAAATGCCTCATCAACTAATTCAGCATCAGTGGCAACGCCACTGACAAACAGCATCATAGGTATTGTCATATCGAAACAGTCACGAATTATGATGGTTGCTTCTCACAAAATTCCAAACACATATTCTGGTGCTGTTGTTGGCAGGCCTGTCACTGCTTCTGGTTGTCTGTTTGACCAATTCAGCTGCTCCATGAATGACCTGGGTAATGTAAAAGTTGTATTAAAACAATCTTCACGTTCAGCAGTAGTACGGCGATCTAGTTATTCCACCGCATAAGTCTGCAATTTAGCAGCCGAGGAAGTCCCAGCGCAACGGTCATTCTGTTGCAACTACTGCAGTACGGACAGCCATGATAAGAATGGATCGGAGACAAGACTTAGGAGTTGTTTTCCTTGTAGTTTCAACACATGCCCTAGAAGCTGGTCCAGCGATGTTGCAGCTTTCTTGTTGATTATCCCATGGTGTAATGATCTCATCTAAAGTCAACACGACTAATATGTAAACTAAGCCAAATCATATTAGGGACTAAATGCTATTTTCTGTCTAGTCCAGCGCCTCTATATTTCATTTTCCACAGCAGCCTCAGAAACTGGCTCGGAAATTATTCAGGCCAGTTTACTGTCAGTGCTATAGATATACAAGGCTAAGTCACTTTATAAACACCAAGAATAACCAGGGATAATGACTTATTATTAATACCTTGAGTTCCGAGTGGAATGTAGGGCTTCAAAAACACATTATACTTTTGTTCCATCTTCGATCATCCTCTTCAGCTTCGGCCACTATTACCAACAATCTCTCATCTTTTCCTTCACAGAAAACGATCTCATCCATGCCACCCTCACAATGACGACCCACCCATTGCTTTCAGTTCGGATTTTATTCGAGCGATAGCCTGCATTGGGCGTGATGCCATTCGATGTTCTCCTCAATGTATGCCTGATCAGTCCATCTCTATTTCCTCTTATACATGTGTTGAGCGATCGACTCTCGCCTGTTGGTTTGTTTACAGTCAGAATTTCTTGGTGGTAATTGTCTCTGGTCATCTGATCTTCGGTATGCAGCCAGCGAGGGCAGCTATTGATGAACGTTTGCATCCGCCTGTTGGAAATGCTTTTCATGACAGGCAAATTCGTGATCCGTAAAGAAGAAATGACTGACTTGACATTGGTGTTGAATAAAATCCGAATCTTGTTGTTTATGCCTGCTGGCTGAGAGAAGTAGAATATTTCCTAACTGATTTCAGGCTGATGAAGGCGTATCTCGCCTTTCCGATTCTGGCTGGCTGTTTTTGACATCTTCATCCCTTCCGACTGCCTGTGGTTGAAACGATGCCTCCCAGCCACATAAATGAAGGAAGTAACCTCTATTAAATCTCTCCAGTTGATGGTGATTGGTGTTTCTTGCTGTTGCTGATGGTTGGTTGATTGTTCTTCTTAATCACTTCCGTCTTTTCTCTGTTCACCGCGTGGAGTCAATACTGCCTTCTCTGCCTGCTTCTCCAGCCAGTTTGTTAGTTATTGCCTGGAAGCCTTCGAGTTTGTGTGACATTAAACATAAATAATCCACACGTGAAATCAAGATCTTCAAGAGCTCTCTTATCGGGGGATGCAGCGTATTCCTTTCTTCTCACTCCCAACTCATATTCTGACGCATAATCCAGTCTACCACAGTCAGGAATATCATCAGGCAGCTATTCAGCCTTGTTTTACTCCTGTATTCACTTCAGACACTTCTTCGCTGAGTTCTTCGTTGCAGGTCTCCCAAATTACTTCTCGGCCAGCTCTGTCGAAAGCCCTTTCGTATTGGGTGAAGGTGAGGTAGAGTTTTGACCGCCACTCTATGCTATGTTCGATGGTGATTTGTAAACTCGATATTTTATCAACATATGATTGACATTTCCTGAATGTATCTTGTCCTGGGCGGAGTTCTGTACCCACCGCATTTTTATTTTTCTCCGGGATGGCGCGAATTAATATTTTAATTGGCGAGGACATGAGCACTATTCCACGCCATTTCTCACAGAGTGAGGAGTAAGTCGCCCTTCTTTGGTAGTTTAACAAGGTGGCCTCTCTTGCAATATTTGTACCTAGCGACACCACAGAACATCAAAACCCTAGTTTGCATGTCTTGGTTAAACTCATGTTCTATGGAACACTACCCTCATCAGATGCTGAAATGTTTTCTCTTCTTTAATATCAGTTAAGAACTAGATTCCTGACAGAAATACTCACGTTCCCATACTGTCTAAATAGCAATATGTTTTCATTTATTGGAGATACATTCGAGTACAGTTAGTCATGTTTCTCTTCAAAAGCCTTTTAGTCACCTGGATGTTACCCATTTACACGTTACCACCCTTATAAACTACGTACTTGAACAAATGGGCAGAAAGTTAATATCAATTGTGATCAGTATTACATTTCAGAAGGACCATCTATTATACCCTTCCTGTCCAAATGCACACTGATATCAAGCCAAGTTGATGCCATCTGACGGCCAGAAGACCGGTATCCTGAAATTCCATGTGACAATGTTAATTCACCTACGGCTATGCAATTTTAACTATGAACTTCATCAAAATGGACATAATCACTGAAAAATTCAGTTTATTGTCTCATTTACAACATGATTTATATGATGCGCCAGGAAAAATTTCATTAATTCAGGATGAAAACAAAAAGCTTAAAAAGCTCACACACTCCTCAGAACAGATATCCAACGTGCGTCTTTTTGTTTATTCACCACCTGAATCTCATAGAATAACTGACACTACATTAACAGTTGCTAGTAGTCAATTTATAACCTGAAAATCAAAAACCACCCATTAATATCGGACCCCTTAGGCTACCCAGAAAAGTATAAGTCATTTCAATGTATAACTTACCTTATTTCATACCTTCCTTCGTAATTATTTATATGGGATATCAAAACGTTTCGGGCACGCTGCAGAGACTTTGGAGCAGACTGCAGATAACTATTTCACGTCCTACTATGCACCCAAAGAAAATTCTGGCTGAGAATACGAACATATCACAGGACAATATTGCTCCTTTTTCGACTACAGGAGCATAAAACTAACAAAATATTCTATATTTTCAGGCAAAGTTAAACTTTCGACAACACTAACAACCAATCAGCAAATGACCTTGAACGAACTAATCACATTAAAGAGGCATTTATGATAAATGGAAACGTATATTTATAGAAAAAAGCATGAAACGGTGACAGGGGGTATCTTTCCCTAACATGTGAGAGAAACATCTCCCGGTTAAGCATAGAGCTGTCAATAGAAAAAACACATCGCATTCTGCACATATATTCATCTAAATGACAATAAATGAGATCCTTTTGAGATCCACTTATAGCCCTTATCATATTTTTCAACCTGCCCCAAAATCCTTCAATAGAATTCGTATGTGTCCTCGTAACGGGATCCACAAAATCACTTGAATGTTTGACTCTATGATGAATCTATCCAAGACATGACAGGGAATGGTAACCTTTCAATTCGGCCGTGTGTATTATTGATCCCCATTTTACAAGTCTGGTAATAATAGGTATTAGAGTAGTCGCCTTTCTATCTGCTATTCTTTCCACGAATCCTTTTCGGTAGGAGGTGTCGTATAAATCTATTACCCAAATATTGTTCGCTCGCTGGCGACCGTGGTTGTATTTCTTTTTCACCAACACAGTTTCATCGACGTGCAATACAACGTCTTCTCCACCCAACAGAGAACAGATTTTCTCCATTTTCCAAGAAACAATACCTCTGCAATGCTGATACCATTGAACTGTTGAAACGAAGCTATTCTCCGTCTCAGCAGCTGCGGCTGTCACTGGCTGTTTCAATACCCAGTAGCTGCAGATATACAAAATTTGCGTCAAGGAGAGGTGTGACCTTGCAAAAAAAGTTCCTACGAAATATTAAAATTATCAGCTTACCCTCTCTAACGGTAACTCGCTTCAAACATATTGCACAGTGATGGGCAAATCCCTCAGTTGACCTGCTAAAGCTTTTTATAGTCATGACACTACCACACGAAAAAGTTCGCTTCTAAAGGAGCAACCGTAAATCCAGGCGATACTGGAAAACAGTCCTCCTCGAATCGAAACCGTAACCTATTTAGGGCACACATTTGAAGTGAATCAAGCGCTTTACAACACTGAACTAACGTTCATGAATAGCATTGGATGATTCAACGTCGTTCGCTCATTGGTAATTAGTGGTGCTTAAAGTTGAACTTAGCCCATTTTCACAAAATTAGACGATTATAATGACTCAATAGGCATGAATACGACATTCCATTCTATGCACGAAAATACATCACGATAGCCGTTATCCCCACCTTTCAATAACAACACTGAAATTTTGAAATGATGACCTTGGTGTGTGTATATTAAAAATAATTGATGTAGATAAACAAAAAAGCTGATTGAATACTTGAACATGAATATTGAATGATTAATTTACATCATTATTGATGAAAACTAGTGAGTTTTTATTGAAAGAAAAGAGATGAATAAAAAAAATAAAAGAGGGACTATTCACAACATATAAATGTAAGTAATTTTAAGCAGGATATCTTATGCAATAAACAAATGAGCAGTAGACGACAATCTGTAGTGAGTTATTACAGATTTTCATGGATAAGCATAACTAAATTCAGTCAATATGGGTGGATGAAAAATGACATTAAAGTTTATTAATGGTTATGAAATACGCACGCAGGCACGCACGCAAATAACATGTTTATTCATGAAAAGACGAATGAATAGATTTAAATAATAATAATTTGTTCTTCTTAGTCAACTGCAACCACACCCTAAAACAATTAGATTATGCAGTCGATGCATTTGTAATTCACGATTTGTGTCTAAGTAGAGAACAGGCATGCTAGCCAAATGTGTTGGATGACAGCAAGATTGTATTTCATCGGGTTGTATATTGCCGAATTGTGATAAGTTTCTACGTAACAGGATATCCATGACGTCATAATGTAGACTTTTTGCTGATGTGACTGAAATTAGTAATAATAAGGAGAAATATGAGAAACTTATGAGAAACTAGAGGTAATTAAATGCCTAATTTAAACATTATTTTGGTTGATGGTGACTATCAGCGGAATCCTAGATGAGAATTTCCTACTATTCAGGAGTGATCATCTGGATGTAATTACATTCTCAGCGAATGATGGTGTTTACCCTAAAACCGATACCCTAAACTCAATTTTTCAAATGTCGAAGGGTTATTTATTGGGCTCCAAAAGCCAGTGAACTTTGACCATTGCTTTTGTTGATTGACAAATTTAATTTTTTGATATTAGATGGTTGGAGGGAATTTCAAGGAAGCTTCGCCTGACCTAGGTTTCGTTTTATTTGCCACTCACCAGTCAATAAGGTGTATCTGCAGCCATCTTGGAGGACTCATTTCCCTTCTGCGAGTCGAATCCGCGAGCTATTCGGGCTCGCAACTGACCTCCTATAGGACTGTATTGGATACCTTGATTGGACAGTGGTAACTAGTGTGGTATGTCTAGCCCGAATAGCTCAATAGTAACGTCTCTGGCTGACTGCAGCACTCACTGGGCGACGCGGGTTCGAATTTCAGAAGGGACATGAATTCCTTCAAGGCGGTTGCAGATACGCTTTGTTTACTGATGAGTGCCAGCTAGAACGAAGCCTATGTCAGGCAAAGATTTCTTCTGATTGCCCTCACCCATCTAATATCGTCAAATCAGTGTGCGCCATGGTGGCTAGCTACCTAGAATGGTGGCCACTTTGCGAACCTGAATGATAGAATTCAGTCTGCACCAAACACATAGTAGGGCTAGACACATCACACTAGTTACTAGTGTCCAATCAAAGTTAATTTCATTGGACAAGTGTTAGTGTACGACCATCTATGTTGTGCTAGCTGGAAAATTCAATTATGTATCAGTATTTATTATTTTAAAACAGAATCATTAGCAATAACTTCAGGATTTCTATTTCACAACGAGCGAAACAACCTTTTGGTGTTTACATCACTGCCATCTGGCTGGCTAGTTAACAAGCACTACTGGCTGTTGTGAGTGGCCTTCAACTATTCAAATCAAACAATCAATCAATAAGTAATGTATATAGGGAGGCAGGGGCATTAAAAGCTGTATTTACAGCCCTTTATTTATTCCTTTACGTTCCCAGAGGAACATATGGCTTCAAGCATCAAGTCTGAAGTTTCGGTAGTAGTGATGTTTAGTTTTACGGAATGGGGCTGCTAGCCTCATGCCCAACCTTCCTTTTCTGCTAGTCTTATTACTGGCTTAGCAAGGTAAAAGAGTGCGTCGGTTAGGGATCAAGTCCTGAACCACATGAGGTTTAGTTGGCGAGCATTCTAATGCTGTGCCGTATTCACATCCCTATGGACTAATATTTCAATTAGACAGAAACTATGTGGAAAAATTTACCAGTGATGACGATTTCGGTGGAAAGTTAGTCGAAATTTTTTGATTTCAAACGCCTTCGAGTGCGTCGATGGCACAGTAGTTAGGACTCTCGCCGACCATGCACATGGTCCGAGGTTCGATCCCATGCCGACGCACACCTGGTATCTATGGTCGGCCTGCAAAATTTGGGCTACCGATATCCCTGCTGAAAATTCCGTACTTGTACCAAAAATACAGTGTGGAATCAAGCTGTAATCAAAAAAAGTAATAATAATAATCGGCGGCATATTTTCAAAGGTGTCCTGTTCGAAACCTTATGACTGGTCGCTTGACTGCGTCATCTTAGTTAAAAGGTTGACGAATCATTCTTGTTCTGTTATTCTTGGTGAATTTTGTTAGACCTTGTTAAAAGTAACTTTATTTGAAGGGATAGTAGTGATTGCATGCCCACATTCAGCATCAAATATCTCTCATCTCAACATCAGTTTCTCTTTGATTCTCCTCTGCTGGTCATCTCACCATATCCTGGTGATTTCTAACAAAATTATTCATCTCACTTATTACGTGAAGAAGTTGAGAATTTCAGGCATCATAACTTAACCTCTTTTCTTACAATTTATTATTTCATGTGTTCTGCGCATTCTCTTTGATTGCTCGCCATTATTCTTCCGTGGATTTCTCAAAAAAAGACTATGTCATATTACTTGGAATAGTGAAGGCTGTAAGTAGGCAGGGTTAGTGGGTGTATGTGCCTTTGACTCGGCTAACTGACATTGTCGTTGTTGATTGATAGGCACTTGAATTCACTACTTGCAAGCAGTTATTGGGCTAAAGTTGTCTTGTCTGATACTTATTCTCAACTCTTGCCTTGTATAACTTCGGGGAGTAGAACCAGAAGAAACTGAATAAGAAGCATTTACGCTTGTGCAGCCACTAAATATAAAAATTCTACCCATATTACTATATTTAGCACGGATGGTTTTGTCTGAAGACGGAGTCAGATGTGAGGAAAGAACTTATAAACTTTTTAAATCAGTAAGTGAACTGCAAAGTATAAGCAAAGATTCTCATTGCATGTATTATCTATGATACTATCTACTTATACTTCATTATGTTTCCACCAACATTCTGTTTAAAGTGGTTTCATTATTAATATTATTATTACTATTTTAAATTTTATGTATTCACATATATATTTATATTTATAAAAGGTGCTAAATTGTTACAGTATGTATAGAAACACTGAAAATTCCATCCTATGTATTTTATTATTCTTATTGTTCCCTTGGGTTCCTAGTGGAACATAGGGCTTCAACAACACATTTCCACTTTGTCCTATTTTCTACTGTCCTCTTCAACTGGCTGGGTGCACGACTGATTATAATCTCTCATCTGCTCCTCGACAACACACGATCTCTTCAATGTCACTCTCACCACTGACGGCACACCCATCGCTTTCCATTGGAACTCCTCTCAAGCAATGGCCCGCATTGCGTGCGACCTCATTCAGTGGCCTCCTCACTGTATATCCGATCAGTTCATCTCCACTTTTCTCGTACATATTTGTTAAGCGATCGGCTCTCCTCTGTTGGTTTGTTCCCAACCAGAGTTTATTGGTAATTATTCTTTCTGGTTGGTATAGAGCCTGCAAACATAGCTGTTGATGAAAGTCTGCAATGACCTGTTGGAAATCCTTTTCGTGACTCACGTGGAGTGCAAGTTTCTAACCCGTATTAGAAGGACCGATTTCACACCGGTGTTGGGAAATGCCAATCTTATTCTTTATGCTGAGTGAAGCAGATGATTTCAATACTTGTTTTCAGAGTGATGAAGGTGTATTTTGCCTTTCCAATTCTCAATAACTCTGACATCTTCATCCGTTCTGACTGTCTGTAGTTGAAAAGATGCTTCTGCCTAGATAAGGGAAGGAGGTAATCTATGTTAAATCTTTCCCGCTGATGGTGATTGGTGCTGGTTGTTGTAGTTGTTGTTGTTGTTGCCGCTGTCGGTTGACTGGTTGTTTGGTTGGTTATCTTCTTCCCTTCCATCTTCTCTTCGTATATTAGGAGTCCCGTCTTCGCTGCCTCTTCAGCTGTTTTGAGTAATTATTACTACTGTTTAGAATGAAGTGATTATTATTATGAGCAAACGGCTGCCTATAAATGTATATATAATATTATGAATTAAAAGTCAATCTGAACGAAGAATATTCTTTTCAATACATCCTTCTCCTCTTCAGGTTTTTACAATTATAAAATATAATATTTGTGATCGTTATAATAAAGATAGCCAGTTATGCGGGTTCGAGTACATTTACCAGCTTGGTTCAGCGAGGAGGGCGGGGAAATCAAGGGCATAAAAAGCTCGATCCTGTCACACTTGGTGGATACTGGACATCGTATCGATGTCAACACAGCTTTCAGGGTTATATACCGAATTCCGAAGTCGTTATCACGTACAGTTCACTTACATCTCCTACACCCATAGCTGAAGCTGTTGCAATAAGATCGACTAAACCGGAACTTTGTATCCTAAAAGAACACGTCCAGGCGCTGTCCCCACTGTGGCCAAACTTGGATTGATGATTCTTCTTCTCACACCAAGAGTGCTCCTTCCCCTTAACCCTCTTGGTTTTTTGTAACTTTGCTTATTATTACAAATATTATTATTACAATTATTATTCGTCATAATTTATGCCATTTATGCAAACACTCCCTCAATACTATCGAATTTTTCATTTATACGGACTTATTATTATTAGTGATATTATCTGCTTTCTCAATATATGCCTTCACCTGTTTCATTTAACATATTCGTTATTTCATTGTGAACCTCTCATTGCAGTCTTACTATCTCCTTCTGTTTAATGCATTCCACTTTGTACTAGCCACTCACCTGACACCTTCTATAACCTTTAAGTGACTTGTCAATTTTCCTACCCCACACTCTACAAATCTATTATGACAACTAATCACCACCATTGTCCCCAATGTCACCGATATATTTTGTAATCGATTTCAGCCTAGCACGACGACGTTTATCACACAAATACTATTTATTTTGACACCCCCATGATGAATCTGTTATTCTACGTTAAAAATGTATCCGCCGCATAATTGGCCTTTATTGTAACGATCACAAATATTCTATTTCATAATTGTAAGAACCTGAAGAGGAGAAGGATGTATTGAAAAGAATATTCTTCGTTCAGATTGACTTTTAATTCATGCAATATGGGAATATTTCACACTATCAAATGACATATAATATTGTTCTTTTAAAACCAGCCTGTTTAATGAATCATAATTTTGTCATCGTTACATTCACAGATGAGGATTAAAACAATCGCCTAATGAAAGAAATCAGCATCATCATCAAGGTCATCATCAATGACTCACTTTTACATGATCCAAGACAATAATTTAATTGAAAAGCTTTCGGTTGTATAATCCAATTATCCCAGCCAATATCAGCAAATTTTACAGACAATGGTTGTGTACAACAACCAAAATGATGTCCAGTAGAATGACAAACATTCGACAGTGTTTCATCACCATCTGCTAGGGAAGAACGTTTCTGTCTGTATACACGTGGATGATACCTAATTTCAACGACAACCTACAAAAAAATGTGGGAAAAATGAAACAATCAAACAAACATGAATTATATATTAAAGTTAAACTTTCATACAGATCTAAGGTTTTTGCTGATGCAAAGTAGGCTTTCATCAACTGATGCTACCAGTGAAAAACTGAAGGTCAGATAGCCATAAAATACAAGTAATAAGGAATTCTAGTGATGAACTAGCCGACGAGCTGTATAGCCTAACAAATATGGCGGGATAAAATTAGTTAGAGTGAAGAATTGTGGTTTTAATAAATTCATCTTCTTCATGCTCTACTATTAATTATAAATTCAACTGTTGGTTTGCAGGGATTTGATTGGTTTCAGGATTTCATCATGAGCTGACATTAGTTAGAGAACCATTGGAAAACCAGCAGTAGAGTACTGGGCAGCTGTTTCGTCCTAGTTTGGGACTCTTCAGCAGTACGCACCCGCCGGGATTCGAACCCAGGACCTTCCGGATACAAGGCGAGCTCGTATACCATTAGGCCACTGGGACCCGATCCAATGGTCCTTGAATTCTAACTTCTGCCAATTCACGACGAGCTCGCCTTGTAACCGGAAGGTCCTGGGTTCGAATCCCGGCGGGTGCGTACTGCTTAAGAGTCCCAAACTAGGACGAAACAGCTGCCCAGTACTCCACTGCTGGTTTTTCAATGGTTCTCTAACTAATGTCAGCTCATGATGATATCCTGAAATTATAAATCCATTAATTTAAGTATACGATAGCCTACCAGCCAGTGAAGGCTGGGAATGGTACAATAGTCAGTTGGTTATGAATATATGCATGGTGAACAGTAATGGCGAGCTAACTACGGCGATGGCCACATTGGGAACCTGACTGATAGAATTTGGTCTGCATCAACAAAACAAAAGACTAGACACATTACACTAGTTTCTGACTAGTGTCCAATCAAAGTATCCACTACAGTCCTACAGGGGGTCAATCGCCAGCCCGAATAGCTCAGTGGTAATGTCACTGACTGACTGTAGTACTCACTGGGTAGTGAAGTGGGTTCGAATCTCAGTAGGGACATCAGTTCCTTTAAGGTGATTGTGGATACGCCTTGTTGACTGCTGAGTACCGCGGAGCACGAAACCTAGGTGGTGACCAAGGCTTCCTTCCAATTGACTTCAACCATCTAATACCAACAATTTATGCACATTAGAAATCGGTTGAAAGCTCTGGACTTAGGTTTTGTGCTTGTTTGGCATTCTTTAGCAAGGCTTATCTGCAATCTTGAAGGATAGTGTTCACACTATAAACTACACTGTTAGAATTCAGCCTGAATCAAGACCAAGGACTACACTCATGACATTAGGTACTACCTAGTCTCCAATGAAAAAATAATTCATGACTGAAAGGAAACTGTGTACTGCTCTCTGGCCCTCACTTATTTTTTCAGCTGATAATCATCACTCCATGATTACAAAGGCTTTCAGAAGGTTTGTTGTCCTCATGAACAACAAATCATTTAAGATAATGACTGATTTTAAATGCTGATTAGCATCACAAATTGGCATCAGTCAGACACAACTAGTCAAAACCAAGATGGAATAGACAGTCGTTTCCTCTTAGTTTGAAACCCTGAAAGAGCGTGTACCCAAGAACCGACTGGGGGATTAAACCTAAGAAATTCTGGTTACGATGTTATCCTCTTGACCTTATACCGTTATATGATATGCAACGATTCCCTAAATGTTGTCAGTTCGTGATGAATTATAAGCAGAAAGTAGCAAGAATATTCTGTGCAACATAACAGTAAATTCAGAGATGAAAATATTCTTTATCGATGAAATCATCTTCAGAGGCTGCATGTACAATCGCATTTATATTTGCCAAAAGTGTTTAGTAGTCCGTTACTGAGTAATAAGATGGTTGATATAATTGATATACTTACTCAGAAGTGGCTCAAGAAGTAAAAATAAAAGTTACGAATTGCGTAACACTCAACTGCACACTGGAAGAAAGCGTTAGAAATTTGATAAGGTTAAAATTACTCTTGAATGAGAATAAAGGTGGTAGTTGAGTGTCAATTTAACAGGTGTGAAGAGGGTGAGAAAAATGTACAAAAAAAGTATGTGAGAGGGATAATAGTGAATTAATTCTTAAAAATAAAAATAAAAGAGCTTACAGAGAACGACCAGTGAAGAGGTTAAGACCATGGTAGAATAAGAGACTGGACAAACTTTTTCTGTATACAGAGTACGGGGTTGTATTGGCGAATCGCCAACTCCTCCGCCATACCTGAGTGCCCAAACCTGACGCCTTTGTACCATTCGGTCTTATCGTGTAGATAATCTTAAAGACGACTCTGGATGAGCCATGTGGCTTGAGTTCACCAACTGCTTGACACTTGAGCTAGTAACTGTCTTGCATAGCTCTTTTGCTAACCATGCCGGATGATGTTCAGAGATGCATTTGTCAAGTGTGCACTTTATGCAGCCAATATACCTAAATCCCACGGAAAAAAAATGAATTTATATGCACACACATAGAAGTGGCTCAGACTGACAGCAGTTTATCCTTCACATATCCATTGATCATTAGTCCAGTGTAAAATCTAATCCATAGTCCAGCCGAAAAGAAAATTTTTGTCAGTGATATGGCTAAACGGTTCTTCTGAATATCAGTTGCAGTGTCAACTTAAAATTCGGTGTTTATAAATAGCAGTTTTTCGGCGCCGTCTAGGTTCTTCGGGTTTTTCGCTTTACTTTCATGTTTTTCTCGATGAATCTTAAAGGATATCCATGAATAGTGGTCAGAGTCTCCTCAGTCCACAGTCAGTTGCATTACGTATGCCAAGCCATCGCCTCCCTCGACGAGCAATGTTAGCGGATATAGGGTCAGGCTGGAAAAAAGCTAGCGGCGGTCAAACAAAAACTTGGCACCAGTCAATGAAATCCACAACAGTTAGTCTAAGCCACGTAGGAAGGTGTAGATGTCCTGACTGGTTGGGGTCCTCGGGACGGTAAAAATCTATGGTTGGGAACAATTGGTGACATGGCTCAAAATCGTTCTCAGTGGCGCAGATGCATCCACTCCTTGTGACATATGATCTCCAATGAAACTGTTTTGTTCTTCGTTATTACTCCTTTGTCTCACACCTCTGCTCACTGTTTCTATTATGCTTTTCTTGTACTTTCTTCTCTTGCTTCGCGTGCTACACATGTGTGGCGACTTGAACTTCCACACATTTGTGCAAAGTTCTATGTCAAAAACAGACAGACAGACAGCTGCATTTAGGTTGAGTATTACGCAGTTTATAACATCTCCCTGTTAGTCAATAATGGACTGTTATACATTTTTGGTGAATATAAATAGGACTGTACAGCCTGTGAAGATGATTTCATCGATAAAGAAAATGTTTTCATCGAATCGTCTTTTATTTTCTTCATGACTTAATGAGTATTTTTGGTGATCTCCCTAAAACTATAGATTTTGATAATAGTTCTGTTATTCACTTAACAAACTTGTCTATAGTGATACTGTTCTAGTGACCAAAATTTCTGTAGATTCAGAGATATATACGACATGTGTCAATGACGTGTCCAATATGGCGCTAATGCAAAACATTTCTACCTAAATTGTGTCAATGAAGTCTATAAAACTTAGTCATCAGACTAAGGGATACAAGAATTCTTTATGCTCCAAGTATTACGTTTATTAATTATCATCCCAGTTAAGTAGATGACATTCAGATTTTGAAGACCAGTGTCAAGACAGTCAGTCACTTCTTTTATATGGGTCAGAAACTTGGTGAACACCTCACAATAAGCATCTGCAACAGGCCACTAGAGACTTTCATCAACGACTGCTCTCAACAGCTGGCTGTATACTGAAGGTCACATGGCGGGCTGATCAGAAAGAATTAGCAACAAGAAACTGTGGCAGTGAAAGAACCAACTAAGAACCTATCGTTCAACAGATATCTAGGAGAAAATGAAGAGGGGTTGGGCACACACGCCACTTAGGACGTCATTGGATGACATCGCGCTCAACGTGGGCCATCGGTCTAGTGGAATCTTAACGGGAAATGAGCGACAGGTTGGTCGTCAATGCTAGGGTGACATGGAGGAGATCGAGTGTTGTGGAGGAGGCGATGAGAGATTATGGGCAATAATCATGGACGTATCCTGATGAAGAGGAATACAGAATAAAGTGGAGATGTGTTGTTGAAGCCCAATGCTGCACTCGGAACTCAAGGGGATAACAATAATAATAGCAGTGATTACTGACAGCGAACTTCTCAGTTTACAGTCGAATTCTTCTGATGTATACTTAATCAATAGACCACTTAAAGATGCTTGTATACTAATCACCTAGAAATGTATTTTGTTTAAGGGTTAAGAAAATTATCATTTACGCTTTTATTATCTTTACTCCTGCATCAAATCTGAATATTGAATTCCTGATGGGATGATTTTCACATGTCGTTTTATATTTCAACAAGTTTTGAAAGGTGAACAGTGAATACTGTTCAACATTTTACATTATTAGCTAAATAGAATCCCCTTTGACTTGATATATACAAATGAGGATGAAACAAATTTTACCAAATAACTTAGTAAACGTAATTCTTGTATCTAAGTGGAAAGTAGATAAAAGTTTGACAAGCCTATTAAGCTGACTGACCTATCAGTTCCAACTTTATACATTCAGTTATAATAGTTGTTCTTTTTATGAAATAACAATTAGGAGAAGGCATTAAATTAGTTTATTTATGACTGAATAAAATAGCCTGTTCATCCCAAGCAAAATACTAAGCCACATCATCATGGATGAAGAACTTCGACTGGAACAGGTTGGATTCAGGAGAAACAAGTCACACATCGATCAAAGCGTAACACTACGGATCATCATTGAACAGAGCTTGGAATGGCAGTCAGCTCTCTAACTCTACCTCAACTTCATTGACTTTGAAAAAGCCTTCAGCAGACAGCGTTGATCGAGAGGTAATTTGGCAACTACTTCGCTACTACGGGGTGCCATCAACAATTATACATCTCATCCAACAATTGTACGACAATGCTGCATGCCAAGTAATCCACGATGGGAAACTCACAGAATTCTTCGAAGTGAAAACGGGAGTAAGATAAGACTGACTGGCCGGCTGGCTGCAATGGTCTTCCTAGTTTCGGTAGACTGGATAATGCGACACACAGACAGCGGTGGGCAACGAGAAGACAGGCACAAAATGGACCCATACAACAAACTTGAAGGATCGGAACTTCGCCGATGACATATGTCTGACTTCTCACAAACTGGAAGATATGCAAATGAAAATCAACAAGTTGGCGATAGAAGAAGCATCAAAGATAAGACTTCCCTCCAAGTGAAGATTCCTGGCCGACAGCGACAGCAACAACAACAGACAACAATCAGCCAGTATGAATGGTGGAAATCTGAAAGAAGCAACATCCTACCTGGGAAGCATCGTTTCAACTATAGGCGGACGGAAGTGATGAGGATTTAAAAGCGAGGATCTGGAAAACAAGGCAAGCTTTAATTACTCTCAGGTTTGTGTGGAGATCGACAGGACTCAGCATGAAAATGAAAATAAGATCCGGATTTTCAACTCCAATGTGAAGTCAGTCAGTGCTACTTTATGGATCAGAGACTTGGCGCTGCGTCACAAAGGCCAGTTCGTACAAACTACAGACCTTCATCAACAGCTGTCTTCGTTCAATACTGCTCAAGATCAGATGACCGGTAAGAAAGTATCAGCAACAGGGACCTCTGGCAATGAATGAACCAATCCAGCAGGAACCGATTGTGCAACAAATATGCAGGAAGAAATGGAGTTAGGTGGATTGACTATACTCTGACAAAGCAAACAATCAAATGACATCACACGCCAAGCTCTCTCTCTCTCTCTCTCTCGAATGGAACCGGAACGGGAAGAGGCGAGTTAGTTGGTAGTCATTGCGAGGGCGACATGGAGGAGGAGGTCATATGAAGAGGGGATGAACGCATGTGAACAGACGTGGAGCCAGGTAGAAACGTTGACGGAGAACTGAACGCGATGGAGACGTGTGGTTAAAACCCTATGTTCCTCTAGGAACTAAAGGAATCAATAATAATAGTAAAATAACCTGAAATGTACGAGATCTTCCTAATAAGCATGATGTAGTATCAAATCTCATACAGGTCATCTCTTTTAAGCCTTCTAAATTTAGTATTTTTTCTTTTCCTGGAGAAATATATCAGTTACTGTCTAGCAGTGGGAATCACAGGAAGGCGTTTTTGTCTATTTTCAACTGGCAGACTCAATAAACACATCGAAATAGACAAAATTTACCAATTGATAAGAAGGACATCTCACACACACACAAGGGTCAAAGTTCAAGTCAAGGAAACAATCAACACCAATACAAGTAGCCGCGTATAGGGTGTGAAAGCACACAAAAACAACCAAAGAGTGATGTTCAAGGTGACCAGCAGAGATAACTAATCAACTTGTAGAGAAATCTTAGAGTTCACTTCAACAAACTGGAGTATGCGCCGAAGTTAGGATGTTGCGTAATGGTGAGGTAATGAAAGCTTCGCAAATAAAGCACCATCCACCTCAGTGAACACAACTACATCAAAATTACTTTGTCTTATATATATATATATATATATATATATATATATATCATTCAAATTATCAACCAGAACTTTTAAGGGTTTAACCAAATAAATAAAATAAGATAAACAAAGTTTCGTGCAAAAGAATTACCTTTTTCGGATCAATAATATTTTCTTCATTATTACAATCATCACATGTAATCAATAAATATTTTGTCAACGGTTTATACGGTTGATTATGCGTCATCTGTTTTAACCAATGGATCATACGATCTGTAATATTCAATGTTAAATCTGGTGTTGAATACCCTTCAGGTACAAGTGTATGCGCTATCTCTGGTTTAATTAATTTAAACATTTTTTGATATTCATTAGATGACAGATAGTAATAATAATGATGATAATATTGTGTTACAGGATTAATAAATGTTGGTGTTAATAAGAAATCATCAGTTGAAGAGGACATTTCTGGATCGCTTTCGCCAGCATTATAATCATATTCATTTTCGTTATTATTATTGGTGTTTGGTGAGGGGATTGACTCGTCTTTATTGTTTATCCATAAAAATCTTGATAAATAGGGTGTAGGATAAATTTCCCAACATGTGAACTTTGAATTTGAACGAATTGCACCATTAATCTATGAAAGAGGAAAGGAGAAGATGGAATATCAATGAAATAAGTAACAGGGTAGCAAAATTTCAAAGTACTAGGGTTGAGTGAGAGAGAGAGAAGGAGATATTTCAGTGGAAGAATACCTCACCATGAGAGATAAGCTCCGTAGGCTAAACGATCCGGTGGATCCAATTAAACAAACCAAAATACTTAAAATATCAATGAGATGCTCACTAGCCGTGACTGGCTCTATTCAGGTAGGTAGTTATCTGAGTGGGTTCTAGTGGGAAGTCGTGACAAGTAGGGTGCAGCAGGTCGGGTGTGAGGACAAATACTCTCTGAAGACATTGGCTAGTGGTCACGCTATATGGTGTATGAATTGGCAGAAGTTAGAATTCATGTACTGGCAGTGGCTTAGTAGTCTGCCAGGTCGCCTTGTAAATAGAAGGTTCTGGGTTCGAACTCTTTCGGTGAGTGCGTACTGATGAAGAGTCCCAAACCAGGCGGACGAAACAGCTGTCCAGTACTCCCACAGTTGGTTTTCCAATAGTTCTCTAACCAGTGTCAGATTATCATGAAATCCTGTAACCAATCAGTCAAATCCCTGCAAACCGATACTTGAAAATAATATGCTTTACAAAATACCTTGCAATGACTGTGATTGAGGTGAACCATATAAGTCACACCAGTAAATCGGGGGTAGTGAGATTATCAGAACATAAGAATTCGGTGGCTCAGGTTAGAATGGTTGATCGCACGAAAGTAAATAATTTAGGAAAAAAAACTCTGCAGTCACACTGCACGTATTAACATACAACCACACAATAGTTTTGAGAGACAGAGTCAGAATTCTAAGAAGTAATCTATGTAGGTGGAAAAAGAGGTTGATTACTGAATCCTGCCTGGTTCATCGAGTCCCTCTACACTCGACACATGCAACAAAAATGACTCATTGCAAATACCAGAGATATGCATGGAAGATATTATTACCACTAGTCAGTCAGTCAGTCAAATCAGAGGAGGATAATAAATAATCTCAAAATGCCATTTCAATTCAAGCACATCACAAAATTCTAACAAGTTACTTATTATGACGGTAAAAAACACTCGTCTTGTTTCCCATCTGATTGTATTTGGTTGATTGATAACACTCATATTATTATTTCTCAATGTACATTATCACATATTGATTTTTATTCAAATATCTGGTCAATTCCACACATGTATATAAATGAAGCAAGAAAGTTGTGTGAGTGACTGGCTTGATATGATTATGAGTGGCAATAATTTGTGCTCGAAACGTGGTCATCAGTAAATATTACTGTATGACACTACACTGCGTGATTTTATCAAAATAAAATCTTATCTATAATGGAGTTATTCTCTACCACAGTGCCCAAGTTTTATACTTACGTAAATTTCCTCTACTGGCTCTACAATTATATATATATATAATTACCAATATTGGTGTTTCGTTTAAATAGTACCGATTTGCTAAGAACACAATGGAATTTTCACAGTCCAAGAAAGATGACGCATAAGTTATAATAAGCATAAAGTGTAATAATAAATAGAATATCAAATAAAATTAAAGAAGTCTCTCCAACAAATTAAGGATCATTAAAACCTTGACGATCAGGCGAGTAAGGAAAGTGTCTGATTCCCTAAGTTAGGCTTCTTAATTAAGATGGATTCCAATAGTCAGCCTCAGCAGTATGTAGCAGACGAACTCCTTAGGTAAAATTAAGCTTAGTTGGTATACTGTAGATGATTTTGAAAGTCGCCTTGTTTACATCGATCTTGTGTTCTGTATATCTACGAGATGAGACTGCATAGAATTGGACTTTGTTTGTCCTTCACTTAACCACTACGTAGGATGGTGTTTGGAAATCTGACGATAAACACGCCTAACTGTACTACCTATGTGTTAATATCTCACTTGTATTATCTCCGAGTCATTAAAGTTGTTCCTTCTTAGGAACTGTCGGTACTTTTGCCTGTCTTAACTTTTGATTCATATTCTTATCGATGGGTTTTTCTGGGTAACCGTTCGCTAATAAAATGCCTTGTCCGCTACAGAGCAAGAACAGTCCACTCTGATGAATGTCTTAATGAAGCGTTTAGTATTATTAAATAGTTACTGAGGGAGAATGGTTCCACAGAAAAATTCATCGATAAGATGGACATTATTTGAAAAATTCCTCCAGCCATACGGTAAATGGAAAAGGTTAACTAGGACTATAAAAACCAAGTTTCTAAGTTGTAGAGTTACATTTGATACGCTTATGAAGAAGAATTGTAATTAATACTGTCTCATTGTGTAACTTATATAGCAAACAAATTTAAATGGGATTACATGCTGACACTTGACGGACTGCTTAAAATTTGGGCTGCCGAAAACTTCAATCCATAATATATATTACATTGAATTTCCCTTATCCAGATTGTTTAAATCTAGTGAAATATGACCTCTAATGGTATTATTTATTCTGGCGGGTATTTTAAACATCTACAGCT
Organism: Trichobilharzia regenti; assembly: GCA_944472135.2. Classification (NCBI taxonomy): domain Eukaryota; kingdom Metazoa; phylum Platyhelminthes; class Trematoda; order Strigeidida; family Schistosomatidae; genus Trichobilharzia; species Trichobilharzia regenti. The sequence goes on from OX235267.1 coordinate 11,143,289, forward strand.
TGCTGTTTCGCAAGTTTCTATTAAATTTGAGAAAAAGGATTATCCTATGTGGCAGCTTATCCCAGTACTTGCAGTGACCGCTCCTGACTTGTATCCCTCGTTCACAAAATGTACTTCTGAGCTTTTTATAATTGACATCTAACAGAATATCGTGTATTTCTCAAAGGGGAATAAGAAGAGAGATCACGAGGGGGATTGGCTTGCTTTTTGGGTAAGATAGAAATGTGTCACACGATCTATTGTCAGTCAATTAATCTCTTATGTCAAGAACCTGGACGAAGAGAAAATATCATGCAATAAACTGCACTGACAACTCTGCACAATATATGAACATCATTCAGAGTGAAGCAGTACGCACCCACTCAACTCAAAGGGTTCAAACCCAGGAACGTTTGGATACAAAATGAACTAGCTAGAAGACCATTGAGTCATGATATAGCGTGATTAGCAGTAGCCAATGTCGTCACTGGCAAGTATTTGTCTTCACACCCGACCTTTTGTACCCCGCTGGTTACCATTTCCCACCAGAACCCACTCGGGTAACTACCTACCTGGACAGGGTCAGTATGCACTCGCGTACCTCTGAAGAATCCCAAAATAAGCTGACGAAACAGCTAGCTGTCCACTACTCCCTGTTGGTTTTCCAATGATCCTCTAACTGATATCAGTTCACCATGAAACCCTGAAACCAATCAAATCCTTGCAAACCAACACTTGGAAACTATAAGTATTGTTTATTCAAATATGAAAGCACGAAATATGCAATGGATAACTGTTAGAAACATAATACCTGTAACTTTATTTCGGAATAATTATTTAGGCTACTAACAAGTAGTATAAGCAAAAAATCATAAAGTAATTTTTGTGGAATTCAACATCAAATCTAAATATTCCAAAACATTATTACTTCTGTGTCAAAAAATTTCCACTAAAAGAGGCAGTCAGTGAGTAAAGCCAATTATTATAAGATTTCGTGTTGAATCGTTAATTACTTTAATAGAAATCTATCACAAATTATATTCACTGATGAACATGCAGAGCACCTTGAATGCTTGAACTTTGATTTTATCGCATTCATGACGCATATGGAGCAACGCCTTCACTTATCTTCCCTCATGACTGCTCACACTTGGCTTCCTACTTCATTGTGCCGCCATTAAGCACAATTTTGAGCTCGCTATCCCATCCAGTCAACAGATAAGTTATACAGTATTCTTATCTATTAAATTTGACATTTAATCTGTGGTAAAAATATTAATCCTCATCTGGGCACATTACCTATTCACAGACCCTTTTTACGAGTTGGTCACGGATTTATATCATTAAGAGAACCATTGGAAACCAGCAGTGGAGTACTGGAAAGCTGTTTCACCAGCCTGGTTTGGAAATCATCGGCAGTACACACCCACCTGGGTTCGTAAAAAATAAATCTAATCCTTACAAAAAACCAACTATAGAAAACTAATCTGATGCTCTCTAGTAACTTGTTACAGGACGGAGTTTCCTGGAGTTATTTCTAGTGAGAAGTCGTGACCAGTGATGTATAACCAGCCAAGTGTAGGGATGGATTTTCCTCCGATGATATTGTTTGGTGCCATCTGCGCTAAAATCACTAAATGGTAGAAGTTAGAATTCAAGGGTGGGCCGTTGAATCGGGTCCCAGTGGTTGGATGATATACGAGCTCGCCTTGTAACCGAAAGGTCCTGGGTTCGAACCCTGGAAGGTGGGTGGATGAGTACTGCCAATGTTTCCCAAAATTAGGCTAGCGAAACAGCTGCCCAGTACGCCAGTGAAGGTTTTCAATGGTTCTCTCATTGATAATATTAATCCGCTACCAAGTAAAAACAAACTTAATCCTTACAATCCAACTATAGAAAACTATTTATTGTTCATAGTTATATCAATTGTGATCACACGACTTTGAAACTTGAGTTTTATAGTTTTCTTTGTTCTCTCCTATTTGTCGTCATAGGGGTAGCAGAATTTTCCAGATGTCCGGGTGGACAGGTGTTGAATCATTCCTATTACACGTACTCTCTTCAGTTGATTCGACAAACAAAGCTTTTGTTATCAATCTCTCCCTACACCCTGTGACATTAGATTTTAAAACTGTCATCCTATCCTATCCATCCTATAGTGTGGTTGGTTGTGTGTAATTGCATGTAGTGAGTGCTATAGCTGAACTATCCTCTAGATTTTTTATCTTATTTGGATCAAACAATCTAGATTTAGCTAGGTTTTTATGTTCGGCTAGTCTGACTGCCCCTGTTCTACTAGTTTGACCTATGTATTTGACCTGACAATCATTCCAGCAGGGTATTAGATAAACTAAATTGTTTTGTTTTAAAGGCTCCACGGGATCCTTTAACCGACAAAGCTTGTTTCTAATTGAGTTTGTGGTTGCTTTGAATGCCACTTTTGTTCCTGCCTTGTTAAGAATTCTGCGTACGGCTTCCGAGGTTCCTTCCTTGTATAGAATTACTGTTGATGATTTAGATTCCTTATTGTTGGCGTCGTCATTAATATTATTATTATCACTATTATTATTTCCATCACTATTATCATTATTTATTTTATTTTTACATTTCCTTACATATTTCTTGACTAATTTATCCGGGTAATTATTAAGTGCCACTTGAGGACATAATGCTGGGAGTGTAGCTTTGCCTTACTTCTACAGTATTTAAATTCCAAGAGAAAATATACAAACAAACTGAGGGAGTTGCCATGGGATCACCAATATCCCCAGTTGTAGCAGATATATTCATGGATAGGTGGGAAAAGATTGCGATTGAAACGTTCACCCCAAAAGTATGGTGGAGGTATGTAGATGACACATTCACGGTACTTAGAACACAAAATATAGATAGATTTTTCGAACACATCAACTCGAAGGTGGAGACAATTCAATTCACTTATGAATTGGAAAGTCAGGAAGGGGAACTTCCAATGTTAGATTGCAACGTAAAAAGGAAAGAAGATGGGAAGTTAAAACACACTAGTGTTTACAGAAAACCCACACACTCAAACAGATATTTGGATTTCCGATCATCACATCCTATGTCGGTAAAAATAGGATTAGTGAAATGTTTAAATGACAGAGCACAAAAACTAAGTAGTACCAAGGAAAATCTAAGACAGGAAGTGACACACATAAAAGAAGCCTTGAAACTTAATAATTACCCGGATAAATTAGTCAAGAAATATGTAAGGAAATGTAAAAATAAAATAAATAATGATAATAGTGATGGAAATAATAATAGTGATAATAATAATATTAATGACGACGCCAACAATAAGGAATCTAAATCATCAACAGTAATTCTATACAAGGAAGGAACCTCGGAAGCCGTACGCAGAATTCTTAACAAGGCAGGAACAAAAGTGGCATTCAAAGCAACCACAAACTCAATTAGAAACAAGCTTTGTCGGTTAAAGGATCCCGTGGAGCCTTTAAAACAAAACAATTTAGTTTATCTAATACCCTGCTGGAATGATTGTCAGGTCAAATACATAGGTCAAACTAGTAGAACAGGGGCAGTCAGACTAGCCGAACATAAAAACCTAGCTAAATCTAGATTGTTTGATCCAAATAAGATAAAAAATCTAGAGGATAGTTCAGCTATAGCACTCACTACATGCAATTACACACAACCAACCACACTATAGGATGGATAGGATAGGATGACAGTTTTAAAATCTAATGTCACAGGGTGTAGGGAGAGATTGATAACAAAAGCTTTGTTTGTCGAATCAACTGAAGAGAGTACGTGTAATAGGAATGATTCAACACCTGTCCACCCGGACATCTGGAAAATTCTGCTACCCCTATGACGACAAATAGGAGAGAACAAAGAAAACTATAAAACTCAAGTTTCAAAGTCGTGTGATCACAATTGATTTGCTTATGAATAATAAATTTTGTTCGAAACCTTGTCATCCAGTAAATAATACTGTTTCACTGACTATGTGATACATTTAATAAACAAAATAATATGGAATTACTTACTACCAAAACGCTCAAGTTTTACACATATATAGAAAACAAGCCTTCTTACTTCGAGTTTGTTTATTTCACAACAGATGATTCCACCTAGAAGAGGAGGCCTGCCTAAAACTTGGGTTACCAAAAGCTTTCATCTCTCTCTGTTGCATATATTTTCTCTCTCATTCGGTTTGTTTTAATCCATTAAGATATGACCCTTCTAATGGTATTATCTACTCTTGTGTGTATTAAAAAATGTTACAAGCTTCTATTTCGCAAATTCCTACCAAACTTGAGTTATGGCCTGATTATGGGTGGCAAGGTGTTCCAATCCATGAGATAACTGTTCTTCACTTTTGGCCTTGGATCTCACAGTGTACTTCTGAACATCTTACAACTGGCTTTCACCTAGATATCGTGGATGGATCTCTTGAAGGAAGGAGACAAAGCAGATATATATCAGCTCAGAGACCACTGTGTGTCAAAGGATAGACTACTGTCAATTAATTAATATTTTACTTGAAGATATTGTGGGAAGGCAGACAATGTTTTGCAATAAATTCCTCTAAAAATTCTGTACATTTTATAAATACTGTCCGGAATAAAGATATTATTATTATTATTATTATATTTAATTATAAAGCATGCCCATTTCAACGTTCAAACAGAATAGTTGAAGGCTAATCATATAGTCTTTTATCAGAGAGTCCATTTCCATAGCTGTACATATATATAACGTTTTGCTTAGCACATACAGTGTATTGATTTTAAGTTAGGCGATGAACCGACATGAATTATAAAACTAATGAAAGCCAGAGACTACAGAGAAGCTGTTTCGTCTTATTTGGAGACTCTTCATCAGTACTTATCTAACATTTCACAGAGTAACTGTCACAAGGTTGGCCTATAGTTTGGAATTCTAATTAGAATTCGTGACTAGTGGAGTTCAACAAGTGCGGGGGGGGGAGGTAGTGTGAGCATAGAACCTCGTTGGTGAAAGTGACTAGCTGTGACGCTTTATATATTTTGTTGACCATTGCATCCCGTCCTAATAGTTGAATGGTCTTTAATTAGCTAACCCCTGAACCTGAATGTCCACAGGTTCAGTCTCAAGCGTCGCTGTAGGTGAGAACTACTGAAGAGTTACAACCTCGGAGAAAACAGCTATCCATGGTTATTGGTGATCATCCAATTGAAATCACCTCATGAGCTGCAAGTCTGTGCTTGGACATACAATGTTTCATTTTGAAAAGTTAGTCAAAAAATTGGTATTCAGAAATGTATTCTTCAGAATATCATTCTTATTACAAAAAATAATTAGTTCAAAAGAATATACAGAGCGGTCGACTTCTTTGCTTCTAAATTCAAAGTGTTTTTATTCATATATATATATCTATGGACACAACATCGTTTTATTCACAAATGTACCTCGCGTAGAAGCAGTTAACTACATATAATGAATAAGTAGATAACCAGTCGATAAACATTAGCATCCGTCCTGAATTCCTAAAAGAATTGTTTGTTATTAAGGTGTACCATGAATGTAGACTTCAAATTCGACGGCACGATTTAAAGGCAAGTGGACAAGGTGGTGATTGGCTCCTCATTGGGTCCCATTCTGTCTGACTTCTTTCTAAATAAGCTAGAAAATGAACCTTTAAACAACCTTATCAGTAAGCTCTCATTTTATTGCCGATATATGGATGACACCTTCATCCTTTGTGATACTGGTTCTGATAAAAGTACAATAATTACTGAATAATTCAATGAAGTACATTCGGCTATGAAACTCATGTGTGAAGAGGAATCCAAAGACAGAGCTAATTGCCTCCCTGGATGTCCTACTTACAAAAAAAACCAGATGGTAGCATAAAAAGAAATTTGCGTAGAAAAAGCACTTGGACAGGACAATATACACATTTTCACAGCTTCGTTCCTATCAAGTATAAAAGAAATTTAGTGAAGACCCTCAGCCACAGAGTTAGCGCCACATGCTCAGAAGAAGTAATTGAAGATGAATTAAGCATTGTATATGATACTATGATCGAAAATGGCTATCCCGACAAATTTATCAGGAAACATATGACAAAGAAGGCGGAAAAGGACTACTCAACATTCGTAAACAAGAAGCCACTTTATATACGACTGCAGTTCAAGAGATAATTGCGAAGAAATTAAGAAAATCAGTTCAAAGAACTTTTATTGCTGGCGAACTACACGTCTTATTCTCTACATGACCGATCGTGCTACCTCGATTGAAAGATAAATTACCTAGACTAGACTAGCCACTTCTAATTGTATCTATCAATTCAACTGAGCTTATGGTGGAGCAAGTTATATTGGCCATCGCTCTAGGAACTTGATTTTCCATGCTCTCTCAGGAATATCTACCACTATGGCTGAGTAAAGGTGTAATGAAAACCATTAACAGTTCGATATTGTACCATCTGGTGCAAACGGGCCACAAAGCTAGCCAGCCAGCATTGAAGAATCCTTCTCTGTAATCTACCGGGTGCTTAATAAATTACCAAAATCATCGAAGCACCACATGCTCGAAACAGCGAAGGCTACTGAGATTTGCCTTAAACAAGCAGTGCTCTGTGTTCAAAAGAACCAAATCCAGTCAACCACTTCCACTGCTTTGGATGGTCTTCAGTAGAGACTGTAAATTCATGAATTTGTATTATGATTATCTTTCCTAATTTTTCTGACATTCAGTTTATTGTTATGTTATATTGATGCTATTGAACTGTAATGTACTGATATTATTATTGATTTCAAGTGTTGGTTTGTAGAGATTTGATTGGTTTCAGGATTTTATCATGAGCTGACAGTAGTTAGAGAACCATTGGAAAACCACCACTCCAATACTGGGCAGCTGTTTCGTTAGCCTAGTTTGGGACTCTTCATCAATACGTACCCACCCCACAGCCAGGGTTTGAACCCAGGACCTACCGGTTACAAGGCGCGCTAGATCGTATACTATTAAGCCACTGGGACCTGATCCAATGGTCCTTGAATTCTAACTTCTGCCAATTCACGACATAGCGCGACCGCTAGCCAATGTCTTCGGCGAGTATTTGTCCTGAAACCAATCAAATCTCTACAAACCAACACTTGAATACCAATAAGATGCTCACTGGCGACTGGCCCTATTGAGGTTGGTAGTTACCTGGGTTCCAGTGAGAAGTCGTGACCAGTAGCGTGCAGCTGGTCGGGTGTGAGGACAAATACTCGCCAAAGACATTGGCTAGCGGTCGCGCTATGTCGTGAATTGGCAGAAGTTAGAATTCAAGGACCATTGGATCGGGTCCCAGTGGCTTAATGGTATACGAGCTCGCCTTGTAACCAGAAGGTCCTGGGTTCGAATCCCGGTGTGTGCGTACTAATGAAGAGTCCCGAACTAGGACGAAACAGCTGTCCAGTACTCCCAAGTGGTTTTCCAATGGTTCTCTAACTACTGTCAGCTCATGATGAAATCCTGAAATTATTATTGATTGATTCGATGTTATTTAAACAACATTATTGTTGTTGATAACACTGAAACATTCATTATAATGTATATATAAGTGTAGGGCCTAATGATGAAGTGGTTATCGAAAAGAGTATTCTTTGTTCAGCTTCCGTTCTTTTCAATAATTTGTATATTTATGTCAGCCAAAGAACTCAAGTTACACAAGACGATCTTCGTTAAAGTTGTAAAAATCACTAAAAGTCTTCTGCAATACCAGTTACCTTATAACACATCAGCATTCAAAAAGTCAGAGAATACTCAAATGGAAAAGTTCAATAAATTACTTGAAGAAGAAATCTCCATCTGAGAATGATGAGATTAGCAATCTAAAGTCAACAGCGATTAGTAAAACAAAGTAGGTTACCAGTCTCTCAACACACATATATTAAATCCTACAGAAATAAGTGTATTAGAAAAGGGACAAAATTTCAGTGTAACGGTAGACAAGCTAAAAAATTGAGGATTTCATCCCTAAAACAGAAATAGCACTAAGTGAGACAGACAAAACACAACGGCAGATGAAGTACGCCCAAAAAACGTGGAAAGGCTAACCTAACAAAACAAGGGATAGAAGTCCTAGAACACCTTCAGAATAACAAGGACATAGTAATCACTAAATCAGACAAAGGAAATTCAGCAGTAATGTTAGACAAATCGAACTATTTGGAGAAGGTGAATATACCTACATACAAACAGGACCATTTGAGGAAATTGAAAAAATAAATAAATAAATGAATAAGGTTAAGAAATCCACACGGGACCTTATACGCCGTTTCTAGGTGAGTTTAATTTAATGCCGAAAACTAATAACCCCAGTAGGATGTGTGGTATTGTTAAAATTCATAAGCCAGGAAATCCTCATTAGGCCTATAGTTGATTTTAGAAATTCACCTACCTATGAATTATCTAAATATTTAGCCATGGTATTAAATCCCCTAAAAATCCACTCGAAATCTAGACTAACTAATTCTTATGAACTAAAACACAGATTAGATAATTTAAAATTAGATAATGAAGAAAAAAGATGGTTAGTTTTGACATTGTTAGTTTATATACACGTATACCGATAATAAATATGGCTATAGAGGCAGTCAAAAACGAAGTGATTTCTGAACAACAAGAACTCGAAACTTAGGACAAAAGTGCCACTTGAGGATATAATTCTGCGAGTGTGTAGCAGCTATGCCTGACTTCCATATAATATTTAAATTCCAAGGGAAAATATACAAACAAACTCAGGAAGTTACCATGGGATCACCACCAATATCCCCGGTTGTGGCATATATATATATATATATATTCATGGGTAGGTGAGAAGAAAACTTAGCGATTGAAACGTTCAGCCCAGCCCCAAAAGTATAGTGAAGGTATGCAGTTGACACATTCACTGTACCTAGAACACAAAATATAAATAGATTTTTCGAACACACCAACTTGTAGGGTGAGGCAGTTCAATTCACTTATGAATTGGAAAGTCAGGAAGTGGAGCTTCCAATGTTAGCTTATAACATAAAAAGGAAAGAAGATGGGAAGTTAAAACACACTAGTGTTTACAGAAAACCCACACACTCAAACAGATATTTGGATTTCCGATCATCCCATCCTATGTCGGTAAAAATAGGATTAGTGAAATGTTTAAATGACAGAGCACAAAAACTAAGTAGTACCAAGGAAAATCTAAGACAGGAAGTGAGTCATATAAGAGAAGCTTTGGAACTTAACAATTACCCTGATAAATTAATCAGGAAGTATGTAGGAAAATGTAAAAATAAAATCAATAATGATAGTAGTGTTAGTAATGATGATAATATTAATGACGACATGCATATCAAGTCTGCATAGAATACTGACAACACCAGCAATAGGGAATTTAAATCATCATTCGAAGTACTTCCATACAAAGAAGGAACCTCGGAATTCCTATTAATACGGGCAGAAATAAAAGTGGCTGGCATTCAAACTGCCCACAAACTCAATCAGCAACAAGCTTTGTTGGTTAAATGATGGATCCTGTGGAGCCAGTTGAACAAAACAATTTAGCACTTATCTAATGTTCTACTGGGATGACTGTCAGGTCAAATACAAAGGTCAAAGTAGTAGGACGGGGTAGGTCAGTCATTTAGACTAGCAGAGCACAAAAACCCGGCGAAATCTAGATTGTTTCCAAGTATTGGTGCGTTTGATTGGTCGGAGGATTTCATCATCAGAGAGACATTGGTTAGGAAGCTACTGGAAAACCACCACTCGAGTACTGGACGGCTTTTTCGTGAACCTGATTTGGGACAAACTCTTCTACAGTACACACTCACGGCCAGGGTCCGAGCCCAGGATCTTCTGGTTACAAGGCGAACTAGCTTGTAGACCATTGAGCCACTGGGACCTGAAGCATAGGGCTATTTCATGAATTCCAACCTCTGTTAATTCACGATATAGTGCGACAACTAGAGAATATTATTTTATATATTTTATAATTTTACGTCAATGTCTATCCTCACCCTCCTGAACTCACCACCATAATATGTATAAATTCCCACTGTTGTTCCATCTCGTAATTTTGTCTTTAGTTCATCCTTGTTTCTAAGAGTAATATGAACACTACCTGTCCCCTTGTCTAATTACTGTATAAATAACTAACTCTATTTTAACACTAAATAGTTTGTCTACTTACATCATCTTTGGAATTATTATGTTGCTTATATTTTCTATCTATAACTTGAGGTAATTGTGGAAAGTATATTTAGACAGCTTTATGTAACTTATAATTGGTTTTGTTGTTTATGATATAGGCAGATGAAGAGAGACGGAATTCACGAAATAAAACGAGCTCGTAATGTCCTGTCTGCAAGTATGTTCGTTCTTTCCTCATTCAATCTGTAGACAAACAACCAATCAGCTTTCAGCATACTTTTAAACTCCTACTGACTACTCGTCTCATCTGCCTGTATGATAAGTTCTCATAATGCTATTTATTATTTCCTTTAATTCCTGGAGGGAGATAGGGCTTCAGCTGCACGTCTCCATTGCGTTCGGTTCTCTGCTAAAGTTTTCACCTGGCTTCAAGTCTGCCAACATGTTTTCATCTCCTCTTCACATGACCTCCTCCTCCAAGTCACCCTCACACTGACGACCAACTCGCCGCTTCCCTTTAGGGTTCCACTCGAGCGATGGCTTATCTAGTGATGTCAACTGATGGTTTCCTCAGTGTATGGCCTCCAATCCATCTCCATTTCTTCCTGCATAGTGGTCGCACAATCGGTTCCTGCTGGGTTGGTTCGCTCATTGCCAGAGATCCCTGTTGCTGATCTTTTCCGACCGGCCATCTGATATTGAACGAAGTGTCGAGCGAAGACAACTGTTAATGAAGGTCTGTAGTTTGTTTGCGGTGCTCTTCATGATGCGGCGCCAAGTCTCTGATCCGTATAATAGCACTGACTTCACATTAGAATTGAAAATCCGGATCTTATTTCTGATGCTGAGTAGGGGCTGTTGACCTCCACACAGAGTTGAGAGAAATTCAAGCTTGTCTTGCTTTCCCGATCCTCACTTTGTGTATCCTCATCATTTCTGTCAACCTGTAGTTGAAACGATGCTTCCCAGGTAGGACGATAGGTAAAGGAGGGGGTTTCTTTCAGGTTCCTCCCATTTATCCTGATTGTTGTCTGTTGTTGTTGGTTAGGAATCTTCATCATCACCTCTGTTTTCTCAATGTTCACCTGAAGTCCTTCCTATCTTTGATGCTTCTTCAGCCAACTTGTTGCTTTTCACTTGCATACCTTCCAGTTTGTAGGAAATGATACATTTATCATCGACAAAGTCCAGGTCATCCAAGTTTTTCGTGAGAGTCTGTTTTATGCTTGTTTGCTGGCTGCCTGCTCTATGTCACATTATCCAATCTACTGCAATCAGGAAAATCATTGGTGATAGTAGACAGCCAGCTTGTCTTACTCCCGTCCTCATTTCGAAGGATTCCGTAAGTTTCTCGTTGTGGATTACGTGGTATGCAGCATTATCGTACAATTGTTGGATGAGATGTGTAACTGTCGGTGGCACCACGCAGTAGCGAAGTAGTTTCCAAATCACCTCTCGATCGACGCTGCCGAAGGCTTTTTCAAAGATGATGGAGTTGAGACAGAGGTTTGACTGCCATCCCAAGCTTTGTTCAATGATGATCCGTAGTGTGGCGAGTTGATCAATACATAAATTGTTTCTCCTGAATCCAGCCTGTTCCGGTCGAAGTTTTTCATCCAGTTTGGCTTGTTTGATTCTCTCCAGGATGATGTGGCTTAGTAATTTGCTTGGGATGGACAGGAGCATAATTCCGCGCCAGATTTTGCATTGACTTAAGTCTCCCTTTTTTAGTAGTTTGAATAAGTATCCTTTCTTTCAATCCTCGGGTACCTAGCCCACTTTCAACACCTTCTCCAGTAGTGGTGTCATCAAGTCCGCTATCGTCTCTGGGTACATTTTCAATGCTCCTGTTGGGATTCCATCTGATCCTTCTCACTCAGTATTGTTTCTCTTTGAATTTTCTTTTTCCTCTGCGTTCCCAGTGGAACATGGGGATTCAAGCTAGAACTCTAACGTCTCAGATGCAGTAATTGCATTTTTACTGAGTGCGATTGCTAGTCACACACTCCCTGTCTTTCTTATCTGTGAGGTTTACGACCAACTAATAGAGGTAATGGTATTCACCTGCACAGAATCGAACCCCAGGACCACGTGCGTGGATGCCAAGCATTCTACCGAGGAATCACTGACGCACACTCACTATGAGCAACTATTCACATTAGTTCATCTGAGATAGTGTGAAAATTCTTTGGCATAGGGAATACCACAACACATTAGGGAGTTCTGAGAAGCTCACCAAATGCTCGAATCTATTTACAACTCATAAACTGAAGGTCATAGGTTCATTTCTCAGTGGGCACATGGCTGAGTATTGATAAGGCGCCAAAAACTAGTATGCAACATATGCCTAAAAGGTAGTTGATATATCTAACTCATTAGATGGTATTAGATGGTTGGAGGCAATCGGACACAGGAAGCCTTGGACACCACCTAGGTTTCGTGCTAGTTGGCACTCGTCAGCAAGGCGTATCTGCAACCACCTTGAAGGAACTCATGTCCCTTCTGAGATTCGAACCCGCGTCACCCAGTGCTGCAGTCAGAGACGTTACCACTGGGCTATTCGGGTCCGCGATTGACCTCCTGTAGGACTGTAGTGGATATTTTGATTTGACACTAGTAACTAGTGTGATGCGTCTAGTCCTCTGATTGGTGTAGACTGAATTCTATCAGTCAGGTTGTAATGTGACCACCATTCTAGCTAGCTCGCTGGTTCGAATCTCAGAAAGGACATGAGTTCCTTCAAGGTGGTTGCAGATACGCCTTGCTGACGAGTGCCAACTAGCACGAAACCTAGTTTCAAGGCTTCCTGTGTCCGATTGCCTTCAACCAACTAATACCATCAAATCAATGTGCACTGTGATGGCGAGCTAGCTAGAATGGTGGTCACATTACAACCTGACTGATAGAATTCAGTCTACACTAATCAGAGGACAAGACGCATTACACTAGTTATTGGTGTCAAATCAAAATATCTAACTCATATTTCATTTGTATAGAAGAACTTCATAATTTATCTGGAAATATCAAACTAAATATTTATCTTATCTAAACTGCAGTTACCTTATTTTATATTCAATTTTAGATTTTCCTGTCGATTGACTAGTTGGACCGAAGTGCTCTGTCTGAGGTCGACATATCGGCTCCTCTTTGAGCAGATGCTTTGACGATGTCTGGGCAAGTATAATTAGAAGTTAATTGGTGTATGGTGACTAGCATTGAAATCTAGAATAAAGCGAATTTCGTTCTATTTGGGACGAACCATTGTACAAGAGGTGGGGTGGCTCTCCTGGCCCAAAGTGTCTAGTGGATAACCCATTTTGACGTTTGAAACTATGGGCACTGGGTTCGAGCCTCTATGAGAACACCATCGTTGAATCACTGGGGGATGCAGGATACATCCGGATGACGAGTCATTCCCAAATGGGACGAGATGCGTTTTATCCTGGATTCCACTACTGCTAGTCACCATCCACGAATTATCTTGTTGTTACCTTATATAGTCAAAATTGTCTTATGAAATAGTCATTTGGCAATAGTCAGAAAGAAAGAATAAATGAACAAGTTATGCGAAAGGAAGAAAAAAGATTTATTCCTTGACCTTCTTATGATGTATCCGTGTTTACTTCTGATGCATTTTTCAAAAGAAAGTTTCCCCTATCCTTCTTATTTTCAAATATTTTATCATCAATACTGAAGAAGGCAAGTCGGGTGAACAGATGTTATTCATCTTCTTACTTACATGTACTTTATTTATTTTTTTTCATTCATGATTACACCGTCTACTTATTTATTTATTTTTTCATCTATATATCTTTTTGGCTGTTTGAAATATCTGAGAAAATTTGTTTTCAATAGTTGGTTTGTAGGGATTAATTTTGTTGTTTTACGTGTTTGACCACGAATTGATATCAGTTAGAGAAGCATTGAAAAGCACCACTCGAGAACTGAACAGTTGTTTCGCTAGCCTAGTTTGGGAATCATCAGCAGTAAGCACCCATCCACCTGCTGGGGTTCGAACCCAGGACCTAGTGATTACAAGGTAAGCTACACTGTAGAACATTCAGCCACTGGGAACCGACTCGTCAATGGCCAGTTCATGAATTTTAACTTCTACCAATTCGTGATTTAGCCTGACCCTGGTTTTCAATGCTTCTCTAATTGATATCAATCCGTGATTAACTCGTAAAAACAAAACTAATCCTTACAGATCAACTATAGATAATTATGAGCTGACATTAGTTAGAGAACCATTGAAAAACCAGCAGTGGAGTACCGGGCAGCTGTTTCGTCAGCCTAGTTTTGGACTCTTCATCAGTACGCACCCGCCGGGATTCGAACCCAGGACCTTCCGGTTACAAGGCGAGCTCGTATACCATTAGGCCACTGGGACCCGATCCAATGGTCCTTGAATTCTAACTTCTGCCAATTCACGACATAGCGCGACCGCTAGCCGATGTCTTCGCTGTCGAGTATTTGTCCTCACACCCGACCAGCTGCACCCTACTGGTCACGACTTCCCACTGGAACTAAGGTAACTACCTACCTGAATAAGGCCAGTCGCCAGTGAGCATCTCATCCTGAAACCAATCGAAATCCCTACAAACCAACACTTGTATAGATAATTAATCTGATGCTCGCTAGTAGAGACTGACTACAGGACAGAGTTTCCTTGAGTTAGTTCTGGTGGGAATTCCTGATCAGTGAGGTATAACCAGTCATGTGTGAGGATGGATTTCCCACCAATGACATTAGTTGGTGGTCACGCTATATATCACAAATTGATAGGAGTTAGAATTCATGGGGTGGCCATTGGGGAGTCGGGTCCCAGTGGCTGAATGGTTTACGATCTAGCGCGCCTTGTAACCGGAAGGTCCTGGGTTAGAACTGTGTCGGTGGGTGCGTAATCTCAATGATTCCCAGACTAGGCTAGCGAAGCAGCCTCCCAGTACTTCAGTGGTGGTTTTCAATGGTTCTTTGATTGATTGGTCAAACTTGTAAAAACAAATTTGTAAAACTACACGTATTATTCTCTACACGACCGATGGTGTTACCTCGACTGAAAGATGAAGTACCTAGACTAGACTAGCCACTTCTGATTGTATCTATCAATTCAACTGCGCTTTTGGAGCGAGTTATATCAGCCGTTGCTCTAGGAACTTGATTTTCCATGCTCTCTTGGGAATATCTACCACTACGGCTGAGTAAAGGTGTAATGAAAACCACTAACAGTTCGATATTGTACCATCTGGTGCAAACGGGCCACAAAGCTAGCCAGCCAGCATTGAAGAATCCTTCTCTATCATCATCTACCGGATGCCTAATAAATTGCCAAAATCATCGAAGCACCGCATGCTCCAAACAGCAGAGGCTATTGCAATTCGCTTCAAACAACCAATGCTCTGTGTTCACAAGAAGCAAGTCCAGTCAGCCACTTCCACTGCCCTGGCCAGCCTTCAGTGGAGAGTATAAATTCATGACTTTGTATTATTATCTTTCCTAATTTTTCTAACATTCAGTTTATTACTATGCTGATGCTATTGAGCTGTAATCCATTGATATTATTGATTCGATGTTATTTAAACAGCAATATTAATGTCGTTCATAACACTAATTGATTCATCCACTTTAATGTGTATATATAACTGTAGAGCCTGATGATGAAGGGGTTATCGAAAAGAGTACTCTTTGTTCAGTATCCATTCTTTTGAAAAAATTTGTCTTTACTCTTATTCTTGTCATATCTTTCTGTATAAATTGTATTGCAATCAATTATCTGCTGAATATTCAGCATACTTTTGTAAATTTTTGACTTCACATCAAGTAATATTTTAAGGAAGTTTGTTGACAAGCAGGCGATTATGAGTGTCAACTGGTTTAGGAGTTCACTCATCAGTAATATTTTTGTAGTAGTCTTGATTAAATCAATCGAATGTTACTAATGCAATTATTACCCTACTTGTTATTGTAGGAATAGATTTGATCACTAGTTAGAGGACGGTTAAGAAGTCACTGGGAAACCAACTTGGGACTCTTTATGAGTATGAATCGTTTAGAGTTTGATTTTATGATTCTATAATTACAAGGTAACCTCTTGCACCATTCAGCCATTGGGACCCATTCCAATGGCTCATAAATTCCAACTTGTGCTGATTTTAGAAAGATATTAGCTGTAACCACTAGTGAGTGTCATCGGTGGGAAACTGTTTTCTTACCTAAGAACCACTGAAGGAATAGCTGACGTTCTTTTATTTTGTTCCTTTACGTCCCCAGTGGAACATAGGGTGGCTTCAAGCTAGACGCTTGAAGTTTTGGTAACAGTGATATTGATTCTTATGGGATGGGGTTGCTAGCCAGCCTCATGCCCAACCTTTCCTCTTCACTAGTCTGATTACTGGATTAGCGAGGTAAAGAATTGCGTCGGCCGGGGATCGAAACCCCGACTACATGAGGCGTGGTTGGCGAACATTCTACCGCTGTGCCACCAATGCATGACATCCTTTAGTACACCATATGAGTCTGTAGTTTATTTCCTAATCTGGCCCAAAGTTGTTAAATTAGAGAAAGTTATCAGGAAGCTCTGAACCTAAGTCTTATGTTTATTGACACTAGTGATGTCCTGATGATGTCCTCTTCCTCAGGAGATTAACACCAGAGTCACGTATTGCTGCAGTCAGCCTTTATCATCATTGAATTACTTCGACACCGGAGTGATATGAAATACAGTTAGTGTTTGCTAGACAGTTAGTTATTCTAAAGCGAATTTTGAAAATTATAAAAATTGTCCACTGGTACTTAATTTAGATGAATTTTAGAAAATATATGAAGGAGTTACACGTTATGCGTCGTATTTAAATACTGATGCATACTGTCTGTAAAACAAACTAGGGCACATATTCCTTCTTACTCAGGACTACACGCAAACGTTGGCGTTTTTCTGACAGATACTAGAAGCGTGACTGCGCCAGTCACCTCAGAGTTTAGAAGCCCTACTTTAGAGTGACTAATGGTGAATTATAGTGCGTTGGTGGCACAGCGGTAGAATGCTCACCAATCACGCCTCATGTGGTTCGGGGTTCGATCCCAGGCCGCTGGACGCACTCCTTCACCTCGCTAGGCCAGCGTTCAGACTGATGAAGAGGGAAGGTTGGGCATGAGGCTAGCAAACCCATCCGGTAAAAATAAACACCACTACTACCGAAACGTAAGGGAATAATAAAAGACCTCCACTTCACAGATAGCGCGAAATTTTCTCAATCTTCGGAGTTTTGAGCAGGGCCAGGGCCCTAGATAGCCTAGATGTCAATCGACAAAGAATGATACATGTCATTATGACATAGGAGCGGCTTCAAAATGATTCCCATATGACAAAAGAAAACGAACAGTTAAATTTTAAAAAATAACAGAAATGGAAATGGCGAAATCTATTAGTCAACGTTAGATGGTTGGAGGCAATCGGCCACAGGAAACCCCACCTGACCTGGGTTTCGTGCTAGTTGATGCTCATCATCTGCAACCGCCTTAAGGGAACTCATGTCCCTTCTGGGATTCGAACCCGCATCACCCAATGAGTACTGCAGTCAGTCAGTCAGTCAATCAGTCAGTCAGTCAGTCAGTCACCTTACCACTGAACTATTCGGGCTGCCGACTGACCTCCTGTAGGACTGACTGTATTGGATACTTTGAGTGAAGACTGGTCAGTAACTAGTGTAATTTGTCTAGTCAGTCAAGTTTACAATGTGGCCACCATGCCACTCTAGGTGGTTCCCCATCACGTTTTGCTTTGAATTGTTGATGTTAATTTGTCTCAAGACTTCTTTAGTGGCAAAAACTTTCTTCGCCCTGAATGCATCTTTGATGAATTTACTCAAATTGATATCTTATGAATTTTTACAAATAAGAAATAGTTTTGGACTGTAATTCAACATTAAACCTAAAATTCATAGACATTCACTCACTGAAGATGTACTACTAGAAGCATGAGATCTAAGTCCACAGATGACTACTGTCTGATTCCGCATAACCTTCTACGCGAACTTTTCTTTATATTATGGATTTAGATTAAAATTATTACAGGTCAACTATAAACCAGGGAAATGTACACTTGAAGCAGTGTTGTTTAAAGGTATGCGATTCGTCCAATTTATTTAACAAGGTCTACCGATGTGATTTCTTTTCGTTAGTATTGAAAATGTTTTACAAATTTACTGAAATTAAACATTTGTCGAATGATTAAGACGCAAACGTAGGATAAGCTTGATAGTTTTGCCACGTCTATGTGTATTTATCAATTCAATTGCACCTGCGGTGACAGTTATGTTGGGCACAGTACTACTAGACAGCTTAGCCAAGGAACGTGTTATTGAACATCTCCCATCGTGGTGGTTTGGCAAACGACAGACTAAAGCAATCCGCAGCTCGATTTCGTCACACTTAGTTGATAGTGGTCATGTAGTGGAGAAAACGAGAGCTTTTAAAGTATCCCACCGAATCTTTCCAATAGACTTCATATTCGTCTACTGCACACAGCTGAGGCGATAGGCATTAGAACTATTAAACCTAAACTATCAATTCAAAAGAAGTTCGTACACAGCCATTATCCCTCCCTTGTTGGCCTATTAAGACATAACCAACTAATGACTTCTACACCACCCCTTATTTATATTTTCAACCCCTTTCTTATCATCCCATAATCTTATCACAACTTCATTAAAAACGTGTTTCATTTCCTTCTCTTACAATCTAGCATTACTTAATCGGTTCGTTTGTTTTTACTAGCCTTCATGGACTACTATGTCTACCTGAACATTTGTTTGTTTAATCATGCTGTTTTTCATTATTCGTGTTATCACAGATTACCTCACTTTTTCATCATTATTATTGATAAGACCATTATTATTATTATAATAACTATTGTTATTATTATTATCATTACTACTATTATGACTAATTACACAATTTATATTCACCTTCGTATTATCCTATAGACAAAACACCATGATTAGTTTATATTAGAATTTTTATTTGTAAAGTTATGTAGGTAAATTAGAGTAAACCTGATGAAATGTAATTAAAAGCACAATCTTGTTCACTTAAATGTGTTGTTCTAAATTAATTATTTAATTCAAATGGCAGTTTCCTGATGACTTATTGAACCAAAGTACTCAATCTCAGGTTGACATATATTGACTGCTTGCATAGAGATACTTCAGCGATGCTTCACCATCGATTCACTTCAGGTTTAAGCAATCAGACATTGTCGAAGCATCTGCACAAGGAGGTGACATGTCAATCTGAGGCTCAGCACTTCGATTCAATCAATCAGTGAGAAAAGTGCAAATCGTATTATGAATAATTACTGATAAACCCATTGTATAAGAAAGAGGTGGCTCTCGTGGTTCAAGTGGTCTAGTGGATAATGTTTTGGTGTTTGAAGCAATAGGAAATAGGTTCCAGCCCCAACGGGAATACAATCGCTAACTGACTGGGGGGATACAGGTACATTCAGATGACGACTTATCCTGGATTCCACAGCTAGTCACTCTCCACCAATTCACTTCAAGCAGAGAACATTTGTCACCTCTGTTTTTTATTATTTGAGATGAAGTGTATGCTGAGTGCTTTGAATGCAACCTACATAAATGGCAAAGATCGGTAACTTTGACATACAGTTATTATTGAGTTTACAATCACAGTACATGTTAGTCTTTGCATTGTTTTGTTTTTGAAAGACTACATGTATCCTCATAAAACAAGATCCAATCTGAAAAAAAATGCTCTCAAGGAAACAGTTTTGGTAAGAGTAACCTTCATACGGCAAGATATACCTTCACACAGCCTGAAACCAGTTTGGAAACCTTATGCTTCACTCAATCAAAATAGACAACAAGATTTGGATTCTGTTTAACACAAATGTTGAGTCCGTCAGTCAGGCACTTCTTCTATAGGAATCAACGCGTCAACTTAACCGGTGCGTGAGTAACAATTGCATTTGATGGAAAAATTAATTTTACTTCGTCTTGAACCTTCATTGAAACCTTTTAATGATCCTAAACAATTTGCTTACAAACATGGTTGATGTACCTTGGATGCTGCAGTCGTCTTATATCATAATGTTGTTTCTTGTTTAGACGAGGGTGCAAAATATGTTCGTGGTGCTTTCCTAGACTACACGTCTGCTTTTGACTCTGTGCCTATGGGGCCTTTTATTAAATAAGCTTTCGTTGACACAAACAGGATTCTGGGCTAAGAGTTGGTTGCATTCTTATTTTTCTGATAGAATACAGTATACTGCATAAAATGGCAGATCTTCTCCTACCTCGCTTACAAAAGCCGATGTTCCTCAAAGTGCCGTACTCTCTCCTTTTCTTTTTTCTTTCTTCCTACACGACCTGTCTCATTTAAACGAAACTAACTTTGCCAAATATGCGGATGATCTGACTGTATCACTCACTGCCTATCACTTCCGAGTCTGACTGCTGCTCCAAACTTAATAGCTTTCTGTTGGACATAAGCAAGTGGTCTAAGTCAAATGGTCTTATGTTAATTCCTTCCAAATGTCAGGCACTTGACTTTATTTTCAAGCATCGACGTGACTTACATCAACTAGTTAGTTTGCATGATGCCTGTAGCATAGATGGCACGGAAATTGAAACCAAATCAAGCATTAAATACCTTCGATTAGTTCTTTCCACTGACCTTTCATGGTCATCCCACATCTTATCTATTTCTAAGAAAATGTTTCGTCTTACCTTCTACATTAAAAAGTTAAGACAATCAGGTATCAACCAACCTTTAGTTTTGCAATTTTTAAACTCCTGTATTCTACCTATTGTACTGTATTGCTCTCCATTAATCTTTCCTGGGCTTCTCGAAAAATACTATATCATATTACGAAGAGTATTAAATACTGTGAATGGGGCTTGTGGTCTGCCACTTAGTGAGCTCGCTAATACTATAGTCGAGAGGCATGTAAATTCCTGTACGAAATAGGCAAAGGCTGTACTGTCAGACCCTCTGCAACCCCTTTACTCATAACTATCCCCTTGCATCTCATCAGGTAGGACAAGAAGTCAATATAAGTAGTTATATGCTCGAACCACTAAGTACAAAATTCTACAATACCCTATTTAGCCCGTATTTTATGTGATGAATACTCTGTTAGACATGAAACATATAAGTTACTATGTAATTAGCACAGTGAATCGACCCTTTCATCGTTCATCTTTCTGTATTATATGCTGTCACACTTTCTATCGTTTAATTATAACTTTACTATTTCACTTTAGTTGTTATTACTATTATTACTACAATTTTGTACTTTATGCATATTTTTCTCCGTATTGCACACAGTAATTTGCTATGTAGCTGCTATAACAACGTTTTATTATTATTATGTAATGTTTATTTTTATTTTTTTTGTCATTTTTGAGTAAATTAGATGCAATATTGTACTGAATGCTGAAAATTCCTTGCTGTATAATTAGTACTGTTTTTGGAATAAAGCAAAAAAATTATATATATATATATATATATATATATATATATATATCATATTATTATTTCCAACGGGTCAGCGCAGACGTCTACCAACACATGTCCCCTTCGATCGTTCCATTCTGGATATCAGATAGATGAATACCCAGAAAGAAATAGCGACAAAAAAACTATCGAGATGAAAAAAAAAACAACGAAGAGCCGACTGGTCAAAAAATATGTAGGAAGAAATGGAGATGGAATGGCCACAATTCACTGAGGAGAGCGTCGAATGATGTGGCGCTCAATGCAGGCCATCGGTCGAGTGAAAGATGAATGGCAAATGAGCAACGAGTGGGTTCGAAGTGCTAGAGTGACATGAAGGCCACTGTGTGGGAAGAATTTGAAAAAATGTTGACATATTCAATGGGTAACTAAAGTACAGAACCATTTTCATTGTTTAGTTATTTAATATTCTGGTGATAAGTTTGAAAATACACTTCCAACTGCATCTAAAGGCCTAGTCTATCATTTTATTAGAATTGTTATAACTCTTTAATATGGATGGCCCATGATAATAATTTCAAAGAAAAAAATTACCAATTTTAAGTGGTGATTTTACCCGAATTTAATGGATCTCATGTCAGATTTTGATAATTAAGGACATCATTCATATTTAATGAGTAAAAGCTGCACATTTTACTGGGCGACTCTTTCATTCTGGCTTTAGACTTTACAGCACTTCACTTTTAAGAACCTGCAGGAAATCTAATTTATGTGGTTATTACCCCGACCGATAGCTGCTACCTTGATGTGGTGGTCAGGCTTGAACATCGCGATGACCCCACAAGCTACACTGGCTGGAATTAATGTTCCTGCAGGTTTTTGCCATGCTAGGAAGGCTGTTAGGATAGCGATTAGACTAAAAGCAGTTACCGGCATTGTGTAAGAATATTTCTTACACTATGCTGGGGGTCTGAGGGCGAAGTCGTACTGCTGGAGAACGGTGGTGTAACAGCAGTGAGGTGTTTCCCTCAGATGACCAGCATACCAGCCAGCTATTCTGTTTCTCCACTGCGGAGAGAGGGGGTTAGAAAATGTCGACCCCAAAAATTGTACATCCCGACTTACCCTACGGTGTTCCGTAACCGGTGGTAAGTTTACTGATACGGAACCAATCCCAGAAACCAGTTCATGCAGGCCGTCTGTGACCGCAGTTGTCTCCTGGGCTTTACGGTTACACAACACCAACCCTCTTTCTGTTTCAGGTACCCGAAGAATCAATCGAATTCTACGGTGTGGGCATCCGGGAAGTAACAACCACCCACACACGTCCGAAAGCACACGAAGCCTTCCTGAGCATCATTCTCCATTACTCACATCACTTTCCTCATCTTGCTTCTCTACTACAGACATATGGTTATTACATTCGGACACTTTTCCTGATGAATATTGCTCCAGAATGATCCGTTAGCACGACCACCACTTCCAATCCCACATATACATCGTTACCATTAGACAGTCGGCTCGTCTGCATCCGTTGTCCTATGGAGAATCGGTTGTGAATAATTCAGGTTTACTTGTCTAACTGATTGAATGAATTAATAACACTGGACAAAAGTGCATCAGTTCGAGATGTCACACATAAAAGCAGCGGAAAGATGGACAATGGACAAAAACGTACGGGGGAGAGATTCATCACATAATATGAGTGCCAAGTTTTAGAATTCGAAGCACATCAACACGTTAGCAAATCTGTGTCGTTAAGATCCTCTTTGAGGCATCTCAGAAAGTCTTCACCAATTGATTCCCAGCATCTTGAGAACAGACAGTTTACAACTCATAAAGTGGCTCAAATCAACAGTTAAACACTTGACAGATAGGTAACACGCTTTTATCCTAACACATCCAGCTATTATTTTATTAATATTATTATTCTCTTGGGTTCTGTGTGGAACATACGGCTTCAACAATACATCTCCACTTTCTTTTATTTTCTGCTCTCCTCTTCATTTGAGTCCACGATTGCCCATAACCTCTCATCTCCGCATCTTACCCAACACACAATCGCCTTCTTGTCACTTTCACAGTCACGACCTACTCGTCACTCATTTCCTATTCGAGCTCAGCTCAAGCGATGGCCTGCATTGAGCGCGATATCAGTCGACGGTCTCCTGAATGCATGTTGGATCCGTTTCCATTTTCTTCTACATATTTTTTGAGCGATTTGCTCTCGCCTGTTGATTTGTTCATTGCCAGGGTTTCCTGTGACTAATTCTTTCTGGCCATATGATCTTCAGTATAGAGCCAGTGAAGGGGGCAGTTGTTGATAGAAGTCTGTAGTGGGTTGTTGGAAATCCTTCCCGTCACACGCCAAGTTTCTACCCTGTTTACAAGCATCGAGCTGACATCTGTGTTGAATATAGAATCGAAGTCTTGTTCTTTATGTTGAGTGCGGAAGATCTTGTCTTTCCGATTCTGGCTGGCTTTGTGCGTCGGTGGCACAGTGGTTAGGACTCTCGCCAACCATGCACATGGTCCGAGGTTCGAGCCTGCGCCGACGCACACCTTGGTATCTATGGTCGGCCTGCGAAATTTGGGCTACCGATATCCATGCTGAAAATTCCATATTTGTACCAAAAATACAGTGTGGAATCAAGCTGTAATCAAAAATATAAAAAAATCTTCGTCCGTACTGTCATCTGTAGTTGAAAAGACGCTTCCCAGATAAGTGAAGGAGGTAACCTCTGTTAAGTTTCTCCCGTTGATGGCGATTGGTACTGGCTGTTGTTGAGATGCTGTTGATTGGTTATCTTCATCACCCCGGTCTTCTTTATGTTCACCAGAAGTCCTGTTTTCTCTGCTTCTTCAGCCAGTTTGTTGCTTCTCGCTTGCCTGTGAGTCTTCCAGTTTGTATGACATCAAACACATAAATCCTCTGCCACGAAATCCAGATCTTCTAAAGTCTTCTTATCGATCACTGCAGTGTGTTCGTCGCTTCTCACTGCCAACACACACAGTCTGACGCATAATCCAGTCCACTATAATTAAGAATATCATTTTTGGGTGATAACAAGCAGCTGGTCAGCCTTGTCTTACTCCTGTGTGCACTTCGAACGCCTCGTTGAGTTTTCCGCTGTACATACAACTATTCTCTAGCATAGTCCTAATTTAGTTGACATTACTTATCCAGGAAAGTGGTAATTCACCGTGCACATCATACAGCTCAACAATCTTAATCGATGAACCTTCACAACCACATTGAATATCTTCCCCTCATTATATCCAACAATACTATACTCCTAACCTCAGTGTCACCAGCCCCAACCTGGCGAAACAATACGACAGACTCAACGTTAACACCTATGGTCAAAAACTCTTAATTTATTTTTACCTTCTACTATAATAATGATAGTGTCCTACAATTGTGAAACTGAACGGTGCAAAATGGTGGAGAGTAAACACATTCTGTGATGGAAAGATGGATAATACTACGTCAGTTCCAGGCATGAAGCAAGCTGATGGAATTGTGAGAAAACCTTACAGATAACTGGCAACAAGCATCGAAACTTAGATCAGATCAAAACATAAAATACGTTTTAAAAAAAAAAGTGTAAGAATCATATATATAAAACGAATATAAATGTAACATTTAATGATTACTACTCACCTCAATATGTAGAGTAACTCTACTAATATGCATTGGATCGATTTCTTCAGCCACCTTCAAAGTGAAGATATTTGGATTTGGTAATTTTATTGGTAATTTGTCTACAAAATGTGTAAAACAACCAAATAATGGGAAAAAATAAATTTGATTCTAAAAACAAAATATTGAAATTCACTGAAATTAACAGACACCTTTTTGATGGTACGATCATGAATTGACACCAGTTAGATAACCATTAGAAAACCATTGGAAGGTACTAGACAGCTGGCTATTTATTCCATTCCACTTTGTGACTATTCAGAAGTGTTAAGGCATTGGTTAGTGGGGATTTGATTGATTAGTTACAAGATTTCATCATAAGCTGACACATCGGTTAGAGAACCATTGAAAAACCAACACTGGAGTACTGAACAGTTGTTTCCTCCTATTTAGGGACTCTTCGGCAGCACGCAACCATCGCAGGGGTTCGAACTCAGGACTTTCCGGTGACAAGGCTAGCGATCCCGTAGGCCATTAAGCTTTGTCGGAACCGATTTAATCGCAGGTCAATGAATTCTAACTTCTGTCAATTCACGACATAGCACGACCGTTAGTCAGTCTCATCGGCAAGTAAAAGTTCTCTTATCTGACTGGATGGATTGTGTTGTTCACGACCTCTCCCATTGTTTATAAGTATGTCATTTGAACTTAACTTTAAATGGGTTATTTCATTTTATCGGCTAAAGACCAAATCTTATGTTCGAGTAATATGTACTCAACTAAAATAGTAACAACCGAATTACTCACAAAAGAAACTATGTGCCGATATTGTTTAAAAGAGTTCAAACACAACACTGTAGCACTACTCTGGTGTTGAGGACAATGGAGAAAAATTACCTGCTAACCGTCTTCAGAAAGAATCGACATCCCCTTCACAATTTCATCAAAAGGTGTTTAAACTTGAGTCATAACACCAAGAAGAAAGCATCCCCAAAAACGACAAAAAAATTCATCCTACCATATGTATAAAAAATATCTCTGAAATACCAGCTAGCATATCAAGACTGTTTGAAATAGATATGGCACACAAGTCAGTCAGCTAGCGAGCCAACACAATCACGTCATTCGATATTGTGCAGACCAAAAGACCCATCCAACAGTAAAAGAAGATAAGATCAATACCATTTACAAAATAAATTGTATGGATGAACTGCAATAAACATTACATCGTTGGTCAAAGTGGTCGTCCCCTTCGAATCCCAATCCAAGAACACAAATTAGCTTTAAAAAGATGAATACATGTAGATAATTACAGACACCAATTTGATTGTGATAATGTGGAAATTTCAAAAACTGAGGAAACACCAGAGAGTAATGCAATCAGGGAATTTCAAGAAGCCTGGTACTCAAGTGAATTAACCAGCGACTAAAAAAAAACACAATAATTGCAATAGACCAATCACATGACAAGAAATTTCTAATTACAACTCAATAAAAATGATCACTGGAGATATAAATCAACAATCAGTCATGACAATAATTGTCAGTAGTGAGATACAATTACATCATCGTTCTTGAAGAATTCAATTAGCTTCATTTTATACCAAGACCTGAGCTGAAGATGTCGTCTAGAAGGCGGACGACGAAAGCTTCACAATTAAACTATCAACCAGCTGAGAGAGTACAACTAACCAGCCGACTGTTTTACGTCTACAATGAGATAGCAACTAGTTTGCGTAACTTAGAATATCACCACTGAATCAATGCAGTTAACAAACTTGATTTTCAGTTTTTGTATTTAGCCAACTGTCCCCCAACTGTGTATGCAATAAGTACTAATGACTTGGTAAATTAACTATTATTGACTTAGTTATGACTCATTTATCTATCGTTTAGTTGGTGATAACGAGCAGTGTGGGATTTCATCCATTTTCCGACTCATCATCTTGATGTACCTGTATCCTCAGGGACTTTTGGTATCCTCACTGAGATTCAAAATCAGGATCCATACATACTAAGCGCCGAGATGACCACAGAGACAACGAGGAATTCAAAATAATTTCAGAAAATAAATTCCTTTTTCCTTTTGAAATCTTTCGACTGCTTCCAATTAGTATTTATGATTTAACACCGCAATTTGCTACGACCTGGAGGATATGCAAGCGAAAAGCAAGAAGTTGGCAGAAGAAGCATCTAGAGAAGATAGGCCTTCAGGTGAACATTGAGAAAACAGAGGTGATGAAGATTCCTGGCCAACAGCAACAACAACAACAACGACACAACAATCAGCACAGATGGCAGGAACCCGAAAGAAACAACCTCCTACACCTACCTACCTACGCGGGAAGCATTGTTTCAACTACGGGTGGACAGAAATGATGAGGATATCAAAGGGAAGGTTGGAAAAGCAAGACGAGCTTTGATTACTCTCAAGTCTGTGTGGAGATCAACAGCACTACTCAGCATGAAAATGAAAATAAGATCCGGATTTGCAACTCCAATGTGAAATTAGTACTATTATACGGGTCAGAGACATGGAACGTCGTAAAGAGCACCTCAAACAAACTACAGACTTTCATCAACAGCTGTCTTCGCTCGATACTGTTCAAGATCAGATGGCCATATAAGACCGACAACAGGGATCTTTGGGAACGAACCAACCCAGCAGGAACCGATTGTGTAAAAAATAAGCAGGAAGAAATGGGGGTGGATTGGCTCTACTCTGAGGAAACCATCAAGTGACATCACTAGACAAGCCATCGCTCGAATAGAACCCGAAAGGGAAGCGGGCGGCGAGTTGGTCGTCAGTGCGAGTGACATGGAGGAGGAGGTAATGTGAAGAGGAGATGAAAGCATGCGGGCAGACCAGGAGCCAGGTGAAAACTTTAACAGAGAAACGGACGTAATGGAGACGTGTGGCTGAAGGCCTATGTTCCTCTAGAGAGAGAGATAGAGTGGATCTTAGTAAAGATTCACAGATAAATCGTTGTACTAAAGTCTCTTTAATGAAACTTTTATGGTGCATTTTGGAGATAACTTTGTTTATATACATTTTATACTGTGTAACTGTGCATCGATGGTACAGCGGTAGAATGCCCGTTGACCAAACATGGGGTTCCCAGCCACTGGACGCACTCCCACACCTCGCTAAGTCAGTAATAAGGCTGATGAAAAGGGAAGGTTGGCTAGGCATGAGGTTGGCTAACAACCTCATCCCGTAAAATTAAACTTCACTGCTGCCGAAACTTTGAGCCCCCTGCTTGAAGCTGCCTATGTTCCACTGGGAACGCAAAGGAACAAAAATTAAGAAGAATTACTATGTAAGTGAACTGTGGAAGAAAATGAGTACAATTCTTTTCAAAAATAGTTGATGTAAAACATTAAAGACTGTTTGTTTCTTCTATTTATTCAGGTTCTCTGAGTTGGTTACAAGGCTCAGAGGACGCACATAAATCAAAATCATCCGAATGAGTTACAAATTTCTCCTATTACTAAATATTCTTCTTCTAGGGAAGGTGATCTCAAGTTAATAAGGGGAGGGATTTATTTCCTTGAAGATGATGTTGGGAAAAAAGTACTGGCATCGTTTTAATTCAGTGTGTTTTTCAATGGCGGAAATTTAAGATAAGGTAAGCTTTATTCCAAATCAGTACTTGTGATACAGAATGGAATTCTCAGCATTTTACTACAATATTGCATCCAGTTAGTACATTAACAACAAATATAGTTCTACATAGATTAAGGTTATCTCAGTCAGTTTTGACAACAACATATTAGCATGTCGGTAGCAAAGCCGAAATTTAAACAAAGCGTTTGAAGGTGTTAGAAAAGTAGATACTACTAGCATAATTACTGGCGTAAGCGATAGCAAAATGGTCAAGGTATACAGAGTGTGAAAGAATGAACAAGAATGTTTTAAGTAGAGTTTGCAAGGAAAAGAGAGACAAAACAACACATAACAAAAGAAGGTAGAGAGAAAACGTTGTACCTGTAAATGACGTAACTTGGAAAGATGAGATCCATTTGTTCTACTGACTATTTAATAAGTTAAAGGTTTCACGCCTAATGCTTTCTTTATCGCACAGAACACGAGCTAGGTAGGGTATGGTTGAGTTTTCGGGCTTACTAGTTAGTGCGAGCATATAGTTTTCTATATAGGCTTCTGGTCTGCCTGCCTGATGAGATACAAGGGGAGAGTTGTGAATGTAGATGGTGTTGTGAGTCAGATAAAATGGTTTTTGCCCATTTTTCACATGAGTCCATGCGCCTGTCCACCAGAATATTAACGAGTTGGCTAAGTGGCACGTTGCTTACCCTGCTGACAACCTTTAACATCCTACGTAATAAGGTATAGTCTTTCTTCAGTAGCCCAGGAAAGACTAAGGGGGGAACAATAGAGAATAATAGGCAGAATACGGAAGTTAAGAAATTGTAGGAGTAAGGGTTGGGTTATACCAGAATGTCTTAACTTCTTGATGTAGAAGGTTAGACGGAATATCTTCTTGAAAATCGTCAAGACATGAGACGACCAGGAAAGACTAGAAGATAGAGTGACGCCTAGGTATTTAACTTCCGACTTGGTTTCAATTTCAGTGCCATCTCTGTTGCACATCTTGTGAGTCCTAACCAGTTTGTTTAGGTCAGATTTATGCCTAAAGGTGAAATTAACACATTACGAAAGCGAAAAATTCACTTAGCGTCTATTAGTTGGTTGGAGGCAATCGGCTGCTTGATGCTGTGGACACCACCTAGGTTTCCTGTTAGTTGGTCGGACTGATCAGTCAACAAGGCGTTTCTGCAACCACCTTGAAGGAATTCATATCCCTTCCGAGATTCGAACCTGCGTCACCCAGCGAGTGCTGCAGCCAGTCAGAGACGTTACCACTGAGCTATTCGGGTTTGCCATTGACCTTCTAACCTCCTTCCAACCATCTAATATCATCAAGTCAACGTGCAGCGTGATGGTGGCAGCTACCTAGTATAGTGGCCACATTGCGTAACTGACTGATGGAATTCAGTCTGCACCAAACAATGTATTAGACACATCACATCAGTTACTAGTATCCAATCAAGGGATCCACTACAGTCCTACAGGAGGTCAGTCGCCAGCCCAAATAGCTCAGTGGTAGTGTCTTTGACAGACTGCGGCACTCACTGGGTGACACGGGTTTCAATCTGAAAGAGGAAATGAGTTCTTTCAAGGGAGCTGCAGATACGTCTTGTTGACTGGTGAGTTCCAGCCAACTAGCATGAAACCAGGTGGTATCCAAGGCATCCTGTAGCCGATTGCCTCCAACCATCTAATACGGAAGGAAGTTATTTCTGAAATAAAGACAACATAATAGTCACCTTCATAATTGTACGGTAATATTTTTCTTTTTCTTGGTAATTACTTCATTTTATTTGAGTAGTAAGTTTGTCTCTTTTTTTCTTCTAAGATTTCTACTTTTTTTTTTACTGAAGGCCACAAATAACTTCAGTGGATAATCGGCGGGGAAGGGGGTGGGGTTTTGGGAGAGTTATCTAATTTGAAAAAAAAGTTTAACAACGTTCTGTTACGATGATTGCTGCAGTTTATGTCTTTTCTTTGGAGAGTTCAAAATGACATTAGCTCGAAGTTTCGGTAGCAGTGAAGTTTAATTTTACGGGATGGGGTTGTTAGCCTCATACATAGCCAACCGTCCCTCATTGCGAGTCTTATTACTGGCTTAGCGAGGTGTGGGAGCGCATCTAGTGACCTAGCGTGGAACCCGGGATCACATGAGGTGTGGTTGGTGAACATTCTACCGCTGTGCCACTGACATAGGTTATCAGAATGGTGAAGTTCTAATTATTATTATTATTATTATTACTACTGTTCCCTTGTTTTCCGAGTGAAACATACGGCTTCAACAACATATCTCTATTTTGTTTCGTTTTTTCCTGTCCTCTTCAGTTGGCTGGGCCCATGATTCCCCATAATCAGTCATCTCCCCCTCCTCAATACATAATCGCCTCTATGTCACTCTGGCACTCACGACACACTCGTCACTCGTTTCCCGTTCACTTTCCATTTGAGCGATGCCCTGTACTGACCGCGATGTCATTCGCCGGTCTCCCCGGTGGCGTGTGCCAAATTCACCTGCATTTTCTCCTACATAATTGTTGAACAATAGGTTCTTGGTCGGTTTATTCATTACCACAGTTTCTTTTTGCTAATTCTTTCTCGCCAGCCATTTGATCTTCAGTAGAGAGTCAGGCAAGGGGGCAGCTGTTGATAAAAGTTTGCACTGGCCGGTTAAAAATGCTTTCAGTATCTTACGCGTTGACCAAGTTTCTGAACTACATATAGTTTACTAGCTGGCTATTTTCCTGGCAGATCCCAAACATGGGAAAAAAGGGAGGGTTGGGAGTTGGGCCAGTGATCTTACCCCTAGAAAATGTATCAAACTACTACAGAAACTCCAACGCAAATGAAAAATATTAAAAAGTACAAAATATACGAAAAACGAACTTATTTCTCTTTGGAATCGGAGAGGTGAAATGACTCTGCAGGTTGGTAAAAGTCATTCGCAAAGTCATTCAGCCAGCCGATTTTTATCCTCTTGATGAAATCAGTAAAAAGAGTGGGGACTTGGAATGTACGTAGAATGTACGAAGCTGATTGGAAGGCTGTATAAGTGGCTAAAGAAACGGGACGATATGGTATAGAATTGTTCAGAATCTGCAAAAGCGGATACAATGAATGTGGACTGTCGAAACTGTCAACTGATGACTCAGTAATCTACTCCGGTCTGGTCACCAGGAGCACAACCCTGACCACACTGAGGCAGTCAGTTGCTATCATGATATCACCGGCCGCAGTCAAAGCTCTAATACAGTGGGAATCAATCTCCTTCTGCAGGATTATGACAGCAGGATTCAACTCAAAAGGGAGAAAGGAAGTTCACAATTATCCAATACTATGCACACTGCTACGAACAACTCAAAACCAGAGAAGGAGGAAGATTTTTATAGACAACGACAAACACTAATGGACAAATTCCTGAATAGTGACATTAAAATTCTTATGGGCGATGTGAATGTCAGCTGAACTGGGAGCAGACAATACAGGAAGAGAACTTATCATGGATCGAGAGGTTGTCGCTCGGTGAAATGAATGAGAACGGAAAATTATTCGCAGAATTCTGAGAATTTAATGATTTAGTGATCAGAGGCAGGGTGTAGAAACACAAGGATATACACAAGGCAACATGAAGTTATAACTGAAACTTATAAATAAATTTAAAAGCTTATATTCTCTTCATATTAACTGTGATCAAGATTTGACCGGACCAGATTGCTGAACGAAACATTGGAATTAATCATTTCACTTTCGCTGAGATTTTACAAATATAATTTTATAAACGCTTATATTATCTATTTACGCAGAAATATACAATGCTTTATAGACGGGCACTTATATAACCAGTATTTGAAGTAAATAAACAATAAATATGAGGTAGTTTTTATCCGCTGCACTTGATGTACTGTCACTTTGAATTAAATACCTTTATTTCTTACGGATTTCTAAACATCACTCTGCATAGTGGTTAAGTAAAGAACAAACAAAATCTATTCGCAGCGCCTCATCTATCTATCTCATCTTGTGGATACAGAATACAAGGTTGATGTTAACCAGGCTTTCAGAGTCATTTACCACATGCCAACAAATCTTAATTTTGCCTCAAGAGTTCGTCTACCATACATATTACTGAGGCTGGCTGTTGGGATCCAGATTGAGAAGCGTAATTTGTGCAGACAAAAGAAGTTAGTTCAGACATTATCCTTACCTTGGCCATCTAAGTTTGAATAATCCTGAATTTTTGTGGAATTTTCCTAATTTTAGTCGATTTTCTTCTTGCTATTATATTTTTACTTTTATTATTATTATAATTTAAGCATATTCAATGCCCTGTGGTAATTCCATCTTGATCTTACTTAACGAATCGACAGTTTTCAAACGAAACACCAATATTGTTATTGACTACTAATCTAGAATATTCGATGTATATAAACATAAATGTATATATATAATTGTAGAGCCAGAAGTGGAATTTATCGAAAAGGGGATATTCTTTGCTCAATTATTTTGTGTTTCTCAAATATATCAAAATTTTTAGACATAATATTAGCTTATTTCATCGACCACTATTTTAGTTGTTATATATTTTAACCTACTGATTTTCGGATGAACTTAGTTGTGTCTAGTGCTTCCAGCTTCTGTGGCAGATAGCTGAATGATCTGTCTACGTTGGGGAGTAAAATAGAAGAAGATGTTATTACTTTCACCTAATCAAATCCTAAATGGGATATTTATCTGTATAAGATACGTCGAAATGAAGGATCATGAAGGATCTTATCAGGCGTTTTTCATGCAATATCAAGAATGAACTTTCTCAGTCTTTTAAAAGCTTCAGATGGTTTTAAGAAGACATATCAGTGGGACAGTATTAATATATGTGTAAAACTTGGGCACTGTGGTAGTAAGTAATTGCATATTAGTTTGTTTATTAAATGTATCACATAGTCAGTGAGACAGTATTATTTACTGGATGACAAAGTTTCGAACAAAATTTATTTATTGTTCATAATCATGCCATCAGTTATAATCACACGACTTCGAAACTTGAGTTTTGTAGTTTTCTTTGTTTTCTCCTATTTGTCGTCCTAGGGATGGTAGAATTTTCCAGATATCTGGGACAGGTATTGAATCCTTCCTATTACACATATTTGCAGTTGATTTGATAAACAAAGCTTCTGTTATCAATCTCTCCGTCTATTCACCCTGTGACATTTGATTTTTGAACGGCCATCTTATCCCATCCATCCTATTGCATGTAGTGGGTGCTATAGCTGAACTAACTATTCTCTAGATTTCTTATCTTATTCGGATCAACCAATTTAGATTTCGCTTCTGGGTTTTTATGTTCGGCTAGTCTGACTGCCCCTGTTCTACTAGTTTGACCTATGTATTTGACCTGACAATCATTCCAGCAGGGTATTAGATAAACTAAATTGTTTTGTTTCAAAGGCTCTACGGGATCCTTTAACCGACAAAACTTGTTTCTAATTGAGTTTGTGGTTGCTTTGAATGCCACTTTTGTTCCTGCCTTGTTAAGAATTCTGCGTACGGCTTCCGAGGTTCCTTCCTTGTATGGAATTACTGTTGATGATTTAGATTCCTTATTGTTGGTGTCGTCATTAATATTATTATTATCACTATTATTGTTATCATCACTATTATCATTATTTATTTTATTTTTACATTTTCTTACATATTTCCTGACTAATTTATCAGGGTAATTATTAAGTTTCAAGGCTTCTTTTATGTGTATCACTTCCTGTCTTAGATTTTCTTTGGTACTACTTAGTTTTTGTGCTCTTTCCCTTAAACATTTGAAGTATTTGAAGGGACAACATTAAAACGAGGATATGATCGGATAGCTTGTAGAAAACCTCTACAAACCGGTAGACCACAGGTTTAGATGTATACTGTCTACACATATTTATCAATATTGATTTTGTTATTGAAAACCAAGGGGCACTGAACATCTGGTTAGTCTTAGTTTACGACTGCACAAACCCTTACAAAGTCATATAATATAAACATCATTCTTCAGCTCATTGATGGCTGCCAGATAGATGTCCTGAAACTCTACTCAAGAGTCGTGATCAGTGATACCCCATCAGGTCAAGTTGAAGTCGATCCTCAGCAAAGACATTAGATGAGGCTAGAGTTATATCATGAATTGAAAAAAACTAACAATTAACGGATCACTGAATTCCAGCCTAAATAGCTGAATGGTCAGAAAGCTTCAATCCCTAGTAAAGTTGTGAGTAATCATTACTGAAGAGTCCCCGGCTGGGAAGAAACACCCACTCAGTGCACTTCTGCTTTCCAGTGACCTATCTAATTGATTTTAGTTTGTGACAAAGTCTACACTGGTATTATTATTGTTGAATAGAACCAAACAGATCTAACGAAGAATAATCGTTTTTTCGCTATCTTTGGAGCGTTTCATGACTGTGAGCGACTTAAGGAGTTTTCAATCATCTATACATTAGACCAAAGACATCAGTTTCCTGCCATCAGACTACAACGAGCCAGTTTTTATCGTAACAAATGGTTCTAGCCTCAGTGAGAACACTATCACTCACTGAAATACACATACATTTAGTTGACGAGTCCTGGATGGGACGAAATTCGCCTCCTTGATCCCACTGCACTAGTCACCACCAAACACAATAACTTCACCTCAAATCTTAGACATAATTGTGAAATATTGCCCTTTCATAACAATCAACTGGGGGTACAGCGGCTAGGATGCTCGCTGACCATGCATATGCTCCGGAGGTTCGACCCTTGGCCACTGGACGCCCTCCTTTACCTCGCCAAGCCAGTAATAATAAGGCTGGTAAAGAAGGAAGGTTAGCTAGGCATAAGGCTGGCTAGCAACCTTATCCTGTAAAAACAAACACCACCACTGCTACAGAAACTTGAAGACTTTCCCTGTCTAGCTTGAAGCCGCCCTACGTGTCCCACCACCACTGGGAACGAGAAGGAATACAAAAAAAAGAAAAGAAAAACCCATTTCCAAGAAAAACTGACATACATACATTGGTTCAATAGTATCAACGTCCCTTTTTCTTCATCATCATTATCAATTGGCTTGTTTATCAGCTGGTTGGAGGCATCAATTTCAGCTTTCAAACGATTACGTAATAGAATTGGCAGAGAATTCCATTCAGATTCATTGTTAACATTCACATTCGGTGGGGATTTCAAATTTAACAAGCGTAATAATTTTCTTTTATACTTTTCAATCATTAATTGACTTGCTTCACTGTTGATATGATTATCATTCGTATGGATATAGGCGGCACCATTGTCGTCAGCATTCTCATCAGGCATCCTATCCGATTTAAGCAATCCAACTTCACCTTGTTCCCCCCATTTATTTGCATTGTCATAGAGGGATTGCATGAAATGTTGATTATTTCTTGAAAGTCTTGATAGATACTTTTCTGACAGGAGGGAAGAAGCATCGACTGGATTGAAAAGTTTTGAAAATTTAAATTCATACTGAGTGGTTGTCGTTGACGTTGTTATCAGTAGTATAAGTAGAATTGACATAAAATTAAGCCTTATAGATAAGCTTTTGAAGAATTTTAATAATATTGTTAAAATGAGAGTGTTTATCCGACAGTGATAAAAGCATTTGATGAGAAAGAGGGCTGAATTCTTGAATAGTGCAATAGATAAGAAGTAGAAATACTCTCCTAGGCATAGGATTTTTCGATAGATTATACTGCATGAACTACAGAATTTCATCTTTGTGTTTTACTGTTGAAGTTGATGACACGGATAGTTGATTGATTATTTATGGGATGAATCGTTTATATAGGCATATTATGACCTAATCAATAGCAATAATTATTACCATTATTATTGAAATGATTATTAGCAGTGTATAACCGATCATATATAATATAAAAGGGGCTTACTCAACAATTAAGCCGAATATATCCGCATTTATAGGAATCCTTTAAACGAATAATTGTGTTCTTCGAGATGACTATGGTTACTCTTTTGTCGGCGTGGCAGAGAGAGAAAGAGGGAAAGCGTGCGTGTGTGCCGATGTGAGTTGTTGTCAAATTTTTTGTTTTTTAATTGATAATGTAAAGTTTCTTTGGTTTCAGTTCAGTTCACCTCTCTCTCTCTCTCATACTTACACACACACCCTTTCTTTTTACCCTAGTAACTCTCTCCACTCCCCCCAGCCGTCTCTTTCATTCTACCATGTAAAGTATTCATCCATCCATCCAGCTCAGAGAACAAAACCACATCAAAAGTATTCATCCACTAGCACATTCAACAATGGGTGTGCGTGTGTGTGTGTGACATGGGAGAGGAATCCCTGCAGGCGTATGGGGTGAGTGCATGTGTGTACGCGGGGGGTGGAGCGACTGTGTAAGTCAGGGAACCTTTTCACAAACAAAAGAAGGTTACAAATGTCAACAAATATTGTTGGTTGACGGTTAGTTACAAGAATCATTTTTGTTTCAAAAGAAAGTGTCTACAGATGGACAGACATGAAAAATATTTTCGTCTGGTAGAAAGAAAAGTTTTAGCATACCTCGAACCAATAGGATTTTTGACAGAAATGAAATCTGTTTTCTATTGTTACGCTGTTTTGCGATACATATGCAAACATATAGGCGTATATGTATGTGTGTGTGTCTGTGTGTGCAGTCTAGTCAATTTGAACAGTTCGGTGTCTCTGTTTGTCTGTCTGTCTGTCTATCTATTTTCAACACCGATGTGCAACAGCTCAAATCGCCACCCTCTCAGCATGCAGCACACAAAGCAAGAGAAGAAAGTCAAAAGAAATGCAAAATAATGACAGTAAACAGGGATATGAGACAAAAGAAATAGTAATAACGAAGAACAATATAGTTTTATTGGATATCATAAGTCACAAGGAGTGGATGCATCTGCGCTAGCCATTGACAACGAGGATATTGAGTCATATCACCGATCGTCTCCAGCCATTGGTTTTTTACCGTCCCAAGGACCCTAATCAGGGAGTCTACACCCCCCTACATGGCTGGTTCAAACTAAAAGTTGCGGATTTCATTGACTGATGAAGCCATATTTTGGTCTGACCGCTGCTAGCTCTTTTCCAGCCTGAACCTATATCAGCTAACATTGCCCTTCGAGGAAGGCAATGACTAGGCATCCGTAACATATGTGCTAACCATCTCAATCAATGTAGCTTCAGAACCCCGAAAAAATCTGCTCTGTCTATACGGTTTACATAGAACTTGAAAACCTTTGGACAACTCTTTTATAAAGAATGGATATCCTTGAAGGTTTACCGACAGAAATGTCAAGGAAGAAACTGTCCCCAGTCAAATTAAAATGCTAAAGAAGACACTGTTTATGAGTTTGGTGTTCACCAGAAAGAATAAGTTAACAAGAAACTGTGGGAAAAAACCAACCAAGAGCTGATCGCTCAACAGATATGCAGGAGAAAATGGAAATGGGTAGGGCATACATTGAGGAGACTGTCGAATAACATCATGCGCCAGATCTTCAAGTGGAATTCCAATGGGAAACGACGATTGGCTGGTCAGTGCGGGGTGGTTGGGAGGAGGAGATGAAAGATTGTGGGCAATCGTGAACGCAGACAGCTGAAGAGGATGGCAGAAGATAGGACAAAATAGAGATACGTTGTTGAAGCCGTATGTTCTACCCCAAACTCAAGGGTGCACAATAAATAAATAATATGTCCACGTATATATCTGCACGTATTCGTTCACATGCGCTCGTGTGGAGCTGATTACATTGGACATTGTGTTCTTCGTGTTCTCCCCGTTAACGCGTAGCGGTAGGGTAACTGGTTTAGTTAACGAAAGGTGAGCATAGAACGACGAAGTCTTGAATTTGTGAACACCTTCTGGAGTCAGATCATTCAGCCCCTCACACGTGATTAATCTTTTAAAGTTATCTCCACAGGACCAAAAATCCAACCATTCCAATTACGGATGGCAGAAGCTTTAGTTATAGATGGACAGACATCTAAATTATGTGTTCAAAAACGTTTATGTCGAACGCTTGTCTTTACCTTTGTCACAGTAATGTTCTTTCATTTCATTATGTTTTATCACTAGAATTCATTCCACTTCACTTCACCTTCGCTGTCATCATCGTACTCTTATTTTTCTAGACAACACTTGACGTACAATTAAAAAAATCTTTTTACCAGTTCACTTGTGTAATAATCTTTAAAAGTGTTGAAGGATGAATCAGATATTTTCGCTACACACTTATGTGTATTTATCAGTTCAACTGCGTCTGAGGCAACAGTTATGTTCGGCATACTACTAGACAGCTTAGCCAACGTGTCGCTTCTGAATATCTTCCATTGTGGTGGTTTGGCAAAGGACAGACAAAAATAATCCGTAGCTCAATTATGTCATAATTAATTGATAGTGGTCATGTGATGGAGAAAACGAAAGCATTCAAAGTAATTTGTCGTATCCCACCGAATCTTTCCAATAGACTTCATATTCGTCTACTGCACACAGCTGAGGCAATAGGGCATTTTACTATGCTTGTTCAAAAGAACTTCGTACACAGTCATTATCCCTCCCTTGTTGGCCTATTAAGACATAACCAACTGATGACTTCTACACCACCCCTTGTTTATATTTTCAACCCCTTTCTTATCTGAATCCCTTAATTTTATCACATCTTCATTATAAACGTGTTTCATTTCCTTCTCTTACAAACTAGCATTACTTAATCGGTTCGTTTGTTTTTACTAGCCGTCATGGACTACTATGTCTACCTGAACAATTGTTTGTTTAATTGTATGGAGGATTTAATCATGAGCTGACAACAGTTAGAGAACCACTGGAAAACCTGGGAGTACTGGACAGCTGTTTCGTTCTAGCCTGGGACTCTTCAGCAGTACGCACCCACCGGGATTCGAACCCAGGACCTTCTAGTTACAAGGCGAGCTTGTAGACCATTGAGCCACTGGGACCCGATCCAATGGTTCTTGAATCCTAAGTTCTGCCAATTCACGACATAGCGCGACCACTTCGAAATGTCTTCTTCGATGAGTTACTGCCTCATCTTCGACCTGCTGTACCCTACTGGTCACGGCTTCCCACTAGAACCCCAGGTTAACTGCCTGAATAGGGCCAGTCGCTAGTGAGCATCAGATTAATTTTCAAGTGTTGGTTTTGTAGTGATTTTGTTTGATTGTATGGAGGATTTAATCATGAGCTGACATCAGTTAGAGAACCACTGGAAAACCTGGGAGTACTGGGCAGCTGTTTCGTCCTAAACTGGGACTCTTCAGCAGTACTCACTCACCGGGATTCGAACCCAGTGGCTCAATGGTCTACGAGCTCGCCTTGTAACCAGAAGGTCCTGGGTTCGAATCCCGGTGGGTGCGTACTGATGAAGAGTCCCAGACTAGGACGAAACAGCTGTCCAGTACTCCCAGTTGGTTTTCCAGTGGTTCTCTAACTGATGTCAGCTCATGATTAAATCCTCCATACAATCAAACTAAATCCCTACAAAACCAACACTTGAAAATTGTTTGTTTAATCATGCTGTTTTTCATTATTCGTGTTATCACAGATTGCCTTACTTTTTCATCCCTATTATTGATGAGACCATTATTATTATTACTATTATTATTATTATTATTATCATTACTACTATTATGACTAATTGCACAATTTATATTCACCATCTTATTATCCTGTAGACAAAACACCATGATTGGTTTACATTTGAATTTCCATTTGTAAAGTTATGTAGGTATATATGAGAGTAATGTAGGTGTATTGGAGTTAAGTCTGATGAGATCTAATTGAAAGTACAATATTGTTCGCCAAAATAGGTTGTTCTAAACGTTTTGTAATTCATCCACTTCAACTCTACCCCCCTTAGTACATCATTTTAATTATTTTTATTCTTATCAAAAATGTATATTGACCAAGCAATTTCTGATAACACTTTATGCCTTTTTCCGTAATACAAGTATGACTTGAAAATGAAGTCGTTTAAAAAAAATACGTTTATTCGCTGAAAAAAAGCTATTTTTCCTAATGAACTGATGGGTATATTGGATTCCTGTATTCTAAGTAAAACCTAAACAATCGAATCCTCACCGAGCTTGGTCTTCGAACCTCCTTGTTTGTGATTCTACAGCAGTACACACTTATAGCAGCATTGAAAACATATTGAAAAAACAAAACTTCATATATTTGGTTCCCGTGATAAATTTCGATAGAGAAAGAAAGTATAAAATGATGTCATCATTCTATTTCACAGGTTCTAATCAGCTACACACTGCAACCTGAAATTACAATGGTTATATAGATGATAGTAACAAACATTAAATGTTTAAGTGGTAGTAGAGAAGAAATATTATAAAATTGACGCGTCCAAAATTTAAGCTTTACAATTTTTAGTTTAAGTTTTCATCATCAATTTATACGCTTTCAAAGTAGAAAAGAATGGTGAGGGGTAGGACAGATAATAGAAAAATTTAATTAAACACAACAGTGTAAGCTTGTAGGTTTACAAGGCAACTCCAAAACGAACAAAAGCGGTTACAATTTATGGAATTGAGATTTATTCAGTGAGCTGAGATCACTGAATTGGATGACTAATTAATGTAACGAAAATCAAAATTCAGTTACCATAGCAATGAGATATTAATCGAACACTCTCTTACAGTATGCATAAGTCTAGTTGGTTTGAATTGTTTGATTGCGATCGCTTTGGCGAACTGGCGTAAATTTACTGTCCTTTGTTTATTTAATATTTTGAAGGACTTAGAAATCTCTACGAGATGACCAGTATCAACAATATGTCCGGTAATTTCACTCTGAGAATATTTACTTCCTTTCAGGCACAAGTTTCTGGGAATATGTTTAGAAAACTGGATAGAAGCCCTTCTTTCCGTCCTTGCAATGTATTTGCTCCCAAAAGTGCACGTAAATTCATAAGCACAGTAGGAGGTAACATTATCAGGGTGTTGATCCAGTTTCGAGTGGTTTTTAGAAGAAGTAATGCTGTATAATGTTATGAGTTTAGCTGCAGGAAAGCTTCTTTTTATTGTACCTTTCACACTGTAAATCTGGTCTTTCTTTTTCTATCGGGAACAAAACGTATTATTCATAGTACATACTGTCAATGGGAATAGAAACCTGATTACCATACTTATTTAGATGAGGCTGGTAATGATTAAAAGTGAAATAAAAGCTTTGTTGTCATTAAGGTTCAGGACAATGGACTACAATAAACATAAACTGTACTCTGATCTTAGCTAGTCACTTGATACAACTCTGGGCTAATATCTGAACCTCTTTATTTATAGTTATCCTGAGCATTGGAGATTAAGTTTTATTTTTAAACATTACATATATATTAAACTAACAGTTATGTAATAAGCTAGACGAGTAACTATCAGTTAAGTTCAGGGTGCTGATTTCATCATATTTGTAACCTGTCAGCTGAATCTACCTGTATCTCCATTAGGTGGTGATGATTTCCATTGAAACTCACAACCCAGAACATTCCTACGCCCTTACAGCCCAATATATATCCAGTTGATGAGTAACTACATAGAGGAAATTTGTGCATCGTGGATTCCGCTGGTAGTCACCGTCGGTCAAATAACGTCAAATTGATTACCTCCGTACTAATAAAGCCAACATGTCATTAGGATGAAATGAGTTGTCAACTCCATACCAAGACAATTATTATGAAATTTAATGCAATAGGGAGAAAATCTGCTCAACAACGAGAGGAGAAAAAAAAAGTTAAGATGATTTATCAACAATTTTATTTTCCCTAGGCTAAAAGTGTACATCTGCCTTTTTTGCTGTTATTGTTGTCGTTGTTGCTGTTGTTGTCGTGGGCAGCAGTCTCTTAGTCTCAGTAGTCCTAGTAGTTGTAGGTTAATTAATGTGTACAAATTAACAGAACCTCATATATATGTACAACTCAGATGGTGAGGTAGTAGACAGTGAGGTGGTAAACAGAGACAGAAGGTGACAAGTGGGCGGAGGTGTGAGATAAGTCATCTCTTATATATTTGTATTTGGTCTACTCTACAATTTAGTAAAACAAAATCACTATAATTAATATTATTATCATTATTATTATTGCATTAAAACTATCATTTGATAACAACAGATTGGTTTTTGAATTTCTTCTTCTGCTTTTTTTGCCTTTTTCATGGTTTAAAATTTTGAAAGAAGGGAGAGAAGATTTAACAATTTTCAATTGACATTGGATTTGTTTCAACTTTGTTTGCCATCAAGGAGTACTGGGAAGCTGTTTCGTTGTAGTTTCGAAATCCTTTCATGGTGCGTACACTCACCACCATGTTGCAGCTAGAACGTGAGCTAATGTACTATTCAACCACTGAAACCCCTATTTCTCTGTTACTTTCACTGTTAATTACAGCTTAAGATGTAAAATGACAGTTAAAAGAAGTCATCGACTCTCATGACAGTTGCAAAATTGACGACAATGATATAGGAGTCAAATCAGAAATTAAGTATCTTGGACTGATTCTCTCTTCTGATCTCTCCTGGTCTTCCCATGTCTTAGCAATCTCCAGTAAAATATTCCGCCTGATATTTTACATTAAGAAGTCAAGACACTCGGGTATAACTCAACCCCTCCTCTTACAGTTCATAAACTCTTGCATCCTACCTACTCTTCTTTATTGCTCACCCTTATTCTCTCCTGGTTTGCTTAAAAAGGACTATGTCACAATTCGTAGAATACTGAAGACTGTCAGTAGGGTGAGTGGTGTCCCAGTGGACCACATAGCTAACGTCGTTGTCGATAGACACTTGACTTCATGCAATAAATTTGCTAGAGAGATTTTGTCTGACTTCGAGCATCCGCTTTACGCTCAGCTTTCACCTTGCATTTCCTCAGGTAGAACAAGAAGTAACTTCAGAAAACTGTATGCTCGCACGTCTAAGTATAAAAATTCTATGATACCATACTTGACACGTATTCTATGTGATAAGGAAAATAGTGTCAGGCAAGAATTAACTAACCTTTTTTCATCTAGTAAATAAACAATTTCCTCCATCCATCCTTATATACCTTCAAGTTTTACTTTTATTACTTCTATTATATTTATGGTCCTGTTGCTTCTTTGTTTTACTCTCATAACTGCAAGCACTAACTTATCTC
Organism: Trichobilharzia regenti; assembly: GCA_944472135.2. Lineage (NCBI taxonomy): Eukaryota > Metazoa > Platyhelminthes > Trematoda > Strigeidida > Schistosomatidae > Trichobilharzia > Trichobilharzia regenti. The sequence continues at coordinate 11,187,307 of OX235267.1, forward strand.
AGTGACTGCTGTAATCTTTGTTCTTCCCCTCACCATCACCATCATGTAAAGAGAACGTAATATTCAATATTTTTAAACACGTTAGGATTTTTATACCGCATCGACAATACTGTGTGAAATAAGCCCACAGTAATTTTCAGTTGTATTATTATTATTACCTTAGCTGTTATCATTATTACTATTATTATTTCCATTTTATATGCTGCATGTTTTTGACACTACCTCTATTGTAAATGTGGAAAATTTTCTGTGTGAACAATTTTTATTTATAACTTGAGGAAATCAGATGCAATATTGTGATTAATGCTGAAAATTCCATTCTGTATCACAAGTACTGTTTTTAGAATAAAGTAAATTATTATTATTATTCTCAGTGGCCATCACATGAATTCAAACTTCTACCGATTCGTAGTGATTTTAGCGCGACTGGCATCAGCCAATGTATCATCAATGGCAATTATTTGTCTTCATTTTCAACATGGTATACCTCGAGAGTTAGCTTGTAGGGTTGGGCCAATGAAGAGTCCGAATCCAGTAGCCGAATAGTCTATCGGTTTGCCTTGTGATCGAGAAGTCCTGGGTTCAAACTTTGGAGGGCTCACAGTTCCGAGGAGTCAAAACTACGACGAAACAGCCACCCAGTACTCTCTGAAGGCTTCCAATGGTTCTCAGATTGATATCAGTCCATGGTCAGACCTGAAATACATATATATATATCTTGTTAGAGTGAAGTTTCTTGAAAAAAATTAATTAACAGTTATGTTGTTGGGTGGTAACAAAAGAAAATTAGTAATAGTTACGTAATTCGATAAGAGAAGATCAAAATTAAAATTTACAATTTCGGTGCACATGAGGTCAGATGAGAAGTTGATGATGTAATACAGTGAGCAGAACTCAGAAGATCAAGAAAAAAACTGATCTCTTAAGAGAGTCAAACGAAAAATAAAGGGAGGGGGCGGAGTTAAAAGATAAGCTAACAAAATTAACAACATTAGAAAACAAAGAGTTACTAAGAAGTGAGTCACCTCGGTAATTGAAGTCCAACAACGGATTCTTTTTGGACACATAAGTCGGGCCTCAATCGTTTTTATTGCTATAGCTTCAGCAAACCTGAGAAGACTTGAGGTACTTTGTCTGTTAATTATTTTGAATGATTCCAGCACATCTACTCAGTGTCCTGCGTCAATCAGATGTTTGGCAACTGAAGAGCCTAAACAATTCAGTCCCTTTAACCGGAGGCCCCTTGGTACATGTTCGCAGATTCTGACGTTGGCCGTCCTCTCTGTTCTTCCAATGTAACTGTTCCCTCAATGATATGTATCCACATGATGTGTGTTTTGTTTTTGACAGTCTATTATATTTTGCTTGTGTATATGGGTCGATATTTCATTATAACTGACAATATGCTTTCGTCTGTCCACTAACTAAATAAACATGTATGACCTTGTTGTCACATGACATTACAACCAATCATGTTAAGACTGTCTACTTATTGGTTCATGTGTATTAGTCATTTTCATATATACTTTTGTACTATATACTTGTCCCCACGTTTTCGTACACTGCGTACCATTTCACTCACACTCTTGTATGACATTTATTTTCCTTCTCTGGAAAATACAAGTATCATCGTAAACCTGGTGGTCTTCTGATTTCCCTCTTTCCGCGTCAGGACTATTAACTACTCGACGAGTACATAGCACTCAGATATGTGTGAATTGGTATACACAGTTGGAGGCAACGTGTGAGGGGTACTTGTCAATCTTTGATTGCACCAGTGAGGAGGTTGTTCAGGTTAGATAGACTAATAATGCTGCAGGATACGTCCTAGAAAAGGCTGCGCTTAATCTTTTATTTACCATTCTCATAATGTCATCGCCCTTGTAGTCAAGTTTGATGAAAATAGGCTTCTTACCGGCTGTAGCTGTAACAAGTTTCTTGAGTTCGTTCTTGCCATATTTTTCAGTGAAGCTTTGTGGGTAACCATTTCATTTTCAAGAAGCATTAGTTCACTGTCTAGTTTGTTTGGTGAACATATTCTCTTCGCTCTAGAGAAAAGCGTTTTCACCAGCGTTCGTTTGTATCTCATTGGACAGAAGTTATTGAAATTCAAATAAAGATCACTCCATGTGTCTTTACGATATATAGAACTTTCGGGTGTCCCATCGTATTTTCTCTTCAACTTTACGCCCAAAAAATGGAATTTTTTCATCATCTTGATGCTCTATCGTGAAAGTAATGCTTTAGTGTACATTGAAGAAAGAGTCAAGTAGAGACGGAGCGTGACTCAAATCTTTGCATACAATCAATGTGTCATCAACGTATCTATGGTAGGCTGTTATTTCGCAATCAATAAGATCCAGTAAACTTGATGGTTATTGATGTCTGGAATGGTTCTTGTATCTCTTTTTAAGGTCCAAGTGGAATACAGGACCTGAAGCTTTGAGATTTCAAGCTTCGCTAAGCAGCAGTGTTATTCTTCTTTCTACGGGTTGAGACTGCTAGCCTCATACATCCAACCTCCCCTGTCTACTGGCCTAACTACTAGCTAGTGTGTTTGAACAATGAACCATCGAAGTGGTTGGCCAGCATTCCACGACTAGATCACAAACTTGGTAATCTTATTACACCGCGAGTAGTTAGCAATGTTATTTGTTTGAAAATGGCGGATAACTCAAAATATGAAAGCCTTTTCAGCCAGTTGTTTATTTTTTTTAATGAATTGCATTGTCAAAGCCTTAGCGATGCAGATAAAAATCCTGATTTATGTACACAGGAGAAACTCCTCCACTTCCTCTTTCCACCTTGGATATAATTCCAAGTTCTACTAGTTTGTTAATAAAGTTTTACAGAACTTGTTTTGAATTTTTGTTCGATATCCTAGTAAAATCTATTTCTCTTTTTTGTTCCTTCACGTTCCCAGTGGCGGAACATAGGGCGACTTCAAGCTACAGAGAGAGAGAGAGGGCTTGAAGTTTCTGTAGCACTGGTAGTGTTCATTTTTTACGCGATGGGGTTGCTAGCCAGCCTCATGCCCTAGGCAACCTTCCCTCTTTACCAGTCTTAACATTACTGGCTTAGCGAGGTTAAAGAGTGCGTCCAGTGCCTGAGGGTCGACACGCCCGGACCACACGAGGCGTGGTTGGCTACCATCCTAACCGTTGTGTCACCGACGCGCATCTTCTTCTTAATCACTCCTTTATTTAATCTTTTTACCTATCACAGAATTCTACATTCGCAGTCATTTTGTATGCATGTGTACATTAAGTTTTTCAAAGGAAACTACAATTGTTTATGGTTATTTTAACTAACTAACAGGTGAAAATGAATAAGTTTCGGGTGGAGTTGCGTAATACAAAAGCAGTCAAGAGAATTTGGTGTTAATTAGACTAGCTTAGTAACAAAGGTGATGAGTTATCACAAGCAGTTGTTAACAAGTAATACGTAATAATATGAATAGTTTGATGATTGAGTTATACTCCTTACCACCCTATTGCAAAATTGCTGGCAGATATTTTGGATCCTGCAAGGAACCAGTCATAATAATAATAATTTGCTTTATTCCGAAACAGTACTTGTGATACAGAATGGAATCTTCAGCATTTTAATATAGTATTGCATCCAGTTAGTACATTATCAATTAATAAAACTCTACATAGATTAAGGGTAATCTCAGTTCATTATGACAGCAACATATTGGCATGTTGGTAGCAACGCCAAAAGTGAACAGGGTTTGAGGGTGTTAGAAAAGAAGATGGTAGCATATTTACTGGTGTAAGCGGTAACAAGAAGGTCGAGATATACAGAGTGTGAGAGAACGAAGAAGAATGTTTTAAGTAGAGTTTGTAAGGAAGAAAGAAACAAAGCAGCACATAACAGGAAAAAGAGAGAGAAAAGGAAAAGAAAGAAAGAAAAATGTTGTGCCTATAATTGATATGAGTTGGAAAGATGAGATCCAGTTGTTCTACTGACTATTTAATAAGTTACAGGTATCACGCCTAATGCTTTCTTCTTTGTCGCACAGAACACGAGCCAAGTAGGGTATGGTTGAGTTTTTGTACTTACTAGTTAGTGCGAGCATATAGTTTTCTATATAGGCTTCTGATTCTGCCTGCCTGATGAGATACAAGGGGAGAGTTGTAAATGTAGAGGGTGGTGTGAGTTAGATATAATGGATTGTGCCCATTTTTCACATGAATCCGGAATATTAACAATCTGGTTAAGTGGCACGTTGCTTACCCTGCTGACAACCTTTAACATCCTGCGTAATAAGGTATAGTCTTTATTAAATAGTCCAGGAAAAGCTAAGGGTTAATAATAGAGAATAATAGGCAGAATGCGGGAGTTAACAAATTGTAGGAGTAAGGGTTGGGTTATACCGGAATGTCTTCTCGCTCCGTTACACTTCACAGTTCATCAATTGCATACAAGACCTGAATGTATCTAAGAAAATTATGCTATCCTTCGACAATCAGCGACTTTTCACTAATTTCCCACTCACGAAAACAGTCTGCTTTGTATGTAAATAGATAGATGAAAACCATTTCAATATTAGAGTACCAACAGCACGTTTGAAGGTATTACTACTGAGATGCATTCTGAACATCAAGTTCACTTTCAACGACACTATCCATAGACAAAAAGATGGTATAGCAATGGGATCTCAGTTGTGCCCACTACTATCAGATTGATTCGACAAAAGTCCACTAAAGCCAAGCATTGACAATTTACGACTGTATAAAAGATACGTGAACGGCATATTCATTATTTGTGACAACAATAACGACCCCAAATCTACTGCTCAAGACATTTAACTGTTGCCATCCAGCAATTAAATTCACTCTTTAAATGGAAAACGAATCGAAAATTTTCTTTTCTTGATGTGGAACTAACAAGAAGAACTGATGGAAGCCTAAGAAAAACTACCTGGAATGGTCAACTAGCAAGCTTCTATAGCTGGGTACCCATTCAACAAAAGCGAAATTTAATTAAATCACTTGTCACTTGCCCGCATCCTACGCATCTGTAGTCCCGATGTTCTAGAAACAGAATTATATGTTCTGAGAGGACTCTTCATCCAAAATGGATATCCCTCAAGATTCATTAACAAAAGTATCAAACCAAGAATTTAGAGGAATAAAACTTCAGTTGAACCGAAAAAGAAGATTTGCATGAACTTGGATCTTAATAGAGATTTAACAAGCAATATTCTCAGGAGAAGGATCACATCATCTTTGGGAAGAACATTCTTTGCAGAATACTGTTCTCTAGTCGCCCATTGATCTGTAGAAGCGTTAAGGACATATATCAGTTCACCTATCTCTATGGAGACGGGTGCATTGTTCTTTCGACGTGCATGCTGTCCAAGAGGATTCAATAGTGGTGCTACAAGGAGTTCGATAATTGAACACTTGGTTAACACTGATCATTCCATTTCAATAAACGCCTCCTTCTTCAAAGTAATCTACAGGGTATTACACTTTCGTATTCTTTGTATCGCTGAAGCTCTGGCCATTCACACAGAAATACCAGAGCTGTGCATGCAAAAGAGAATTACTCAACCACTTCTACTGTCATGGTAACAACTTTGTTGATTTTTGATGACTTAGTTTTGTTTGTTTGCCTGTTTTTTTAATTGCTCATAATTCATGTATTCATTTAGAACGCTTACGTAATTCCGTATACTCTACTTTGTTTCTTTATGCATCCTGAGGACAACTCAATCACCAGACTATTCATATTATTGCATAACTCTTTTTTAACAACTGTTTGTGACAAATCATCACCTTTGTTACTACACTAGTTTTTTTTTATTTTTTATTTTTTTATTTTTTTGATTTACAGCTTGATTCCACACTGTATTTTTGGTACAAGTATGGAATTTTCAGCATGGATATCGGTAGCCCAAATTTTGCAGGCCGACCATAGATATTAGGTGTGCGCCGGCGCGGGCTTGAACCCCGGACCATGTGCATGGTTGGCGAGAGTCCTAACCACTGTGCCACCGACGCACACAGTTGCATTAAGTAACACCTAATTTTCTTGACCCCTTTTGTATTACGTAACTCCACGCGAAACTTACTCATTTCCACCTATTAGTTAGTTAAAATAACCATAACCGATTCTATTTTTGTTTGATAAACTTAATGTACACATACATACAAAATAACTCATATTATATATATTTGCGATTGTACAGCTAATAAAATGAATTCGCCACCGAAAACAGACTCTTCCCTGAACTACGTGTTTTGCTTTCATTAATGCCTGAATGGGGATTATCCATGAATATAGGGAGTTGAAATTCATGGGCTAGCCACTGGACAGATGGGTCTCATTTGTCTTGGGGTCTACAAGCTCACTTGCCTTGTAACCAGAAGGTCCTAGTTTCGGATGCGAGCATCAGGAGGAGGGCGAGTTCTGTCCAGCAGTCCGAAACTAAGCTGACGAGAAAGCTGTCCCCCCCCCAGTACTCCAGTGATTCTGTTCCAATGGTTCTCTAACCGATTTCAGCTCATAATACAACCCAGTCACCAATCAAATAAAGTATCTGCAAACCAGCATTGGAAATGGTTTCTTTTTTACCGTTTTGTTTTATCCTGTTCATGCAAACTGGATAACTTTTAAAGTACAATTTAGTAGTGATAATCACTACGGGTGACATAAATTATTTTATTGTCGATTACTTTTGTTTTTATCACAGCCAACAAGTTTATTCTTATCACAAACAAAATGAGTCGTTAGCCACTTTGTTCTATGAATAAAATTAATGTCAAATTATATAATTATACTTTTTGTAGCCATTCGATGAAAAAAAAATTATCCTCATTTTCATATTTTGTAAACAAAAATGTTTATTATTGTGTTTTTTTTGTTTACTTACAAATCGGATCACTTACTCTAAAGGTCATTTGTTGTAATTCAAGAAATAATATTCAATTGCTTTCTCTTTCTTAATACTTTAATCACATTATTTTCCCGTCTATATTTGAGCGTTGGTGGCGCAGTGGTAGAATGTTTGCCAACTACGCCTCATGTGGTCCGGTGTTCGATCCCGGGCCACCAGACGCACTCTTTTGTCTCGCTAAGTCAGTAATAAGACTAGTAAAGAGGGAAGGTTGGGTATGATGGGGATAGCGACCCCATCCCTTAAAAAATGAACACTACCACTGCTACCGAAACTTCAAGCCTCTCTAGCTTGAAGCCGCCCAATGTTCCACTCTGAACGTACAGGAATAAAAAAATGTATTTTTGAAATGTATACTCAGTGACAAAGTAGTTTAATTTTGATTGGATACTAATGAGTAACTGGTGTAACTGGTGCGTGTGCTTGGTCCTTTGTTTAGTGAAGACTGAATTCTATCAGTTAATTTTACACTTTAGTCACTATGCCAGGCTAGATGGCTAGTCATCATGGTGCGCTTTGAATTGTTGATATTGAATGGTTGGAGACAATCGGCAGGAAGCCTTGAAGACGACCTAGGTTTCGCGCTAGTTGTCTGGTGCTCACCAATCAGTCAGCAAGGCGTAATTACAACTGCCTTTAAGGTACTCATGTCCCTTTTGAGATTCAAACCCGCGTCACCCAGTGAGTGCTACAGTCAGTCAGAGACGTTACCACTGAGCTACTCGGACTGGCGATTGGATACTTGGATTGGAAAAGTTTGCAGATATGCCTTGTTGACTGACTGATAAGTGTCAACTAGCACGAAGCCTAGGTGGTGTCCAAGACTTCCTGACGGTCACCTCCAACCATCTTATATCAACAAATTACAGTGCACCATGATAGCCAGCCACCTGACTGATATAATTCAGTTCACAGTAAATAAAGGACTAGACATATTACACTAACTACAGTCCTACAGGAGGTCAATCGCAAGACTGAACAGCTCGTTGGTAACGTCTCTGTGTACATTCAGCACTCACTGGGTGATACAGGTTTGAATCTCAGAAGGGACATGAGTTCCTTCAAGGCGGTTACAGATATACCATGCTAACTGATGAGTGCCAACTAGCACGAAACCCGAGTGGTGTCCGAGGCATCCTGTGGCCGATCGCCTCCAACCATCTATTATCAAAGTAGTATTCTAAGTCTCACTTAATCGACACCGCAGATGATTATCTAATTAAATTTCTTCGGTTTTGTCAGAGGAGGATCTATAGATGTACAAAGCTTGGAATGGCAGTCACCTCTCTATCTCAACTTCATCGACTTTGAAAAGGCCTTCGACAGCGTCGATCGAGAGGTGATTTGGCAACTACTTCGCTACTACGGGGTCCCATCGACAATTATACATCTCATCCAACAGTTATATGACAATGCTGCATACCAAGTAATCCACAACGGGAAACTTACGGAAGCCTTCGAAGTGAGGACGGGAGTGAGGCAAGGCTGTCTACTATCACCAATGATCTTCCTGATTGCAATTGACTGGATAATGCGACAGACAACGGCAACCAACGAGGGAACAGGCATAAAATGGACTGACACAAAAGACTTGGAGGATCTGGATTTCGCCGATAATATATGTCTGATTTCCCATAAACTGGAAGATATGCAAGTGAAAAGTAACAAGTTGGCAGAAGAAGCATCCGGAGAAGATAAGACTTCAAGTGAACATAGATAAAACAGAGGTGATGAAGATTCCTAGCCAACATCAACAGCAGCAACAACAACAGACAACAATCAGCATAAGTGGGAAGAACCTGAAAGAAACAACCTCCTTCACCTACCTGGGAAGCATCGTCTCAACTACAGGCGGAACTGACGAGGATATCAAAGCCAGAATCGGAAAAGCAAGACAAGCTTTCATTACTCTCAAATCTGTGTGGAGGTCAACAGCATCAAAAATAAGATCCGGATTTTCAACTCCAATGTAAAGTCAGTGCTACTATCCGGATCAGAGACCTGGCACGTCATAAAGAGCATCTCAAACAAACTACAGACCTTCATTAACAGCTGTCTTCGCTCAATACTCAAGATAAGATGGCCAGTCAGAAAAGATCAGCAACAGGGATCTCTGGGAGCGAACCAATCAGGAACCGATTGTGAAACAGATAGGCAGAAAGAAATGGAGATGGATTGGCCATACACTGAGGAAACCATCAAGTGACATCACTAGACAAGCCATTGCTCGAGTGGAACCCGAAAGGGAGGCGGCGAGTTGGTCGTCAGTGTGAGGGTGACTTGGAGGAGGTCATGCGAGGAGGAGATGAAAGCATGTGGACAGACCTGGAGCAGGGTGAAAAAGTTGTCAGCAAACCGAAGGCAATGGAGGTGCGCAGCTGAAGCCCTATGTTCCTCTAGGAACTAAAGGATACAATAATAATATAATAATACGTTCTTATCAAGGATTCCATTACAAGTTATGATTATGTCATAGATGAACACTAGTTAAATTAACTTCATAGTATCCCTACTTAGTGTAATTACAATAAAAAAGACTGTTTTATCAGTACTAAAATTTATTTCTTCAGTAAAATAAAGCTTTTCTATCGTTCTACATTCCCTGAACTAATATTATGCCTGCTTTGATGATATTAAAGCTGTATATTATGTCAACTGTTCCGCTCATTGACATGTGGACATGCAGACTGATGAATGTCAAATATGTACAAAAACCAGGAGAGCTACGTCTTCTTACTGAATGATGCATTATTTCGTACAGATCACTGTTTGTTAAAACCAAAAAAAAAAATAAGAGATCTAAATGTGAATGAGAAGTTCTCCGATGTACTGTTGATTGGGATAATGGATTTTATATGTGATGAGATTACCATGCGAAACATGGGCGTAAGTTAAGGAACTCGTTTTAAGATGTATAACAAATGTTCATTTCTTGTTCAATAAGAAATACTATAGACAAACTGATGGTGTGTGGCTATGGGTTCCCCATTAGGTCCAATTCTAGTTGAATTTTTCCTCGCTAAGTTAGAAAATGGGCGACTGAAAGAAGTAATTAATGAGTTGGGATTCTACTTTCTATATATGGATGATATATTTTTGTATATGAAGAAGAATGAATTAATTAGCATCCTCGACAAGTTCAGTGATGCGTATTTAGCAATAAACTTTACCACAGAGAAAGAAAGTAATGATAGTATCTCATTCCTAGACGTCTTCCTGACAAGGAGACAAGATGGTACACTAAAAGGAGTGTATGTTTAGGAAACCTAAAACAACAGGTCAGTATACTCATTTTTTGAGGTTTTACACCTTTGAAATATAAACGTAACTTGGTAAAGTGTCTGATTTATAAAGTTGGGTTAATGTATTCAAACGACACTTTCAATGAGGAGCTTAAGATAATTAGACAGTTACTTAGTAAAACTGGTTATTCAGATAAGTTTATTGAGAAAAATATGAATTCAGCACCTAGGAGAGTCAGTATGGCAACAGTTCCGAAAAAACCACTGTTCATACAACTGCAGTTCCTTGGTGCTAACAACAGCGAAATAGTAACACAGCGCCTGAAGAATGCAGTTAGAAGAGTTTTCAGTGTAAAAGAGGTACGTTGTCTCTTCATTACGATTCCTATTTTTTATTCGACAAATAAGAATAAACTATCTGATTGTGCCTCCTCTACATGTATCTACCAGTTTGACTGCAGCTGTGGAGTCAGCTACGTTGGATGTACACTTAAGCAGATTCATCATTGTATTTCCGAACATCATCCGACATCGTTGAGCAGGGGACGAACAAGGTCTATTTGTAGCTTGTAGATAGTGAGCATAAATTTGATGTTAATAGGGCATTTAAAATTGTTTATCACATACCCACTAATCTTAATTTTACTTTACGAATTCGTCTTCTATGTACCTATATAGCTGAAGTCATAGAAATCCCCATCTAAAGAAGCCAAACCTGTGAGTTCAGAAGAAATTTGTATAGCCACTTTCCTTACCTTGGCCATCGTTGCATGAATGTATAAACCGGACAACTTCCCCCTTCCCCTTAAGTCTTTTAAAAGTTATAATTGTCTAAATTATTTTATAATTTTTTTTTCCTGACCACTTCATCGTTGATTACGAGTTACCACTGTCCAAATCCTTTCGGTTTTCTTTAATTACCTGTTGCGAAATCACCTTAAACACTCACTCAATCATTAATTGCTCCTCATTTTTCCAAAACTATGCACTATTCAATCCACTTGTTGTAACCATTTCTACCTTTTAATTGTGTGTATTAATTTTCTGCATTAATTAATCACCCCCATTTGACATGTTGATACTGCCTAATTATTGTTAACAAACATATCAGTGCCACTTGATGATTGGTAAACTGTTGTGTATTGTAATAAAAATACTATATGTATAAATAACAGACAGCGGGCAGTGAGGAAAAAGGCAAGTCTCCTGTGTTTCCCTGCAACGCTGAATTATTTGCTTTTCCTGACATCAAATCTATCTCCTTGCTATTTTGATGTTTTTGTGATGCAATGAATGTCTCTTTATATTACTACCGGTAAATCTTATCTTCAGCACACGCCGGATATCTGTCGTTGAAGTAAATAACTTACTGAAATCATCTGTATGTTTGTTGCATCGGTAATTCAGTGATGGAATGCCTGTCAACCATGTTAAGTATTCACCTGTTTGATTGACGGCCAACATACTCCCAAACTTCAACCGTTTTACTAGGCGATAGTGAGACTAAATGAAGTTGAAAGTTGGATGTGTGGTTTACTGCAAAAAAGTAGGACTAGGGGTACTGAAACTTCAAATAAACCTTAAAGAACCCACATACATCTTGGAGCCTAAAAGTATAAAGACAGAAAAGTAAAGAGGACACTTCTTCGCAAACACTTATTCTTTAAAACACAAAATATTTGAGCAAAGAATATCCTTTTCAATAAATTTCTCTTCTGGCTCTACAATTATAAATGCATGTTTATATACATAGAATACTCTAGAACGGTAGTCAGTAACAATGATAGTGGTTTTTAAATAATATCGGTTTGTTAAGTAAGATTACAATAGGATTACAGTTCATTTAAGATGCTTAAATAATAATAATAATAAAGATATAGTAGCAAGTAGAAGATCAACTAAAATTAGGAAAAATCCACAAAACTTCAGGATCATCCAAACCTAGATGGCCAAGGTAACGATAATGTTTGAACTAACGTCTTCTGGATGCACAAATGAGGCTTCTGAATATGGACCCCAACAGCTTCAGCAATATTCAGTAAACGAACTCTTAAAGCAAAATTGAGATTCGTTGGTAATCGGTAAATGACTTTGAAAGCAACCTCGTTAACATCAATCTTGTGTTCTATATCCACAAGATGAGATAGAATAGAGCTAGCCACGAATAGATTTTGTTTTTTCCTTTACCTAACCACTATGCAGGGTGATGTTCGGAAATTCGACAAGAAACACGTCTAATTGTACTGCCTGTTGCAGACTGGCTCCACAGGAGCAGTTAAATTGGTAGATACGCATGGAAGAGGCGAAATTAGGCAGTTTATCTTTTACTCCCGAACGTAAGAGAGGAGTGGTTTTGAAGACTCAGCGTAATTTGGCACCAGGGAATGTTCTTTTTAACACCATATTCCTGAGGCGCTGTGTCAGTATCTCGGTGATGCTGTCTCCAAGGAACTGCATTTGTAAGAATAAGACCTCTTTCGAAACTGTTGGTACCTTGGGCTGCCTTGATTGTAGATTCATATTCTTATCAAGAAACTTTCTTGGATAACTATTTTCACTCAGCAACAGTTTAATATTATCAAGTTCCTTATCATGACATTCATCCGAGCAAATTGCTCTTGCTATGGGAACTAAGCACTTCATCAGATTGAGCTTATATTTCACAATCACGAAGCTTAGTAAAATGAGTATACTGACCCATTGATGTAGGTTTCCCATATACACTTCTTCTTACTGTGTCACCCTCTTTTCTGGTCATAAGGACGTCTATAAATAAGATACTAGAGTCTTAAGGTTGAAAAGTAACACAAATATTTTAAAAGAAGGGTTATCAAACCAAGAATACTTTCTTTGATAACTTCATCATGAGACTATACAGTTATATATACATAATAATATTGAATGAAAACATCACAAAGAAAGCGAAAAATGACTACTCACTATCTATGAACAAGAAGCCACTTTATATAGGCGACTGCAATTCAAGGGTGATATACCAAGTGAAATAATTACGAAGAAGTTAAGAAAATCAGTTCAAAGAAATTTTATTGCTGGAGAAATACACGTCTCATTCTCTACACGACCGATGGTAATTCCTCGACTGAAAGGTGAAGTACCTAGCCTAGCCCCTTCAAATTGTATCTACCCATTCAACTGCGCTTGTGGTGGAGCGAGTTCTATTGGCTGTTGGTCTAGGAACTTGATTTTTCGTGATCGCTTTAGAGCACCTCGCAATATGGCTAAGTAAAAGTGTGGTAAAAACCAACAAACAGTTTGATATTAGACCACCTCTTCCAAAGTCATCGAAGTACCGGATGCTTCAAACAGCAGAGGCTATGGCAATTCGCGTGAAACAACCAGTGCTTTGTGTGCAAAAGAAGCAAGTCTAGACACTACTACTGTCTTAGCCTGCCTTCAGTGAAGACTAAAAATTCATGAGTTTGTTTATTGATGAAATCGTCTTCAGAGGCTGTACAGTCATATTTATATTTACCAAAAATGTATAGTAGTCTATTATTGAGTAATAAGGGGCGACAAAATTGATATATATAAGTGTTGGTTTGCAGGGATTTGATTGGTTTCAGGATTTCGTCATGAGCTGACATTAGTTAGAGAGCCATTGGAAAACCTGGGAGTGCTGGACAGCTGTTTCGTCCTAGTTTGGGACTCTTCAGCAGTACGTTGTCTGGCGGTCGCACTATGTCGTGAATTGGCAGAAGTTAGAATTCAAGGACCATTGGATCGGGTCCCAGTGGCTTAATGGTATACGAACTCGCCTTGTAACCAGAAGGTCCTGGGTTCGAATCCCGGTGGGTCCGTACTGCTGAGGAATCCCAAACTAGGACGAAACAGTTGGCTGTCCAGTACTCCCAGGTTTTCCAATGGTTCTCTAACTAATGTCAGCTCATGATGAAATCCTGAAAATTGATATAAATACTAGTAAGTGAAAAAATAAAAGTTGTAAATTACGTGGTACTCAATGGCACAAGGACTACTATACATTTTTAGGTAATTTAAATACGACTGTACAACCTCTGAAGATGATTTCGTTGACAAAGAAAATTTTCTTTCCTGAATTTGTCTCTTATTTCCTTTATGACTCAGTGGGTATTTTCGGTTATCATGAATTTGTAATATTATCTTTTCTAATTTTTCTGACATTCAGTTTATTGTTATATTGATGCTGTTGAACTCTAATCTGTTGATATTATAATTATTGATTCGATGTTATTTAAATAGCATTAATGTTGTTCATAACACTAATTCATTCATTCACTATAATGTATATATAACTGTAGAGCCTGTCGATGAAGAGGTTATCGAAAAGAGTATTCTTTGTTCAGTATCCATTATTTTAAAAATTTTCATGGGCATTTTCAATGAGTACAAATATTTTATTCAAGCAATGGTTTGTAGGGATTTGATTGATTGGTTAACTAGTGATTGATCCTATTCAGGTAGGTAGTTACCTGTATAAGTTCTAGTGGGAAGTCGTGACCGGTAGGGCACAGCAGGTCGTTTATGAGGACAAATACTCACCGAAGACATTGACCAGTGCCAGTGGCGCTATGTGTTGGGTGAACTGGCAGAAGTTAGAATGCATGGACTGGCCATCGGATCGAGTCCCAGTGTGCCTCATGGTCTATGAGGTAATTCGCCTTGTAACCACAAGGTCTTGGGATCAGACTTTATCCATGGGTGCTCACTGTTGAAGAGTCCTAGTCTAGGATGAAACTGTCAGCTTTCTAATGCTCCAGTGGTGGTTTATCGAATGGTTCTTGAACCGATGTCAGAACAGTACGCTTACAATTAATTCTACGTCTGGATACAGAACTCCGCCCCACCAGAACAAGCTGGATTCAGGAAAGGCAAATCATGCACTGACCAAACTGCAACTCTACGCATCATCATCATAGAACAAAGCATCGAATGGCAACCAAACCTCTACCTGAACTTGATAGACTTTGAGAAGACCTTCGACAGCGTTGACCGAGAAGTAATTTGGAAACTACTCAAGTACTACGGTGTACCCCAAATATTCGTCAACCTTATAAACGGCTGTACGACAATGGTATATGTCAAATGATCCAAAACGGAAAACTCAGCGAGGCGTTCGGAGTAAACACAGGAGTCAGACAAAGGTGCTTATTATCACCAATGATATTTTGCGTCAGACAGTGGGAAACGAGAAGACAGGGATATCCTGGACCGACAGACGTGAAGAACCTAGAATACCTGGATTTCGCGCGTGGATGATTTATGTTTGATGTCACACAAAATCGGAGACTTGCAAACGAAAACTGACAAACTGGTCGAAGAAGCAGCCGGCGAAGACGGGACTCCACGTGAACATAGCCAAGACGGAGGTTATGAAAATAACCAACCAAATAACAAAAACAAAAACAGCAACATCCAGCGCCAATCAACATCAATGGGAGGGATTTCAAAGAGGTTACTTCATTCACTTACTTATCTAGGGAGCATTGTCTCAACTACAGGCAGTCGGAACGGACGAGGATGTCAAATCGAGCGAGAATCGGGAAGGCGAGCGAGAAACACATCATTCATCAACCTGAAAACAATCTGGAAATCTTCGTCACTCAGCCAGCATCAACATCAAAATCGAGTCGGATTTTCAATACAAACACGTCAAGTCAGTCAGTCAGTTCTTCTATACGGATCAGAAACCTGGCGGGTGGATAACAAAGAATATTTCCAACAGCCTGTTGCAGACCAACCTTTATTAACCAACAACTGTCTTCGCTGGATCTATACTGAAGATCAGATGGCCGGCCGGGCTGGAAAGAATCACCAACAAGAAACTATGGGAAAACACAAACAAAACAAGAACCAGTCGCCAACCAACAAATATGCAGGAGAAAGTGGAGATAGATGGATTAGACACTCGCTGAGGAGGCTGCCACTGGTGACATCGCGCCCGCGTCAGGCCATTGCTCGAGTAGAACCCGAAAGGGAAGCGGCGAGTTGGACGTCAGTGCGAGGTTGACATGGAGGAGATCGTGTGAAGAGGAGTTGAAACAGTGGTTATTTTTCGAATGGTTCTCGAACCGATTTAAAACAGTAGGCTTATAATTAATTACACGTCTACAATAGGGTTCATTTCACTGCCTATTAGTACCGCATACATGAACACAAACATCGATACACATAAACTTTATTCTGCTTAAAATACTCATTCAATTAATGGTTTATATACTACTGACATTATACCCAATAAATAGTATGTGATTCATCATCATCATCATCATCAATATCGTCTTTATCATCAGCCAAGGTTGCTATAACAAAAGTGTAACAGTATAAGTAAACAAGGTGGTGATTAATTTTCATCCCCCTCCAGTTTTTTCGCCCTTTTCTGAAGGGTATACACTTCCTTTCTTCAAAGTAAACGCTAAGACGCAAAACACATGATGAAGAAAATCAAGAGAGGGAATATATTTGTAAACATATATATATATATATTATCACTAATCATTTCGGCTATTATACTGTCGTGACGTCAGTTCTTAGATTTCTGATTCATTCGATCCTGCCTGATGTACATACATCAGGCAGGATAAATGCATAAATCTTATTAGTCATGTATGATTCATGTGGTTTAACTATCAAGTGAAAAAAAGTAACTTTTCTGATGTGTTCTGTTGGTTGTATATATATATATATATGTGTGTGTGTGTGGGTGGGTGGGTGTATTACGATACGCAAACACAAGCTTCCCTACAACATAGTTGTCTGTTGGCATGTGATTCTGTCCTGTTGACCTCAGGGAATTCATCTTGTTTTTCCAAAATAATAGTATTAACATGTATATATTTATACTAGTGAATGTATACATGTGATCAGAAAATAAAGATAGTGAATTTCATCAAACCAATCCTTAGATTGGGCATGAGTAACTAGTGTGATGTGTCTATTCCTGCTATGTGTCTGGTGCAGACTGAATTCTATCAGTGCCACTGGGAAGGTAGGTAGCCATTGATTTGATGATATTAAATGGTTGGAGGCAGTCGGCCACAGGATGCCTTGGACACCACCTCGGTTTCTGTTATGTACTCGTCGCTAAATTATTGTTATGGACTGGTCGAGAAACTAATAGTCCTGACGCAAGAAGGCGGAAATCAGAAGACCACTAGGTTTGCGATGATACTTCTATTTTCCAAACACAAGGAGACGCAATAAGTGGTATCACACCAAAGTAGTCAGTCGGTCACACAAATTGTGAATGCGAAATATGTATATGAATGTTCCAGACAAAGTGTGTGAACAAATCATTAGACAGTCTTAACATGAATGGCTAATTATAATGGAGTGTCGATCCATATATACATAGCAAAATATAGCAGACATGTCAACAACCACCATATATGGATATATGTCACCAAGCAACGGACTGTCAACAAACACTCATATTATATTATATATAATATAAGGAGAATATACATTGTTAAAGGAGACAAGTTCATACAAGTGAAATGGTCACAGTTTAAGAGAGCAAACAGAAAGAGAGACCAACATACACACACACACATAAATATATATATATGTGGATACATATCAGTTTCATACTAGTTGGCTGGCGTTCACCGGTCAGCAAGGCGTATCTGCAGCTGCCTTGAAGGAACTCATGTCCCTTCTGAGATTCTGTAATGACGAGCTACCTAGTGGCATGGTGGTCACATTACAAACCTGACTGATGGAATTCACTATGCACCAAAGATATGACTAGACACATCACGCTGGTCACTAGATTCCAATCAAACATATCCAATACAGTCCTTCAGGAGGTCAAACGCTAGCCCGAATAGCTCAGTGGTAACGTCTCTGACTGACTGAAGCACTCACTGGGTGACGCGGAGGAGGAGACTATTACTTCCGGCCATGGAAATCATTTTGATGACGTACGTGTCAAGTCTGTGAAACAGAATCTAACATTTCACCTATTTATTTTACCAGTTCATTAGTTTTCTAGCCCGTCCTAGGCCTGGAAAATGGAGAAAAATCGGGGGTGGAGCTGGCGCAACATCCCGGAAGATCAATCCAATTACTACAGAAACTTCAAAGCACAGTCACTGAAGTCTTACTTTAAAAATCAGTAGTCTTAGTAGTGATATGAGTGCCAGGTAATCTGACGTCTGTATGTTCAATTCCTTAATGAGGTGATAGATGCCTGCTGCTGAGCAGTTTTAAACTAGGACGGGATTACTGTTAAGTGCTCCCTATTTTTGGTGGCGGTCTCTGACTGATTTCAGTTAATTACAGAAGCCTTTTTGAAAATAATGAAGTCTTCAAGAGTTGGTCTGTAAGGATTAGGTTTGTTTTTCACGAGTTTGACCATGGATTTATATCAACCATAGAACCATTGAGAACCAGTACTGAAGTACTGAACAACTATTTCATCCTAGTTTTTTGGGAATCATCGGCAGCACCCACCCACCATCAGGGATTCAAATCCAGGACCTTCCATTTACAAGCCAATCCAGCTCGTATACCTTTCAGCCACTAGGACCCGATTCACTGACCAGCCCATAAGTTCTAACTTCTACCAATTCGTGATTTAGCTCGACTGGCACCAACCAATATCATCAGTGGGAAATCCATCCTCACACTTGACTGGTTCGACCTCACTGGTCCCGACTTCCCACTAGAAGTAACTCCAGGAAACTCCGTCCTTTAGACAGTCACTGCTAGTGCTCATCAGATGATTTTCAAGAGTCGGTTTGTAAGAATTAGTTTTGTTTTTACGAGAAATCCCTAAAAACCGACACATATTTTCATTCAAAATGAAGCATCATAAACTTTTAGTTATTTTTAAATGTCTTTACAGTTGCAAAAACTACAGACTTGATTTACAATTGGTGGATGGTGGCTAGCAGTGGAATCCAGGATGCGCATTTAGTCCTATTTGGGACTCGTCAGCTGGATGTACCTACATTTCTTAGTGAGTGATGATGTTCCCACTGAGGCTTAAACCCAGTGCTCATAGTTTCAAACGCCAGAGCGTTATCCACTAGACCACTTGGGCCACGAGAGCCACCTCTCCCAAATAGGACGAAATGGGCATCCTGGATTCCACTGTTAGCCACCATCCACCAATTGTATACTAATTAAATGCCCAGACATCGTCGAAGCATCTGCATAAGAAGCCGACATGTCAACCTGAGACCGAGCACTTCCGTCCAATCAATCGACGGGGAAATCAAAAATTCAGGTCCACGAAAGCAATCAATCGATTAGTTCAAAAATACCAAGTTTGCACGACTGATAAAAACACTAAATCAGGGATCACCACTGCACCTTACACAGGCAGGAATAAAAGTGTTATTCATACTGCCCACAAACTTAATTAGAAACAAGCTTTGTCTGTTAAAGGATCCTGCCTGTGGAGCCTTTAAAATAAAACAATTTAGTTTATCTAATACCCTGCTGGAATGATTGTCAGGTCAAATACATAGGTCAAACTAGTAGAACAGGGGCAGTCAGACTAGCCGAGCATAAAAACCTAGCTAAATCTAGATTAGTTGACCCAAATAAGATAAGAAATCTAGAGAATAGTTCGGCTATAGCACGCACTACATGCAATTACACACAACCAACCATACAATACACTGGATGGGATAGGATGACAGTTTTAAAATCTAATGTCGCGGGGTTGAGGGAGAGATTGATAACGGAAACATTGTTTATCGAATCAAGTGAAGAGCGTAGGTGTAGTAGGAATGATTCAACACCTGTCTACCCATCTGGAAATCTGGAAAATTCTACAACTTCTTCGACGACGAATAAGAGAGAACAAAGAAAACTATAAAACTCAAGTTTCGAAGTCGTGTGATTATAATTGATGGTATGATTATGAACAGTAATAAATTTTGTTCGAAACCTTGTCATCTAGTAAATAATAATACTGTTTCACTCTGGGATATATCCATCTACTAAACAAACTAGTATGGAATTACTGACTACCACGACAGTGCCCAAGTTTTACACATATATTATCACCTAATTTTGTATACGTCAGAACACTTACACTCTGTTACAGAACAAATTTCAAGTTAATGTCTTCTAGACAATTTTAAATTCGTTGACTGTAATCAAGAATTGACGATAAATGCTTGATTTCATTCAATGTTGAATCACTTGTCACAAACATCCTGATTAATGAGAAGACTGTTTTCCTATGCAAATACCTGGAAGACAACGATTTCAGTATGCGAATACTGTCTCTGAGGTTAAACGAGCTTCTAATCACAAGCACTCTGAACGTCCACTTCACATTCGTTGGTGTTTATCTACGGATAGAAAGATGGCGTCGCTATAAGGTCACCATCAGCTCAGGGATACTTGTAGATACTGAAGTATTGATTTTGTAGGGATTTGATTGATTGGTTACAAGATTTCTTCATGAGCTAACATCGGCTAGGGAACCATTGGAAAACCACCACATCAGTACTTGACAGCTGTTTCGTTACCCTAGTTTCGGACTTTTTAGCAGTAAGCCCCCCCTCCCCCACAGGAGTTCGAACCCAGGACCTTCTGGTTACAAGGCGAGTTAGCTCGTAGACCATTAAGCCACTGGAACTCGATCCAATGGTCAGGACATGAATTCCAACTTTTATGGCAAATTTGGAAAATGATTCGGCATTACGGATAGGTCTAATAGGTGAGCGATTCCTTCACATTTCGTTATGACAGTTAAAAAGCTTCTCTTTATGCTGAATTTTTCCTTGTTTTAAGTGTACAGCTTACACGCTTCTTCAAACTTTTTAATGTTTTAAAAAACAAAAAATATTGTCCACTTAGTAATAATCACACACACACACCTTTTTTCTATGCAATGCAGATAGTATCTCTTTTCAGTTAGAAACCTGTAATTAGTCTGTTGTTAGTGTCTTTTAGACATAGCTTTCTTTATGTAATCTAGCTAGGTAAAAGACTTATCTATATTGTACCTAAATATCGTCATATTTAACTTTTCCCCAGTATCCTATTCTTACAGTCATAGAGATATAAATAGAAAACGTTTGATGTTTGTTAAGCTTTGATATTCTTCACTCAATCATTCATCAAATGCTTTTCACTTTTTTTCTAGGGGGCTGGGATAGTACAACGTCATCAACACACTTATTTCATAAAGAAGTTGATCACTTTCAGTTAGTTAAGTAATGGCCTCCTGTTTTCTACAGATTGTCTATGGATCCTGGAGTGTTTTGTACTTGTGGCTGTACCTGGCTGAGCATCGATATACTGTGTGAAAAAATTGACTTTCGTTATTGATTTTTTTCTGAATGCTTCATTCCTTCTAGTTCTAAGTTGACGATTACTAGAGCACCCTTAGAACGTGAATTGAATAACGCAATTCCATTCCTCGGTGTACTAATTATCAGAAGACACGACTGGATGATCGAAAGATCGATACATCACAAGCCAACATGGATGGGACGGTTTACCAGCTTCCAGAGCTTCGTCCCACTGATCCAAAAGCGTGTATCCACCAAGATTCATCAAAAATAAACATAACAGAGAAAAACCTCCTTCGCCAAACATCGCAACTCTTCCTAAGAAAACTCTTTCCATGAACCTGTAATTCACAGATGACATCGCAGCTGAAATTTTCAGAAACCGTCTTTCTAGATGTCTGAAGAAGACATTTTCAACAGCCACCTTATGCATCGCATTCTCCAGCAGACAGTTAATCCAGTCTAACGTTAAGGAGAACATATCGCTTTTGTACACTTCAATGTGTATTTATCAATTTACTTACTCTTATGGAGAAAAGTATATCGGCCGTACGCAACGTCAAGTCCACAAACGTATTCTGGAGCCCTGTCCAACTTGGCTGGATAGCCACAGGAGAAAAGAAGAATAGTGGCAGCAGCTGTATCCTTGAACACCCTTGTAATCTCCAGACATCGAGCACCCACACAGGAATGCTTCACAGTGCTACACAGAGTCCCTTAATATCGTACAAAGGGACTTCGCATACGCCATCTGTACATAGCTGAAGCATTAGCTATTCGAGATCTGAAACCGGACCTCTGCATTAAAAAGCGATACTTACATTCTCTTGCCCTACCGTGGCCAGAGTAAAGTTCTTACTATAATTTTGCCTCTTCCTTATTTTTACCATGTAAGTTATTATTGTTATTATCATTATTATTCCCATCATCCATATTTTATTACCACTGTATTACTGTTTATTAATAACACTGCTTTTCCACACAGATTTTATATAAAAACACTCTACCGCCTTTCTACTAGTTCCTGTGCATTCTAAAACAAGCTTACTGATTAGTCATTATAACACACTTTGTACGTCATGCCAACTTCCACCTCTTTTCTAACTTACAATTAGTTATCCCTTTTTACACGTTACATTATGTAATACACTTTTTGAAGACAAAGTTAACCAGTATCTGACTGATCTAAAGATTTCTTTGTTTTTAATATAATTACGATTATTGTATAGCAGCTCATGAAAATGAATCGTCGAAAAGAAAACTTTTTTCGCTGTTTGTGCCTTTTTCTTATGATTACTATGTTCTTCCAAGAATTGTTCTTCATCTATTTTAGCCTGCGCATTATAAAATGCTCGCTAATCACGCCACAGATGGTTCGGGCTTCGATTCCCGGCCAGTGAACGCTTTCTTTTACCTCGCTAAGCCAAAACGTGGGACTGGTAAAGAGAAAAGATTGGCTAGACATGCGGCTAGCAACCCCATATCGTAAAAAATGAATACCACTGTTACCGAAGCTTTTAGCCTCTCCAGCTTGAAGCCTTACGTGTCCCACCGCTGGGGACGTAAAGGAATTAAGGAAAATTTTAAAAATTTGTTGACTCAGTCGGATTGACACGTGTTATCATCTGTACACGTTGACTTTTGTGCCGATATATGGTATGGCACTGAGGGATATTCAACAGAGAGGTTTAAGTATCTCATTATATTATATATATAATATTTAGCCATACTCAGAGGAAGAATTATTGTGTTTCACTTGTTTGCCAATATTTGTTTGAGATTCTTCAGTTTCGTGACGTTACCATGAGGTAGCATCGGTTGAAGAATCATTGGAAAACCATCAATCCATTACTGGACAGCAAGCTGTTTCGACAGCCTAGTTTTGAACTGCTCAACGGCACGCACCTAATCCACTGACTGGGTTGGAATTCCACACCTTCTGACTACAAGGACAGCGAGCTTGTAGACAAGGAATTCCACCTTCTGCCAATTCACGATATATTGCGCGACTGGCAATAGCGAATGTCATTGATGGCGAGAATTTATCCTCACAGCCGATCGTCTGCACCTCGCACTGGTCATGATTTCGCACCGGATCCCACGTGAGTGACCACTGGTGAGCCTCAGCTTGATATTTAAGTGTCGGTTTACGGGGATTTGATTTGATCCGTAACATGATTTCATCATGAGGTGTTATCGGTTAGAGAACTATTGGAAAACTGCAGATCACTGAAGAGTCCAGAACTCAGCTGATAACACAACTGGCTATCCAATACTCAAGTGGTGGTTTGACAGCGGTTCTCTAACCGATATTAGCTCATGATTAAAATCCTGTAAGCAATAAAATCCCTGCAAACCACCACGTGAAAATCTTCTATTGAGTCTTATTATTTTTCAGTTAGTCAAGAGGTTTTCTTATCACCGTCAGCGTAATATTAGTTGACTTTATTTGATAAATAACATTTGATATGACTTTTAAGCTGAGTCCATCTTTCATTATTGTCTTACATATATATATATTATGTGAATGAATAAACTGGTGAGGTAGTTCCATCCAAATTAATTGTTGAACCTTAGTCTTACAGTTCAGATTTTTGTTAGTTAATTGTCCACTTACTACTGGGACATGTCTTAAATTCAGACCTATTGCTATTACCTCCCCTTTTCTAAAAGCTATAAAAAACTTACTCTTAATTAATCCTCAACCTTCACTTAAAGCCTTCAACGACCCTAAACAATTCGCTTATAAACACCGTAAAGGTACTTTAGATGCAGTTGCAGTCTTGTACCATGACATTGTCTTCAGCTTAGACAAGGGGGCTGAATTCATTCGCTGCACCTTCCTAGGTTACACATCTGCTTTCGACTCATTACCTAGGGACATTTTGTTAAACAAGTTTGCTGAAACTCAAACTGACTCTTGGGTTGTCAAATGGCTGGATTCTTATTTCTCAGGAAGAAAGTAGTACACTGAATGTCAGGAAACATCATCCACTTCGTTGCTTACTGAGGCTGGTGTCCTTCAAGACGCTGTCCTTTCTTCTTTTCTGTTTTCTTTATTCTTGCATAAATTGCCTTAATCTGATGATGAAATGAACTTTATTAAGTGTGCCGATGATCTAACTATTTCAGTGTCTGTTAACTCTCAGCTTGACTGTACTAAGATGAACAGCTTTCTATCAGGAAGTAGCAAATGGTCTTCGTCTAACGGCCTAAAACTAAATCCTTCCAAATGTCAGATTGTCAATTTCAGTTTCCGATGTAAAACAAAGTTAAATGAAGCTGCTGGTCCCTGTAACTTTTGCAAAATTGATGATATTGATATAGAAACCAAGGCTGAAGTTAAGTATCCTAGATTAATTCTTTTATCTGACCTATCCTGGTCTTCTCATGTCTTAGCGATTTCTAAAAGAACATTTCGTCTGACTTTTTACATTAGGAAGTTGAGGCACTCAGGCATAACCCAACCACTCCTCTTACACTTTGTTAACTCTCTTTTTTTGCTAATCACCCTTATTCTTTCCTGGACTGCTTAAAAAAGACTATATCATGCTTCGCAAAACTCTGAGGACTGCCAGTAGGACGAGTTGCATCCCATTGCACCATATCGTTGACATCGTCAGTGATGATAGGCACTTGATATCATGCAACAAATTCGCTAAAGGAATCTTGTCAGACTGTGAGCACCCACTCTACCCGCAGCTCCAACTTTGTGTCTCCTCCTCAGGTAAAACAAGAAGTCTTTTCAGAAGACTTTGTGCAAATACGTCTAAGAATAAAAATTCCACGATACCATATCTGGCACGTACTTTATGTGATGAAAATGGTGTCAGACATGAACTAACTAACTAACCTTCTTTGCACCACTAAATAAACCATTTCCTCCACCCTCACATCATCAAACTTTATTGTTATTGTGTTTCTTATATTTACAATCCTCTCAATTTTTTGGTTTTGTTTATGTTTTTTCATAAGTGTGAACATAATTTAAGCTGTGTTACCACTGTTAATCTTGTGTTTCCCTTCGCTATACTATATCAACAGAACATTAGATCCAATAGTCTATAACATGCCAAAGTTTCCAAACTGAATCGCCAATACTGTTTGAAACAAACTCACTGTTATTATTATTATTGTTATATTTGATAATCTCAATTCGTGCTTCGAATATTTTTGACTTTATATCGTAAATATGGACAAATTCCTCTGGTTACTTTTGTTTTAATTTTTAATTTTATTTATATTTTGAGTAAATCAGATGGAAGGTGTTGTGACAAATGCTGTATTATGTATTATTATGGAATAAAGTAAATTATTATTAATTATTACATTATTATTATTATTGAGAGGTAGACAAATAACTTTAGGAACTGTTGTGTTTACGAAACCGTCAAAATGAAATATCTGTAATAGACAGATGATATCCTCTTTTTACTCCGTTGAGTACTGAGAAGAATGCAAGGATTACATGCGTAACACTGAATCGATGTAGCTTCACAGCCTCGTCGATTGATTTCCCCTCGATAGGCAATGTTAGCTGATATAGGGTGAGGTTGGAAAAGGGTTAGCGGCGGTCAGACCAAAACATGACTTCATCAGTCAGTGAAATCCACAACTTTTAGTTTAAACCAGCTACGTTAGAAGGTGTAGACTGCCTTCCAGGTTGGGGTCTTCAGGACGGTAAAAACCAATCGCTGGAGACAATTGGTGATATGGCTCAAAATCGTTCTAAGTGACAGCGCAGATGTATCCACTCCTTGTGACTTATGATTTCTAATGAGACTATATTGTTCTTAGTTATTAGTTTTCATTTGTCTCACACCTCTGTTTACTGTCTCTATTATGCATTTCTTCTACCTTCTTCTCTTGGTTTGTGTGCTACATAGAGAGGGTGTGGCCATTTGAACTGCTGCAAATCGGTGCAGAGTTCTATGTCGAAAACAGACAGACAGACAGACAGTAAAACAGTAAAAAACAACTCCACGATCACTAAATCGTCAAGGCTTCATGCCTAAATCCTAATCAGGAGACCCAACATAAGAAATTTAGAAACACGAGTATATAGAAAATCAACGCACACACACAGATCAAATACTCAACTATACTACCAATAATCCAATTACTCACTCACAAAAGAAACTGCATGCAGACATTGTTTAAAAGAATTCAAATACACACAATATAGCACTCCAGAGTTGATAAGAATGGAAGAAAAATACTTACAAACGGTCTTCAAAAAGAATGGATATCCTCCACAAAATTTCATCAAAAAGTGTTTAAAATCGAATCAAAACACCAACAAGAAACCATCATCAAAGACCACAAAATTCATCCTACCATACATGAAAAATATCTCTGAAATAACAGCTGAAATAATGAACCAACAGAAAAAGGAGATAAAATTAATACCATTTACAAAATAAATTGTATGTATGAACTGTAACAGGCATTACATCGGCCAAAGTGGGTGTCCCCTTCGAACTAGAATCCAGGAACACAAATCAGCCGTGAAAAGACAAGATATGTGTTCTTTAATATCAATGCATTTAGACAATTATGGACATCAATTTGTTTGGGATAATGAGGAAATCTTAGATAGAGGAAACACGAAAAGTGCAGTGCCAGGGAATTCCTAGAAACCTGGTACTCAAACGAATATGCAATTAACAAACACATTAATATAGACAAAATATACCAACTGATAAAAAATAAATCAGGTGGCCAAAAAGTTTAAAATTCAAGTCAATAACAGAAATGGTCAATACATATGTAAAGACGGTTACCGGGAGACGCAATTATATCGCTCATGAAGAAAATTTAAATCATTTCACTTTGTGCTAAATAGTGCGCTGAAGATTTTATCCCGAAAGACAACGAAAGCTCCACAACTAAACCAACTAACCAGCTCAGAGAACATTATTAATTATAAATCCCTATGTCTCAGACAAAAACATGTGTTTTACAAATAAATTTTAGATTTTATTCACAAGAAAGTAGGAAGTAGGTGGAGACAGAAAAAATGAACAGCAATTGGTAACATGAAAACAAATTACTTTAGTACTACTCATACATAATGAGTAGTACATATATTTATATGTATATACCTATATTCACTGGCTTTCATAAAATGTGTTCAATGATCAATTGTCAATGTTTTAATTCTCCTACTGAATTATTAAATTATTATTGCTATTATTATTGCCTATTTCATAATTTTTATCAAATTCAAATAAAACACTTTTATCAGATGATAATTGGGTAGATTTTAGCTTTATTTTTAAATTTGGTGAATTTCTGTGTAAATTATGCGCTTGTATTGTTATTGGTATTGGTAGTTGTAATTGTGGTTGAGTGCACAGGTCGAATGAATTCAGATAGTCCAGTGTAGCTGTATAACAGAAACGATATTGTTCTTCTGTTTGTACCATCCATACACGTTGTTGTCGAAGTAATTTCACTGTTTGATACATATCAATAACTGATTCTTGACGTAGTCTTTCTAACACATTACACATTGTTATAAATAATCCTGTTCGACCAGCACCAGAGCTTTAAAATGACAAAAAAGAAACAAAATAAAAAGAGGATGAATGCATGATAAAATCAGTAAAAGTTATATTTATTATTATTCCCATGCGTTCCGAGTGGAATATATAGAGAACTTCAACAACACACATCTCCACTTTGTTCTGTTTTCTATCATTCCTTTCAGCTGGGTGCACGATTGATCAAACTCTGTCATCTCTTCCTCACATGATCTCCTTCATGTCACCGTCGCACTGACGACCCACTCGTCGCTTTCCATCTGGATTCCACTTGAGGCATTGCCTGGTGTGCGATGTCATTCGATGTTCTCCTCAATGTATGCCTGATCCATCTCCACTTTCTCTTATATATTTTTTGAACGATCAGCTCTAGGTTGATTTCTTCCCATAGTTTTTTGTTGCTTATTTGTTCTGGCCATCTGATCTTCAATCTGCAGCCAGTGAAGGTGGCAGGTGTAAGAAATGCTTTTCATGACTCAAACACAGTGCAAGTTTCTGACCCTTATAGAAGAACCAACTTCATATTCGGGTTGAAAATGCTACTGAGCGAGGAGATTTCCAAACTGGTTTCAGGTTGATGAAGGAATATCTTGCCTTTTTGCGATTCAGGCTGGCTTCGACATCTTTATCCATTCCTCCTGTAGTTCAGATGATGCTGGTTTTCTAGATAAGTGAAGGAGGCAACCTCAGTCAAATCTCTCCCGTAGATGGTGATTGACGCTGGTTGCTGTTGCTGTTGATTGGTTGTTTTCATCACCTCCGTCTACTCTGTGTTCACCTGGAGTTCTGTTTTCGCTGCTTCTACAACCAGATTTTTGGTTTTCGTATGCAAGTCTTTGCGTTTGTGCGAAATTAGACATATATATCATCCACGACAATCCAGATCTTCTGGAGTGTTCTTATCGGTTGTCCAGCGTATTCCTGACTCCTCGCTTGCAACAGTCTCCTGCATAATCCAGCCCGCCACAATTAAGAATATCATCGGTGGTAATAGGCAGCCAGTCAGCCTTGTCTTACTCCTTTATGCACTCCAAAGGCAGGCTTCGCTGAATTTTCCACTGTGGATCATTGGACACGTGGCACTGTCGTATAACTGTTGAATGAGGTTGACAAAAACGTGAGGTATGCCGTAGTGTTGAAGTTGTTCCCAAATTACTTCTCTGTCAATGCTGTCTGTGGAAGGCCTTTCCGAAGTCGATTAAATTTGAGGTAGACAGTGAGATTCCACTACCATTCTATTCTTTGTTCTATAACGATGCTTAGAGTAGCAATTTGAGCAACACATGACTTGCCTTTTTTGAATCCAGCTTGTTCCTGGCTGACGGAGATCTGTAACCAGTGCATCCTTTATTCTCTTCGGGATGATGCGACTTAGTGTTTTACTTGACGCGGATAAGAGAATTATTTCAAGCTGATTCTTGCACAGGCCTAAGTCGCCGTTCTTTGGCAGTCTGATGAGGTATCTCTTCTTGTAATCAGTAGGCACCTTTCCTTCTTTCCAAACTTTTTGCAGTAATGGAATAAGAACATCTGCCATAATCTCTATGGCCGTATTCAGTGCTTCGGGAGGAATGCTACATGGTCCTACTGCCTTCTCGGAATTAACTAGCTTGATCGCATTCAAGATTTCTTATTTCGTTGGAGGAGTGGTTTGCACTGGCATTTCCGTGTGGTATTCCTGGAAGAGTT
The DNA here is from genome assembly GCA_944472135.2 of Trichobilharzia regenti. Lineage (NCBI taxonomy): Eukaryota > Metazoa > Platyhelminthes > Trematoda > Strigeidida > Schistosomatidae > Trichobilharzia > Trichobilharzia regenti. The sequence goes on from OX235267.1 coordinate 11,216,945, forward strand.
GCCGGCGGTACATATATATAAATATATGCGTACATACATAAGTTTAATTATATACATTTCTGAATATTTTCATCCTCACAGCTGTCATGATCTGTAGTTGCATTTCAAGAGAAATAAATCATTTGAAATGAATCTATAGCTCAGGTCGGGTGTGGGGACATATACTCGCTAACGATGACATTGGCTAGTGCCAGTCGCACCATATCGTGGGTGGATTGGCAGAAGTTGGGATTCATGAGCTAGCCGTTAGGCTGAGTTCCGCTGGTTAGCTTAATGGTCTACGATCTAATTCGCTTTGTAAATGGAAGGTGGCCCTAGGTTCGAACCCTGTCAGCGGGTCAGGTGCGTGGCTACGAAGATTCCACAACTAGGCTGACGAAATAGCTGGTTATCCAGTAGTTGAGTAATGGTTTTCCAGTGGTTCTCTAACTGATGTCAGTTCATGACGAAATCCTAAGATGAATCTAGTTTGCAAGTGTGCTGCACTCAGCATGAGGAAAAAGATTTGTGACATAATTTCTTCTTTCATTGGACACTAGTAACTAGGGTGATGTGTTTAGTTCTTTGTTTTTGGTACAGACTGAATTTGAACAGTCAGGTTTGCAATATGGCCAATATTCTAGGAAGCTCTCAACTATGTTGCACCTTGAATAGTTGATATTAGACGGTTGGAGGCAACCGCCAGGAACCCTTGGACACCACTTAGGTTTCATGCTAGTTGGCTGGCACTCACCAGTCAGTCAGCAGGGCGTATCTGTAACTCCCTTGAATGAATTCATGTCCCTTCTGAGATTCGGATCCGCGTCACCTGAATAACTCACTGATAACCACTCTCTCTGACTGTAGGCGACACTGGGTGACGCGGGTTCGAATCCCAGAAGGGAATGGATATGAGTTCCTTCAAGGCGTTTGTAGATACGCCTTGCTGACTGACTGATAAGTACCAACTAGCACGAAACCTAGGTGGTGTCCAAGCCATTCCGTGGCCAACAGCCTCCAACTATCTAACATAATTACTTCTTAATAGTTTAGAGACATGGGGAACATATTCACACAAGCTGCCGCATACTTTCATCAACAGCTAACTTCCCTTGATACTGAAGGTGAGATGACCAGGAAGGAAGAATTGAAAACATGTAACTCAGGGGACAAACCAACCAAAGACCAATGTTTCTACAAAAATATACACAAAGAAACTGAAATGGATTAGACATAACGGAGATGAAGGCTTATTGGTAATGATGAAACCAGCTGAAAAGGTCTGTAAAGAACAAGATGCGACGGAGGTGTCCTACTGACGTCTGATGTTCCACTCTGAAACCAAGGGAGTATTAATAATAACAATAGTAATAGCGTGTATTTGTAAATTTTACTAAGTTGTACATTTGTGCTAGACACCTTAATCCATGAATTAATCCTGAAATGTCTTCTACTACTGAAAGCCGAAGAAATGATCGTTTTAATGTTTTGAATTATGAATTTATTGCCACTGTTAAAAAGTGCTCTGTTTATTGAAAGTGGAATAATTTCGATATCTTGGTTATTATAACTTGTTGATTTCATGATGTCATATATATATATATATATATATATATATATCTAGCATATAAACCTTTTCGATACTTAAATTGTAACTACAAAATAGGACGAAAGTATTAGGCATTCAACTGTACTGGATATACAGAGGTTAGATGCGATTGTACTATTATTATTATTGTTTCCTTTAAGTCCTAGAGGAACATAGGGCTTTAGCAGCACGTCGCCATTGCATTCGGTTCTCTGCTAAAGTTTTAACCTGGCTTCAGGTCTGCCTACATGCTTTCTCTTCTCTAAGTCACCCTCACACTGACGACCAACTTGCCGCTTCCTTTTTGGGTTCCACTCGAAGGCTTGTCTAGTGATGTCATTCACTTGATGGTTTCCTCAGAGCATGGTCAATCCATCTCCATTTCATCGTCCAAAAGAAGTTATTTCAGACATTATCCTTACCTTGGTCGTGTAGGTTTAAATGATCCTGAATTTTGTGGAATTTTCTTAATTTAAGTTGATATTTTATTTGCTACTATATCTTTATTATTATTATAATTTAAGCATCTTTAGTGAACTGTAATTCCATTGTGATCTTACTTAACAAATCGATATTATTTAAAAAGCACACCAGTATTGTTATTGACTACTATTCTAGAATATTCTGTGTATATAAACATATATGTATATATGATTGTAGAGCCCGGGGGAGGAATTTATCTCAAAAGACATTCTTTGCTCAATTATTTTGTGTTTTATAAATGTATATATATAAATATATATATGTCCATTCATTGGATGTATAAAATCAAAACATTTATAGAATTTTCAACGTATTACCTGCAATGAACAGTGATCGGCCCATCATAATTTTGTTGCTCTTTAATTTTATGCATATGTCCGATTAAATCAATTATACTCTCACTTGTCTGTGGTAAACCTTGTTCATTCCATTGAATATACTGCAGTTGTCTTATGATACGTGATTCTCCATCCCTTGCATCAGTAACCTTGAATTCTCTTAATATATGACTAGACATTGTATACTGGGCGGTTAAATCTACTACAAAGAATTGATAACGGGCTAATTTATCCTCTGGCCAATAAGTGAAACATTTCTCCTTGAGACAAGCAAAAGAAAGAGAGAAAGAGAAAAAAAGGGATGAAATTTAGGATTTCGGTGTCTGGCAAATGATTGATGAAGTAGGACTGTTCAATATTAGCCTGCTCTGTGGCCAGTCGCTTTAGACATGGTGGTCTAATATTGAGTTACTGATGCTTCTTTACTTAGCCATACTGAGAGATTTTCCCGAGAGAGCACGGAAAATCGAGTTCCCAGAGCAACGGTCAATATCACTCACTCCGCCACAAGCTCAGTTCAGTTGGTATGTACAAGTAGAAGTGACCAGTTAGTCTACGTACTTTATCTTTCAATTGCAGACTGACCATTCGTCATGTAGAAAATAAGACTTGTAATTTACTAGCATTAAAACTTCTTTGAACTGATCCCCTTATTATTATTATTGTTCCCTTGGGTTCCTAGTGGAAAATAGGGCTTCAACTGCACGTCTCCACTTGCTTCTGTCTTCCTTCAGTTGTACTTTTCACCTGAATCCATGTTAGTCCATACTGTTTCAGCTACTCTTCACACGATCTCCTCCATGTCACCCTAGCACCGACGTCCCACTCACCGCTTCCTATTCTGTCGGGTTCCACTCGAGCAATGGCCTGGCGCGCGATATCACTCAGTGGCCTCCTCAGCCACGAGTGTTCAATCCATCTCCACTTTCTCCTGTATATTTGTTGGTTGGCGACTGGTTCTTGTTCCCAGCCATAGTTTCTTGTTGGTGATTCTTTCCGGCCCGGCCAGCCATCTGATCTTCAGTATAGAGCCAGTGAAGACAGTTGTTGGTTGATAAAGGTCGGCAACAGGCTGTTGGAAATATTCTTTGTGACCCACCCGCCAAGTTTCTCATCCGTATAGAAGAACTGACTGACTTGACGTGCTTGTATTGAAAATCCGACTCGATTTTGTCGTTGATGCTGAGTTGAGTGACGAAGATTTCCAGATTGGTTTCAGGTTGATGAGTGAATGTGTTTCTCGCCTTCCCGATTCTCACTCGATTTGACATCCTCGTCCGTTTTGACTGCCTGTCGTTGAGAGAATTCTCCCTCTTTCAAATCCCACCCATTGATGGTGATTGGCGCTAGATGTTCTTGTTGTTGTTGTTGTTCTTGGTTGGTTATTTTCATAACCTCCGTCTTGTCTATGTTCACCTGGGGTCCTTTCCTTGCTGCTTCTTCGACCAGTTTCTCGATCTTCGCTTGTAAGTCTTCGATTTTTTGTGACATCAAACATAAATCATCCACGCACGAAATCCAGGTCTTCTAGGTTCTTCACGTCGGTCCAGGATATCCCTGTCGGCTCTTTTCCCACTGTCTTCCTCATAATCCAGTCCACCACAATTAGGAATATTATTGGTGATAATAAGTACCCTTGTCTGACTCCTGTGTTCTTTTAACTTCTTCGTAATTATTTTGCTAGGTATATCAACTTGAATTGCAGTCGTATGTATAAAGGCTTCATGTTTACGGGTGGTGAGTAGTCCTTTTCAACTTTCTTCGTCGTGTGTTTCTTCATAAATTTGTCGGGATAATTATTTCGAGTCAATGGAAGTATTATATACAATCCTTAGTTCATCTTCAGTCACCTCCTCTTAGCACATAGCTCTTACTGTGTCACTGAGGATCCTAAATAAATTTCTTTTGTACTAGACAGGAACGAAGCTATGAACATGTGTATATTGTCCTGTCCATGTACTTTTACTATGCAAATTCCTCTTTATACTAGCATCTCGTTTTCTTGTAAGCAGGACATCCTGTTTTGGGATTTCTCTTCACACCTGAATTTCATAGCAGAATGTACTTCATTGAATTATTCAGTAATTATTGTATTTCTATCCGAATCATTATCACAAAGAATGCAGGTATCATCCATATATCGGCATCTGTGAGGTACTAAAAAGTTTAATGGAAATTTTCAATCAAAAGAATGGTTACTGAAAAGAAAGAATATTCTTTTCGATAACCTCTTCTTCATTAGCTTCTACACTTATATACATCTATAATAGTGAATAAATTAGTGCTATTTGTGGGCTATTATTATTATTATAGCTTGATTCCATACAGTTATTTGGTACAGGTATGGAATTTTCAGCATGTGATATCGGTAGCCAAAATTCAGCAGATGTGTGTCGGCCAGGGATCGAACCCTAGACCATGTGCGGAGTTGTTCAAATAGCATTGAATCAACCATTAATAATATCACACAACACACAACAATACACTGAATATCAGACAGACAAATTAGAAAAGATAATAATACAAATTCATCGATTTACAGTCTCCAATGCAGGCCGGCCAGGGCAGTAGTAGTGGCTGACTTGACTTGTTTCTTCTGCACACAGAACATCGGTTGTTTAAGCTCACACCATTAACAGTTCGGTACTGGACCACCTGGTGCAAACTGGCCACAAAACCAGCCAGCGTTGACGAATCCTTCTCTATCATCATCTACCGGGTACCAAACAAATTGCCAAAAACATCGAGGTACTGCATACTTCAAACAGCAGAGGCTATCGTGATTCACGTGAAACAACCAGTGCTTTGTGTGCATAAGATAAAGTCTAGCTATTACTATTGCCCTGGCCGGCCTGAATTGGATACCTTAAATTCATGAATTTGTATTATTATCTTTCCTAATGTTTCTGACATCCAATTTGTTGTTATGCTGATGCTAGTGAATTGAAATCGATTGATATTACTGATTCGATGCAATTTGAACAGTAATGTTGTTAATAACACTAATTAATTCACTATTATGGATGCATATATAACTGTAAAACCTGATGAAGAAGAGGTTATCGAAAAGAATATTCTTTGTTCAGTAAACATTCTTTTTTTTTTAATGATGCAAATATATTTACACAGAGATCGGAAACACATCAGCCTTCCAATAATTAAAAAAACTTATCACTCATATCTTTTAAATTGCGAAATTTGAAACTCATAAACTGGCCATTGGATTGACGGGTTCTAGTGGCTCAAGGGTCTACGAACTAACTCGCCTTGTAGCTGGAAGGTTCTGGGTTTGAACCCTATCGCTGGATAACGTGCTGATAAAGAGTCCTGAACTAGGGTGACGAGCCCATCTGGCTATCCATTACTCCAGTGATGGTTTTGCAATGGTTCTCTAACTAAAACTTTTAAAAAAGTACCAACTTCATCAAGGAAAATTTTTTTTACCAAAAAAATAAATAAATAAATAAAACCATCACTCACTTTTCCACTTTCCTTAACTGAGCATAACATGACAATTAAGCAACTATTTTTCTCCCATAACATACGCCAAAAATCTTCTACAGTTGACACCATTGGTCCTTGACAAGCGATGTAAGCATTTTTCTTTAGATAACCATCAATCAAACTGGCGTTTATATAATCAGATCCGTCTACTCCGCGTACTGGACATAAAGTTACACGATTCCAATCAAATGGTATTATACTGACTAGACGATTTTTACTAAAGTTAACCTAAATTGATGAAAATTTATGGTAATAATTAATACACAGTTGAGAAGTATACTAAAGTTTGTAAGAAAAGCACAATGACTTATGAGTTAGAATCACACAGTATGAATAATATTATTACCTTGGGTTCCGAGTGGAGCACACGGCTTCAACAATACTTCTACACTTTGTTCTATTTTCTAACCTCCTCTTCAGATGGCCGGGGTCACGACTGCCAATAATCTCTCATCTTATCATCCTCCCCAACACACTGTCTACTCCATGTCACCCTCGCACTCAAAATGCGCTCATCGCTAGCTTCCCGCTCAGACTGTACTTGAGGGATGGTCTGCTTAGAGCGTGATGTCATTCGACGGCTTGTTAAGTGAAGTGTGCCCAATCCATCTCTATTTTCTCTCACACATTTCTTGAACAATAGATTCATAGTAGCATTAGATGGTTGCAGGCAATCGGCAGGAAGCACTAGACAACAAAGCGTATCTGCAACCGCCCTGAAGGAACTCATGTTCCTTCTGAGATTCAAAGCCGCATCACCCACAGTGTATGCTGCAGCCAATCAGAGACGCTATCATTGAGCTATTTAGGCTAGCAACTGGACACTAGTAACCATCTCATTTTCAATATGGAACCAGTGAAGACGGCAGCTCTTGACAGAATTCTGCACTGGCCTGTTGGAAATGATTTTCATGACTCAAACGTTGACCAAGTTTCTCACCCATACAACAGAACTGTCTGACTAGCTTGGTATTTGTGCTAAATAGAATTCGAATCTTGTTGTTTATACTGGCTAGCCGGCTAGCTGAGTGAGTGTAGATTTCAAAACTGGTTTCAAATTGATGAAGGTGTATCTTGCCTTTCCGATTTTCGTTGGCTTGCTTGAACATCTTCATCCATGCTGTCTGACTGCCTGTGGTTGAGACAATGATGGCTGACTAGATAAGCGAATGAAGTAACCTCTTTCAAATCTGCCTTGTTAAAATAGTGATTGGTGGAATCACATACACCTTATATTAACCCATAAATTCTGAACCTTACAGAAGTGAAGTTAACTGGCACAGTAGTCGTAAGTTATACTATTCACGGTTATAGACATACTCTGAAGAGAAATTAGCAAATTAGGGACTAAAATCAAGCTACCATTTATAACAGCTGGCTGAATTTTTACACCTAACCGTCTAGAGAACCCAACCAACATGTCTCGATGAAAGACTGTCTTGCATTTTGTAGATAAGAATATGATGAGATAACTTGGTATCTTGCCACGAGATCCAAGAACATTTTCAGTAAAACTTGACTACCACCAAGTACCTTGAAATTTTTAGTCGTTCTATTCGTTTAGGCATAATGTAATTCCGAGTTTTAAGTTATCAAAAGCTAACAGTGTACAACTTTGGATAGTATTGCGTCAGCTGAAGTTGTCATACACCGTGGAGACAAGAAATCAACAGCTTCAGTTGCTGAGATTAACTTAAGTTTAGTCACAAATTTATATCAGTTGGAGAGCCACTGAAAACCTCCAGGGATTACTGGGAAGCTGTTTCGCCGACGAAATTGGTTGACGCCGGTTGGAATTGATTAACGATTGCATCGTGCCTCATGGGGCTGAATTTTACACTAGCGGAGATCCTGAGTTCTAACCCTGGTAGTAGGTGCGTACTATGAAAGAGTTGTGAATTAGAGTGAAATAGCTATTCAGTACTCCCTGTTTTTCCAGTGGTTCTCTAACTGACGTCTATCGGCAATCAAACCTGAAACAGATCAAACCTTCTACATACTAACTCTTGGAAGCCTTTGTACTAATAAACTGGTTTCCACATCATGTTGAAATAACCTTATATTACCGAATCTTAGTAGCTTTATGTAGCACTCGCAAACGTGGTCACTCAGTGAGCGCTGCAGCCAGTCAAAAGTGTTATCACCGAGCTATTTGGGCTAGCGATTGACCTCCTGTAGGACTGTATTCGATTTTTTTGATTGGATACTAGTCAGTAACTAGTGTAATGTGTCTAGTCCTCCTATCTTTGGTGAGGACTAGGTAGTTACTGGTGTCCAGCCAAAACTATCCAATACAGTCTTAAAAGAGGTCAATTGCTAGCCTGAATAGCTCATTGGTAACGTCTCTCTCTCTGTGACTGAAGACGACACCGAGTGACGCGGTTCGAATCTGAGAAGCGACATGAGTTGTGAACAATTCAAGATGGAGCGTAGTTGGGAGCTAGCTGGAATCGTGGTCACATTGCAAACTTGATTGATAGAATTTAGTCCGCACCAATCAAAGGACCAGAGAAACTACACTAGTCACTGCTTGGTGTCGAGTCAAAAATTAATTTATTCATGTTCCGATTAAATTTTTTGTGTTTTTTATTTCATGAATTCCCCTTACATGTCTGTTGAACATTTATACTGAAATTCGATGGAACTGTCTTCACTGTCATAAATTTCCTGTATATTTTCTGACGGATTCCTTTCAGAAATGTTGAATACATACTTCATAATTTTAAAGGTATCCACTGTACTATTATTATTGTATCCTTTAGTTCCTAGAGGAACAAAGGGCTTCAGCTGCGCACTTCCATTGCCTTCTGTTTTCTGCCAACTTTTTCACCCCGCTCCAGGTCTGTCCACATACTTTCATCTCCTCCTCGCATGACCTCCTCCAAGTCACCCTTGAACGACCAACTCACCGCCGGCTTCCCTTTCGGGTTCCACTCGAGGGCTTGTCTAGTGATGTCACTTCATGATTTGTTTCCTCAGAGTATGGCCAATCCATCTCCATTTCTTCCTGCCAATAGGTTTCACAATCGGTTCCTGGTTGGTTCACTCATTGCCACAGATCTCTGTTGCTGATCTTTTCTGGCCATCTGATCTTGAGTATTAAGTGAAGACAACTGTTAGTGAAGGTCTGAAGTTTGTTTGAGATGCTCTTTATGACGCGCCAAGTCTCTGATCCGTATAGTAGCACTGGCTTTACATTGGAGGTTCTCTCTTTTCAAATAGTTTGTCTATCCCTTTTCATGTTCCTGAACCTACAGGAAGAGATCAATTCATCGACTTTTGTGTCATTAATTACATCACACAGAAATTTTTCTTGGAGTTTTTAATTTTCGTTAAGTTACAGGCTTCTTTAATTTTACCAAGAATAAAGTTTGTTGTGTCCTAAACGGTGTACATATTCATGGTGATTTTTAAGTTTGACTACGGATTGGTATGGGGAGAGAGCCACTGGAGAGCTGTTTCGTCCTAGTTTAGGACGCACCTACAAAAAACAACTCTTGAAAATTAGTCCGATGATCGCTAGTGACTAACTGCGGGACGAAGTTTCTTGGAGTTAGTTCTAGTGAGAAGTCGTAACTTGTGGATTCCGTCCTGTCGGGAGTGAGGATAAATACTCAAGAGTGATGACGCATTGACTGGTGCCTCTAGTCACGCTAAAATCACGAATTGGTAGAAGTTAGAATTCATGAACTGTCTATTGAGGAGTTGAGTCCCATTGGCTCAATGGTCTACTTGCTCGCCTTGTAACAGGAAAATTCCGGGTTCAAAATCCAGTGGCTTATGCGTACTGCCAATAAGTCTCAAGCTAGGCTGATAAAACAGCTGGCTATCCAGTGCTCCAGTGCTGATTTTCAAAGGGTTGTCTAACTGATATCAATCTTTGAACAAACTTGAAAAAACAAATCAAATTCCTATAAACCAACTTTTGAAAATATAATGATTTTAACAGATTTTGAGTAAAATAATTATAAATCCATTTTAGGAAATATTTTTATATCTCCGATCCCCCAACACCCCCTCTATTCCCAACTCTCTCCTTGTATCTCATTAGGTAGAACCAGGAATCAGTATAAAATAATATATGCTCGTACAACCAAGTATAGGAACTCAACGATACCATATTTGGCCAGCCCGTGTTCTAAGTGAGACAGAGACAATGTTAAGCGTGAAACCTATGACTTGCTTTGTTGTTAATAACATAATTTTGGCCCGTTTTAATTTCTCCCTTATTCTCTCTTATTTGTACTCTATAGTGAACAACCTTCTTGAACATACTTAGCTACTTAAAATTATTAACATTGGCTTACGTTTTTGTACTTTATTCTATTCCTTCTTCTGTGTATCTAATGGTTCCAGCTATATTATCACTAGAAGTATTACAAAATTGTCCTTTCATCAACCATCATGTAATATTAGTTTTGTGATTGTTTTTTTTTAGTTCGGCAATATTAACTGACAATCTTGATTGTGAACGCCGTTAGTATCATCTTGAAATTTTGCATTATGCAGGATTACTCACACCTCCACTACAAATACCCCATTAGAGCTGATAAAAAAAGCAACCTGAAATGTTTATTTTATGATTATTTAGTGTTGTTCAACCTCGCCTGGATTACTAGCTCGCTAGTTTTCTAGCCGGTCCCAAGCCCGGATAAAGAGGGAGGGTTGGGGCGTGGTGCTAGCAACTCAACCCGCAAAACTCAGCCAAATCGCTACAAAAACTTCACCGAATAAATATATTAAAAAGTCTAAAAATATAAACAATAACTTTATTTTTCGCTGGAATCGGGAAAGTGAAATGACGCAGGCTGGTGAAAACCTTCGGGAAGCCAGTCAGCCGATGTGCCTTCTTTCGATGAAAGCAAAAATAAGGATGGGTACATGGAATGTCCATATGATGTATGAAACTGGAAAGGCTGCCCAGGTAGCAGCAGAAATGAAGAGATACAGGATAGAAGTCCTGAGAATCTGTGACAGCAGATGGAACGGGTGTGGTAGGTGCCAACTCCCAACTGAGGAGACAATAATCTATTCCGGCCACCCAGAGGACAATCACGAGCACATCGAGGGACTGGCCATCATGATGACACCAACAGCAGCCAAAGCTCTCATTCAGTGGGAACCAATCTCCTCTAGGATAATGACAGCCAGGTTCAACTAAAAAGGAAGGAAGCTTACAGTCATTCAATGCTATACGCCTACAAACGTCTCAGAACAAGAGAAGAAGGAGGCGTTCTACAGACAACTACAAACAGTAATGGACAACGTCCCAAAGGGCGATATCAAGGAGATGGATTGGACACTTGCTGAGGAGGCCGGTTGGTGACATCGCGGGTCAGGCCATTGCTCAAGTGGAATCTGATAGAATGGGAAGAGGCGAGTAGGACGTCAGTGCAAGGGTGACATGGAGGAGATCGTGTGAAGAGGAGTTGAAACAGTATGGACTAACATGGATTCAGGTGAAAAGTACAACTGAAGGAAGACAGAAGCAAGTGGAGACGTGCAGCTGAAGCCCTATTTTCCACTAGGAACCTAAGGGAACAATAATAATAATAAGTGTTGTTCAATCAAGTTGACTGATCATCATGGTGATAAACATTCTTAATATCATTTCATAACTTCGTGTATGATTATAGTTTTACTGTTCACCACGCATAAACATATCATAGCTTCCACTACCCAATACTGAGATATTATTCATTATGTTGTTTATTTTACTTTCTACTTTTTGGTATTTTTTCGCATTTTTTTTAAAATCCTCCTTTTAAATGTTTGATAAAATTAGATGCAATATTGTAGATATGTGCTGAAAATTCCACACAGCATCACTAGTACTGTTTCTGGAATAAAGCAAATTATTATTATTATCACGGAGTGTTATCAGTTAAAGAACCATTGAAAACCATCACTGGAGTACTGGATAGCTGCTACATCCTATTTGGGAATCATTGGCAATCCACACCCACCGCCACAGTTCGAACTCAGGACCTTCCGGTTACAAGGCAAGCTAGCTCGTAGACCATTCAGCCACTGGGACCCGACTCCTTAATGGCCACCCCATGAATCCTAACTTCTACCAGTTCGTGATGAATTTAGCGCGGCTGACACTAACCAATGTCATCTGTGGGAAATCTATCCTCACACTTGACTGACTGGACTTCATTGGTCATGACTTCTCACTAGAACTAACTCCAGGAAACTCCGACCTGTCACTAGAGAGCATCAGATTAATTTTCTACTGTTAGTTTGTAAGGATTACTTGTGTTTTTACGATGATCGATCGCAAAAACTCGTAAAAGCAAAACTAATCCTTACAAACCAGCTATATAAAATTAATCTGATGCTCGCTAGTGATTTGCTACAGGACGAAGTTTCCTGGAGTTCGTTCTAGTGAGAAGTCGTGACTAGTGATGTTCTTTGAGTTAATCAAGTGTGAGGATGGATGACATTGTTTGGTGTCAGTTGCGTTAAAAATCATGGATTGGTAGGATCTAGAATTCATGAATTGACCACTGAATTGGGTCCCAGTGGTTGAATGGTCTATGAGCTAGTTTGCCTTGTAGACGGAAGGTCCTGAGTTCAAAATGTGTCGGTGGGTGCGCATTGCCGATGATTCCTAAATTGGGCTGGTGAAACAACTGTCCACTACTCCAATACTGATTCTCTAACTGATATCGATCAGTGATCAACTCGTAAAAACAAAACTAATCCTAACAAATCGACTACGGAAAAAAATATTTTTGTTTATCAAGGAAGGAGAATTATGCGCTAAAATCATAATAATCAAGTCTAAATGTTTGTTAAACAACATCCTACAACCAAGTAACCGACAATCTGACAGACAACAGACTTTAACAAAAGTTCATATTATGTCTGACTTTATTTTTTTCAATCACTAGGACGCCAAAATGAAGTCTTGTTACCAACTCACAGTGTGTTAATCTTTTTGTACTTATCTATTGGCCTTTTTTTTTCTTTCTATCATAAGCCTTTACGAATTAATCTTGTTCCATTCGACGACCTTTGAATTGACCTGTGAAATCAACCCGTATTTATATGTCTAGACAAAATGAACTTTATTTATTTGGTCCGTCTAAGCATGCCTATTATGTCATCGTGTCTTATTTTCAAAAAAAATAAATGCCCTTTTAAAACAATCTCGTATTTATGTATATACATATCTACTGATAGTGTCTTGTCTTATCAACAAGATGCTTGTAAGCTTCGGATACATGACTCTTGTTAATTATAACTTGTAGATTTACCTGAATATTCCTAAAAGTCATGGCAACTGTATACAGATTTAACGTGAGATTATAAATATTTATTATACTCGGCATTTTACAATAATTGAAGGTTGCTGTTTGGAGAAAAAGACTTTCTATGCAGCTAATATCATAATATACTATGATTGCTGTCTAACGAAGATGCCACTGAATCCACAAATAAGAAAATACTCGGTAATTAGACATTTGTAAAAAATTATATTTGTAAAATCTCAGCGAGATTGAAATGAGTAATTCCAACGTTTCGTTCGGCAATCTGGTCCGAACTTCTTCAGGGAAATTAATCGAAATTAACATAACAGAGGTTTATATATAAAAGGAACATCTCTTATTTTTAAAAACACTTTGTCCAATCATGAGTCATAAAACAGGCATCAGCATGTACAATAAACAAAATTGTATGAGTTGTGATATATAAACCTCTGTTATGTTAATTTCGATTAATTTCCCTGAAGAAGTTCGGACCAGATTGACGAACGAAACGTTGGAATTACTCATTTCAATATCGCTGAGATTTTACAAATATAATTTTTTACAAATGTCTACTTCTCACTCGGCGCCCAAATATTTTAGAACTATTCTGTCAAATCTTGACTACAGTTCATTTGACTTATTTTGCAATCGAATTAAATTAACGAAGAAACTATGTAATTGGCACAATCATCGTGTTTCCACTCTCCGGTGTCTGCAACAGAATGCGTACCCTAAATCCGTAGCTGTCCAGTCAACTGACAACTCCAGTAGGTCGAATAAATAGGCTCAATTTTCAGAAAGAAGACGAAGTCATGAGTTTGACAGGGTGCTTCAACTAAACTCTAATCCTAAACACCATAATTTTGAAAATACGTCTAATCATAAAGTTCTAGATACTAACAGTTTGAACAGACATGAAGGTGTGATGTTAGCTGACGCATAGGAAATCCTGATTAATAAATAAGAATGGATATGTATCACTAACTAATAATACTTGATCAAAGTTCCTGACTGTCTATATCTACTTATGGAGACGTTAAGACATTGTTTTACAACTGTTTATCCGCACACATACACACTGTGTTTAAAGTGTTTAACAAAGATAGATCAATATTTGTAAGTCTGAGGTCAAATTTTTATCACAACTCGTACAATTTTGTTCATTATACTTGTTAATATCTGCTTTATAAATCATGATTGGACAAAGTTTTTAAAAACTAAAGATGTTCGTTTTATATATAAACCTCTGTTATGTTAATTTCGATTAATTTCCCTGAAGAAGTTCGGACCAGATTGACGAACACAGGAAACGTTGGAATTACTCATTTCAATATCGCTGAGATTTTACAAATATAATTTTTTACAGATGTCTACTTCTCACTCGGCGCCCAAATATTTTAGAACTATTCTGTCAAATCTTGACTACAGTTCATTTGACTTACTCGGTGATTACTTAAAAATAATTAATTATTCATTTAAAGATGCTGTAATGGAAGTTATCAGTTTGTCTACAAAAATCCTGAACATTGTTACAATTAACCACAAATCTCAATTGAAAACCAACCTTCCAGCAAACGATGACTTCACACTGAAGTTTCCGATCGACAATGAACACCAGTTAGAGATACTTCCAGCATCTCTAAGGAGACGAAAAGTACAAACAGCAATATGTGAGTTGACCTATTTAATTCTTATTTCTTGTAGACTGCTAAGATGATTCCATATCATATCAATTTTGATATGATTATGAACAATAAATTGTGTTCGAAACGTTATCCAGTATACAATACTGTTTCACTGTGTGATACATTTAATAATCAAACTAATATGGAATTACTTAATACCATAGTGCCCAAGTTTTACACATATGCTAAGATGATTAGCTGCCTTCAGAGTGATCCAAAGTTATCACTTAAGGTCATGATGCACCATGTTCTAAAACCTGGAGTTTGAAGTTTACATTCCAAAGGACTTTGACAAAGTCCAGCATTGTGCCTTATGCCTTTTATAAAATAATGAGATGTAAGTTTCATTAATGAAGTACTTAGTTCTGTAGATGGCGCAACAAATGACATCGAGAGAGGTTGGTGACATAATGGATAAGGCCGAGAAATCGTACTTTCATAATTTGAAAGATCCTGTCCAAAGGCCTAAGGTGAAGAAAGGAATTCAGGTAATACTGCGAAACGCCTGCTTACTTTTATAAGTCAACGTTTATTCAACATGTAGTAATCACAACATTGTTTTCATTTTTAGGCAATTATGTAAGTAAACTTTTCTAAATTTAAATGCTTAGAATGTAATGAGCACAATTTTTCATCAACTAATCTTTTATATTGCTTATTTACAGGATGCTACCAGTGGATCTCACTTGACGGAATTGCAGTGACATTGTACTACAGTTTATAAATACAATTATAAAAACTGATTTCTTCCTGTAAACTAAATTAATGGCGCCGGTGTAGGACACAGGTGATGGTAATAAGTAGCAGTCTTTTCGTTCTTTTTGTGCGTTGGTGGTATAGTGGTTAGGACGCTCGCCGACCATGCACATGGTCCGGGGTTCGATCCCCGGCCAACGCACTCCTTTACCTCGCTAAGCCAGAAATGATGGTAGTAAAGAGGAAAGCTTGGGCATGGGGCTAGCAACCCCATCCTGTAAGATGAACACTGCCACAGAAACTTCAAGCCAGTAGCTTGAAGCCCTATGTTCCACTGGGGAACGTGAAGGAAAATTTCTTTTTCATTCTGAAGTAATGCTAGTCAGTGCTGAAAATGATCTCAAGGGGGCTAAAATAAAGCTGATAAGCTAACTCAGCAGGTTCCCATCTACTCCTGAAAATGCCTTAAAAAAGAACACAGTGCTGAATTAGTGCTAGTCATGCTGAAAACCAGCACTGAGTTCTAGTCTGTGCCATTAAACAATCCATTTCAGAACAGATTCAGAATTTACTCACTATAGGATGGTAGAATTATTTCAGAATTATTGAGATTTAATTCAGCCTTATAGTAAGCTTGGGGAATAATTGAGAATGTGAAGTCAATATATCCATTCATCTATCTAAACCCTTTGAAAACATGCGGAAAATGATGTCATATCCCACTGTTGTAAGTACCAATTTGAAGGTACGTGTGGAAACACACATAGACACATAGAAGGCAGGAGTCATCGATGATCTCTGTTAGTAAGAGCTGACTTCAGAGCATATTCCTAAGTGGCTCTAGAAACAAACAGAATCTTCAGAGCCCATTAAAGGTGAGAACAGACGACGACCTAGCTCCTCTATTGCAAAACATATTACATTGGAGACAGGACATAAAATTGACGTTAACACATCTTTTAAACCTATCTATAAAACGTGTATTGGGGAGGGCGTATCCTAAAGTTTGTGAAACTCCAAAATGGCAATCAGAAAGTTTAAACCACCTTCCTTGGTAAACTTTGTTTTGATACCGACCAGGGTAGATGTACTATTAGCTCTGTTATTTGGTTTAGTGATCTCCATCCTTATTTTCGCCTTCAATATGTCCTTTTAACTCGACCTAAGTTCAAATATTATTTGATAAAATCCTCCAACCTAAGTTTGTTTTCTCACCTCTTAACTATTTATTCCTATGACAAGTCCGTATGTATGATCAGATTGTTCGAAATAATTGGTGAGTAAATACACACTACACGATTCAGACAAATTACGTCTTCTTATTGCTTTCATGGAGGATTTCAGTGGTTCTGTCACTGATGTCAGCTCATGATGAAATCCTCCATGCCATCAAACAAAATCCCTATAAAACCAATACTTGAAAACTCTTATTGCTTCGTCTAAATTCATAAAGGGTACTATTTGCTTTTAATTTTACAAGATGTTCTGATGTTTTTTAAGTTCTAATCAGTATGCATTAATTTTAACTAATAATGGAAGGTTCAACGTCCACAGATCTATTGTGTTGGGTACTTGTAATGAGAATTTGTACGTAGAATATAGCTTGTGACGTCTTTATTATTATTGTTTTTTTAAATAATAGCTTTATTCTGAATACTATTTATCTACTGTAGGATAATTTCTCTTCCTCCAGGATCTTCACATGAAAGGTTAACTGCCCAACAGTAGATCGTGTGACATAGTTCTATCTCACCTGAAGCGCAAACTAATCCCCCCTCTTGTGATCTCTATTCTTATTCTCCTTTGAGAAAAACACGGAAATTTTCTAAAATGCCAATTATAAAAAGTTCAGGAGTACATTTTGTGAACGAGGGACACCACTGAGGAGCGCGCATCACATGTATTGGGATAAGTTGCCCCAAAATTTGTGAATATTTTAAATACTCGCCAGAGTTAACTATACCACTAGAGATGGCTATATTTTCCTAAATTTAAACTACATTTTCTAGAGGTATTGCTAAGTAGGAGAGAAGATGGGTCACTTGGGAGAAGTGTGTACAGAAAAACCACATCCACAGGGCAATACACACACTTCCTTAGTTACGTGCCCATTAAATATAAAAAGGAATGTTGTTAAATGTCTTACGAGCAGGGCAAGAAAGATATGTACGGATGACCTCTTTCTTACAAAAGGAATTTGATTATATATTCAGGGTTCCCTGACGGAGATGGGCTATCCGAGTAGTTTCATAAAGAAACATATGAAAACATCAGAGAAAAAACCTGAGACTCTGACTGCACGTAAGAAACCTTTTATTAAGTTACAATTCAATGATGACTTATCAAGTGAGATTTTGATTCCAGAGACTTTCCAGGCGTTTTATGCATGTGGAAACCTATGTTTGTCATTCTCTAGCCGACGAATGATTGGGACGCAAACGATGGATAAGCTACATAGTTTTGCTACATCTATGTGCATTTACCAATTCAACTGCACCTGCAGTGACAGTTATGTTGGGCGTACTACTAGACAGCTTAGCCAACGCGTTAATGAACATCTCCCATGGTGGTTTGGCAAACGACAGACAAAAACAATCCGTAGCTTAATTCTGTCACATTTAATTGATAGTGGTCATGTAGTGGAGAAAAGGAGAGCCTTCAAAGTAATTCATCTTATCCCACCGAATCTTTCCAATGGACTTCGTATTCGTCTACTGCACACAGCTGAGGCGATAGGCATTAGAACTATTAAACCTAAACTATGCATTCAAAAGAAGTTCGTACACAGCCATTATTCCTCCCTTCTTGGCCTATTAAGACATAACCAACTAATGACTTCTACACCACCCCTTGTTTTTATTTTCAAACCTTGTCTTATCATCCCTCAATCTTATCACATCTTCAATAAAAACGTGTCTCATTTACTTCCCTTACAATCTAACGTTACTTTATCGGTTCATTTGTTTTTACTAGCCTTTATCGACTACTTCCCCTTGAACAATTGTTTGTTTAATCATACTGTTTTTCATTATTCGTGTTATCACAGATTGTCTCACTTATAAGACCATTATTATAATAATAATTATTATCATTACTACTATTATGACTAATTGCACAATTTATATTCACCATCTTATTTATTATCCTATAAACAAAATAACATGATCGATGTATATTTGAATTTTTATTTGTAAAGTTATGTGGGTATATGAGAGTTAATCCTGATGATGAGAACTAATTGAAATCACAATACTGTTCGCTTAAATGTGTTGTTCTAAATTTTACTATGGGAATATTTAATATATTGAAATCTGAATAAGAAAAATCCTATGGAATATATCGATGGAAGTCTATGGTAGACCAAATTTTTAGCTGTCCACCGATTCTTGGACAACGGAGTGACGGATTCATTTGCAAAGACATGCAATGGAATATCCTTTTCAAATAGCATAGAAGGTAAAGAAGGTGAGCACAATACAGCTCACATGTGAGAATGGAAATGTCACTGTATTTCTCTACCATCGTATATATCACTTGTCAAATAAACAATTCTGCTATTTTGATAATATTAGATGGTTGGAGGCAATCGGCCACTGAAAGGCTTGGACACCACCTAGGTTTCGGTCTAGCTGGCTGGCACTCACCAATCAGCAAGGTGACTGGTGGCCACATTGCAAATCTGACTGATAGAATTCAGTCTGCACCAAAGAAAGGACTAGACACATCGCACTAGTCAATGATTAGCGTCCAGTTGTGAGCCTGAATAGCTCAGTGGTAAGGTCTCTCTGTGACTGCTGGCGGCACTGGGTGATGCGGAGTTGGATCTCAGAAGGGACATGAGTTCCTTCAAGTCAGTTGCAGATATGCCTTGCTGATTTGCTGATGAATACCAATTAGTACGAAACCTAGGTTATGTTCTATGCTTCCTGTGGCTGACTGCCTCCAATCATGTAATAATTCTGCTATCATATCCTACTGTATATCTCCACTACACTACCGCTTTACACCGGCAGGAACCCTTAACAAGAGAGGGTATATTCTACTGATTCATATGAGTATTTAGAAATCACTCACAGTATTGGTAGCTAGCTGTGTCGAAGTAACCTAAACGTCAGACAACCATTCAACTCTTTTATGAGAGAGAAAGCTCGTCATCGGTGTACCCGGTTCGCCTCAGTTTATACTGTCGAATAGGTTCAAACCACGTGAATTATAACTACCCCCCTAAGGCAAACTGGCAGTATACATATCAACAAATACTCCATCTCGATTGGACACTAAGTAATGACTAACATCATGCATCTGTTCCTTCTTCTTGGTGCAGATATTATTCCGTCAGTGAAGTTTGCGATACGGTTACTATGCCAAATGGTTTTACACCACAGTGTACTCTGAACTGTTGTTAGATGTTTGGGAGGCAATTGTTAGCAGTCATAGAGAAGGCGAATCACAGATCTATTCAGGCTATTCCAGCTCGCGACTGACCTCCTGTAGGACTGTTGCGGATACTTCGATTGAAAACTGTCAGTGTAACTAACTAACTAACTTGACTAGATCGCCTATTATCACCAGTGATATTCCCTGTTGTAGTGAACTGGATTATGCGTCGAACTGTGCTTTGGGAGTGAAGAGACTGGAATATGCTGAATTGATCAATAAGAAGACTCTAGAAGATCTGGATTACGCGTGTGGATGATTTATGTCTGGTATCACATAAACTTGAAGACTCACAGGAGAAAACCTACAAACAACTTGACAGAAGAAGCTGTGCAGCAAAGGCAGGACTTCATCCAGTTGAACATAGGGAAGACGGAGTTGATGTTATAACCAACCAACAGCAACAAGAAGTAGCAGTCACTATCAACGGAAAGAACTTGAAAGGGGTTATTTGCTACAGTTGTCTAGTCAGTCCGGATTATTTCAACCAGATGCAGTGGGACGGATGATACCTTAGCCAGCGAGAATCGGAAAGGCAAGATACACCTTCATCAACTTGAAACCAGTTTGGAAATTTTCTGCTTCACTCAGCCAGTGTCGGTGGCATGGAGATTAGGACTCTCACCGACCATGCACATGGTCGAGGTTTCGATCCCCGCGGACGCATATCTGATATCAATGATCGGCCTACTAAATTTGGGCTACCGATATTACATGCAGAAAATTCTATAGCTGTGTGGAATCAAACTATAATAAAAAAGAAGATTCGGATTTGCGACACCAGTTTTAAGCTAGTCAGTCAGTTAGTGACCTCTTCTAAATGAGTGAGCAAATTGCACTGCGCGTGAATCACAAAAAGCATTTTCAACAGGCCACTGCAGGCTTTTATCATCAACTGACCCCTTCAATGACCTTTTTACTGATGAACAGATGGATGGCTGCCTGACTAGAAAGAATTAACACTAAGGAAATATGACAGCAGACTAACCAAAAACTTATACAGGAGTAAATGAAGATGCGTTGGAAATACGTTTAGGAAGGCGTCAAATGATATCGCACTCAATGCAGGCTATCGCTCTAGTGCAACCCGAATGGAAAACGAGTGACGAGTGGGTTTCTCAGTGCGAGGGTGACATGGAGGAGATCGTGTGTTGGATAGGAGGAGGGGGGAGCGATGAGAGATTATAAGTAATCGTGAGCCCAGTTGAACAGGACAGTAGAAAATAGAAGCAGGTAGAGATATGTTGTCGAAACTGTGTGTGTGTTTCACTTGGAACCCAAATTATTAATAAGTCCCCCCCCTTTACCAAAGACAATATGTTTGAAATTAGCCACCGTCTATTTTCCAATCAAAGCATCCATTACAGTCGCGCAACAGATCAATTGTCAACCAGAATTACTCAGTGTTAAGGTTTATGACTTCAGCATTATGTGGTCCGGATTGAAACTTCAGAAGGGATAGATGTTCCTTCAGGATTTGAGGTAGGCCTTTCTGATGACAGTCAGCAAACAGGAAACCTAGGTTCCAGGCTTCACAACGATTATCTCCAACCATCTGCGAAAACTCGTCACTTGTAGGCATACCATTAACATGCGTACAAAGAAGCAAATCAAATCATTCGACTAATATAGTGAAGGTGGTTTTATAAACAAATTCTTCATAAGCAAAAAAACAAAACAACTTACATTTGTCTTGGCTATTTCACACGAAACAATCGATTTACCATCTTGTAAATGAATCGCAGACGATGAATATCCTAGAATACCGGCTTTTGGTGTGACACAATTCAATGCAAATGCAATATTTGGTGATAGCTTATTAATTTTACGAAATTCTAGCTGGAATCCAGTATAGCCTAAGGAATTTGTTGTCACTGTATTCCCAGTACTATTAACATTCTCATTTACACTGTTCACTGATATCGTCGGAGGGGATGAAGACGACAATTGTTGACCAGTAGAATTCATAGAATAATCATTTGTAATTGTTGTCTGTATCATAGATAAATGCTGTAAGTGTATGTAGAGATTACGAGCGGAGACTTCTGTGTTACAATCGGTTATTGATTCCAGGAGTGCAGTGTAAATAAACGTGTATTCATCTTGTGTTTCAATCATAGAATTCCGTTGCATACGTAACTGATTCACCAGACCGAATATATCAATAACAGATTCACTTTTCATACGTTCTAACAATATATTGATTGCTATGTAGATACCTAATTAAAGGAAGGGGTTGGCGGGGGAAGAAAGGCATGGTATTATAGTATGAATAATAAACAAGTGTGTAGAATTTCACTGGTCCAGAGAGCAAAACCTTATTACGTATATTATCTTCAAGCATTAGAAAAATCTGGTTCAAAGACACGATAGGCAATAAATTAAATTCATTACACGTGAAACCCTACTACAGAAAGAGTATCCATCAAGATTTATCGTCAAAAAACATGAAGGAAAAGCCTCCGTCACCGAAAATCACTACTTTTCTCAAGAAAACTTAGGATTCAAAGGTGACGTTGAGGTGGAAATTCTTAGAAACCGCCTTTTCAGATGTCTGAGGAAGACATTTCAAGCAGCCACCTTACATATCACATTCTCTAGTCTGGCGTTAAGGATAACACACTGCTTGTGGCCACCTCAGTGTGTATATTTATCAGTTGACTTGTTCGTGTGGAGCAAGGTATATCGGCAGTACGCAACGTCAAGTCCAGAAACGTATTCTGGAGCACTATTCAGCTTGGCTAGCCAGAGGAGAAAGGATGAATACTGGAAACTCCATCCTCGAACACCTTGTCAACGCTTGACATCAACTACCCTGCATGAATGCTTCACAGTGCTACACAGAGTCCTTCAGTATCATACAAAGGGACTT
The DNA here is from genome assembly GCA_944472135.2 of Trichobilharzia regenti. Lineage (NCBI taxonomy): Eukaryota > Metazoa > Platyhelminthes > Trematoda > Strigeidida > Schistosomatidae > Trichobilharzia > Trichobilharzia regenti. Next base: position 11,239,786 of record OX235267.1, read on the forward strand.
TGTATACGCCATGTATACATAGCTGAATAATTGGCTATTCGTGGTCTGAAACCGGACCTCTGCATTCAAAAGTACCACATATATTCACTCACCCTACCATGGCCAGAGTAACTTTCTCACTATGATTTTGCTTCCTTTTATCATATTGCGTTTTCATGCAGATTTTATGAAAATACTTTGTCGTTTTTTCACTAGTTCCCGTCTACTCTACACAATTATATTGAGTAGCCATTTTATCACACTTATTACGGCATGCCAGCTTCTGCATCCTTTTCTAATTTCCAGTTAGTCACCCTTCTGGACAACAACGTACACTACACAATATATTCTCGAGGACAGATTTTACCAGTATCCGATTGATCTCATGAATTCTTTGTTAAATACAAATTCGACTGTACAGCAGCCTATAAAAATGAATCATCGAAAAGAAAATTTTTCATCCTGGGAGTAATGGACAGCTGTTTCGTCCTAGTTTGAAAGACTTCATCAGTACGCACCTACCGGGATTTGTACCCAGGACCTTCTGGTTACAAGGCGAGCTTGTATTCCATTAAGCCACTGGGACTCGATGCAATGGTCAGTCCATCAATTCTAACTTCTGCCAATTCACGACATAGCGCGACCCCTACCACTAAGCCACACTGGTATACGATCTTGCCTTGTAGCTGGAAGGTCCTGGGTTCGAATCCAAGTGAACACGTACTGATGAAGAGTCCCAAACTAGGACGAAACAGTTGTCCATTACTCTTAGGTTTTCCAATGGTTCTCTAACTAATGTCAGCTCATGATTAAAATCCTGAAACCAATCAAATCCCTACAAACAAACACTTGAAAAATGTTTTCTGGTGTTTACGTCTTTTTCTTATACAGAAGCAGGTGGTAAATGAGGAAATGAACGTGAATGAATCAACTTTACGAATATAAGCTACACTCGTCTTATCAAATAGCTATCCAAAGCTTCAAAAAATCCTTTCTTCAAATAAATGTAGTGATTTTCATCAATTTTATTGTGAATTTTGTTACAGATAGACGTCAGTTAATAACCGAAAAACTAAGGAGGACTAAATATCTGTTTCGTCATGGTTTTGGATTCTTAAGCAGCGGTGGGCGCCCATAACTTTCCAGATAACTTACGCTTCTTAATTTTAGTTATTCTTGGTAAGATCTACACTGGAATCAATCAAATTCTCCACAAAATCCAGCTCATTATTAGCTGCACGATCAATATCCTAAAGTTTTAATGAGAAGCTGTAGCCAGTGAGATCCTCCACTGGACATGTGAAGCGGATGCTCATTTGGAACATCAATTGGTGTAAGCCTATGCTGTAAATGTCCAGAAGTAATGATTCCCGGGTTACTGAATCTTCAATAGGTTGGACTTGTTACCTGGAGGTCTGGTGGATTTACCAGTGTGTGTGCTGCTGCTGCTGCTGAAGGGTCCCAAACTTGGATGAATCAGCTGTCATAGGTGTATTTAGAATCAAATTTACTTTAAACAGAAGTCTTTTCTAGAACAAATGAATCAATAAGCTGTCCAAGTGAATACAATTCGGATGAATTCAAATTTAGGTTGTATTTGAATTCATGTTCATATGTCCATTCTATCTAATTTAAGAATAATTTTTCTCACCTATCCAAATATGTTTTAGCATTAGTACCAGTCTACATTTTCAACCAGTGAGGCTTAACACATTGTTGAGAAACGTAACATCAGGCCTATTAGGAAGTAAGTGACTAAAATGTTCGAATCCCAGTGGATGCGTGTTGATGGAGAGTCCCGAACTAGGCTGACGAAACAGCTGGCTGTCCACACTACTCCAGTCGTAGTTTTCCAATGGTTCTCTAACCGATATGTCAGTTCATCATGAAATCCTATAATCAGCAAAAATGTTTGTTTTGTAACATACCAGTTCTTCCTGTACCAGAGGAACAGTGAACAACAATTGGTCCACAGTCAGTTGGAGTAATTGTACCAACACGTCTAAGAAACATTAAAAATACTGTTGAATAAATTGGTACTCCATGATCAGGCCAGCTTGTATATTGTAAATGCCAGATTTTTCTATGTTCACTGGGAAAGCCAACAAAAAGTTAGCAAAAGTTAGGTTTAGAACTTCATTAACAAAATCAACATTGATATTAAATATGGTTGAAAAAACGTATCCCGAGGACATGGGCCCCAGCTGTTGTCATTCTGTGCTGACCAACATTTGTCAGACGATATCAGCAGGGTACTCAATAAGCACAGCATCAGAGCTTTCTTCAAAACATCAGACACACACACACACAAAATACAAAGCAACCTTGCCCATGTAAAAGACAAACTCCCTGAGGATTCTCAATCTAATTGTGTCTATAAAATAAAATGCTTGCTTGGAATGTAATGCGGTATACATCGGATAAACGTCGCGAGAAATCAAAATCAGAAGAAATGAACACCGTAGACCCACCACTGTTCAACCACCAAGAAATCCAGTTAGTGAACTAGAAAAGCTTCAAACATCATCAGTCATAGGTCGTCGTCTACACGCGACACTGTAGAATCAGGTCACAAAATTGATTTTGACAATAATGAAATGATCCAGAAACATTTCGGGAATCACAAAGAACGTCTCACTTCATCAGAAGCACTTCATATCATCAAATGGAATTTAAACTATCTGAACTGGATAGGAATGATGGACTAAAACAGAATTTAACCTGTCTGTCTGTCTGTCTGTTTTTGACATAGAACTTTGCACAAATGTGCGGCAGTTCAAGTCGCCACACTCCCTACATGTAGCACATAAAGCAAGAGAAGAAAGTACAAGAAAAGCATAATAGAGACAGTGAGCAGAGCTGTGAGACAAAGGAAGAGTAATAACGAAGAACAAAACAGTTTCATTGGAAATCATAAGTCACAAGGAGTGGATGCATCTGCGCCAGTCATTGAGAACGATTTTGAGCCATGTCACCAATTGTTTCCAACCATAGATTTTTACCGTCCCGAGGACCCCAGCCTGGAAGTCTACACCTTCCTACGTGGCTTAGACCAACTGTTGTGGATTTCATTGACTGGTGAAGCCAAGATTTTGTTTGACCGCCGCTAGCTTTTTTCCAGCCTGACCCTATATCCGCAAACATTGCTCTTCGAGGGAGGCGATGACTTTTTGACCTGGTTACAACACCACCCCCCACTGGTACCCCATGAAGTGACAAAATCAAGACGGATGTGATAACACAATTTCACTGTGTAAACACTTGCTGCTTTTATAATTTTACACGCTAATCACATCCAATAATCTACACATGGTTTCGTTGTCTCTACCATCTGACCAACTTGGCAAGTCAGAAATTACCTCATGCTGAAAAAGGATGATTAAATTGTTGTATATGTGGATTATGTTGTTGAGTGGATTTTGTAAATTCTGGTTTAATAATACTACTACTTTGATAAAGCTATTAGCAGCAGCATTAAATAGCGAAACGTCTGTAAAACACAACAATATCGTTTTGTTTTTAATTCATTGGAAAATACAAAACAGAACTTTTATAACAATGAGAAGTTCGGTCTTTTTTTTAAAATCCTTTACCTTCCCAGTGGAACATAGGGCTTCAGGCTAGAGTCTTGAAGTTTCCATAGCTGGGATGTTTATTTTTACGGGATGAGGTTGCTAGCTTCATGTTCAACCTCCCGTCTTTACCAGTCTTACCACTCACTGGCTTAGTGAGGTAAACGAGTGCGTACAGTGACCGGGAATTGAAACTCGAACAACCTGCATGGTCGGCAAGCATTCTACCGTTGTGCCACCGATGCACAGGTTAAGATCTCTATTACAGCAGGAATATGTAGTGACGAATTTTAATTATGAAAAAGTTAGAAGTCTGACTATAACTTTTCGAGTTAGACGACGGATTGATATCAGTTAGACAGCCAATGAAAGCCAACTCTGGCGTACTGGAAAGTACTGGAATCATCGGCAGTAGGCACCTACACCACCAACGGGGTTCGAACCCAAGGACCTTCTGGCTACAAAGTAAGCTAACTCGTAAACTATTCAGCCACTGGGACCTGACTTCTCAGTGGCCAGTCCATGAATTCTGACTTCTACCAATTTGTGATGTATTTAGCGCGACTGCAATGGGAAATCCATTCTCACTCCCGACTGGATGACTTCTGACTAGAACTAACTCCAGATAACTCCATCGTGTAGCAAGTCACTAGAGATTACAATTTGCCTTTCTTGTAATATTTATTCTAATGTCAGTATACCGTTCACTTCTGTAGATTGAAGCAAAAAGAACCACCTGACACACACACATGCACACACAAAACTGATTTATATTCACTGAACATTGAAAATTTCTACTGAATAGAAGCCTTGGGGTGGGCGTGGGTTCTCAACTGTGTTAAATTCTATTCCTCATAATTGATTTTTATCCGGTATGTCTGAAAACATGATTTGAATCGGCACGAGTAGATTTCTGTGCACGGAGAGCATGAAGTCCTCGACAGTCGCCTTTGGAATTCAAAAATATTCCGCCTGAAATGTGAAACTTCTTTGACATTATCCATAATATTTAATTCAATTTTAGATTTTCCCGTCGATCGATTGACTGTTTGGACCTAAGTGTTTGGTCTCAGGTTGACATGTCAACTCCTCCTTGTGCAGATGCTTCGACAAAGTCTGAGCAAGTAATTAGAAGTCAGTTGGTGAGTGTTGACTAGCAGTGGAATCCAGGATAAAGCTCATTTCGTCTTATTTGGGATCGCCTCGACAACTGGATGTACCTGCATTCCTCAGTGAATAATGATGTCTAGTGGATAACCCGCTTTGGTGTTTGAAACTATGGGCACTGTGTTCGAGCCTCAGTGTTGGGGACAGCATCACTCACTCACTGAGGAATGCAGGTACATCCAGGTGAAGAGTCTTAAATAAAACGAAATGCGCGTTATCCTGAATTCCACTGCTAGTCACCATCCACCAAGTAAACTGTCCATAATAGTTAAAAATGCAAGCATAATATGTCATGTGGTTTGAATTGATTCTTCCACCTGATGAGCTACGTCAGTGTAAGTAAAGCACTGGTGAGTTCAGTTGTAAACGAGTAAAACTACCATTCGGGATTTCGACCACTTTGGTCTAGCTAGCAGGCGTTACTACTATGTTCACTGATCAGTAGGAGTATATGCTTGGTGTATTTAAGACCAAAGAAAGCAAAAATAAAAAGCTGACAGAGTTCACTGATTGATGCAAATGTTTTAAATAAATTGAACCACTCCACTTATACTGTCTCTGATGAAATCGGCACCAAAGATTTTTAAAGTGGTCTACTGGTGTTTATATCAAATCATTCTGATTAGCGAAAGATGCTACTTGAAGAACATGACTACCAGCCACTCAATCAGTATTACATACCTTGTGTATTCTAGACCATTTGCTATTTACCACTGACTTAACTATTTCAAAGTAGATGAAGTAGAAATATAAAATGTCCGCTAATTAAACTCCAGTCACATAACCAGACACTGTCGAAGCATCTGCACAAAAAGCCGACAAATCAGCCTGCTACCGAGCACTTCGGTCCAATTATTCGATGGACGAGAAAGCTTAAAATCGAATTAAATAATTAACATCACCCGTTGCACAAGAGGCAGCGTGGCTCTCGTGGCCCGAGTAGTCTACTGGATAACGCCTCGGTGTTTGAAACTATGGGCACTGGGTTTGAGCCCCATTGGTGGCAACATCATTGCTCACTGACTGGAGAATGTAGGCACATTCAGCTGACAAGTTCTAAATAGAACGAAATGCCCGCTATCCTAGATTCCACTACTGCTAGTCACCATCCTCCAATCCTGGAGAAATGTGGCAAAAATGGATTATTTGGTCCATTTTGACTAATTTAGGGAATAACTTCAAGGAATTCATGTCGAATCTAGTTACCAGTAAACGCTATAAGTGAAAAACAAAGAAATACATTTCTAAAGACCTGTCGAAAGACTAGTGAACATAAACGTGATAATGAGTTTTATTAAATTAAATAACTTTTTGCAATGACTAGAAAACGAAAAAAACATATTTGTGAGTGTAACTTTCTTTATGAATTGAAATCAGTGCCTGGAAAGACAAAAGACAATTCTACTACAGACTGGCTGACAACTGAAGCACAATAGACCATAGGTAAAAGAGACTTTAGATTATTATATCAGATAACCGGGACTTTATCCGAGGAAAGACCAACGCAGCATAAACCTGTAAAGGATGGTCAAGGGAACCCATATACCAAAGAAGACAGGCTAATGAAACAGTGGATTAATCACTTCCAAGGACTTTTGAACCAACTACCAAGAAATATCGTCAACAGTACGCACAGAACTGCCTGCCAATGGACACCATTCCACCAACAGGGTCAGGCGAAATCCTCCCCGGAGCACTTGGAACAGAAACTGAGAATGCAGTGGATATGCTGACGCCAATATTGCAAACTGTTTGAAGGAGGGAAAGGTGCCTGCTGATTGGAAGAAACGCTAGCTATCTTGTCAAACTGTGAAAGAAAGGTGACTAGGGTCTCTGCAAGAACTAGGGCAGAATGATGCTCCTATTCACTCCACGTAGAATACTAAGTTTTCTTACTCCGAAGAGATTGAAAGATGCACTGGATGCGGAATTCCGCCAACAAGGAAAAATGTGGATTCAGGAAAGACAAATCATGTACTGATCAAAGTGCAGCTCTGCACAACATTACCATCACAGAATAAAGCATAGAATGGCAGTCACACCTCTTTCTACCTCAACTTCATAAATTTTGGAAAGGTCTTTCGAAAGCGTTGACGGAAAAGTAATTTGGGAACACTACGGCCTGCTCCAAATCTTTATCCATCCCCACGTATTTTGTAGATAACAACTTTGAAGTTGGTTTGTGTGTTAGTAATGGTGTCCAGGTTCGATAAGGCGTTCCAGGAGAGAGATGTTACTGGGGAGGGAGGAAGGATCTTTTTTCTCCTTTATAAAAACCATGACTGTGGGTAAGTGTTCAAAGATCCGTTCAGGGTAGCAAACGCTGAGTACGGCCGATATATCTAGCTTCACACTTCAGTTTTATTGTTTGATCAATCTGATCTCTGTCAACCTGTCTGACGACCAGGCTTCTAGGAATTCCCTGCTGCTTTTTGTATTTTCATTGTCTAAGATTTTAAAACACTTTCAATCGGACTAGTGTCTTCACTTGTCTGCATTCCTTGATGTGAGGGAACCAATGCCATATCGTTTGACATCCAGTTTACATTGGTGAATACATAGATGTGTAGAATTTTTTTCGTAATTATTGCAATTCACATTGTTGTAGATGACTGTGGTTGTGTTTTTAGGTTGAAGGGATTCTGTTGCTTTATATGCCCGCAATGGCAGGGACATTTATATCAACTGGTTTTAGCAGTTTTGCAGGGATTTTCAAAATACTGTTTTAAATCTAATGCATCAGCCATTTTTAGTTGATGATTTACTGGCAGGATTTAGGTAAGGCAGGTAAGTAGACATCTTTTGATGAAGTTCCATGGATATTCACTGATGAAGAAGATTGACAATAACGTCTCAAATATCATGGCTCTTTCCCAGCTATGAATAGATATACAACACCGAGTAGGTTTAGTTGTATGCTTGTCATTGACAGGTATACTAGTCAGGTGAGTGCATTTTTCTAGAACAATTATTTCCTACGAGTGGTTGCAGGATTTCGTAGTGAGCTGACATCAGTTAGAGAACCTCTGGAAAACCAGCACTGGAGTTGCGGACAGTTGTTTCGTCGGCCTAGTTTGCGACTCTTCATCAGTACGCGCACACCGGGGCCCGAACTCAAGACCTTCTGGTTATAAGACAAGACCATAGGCCATTAAGCCTATGGCCACAAATTCCAACTTCTGCCCATTCACGATATAGCGCCAACACTAGCCAATTTCTTCGGAGAGTATTTGTCCTCACATCCGGCCCGCTGTACCCTACCGGTCATGACTTCTCACTAGAACCTATCCAGGTAACTACCTACCTGAATAGGAACGGTTACTAGTGAGAATCTCATTGATATTCAGGTATTAGTTTGTAGCGATTTTATTGATTGGTTACTGGCTAGGTGTAGCGCTATGTCGTGAATTGTCAGAAGTTGGAATTCATGGTCCATTATGTTGGGTCCGTATGGTTAAGTGGTCTACGAGCTAGCTCTCCTTTTAACCCCAATGTCGTAGGTTCAATCAAACCCTGTTGGTGAATGCGCACTAATGAAGAGTTCCAAAATAGGCTGACAAAACAGCTGGCTGTCCCCTTCTCCTAGCTGGTTTTCCAATCCTTCTCTAACCGTCGTCAACTCACAATGAAATCCTGTGATCTTTGTATCAGAGCAACAATTATTATTATTATTATTATAAGACCACTACAAGCATTATTAGCACTTGTATAACACAACACATGTGGGCGTATTTTACACATTTCTGTCTACAACGCGTGCAACAGACGTATACAACATCAGTACTAATGAGGGATTAATAATAATAATAATAATAATGAGAGTTATTCAGCAGTTTATTGTTGTTTTTAAATTATTATTTGTTTGTTTTTTCAGTAATATATGTATATATATATATATATATTCCTCAATAATGCTTATTTCCCTCACATGCAACATCACATTGCTAGACAAAGTCTGCATTCATGAATTTACTATACGCATATTTTTTCCGGTCAGCTGAAATTGTTCAATTCGATGTTTAACGTGGGAAGAAAGCAGTAACTGTTAGTTAGACTTTAAGATCGCTCATTCTTCATTTTTTCTAAAACTTTATTTCAATGTTCTTAATTAATTACATTATCGGTGGTGTATGTAACAGATCACAGAATTTCGGCAATGTGGTAAAGGATAATTCCATAGTAGTAGTAGTATAATTATTCCCTTGGTTTCCGAGTGGAACACATGGGGCTACAACAACACATCTACACTTTCTTATATTTTTTTTGTTGTCCTCTTCAGTTGCCTGGGCACACGATTAACCATAATCTCTCATTTTCTCCTCGTCCTCCTCCTCCTACCCAGTACACAATCTTCTCCATGTCATCATCCTCTCACTGATGAACCATTCGTCACTCACTCTCCATTGGGATTCCACTCGAGAAATTGCCTAGCGTGCGATGTCATTCGATAGCCTCCTTTTTGGCTATATGTTCAATCCATCTCTATTTTCTCTTACACATTTGCTAAGCAATCGGCAAAATACCACTTAAACGCCTTATTATCAATGCACTATCGATGTATCCTGTAAACCTGTACTTTTCAAAATATAGAGGCAAGATTAGTGATAAGCTTCAAATCAGGGACTTAATTTAAGCATAGCTGTCAGGGAATCTCAAACAGAATAGGTTCCAAACAGCTACGAGTGGGAAATACAACAGCATATTCTGTACTAATGCGCATCACCCTAAATGACTTCAGCGACTCAGACATTGACTCCTTCATTACCAGGGAATAATCTCGGCGACTCAGAATATGCTGATGGTATATTCCTTCTAGGTGACAAAAGGAAGAGTCTTGTGATCAGTTGCAGCAGTGAACAGACTGGTAGGTCATTCGCTTCCGTCAAATGTAAGATGAAGCTACATGACTGGAATAGACTACATCGATTCACTCCTAGATTAAAGATAAGAAGTGAAGCGTTGGCTGAGAGTGTTAATGACTTCACATATTTGCAAAGTTGCATCAGCCATCGACAACAGGCTGACTAGTGACGATTTATCAATACGGATAGAGAAGGCTGGTTTGACATTTGCCTGCAAACTTACAACATCTCTGGTTCAGTAGATGTGATAACCTATCGTGGCTGTGGGTGACAGGTGGCTATCATTGAAAGTGGAAGGCGTGAAAATGCCAACTACTTGGCTGTCTTGGATTATAGGTGCCTGTCTGCTATCTATCTCTCATGTGTTTTAGGTGGCGTGGTATAATATGGTGACCAATATTGAGGTGGGGCTTCAGTCAACTGAGTGCTAGGTGAGTTGAAGGAGAAATCAATCGATGAGATTGTGTAGTGAATTTACATGTATTGAGAGAGATAGTTAGAACATGTGTTACGCATAACTAGCCTAGCTTAGCCATTGATTGCCTTCCTCGATAACGAGAATTGTCAGCCACTGACATAGGATGAATGAGGTTGGAAAAGAGTTGGCTAGTTGTGGTCAAACCACAACACAGATTCATCAATCAATGAAATAAATCCATAAGAGTTAATTTAAACCAGTCAGCCACATAGGGAGGTGTGGACTTCCTGACTGACGAGCTGTGGCCCTCAGGATGGTAGGAAGCAACCAATGACGGTGGCTGGATACAATTGGTGATATGACTCAGAATCCTCGTTGTCAATGATAGCGCAGATGCATTCCCTCTTTGTGATTTATCACATCCAATTAAATCCTATTCTCCTGCCATAATACACTTCTTTTCCCCTGACTCATACTTCTCTTTTTTACCCCTCTGTCTTTTGAATCTCTCTTTACTCTCTGCTTCCACTTTGTGTGCTACATGGAGGGAGGGTGGCAAATGGAAATGGTGCACACCTGTGGAAAGTTCTACGTCAGTCAGTCAGATGACGTCAAATTTCCATCGATGTCTATGCCTCAAATGTATTTTCATCCTTTTCTTTTTCTTTTTTTTCTTTTTGGTTACAGCTTGATTCCACACCGTATTTTTGGTACAAGTGTGGAATTTTCAGCGTGGATATCGGTAGCCCAAAATTCGCAGGCCAACCATAGATATATACTTGGAAATGAGAAAATCTGAAGAAAAGGTGTTTTTTTTTCAAATATTCTTTTTTTATTAATTCTGTAGCCTATATTACATAAAAATATCCTATTCATAATGTTTCTCAACTCACCTTTCTTTGCGTAATTCAAAACTGCGGATTGTATAATTTGCCAATTCAGTTGTTTCTAAATGGGTTATAATTAAATTTGAAAAGATAAGCGTTCCACTGATTGTTGGCCAATACTGATCACATTTAACTTGACCTTTTTCAATAATTTTACTCAGCATAACAATTACACTTGTATTCTGTTCCCATACCATTGTCCAAAAATCTTCAAATGTATTCGGTAATGGAGCCTAGAATTTAAATTAAATTAAATTAAAAAAAAGTATCTTCTATAGTTTGGTTTGTAAGGGTTGGTTTTGCTTTAACGGGTTGATATCAGCTAGGGAACACAATTGAAAACTAGTACTGGACTACTGAACAGCCAGATATTTCATAAGGTTAATTTGGGAATCGTCGGCAGTACCCACCCACTGGGTGTCGAACTCCCGGGACCTTTCGGTTACAAAGCAAGCTCGTATACCATTTAGCCACTGGGATTCATTGGCTCATGAATTCTAACTTCCACCAATTCTTGATTTAGCGCGACCCCAACCATTGTCGTAGGTGGGGAATCCATACTCACACGGAACATCTGGATGAACCTCACTGGTCACGACTTCTTACTAGGACTCCAGGAAACTCCATCCTGTAGCAAGTCACTACTAGTGAGCATCAGATTAATTTTCTATAGTTTGGTTTGTAAGGGTTAGTTTTGTTTTTTATGGGTTGATCATGGATTGATATCAGCTAGAGAACCATTATGGTCTGATTACGAAGTGGTGATTCAAATTCACTCGATATCAGGTAAGTTTAGTAGTACAAGAAAAGACCTAAATGATGAAGTAAAACAGATAGAAGAAGCGTTGGTATCAAACAACTATCCCATAAAATTCATTAGAAAGATTTCATGCAATTCTTCCCATTAATAAACTTGAACAAAGCAAGAACAACAATTGTACCAGGATAATATGAGCTTATCTTTAATTATTATTTCGAGGATTCTTCTCAACTGGTTACAAACTGAACGATAAAAAATATGAATTACATTGAAGATTTGAACATACTTTTCCACGATCATAAGAAGTAATTGGTAAAAATTAAAGGTAACATTAGTCCTAATCAGTTAAATCATTCCGGACTAATGTTACTTTTAATTCCTACCAATTACTTCTTATGATCGTGGAAAAGTATGTTCAAATCTTCAATGTAATTCATATTTTTTATCGTTCAGGTTGTAACCAGTTGAGAAGAATCCTCGAAATAATAATTAGAGATAAGCTCATATTATCCTGGTACAATTGTTGTTCTTGCTTTGTTGAAGTTCATTAGGAAGATCAGAAAAGGCCAAAATCAAAATCAAAACAATTGTGAAACTAGTAATCATAACATAAATAAGAGAGAATACAAGTCATCTACAGTTATACCATATGAAGAGGGGACATCTGAAACCCTACGTAGGATTCTAAATAAAGCAGGAATTAGGGTGGTATTTAAACCTACAAACTCACTCAGGTAGGACAAGCTCTGTAGGTTAAAGGACCCAGTTGACCCAATTAGACGAAATAATATAATTTACAAATTACGTTGCAATGACTGTGAGGTCAACTATATAGGTCAAACTAGTAGGTCAGGGGTAGTCAGACTGTCGGAACATAAGAATTTAGCTAAGGTGAGAATGGTTGACCCTGAAAAGATATGTAATTTAGAAAAAAAGGTTAGCAATTGCAATGCATGCATTAACACACAACCACACAATAGGGTGGATGGGAGAGGGTTAAAATTCTAAAAAGTAATCTAGGTAGGTGAAGAGCGAGAGAAGTTGGTTACTCAATCCTTGTTCGTCGAGTCTACATCCATCACGTGCAATAAGAATAACTCATCACTCATACCGAAAATATGGGAAATACTACTACCAATCAAGTCAAACGTTGAAAAATAATGGAATCATATAAACGAAGTTAAAAAGTTGTGTGAGTAGTGTCTTGATATGATTATGAGCTGCAGTAATAAATTGTGCTCGAAACGTGGTCATCAGTAAATATTACTTACTGTATAACACTGTAAGACTTTATCAAAATAAATTTGACCCATAATGGAATTATACTCTACCACACTGGACAAGTTCTATTCTTATATCAATAATGCTATCCTCAAGAATAAGAAGGATATGTTCCGGAGACTTAATCGATGGTGAACTGAAGCGGCTCAGACAAGTCCTCATAGGGAATGGATATCCTCCAGGAATTATCGAGAAAAGCATGAAGTTAAAGCAAAACACTGAAAGAACGAAGACGGTACGAAAGAAATTGCTATTTATGAGTGGTGAATTTAAAAATGATATTGCAACTGAGATCCTGAAGAATCGTTTATGCAGATCACTGAGAAAAGCCTTCTTTACAACTGAGTTACGGATCAGGTTTTACAGCCGACAAATGATCAATGAATGTGTGAAGGATAAACTGCTGCTTATTTGGGCCATTTCAATGTGTGTTTATAAAGTCACCTGCTCCTGTGGAGCTAGTTATACTCTCCGCACAAAGCGCACACTTTCCAAATGCATCTCTGCGAATTATCCGGCATGTTTAGCAAAACGACATTGCGAGGCAGTTACTAGCTAAATTCTCGAGCACTTGGCGTGAACTCAAGCCACGTAGCTCCACCAGAGTCGTCTTTCACAATTATTTACAAGATGAGACCAAATGGTACAAATGGCATTAGGTTGCGGCATTTGTGTATGGCGGAGGAGTTGAAAATTCGTCAATACAACGCCGAACTCTGTATACACAAAAAGTTTGTCCAGTCTCTTATTCTATCATAGTCTTAACCTCTTCACTAGTCGTTCCCTGTAAAATATTTTCAACTTTACTTTGAGTTTGTTTTTACTATAATAACTGATTCACTATTATCAATCACATATGTTCCTTTTGTACACCTTCACACCCTCTTCACACTTGTTGAGTTGACACTCAACTACCACCACATTTCTTCTCATTCAATAGCAATTTTAAACTTATCAAATTTCTAACTTTGTACCCCGTTGAACACCACGTATAATTTACAACTTTTATTTTTACTCTTGAAGCCATTTCTGAGTAATTATATCGATTTAGTCAGCCCTCACCCTATAATAGTCAATAATAGACTAGACATTTTTGGTAAATATAAATACGACTGTACAGCCAGCCTGTGAAGATGATTTCGTCGATAAAGAAAATTTTCTTCGCTGGATGAATTCCTCTTTTATTTTCTTCATGGCTCAATGGGTATTTTTGGTTACTCTAATAAAAATACTTGGACTTTAATTCATTCAAAGTACAATCGGTGGTAACGATAGATTTAGTGAAATGTCGATATAGTCAGGCCAGGAGAGAGCCTAACTAGTAGACTGGAAGATTTAAATAACGAAATCAAACAGATAAAGGAAGTATTACTAGTGAATAACTACTCACCAGAATTTGTTCAGAAATATATGAAGAACCATAGGAAAACTAGGATTAGCAATAAAAACGATGAAAATGATATAGAATTCAAAGCCTCTCTGTATCACTAACGTCTACAGAAGGGACATCAGAGGTCTAGTGTAGAATTCTCAATGATGCTGGAATTAGGATGCCGATCAAACTAACCAACTAACTCTCTTGCACAAATAAACTTTGTCAGTTTAAAGATCAGATAGATCCAGTTAAGAAAAATAATGTAATTTACCAAATACCCTGTAATGACTGTTAGTGAGGTTAGTTAAAATAGGTCAGTCAAACTAGTCGATCGGGGTCAACTAGATTATTGAAGCATCAAACTCTAGCTAGATCTAGAATAATTGACCCTGCTAAGTTAGATAACCCAGAAAAAAAACAGAGCTCAGCCATTGTACTGCATTCACTTGCATGTAATCACACACAGTGTAGGGTGGGTGAGACAGGGGGAGAGTATTAAAAAGTAATGTAGTTAGGTGGAGTAACTTACTTTACTTCGGCTATCTCCTAGGGGAGGATGAGCCGGCTTCATGAACATCTCGAATCATCGCTATCCAGATGCAGTGATCTGATGCAAAGTTTTGCGACAGTGTTATGCAATTCTTGTTCCACAGACGGAGTCCGTAGACGGTTTGTAGCCCCAGGCACTCCATATCAGCCTTGACTGTACCAAGCCATGTTTTCAGCTGTCCACCCCTACGACATCGCCATAATGGAAATGGCGAGGGATTTAGAACTGGTTTGACCAGATCGTCATCTGGTCGGTGCAGAACATGGCCAAACCACCGAAGGCGACGTTGTTGGACCAGTACTGGAATTTGGTTGATGCTGTAGAGAGTTCATGAAGTTTCATGGGAATTAGGTACGAGTGATGTGTCCTCAGAATCGCCCGGCCTTTTGTTTGAGAGTGCAGCTCTAGCCTTTACACAACCAACTGTGACCTACAAGGCAGTAGGAGTGGAGTTGGGAGTCCACTATCCATTGGAAGCCAGCCAGTGACCGGAGTCCGGTTCATACGCCTTTTTGAATGGGGCCAGACATCCAGGGCATCTAATAAGCCCTTTGTCCATACGTCTGCCGGTGAGCTCCGGTGAGCTTCATACGCCAGTCGTTGGAGGTTTGGAATCAGGGTTTAGCCATCTCCCCCAGACTGTCATGCAATGGACAGTCAACCCGGTGAAGAGCGCCGGGCATCCGCTGTTGCCCTCTCACTTCGGTGGAAAACACCTCCGCCACGTGAAGGCAGTGAGTAGGACTTCCTCAGGAGAGGCTATGTAAGACGCCTGGTCATATGGGAGCATTTCAAGAGGTGTGCGGAGGGGTGGCCAACCCGCAGCTCAAGGCACCCACCCCGACCATCCTGAGGCTTTGAAGTAAGAAAGAGGTTAATCACTGAATCTTGATTCAACACCACAAAAATGCAGTCAGAGTGACTCAACGCCTACGATACCTCAGATATAGAAAGTGGCAAAAAACAACAAGGCGAAGTTTGAGGAAGAGAAGGAGAGACAGAAATATATATATCAGACAAATTTTGAAATCGTTTAACTGAAATTATATAACTATGAGCAATAAACTTAGGTCGAAACCTTGTCATCCAGTTGTTATTAATACTGACTGCATCATCACTGTGTGTGATGTTTAAAATGAGAAATTATTATTTCCTTTAGTTCCTAGAGGAACATAGGGCTTCAGCTGCGCACCTCCATTGCCTTCGGTTTTCTGACAACTTTTTCACCCCGCTCCAGGTCTGTCCACATGCTTTCATCTCCTCCTCGCATGACCTCCTCCAAGTCACCCTTGGACGACCAACTCGCCGCCTCCCTTTCGGGTTCCACTCGAGCAATGGCTTGTCTAATGATGTCACTTGATGGTTTCCTCAGAGTATGGCCAATCCATCTCCATTTCTTCCTGCCTATTTGTTTCACAATCGGTTCCTGGTTGGTTCACTCATTGCCAGAGATCTTTGTTGATGACCTTTTCTGACCATCTAATCTTGAGTATTGAGCGAAGATAGCTGTTAATGAAGGTCTGAAGTTTGTTTGAGATGCTCTTTATGACTCGCCAAGTCTCTGATCCGTATAGTAGCACTGACTGACTTCACATTGGAGTTGAAAATCCGGATCTTATTTTTGATGCTGAGTGCTGTTGACCTCCACACAGACTTGAGAGTAATGAAAGCTTGTCTTGCTTTTCCGATTCTGGCTTTGATATCCTCGTCAGTTCCGCCTGTAGTTGAGACGATGCTTCCCAGGTAGGTGAAGGAGGCTGTTTCTTTCAGGTTCCTCCCATTTATGCTGATTGTTGTCTGTTGTTGTTGTTGTTGCTGGTGCTGTTGGCCAGGAATCTTCATCACCTCTGTTTTATCTACGTCCACCTGAATGGAAGTCCGATCTTTGATGCTTCTTCTGTCAGTTTGTCGCTTTTCTTTTGCATATCTTCCATATCCTCGGGTACTTCGCCCTCTTTCCACACCTTCTCCAACGATGGCGTCATCAAGTCCGCTGTTGTCTCTGGGTCCATTTTCTATGCTTCTGCTCGGATTCCATCTGGTCCTGCTGCTTTTGCAGCTTTTAGCATCTTGATTGCATTCAGGTCTTCTGATTTCGTCGGAAGGTCAATGTTCACTGGTAGCTCTGCTTCCGTTGTAGGTATTGTTGGGCACGTTGTAGGTGGCGGTCGATTAAGAAGTCTTTGGAAGTGTTCAGCCCAGTGTTTCCTTTCCTTTTTTTTTATTAAAAATAAACTTATCTAATATGGAATTACATTTTACCACAGTGCCAAAGTTCAACACTTATATTCTAATTCATGTTCAGCTATATTGATATTCTCGCCAACTTTCGTTACATTTCAGAAGTCATCACATACTAAATACCTGTTAGAGAACTATTGAAATGCAGGTAGTGTTGTAGAGAAGTTTCCCCCTTGCTAGGGACTCTTCATCATTACGCAACTGTGATCCTATAAGGGATCAATCTTAAAATTGGTCACTTACCTGCAGAACAATACTTTAAAAATGAAATTAAGCAAGAAAAGCAGTTGTTTTTGCAGAATAAAATGCTACCATCATTTATTCCGTTGGCTTCTCACCATATGCTTACAGGCCGAAGTCATTATTCAATATATCTACAGAAACAATTTTAACATACTTGCACAGAGTTCGTTTTCAAACTAAAACCAACCAATCAGTATATGCATACAGTAATAATAATATATATATCATAATATTAAACACTCTTCCGAACAGTAATGATCATACACAATGGAAACTTTCATATTATGTAATCAGATGAAAGAGAGGGTGCAAATATGCAGTTACCAGCCAGGGCAAAGAGAGACTGATAACTGTTTCTTTCTGAACGACGCATAAATCAGGTTTCAGGCACTTGATGTAGATTGCTCCTGCAATTTTCAGGAGAATCGACTTCTTTTGCCTATTGATAATTTTGAACTATCTTGCGATGTCCAGCTGATTACCTGTGTCAAGGAGATGCCTGGCGATGGCACTGCTTTAAGCATTTGTTCCCTTAAGACATAAGCTTTTTGGTACATGTTCAAAAAATCATAGATATGATCTTCTCTTGCATCTGATTACGTAATGTCGAAAGTTTCCATTGTGTACGAACATTACTGTTCGGCATAGTCTTTAATATTATGATATATATATATATATATATATATATATATATATATATAGTTACTGTATGCATATACTGATTGGTTCGTTAAAATTGTTTCTGTAGATATATTGAATAATGACTTCGACCCGTAAGCAGCTGATGAGAAGCCAACGGAATAAATGATCGTACCGTTTTATTCTGCAAAAGCTGTTATTGTTCTTGCTTTATTCAAATTCATTAAGGGGAATAAATGTATGAAATTTTAAAATTAACCTGTCTCTCATTCGTTATTGGCAACAGGGTAAAGTTGACTAAAGTTCTACTGGGAAGTCATGACCAAAGGAGTCAAGCGAATCGGGTGTTAGGGCATGTACTCGCCTACAACGTTGGCTAGCGGTCGCGTAGTAGTACTTATCATGGGCCATTTCAATGACTGAATACTCAAAACCCCCACTTAGTGACTTAAAGATCCTGGATCCGACCTCTAGTAGCAGAGTCATGGATACATATCACTGAATGGTCTTGAAAAGAAACAAAACACTTGATCACTACTCTCTGGTTCCCTTAGTCTACTTGGGTCATGACAGACACGTCTTATGCAATGGGTACCGGTGATTATTTGGTCTAATTTGACTTTGTGTTTATCGTTGAATGATTTCTTTGGACGCAAATAATTGGAGCCTGCTGACATTTTTTATTCTAGTACGGATGCTTCGACTATTTTGGAGGATTAAAATTTGTTGTTATTTTGTGGATGGTAAGTTGCAAACATCGTTATCATCTTTCTTCAAACGAAATATCTATATTTTTCAAAAGAATGGTTTTCTATAGTTTGGTTGGTAGGGGTTGGTTTTGGCTTTTACGGGTTTATCACGGATTGATATCAGCCAGAGGACCATTGAAAACCAGCGAAGGACTACCGGACAGATGCTTCATCCTAGCTTTTTGAGAGTCATCGGCAGTACGCACCCACCGCCAGGGTTCCGACCCAAGACATTCCGGTTACAAGGCAAGCTCATATACCATTCACCCACTGGGATCCGTGATTTAGCGTGACCCCAAC
This sequence comes from Trichobilharzia regenti, assembly GCA_944472135.2. Taxonomy (NCBI): domain Eukaryota; kingdom Metazoa; phylum Platyhelminthes; class Trematoda; order Strigeidida; family Schistosomatidae; genus Trichobilharzia; species Trichobilharzia regenti. The sequence goes on from OX235267.1 coordinate 11,258,809, forward strand.
CATTGTCGTAGGTGGGACATCCATCCTTCCACGTGACATCTGGATGGACATCACTGGTCAAGACTTCTCACTAGAACTCCAGGAAACTCCATCCTATAGCAAGTCACTACTAGCGAGCATCAGATTAATTTTCTCTAGTTTGGTTTGTAGGGATCAGTTTTGTTTTCACGGGTAGAAGTTAGAATTCGTGAGCCATTGAGTTGTGCCACAGTGGCTGAATGGTATACGAGCTTGCCTTGTAACTGGAATGTCTTGGGTCGGAACCCTGGCGGTGGGTGCGTACTGCCGATGATTCTCAAAAAGCTAGGATGAAGCATCTGTCCGGTAGTCCTTTGCTGGTTTTCAATGGTCCTCTGGTTGATATCAATCCGCGATCAACCCGTAAAAAGAATGGTTACTGAATGAAGAACATTCTTTTCAAAAATGCATTCATCATCAGGTTCTACAATTATGTATGCATAAAAGTGAATGAATTATTGTTATTGACAACATTAATGTTGTTTAAATAACATCGAATCAATCAATAATAATATCAATGGATTACAGTTCGATAGCATATATATATTTATTGTTGGCTTGTACTTTTTGGATGAACGAGAATTTGTTTCACATCTAAACTGATTTTGATATTCCAGTAAATGAGTGGAAGTCTGTCTGTCCATTCAGGACTTATTTATACACATTTGAATACTCAGTGTTACCAGTGTTCATTACGAGGACTTCTTTGCCTTCTGATTTTCTTGTTCACGTTCATGAGTGAGTGACTGATTGACTGGTTTCAACGTTGAACTACTTTGCACAGAGGTACAGCAGTACCGCTTACCACACTCCCTCCATGTAGCACACAAAGCAAGAGAAGAGAGTGAAGAAAGATCCTAAAGAAGCAGAGACAGGTAGTAAACAGAAGTGTGAGGTAAAACGATTAGTAATATGTAAAAACAATAGATTTTTATTTTTACTAGACAGTTGGAAGTAATCGGTATAAAGCCCTGAATAGCTCTGTGGTAATGTCTATCTCTCTGTGACTGCAGCACTCACTGAGTGACGTGGGCTAGAATCTCAGAAGAGACCTGAGTTCCTTCGAATTTGATAACTAGCACAAAACCTAGGTCGTCCGAGGCTTCCTGCCGATTCTTTCCGACCATCTGATATCAACAATGCAAAGTGTACCGTGATGGTGAGCCACCTAGTGGCATGGTTACCAAATTGATTGCCAAATTTTGATTGATAGAATTCAGTCTGCACCAAAGATAGAATGACTAGACACATTACCCTATTTACTGTCTAGTGTCCAATCAACAACTGAGATTTATTGGATACAATAAGTGACAAAGGGTGAATGCATATACGGTGTCATTGACAATGAAGATTTTGAGTCATATCACCAACTTTCTCAAGCCACTATCATTGGTTTTTACCATCCAGAGGATCCCAATCAGCCAGTCAGGAAGTCTACATCTTCCTAAGTGGATGACTGGCTGGCTGGCTCAAACCAGCTGTTGTGGATCTCGCTGACGGATGAATCCATGTTTAAGTTTGACCACCACTAGCCAACTCTTTTCCAACCTTATTCATCCTATGTTAGTGGCTGACAATGCCCGTTGTGGAGGGAGGTGATCGACAGCTAAGCTAGGTTAGGTATGCGTGACGCATGCCCTAACAATCTTTCTCAATCCATGTAACATCACTACACAACCTCGTAGATTTATTCCCGTGCTCCTTACCTAGCACTCAGTTGACCGAAGCCTCACCTAAATACTGCTCACTCTATTATACCACGCCACCTAACACACATGAGAGGTAGAATGAAGACAGGCACCTAGGACTGAAGACAGCCAAGTTTTCCATTTTCAGTGATGGCCATGTCTCACCCACAGCCATCCATGCAGGAGGACGAATTGAAGTGGCAGCTAGGGAGTAAACACGCTCTTTGGTCGACGATAGGGTTTCACATTTACTAAGCCCGAGATGGCGTTAGTTGTCAGGTAAATGTCAAAGGAGTCTTCTGTATCCGTGTTGGGATTTCGTCAGCTATCAGCCTGTTGTCATTGGCTGGTGCAACTTCGCAAATAGATGAAGTCGTTAACAAGCTCAGCCAACGCTTCACTTCCTATCTTTAAGCTAGGAATGAGCCTATGTAGTCCAGTCCTGTACCAGTGCACAGGAAAAAACGGTTGATTACTTACTTAAATCTCGTTTTCCATTAAGGTGATTAAACGATCTCTGTTTTTCTTAAGTTTTCCAGAACTGCCCAGTTATTTAACTGTTATAGGAGTAACTTGGTGAATTTTTCTACCCTACAGGGAATTATTCAGACCATCAGCTTGGTTTTGGTTAAAGCGAATAGCCATCTTATGTTAAGCCGTAAGCATTTTCTAGCAGTTTATTATGAATACTTCTCTGACATTCCTTAATCAGGAGAACCAATACAGGAAATTTAGAAACACAAGTATACAGAAAATCAACGCACACGGATTAAATACTCAATTATACTGGCAATAATCCAATTACTCACTCAAAAAAGAAACTGGGTGCAGACATTGTTTAAAAGAATTCAAACACAACACTGTAGCACTCCAGAATTGAAAAGAATGGAAGGAAAGTACTTACAAACGGCCTTCAAAAAGAATGGATATCCTCCACACAATTTTATCAAAAGGTGTTTAAACTCGAGTTATAAAACTAACAACAGGTCATCATTAAAGAACACAAGAAAACTCACCCTACCATACATGAAAAATATCTGTGAAATAACAGCTAGAATACTGAAACCGTTTGATATAAATTTGACACACAAGCCATTCAAATCACTTAATTCGATAATATACAAACCAAAAAATCCAACGGAAAAATGAGATAAAATTAATACCATTTACAAAATAAATTGCATGTATGAACTGTAACAAGCATTACATCGGCCAAAGTGGGTGTCCCCTTCGAACTAGAATCCAGGATCACAAATCAGCCGTGAAAAAAACACGATATATATTCCTGTTTCATATCAATGCATATAGACAATTATGGACATCAGTTTGATAACTGGGATAATGTGTAAATCTGAGACAGAGAAAACACGAAAAGTGCAGTGTCAGGGAATTCCTTGAAGCCTGGTACTCAAACGAGCATGCGATTAACAAACATGGTAATGCAGACCGAATTCACCAACTAATAAAAAGTAAATCATGTGACCAGAAAGTTTAAATTCCAGGTCAGTAATAAAAATGATCAATACATATGTAAAGATGGTTACCAGGAGATGCAATTATATCACTTATGAAGAAATTTAAATCACTTCACTTTATGCTAAATATTGCGCTGAAGGAGGATATTGTCCAGAAGCTCCGTGACTAAACCAACCAGCTCGGAGAACATTATTAATTTCAAATCATCCACCTGAGCTAGAAATCTCCTGTATTATTCCTCCTTTCAGTCAGATCATACACTGTGATCCATATACGGTATATTTTAAAATACAGTTTAAAGGTTAATTGTTGAAACCGTATGGATATCGTAGGGGCACACCAAAATTTCAAAACGATGTGGCAGTACACAACAAGTATTGATGGTCGATGAAATGGGAATCTGGGTCGCTTTAGCACTAGGCTCGAATCATCAATCTCCGAAATCACTGGTACGACAGTCCGACACCTGAGTCATGCAACTGCTAATAGCCAAAATACACTTCAGATTTTCACACTACAGGTTCCATATTATACAATGCTGAAGTTTTTTTTACTTAATTCTTTCGATGCGGTGAACATTTACGCAAAGCGAGGCGGATAAACTTACCAGTCTACTGACCTAATTAATCTCAATAGATTACTGAAATTCCTTAAGTAACAAAGCCAAATATTTGTGCATTTTAATTATTATTTTTATATTCAGTTATAGAAATTAAGTCAAAACAAAATACTTTATGAATATATGTATGTATAAAAAACAACAAACAAACAAATTATGACGAAAAATGTGACTACAGCGTTCTGTCTCTCCTTGCCCTAAACATTTGACCATAAGTCAGTCACATGAATAACCTGTTGGCTTCTTTTCATTTTAACTGATTAAAAATACCCATTAAAAATGTTTTCAAAGGAATGGATACTGAACAAAGAGTACTCTTTTCGATAACCCTTTCATCATCAGGCTCTACAGTCATATATACATTATAGTGAATGAATGAATGAATGAATTAGTGTTATGAACAACCACATTAATGTCGCTGTTTAAATAACATAGAATCAATAATATACATATCCGTACTGAAATCTTAAAAGAATTATTATTAAGATGTACCATAAATGTAAACTTCAAATTCGACGGCAAGTAGACAGCGTGGCTATGGGCTCTCCATTGGGTCCCATTCTAGTTGATTTCTTTCTAAGTAAGCTAGAAAATGGCTCTTTGAATAACCTTATCAGTAAGCTCTCGTTTAATTACCGATATATGGATGATACCTTCATTCTTTGGGATAATGGTTCTGATAGGAGTACAATAATTACTGAATTCAGTGAATTACATTTATCTATGAAATTCACATGCGAAGAGGAATCCCAGAACAGAGTTAATTGCCTTCCTGGATGTCCTACTTACAGGAAAACCAGATGGTAACGGGAAAAGAAATTTGCATAGTAAAAGTACTTGGAAAGGACAATGTTATTCACATTTTCACAGCTTCGTTCCTATCAAGTACAAAAGAAATTTAGTGAAGACCCTCAGCCACAGAGTTAGCGCTATATGCTCAGAAGAAGTAATTGAAGATGAATTGAGCGTTGTAAATGATACTTTGATCAAAAATGGCTATCCCGACAAATTCATCAAGAAACATATGAAAAAGAAAGCGGAAAAGGACTACTCACTATCTGTAAACAACCACAATTCATGGGCGATATACCAAGTGAGATAATCACGAGGAAATTAAGAAAATCAGTTCAAAGAACACTTAATACTGGCGAACTACATGTATTATTCTCTACACGACCGATCGTGCTACCTCGACTGAAAAATGAAGTACCTGGACTAGACTAGCCACTTCAAATTGTATCTACCAATTCAACTGCGCTTATGATGGAGCGAGTTATATAGGCCGTTGCTCTAGGAACTTGATTTCTCATGCTCACTTGAGAACATCTCCCAGCATGGCTAAGTAAATGTGTAGTTAGAACCATTAGCACTTCGATATTCAACCATCTGCTGCAAACCGGCCACAAAACCAGCCAGCGTGGAAGAATCCTTCTCTATCATCATCTACCGAGTGCCTAACAGATTGCCAAAATCATCGAAGCACCGCATGCTCCAAACAGCAGAGGCTATTGCAATTCGCTTCAAACAACCAATGCTCTGTGTTCACAAGAAGCAAGTCCAATCAGCCACTTCCACTGCCCTGGCCAGCCTTCAGTGGAGAGTATAAATTCATGGCTTTGTATTATTACCTTTCCTAATTTTTCTGATATTCAGTTTATTATTATGCCGATGCTATTGAGCTGTAATCTATCAATATTACTTATTCGATGTTATTTAAACAACAACATTAATGTCGTTCATAACACTAATTGATTCATTCACTTTAATGTGTATATATAACTGTAGAGCCTGATGAAGAAGGGGTTATTGAAAAGAGTAGTCTTTGTTCAGTATCCATTCTTCTTCTCATTTGTTATCAAGTCATGAGTTATTTTGTAAGTGTTAGCTGAAAGTGTCTACGGTTTAAGATTCTCTCAGTTGAAACATTTTTAGCATACTACTGCCAGCTGGTATGAATTGGCAGTTGAATAATGTTCATGTTGATTAGTAATGTGTACTAGTTATATCAAAGCATAAAAAGTTAAATGAAATTTCCTCTCAGAATGTGTGTTTCAAAAATGGAAATTTTTAATCTGCCTACTGTGGGTGTCTGGAAATGAAAAATTAGCATCAATTTAAGTGATTTTTATGGTACTTTACGTCTTTTCCTAGCTGACAGATTAACAGCAAAAGTGGAAGGGAACAGAAACCAACACTGGAGGACTGGAAAGCCAACTAATTCATCAGCTTATTTTGGGACACTTCGTCAGTACGCATCTACCGGGGTTCGAAATTAGGACCAATCAAATCGAACCCCTACAAACCAACACCTGAATATCAGGCTGATGCCCACTAGTGGCGACTGGTGCTATATTCAGTCAATGCCATTGGATCAGGTCCCATTGGCCTGAACTGTCTGCAGGATGGCTCGCCTTGTATCTGTAAGATCCTGGGTTCGAACCCTGGCAGTAGGGTATGTACGTACTGCTGAGGATTCCCAAAGTGGGCAGGCGAAACAGCTGTCCTTGCAGGTTTTCTTTGTTTCACTATTTGTTAACACTCTGTCTGGATATAACGTATATTTGTTTACGAGCTCATCTTGGAATCGGAAGATCTTAGGTTCGATTACATGGGGTGTTTACTGATGAAGAGTCCTACGCTAAGGTGACACAACAATCCAGTACTCCCCACCGGTTTTCCAATGGTTCTTCAACTGATATCAACTGGTGATCATATTTGTATTAAGTTCGTATGGTCAGACGTTTCTCAGACAGGCTAAATTTTTCACTTATTCACTGTGAACTTTCATTTATTTGTTTGTTAATTTCTTTGGTGAATATTCTGGGTAGAGCTGTCTTATGAAAAGATATTTTAATACGACTTAATGGGTTGATTGGAAAGCATTCAGGTAACTAGAAGTATTTGAGTTGCTTTTCTGTTGAAGGCAGAGGATGTTGACATTCTTTGTTGTTATTATTATTATTCTTTTGGGTTGCCAGTGGAACACAGGGCTTCAGAAGAACGTCCCTATTTCCTGTTTTCTTTTCAGTCTTCTTAACCTAGCTACACATTGTCCATTGGACGGGGGTAGGTCGTTGTTATGTACTCGTCGCTAAATAATTGTTATGTACTGATCGAGAATTTAATAGTCCTGACGCAAGAAGGCGGAAATCAGAAGACCACTAGGTTTGCGATGATACTTCTATTGTCCAAACACAAGGAGAAGCAATAAGTGGTATCACACCAAAATAAGTAAGTGTAAGTAAGTCACACAAGATTGTGTGAGCGAAATATATATGAATTTTCCAGACAAAGTGTGTGAACAAATCATTAGACAGTCTTAACATGAATGGCTAATTATAATGGAGTGTTGATCCAAATATACATAGCAAAATATAGCAGACATATCAACAACCACCATATATGGATATATGTCACCAAGCAACGGACTGTCAACAAACACTCATATTATAATATAATATAAGGAGAATATACGTTGTTAAAGGAGACAAGTTCATACAAGTGAAATGGTTACAGACTAAGCGAGCAAACAGAAAGAGAGACCAACATACACACACGCATAAATATATAAATGGATACATCAGTCGTAGAGCTGGCAACCAACTGTAACGCGAAATATAAACCCAGTCGCTACAAAACCTTCAAAGCATAGGAAAAAATTTAAAAAATGAGCTTTTATTTCGCTTATTATGAGCGACAAATTGTACATCATTCGTCATCCAGTTACTAACACTTTGCCACACTGTTTGTCAGTTATATCGAATAAACCTATCTGAGATGAAATTCTCCAGGTTGCTGATATTTTCTTCTGCCTTGACTGGACTATACACACCGGAGAATGCCAGCATGATGCATATTAAAATAATTTCATTTTTCATATAACGTGAAGAGGTTTCCGCTAGTTAACTAGAATCTTCTCCTCTTTACGCATCTGCACAAGAAGCCGACATGTCAACCTGAGACCGAGCACTTCGGTCCAATCAATCGACGGGAAAATCAAAAATCTAAAATTCTTCAATTAAATTAGTTTTGAGACTGTTTATCAGTATGCACCTACAGGAGTTCGAACCTAAGACAAATCAAATCAAATCCCCGCAAACCAACACTTGAATATTAATCTGATGCTCACTAGTGACTGGCCCTATTCCGACAGGTAGGCAGATACTTTGGTTCTAGTGAGAAATCTTGACCAACAGATTGGGTTTGAGGACAAATACTTGCCAGGGATAACATTAGGTAGTGCAAGTTGCTCTATATTATGAATTGGCAGAAGCCGGAATCCATGGGCTGGCCACTGGATTGGTGGGTCCCATTGGCTTAATGGTCTACGAGCTAGCTCGCCTAGTAACTGCAAGGTTCTAGGTTGGAACTCTAGCAGGTGGATAGGTGATTACTGCTTAAGAGTTCCAAACTAGGCTGACGAGACAGCTGACTGTCCAGTACTCCAGTGATGGTTTTCCAATAGTTCTCTAACCAACGTCAGCTCATGATGAAATCCTGTAACTAATCATATCAAATTCCCGCGAATCAACACTTCATAAGAAATTCAACATAAAGGATAAAATGTAGAAAGATTGAGAGTTCTAAAGATGTTGCATAATCAGCTGACAGTCTTCAACCACTGATTCCTAACATTTCAACAGCCTACACTACACTATTATGTGATACCAAGCTGCTAAACGATGTCCGAAGATAACAGCATCTGCACCGTCCTTGGTAGTTAAGCATATTTCACAAGTTTGATTGTCTGAGATATTTTCCTTAATTATTTTGAAGGATGGATATAACATATTACTAGAGTTTGCAGACGTATCAAAACAGTTTTGGCATATCGGTTTCTTAGTACTCCATGCTTTTGATTATCTTGTCATCTTATAAGTTACAAGACACTTATGTATGATGTCAGCTATTGATCTTAGAGATATTAGCGATCGGTCTAGTGTCATTATGGAGAAATTCCCTAAGTGACGATAATGAGTCACATTTCAGAAATGTGCATCCTTTACTTTTAAAAGTGGTAATAGTATTTTTATTTTTTTTATTTTTGATTACAGATTGATTGGACACCGTATTTTTTTGGTACAAGTATGGAATTTTCAGCATGGATATCGGCAGCCCAAATTTCGCAGGCCGACCATAGATATCAGGTGTGCGTCGGCGTGGGCTCGAACCCCGGACCATGTGCATCATGGTCGGCGAGAGTCCTAACCACTGTGGTAATGATAAGACTTGTCAGTAGTATGCAAAGAGACATTCATCGTTACACAAACATATCAAATAGCAGAGAGATAGACTTGAAGTCAGAGAAAGCCAATGATTCAGCGTTACGGAGAAACATGGGAGACGAGAAAGGAACACGAAATGAAAGGCACACAATACCAGGGGAGGAGCAGAAGTGGTACAACACGGAAGATCTGTGCAAACGGAGATTTGAAGATAGAGGTGTACACAATTCCGCTATAAAGAGATACCAAATTACAAATAAACATTCCTTTACCACATATCTTGTCTTCTACCTTCCCAGTAGTTCCTTTCAGCCAAAGAGAGCAAGGTTTAGATTGCCGACTGGGTGTAAAATTGATGCCAATAATCACTGTTATTTATTATTTTATTAACATACTACTAATAAATAATCTGAATAGCTGTTTGGAGAAATTAGCCATATACAGAATTAAATTCTTCATTTACAACATTTTCCTTTGGAGAACATAAATATTTAGGGTGGGATTTAGGTGGTTTGAACTGACACGCCCTTCCTGAGCTGAGTCTAACCAGGTACATCTGGGGTGAGCAGGGATACAAACAAATGAAAGTGAGCCCAAATCAGTCGTTAGCATGCAGTAAGGATCTTGGTATATTAACTGATCTCTCTAATATTTTAAAAGGTTGGATTTCGTTAGAAGCTGACAACAGTGAGAGAATTATTGAAAGTCAGGCTCTACTGAAAAGCTGTTCTATCCCAATTTGTGACTCTTTAGATACACGCAACACTTGTTTCACAAAGCATCACAACTGTGAGGTTCAGGTTGAGATAAGCATTTTGCTAATAAACCGGTTGATTTGGAATGCAATGAGATGAAATCCACTACAGTTAGTTGAAGGCACTTAGATAGGTGTAGCCTCCTTGACTGATCTCGGGTTCTCAGGATGGTTGAGACCAATAATGGCTGTACACAATTAGTGATATGGCTGAAAATCCTCGTTGTTAGTGACAGCACAGCTGCATTTACTCTTTGTGATTTATAGTATCCAATAACCCTCTAATGTACTACCATATAACTATACTTTTGGCCTTATATTTCTGTTTATTAACTGTCACTCTCTCTCTCTTGCACTTTTGGATCTCTCTTTACTCTCTTCCCTTGCTTTGTGTGCCACACAGAGGGAGTGTGGCAACGTTGAAACCAGTCAGCTAGTCAGTCAGGAATGCAGCTGTTCATTGAGTTTAACTTCTTCATTGTCCGAATGCAGTGCAACTTTAATCCAGTATTGTTAGTGAATGTCTGTGCTAACGCTAGACTTAGTAAACCTGGTCAATTACCTCATGTAATGATGGAAGCGCCATGTCATAGATCCAGTGGTCAATCATAAATAAGTAGGAGAATGACATTCACCTTTAAGATTCGATCTCTGAGGAGGTAGGTGGCCCATAGTGTTGATCAATCTTAAACTAGGATGAAACAGTTGTTCATTGCTCGCGCGGTTTTCAGTGATTTCATTTCTCAAAGAAATCTATGCTCAGGTAGATTTTAATCGCGGATTATTGATGGATTACAGTTGTTTTAATCTTTAAACCTTTAAACGATATATTGCGCTTATTACTATTTCTGATGATACTGTAAGAGTTTACGTGAGCGTTGGTGGGACAGCAGTAGGATACTCGTCAGTCACGCCTCATGTGGTTCGGAGTTCGAACTCCGGCCAATAGACGCCCTCCCTTACCTCGCTAAGGCAATAGTAAAACCGGTAAAGAGGTAAGGTTGGCCAGGCAAGAGGCTAGAAACCCTATCCTGTAAAAACAAATACCACTGGTAATAAAATTCTTGGTCTTTAGCTTGAAGTCGCCCTATGTTCCACTGGGAACGTAAAGGAATAAAGAAAAGTTTACGTGAGGGGACTCAACTAATACACACTTGTGCCGGTCAGCAGCATATACCAACCGGCTTTTCTGCTTTCTCTTCATGATATCAAGCGAACTGAAGATTGTGATCTGGTTTTCAATAGAAATCATGATGAGATTTTTATATCTCAACCTAATTATAAGACCATTTTGTTTCCTCTAACACACTGTTGTTCATCGTTGCATCTTGAGATTTCTGATTTCTTTATTTATTTTACCATTTGTCAGCACTCTGTCTGGATATGATGTCTCTTTATTTACGAGCTCGCCTTGTAATCCGAAGATCCTAGGTTCGTCGCTCAGGAGGTGTGTACTGAGGAAGAGTCCCACGCTAGCTTGACACATAGATCCATTACACCCTGCTAGCCTTCCAATGGTTCCCTAACTGATATCAACTCTTGATCAAACCTGTAGTAAATCCCTGCGATCAGACGTTTCTCAGACATGCTAAATTTTTCACTCATTCTATCTGTACTTTTATTTATTTATTTATTTGTGAATTTCTCTGGTGTATATTGTGATATAGACGTTGAGTAGCTGTCCTGTGAGAAGACATTTTAGTGCGACTTTTGAGGCTTGACTGGAAAGTGCCCAGGTAACTAGAAGTGTCTTAGGTGTTTCCCTATTGAAGAGACAGCTCGCTGATATTTATTATTATTATTCTCTTGGGTTCCAGGTAGAACATAGGGCTTCAAAAGCACGTCTCTGTTTTCTTTTTATTCCTTTCAGTCTTCTTAAGGCGGCTACACATTGCCCATAAGCTGTCATCTCCTCTTGACACAATCTCCTTCATGTCACCCTCGGACACCCAACACATCGTTTCCTATACAAGTTCCTCTCGAGGGTTTGCCTGGCGCCAGATGTTAATCATCTGTCTTCTCAACATGTATGTGATTCATCTACGTTTCTTTCAGCCTATGTTCTTGCCTACCTTACTAATTCACTAGTCTACTAGCCAGTTATTATTGTCCCTAAAAGGTGTTGGGGGAGTGGAGGGGTGGTCGTAGAGCTGGTGACCAACTGTAACGCGAGATATAAGCCCAATCGCTATAGAACCTTCAAAGCATAGGAAAAAGTTTTACAAAAATGTGAGCTTGCATTTCTCTCATCCAGTTATCAATACAGTACCACACAGTATGTTATATTGAATAAACCTATCTTATATGAAATTTTCCAGGTTGGTGATATTTTTGTATTTTTACTTTGACTGGTCTAAACACACCGGAAAATGCCAGCATGATGCCTAAATAGAGAAGAATCTAGTTCACTAGCGGAAGAAACTTGACGTCATATAATGAATGGATTTGAATATTTTACGCCCACTTGATTAAGACGCTTTATTGTTTCACTCACGCAATCTGGACACATTAAAAATGGTGAGGACAGGAAAAATTCAGATCTTAGTTAGGTTCTGAAAAATATTTTAAATTGAACGGCTGTATTTCTCATAAAACTTCTTATCAGCAGTAAGAAGTGACTTTTACACTGGTAGTGTGGCATTTTCTACTGATAGGATTTATCAGTAGTATATAAAGACACATTGCTTGGTACAGAAAAATATCAAATAGCAGGCCGATACATTTGAAGTCAGAGCAAGCAAATGATTCAGCATTGCGGAGAGTCGTGGGAGATGTGAAAGGAACACAAAGAAACACACGCACACACAATACAAAGAGAGGGACAGAGGTAGAACATTTCGGGAGACCTGTGCGAATGGTGCTTTGAAGATAAGTTGAACGTAATTTTGTCATAAATAGATATCAAATTCCAAATAAACATTCATTTACCAAGTCTCTTGCCTTCTATTATTACAGTAGCGTATGAGATTCTCTGTTCATTTCTGTAAGGGATTATTTGTCGTCTGGATAGCTTAGAATAATATACTAAGAGAAATTAATTCCATTTCTCAATGGAACTGAAATTATATTCGAGCACATGGTTCTGGATTTTGCCATCTTTCCACCGCTAAAATTATGTTCATGACATCCAACATCTAGCTATTACATATATTATTACTGTTTCATTTAGTTCCTAGAGGAAAATAGGGCTAAAGCCGCACATCTCCATTGCACTCGGTTATCCATTAACGTTCTCACCTGACTCTATGTCTGCCCACATGCTTTCATCTCCTCTTCACATCACCTCCTCCTCTTCCGTGTCACCCTCGCACTGACAACCAACTAACTCGTCACTTTCCATTCGAGTTCCACTCGAGCGATGGCCTGGCGTGTGATGTCACTTAATGGTTTGTTTTCTCAGAGTATGGCCAAACCACCTACATTTCTTCCTGCGTATTTGTTATAAAGTCAATATTGCTGGGTTGGTTCGCTCATTGTCAAAGCGAAGTATTGAGCGAAGACAGCTAATGATGAAAGTCTGTAGTTTGTTTGAAGTGCTTTTCGTGACGCGCCAACTCTCTGGTCCGTATAGTAGCACTGACTTCATATTGGCGTAGAAAATCCCGGTCTTAATTTTCACGCTGAGCGCTGTTGACCTCCACACAGACTTGAGAGTGATGCAAGCTTGTCTCGCTTTCCCGACCCTCGCTGCTTTTATATCCTACTCAGTTCCGTCCGCCTGTAGTTTGAACGATGCTCCACAGGTAGGTGGGTAGGTAAAAGAGACTGCGCCTTTCTCATTTCTTCCATTTATGCTGATTGTTATCTGTTATTGTTGCTGTTGCAGTTGGCCAGGAATCTTCATTACCTCTGTATATATATATATATATATATATATATATACAGGCCTCATTGATACTCATGCTACCAGCCACAGGCCTCACAAAGGAAAGTTTAACGAAGCATTTCGATGGAGGATACAAGCACGGCTAGGCTTTCCACCATCACACCGATGGTTTTTTTTTGACTGTGATCATAGAACAAACCATGGACAGTAAGAACAGGGGAACACATTAGACTGATACAAACATTCTAGAAGGTCTGAATTTCACAGGTTGATTTGTGTCTCATTTCTGAAAAGTTAGAAGATCAGCATGTTAGTACTAAACAGTTGACAGAGAAAGCAGAGAGTGGACAGGAATTCTGGTAAGCATACAGATGACGCAGATGATAAACTTACCCCATCAGCAACAAATGCCAATTACTAACAGTAGGATTAATCTACGGGGGTAGGGTTATGTCTTCCACTCACAGTAGGCGCAAATAGTAATATTATGCCGGCCGCGATCGGATCAGGAAATCAAGACAGATATCAATCTCTCGGAAATCAATTTGGAGATCTTTAGTAAATAACAGAAGGGATAGGAACCGATTTGTCAACACTGATATGAAGTTAATGTTACCCATATAGTTCAGAGACTTAGCAGGTGGATCAAAAGGAACATTTATGATGCAAGATAGCTAACTTCGATGAACAAACACCTTTGTTCAATACCTAATATCAGATGATCAGCAAGAAAGCATAAATAGCAAGCGATGAACTGGCCAACAGCCTATTATTCACACCTGAGTGACATCACACTTCAGGTCTTTGAATGAAACCCTAACTGGAACCAATGAATTCCACCTCCAAGGGAGACATTAGGGGATGAAAGTTTGCCAGTAGTCGTGTGGAGTCAACTCAAAAAGACGTCAGAAAACAAAGTCCTGTGGATATCCTGTGCTGAAACCCTCCCAGTCTTTCATTCTTAATCCAAGAGTCGAATAATGATAACAATAATAGCAATGCACATGAAACATCTCACAACAAAGGTGATAATAATTTCTTTTGAGGATTGTTGAATGAATTTCATGAGATCGATTGGTTCCCCCCTCTACTTATTTTTAAAAATACTTATGATAGAATGATACTGACAGCCTGAACAGTTTTTTTGTTATGTGATAACTGCCAACTTCTGGCATAATAATACCCCCTTAATCTGGATATAGTCATTTCACTGACACTGTCAATTTTAAAGAAAATAGCATGATTTTTATGCATTCTTTTATATACTACTGAAATAAATCAGTAGATTTATGCAAGTATCTAACATCTAAGCTCTATGCCACAGCATAAAATGGCAGTCAAACCTCTACCCGAACTTCATCAGCTTCGAAAAGACCTTCTACAACGTAGACAGATAAGTAATTCGGAAATCACTTCAGCAATACGGCGTAAATCAAGTCTTTATCAACAACATTCAACAGCTGTCTATATGACGATGCCACATGTCAAGTGATACACAAAGAGAAACTCAGCGTGGCATTCGAAGTGCATTCGAGAGTAAGACAAGGCTGCATACTACCACCGATGATATTATTCATTGTGATGGACTGGATTATGCGTCAGATTGTGAGTCGGGAGTGAGGGGACAGGAGTACGCTGCACTGACCAATAAGAAGACTCTAGATGACCTGGATTTCGTGTGTTGATGATTTCTGTTCATTGTAACACATGCTAGAAGACTTGCAGTTGGGTGAAAACCAGCTGACTGGCTGAAGAGGCTGGTTGGTAGTGAAGACACGACTTCAGGTGATCATAAAGAAGACAGAAGTGATGAAGATAACCAAGCCAGCACTAGTCACCATCAACAGGAGAGATTTAACAGAGGTGGTGACCTCCTTCACTTATCTAGGCAGTTAACATCGTTCCGTCTACAGGCGACAGTACGGAAAAAAAAGAAGTCAAAGTCAGAAATGGAAAGGCGAGATACGCCTTCATCAACTACAGGATCAGTTTGGAAATCCTTTGCTTCACTCAGCATAAGAAACAAGATGCGGATTCTATTCAATATCAGTGTCAAGTCGGTCCTTCTATACGTGTCAGAAAAACCTGAATTGCACGTGAATCATGAAAAGGATTTCTAGCAGATTGCAGACTTTCATCAACATCCGCCTTGGCTGGTTTCATAGTGAAGATCAAATGGCTGACTAGAAAGAATTAGCGACAAGAATCTCTGGCAATCAACGAAGCAACCAAGAGGCGGTCGCTCAACAAACATATATAGGGGAAAATGGAGACGGACTGATCGAGCATACATTGAGGAGACCGTTGAATGACATCACACGCCAGGCAACTTCTCGAGTAAAAATCCCGATGAGTCATCGGTGGTGAGGGTGACAGAGTGAAGGAGATCGTGTGAAGAAGAGATGAGAGATTATCGGAAGGGGGGGCTCGTGGGCCTAGTCAGCTGAAGAGGATGGCAGAAAATATAACGAATTACAGATGTTTTGGTTGAAGCCAGCCCTATTTTCCACTGGGAACCTAAGGGAATCATAAACGGATATAATAAGCATAAAATGTTTAACAAACTTCAGAAGTAAGTTGTCTTACGCTCTAATAAATTTCAACCTTAAACCCTAAGGAAGTGATTAATAAGTTTTAAAAAAAATGGCTTCATTCACATCATATCCTGTATTTTTTGAAGTAGTAAAAAACGCAAGGTCAATAGGAAACTTTCATTAGGGATCAGTTGCTATGCTATGTGACTTGGTTTTTAGGCGAAGTCACGTCAAAGCATATAGACAGATCTTAGAAAATACTTGTACATATTTAATTACACTATTGTGCTTCAGGTTCCTTTTGATGTAAAAGAATTCCGGGTGTTTGTGTGTGTGTGTGTGTGTCTGGGCGGGGGGGGTGGCGAATGAAACTACCAACAAAACAGATGATTTGATTGGTTCAAGGGGGTTATTTTGCCCAATGTATAGTAAATCAGTTGAATATTGTTCAAAAATCACTTTATTCCTTCATTCTTGTTTTCAGAGGAGAATATCTGGACTGAAAACCCATAACAACAGAATAATAATAATAATTGCTTTATTCCAAAAACAGTACTCATGATACAGCAAGGAATTTTCAGCATTCAGTACAATATTGCATCTAATTTACTCAAAAACGACAAAAAAAAATTAAAAATACACATTACATAATAATAATAATAAAACGATTGTTGTAGCAGCTACGTAGCAAAATACTGTGTGCCATACGGAGAAAAATATGTATAAAGTACAAAATTGTAGTAATAATAGTAATACCAACTAATATAAAATAGCAGAGTAACAATTTAAACGATAGAAAGTGTGACACCATAAAATACAGAAAGATGAACGATAAAAGGGTCGATTCACTGTGCTAATTACATAGTAACTTGTAAGTTTCACGTCTAACAGAGTCTTCGTCACATAAAGTACGGGCTAAATAGGGTATTGTAGAATTTCTATACTTAGTAGTACGAGCATATATCTTTTTATATTGACTTCTCGTCCTACCTGATGAGATACAAGGGGACAGGTGTGAATAAAGGGGGTGCAGAGGGTCTGACATTATAGCCTTTGCCCATTTCGTACAGGAATTTATATGCCTCTCGACTATAGTATTAGCGAGCTCATGCAGTGGCAGACCACAAGCTCTACTCACAGCATTTAATACTCTTCGTAATATGATATAATCTTTTTTGAGAAGCCCAGGAAAGATTAATGGAGAGCAGTAGAGTACAATAGGTAAAATACAGGAGTTTAAAAATTGCAAAACTAAAGGTTGGTTGATACCTGATTGTCTTAACTTTTTAATGTAGAAGGTAAGACGAAACATTTTCTTAGAGATAGATAAGATATGGGATGACCATGAAAGGTCAGAGGAAAAAACTAGTCCAAGGTATTTAATACTTGATTTGGTTTCAATTTCCGTGCCATCTATGCTACAGGGATCATGAGAGTTAACTAGTTCAAGTAAGTCACGTCGATGCTTGAAAGTAAAGTCAAGCACCTGACATTTGGAAGGATTTAATATAAGACCATTTGACTTGGACCAGTTGTTGATGTCCAACAGAAAGCTATTAAGTTTGGAGCTGTCAGACTCGGAAGTGATAGGCAGTGATACAGTCAGATCATCTGCATATTTAACAAAGTTAGTTTCGTTTGAATGAGGCAGGTCATGTAGGAAGAAAGAAAAAAGAAAAGGAGAGAGGACAGCACCTTGTGGAACACCGGATTTTGTAAGCGAGGTAGAAGAAGATTTGCCATTATATACAGTATACTGCATTCTATCAGAAAAATAGGAATGCAACCAACTCTTAGCCCAGGATCCTGTTTGTGTCAACGAAAGCTTATTTAATAAAAGGCTCCTAGGTACAGAGTTAAAAGCAGATGTGTAGGGTAGAATTTATTCGACAAGACAATCAGCGGTACAGTACTGTTTCTTGGTTTCTTGGTTCATTGCCAGGGTTTCTTGTTGTTGCTAATTCTGCATGGTTAGCCAGCCTATCATCTGATCTTCAGTGTGAAGTCAGCGAAGGGGGCGGCTAATGATAAAAGTTTGCACTAGCCTGTTCACCAATTTGCTAACCCATACAGAGTAAGTGACTGACTGAGGGGCTTGACATTTGTGTTGAATAGAATCCGAATCTTTGTTTTTTATGCTGGCTTGCTTGCTTGCTGGCTTGCTTGCTGGCTGGCTGAGTGAGTGAAGCAGAAGATCCCCAAACTGGTTTCATGTTGATGAAGGTGTATCTTGCCTTTCCGGTTCCAGCTGGCTAGCTTCGAAATCTTCATCCGTGTTCTCACCTGTGGTTGAAATGATGATGTCTGGCTAGGTAAATGAAGGAAGCAGCCTCTTCCAGATTTCTCCCGTTGATCTTCATCACTTTCGTCTTCTCTGTGATCACCTGGAGTCGTGTCTTCACTGCCAGCCTCTTCAGCCAGTTAGCTGCAAGTCTTCTAGTTTGTGTGACATAAAAAACATAAATCATGCACACATCAAATCTTGATCTTCTGGAGTCTTCTTATCGGTTATATCTATTTCTGTTGTCTCACTCTCCACGCACTGTCTGAGGCATAATCCAGTCCACCACAATTAGGAATATCATTCAAGGGTGATCATAGGAAGCCATCTAGCCTTGTCTTTCTCCTGTATTCACTTCGAAGCCAGTCTTCGCTGAGTTTTCGATTGTCTATCACCTGACATATGATAGGTATTGTCATATGGCCAGCTGGGCAAAGTTAAACTTTCGACACCACTAACAACCAATCAGCAAACGACCTCGAACGGACCAATCACATTAAAGAGGCATATATGATGAATGGAAATGTATATTTATAGAAAAAAGCATAAAATAGATAATAAAAAAGGTTACATGGGATATCTTTCTCGAACATGTGAGAGAAAAATCTCCCAGTTTAGCATGGGACTGTCAATGCAGAAGTTACACCATATCCTGTACATATATTCATCCAAATGATCATAAATGAGCTCCTTTTGAGATACATTTATAGCCCTTATCCTATTTTCCAACCTGCCCCAAAATCCTTCAATAGAATTTGTATGTGTCCTCGTAACGGGATCCACAAAATCACTTCAATGGTTGGCTCTATGATGAATATATCCCAGAGATGACAGCGAATTGTAGCCTTCCCACTTGTCCATGTGTATAATTGACCCACGCTTAACAAGTCTGGTAACAATAGGCATAAGAGTAGTTGCTTTTCTATCTGCTATCCTTAGGGAGAGAAGCGACCTAGCGGAAAAAGTTCCTACGAAATAATAAAATTATCAGCATACCCTCTCTAGTGTTAGTAGGCTTCAAACATATAGCACAACGATGAACAAACCCATCAGTTGATTTGGTTTAGCTTTTTAAAGTCATGATACCACCACACAATCAAATTCGTTCTTTCCGGAGCAACTGAAATCTAGGAAATACTGGGAAACACTAACCTCCTCGAATTGCAACAACAGCCTTGTAAGGTCACGCATTAGAAATGAATCAGGCGCTATACAACATTGAACTGCGTTCGTGAACCTCATTGGATAATTCGACATCGTTCGTGAATCTCATTGGATAATTCGCTGATTGGTAGTTAGTGGTGTCGAAAGTTTAACTTCGCCGCCAGCTGTTGTATGAGGTTGATAATGATTTGGAAACCGCACGTTGTAGTATTGAAGTGGCTTGTAAATTACATCCCTTTCAACATTGGAAAAGGCCCTTTCGAGGTCAGTGAAGTTGAGGTAGAGAGTGAGATTTGGCCGCCATTCAACGCTTTGTTATATGATTACGATGCGTAGAGTTGCAATTTAATCAGCACATGATTCACCTTTCCTGAATCCAGCTTGTTCCGAGCTGACGGTGTTCTGCATCCAGGGCATCTTTTATTCTCTCTGGGATTACAAAACGTAGTATTTTACTTAGTATATACAAGGGCATTATTCCGCATCAGTTCTTGCAGAGAACTAAGTCACCATTCTTTGCTGGCTTGATGAGTTACCTCCCCTTCCTTACAAATAATTTTCACTAATGCCATGAGCACATTTGCCGGTCTGTTAGGATGGTCATTTTAAGAGTCCTTTGAAGCGATCAGTCCATTGTTTTACTTATTTCTCACACTTGGTTATTAGGTCTCCTTGAACATATTTTATAAGTTTCACTTGCTTTGATATCTTCCGAGAGAGAGAGAGAGAGCTGGTTTTCTGATAAGATGTTCTGAGGTCACTTTTGCCTGCGAACTGCATGTTCTGCTTTATTTGCCGGCCAGTTTGTCGTAGAATTGTCTTTTGTTCTTTCCGACACTCATCTTTACTTCTTTATTCGATGCAATGTGGATTGAACTTAACGTCTGCTTCTGTTCTCCATAATTGCACATCAAATTCACAAGAGAAGAGGAATCCGAGAGCAAAATCCCAACTTTGGACGTCTTGGTCAAGCGAACAACCAAAGGAGAATAAGAAACAAAAGTTTATAGAAAATCAACGCACACAGATCAAATACTCAATTATACTGGCAATGATCCAATTACTCACTCACAAAAGAAACTGTGTGCAGACATTGTTTAAAAGAATTCAAACACAACACTGTAGCACTCCAGAATTGGAAAGAATGGAAGAAAAGTACTTACAAACGGTCTTCAAAAAGAATGGATATCCTCCACAAAATTTCATCAAAAAGTGTTTAAAATCGAATCACAACACCAACAAAGGACCATCAACAAAGAACACAAAAAAATTCATCCTACCATACATGAAAAATATCTGTGAAATAACAGGTAGAATACTGAAACCGTTTCATATAGATATAGCACACAAGCCAGCCATTCAAATCACTTAATTCGAAAATATACAAACCAAAGGATCCAACGGAAAAAGGAGATAAAATTAATACCATTTACAAAATAAATTGTACGTATGAAGGTGTGGAAAGAGGGGAAAGTACCCGAGGATTGGAAGAACGGATACTTATTCAAACTACCAAAGAAAGGAGACTTAAGTCAATGTAAAAACTGGCGTGGAATTATGCTTCTGTCCATTCCAAGCAAGATACTAAGTCGCATCATCCTGGAGAGAATCAAACAAGCCCTAGATGAAAAACTTCGTCCGGAACAGGCCGGATTCAGGAGAAACAAATCATGTATTGATCAAATCGCCACTCTACGGATCATCATTGAACAAAGCTTAGAATGGTAGTCACCTCTCTATCTCCCTCAACTTCATCGACTTCGAGAAGGCCTTCGACAGCGTCGATCGAGAGGTCATTTGGCAACTACTTCGCTACTAAGGGGTCCCATTGACAATTATACATCTCATCCAACAGTTATACAACAATGCTCCATGCCAAGTAATCCACAACGGGAAACTTACAGAAGCCTTCGAAGTGAGGACGGGAGTGAGGCAAGGCTGTCTACTATCACCAATGATCTTCCTGATTGCAATTGATTGGATAATGCGACAGACAACGGCAACCAACGAGGGAACAGGCATAAAATGGACTGACACAAAAGACTTGGAGGATCTGGATTTCGCCGATGATATATGCCTGATTTCCCATAAATTGGAAGATATGCAAGTGAAAAGTAACAAGTTGGCAGAAGAAGCATCAAAGATAGGACTTCAAGTGAACATAGATAAAACAGAAATAATGAAGATTCCTAGCCAACATCAACAGCAACAACAACAACAGACAACAATCAGCATAAGTGGGAAGAACCTGAAAGAAACAACCTCCTTCACCTACCTGGGAAGCATCGTCTTAACTACAGGCGGAACTGACGAGGACATCAAAGCCAGAATCGGAAAAGCAAGACAAGCTTTCATTACTCTCAAATCTGTGTGGAGGTCAACAGCACTCAGTATCAAAAATAAGATCCGGATTTTCAACTCCAATGTGAAGTCAGTGCTACTATACGGATGAGAGACTTGGCGAGTCATAAAGAGCATCTCAAACAAACTCCAAACCTTCATTAACAGCTGTCTCCGCTCAATACTCAAGATCAGATGGCCAGAAAAGATCATCAACAGGGATCTCTGGGAGCGAACCAATCAGGAACCGATTGTGAAACAAATAGGCAGAAAGAAATGGAGATGGATTGGCCATACTCTGAGGAAACCATCAAGTGACATCACTAGACAAGCCATCGCTCGAGTGGAACCCGAAAGGGAGGCGGCGAGTTGGTGGTTAGTGCCAGGGTGACTTGGAGGAGGTCATGCGAGGAGGAGATGAAAGCATGTGGACAGACCTGGAGCGGGGTGAAAAAGTTGGCAGAAAACAGAAGGCAATGGAAGTGCGCAGCTGAAGCCCTTTGTTCCTCTAGGAACTAGAGGATACAATAATACAATAATGATAATAATGAACTGTAACAGGCATTACATCGGCCAAAGTGGGTGTCCCCTTCGAACTAGAATCCAGGATCACAAATCAGCCGTGAAAAAACACGATATATATTCCTGTTTCATATCAATGCATATTGACAATTAGGGCCATCAGTTTGATAACTGGGATAATGTCGAAATCTTAGATAGGGGAAACACGAAAAGTGCAGTGCCAGGGAATTCCTTGAAGCCTGGTACTCAAACGAATATGCAATTAACAAACACGTTAATATAGACGAAATATAGCAACTAATAAAAAGTAAATCATGTGACCAGAAGGTTAAAGATCCAAGTCAATAAAAAAATGAACAATACATATGTAAAGCTGGTTACGGAGAGACGCAGTTCAATCACTCATAGAAAATTTAAATCCGTTAACTTTATGCTAAATATTGCGCTGAAGGTGGATGTTGTTCAGAAAGGGGACGACGGAGCTCCGCAACTAAACCAACCAACCAGCTTAGAGAACACTATTAATTGCATATTAGAAATATATATATATATATATCGACTGCTTACCTGAGTTGCTATAAATGCATTCTGTTTTCTATAACCATCAATATAATTAGCATTGATATAATCAGATCCTGATATATTCATATGATTACTTGATTGTATTGTCACCCGTGTACGATCATAGGCTAATATATTTGGATATCGATTTTTTGATTTGTTCATATCTAAATTTGAATGTACTGCACTGATATATCGTGTCTTTGATATCTGTTCTATAGCTTGAAATTCTTGTTGAAAGTTAATATAATTATTACTTCTTGCCTGATAAATTATTTCTTGTAATTGGTCAACTGGTATAGGCATACGATGAACTGAAAATAATTATACAGCCGTGAAAATTTTGTATTTAGATTTATGCTACTTATGAGTAGATAGTAAATTATATGTATATTTTACAAAACAAACATTTTTGATGGCGCGAATTTAATGTGCTATAGAGCATTATTATTATTATTCCCTTGGGTTCCAAGTAGAGCATGCGACTTAAACAACACATCTTCATTTTCTTCTATTATATGCTGTCCTGTTCATCTGAATGGGTCCACAGCTGTCCACAGTCTGTCATCTCCTCCTCCCCAACACACTATCTCCTCCATGGCACACTCGCACTGATAACCCAGCCGTAGTTTGCCATTCGGGTCCCACTCGAGCAGTGGCTTGCTCTTCAGAGAACAGAGTGAAGCCAGTCCTCTTCGTGACACATCAAGTTTCTGACGCATATAGAAGATCTGACTGCACATTTTTGCTGCAAATCATAGCACCCAAGTATTTGTATCCTAACCGGAATGAAAGTTGTTTCGTAGTAAATAGTAAGTACACAATTCTTACGTGCCATTTAGTAAATAAGAGTTCCCAGTAGGATAAGAGGTTGATATTAGTTAATGCATCACTGGGAACCAAGGAGTACTGGACAGTTGTTTCGCCCTAATTTGAGATTCATCTGCAGCACAAAACCCAGGAGTGAACAGCTGTTCAGTACTCCTTAGTTCTTGTTTGTTCTCTAATTGACGTCATTCAATCACTGAATTTTAAATGAAACAAATCCCTACTAACCAGTACTTGAAAATTCATCTGACTCTCACTGTCGACCGGCTACAGGATGAAATTGCCTGAAGACTTTGTAAGAATTCATGACTAGTGGGGCCTAACAGGTCGGTTGTAAGGATATATATATATATATATATATATATATATATATATATATATATATATTTGCAGATGACATCGGCGGGCAGTTATGCCGTATATGGCGGATCAGTAGAATCACAGGCCTTTGTGTTAGATGCCTGTGACTGAATGGTGTATGGGCTCTCCTCGTGATGTGAAGGTATTGCATTCAATCCCCAGTGGAGCCCTGGGTGCGTACTGTTGAACAGTCTTGAACCTAGGCAGAGTGACAGGTATCCAGCTATACCTATATTAAAAATGCTTCGCTAACTGACCCAAATATAATGGTTTAAACTTGATTAAAATATGAAGCATTGGAAAAATACTTCTTTATGAGAAGCACTCAGTCACAAACTACGGAGTATGGTCCACTAGGTTCAATGTAAAGCTGATATTCACCAGCCATATTGGTCAGCGATCGCACTTTATCACAAAATTTACTAAATTTAAAATTCATATACCATTCTGAAAGCATGAAATTTTTTTGGAATTCGATGCCTCGTATGGTCATGGGTACGCAGTGCTAGACACCCCAAGATTTGGATGAAAAATCTTTAAGCTTCCCTCTTTTGATCTGTATTAATTCACCTAGTGGAGCTGATTTCTCCGAGTCAGTTAAATTCTCAAACTTGTCAAAAGAATTTTGATTTTGATGGAAATGTATAAGTGGTGCAATATAAGGAGCGCGATAATTCAACATCTGGTTAACACTGATCATTCCATCTCGACAAACGCCTTCTGCTTTAAAGTAATCTACACAGTCAAGAATAACCTATCAAAGTCAATACAATTTCGTCTTCTTTGTATCGCTAAAGCTCTGGCCGTCCATTCCCGTAGAAAAACTGGAGCTGTGCATACAAAAGAGGATTACTCACCCACTTCTACTGTCATGGTAACAACTTTTTTGATTTTGATGACTTAATTTTATGTCTTTGCTTGTTCTTTGATTGCTTATAATTCTTTAATTGTTTGTAATTCTTGTATTCATTCAGAACTCTTATGTAGTTTCGTATTATCTACTTTGTTACTATGTAAATCCTGAATAAAACTCACTCATTAAACTATTCATATTATTACATAACTACTTTTAACAGCTGTTTTGTGACAACTCATCACCTTTGTTACTACCCTGATTTCATTAACACCTAATTTTCTTAACGTTTTTGTATAACGTATAACTCCACCAAAAACTTACTAATTTTCACCTGTTTAGTTAAAATAACCATAGCCAATTGTATTTTCGTTTGACAAACTTAATGTACACATACATGCAAAATAACACATATATATTTGCGGTTGTACAGCTGGGAAAATGAATTCGCCGTTGAAAAGAGACTCTCCACTGAACTACGTGTTTTGTTTTCATAAACGTATAAGAGACTATTTCTACCGCTGGTGCCCTTTTCAGTTCTAAACCATCCTTTTCATGAGTCAAATTTTCTGGCAGAATATGCAATTAACTGAGAAATCCGCTCCAAAAGACGATTCATATCTCAGGGGAACGGCATTTCGACTGAAGGTTTCAACTTGCTAATGACTTTCAACAAGGAAGAAGAAAACGTATATCACCCAGCACTTCCTGGCAAGTGACCAGTTCAACATAAATTTCTCTCAAGTGTTGGTTTGCAGGGATTTGAATGGTTACAGTATGGCGTATGCTACTGATAAGATTTGTCAGTATTATGCAAAGAGACATTCATCGTCACACAAAAATATCAAATAGCAGGCGGATAGATTTGATTTTAGAAAAAGCAAATGATTCCGTATTGAAGGGAAACAGGGGAGACGTGAAAAGAAAACACAAAGAAAGACACACAATACGAAGGGAGGGCAGAAATAGTACAACACGGAAGATATGTGAAAATGATGATTTGAAGATAAGCTGTACATAATTTGGCTATACAGAGATGCCAAGCCACTGGTCTTCTACCCTTACAACAGGATTTCACCATGAGTTGACATCAGTTAGAGGCCCATTAGAAAACCAGCTGGACAACTTTTTCACCAGGCTAATTTCAGCCTCTTCATCATTAATCATCTACTGCCAGGATCATAATCCGGGATCTTCAGGTTTTTGTAATCAAGAAACAAGTTGTTCTAATCATGTAGCTGAAATTAAAAGTATAATGTTTAAGTGAACCTCCTGTGCGTCGATGGCACAGCGGTTAAGACGCTTGCCGATTAAGTACATGGTCCGGGGTTCAATCCCCGAACGCTAGACGCACTCCTTTACCTCGCTAAGCCAGAAATAAAAACGCTGGTAAAGAGGAAAGGTTGGGAGTGAGGCTAGCAACCCCATCGTGTAAAAAAATAAACACCACTGCTACAGAATCTAGCTTGAAGCCATCAAGGAATAAAAAATAAACCTCCAACTTACTTTCAATAGTTCCATCACGAAAAAGTTGATTAAAATTTTCCATCATACTTGTTGTACCCGATTTCGACTGAATATTAAACATTGGTCTATTGACAATGGCTTCAGCAGTGGTAGTACTGTTTACACTTCTTGTTGGTGATTCACATTTTTCCACCGAACTGTTGTTTATACTATTCATATGTACAGATCTAGTAATTATCGGTGATATGTCCGATATAGTTAATTGATTTGTTGATGATGCTAATGGCGACATGATATTTGTACCGACGGACAAACCACCTGTACTAGGTCGTGGTAGATTTATGCCGAGTATACCACTGCTTGAATTCGATGGACTACGTGATCTTTCTTCTGTACGAATATTTAAAAAGTAATTCGATGGATGAGAATTTATAAAACTATGATTATTATTATTATGATCATTTTTTGAGGCAAAACATTTAATTTGTGAATTATTATTTGATCCAGATAAATTTTCATCAGCAGCAAATATTGATTTACTCAAATCTCTGCAGATTTGTGCATCCCATTGATTACTTGATTCAAGGGCTGATCGACGGTTCAACTGGTGTTTTCTACGCCGTAAAATACAACCAAGTATTGTACTCAGGATAGCGAAAAATATTAGTCCACCGGCTAGACCAATCAAAATGAGAGTGAATGAAGATGACTCATAAAGGTTCCATGAGGATGTTTTTTCTTTGAGTGGTTTCAGATTTGACAGTCTGTTAACATTCTCTGAAAGGATGGATGATATTCGCTCAGACCATTGACTTGTTGAACATAACTGACGACCATCGGAATACTAGAGAGAAGAAGGAGAATAGAAAGTTTACATTATAAAAATTATTTACATTTTTATTAATTTATGTACGTTGGTGACTCACTGGTCGGTAGAATACTCACCAACTGTGTGCGTGGTCCGAGGTTCGGCTCCTAAACTCTGCTTAGTCATTAGTAGGCCTGGCGAAGATGGGAAGTCAGGCATAAGACTAGAAACCTTATCTCCTGGAAAGGAAAAAACACCACTGTCAAATATCTAGATTGCAGAAATCCTAGACCTATCGCTTGTTTCGGAAGACTAAGTCTAATATGCAGAAGACTATGCCATTTAGCCGATGCAGGACAACAGGAAACGTATAGGCGGCAGGATAATTTAAGCGATAACGAAGCTGATTTATAACGGTTAATCAGTGACAAGGTCTGTAAATAAAGGTTAATACAATGTGCAACAATACCTCTGATCGTATTTCTCTAATCTTCTGCCAACCAGCACCAGATTAAAAGTGATGGCAGCCTTCTTATCTCCCGCCAATATGCCGACTAGTTTGAATAAACAAACGATTCAATGTTCAAGAGTATTGACAACCGCTTCTAGTGAAACTTTTAAACTTAAAACCGCATGTCCCACTAGGAACATTTGCGCTTCAATATGTCAAATATTCTTTTTGGGTATAATTATACTACTTAAATTGTATTACTCAACGCTTTACCCAATTCAGGAAACTAGCTTGAAATAAGTATAAAACTTGGGCACTGTGGTGGTGCAGTATAACTCCATTATACAGATAAGATTTTATTTTGATAAATCACACAGTGTGGTTATTCAGTAACTAACCAGGATTCAGAAATCAATCTCTTTCTCTCTCTCCACCTATGTTATGTACTTGTTGCCAAATTATTGTTATATACTGGTCGAGAATTTAATAGTCCTGACGCAAGAAACACGGAAATCAGAAGACCACTAGGTTTGCGATGATACTTCTATTTTCCAAACACAAGGAGAATCAATATGTCACACAAGAGTGTGAGAGCAAAAATATATATGAATGTCCGAACAAGTGTGTGAACAATTCAATAGACAGTCTTAACATGAGTGGCTAATTGTAATGGAGTATCGATCCATATATACATAGCGAAATATAACAGACTGTCAAACAAACACACATATTATATGGATATATATATATATATATATATATCACCAAGAACAGACTGTCAACAAACACACATATTATATATAATATAAGCGGAATATACATTATTAAAGGAGACAGGTTCATCAAAGTGAAATGGTCACAGACTAAGAGAGCAACAGAAAGAGAGACCACCATACACAGACATATATATATATATATATATATATATATATATATGGATACATATCAACCTACATAAATAACTTTTTAGAATTTGGACTCTTTCCCTCCCGCCCTATTGTGTGATTGCGTGTTAGCGCATGCAGGGCAATTGCTGAACTGTTTTCTAAATCACTTATCATCACAGGGTTTAATCATTCTCACCTGAGCTAAATCCCTGTGTTCTGATAATCTCACTACTCCTGATCTTCTAGTTTGACCTATACAGTTGACTTAACTCGCAGTCATTGTAAGGTATTTTGTAAATTATATAAATTGGGTCCACCGGGTCGTTTATCCTACAGAGTTTGTCCTATCTGAGTGAGTTATTTCCCATCTTATTGTATTTTATTGATAACACTAATATTATTTCCGGATGTACTTTGTCGTCCATTCTGTTTCACGCAAGTCTTATACTGATTTTATTCAAATGTCTAATCCATTCTTACTCATATGTGTAAATGAAGGAAGTTATGTGAGTAGCGCGTTGATATGATTATGAGTGACAATAATTTGTGCTTGAAACGTAATCATCAGTAAATACTACTGTACAACACTGTGTGATTTATCAAAACTAGCTGGAATTTTATTCGTGCAATTAAACTACTTAAATTTTATACAGTAGACAGTGTTGACGAATAAAAATGTTGAGTTCGTAGGTGAACAGCTAATTCAAGGCAACTTAGAGTGTAAAGTTTCAAATAATTTGATATTTGTTATTGACCAACCGTTTATTTATCATAATGGGATATTTCATATGAATAGTCATTTGAATGACGCCTTAGGTTACCGGAGTGGATGAAAACTGTGGTAATTTACATATTGTCCCAGACAGATGGAGTTACTGTAGACCGATATTCTCATTGTCGCGTTAAATCGGCGAGTTATAAGTACCTGTAAATATAGTGGGCACTCCTTATTTTCTTCCATGCAGGTTAACCGTACTCCACTTTGTACTGTGTTCATCCAGTTAGGATTCCCCGTACCATCCGTTAATACGTTGATCTGTCTATACGAAACCTAGCTGGAAGGGGCTTTAACTGGATTATCATAGTTAGCTGAATACCTATTCAGACGTATTCAACCCGCGATCAGAATATCATTAAAAAAGGAACTTCAGGACTCCATTGAAATGTTATTAGATAACAGTGATCCTCTGAAATCTATTAAACGCAATACAAGCGTTAAACAGAAAGCTCTACCATTGTAATCCGCCTCCCAAGAGGATCTCTGCATAACTCTACAATTCAGTGATGATTACCAAATCTCATTCACCAAAATAAAGACTCATAATGGCGGTAAATACAACTTACTATGTAGTTGAACCCATTCTCATAGAGAAAACGAAATCTACATCATCCTGTAAATCCTAACAGCATATGAATAATAGTGTCGCATCTCACTGTGTTTATCAATTTTCATGTGTGTAGCCACATGTTCATTTTGGGGGACCGATGAATTTCTACATATTATCATCAACTGGCTGCAGGGACCAGGTTTTTTTTGTTCCTCTACATTCTGAGTGGGAAACAGGGCTTCAAACTTGAGCTCTTAAGTTTCGGTAGCAGTGGCTTTATCTTTACAGGATGAGGTTGCTAGCCTCACGCCCAAACATACCTCCTTACTGGCCTTACTACTAAATTAGTGAGTTTCAGGACTGGTTCGACCGGGGATCGAACCCAGAACCACATGCATGATCGATGTACATTGTACTGTTGAGCCACTGATGCACTAGAAGAACGACTAAAATTGCTTAATTCAAGTGAATCTGAAAATAGACGCCCAACATTATCTATCACCTATCATGAACATGAGTGCCTTTAAAACCTTGTATATATATATATATATATATATATATATATATATATATATATATATATATATATATATATATATATATATATATAACAAGTTCAGTTCATTAACTTTATTTTGATGAAACCTTAGCCATAAAAAGATGATTAATTCCTTCTCATTCAAAAAATTACTTATTTGGTTTGTCGATGAAATCATCCTTACAGGCTGTACTCTACAGTCATTGAATTGAATTTTCGATTTTCCCGTCGATTGATTGGACCGAATAGGATGAAATGCGCATCCTGGATTCCACTGCTAGCCACCATCCACCAATTGTGTACTGTACAGTCGTCTTTATATTTACCGAAAATGCATACTCTAGTCAATTAGTGAGTAACAAACGGTGACATAATTGATTTAATTACTCAAAAGTGGCTTTAGAAGTAAAAAATAAAAGTTATAAATTACGTAATACTCAACGGAACAGAGGAAAAAAGCGTTAGATACTTGATAAGGTTAAAATTGCTATTGAGTGAGAATAAAGTTGGTGGTAGTTGAGTGTCAATTTAGCAAGTGTGAAGAGGGTGAGAGAATGTACAAAAGGACCAGGTAAGAGTGATAATAATGAATTAATTATTAAAGTAAAGGCGAACTAAAAGTATATTTAAAATGTTAAAAATTAAAATTTTTTTACACGGAACGACTAATGAAGAGGTTAAAACCATGGTAGAATAAGAGACTGAACAAACTTTTTCTATATTTTACAGTTCGGGGTTGTATTGATGACTTGCCAGCGCCTCCGCCACACACAAAGGCCGAAACCTAACTCCATTTGTACCACTTGGTCACACCTTGTAGACAATTTTGAAAGACGACTCTGGTGGACATTTTTGGCCGGAGTTCATTAAGTGCTCGAGAATTGAGCTAGTAACTTTTTTGCATTTTCAACTTGCTGACCACGCCGGATAGTGTTCAGAGATGCATTTGGAAAGTGTGCGCTTTGTGCAGCGAATATAAATAGAGCTACACACGAGTAGGTGAATTTATAAACACACATTGAAATGGCCCAGACTGGCAGCAGTTTATCCTTCACACATCCAATGATCATTTATCGGCTGTAGAAATTGATCCACGGCTCAGCTGTAAAGAAGGCTTTCCTCAGTGATGTGCATAAGCGATTCTTTTTCTTGCTAAACTGACATTCAACTAACACCATCTTTCTTCTCAGTCAAAATAACAATTTAACGTCATCAAATTTCTGACTTTGTGCCGTTGAGTACCATGTAATTTACAACTTTCATTTTTTAAATTATAAACCCACTTCTGAGTAATTATATATCAATTATGTCATACCCTCCCCTATTGCTCAATACTGAACTACAATACGTTTTTGGTCAATATAAATACGATTGTACAGTGCAGCCTGTGAAGATGATTTCGTCAACAAAGAAAATTTTCTTCGCTGAATTTGTTTTTTATTTTCTCTCATGACTTAGTGGTTACATATTTTTTACTTTGAACCTGCCTTGTCAATACAACGTAAAAGTCAAGATGTTCAGTACTTGCTAACTTACATTGGCGTTTATGAAATGTTCTTCTAAAGTTTACTCTCTCATGAAATACACTTTACGATTTGATATGTTTGTGAGCGGTAAACTGTACTCAAAATGTCATGCAGTTGTAATTACTGTATCGGTCACTGTGTTGTATGCGAAATCAGCTTATATGATATTCTAATTTACTTATTACTTTGTTCCCTTATTTTTCCAGTGGGACATATGGCTTCAAGCTTGCGGCGTTTATTTTTACAGGTAGTATTGTTAACTTCACCTTCAACCTTCTCTCTTTATCAACTTAATGAGGTTAAAGAGTGTGTCGACCGAGGGTCGGACCTCGAATCACGTGTAAGCGTGGCTGGTAAGTCTTCTACCTATCAAAGGGATTGATATCAGTTAGAAAATCAGTGAAAACCAGGGAGAACTGGACGGTTGTTTCGTCCTAGTTCATCGCTCATCGGCAGAATGCACCCACCACCGGGTTCCGAACCCACAAACTTCTAGGTACAGGGCAAGCTAGCTCGTATACCATTCAACCACCCAATGAATTCTACCGTCTACAAATTTGTAGTTTTAACGCAAGCGACCCAGCCATTGTCATCGGTGAGTATTTCTCCGCACGTTCGACCTGGTGAACTCTATTTATAGCTAGAACAAAATCAAAGGAAATAACTGGTTATCGATTAATATACTAATAAACATTATGGAGAAAATAATGTTTTCCTGAATATCCTGTAGCGTGATATAAAGATTGGAATCTTCAGAACATATCGCAGAAATAAAACAAAAAAGCTCGTTAATCATGAAATCTTGCCAAAAATATCTCTTGGCATGTACACGATAAATCTGCTGATGAAGAATAAATTCAGTGTGCCATTATTATCGATTATTATTTTATCCCTTTATGTTCCCAGTGGTGGAACATAGGGAGGCTTCAATCTTGAGCTTTGAAGTTTCAGTAGGAATGGTTTTATTTTTACGACGGGTGGGGTTGCTAGCCACGCACACTCAACTTTCCCTCTTTACTGGCCTTACTACTGGCTTAGCGAGTTAGGGAAGGAGTGCGTCGATCGGGACTCGAACCCCGGAACACCTGAGAGGTTGGCAAGCGTGACTCTAATTATGGATAAGATTTTATTTTGATAAATCACACAGTGCAGTGTTGTACAGTAATAATAACTGATGACCACGTTTCGAGCACGATTTATTCCTGCACATAATCATATCAAGGCACTACTCACACAACACTTTTACTTCATTTATATACTTGAGTAAAAATTGATGATTAGACATTTGAATAAAATCACCTATATGAGAGATAAAGTACATTCAGAAATAATATGGAAGTTATTGATGAATTACAATAAGATGGGAAATAAGATGGGTGTAGGGAAGATTTGTAGCTCAGGTGGATGATTTGCAATCAATAGTGTTCTCTGAGCTGGTTAGTTGGTTTAGTTGCGGAGCTTTCGTAGTCCATCCCTTCTGGACAACATCCCCTTTCAGCGCAATATTTAGCATAAAGTGAAATGATTTATATTTCTTCATGTGTGATGTAATTGCATCTCCCGGTAACCATCTTTACATATGTATTGACCATAATGACGCCGAATTGGGCATCCCCTTCGAATTAGAATCCAAGAATACAAATCAGCTGTGAAAAGACATGATATATATTCCTGTTTCATATCAATGCATGTAGATAATTATGGATATCAGTTTGATAACTCGAATAATGTGGAAATCTTAGTTGGAGGGAACACCAAAAGTGTAATCAGGGAATTCCTAGAAGCCTGGTACTCAAATGAATACGCGATTAACAAACATGGTAATGCAGACCGAATTCACCAACTAATAAAAAGTAAATCATGTGACCAGAAAGTTTAAATTCCAAGTCAGTAATAAAAATGATCAATACATATGTAAAGATGGTTACCAGGAGATGCAATTCTATCACTCATGAAGAAATATAAATCATTTCACTTTATGCTAAATATTGTGCTGAAAGGGGATGTTGTCCAGAAGGGGGATGCCGAAAGCTCGGCAATTAAACCGACCGGCTCAGAGAACACTATTAATTGCATAAGACGAGTGTTTTTATAGTCATAATAAGTGACTTCTTAGAATGTTGTGATGTAGGCTAAAAGACCAAGTGGACCCAATTAAACAAAAAGATATAATTTACAAAATACCTTACGCGTCGGTGGCACAGCGGTCAGGACGCTCGCCGACCATGAAAATGGTCTGTGGTTCAATAACCGGCCGACGTACTCCTTTACCTCGCTAAGCCAAAAATAATGCTGGTAGAGAGGAAAGGTTAGGCCTGAGGCTAACAACCCCATCCTGTAAAAAAATAAACACTGCTACAGAAACTTCAAGCCACTAGCTTGAAGCCCCCCTTTGTTCCACTGGAGAACGTGAAGGAAAAAAAACAAAACAAAATGCTTTGCATTGACTGTGATCGAGGTCATCTACGTAGGTCAGACTAGTAGATCAGGAGTAGTGAGATTATCAGAACATAAGAATTTAGCTATGGTAAGAATGGCTAACCCTGAAAAGATAAGTAATTTAGAAAAAAGCTCAGCGATTACACTGCATGCGTTAACACACAGCGACACAATAGAGAGTGGGTTGGACAGAGTCGAAATTCTAAGAAGTAATCTAGGTAGGTGGAGAGCGAAAGAGGTTGATTGCTGAATGCTGGTTCATCGAGTCTACACCCAACACAACACCTGCAACCAAAATGACTCAATGCAAATACCAGAGATATGCATGGAAGATATTATTACCACCAGTCAGTCAGTCAAATCAGAGGAGGATAATAAATAATCTTAAAATCCTATTTCAATTCAAGCACATCACAACATTCTAAGAAGTTACTTATTATGACTATAAAAACACTCATCTTATCAATAACACTCATATTATAATGTCTGAATGTACATTACCTTATATTGTTTTTTATTAAAATATCTAGTCAATTCCACTTATGTATATAAATGAAGCAAGAAAGTTGTGTGAGTGAGTAACTTGATATGATTATGATCAGTGATAATTTTTGCTCGAAACATCATCGGTTAATATTGCTGTATAACACTACACTATGTGACACTTTATCAAAATAAAATCTTATCTATAATGGAGTTATACTCTACCACCACAGTGCTCAAGTTTGATACTTATATCAGTGACTCTAACTACTCGGTAGCCTGATAGATAAGGCTTCGGTGTGTCCTTGTAGGTGAACACCATCATTCACTAATAGTACAGCCACATCAGCTGACGAGTTTCAGGAGAAAAGAAGGCGAAATCCATCCTTCTGGATTCTACTTTTATTGGGAATCTCATCGAAGTCATCAATACTTGAAGCGGACAAGTCAGAAAAGAGACTGTAAGATTTTTCGGGTTATTCAAATCAATCAATGCAAAATTCACAATCATTTCAACTACTTCGACTATTTTGCTTGTGTGTGTGTGTGGAAAAGTAATGAGAAAAGCCCCTAGGAAAATTAGGGTGTACAGTGTCCAGTGCCTGATATTTATGCCTCAATTATCTTTACTGGCCTTTATTTATGTGTAAGAAATATCTCGTATAAATACACATGTGGACATATAATCTAGATAGGATATATATATATATATATGGTACTATTAGAATTATGTATTTCCTCTTAAATCTTTTGATTTCTGTTTATTTTAAGTAGGCAGTACAATTTTCAATTGAACACTTTTGATTTGTTTATATTTGTCTATTTGAGGGTATAATTATCAGTGAAAATGCTATTTTAGCGTTTCGCATTGTTTATGTTATTTAATGCTTGCTATTATTTGGTGCTATTGTACTGTTTCTCCTGTCTGTTAGTTAGTTAGGTAGTTCACATTCTGATATGTGTGCTAGAGACTTTTTCTTCTCTTCGTAAATATTCATACATCTGAGTGTTTTATTCACCTCTTTGAAGTGCACCAATAAGCAGAAAGGACACTGCATTAAATATATATTATGGTTGGAGGCAATAGGAAGGCGATAGGAAGCCTTGGACACCACACCTAGGTTTCATGCTAGCTGGCTGGCACTCACCAGTCAGTCAGTCAGAAAGACGCTTCTGCAACCGTCTTGAAGGAACTCATGCCTCTTCTAAGATTCGAACCAGTGTCACTACCCAGTATGACAGTTAGACATGTTACCGCTGAATTTCAGAAGGGCGAATGAGTTTCTTCAAGGTGGTTGCAGATACGCCTGCCTTGGTGACTGACTGGTGAGTGGCAACTAGCACGAAATCTAGATGGCGTCCAAGTCTTCCTGTGACCTGTTGCCTCCAACCATCTTTTATCCAAAACTTTATAGTGCATTGTGATAGCGTGCCAACCAGTGGCATTGTGGGCACATTGCAAACTTGACTGATAGAATTCAATCTGCATCAAAGGTAGGGCTATCGTATATATATATATATATATATATATATATATATATACAAATTTAATTGCTGGCTATATAGGCCGAACAACTAGACAGCTTAACAAACGTATTACTGAGCATCTTCCTCCATGGTTCGGAATAGACCAAATAAAATCTATAAGAAGTTCTATTTTGTCTCATTTAATTGATGATTGTGTTCACCAAGTAGACAGAAGTTATCATTATAATCATCATTAATAATGACGTTCAAAACATTTACCACATTATTATTTCTATTATTAGTATTACTGGATCCACGAACTCACCATCAATGATTAAAATTTTTTCAAATGTAAATCTATGTTTTTGCTTCAGCAGTCATAATTGGTCGACAGCTGGAAAATGACAAACAAATGGTGGTGACAGTATAAGTCCGTTTTATTCCTTTCGATAATCTCAGATGTAACACTTCACTACCCACGTCCATATTGAATTGCAGCTTCAAGAACAATTGTTTCTTTTTAAATGTTATCAGTTTCTCTTTACTGTTCCCGGTGTTCATGTGTCTCCTTACAAATCTACTAGGATAACCCATTTGAACCAGCGTACTTTAAATGTATCCTAATTCATTTCCTAGACAGTCTTCTGTACAGATCCATCTCGTTGTATTTATCAGGCATCTGACTAGAATGATTTTGTATAGGATTAGTACAAACCTGAGGAAATGTGTATAGTGTCCTACAGATGTAGGCTTTCTAATAGAAACCTTTCTTAAGTGAACCGTTTATTCTTCTTTTCAAGTGGAAATCAAAGCAGTGTAGTTTAACCTCTATCGCTCATCTTCACTAGTAAAGATGACCAAGGGATGTACATCATTATATGTTATTAACATTTCATTCTTGTCGGCTTTCATATCAAGAATAATAAACGTATCATCAGTAGATTTATCTAAACTGGATTAATCATGTAGAACGGCACGTGTGAATGTTATTCAGGTCATATTGAAATAGGTAAGGAGAGAGAGAGTGTATGAGAGATTAAAATTAAGATAAAATACATTACGCTTCAACTACATCACTTAGATAAGCAAATTAGTCATCAGTAAGCGAAAGAACTTCAATATATCAAGAATTACAAACTGGTAATGTTGAAACGAATTTAGATAATGCTACTGATAAAAGATGGTTTCAAATGAATCAGGAGTGATAATAAGTGGTAGAATAAAGTGTTAATATTAAAAATAACAGTTAACAAGTGAGACATATTACCATGGTAGATTCCAAGGGAAGATCATTTCCTTTTGGTATACAGAGACGTGGTTTATAAACTCGAATTGCACAATCCTCCTCCGCAATCGCAAGCATCTTCCTGTTTGTTTATCTGCTGACGATAGCAGTGAATGGATGACTTGACAGCGTCAGTATCATGTCTGTCATCACATACACACACACATACACATGTGTTGTCCTGCATGATTAATTCAATGCATTTTATTTATTTTCTTATCAGTATTATATCCCTCAATTGTAATTTTAAAAGTATATATATATATCCATGTGTGTAGCGTGTTCAGCGGAAGACTCCCACCAAAACTCGATGAATCCAATAAACCCTGCTTTACTAACACACCTTTTGTAGTTGCTCGTTTTGAATATCAGAATTATCATGTCAGCAAGTCAAACACAATGAAGCATATGGACAGAAGAACTGTTGATAATGATGATAACAGTAAGTGAGTAATAAATTGTCTAAAGTGTAGATACCTACTCGTAAGATTTAGATATGATAGAGAAGATTTGTAGCTTAGGTGGATGATTTTCATGTGGTTGTGTTCTCTGAGCTGGATAGTTAATACTTGAGAAGCTTTCATCACCCTCCTAGGCTACATCTTCAGCGCATACTTCAATTTGAAGTGTAGATACCTAAATGTATATAGTTGCTGATTCATTTCAGTTTGTCAAGTAAATTAAAGATTTCAGTGTATCTGATAAGCATCTTGTCTCCTTCAATATTACCTCACCCTCTTCACAGATGTGCCAGTCGTTGAAACTATTGACTTTATATGTAGAGAAGCTGAAGACATTCCCATTCCAGCAGTGGAATTGTGGAAATTGTTAATTTTATGTACTAAGAATGTCCAATTCCAATTCGACGAGTGTCTATTCCGTCACGTTGATGGTGTCGCAGCGGGCAACCCCTTGGGACTAATTTCTACTGACTTATTCTTGTCAGGCTTAGAAGCTGGTACCTTGCAGCAACAGACGAGAAACGGATGTATACCTAAGATATGTTGATGACACTTCTGTTGTCTATGGAAGCAGATAAAAGGCTGAAGAAGTCATGTTGATAAAATTCAACTCATGCCAGCCGAATATCAACTTCATAATAGAACACGAAGAAAATGATACCATTAAATTCCAAGACGTTTTTCTAGTGAAAAGAATAGACGGCACAATCGAAACATCTATATTTAGATAGTTCTCATGGACAGGAAAGTAGATACATTTCAAGAGCTTTGTTCAAATCCAGTATAAAAAGAACTTAATCAGAACACTTTTCAATAGACCACGAAAAACTTTGTTCTGACAGTGCAATCGAGAATGACTTAAAAGCTCTAGAGGATATTTTATCTAAGAATGGATATCCTGAGAAGTTCATCAATAAATATGCTAAAGAAATTAGCCCCTACAAAACTATTTAAACACTTTCGAAGAAATCTGTCTACATCAATTAGCTATTCAAAGGAGATGATGTGTACAGGAAGTAGTGAAACGAAGACTCTACAAAGCCATCAAGAGAACTTATTATTCTGCAAAACACGTCTTCCTTAACACCACCAACCGAGTGCTTCAACAATCTGGGAAAGACCAGTCGCCAATCCTTGACACTTCAAACTGCGTATATCAGTTTGTGTGTGTTTGTGGAAGCAAATACAAAGGTCGTACGGAAAGGCGATTGTCTACTCGCATGATGGAGCTATTGCCACAATGGTTGAAAATGGATGAATGCAAAGTCCCAAAAACCTCAATAACAAAACATCTTGTGGATTACGGACATGATATAGACGCAGTCAAGTCATTCACTGTCACTGTCAGCAGACAAAGAAACAAGAAAATGCTTGCAACTGTGTAGGAGGCTTGTGCAGTTCGAATTTATAAACCAGGTCTCTGTGTACAAAAGGAGATGGTGACTCGTGACTCTGAATCTACCATGTTAATACATTTTACTTATTATTCTACCTCTTATTATTATTCTTGTTTCATTTAAAACTATCCTTTATCAGTAGGATTATCTTCAGCACTATTATTATTATTGTTAACTATTACTATTGATATTGCTCTGTTTGCAATTCATGATATATTCTCTAATGACTAATTGTTTATCTAAGTGACGTAATTGAAGCGTAATGTATTTTATATATTAATTCTTAATCTCTCATACTCCCTTCCTCCCCTTATCTATTTGAACATGACCTGGAAAACATTCACACCCGTCTGTCTGCATGATTTCACTCATCAGTCTTATCTCTCCGAATGTAATTTTAAAAGCATATATATATCCATTTATTTTTGATTGGACTAGTGTAGTGTGTCATGTCCTCTCTTCGGTGCAGACTGAATTCTATCAGTCAAGCTTGCAATGTGGCCACCATGCCACTAGGTGGTTCACCATTACGGTACACTGTGAACTGTTGGTATTAGATGGTAGAATTCAGTCTGCACTAAACAAAGGACTAGGCACACATTACGCTGGTTACTGACTAGTGTTCAATCACAAATATCCTATGTAGTCCTACAGGAGGGCAATGGCGAGCTCAGTGGTTTCATCTCTGACTGTAGCACTCACTGGGCGACGTTGGGTCGAATCTCAGAAGAGACATGAGTTCCTTCGAGGTTGCAGATCAGCCCCGATGACGAGTGCCAACTAGCACGAAACCTAGGTGTGGTGTCCAAGGCTTCCTGCAGCCGAATACTTTACATACACAGATATATATATATATATCTGTGTATGTAAAGTATTCGGCTGAGGAAGAGTTCTGCTGAAATTTGATGAATTCATTAAATCATCCTGCTTTATTAACACATCTTTTGTTGTTGTTTGTGTGTAAATTCATATCGGGAAATAAAGGTTTCCACCATATATCAATCGCTTATGTCTACTTTAAATTTAGTCAGATTTATGTTTGACAAATATAGTACAACCAAAACAGTTCATAAGTAGTTAGCTAGCTAGCTAGCTAGCCATCTTCAAAACCTAATTTATTATATCCCGGTGAAGTAAATAAACTATCTTTACACAAAAGCAGAAACAGACGACAAAGTACACTGTCCTATTCTAGTTAGTTTATCTGTAAAAGATAAGCGATAAGGTATTATTGATGATAAGGTATATGTCATCGCATAACTGTCGATTGCTATTCAATGTAAATATATATGTATATGTATATATATCTAACTAGGCAGTTCCTTCTGTCAAATCACATGAAACTAGACATAACAGTATTTTATTTTATTTTTTTGGGTGATAATACATGGTTTTCTGAATTTTTCACAAAAAATTGTCCTATGCACCAAAGAAATCTAGAGGAGATATGCAGAAAAAAGGCAGGAACGAAACTTCACGTAAATAATATTGAAAACTCGTGAAAATCAGTTCTACCGCGAAAAAAAAACGTCTAGATAAAATTGTTCAAGGATAATGGAATAGACGGATGTAGCTCAACTTTTAAACCAGTAGTTGAATGAAATCACTAACACCTTGAGAAACAGCACTATCCAAAGGGTAGTGAGAAGATCAGTGGGTGTGGGAGTTTTTTTGTTGTTGTGAAAGCTATAAGTATAAACAATACTACAATCGGAAAATCATTAGTATGCATGGTTCCAAGTGTGTTTCAAATGGAAGGGAAACATCAGAATTATCTTTAACTTTGATAAACGCCATGTTGTAGAGTGCTGACATTCCATTCATTTTAGCATCCTAGAACATAAACTAACAGTTAGAATACATAACATATTGGGCTCCAAGTTGAACATACGGCTTCAAAAACACATCTACACTCTTAATGGTATTAGATGGTTGGAGGCAATCGGATACAGGAAGCCTTGGACACCACCTAGGTTTCGTGCTAGTTGGCATTCGTCAGCAAAGCGTATCTGCAAAAGCCTTGAAGGAACTCATGTCCCTTGTGAGATTCGAACCCGCGTCACCCAGTGCTGCAGTCAGAGACGTTACCAGTGAGCTGTTTGGGTTCACGATTGACCTCCTGTAGGACTGTAGTGGATATTTTGATTTGACACTAATAACTAGTGTCATGCGTCTAGTCCTCTGATTGGTGTAGACTGAATTCTGTCAGTCAGGTTGTAATGTGACCACCATTCTAGCTAGCTCACCATCACAGTGCATATTGATTTGATGGTATAAGATGGTTGGAGGCAATCGGCCTTGCTGACGAGTGT
Organism: Trichobilharzia regenti; assembly: GCA_944472135.2. Lineage (NCBI taxonomy): Eukaryota > Metazoa > Platyhelminthes > Trematoda > Strigeidida > Schistosomatidae > Trichobilharzia > Trichobilharzia regenti. Next base: position 11,300,707 of record OX235267.1, read on the forward strand.
CAACTAGCACACAACCTAGGTCCAAGGCTTCCTGTGACCGATTGCCTCCAACCATCTAAAACCATCAAATCAATATGCACCGTGATGGCGAGCTAGCTAGAATGGTTGTCATACTACAACCTGACTGATAGAATTCAGTCTACACTAATCAGAGGACTAGACGCATCACACTAATTACTAGTGTCAAATCAAAACATCTACACTCTATTTTATTCTTCTACTGGCCGGGTCCACGATTGCCCATAACATCTCATCTCCTCCCTCCCCCCCATACGATTTTTTCTTTGTCACCCTCACAGTGATGACCTGTTCGTCATTTCCTATTTGGGTTATACTGGAAGGCCTGACGCGAGACGTCATTTGACTGTCTCCTCAGAGGAAACATCAAGAATACTAGAGAATTTTAGAAGGGTGGTATCCCAGTGAATCATTAATCAGTAGACACACCGACATAGACAAAATTTACCAACCGATAAGAAGGAAATTTCACACACACAAAGGGTCAAAGTTCAAGTCAAGGAAACAATCAACACCAATACAAGTAGCTGCCTAGAAGGTGTGAAAACACACAAAAACAACCAAAGAGTCAAGTTGAAGGTGACCGGGAAAGATGATTAATAAACTCGTGGAGAAATCGCAAAGCTCACTCCAACAAATTGAAGTATGCACTGAAGATGTTGCCAAGTGGCGAAGGAAATAAACTATCCAGCTCAGGGAACACACCCACACCAATATACGTTTTATAGGAGGAGCTGCATTCCTTCAGGAAGTTTAAACAGAAGGTGTGAATAAGTTGCACTTAATTTTAAATGATTTTCAAAGATCTACTTGCTCTAGGAGCCTTTTTTGGTATGACATAATTTGTTTCATTGCTTGGTAGTAAAACTACGATTTAAACGACAAATATTTTCAACCGGCCCTCAATATCAATTTACCCGGTAACTTTCCAGCCTTCCTCTACACTATACTATGAGGTATTAGACTGCATACATCTAAGTCTTCCAGGAAGCTTACTGGAATAGTCTGAGTCATTACATAACTACATGTCATGTCAAGAGAATAAACATAGGAGATTCAGAAATACACGTATGCAGAAAATCTTCATATACACAGCTCAGATACTCAACTTTAATTGTAATAACCCAATTACTCACAAAAGAAAGTGTGTGGAGATACTGTTTAAAAGAGTTCAAACACAACACTGTAGCACTACTCCAGTGTTAAAGAGAATTGAAGAGAAATACCTGCTAACCGTCATCAAAAAAACAACAAAAAAAAGAATCGATACCCTCCTCACAATTACATCAAAAAGTGTTTGGTCCTGTCGTCACAACACCAAAAAGAAACCATTATCAAAGACCACAAGAAAATTCATTCCACCGTATATACAAAATATCTTTGAAACAACTAACGGCTAGAATATTAAGACCGTTTGAAATATATATAGCACACAAATCAGCCAGTTAGCCAGCCAGCATACTCACTTCATTCGATAATGTAAAAACCAAAAGACCCATCCAATAGAAAAAAGAAGATAAAATTAATACCATATACAGAATAAACTATATGAACTGCCATAAAAATTATATCGGTGAAAGTGGGCGTCCCACTCGAATCCAAATCAAAGAACATAAATTGGCTTCAAAAAGACATGGCATGTATATTCTTTCATATCAATAAGTTCAGGTAATTACAGACACCAGCTGGATGATTAGGATAATCTAAGAATTTTAAATGGAGAAACAAATCATGTGTTGATCAAATCGCCACTCTACGGATCATCATTGAACAAAGCTTGGAATGGCAGTCACCTCTCTATTTCAACTTCATCGACTTTGAAAAGGCCTTCGATAGCGTCGATCGAGAGGTGATTTGGAAACTACTTCGCTACTACGGGGTCCCATCGACAATTATACATCTCATCCAACAGTTATACGACAATGCTGCATGCCTAGTAATCCACAACGGGAAACTTACGGAAGCCTTCGAAGTAAGGACGGGAGTGAGACAAGGCTGTCTACTATCACCAATGATCTTCCTGATTGCAATTGATTGGATAATGCGACAGACAACGGCAACCAACGAGGGAACAGGCATAAAATGGACTGACACAAAAGACTTGGAGGATCTGGATTTCGCCGATGATATATGTTTGATTTCCCATAAACTGGAAGATATGCAAGTGAAAAGTAACAAGTTGGCAGAAGAAGCATCAAAGATAGGACTTCAAGTGAACATAGATAAAACAGAGGTGATGAAGATTCCTAGCCAACATCAACAGCAGCAACAACAACAGACAACAATCAGCCAGCATAAATGGGAGGAACCTGAAAGAAACAACCTCCTTCACCTACCTGGGAAGCATCGTCTCAACTACAGGCGGAACTGACGAGGATATCAAAGCGAGAGTCGGAAAAGCAAGACAAGCTCTCATTACTCTCAAATCTGTGTGGAGGTCAACAGCACTCAGCATCAAAAAGAAGATCCGGATTTTCAACTCTAATGTGAAGTCAGTGCTACTATACGGATCAGGGACTTGGCCAGCTCGTCATAAAGAGCATCTCAAACAAACTTCAGACCTTCATTAACAGCTGTCTCCGCTCAATACTCAAGATCAGATGGCCAGAAAAGATCATCAACAGGGATCTCTGGGAGCGAACCAATCAGGAACCGATTGTGAAACAAATAGGCAGAAAGAAATGGAGATGGATTGGCCATACGCTGAGGAAACCATCAAGTGAGTGACATCACTAGACAAGCCATTGCTCGAGTGGAACCCGAAAGGGAAGCGGCGAGTTGGTCGTCAGTGCAACGGTAACTTAGAGAAGGTCATTTGAAGAAGAGATGAAAGCATGTGGGCAGACTTGGGGTGGGGTGAAAAAGTTGGCAGAAAACCGAAGGCAATGGAGACGCGTGGCTGAAGCCCTATGTTCCTCTAGGAACTAAAGGATACAATAATAATATAATAATAATAAGAATTTTAAATGGAGGAAATACGAAACCTTAATTCCAGGGAATTTGTAGAAGCTTGGTACTCATTTGAATCAGCCGGCAATTACCAAACACACTAATTGTTGTAGACCAAATTTACCAGCTAATAAAACTGCAAATCACATGACAAGAGAGTTCAGATTCTAAGTCATTGATAGAAACGATCATTAGAGGTAAATAGTCGCCAAAGACATTGGCCAGAGGTTGCGCTATGTCATGCGTGAATCGGCAGAAGTTAGAATTCTAGGAATGGCCATTGAATCAATTGGGTCTCAATGGCTGGCTGAATGGTCAACGAGCTAGCTCACCTTGTAACCAGAAGGTCCTGGGTTCGAATCCTGGCTGTGGGATGGGCACGAATACTACTGAAGAATCCCAAACTAGGCTGACGAAACAGCTGTCCAGTACTCCAGTGCTGGTTTTCCAATGGTTCTCTAATCAATGTCAGCTTATGATGAAATCCTGTAGACAACTTTAAAGGCTAATTATACTATCACCTAATTCGTAAATCCCAGAATTTCTCATTTTATCAAGCTCACATGCTTCCTTATTATCTGTGAGCTACTGCCAATTATAAGTCAGCAATTAGCGTTGATTCACACCTATATTTTTAGGCAAATACTTACAGAAAATTATGTACCGGCTTTGATAACACACAAATAAGTAGTATATAGAATTAAAATAAAATTTTTTTTTCAAAAATGTCAAATTCCTTTACAACTTAGTTTATCTTATTAAGAATGAACCTTTTAACATGTAACATTCACTACCAAAGTCGCTGAATTTAATTAGGAAAAGAAGATTGGGGACAATCATATTTTACTAAATTACAATGATTTCAATGTGTCCAATCGTTTTTACTTTAACTGCTATGTACAAGATAGGCAGAATTAATTATGACAAATGTATTAGATTTTCAAGGCATATATATCTTTAGGTGTTAGAAATCGGTGAATCTATACTTACCTAGATAGAGGCAGAGATTTACGGTATGCCGGTGTATATATACACTGGCATTTGAAAATACCACCCACTATCTTGAATTAATTATCTTACTATTATCAGTTGATAGAATGACTTTCTCTCTCCAAGGTTGTAAATTATTTTGACATTTATCTTATAATATTATTAATTTATTTTATTTTAATAACATCTTTTTTCTCCATTTTTATATGTTTTGGGTGGAATATAAGGCTGCAAGTTTGAAGCTTTGACGATTTTAGTAGCTGTGGTGTTGATTTCACGGCTAAGGGATGTTAGTCTCACTCCTGACCTAACCTCTTCTCGGGGCTTTTTATTGGCTAATGATCTAAGCTGCGAAGAAAGGGCGTCGCTGGCATATACCAGAGCTAAAGATGTCTGGGAGGGGTGCCGGTCAGGGGGAACGCAAACATATATAGTGTAAACTCCTCTCCAAGCCTTTCACACAACCATTAGGTAGCGTACTATCTTATCACTCCTGGCAGGTCTGCTGATATAGTGTCATGAGAACACCATCAGAGTATAGGGAAATCTGTCTTAGTCACCCAGTTTTTTCGTAGATTCTAGGGGGATATATACAAAAATGTTATATACTGAACATCTCTTCTAATTGTAACAAAACTGTGTGATATGATTCTGCTTGGTGTCGCTGCCTACCGACAAATGGAAAGCCTATACCCTGCCGTTTCTGATGGAGACATATAGATCTTCGGGTAGGACTTCGAGACTTCTGCGCAGTTAAGTGGCGTTAAAGATCTGTCAGCGATGATGAGGCTGCTACTTGAGACGCTGCTGGGAGGTTGGGAGAATGCAGCATATGAAAGTGTAAGGCAAAATACTGACGAATGTGTGAAAGGGTCAGGCAAACAGTTTCCAAAGTGAAAAGGACCACATATGGTCACGTTGAGATGCGGTTAAGCAGACACAATCGCAATGATAAACAAAGAGAAACAGGTGAACATCAGTGAGTGCCAAGATTCCGGACATCAACACAAACGAGCAAAGCCGCTAGAACCAAGAAGACCGAACCAACTTCAGTCGCAAGTCTTTGACGGGGGGATGAGTGTGGTGAGAGCTGGCTGCCAGTCAAAATTGGTAGACAGTAATTTACGTCGATGTTAATGTCCCCAATATTGGTCGTGAGGAAAATGAGAACAAAGACCTCGCGTAGGCGGATACAGTTAACATACAGATGATTTGACATTCAAAAAACAGTCACAAAGAGATGCAAGGATAATTTTTTAGTGAGAAACAACCAATCAGAAGACTGTGTTTTTACGCTAACAATAATCTATAATATATACATGAAAATCTATAAATATGTGTTGATTTCTTTAATAAACGATCTGTTGGCTGGCCCTTGTCTGCTCTTGTTAAGATCAAGGTAGAATATGAGACTGGACAAACATTTTCTGTATAAACATAGTCTGGGGCTAAATGATACAAGGGGTGTCCGTCAGGTTTCGGAATTTGTGTATGGCGGAGGCTTTGGAAATTCGTCAATACAACCCCGAACTCTGTTTATAGAAAAAGGTTTGTCCAGTCTCTTATTCCATCATGGTCTTAACCTCTTCATTGGTCATTCCTTGTAAAATATTTTATTAATTTTCAATTTTACTTTTTTGCTTTGCTTTTACTTTCATAATTAGTTCACTAATATCACTCTCATATGTTCGTTTTGTAAATTTTCACACCGTTTTCATATTTGCTAAATTGACACTGAACTACCACCTTTCTTCTCATTCGATAACAATTTTAAATTTCTAACACTCTCTTCCTTTGTGCCAGTGGGTATTGCGTAATTCACCACTTTTATTTTTGGAACCACTTCTGAGCAATGTATCAATCATGTCACCCTATAATCCTCAATTATTATTATTATTATTATTGCTCCCTTAGGTTCCTAGTGGAACATAGGGCTTCAACTGCACGTCTCCATTTGCTTCTGTCTTCGGCTGTACTTTTCGTCTTCATCCATGTTAGTCCACATTCTTTCAACTCCTCTTCACACGATCTCCTCCATGTCGCCCTTGCACTGACGTCCCACTCACTGCTTCCATTTCGGGTTCCAATCAAGCAATGGTCTGACGCGCGCGCGATGTCACCCAGCGGCCTCCTCAGTGAGTGTCTAATCCATCCATCTCCACTTTCTCCTGCATATTTGCTGTTGGTGGGCGATTGGTTCTTGTTTTGTTTGTTCGTTCCCATAGTTTCTTGTTGGTGATTCTTTCCGGCCATCTGATCTTCAGTATAGATCCAGCGAAGACAGTTGTTAATAAAGGTCTGCAACAGGTTGTTGGAAATATTCTTTGTGACCCACCCGCCCGCCAAGTTTCTAATCCATATAGAAGAACTCACTTGACGTTTGTATTGAAGATCTCACCGAATTTTGTTGTTGATGCTGAGTGATGAAGATTTCAAGACTGGTTTCAGGTTGATGAATGTATTTCTTGCCTTCCCGATTCCCGCACGATTTGACATCCTCGTCCGTTCCGACTGCGTGTAGTTAAGACAATGTTCCCTAGATGAGTGAAGTGAATGAAGTAACCTCTTTCAAATCCCTCCCATTGATGGTGATTGGCGCTGGATGTTGCTGATGTTGTTGTTGGTTGGTTATTTTCATAACCTCTATCTTGTCTATGTTCACCTGGAGTCCTGTCTTCGCCGGCTGCTTCTTCGACCAGTTTGTTGGTTTCCGCTTGTTAGTCTTCGATTGTGTGTGACATCAAACATAAATCATCCACGCGCGAAGTCCGGGTCTTCTAGGTTCTTCACGTCGGTCGGTCCAGGATATCCCTGTCTTCTCGTTTCCCACTCACTGTCTGACGCATAATCCAGTCAATCCACCACAATTAGGAATATCATTGGTGATAGTAAGCACCCTTGTCTGACTCCTGTCTTTACTCCAAACTCCTCGCTGAGTTTTCCGTTGTGGACATGTGCCGTAGTCGTACAGTTGTTGAATAAGCTTGATGAATATTCCGGGTACGCCATAGTACTCGAGTAGTTTCCAAATTACTTCACGATCAACGCTATCGAAGGCCTTCTCAAAGTCTATAAAGTTGAGGTAGAGGTTTGATTGTCATTCCATGCTTTGTTCTGTGATGATGATGCGTAGAGTTGCAATTTGGTCAGAACATGATTTGCCTGACTTTCCTGAATCCAGCTTGTTCTGGTGGGTCGGAGTTCTGTCTCCAGTGCGTCCTTTAATCTCTCCAGGATGATGTTACTCAGGATTTTACTTAGCGTCGACAGGAGCATGATTCCTCGCCAGTTCTTGCAGAGTGGGGCCTAAGTCACCCTTCTTTGGTAGTTTCACGAGGTAACCTTTCCTCCAGTCAGTAGGCACCTTTCCCTCCTTCCAGACCTTTTGCAATAATGGAGTCAGCAGGTCTTCTGCAGTCTCTAGGTCCGCCTTTAGTGCTTCAAGGGGTATTCCATGTGGTCCAGCTGCTTTTCCAGCTTTCAGAAGCTTGACTGCATTCAAGACTTCAGTTCCCGTTGGAGGACTGGTGTCAACTTGCAGTTGTGTGCGCGCTGTTGTTGGTATTTCTGGACGGGTTGCAGGTGATGGTCGGTTCAAGAGTCCTTTGAAGTGATCCGCCCATTGTTTAATCTGTTTTTCTCCCTTGGTAATTGAGTTCCCTTGGCTGTCTTTCATAGGTTTCGCTTGTGTTGATCTCTTCCCGGATAGAGATTTGGTTATCTGATATAGTGTCCTCAGGTCCTTTTTGCCTGCTGTCTTCTCAGCTTCAGTGGCGAGGTTATCGTAGAATCGTCTTTTGTCCTTCCTAGCACTCGTCTTCACTTCTTTGTCCAGTGCTGTGTAAGTTGAGCTCAGCGTCTCCTTCTCCTGTCCGTCCTTGCATTGAATCATTTTCTCTTTCACCATTCTCCGCTCCTCTATTAATTTCCAAGTGTCCGTTGAGAGCCATTCCTTGTCTTGTCTCTTCTTTCTTCCTAGAACCGTTGAACACGTTTCGTTGAGAATCGCCTTCAGAGACTTCCAATGTTCTTCCACGCATGATTCTTCAGTGATGTTGCGTAGTATTTCCTTCTTTGCTCTGACAGTTGCAGTGAAAGTGTTTTTTGTGGTTGTGTCCTTCAGTAATTGAGTGTTGAACTTGCATTGTGGTCTATCCCCAGCTATCCTCGATAATAATAATATAGTATATAATAATATCCTCAATAATAGACTATTATACATTTTTGATAATTACAGAAAAATGAATAAGTATCACTAATCTATCATACTTGGTCTAAAATTCCCGATTGTTTATATCTACTTATGGAGACGTTAACAAATGTTTTACAACTGTTCACCCACACACACACATACACACACCATTGTATACCGCATATACACATATATACTCTTCATATTCAGTTATCTATGACCATGAACTTTTAATCAAACGTAATCACTAAAATTCTGATGAAAAGTACACTCTGCTTAAAGTGTTTAACAAAAGTAGACCAATTTATGTAAGTCCGGGGTCAAATTTGGATCACATTTCAGACATTTTTGTTTATTATACATGTTGATACCTGTTTCATAACTCATGATTGGACAAAGTTTTTAAATTTTCAAGTATTGGTTTTGTAGGGATTTTGTTTGATTGTGTGGAGGATTACATTATGAGCTGACAACAGTTAGAGAACCACTAGAAAATCTGAGAGTACTGGACAGCTGTTTGGGACTCTTCATCAGTACACGCTCACCACAGGGGTTCGAACCCAGGACCTTCTGGTGAAAAGGCGAGCTAGCTCGTAGACCATTGAGCCACTGAGACCAGATCCAGTGACTAGTGCATGAATTCTAACTTCTGCCGGTTCACGCACGACATGGCGCAACCATTTCGCAATGTCTTCTTCGATGAGTTACTGCCTCATCCTTGACCTGCTGTACTTTACTAGTCACGGCTTCCTACTAGAACCCAAGGTAAATGATGAAATACTCCATACAGTCAAACAAAATCCCTACATAACCAATACTTGAAAATTGATCCGATACTCACTAGCAACTGGCCCTATTCAGACACTTAACCTGGGGCTCTAGTTGAAAGCCGTGTCCAGTAGGGTAGAGCAGATCGAAGTTGGGGCAGTAACTCATCGAAAAAGACATTGTGAAATGGTCGCGCTATGTCGTGCGTGAATTGGCAGAAGTTAGAATTCATGCACTAGTCACTGGATCTGGTCTCAGTGGCTCAATGGTCTACGAGCTAGTTCGCCTTATAACTACAAGGTACTGGTTACGAACCTCGACGGTGGGTGCGTACTGCTGAAGAGTCCCAAACTATTCTGACGAAACAGCTGTCCAGTACTCCCAGGTTTTCCAGTGGTTCTCCAACTGATAACAGCTCATGATGAAATCCTCCATACAGTCAAAGTTTTTAAAAACAAGGGATGTTCCTTTTAGATATAAACCTCTGTTATGTTAATTTCGATTAATTTCCCTGAAGAAGTACGGACCAGATTGCCGAACACAGGGAACGTTTGAATTACTCATTTCAATCTCGCTGAGATTTTACAAATATAATTTATATAAATACGACTGTACAGTCTGTGAAGATGATTTCGTCAATAAAGGGAAATTTTCTTCGCTGAATTTGTCTTGTATTTCCTTCGTGACTCAATGGGCAGTTCTAGCGGAGGATCACCTTAAGTACAAGGAATACCACTCATGTTGCCATTTGTTTATCACATTCTCTAAAACGGATTCCATCCACATTCAGATAGAAATAGTATAGTATGGCATTAAAATACCGACAGACAAATCAAAACTTTTTTTTTCGCTTACCTGAGAACATGCTCTCAAAGCAACACGATAAATAGTTGATTGAAATAAACGCTTATTATTCACTTGTATTGCTTTTGCATACATATTACTATTACGATTATAATAGTATGTACCAGTATCAACATTGTTTTTATCATTATGATTAGCAGCAGCGACATCACGATCATCTAAATCAGACATGATATCTGTGGTTTGTCTTAAATCTTGGTTTGGCAGTAATCTTTCGTGTGAGTGATTATTATTATTAATCCCCATAGAATGTAAGTAACTTTGAGGTTGTATGAAAAAATTGTCCATCTCTTCACTACCTAATATCACTATAGCTGTATGTTGTTGGTTTGTTTCAAATAAATTCAGTGTATGCCGTGCCATAGCTAAATACGGTGCTTGATTACTAGGCAGATCAATATTCTGTGAGAGTATTTTCAAGTCATACTGAGATGCATTAATAGTACTCAAAGGTTCTGAGGATTTAGAGTGAATACTGTTGGCACGACTGTCATCCGACATGACTGGATTTAATTCTGGGGATACAATTATGTAATAATTATGTATAGGACCATTTTCTTCTGATACACGATATACTTTGATTTCAGTGATCAGAGTTGCACCGTGTGGATCTGATGGTCCTGAATAGATTGCCAGTATTTCTGGTGGTTTGACGTATTCTGGAGCTGTGGAGATTAAAAAAAACAAATAGTATAAAGGAGATGGGAAAACTTACACTTAAAGAGAGTTTATATTGACGGACAAATGGTGTTGCTATGGGTTCAGCGGTGTCCCCAATAGTTGCCGACCTTTTCATGAATACATTTGAAAATAAGGTCTTTTCAAGCATACTCACTCCTAAGACATGTAGACGATACTTTTGTAGTTCTAAAACGAGATCTACACAATTCATTCCTGGAAAAAATACACTGTATACCTCCCAGAATCCAGTTTACTTCGGAAGCAGAATCAGACATCGATTAACTACCATTTCCAGACCGGCTAGTTCAAAGAAAGGAAAACGGACATTTAGTATGTCCACATTCGGGAAGAAAACCCACTCCAACAAATATTTAGACTTCAAATCATCACACCCTATTAGCGCAAAGATTTCACTTGTTTCAAGTCTTCTTAGACGAGCAAAATCCCTGATAACTGATGAGAAACAAGGAAGGAGAAATGTCAAGCATTACTGAAACTCTCAAGCAAAACAGCTAACTACCCAAGGAACTTCATCAACAAAATCAACACTGACATTAAGTATGGTCGAAAACGCATTCCGAAAACATGGACATCAACAGTCGTCATTCCATATACAGCAGAGATGTCAGACGATATCAGAAGAGTACTCAATCAGCTCGAGATTAGAGTTTTCTTCAAAACATCAGACACACTTCGAAACAACCTTGTCCATATAAAAGACCAAATCCCTAAATATTCTCTATCTAATTGTGTCTACAAAATAAAATGCTTGGAATGTGATGCGATATACATCGGACAAACATCGCAAGAAATCAAAATCAGTAGAAATGGACACCGTAGAGCATCCTTCCTTTCGACCATCGAGAAATCCGGTCGAACTAGAAAATCTTGAAAAATTATCAGCCATAGCTCATCTACACGTTATACAATCAGGCTACAAAATTGATTTTGACAATATTGAAATCATCACCCAGAAAAATTTCAGAAATCACAAAGAACATCTCACATCATCAGAAGCACTTCATATCAAGTGGAATCCATATTGTCAGGAGTGAATAGGAATGATGGACGAAAACAGAATCTGACCTGGTTACAACACCTCCCTCCCCTCCCCCATGAAGTGACAAAATCAACACGAATGTGATAAACAAGTTTACTTTGTAAACAAATACACTACTTTTATAATTTTACACAGTGATCAAATCCAACAATCTACACATGATGGTTTTGTTATCTTTACCGATTGAGCAACTTGCCAACGAAAAATGACCCCAGACTGACGAAAGACGATCAAATTAGTAAACTTTATTTTGATATCATAACAGATGTACCATTACCTTTGTAGTTTGGTTTAGTGATCTTCATCGTTATTTTGACTTTCAGCATGTCCTTTTATGTTGCCCTAAGTCTATTTTCTCACTTCTTAACTCTTTGTTATATACATCCTGAGATTTTGTAAATTCCGGTTTAATAATACTTTGATAAAGCTCTTAGCAGTATTGAAAATGTCAGTAAAAGCAATATCCTGTTGTTTTCATTCATTGGGAAAAAAAGAACCTTTATTTTATATAGTTTGGTTTGTAAGGGTTAGTTATGTTTTACGAGTTGATTACGGACTGATATCAGTTAGAGAACCATTGAAAACCAAGGAGTACTGGACAGCCGCTGTTTCATCCTAGTTTGGGAATCATCCGCAGTACGTACCCACCGCCAGGATTCCAACCCAGGACCTTCCGGTTACAAGGCAAGCTCATATACCATTCAGCCACTGGGACACGATTCAATGGCTCATGAATTCTAACTTCTACCAATTCATGATTTAGCCCAACCCCAACCAATCAATCCGTGACCAACTCGTAAAAACATAACTAACCCTTACAAACCAAACTATAGAAAATTAATCTGATGCTCGCTAGTGACTTGCTACAGGTTGGAGTTTCCTGAGTTCTAGTGAGAAGTTGTGACCAGTGAGGTCCAATTAGATGTCACGTGTGTGGATGGATGTCCCAGCAACGACAATGGTTGGGGTCGCGTTAAATGCATCATGAATTGGTAGAAGTTAGAATCCATGAGCCATTGAATTGGGTCCCAGTGTCTGAATGGTATACGAGCTAACTTGCCTTGTAACCGAAAGGTCCTGGGTTGGAATCCTGGCGGTGGGCGCGTACTGCCGATGATTCCCAAACTATGACGAAACAGCTGACTGTCAAGTACTCCCAAGTTTTCCAGTGGTTCTCCATGTCCGATGTCAGCCCATGATGAAATTCTGTAGCAAATCAGTCAAATTCCTACAAACCAATACTTGAATATTTTCTTTATCGACCAAAGTCACCTTCAGAGGCTGTACATTCTTATTTATGGTTATTGAAATTATAAATTAGTACCTCCTCGAATAATTAGATGGAAGTGACATAACTGGAATAATTGCTGAGAATTGGCTGCAGAAGTGAAAGTCATGAATTACGTGGTACTAAATGGCACAAAGGAAAAATATGATAGAAATTTGATAAGGTTAAAATTGCTATTGAGTGAGAAGAAAGGTGGTGGTAGTTGAGTGTCAGTTCAACAAGTGTGAACAGGGTGTGAAGGTGTACAAAAGGAACATATGTGAGTGATAATAGTGAATCAGTTATTATAGTAAAAACAAACTCAAAGTAAAGTTGAAAATATTTTACAGGGAACGACTAGTGAAGAGGTTAAGACCATGATAGAATAAGAAACTGGACAAACTTTTTGTGTATACAGAGTTCGGCGTTGTATTGACGAATTTTCAACTCTTTCGCCATACACAAATGCCGCAACCTAATGCCATTTGTACCATTTGGTTTCATCTTGTAAATAATTGTGAAAGACGACTCTGGTGGAGCTACTTGGCTTGAGTTCACCAACTACTCGAAAATTGAGTTAGTAATTGTCCTGCATTGTTCATTTGCTAACCATGTAGGATAATGTTCAGAGATGCGTTTAGAATGTGTGCGCTTTGTTCAGCTAACATAACTAATTCTACAGAAGTAGGTGAATTAGTAAACACACACTGAAGTGGCCCAAATTGGCGGTAGTTTATCCTTCACACATTCATTGATCATTTGTTGGCTGTAGTAACTAATCCGTAGCTCAGCGAAAAGGTTGGCTTTTCTCAGTTATTTAAAAATCTCCAAAATTCTCTAGTGTTGAAAAAAGGATTTTTATGAAGTGTCATGAAACAGTAGTCACCTCAGTATATTTGTAAAAAAATACTTAAACCATGTGTTGTTAAGTATTGAATTTGTTTCCAAAGCTTCCGATCTCAACAAAAATTTGGCATCATCATACCTCGATTTAATAAGCATAATTCATACGAGTGTTGGTTTTTGCGAGGGGGTGATTGGTTTCAGGACTTCATCATGAACTGACATCGGTCGGAGAACTTTTGCAAAAACCAACAGGGGAGTACTGGACAGCTGTTTTACCAGCCTAGTTTTTGACTATTCACAGAACGCACCCACCACAGGAGTTCGAACTCAGGACCATCTACTTACATCTTAAGCTCGTAAACCATTAAGCCACTGGAGCCGAATAATCCAATGACCAGTCTATGACCAGTCCAACTCCTTCCAATTCACGCCATAGCACGACTATAACTAGGCAATGTCATCTCTGGCGAGTGTTTGTCCTCACGCCAGATTTCCTGTAACCGGAATGTTCTAGGTTCTAACCTCACTGAGTGCTTACTTATGAAGAGTCCCGAATTTTGATAAATACTACTACTAATACTAGAGTGAATTTGACAGAACAAACACTTTTTTTTATATGGAGGAGTTGTCACTGTATTTATAACAAAGACACAACAAGAATCTGATAATAAATTATTACAGAAAGGTTTTTTATAACGAAAAAAGAGGAGAGAGTTTTAAAGGTTATATGTCAAATAAAATTTATTTAATGAAGGACAAATATCGTGCTTGTTATAAGATAATATATTCGATAGAATGAATATAACAACATATTATGGGATTGACTATTTTGTGTAAGTGAATTTACCTGATGCAAGGTAAAACAGCGCTTTTAGATAAAAGAAACACCGCCCCCTCACACCAACCTGCAATAAATTAGCCGATTTCTTCTTGAATTCACATGAAATTAACTGAATTTTATTCAAACTTGTTTGCAGGCTTAACAAGTGTTTTATCCATGCATGAATGATGCTTCAGCTATACATGAGAGAAACACATATATATATCTGAAGTAGTTAGATTTCCTTAGCCCTATAGACCTTTTGTAGTCGTGTCATTTAGACTCATCATTACTCTAATTGGACACTGGTCAGTAACTAGTGTAATGTGTGAGTGTCTAGTCTTTTGCTTACAGGATTTCATCATGAGCTGACATTGGTTACAGAACTGTTGGAAAACCTGAGACAAGTGGACAGCTGTTTCGTCAGCCTAGTTTTGGGACTATTCATCAGTGCGCATCCACTACAGGGGCTGGAACACAGGACCTTACGATTACAAGGTGAGTTAGCTAGCTCGTAGACCAATCAGCCAGCCACTGACACCCGATCCAATGGTCATTCCATGAATTCTAGCTTCTTCCAATTCACGCACGACATAACCCGACCACTAGCCAATGTCATCGTTGGCGAGTATTTGTCCTCACACCTGACCTGCTGCGCCCTACTGGTTATAACTTCTCAGTAGAACCCCAGGTAACTACCTGCCTGAATAGGACAAGTCGCCAGTGAGCATCTAATCGATATTCAAGTGTTCCAAACTAGGACGAAACATCTGTTCAGCACTCGCAGGTTTTCCAATCGCTCTTTAGCCAATGCCAGCCCATGATGAAATCCAGTAGGCAATCAGTCAAATCCCTACAAACCAATACTTGAATGTCTAGTCTTTTGTTTGGTGCAGACTGAATTCAGTCCAGTCAAGTTTACAATGTGACCGGCATGTCACATTGTGACCCGCGCTATGGTTTGCCCTCACGGTTCACTTTGAATTGTTGATATAAGATGATTAAAGGCAATCGGTACGAAGCTCTACCTCACCTAGGGTTTTGTACAAGTGTAACGACAGAAGACAAGGACAGATCGTTTATTCGGGAAATCAAGAGATATTTAAAGATTTTTATGTGCATTATTATTCATTATCTTAGCAGAGAAGTAAAGTTTTCCGATTGGTTGTTTTCTTGGTGGTTATTCTGTACTTCTTGTGACCGTTGCCTACAAAGTTATCTTTATATCTGCAAATCGTATTTGCACATGCTTTACTGTAATGATTGGTTGTTGAGTTCCTCAAGGTTAGCTTTTGATCTTGTTTTTTTCTTATAACCCCGATTCAGGATGTAAAAACATAGACTTAAAGTGTTGTCTACAAATTTGACTTTTTCGTCGACAGATCTCACCACACTAGTATGCACTCACCAGTCAGCAAGGCGCATCTGAA
Source organism: Trichobilharzia regenti (assembly GCA_944472135.2). Classification (NCBI taxonomy): domain Eukaryota; kingdom Metazoa; phylum Platyhelminthes; class Trematoda; order Strigeidida; family Schistosomatidae; genus Trichobilharzia; species Trichobilharzia regenti. The sequence goes on from OX235267.1 coordinate 11,316,592, forward strand.
ACTGCATTTAAGGAACTAATGTCTCTCTCCTGAGATTCAATACAGTGTCATTCAGTGAGTGCTGCAGTCGGTTAGAGACGTTACCAATGAGCTATTCAGGCTGCGATTAGTCTCCCGTAGGACTGTATTTGGACATTAGTTATTTAGTTAGATACATTTCATTACTTACTAAATAGTATCCAATCAAAGTATCTAATACATTCCTACAGGAGGTCATTTTGATGGTCTAAAAGCCATTTAATGCTGTTGAATATTTTCTGCGAATCTTATGACCAAACAAGCCTGTACAGGGGGCTGATATCTCGTTGAAGTTTTTCACAAACCGATTATAAAACTCTGCTCACTCCCCAGGAACTGCCTTAGCTTTCTCTTGGAATTAGACGGCTGTAATGGTCTTTATCGATAAGATTTTCTCCAGTAGCGGTTTTGTCTCACTCTTGCCTACTTTATGGCCCAGCAGAGTAACACTTCGTTCGGCTATCTGAGATTTGGTTTTGTTGATGCATAGTCTAAACTCTTCAATGCGTTTTGACACGGCTTCGACATGGTTCACATAGTCACTTTCGTTTTGACTGTAGATGACAAGATTACCACTCTACGCCTCCATATTCTTTAAGTTTTGAAGTAACAAAGTCATTAGTCGTCTGAAGGTAAACGGTGCAACTGCTAGTCCAAATGGCATGTGCTTAAACCAATACTGTTTCCGACACACAATGAACGCTGCTTTATCTCTGTCACTCTGTTTTGTCTGTATCTGCCAATATTCTTACCATAATGACCTGACATTCGTAAGAGAACCATTGGAAAACCAGATGGGAGTGCTGGACAGTTAGCTGTTTCGTCAACCTAATCTGGGACTCTTCAGCAGCACACAGCCACTGGGGGTCGAGCCCAGGACCTTCTGGTTACAAGGCAAGCTAGCTCGTAGACCATTCAGCCAGCCATTGAGACCTGGTCCTAGTGGTCGCGCTCTGCCGTGAATTGACAGAAGTTGGAATTCATGGATCATTGGATCGGGTCCCAGTGGCTTAATGGTCTACGAGCTAGCTCGCCTTGTGACGAGGAGGTCCTGGGTTCAACCCCCGGTGGATGTGTACTCTTAAAAGTCCCAAACTAGGCTGAAGAAACAGCTAGCTGTCTAGCACTCCCAGCTGGTTTTCCAATGGTTCTCCTGATCAATGTCAGCTCATGATGAAATCCTGTACTCAATCAAATCCCTACAAACTAACACTTGAATATTCTTAACGTAATTCGAGCACTGTAAGAATATTTGCGCTTTGTAGACTATCTAAAGTCTCTACTGCAGTTGGCATGGCACACGGTCTCATCTTTGTCATGCTGTTTAGCTTTTGGAAATCAACACAGAATCTGTACTTCCCATTTACTTTCTCTGACATCAAATCTATCTCCCTGCTAATTAATTTTTTTTATGCCAATGAACATCTCTTAATGCAAATGTATATACTACTGATATATCTTATCAGTAGCACATGTTACATGACCACAGCACTCACTGGGTGATGATGCTGGTTCGAATCAGAAGAGACATGAGTTGCTTCAAGGCGGTTGCAGCTACGCCTTGCTGACTGGATGGTAAAAGTCAACTAGCATGAAACGTAGTTGGTATCCACAGCTTCTTGTGGCCGATCGCCCTCAAACATCAAATATCTGTTCAAGTAATCCACATTGGATAAATCCAACTACTTTATAAGTTGACGTTCTTACAAATAAGTGCTAGAGTTAATGTGGAAATGATCTAGATGGTTACAGACTGACAGCAGCAAGGTGTTTATCTATCAAGGAGTTACTGAAGTAGATAAATGTTGCTCTCTTCGTTTACTGGTCTGTCTCAATGATGATTTTTTCATGAAAAACTAGTTGTCTTAGGACTAAGATCAACTCAGAAGTGTATTTCAGTTGCGAAATTCTATTCCTTTACAGAATTTCAATTTCATGGCTTAGAAGACTTACCACTCCATTCTGTATGACATATAATAGTCACTGGGAATCCTTCTTTAGCTCCAATAGTACCTTCTGAGATAAGTGCACGATAAATTGGACGTATAGTCACCTTATATTGACTATTCGGTTTTAAATCTGGTATTTCCATTTTATGAGTATGCTTTTGATGTTGTTGTTGTTGATGGTGATGCTGAGGATCAAGAGCTGATATATCACCAATCAAATCAACTAATGGCCAATTTAATGTTTCAGGTCTACTACTACCGTCGATCTGTTGGTCTATATTGTGATGCAGTTGCCATTCACCCAAGTGAACCGACTTAAATACACCGCTGTTAGTGAAAAATTCACTTCTGCCAGTTATATGAAGCTAAATGAAAGAAATAAAAGGTGAAATGTATTCAGTATGTTCAATATGAATTCTAAGGAATCCTGTGTTTATAAATAATAATGAAGATTTGTGGTGAGGCGGTGGCATAGCGACAGAATGCTCGCCGACCACGCCTCATGTGGCCCATAGTTCGATTCCCAGCCATTGAACGCACTCCTTTACCTCGCTCAGCCAGCACGTAATAAGGCTGGTAAACAGGGAGGGTCGGGCACGAAGCTAACAACCCTATCCTGTGAAAGTAAACACCAGTGCTACCGAAACTTCAAGCCTCTGGCTCGAGGTCCTATTTTCCACCGGGAACGTGAGGGAATAAAAAAATGAAGATTTGTAACTCAATGATGACATTTTGTGGTGTGCTTGTATTCTCTGAGCTGAATAGTTCAACTGTGAAACTTGCACTATCCTTCTAGACATTATTTTCAGCGCTCATTTTAGTATGAAGTGAATTTTCAAAACTTTCCCATGGATTACATAAATGACTCTCCCAGTTACTATGAATGTAGTGGATCGTTCACTGTACTTTCATGGCATTCAGTTAATTTCCATTATTAACCATTGTGTCGTTGACCATCGTATGCGACCTTCATGTCCTGTGGCTAGTTCTTTATTGATCGGTAAATTTGATCTTTGTCGACATTTCTGTTTAGTGGAGACTGATCCAACTGGCCAGGTTATAGGAATTCTATAGCATTCTTAGTATTTCTTTTGCCTAAGATTTGTACATTATTCTGGTTGAAAAGATATCTGTAGTCCTCCAGATATTTAAAAAAATTTTTTTTATTATATTATAGCTTGACTCCACACAGTGTTTTTGACACAAGTATGGAATTTTCAGCTTGTGATATCAGTAGCCCTTAAATCCGCAGACCGACCATTGATATCGGGTATGAGTCGGCCGGGGATCGAACCCCGTACCATGTGCATGGTCGGCGTGCGTCCTAACCGCTGTGCCATCGACACACATCATGTCTGTATTCTTTTAATGATATGGGGTTTTGAAACGGGTGTTTACTTTGGTGAGCATAGTGGGTTTTTTTAAACTTGATGCAGTTTGTATCCTAGATGATGGTTGGGTTATTTGGTCTACAGTGCGACTCAAGAATAAGAAAACAACTTCAGTCAAGATTATCGGGGAAATCCCCGAAATGTCACTTCACACTGCAATTTGAATACTAAGGACGTTAATGTCAAATTATTATTATTATTTCTTTGGGTTCCAAGTTGAATATAGGGTTTCAACAAACCATCTCCACTTTCTTCTACTTTCTTCTATCCATTTCACCTCGCTCCTTGATTGCCAATAATCTCACATCTCCCCCTCGCCAACACTTGATCTCCGCCATGTCACTCTCGCATCGACGATCACTCGTCGCCCCTAATTCATTAGGATTCTACTAGAGCGATGACCTGCATTGGGTGCTATATCATTTGACAGACTCCTCAACGTATGCCCGATCCATTTTTTTTGTTCTCCTACATATTTGCTGAGCAATCGGATCTTGATTCACTTATTGTCAGAGTTTCTTCCTGCTAATTCTTCCTGCCGTGCCATTTGATTATCAACATAGATTCAGCGAAAGCAGTTGTTGATGAAAGTCTGAAGTGGTCTATTGGAAACTTCTTTTTTCCTGGCACGTTCACTAACTTTCTGACCCATATATATGAACACTGACTGACTGAATTCACATCGGTGCTGAAAAAATGAAAAATATCGGTCCCTATGCTGAGGGAAGAAAAATTCCAAACCGATTTCAGATTGATAAAGGTTTATATTGCTTCCCAATTCTGACCGGTTCACATATACATCCGCTAGCTGTGGTTGAAACAATGCTTTCCAGCCACATAATTGAAGGAGGTAACCTTTTTCAAATCTCTCCCGTTGATGATCATTGGTGGTGGTTGTTGTTACTGTTGGTTGGTTAGTTGGTTGGTTATCTTCTTCGCCTCCGTCTTCTCTATGTTCACCTGGAGTCAGTTCTGTCTTCAGCCAGTTTGTTAGTTTTCGCCTGAAAGTCTTCGAGTTTGTGTGATATTAAACATAAACAGTCCACACACTGTGGTGAGAGCAGGCCGTGAGAAAATATGAGCAAGGCTGATTCGACAACCAATCACAGTAAAGTTAACGTGGCAAAATATGATTCGCAGATAGAGAACTCTATTTGTCGAGGAATCCCGAAACAACCAATCAGAAGCCTGCGTTTTTCTGCCTAACTTCTGATAAACAACCAATCAGATGACTGAGCTTGTCTACTTGCATAAGCTATAATAATGTATGTGAAATATGTATGAATACGTGTTGATTTTCATAATAAAACGATCTGTTGGCTGGCCCTTGTCTTCTGTTGTTACAACACGACGTGCAGATGTTCCAGAGTCTTCTTATTGATCAACGCGGTGTATTCCTGTCTCCTCACTTCCAACTCACAGTCTGATCCAGTCACCACCATAACTAGGAATATCATTGGCAGTGATAATAGGCAGCCAGCCTTGTATTACTCCTGTATTCACTTTAAAGGCAGGCATCGCTCAGTTGTGGATCATCTGACACTTGACATTGTCATATAGCTGCTGAATGAGGCTGATAAAGAATTGGAGCACGCCATAGTAGTGTTGAGGTAGTTTCCAAATTACTTCTTTGTAAACACTGGCTGTCGAAAGCCTTCTCGAAGTTGATGAAAGAAGTTGATGCTCAAAGTTACAATTTGGTCACCACATTATTTACCTTTCCTGAACCCATCTTGTTCCAGTGAGCTGGTGTAGGTCTGCATCCAGTGAATCTCTTATTCTCTCTATATAACATTGTCTCGAAGTACAATGAATGCTAGACAATTAAACTTTCCAACTGAAATACAACACTTACCTCTTTCTTCTTTGTTTGTCTATTTCTTAATTGCATTATTTTCTACCCCCACCCTCTATTAAATCTCTACACTCATGACGACTGTTGCTAACTCGATTTTCGTTTATTTTTAAGTGAATTCTACTCAGCTTATTAACTTACCTCTCATTCATTTTCAAGTGAATTCTACTCAGATTATTAACTTGACTCTCATTCATTTTTTCATTGAACCCTACCAATTAGATTACGTCACCCAACCTACTTTTGTAACTTTATTTTAGTTTCTAACCGATTAACGCCTTCAAAATTACGTAATTTGTTTGTCAAAAACTAACAATTGCATTAACACATCTTTGGAAATATTCGTTTTGTTGCCAAGACAAATTACTATAAATTTGCGATTTGTACAGCTTGAGAATGATATCGCCGAAAAGAGTAACTCTTTGCTGAACACTTTTTCTTTTCTACTACTAAAAATAACGCCAAAAAATCTCTACCTAACTTACCTGATATTCCAATAGATTAGCTAAATGTACTGGAGGTAACCATTCAATAATTATTGAATTCGAAGTTTTATGAACACATTTAAAATTTTGTACAGTAAATTTCTCTGGTTGATTCGATATATTATCTATAACACTGAAACGATAATTTTCTTCCTCTATTTCTTGTCTTTTCTTCACAGGATAAATCACTCCATCATTTTTATTAAAATTAATGTCAATCTCCGCCTCATTATTGCCCAAATTGGTGATATGTTGATATGGATGAATTTTTATAATGTCGGATAATTGCCCTTCATTTCCATTTGAATCAACTGAACTTAAGCGAATTAAATAACCTTCATTTGAAGGTAGATTATTCTGTTGGAAGGGTAGAAACAACAAAAAGAGAAGTTATTTAATAGTTTCCATTGTAGCATTAAGAACACAATATATTCAGTGAAGAGACTCTTTTCAACAACGAATTTATTATCAAGCTGTATAATCGTATAAATATGGTTTTTATATTGAGAAATTATATCCGGTGAGGGAATTAGGTCAAAGGTGTGAATACATGAAATAATAATAATAGTAGTATGAAATGCAATTAAAATAATTTGTGATAACAATCATAGTTTAATGTCAAGTGGCAAAATAATTAATGTCATATATAGAATAATACATAAATAAGGTGTATAGATTTTGGAAAGAGGCACATAGTTATAGGATTAGTGGGCGAATATAAAATGTTACATAACATGGTGTGAAATTTGATAAGATAGAATTCAGTATTGTAAGAATAAAAAATATAAAAACGAATAATTTTGGGTTTAAAATGTCAAGTGGGTCAAGTGGAAAAGATTCAGAGTGAGAATAGTAATAGTAATAATAATAATAATCGTCGTAATAAGGGAAAGGTACATAGAATAACTAAATAAACAAAATAAATAAAAATATTTCTATCCCTTTACGGCCAAGACAGAAGTAGGGGTTGTACATACTTCTTTTGTACACAAAGGTGTCTGGCTGGCTTAAAGTCATGAATCGCCAAGGCCTCAGTTGTCTTTAGAAGTCTGTAACGAAGAAAACGCGGGAAGTTAGCATGGATTCCATATATGGTCTTGAAATCATGGTCAGGGTTGACCAAGTGACAGAAATCGATCAGGTGTTCCAGAATAGAGCTTCACACACACTTCCTTTCTCCTTTGTAAAATCATGCTACTGGAATATGTTCTCGTATGCGTGAGTGGAAAGCGGCGTTCTCTGACTACGGCCAATGTACCTAGCCCCACAAGAAGAGCTGGTGAACTGGTAGACGCACATGGAGGCAGTCAGATAGGGGAGTTTATCTTTTACTGGGGTAGAGAAAAAATTTGCGGCTCGTGAACGTCATATGTAATTTAGCTGAGGAGAACGTCTTACTGACTGATTTAGCGAGACGATTTTTGAGCATATCTGAAGCTTGATCACCTTTGAATTCCAAGTCCATGAATAATGTTTTCTTTGGAACTGAGTCGGTGACCAGTTTAAACTGCTTATCTTTCATATTGCTGTCAATAAATCGGTTAGGGTAACCGTTTTCCTGGAAATAGGCACCCAACTGTAAAAATTAGCTGGTTGTCTGTTCAATGTACGTTTCCGGTGGGTAGATCTTTTGAGAGATTCGTCATTACATATGCTAAGACGCACATGAAGAAACGGAATACTTAGTTTGGATTCCTTTTCTATGGTGAATTGTAAAGAAGGATGGCGGTTGTTGAAAGCAAACAAGGCATCATCAAGAATTACGTTATTATCGCAGATGACGAAAGTATCGTCTACGTATCTTTTATAAATGTCAAAATGACCGATGGTTTGACTAAGTTGAGAATTTTCAAGCTTTGCCATGAAACAATCAGCCAACAAGGGACCCACTGGTGATCACAGGGCAATGCCATCTCTCCGTCTATAGATCTCATTATTGAAGGTGAACTGAACATTCAACGTGCATCTCAATAAAAGCTCTTTGGGGTGGATTGTCGGCCCTGGGTCCCCTGTTGGCTGATTATTTTATGGCAAAGCTGGACAATTCTCAACTTAGTCAAACCATCGGTCATTTTGACATTTATAAAAGATACGTAGACGACACTTTCGTCATCTGCGAAAATAACGTAATTCTTGATGTCTTGTTTGCTTTCAACAACTGCCTTCCTTCTTTACCAATGTTCATTAAACTGCAGTTCTTCGGTGACAACATCAGCGAAATAATAGCACAGCACCTGAAGAATGCAGTTAAAAGAGCGCATTGTGCAGGAGAGGTAAGTTGTCCCTTCACAATCACCCCTATTCTGCACTCGAGAAATAAGGATAAACAACTCAAATTTGCCTCTACTATGCATATCTACCAGTTTGACTACAGCTGCGGAGCCAGCTACCTTGGGCGTACAATTAGGCAGGTTCATCGTCGTATTTCCGAACATCATCCAACGTGGTTAAGCAAGGGACAAACAAGATCTATTCACAGCTCCATTTTAGCACACCTTGTTGATACTGAGCATGCGTCGGTGGCACAGTGGTTAGGACTCTCGCCGACCATCCATATGGTCCGAGGTTCGATCCCCTGCTGACGCACACCTGATATCTATGGTCGGCCTGCAAAATTTGGGCTACCGATAACCATGCTGAAAATTCCATACTTGTACCAAAAATACAGTGTGGAATCAAGCTCTAATCAAAAATAATAAAAAATAAAAATAAATAAGGTTGATGTGAATACTGCATTTAAAATTATTTATCGTATTCCTACTAATCTTAATTTTGCTTTACGAGTTCGTCTCCCACATACAGCTGAAGCAATAGGAATCCACCTGAAGAAGCCAAACCTCTGTGTATTCAGAAGAAATTTGTACAGCTACTTTCCTTACCTTGGCCATCATCGTTACATGAATGCATAAACCGGACTACTTCGCCCCCCTCCCCCTAGACCTTATCCAAATTATTTTATTTTTTTTAATTTATTTTGACCACTTCATCTTTAATTTACGTGGTATCCTTGTTAAATTAATTTATTCTAACCATTTCTACCTTTTAATTGTGTGCATTAATTTTCTTCGTTAATTATCACCCCATTGACATTTTGATATATTGACCAATTATTATATATATCCAAACCAAGTTCACTTTTAACGGTTTGAAAAAATTTGGGCATTGGGTATATGATATTCATTATAATAGAGGTTTTTGTATTTCCCAATGAATGAAAAAACAAAACGAGATTGTTTTTACTGACGTTTCGCTATTTAATGCTAATAGCTTTCTCAAAGTATTATTAAACCGGTATTTACAAAATCTCAGCATATATATAACAAAGAGTTAGGGGGTGAGAAAAATATAGACTTAGTTCAACTTAAAAGGACATATTGAAAGTCAAAATAACAGTGAAGATCGTTCAAACCAAATATCAAAGGTAATAGTATATCTGTTATTATATCAAAATAAAGTTTACTAACTTGATCATCGTTCGTTAGTCTGGGGTCATTTTTGGTTGTCAAGTTCGAGAATAGGTAAAGGTAACCAAACTAAGTGTAGAATGTGAAATACTTGATTATCGTTCGTCAGTATGAGGTCATTTTGGATGTCACGTTGGGGAATAGGTAAAGGTAACTAAACTAAGTGTAGGCTGTGAAATACTTGATCACCATTCGTCAGTCTGGGTCGTTTTTTGTTGTCAAGTTAGCGAACTGGTAAAGATAGTAAAACCAAGTGTAGATTGTTGGATTTTGTCAGTGTGTAGAATTACGAAAGAAGTGTGTGTTTACATAGTGAACTTGCTCACCACATTTGCGTTGATTTTGCTACTTCATGGAGGAGGGTGTTGTAGCCAGGTCAGATTCTCTTTTCGTCCATCATGCCTATTCAGGCAATTTGGATTCCACTTGATATGAAGTGCTTCTGATATTAGACGTTCTTTGTGGTTTCTGAAGTTTTTCTGGATTATTTCAATATTGTCAAAATCAATTTTGTGGCCTGATTCTATAGCATGTAGACCTATGGCTGATGATTTTTGAAGTTTTTCCAGTTCAACTGGATTTCTTGGTGGTCGAAAGGAAGGATGCTCTACGGTGTCCATTTCTTCTGATTTTGATTTCTTCCGATGTTTGTCTGATGTATATCGCATCACATTCCAAGCATTTTATTTTGTAGACACAATTAGATAGAGAATATTTAGGGATTTGGTCTTTTATATGGACAAGGTTGCTTTGAAGTGTGTCTGATGTTTTGAAGAAAACTCTAATGTAGAGCTGATTGAGTACTCTTCTGATATCGTCTGACATCTCTGCTGTATATGGAATGGCGACTGCTGATGTCCATGTTTTCGGAATGCGTTTTCGACCATACTTAATGTCAGTGTTGATTTTGTTGATGAAGTTGCTTGAGAGTTTCAGTAATGCTTGATATTTCTCCTTCCTTGTTTCTCATCCGTTATCAGGGAGTTTGCTCGTCTAAAAAGACTTGAAACAAGTGAAATCTTTGCGCTAACGGGGTGTGATGATTTGAAGTCTAAATATTTGTTGGAGTGGGTTTTCTTCCTGAAAATGGATATACTAAAATGTCCGTTTTCCTTTCTCTTAACTAGGCAGTTTAGAAATGGAAGTTCACCGATGTCTGATTCTGCTTCCGAAGTGAACTGGATTATTGTTAATAAACATATCAGTGCCACTACCTGATTGGTGAACTGTTGTGTATTGTAATAAAAATGCTATACAAAATATATTAGATCAGAGCCACAGTGAGATGAGGATCTAATTGAAAAGTAGATATTTGTTCGCTCAATCTTTTCGTTTTCTAAATGTTCAAATAGAAATTTTTTCTATTATGACTTATACACCGAATCGAAAATAACGCTACACTGAGACATAGAGAGAGAGAGACAAGGAGACGTTGTTGAATTAATTGACACGTCTGCAGTTGAAAACCTCTAACAGCAATTATCATTGAGTTATTATATTGTTCTTTTTACATTCCAAGTGGAATATAAGGCTTCAAGCTAGAGTATTGAAGTTACACGGTAGCAGTGGGGCTCCTCATTTTTGATTGAACACTAGTCAGTGACTACTGTAGCCTGTATGTCTAGTCCTCTGTTTAGTGCAGACTTTAGTTTTATGGTAGGTGCTTACTGTCGACGAGTTTCAAACTAGGCTGACGAAACAGCTGTCTGACACTACTTCAGTGCTGATTTTCAATGGTTCTCTAACTGATGTAAATTCATGGTTTTAATAGTCCAAACCGGTCACAATGCGGGCCAGCATTGAAGAATCTTTCTCAATCATCTTCTATCCGATAACAGATTAATTGCCAAAAACATCCAGATACCGCATATTACAGACAGCAGAGGCGACCATCATGATTCGCGTGAAACAACCAGCGTTTGTATGCAAAAGAAGTAAGTACATCTAGCCACTAACACTGCCCTGGTCGGCCTTAAGTGGAGACTATAAATTCATGAATTTGTATTATTGGTTTTCCTAATTTGTCTGTCTGATATTCAGTGTGTACTGTAATGTTGATGGTATCGAACTGTAATCTACTGATATTATTCATTCATTCATTCTATGTTATTTAAACAATCTTGATCCCGTTAATAATACTAATTCATTCACCATTATGGATGGATATAACTGTAGAACCTGATGAAGAGCAGGTCATCGAAAAGAATATCTTTTGCTCAGTAAGCATCATTTGGAAAAAATATATATATTTATATTAACATATACCAATAGGTGCCTCGCCATCACGATGCACATTCAATTGTTGATATTAGATAGCTTGAAGCAATCGGTCACAGGAAGCCTTGAACTCCAACTTGGTTTCATTCCAGTTGGCACTCACCAGTTAGTCAGCAAGGGATATCCACGACCGCCTTGAAGAAACTGAAGTCCCGCGTCACTTAATGTGCGCTGCAGTCAGTCAGGGCCGCTACCACTGAACTATTTTGGCTCGCGATCGATCTACTGTAGGACTGACTGTATTGCATACTTTGACTGAACACTAGCCAGTAACTATTATAGTGTGTCTAGTCCTTTGCTTGATACAGACTGATTTATGTCAGTCAAATTTAGGCGATGGGGTTGCTAGCCCCATGCTCAACCTTTTCTGTTTACTAATCTTATTATTGACTTAGTGCGGTAAAGAAGTGCGTTCAGTGACAAGGGATCGAACCACAGACCATATACATGGTTGGCGGTTGAGTGAAAACCGTAGCATTTGACATATATAGCCATTCGATAAAGTTCAATGAATAAGCGGCTATCGTCTCTAGGCCAACTTATTTCGAAATGAAGAAATACATGCTGGAGCATTCATTTCATGTAATACCAGAGGATATATACTAAGTAGACAGTTTTTCTTCTTACTGCAGTCATCCAATAATTTTCCTACAATCCAATGCCTATTTTACGCTATTATAATCATTCGGAAAACAAGCTCTCAGGATATCAGGGAATTATATATATTGGATGGAGAATTTAATCATGAGATGACATCAGTTACAGAACCATTGGAAAACCTGGGAGTACAGGATAGCTGTTTCGTACTAGTTTGGGACTCTTGTGCAGTATGCTGATAATGAGGCAGTGACAAATCGAAGAAGACATTGCGAAATGGTTGCACTATGTCGTGAATTGGCAGAAATTAGAATTCATGGAATGGACATTGGATCGGTTCCACAGTGGCTAGGTTGTCTACAAGCTAGCTCGTCTTGTAACCAGAGAGTCCTGGTTTCGAACCCCGGTGGGTGATACTTCTGAAGAGTACCAAACTGGGACGAAACAGCCGCCAAGTACTTCCAGGTTTTCCAGTAGTTCTCTAACTGATGTCAGCTCATGATGGAATCCTCCACCCAATCAAACGAAATCTCTACAAAACCAATACTTGGAAATAATATATATATATATATATATATATATATATATATACGTATATATTAATAATAAACCCTCCAGTAAATGATCACCACCCCAATATTTCGATGTTCCCTTAGATGCAACCTTCAACACAAACAGTTTATGGCGCTTTCAATTTCATGTCAGAAGGGAAACGGGAGATACACATTGTTTCACTTGAGTAGATTAAAATGAATTTGTTGTTCTCTCTGGGCTGGTTGATAGTTTAATTGTGAAGCTTTCATCGGCCCCTCCCTTTCTAGACAACATTGCCTCAGCGCAGGCTCTAGTATAAAATTCTCCACGAACGTTGAATTAGTTATATCTGCCTGCTGACGACAATTGTCATGACTAATTGTTGATTTACGCCCCTATTGATCACTCTTATTGACTTGCAATGTGATTTACTCTTTATTAGCTGGTAAGTTTGGTCCATATTAATGTTTTTGTTATGTGATTGCCAGGCTTCTTGAAACTCCCTGACCACATTACTGTCTGGTGTTTCCTGTATTTAAAATTTCTACATTATCTTAATCAAATCGGTCTGCATAATTCTCCACATGCATTGATATGAACGAATATACACTTCATGTCTTTTTACAGCTAATTTGAGTTCTACGATTCGGGATTCGAAGGGGACGCTCACTTTTACCTACATGTTTACTGCAATTTATGCATACAATTTATTTTGTAAATGGTATTAATAATTTTATCTTCTTTCTCTGTTGTATGAGTCTTTTGGTTGGCATATTATCGGACGAAGTGATTGCGATGGCTGACTGACTGGCTTGTGTGCTATTTCAAACGGTCTTAATATTCTAGCCGTTGGCTATTTCAGAGATATTTTTTTATATCTATAGTAGGATGAATTTCCTTGTGTTCTTTGATGCTAGCTTATTGTTGGTGTCAAGATTCGAGTTTAAACACTTTTTGATGAAATTGCGAAGGAGATATGCGTTGTTTATGAAGACGATTAGTGGGCATTTTTCCTCTAATATTTTTTTTTTATTTTTTATTTACAGCTTGATTCCACACTGTATTTTTGGTACAAGTATGGAATTTTCAGCATGGATATCGGTAGCCCAAATTTTGCAGGCCGACCATAGATATCAGGTGTGCGTCGGTGCGGGCTCGAACCCCTGACCATGTACATGGTCGGCGAGAGTCCTAACCACTGTGCCACCGACGCACATATTCTCTTCAACGCTGGAGTGGTGCTAGAGTGTTGTGTTTGAACTCTCCAAGACAATGTCTGCACTCAGTTTCTTTTGTGAGTAATTGTGTTATTACTAGTATAGTTGAAAATTTGGTCTGTGTGTGCTGATTTTCTATATACCTGTGTTTCTAAATTTCCTGTGTTAGTTCTCTTGATTAAGACATGTAGGAATAGAATTTCGTTGTCTAATTCTTCTTCTCTCGTGGTGAATTTAATGTCTTTAAATATGTTGTTCAGTATATTATGAGTATATTCCAAATTACACTTCTTCTAACTATTACAAATGTATCACCAACATAACCTACCCAGATTTTTGGTTTAATTATGCATAGGAATGACTATTAATTCTAATCTATTTTTTGATGTGGTTGTGTTCTCTGAGCTGGATAGTTAATACTTGCGAAGCTTTCATCACCCTACTAGGCAACATCCTCACTTCACCGCATACTTCAATTTGAAGTTTAAGTGAGCTTCTAGATTTCTCCACGAGTTTATTAGTTATCTCTCCTGGTGGGTGACCTTCAATGTGACTTTTTGATTGCTTTTGTGTGTTTTCATACCCTCTAGGCTACTTTTATTGGAAGCGATTGTTTCTTTGACTTGAACTTTGACCCTTTGTGTGTGAGGTCTCCTTCTTATCGATTGGTAAATTTTGTCTATCTCGATGTGTCTATTGATTGACGATTGACTGGAATACCAGGCAGCCTTCTAAACATCCTCTAGCATTCTTGGCGTTTCCTCTGTCTAATATTTTAACGTTGTCCCAGTCGAATTGATGTCCGTGGTTGTCTGTGTGTATGCAGTGAGACTGCATGCGGAAGTGGATATCATGTCTTTTGACGGCCAGCTTATGTTCGTGGGACAAGATAGATTGGCTTGGGGGAAAAATGAGACAACGTTGAAGTATTAGACAGAGGAAACGCCAAGAATGCTAGAGAATTTTTAGAAGGCTACCTGGCATTCCGGTGAGTCATCAATCAATGGATATATCGACATAGACAAAATTTACCAGTCGATAAGCAGGAAATCTGACACACACAAAGGGTCAAAGTTCAAGTCAAGGAAACTATTACAGTTCCAATACAAGTAGCCTAGAGGTTGTGTAAAACACACAAAAGCAACCAAAGAGTCACGTTAAAGGTCACCCACCAGGAGAGATAACTAATAAACTCGTGGAGAAATCTAAAAGCTCACTTCAACTTCAAATTGAAGTATGCGGCGAAGTGAGGATGTTGCCTAGTGTTGGGGTGATGAAAGCTTCGCAAGTATTAACTATCCATATCAGAGAACACAGCGACATCAAAATCATCCACCTAAGCCACAAATCTCCTCCATCATATACAATTCTAATCTTTACATAACGGCTTCAACTATTAATCCTGATGTGAGCGGTGATCTCGTTGGTGTTCCTTATAACTGTTCATATATTCGATTAGTGTGAAAGTAGGTGACAAATTGTTTATTCAATAAACAAACTTACCAAATCTTCAGATGTTTTCATTATTTCTTTTACAAAGTATTTTTGCCATAAATTAGGATTATTTTGAGTTGCATAATGAATAATTATATAAGCTACATTCTGCTTGTCCTCCGGTAGTGTCCATTCAATTGTTAAAATATACGGAGACTTCCAATATCCTTGTACATATGAAGGCGGTGATGGACCTAAGAATAATGCAAAAGAAATCACAGCGTGTTTTGATACAGCATTTTTTGTTGTAAGATTGAATATAGTGTGATAAATGATTTTAACGAGTGGTAAAGTTTATGCATTGCTTACAACATTCTAGAAACAAACTACTAACGATTACATGTGCAAATGTAATCTCACGATTCATATGATGAATTGTCATCAATATTTGACAGAATAGTTTTAAAATAATTGGGCGCCGAGTGAGAAGTAGACATTTGTAAATTATTTTAGAATTATTCTGTCAAATCTTCACGACAGTTCATAAGAATTATTCTGCAGTCGAATTAAATTAACAAAGAATTTTATATGTAATTGGCACAATCATCGTGTTTTCACTCTCCGTTGTGTGCAACAGAATGCATATATCCTAAATCCGTAGCTGACGAGTCACCTGTAAACTCCTGTAGGTCGAATAAATCAGCTCAATCTTCAAAAAGAAGACAAAGCAATAAGTTTGACAGGGTGCTTCAGTTAAACTCTAATCGTAAACACCATAATTTTGAAAATACGTCTAATCATGTAATTCTAGATACTAACAGTTTGAACAGACATGAAGGTGTGATGTTAGCTGATGCATAGCAAATCCTGATTGACAAGTGAAAAATGAATATGTATCACTAATTTATTAAAAATACGTTTTCAAAATTCCCGACTGTCTATATCTTCTTGTAGAGACGTTAACAAATGTTTTACAACTGTTCACCCACACACATACATACACACACCATTATATACCGCATATACACATATATACTCTTAATATTAAGTTATCTGCGACCCTGAACTTTTAGTTGAGTGTAATCACTAAAATTCTGATGAGAAGTACATTCTGTTTAAAGTGTTTAACAAAATTAGACCAACCAATATTTGTAAGTCCGAGGTCAAATTTCGACCACAGCTCATACATGTTGATACCTGTTTCATGACGCATAAGACTGGACAAAGTTATTAAAAACAAGAGAATTCCTTTTTCCTATATAAACCTCTGTTATGTTAATTTCCATTAATTTCCCTGAAGAAGATCGGACCAGATTGAGGAACACAGGAAACATTGGAATTACTGATTTCAATGTCGCTGAGATTTTACAAATATAATTTTTATAATCCCACGAGTAATTAAATCTTCATCAAAAGTTGATTGGTCCACTGTTAACTAATAAAGATATTTTCAGTTGACAGATTGGCAAATTCAAACTGTTTTTAAGGAGTTAAGTTTGTACGGAAAATTCATTAAAACTAAGTACAGTAAGAATTGTACATTTATAGTCCTCTTTCCAATTTGTTTTGACGTGTCCTGTGAACTGTAGCTGAAACAAAACTGAATTCATAAATATAAAACAGAATGGAATTTATTGTTTTGCCTTTTCTGTAACCTCCGTCGCCAAACATCGCAACTGTTCCTAAGAAAACTCTCTTCATGAACCTGGAATTCACTGGTGACATCGCAGTGGAAATTCTCTGAAACCACCTTTCCAAATGTCTGAAGAAGACATTTCAAGCAACCACCTTACGCATCACATTCTCCAATAGCTAATTTATCCAGCCTAACGTTAAGGACTACATATCGCTCTATGCCACCTCCATGTGTATTTATCAGTTTACTTTTTCATGTGGGGTAAGGTATATCGGCAGTACACAACGTCAATTCCACAAGCGTATTCTAGAACAGTGTTCAACTTGGCTAGCCAGCCAGAGGAGACAAAAAACACCAGTAACCCTAATTTCGAACACCTTGTCATCGATGGACATCGAGCACCCCCACATGAATGCTTCGCAGTGCTACACACAGTCCCTCAATATCGTACGAAAGAACTTCGAATACCCTATCTGTACATAGCGGAATCATTCGCCATTATTATTTATTATTATATCCTTTAATTCCTAGAGGAACATAGGGCTTCAGCCACGCGTCTCCATTGCCTTCGGTTTTCTGCCAACTTTTTCACCCCACTCCAAGTCTGCCCACATGCTTTCATCTCTTCTTCAAATGACCTTCTCTAAGTTACCCTTGCACTGACGACCAACTCGCCGCTTCCCTTTCGGGTTCCACTCGAGCAATGGCTTGTCTAGTGATGTCACTTAATGGTTTCCTCAGCGTATGGCCAATCCACCTCCATTTCTTTCTGCCTATTTGTTTTGCACAATCGGTTCCTATTTGGTTCGCTCTCAGAGATCCCTGTTGCTGATCTTGTCTCGCCGGCCATCTTTTCTTGAGTATTGGGCGAAGGCAACTGTTAATGAAGGTCTGAAGTTTGTTTGAGATGCTCTTTATGACGCGCAATGCAAGTCTCTGATCCGTATAGTAGCACTGACTGACTTCACATTGGATTTGAACATCCGGATCTTATTTTCATTTTCATGCTGATTGCTGGTGACCTCCACTCAGATTTAAGGGCAATGAAAGCTTGTCTTGCTTTTCCGATTCTTCTTTTGATATCCTCGTCAGTTCCGTCCGCCTGTAGTTGAAACAATGTTTCCCAGGTAGATAAAGGAGGACGCTATAGTAACTGATAAACAATTTATTTTTTAGAATTAAAGAAAGTTTTATTAAATCTGAATAACCTGAACATCAGTGACATGCACAACAATATGAACTGTAATCTATAATTACAAAGCGTTGTGTTAGTCTTTTAATGACTACACTTATTCCCATGTAACATTAGAGATATTCAATTACTGTCTAACACTGATATCATGATGTGATGTGATGTGATATGATGGAATTGAAATTTTATTATGTCTCAAAATGTGTTATCATACTTCACAAATGTCAGAGGAGAAGCGAGGTAAAACAACGCAGGACTAAGCGCATTACAATGCCTGTTGATTATATTTGACTGAATACAATTCAAAGCCGTCCTTTCTCCACCACTTTCATCACAAATAGTATTAAAATTGTGCATATTTAAATATCTTCTGTTTTTAAATGCACAAATGGTAATTGGAAATAAGTAAGAATTTATAATACTCGAGGTGTGATTCATGTGTCCAGAGAAAATAGTTATTAGAATTTTATACTGTCCGATATATAGACCAGAAGACTTATGATAAGATATTTACACTGACTGTCAAAATGCATATAAATATACATATAATATATAATGAATTTAAAATATGTAAAAAAAGAATTTTTAATTATTTATTATCTAGTAAATCGAAGAAATATTATTGAAAGCGATTTCCCACCTAGTCACCTGGTTGATTAAGGATAAGAAGTGGTGATTATCACCGCCTGTCATTTGGAAGGCCTAGGTTAGATTCCCAGTCGAGGAGCTGGCTTGTATGCGTTGGTGGCACAGCAGTTAGGGCACTCACCGATCCTATACATGATCCGGGATTCGTTCCTCTGCCGATGCACACCTGATATCAATGGTTGGCTTACAAAATTTGGGCTACCGATATCACACTGCTGAAAATTCCATACTTGTACTAAAACAGGGTGTGGAGTCAAGCTATGATCAGAAAAAACGAAAGTGAATCTGATCAATTTCAGATTTGTTCTTACTTGCCTGACTGTCTCAGATAGTCATGTTTATAACTGCTGAACTGAAAAACTAGTACGGCCTAGATATATGTATTCTTTAACCAATGTCGAATTGTGGTGAAATCCTGTAACCAATCATCTCTTTGCAGACGCTTAACCAGGGCGATAAAGAAAGCTTTCTATTCCGTACGTCTGTCTCTATCCTTCAGCAGCCGCTAAATGTTCACCCAGTAGCTCAAAGGTGTCTTACACTAACCTTAGCGTTCCTTCATGCATATAGCATTTCACTTGCTACTGAGGTTCAAGTTATATTGGGGGCAAGATTAGGCAGTTTCGTCTACAGGTTCGATAACATTTACCAGCTTGGTGCAGCAGAGTGGAAATTAAAGGCATAAAATGCTTGATTCTGTCACACACGGTTGGTACTGGACATCACATTGATGCCAACTCAGTATTCAGGGTTGTATACCGAATTCCTAAGTCGTTATCACGTACAGTTCACTTACGTCCTCTACACATATCTGAATCTGTTGCAATAAGGTCGGCTAAACCGGAACATATTCAGTCACTGTTCCTACCGTTGATGATTCTTGCAAAGAGCGCTTCTTCCTCTTAACACTCTCGGTTATTCTTTCTTTGCTTATTATTACAATTATTACGTTTTGTTATAATTAATACCCATCATCCAAACATTCTGTCATAACTATCGAATTTTCCATTTATACCATGTGGACTTATTATTATTAGTGATATTATCTCTTTTTTCAATATATGCCTCCACCTGTTTCATTTCACATATTCGTTATTTCATACCACTTTGTACTAGCCACTGACTTACCTAACACCTTCTATAACCTTGAACTGACTTGTCAGTTTTCCTACCCAAAACTCTACAAATCTATTATGATTAATCACCACTATTGTCTCCCGTTTTACAATATTTTGTTAATCGATTTCAGCCTAGCACGATATTTGTCACACAAATATGACTATTTATTTTGACACCCAATAACTAATCTGTTATTCTACGTTAAAATATGTATCCGCCGCATATCTGGCTCTCGTTAGTTTAGCGACAGCAAATATATTCTATTTTATAATTGTAAGAACCTGAAGAGGAGAAGGATGCATTGAAAAGAATATTCTTCATTCAGACTTTTAATTCATGATATGGGAATATTTCACATTATTAAATCTGAACATCAATCTTAGGCTCACTAGCGGCGTTTGGCCTAATTCAGGTAGGTAGTTGCCTGGGTTCTAATGAGAAGTCATAACCGGCGGGATACAGCCAGTCGGGTGTGGGGACGAATACTCTCTGGAAATGACATTCGCTTGTGCCAGTCGCTCTATACCGTGTGTGATTGGCCAGAAGTTGGAAATCATGCACTGGCCATTGGATTGGCTGGTCCCAGTGGCTCAATGGTCGTGGGTTCGAAGCCCAGTGGTAGGGTGGATGTATACTTCTGAAGAGTCTCAGATTAGGGGGAAACAAAACTGTTCGGTACTCCCCAATGGTTCTCTAACCAATCAAATGAAATCCTTGCAAAGCAACATTTGAATTCGAACTAAAATATTAAAAAAAATAAAATAAAATACCTTTTTGATGAATAAGAAATTGAACACGATCACTCCATGGACCTGGACCTGCTTTAGTCCAAGCACGTACCAGACAGGCGTGTGTACCTGCAGGTAAATTAGACAAGTTTAATGTTTGTTCAGTGAGTGTTTTCAATTCATCATGATTCTCTTCTGAACCGACAATATAACATCGAACTTGATATTTTGTAATAATACCATTTTGATATAATAATCTTGGAGGTTCCCAAGCCAACTTTACTGAGGTTTCGTCTCCGCCAACTACACGAAAGTTACTTGGTGCATCCGATGGAGCTAAATAAAGTGGGGGTAAAATATTAAAGGAATATGTCCAGTTAATGAATAATTTAATTTGAATAAAACAAGAACAACAGCAACAATGGTTTGTGTTGAATAAATACGGTACCACCACTGCTTATTTCGGTGGCTTCTCATCGGCTCCTTACAGCTCGAAGACATTATTAAGTATATTTGCAGAAACTATTTTAACGTACTTACTCACACAGAGTTCATTTCTAAGCAAAATGTCCGTATATGCATACAATAATAATATATATATATATATAATATTAATGAACACTTTACTCCGAACAATAATGATCATACATAATGGAAACTTTCGGCATTACTTAACCAGACGAAAGAGCAAATAAAAAAACATCCAGTTACCACGTTGGCGATGGAAGACTCATAACCGCTTCATTCTGAAGACATAAATCGGGTTTCAGGCTTTTGATAGAGACTGCTCCAACAAACTTGAGGAGAACTGCATTATAGATAAGATCTTATTTTGATAAAGTTTCACATAGTGTTATACTACTGTAATATTTACTGGTGACAACGTTAAGAGCACAATTAATTACTGCAGCTCATAATCTTATTCAGTCACTCACACAACTTTTTCCTTCATTTAAATACACGCGCATAAAAACTGATAATTAGACAATTAGAATAAAATCAATATAAGATAGAGTACATTCCGAAATTATATTAATGTTTTCAATCAAATACAATCAGATGGGAAATAAGGCGTGTTTTTATGGTCCAAATAAGTAACCTGTTAGAATGTTATAATGTGAATTAAATTTAATACATTTTAAGATTATTTATCATCCTCTGATTCGAGTGGTAATAATACCTGTCATATATCTGGTATTTGCGTTGAGTCACTTCTATTGCGCATGTGTTGGGTGTAGACCACTCTATTAACCAGGATTCAGCAATCAACTTCTCTCGCTCTCCACCTACTGATATTACTTTTTTGGACTCTGTTCCACCCTACTGTGTGATTGTGTGTTAATGCATACAGTGCGATTGCTGAACTTCTCTCTAAATTACTCATCAGTCTTCGCATTGTCAGTCATTCTAACCTTAGCCACTAAATTCTTATGTTCTGACAATCTGACTACCCCCCGTGATCTACTAGTTTGGCATATGAAGCTGACCAAACTCACTGTTATTGCAAGGTGTTTTGTAAATTATTTATATTTTGTTTAATTGGGTCAGCCTGTGGGGTCCTTTAACCTACAGAGCTTGTCCTATGTGAGTGAATTCGTAGGTTTGAATGTCACCCTAATTCCTGCTTTATTGAGCATTCTACGTAGGCACTCAGATATTCAAATGCCTAATCAATTCCACTCATGTATATAAATGAAGTAAATGAAATTGTGTGAGTGACTTGATATGATTATGAGCTGCAGTAATAAATTGTGTTCGAAACGTGGTCATCAGTTAATATTACTGTATAACACTGTGATTTATCAAAATAATATCTTATCTATAAGGAATTTATACTCCACCATAGTGTGCAAGTTTTATAGTTATATGAAACTTGAGGAGAATTGAACTCGTTTGAATGGTCGTGTGTGACGTCCACCTCATGACCCGTATCGGGGACATGGCTGACGATTCCACTATTATAAGAGTTTGTTGCTATGAGACGTAGGCTTTTCGGTACATGTTCAGAAAATTGGAGGTGTGCCCTTCTTCCTGTTTTCCGAATGTAATTGCTCCCGTAGATACACGTAGTTTTGTATACGCAGTTGGAGTTATTATGAGAAGAATATGTGTCAACCTTTGATTGATTCCACCAAGGAGGAAGTTGTGAATGAATGTAAGTTTCAAAACGATGATGAAAGTAGGTCTTTTTCAAGAAATTAGATCTACATAATGTAACAGTGGGGGAAATTTTAATGAAACCATTTGCATCACTTTTAACGGGTCAGCATACTTTCAACCACACACACCCCACGAATAATTACGTCAACACCACAGTTGGAAAGGCAAGGCAGGAGGTATTCATCAACCTGAAATTAGTTTACAAATCGCCTGCATTCTTCATAAACGACAAAATTGAAATTTTCAACACTAATGATTAAATCACTTCTTCTGTAGGCTTCATAGACTTGGTGTCTCATCAAAGGCTGTGTCGAACAGGTTCCAGCCAAGGAAATACTAATATAACAACATGTGTGCGTCGATAGCACAGAGGTAGGATGGCTGCTAACGACGTCATATGTGATTCGGCCACTGGACTCACTCATGTACATCACTGGGCCAGTAATAAGAAAGAAGGTTAGACATGAGGCTAACAACCCCATCCCGTAAAACTTATCACCACTGCTACCATAAACTTCAAGCCTCTAACTTGAAGCTTTATGTTCCACCAGGAACACTCCTAAATAGTCGAAGAATTTGAGGATATATATATAGGTAAGAAACCGTCAGCTATTAATGTAGATTTTCAAGTAGACAGGTGAAACATGAATTACTCATCAATGATTTCATCTCTTGGTCACAAAACAAAAACATCGTCACATTTTATTCCCAAGTTTCAAAGTCACATAAGTGTACAAAAAGGAGGTTGTGTTTCTATCTCTACACAATTTTTAGAAAGTGTATTCACTATGCACTATTTGTCTATTTGAAATATATCCAAAAGCAGTCCAATGTAATGTCCTACATTTCACAAAAATTAAATCAAACATTCATTTATATATATATATGTACATATATTCGAGACAGCAGACACATCAGTGTACAAACACTTAGCGAAGTCTTACTTAAATTGAGATGCAATCATAGTATTATCATAAGTTATTTTCCATGAATATTTCAACTTGTTCGCATTGTAAAAATACCACCAAATAATAGGATGAATGCAGATATTTGATTCTGCAAAAGGTATTGTGTTGTTAAGACATCGTTTTAAAGATAAACTTATCAGAAGATGGGTCAAAAACCTTAAACAAAGATTATAGATCAAAGGTCTCTGTGTTAAAAAAAATTCGGAATATATCTCTCTCTAGCTTCTTGATACATATAAACTCACTCACCAGTAAAGGGAATACAATTCACGTTTGAATCGGAAAATGAGCAAGAAGAATTAGCTATGAAGATAAAGTGTAAAATAAAAACGAATGGAAGCAGGTGAATTAAACCCTAGCGTTTATAAAAAGCCTTTAATTCATCTCATCTGTTAACTGTTGAGGCAGACAAACTACAAGAGTAGACCTAAATGATGAAATAAAACAGGTAGAAGAAGCGCTGGTATCAAATAACTATCCAATAAAATTCATTGGGAAGATCAAAAAAGGCCAAAAGAAAAAGAAAAATAATTGTGAAAATAACTAATGATAACATAAATAAGAGAGAATATAAGGCATCTACTGTGATACCATATAAGGAGGGGACATCTGAAACCCTCCCTACGTAGGATTCCTAATAAAGCATGAATTAGTGTGGCATTCAAGTCTACAAAATCAATCAGGTAGGACAAGCTGTGCTAGCTGAAGGACCCCGTAGCTTGAATGATTCAACCGGCAGAAACAGATGAGTAATTGAAAAAACAAACTCAGCAACCACGCTGCATGGATTATCACACAACCATACAATAGGGTGGGTGAGAAAGAGTCCAAATTCAAAAAAGTAATATAAGTAGGTGGGGAGCGAGAGAGGTTGACTACTGAATCCTGACTGGTTCATCGAGTGGTCTACACCCAACACATGCAACAGAAATGACTCATCACCGGAGGTATAGGAGATACTACTACCAATCAAATCAAGCGATGAGCAATAATGGAATTATATAAACAAAGTTGGAAAGTTGTGTGAGAGTAGTGCCTTGATATGATTATGACGTTTGGTTGTCAAGTTTTCACTGTCATTCTAGACAGTATCAAGGAATCCTCAGTTCTCACGTCAACGAAATAATTAACGACAATACAAGCAGAAAAAGAAGGTGATAAAATCTCCCGGAACAACGATGGTCAAGTCACAAAGAAAGATGGCTAATAACTCAAAGAGAATTCGAAAAGTTCACGTCCAATTGAAATTTACCTCGAAGATGTCGCCTAGAACGGCAGAGAAAGCTCCGCAGTTACGTTATTTAGCTGAGAAAGCGGTGAAGAGCACAACTACTACATGCATGCCATTAGTTAATCTCCAGAGACTGAATAACTAACTATTCCATTATGGGTAAAATTTTATTTTACTAAAGTTACAAAGTGTTATCCAGTAATATTTACTGATAACCACGTTTACAGCACAATTCATTCGCCACACATAATCATATCATCAGGGTAATCACACAACTTTCATATTTCCTTGATTAAACATCTGAATAAAATCAATATAAGACATGCGTGAAACAGAAAGCTAAAGTACATTCGGTAGCAGTATTACTGTTGCCAATAAAATGCAATAGGATGGGAAATATGACGAGTTTTGTTAATTAATAAGATGGGTAATAGTGAAATAAATAACTTGTTAGAGTGTCATAACGTGAATTGAAAAACACACTTTAAGATTATTTATCGTCCTCCTCTGATTTGACTGGTGGTGATAATACCTTATCTTTATTTTTTTATATTTTTGATTACAGCTTGATTTCACACTGTATTTTCGGTACAAGTATGGAATTTTCAGCATGTGACATCGGTAGCCCAAAATTTTCAGGTCAAAGTTTCAGTCAACGAAAGAGAAGATGAGGAACCATTCATACATCATCTTTTTATGACTACAACCAGATCTGTCATGCCAGAGTATTGTTGACTAGATGATATTTTGAACATAATTTAGTGTTCGGTGGCACAGTGATTAGGATGCTCATCGACCATGTACATGGTCCGGGGTTCGATCCTCGAATGACGTACAACTGATATCTGGAGTTGGACTGCTAAATTCGGGCTACTGATATCAAATGCTGAAATTTCCATAGCTGTATCGAAATATTGTGTGAAATCAAGCTATTACAAAAAAAATAGTTTCAATTGCGTAGCTTCGAGAAGGAAAAGTCAGACCATTTAATCGTTGGTCGAGTACCTGTCACTAGTCAGATGTTATTTGATAAATACAACTCTTCCTTCAGTTTTAACCACATAAAGAAGGAGACAGAGGCTTCCTGATGGGGCTCTTCAGAATGATAAGAACCAATGCCTGGAGACAATCGGTGATATAAGTAAGTAAAAAATGGTTCTCAATGGCACGGATGCATTCACTCTGTGACTTCATGTGTTTATTGAGCCCTATTGGTTTTCCGTGTTCATGGTCTTTTTCCTATGTTGAAACAAGCCAGTCAGTCAGATTTCTCGTTTACATGTACATGAGATTAGTATTTTTTTAGTAGGTGATTTCACTGGAGAACCAATTTTGACCTCAATCATACTTCTGTGCAATAAGGATAATGGGTTGATAACATCCACGTGTGTGTGTGTGTTGGTGGCACAGTGGTTAGGACTCTCGCCAACAATGCACATGATCCGAGGTTCGATCCACTGCCAACGCACACTTGATATCTATGGTCGGTTTGCGAAATTTGGGCTACCGATATCCATGCTGAAAATTCCATACTAGTAGTAAAAATACAGTGTGGAATCAAGCTGTAATCAAAAATCAAAAATCAAATTAAAAAAACGTCAGGTGTGCGTCGGCAGAGGATCGAACCTCGGACAATGTGCATGATCGGCGAGAGCCCTAACCACTGTGCCCCCGACGCGTTGAGTCACTTCTATTGCATGTGCTGGGTGTAGACTCGATGAAACAGGCAGGATCCAGAGGTCAATCTCTCTCGCTCGTCACCTACCCATATAACATTTTATAATTTGGACTCTTTCCCATCGTATTTTGTGGTTGTGTGTTAGTGCATTCAGTGCGACCGCTTAGTTATCTTTTCTAAATTACTTTGATCTTCAGGGTCAACTATCTCAACCTTAGCTAAATTTTTGTCCTGACAATCTGAATTCCCTCGATCTAATGGTTCTACCTATGTAGTTGACTTGATTCACAGTCACTGCAAAGTATTTTGTATATCATATTATTTTTTCTAATTGGTTTCATTGGGATCTTTTGTCTAAAGAGCTTGTCTCTGAAACTAATGATGATAACATAAATAAGGAAGGATATAGGACATCTACTGTTATACCATATAAGGAGGAGCTATCTGAGACCCTCCCTACGTAGGATTCTTAATAAAGCAGGAATTAGGGTGGTGTTTAAAAGTACAAACTCACTCAGGTAGGACAAGCCCAGTAGGCTAAGGGACCCCGTAGGTTGACGCAATTAGATAAAATAAAATAATTTACAAAATACTTTATAATGACTGTCAGTGAGGTCAACTACATAGGTCAAACCAGTAGTAGAAAGGATTTAGTGAGATTGTCAGAACATAAGAATTTAGCTACAATTAGAATGATTGACCCCACGAAGAACGATAATTAATTTTTTAAAAAAACTCAGTAATAGCATTGGATGTATTAACACACAACCACACAAAAAGGTAGGACAGAGTTAAAATTCTACAGAATACTATAGATAGGTGGAGAAAGAGGGAGATTGCTTGACTACTGAATCCTGGTTCATCGAGTCTACTCCCAACACATGCAACAGAAATGACTCATCTCCAATATTAGGGATATAGAAGAAATCACTATCAATCACATCAAGCGATGAGAAATAATAGAATTATATAAACGACGTTGGAAATTTGTGTGAGAGTAGTGCCTTGATATGATTATGAGCCGCAATAAATAACGCTCGAAACGTGGTCATCAGTAAGTATAACAAACACTGTATAACAAACACTACACTGTGTGAGACTTTATCAAAATAAATTTTATGCACAGTAGAATTATATATTCGACCACCTCAGTGCACAAGTTGTATTCTTAAATCTAACTTTTAATTACTATTGTTTATAATACAGACACACCTCATCCTCTAGCAGTCTGTGCCTCAAAGTCACCTACCTGAACTTGATTTTGCCACAAATTACTACATGGAATGTCACATGCAGTAGTAAATATCACTAGAATTACCTGGAATTATCGTCATATTTAGGCGGACAGATTACTAGCATTAAAGCGAAACTTGAGTGAATCAAGTTAGCTAACCGTTTGCCAAATATGCTTCCACAAGTTATTATGATTACGTAATGCAATGGGATAAATGTTATATAAATATATAAATTTATATAACATAATGCATTCCATTCAGATCGTCTTGGCGTCTATTCTTGCACTCTAACCAAACACTTACACACAATATTGTGAAATCGCCATACTTCCAGTTTTGTCTAATTAAATAGGCTCTACATTTAATGTGTATTTTTTTTGTCCCATGTATTTTTTAGAAGCAGAAAAAGGAAGCAGTGGTCATGGAAGTACTTTGTAAAAGTACATTTACCTTGAAATTGGGACAAAAAAGTAACAGCGAGGGTACTTTAAACTTTCTTCGCTACTGAATTGAAAACATTGATTTCCCGATACGAATTTAAAACAAGTAGCAAAGGGGTTAATAAAACAGGATTCAATGATGGATTCATCAAATTTCAGTAGAACTCCTCGTCAGCTGAATACTCTACATACACGGATATATATACACTAGTGAAATTACATTCGGAGATATAAGACTGATAAGTAAATAAACTACATTGAATTAATCATGCAGAAAGACACGTGCGAATGTTTTCCAGGTCATGTTCAAATAGATAATGGGAGAGAGAGAGAGTATGAGAGATCAAAATTAAGATAAATTGCATTACGCTTCAATTGCATCACTTAGATAAACAATTAGTCATTAGGGAATATAACGAGTACATGAATTTCAAGAGCTTTATTCCAATCCAGTACAAAAAGAACTTAGTCAGAACACTGTTCAATAGAGCAAGAAAAATTTGTTCTGACAGTACTACTGAACATGAAATAATATCTCTGAAGGATATTTTATCTAAGAATGGATATTCTGAGAAGTTCATTAATAAATACTCCAAACAAACTACCCCCTGCAAAACAATTCAAACAGTTCCAAAGAAACCTGTCTATATCAATTCGCCATTCAGAGGAGATGACGTACAGGAAGTAGTGAAACGAAGACTCGATAAAGCCATCAAGAGAACTTATTATGCTGCAAAACTTGTTATCCTCAACACCACCAAGCGAGTGCTTCAACAATCTGGGAAAGACCAGTCGCCAATCCTCGACACTTCAAACTGCATATATCAATTTGAGTGTGTTTGTGGCAGCAAATACATAGGTCGTACGGAAAGGCGATTATCTACTCGCATGATGGAGCAATTGCCAAAATTGTTGAAAACAACTAAATGCAAAGTGCCAAAAACCTCAATAACAACAAAACATTTTGTGGACTATGGACATGATATCGACGCAATCAAGTCATTCACCATTGTCAGCAAACAAAGAAACAAGAAGATGCTTGCAACTGTGGACGAGGCTTGTGCAATTCGAATTTATAAACCAGCTCTCTGTATACAAAAAGAGATGGTCGTGACTCTGAATCTACCATGGTAATACGTTTTGCTTATTATTCTCTACTTGCTATTACTATTATTCTACCTCTTATTATTATTATTACCACTGTTATAATTATTATTCTTGATTCATCTAAAACTATGCTTTATCGGTAAGATTATCTTAACTCACTTCAACACTATTATTATTATAACTATTACTATTCATATTAGTCTGTTTGCAATTCTCGTTATATTCCCTAATGACTAAATGTTTATCTAAGTGATGTAATTGAAGCGTAATGCAATTTATCTTAATTTTGATCTCTCATACTCTCTCTCTCTCTCCCATTATCTATTTGAACATGACCTGGAAAACATTCTCATCTGTCTTTCTGCATGATTAATTCAATGTAGTTTGTTTACTTATCAGTCTTATGTCTCCCAATGTAATTTCACTAGTGTATATATATCCGTGTATGTAGAGTATTCAGCTGACGAGGAGTTCTACCAAAATTTGATGATTTCTTCGTTACATTTAGACATCTGCTAGACACTTCTAGAAAAATACAGTATAAAAATAATATTTCCAGTACCCTCCATTTAATTTACAGTTCTCTGTATCGCAGGCGTATTCTTATCGTACAATACTTCTCTCAGTGTGCACTTAGTTCTGTAATGTGAAGAGTACACCATTATGAAATAATATAAGTCATTAGAGATATAAGAATGAATCTTGGGCACCGTGGTACGGTAAAACTCCATTTTAGATGAGATTTTATTTAGATAAAGGGTCACACACACACTGATAACCACCTTTCGACTATAATTTATTGCTGCTCATAATCATATCAAGATACTACTCACGCAATAATTCCACTATTTCTCATTGCTTGGTGTGATTAGTAGTGATATCTTCCATATCTCCGGTATTGGCGATGAGTCTATTCTATTTTATGTGTTGAGTGTAGACTCGATGAACCAGGTAGGATTCAGTAATCACTGTCTCTCTATCTCCACCTACCTATATTACGTTTTAGAATCTTGACCTCCTCCCACCGTATTTTGTTGTTGTGTGTTAATGCATGCAGTACAGTTGCTGAGTTGTTTCTCTTAGTCACTTATCTTCATGGGGTCAATCATTCTAACTTTAGCCACTAAATACTTATGTTTTGATAATCTCACTATCCATAACCTACTAGTTTGACCTAACTCACGTTCATTGCAAAGTATTTTGCAAATTATATTATTTTGCCTAATTCAGTCAACGTACGGGGTCCTTCAGCCAGCAGAGTATGTCTTACCTGAATGATTTTGTAGGTTTGAATGCCAACCAAATTCCTTCTTTATTAAGAATCCTAAAAAGCGAGGGTTTCCGACCCGCCCTACTATATGGTAAAAATGTTGATACCGTATATTCTTTCCTTATTTATGTTATCATTCTTTGTTTCAAAGATAAGCTCTCTGGACCCAAATGAACAAAATAATTTAATTTGCAAAATACCTTGCAATGACTGTGAGTGAGGTCAACTGCATAGGTGACACCACAAGTAGATCGGTATTAGTCAGACTGTCAGAACATAAGAAGAAATTAGCTTAAGTTAGAATGATTGATCTCACGAAGATAAGTAACTGCGAAAATCAACTCAGCAATTGTACCGCATGCAATAACACACAACCGCACGATAGGGCGGGGAGATGAGAGACAAAATTCAAGGAAATAATATAAATAAGTAGAGAGTAAGAGAGGTTGATTACTAAGTCTTCGTTCATTGGGTCTACACGGAACAGAAGCGATGAAGGTGACTCAGCATAAATGCCAGAAATATGCATGTAAGATATTATTACCACAAGTCAAATCAGAGGAGAATAATAAATAATCATAAAATTCTATTTCTATTCAAACGCATCACATTTTAACAAGTAACTTATTATGACTATAAAACACTCGTCTTATTTCCCATCTGATTGTACTTAGCAGATTGACAACACTCGTATTATTATTATTTCTTAATGTACATTATCACATATTGATTTTTATTCAAATATCTAATCATCAATTCCACTCATGTATATAAATGAAGGAAAAAGTGGTTGTGTGAGTAGTGCCTTAATATGATTATGAGTGGCAATAGTTTGTGCTCGAAACGTGGTCATCAGTAAATAGTACTGTATAACACTGTGTGATTTTTATATGTATATATATATATATATATATATATATATATATGGTGATCTCTCTTTCTGGTTGCTCGCTTAGTCTGTGACCATTTCATTTGATGAACCTGTCTCCTTTAACAATGTATATTCTCCTTATATTATATTATATATAATATGAGTGTTTGTTGACAGTTCGTAACTTGGTGACATATATCCATATTATGTGTGGTTGTTGACATGTTTGCTATATTTTGCTAAGTATATATGGATCGATACTCCATTATAATTAGCCATTCATGTTAAGACCGTCTATTGATTTGTTCACACACTTGTCTGGACGGTCGTATATATTTCGCTCACACAAATTTGTGTGACTTACTTTGGTGTGATATCACTTATTGCTTCTCCTTGTGTTTGGAAAATAGAAGTATCATCGCAAACCTAGTGGTCTTTTGATTTCCGCCTTCTTGCGTCAGGACTATTAAATTCTCGACCAGTACATAACAATAACAATTTGGCGACGAGTACATAACAGATTTATCAAAATAAAATCTTTTCTATAATAAGTGGTTAGTATCTTATTCTATTTAGATATTCGTGTTCATTGACTTCTCAGCTCCTTGTGAGGATGTTGAGACAGATAGTGACTAACAATAGAATTCACCAGGATAAAGCGCATTTCGTCCTATTCGGGAGTGGCTCGTCGTCATCTGGATATACCTGTATCGCCCAGTCAGTGACTGATGGTATTCCCCATACTGAGGCTCAAATCCAGTACCCATCTTTTCAAACACCAAAGTGGGTTATCCGCTAGACCGCTTGAACTCGAATCAATAATGATACTGTACAGTATGCTACTGACACGATTTGTAAGTAGTATATAGATGCTGATATAAATGTGTATATCATATGCAAGAATATTGAACAGTGGAGAGATGGATATAATGGCGATGAGGAGAAATGAAACATGCTTGTGAAACCAGAATTTTCTGTTTGGTTGCGTTCCCAGTGGAACATAGGGATTCAAGCTAGACAGATTGGAAGTTTCTGTAGCAGTGGTGCTTTCTTTTACATTGTGGGGTTGCTAGCCTCACTCTCAGCCGGCTAAGCGAGGTTAAAAGGTGTATGCTGGCAGGGACTCCAACCACGGACCAAGTGCATGATTTGCCAGGACTCTACCGCTGAACCACCGACGCTGTGGAATAGAATGAAAAGCATGAAAGGAAAACAAGGAATATCTAAAATGTGGTTTTGACGGAATGCCATCTGTGCGTTTTCATCCATTTGTGGCATTGTTTTTTATGGTGTAGCGACTGAGTCAATGAATTCATTCACCTGATGATGTTAACTTGAATAGAGGAGTGCTGGTCAACTGATCACTACTGGCATCTGATGTCATGCTTACCGACGACTGATCTATGACTTGGAATCACAGTTTTGCCTACATTATTATTATTATTGTTCTCTTGAGTTCCTAGTGGAAAATAGGGCTTCAACTTCACATCTCCATTTGCTTCTGTTGTCCTTCTGCAGTACTTTTCATCTGCATCCATGTTAGTTAATCCATACTGTTTCAACTCCTCTTTATACGATCTCCTCCATATCACCCTTGCACTGACGTCCCACTCACCGCTTCCCTTTCAGGTTCCATTCGAGCAATGGTCTGACGCCCGCGCGATGTCACCCAGCGGCCTCCTCAGTGAGTGTCTAATCCATCCATCTCCACTTTCTCCTGCATATTTCTTGGTTGGCGATTGGTTCTTGTTTTGTTTTCTCCCATAACTCCTTGTTGGTGATTCTTTCCGGCCATCTGATCTTCAGTATAGATCCAGCGAAGACAGTTGTTAATAAAGGTCTGCAACAGGTTGTTGGAAATATTATTTGTGACCCGCCCGCCACATTTCTAATCCATATAGAAGAACTCACTTGACGTTTGTATTGAAGATCTCACCGAATTTTGTTTTTCATGCGAGTGATGAAGATTTCAAGACTGGTTTCAGGTTGATGTATGCGTTTCTCGCCTTCCCGATTCTCGCTCGATTTGACATCCTCGTCCGTTCCGACTGCATGTAGTTGAGACAATGTTCCCTAGATGAGTGAAGTGAATGAAGTAACCTCTTTCAAATGCCACCCATTGATGGTGATTGGCGCTGGATTTTGCTGCTGTTGTTGTTGGTCGGTTGGTTATTTTCATAACCTCCGTCTTGTCTTTGTTCACCTGGAGTCCTGTCTTCGCCGGCTGCTTCTTCGACCAGTTTGTCGGTTTTCGCTTGTAAGTCTTCGATTTTGTGACAGTGACATTAAACATAAATCATCGCCGCGCGAAATCCAGGTCTTCTAGGTTCTTCACGTCGGTCGGTCCAGGATATCCCTGTCTTCTCGTTCCCACTCACTGTCTGACGCATAACCCAGTCAGTTCACCACAATTAGCAATATCATTGGTGGTTTCGCCTTTATATGTACCCTGAATTGCCACTAAATAATTCCGCTGCATTCTTCGGTTATAACAGTGCTTGGGACTGACTGACTGACTGATGCGCGTCCATTGGTATCCAAATATTTATTGATAGTGTTTAGGGTGATTTCCCAGAAATCGATGACTCCACCACACACTGTTGTTATTGAAATGAGTGTCTCAATACAGGATTTCAGTCATCCCGCACTCCCCCTACAAAAACACATACAAAACAAAACAAGTAATAGATAGATTACTTACCTGTTGTAAGGAAATTCATGTACATCCATTATGGATTCGTGTATAGCATTCATAAAATTAATATTTATATTCATTAGTACATGAATATTGTAATATTCATACTCATAAATTATGCTTTATCGCATGTAAAAGGACAAATTGTAGTCTCAGGTCTTTCGCTTTCCTCGTAACTTTGTGAACACACTGTATGCATCTTCACTACCGAGTCATATGGACATACACTGTTATCTAAATTCTGCTTGAATTCCGCATCTAATTGATAACTTATGTTTCTTTCACTTTCAAATCGAATATTTACATTTAGTTTTGGGAAAAAGAGCAAGACAGCGGCGTACTTACACCTTTGACTAGTCTTATAATATAATGACCATTTTTATTTTCAATCGACATTTGAAACAAAGATCCATGTCTTATAACAAGTTTACCTAACATAAACAATATCCGATCGTTTATGCTGAACTAAAAATGCAATCGAATAGAATTTACAATATTGTTAATAGTCACATGAGAAATATAAGCTGGGAAATGTGTTCCAAACAAAAAGGTGAATCGATTAATTTGGTTCAAAGCCTTTAGTATAGATAGGAAATTAGATAGATTTCACCCGAACATAATTTTTTATACAACGACACCACGTTTTATTTTTAGTATTATTATTCCCTTGGGTTCCGAATGAAACAGATGGCTTAAACAACATATCTATCTACCCCTTCTTCTCTTTTCTACTGACCTCTCTAGCTGGCTGGGTCGACGATTGTCGGTAACCCTCATCTCTTCCTCCTCAACACACGACATCCTCCATGTCATCCTCGCTACCCCGTTTCGGGTTCCCCTTGAGTGATGATCTGCATTAAGCGCAATGTCATCTGACGACCTCCTCATTGGTGTATACCCAATCCGTTTCGACTTTCTGGCACATATTTTTGTTGAACAATCGCGAGAGTTTCTTGCCGCTGATTCTTTATCACCTGCCGGTCATTTGATCTTCAGTACGAAGCCAGGTGTCGAAGGTAGCCACTGATAAACGTCTGTAACTGGCTGTTGGAAATGCTTTTCTTAACATGCTGTGAAAGCTTCTGACCCATATAGAAGCGCTGATTGACTTCACATCTGTGTTGAAAATCCCATTGTTGTTCTTTATGCTGGCAGAGTGCAGAAGATTTTGCAAACCAACTTCAGAATATGTTTCCATCCTTTCCGATTCTGACTGGCTGGCTTGGACATATTCATCCGTTTCGACTGCCTGTAGTTGAAATAATGTGGTCCAGCTAGATAAGTGGCACAGTGGTTAGGACTCTCGCCGACCATGCACATGGTTCGGGGTTCGAGCCCACGCCGACGCACACCTGATATCTATGGTCGGCCTGCGAAATTTGGGCTACCGATATCCATGCTGAAAATTCCATACTTGTACCAAAAATACAGTGTGGATTCAAGCTGTAAATCTAAAAATCTAAAAGAAAGTAGAGGAAGTAACCTGTGTCAAATCTCCGACGTTGACTGTGATTTGTGCTGTTTGTTGTTTTTGCTGTTGGTTGGTTGGTTGGTCATCTTCATCACGTTCGTCTTCTCTATGTTCACCTGGAGCCAGTTCTTTCTTCGCTGCTAACCTGCTTCTTTAACCAGTTTGTTGGTTTTTCCCTGCCTGCAAGTCTTCGAGTTTGTGTGACACTAGACATAAATCGTCCACACGCGAAATCCAGATCTTCTATTTATCTATTTTTGATTTTTTTTTATTACAGCTTGATTCCACACCGCATTTTTTGGTACAGGTATGAAATTTTCAGCATGTGATATCGGTAGCCCAAATTTTGCAGACCGGTCATAGATATCAGGTTTGCGTCGGCAGAGGATCGAACCCCAGACCATGTGCATGGTCGGCGGAAGTCATAACCACTGTGCCACCGGTCAGAGCAGTGTATTCCTGTCTTCTCTTTCCCAGCTCACAGTCTGAGGCATAATCCAGACCACCACAATTAAGAATATCAAAGTGGGTGATAACAGGCAGTCCGCCAGCCCGCCAGCCTTTTCTTACTCCTGTATTTACTTCAAAGGCAGATTTCGGTGAGTTTTCTATTTATGGATGATCACCTTTTTTAGTGGAATGTGACTCAATGATGACCGCATACACGTATTATACATGCATCCAGCAACTAGTTCATAGTGACGTGATCTGTT
Source organism: Trichobilharzia regenti (assembly GCA_944472135.2). NCBI lineage: Eukaryota > Metazoa > Platyhelminthes > Trematoda > Strigeidida > Schistosomatidae > Trichobilharzia > Trichobilharzia regenti. The sequence continues at coordinate 11,352,975 of OX235267.1, forward strand.
TCAAGTTTGAGCACGAATGGATGTTAGTTAGAGAACCAGTGAAAACCAGGGGGTACTATACAGCCACTTCGTCCTAGTTTTGGATTCCTCGACAGTTTGCACCCAGCGGGCTGCGAACTCAGGTCCTTTCCGTTACAAGGCCAGATTGCAGGCTATTCAGCCACTGGAACTCGATTCAGTAACTCATGCATTCTAAATTCTCTTTTTTTTTTAAATTTTTTAATTTCCTTCGCGTTCCTAGTGGAACATAGGGCTTCAAGCTGGAGGCTTGAAGTTTCTGTAGCAGTGTTAACTTTTACAGGATGGAGTTGCTAGCCTCATTCCCAGCCTTCCCTCTTTACCAGCCGGGGTTCGACCCCGGGACAATGTGCATGGTCGGCGAGCATGCTAACCGCTGTGCTACCGACGCCTACATTCTCTAGCTGACATCAATGTGTGATCAGACTTGATTCCGCTTTAGTGATCATCTACAGGAAGAAGTTTTCTGGAGTTGTAGCAAGAATTCATGATCAGTGGACTACTCCAGATCAGGCGTAAGGACAAATATTCGCTGGAGACATTAGCTGGTGATGGCCATTAAATTATGAATTGGTAGGAGATGAAATTCACGGACCACTGGATCGAGTCACATTGGCTGAATATTCTACATGCTGGACTTGTAACAAAAAGGCTCTGGGTTTGAAAAATGGAGAATGCTTGTTACTAAAGAATACCAAGCTAGGGTGAAAAACAAGATGTCTAATACTTACTGGTTTTCAATCGTTCCCTAACTAACACCGATCCGTGATCAAAATTGAAACTTTATGGTCTTTAATGTATATCCTCATTTGATGGTGTCCTGAAGTAGAATCCAGGATGGTCATTTCGTCCTGTATGAGACTCTCCATCTGGGTATTCTTACTTTCCCAATATGCGATGGTGTCCCTACTGAGATGTCAACTGCAATAGTGGGCTGAGACAACCACCTCTTGAAAATTAGACACCAAAATAACTTCAAGAATAGCAATTCATTGTTAAATAATAATTCTGTCAATTTAGTACTCTTTAGTTGGTTTGTAAGGGTTAGTTTTGTTTTTACTAGTTGATCACGGATTATTATCAGTGAGAGAACCATTTAAAACCAGGGAGTACTGGACAGCTGCTGTTTCATCATCCTAGTTTGAAAATCTTCGGCAGTAGGCACCCACCACTACAGTTCGAACCCAGGACCTTCCGGTTACAAGCAAGCTCGTATACCGATGGTTTCCAAACTAGGATGAAACAGCAGCTGTCCAGTACTCCCTGGTTTTCAATGGTTCTCTAACTGATATCAATCCGTGGTCAACTCGTAAAAACATAACTAATCCTTACAAACCAGTTATAGAGATTTAATCTGATGCTCATTAATGACTTGTTACAGGATGGAGTTTCCTGGAGTTCTTAAGAGAAGCCTTGACCAGTGAGGTCCATCCACTCAAGTGTGTGGATGGATGTCCCACTGACGACATAGGTTGGGGTAGCGCTAAATCACAGATTTGTAGAAGTTAGAACTCATGGACTGGTCATTGAATCGGGTGCCAGTGGCTGAATGGTATACGAGCTAGCTTACCTTGTAACCGAAAGGTCCTAGGTTCGATACGAGGTGGTGGGTGCGTACAGCCGATGACTTCCAAACTATGATCAATACAATAGCTTATATGGTTTTAATAAAACTCAAACTGTAGGCATTAAAGTAAAGTTTGATAATGAGAACAACAATAAAAATCATACGGAATCGAATTTCAGGGTTTTTATACACATTGCAACAATTTACCTCCCTTTGAATAAATATGTACGTACATAAAATTTAAAATAGAAGTAATAATAATATTAATAATGAAACCACCACTATAAACAGAATGTTGGTGGAAACATAATGAAGTATAAGTAGATAGTATCATAGATAATAAATGTAGTAAAATAATAATAATCTTTGCTTATATTTTGCAGTTCACTTAGTGATTTAAGGAGTTTATAAGATCTTTTCTGACATCTGACTTTCTCTTCACAAAACCACCCGTGATAAGTACAGTAGTATGGTAGAATTTTCTCACTTGGTAGCTATACAATCGTGAATGCTTCTTATGAGGTTTCGTCTGGTTTCACACCCCGAAAATATACCAGGTAAAAGTTGTGAATAAGTGGAGAGGATGGTCAGTATCAGACAGAATTGAATTGAAGTGCCTATTGACAATATTGTCAGTTAACCGAGTCGAAGGCATATGCACCACTAACCCTGCCTACTGAAAATCTTCAGGGTTCTACGTAATATCACATAGTCTTTTTTGAGAAGTCCAGGGAAGAATCAATGGGGTGAACAGTAAAGAAGGTGACTAGGTGGGACACATGAATCGACAAATTGTAAGAGAAGAGGCTGAGTTATACCCACATGTAACAACAGAAGACAAGGGCCAGGCAACAGATCGTTTTATTACGAAAATCAACACGTATTTATATATATTTCACATACATTATTATAGCTTATGCAAGTAGACAAGCGCAGTCATCTGATTGGTTGTTTATCAGAAGTTAAGCAGACAAACGCAGGCTTCTCATTGGTTGTTTCGGGATTCCTCGAAAAATAGAGTTCTCTATCTGCGAATCATATTTTGCCACGTTAAGTCTGCTGTGATTGATTGTTGAATCAGCCTTGTACATATTTTCTCACGGCCTGATCTCACCACACACAGAAAGTCTAAACTCCATTATGGATAAAATTTTTATTTTGATAAAGTGTCACACAGTGTAGTGTTATACAGTAATATTTACTCATGACCACGTTTCGAGCACAAACTATTGCCACTCATAATCATATTAAGGCACTACTCACACAACCACTTTTTTCTTCATTTATATACATGAGTGGAATTGATGATTAGATATTTGAATAAAAATCAATATGTGATAATGTACATTAAGAAATAATAATAATACGAGTGTTGTCAATCAGCTAAGTACAATCAGATGGGAAATATGACGAGTGTTTTATAGTCATAATAAGTTACTTGTTAAAATGTGATGCGTTTGAATTGAAATAGAATTTTATGATTATTTATTATTCTCCTCTGATTTGACTGGTGGTAATAATATCTTACATGCATATTTCTGGTATTTATGCTGAGTCACTTTCATCGCTTGTATTCCGTGTAGACCCAATGAACGAAGACTTAGTAATCAACCTCTCTCGTTCTCCACCTACCTATATTACCTTTTAGAATTTGGATTGTGTATTTTCCACCCTGTTGTGTGATTGTGTGTTAATGCATACAGTGTAATTGCTGAGTTGATTTTCTCAGTTACTTACCTTCGTGGGATCTATCCTTCTACAGTTAGCTATATTTTTATGTTCTGACAATCTGACTACTTCTGATCTACTTCTGGTGTGACCTATGTAGCTGACCTCGCTCACAGTCGTTGTTCGGTATTCTGTGAAAGATGTTATTTCATCTAATTGGGTTGAATTACGGGGTCCTTTAGCCTATAGAGCATGTCCTACCTGAGTGAGTTTGTAAGTTTGAATGCCACTCTAATTCAAATGTCTAATTCATTTTTACTCATGTATACATATATATATATATATATATATATATATATGATTATGGCTGGCAATAATTTGTGCTGGAAACGTGTTCACTAGTAAATATTACTGTATAACACTACACTGTGTGATTTTATCAAAATAAAAATTTTATCCAAGTGTTGGTTTGTAGGGATTTGATTGGTTACAAGATTTCATCATGAGCTGACATTAATGTGTGTCAGGAGTGAGGACAAATACTCGCCAACGATGACATTGGCCAGTGGTCGAACTATGTCGTGCGTGAATTGGTAGAAGCTAGAATTCATGAAATGGCATTGAATCGGATCTTAGTGGCCTAATGGTCTACGAGCTAGCTAACTCACCTTGTAACCAGAAGGTCCTGAGTTCGATACCCAGCTGGCGGAACTGATGGAGAGTCCCAAACTAGGACGAAACGGCTGTCCAGTACTCCAGTGCTGGTTTTCCAATGGTTCTCTAACCAATGTCAGTTCATGGTGAAATCCTGTAACACATTTTATCCATAATGGAGTTTAGGACTCTCTGTTAGCATAACTCAACACTATACAAGACGATCTCCACAGAGGAGGTTGGAAGAGAAATTGACACCGAGATAAGCGAGACATTCAATTTACCCCCAATCATCACAGCACTGTCAATATAATGACAGGATTCATGCAACTGGATCAATCAGCCCACGCACACACACACACACACACCTACACACACAAGACTTGTTCGCATTTGAAACCAAAATCAATAATTGTTTAAAAAAACGCAGACAAACAAACCTGCATAGGCAGTAATTAAATTTAACTGTCTTTTATTAAAGAATATCTTATTAACACATAATAATAATAACAAACAAGAGAGAGACCTATTCAAAGATCTAATCTAATCCAATCCAATTCAAATCCAGTCCACAGTTGATCCAGAAACTAAATTTGCTTTTTATTTTATTTTGTTTTTCTGTCCAATGATCTTATCTGTCAACCAGTATGCCCTAATATTAATTAGGACTTCTTTTTTCACGCTGTCTTTCAATAAGTCAAAGTCATCAGGATAATTAGGTAAGCATTTTTTGTAAACCTTGAGGTTCCCGCCCCCCCACCACTCCGACGGAAGAAAAACAACAACAAACGCACTGGATTTTGAAGATAAAGGTCGACAAGACAGTCAGAATTGGTCTGCAGGAGTTGACTGTCCTTTAATAAGCATCTAATCATCAGGTAGGTGTGTGTGTGTGTGTTTGCGTTTGTGCCTAAAGCACTTGTTATCTCTTTCTTTAAGACAAAATCTGTTTATAGGTGTGAGGACAAACGGAACGGAGCGTCAGGGAACTCCAGTCATGTCGTTACCTCATTAAAATCTTTCATAGTAATGTTATTGGATTATTGGAATACTAGAAAGGGGATAGACAAAGGGAATGATAAAATCACTTCGTTTAGTTCGTTTTTACCCTCCATCTGAACTAATTCAAGTGCAAAAACAGCTAAGGAGACAGAGAAAGTTAGTTTTAGACACAAAAATAAGTGTTATTTAATAATCCCCTTTTTTTCTCTCTCCTAATTTTATGACTGGTAAAAGAATGAAAAAAAAGCAACAACAAGAAGATGTTAATGGTACAATTGTCCAATATTTCGTCAAATTGTTTTATGATGCTTAACACGTGTCCATCTACCGTTTGTTTGAAGTGTCAATAAACACAGTCTGAAGCACTGATATAGACTTGTATATATATATATATATATATATATATATATACTAAACATGCTACTTCTCGGCCATTCACTCGCAACTTAGAATACATTGCCCCCCTCCCCGTCATGCAGTCTGATAGAAGAGAAAGAATGCACATTATACCAACTGGAATTATGTTGTTCTCCTTTTTCTGGACAGTGCCTACTTCCTCCAGTGTCCTGTTTTGTCACAGTCGAAGCATCGGTCTTTCCTGGAGCTTGTTCATAGTGCTGCTACTTTATCCTGCAAATGTTCCACTTTTTGTCCCCATTCGTCCAACAGCTCAACAGCTGTCTGGTCACCTTTGCTAGCTCATCGATATCCATGGGTTCTTGTAGTTGCTGACAAATGTGGTCTGGGACACCTCTGCAGAACTGAAACGTTAATAGCTGCGAATATGACACTTTATCCAATGTGGGGAGTGCAAGATGTAGTAGATTCGTTGGCTTCACCGCCAACACCAGCTTGTCTCCATCCGGTCCCAGCTTCATGGCACAAAACTGGTGAAACACGAATTCCCAATCCTTCGGACAGTCGAACTCTGCCTGCTACCAATCATTCAACCAATACGTTCCTGGTCTCCTTTTCATCTAACCACTCCACAGTGTCATAAGCTGCCTTCGCTGTCAAACCATCAACGTCCACCAACTCAGCGACTGTCATAAAGTTCCATAAGAAGCTCTGTATGTCTCCTTACTCAAAAGAAGCTGACTACTGAATCTTCGTTATCTGGAAGCAATGACACCAATTGTAACAGTGGAAGATGATGAACTTGGTCAAGTAATGCTCATCTGCAATTTGGTATTGCTATATAGTGAAATTATTTACACCTTATCTTCGAATAATCATTTATACTGATCTTCAGTGTTGTGCTACTTCTGGCTTTCATACTGCGTTTCTCTGTGTTCTTTTCACGTCTTTCAGGTACCTTCACAACGCTGTATCATTTGCTTCCTCTGATATCCAATCTAACTACCTGCTATTTCATGTTTTTATATGAATGAACGTCTCTTTATTTACTACTGATAAATATTGTCAGTAACACATGCCAAAAAATGTGTCCCATTGGTCTACTTTTAATTGACATTCACATCTCTAATCGGTCTACATTTTTAACAATAATAATAGAGCTTCATTTGAGACAAATTGCTAACAAATGGTACAAACGTTTTCAAGTTATTTAATTCCAAAATACTTTTTTCTTTATACAGGATTTACATGTAAAGTAATAATAATCTGAAGCATATATCTTCATGTCGTGGAAAAAATTGCACAGCGTTTACATGGAAGCAAGTTAAATCAGCGCATATGTTCATGAATAGGTCAACTAATATAACTGGACGATTAAAACAATGATGATAAATCCTTCACACCTGTCACATTAGTTTTCAAAGCTGACATCTTATCGCATTCTATTACACGATTGTGTATAATTGCATGTAGTGAGTACTATAGCCAAAAACTAAATATTCTCCAGATTTCTTGTCTTATTATGGCCAACTAATGTAGATTTACAAGTATTGGTTTGTAGGGATTTGGTTGATTGGTTACAGGATTTCATCATGAGCTGACATTAGTTAGAGAACCATTGGAAAACCAGCACTGGAGTACTGGACAGCTGTTTCGTCAGCCAAGTTTGGAACTCTACATCAGCACGCACCTACCACAGGTGTTCGAACTCAAGACCTTCCGACTATAAGGTGAGCTAGCTCGTAGACCATTAAGCCACTGGGACCTGATCCAATGGCCAGCTCATTAATTCTAAGTTCTGCGAATTCAAGACATAGCGCAACGGCTAGCCAATGTCTTTGTCGAGTATTTATCCTCATACCTGACCTGCTGCACCCAACTGGTCACGACTTCCAACTAAAACCCAAGGTAACTACCTACCTGAATAGGACCATTCGCCAGTGATCATCTCATTGATATTCAAGTATTGGTTTGTAGGGATTTGGTTGATTGATTACAGGATTTCATCATGAGATGACATTGTTTAGAGAATCATTTGGAAACCTAGGAGTACTGGGTTCGAACCCCGGTGGGTGAGTACTGATGAAGAGTCCCAAACTAGGATGAAACAGCTGTTCAATACTCCAGTGCTGGTTTTCCAATGGTTCTCTAAGCAATGTCAGCTCATGATTAAATCCTGTAACTAATCTAGATTTTGCTGCTAGGTTTTTGTACTCTGCTAGTCTGACTGATTGACCATGTTCTCCTACTTTGATCTATGTATTTGACTTGACAATTATTCAAGCAGGATATTAGATAAGCTAAATTGTTTTGTTTTATTGGCTCCACAGGATTGATCCTTTAACGGACGAAGCTTGTTTCTAATTGAGTTTGTGGACAGTTCGAATGCCAGCCACTTTTATTCCTGCCTGCCTTGTTAAGAATTCTGCGTAAGGTGGTTTCCGAGGTTCCTTCGTCGTATGGAATTACTACTGATGATTTAGATTCCTTATTGTTGGTGTTGTCATTATCTTGCTCATGTTTGACATGCATGTCATTATTATTATTAATATTATTATCATTACTATCATTATTTGTTTAAGTTTTACATTTCCCTACATACTTTCTGACTAATTTATCAGGATAATTATTAAGTTTCAAAGCTTCTCTTTTATGCCTCACTTTCTTTCTAAGATTTTCCTTGGCACTACTTACTTTTTTTTGTGTTCTATTACTTAAACATTTCATCAATCTTATTTTCTTTTTGGCTTAACTTCTCTTGTCATCTAATCTCCAGGTCAAATTATTCTGGCCTCTATCTCTCAACAAAAGCAAAACTGAAATCATTAAATGTTGTAATTCTAACAACCTTTTTGGGTACCTCTTAATTTATGAAAGAAACGAAAACCATTTCTTCTTCCTATACCGCTTCTTCTTTGTCACTCTGGTTGATCGTGATATATTCTACTTGAACTGTTTTCCTAACTTGGATGTGCATTACGGACAGTTACTTTAATGGCACGCCCGTTTCATCCTCAAATGTGACTTATATGTTCATCATAAATGCCATTTGTACGTGTATATGTTTATACTAGTCAACCTTATTTGGTTGATGTTTAGTTAACCGTTAAGATTTTTTTAGATTATTTTGTTTCTCTGTTGTACTTCAAGTAATTGAACAGCTCTCTACGTGGTAAACAGTTGGATTCTTTGTTTCGGTATACAAAATGACCTTGATTACTTTGTTGGAGAAAGATGTCTTGATTGGCTATGGAAATGAACATTGACCAATTGGTTTATAGTTTCATTTTTGTAAACATCATAAACGCTTTTTTCCGAGATTCATTAATTTCTGCTTCTAAGAATTTTTAGACCATCGCAGACTCTGAATTCAAGAATTTCTATTCGCTTTTTGGGTATTGTGAATGCCGATGATTTTAAGAAAGCAAGGATAATGTCTGGATAGTGTTATTAGAAGATGCAGATTATGGGAAAAATGTGTGATGTAATTGCGCAATACATTTCGAACTATTTTATGTGTGTGGTCAGATTCATGAATAATCTTCCAGCAATAAAATTCACTCTGGAAATAGAAAATGAGTCCAAAATTCCCTTTCTTGATGTAGAATTAACAGGATGACCCATTGGGATCTTAAGAAGCTCAGTCCATAGAGAAAACCTACTTGAGACGGAACGAAAAGGAAATCTAATTTATTCCAACACACCTGAAATTCTGACAGCCTGGGAGCTGAACTGGATCTTCTCAGACAAATTAATATCCAAAATGGATACCCACCAAGATTCATCAGCAAGAATATCAGACCAAAATTTCACAGGAACGAAGCACCACTTGTTCCAAAAAAGAAACCTTACATGAACCTGAATTTCAAAGGAGGCTAAGCCTTGGGATATCCCTAAGAGAGAAAAAATTTCAGCACCTTTGAGAAGAACATTCTTCATAGCAACGGTTAGAGTAGTGTTCTGCAGTCGCCCATTGGTAAGCAGAAGTCTTAAGGACAAGTTAAATTCTTATATCGAGGTGCATATATCAATTGACCTGTTGCTGTGGAGCCTGGTGAATTGGTCGTTTTACGCGTATCTTTTCCAGAAGCATTAGAGAACACTATCTCACAGCATGGCTGCAACAATGTACTAGTTTTTCTAGATGGAATTCGATCGTCGAACACCTTCTCAACACTAACTATTCCATCTCAACAAACGCCTCCTTCTTCAGAGTGATCCAGAGAGTCAACAGTAACCTACCAAAGTGAATACGCTTTCATCTCCTTTGTATTCCTGAAGTTAGGCATACAAAAGAAAGCCATTCAACCACTTTTATTATCATGGTAACAACCGTGTTGATTTCTACTCACTTGATGTTTGTATGCCTGCTTTTCTAACTCTTTGTAACTCTTGTATTTCTTCACAACTGTTACATAATCCAGTGTTTTCCTTCGTTTCTATGTACATTTTATCCAAAAGTCACTCACCAAACTATTCATCTTACTACGTAAGAACAATATTCTTATTCAACTTCTCTTGTTATTATTATTATTTCCATTAATTCCTAGAGGAACATAGGGCTTCAGCCGCGCGTCTCCACTGCGTTCGGTTCTCTGCCAGCGTTCTCACCCTGCTCCAAGTCTGCTCACAAAATTTCATCTTATCTTCACATGACCTTCTCCAAGTCACCCTTGCACTGACGGCCAACTCTCCGCTTCCCTTTCAAGTTTCACTCGAGCAATGGCCTGGCGTGTGATGTCACTTGATCGTTTCTTCAGAGTATGGCCAATCCATCTCCATTTCTTCCTGCCTCTTTGTTGCATGATCAATTCCTGGTTGGATTGCTCCCAAAGACCCTGCTGGTGATCTTTTCTGGCCATCTGATCATGAGTATTGAGCGAAGAAGTTTTGTAGTTTGTTTGAGGTGCTCTTTATGACGCACGAAGTCTCTGATCCGTGTAATAGCACTGGCTTCACATTGGAGTTGAAAATCCGGACCTTATTTTTGATGCTGAGTGCTGTTCACTTCTACACAGACTTGAGAGCAATGAGTGCTTGTCTTGCTTTTACGATTCTGGCTTTGATATCCTCGTCAGTAACACCGCCTGTAGTTGAAACGATGCTTTCCAGGTAGGTGAAGGAGGTTGTTTGTTTCAGGTTCCTTCCACTTATGCTGACTGCTGTCTGTTGTTGTTGTTGCTGCTGGTGTTAGCCAGGAATTGTCATCACCTCTGTTTTCTCTATGTTCACCTGAATTTTTATCTTTAATGCTTCTTCTGCCAAACTGTCACTTTTCTCTTGCATATCTTCCAGTTTGAGGGGAATCAGACATTTATCATCGGCAAAGTCCAGATCCTCCAAGCTTTTGTGTGGGTCATTTTACGTCGGTCCCCTCGTTGCCGCTGTCTGTCACATTATCTAGTCAACTACAATCAGGACAATCATTGGAGATACTAAGCAGCCAGCCTGTCTTACTCCCGTCTTCACTTCCAAATATTCTGTGAGTTTCCTGTTGTAGGACTCTTGGCATGCAGCAACTGCTGGATGAGATGTATAATTGTCGGTGGGACCCCGAAGTAGCGAAGTAGTTGCCAAATCACCTCCCGATCGGCGCTGTCGAGGGCCTTGTCAAAGTCGATGAAGTTGAGATAGAGAGGCAACTGCCATTTCAAGCTTTGTTCAATAATGATCCGTAGTGTAGCAATTCGATCAGTAGATGACTTGTTTCTAATGAACCTGGCCTGTTTCGGTCAAAGTTTTTCATCCATGGCTTGTTTTATTCTCTCCAGAATGATGCGGCTTAGTATCTTGCTTAGGGTGGACAGGAGCATAATGCCGCACTAGTTCTCGAATTGACCTAAGTCTCCCTTCTTTGGCAGTTTGAATAAGTATCCTTTCTTTCAATCCTCGGGTACCTTGCCTTCTTTCTAAACCTTCTCCAGTAGTGGTGCTATCAAGTGCACTGTTGTCTCTGGGGCAATTTTCAATGCTTCTGCTGGAATTCCATCTGGTCCTGCTGCTTCTCCAGTCTTTAGCATCTTGATTACCTTCAGGACTTCTGTTCTCGTTGAAGGGGGGGGGGATGATGTTCACTGGTAGTTCAACTTCTCTTATGCACTGATTAACATTAACAACTATGTTTCTTTTGACAACTCATCACCACTAGCCTCTTACTAATCTTCAAACCTCAAACCCACAGTTGCACTTTAATTATTCATCACATTCTCAAAATGTATTGACAACAATAACCGTAAATTATTTTTAGTCTTGTCCAAAAAAGCTAATGTACACACATATATATACAAGTAGTTATGTACAATCGTGACTGTACAGTTAAGTGAATGAATTCGCCGTCGAGAGAGATTCTTTTCTGAACTACGTGTCTTGTTTTCCTTAATGTCTCCATGGGGCTTATTCATGATGCCGACCACACACACACACACACACACACGTAAAACTGATTCAATAACTAAATGTTTCATCAGATTTTTTGAAATATAGCGCGCGATTACATCACACATTTTCCAGATAATCTGTGTCTTCTAATTACACTATTCAAACTTATTAAAGAGACTAATTGTTTCAAAGGTGATATTTCTATTTTCACTAATTTGGTCTTTTTCATCTCACATGTTATTCTAATCAACTCGACTTGTAGTTGGTGAATTGGATCTTTCTATTAATTGCAAAACTAAATATTCTTAGGTTATTGATCGTTCCTGAGTTCATGATGTTTTTTTTTTCAGCTTTTCGAGTACATTATCATAAGAAGAACCACTTTCTTCAGTAATATAAGTATCCAAAATTAGTTAACTGTACACACTTTCCACTTGGATGTCAAATAAACTTAAAAATAGAAATAACAGTTACATGATTTCCTCAGGAGCTGACATCGGTTAGAGAACCATTGGAAAACCAGCGCTGGAGTACTGGACAGTCGGCTGTTTTTTCCTAGTTTGGGACTCCTCAGCATTAATGAAAGGTTTACTTTTATCTCTTGTCTGAACTTACATTAAAGATAGAATTTAGTAATGTCACACATTTGAACATCTTAGTTCCACGGTTATTCGATTTCTCTGTCTTTAATATTCCTTCAACTAGGGAAATAAACCAATTTCGCTAATAATAACAACTTCCGGGTGTATTTAATTTTTCATTATTGAGAGAGATATTATCGAAAACCGGACAGTACTGGACAGCTGTTTCTCACTATCTTAGGACTCTTCAGCGGTGAACGATTGCTACTTCACCGAGGATTGAACCTATGATCTTTAGGTTATGAGACTACCTTTGTTGGCCATTTAGCCACCTAGGGTGGGATTTGTTGACCGGTAAATTCTAACTTTGTAAACTCCTGACATAGAACTACCATCACGACTATCTTCAACGAGTAGTCGTTTCACTTTGAGATTGTGCATCCACTAGTCAGAACTACTTACTAAAGCTGAAGGATATTCATACAGCTTACAGAATTCATTGGATAAATATTTCATTCTTAAATGGAAAGTGAAAAAAAGAAAAACAACTCACAACTTATTTACCTGCTTCGGGCATAGCGATTTGACCAACTGCTTCATGACCATAACCATTTTCAGTAACTGCAGCCACAGTGAATTCATAAACGACACCGAATACTAAAATAAAATTGCAGAAAAAAGGTAGCGTTATTAAAGGGCAAGGTTAGCATGCATAGCAACGCTATAGTTACATAGGCTCCTGTAAATGGATGCAACAGACACCAAATTTAGAGGAATCTTTATCCCTGCCAACCAGTTAAACATGCGATTAGCCTGTATGAGTCTATCAAAACTATAGAAAACTATCCACAGCCATACAAGAGAGCTATGAGAATGTTGTGAATTGAGAGGACAGGAATCCGCTCCACTGACCGATAAGAAGATTCCAGAAGATCTGAATTTATCAGGTGACTTATGGTCAATATCACACAAACTTGAAGACCCACAGGGAAGCGAAAACCAACAAACTGGCGGAAGAGGCAGAGGAGAGAAGACAGGACTCCAGGTGCACCGTTTCAACCACAGGCATTCGGAACCAAAAAAAATGTGGAAGCCAGCCAGTCAGAATAGGAAAGACAAGCTAAACCTTCATCAACTTGAAACGAGTTTGGAAATCTTCTGCTTCACTTAGCCAGGCAGCCAGCATAAAGAAAATGATTCAGATTCTATTCAACACCAATATGAAGTCATTCAGTTCCTCTGTATGGGTCAGAAATTTGCGCTGTGCGTGAGTCGTTGTTGAGACCGTATGCTCCACTCATAATCTAAGGGGATAATAATAAAATGAGAATAGTTAATCTTTAATGCATAAACATAAAATTGCACTGTAAAAATGGTTTTGTAATCACGAATATGTCTTCCATAAGAATATTGTAATGCTGAAATACGATACAGATATTGAGGCGATCAGGATAGATGTACACACCGAGTCAAGGATATTCATACAAGGATAAAACTTGGGAACAGTGGGAGAGCATAATTCCATTATGGGTCAAATTTATTTTGACAAATTCTCAGAGTGTGTTATACAGTAATATTTACTGATGAACACGTTTCGAGCACAATTTATTAATGCAGCCCATAATCATATCACAACACCACTTACACAGCTTTCTAACCTAGTTTACATGATTCCATTATTTCTCATCTTTCGATTTGATTGGTAATAATATTTTCCATATCTTTTGTATTTGAGTTAAGTGATTTCTGTTGCATGTGTTGGATGTAGACTCGACGAACCAGGATTCAGTAACCAATCCCTCTCGCTATCCACCTATCTATATTAATTTTTTAGAATTTTGACTGTCTCTTCCCGGGGTCAATCATTCTAGCCTTGGCTGAATTCTTATTTTCTGACAATCTGAATACCCCTGATCTACTACTAGTGTGACCTATGCAATTGACATAACTCACAGTCATTGCAAAGTATTTTGTAAATTATGTTGTGTTGTCTAATTTGGGCAACCTGCAGGGTCCTTTAATCAGAAGAGCTTGTCCTTCGTGAGTAAGTCTCGTGCTTGTTGACACTGATCAGCCAGATGTGTCTGCAGCATTTGAGGAGATTTGAAACTGCATCATCCAGTGCTGTAGTCAGTCAGTGGACACACCACTGAGATATTCCGGCTCATGATTAATTAGGAAGTTACAGATATGCCTGGTTGAAAAGTGCCAAGCAGCAGGGAACCTAGATCCAAGGTTTTCTGCTGATTGCCTCTAACCATCTAATAATAAGGGTTCAGAGTGCCTCATGATATGGAGCCAACAACTATGGCGGCTATATTTCATTCCCTATTGATACAATTCAGTCTGTACCAAACAAAGGACTTGACCTATGACATCAGTCACTTCCCAGTGCACAGCCAACGAAGCGTAGTTCCTTTAAGTACCTTAATAAAAGCGAAAATGGATGTCTTCATCCTACATGGCTTATATATACAAGTACTGTTATCCAAAGATTTTTAACCCACTAAAACTCTATACGACAACAAAGGTATTAACATATTACTGAAACATTTTAGCCTGAGCTGCATATGTGGTGGGAGCGGTCTGTAAGACGAAATTGTAGACAACAATTGACGTCAATGTTTACTTCCTAAATCAGGGTCATGAGAAAAAACAAGAACAAAGCCTAAGCGTGAGGGACTCAACAACCAATCACGGCAAACTTAGCGTGGGCGGATACGATTCACAGATAATCACCAGATTGCCTAAAAGTGGCCTCAAAGAGAAGACAGAACAACCTTCAGCAGGAAAACAACCAATCAGAAGACGTTGCTTCTGTGCTAACAATAACGCTAATAATAATGTACATAAAAATCTATAAATATCTGTTGATTTTCTCAATAAACGATCTGTTGTCTGGCTGTTGTCTTCTGTCGTTACACATTTATTCACCTGTGAATTACATCATTCATCTAGACTGATCAACTTATTTTTCGTTATTTTGGATGCAGACAATTACTCAGCAGATGCTAGACTTCATACCAGGCAAGTAGAGCACTACGGTAATTGATTCAACATAGGTGAAGGCAGATATTTACAATAATTCCAACAGGATGAAGCCTTATCGCCTGACGACTTTATCAAAATATGTCTAAGTTGAGGGACAAAAGCTTAGAATGATATAAGGTAAACAACGTCTTAAACTAAGTCCTTCCATATGTAATACTGTTAAATTCATTTTCCAATGTAAAAGAAAGTTAAATGAAGATATTAATTCTTATGACCGTTTCAAAATTGATGATATTAATGATATAGAAATCAAGTCTGACGTTAAGTATCTTGGACTAATTCTTTCTTCTCACCTATCCTAGTCTTCCCACATCTTAGCGATTTCTAAAAAAATACTTCGTCTAATATTCCACGTTATGAAGTTAAGGCACTCGGGGAGCTTGTCACCGCTTCTTTATCATTCAGTCTTATTCTTTCCTGGATTGGTTGAAAAAGTTTATGCCATACTTCGTAGAACCCTGATGACTGTTAGTAGCCCAAGAGGTGGTATCCCATTGGATTATATCGTTGACGTCGTCACTGATGATATGCACTTGATTTCGTGCAACAAATTTGCTAAAGGGATTTTGTCAGACTGTAAGCATCCAATTCACCCAAAGCTTTCACTATGTTGTATTTTCTCAGGTAGAACAAGAAGTCATTTCAAAAGACCTTACGCGGACACGTTCAAGCATTCAAATTCAATGATAGCATAGTTGGCAGCAAGCATTTTATGTGATGAAAATGGTGTCAGGCACGAACTAACTAACTAACCAACCAACCTTCTTTCCACTATTGAATAAACAGTTTTTTCCAGCCTTATACCATCAGGATTGACTGTTATTCTTCTTCTCATATTTATCGTCCTCTCATTTTTTGTTTTTGTTTATTTTTTCATAAATGTAAACATCATTTAATCTCTGTAAAACTGTTAATTTTTTGTAAGTCCCTTCACCATTCTATATCAAGAGAACATTAGATTTAATACTCTATAACATGCTAAAATTTCCATAATATGTCGACAATATTGCCTGAAACAAACCCACTGTTAATATTACCATTAATTCTATTATTACAACTATTATTCTCACCTTATAATTCGCACGTTTTTAACATTATTCCTACTGTAAATGTGGAAGCGTTCCTATGCTTAATTTTTTTAAAATATATTTTTAGTAAATTAGACATAACATTATGACAAATGCTGAGAATTCAATGCTGTATCGTAAGTTCTGTCTGTTTTGGAATAAATCAGATTATTATTATGATTGACCAAAGATTGGCGCGCCTCACCTAAGTACTTTCATTTTAAGCAGTTATATAAATCAAATTAATTAGGGATTCAGTCTCATTTGACATATATATATATATATATATATATATATATATATATTTCTAAACCATATATGTAATTTTTCATAAATTTACCTGGGGTACATTAACGACATAAATCATTTGTATACCTAGTATATTCTAAAGCAGGCTTAGTGGATATATACTGTTTTTAAGGTAGTGAGATTTCCAAATAAACTGGATCAGCAGGTCTGAAGTCTGTTTCACTTATGTGAGTGAATAAAGCAGGAACAACAGCAGCAACAGTGGTTTGTGCAGAATAAGAAGACGGTTACCATCATTGCTTAACATTCGTTGGCTTCTCATCAGCTGCTGCTGCTTATAGCCTGAAGACATTATTAAGTTTATGTCCACAGAGAGACAATTTTAACATACTTACCCATAGAGAGCTCATTTTTTTAAACAAAAAATCAATACATGCATACAATGCTAATAATGCTAATAATCATTTTCGCCCAAACAAGAATAATAATCATACAGAACGAAATATTTATCGTTACGTAATCAAACGGGGAAAAGACAAAAATAAACATCCAGTTGCCAGGATAAAGAAAGACTGATAACGGCTTCTTAATGGAGAGATATGAAGACTCAAATGTCAAAGAAATCACAGCTTGATTTTAAGGAGTAAAATATTGCAGCTATTGTCCATAGAAGATTGAGTACTTCAACAGCCACAGCCTGTCCTGCAGCTAAACTGGTTCCCGTTGATTGGACAACGTGCTCTTTGGTGCAATCAAACAGAGGTTAGCAGAAACCCTTCTCATGTTAACATATATCTGGAGAAGGAGTTACATTGGAAGGATAGAAAAAAGGGCATGTCTCCAATTTCTTGAACATGCACCAGGGAGCCTACGTCTCGAGTGAACAGGTGCTTTCAATGGTGTCATTGCCAAGCATCTCCTTGACATGGGTCATGAGGTAAAAGTCGCAAGATCCTTCAAAACTATAAGTAGTCCGACGAGTTGAAGGCTTATGGCGAGTTGTCACCTGAAGTGGTCACGACTGGTGGTGTCCGTCAGGGATTCCCACTATCCCCATTTCTATTCAATTTCATCATAGATGTACTAATGGACTTAACCCGAACTCACTTAAGAGACTCAGGGATTGACTTACAGACGATATAGCCCTTCTACGTGAGGACGCTGACAAAATGCAGAGTCTCCTGAACACCTTGAGCTGCAATATATGTATGTTTGCCATGCGATTCACTCCCGTCAAATGTAAGATGATGTTACAGAACTGGACACTACACTGACTCCAAGTTTAGAAATAGGAAGTGAAGTGGCAGAGCATGTTGACTGCTTCACTTATTTGACAAGTTGCATCAGCCAACGCCAACGGGTTGATCTCTGACTAAATCTCCGCACGGATACAATGGACTAGTTTCGTACATGTCAGTTTACGCCATCTCTGGCGTAGATTTGATAACTGGCTATCAACCAAAGGGCGGATGTACTGCTCATCCGTCCTCTCCGTCCTCCTTTATAGCTGTGAGACCTGGCCATTGACAGTGAAAGATATGAAAAGATTAGTTGTCTTTGACCACAGATGCCTGCGTTCTGTCTCCTATGTGAAGTAACATAATGGGGTGAGCAATATTGAGGTAAGGCGTCGAGTGCTACGTAGATGAGAGGAGAAATCAGTTGACGAGGCTGTGAAATTACATTGACTGAGATGGTTGGGACATGTGTTACGTATGCTTAGTCATCACCTTCTTCAACGGGAAATGTTAGGGTCAGTCTGGAAAAGAGCTAGTGGCGGTCAAACCAAAACATGACATCAGTCAATGAAATCCACAGCAGTTAGTTTAAGGTGCAGACTTCCTGGTTAAGATCCTGGGGACGGTAAAAAGCAATGGTTGGACACAATGGGTGATATGGCTCAAAATCATTGTCAATGGCTGGCGCAGATGCACCCACATCCTGTGACTTATAATTCTCGATGAATTTATATTGTTCTTTGTAATTAGTACTCCTTTGTCTCATACCTCAGCTTACTGCCTCTATTATGCATTTCTTCTACTTTTTTCTCTTGCTTTATGTGCTACATGGAGTGTGACGACTTGAATGAACTGCTGCACACCGGTGCAAAGTTCTATGTCGAAAACAGACAGACAGACAGGCAGCTGTATTCTCCTCAGGTTTGCCGAAGCAATCTCCATCGAGTGGCTGAAATCCAATTCATGTGTTCAGAAAGAAGCAGTTATTAGTCTTTCTTTACCCACCTTATGACTAGATATTTTCATCTTTCCTTTCATTTGATTACTTAACGCGAAATAATTTCGTTCTGTATGATTATCATTCTTGTTTGCGCGGAAGTGATTGTTATTATTACCATTGTATGCATGTATTGATTTTTTGTTTAAAAATGAACTCTCTATGGGTAAGTAAGTTAAAATTGTTTCTGTACATAAACTTGATAATAACTTTGGGTTGTAAGCAGCTGATGAGAAGCCAACGAAATAAGCATTCTGCGAAAACCACTACTGTTATTCTTCTTACTTTATTCAAATTCAATTAAAGAGAATAAAAGTGAATGAAGTTATCTAAATGAATCAGAATGATAGTAAACACTCTAAACTCCATGACTTTTAAAAGAATAATACAAACCTGTAGTTCAGTTTAGCATCTTAAATCCTTGTGGTAATTACAATAATCCTCATTAGGGAGAAGGATTAAACTTACCAACATCATAACACACTTTGGGAAAATTACCTTACTAACCGTAGGTAGTACTGGGAATATATATAAGGCAAATGAATTACCAAACAGAATAATTAGTCTAATTCACCAAATAGCAAAGGAACATTTATGGCTTTTATCGGAACACCGTCTATCTTCATACGTATATATATATACATGCTAAGGTCGTTTGCTTTCTTAATTTGTTGATATATAGGACAATTAAATACATTAATGCATAACAGCTACCAGAAAAGGAACTCTTAACTTTCATATCAAAGTAAAAATGTGACCGAATTATTGTTTATAAGATGTAACACAGTATTCTGCATCCAAAAATACAAACAAATGAATCAGACGAAAGAAACAGAAATGTACAATGTATAAATGTACATCAGCTGTACTGTTTCTTGTCCTATGACTTTTATTTCGTAACAAAATGAAGGTGAATGTGAATCGGTAGTTTTTTCTAAAAGACACATCAGACTAAACCAATAGATTATAGTGGTATAATAATAATAATGGTTCTGATAGGAGTACACTAATTCCTGAATTCAATGAAGTAAATTCGGCTATGAAATTCACATATGAAGAGGAATCCCAAGACAGAATGAAATGCCTTCCTGGATGTCTTAATTACAAGAAAACCAGATGGTAGCATAAAAAGAAATTTGCATAGAAAAAGCACTTGGACAGGACAATATACACATTTTCACAGCTTCGTTCCTATCAAGTACAAAAGAAATTTAGTAAAGACCCTTAACCACAGAGTTAGAGCTATATGCTCAGAAGAAGTAATTGAATATGAATTAAGCATTGCATATGATACTTTGATCAAAAATAGCTATCCCGATATGCCAAGTGAGATAATTATGAATTAATTAAGAAAATCAGTTCAAAGAACTCTTAATGCTGGCATACTACACGTATTATTCCTTTACACGACCGATGGTGCTACCTCGACTGAAAGATGAAATACCTAGACTAGACTAGCCACTTCAAATTGTATCTACCAATTCAACTTCGCTTGTGGTGGAGCGAGTTATATTGGCCGTTGCTCTAGGAACTTGATTTTTTGTGCCAGCTCGAGAACATATCCCGCTATGGCTTTGTAAAGGTGTAGTTAAAACCATTAACAGTTCGATATTGGACCATCTAGTCCAAATCGGCTGGCCACAAAGCCAGCGTTGAAGAATCCTTCTCTAAAATCTACCGCGTGCCTAGTAAATTGCCAAAATCATCAAATCATCGCATGCTCCAAACAGCAGAGGCTATTGCATTTCACCTCAGACAACCAGTGCTCTGTATTCAGAAGAAGCCAGTCCAGTCCCTACTACTGCTTTGGCCTTCAGTAGAGACTAGAAATTCATGAATTTGTATTATTATCTTTCCTAATTTTTCTGACATTCAGTTTAGTGTTATGTTGATGCTACTGAGCTGTTATCTATCAACATTATTGATACGATGTTATTTAAACAACAATAATGTTGTTCATAACACGAATTCATTCATTCACTACTATAATGTATATATAACTGTAGAGCCTGGTAATAAAGTTATTGAAAAGAGTATTCTTTGTTCAGTATCTATTCTTTTGAGAAAGAACGATGTTCTGTCATCGAAATGAATAAAGTAGTGTAATTAGTTCAGATAGTTAAAACAGTCTTGTTATCCGGTTGGATTGAATACAAACAATGATGATCAGAAAGGAAGAAAGAAAACCTAACGAAAAGCTAGAATCAAGTGTTGGTTTGTAGGGATTTGATTGGTTAGAGGATTTCATCATGAGCTGACATTAGTTAGAGAACCATTCGAAAACCAGCACTGGAGTACTGGACAGCTGTTTCGTACTAGTTTGAGACTCCTCAGCAGTACGCAACCACCGGGACTCGAACCCAGGACCTTCTGGTTACAAGGCGAGCTAGCTCGTATACCATTGAGCCACTGGGGCCCGATCCGATGCTCAGCTCATGAATTCTAACTTCTGCCAATTCACGACATGGCGCGACCGCTAGCCAATGTCTTCGGCGAGTATTTGTCCTCACACCCGACCAGCTGCACCCTACTGGTCACGACTTCCCACTGGAACCCAGGTAACTACCTACCTGAATAGGGCCAGTCGCCAGTGAGCAAACCAACACTTGAATACCAATGAGATGCTCACTAGCGACTGGCCCTATTCAGGTAGGTAGTTACCTGAGTTCCAGTAAGAAGTCGTGACCAGTAGGGTGCAGCTGGTCGGGTGTGAGGACAAATACTCGCCGAAGACATTGGCTAGCGGTCGCGCCATGTCGTGAATTGGCAGAAGTTAGAATTCATGAGCTGAGCATCGGATCGGGTCCCAGCGGCTTAATGGAATACGAGCTCGCCTGGGTTCGAATCCCGGTGGTTGCGTACTGCTGAAGAGTCCCAAACTAGGACGAAACAGCTGTCCAGTACTCCCAGGTTTTCCAATGGTTCTCTAACTAATGTCAGCTCATGATGAAATCCTGAAAAGCTAGATTATTCAAAACTGGGTTCGAACCCAGTGGAGTGGGGTGAGTAGTGCTATAGAGTCCGAAACTAGGCTGAAGAAATAGCTCATTGATATAAGAATAAAACTTGTGCACTGTGGTGGTAGAGTGTAATTCCATTATAGGTAAATTATGTTTTGATAAAGTGTCATACTGTCATATAGTAATGTTTACTGATGACCACGTTTCTAGAACAGTTTATTGTCACTTATAATCATATCAAGGTACTCACACGACTTCCTAACTTCATTCATATAGTTCCATTGTTTTTCACTTGATTTGACTGGTAGTAGTATTTTACATATTTCGGGTATGAGTGATGAGTCAATCTTATTGCACGTGTTGGGTGTAGATTATTCGATGAACAAGGATTCAGTAATCAACCTCTGTCGCTCCCCACCTACTTAGATTACTTTTTAGAATTTTAACCCTCTCCCACCATGCTATTGTGTGGTTGTGTGTTAATGCATGCAGTGCTATTGCTGAGCTTTTTTCCAAATTATACTTATCTTCTCAGGGTCAGCCATTCTAACCTTAGCCACTAAATTCTTATATTCTGAAAGTCTGATTACTCCCGATCTACTAGTTTGACCTATGTAGTTGACCTCAACCGCAGTCATTACAGGGTATTTTGTAAATTATATTATTTCGTCTTATTGGGTCAAATGGGTTCTTTAGCCTGCAGAGCTTGTCCTACGTGAGTGAGTTTTGTAGGTTTAATTGCCACCCTAATTCCTGCATTTCTGACTCCAGGAAACTCCATCCTGTAGCAAGTCACTAGCGTGCATCAGATTAATTTTCAAGAGTTTGGTTTGTAAGGATTAGATTTGTTTCTGCGAGTTGATCATGGATTTATATCCAGTTAGAGAACCAGTGAAAACCAAGCGGGAGTGTTGGAAAGCTGCTATTTCATCCTAGTTTGGGAATCATTGGCAGTACGCCACGGTGATTAAACTCGTAAGAAATTGTTACTGACTTCTCTCTTAAACGAAATTCAAATTTTCAAAATCAATGTTAATATCAGTTTTACTATATGGGTCAAAGACTTAAGGAGTTACGAATAGGATTTCCAACAGGTTGCAGAATTTTATCAACAACTGCCTTTTACAGCTGGCTCTATTACTGAAGATCAAATGACGGGCTGGCAGGTAAGAAGGAATTAGCAACAAGTAACTCTAGTGATGAACAAACCAACCAAGGAAGAGTCGATTGCTCAACAGACACATGTGTAGGAGAAAATGGAGATGTTTTGGGGTATACGCTGTTGAGTAGGCTATCGAATGACATCGTGCTCAATGCAGGCTATCATTCAAGTGGAATCCCAATGGGAAGCGGTGAGTGGGTCATCGGTGCGAGGGTGACATGGGATGGGATGTGAGATTATGAGGAATCATGGACTGAGATGAAGAGAACAGCAGAAAATAGAAGAAAATGCAGATGTGTTGTTGGAGGCGTATGTTCCCCTCCGAACCTGAGGGAATATTAATATTTTCTGTTGAATGACGACCTGAATTCAAGCCTAATTAAACAAAATCCGGATAGTAGGTAGACTACGATTCTTCCTTTATACCGAGAACCCTTGAGTATGATTTGGGATGGAAAATGTCAAATAAACTAAAACACCTACCTTAAGCTAGCAAAATACTATATGTATAAGTTCCGCATTAGAAAAGTTCCTAACTTCAAAGTGGTGCATGCCGAAATATTAGAGAATTACTAGACAGGAAAGATCTATGTTCACTGTGCTACTGTTCTACAGGGATTGTGCCTCAGAATTAACGGAAAAAATATTAAGCACTTCTTTAGTTATAAAAAACCCAATAATAGACTTTTCTATTTCTCAGCATATTAAACTAATATGCAGTGGTGATTCAGCAGCCCAACTCTCGCCGGTTACTCATGTGGTCCAGATTCTATTTCCACCCGATCCACTACAACACCTGACCTAAGTTAACAAGTAAGCTTTCAAAAGAGTGATTACTGTGGGAGAGGTTAACAACTCGAAACGCTAGAAGCCTTATGTTCGACTCGAAACTCAAGGAATTTAACCAATTGGACAGTAATGCATTTCGCCTTCTAAATAATATAGGGCAAAGTTAAACTTTAAGCACCACTAATTATCATTAATCAGCGAATGACCTTGAATGCACCATTCACATGAAGGAGGTATCTTTGTGTATGGAATACGTATATTTATGAAAATAAATTGCATAAAAACTGTAGAAAAGTGTTACAGAGGGTACTTTGCTCTCACATGTAATGAAAATAGCGCTCAGTTTTAGGTTGGAGCATCAGCAGAGTATGAGTGTGGTGAGAGCAGGCTGCTAGCCAATCGGTAGACATTAATCTACATCAATGTCTAGGTCACTTATATTAGCCGTGAGAAAATATGAACAAGGCTAATTCAGCAACCAATCACAGCAGACTTAACGTGGGCAGATATAATTCGCAGATAGATGGCTCCATTTTCCGAGGTTACCCGAAACAACCAGTCAGAAGACTGCGTTTGTCTACTTGAATAAGCTATAATAATGTACAGGAAATATATATAAATACGTGTTGATTTCCGTAATAAAACGATATGTTGCCTGACCCTGGTCTTCTGTTGTTACATGATTCCATTGTGGGTAAAATTTATTTTGATGTCTCATAGTGTAATACAATGATATTTCCTGAGCAATAAATTGTGCTTGAAAAGTGGTCATCAGTAAATATGACTGTATAACACTATGTGAGAGTTTATCAAAATAAATTTTACCCACAATGGAATTATACTCTACCACCACAGTGCTCAAGTTCTATTCTTATATCAACAGAGGAATTTAACCACATTCTATGCATATAATTATTTCGGTCTTCTAAACCTAACAATAACCCTAATCTTTCCTGAACCTAACCCTAACGTGAAAATACCCCTAAAGTGATTGTAATGTAACTTGAACCAACCGTAATGTCGCCTTTATCAGGTTAACCTATCCCTAACTTGTCCTCGGTTTAAAGCGTAACTTATTCTTTCCCGAACAACCTAAGCTGAAACTTGCCAGATATCCCATTCAATAGATAAAATAACACTCCGATGAGCATATTTTATTGATGATGACAACATTATTTGCCAGGTTTCACTAACATGCTCAGTAAGCGTTTCAAGGTCATTGGTGCGGTCGCACTCGATTGGTAGTTAGTTAGTGGTGCCTAAAGTTTAACTTGTCATCTTTTATTCAGAAAAATTTAACGATCAGTTTAGAAGTAGGTTATACAAAAGTCTGTATTATTCACCTATGTTGTTTTTCTAAGCTGCTTTCTTTCTTCGTTTGTTTATTTTTCGTTTTTCTGTTTCAACTGCCCTGTAAAATGTAATATTTGTTTCATTTTGATTATTACTAAAGCCCATTTTGATGTCTACACCTCATTCTATGCCAGTAGAACCTCCGTTTTCAAAAACGCCTACAAGTAAATAAACCTAATGTCATTTATACAGCTTGGTAATGCGTGGTTTATTTTGCTTGCTCTACATATATCGAATTTGTAGCTAAGGTTGAAGTGGTCATAATTAGTTGAATTAGTGATCATAATTGGTTGAAGTGGTCTTAGTTACAAATTATCATTGTCCGATTCGTTTTATTTTGCTTGTAACATATCGAATTTTTACTGTGGATACCTATTCTACTCTAGCATACATTTATGTGGCTGGTTTTTGTTTGATTCAAGACAAGACATTCAACAAAACACTCTTCGACATCAGCTGATCTATGGTGACCGATAAATGTTTTGAATGCATTGGTGGCCTGCTTAAAACATGGGCTACAGGAAAACTTCCATCTCTCTCTCTGTTGCATATAATTTCTCTCTCGTTCGGTTTGTTTTAATCAGTTAAGTTATGACCTTTCTAGTGTTGTTTATCTACTCCTATAGGTAGGGATTTGATAAGCCAATCAAATCCCTACAACTCAACACTTGAATACCAATGAGATGCTCACTAGCGACTGGCCCTATTCAAGTAGATAGTTAGTTACCTGGGGTTCTAGTGAGAAGTTGTGACCAGTAGGGTGCAGCAGGTGGGGTGTGAGGACAAATACTCGTGCACTGACGACATTGGCTAGGGGTCACGCTATGTCGTGAACTGGCAGAAGTTAGAATTCATGAGCTGGCCATTGGATCGGGTCCCAGTGGCTCAATGTTATACGAGCTAGCTCGCCTTGTAACCAGAAGGTCCTGGGTTTGAGTCCCGGTGGGTGGGTACTGCTGAAGAGTCCCACACTAAGACGAAACAGCTGTCCAATACCCCAGTGCTGGTTTTCGAATGGCTCTGTAACCAATGTCAACTCTTAAGGGTATTTAAAAGGTTTAAAAGCTTCTGTTTCACAAGTTTCTAATAAACTTAAGGAAAGGCCTGATTGTGGATGGCAACGTGTTCCGAAATTTGAGATAAGTGTTCTTCAGTTATGTCCTTGGGTCTCAAAATGTACAAATGGCTTCCAACTAGATATCGTAGATGGATCTCTTGAAGGAGACAAAGCAGATATATACCATTATAGAATGGTTTGTGCTTCATCTCACAGAGCATTGTGTCTGTCACAGGATATACTATCAACTACTTGAAGATATTGTACGGAGTGAAAACACCATGCAATAAACCCCTCGGAAATTTCTGTACGTTTTACAAATACTGTCCAGAATAAAGATGTTATTGTTACTGCTATTATTACCTTACAGAAATTCAATTCGTGGATGGTGACTGGCAGTAAAATCCAGGATGAAATCCATTCCATCCTGTTTGGGACACGTCAGATGGATGAACCTGCATTCCCCAGTCAGTGAGTGCTGATGTTCCCACCAATGAGTCTAGAACCCAGTCTCATAGTTTCAAACCCCAAAGTAGGTTATCCACTAGACCATTAGAGACACAAGAGCCACCACTTTAGCAACGGGTCACATTAATTATTTAATTGAATTTTCGATGTTTCCGTCGTTTGATTGGACCGAAGTGCTCGGTCTCAGTTTGACATATCGGCTTCTTGTTCCGATGCTTTGATAATGTCTGGGCATGCAATTAGAACTTAACTGGAGGAGGGTGACTAGCGGTGGAATCCAGGATGCGCATTTCGTCCTATTTGTGACAAGAAGTGGCTCTTGTGGCCCATGTGGTCTAGTGGATAACCCGCTTTGACCTTTGAAACTATGGGTACTGGGTTCAAGCCTCGGTGGTGGGAACATCATCACTCACTGACTGGGGAATGCAGGTACATCCATCTGACGAGTCAGTCCCAAATAGGACGAAATGCACTTTATCTTGAATTCCACTGCCAGTCACCATCCACCAGTTAATTTCCAATTACTTGCCCAGACATCTTCGAAGCATCTTCACAAGGAGGAGCCAACATGTCAACCTGAGACCGAGCACTTCAGTCGAATCAATCAATGGACGGGAAAATCTAAAATTCAATTAAATTACAGGGATTCCCTTGTGAGACGAGATTTTTCAGCTGAAATTTATTTAACTTTAACACCATATAACACAGTTTTAAATCTCTAAGAGAGCATCATACTTTCTCTCTTCAAAACTCTGGATACGTCTTTCTAACGGCTGTCAGTTAGCACGAACTCGGGATTTCCTAGACCTTGCCGATTTCCTCAAACCCCTTAACATTAGTCTTTGTAGGTGTCTGAAAGATACTATAGCCTAGTCGAATTGATTTAGGTGTCACAAATATCTGATAACAGCATAAATTAGACTTCTTAATGAAGGTGGGTTCAAACAACAAGCCTCAGGAATATGTAATAGACGAAGTCTTAAGGTAAAATTAAGCTTAGTTGGTATACCGTAGATGACTTTGAAAGCCGCCTTGCTTACATCAATGTGGTGTTCTATATCTACGAGATGAGACAGTATAGAACTATGAGAATGGACCTCGTTTCTCGCCTACTTGACTACTATGCAGGATGTTGTTCGAAAATCCGACGACAAGCACGCCCAATTTTACGGCCTATGCAACTAACTGGCTCACACCACAAGAGCAGTCAAACTGTGACATATATACACATAATTCATTTCATTACTGCTAACCCCTGGAACTCTCTGTCTATGTCTACACTCTTTGTATTACTAATTATAACTTGGGATTCAATTGTTCAATGTTTCATCGAAACGAAATTCTACTTTGCCGCAAGCAATACATTTAAATTTCATTGAATTTCATAAATATTTTTCATTAGTGTAAGTTATGTGTCACTATTAGACTAACAAACATATTTTAATCCTTTTTAAATCCGATTAGTAAACACTGAAACATTGAAACTTTGTTTAAATGAGTCACATAATTATTGATTTGCATAAAATTATAGACTACTGACAGATCATGCGTAGTATTTGTTTGTATTTGTACAGTAATTTCCACAACTGTCTCCAGAGTGAGATCAACGGAATTACCTGTATTTTTGCCTTACACATGGGTGGTGTGGGCTTCCACAACCCCTCCACGGATTGGCCTCTTGCTGCATCTCCTCGAAGGTTGACCTATTAACAAACAGTCACTAAGTAGAAGATAGTTTTATGCAAGTATACTAGCTCTCTTGATTGCCAAATATGCCGTCGGGCAGGTCACAGATTAAGGTAATCTAAATAACCTGGTTTCCACAAGGAAGCTACAGTGAAATCTCGGCAATCGAGCTGTGTAGGTCACAAATCGCTGATCATTTTAGAAACTGTAAATAAATGTTGATTGTCAAAAGGTTATTGATTTCATAAAGTAGAATTTGAATTCAGTTATAAGAAAAATTGACAAATGAGTGACACTCAGGCGTTTTTCATAATTATTATTATATTTATTATTATTTCCCTTAATTCCTAGAAGAACATAAGGCTTAAGCCGCGCATTGCCATTGCATTTGGTTCTCTGTTGGAGTTTTCACCTTGCTCCAAGTCTGTTCACGTGTTTTCATCTCCTCTTCAAATGACCTCCTCCAAGTCACCCTTGCACTGGCGACCCATTCGCCGCCACTTCCCTTTCGGATTCCACTCAACCGATAGCTTGTCTAGTGATGTCACTTGATGGTTTGTTTCCTCAGAGTATGGCCCCCAATCCATCTCCATTTCTTCCTGCCTATTTGTTTCACAATCGGTTCCTGGTTGGTTGATTCGCTCGTTGCCAGGGATCCCTGTTGCTGATCTTTTCTGGCCGGCCATCTGATCTTGAGTAGTATTAAGTGAAGACAACTGTTAATGATGGTCTGTAGTTTGTTTGAGATGCTCTTTGTGACGCGCAGTGCAAGTCTCTGATCCGTATAGTAGCACTGACTTTCCATTGCAGTTGAAAATCCGGATCTTATTTTCAATTCATGCTGAGTGCTGTCGAGCTCCACACAAACTTGAGAGTAATGAAAACTTGTGTTGCTTTCCCGATCCTCGCTGCTTTGACATCCTCCTCAGTTCTGTCCGCCTGCAGTTGAAACTATACTTTCCAGGTCTGTAGGTAAAAGAGGTTGTCTCTATCAGGTTCTTCCAATATATGCTGATTGCTGACCGTTGTTGTTGTTGCTGTTGCCCAAATTTACTGACACACTCAGATATCAGTTTTATGATATGTGCGTTAGGACTCTCGCCGACCATGCACATGGTCCGGGGTTCGAGCCCGCACCGACGCACACCTGATATCTATGGTCGGCCTGAAAAATTTGGGCTACCGATATCCATGCTGAAAATTCCATACTTGTACCGAAAATTCAGTGTGGAATCAAGCTGTAAATCAAAAAATATTTCAAGTCAAGCAACGTTGACAAAATATTATAAAGTACACTTTCTGAAAACAGCTTCATATTTTAAACAGTTTTTCAGGCTGGTTTTAGATAGAAAAAAATGTCAATTCAAATGGTGTTCATGTATAAAATTTTCGAAAGACTACATTAAATAAAAATTGCAATATGTTCTGTAGATTGAGCTAACATCGGTTAGGGAACCATGTCAGCTCTTGATAAAATCCGGGAACCAATCTAACCAAATCCCTGAAAACCAACAATTGAACAACAATGCGATGCTCATTAGAGACTGGCCCTATTCAGGTAAGTAGTTACCCGGATTCTAGTAGGTAGTGGTGACCAGTGGTACTCTAGAGATGACAGTGGCTAGCGCCAATTGCGCTATATCGAGCGTAAATTGACAGACGTTGGAACTCGTGCACTGAGCATTGAATTCGATGCCAGTGGCTTAATGGTCTATGATCTAGCTCGTCTTCTAACCGGAATATCGTGGATGGTTCAGACCTAAGCAGTGGGACGAATGCGCGCTGATGAAGAGAGTCCCAAACTAGGCTGACAAAATAGTTGTTCAATACTCCAGTGATGGTTTTCCAATGGTTCTCTAATTGATGTCAGCTCACGGTGAAATCCTTTGAACAAAAATTACAATAATTTCAATTCACAGCATATTCAACTACAGTCTCATCATTAAGCCAGATATCTGATACTCTGATTTCTAATAATTTAAATCGTGGGCTGTTCCATAGTTGAACACAATGTTTAATAGGTAATTCCAGTCAATTATAGACTTCTTACATAGATTATATTATCTTTTAAAACTTTGCAAATATATATACACATTTTAGACTATGGCTTTAATTGAATTGAATTTTTGATTTCCCCGTCGATTGTTTGGACCGAAGTGCTACGTCTCAGGTTGACATTTCGGCTTCTTGTGCAGATGCTTTGACGATGTCTGGGCATTTAATTAGTATACAATTGGTGGATAGTGGCTAGCAGTGGAATCCAGGGTGCGCATTTCGTCCTATTTGGGACTCGTCAGTTGGATTTACCTGCATTTCTCAGTGAGTGATGATGTTCCCACTGAGGCACTGGGTTCGAGCCTAAGTGG
Organism: Trichobilharzia regenti; assembly: GCA_944472135.2. Lineage (NCBI taxonomy): Eukaryota > Metazoa > Platyhelminthes > Trematoda > Strigeidida > Schistosomatidae > Trichobilharzia > Trichobilharzia regenti. The sequence goes on from OX235267.1 coordinate 11,383,643, forward strand.
GGACATTATCACTCACTGAGAAATGCAGGTACATTCAACTGACGAGTCCCAAATAGGACGAAGTGCGCATCCTGGATTCCACTGCTAGCCACCATCCATCAATTGTATGGCTTTTAGTTATTATTTCTGACTCCAATTAGGAAAACAAGTATATGGAGGAACAGTCATTTATTTGATTCACGGGCGGATGACACTGCCTACTACTTAAAAGAGAAAGACGTGTAGGTAATTTGTCTGGAGACATTAATAATAACAATAATAATGATAATAGCTTTATTCCAAACAGCACTTTCGATACAAATATGGCATTTTCAGCATGTAGTAGTACAGTATTGCATTTACCTTTCTCACTACAGGGATAGTTAGTAAAAAAGGGCATTTGCATTAATATTTTTTTCAATAAGAAAGTGAATATAAAATTAAATCAAGTGAAAATATTGACGACAATGTAACAATGAGAGCAAACAAACAATGTCGTTTACTGAGAGTTTCCCAGTAAGTTGGAAATTTCCTGTCTTACACACTCTTTTCATTACATCAAATGTGTGCCTACCAAATGAGGTATTGTAGAGTTTATTGTATACAGTCGTCCGAGCATGCAGTGTCTTCTATAATTGCTTCTTGTTCTACCTAACCGATGAGATGCAGAATGGAGAGAGTTGTGTATAGAGAGGGGAATGTTCAGAGTGACAAGTCTGACAACTTCTGTGTGCATATGTCAGTTCACCTGCTGGTTTGGATCCAGGTACACCGGTCATTCGACGTGCAGCTCGTCCAAGAGGATTCAAGAACACTATCCAGCCAGCATGGTTGCGAAAAGGCAATAGTGGTGCAATTAGGAGTGTGATAACTGAACACCTGGTTAACACTGATCATTTCATTCAACCAACTCCTCCTTCAAAGTAATCTACAGAGTCAAGAATAACCTGCCAAAGACTATACGGTTTCGTCTTCTTTGTATCGCTGAAGCTCTGGCCATTCACATAGAAAAACCGGAGCTGTGCATACAAAAGAGTATTACTCAACCACTTCTACTGTCATGGTAACAACTTTGTTGATTTTGATGACCTAATTTTGTCTGTTTGCCTGTTCTTTAATTGCTTATAGTTCTTGTATTCATTTAGAGCTCTTACGTAGTTTCGTATTCTCTACTTTGTCCGTATGTGTATCTTGAGTAAAACTCACTCATCAAACTATTCATTTTATTACAAAACTTCTTTTTGAACAACTGTTTGTGACAACTCATCACCTTTGTTACACTACCCTAATTTCATTAACACCTAATTTTCTTGACTTGTATTACCAATCTTCACCTGTTTAGCTAAAATAACCAATAACCAATTGTAATTTTGTTTGACAAACTTAATGTACACATACATACGAAGTAACCATGTATATTTGCGATTGTACAGCTATGAAAATGAATCTGCCACCAAAAAGAGACTCTTCTCTGAACTACTGGTCTTCTGTCTATTAATGTTCGAATGGGGATTTTTCATGAAGATAAAACCTTGCTAATTTCTTGAATGATCCCATGTCTCCACTGTCTACAATAGTATTAACGAGTTTGTTCAGCTTATCGACACCTCAAGCGGCCCAATAAGGGCTTTTAGTGCCCTTCGCAGTATAACAAAATAATATTTCTTAAGTAGCGCTGTGCGTCGGTGGCACAGTGGTTAGGACTCTCGCCGACCATGCACATGGTCCGGGGTTCGAGCCCACACCGACGCACACCTGATATCTATGGTCAGCCTGCGAATTTCGGACTACCGATATCCACGCTGAAAATTCCACACTTGTACCGAAAATATAGTGTGGAATCAAGCTGTTAATAAAAAATAAAAAAATAAAATAATAATTAAAGAGCAACAGTAAAGAGATTTAGACAGAGTACAAGATGGTCTTAACTTCTTCCTTACGTAGAACAGCAAACGCAATATCTTTCTGGATACTAACATGATGTGAGAAGACCAGGAAAGGTGATCAGCGGAAATGCACACAGTCCGAGATATTTAACATTCGATTATTAGCTCATGAAAATGGATGCTTCAATGAGAACTTGTTCTTTGTTTGCATTTCAAACTTTGAATGTTTGGTGACTCGATGAATTTAAAGGTAATCATATTTGCTGACTGAAACACTTCGGTGACATCATCGTCTTCAAAAGAGAGTAAGCAACTTTTCATCAGTCTGATTCGATAAATGAATTCTTATGAGTACAGGGCTGGCAGTCAAGAAATGTTTCAACTTGAATACCACTTGAAAACTTATGCGGAAATTTCATACATTTGGTTCCCTTGATAAATTTCTATAGATAAAAAAAGACCAGATTTGCAGTATAAAATGTGATATCCTCATTCTATTTCACAGGTTCCCCTCATCAGCTGCAGACTACCTGAACTTACGAAGTTATATAGATGATAAAGAGATGTTGATGCTAATGTCACCTACAACTGCGTTTATGAATTTACGTTTACTTGCGGGAGCAAGTACATTGGAGACAGAGAGAAGTGCTTCTATTCGATTTTCTAAGTATATTACAAGAAACTTGAGCCTGAAAGGAAGCAAATATTTTCAGAGTGAAATTACCAGGCACAATGTTGATACTGGTCATCTCGTAGCGATTTCTAAGTCCTTCAAAATATTAAATAGACAAAGGAGAGCAAATTTACTTTACGATTTGACGAAGCGATCGTAATCAAACGACTCAAACCAACTACACTTATGCATACAGAAAGGGAGTGTGATTAATCTCTCACTCCCTTGGTAAGTGAATTTTAATTTTGATTAGATTAATTAGTCATCTAATTCAGTGATCTCACGTCACTGAGTAAATCTCGATCTTATAAACTCCAACCGCTCTTATTTTTTGAGTTGCTACGTGGACCTACAAGCTTACACTGTTTTTTTTAAATTTTTTGTGTCTTTTCTCTTACCCCTTCCCCTCTCTGGTACTTTGAAAGCGTCTAAATTGATGATAAAAAACTTAAACTAAAAATTGTAATGCTTTCATCATTTTGGATGCATCAGTTCTATAGTATTTCTTTTCTACTACCACTTAAACATTATAGCATGTTATTATCATCTACATATAACCATTGTCATTTCAGGTGGTCTGCAGCTGATGAGAACCTGTGAAATAGAATGATGACATAATTTTATACTGCAAATCTGGTCTTTCTTTCTCTATCAAAACTTAGGAAGAAAGTATTTTTTTTTTGAAAATTTACTAGAACTTAGTTAAAACTTAGAAGAAATTCAAAATAACCCCTACAACAATATCAACTAGATATTGAAGGCAAGTAAATTCATACAACCCAGTATTCTCCCTCAGCCCTTTCTTAATCTGTTATCCAAGGGAATCATTCACTAAATATCTTATAACTCAAATATTACTGAAAATGTCAACATCTATCAAATTATCATTCTTCACTGTCATGATGTTTGCAATAGCCAATTCAATAAAACCATCATAACATTTAAAGGAAATAATCAAATTCAAAGTCCAAATAAAAATTTTCAAGAGTTAATTTGTAAGGATTGAATTTGTTTTTACGCAATTGACCAAGGATTCATATCAGTTAGACAACCAGTGAAAACCATCACTGGAATACTGGACAGCTGCTGTTTCATCCTAGTTTAGGAATCATGGGCAGTACCCACCCACCACCGGTTACAAAGGCAAGCTAGCTCATACACATTCAGCCACTGGCACCCAACTCCCCGATGGCAAGCCCATGAACTCTAACTTCCACCAATGCATCATATAGCGCGACCATCAACCACTATCATCGGCCGGAAATCTATCCTCACACTTGACTGGATGGACCTGACTAGTCACGAATTCTCCCTAGAACTTCAGGAAACTGCATCCTGCCACAAGTCACTCACTAACAAGCATCAGATTAATTTTCAAAAACTTCAAATCGCTACTGATTTCCTATAGGATGGAGTCTCCTGGAGTTAGTTCTAGTGAGAAGTTGTGAAGATTGAGGTCCAACCAATCAAATGTGAGAATGAATTTCCCATCGATGACATTGGTTGGTGAAATTCGCGCTAAATGCATCACCAATTGGTAGAAGTTAGAATTCATGCGCCTGCGATTGAATTGGGTCCTATTGGCTGAATGGTCTACGAGCTAGCTTGCCTTGTGACCGCAAGGTCCTGGGTTCAAACCCCGGTGGTGGTTGCAAACTAGCCTGTCGAAACAGCTGGCTGTCCCGTATTCCAGTTTTCATTGGTTCTGTAACTGATATCAATCCGTGGTCAAAACCTGAAGAAACTGGTCAACTCTTGAGTATAGTTTACCGTGAAATGAACCAGACAGAGTTATATATATTGAGAAAGGAAATAGTATCATTATTAATAAATGAGAATAGTTTGTTAATGCCTACTTTTATGGAAAACTTAGTAAGTAGTGTTTGAAGAATGTCATAATAAAAGGTATAAATTATAAGATATTGTGACTGAAGCTGTTTGGAAAAAAAAACATAAAAATTGAGAAATAAGAGGCAAATAAACCTTTGCCGGGGAGGAGGAATTTCACTGTAAGTTTAGTCTCGTTATAAATGCTTGAATGCCATGTATGCTTTTAGGCTTAAAGTCCTGGTTTACATTATCTCCAGTTGTGTACAGAAGACTTAAGAGAAGTACAGAATGTGGTATATTACCTTGCAGATTATATCAGCATCTAAGTGGTGTCCTATGTCTACAAAGTGTGGTAGAATTGGATTTTTTTATGTACTTAATTTCACCCTTTTTGTAAATCAGGATGGTAAATGTTCTTGAATCTATCTAGGCATACACGCAATATAAAATAATTCTTGATATAACATTGTTGGACACCAACCGGGTTTCCTGCCGGTCGGCACACACCAGTCAGTAAGTCGTTTTTGCAACCGCCTTGAAGGAACTTATTTCCCTTGTGAAATTCAAACCTGCATCATGCACTGCTGCTATCAGAGACGTTTCCACGGAGTCTCAGAACGAGTGAGTGCCAACTAGCACGAAGCCTAGGTTGTGTCTGAGGCTTCCTACCAATTGTCTCCAACCATCTGATATCAACAAAGGGAGCAAATGTTCCATGAAAAGAAAACACAACTAAAAACACATTCAAAACATTCGTTCAATTTCAAGTGTCGGTTTGTGGGAGATTTCGCCTTGCAGCCTGAAGGTTATAGGCTCAGTCTCTCTTAGGGTCATGGATGCATACTCCTCAACAGCTCTAAATGAGGACAAAATAGCTGTCCGGTAACCGCCTGTGTCCCCTCAGCTCCTCCTCCTCCAGTTTTCAGCAATTCTCCAAATGAAATTAGTTCTTGATCCAGCTGATTAAAAATGCTTATTAATTCTTTATCAAAACAATAGTTACTGAACAAAGAATATTCTTTTCGATAACATCATCATCACGTTGATAAAAGGGACTATAATTCAGGGATGACGCACTTGGTGAAATAATTACTAACAAATTAAGAAAACCTGTTGAAAGAACTTTTAATGCATCTAAACTGCAAGTCGTATTTCCTACACGACTGATGTTGATACCTCGATTGAAAGAAGTACCCTGACTAGCCAACAACTTCTCCTAATTGTATCTACCAATTCAACTGAGCTTGTGGTGGAGTGAGTTATATTAGCCCTTGCAATGTTGACAATATGTCACTCTAGGTGGCTCGCCATTACGGTGCACTTTGAATTGTTGATATTAGATGGTTGGAGGCAATCGTCAGGAAGCCTTAGATATCACCTTGGTTTCCTGCTAGTTGGCACTCACCAGCCAGTCACCATGGTGTATTTGCAACCGCCTTGAAGGAACTCATATACCTTCTGAGATTCAGTGGTAACGTCCCTGACTGCAGCACTCACTACGTGATGCGGGTTAGAATCTCAAAAGGGACATGAGTTCCTTGCAAGGCGGTTGCAGATATGCTTTGCTGACTGATTGGTGACTGCCGACTAGCAGGAAACCATCTAAGGCTTCCTGCCGATTGTCTCCAACCATCTAATATTAACAATTTAAAGTGCGCCGTAATGGCGAGCTATCTAGTGGTATGGAGGCCATTTAGCAAACTTCATTGACAGGATTCAGTGTGCACCGAAGATAGGACTAGAGACGTTACGCTGGTCGCTAACTAATGTCCTTAGTAGCGTCATGGACGTGTACTCCTGAACAGCTCCAAATGACGACGAAACATCTATCTAACAAACTTGCCCTTCCCCCGCTCTGGTGTCCAGTGATTTTCTAACTCAAACCATTTCGTGACCAAACTATTCCGGATTTTTTGGAAAAAACAGCATTTTAACTGATTAAAAATGTTTATTAAATTTTTCAAAACAATAGTAACTGAACAAAGAATATTCTTTTCGATAACATCATCATCACCTTGATAAACACGACTGTAGTTCAAGGATGACGCACCTATTGAAATGTTGCTAACTATTCAAGGAAATCAGTTCAAAGAACTTTTAATGCATGTAAACTGCAAGTCGTATTTCCTACACGACTGACAGTGATTCCCCGATTAAAAGATGAAGTACCTCGACTAGGTACCCACTTCTTCTTATTGTATTTACCAGTTCAACTGCGCTTGTAGCAGAGCAAGTTATAATGGCCTTCGGTTTAAGAAACTTGATTTCTCGTGCTCACTCGGGAAAATCTACCTGTATGGCTAAATAAAGGTGTAGTAAAAACCATCAACATTTAGTTATAAGAACAGCTGATCCCAAATGACCACAAAGTCGGCATTGAAGAATCCTTCTGTATCACTATCTATTGGGTGCCAAGTGAATTGCCAAAAACATCCAGGTACCGCATACTCCAAACAGCAGAGGCTATCGCAATCCACCTGAAACAACCGGCGCTCTATGTGCAGATGTTACTAGTTCAGCCAACCGGCTACTACCACTGCCCTGGTTTTCTGTAGAGTCTATAAATTCATGAATTTGCATTAATAGTTTTGCTAATTCCTCTGATATTCAGTGTATCGTTTTGTTGGTGCTATCGAACTCTAATCCACTGATATTATTATTATTATTGACTCGATGTTATTTAAACAGCGTTAATGTTGTTGTTTGTCTACTATCACCAATGATCTTCTTGATTGCAGTAGATTGAATAATGCAACAGACAACGGGCAATGAGAAAACAGGCATAAAATGGACTCACACAAAAAGAGACTTGGAGGATTTGGACTTCACCACCAATGGTATATGTCTGACTTCCCACAAACTGGAAGATATGAAAGTGAAAAGCAACAAGCTGGCAGAAGAAGCATCCAGAGAAGATAGGACTCCAGGTGAACATAAAGAAAACAGAGGTAGGTGATGAAGATTCCTGGCCAACAGCAACAGCAACAACAACAGACAACAATCAGCCAGCATAAATGGGAGGAACCTGAAAGAAACAATCTCCTTTACCTACCCGAATAGGAGGCATCGTTTCAACTAAAGGCAGACGGAACTGACAAGGATATCAAAGCCAGAATCGGAAAAGCAAGACAAGCTTTCATTACTCTCAAATCTGTGTGGAGGTCAACAGCACTCAGCATCAAAAATAAGATCCGGATTTTCAACTCCAATGTAAAGTCAGTGCTACTATACGGATCAGAGACTTGCACTGCGCATCATAAAGAGCACCTCAAACAAACTACAGACCATCATTAACAGTTGTCTTCACTTAATACTACTCAAGATCAGATGGCCGGCCAGAAAAGATCAGCAACAGGGATCCCTGGCAATGAGCGAACCAACCCAGCAGGAACTGATTGTGAAACAAATAGGCAGAAAGAAATGGAGATGGATTGGAGGCCATACTCTGAGGAAACAAACCATCAAGTGACATCAGTAGACAAGCTATCGGTTGAGTGGAATCCCAAAGGGAAGCGGCGAGTTGGTCGTCAGTGTGGGGGTGACTTGGAGGAGGTCATGTGAAGAGGAGACATGTGGGCAGACTTGTAGCCATGTGAAAACTCTAACGGAGAACTGAATGCAATGGAGACGCTCAGCTGAAGCCCTACGTTCCTCTCGGAATTAAAGGATGTAATAAAAATAATAATAAATAATAATGTTATTGTAAATAACACCAATTCATTCACCCACCACTATGGATGGATATATAACTGTAGAACCTAATGAAGCAGAGCAAATTATCGAAGAGAATATTCTTTGTTCAGTAACCATCCGTTTGAAATTTAAAAAATCCCCGTTGTTTCTGTTAAAGCATAGTGATTTCAATGTTAACTGACCTACAAAAAACACTCCACAACTTACAATGTTCCCCAGGAGTACTTGTATACTGTAATCCAGTAATATTTTTTTCAATCGTCTTAGGATATGGAGTTGCGTTGCTATCATCAATATTCTTCAACTTTTTCCTATGGATATTAGCCTCAGATAATTCAACAGGATGGATTACACGATAGCGTATATTATAGGCAAGTAGTTTACCAGTATCTGTATTGTCATTTGTTGATATAACATCTGTCGGTGGTAACCATGTTGCTTTAATACATGGACGTAATATATCACATGCGATTTCAAGGGATAATTTTCTCGGTGCTCCAACTGCATTTAATGATAATAAATTCCTGTCATAATTAATGGATTTATTCTCAGAATGATTATTGGATGATGTTGATGATGATGACGTAACAAGTATTGAGGCAAATACAAGCAGTAGGAAAGCTGAGCTGAGGAATAGTAGTTTCATAATGCTTGAATATATAGTATTACATTACAGCATAGTTAATTCAAGTTTTCTGTACTCATTCCTGTGTCAGACAAAAAAAAGGCAAAAACAACGTTTTTCTGTTGTATTTGAGTGGTGTTCATGTAGGATGATTAATAATTCACTTTTTGGGGGTTTGTAAAACTCTGTTTACATTGATTAACAATTGTGTGTGCTTTGTTTTATGAATGTAATGATGCGTGCCTTCAAGAGATATTATATTCTTCGATTTATCGTCTTCCACCGGGGACTTGATCTTAATATCTCCATGCACTCTTGTATAGACAGATAAATATATCGTGGGTAATTGGAACACAGTACAACCGCATAAATATATACATATAGGTGTGTGTATCTCTATATATATATATATATATATATATATATATATATATATAAATATATAAATAGAGCCTTGCTTCAAGTAAAAGTGACTTGTTTCACACGGACGTATTAACGCACAAATCAGTGTGCACAAGAAATTGTGCACATAGTTTTACTGCATTTTGATTGGTTGAATGACAAATTTTTATTGTACACACACAAAAGGACTGGTAATGATGTTTATATATTTATGTATATATTTTTTATGAACACTGTAATGAATAACCACCCATCATATGACAATTTAAGATTCCCTCCACCGTCCTCTTATTTTTCTTCCTTTTAAGTGCATATCGTTGTTTATTTTAGGCTGTTTATAGTTTTCCTAATTTTATCCCATAATGAATATTCACTTTGTTTTCAATAATTCATACTACCTGCATACTACCGGTGGAATAGGCATGGGTGGTTCACTATATTAGGCCCCATATTATTAGCTGGCTTCTTTCTCACAAAACTTGAAAAACGGGATAAGTTGGAAGACATCATCAAGGAGGTTGATATGTATTACCGATATGTCAATGGGAATGTAAACATAGACGAATTGTTGCTGACATTCAACAACGTCCACCCTTCACTTTCTTTTACATGTGAAGAGAAGCAAGAGAATAAGCTGCATTTTCTGGATGTCTTACTAAGTAGGCGAGAAGATGGGTCACTTAGGAGAAGCGTGTATAGAAAAAGCACATTAACAGGGCCCACTAAATATAAAAGAAATTTTATCAAATGTCTTACGAGCAGCTCAAGAAAGATATGTACGGATGACCTCTTTCTTACAAAAGGAATTTGAATATATATATTCACGATTCCTTGACGGAGATGGGCTATCCGAGTAAGTTCATAAAGAAACATATGAAAACATTTGAGAGAAAACCTGAGACTCTGACTGCAATTAAGAAACCTCTGTTTACTAAGTTACAATTCAATGATGACTTATCAAGTGAGATTTTGTTCCAGAAACTTTCCAGGAGTATACGAAGAACGTTTTTACGCATGTGGCAAACCTATGTTTTTCATTCTCTAGCCGACGAATAATTGTGACGCAAACGAAGGATAAACTAGATAGTTTTGCCCCATCTGTGTGCATTTACCAATTCAACTACACCTGTGGTGATAGTTATGTTAGGCGTACTACTAGACAGCTTAGCCAACGAACGTGTTATTGAACATCTCCCATCGTAGTTTGATGAAGAACAAACGAAAACAGTCCGTAGCTCAATTTTGTCACATTTAATTGATAGTGGTCATGTAGTGGAGAAAACGAGAGCCTTCAAAGTAATCCATTGTATCCCACCTAATCTTTCCAATAGACTTCGTATTCGTCTACTGGACACAGCTGAAACAGGCGATAGGCATTTGAACTATTAAACCTAAACTAGGCATTCAAAAGAAGTTCGTACACAGCCATTATCCCTCCCTTGTTGGCCTAATAAAACCTAACCAACTGATGACTTCTTCACCACCCCTTACTTATATTTTCAATCCCTCTCTTATAACATCTTCATTAAAAACGCATTTCATTTACTTCCCTTACAATCTAACATTACTTAATCGGTTCATTTGTTTTTGTTGGCCTTTTCCGACTACTTCCACCTGAACATTTGTTTGTTTAATCATGCTGCTTTTTTTCATTATTCGTCTTATCACAGATTGTCTCACTTATAAGACCATTATTATAATAATTATTATCGTCATTACTACTATTATGACTAATTGCACAATTTATATTCACCATCTTATTATCCTATAGACAAAACACCATGATCGGTGTATATTTGAATTTTTATTTGTAAAGTTATGTAGGTATATTAGAGTTAAGCCTGATGATGAGACGTAATTGAAATCACAATATTGTTCGCTTAAATGAATTGTTCTTAACTTTACTATACGAATATCTAATATAAGAAATTAGTCACGAAAACGTATACTACTACTAATAAAGATAATAAATAATGCGTACCACACATATGTAAAGAAACCTCTTAACTCCAACTCAGTAATGACTGACTATTGGAGGAGGTGTAGCGATCAGTGAGGTCTACTATGTCTAGTGTATGGACAAACACCCAGCTATAACATCAACGGGTGGTTTTCAGGAAGTCAGAATATAAGGATCACATGGTGTAACCCTAAATGGTTGAATCGGCGGCGAGTTTGGTCTTGGAACCTGTAGGTCTGAGATTTGATATTAAAGTAGGGTCGTGTGTGTATGGGATGAGGACTCCCAGACGGGGACGAAACGACCGACAAATTTTGAATTTCAATAAACTGAAACTATAATATATATTCAGAATGCATTCAATAGTTTACGTATTTAAAACTACAGTTTGTCCATTCGTGTTGTGTTTTGTACATTTTGAAAGTATATCATACGTTCTGCATGTGGCTACATGCATGGCTACATGTTGTAGTACCTCTTCCAATGGTGCCAAATAAAAACCTAGGCCTACAATTAAGACTTAAAAGCTAAACCAGCTTAATACTAAATAAGTAAACGTCTAGGCGGCCTGTGGATGCTTTACAAGTATTTCGAGTTTCGTTTCAGCGGGGTACAAATCCGGATAGGTTCACATGACATTTAAGTCATCTTTCTCAAGCTATTTACACGCACAGACTCTGAGTCTGTACGTTTAGCTACACTAGGCAGATCAGATCTAAATTCTTTGCCTAAAATAACCATTAACTTTTTATTCTATACAGTTATACTGCTCATTAGAGCAGTTGCCTAAATAACTGAGTCTCTTTGAATAAAGAAAGAACGAAGACATCTGTAGGATATTACGAGCTCCTCTTATTTTGTAGATCCTCTTCAACTGCATACATGCTTCCACGATGCTCAACAACCTCAGTGCAACTCACCCTCGTATATCATTTGCAATGGACTATGAACGTGACAACCCGTTCCACTTCCTAGTGTGATGAGAGCTACCTCCAAGCCAAAATTGTAGGCAGTTATTTACGTCAATATTCGCTTCTCGAAATGGGGTCATGAGAATAAACAATAACAAAGCTTAACCTTGAGGAAATCCCCAACCAATCACAGAAGACTTAACATGTACAAATACGATTCGGAGATATATGGCTCAACTTTCTAAGAAACGGCCACAAAGAGATGACAGAATAACCTTCAGCAAGGAAGCAACCAATCAGAAGACGGTGCTTCTCTGCTAACAATAACGCCAATAATAATGTACATAAGAATCTACGAATACCTCTCGACTTTCTCAATAAACGATCTGTTTCCTGGCCCTTGTCTTCTGTCGTTACACTAAACTTGGACCAGCTGATACTTGAATTATCACAGCTTTGGTTTGACAGGATACAAATCGAGCCTGGTGAAAACAATCTTCAGCAGAGGTGAGGTGTTGTGTTCAGAAGATAAAATGTAGGAGGAACTCGCAATCATAGAAAATAATCTTTTCAAAAACAGATACTCTCGGGAGTTCATATCGGAATATGAGAAGGAGAAACCACCTAGACAGGAATTCCCAATAGTTGAAAAGAAACCAGTTTTCATCTGTCTAGCATACAAAAGCGAAGAGGTATCTATCAGAATGGAAAGTAGAATTAAAGGTTCATTGAAAAGAACATTTCACAACACAGTGTGCTCATTAACCCAGTCAAAAGTAGATAAGTATCCTGCTATGCATGTCAATTCCAACTGCATTTACCAATTCACCTGCACTTGAGGCTGCAAGTACATGGGAATGATTGAGAGGACAGCGTCGACTAGATTCTCCGACCATATCCTTAAAAATCTCCACTTGAATGCCAGCAAGGTGTTCTTAAGTGCAGTTACCAGCCAAGTAATTGACACGGGACATATAGGAGAAATTATTCAGGCTTTCAAAATAATCAATCAATACACAAAGAAAAACATGGTTACTTCGGTTTGTAGAATCCACTACCATCAAAAGACTTCGATCCAACCTATGAATACAGAAAGATAGTATGACTAATGTCTTACTACCTTAGACAGTAACCGTAATGGTTTTATTCCGTCGCATAACATTCCACTCAATCTTTATTTTGATTATTACTCACTGAAATGAACTCACTGCTACGGTTCTAAATCTACTAAATTATATTATTTTATCTATTTTATAATTTTACTTTACTATTCACCCCACTACGACCCTCCTGAACTCTTCACCATAATATATAGACCAATTCACTCTCTTGTTCTATCTTGTATTTTGTCTCTAGTCTTTCCCAGTTACTTTCTTTTAACACTGAATAATTGGACTACTTATAACATCTTTGAAATTATGCTGCTTATATTACTTTCTATCTATAATCTGTAGTCATTGGAAAAAAAGTATGTTCAGACACTATTTCGTAACTTTTAAATGATTTTGTTGTTTGGAATGTAGGCAGTTGAAGAGAGAATTCATGAAAAACAGCGAGCTTGTATTATCAAAACTGCTAATATGTTCGTTCTTTCTTTAATTCAAACTAACAAAGGGAACCGGCTGTATGAGTCTTTGTGATTCGCATTCTCTTATGACAGTATTTCCGAGTCAAAATAGAGAACTAATTGATTGGATAATTAGGAATATTACGGGTAGTAAGGCTGGTATAGTGTCCCTAATGAATGACACTACTAGTGTGACGACAGAAGACAAGGGCCAGGAAACAGATCGTTTATTGAGAAAGTCGAGAGGTATTCGTAGATTCTTATGTACATTATTATTGGCGTTATTGTTAGCAGAGAAGCACCGTCTTCTCATTGGTTGCTTTTGTTGCTGAAGGTTATTCTGTCATCTCTTTGTGGCCGTTTCTTAGAAAGTTGAGCCATATGTCTCCGAATCGTATTTGCACATGTTAAGTCTTTTGTGATTGGTTGGTGATTTCCTCAAGGTTGTTAAGCTTTGTTATTGTTTATTCTCATGACCCCATTTCGAGAAGCAAATATTGACGTAAATTGTTGCCTACAATTTTGGCTTGCAGCTAGCTGTCACCACAGTTAGAGTTAACAATTGTGGTTTCAATAGTTTTTTTTTCTCGTTTAGGCTGTACAATTATAAATGTATTAATTTAGGCGCACAATAGCTAACCAGTAAAGGCAAAGCCTTCGAAGTGAAGACAGGAGTAAGACAAACCTGAATGCCTGCCTACTATCTCCAATGATTCTCTGGAATCGCGATAGACTTGATAATGCGACAGACAGTTGCAGGCAGCGAGGAAACAGAAATAAAATGGACCCACAGAAAAAAACTTGTAAGATCTGAACTTTGCGGATAATATCTGCCTGATTTCTTATAAAGTGAAAGATATGCAGGTAAAAAGTAACAAGTTGGCAATAGAAGAATCACCAAAGATAGGACATCAGGTGAGCATAGAGAAGACAAAGGTGATGATGAAGATTCCTGCCCACCAACAGAAACAGCAACAACAACAATAGACAATAATCAGCATAAATGGAGGAATCCTGGAAGAAACAACCTCCTTAATCTACCTATTTACCTGGAAAGCATCGTTTCAACTACAGGTGGACGGAATTAATGACGATATTGAAGCGAGGAACAGGAAAGCAAGGCAAGCTTTCATTACTCTTTAGTCTGTGTGGAGATCAACAGCACTCAGGATCTCTGGGAGCGATTTAAACCAGGAGAAACCAATTGTGCAAAATATATGCAGGAAGAAATGGTGGTGGATTGGCCATACTCTCAGAAAACAAACCATCAAGTGAACGACATCGCACGATAGGTCATCGCTCGAGTGGAGCTCGAATGGGACTCGGCGAGTTGGTCGTCAATGTGAGGGTAACATGGAGGAGGAGGTGGTGTGAAGAGGAGATGAAAGCATGCGAGCAGGTGTAGAGTCAGGTGAAAACGCTAGCAGAGAACCGAACGCAATGGAGACAGGCAGCTTAAGTTCTATGTTTCTGTAGCAAATAAAGGAAAGAATAATGATAAGAATAAAGGCGAATTGTAATCATATAGGAAAGTGCATTGTAGAACAATAGTAAGTTAGTTTGGAATATGCATGGTCAATAAGAACACGAGAGAAAATAAGATGAAATTATGCAAGGATGAGTGTATTAAATAAGTATGAAAATAGTCAACAAAACTACATGTTTCGAGGTTGAATGTAATAAGTGGTGTGAGACACTATGAATACTACAGAAAAATACAGCAATAAATGGGGTGAAATAGACGTGAAAATGGTTGACGTCGCTCACGTATATATACATATATATATACATCTTTCAAATGACCTTGAGAGATACTAATTACATTGATAAATTAAAACAGCTTACAACCAATAGGATTCCATGGTCATACGTGGGTGAGGTGAGGGAAATACAACCAGCCAAACAAAAATACAAGTAGAAATTTTAGGAAATTCAGATCTATATCTATCTGAGGGAATATCAGTTGCCTGTCGTTTTGACTTACTTCACAAACTGACACTGATATTAGTCGACAACTACAGCTTCACCGGGACGCATCGTCTGGATAAAACTCATAATTTTTACAGATTTAACCCCTCACATCATAGATTAAAAAGGTGCTCTAAAACGAAGAATTACTCGAGTCAATGAATATACTTCACCTCCATGCAGTTATAAAACAAAATTAGGCATTTTTATAACATTAGACAGGTATTTGTTGGATGAATTTTAGCCTAGAATCTGATTACACATTTAAAAAAATCAGAGAGGTTTCTAGTTGTAGGGTGAAAATAGTAAATAGAATTTTTGTGATAAATGTGATTAGTTGAATGTAGTTTTAAAATATGCCCAGTGTGAAATGGTTGAAAATCAAGTGAAGTGAGAGATATTGTGTCACGGAATATACAATTTGGATCATAGAAATTATTAAGAAGATGGTTGAAGCGAAGAATAAAATTTTCTTTTCAACGAATTCATCAACTAGGAGGCTGTAGATTAGTGTATTTACAGTAGTATGTGTGTGTGTAAGAAAGTTCCAGAATTATTCCCGGTCAAAGGTTAAATAAGTGAAATCACAAAGTGTAATGGACAGGAAGATGGGATACAGAACATAAATAAATAGGTCGAAAGTCAAATTAAAAGTGATACCGAAGCAGAACTTCTCCGTAGACAGCTTACTCAGCCTCTCAGTAAAACATACTGCTCCTACGCGCCAGCCTACGAGTAAAATTCTCCTGCAAGAAACTATTCAACCAGCACGTGAAAGATAAGCTACCACACTAGGTATTGTCAGTGTTCATATACTGGCTCACTCGCTCCTTCCTGTGGACCCGAGTACATTGGCCGTACGTAATATGCGTCCGCTTGTAAAACGTGCTCAGTAACACTATCCAGTATGGTTAGCAAAAGGAGAAAGCAAGGGTGGTCTAAAGAGTTCGACAACGGAACATTTGGTGGATTCAGGACATCCAGCTACATTTGAAGAGTCCTACAAAGTCATATACAAGATCCTATAAAACCTATCAAAGGGAGTGAAATCAGGTCATCTCGGAATAGCTGAGGCACTGGAGATTCAAAAGTTCAAACCTACGATAGATATTCAAAAGATATACGTCCAAACATCGTCCCTACCCTGGCCACCTTAAAAGTCAGTCCTGTCAATAATGACTGTCTTATTACCTTTATTGTCCACCTTTATTGTTTATTTCTCTTATTTCTACGTTTTATAATTCCTATCTGCACTACTACATTTGCATTTTATCCGAACTTCCCACCTATTTTGCTATTACCACGTCTTTAATCTGTAATTGTACAAACAGTAAAGTTTTTGAGTTATTATGATCTTAATACGTCCTTTCTACTCGATCTTCCTGATTATTGCACTTAGTAGTTTTACTAATTTGACCTTTAACCCGAAAGATAATACCATTATAAATAAATCAAAATAGCTTATTAGTCTGAGTGTATAATTCTAGTCTACCAGTCAACTAGAATTCTGTAGCAACCGAATTCTTTATAACCATTTGATCTGGTTATTTCATTAAGCCTGTTAGTGGCTTTTATAAGTAATTGGGACTATTCTTATTCGAACCCTTGGGTAAACTATAACCTAAGTGAAATTCGGGTGGTTTGAACTTATGTGGCTCTCTGACCTGAGTCAAATCTGGTGTACTGCTGATCACCTTTTCTCTAAACAAACAAAACGGCCTTTCGGTGTTTAGACTGCACTTCGATCTCGCTAGGAAACACTACTAGCAGTTTGTAAATTGTATCGAACTACTCACATCCATCAGTAGTATATGTCACTATGTCCTGAAATTCGGTGCCATCGTTTCATTCGAAGTCAAGATAATATTTCGTGTAAAAAAGCATCCTACTCTCATAAATTATAAGTAGTATGATATAAACACAATAAATATGTACATGTTGGGTTTGGTCTTCACTTTGGCAGGATGGCTTAGGCTAAAAGGTTTCATTGTCATTCTGGATAGCTTCCTCAGCTGCAATTTCATTTGAGCTGCAATTTTTTTCTCTTACCCTTAAAAAGTATTCCTTGATCACTGTTACAATGGTTGCTGCAACCTAGATGTCGAGCGTTTTCAATTTTTTCTCAAAGAATATTCTTTTCGAAAGGAAAGGTAGTAATTCAAACTGGTGAATTTATAGTCTCCACTCGAGGTCGGCCATGGCATTAGTAGTGGCTGGCTGGTTGGACCTGTTTCCTGTGCAAACAGAGCACCAGTTGTTTCAGGAGGATTGCGATGGCAGCCTCTGCTGCTTGGAGTGTGTGGTGCCTGAATGCTTTTGGTAATTTGTTTGTTACTCGATAGATGATCATAGAGAATGACTGTTCAATATTGGCTTTGTAGACGGTTTGGACCAAGTGGTATACTATAGAACTGTTGGTGGTTTTTACTACACCTTTATTGAGCTACACTGGTGGATGTTCCCGAGTAAGCACGGAGAATCAAGTTTCTAGCTCGCTCCACCACAAATGCAGTTAAGTTGGCAGATACAATTAGAAGATATGGTTAGCTACTTTAGGCACTTCATCTTTTAATCGAGGAACCACCGTCGGTCGTGTAGAAAACATGACCTGTAGTTTACCAGCTTTTTGTATTTCACTAGGTGCGTCACCCTTGAATTGCATTCTAGTAAGTGTTGTATGAATAAATTTCAAGCCATTATTGGAAAATAAATGAATTCCTTCAGAGGGGAATTCACTGACGAAATGATGAAGTCTTATGAAATTTTGTTTTCCGACGAGTTGTACTTCTCCAGTGAACCAAATGCGCAATAGTTGGTCAACATTGTACCATAATTGATACAATTGGTCCAAGTCAAATGGTCTTATATTAAATCCTTTCAAATGTCAGGTGCTTGACTTTACTTTCAAGCATCGACGTGCCTTACATCATCTAGTTAGTTCGCATAATGCCTGTAGCATAGATGGCACGGAAATTGAAACCAAATCAAGCATTAAATACCCTGGATTAGTTCTTTCCTCTGACCTTCCATGGTCATCCCACATCTTATCAATCTCTAAAAAAAATGTTTCGTCTTACCTTCTACATTAAAAAGTTAAGACAATCAGGTATCAACCAACCTTTAGTTTTGCAATTTTTAAACTCCTGTATTTTACCTATTGTACTCTATTGCTCTCCATTAATCTTTCCTGGGCTTCTCAAAAAAGATTATATCATATTACGAAGAGTATTAAGTGCTGTGAGTAGAGCTTGTGGTCTGCCACTGCTTCAGCTCGCCAATACTATAGTCGAGAGACACATAAATTCCTGTACGAAATGGGCAAAGGCCGTACTGTCAGACCCTCTGCAACCCCTTTACTCACACCTGTCCCCTTGCATCTCATCAGGTGGGACGAGAAGTCAATATAAGTAGTTATATGCTCGTACCACTAAGTATAAAATTTCTGCAGTACCCTATTTAGCACGTAGTGTATATGATGGAGACCCTGTTAGACGTGAAATATATTAGTTACTGTGTAATTAGCAAAGTGACTCGACCCTTTCATCGTTCATCTTTCTGTAATTTTATGGTGTCACCCATTCTATCATTTAATTATAAATTAACGATTTTACTTTAATCGTTATTACTACTATTATCACGACTTTATACTTAAAGCATATTTTTCTCCTTATCGCATACTGTAATTTGCCACATAGCTGCTATAACAACGTTTTGTTATTGTTATTATTATGTAATGTTTATTTTTTTTCGTTTTTGAGTAAATTAGATGCAATATTGTACTGAATGCTGAAAATTCCTTGCTGTATCATTAGTACTGTTTTTGGAATAAAGCAAAAATTTATTTATTTATTTATTTTATTTTATTTATTTACGATTATGGGTGGCGTTAATTTATACTCGAAAACTTGTCATCCAGCTTTGAATGCTGCATCATCATTTTGTGTGATATATTAAAATAAACTTATCGAATATGACATTAAATTCTACCTCAATGCTCAAGTTCAGAAAACATTTGTCTAGTCTCTAATTCTACCTTGGTCTTAACCTCTTCACTAATCGTTCCCTGTAAATGTTTTGATTTTTGCTTTTATTTTTTAATTTTTAATTTGACTTTTAGTTTGCTTTCGCTTTAATAATTGATTCGCTACTATCACTCTCATATGCTCCTTTTATATATTTTCACACCCTCTTCACACTTGTTAAATTGACACTCAACTACCACCACCTTTCTTCCTACTCGGTAGCAATTTTAAGTTTATCAAATTTCTACCTTTGTGCCATTGAGTACCACGTAATTTACAACTTTTAATTTTCACTTCTAAAGCCACTTCTGTGTAATTAAATCAATTATGTCACCTCCTATTACTCATTAATAGACTACTTTGCATTTTTGGTAAGTATAAATGCGACTGTACAACCCATAAAGATGATTTCGTCGATAAGGAAAATTGCATTTTACAGGATTTCATCATGAGCTGACATTGGTCAAAGAACCATTGGAAAACCTGCAGGAAGTGCTGGCCAGTTGTTTCGTCCTAGTCTGGGACTCTTCATCAGTACGCACCCACCGACAGGGTTTGAACCCAGCACCTTCTGGGTTCAAGGCGAGCTCGTATACCATTAAGCCACTGGGATCCGAATCCAATGCCCAGTCCATGAATTTCAGCTTCTGCCAATTCACGACATAGCCCGACCATGTCTAATGTCTTCGGCGAGTATTTGTCCTCACATCCGACCTCCTGCACCCTACTGGTCACGACTTCTCACTAGAACTCGGAAGGTCCTGTGTTCGAACACCGGTGAGTGCGTACTGCTGAAGAGTCTCAAACTAGGCTGATGAAACAGATTTCCAGGACTCCCAGCTGGTTTTCCAATGGTTCTCTAACCAATGTCAGCTCATGATGAAATCCTGTAACCAATCAATCAAATCCCTACAAACCAACACTTGAAAATTGGTTTTCGCTTGAAAAATTGAGTATATGCGTAGTTGTTTAACTCGCATCTGACTTTTAAAAATAGTTAGATTTTTTAAATTTTTTCCTTCGTGTATTTTCGTAACGCATATATCTCAAGCTTGATCTCATCGAAATGTGGATGCAAGAGAGTACTATGCTTGAAACTAGTACCATCTTGAGGCGGAAATTTCAAACTCCTCTAAAATTATCATAAAAGACGAATAAGCTCAGATCTCCTCAAGTTTACCAAAGCAATCTCCAACAAGTGCTTGGAACTCGATTTATGTGTTTAGAGAGAAGCGGTTATCAGTCTTCCCTAACATACCTGGTAACTGGCTGCCTTGACCCTTCATTCCAACTGATTACGTATTCTTTGATTCCAACCTCAGCGCCCCCCCCACCGGGCCACTTTGAAATAGCGTAATTTTACCAGTCACGTTTTTCTATGATTTGAATTGAACTCATTAAATTGTCATTCATTGGTTAGAGGGTTTCATCATGAACCGACATCAGTTAGAGAACTATTGGAGAGTCTGCAGGCAGTACTGGGCACCCATTTCGTCCTATTTCGAAGCTCTCCAACAGTATGAATTACGGTGGGTTAATGGTCTACGAGCTCGTCTTGTAAACAGATGTTGCTGGGTTCAAACTCTGTCGCCGGGCGCAAACTAATGAAGAGTTCCGAAATAGGACGAAAGAGTCTTCCAGTACTTCATGCAGGTTTTCTAATGGTTCTGTAACTGATGTCAGCTCATGATGAAACCCTCCAAACAATCAAAAACAGTCTTCAGAAAACCAATACTTGAAAGCACTGTCACTCAATTTATTAGTCACTCATCATTTTATACGCCTCTCGTCTTCAGTACGTAATAATAATAATAATAATTTATTTTATTCCAAGAAACAGTACTTGTGATACAGAATGGAATTTTCAGCATTAATCACAATATTACTGCATCTAATTTCCTCAAGTTATAAATAAAAACTAATCACACAAAAAATTTTCCACATTTACAATAGAGGTAGTGTCAGAAACATGCAGCATATAAAATGGAAATAGCAATAATAATGATAACAGCTAGGGTAATAATAATAATAATACAAGTGAAAATTCCCGTGGGCTTGTTTCACACAGTATTGGCAATGTGGTATAGAAATCCTAACATGTTTAAAAATATTGAATATAATGTTCTCTTTACATGATATGGTGAGGGGAAAAACAAAGATTACATCAGTCATAGAGATAAGTTGGTGTTTGCAATTATGAGAGTAAAACAGAGAAGTAACAGGACCATAAATATAAAAGAAATAATAAAAGTAAAACTTGAGGGTATATAAGGATGGATGGAGGAAATTGTTTATTTACTAGATGAAAAAAGGTTAGTTAATTCTTGTCTGACACTATTTTCCTTATCACATAAAATACGTGCCAAGTATGGTATCATAGAATTCTTATACTTAGACGTGCGAGCATACAGTTTTCTGAAGTTACTTCTTGTTCTACCTGAGGAGATGCAAGGTGAAAGCTGAGAGTAAAGCGGATGCTCCAAGTCAGACAAAATCCCTTTAGCAAATTTATTGCATGAAGTCAAGTGCCTATCGACAACGACGTTAACTATGTGGTCCACTGGGACACCACTCACCCTACTGACAGTCTTCAGTATTCTACGAATTGTGACATAGTCCTTTTTAAGCAAATCAGAAAAGAATAAGGGTGAGCGATAAAGAAGAATAGGTAGGATGCAAGAGTTTATGAACTGTAAGAGTAGGGGTTGGTTGAGTTCTACCCGAGTGTTTTAACTTCTTAATGTAAAATGTCAGGCGGAATATTTTACTGGACATTGCTAAGACATGGAAAGACCAGGAGAGATCAGAAGAGAGAATGAGTCCAAGATACTAAATTTCTGATTTGATTCCTATATCATTGTCGTCAATTTTACAACTGTCATGAGAATCGATGACTTCTTTTAACTGTCGTTTACATCTTAAGCTGAAATCAACAGTTTGACACTTAGAAGGATTCAGTTTAAGACTGTTAGACTCAGAGCATTTGCTGACTCCCGATAGAAAGCTATTTATTTTAATATCAGTCAAAAGTTTGAGCAATGTGGATTAGATCAAATAAAGTACAATTATATTTTAATAGTTTACACACAATGATAAGTTTTGTTATTGGTTTTGTCTGCTTGAGTAATGACAATGGATTTGTCTGCTTTTATGTCTTGAAGTGCTTTTAGTTCCTCTTTCGTTACATTTTGTTTTTCTGCTTTTTGCTTTTTTAAGGTAAGTGCACATTGTGCTCGTACCAGTTCAGCTGTTTGCTTGTCATATCCTTCGAGTGCTGTTTCAATTACAGGTATGATGTCTTCAGGTTTTAATCTTTTGTTGCTGATATTGAAGTTCATCCCTTTCATCAGTACACTTTCCTCTGCTTCTGTTAGCTTTCTGTCTGACAAATGTACAATCCAGTTGGCTTTAGTTACTTGTCTGTCATTCGGAGTTTTCGCTATCATGAGTTTATTAAATTTTTTGATTTGTTTCTCCTTTGTTTTTTCATAAGTGGTTTCTTTTCGTTTTTGTGCAACTTGTAGTATGCTTTCATACATTTCATTTTCAATTACTTCTTTCAATTTTTCTTTTACTTCATTAATATCTTTCCTTATCGTGAATAGCTTTTGTATAATTCCACGTAGGTTTTCTTTGATTCATACTTTTTTGAGGCATGTGTGAGCGCTGCATTTGCTTTATCAGTAGATATTGGTGATTTTAATTTCATGTATACAGGAATAATTCCATTTTTAAGGCATCTGATGTTGAAAATTCGATGGTTCATAAATCGAGATTCAGCTTGGTATAAATGTGTGAGTTTGTTGGTCAGTCTTTTAATGGGAAGACCGTCAGTCGAATTAATATCAGTAAAAAGTTTGAGCATTGTGGATTAGATCAAATAAAGTATAAGTATATTTTAGTACAATCTACCTGGGAGTTAACAGCCATTGAAACTGTCAAATCATCAGCGTACTTCACAAAGTTTATTTCATCAGAGTGAGGCAAGTCATGCAAGAAGAAAGAAAAAAGAAAAGGAGAAAGAACAGCGCCCTGAGGGACACCAGCTTCAGTAGGCAATGAAGTGGAGGACTTCCCTTTATATACGGTGTACTGCATTCTCTCTGAGAAGTAGGAATGCAACCAGTTAACAGCCCAACATTCTGTTTGACTAGCAGCAAGTTTACTCAAAAAGATGTCCCTAGGGACCGAGTCAAAAGCAGACGTATAATCTAGGAAGGCGCAACGAACTAATTTAGTCCCCTTGTCTAGAGTGGAAACAATGTTATGATATACGACGGTGGCTGCATTTAAAGTGCTTCTACTGTGCTTATAGGTAAATTGATTGCATACATTTACTTTGTTTAAACTTGAACTGCCTGTGTAAAAGCTATGTGAGGGTAATTTTCTGAGCACTATTCACTAAGTTTGAAACTTCCTGTTACCTGACATCATGTAAAATTTGCAAGTATGTTAAAATAGTTTCTGCATCTAAACTTATTTAATTTCTTTGGGATGTAAGCAGCAGCTGATGAGAAGCCAACGAAACGAAGAATGATGATACCATATTATTCTGCAAAAACCACTATTATTGTTCTTGCTCTATTCGAGTACTATCTTTGTTGAGTTTGTGACCTAATTGATGGGTTTTCACTTCATAGCTTTGAGATTCTTACTGTTTATGGTTAATCATGTTCTCAGTCGGCCAAATAAAACTAACAGATAATTCGTATAAGGCATAAAGCTGTAGGATAGAAGAAAATAATGCTAAACTACTATTTATGAGGGCGTATCAAGCAGCACATTGGCGTCTGGGATCCCATTAGACAACATACCTGAAGGATATTTCAAATAAAGTTTGTAATCGAGAATACTGGGTTACCTTGATGCAGTTTCTGCCCACCTTTCTTGCTGTTTTTCTTTCTGTGTACGTAATTCAGGAAGCTGCTATCTATGTCTTATTTTTCACAGAGCACATTTCTTCTTCTTATTGCTAAATGCTACTATTAAGATAACATTGTATTTTTAAATGAACGTGAACGTTGAACGCCCGTTTATTGTAATTGGTAGCCAGCTATTGGCGGGTAACTTGAAAGTCCGAATGGTTCAGTCGTTTACAAGTTGGAAGGAGACGAAAAAAAATACGAATAAAAGTAAATTATATTTATTGTAAACATTTGTTTACAGAATTGTACTTATCTTGATTGTAATTGCCAAACAATACAACTTCTTTGTTACAAGTACTGGTGTTTTTGGAGTTAACGTCGGGAAACAGTCATAGTGATTGATTATCGGTTCAGAGTGTCTTCGTGAATAACAGGAACAATATTGCTATGACATCTAATGTCACAGATGTAACGTACAGAAGCACCATTCAGACATCTATAAAACACAAAATAATTGAGCAAAGAATATTCTTTTCGATAAATTCCTCTCCCGGCTCTACAATTAGATATCTGTATGTTTACATACACAAAATATTCAAGATTAGTAGTCAATAACAATATTAGTGTTTCTTAAATAATATCGATTTGTAAAGTAAGATCACAATGGAATTACAGTTCATTAAAGATGCTTAAATTATAATACTAATAAAGATATAATAGCGAATAGAAAATCAACTAAAATTACGGAAAATTCACAAAAATTCAGGATAATTCAAACCTGGATGGCCAAGGTAATGATAATGTCTGAACTAACTTCTTTTGGATGCATAAATTAGGCTTTTTAATTTGGATCCCAACAACAAGCCTCAGCAATATTCAGTAATAGAAATCTTAAGGCAAAATTTACAAATCGATATTATTTTTTTTAAAAAAATATCAATATTGTTGTTAACCACTAATCTTGAATATTTTGTGTATATAAACATATATATATATATATATATATATATATATATAGTTGTAGAGCCGGAAAAGGAATCTATCGAAAAGCATATTCTTTGCTTGATTATCTTGTGTTTTGTAGAAGCACCATTATCGAATAATTAATAGTTCAAATATGGTATATGAAACACTAGGTGTTCCCTTCAAATACAAATCCAAGAATACAAATTAGCTGTAAAAAGACATGATATATATATTAATATAGATTCTTTCATATCAATGCATCTATAGAATTACGGACACCGATTAGTTATTATTATTATTATTGCTCCCTTGGGTTCCTAGTGGAACATAGGGCTTCAACTGCACGTCTCCATTTGCTTCTCTCTTCCTTCTGCTGTACTTTTCGCCTGCATCCATGTTAATCCATATTCTTCCAACTCCTCTTCACACGATCTCCTCCATGTCACCCTTGCACTGACGTCCCACACGCCGCTCCCCTTTTGGGTTCCACCCGAACAATGACCTGACACGCGATGTCACCCAGCGGTCTCCTCAGCGAGTGTCCGATCCATCTCCACTTTCTCCTGCATATTTCTTGGTTGGCGATTGGTTCTTGCTTTGTTTGTTCCCATAATTCCTTGTTGGTGATTCTTTCCGGCCATCTGATCTTCAGTATAGATCCAGCGAAGACAATTGTTAATAAAGGTCTGCAACAGGTTGTTGGAAATATTCTTTGTGACCCGCCCGCCAAGTTTCTGATCCGTATAGAAGAACTGACTGACTTGACGTTTGTATTGAAAATCCGACTGAATTTTGTTGTTGATGCTGAGTGACGAAGATTTCCAGATTGATTTCAGGCTGATGAATGTGTTTCTCGACTTCCCGATTCTCGCTCAATTTGACATCCTCGTCCGCTCCTCCTGTAGTTGAGACAATGCTCCCTAGATAAGTGAATGAAGTAACCTCTTTCAAATCCCTCCCGATGATGGTGATTGACGTTGGATGTTGTTGCTGTTGTTGGTTGGTTATTTTCATAACTTCCGTCTTGTCTATGTTTACCTGGAGTCCTGTCTTCGCCGGCTGCTTCTTCGACCAGTTTGTCGGTCGGTTTTCGCTTGTAAGTCTTCGATTGTGTGTGACACCAATTAGTTGATTGGGAGATAATGTAGAAATTTCAAATGGAGGATACAGCAATGGACAGTACTGCCAGGGGTAATTTCTCTCACCCTGGTACTCAAGTGAATCTGCCAGTGAACTTAGCAAACTTACTAATCACTGTAATCCAAATATACCAGAACGTCAGTGGCGCAGCGGTAGAATGCTCGCCAACCACGCGAGTGGTCTGGGGTTTGGGCCCCATCTGGTGAACTCCTTTACCTCACTAAGCCAGTAATAAGCTTGGTAAAGACGGAAGTTTGGGCTTGAAGCTTGCAACCCCAAATAAACACCACTGCTACCAAAACTTCAGGCCTCTAGTTTGAAGCCCTATGTTCCACTGGGTACGCAAAGAAAAAAGAAAAAAATTTACCAGGTAATAAAGTGTAAATCACATGAGAAGAAAGTTCAAATTCCAGGTCAGTAATAATAATATTATTAATCAATATAATCGTAAATGAAGCACATGTCATGCCAATGGTTATCATCTAGGAATATGCAATTGCATCATCGTTCATGGTTGTTGCTCTTGTAACATCTACCATTGTGCTTAAATAAAGGTGTAATGAAAACCATCATTAAGAGCTCCATATTAGACCACCTGATTCAGCCTGGCCACTAAGCCAGCTGTCATTGAAGAATCCTCATCCATTATCTACTGGATACCAAATAAATTGCAGAAAAACATCGAGATACTGCATACTCTAAACAGTAGATGTCACCGACACGATTAGCGTAGAACAACCATTGCCTTTTGCGCAAAAGAAGCAAGTCCAGCTAACCATTACTACTGTCCTGGCCAGCTTTCACTTGAGATTGCAAATTCATGAATTTGTATTATTAGTTTTCCTAATTTTTCTGAAATTCAGTGTATTTTTACGTTGATGTTATCGAACTGCAATCCAATGATAACACTGATTGATTCGATGTTATTTAAACAACATTAATGTTTTGTATACAATTGGTGGATGGTGGCTAGCAGTGGAATCCAGGATGCGCATTTCGTCCCATTTGGGACTCGTCGGCTGGATGTACCTGCATTTCTCAGCCACCATCCACCAATTGTATACAAATCAAATCCCCAGACATCGTCGAAGCATCTGCACAAGAAGCCGACATGTCAACCTGAGACCGAACACTTCGGTCCAATCAATCGACGGGAAAATCAAAAATTCAATTCAATAATTAATATGACCCGTTGCACAAGAGGTGGCTCTCGTGGCCCAAGTGGTCTAGTGGATAACGCTTTGGCGTTTGAAACTATGGGCACTGGGTTCGAGCCTCGGTGGGAACATCATCACTCACTGAGAAATGCAGGTAAATCCAGCTGACGAGTCCCAAATGGGACGAAATGCGCATCCTGGATTCCACTGCTAGCCACCATCCACCAATTGTATACAGATCAAATCCCCAGACATCGTCGAAGCATCTGCACAAGAAGCCGACATGTCAACCTGAGACCGAACACTTCGGTCCAATCAATCGACGGGAAAATCAAGAATTCAATTCAATAACATTAATGTTGTTGTTAATAACACTAATTCCTCCATTCACTATTATGGATGTGTATAACTGTAGAACGTGATGACGAAGAATAGATTATCGAGAAGAATATGCCTTATTCAGTAACCATTCTTTTGAGCATTCGAATAAGTTCACTTCATACTTAAAACCTGCATTGAAGCGATGTTTTGTCTAGGAAGGGTAGGGAGGGACAACGAAAGCTTCGCAACTGAATCAATCAGCTCAGAGAACACAACTAATTCAATCTGAATTAGATCGCTTCCCATCTTTAAGCTGAAGCTGTAAAATTTACAATTACATCCGAAAATAGATGATATATTGCTTCAACAATACTAATTTCCAGTTCACTGTTTTTATTTCACTACAAACCATTAACTTAATCTCTCGCAAAATACTTTAAAGTCGACTAAATTAGGCGTCCATGCATTTCAAAAATAAAAATCTTTGAAAGATGAAGTGCTTAATTATTCAATAAGAATCTTATAATGTCGACTAGATAGGAAACAATGAGACTACGCTTCCCACTGAACATTTGTTGGGCGTCATTTCATTTCAAAAATAAGCTTCACCATGGATTAATTAGAGCTGGACGGGGTATACAGAAAAACAGAAGCGTCAGATAATTTTTCATCACATGAATTAAAAGTATTCAACTTTGCCTTCCCATGATCTTAATTTCATAGTGCCACTTGTGTTTTCTCTGCTATCTGACATATCACTTTAGAATCTACCAGCTTCACACGAAACAATCAACTATCACTTAGCAATACCTAGATTTTAGGGTATTTTCCTAGAATCACATGGGGGAGAGGGGTTAACTAAATGGAGGGTTTGAATAAAGCAAGAACAACAACAACAGTGGTTTATGCAGAATAAGAAGATGGTACCATCCTCTGTTTATTTCATTGGCTTCTCACCAGCTGCTTACAAACCAAAGACATTAATAAGTCGGTGTACAGAAACAATTTTAACATACTAACCCACAAAGAGTTCATTTTTAAACAAAAAGTTAATGAGTTTGAACAAAGCAAGAACTACAGTTTTAGCAGAATAAAATGGTACCATCTTTTATCTCGTTGCCTTCTCGTCAGCTGCTTACATGGCAAAGACATTATTAAATATATCTACAACAACAATTTTAACATACTTGCACAGAGTTCATTTAAACAAAAATCAATCGATCAATATACTCATACACTAAAAATATATACATATATAAATATGCAATATTAACCACTATTCCGAACAATAATAATCAAACACAATGGAAACTTTTAGCATTTCACATTCGGATGAAAGAGAGATGAAATTATCCAGTTACCAGGGGAAAGAAAGACTGATAACCGCTTCTTTCTGAATACACAAATCAGGTTTCAGGCGCTTGATGGAAATGGCTTCAGCAAACTTAAGGAGAATTGAGCTATTTTGCTTATTGATAATTTTGAACGACTTTTCAACGTCCACCTCATGACCCGTGTCGAGAAGATGCCTGGTGATGGCACTGTTTAAAGCATTTGTTCCCTTTAGACGTAAGCTTTTTGGTACATGTTCAGAAAATCGTAGATATGCCCTTCTTTCTGTCCTTCCAATGTAACTGCTCCCGCAAAATAGCTCAATTCTCCTTAAGTTTGCTGAAGCCATTTCCATCAAGCGCCTGAAACCTGATTTATGCGTCCAGAAAGAAGCGGTTATCAGTCTTTCTTTCCCCTGGTAACTGGATAATTTCATCTCTCTTTCATCCGAATGTGAAATGCTAAAAGTTTCCATTGTGTTTGATTATTATTGTTCGGAATAGTGGTTAATATTGCATATTTATATATGTATATATTTTTAGTGTATGAGTATATTGATCGATTGATTTTTGTTTAAAATGAACTCTGTGCAAGTATGTTAAAATTGTTGTTGTAGATATATTTAATAATGTCTTTGCCATGTAAGCAGCTGACGAGAAGGCAACGAGATAAAAGATGGTACCATTTTATTCTGCTAAAACTGTAGTTCTTGCTTTGTTCAAAAAGTTAATGCACGCATACAGTAATAATAATAATAACCACTATATTCCGAACAACAATAATAATCATACAGAATGAAATTTTTTGGGCGTTACGTAATCAAATGAAAGAGAGGATGAAAACGTCAAGTTACCAGGTGGACAAGGAAAGACTGATAACCGTTTCTTTCTGAACACATAAATCGGGTTTCAGGCACTTGATAGGGATTGCTTCAGCAAACATGAGGAGAATTGAACCCTTCCACATATTGATAATTTTTAACTATCTTACTATGTCCACCTCATGACTCATGTCAGAGAGATGCTTGGCGATAGCACCATTCAAAGCATTTATTCCATTTAGGCGTAGGCTTTTTGGCACATGTTCTGTTCTCTCAATGTAACTGCTTCTGCAGATGCATGTAAATTTGTAAACACAATTGGATTTAACATGAGAAGGGTACCTGACGCCAACGGTTCACTGACAGTTATGAATTATATCTTCAACGAAAAGACATTATTAATCTTTGGTTTTATGATTGATAGAACGTTCAGTTCCTAATCTGATGGTTTTTTTTCTTTCTACAAGCCACAGTTTTCGACACTGGTTTTTAAGGTTTCGATTTCTAGTACTCCTTATTTTTAATAGCTTAAGATGGATGTTGATGTGTAAGGAGCCCCATTTCCCCAGCTTGAATCTATGAGCTACCTGAATTTCCATCCGAGGCATTGCATCTTTATTTTTTTTTAGTTTTTGCTGTTTTTTATAATCACTTAGTTATATCCGTGAGTCTTCGAATGTACTCGTTCACATTTTTTTCAATTGTTTTGCAGCCGCCTATCGTTGAGCATTTTCACGGGACCAAAGAAAAATACCGTAGTGGATTATTTAGTTTTTCAGATCTAACGTCACTACATCACATGATTTACTTACTGGGAATTACTGTTTTTTACTTGAAACTCTAAGATGAAGAGTAAATATTATGCAATTGGCTAGGCTGAAAATTGTGTGTATTGCGCAAAACTCAGTGTGTGTATGTTAAAGCTATTGTTGGTATTATAATTATTGATTAATGTCAGGTCTCATTTATATCAGTAATAGAGCAATAAGTGAACCGAACTCAATATCAGACATTTTGATAACTGTTTCAATACACGAGGGGAGTAAGTAGATTTGAATACTTCTAACAACTACAATGTAAATCACCACTACGACGGTGAACTACGTTGGTGGTATAGCGGTTAGGACGCTCGCCGACCATGCACATGGTCCGGGGTTCGATCCCCAGCCGCTGGACGCACTCCTTTACCTCACCGAGCCAGAAATAATGCTGGTAAAGAGAAAAATGGTTGGGCATGAGGCTAGCAACCCCATCCTGTATAAATAAAACACTGCCACAGAAACTTCAAGCTACTAGCTTGGAGCCCTATGTTCCACTGGGAACGTGAAGGAAAAATTATTAAACAAAAATTACGGTGAACTCATAAACTAGGTTTTGGTTTTATTAGAACTCATCTGTCTCCAATTTTAGCAATCTGGTGGAAGTGAATAACAGTAAATCCATATTAATTTGTTCATTAGAACCATATATCACAGTGGTTAGGACTCTCGCCGACCATGCACATGGTCCAGGGTTCGAGCCCACGCCGACGCACACCTGATATCTATGGTCGGCCTGCAAAATTTGGGCTACCGATATCCATGCTGAAAATTCCATACTTGTACCAAAAATACAGTGTGGAATCAAGCTGTAAATCAAAAATTAAAAAAAAAATTAAAACGACATTATTTACTAAATGACAGAGTTTCGAACACAATTTATTCATCGTTCGTAATCATTTCCTCAATTATGACCACACAACTTCAAAACTCGTTTTTTATAGTTTTCTTTTACTCTTTCCTATTCGTCGTCGAAGGATGAGTAGAATTTTCCAGTTGTCCGGGGTGGACAGGTGTTGAATCATTCCTGTGATATGACCTCTTTTTGATTCGATAAGTAAAGCTACCGTTATCAACCTATTCCTCCTTCCTCCCTGTTATGTTAGACTTTAGAACTGTCATCTTATACCATCATCCTATTTTATGGTTGTATGTAATTGCATGTGGTGAGTGCCATAGATGAACTAACTTTTCTCCAGATTTCTCACCTTATTACTGTCACCTGATTATTTAAATCATCAGTAGTTCTTCCATACAAAGAAGGAATCTCAGAAATCTTACGGAGAGTTCTTAACAATACAGGCAGGAATAAAAGTGACATTGAAATCTACCAACTCAATTAGAAACAAACTTTGCTATTAGTTGTGTTCGCGGAGCTAGTTGACTAGATTGTGGAGGTTTTGTCGTCCTTCTGGGCAGCATCAGCTGTTTCTTTTATTCCTTCACGTTCCTAGTGAAACACAGGGCTTCAAGAAGGAGCTCTGAGGTTTCAGCAGCAGTGGTGTTTATTTTTACGGTATAGGGTTGCTAGTCCCATTCCCAACCTTCTTTCTTTACCGTAACTACTATCGGCAAGGCAAGGCAAAGAAGCGCGCCGGTTGAAGAACAAACCCCGGACCTCTTGCCTGGTTGGCCAGTGTTCTACCAATGAAACACCCACGCACAATTCGTAGACTAGTTGCATGGAAATTCTTTTTCACTGTATGGAATCAGAGATTTCTTGGGTATTCAAGTACGCAGACAAAATCCCGGTATAATTATAGGGTGAGCACTAGGATTGTGGCTTGCAAAAATTTCTTTATGACAGAATTCAAGAACTAATACCTGAACAAAATAATCAACCCCTTTGGATCATTAGATGGTTAGAAATAATTCGGCCATATGCACCTGGACTTTCACTAATTACCAATCATCAAGAGGAGAAAAGCAAATCTTTGAAGATTAGCTATGCTTCAACTTATATAGTTGATCTGTCTATCTACCATACAAAAAAGATTTTTATGAGGAAAACCTGGTAGATTTCAACAAATCACCGACAAACAACCTCTCCGAATACTTATTTTTAAATACTATAACCGCTGGAAATGGGCACTCAAAATATTGTAAAAGATTGATATGATGTCAAATCCCAAATACATCATCGAGAAATAGATAAAGAAGATATTATGGTAAGCTATGATATTAACTCATTATATACTGGTATCCCTATTACCGAAAGTCTTGATATCATTTCCAGTTCACTAGAATCAGATACTACATTATGACAAAGATGTCCACTGGACACTGGTGAAATAATTAAAAGCTTGAAATTCTGTCTAGAAAGTAATTATTTTATATTTAAACGGAATTTATACAGACAGACAAATAGTATTGTTACGTGTTCACCAGTCTCCTCAATAATCACTGATCTTTTTATGAATAGATTCGAAGACAACATCTTTTCAAACATAAGTATGCCTAAAATATGATTTAGATATGCAGATGATACTTTTGTGGTACTAAAACGAGATCTACACAGTTCATTCTTGGAGAAAGTAAACAAAGTATCTTCCAGAATCCAGTTTACTGCGGAAGCAGAATCAGACGTCGGTGAACTACCATTTCTAGATTGGACATTTTAATTTTTTAATTAATTTTTCCTTCACGTTCCCGGTGGAACATAGGGCTTCAAGCTAGTGGCTTGAAGTTTCTGTAGCAGCGTTTAACTTTTACAGGATGGGGTTGCTAGCCCCATGCCCAACCTTTTTCCTATTTACCAGCATTATTTCTGGTTTAGCGAGGTAAAGGAGGAGTGCGTCCAGCGGCCGGGGATCGAACCGTGGACCCTATGCATGGTCGGCGAGCGTCCTAACCGCTGTGCCACCGACGCACCAAATTGGACATTTTAGTATATCTTAATTCAAGAAAAAAGACCCACTCCAATAAATGCTTAGCCTTCAAATCATTATACCTCATCAGCGCAAAGGTATCAAGTCTTCTTAGACGAACACACTCTCTGATAACGGATGAGCAAGAAAAAGAAGAAGAAATACCAAACATTACTGAAACTCTCAAGCAAAACAGCTAACTACCCAAACAACTTCATCAGCAAAATCAATACAGACATTATGTATGGTCGAAAACGTATTCCGAAAACATGGGCCTAAGTAATTGTCATTCCGCATAGATCAGAAACGTCAGACGATATCAGAAGGGTACTCAATAAGCACAATATCAGAGTTTTCTTCAAAACATCAGAGACACACACACACACGCAACAAAGCAGCCTTGTCCATGTAAGAGATCAAATCCTTGAGTATTCTCAATCTAATTGTGTCTACGAACTAAAATGCTTGGAATGTGATGCGATCTACATCAGACAAACATCTCGAAAAATCAAAATAGGGAGAAATGATCACCGTAGAGCCACCTCTGTTTGACTACCGAGAAATCCAGTTGAACTAGAAAGGCTTGAAAAATGATCAGCCATATCTCGTCTACACGGTATAGAATCAGGCCACAAAACTGATTTTAACGATATTGAAATGATCCACAGAAATTTCAGATATCACAAAGAACCTCTCACATCATCAAAAGCACTTGATATCATCAAACGGAGTCCAAATTGTCTCAACTGAATAGGAATGATGGACTAAAACAGAATTTGACCTGGTTATACCATCCCTCCCCTCCTTTAGGAAATGACAAAATCAACATAGATATGATAAGCAATTTCACTATGTTAACACACGCTGCTTTTATAATCTTATAATAATAATAATAATAATTGCTTTATTCCAAAAACAGTACTCATGATACAGCAAGGAATTTTCAGCATTCAGTACAATATTGCATCTAATTTACTCAAAAACGACAAAAAAAATTAAAAATACCCATTACATAATAGTAATAAAACGATTGTTGTAGCAGCTGCGTAGCAAAATACTGTGTGCCATACGGAGAAAAATATGTATAAAGTACAAAATTGTAGTAATAATAGTAATACCAACTAATATAAAATAGCAGAGTAACGATTTAAACGATAGAAAGTGTAACACCATAAAATACAGAAAGATGAACTATAAAAGGGTCGATTCACTGTGCTAATTACATAGTAACTTGTAAGTTTCACGTCTAACAGAGTCTTCGTCACATAAAGTACGCGCTAAATAGGGTATTGTGGAATTTCTGTACTTAGTGGTACGAGCATATAACTTTTTATATTGACTTCTCGTCCTACCTGATGAGATACAAGGGGACAGGTGTGAATAAAGGGGGGTGCAGAGGGTCTGACATTATAGCCTTTGCCCATTTCGTACAGGAATTTATATGCCTCTCGACTATAGTATTAGCGAGCTCATGCAGTGGCAGACCACAAGCTCTACTCACAGTATTTAATACTCTTCGTAATATGATATAATCTTTTCTGAGCAGCCCAGGAAAGATTAATGGAGAGCAGTAGAGTACAATAGGTAAAATACAGGAGTTTAAAAATTGCAAAACTAAAGGTTGGTTAATACCTGATTGTCTTAACTTTTTAATGTAGAAGGTAAGACGAAACATTTTCTTAGAGATAGATAAGATGTGGGATGACCATGAAAGGTCAGAGGAAAGAACTAATCCAGGGTATTTAATACTTGATTTGGTTTCAATTTCCGTGCCATCTATGCTACAGGGATCATGAGAGTTAACTAGTTCAAGTAAGTCACGTCGATGCTTGAAAGTAAAGTCAAGCACCTGACATTTGGAAGGATTTAACATAAGACCATTTGACTTGGACCAGTTGTTGATGTCTAACAGAAAGCTATTAAGTTTGGAGCTGTCAGACTCGGAAGTGATAGGCAGTGATACAGTCAGATCGTCTGCATATTTAACAAAGTCAGTTTCGTTTGAATGGGGCAGGTCATGTAGGAAGAAAGAAAAAAGAAAAGGAGAGAGGACAGCACCTTATACGCTTATCAAATGCCACAATCTACACTTGGTTTTGTTATCTTTACTAAATGGCCAATTTGACAACGCACAAAATGATCCCATACTGAAGAACGATGATTAAGTTGTTATATACAAGCTGAGTGGATTTTGTAAATTCTGGTTTTATAATACTACTACTACTTTGATAAAGCTATTAGCAGCAGCATTAAATACCGATACGTCAGTAAAACACAACAACAACATCGTTTAGTGTTTTTTTCATTCATTGGGAAATACAAAAATGAAACCTTTATTATAATAAAAACCTGGTAATCTTAAATAAATTTATGCAATGCTTGTTTTTGTTTCCCTAGCCTCTTTAATTTGCTACACTTCTTCTACTTAATGGACAAAATTATTACACTAGACTCCATTTCGCCTAATTCAAGCCAATGATTTATATTCCTTTTGTCGATAGGTAAGAAGACGGTAAAAGTTTACCCTTTACTATGAAATATCAGACGAAAATTAGTCAAGGCCTTGCCTTATTTTTGACATTTTATTATATATTTATGAAAAGTAGTGGTATTTGCAAGTTCTTCAGCTGTTAACTCTTTGAACAAATACCATTCTACAGTAACCTTTAACTAAGCTTAACATCACTAAAATGGCATTATCATCATATGACTTCTTTAAAACTTGTAATTTTGATGTAGAACTGTTGGAAAGGATTTAATTACAAAAGATTGTAAATATTTCTTTGCTTTGATGCATCGACTTTCTTTCTGCAAGGAAATTATCTCCCAGATGCTGTCAGCAGAGTAAGAGTAGCTAGCTCTGATGATGAATGTCTTAATGAAGAGCAGCCAAGTTAAACTTTAAGCACCACTAACTACCAATCACCGAAAGACCTCGAATGATCCAATGAGGTTCATGCACATGAGTTCAAGGTTGGATAGTGTTTGATTCGTTTCAATGGCGTGCTTTAACGAACTTAAGCTTGCATTTCGAGGGGGATAAGGTTTTGCAGTATTGCCTGAATTCGAGGTTGCTTAGGAAGGGGAGGATTTGTTCATGTGATGGTGTCATGAGCTCCAAAAGCTTTAGCGGGTCGATTGTTGGATGCGTCCATCGTTGTTTGAGACGAGTTTGTACTAGGGAACGTAAGCTGATAATTTTAATATTTCATAGGAACTTTTTAAAACAGCCTGTGTGAGGCGCAGATGCTGAAACCGAAGGTAGCATCGTGTCAACGGTTCGGTGGTATCAGCGTTACAGACACATCGCATCACGGAAAATGGAGAGAATTATTTCGGTTTTGGGTGGAGAAGGCATCGTCATGCACGTGGACGAAGCTGTGTTACTGAAGAAAAAATACAACCATGGTCGTGAGCCAGCCAACAATGTTTGGCTGATTGATTTATATGACACTTCCTTACGGAAAGGATTCGTGGAGAGAATACTGGACAGAAAGTCAACTACTTTAATACCTAACATTACTACTAGACTTGTGAAATAAGGATCCATAGTACATACTGATGAATAAAAAGGTTATAACTCGCTGTCATCTCTTGGATATATTCATCACAGAGTGAACCATTCCAGTGATTTTGTGGATTCCATTACAGGGACACACACAAATTCTATAGAAGGATTTTGGAGAAGATTGAAAAATGGGATTAGGGCTATAAATGGATCTTAAAAGGATTTAATTTATGGTCATTTGGATGAGTATATCTACAGAATATGGTGTGACTTTTCTATTAGCACTCCTATGCTATACTGGGAGATGTTTCTGCCACACGTTAGAGAAAAATACCCTGTGTGACAGTTTTATGCGGTTTTTATGCATTTTTCCCATAAATACACGTTTTCCTTTATCAAAAATTCCTCTTTCATGTGACTGGTCCGTTGAAGATCGTTAGCTGTAGTAGTGCTTCTAGTTTAACTTTGCCTGAAGAGCCTGATATTATTAAACAGTTGCTGAGTGAGAACGGTTCCACCCAGAAAAATTTATTGATAAGATTATGAATCACAAGTTAAGACAGAGCAAAGCACTAATCAGCACTTCCAAAGAAGCAAGGCCTTGTTCTTACAACTTCACTTCCTCGGTGATGATTACATCAGTGAGATATTAATTAGCACAACGACTAAGGAATACGGCGGTGAAAAGAACATTCAGCGGTGTTGAATTATTCTGTGTCTTCTAAACCACACACACACACCCTATTTTGCGTTCGGCAGTAGTTAAAGATGAACTACGTAATTTTGCCTCTTCTATGTGAATCCATCAATTTGACTGCTCCTGTGGAGTGATCCAGTTAGTTGCATAGGCCATACAATCAGACGTGTTTATCGTCGGATTCCCTAACATCACCATCCTGCATGGTGGTCAAGTAAGAGAGAAAAAGAGTCCATTCTCACGGTTCTATACTGTTTCGTTTCGTAGATACAGAACACAAAATTGATGTAAACAAAGTGGCTTTAAAAGTCATCTACCGTATACCAACTAAGTTTAATTTTACTTCAAGAGTTTGTCTGTTACATATTGTTGAGGCTGGCTGTTGGAATCCACCTTAATTAAGAAGCCTTATTTATATATACAAAAGATGAAGTTGGTTCAGACGCTTCACTTAGCCCCCTGCACATCAAGATTTAAATGGTCCTTAATTTGTTGTTGTGGATATTTCCTTAATTTTATTAGGTATTTTATTTACTATTACATTTTTATGCTTATTTTAACTTATGCATCATCCTTCTTGAACTGTGGTAATTCCACCGTGATCTCAAGGAGTCGATAGTATTTTAAAAACACCGATACTGTTGATGACGATTATTCTAGAATATTCTGTGTATATAAATATGCGTTTATATATATAATTGTAGATGTGGAAGAGGAAATTATCGAAAAGAATATTCGCTTCTTTAATTTTCTGTCATATTCTAAGTGGTTTACAGTACGGAGGCTAAGACAGGCATTAAGATAATTAATCATAACCAGAAACCTGCACATAAGACCAGACAATACTCCCCAAAAAGCTCTGGAAACGAATCCAGACACCTTCGAGGATATCTTCACTTCCCTACTATAAAAGGTTTGCAGTAAGATGTACCTGTTAATTGCAAGAAAGGTTACCTTGTCAAAGTACAAAGGAAGGGTGACTGTGGTGATTGACAATTTCTATCTCTGTATTGTTTAAATACTTACTGTTGACTGTTGATATGTTTCTTATATGAATTGCATAAGAATTCCGCTAAATACAAATTCCTGAATTCCCCCT
This sequence comes from Trichobilharzia regenti, assembly GCA_944472135.2. Classification (NCBI taxonomy): domain Eukaryota; kingdom Metazoa; phylum Platyhelminthes; class Trematoda; order Strigeidida; family Schistosomatidae; genus Trichobilharzia; species Trichobilharzia regenti. Next base: position 11,422,749 of record OX235267.1, read on the forward strand.
CTCTGTGTTTTGTTTGGATTCGTGTAATTCGGTCATCTCGAAATACTAATATTCCAAGTACAATAAATTACTACAAATTGGCGTCGCGATGGAACTAAAAAACCTGGGAAAATTCCCATTAATGGTCTCCGCGGGAGATTGCTGATTATTTGGAATGCTTCGATGCGTGGTGCATTTCAAAGAATGTTCGGGATGACAAAATACCAGCACATTTCATCACTGCTATTGGGCTTGATGCATATAGCCTAGTGAAGAATCTGGCGTTTCCAGATAAACCATTTCTCTGCCATATGCTAAGCTCCGTGAACTTCTTATAGATCACTTCCATATAACTACTTTTGAGACGCGAGAGAGGGCTCAGTTCAATAAACTGGTTCGTGCTCCCAACCAGAAGATTCGAGACTTTATTCTGCAACTCCAAATTCAAGCTTCAAAGTGTAACTTTGGAGATCAGCTGCATACTCAACTACGTGATCGTCTAATTGCTGGAATCAATATTCCTAAGTTAGAGAAAGAGTTAATTCAGATTCCTTCTTGTACTTTTCAAACTGCTAAAGATTTATGTATTACATATGAAGATGTCAATAATGAATACTCTGCTCCCACTACGTCAGTATCTGATGTTATGCTTTCTAAAGTCGAAAATACAAGTGGTCATGGAAAGCAATCCAAACTGCCGTCCACAGGTAATAGAATGCAGCGAGAGATCAAAAACATTAAACCGTGTTTATCCTGTGGAAAGTTACATCTACGAAGCACTTGCCGTTTTCGGGGTGCTAAGTGTCACAAATGTGGTAAAGTTGGACACATCAAGACTGTTTGCAGAAGTTCGAATACTTATGTTGCTCAACATTCTTATAATTCTCCCAAGCTGTCTAGTAAAATGGAGTCAATGTGTCTTTCAACTTTTCAAAATACTCAAGCTAATCCAATGAAAACCTCCACTACAAGTTCAGCAACTCAAGCGTCAACTGTTTTCAAAAATGAGGTAGCCGAGTTACAATGCGAACTGTCGAAAACACGAAAAAACTGAATGAGATGAGAGAGCAACTGATTAAAATGGAGGAATTGTTGCATATGCATAGACTGCGTCTGTTGAATGCAGAGCATACAAGTACCCGTGAAAGTCCTGCAAAACTTTTCAAATCTCGAATTCTCAAAAAGCATCTGATGTCCACGACTTCTAATGTACATTATTACAAAGGTAATAACTATAGACCTTCTGTTGGAATTATACTACAAAAAATGGGAAATCGAGTGGTGAAGATATTAGACATCAAAGATCACTCAGTTCATAACAGACACCTGGACAAAGTGACAATAAATGAAGTAGGTCGTTCCAATTATAATATTATTGATTCCGCTAATAATCCTGATTTTGTAGATAATTCAGAAATAAGTCCAGATAATACTGATGAAAATAATATCACAGAATCAGTTAGAAGGTCGCAGCTACTTGCAAGCAAACCGAGACATCGTTATAAATACGCAAGGAGATATTCGACGTGTGGCGGATGTGGTGATTGACAATTTCTATCTCTGTATTGTTTAAATACTTACTGTTGACTGTTGATATGTTTCTTATATGAATTGCATAAGAATTCCGCTAAATACAAATTCCTGAATTCCCCCTCTCTGTGTTTTGTTTGGATTCGTGTAATTCGGTCATCTCGAAATACTAATATTACGACTACAATAAATTACTACAGTGACTTTATATGATTATTGCTTGAAACGTCATCAGTGAATAATAATAATGTATAACACTGTGAGAATTTATCAAAATAAATTTTCTTCATAATGTTATGACAAATCAAGCCTTTGCAAAAACTAGAACGGGTCAAGCCCCTTTTCATCAGAAGTAAAATATCAGGCCTAATTAACCTAGAGAGAATAAAAGATGATTTAGATGATCCATCGACGAAAAGAGCATAGAATTCCAGTTAGTTGTTTGTCTAAACTTAATCAACTTTGAAAAAAACATTCAACAGTGTCGACCGCGAAGCAGTCTGGAAAATGCTTAAGCACTATGGAGTACTCCAAACCTTTATAAGCCTAAATAAACAGCTATATGACACCGCCAACCACCAAGTAGTTCATGAAGGAAAACTCAACGCTGTCTTTGAAGTGAAGACAATAGCAAGGCAAGACCACCTACTATCACCCACAATGATATTCCTAATTTTGGTGGACTGGATAATACAAAAAGTCATGGGCAGTGGAAAAATAAGCCGACAAGAAGACTCTATAAGATCTCAAATTCACAGACGAATTATGTCTAACGTCACACTACCTTGAAGATCTACAGAAAAAAAAACCAGTAAGCTGATAGAAGACGCAACTCTGAATACAGGGAGGATGAAGGTAATGAAGACACCCAGTGACCGACAACAAGAAGCAAAGGATAAATCTAAAGGAAGCCAAATCTTTTACTTATCCATGCAGCATCGTTTTAGTTACAGACGTCCTGGATGAAAATGTCAAAGGCAGAATTGAAACTGAAAGACAAATCATCATAAATCTGAAATAACAGTAAAAATTTACTGCAGTCAGCATAAGAAACATGAAGAAGACCATGTGACAAGGAAAGGAAAGCTTATGGAGAATTCATATAATAATCGAACTTTTCCGCTGTGTTGGAGTATAATTACATTGGTGGTAAAATTTATTTCGATAAAGTCTCACAGAGCGTTATATAGTAATATCTGCTGATTACCACGTTTCAAACACAGTTTATAAATAATAAATAATTTTTCCTTCACGTTCCCCAGTGGAACATAGGGCTTCAAGCTAGTGGCTTGAAGTTTCTGTAGCAGTGTTTAACTTTTACAGGATGGGGTTGCTAGCCTCATGCCCAACCTTTCCTCTTTACCAGCATTATTTCTGGTTTAGCGAGGTAAAGGAGTGCGTCCAGCGGCCGGGGATCGAACCGCGGACCATATGCATGGTCGGCGAGCGTCCTAACCGCTATACCACCGACGCACAACACATTTTGTAGTCTCTCATAATCATATCAAGTTACTCATACAACTTTTCAACTTTGTTTATATAGTTCCATCATTTCTCATTGCTTTATTCGACTGGTAATAATATCTTCCATATCTCTGGTATTTGCATTGATTCTTTTTTTATTGCACGTGTTGATTGTAGACTCGATGAAACAGCATTCAGTAACCAACCTCTCTCACTATCCACCTAATTATATTACTTTTAGAATTGTAACTCTATCCCTCCCATCCTATTTTGTGGTCATGTGTTAATGCATGCAGTCCGACTGCCGAGTTTTACTCTAAATTACTTACTTGTCGTCCAGGGATCAATCATTCTAACCTTAGCCAAATTCTTTTGTTCTGACACTCTGACTACTCTCCATCTACTGGTTTCACACATGTAATTGACTTTACTCACAGTCATGCAAAGTATTTTGTAAATTATATTATTTTGTTTAACTGGGCCAACCTACAGCGTTTTTTAAACTAAAGCGCTTATATACAATTGGTGGATGGTGGCTAGCAGTGGAATCCAGGATGCGCATTTCGTCCTATTTGGGACACGTCAGCTGGATGTACCTGCATTCCTCAGTGAGTGATGATGTTCCCACTGAGGCTCGAACCCAGTACCCATAGTTTCAAACGCCAAAGCGTTATCCACTAGACCGAGCACTTCGGTCCAATCAATCGACGGGAAAATCAAAAATTCAATTCAATAAAGCGCTTATAGGTTTAAATGCCCCACTGATTCCTGTTTTATTGAGAATCCTACGTAGGGAGGATCTCAGATGCCCCCTCTTTATATGGTATAACAAAGATGCCTTATCTTCTCTCTTATTCATGTTATCATTAGTTAGTTTCACCGTTATTTTTATTTTATTTTTTTTTTTTGACTTTTACTGATCTTTCTAATGTATTTTATAGGATAGTTAGTCATTTAACTCCAACCAGCCATTCTTCTGTCTGTTTCGTTTCATTGTTTAGGTTTTTTGTTGCATTATTTAGTGCTAACGCTCAGTTTTTTAGATATTTAACCATGCATGCCTTCACAGATAACGGATGAGATGCATTAAAGTCGTAATATCTATTAGCAGAATGCTCTGGCTTTCTAAAATCACCAGTGTTCAGTTAACCTCCTTCTGCTCGTTATATTTTACAATGTAACACCATAGCTAATCCTCCTTGTTCAATTTCTGATTCAAATGTAAATTTTATTCCCTTTACTAGAGATTCAGTCATGGAACAAGTTGAAGGTGACTACATGGGACAGAGTAAAATAGCAACGTTCCGCTTGACACCTCAGGAATCAACAATAATAACGTCTCTGACTGCAGCACTGGGTGGTGATGCGGCTTCAAATCTTAGAAGGGATATGAATTGCAGATACGCCTTGCTTACTGGTGAGTGTTAAGTAGCACGAAAGCTAGGTGGTCCAAGGCTTCATGTGGCCAACTGCCCCCAACCGTCTAATACCAACAGCTCACAAAGCACTGTGATAATGAGCCACCTAGAGTGGCACGGTGGCCACATTGCAAACTTGATTGATAGAATTCAGTCTGCACCAAAGATAGGAGGACTAGACTTATACACAATCCAATCAAAAATAATAATAAGCTACACATTAATCATAATAATAGTAATAATTTTTATTTGTTAAAATTGTATGTTTACACAATGATCACAATGATGATGGCAATAATCATAATAATAATAATGATAGCAGTCATTGTGTAATAAATTCAATAGACACCTCACTCAACTGTCTCATTATCCCCCTTTCTTCCGTCAGGTATTCTCTTTCTCAAAATATTTTCACAGCAATATCAGGTATCCTATCTTCTAATTCAGTTCTGAAATCAGTTAGTGTTGTCTCACTCTCCTCTGATATTTCCACATGGATCATATCAAATCTTTCCGGTGTATCAGGACGTATTAATAATGCATTGAACTGTGAAAAACAAATAAAATATATAACAGGTAGAAAGAGTGGATCAATTAGAGAACAGTTATAAGCAGTTAGTTAAATACTGCTAAATTTAAGCAACTTGAACGTTTCATTACGAAAATCGTGAAACTTAAACCTCTAAATGATCCCACACATTCTGCTCCGCCCAAAATGCTTCTCTACTTTGGAGACTCATCATTAGAGCTCATTTTCAAGTTCTAGTTTTCGTCAAATTCGATTGGTTCCAAGTTTGATCATGAAACGACAAATGGAAACCATAGAGCACTGAACAGTTGGTTCGTCCATGTCTCGACCTCCTCATCAGTTGCTACCTATGACTCCCTACCCTATGAAATTCAACGAAATCAACACCTAAAACACAATATACAGCATAGATTGCATGAAGCGAAAATTCTTCTCTTCAAGTTGTTCTTTGAGGCACATCTTTCACTGTATTAAGGGAACTTGATTTTGTCAACACTGTCTATGTTCTTCGCTAGACTTAAAAATTTTTGGGTTAGAATTTTCGGTATCAGATTTAGTAGGTCATCATTCTTGGTGCGTACAATTTAATCTCAACAGTTAGAGTATTCATAATTTTTTAACTCATGGAAAATTCTCATTGTAACATTTAGAAAATCAAAACAAGTGATTCACTGGATATAACTTCTTAAAAACCAGATATATACGATTGTACAACTTGATGATAAATTCGCTGAAAAGTGTCTCTTCACTGAATCACTTGTTTTGATTTTCTATATTCATAATTTTTATCAGGAATTGTATGACAATAAACACCAGTAGTGTGGTGAGAGCAGGCTGCTAGCCGATTGGTTGACACTTAGCTACGTTAATATGGGCCGTGAGAAAATATGAACAAGGCTGATTCAACAACCAATCACAGCAAAGTTAACGTGGCAAAATATGATTCGCAGATAGAGAACTCTATTTGTCGAGGAATCCCGAAACAACCAATCAGAAGCCTGCGTTTGTCTGCCTAACATCTGATAAACAACCAATCAGATGACTGCGCTTGTCTATAATAATGTATGTGAAATATGTATAAATACGTGTTGATTTTCATAATAAAAGGATCTGTTGCTTCGCCCTTGTCTTCTGTTGTTACAGTAGTAACAGGTGTCTAATGTTATCCAAACTCGAGGACCTACAGTTGAAAACCAACAAAATGGCTAAAGAAGCAGTACAGAAAAGCCAGTACTGACTCCGTGTGAACATAGAGACAACGAAAGTGATGAGGATTACCTACCTACCAACCAACCAACCAATAGCAGTAACAACAACCAGCACTGATCACTATCAACCAGAGAAATTTTGAAGGGGTTAATAACTTCATTAGTGAGTCGATGGCACAGTGGTTAGGACGCTCACCGACCATGCACATGATCCGGGGTTCAATCCTCGGCCACTGGACGCACTCCTCCTTTACCTCGCTAAACCAGAAATAATGCTGGTAAAGAGGAAAGGTTGGGCATGAGGCTAGCAACCCCATCCTGTAAAAGTTAAACACTGCTACAGAAACTTCAAGCCACTAGCTTGAAGCCTTATGTTCCACTGGGGAACGTGAAGGAAAAAATATTACTTCATTTATCTGGCTAGAGGGCATAGTTTCAACCATTGATATCTGAACAGTACGGATAAAGATGTCAGAGTCAGACAGAATCGGAAAGGCAACGTATGCCCTCATCAATCTGAAACCAGTCTTAAAATCTTCCTAATTTAGCATAAGAATAAGACTGGGATTTTCAACACAAATGTGAACTCAGTCCTTCTATACGGATCATAAAATTGGACTACTTATCGTGAAGTGCATTTCCAACAAGCCATTGTTGAATTCTATCAACAGCTGGCTCCATACTGAAGATCAGATGGCTGGCCAGTCAGACAGAGTTAGCAACAAGAAACTCTGGTAATGAAGGAATCAACAAATCAAGAACCAGTCGCGCGACAAATATATTGAGGAAAACAGAGATTGACTGGGTAAACGACAATGATGGGGGCATCGAATGACATGGGAAGCGATGAGTGGGTCATCAATGCGAGGGTGACATGGAGGAGATTGTGTGTTGGGGAAGAAGAGATGAAACATTATTGGCAATCATTGACCCCTCCCCCTAACTGAAGAGGACTGCAGAAAATAGAAGAAAGTGTAGTTGTATTGTTGAAGCCCTATGTTCCACACGAAATCCAAGGGAATAATATTAATATAATAATAATAATAATAATGATAATCAGGAGTTAGAATTCAGTTTAAATTCTGTGAAAATCAAAATGGCCACTAATTTCATTGTTCACTTCATTGGTCAGCAATACCCAGAATCATTTGGACTTATCATCATTAGAAGGTTCACCAACAGTCTAACTGAGAAGTTCTATGTATTCAGAAGTTGGTATTTTTTTTTGACTTAATAAAGTCGTTTTTATTAGTGTAGACTGACAATGTTGTTGTAATTTTTTAAAACACCCTTAAGGTCACCTTCAGTCTTGAACATTGATGATGCAAACGTTACTCTAACGTCTAAAAATAGAAATGTTACTCAGTCTATAAGGTTATTAGTTTCAATGAAAATATGCACATGATTTATACTCTATTTAGGTATCTCATGTGAGTTTCTAATCCACTTATGAGTATTGACAATGTAAACAAATACAAAAATAGAAGTGGTTACATTTTTAATTAGTAATTTACTAAAATACTTTAACACTGGATACATTTGAGAGATGTAAGGGGTGCAGAACTCCACTTATCTCACATATTAATAATAATAACAGCTTTATTCCAAACGGCATTTGTGGTACAGGTATGGAATTTCCAGCGTGCATTACAATATATTGTATCTAATTACCTCATAAATTTTATAAGATTTTTAAAATCAAACAAAAATAAATAAAAAATTTTAGAAAAACCAACGCCAAAAATATAAAAGATAAATAAAAATAAAAAAACAGCGTAGAGTTTACATTTCAAACAATGCATCACAGGATATGAAATATAAAGTTGATGTGTGATAGAAGATGAGAACAACAGTGTAATAGTAACGAGGAAAGGAAAACAAAAACTAATGGAACTATTTGTTAGAGTTCCGCAGTAAGTTGATCGTGGCATACCTAACGGATTTCTCATCACATTACAGCTGTACATTGATTTGATGGTATTAGATGGTCGGAGGCAATCGGCCACAGGAAGCCTTGGACACCACCTAGGTTTCGTGCTAGTTGGCACTCATCAGCAAGGCGTATCTGCAACTCCCTTGAAGAAACTCATGTCCCTTCTGAGATTCTAACCCGCGTCACCCAGTGCTGCAGTCAGAGACGTTACCACTGAGCTATTCGGGCCCGCGATTGACCTCCTGTAGGATAGCTCAGTGGTAACGTCTCTGACTGCAGCACTGGGTGACGCGGGTTCGAATCTCAGAAGGGACATGAGTTCCTTCAAGGTTGCAGATACGCCTTGCTGATGAGTGGCGACTAGCACGAAACCTAGGTGGTGTCCAAGGCTTCCTGTGGCCGATTGCCTCCAACCATCTAATACCATCAAATCAATGTTTACCGTGATGGCGAGCTAGCTAGGATGGTGGTCACATTACAACCTGACTGATAGAATTCAGTCTACACCAATCAGAGGACTAGACGCATCACACTAGTTACTAGTGTCGAACATAACAGCTGTGCCAGATATGGTATTGTGGAGTCTTTGTATTTGGTAGACCTGGCATATAGCCTCCTATAGCTGCTTCTATTTCTACCAGATGAAATGTAAGGGGAGAGCTGCGTATAGAGAGGATGCTCGGGGTCCGACAATATTGTATTCGCTAGTTTCTTACATGACATAATATGTCTATCCACAATAGTGTTAACCAGTTGGTTTAACGATATTATTATACATCAGTTATTTAACTTATAGAAATATTTATTGGGTCAGTTTGTCTGGTGTGTCATTCCAAAAAGTACAACAGTTCTTGTTTTCTTCGCTAAATGATAAGAAGCTGTCAATTTGTAGTTTATATCTTACTACTCTTGTAAATCCTCAACGAGTCGAAGAAAGGAAAAGGCATTCAGTAAAGAGCTACTATTGATTGACGTGCGTAATATATCTGATGGAGTTGAGAAGAGTTCAAATAAAACTGGACGAGAGAGAGTCAAGTCAACAATAGTGGTAATAAGGGGTAGAGATTCAACAACCAAGGGAGAGGAAGAGACTCATCGGCAGTGTAACTTCATATTCCACTCACTCAAGAAATCCCTTTTCGCGGATCAACTTCGAATCGGAGGGATAGAGTATCACTGCTAGCCGCCTTATCAGTGTGCATCTACCAGCTAACCTGCCACAACTGCGGAACTAGGCATGCCGGTGGTGCCTAGACCCAGCAATTGCTATGCAAACGGATCGCTAGGTACTTACCTACATTCATGGATTTGTAAAGGAGAAAATAGATTCTCGTCACAACAGCTCTATCCTGGAACACCTGATCAGTTGAATCTCGACACCAAGCTAACCCACAAACCAACTTCAAAAGCTGTTACCAAAGAATACATGGGAGTCTAGCTACAACAGTACTAATCAAACTTCTTAAAGCAGAGCAGAAGTAGCAATAGTGGCAATTCATACGTTAAATTTTGAACTCTGCATACAAAAGAGGAAATTTGTTCAGTGACTAAATTTACGATTGATGTGATCTTTGCTAACATTGGATATGTAATTTCTGTTATCCTTCACCCCTACCGTCTAGTGAATCTCTACCCTTTATTATCACTCTTGTTAATTTGACCCTTCCTCGTCTGGCCAACACCAACAGCAACAACAACAGACGATAGTCAGCATAAATGGGAGGAACCCGAAAGAAACAACCTCCTTTACCTACCTGGGAAGCATCGCTTCAACTACAGGAGGAACTGACGAGGATATCAAAGCAAGAATCGGAAAAGCAAGGCAAGCTTTCATTACTCTTAAGTCTGTGTGGAGGTCAACAGCAACTCAGCATCAAAAATAAGGTCCGGATTTTCAACTCCAATGTGAAGTCAGTCAGTGCTACTCGCTATACGGATCAGAGATTTGGCGAGTCATAAAGAGCATCTCAAACAAACTACAGACCTTCATTAACAGCTAACTGTCTTCGCTCAATACTCAAGATCAGATGGCCGGCCAGAAAAGATCAGCAACAGGGATCTCTGGCAATGAGCGAACCAACCCAGCAAGAACCGATTGTGAAACAAATAGGCAGGAAGAAATGGAGATGGATCGGCCATACGCTGAGGAAACCATCAAGTGAGTGACATCACTAGACAAGCCATCGCTCAAGTGGAATCCGAAAGGGAAGCGGCGAGTTGGTCGTCAGTGCGAGAGTGCCTTGGAGGAGGTCATGGGAAGAGGAGGTGAAAGCATATGGGCAGACTTGGAGTGGGGTGAAAAAGTTGGCAGAAAACAGAAGGCAATGGAGATGGGCAACTGAAGCTTTGTGTTCCTCTAGGAATTAAAGAATACAATAATATATAATAATTCCTCGTCTGAATTTCGTTGAATTCTACTCATCCTGGTCAATTATACTACGATGCTTAATTTACGTATGTGATTGGTTTCGTTTTAGTTTTTACCCGACAAACGTTGTCTACATTACGTAATTGGTTATCTAAAAGGAATTCACAATTCTTATGGTACACTTTTGGAAGTATTCGTTTTGATGCTAAGAAAATTTGCGCTCTATATGTGCGATAGTACATCTTGAGGATGATATCGCCGAAAAGAGTAACTCTTCACTGAAAGCCTTTTCTTTTAATTGTGACTGGCGAATAATGCGCAATTTTAAGTCCCTAGATTAATAATCATTTTGCATTACGCTTACATTCAGTAATACAGTGTTCCACCCAAATAGATACAATAATGTGTAATCGGGACTGTAAGCCTTATGGAGCTCATCAGAATACCGTCAATTCACAGTAGACATATTCGGAAGGACTCTGCAATGAATTTGAAAATGATTGTTACGCTGTTCTCTATAATACTATACAAACTTCAGATCATTTGATTTAGGCAAGCATCCTATACCATGCATTATGTTTGCTGGTTATGAGTGCTACGGAAATACCGATTTATATGTGGACACATGGTATGACCAACGTACTCAACTCTACAGATACAAGTGAACCGATACAGTCTTGTTGATGTGGACCACTGTGACGAATTTGTCTTTCACGCGTCCGCTTGTAGCAAACACGCTAGAGAACGCAATCAAGTCTGGCTATCACGAGGGCAGAACAGATGTGTGTCTATAGTTTGATAAGTGAACACTTTAAAAACTCAACACGCTAAACTCCTTTCAGGAAATCGTTCAAGGTTTCCTACAGGATCTGACCTGACCCCTCAAATGTGGTGATATCAAGGTATCACATGTAGCCGGTTGTGAAGACAAATACTTCCCAGCGATTAAACTGGCTAGTGCCAGTAGCATTATATCGTGAATTGAAAGATTGGATTGGTGGATCCCAGTGGCTTAATGGTTTAAGAGCTCACCTCGTTATCCGAACATCCTGGGTCCAACCCTGCCAATGGATGCGTACAGGTGGGGAGTCGCAGACTAAGTTGGCGGAACAGCCGGTTGTCCAGTACTCGAGTGGTGGTTCTACAATGGTTCTCTAACCGATGTCAGCTCATGATGAAATCTCCTGTAACCAGTGAAATCAAATCCCTGGAAACCAACACTTGAATATCTTGGTTTAAGTGAAGCATCATTAGCTATCCAAAGAATCCAAGCCAACTATATGCATCCCAAAGAAGTAGATTCAACCTTTGACTTTATCATGGCCTTTATAAAAACTAAATCTTCTCAACAACAAAAAATTATTATTTATGTTTATTACGTGAAATTTCTGTTTAGTTTCCTACTATTTTGTTTTTAATCCTTATATGCCCTACTTTACTTCATATTGTTATTATTATTATTGTTTCTTTTAGTTCCTAGAGGAACATAGGACTTCAACTGCACATCGCCTGGCTTTACATCTGCGCATATGCCTTCAACTCCTCTTCGCATAACCTCCTCATCTATGTCACCTTCGTCATGACAAGCAACTCGCTGTTTCCCATTCAGGTTTCATTCGAGCGACGGCTTGGTGGGTGATTTCACTAACTTGACGGTTTGTTTTCTCAGAGTATGGCCTCCAATCCAACTCCATTTCTTCCTGCCTATTTGTTGCACAATCGGTTCCTGTTGGGATGGTTCGTTCATTCCCAAAGATTCCTGATGCTTGAGTAGTAGGGAGCAAAGACATCTGTTGATGAAAGTCTGTAGTTTGTTTGAAGTGCTCTTCATGACACGCCAACTTTCTGAACCGTAGCACTGAATTCACATAGGAGTTGAAAATCCGGATCTTTTTTTCACAGACTTGGTGAGAGTAATGGAAGCCTGCCTCGCTTTCCCTATCCTCGCTTTGATATCCTCGTCAGCTACGTTCGTCTGTAGTTAAAACAATGCTTCCCAGGTAGGCAGGTGGGTAGGTAAATGGGGTTACTTTTTTCAGAATTTTTCCTATTATTTTGATTGTTGTCTGTTGTTGCTGTTGGCCAGGTATCTTCACATTACCTGTGTCTTCATCTTGTAACTTCAATTTATTTTAACCTGTGAACACGAATAGTCCAGAAACGTCTACACCACTCTGTTGAATATTTCCGGACGTATAATCTAGTTGAAAACTTCGTCGAGAGCTTAAATGTAGATCATTCATCAAAATACAGAATATCAACAAATTTTCCCTATATGGATAGGATTTTATTCGGATAAATCACACAGTGTTACACAGTAATATTGACTGTGATGTGGTTTTGTTCTCTGAGCTGGAAGGTTAATTTGCGAAGCTTTCATCACCTTACTGGGTGACATCTTCAGCGCATACTTCAATTTGAAGTTGAAGTGGGCTTTTAGATTTCTCCACGAATTTATTAATCATCTCTCCTGGTCACCTTGGACGTGATTGGCTGTTTTTGTGTGTTTTCACACCTTCTAGGCGGCTACTTGTTTTGGAATTGACTATTTCTTTGACTTGAACTATGACCCTTGGTATGTGAAGTTTCTTTCTTATCGGTTGATAAATTTTGTCTATCTCGATGTGTCTATTGATTGATGATTCAATGGAATACCAGACGGCCTTCTAAAAATTCTCTAGCATTCTTGGTGTTTCCTCTGTCTAATATTTGAACGCTGGTTGTCCCAGTCGAATTGATGTCCTTGGTTGTCTGTATGTAGTGATATCAGGGAGCGTATGTCATGTCTTTTGACGGCTAGTTTATGTTCGTAGATACGAAGACGAAGGGGACGTCCACTTTGGCCAATGTAGTATTTTTCGCAGTTGTTACAGTTTATTTTGTAGATGATGTTGGTTTTATCTTCTTTCGCTGTTGAGTCTTTCGGTTGACATAGAATTGAGTGAAGCAACTTTGTTGGTTTGTGTACGACGTCAATTCCTAAAGGTTTAAAGAGTCTTGTAGTGATTTCTGAGATGTCCTTTATATATGGCAAGGCGATTTTCTTTGTGTTTTCCTTGATGGCTTTTGCTTTGGTAGGTTGGCTTGGAGGTATATGTTTTTTGATGAAATTCCGTGGATATCCATTCTTTTGGAAGACGTCCATGAGTTACTTTTCTTCAATTTTCCTTACAGTGGAAGTGCTTCAATAAGTCCTTGCTCTGAAGAGAGCATGACACGTTTCAGCAACAGTCATCTCATGTATTGGAATAAACTGCCATCAAGGATAACACTTTTTCTCATGTTTAGTAAAAACAATACTTGAGAACCAGCAAGTTGTAAGTTGTTTTAAATACCCGCCAGAGTAAAAAATACTATTAGAGACAATACTTTACTAGATTCAAACAAAATTAAATAAGAGAAATTCTCTTCACTATATTGATGGAGGTTTTTGGTCTCCAAGTTTTAAGAATTATTAAAATACTAACACCTGTATTTTAATAGCAATAATGCTTTAATTATTATTATTATGGACATATAACTGCGGAAACTGATGAAGAATTTACTGAAAGGAATATTCTTTGTCCACTAATCAGTCTTTTAAAAATTAAATAAAAATCAGGCATTCACCAGAAACCAACAGCGGATAACAAGTTCTTTCAACTGACATCAGTTGATAATATTGCCTAATTTTAAAAATATTACCAACTGGACTAGTGGATGATCACGTGATCACTGCTATCCTAACTTGAAATCCCTTTTCTGAACTGGTGAATTTACACTACTGAAGAGTTATGAACTAAAGTAAATTTCTTGATCGTACTTATTTCCTTCTTCAATTAGATAGCTATCTAATACCATTTCAAAGGTAAAAGCAAAATTCATGCTGTCTTACATTAGATAGAAAAACGTTTTTTTAATGTTATTGAATTGGCTGTGTTCTCTGGGCTGGTTGATTGAATTGTGAAGCTTTTGTATCCCCCCCCTCCTCCTCCTTCTAGACTACATCGCTTCAGCACAGGGTTTATTAGTATAAAATGAACTTATTTAAATTCTACAAGATTATTATTATTATTGCTCCCTTGGGTTCCTAGTGGAACATAGGGCTTCAACTGCACGTCTCCATTTGCTTCTATCTTCCTTCTGCTGTACTTTTCGCCTGCATCCATGTTAATCCATATTCTTTCAACTCCTCTTCACACGATCTCCTCCATGTCACCCTTGCACTGACGTCCCACACGCCGCCTCCCTTTCGGGTTCCACTCGAGGGCTTGGCGCGCGATGTCACCCAGCGGTCTCCTCAGCGAGTGTCCGATCCATCTCCACTTTCTCCTGCATATTTCTTGGTTGGCGATTGGTTCTTGCTTTGTTTGTTCCCATAATTCCTTGTTGGTGATTCTTTCCGGCCATCTGATCTTCAGTATAGAGCGAAGACAGTTGTTAATAAAGGTCTGCAACAGGCTGTCGGAAATATTCTTTGTGACCCGCCAAGTTTCTGATCCGTATAGAAGAACTGACTGACTTTACGTTTGTATTGAAAATCCGAATTTTGTTGTTGATGCAGGCTGAGCGACGAAGATTTCCAGATTGATTTCAGGCTGATGAATGTGTTTCTCGCCTTCCCGATTCGCACTCAATTTGACATCCTCGTCCGTTCCTCCTGTAGTTGAGACAATGCTCCCTAGATAGGTGAGTGAATGAAGTAACCTCTTTCAAATCCCTCCCGTTGATGGTGATTGACGTTGGATGTTGTTGCTGTTGTTGGTTGGTTATTTTCCTAACCTCCGTCTTGTCTATGTTCACTTGGACTCCTTTCTTCACTGTCTGCTTCTTCGACTAGTTTGTCGGTTGGCTTTCGCTTGTAATTCTTCGATTTTGTGTGACATTAAACATAAATCATCCACGCGCGAAATCCAGGTCTTCTAGGTTCTTCGCGTCGGTCCAGGATATCCCTGTCTTCTCGTTTCCCACTCACTGTCTGACGCATAATCCAGTCAATCCACCACGATTAGGAATATCATTGGTGATAATAAGCCAGCACCCTTGTCTGACTCCTGTGTTTACTCCAAACGCCTCGCTGAGTCTTACGTTGTGGATCACTTGGCAGATGCCGTTGTCGTACAGCTGTTGAATAAGGTTGATGAATATTTGGGGTACGCCATAGTACTCGAGTAATTTCCAAATTACTTCACAATAAACGCTGTCCAAGGCCTTTTCAGAGTCTATAAAGTTGAGGTAGAGGTTTGATTGCCATTCCATACTTTGTTCTGTGATGATGATGCGTAGAGTTGCAATTTGGTCAGTACATGATTTGCCTGACTTTCCTGAATCCAGCTTGTTCTGGTGGGGCGGAGTTCTATCTCCAGTGCATCCTTTAATCTCTCCAGGATGATGCGACTCACGATTTTACTTAGCGTCGATAGGAGCATCTACATCTACAAGAACGATGATATAATTGTATCTCCTGACAACCATTGCTATGACTTGTTGCTTGTTAATTTACATATCTATTGATCATATTTTTGATCATGACTTGGAATTTCAACTTCCTAGTCATATGATTCACATTTTATTCGCTGATTCACTGGAGTATCAATCAGGTTTCCAGGAATTCTATGACTGCATTACTGTCTGGTGTTTCCTTTACTGTTTAAAATTTCTACATTATATTAATCATCTAATTAGTGTCCATAATTATCTACATGCATTGATATGAAAGGATGTGCATCAAGTCTTTTCACAGTTAATTTGTGTTCTCAGATTCGTACTTGAAGAGGACACCCACTTTCACCTATTTAGTATTTGTTACAGTTCATGCATGCAATTTATTTTGTAAATGGTATTCATATTATCTCCCTTTCCTGTTGGTTGGATCTTTTGGTTTGCAAAAGGTTGGAGGAAGTGATGATGCTGACTGGTTGGCTGGCTTGTGTGCTATATCTATTTCATATATTCTCAATATTCTAGCTGTTATTTCAGAGATATTTTTTCATATATATTGTAGAATATATTCTCTTGTGATATCTGATGATGGTTTCTTGTTGTTTGTGTTATGATTTGAGCTTAAACACCTTTTAATAATGAACTTTTGAAGATATCCATTTCTTTAGAATACGGTTAGTAGGTATTTCTCCTCCAATCTCTTAAACACTGAGATGCAATAGTGTTGTGCTTCAGCTATGTTATCCAGAAGGGGTGGGAGACAACGTAAGCTTCACAATTAAACCATCAACCAGCTCAAAGAACACAATTAAGTCGAAATCATCCACATTAGCTACGAATCTTTTCCATTATATCATTGTCTGATTTCATAGAAACGATTGTGAAAACAAAATCAAACGTTCATTAATACATATGACTAGTATAATGGAATAATATAAAAAATAAAAATTTTAATGTTATTTTAGTTAATTTTTGTTTTTTATTGCAGTAGTTTACGCCTACAATCTATTTCGCGTTGACATTTGTCTGTTAACATTTTAAACAGTTTATAAGTAGTATAGTGAAAATCTTTAAAAAAACAACATGTAATTCTTAGATTTTGTGTATAACACCTACATATCGTAGCAACACTTTTCATGTCTGGAATTCCAGTACCCCCAGCTGATGCTACTATTATTGTTGTTGTCATTTGGTGTTGTTTTTGTTATTGTCACGGTTGTTGTGGCTATTTTTCTCCTTTTTTTAGTGAGTGAGTAACGCTCTTTACGCATACCTTTTCTTCACGTAGGATGAGAGAAAAACTGTCACAATGACATTTAAATTAATGGCACGTATACTTTTCTTGTAGGATTTAGTCCAGATAATATATCGACTATTCACAGTGTATAAATTGCAAGTTAATCTTTTATATTTATGAAAAATTCCCGTTCAAACGTTAATAGACAGAAGACCAATAGTTCAGAGAAGAGTCTCTTTTCGGTGGCGAATTCATTTTCATAGCTGTACAATCACAAATATTTTTTTTGATTTACAGCTTGATTCCACACTGCATTTTGGTACAAGTATGGAATTTTCAGCATGGATATCGGTAGCCCAAATTTCGCAGGCCGACCATAGATATCAGGTGTGCGTCGGTGGGTGCTCGAACCCCGGACCATATGCGTGGTCGGTGAGAGTCCTAACCACTGTGCCACCAACGCACATGTGTGTGTACATTAAATTTGTCAAACAAAAATACAATTAGTAAGTCCAGATGAGTTGGATGTTGATATAAGAGGGTAGTAACAAAAGTGATGAGTTGTCACAAACGATTGTTAAATAGGAGTTACGTAACAACGTGAATAGTTTGATGAAAGAGTTGTGCTCAGGGTGTACATGGAAACAAAATAACATTCGGAATTACACAAGGGTTTTAAGTAGTTAGTAGTAAATATCAGTTCACGTGTTGCTATGGAGCCAGGTACATCGGTCGTTCAACGCACATCCTGTCAAAAACGGGTCAAAGAACACTATCCAGCGTGGCTGCAGAAAGGAAGAATAAGGCCGTATATAAGGAGTGCAATAATCGAACATTTCATCAACACTGGCCTCCTTCAAAGTAATCTACAAAGTGAAGAACAACCTTCCAAAGACAATACGTTTCCGTCTTCTTTGCATCGCAGAAGCCCTAGCCATTTAGTTGGAGGAACTAGAACTGTGCATACAAAAGAAAATTATTCAACCACTTCCACTATCATAGCAACAACTGCATTGATTTGACTTAACATTTGTTTGTATGCTTATTTTTCTTGCTACTTAAAACCCTTGTGTAATTCCGTATGTTATTTTGTTTCCATGTACACCCTGAGCACAACTCTTTCATCAAACTATTCACGTTGTTACGTAACTCCTATTTAACAATCGTTTGTGACAACTCATCACTTTTGTTACTACCCTCTTATATCAACATCCAACTCATCTGGACTTACTAATTGTATTTTTGTTTGACAAATTTAATGTACACACACACATACAAAACAACCATATACAATATTTGTGATTGTACAGCTATGAAAATGAATTCGCCACTGAAAAGAGACTCTTCTCTGAACTATTGGTCTTCTGTCTATTAATCTTTTATATGATTACATGATAATAGGTATAACGTATATGCATTTTAAGAGTGGACAGCATATATACAATGACCTGCATTTAAGATTCGGTGACCATGTCTGTTTTTGTGTAATTCGCACCGCATTATTTAAAAGTTAGTTGTAAAAATGTAATCTTGCAGCCAACAGTGACTGGAAAGATGAATAATGCGATTGAGATGACTTTTAGTGTCTATAGGCTAGGTGAGTATATGATTTCAGTAGAGTTGGGTGACTAAATCACCAGTCATACATTCCTCATTGACAACAAAATCTTCAGCAAAAACTGTAGAAATGAGTGAGCTGTGTAAGTGTGGCAAGTGTAAACAATAGACACCAAAATCCAATGGCCTTGAATCAACCCATCAGATCATTCATTGCACAGCATTACAAAGAGAGGGTGTAATTTTCATCATCTTTGCTCAAAGTTTCACCAAGATTTGATTTTTGACTTATGTGTGGAAAATGGGTTGATAATAGGGAGGACTAAAATATCTGCATATGTCATGGAGGGATAAAGACTCTGAAAAAGTATTGCCAGGCTGTTGATGGTTATGCACTCAGATGCAACCACTGTTATATGGGGAAGTCTGTAAGAGTTGGTAAGTAGTACATTTATGGTGACATTTTTAATACTTTCTCCTCGAAATCGAAAGTTTCCCCTAGTCAAATATTGCGTATATGTGACAAATGGATACCTAAGTGCCCTGTATCTGCTAAAGCTGCGGAAGAAAAGAGAACATTAAATTGTCAGCATAGTACGTTGGTATCAGCACTGTCAGGATATTGCGTCAAAAAAAGATCAATGGAATTACTTCTGTTCTTGAAGAAGCTAGTGTCATCGTTCATACTGACGAAACAACATAACATAACAATTTCGCTTTTATTCCAAAAACAGTATTTGTGGTACAGTGTGGAATTTTCAGCATATATCTACAATATTGCGCTAACTTTATCGCTCATTTAAAAGGAGTATTACAAAAAAAATAAATATAAAAAAACAAAAACAAAAAGGAAACACAAAAACAACAAAAAAAATGCAAATAAAAATACCAAGTAGAAAGGAAGATAAACACCAATAATGAAAAATATTTCAGTATTGGGTAGTGGAAGCTACGATATGTGTATGCGTGGTGGACAGTAACAGCTATAATCATACAAGAAATTATGAGATGTTCTTAAGAAAGTTTATAGCCAAGATGATCAGTTAATTTGATTGAACTACACTAAACAACCATAAAATAAACATTTCAGGGTTGTTGTTTTTTTATTGTCAGCACTAATGCAGTGTTTGTTGTGGTAGTGTGAGTAATCCTACATAATGTAAAATTTTAAGATGGTGATAGTGGCGTTCACAAACAAGATTGTCAGTTAAATAGTGCCGAACAAAGAACAACCACAAAACTAATATTACATGATGGTTAATGACAGGACAATTTTTTTTAATAATCATAGTGATAATATAGTCGGACCCAGTAGATATACAAAAGAAGGAATAGAGTAAAGTGCAAAAAAAGTAAGCCAACGATAATTAATTTTAAGCAGCTAAGTATGTTTAAGAAGGTTGTTCACTATATAGTACAAATAAGAGAGTATAAGGGGGAAATAACAAGGGCCAGAATTATGTTATTAACAACAAAGCAAGTCATAGGTTTCACGCTTAACACTGTCTCTGTCACTTAGAACACGCGCCAAATATGCTATCGTTGAGTTCCTATACTTGGTTGTACGAGCATATATAATTTTGTACTGATTTCTGGTTCTACCCAATGAGATGCAAGGAGAGAGTTGGGAATAGAGGGGGTGTTGGGGGTCGGAGAGTATGGCTTTAGACCATTTCTCGTATGTATTCAGATGCCTTCCTACTAATGTAGTGACGAGCTGACTGAGTTTTACACCACTTCACAACTAAATTAACCAGCTCAAAGAATATGTAAACATCATAAGAAGATTACATGTATGTGAATCCCTCAATACATTATTAACCCAAGCTAGTGACTTGTTACAGGATGGAGTTTCCCGGAGTTCTGGTGAGATGTTGTAACCAGTGGCGTCCATCCAGTCACTTGTCCCAGTCGCGTTAAATCACGAATTGGTAGAAGTAAGAATTCATGGGCTAGCCATTGAATCGTGTCCCAGTGGCTGAACGGTATACGAGCTAGCTCACCTTGTGACCGGAAGGTCGTGGTTTCCGAATCATGCCAGTTGGGTGGGTGCGTACTGCCGATGATTCCCAAACTAGGCTGATGAAAAAGCTGTCTGGCAGTACTCCAGTATTGGTTTTCAATGGCTCTCTAACTGATATCAATCCGTAATTAACCCGTAAAAACAAGAATATAAGTAGTATAACGCGGACTATTATCATTGCTCATCAAAAAATAATAATAACTGATCACTATTCTAAAACAAACTCTGATGTGTAATCAGCTGTTTGTGTATTACAGCTTAATGGGTGCTTAAATGAGTCTACTCAAACACTCACACACACACACACACACACTCACATACACGCAAACACTAATGTATATGCATACGGCGATTACAATCCACATTATTATACCAAGCATATCTTTCTTACCATTTAGATGAGTTTCATTCACATGAGTCAGTTACGCTTTACACGCCTTAAGTGTATTACTCCGTTTTTAAAAACATGGAGTAACTATTTTTTCTTTACTCTTTGAAAAATATTCATAATTTTATTGATTAGCTAATCTTTCTTTACGTATTTCTTTAGAGTTTCAAAAGTCAGTGATAAATTAATAATAGTAATAATGGTGATTTGAATCAATTAGTTCCCCTTATGAATCTAGACAGAGCAATAAAAAGAGGTGGGGTGGGGGTCGGTGAGTGAGGACTAGAATGCTCACCGACCATGCATGCGGCTCAGAGTTCAACCCTCGACCGACACATTCCAACACCTCTCTCAATCGGTAAACAGGGAAGATTAGGAGTGGGACTAGCAATTCCACCCCGTAAAAGCTAAAAGACCTACTGCTATCGAAACTGCATAGCTCTAGCTTGAAGCCCTATGTTATGCTGGGAACGTAAAGGATTAGAAACAAAGAAAGAAAATTGAAACAAACTCTGGTTGATAATAATTATCCAGACAAGTTCATGAAGAGATATAATAAAGTCGTCAATGGAACACCAAGACTCACTCTCCAACTTGACACTAAGAAAGACGCATATATCAAGCTACCCTATATGGATATGATCATAGCACCTTAGTAACTCCACAAAGATTGAACGTCGTGGTTAAATAGAACATTTAAAAAATGATGTCACATCCCACTGTTGTATTTACAAATTTGAATGTACCCGTGGACACACATACATAGAAGGCAGGACTCATCGATGATCTCTGCAAGTAAGGGTTGGCTGGCTTCACAGCATATTCCTAAATGGCTTCAGGAGCAAAATGAATCTTCAGAACCCATTAATGGTGAGAAAAGACGGAGACCCAACTCCTCTATTGAGAAATATATTACAGAGGAAACAGGACATAAAACTGATGTTTACATATATCTTTTAATCCTATCTGTAGAATGTGTTCGGTGTAGGGCGCATCCTAAAGTTTGTGGAAGCCCTAGGTAGCAGTTAGGAAGTTTAAATCACTTTTACGCGTTCGAAGCAACAATTCATCATCACATTGAACCACCTTCCTTGGTAAACTTTGTTTTGATACCAACCAGGGTAGATGTACTATTACCTCCCTTCTTTGGTTTAATGATTTTCATAGTTACTTTGACCTTCAGTATGACCTTTTAACTTGACCAATGTCAATTTCTCACTCCTTAGCTCTTTATTATTTTTATATATATTCCTATGACAAGTCCATGTGGGACCAGATTGTTCGAAATAATTGTTGCTCAAATACAGTACATGATTAAAACACACTATATCTCCTTATCGCTTTGTATAAAATAAAAATAATAACAGCTTTATTCATACAAAATACGGAATCTTAGGCGTGTCTTCATTGCAAGGTATTTACTCCTCGTGTAGAATTTTCAGGTAATATAATATTCGATGCGTCATTAGTTAAGTAGAAGAATACTTGCCAGCCAATCAGGTGGTAAGGCGTTCGAATCCTTATCGACGTACTCCTAAATCTGGATTAGTCTGTAGTAAGCCCGGTAGAAAGGGCGATTTGGATGTGAAGCCAGCAACATCCTCACAGCTACTCAATCTTCACAGCTGCAGCTTGAAACCTTATATTCCATTCGGTATACTTAGGAAGGAAGAATAACAGCCTATGACATACACAGTTTTTATTCCTTTGTGTTCTCAGTATAAAATAGGACTTCATGCTAGAGGTTCGAAGTTTCAGCAGCATTGGTGATTTCTTCCACAGGATGTAGTTGCTAGTTCCATGTCCAACTTCTCCTCTATGCAGGAATTACTACCTGCCAGGCGAGGCGGAGGCGTGCGCCGGCTAGGGATTGAACCGTGGACCTCTTGTGTAACTGCCCAGTGTTCTACCATTAAGCCATCTACTGACGGCGGCATAAATATATGTATATTTACTCCACAATGTTTTTTAAAACACCATTTTCTTCACAAGATCCTTCACAGTAGGTTACAATCCACTTGAATAGTGTGCGTGAATACCGATTGTAATTCTTAGACTCTATTGGTGGATTAAAACAATATCATGCGTTAAGATGGATGGAAAATTTACGTAGCCGAGTGTTACTGGTTTATATGTGTATTCTTCGAACTGTAACACTGAAATCATGTTGGTTCATTCACATATTAACATATCTGAAAATTAATTAATTTCTGTGCTTCATTCAGAGATAGGTTGTTTTCGTCAACTCAGAGACTCATCAATTAAATCGAACCTAATTAACTAACAATCTTATTTCTGCTACAAACAGGATTCATGATGAAAATAAAAGGCATCTTTTAAAACACATCTAAATCTCCCTTGACAGTCGCTGAGTTACAACGTGTTTATGGGTTACTGAGTTACCCTAACCAAATTTGACTTTCAAATTAGTGACAACTGAATCCCAGTACTCGACAGAACGTCATCTCTTATCTTAAAGGCAGGAGGTTCATAATCCTGGAAAAACCATTTAAAAAATCATCGTTGTGGTGACAAAATTCAGCTTAGGCTTACTGTTCAACCAAGTTTGCGTACCTCCTCCATTTATAAAATTGTCATATAAGAACCAACTTCCTGAATTATCACATGAAATCAGTGTTCTGATTTCTCACCAATATAGTCATCAAGCGGAGTCTGGCCGTTCATATATTTAAACTGAAGTTCACAAAAACAGGCGTATCCTGTCCAAAAGGATTAGACAACACCATCCAACACCATAGCTCAAAAATGTAATGGGGGCTCTATAAGTAGTGCGATCATCAAGCACCTAAGTCAACAATAACCACCCAATTTCAAGCAACGCTACCTGCTTCAGATTAATCTATAATTGTCGGCGGCACCCCGTAGTAGCGAAGTAGTTGCTAAATCACCTGTCGATCGACGCTTTCGAAGGTATTTTCAAAGTCGACGAGGCTGAGGTAGAGGTAGAGAACTGACTGCCATTCAAAGTTATGTTCAGTGATGATCCGTAGTGTGGCGATTTGATCGACGCATGACTTGTTTCTCCTGAACCCAGCCTGTTCCGGTCGACGTTTTTCATCCAGGTTGACGTGTTTGATTCTCCTCAGGATGATGCGGCTTAGTATTATGCTTGGGGTGGACAGGAGCATAATTCCACGCCAGGTTTTGCATTAACTTAGGTTTCCTTTCTTTGGAAGTTTGAATAGTTAGTCTTTCCTCCAATCCGCAGGTGCCTTGCCTTCTTTTCACACCTTCTGCAGTAGTGGTGGCATTAAGTCGGCTGATGTCTCTGGGTCCATTTTTAATGCCTCTGCTGGAATATCCTCCGGTCCTGTTACTTTTCTAATTTTCTTAGCATCTTTATTGTCTTCAAGACTTCTATTCTCGTCGGAGAGTTGATGTCCACTGGAAGTTCTGCTTCCGCTGTTGGTATTATTGGGTGCGTTGTAGGTGACGATCGATTCAAAAGTCTTCTGAAGTGTTCAGCCCAGTGTTTTCTTTGCTCCACTTTTTTGGCGATTAACTTTCCATTGTCATCCTTCACCAGCCTAATTTGTGTTGGTCTCTTCCCCGATAGGAATATAGTTTTTTTGGTAGAGTTTTACAAGGTATCCTTTAACCTGCAGATTGTTCTGCTTCACTTGCCATAGCTTCATAATGTTGTCTTTTGTCTTCCCTGGCACTCTTCTTTACTCTTTTCTTCAGTGTATTGTAGTTTGCTTTCAACTCCCGTCGGTGTACTGGATAGTATTTTTTTTCACCATCCTCCTTTCTTACATTAGTCCCCATGTGTCTGTAGTGAACCACCATTTGTCCCCTTTTTCTGTCTAGAACTTCCATGCAGCTTTGACCCCACACCGTATTAGTGGCATCAGCATATAGGCTACAGTTTCTGACCCCGTTTACAGTACTTCCGGAGGAATTCCAACCAGTTGTGCTGTCTTCCCCCGACTGGCCTTCAGTATTTTTTTTTATTTTGATTTACAGCTTGATTCCACACTGTATTTTTGGTACAAGTATGGAATTTTCAGCATGGATATCGGTAGCCCAAATTTTGCAGGCCGACCATAGATATCAGGTGTGCGCCGGCGCGGGCTCGAACCCCGGACCATGTGCATGGTCGGCGAGAGTCCTAACCACTGTGCCACCGATGCACACAAAGCGCTCCCGCGCCGGGAGTCGAAGCCGGGCCGCCTGGGTGAGAGCCAGGAATCCTAACCGCTAGAATGTACTTGAATGTACTCAAAACTTCTGATTTAATGCAAGTATAATAACATTAACACGGTATGCAAAGTGTCTACCTACTCATCGATCACATTCAAATTCCATCGAATTGTTTTTAATCAATTTATTTGGAAAAAGAAGTAGAATAACTATCAAAAAGGCAATCGATACAATTTATTTTTTTTAGTTCATTTTTTGGTAACGAAATTTCAGATTTAATTTAAAGATTAAAATATGAGATTCTTAGGAAAAAAACAGCAACACATAAACAGACCAGGAGTCATTAAGTAGATACGTGTGTATATAATTAACACCACTTGTTTTAAACCAGCTAATTTAAAATGTACTTTGATCGGATACTAGTCAGTAACTGGTGTAGTATATCTAATCTTTCGTTTTGTGCAGACTGAAGTGTACCAGTCAAGTTCGCAATTTGGCCATCATGCCACCACGTGGCTCACCATCATCATGCAAATTGATTTGATGATATTAGATGGTTGGAGGCAATCCGCCACAGGAAGATTCACCTCACTTAGGTTTCATGCTCGCTGGTTGGAGTTCAGCAGTCAACAAGGCAGGTGTATCTGCGACCGCCTGAAGGAACTCATGTCCCTTCTGGGATTCAAATCTGCGTCACCCAGCGCCACCTGAATTCAGAGACGTCGCCAATGAATCTCAGAAGCTACATGAGTTCCCTCAAGGTTGCAGATACGTCTTGTTGATGAGTGCCAACTAGCGCGAAACTTAGATCCAAGGCTTCCTGTCGATCGCCTCCAACTATCTTATATTTTAAAATTTGCAGAAACTGATTCCAATACCATTAAAACTAATGCAGATAATCGATAAGTTTTAGAGTAGCTTTCATCATTACAGATCTAAGCCTAATGCAGTTTTTCAGAAAATCAAGGCTTATTGATATAAGTGTAAAACTTGGGCACAGTGGTAGAGTGTGTAACTCCATTATGGATAAGATAATATTTTGATGAATCACATAGTGTTGTACAATAATATTAACTGATGACAACGTTTCAAGCACAAACTATTGGCACTCATAATCATATCAAGTCACTCACTCACACAAATTTAGACGCATATATACTCAATATTAAAGGGGATAATATTTACAATTGAATCAGAAAATGAACAAGGAGAGTTAGATATGTTAGATTGTTAAATCAACAGATTAGAAGAAGGTAAACTGCACACTAGTGTTTATAAAGAGCCAACGCCTTCTAATAGATATTTAGACTTCAATTCATCTAAGCCGTTATCTGTCTGTGAAGGTAGGCTTAGTTAAGTGTCCAACAAACCGAGCAATAGCACTAAGTAGCACAAAAAAGACCTAAACGATGAAATGAAACAGGTAGAAGAAACGTTGGTGTTAAATAACCAACTATCCTATAAAATTCATTAGGAAGATCGGGAATGGTCAAAAGCAGAATCAGAATAATGGTGAAACTAATAATTATTATATAAATAAGAGAGAATATAAGGCATCTACAGTTTTACCATATTATAAAGGGACATTTGAAACCATCCCTACGTAGGATTCTCAAAGACAAGCTCTGTAGGCTAAAAGATCCGGTAAACCCAATTAGACAAAATAATATAATTTACAAAATACCACCTTGCAATGACTGTGAGTGAGATCAACTCAATAGGTCACACCAGAAAACTGGGAGTATTCAGATTGTCAGGACAAACATTTAGTTAAGGTTAAGATACTCAGAAATCGCACTGCGTGCATTAACACACAAACACACAATAGGGTTGGTGAGACAGAGTCCAAATTCTAAAAAAGTAATATGAGTAGGTGGAGAGAGAGGGAGATTGATTACTGAATCCTGGTTCACCGAGTCTACACACCCAACACAACACATGCAACAGAAATGACTCAATGCAAATACCAGAGATATGCACGGAAGATATTATTACCACCAGTCAGTCAATCAGTCAGTCAAATCAGAGGAGGAGAATAAATAATCCTAAAGTTCTGTTTCAATTCACGTACATCATAACATTCCAACAAGTTACTTATTTTGACTATAAAAACACTCATCTTATTTCCTATCTGATTGTATTTTAAACAAATTTCGAATTCCAAGTCAATAGAAATGATCAGTTGAGACTTAAATTAACAACTAATCATGACGGTGGTTGTCAGTAGGGGGATACAATGACATCGTCATTCGTGGAGAATTTAAATAAGTCAATTTTATACAAAAGCCTGCGCTGAAGCAATGTTGTCTTGAAGGATTGGACGACGGAAGCTTGTCCGTCAAATCAATGTGCTGAGACAGAGAACACATCTAATTCAAGAACTATTATTTCAAAGTTGATTTCATCGTGGACCAACAACACTTAGAGATCATTGAAAACCACGGAGAACTGGAAAACTATTTTGCTACAGTTTAGCACTCTTCAGCAGTTCAAACACACGACCTCATCGAGGAGATTGAATGTAAAACCTTCAGGTTACCAGATCAAGCTTATTAACTATTCAGACACTTAGACCGAAATCCAAGTTTACTCGGCTGTTGTTAGCTAACAGTTGGATCCAGTAATTCATGTCAATCTCAAGAAATCGTAGATGTGACTAGTATACGAAGGGCCAACATGCCAGCAGGGGTTGAGTAAATTCGGTCCAGTATAGACAATCAATGGAGAAAAAACACTTAAATAATGGAGTTAACCCCACAAATCGTTTCGCTTTGTGTGACTTGAAAAGTGGTTCGTTAATCTCTACCCTGACAAACTGCTCAAATAATCAGTCAGAATTTGGTTTGAACTAGTTTGAACTGATTCAACCTGATTAGGGCCTCTGTTTTAAAAAGACAGATTAGTCATATTAGCTCACCTAGATTAGACAAAAACGAGTGTTGGTTACAGGAATTTGTAAAAGCTGATATCGGTTAGAGAAGCAATGGAAAACGACCACTAGAGTACTGCACAAACAGCTGTTTCGTCAACCTAGTTTGGGGCTCTTCATCAGCATACAACCACCGACAGAGCTCGAACACAGGACCTCCCGGTTACAAAGCGAGCTAGTTCACAGACGTTTAAATCACTGGGACCCGATCCAGTGGCCAGCCCATGAATTTCAACTTCTGCCAGTTGACGATATAATGCGACTGGCACTGGCAAATGTGATTACTGGTGAGTATTTGTCCTCACACCCGACCTGCAGTACCCTACCGGTCACGGCATCCCACTAGAACCCACCCAGGTAACTACCTACCTGAACAGGGCCAGTCGTTGGTGGGCATCTTATTGATATCTAAGTATTCGTTTATAGGGACTTGATTGATAAGCATAATTATCTAGTGCAAATGACACAAAATTAATTATCTCAGTCAATGGTCCATACTGACAGTACTTAACTGTCGAACAACCGAAGGATAACTTTCTATAACACATATCAACATGTAACCATTGGAAGTGGGTTCACTCAATTAAATCAAAATACAATAGGTTTTATCGTCCAGAAACACACTTAGATTGTCACGACTTTACAAAATACGCAACGAACATCTCTAATAACTTGATTTTTTTTAGGTTAGACAAAGGATTGATATCAGTCAAAAGACCATTAAAAACCAACACTGGAGTACTGGACAGCTGTTTCGTCCTAATTTGGGACTCATCGGTGGTACACCCACTGGGTCTCAAGAGCAGGGTCTTCCGGTTACAAGTCAATTTAGCTCGTATACCATTCATCCACTGGAATCATCTCAAACTAGGACGAAACAGCTGTCCAGTACTCCCTGGTTTTCAATGGTCCCCTAACTGATGTCAATCCGTAGACTAACGTGAAACAAATACAATCCCTACAAACTAATTCTTGGAAATTAATTTGATACTCTCTGTTGACTGGCTACAGGGCGAAGTTGACTGGAATTCTGGTGATAAGTCATGACCAATGGAGTGAAGATGGAGTTTCCCCTCCTCCCCGATGACACTGGTTGATGGTAACGCTAAAATCACGAATTGGTGTAATTCAGAATTTATGAGCTGGCCATTGAGTCGAACCGCAGTGGCTGAATGGTCTACGAGTTTGCCTTGTAACCCGAAACTCTTGGATTCGAAATCCAGTGGAAGCTGACGAGACAGCTATCCAATACTCCAGTGTTGGTTTTCAATAGTTCTCTAACTGATAACAATCTGTGGTTTAATCTGAAACTTGATTTATTTTAAATTTACCACTGATAAATGATTCTAAATATGTTACAGGATTTCATCATGAGCTGATATTGGTTAGAAAAACCATTGGAAAACCTGGGAGTACTGGACAGCTGATTCGTCCTAGTTTGGGACTCTTCAGCACTACGCACCCACCGGGATTCATGATGAAATCCTGTGACCAATCAGATCACTACAAACCAACAGCTGGATTCTAAATATGATTAAATGTATAGACGAACTAAAAAGGAAAACAAAGTAGGATTTCATGAATTCATGAAATTTCGGTAGAACTCGTCCTCAGCTGAATACTCTACATACACGGATATATATACACTAGTGAAATTACATTCGGAGACATAAGACTGATAAGTAAACAAACTACATTGAATTAATCATGCAGAAAGACAGGTGCGAATGTTTTCCAGGTCATGTTCAAATAGATAATGGGAGAGGCAGAGAGTATGAGAGATCAAAATTAAGATAAATTGCATTACGCTTCAATTACATCACTTAGATAAACAATTAGTCATTAGGGAATATAACGAGAATTGTAAACAGACTAATATGATTTGTAATAGTTATAATAACAATAATAATAATGTTGAAGTGAGTTAAGATAATCCTACTGATAAAGGATAGTTTTAAATGAATCAGGAATAATAATAATGATAATAATAATAACAATAATAGTAGGAAGAAGGGGTAGAATAATATTAATAGCAAGTAGAGAATAATAAGTAAAACGTATTACCATGATAGATTCAGAGTCACGACCATCTCCTTCTGTAAACAGAGAGCTGGTTTATAAATTCGAATTGCACAAGCCTCTGCAATTGCAAGCATCTTCTTGTTTCTTTGTTTGCTGACAGTGGTGAATGACTTGATTGCGTCGATATCATGTCCATAGTCCACAAGATGTTTTGTTGTTATTGAGGTTTTTGGCACTTTGCATTTAGTTGTTTTCAACAATTTTGGCAATTGCTCCATCATGCGAGTAGGCAATCGCCTTTCCATACGACCTATGTATTTGCTGCCACAAACACACTCAAATTAATATATGCAGTTTGAAGTGTCGAGGATTGGCGACTGGTCTTTCCCAGATTGTTGAAGCACTCGCTAGGTGGTGTTAAGGATAACAAGTTTTGCAGCATAATAAGTTCTCTTGATGGCTTTGTCGAGTCTTCGTTTCACTACTTCCTGTATGTCACCTCCCTTGAATGGCAAATTGATATGGACAGGTTTCTTTGGAACTGTTTGAATTGTTTTGCAGGGGCTAATTTCTTTAGCGTATTTATTGATGAACTTCTCCGGATATCCATTCTTAGATAAAATATCCTCCAGAGCTTTTAAGTCATTCTCGATTGCACTGTCAGAACAAAGGTTTTCGTGGTCTATTGAACAGTGTTCTGACTAAGTTCTTTTTGTACTGGATTGGAATAAAGCTCTTGAAATTCATGTACTCATTATATTCCCTAATGACTAATTGTTTATCTAAGTGATGTAATTGAAGCGTAATGCAATTTATCTTAATTTTGATCTCTCATACTCTCTGCCTCTCCCATTATCTATTTGAACATGACCTGGAAAACATTCGCACCTGTCTTTCTGCATGATTAATTCAATGTAGTTTGTTTACTTATCAGTCTTATGTCTCCGAATGTAATTTCACTAGTGTATATATATCCGTGTATGTAGAGTATTCAGCTGAGGACGAGTTCTACCGAAATTTCATGAATTCATGAAATCTTGCTTTATTAAACTTTATTGCTTGTTTGAAAACAAAGTAATTCAACAGTCAACTACTCGTCTCATTATCCGATGGTTTCGAGTTCAAACTCCTCAAAGTCTTGTTTCGTTGAAGACTACCGATACGCTAGGAGATAGTCAGACAGTACATTGAGATTCGCATTATACCTTAAACAAACACCTATCGCCTTATGTGACAGACGAACAGCAGTGTACAGTTGATCACTGAGTTTCAAGAAACAGCCTCCACACACACACACACATATCCAGATGCAAAGTACAGCAACCGTTTCACTCATGATTTCTATATCATAACTTATTGTACAGCAACGATCCAATTAGATCTGTCTACATCAATAGTTGACTGATAAAAAACCTTCATAAAAAATTTAAGAGCATTGAACAGCTGACTAACTACCACTCACTCATTTGAGATAATCGATAATGTAATTAATTAATCGATCTATCAGTCCTTGAATTCCCTTGTGTTTACTAATATAACTAGTATGACAATAGTATGAAATAATCTCAACTGGCAAAATATGCGATAACATTATGATATTGATGATTATTGGAATGAAATTGGTCTCCATCTTTGTCAAAATAAAAAAAAAACACTCGGCGGTGTACTTCATTCAATGAAGAGCTACAGTAGCAATGACAACAACTCCTAATTATAATATGAATAACAAGCACACATATGCCAACACGATTAGACGATTTGTAGACATTTAAATCGTTCTGTTATTTAGTTTCTTTTTGTGCTAATCAATACTACGCCATATTTCTCTTTTCTCAGACATTTTAAACTATGAGAAACAAAAGGAAACCTATGAATGTATTCATGCAATCAGTCGAAATGACTGTAGTAGTGTGGTGTGTTCTACTGATGACATTTATTAGTAGTATATATGCTGATAAAAAGGCATTCATCGGCATAAAATACCAAATAGCAGGGAGATAGATTTAATGTCAGAGAAAGAAATGCACACAATATGAAGGGAGGGGCAGAAGTAGCGCAACATGGAAGATCTGTACAAATAGTGCGTGCGTTGAAGATAAGCTGTACATAAGTTGGCTATGTAGAGATGTCAAATCCCAAATAAACATTTCTCGATCACGTCTTTCTTCTTCTACCATCACAGTAGGATAAATATTTAACTGATAATCGGTTTATGGATCGTACAGGCTCAAAATGACGTTTTTGAAAAACATTCATAATTGTTTACAGGATTTCATCATTGGCCTACAATGGTTAGAGAACCATTGGAAAACCAGCAAGGATTAGTCGACAGCTGTTTTGTCAGCCTAGTTCGGGACTCTTCATCAGTACGCACCCGCCGACAAACTTTGAACCCAGGACCTTCTGGTTACAAGACTAGCTTGCTCATAGACCATTAAGCCACTGGGAATCACCAATCCAGTAGCTAGCCAGCCTGTGAATTCCAACTTCTACTAATCCACGACATAGCGCAACTACTAACCACTGTCATCGGTGGCGAGTATTCATCCTCATACCCAACCTACTGTACTCCATTGATCTTGACTTCCCACTAGAACCCAGATAAGTACACCTACGTGAACAGAGCCAGTCGTTAGTCAGCATCTCATCGGTATTCAAGTATTTCATCATGAGCTGACACTAGTTGGGTGTGAGGACAAATACTCGCCAAAGACATTAGACATGGTCGCGCTGTATCGTGAATTGACAGAAGCTGGAATTCATGGACTGGGCATTGGATGAGATCTCAGTGGCCCAATGGTCTACGGGCTAGCTCGCCTTGTAACCAGAAGGTTGTGGGTTCGAGCCCTGTCGGCGGGTGTGTACTGATGAGGAGTCCCAAACTAGAACGAAACAGCTGTCCGGTACTCCCAGGTTTGCCTATGGTTCTCTAACCAATGTAACCCATGAATCAAATCCTTACCAACCGAAACTTGAATATTCCTAATTGTGGTGTATATAAAAAGTTTCGTTAGAGACCATCTACTCAGCCGACACCATGAAGTTATTTAGTGCAAAAATAGTGTACTTTTAATGTGAAAATGTGACTAGCTAAAAATTAGTCCCCTAGGTCTCTAGACTTAATACGGTCGAAACACCGGATGTGAATGGTTGAGGAGTAGAATACTTGTCAACCACGTGCTACTTGCTAAAACTCGCTTCGTCGGTAATAATCTCAGTAAAGCAAGAGAAGGCTGAACATGAGGCTAGCAACTATACCCCGTAAAATAAATGCAATACCACCGATATCTAAATTTCAAAGCTCCAGCTTGAAGCCCCACCTCCCACCAGGGAATGCATCGAAACGAGAAAATGAACTTTAAACAGGTTCTTGCTTCATTGAGGCTATACTTTAAAAAAATAAACAATAAGAGTGAATAGTGACTTGAAATTACCATAGTGACTATGTTAGAGACTTACTCTAGGTGTTTATTGACTACTGAAATGTATTTAAGTCGAAACAGATAAGCTTAACCTATACTGGTCTTACCACCTAACCTATACAGGTGCATAAAAGATATTTTTTGAGGAACGAAAACTCTAACTACTCCCCCAGAAATCTCATAATGGAACCAGTAATTGTTGATTATGAGAAGTTACAAGTGGGTCACCAGTGCTAGAGTGATATGGAGGAGATGGTTTGTGAGGAAGTGGAGCAGATGAGAGATTATGGGTAATTGTGATCCCAGTCAGCTCGAGAGGAGAGCACCAAACAGAACAAAGTGGAGATGTGTTATTGCAGCTCTATGTTCCACTTGGAACCCAAGGGAATAATAATAATAATGAGGACAGTAATAAAATGAAACCTATCAGATCGAGGGTTAATCATATTATAAGTGGGTAACATCAGTGCGTCGGTGGTTCAGTATCATATAATGGTCACTAGCCCCACAAGAGGGATTCTGGCATCATAATTACCTGTCTACTCCTCTCCTAAAACTCATCTACATTACTAACTGGCAATTAATAGGCCCAGAAAAGGGGAAAGGTTTGGTACTAAGTTAACATTCTCATCGCGTAACAACAAAAACAAATGCCACTACTACTGAAATGTTAAAATCTTGAAGGCGTACGATGTTCCAATCAGCACGCAAGGAATGCACACACAAAATAAACTGTGATAATGTCAAACATGATTAATTTGATTTTCCCAGTCAATAAGATTTCACCTAATTAATATGTATGTGTAGGTTGAAATAGTCTCTCCAAATAACAAACACTAATACACTTAGTAAATGATCACCCTTATAATTGTTTTAAATGTTAATGTTTAAGTGTGAATTAATTTACTAGATAGGATTATGCATTTACTAACTACACGACATTTAAAAAGGATTCAAGCGTTGGTTTGCTGAAATTTGATTTGTTTGGTTACAGGATTTCATCAGCAGCTGATAACGGTCAGGGAGTACTGGACAGCCAGCTGTCTCGTCAGCCTAGTATGGAACTCTTCAGCAATACGCAGTGTTAGAATACAGGACCTTCTAGTTACAAGGCGAGCTAATTCGTTGACTATTAAGCAACTGGGACCCAACTCCTCTATGGCCACCCCATGAATTCCAACTTCTGCCAATTGACGATATAGCACGACTGGCGCTAGCCAATGTCTCTGCGCAATCTAACTAAAACAAACAAGAGACTGAAAGTTCCATCTAAAATCAGAACACTATGGCGCATGCCTTCAACTTGCGTGGTAGAGTATGAACAGTCTCCATATTTCTGTTCCATAGATATTTATCACGTCTGTAGTTCAGAACTACCACTGTGCGCCGATGGTCCAGGGTTCGATCCCCGGCTGACGCACTCCTAAATCTCGTTAAGCCAGTAATAAGACTGGTGAAGAGTGCATGAGGCGGCTCGCAAACCCACCCCTCAAAAATAAACACCACTGCTACTGAAACGTCAAGCCTGTAGCTTGAAGCCGCCCTATGTTCCACTGAGAATGTAAAGGAATTACCACCACCACTGTGAAGAAACCTTAACAGTGTATATAAGCTTTCTGATGTGATCATGCCCTCTGAACTGGATGCCATAATTATGAAGCTTTCATTATCCACCTAGACAACATCTTCAATGCCTACTCCAATGTGAATTGAGTGTACATTAGTGTACAAATTCTTAAATCACACCATTATGGATAAGATAAAGTCTCACACAGTGTTGAACAGTAATATTAACTGATGATCACTTTTTGAGCATAAATTATTGCCGCTCATACTCATATCCAGTCACTACTCACATAACTTTTCACTTCATTTCTATACATGTGTGGAATTGACTAGATATTCAAATAAAATCAATATAGGCTAATGTACATTGAGAAATAATAACATGAGTGTTATTGATCAATTACAGTCAGATGGGAAACAAGACGAGTGTTTTTATAGTCGTCATAATAAGTAACTTGTTAGAATGTTATAAAGTATGTGAATTGAGACAGAATACAATTTAAGATCTTTTATTATCCTCCTGTGATTTGACTAACTGCTGGTAATAATATCTTCCATATCTGTAGTATTTGCATTGAGTCATTTCTGTTGCATGTGTTGGGTGTAGACTCAATGAACCAGGATTGAGCAATCAATCTCTGTCGCTCTCCACCTACTCATATTACTTTTTAGAATTTGGACTCTGTCCCACCCTATTGTGTGGTTGTGTGTTAATGCATGTAGTGCAATTGCTGAACTTTTTTCTAAATTACTTATCTTCGCGCGTGGGGTCAACCATTCTTACCTTAGCTGAATTCTTATATCTTGGCGGTCTAACTACCTCGATCTACTAGTTTCACCACTGTAGTTCACCTAACTCACAGTCATTCCAAGGTATTTTGAAAATTATATTATTTTGTTTAATTGGGTCCACCGGGTCATTTAGTCTACAGAGCTTGTCTCTGAGTGAGTTTGTAGGTTTGAATGCCACCCGGATTCTTGCTTTATTAAGAATCTTATGTAGGGTCTTAGATATCCCCTCATTATACGGTATAACAGTAGATGCCTTATATTCTCTCTTATTTATGTTATCGCTACTAGTTTCGCAATTATTTTTATTTTGCTTTTGGCCTTTTTCGAGATATGCATGGTAGATATTATTGCCACCAGTCAGTCAGTCAAATCAGAAGAGGATAATAAATAATCTATAAATTCTATTTCAATTCAAGCACATCACAACATTCTAACAACTTATTTATTATGACTATAAAAACACTCGTCTTATTTCCCATCTAACTGTAATTGATCAGTAACACTCATATTATTAATATTTCTGAATGCATATTATCACATGTTAATTTTTATTCAAATGTCTAATCGTCAGTTTCAGTCCTGTGTATAAATGAAGTGAAAAGTTGTGTGAGTAGTGACTTGATATGATTATGATTGGCAATAATTTGTCCTGGAAACGTGGTCATCAGTAAATATTACTGTATAACACTGTGTGACATTTTGTCAAAATAAAATCTTATCTATAATGGAGCTATACTCTTCCACAGTGCCCAAGTTTTATACTTATATTCTTTAATAACAGTTTTCGAAAACAGTTCATTTAAATATGGTATTCTTCATAAGATATCAAGAGTATAGCTTTTCATGTTCGATACATATTATTTGTTCCCATGTTAATTTCATATTTTCCACTGGATTGATCATAGCAGAACGAAGTGTTCAGTCTGTGATGATATGTTGACTCCTAGTATGGAACGCTTCAACAGTGTCTAAGGATTAACATGAATTTATTTCCCTAAACAGTAACCTCACCTTAAACATCATCAAGGCATCTATACCATAACTACTTCTTTCAAACATAATTAATTAAGGAGAAAATGCCAAGTTAACCTGAGAAGCTCTTTGGAATTCGAATTGACTTATGCTGGGTTCGAATATCAGTGAGAATACTCTCATTAAACAGGAATGCAGATACATCCGGAAGACGAGTCTGTAATAGGACGAAATGTGCACCTTGAATTCCACAAATCAAAATAACTTCTTAATACTTCACTTACTCGGTGATGATAACATCAATGAGATTTTAACACAACCCCTAAAGAATACGGACGTGAAAGCAGCATTCAGTTCTGATGAATTATACTGTGTATTCTAAACCACAACACCCCCTTTTTTGCTTTCGAGGGTTAAGGATAAACTGCTTAATTTCGCGTCTTCTTTCTATGGGTATCTATCAGTCTGACTGCTCCTGTGAAGTCAGTTACATCGGCCATACAGTTAGGCGTGTTTATCGTCAGATCTCCGAACACCATTCTGAATAGTGTTCAAGTAAGGGAAAAACAGTGTCCATTCTTATAGTTCCATATCATCTCACCTCCCAGATACACAATACAACATTGATGTAAACAAGATGGCTGTCAAAGTCATCTACAGTGCACTAACTATGCTTAATTTTACCTCAGAAGTTCGTCTGTTACATATTACTGAGGCTGGCTGCTGGAATCCACCTTAATTAAGAAGCCTAATATATGTGTCCAAAAGGAGAAGATGGTTCAGACACTTTCTTTATTCCCCTGGCCATCAAGATTTTAATGGTCCTTAATTTACTACAGAGATTTCCTTCATTCTATTTGACATTCTATTCACTGTTATACTTTCATGCTTATTACAATTTATGCGTCTTTCGTGAACTGTAATTCCGCTGATCTTACTTAACAAATCGATAGTATTTAAAAAACACCAATAGCCTTAATGACGACTATTCAAAAATATCCTATGTATATAAACATATATATATATATAATTAGAAAATCTGGGTGTACTAGTTCGGGACTCTTCACAGCACGTGCTCACCAACAGGGTTCGAAGCAAGTACCTTCCAGTTCACAAGGCGAACTAGCTCGTAGACCATTAAGCCACTGGGACCCAATCGATCGAATGACCAGTCAGTGCATGAATTCAAACTTCTGTCAATTCATGCACGACAGAGCGTGACCACTATGCAATGTCTTCTTCGGTGAGTCAATTAGTCACCTTCAACCTGCTATACCCTACCGGGCACGGCTTCCCACTAGAACCCCAGGTTAACTGCTTGAATAGGGCCAGTCACTAGTGAGCATCAGATTGATTTTCAAGTATTGGTGTTGTAGGAATATTTTTGTTTGATTGGTTGGAGGATTTCATCATGAGCTGATGTCAACTAATGTCCGAATGAATATTTTTGCTACAAATAATTCCACTCGCGAAACTATCATCTTAATACTCCTCAAACGTAGAAATGATATTCATGCAAATATTTTTTTGACGCAAATTTAAAAGCATTTCTATGCTGTTTTCAAATAAAGACTGAGGCAGTTTACTTACTGAATTGATTATTTCCATTAGTATTGGTATATCCTCATCTTTTCGACATTGAATAACAACACGTCGCATTGTGAAGTAAGAATAATCCACAAGCTAATTTTTAAACTATCGTTCCCTAATTTTTAATGCAGTCGTGTGTTTACGCTATAATAAAAACAGACTGATTAAGTAAGTAGTCAGTCATTAGATTGACCAATCAAAAAGCGAAGGTCAAACACACACACTGGAATGCTATTGGTTGATTATAAACAGCATAACAGCTGTTCAATTCGTAGATTAATACTGTTTAACTTAAATCAATAAGCTATCTGAAGACTAATCAAAAAAGAATACCTATATGTATATAAACCGAAAACTGGACAAACTTTGAATATCAAAGGTACCACCACTATCATATGCACAGCAGTAATTTCGGTTAACAAAGAAATAACATTTTGTGAAATAATAGAGAAGATTAGTAGCTCAGGTGGGTGATTCTTCAGAAAGGACTCAACTACAATACAGATGACGCTTCACTAAAAGATTTCTGGGCTTCCTTAGAATCATCACTCAAATTATCAAAATTAAATGAGGAAATACAACAACAAGAAATATGTCAATGTATCATACCTATACTCAAAGAGGAAAGACATAATTCCCAACTTAGCACTGAAGAGCAAAATGCATTGAAGCAACTGAAGAATAGAAAAGGCACATAGTTGTTCTACCTGCTGATAAAGCAAGAACAACAGTTATCCTGGACAGAGAAGACTACATAAAGAAAGCAGAGGATTTACTCAAAGATAATAATGTATATCAACAGTTGACAAAAAACCCAATACAAACATTCGATAACAAAATCAGAACAACGTTAAATAAACTAACGAAATCAGGACAAATTACAGAACAAGATCAATGGCGAATGAAATCTAACGCACCTATTTTACCTCGATTTTATGGTAGACCAAAACTACACAAACCAAACATCCCCTTACGACCAATCGTTTCGCTTCCAGGAACATCACCAACATATAATCTATCTAAAGAACTTTTCAGGAAATTAAATTACCTAACAGAATCATGTAACCATTCTATCAATCGATTCGTCAATCCAGTTTTTAGAGAAAATCAAAAACATTCAGGTAGAAGGCAATGAAATAATGGTGTCCTTTGATGTCACACGGCATTATATACTCCAATTAGTCCAAAAATAGCAACAGAAACTATGCAACAATTACACCATAGTGATGAAAACAAAAAAAACACAATGTTCAACTTGGATAGAACTCATAGAATTATGCCTTACAACATTCTTCCAATTCAATACTCAAATATATGAACAGATAAAAGGAACACCAATGGGATCATAGCCCATATCAGGATTAATAGCTGAAGCCTTCATGCAAAGATTAGAATTAATAGCTCTCCCTATAATTGAACCGAAAATCTGGTCACGTTAAGTTGATGATACATTTGTTATAATTAGGAGGAATGATTTAGAATATACCCATAAATTAATAAACAACATATTTGAAGACATCAAATTCACCACGAGAAGAGAAGAATTAGATAGCAAAATCCCATTTTTAGAAGTCTTAATCAGGAGAACCAACACAGGAAATTTAGAAAAACACTTATACAGCGTATCAACGCACATATCAAATTCTCAACTGTACTAGCAATAATCCAATTACTCACAAAAGAAACTGTGTGCAGACATTGTTTAAAAGAATTCAAACACAACACTGTAGCACTCCAGAGTTGAAAAGAATGGAAGAAAAATAACTACAAACGGTCTTCAAAAAGAATGGTTATCCACAAAATTCCATCAAAAAGTGTTTAAAATCGAATCACGACACCAACAAAGAACCATCATCAAAGATCACAAGAAAATTCATCCTACCATACATGAAAAATATCTGTGAAATAACAGCTAGAATATTGAAACCGTTCGAAATAGATTTAGCGCACAAGCCATTCAAATCACTTAATTCGATAATATACAAACCGAAAGATCCAACAGAAAAAGGAGATAAAATTAATACCATTTACAAAATAAATTGAATGTATGAACTGTAACAGACATTACATCGGCCAAAGTGGGTGTCCACTTCGAACTAGAATCCAGGATCACAAATCAGCCGTGAAAAGACATAATATATATTCTATCATATCAGTGCATATAGACAATTATGGACATCAGTTTGATAACTGGTATAATGTGGAAATCTTAGACAGAGGAAACACCAAAAGTGCAGTGCCAGGGAATTCCTAGAAGCCTGGTACTCAAATGAATATGCAATTAACAAACATTTTAATATAGGCCAAGTATACTAACTAATAAAAAGTAAATCATGTGACCAGAAAGTTTAAAATCCAAGTCAACCGAAAATGATCAATACATAAGTACAGGTGTTTACGAGGAGACGCAATTCCATCACTCATGAAAAACTTAAATCAGTTCACTTTATGCATAAACATTGCGCTAAAGATGGTGTCCAGAAGGACGACGAGAGCTCCGGAACTAAACCAACGAGCTCAGAGAACACTATCAATTGCAAAACAACAACATTACTAATCCCCTTAGCCTGTATACTATAGCTTTTAAGTCTTGACTGAAACGCCTCTCCGCTGACACTTGCAACACAATAGTATTGGGAACGTCTAGACAGTGAATGCATAGTAAGTCAAGAGCATGTACCAATCGATTAAATTTATGCCACCTTGGTGAATTTGAATGAAGCAAGAACAACAACAGCGGTGGTTTGTACAGAATAAGAAGATGGTACCATCATTGTTTATTTCGTTGGCTTCTCATCAGCTGCTGCTTACAGCTTGTAAATTTTTCATGATGTCAGTTAGTGACAGAAAGCTCCGCAATTAGTGAACAATGCACAGGCAGTTCAAGTTTAAACAAAATCAATCTATGCATACAATACTAAGAGACTTACGTAATAAAGTCGAGAGATGCATAAGATGCTAAGTGACTAATAATAATAAACTAGGTAACAATGTATTTAGTTCAACTCAAATCATAGAAACAAATTTTTCTTTCCTTCACGTTCCTAGTTGAACATAGAGCTCAAGCTAGAGGCTTGAAGTTTTTACAGCAGTGTTCATTTTTACAGGATGATGTTGTTAACCTCATGCCCAAACTTTTCTCTTTACCAGCCTTTATTTTTGGCTA
The DNA here is from genome assembly GCA_944472135.2 of Trichobilharzia regenti. Taxonomy (NCBI): domain Eukaryota; kingdom Metazoa; phylum Platyhelminthes; class Trematoda; order Strigeidida; family Schistosomatidae; genus Trichobilharzia; species Trichobilharzia regenti. Next base: position 11,464,427 of record OX235267.1, read on the forward strand.
AGCGATGTAAAGGAGTGCGGTGGCTGGGATTAAACCTCGGACCATGTTCATGGTCATCGAGTATCCTAACCGCTGTGGCACCAACGCACGTCATAGAGAAAAAAGGCAAGCAAAATTACACTATATCAAAAAGAGGGTGAAGTTTAAGCCAAAGAATACGTGATCAAATGAAAGAGAGAGAGAGTAAAGACATCCACTTACCAGGTAGGGCAAGGAAAGACTAATAACTGCTTCTTTCTGAACACATAAATCTGGTTGCAAGCGTTCGATAGAAATTGCTTCGGTGAACATGAGGAGAATCGAGCTCCTTTGTCTAGCGATAATTTTCAAGGATTTCGTGATTTCCGCCTCATAAGAGATGTCTGGTAATAGAGCTATTCAAAAGAGTTTGTTCCCTTGAGACGTAGGCTTTTCGGTACATGTTCAGAAAATCAGAAGTGTGCCCTTCTTTCCTTTAGGTATCTTTCCTGACTAGTAATTGCGTTATTAGATGGCTGGTGGCAATTAAAAGTAAGCCCTATACCTACGTTTTGTGACTATTTTGGTGCATTTGCAACCTTAAAGGAACTGATTTCCTCCTTCTCTGAGATTACAACTCACATTACCCAGTCCTGTAGAATTCAGGCGCCAGCCATTGAATCAGGTCCCAGTGGCTCAATGGAATACGAGCTTGCCTTGTAGCCAGAAGGTCCTGGGATCGAACCACAGTGGGTGCGTACTGCCGATGATTCCCAAACTAGGATGAAACAACTTTCCAGTACTGCAGTGGTGGTTTTCAATGGTTCTCTAACTGATAATATCAATCTGTGATCAACTCGTAAAAAACAAAACTAACCCTTACAAACTAAACTATAGACAATTGTAAGATGTTCAGAAGCATATTTTGAGACCCGAAGACATAAATGGAGAAAACTTACGTCACCTATTGGAACACACTGCCACCCACAATCAGTCCATTCCTCAAGTTTATTAGGAACTTTAGAATCACAAGCTTGTAAACACTTTAAATACCCAGAAGAGTAGATAATACCATCAGAGGGGTGATATCTTAATCGATTAAAACAAACCAAACGACAGACAAAAAATATATATGCAACAGAGAGAGAGATGGAAGTTTTTGGTAGCCTACTTTTTAAGCAGGCCGCTACTGAGTTTGGTGATTACATCGCCAAATTCCCCAACACCAGGAAATACATACATTATACGGGTTACTTACTAGTGATCAATCAGTGTAGTAATTACGTCATGGTAAATTACATGTATGCATGAACTCTAATGGATGTCGATTGAATTACGTACACACGCAAAAAAAACACTGAATGATTTGTATACCTTTGCTTTTATAGAATAGTTGTAACATTCGAATCACTCTTCATCTACCTGTACTTAGGCAACTGGATAGTATCTTCAGCGCTCAGTTCAATTAATCCAGTTTCAAGTCTAACGAGTACAATGCATGAAAGACATTCATGATGAAAATTCATGATTTGTTTGACATTCTAAGTGATGTGAGGATTGCTATTGTTGAAAAGAACTGCATGGTTTATACTGCTGGCTAATCTAGATAGTTCTAAATAACACAAACTATTCAAGACGTAACAAGTAAGTATAAAATTTGCAATTTTCACAGTTCAAGGAATTGAAATTTCACCGCAGATTCTTTTGAAAACCGTAATTATTGAGATCAAAATACGGAGCCTATTTGATAACATAAACTGCAATCAAGAAATCAGGTATAAATGCATGACTCCACATACTACTGACTGACTGACTGACTGACTGAGTGATTTGTGTAGTTTGATATCACTCACACCAATCATTAGTGCTTGTTAACCACATCAAAGTGAACTGGTTCAAATGTCAGCTGATAGATGACATTGCAAATTAATACCTCATTTCATCAACGTCATATTCCAAAATCTTTTTTGAAGAGAATCAAAGAGTATTGAAAGCTGTCAAATATAAAAAGGAAAAATAGTCATATCGCAACCTGACAAAGGCTCACGGGTGATGACAATGATGGACAAAGATGACTACATTGCAAAGACGAAAACTTTGTTAAATAATACCTTGAGGCTTAAAATTGGCAATTTCCAGAAATATAAGACAAATGCAGTTGAAAAACGTGTCACAAACATACTGAGAGATCTTTTAAAGAAGAAATAGATCGACAACAATACTTACAATGATTTAAGACTCAGAGGATCTAGTCTGTCGCACATGTATAGCCTTCCAAAAAGACGTGGAAAACAAGTAATAAGAACAAATTAGTTCAGCGAAGAGTCTCTTTTCGGCGAATTCATTCTCTTAGCTGTACAGTCGCAAATATATACAATTAATTTTGTGTGTGTGTGTAAGGTTTGTCAAAATCAAAATAACAGTTAGTGTGGGTTGTTGATTACATCATCAAAATAATAAAGAAATTAAATTGTGTGAATAGTAATCAAAGTTGTAACTAAGTGGGGTGGGGATTGGTAAGATGTGAGTAGGGTTACGTCATCAAAATAATATAGAAATTAAAATGTGTGATTAATAATCAAAGTTGTAACTAAGTGGGGTGAAAATTGGTAAGATGTGAGTAGGGTTACGTAATATGAAAATAAACTAGATAATAGGTGAAAAGATTGAATGGGTTAGTTACTAAAAATTATTATACGAATATTGCAAAAAAAATTTGATAACAAAATGTTGATGACAGATGAACTTGAAATTAAACCCACGGTAGTAGGAGGGGGTGGAGAAGTTTCTTCTGTGTGCATAATTCAGGCTTTTCTATCCAAATCGCTAAGGCTTCGGCAATACAAAGTATACGGAAGCTTGTCGATTTTGGAAGGCTTCTTTTGACTTTATAGATGACTTTGAATGACTTCTCCTTGCAAATCGAATGACCAGTGTTAAGTATATGCTCAATAATGGCGCTCCTTATTGCTCCATTGTTACCTTTCCGTAGCCAGGCGGGATAGTGTTCTTGAACTCTTTTAGATAAAACTCGCATCGAACGACCTATATACCTCGCTCCGCAAGAGCAGGTGAATTGGTAGATACACATGGAAGTGGTCAAATGCGATAGTTTATCTTTAGAGTAGTTGAAGAACAATGGCCGGGAGGAAAATGTCAGTCGTAGTGTGGCAGCGAAGAATGTCCTTCTTAGAGCAGTAGATATCCTCTTCTTCAAGGTGTCAGCCAGAAGGTCACCTTTGAAGGGTACATTCATGTAGACCATCTTCTTCTGCACTGTAGTGGGTTGTTCTTTGTAAGTCTTAGGCTTAATATGCTTGTCTATAAAACGGGGTGGGTAGCCATTCTCGAGCAGTGTCTTCCTTAAGAGGGCGATCTCTTCCTCTATTGATTCAGGACTGCAGATTTTTCGGATTCTAGTCGCCAGAGATATTATCAAGTTTCGCTTGCGACTAATTGGTACCCAACTGTAGAAGTTTGTCAACTGACCGTTCCATGTAGGTTTTCTGTGTACTGATCTGTTCAAGGTACCATCGGTCTTCTTACTTAAACGAACGTCCAGAAAGGAGATTGTCTCTTTGGTTTCTACTTCGATTGTAAATTTGATGGCGGGGTGGCAACTATTGAACACTTGAAGAACCATATTTTGATCACAATTGTTATCGCAGATGACGAAAGTATCATCAACATACCTTTTGTATAAGAAGAATTTGTCGATGGTTGCTTTCAGCGGACCATTTTCCAAACTTGCCATGAAAATATCAGCCAACACCGGACCCAAAGGTGATCCCATCGCCACGCCATCTTGTTGTCTATAGAGGTTCCCATTGAATGTGAACTGGACATTTAGGGTACATCTGAGTAGGAGTTCTTTTAGCTTGGTGGTAGGTATTCCAATATTCAGGTTGTTTTCTTCCAAGTATTTGCATAGAAAACAAATCGTCTCAGTGATAGGGACGTTTGTAAAGAGAGACTCGACGTCGAGTGAAATCATACGTTTGTCTCCCACTTTAACATCTTTGATACAATCGATGAATTCAAAAGTATCTCGAAGAGAATGTTTTGAAATTCGTTCTCTAACAGGTTGTAGGAGTTCTGCTAGCCATTTCGCTATTGGATGATACGGAGATCCCGACATGTCCAAAATAGGGCGCAGTGGAAGACCTTGTTTATGAGTTTTTGGCAATCCGTATAGTCGGGGTATTATTGAACCTGTCGGTCGAATGCTCTCGAAGACATTTTCAGAGATAACTTGATCAGTTTTTAGCTTTCTCAAGATCTCAGTTAGCTGTTTTTCCGTTGCCTCGGTTTTGTCTTTCTCTTTCTCGCATACTGAGAACTTGTTGTTATCTGAGAGAATCGCCACCATTTTATCAATATAATCTTTTCTATCCATTAAGACTATACCTGTACCTTTGTCAAGGCGTGTGATAAGCAATTCTTTGTTCTGTGTCAGTTGGTTGAGTTGTTCTCTATGCTCTTTGGTCAAGAGATTGTTGAACTTGGACTTTGTATTGAGATACTGTTGACAGGAGTCTAGAATAGTAGACTTAAAATGTTTGAATTCTTCTTCGGAAGCTGGGACAAGATCAGTAGTCTGATTGATCAAATTTTCAAACTCGACATAAGTATTGAGCTTGCTTATGTTTGAGTTCATGTCGCAAAATCTTGGTCCGAGAGACAAGGCCTCCAAACAAACAAGTAAATCTGAGACGTATACTTTCGACGATCAATTCGCCTCAGCACAAAATTACTCGCTGACTTGCACAGAAGTTGGAACTCATTTGTCAACTGCTGGCTTTGTACATCGTAAACTTCGTGTTCACAAGGACCCCAATCAATGAAACTATCGAGATCATTTGTCGGCATTCTGATCTTTTCCCACTCCCAGTGTCAGAATCCAAACGCCTACTGCCAATGTGTACCACAGATGTACAATTCCAGTTTGACAACAATCTTTACCACCAAATAGATGGTGTAACTATGGGCAGTCCACTTAGCTCTGCTTTAGCAGGTATCTTCATGTTCAAACTTGAGGAAACAAAGTTGAAGCATGCAACAGACGAAACAACTTCCTATTGTCGGCATGCTGATGACAGATCTGTAGCGTCCAACAATGGATGTCATGCTTCCTAACTACTCGGACTATTCAGTAACGCACATACAAATGTTGAATTTACTGTATGACATGAAAATGATGGAAAGTTCCGTTTCCTTAACACTGCCATGCAACGCCTGAAAAATGGTAGTCTCCAGAGGTCATTTAACTCACAGCCGACATGGAATAGACAATACATGCATTGTAATAGTTTTTTTCCAAATGGCTATAAATGAGCACTAGTCAAGACTCTGTACTATAGAGCGAGGAGAATATGCTCTGCAGAGAAACTAGAAGAAGAATTTACGATTTTTAAAAAGGTGTTGAAAAACAACGACTATCCTCAAAGATTCATTAACAAATATGGAAGGTGTGAAGGTTCAAACATCAAACAAATCACAGTTGAAAAAAAAGCCTGTCTTCATTCAACTAGATTTTAAAGGTGAAGACATTACAGCGATTGTCAACAGAAGACTGAGTGCATCACTAGTTAGAGCCTATTCTGCAGCTAAGTTTGTTCCCGTCTATCAAACAACATGCTATTTGGTGCAGTCAAAAGTCGACAGATACCCTTCTCATATTAACTCCATCTGTGTATACAAATATACATGTATCTGAGGGAGCAGTTGCATTGGGAGAAAAGAAAGAAAGGCATATCTACGATTTTCTGATCATGTACCAAAAAGCCTAGATCTCAAAGGAACGAATAATCTCAGCAGGGCCATTACCATGCATCTCTTTGATACGCGTCATGAGGTGGGTGTCACAAGATAGTTCAAAATTAACAGGGACAAACGAATTCAGTTCTCCTCAACTTTGCTGGAGCGATTTTTATTAAGCGCCTGAAACCCGATTTATGTGTTCAGAAAGAATAGTTATCAGTCTTTCCTTCCCTTGCCTAGTAAATGGATACCGTTATTCTCTCTTTCATTCGACTAGGTAATCTTTGACCTTAAGTCTACCTCCCTCTTTGATATAGTGTAGTTTTGCTTGTCCCCTGTTTCTATGATTTCAGTTGAACTCAGTATATTGTTACCTAATTTATTAGTCACTCAGCATCTTATGCATCTCTCGTCTTTATTACGTAAGTCTCTTAGTATTGTATGCATAGTTGATTTTGTTTAAACTTGAACTGCCTGTGCATTGTTCACTAATTGCGGAGATTTCTGTTACTAACTGACATCATGAAAAATTTACAAGCTGTAAGCAGCAGCTGATGAGAAGCCAACGAAATAAAAACAATGGTGGTACCATATTATTCTACAAACACTGTTGTTCTTGCTTCATAAAAGGGACTAAATGCACGTCTGTATCGGTCGTTTAGTGACAAGCTCATCAGTGGTGTAACCGGTTTCACTCAGCTTAAGAAACCTTAATCTGTTCCAACCAGCCAAGTTTCAGCGCCACTTCAAACTGTGTGACTTGCAAATCGCTAATTAATTTGCAAATTCGATTCAACGTATTACCAGCTCGCTAAGAGTAGTTAACCAGAATTCAGGTGGTTTTAGCTGATAAGGCTGTCTGAACTGAGTCACACTGCTGATGATATCAGCTCCTAATCGAGTAATACACCAGTCTGGTGTTTAGATCATTTTGGTGATCTAACTGGCTAGCAAGCACTACCAGTTGATGTGATTGGTATCTAAATAATCCTGTCAACGAATCAGTAGCACATGGCATAATGCATTTTTGATATACGCATAAAACTTGGGGACTGTGGTAGAAAATAACTCCAACCCAACACAGTGTTGCTATGTAGTAATATCTGCTGATGACGACATCTCAAGTACAATTTATTACTGCTCATAATCATATCAAGGTACTACTCACACAACTTTTCACTATTTCTCATCTCTTGATTTGATTAGCAGTAATATTTTCCATATCTCTGATATTTGTGTTGAATCATTTCTATTGCATGTGTCGGTTGTAGATTCTATGAACAAAGATTTAGTAATCAACCTCTTTGACTCTCCACCTACCTATATTACTTCTTAGAATTTTAAGCCTCTTCCACCCTATTGTGTGTTAATGCATGCAGTGCAATTGCTGAGTTTTCTTCTAAATTACTCATCTGTCTCTGCAGGATCAATCATTCTAACCTTAGCTAAATTCCTGTGTTCTGATAATCTCACTACTCCTGATTAACTAGTTTGACCTATGTAGTTCACCTAATTCACAGTCATTGCAAGATATTTTGTAAATTATATTATTTTGTTTAATTGGGTCCACCGGGTTTTTTAGCCTCCAGAGCTTAGCCTGCGTGAGTGAGTTTGTAGGTTTGAATGTCACCCTAATTCCCGCTTTATTGAGAATCCTACACGTAGGGATGGTTTCAGATGTCCCCTCCTTATATGGTAAAACTACTGTAGATGCCTTAGATTCCGTCCCATTTAGATTATCATTATTAGTTTCACAATTATTTTTATTTTGCTTTTGACCTTTTTTGATATTCCTAATGAATTTTATAGCGTAGTTAGTTATTTAACACCAAAAGCCTCTTCTATCTGTTTTAGTTCATCGTTTAGATCTTTTTTGTACTACCTAGTGTTACTGCTCAGTTCGTTAGACTCTTAACTATGCCTGCCTTCACAGATAATGGATGAGATGAATTAAAATGCCAAAATATCCATTACCACAATGCGTTGGTGTTCTATAAACATCAGAGTTCAGTTGACCTTCTTGTATAATGGAATCGTTCGTTCCATTTAACAACGGATAACCAATAATCATTAAGTCAACAAACACTTAAATGACTAAAATGAGAATAAAGGTTTCAAACAAGGGTTTCGTAACACACTCACACACACATACATACACACACAGCTACAACTAAATCTTAACTTCATTTGGTTTTTTTCTATTTATTTTAATTAACATTCTTCGCATTCAAGAACTTCGGCTTGATGATATTACTATTATACACATTGATTAAGTGAATGTTTCATGTGAACCACTTATTTGATAGTACCAGTTGGAATCATAAATGGTCTTAATCACCATTGGTTATAACTAGAATGTTATTAAAATTTAGGGATTTTGTTTGATTGTATGGAAGATTTCGAACCCCCCTGGGTTCGTACTGCTGAAGAGCCCCAAACTAGGCGGACGAAACAGCTGTCCAGTACTCTCAGGTCTTCCAGTGATTTTCTAACTGATGTCAGCTCATGGTGAAATCCCCTATACAATCAAAACCAATACTTGAGAGTTTTATTAGATATAACAAATCACAGTTCATCATGAAATTCTGTAACCAATCAATTAAATCACCACAAACCAACACTTGAATATCAATGAGATGCTCGCTAGTGATTGGCCCTATTCAGGTAGGTGTAGTTACCTGGTTTCTAGTTGGAAGTCGTGACCAATGGATTACAGCAGGTTGGGTATGGGGACAAATACTCGCCACCGATGACATTGGCTAGTGAGGTTGCGCTATGTCGTGAATTAGCAGAAGTTGGGATTCATGGGTCACTGGATCGGGTCCCAGTGGATTAATGGTCTACGAGCTAGTTCGCCTTGTAATCAGAAGGTCCTGTCTTCGAACCCCGATGGGTGCGTACTGATAGAGAGTCTCGAACTAGGCTGATGAAACAGCTGTCCAATATTCACAAGTTCTCTAGGCGATGTCAGCTCATGATGAAATTCCGTAACCAATCAGTTAAATCCCTACAAATTAATACTTGAAGGTCACAAAGAGCGAATGCGTCTGCGCTGAGACTGAAAACGACAACTTTAAGCCATATCACCAATTGTCTCCAGCCGCTGCCATTATTGGTTCTTACCATCCCGAAGACCCCAACCAGCCAGTCAGGAAGTCTACACCTCCCTACTTGGCCGGCTGGCTTAAACTAACTGTTGTGGATTTATTTCATTGACTGATGAAGCCGTGTTTCGGTTTCACCACCACTAGCTAGCTCTTTTCCCATCTATTATTATTATTGCTCCCTTGGGTTCCTAGTGGAACATAGGGCTTCAACTGCACGTCTCCACTTGCTTCTGTCTTCTGCTGTACTTTTCACCTGCATCCATGTCAGTCCATACTCTTACAACTCCTCTTCACACGATCTCCTCCATGTCACCCTTGGACGTCCCTACAGCGCTGCTTCCCTTTCAGGTTCCACCCGAACAATGACCTGACGCGCGATGTCACCCAGCGGTCTCCTCAGCGAGTGTCCAATCCATCTCCACTTTCTCCTGCATATTTGTTGGGCGATTGGTTCTTGCTTTGTTGGTTCCCATGTTGGTGATTCTTCCCGGCCATCTGATCTTCAGTATAGAGCGAAGACATCTGAGTAAAAACCACTGGATTTCGACTGCCTCATCCGAACTGATAGATGCTAGAAGACTTATTCCGGCGAGCTCCGAATTCAATGAGGAGCGAAAGCTGCACAAAAGGAAACTTACTAAAAGTCTCCGCAAGGACCGTGAACAGTGGTGGGTGACAAAGGCAAAAGAGATGGAAAAAGCATCGGCGATAGGCAACACTAGGCAACTCTTTAGACTCATCAGGAAACGGGTGGGAGAAGGCAATCATAAGTGAGACTATTTCTGAGAAAAATGGCTCCTTAATTAGCTCTCAGGATAGACGCCTTGAACGCTGGAAAGAACACTTTGAGGAACAATTTAACTTGCCTACAGCCACACTGAACCTCCCCGCCATCCACCACACCCGAATGGGATATAGACACTGGTCCGCCGTCTGTAGTGAGGTCACAAAAGCTATCAGTAATTTGAAACGAGGCAAAGCGGCAGGACCCGACGGAATTATTCCGGAGGTGTTTAAATATGGGGGTGACATACTAGTTTGTAGATTAACTGAGGTACTAGGCAAAGTCTGGGAATCAGAGACAGTGCCATCAGACTGGGGTAAGTCACTTATTATACCGATATTCAAGAAGGGAAACAAGTCCTCGTGTGATAATCATAGGGGGATCAGCCTAACGAACATAGTCTCTAAAATCCTAGGCTCAGTAATCATGCATAGACTAAGCAGAACTCGGGAGGAACAGACAAGGGAAAATCAAGCAGGCTTTAGACCAGGTAGAGGGTGCATAGATCATATCTTCACTCTTCGACAGATTCTAGAACATAGACACACTTTTCGGCGTCCAACAATTGTCATATTTCTTGACTTGAAGGCGGCCTTCGACTCCGTGGATCGAAAGGTACTATGGCAATGTCTGACTGTGAAGGGAGTGCCAAGAAAGTACATTGCACTAATCAAGGCACTCTATTCAAACTCACGTAGTCGTGTAAGGGCTTATGGGGAATTGTCATCTGAATTGGTAACAACCAGTGGTGTCCGACAGGGATGTCCACTTTCCCCATTTCTGTTTAACTTCATCATAGATATGCTAATGGAAGTATCCTTAACTGAACGTAGTGACTTAGGAATCGACTTGTTACCAGGGAATAATCTAATGGACTTAGAATATGCAGATGACATAGTCCTGTTAGGGGAGGATGCTGACAAAATGCAGAGTCTTCTGAACACCTTGAGCAGCAATCTTCGTATGTTTGGCATGCGATTCGCCCCTGCAAAATGTAAGATGCTGCTACAGGACTGGACCACGTCAACCCCTAACTTAGTGATAGGGAGTGAAGTGATAGAACATGTTGACCACTTCACCTACTTGGGAAGTTGTATTAGCACCAACGGACTGATTGGCGATGAAATCTCAGCACGGATCCGAAAAGCTCGAGCTGCTTTCGCTGACTTACACCATCTCTGGCGTAGGCGTGACATCCGGTTATCAACCAAGGGACGTGTGTACTGCTCATCAGTTCGCTCCGTCCTTCTCTATGGCTCTGAAACATGGCCAATACGCGTTGAAGACATGAAAAGGTTGACTGCTTTCGATCATAGATGTCTGCGATCTCTGTCTCACGTTAGGTGGTTTCACAAGATAAGTAATGTTGACGTTAGGCGTAGAGTGTTGGGCAAAGAGGGAAAATCAATCGACGAGGCTATAAAGTTACATAGACTAAGATGGCTAGGTCACGTGCTGCGCATGCCTAACCACCGCCTCCCCCGACGGGCATTGCTAGCTGATATAGGTTCAGGTTGGAAAAGAGCCAGTGGTGGCCAAACAAAAACATGGCATCAATCCATGAAATCCTTGACAGTTAAACTGAGTCAGGTAGGGAGATGCAGACTCCCGGGTTGGGGCCCTCGGGACTCTAGGAATCAATGGCTGGAGACAATAGGTGACATGGCTCAAAATCGTTGTCAATGCCAGCGCAGATGTATTCAGTCTCTGTAATCTTTCATATTCCTTTCTACCATTACCCATTCTGTTTCACTCTTATACTTGTCAAACTCTATTAATTCTCTTCACTCATCTTCTTGTCTACCTCTGTGTGCTATTTGGAACGTGGCAACTCGAACTGCTGCACTTCGGTGCCAAGTTCTATGTTGAATCCAGACAGACAGACAGATCCATCCTATGTCAGTCAGCTAACATTACCAATCGAAGAAGCGTTGGTTAGGCATGTGTAACATGTATCCTAACCATCTCTCTCTCTCTCTCAATCGACGTAACTTCATACGGCATGTCACTAAGAGTATTTCCAGAAGCTTCCTTCGTCGATTCGATACTAAAGATGAGTTGACCAGTCAGAGAGGATAAGCAACAGGGAGTGAACCAACCAACAAATATGCACAGAAAGAAATGTAGATGGATCAGGCATACACTGAATGACATCGAGGGGGCCAGGTCCTCAACTGGAACCCCAATGGGAAATGGTGAGTTGGACGATTGTGGAGCCAACTAAAAAGAACTGTAGTGAACAGGATGACATGGGGATGACAATTGCAACCCAAATTTCTGAAATATACAAAAAACACAATTTTTCCTCTTTTCGTTTCTTTATTCTTTATAAATATTTACAAATGGTGCAACAAATACTTCAAAAAATACAGATCGGACTTCATCGGATCCACCAGTCTCCAGAGTATCTGTTGAACAGCATTTCTGTTTTGGCATAAAAGGTAATTCATACTTATCGCCGTCCTCAGGAATATTGATACTGTCAACATTACTCATTACAACAGAGGAGGATTTATTCGATGAATTACAGTATTTAGTTAGAATATGCAATGCAAGTTTCTAGAGAAAAAAGGAGAGAAAACACAGAAAAAAATAAATTTGACCTGAAATTTATTATTATTATTATTATCACCATTCTTCCCTTCGGTTGAGAGTGGAACACACATGGCTTCAACAACAAACACATCTACACTTCTGTTTTCTCCTGTCCCCTTCACCTTAGTCCATGATTGTCTTTAATATCTCACCTCTTCCCCTCGCCAGTATACGATATCCTCCGTGTCACCCTCGCACTGACGACCCACTTTTCGTCTCCCATTCGGGTTCCACTCGAGTGATGGCCTGCACTGAGCGCGATGTCATTCGACGGTTTCCTAAATGGCGTATGCCCAACGTATCTCCATTTCCTCCAACTGTTTCGCTGTCATCAATTTTTTATGTCCATTTAATCGTAAGCATAAACGTGCTCGAACCACAGCGTGATCAGAGTCTACACATGTGTTCCAGAAGGAGCGGCAATCTTCTACTGACCCTCGCCAACGATACCCTATGGCTATGTGGTCTATCTGAGTCCAGCGTTGATTTGGTGACGGAGGTTGCCAGGTTACACAATGTCTCTCTTTGTGCCTAAAGCTAGTGCTGACTAGGAACAGATGATTATCTGAACAAAACTGTAGAAGACGATCACCGATGTCGCTTCGTCAGCAGAGAATTCCATACGTACCACCTACATACTTCTCAGTCTGGCACAACTTCCCTACTTGGGCATTGAAGTCGCCTGCTAAAACAACTATATCTGAACGTTTCGCTTTTTGCAGCAAATTAGACAGCTTCAGGTAGAAGTCATCCTTTAGTTCATTCGAACTGCAGTCTGTTGGGGCGTAAGCGGAGACTGCGAATAGGCAACGACAGGTAGTGCCGTCTTTCCTTATTTCAATGGACCCATTCAAACGGACCGCGTACATACGACTATCCACTGGGATCCAGTCAAGAAGTGATTTTTCCGCCCTAACAGTCAGCGCTATCCCTACACTTGCAAGTCCTCGCGAGCTAGCTAAGGGGTCTCCTGACACCCTTAAAGTGAATTTTGCAGATTCACCTTGTTGACCGGGTGAGGTTAAATGAACGACGACACTCGGATCTTGTATGCGTGTCTCCGAAACACGATATACATCCATGGCTCGAGATGCTAGAGTTCTTCTTAGTGATGCCTGTTGTCAGATTTGGCAGAGGGCCCTGACGTTAAATGCTCCTATATGAAGTCGGAGACGTGGCTTTTAAAGGCTATCTGGGGGTGTTTCTGTGGCTCTCATCGTTATTTTTGGTCACAGAGTGAAGTGAAGGTGCCTCGCTAACTTGAAGAATAGTACTATCTGTAGTAGAGAAGCAAGATGATGAACGTGATGTGGGTAGAGGAGAATGATACTCAGGAGTGCTTCATGTGCTTTTGGAAGTGTGTGGGCGGTTGTTACTTCCCGGCTGCCCACAACGTGGAAGTTGATTGATGAACTGGTTTCTGGGATTGGTTGCGTATTAGTAAATTTACCGCCGGTTACGGACCACCATAGGATAAGTCGGTATGTACAATTTTTGGGGTCGACCTTTTCTAAACCCCTATTCTCCAGAGTGGAGAATCAGAATAGTTGGCCGGCACGCTAGTCGTCTGAGGTAAACACCTTACTGCTGTTACATCCCTGTTTCTCAGCAGTACGACTTCGCCCATAGACACCCAGCATAATGTAAAAAAATTCTTTCAATGCACCGGCAACTGCTTTTAGTCTAATCGCCATGCTAACAACCTTCCTGGCATGGTGAGACCTGCAGGAACAATGGTTCCAGCCAGTGTAGCTTGTTGGGTCATCGCGATGTGCAAGCGCGGTGACCACCGCGTCAAGGTAGCAGCTATCGGTCGGGTTTTTTCTCCTACATGTTTCTTGAACAATAGGTTCATGGTTAGTTTGTTCCACTGTACAGTTTCTTCTTGCTAATTCTTTTTGGCCAGCCAGCCAGCCAGCCATTTGATCTTCAATAAGGAGCAGGCGAAGGTAGCTGTTGATGAAAGTCTGCATTGGCCTATTAAGAATGGTTTTCGTGACTCACACGTTGGCCAACTTTCTGACTCATACAGGAGAACTGGACTAACTTATCATTTGTGTTAGACAGAATCCAAATCTTGGTGTTTTTCTGATGAGCACAGATCTCCAAACCGATTTCAGGCGGATGAACGTATCTTGCTTGCCCTTTCGATTCTGACTAGCTTGTTTTGACATCTTCATCCGTTCCGCGCGTGATTGAAACAATGCTTCTTGTCCAGATAACTTGTGTTAGGATGGTGATACAGACAATTTGTTGCAACGGAATATTATTCTCCTATATTCCTATAGTTCAATACTATAATAGCAACACAATACAATATATCTATTTGAACATTCTATTCATTGTTCGAGACAAAATACATTTCCCACGGTTAGATACTGCACTAAGAAAAGAATACTATGTATATTTGAACATTCTATTTCATGTCATGTAATGTTAACCGAAATCAAACGCTCAGTGATTGGTTAAACTATATAGACTGTATATAAAAGCCGTGGAAAGAGGGCAAAGTACCCAAGGATTGGAAGAAAGGATACTTATTCAAACTACCAAAGAAAGAGACTTAAGTCAATGCAAGAACTGGCGCAGAATTATGCTCCTGTACATCCCAAGCATAATACTAAGCCGCATCATCCTGGAGAGAATCAAACACGTCAAGCTGGATGAAAAACTTCGACAGGAACAGGCTGCATTCAGGAGAAACAAGTCATGTATTGATCAAATAGCCACACTATGGATCATCATTGAACAAAGCTTGGAATGGCAGTCACACCTCTCTCTAACTCAACTTCATCGACTTTGAAAAGGACTTCAACAGACAGCAACGATCAAGAGGTGATTTGGCAACTACTTCGCTACTACAGGGTGCCATCGACAAATATACATCTCATCCAACGGTTGTACGACAATGCTGCATTCCAAGTAATCCACAACGAGAAACTCATGGAATCCTTCGAAGTGAGGACGGGAGTAAGGCAAGGCTGTCTACTATCGCCAATGATTTTCCTGATTGCAGTAAATTGGATAATGTGACAGACAACGGCGGGAAATGAGGAAACAGGAATAAAATGGATCCACACAAAAAACTTGGAGGATCTGGACTTCACCGATGATGACATATGTCTGATTTCCCACAAACTGGAAGATATGCGAGTGAAAAGCAACAAGTTGGCAGAAGAAGCATCAAAGATAGGACTTCAGATGAACATAGAGAAAACAGAGGTGATGATGAAGATTCCTGCCTGCCAACACCAACAGCAACAACAACAGACAACAATCAGCATAAATGGGAGGAACTTGAAATAAACAACCTCTATAGTTTGATTTGTAAGGGTTAATTATGTTTTTACGAGTTGATCACGGATTGTTATCAGTTAGAGGACCATTGAAAACCAGGGAGTATTGGGCAGCTGCTGTTTCATCCTAGTTCGGGAATCATCGGCAGTACGCATCCACCACCACATTTCGAACTCACGACCTTCCGGTTACAAGGCAAGCTCGTTTACCATTCAGCCACTTGGATCCGTTTCAATGGCTCATGAATTCTAACTTCTATCAATTCGTGATTTAGGGCGACCCCAACCATTGTCGTTGGTGGGACATCCATCCACACACGTGACATCTAATTGAACCTCACTGGTCACGACTTCTCACTAGAACTCAGGAAACTCCAACCTGTAGCAAGTCACTAGCGAGCATCAGATTAATTTTCTATGGTTTGGTTTGATTCCCAAACTAGGATGAAACAGCAGCTGTCCAGTACTCCCTGGTTTTCAATGGTTCTCTAACTGATATCAATCCGTGATCAACCCGTAAAAACATAAACAACCTCCTTTACTTACCTACCTGGCAAGCATCGTTTCAACTACAAGCGGACGGAACTAACGAGGATATCGTAGCAAGAATGGGAAAAGCAAGACAAGCCTTCACTACTCTCACCAAGTCTGTGTGCAGGTGAACAGCCCTACTCAGCATGAAAAATAACATCCGGATTTTCAACTCCAATGTGAAGTCAGTTCTACTCACTATACGGATCAGAGAATCGGCGCGTCATAAAGAGTATCTCAAACAAACTACAGACCTTCATTAACAGCTGTCTTCGCTCAATACTACTCAAGATCAGATGGCCAGCCAGAAAAGATCAGCAACAAAGATCTCTGGCAATGAGCGAACCAACCAGGAACCGATTGTGCAACAAATCTGCAGGAAGAAATGGAAATGGATTGGCCATACTCTGAGGAAACCGTCAAGTGACATCACTAGACAAGCCATTGCTCGAGTGGAACTCGAAAGGGAAGCGGCGAGTTGGTCGTCAGTGCAAGGGTGACTTGGAGGAGGTCATGTCGAGAGGAGATGAAAACATGTGGGCAGACTTGGAGACAGGTGAAAACTCTAACAGAGAACCGAACCCAATGGAGACGCACGGCTGAAGCCCTATGTTCCTCTAGGATTTAAAGGAAACGATAATAATAATGATAAAAACTGCCGTTTGATCAACAGAAAAGACACCTTGGCTCCCATTTCTTGCCTTCTGTTGTGAAGGAAGTAACCTCTTTCAAATTACTCCTGTTGACAGTGATTGTTACTTGCCGTTTTTAATGCTGTTGGTTGGTTATCTTCATCACATTCGTCTTCTATTTGTTCACCTGGAGTCCTGTCTTCGCTGCTAGCCTCTTCTGCCATTTTTTGCTGATTTTCGCCTGCCTGACTGCAAGTCTTCTAGTCTGTGTGACATTGAACATAAATTATGTACACGCGAAATCAAGATACGCGATAGTCCTCATTTTGGTCCAATGTATTCCTGTCCTCTCACCCACTATAGTCTGACGCACGATCCAGTTCCCCATAATCAGGAATATCATCGGCATTAATAATAGACAGTCAGCCTCGTCCTACTCCTGTCTTCACTTCAAACACTTCACTGAGTTTCCCAATGTGGATAACCCCACATGTGGTAGGCACTGTCACATAGCCGGCTTCTCGGTTGACACTGTCGAAGGCTTTTGCAAAGTCGATGAATTTGAGGATGAGATTTGAACACCATTCTATGTTGTGTTCGATGATGACACGTAGAGTTGCTAACTGATCAGTACATGACTTGCCTTTACTGAATCCAGCTTGTTCCGGTTGACGGAGCTCTGTATCCAGTGCATCTTTTATTCTCTCTAGGATGATTCGACCAAGTATTTTACTTGGCGTGGACGACAGCATTATTCGACGCTAGTTTTTGTAGAGGCGTAAATCACCCTAGTTTGGTAGTTTGACAAGGCAACTTTTACTCCAATCAGTAGGTCCTTTTCCTTCCTTTCAAACCTTCTGTAATAGTAGCGTGAGGATATCGGCTGCAGTCTCTAGATCCGTTTTCAGTACTTCAGTGGGGATTCCAACCCGAAACCTGATAGCACTTAACCAAAATAAATTCTGCAACAGTATTTCTATAGCATTAAAATGTTTGATTGGCAAAGATGGATAGCAATCACTACTACTACATTATATGAAGTAGATTTATACTTAATCTGTGTGTCAGATCAGTTAGACTGGCTCTGTGGTCCATTGAATTAGGCGTCCTACTTGTCATCACCAGCATGTCAAAAGTTTGAACACCACTCACCCAATTAGGTTAGAACAGCCACACAAGTATTAGCCCAGACGCTATATATGCACCTTATTCCCATGTACATTAACAGGTACATCATCGTTGCGTAATACTTGACTCATTGATTTCAAATGCCCTCAAAGAATCCAGTTAACGCTTTGTGTCAACTATTAATCGGAACACATGTTATATGCACCAGACTAAGAGCCATACACTTATCGTGTGAGATCTGATGATACTACCCAGTTGTCCAGGCTGAAATAGACCATGCGGGACTCGCACCCATGACTCATCATCAGCTGAAAATTGAGTTTCATACAATGATTCGCCTTCATAAATTTGAACAAAGAAATAAAAAACATTGGCGCAGAATAATCGCCAGTTCTCATCCACCGCGTACAACCTGAATTCTTTAATAAAATAAAAGTGTACAATTTTAACAAACTTTTGTCCATTATCAAGCATATTGTCAGAGCGTCATAGCGATTTACAAGGTGTCGAAAGTGTTACGACATAGAGAGAAGTTCCTTGAAAAAAAAAAAATTAATTAACAGTTGTGTTATTGGGATGGTAACAAAAGAAAATTAGTAATAGTTACGTAATTAGACAAGAAAGGATCAAAATTTCGGTGCACATGAAGTCAGATGAGAAGTTGATGATGGAATACGGTGAGCAGAACTCAGAAGATGCAGAGAAATTATCTCTTAAAAGAGTCAGGCGAAAAATAAAAGGGAGGGTGTGTGTGAAAAGATAAGTTAACAAAATTAGAAAACAAAGAGTTACTAAGAAGTGAGTCTCACCAGGGTAATTGAAGTCCAAAAACGGATTCTTTTTGGGCACATAAGTCAGACTTCAATCGTTTTATTCCTATAGCTTCAGCAAACCTGAGAAGGCTTGAGGTGCTTTGTCTGTTAACTATTTTGAATGATTCCAGCACATCTACTCGATGTCCTGTGTCGATCAGGTGTGTTTGCCTTAAGCTGATGAGCCACATCTCAACTTGATGTCAACCAAGTGTGAAATTCTAAAAATACACTATATTGATCGAGTCGTTCCTTAAGTCAGTCATCGTCCAATTCGTGAGCAACACACATAATAGTCGGCTAATGAACAGAGAGGAACCCCCCTCTCCAAGTGACCACAAGTTAAACAATGTGGATAAAAACTGGAAGTTTAATCGAGTTAAGTTTTAAAAGTTGATAGCTGCTTTCATTACACAATTAAGAATACACAAATCAAGAGTTTATTTGCAAGGGTCTGATCTGTTTTTTTTTAAGTTTGATCACGGATCGATATCAGTTAGAGGACCATTGAAAACCAACACTGGAGTACTGGATAGTTGTTTCGTCAACCTAGTCTGGAACTCATCAGCAGTACGCACCCATTACTGGGTCTCGAACTCAGGACCTTTCGGTTACAAGGAAAGCTTGTAGACCATTCAGCCACTGAGACCCGACTCATTAGCTAGCCCGTGAATTCTAACTCCTACCAACTCGTGATTTTAGCGCAACCACAAATTTGTAAAAGTCTTGACATTTCGACTTCTATCGTATAATCCATTCTCTGTTAACGATGGTAGATAGAAAAATCCCTTTGAAGTCAGCCTTGACGATGTTGTGTCTAGCATACAATCAGCACCAACGCCAAGGACTAGACAAATGACACTAGTAACATCCATTATTATTGTTATTCCCTTGGGTTCCGAGTGGAACATACGGCTTCAACAACACATCTCCATTTTGCCCTCTTTAACTGGCTGGGTCCAGGATTGCCTATACTGTTGGTGGTATTTCTGGGCAAGTTGCAGGTAGGTGGTGGTCGATTTTAGAACCTTTTGAAGTGATCAGCCCACTGTTTTATTCGTCTCTCCTTCTTGGTAATTAGGTTCCCTTGAACATCTTTTTATAGGATTCACCTAATTTGATCTCTTCGCGGATAGGGACCTGGTCATCTGATATCATGTTTTAAAGTTTGTTTTACTTGCGCACTGCCTGCTGTGCTTCAGTTGCCGGCCAGTGTGTCGTACAATTCTCTTCTATCTTTCCTAGCGCTCTTCTTCACTTTTTTATTCAATGTAATGTACGCTGAACTTAGCTTCTTCTTCTTCTGTTGCCCATCGTTGCATTGAGTTATCTTCCCTTTTACCATTCTCCTCTCCTCTCTTCTATTAGCATCTAGGTAGGTGTCCGTTGAAAGCTATTCCTTGTCTTATCTCTTCTTTCTTCCTAGAATAGTTATACACATTTCCATGAACATAAACTTTAGAGAGTTCCAGTGTTCTTCCACGCAGGTCTCAACAGTGATACCACGTAGTGTCTCCAACTTTGCTTTTATCTGATCTGTAGTGAAGGTATCTCTGGTAGTTTTATCTTTCAGTCCAGTTTTGGAATGTTGAACTTTAATTAGAGTAACCTGTCTCCAGTTTTTCTGAAGGATTTCAGCTTCACTTTGAAGGTTCCTTGAACTAGATGATGGGCTGAGCCCACATCTACTCCCCTTCTTGACCTTGTGTCCAGCAGTCTAGCTTCGTGTCCACTTCCTTCAGCATCATTGAGATTAAGTCTATCTGATTTGTGGTGTGTCTGTCAGGCGGAATCCATGTCGCCTTGTGTATATCTTTGTGTTTGTACACGCAGCCTCCAATCACCAGATTAGTGAAAGCGTACAAGTCTGAGAAGAGTTCTCCCTTCTCATTCATTTCTCCAAGCGACAACCTCTCGACCCATAATGAGTTCTCTTCCTGTATTGTCTGCTACCCGTTCGGCTTACATTCATATCGCCCATGAGGATGTTGTCCATCACCGTTTGTAGTCGTCTGTAAAAATCCTCCTTCTTCTCTTGTTCTGCGTTGTTTGTAGCATGGTGCGTAGCACTGAATGATAATTGTAACCTTCCTTCCCACCTGTTCAGTTGAATCTTGCTGTCATGATCCTGGACGAAATTGGTTCCCACTGCATTAGGACTTTGGCTACCACTGGTGACACCATGATAGCCCCTGACTGCCTCCATGTGCTTGTGTTTGTCGTCTGGATGACTGAAGTAGATTCCTGACTCACCAGTTGACAATTTTAACAGTCCACATCCACCACAGTCTGACAAATCAGTCATGAGTCCAGATAACTCGATAGCAACTTATCTAACTGTATGGTTGAGCAACACAAGTTCAAATCTCAAAGGGAGCAGGGGGGACATCAGTTGCTCCTCTAAAGTCGCATATATTCCAAAAGGCACGAAATCTAGGTACAGGGCAGGACTTCTTGTCAACTGCTCTCAACCACCATTTAATAGTTAACAGAAATAAAAGCTAAACATTTTCAAAATTTAACTTACACGACATGTATTAATTTGTTCTTGAGTAAGCGATTCATCAACCCATTTTATAGAACTATTAATCCCTTTCTGAAATAAATAAATAAATGTGAATATCAATACAGATTTAATGATATTCATTTTATACATTATAATATTATTCAGGTATTAACTAATGGTCAAGACTGAAGATAAGAAACTCCACTTAACATGAATAATCATCTACACACTCATTAGTTTTAATTTATACGTCTTTATGTCATTATTGGCTTGAAAGGAAGGAAGGAAAGGTGCCTGCTGATTGGAAGAAAGGCTACTCCGTCGAACTGCCAAAGAAGGATGACTTAGGCCTCTAAAAAATATAGCGTAGAATAATGCTGTCGTCCACGCCAAGTAAAATACTAAGTCGGATCATCCTGGAGATAATAAAAGATGCACTGGATGCAGAACTCAACCCACCGGAACTAGGTAGATTCAGCAACTCTACGTATCATCATTGAACACAGCATTAAATGACAGTCAGGCATGTACCTCAACTTTAAGAGGGCCTTCAACAGCATTGATTGAAAATTAATTTGAACACTTGAACACTGTGACTTGCAGTGCTATAAAATTTTTGTCAGCCTCATTTAACAGCTATAGGACGATGACAGGTGTCAGGTGACTCACAATGGAAAACTCAGTGAAGTCTGCCTTTGAAGTGAATACAAGAGTAAGACAAGGCTGACTGCCTACTATCACAGATTATATTAATACTTGTGGTGGACTGGATTATGCGCCAAACTGCGCTTTGGGAGTCAGAAGACAGGAATACGCTGGACTTACTTACTTTACTTTACTTCGGCTATCTCCTACGGGAGGATGAGCCGGCTTCATGAACGTCTCGAATCATCGCTGCCCAGGCGCGGCAATTTGTAAGAGAATTCATGAAGTTTCATGGGAATTTGGTACGAGTGATGTCCCCAGAATCGCTCGGCCTTTTGTTTGAGAGTGCAGCTCTAGCCTTTACACAACCAAGTGTGACCTACAAGGCAGTAGGAGTGGAGTAAGGAGTCCACTATCCATTGGCAGCCGATGACCGGAGTTCGGTTCATACGCCTTTTTGAATGGGGCCAGACATCCAGGACATCCAACAAGCCCTTTGTCCATACGTCTGCCGGTGAGCTCCAGTGAGCTTCATACGCCAATCGTTGGGGGTTTGGGATCAGGGTTTAGCCATCTCCCCTAGACTGTCATCCAATGGACAGTCAACCCGGTGGAGAGCGCCAGGCATCCGCTTTCGCCCTCTCACTTTGGTGAGAAACACCTCCGCCACGTGAAGGCAGTGAGTAGGACATCCTCAGGAGAGGCTATGTAAGACGCCCGGTCATATGGGAGCATTTCAAGAGGTGTGCGGAGGGGTGGCCAACCCGCAGCGCAAGGCACCCACCCCCGACCATCCTGAGGCTTTGGAGGCAATACGCTGGACCACCGAGAAGATCTGGATTTCGTGTGTGGATAGTTTATGTTTGATGTTACACAAATTCGAAGACTTACACTCAGGCGAAAGACATAAACAAACTGGCAGAGGACGCGAGGAGAGAAGACATATGTCCAGGTGAACATATATAGAAGATGGAGGTGATGAAGACAACCAAGCGACAGCGACAGCAACAGCAACAACAACAACAGCCAGCACTAATCACCATCAACGGGAGAAGTTTGAAAGAGGTTACTTTCTTTACTTATCTGGCTAGACAGCATCGTTTTAACTACAGGTGGGACAGATGGAGAAATCAATGCCAGACAGAATCGGCAAGGCCAGATCCACCTTCATCAATCTGAAATCGATTTAAAAATCGACTTCACTCAGCATAAAGAATGAGAGATCTGGGTTTTCAACACAAATGTGAAATCAATCACTTCTTCTATACGCGTCAAAAACTTGACCAACGTGTCAAGAAAAGCATTTCCAAAAGTCTGCTGTAGACTTTTGTGAACAGCTTTCTTCCCTGGTTGCATACTGAAGATCACATAGCCAGCTAAAAATAATTAACAACAAGAAACTCTAGCAATGAACAAACCAACCAAGAGCCGATCGCTTAACAGATACTTAGGCGGAAATGGGGATGGATTGGGCATATGTTGAGGAGGCTGCCGAATGACATTGTGCACCAGGAAACGCCTCAAGTGGAATCCCGATGGCAAGCGACAAGTAGATAGTCAGCAAGTGACATACAGGAGATCGTGTGAGGAGGAGATGAGAGATTATGGGCAATCGTGGACCAAGTTGAAGAGGACAACAGAAAATAGAATAACGTACAGATGTATTGTTGAAGCCGGACCTATGTTCCACTCGGAACCCAAGGGAATAATAATAATAAATATCATTATTGACAATTTTTTTAAAACAATCATCGGGATCTATAGTCACTCATAGATAGGTAACAGGTAAACTCAGCAGTTTAATGAAAGTGTCAATACTGAGATAACCGTATAGTTTAAGTCATCCAATCTTTAAAACAACCATGCTTAACAGTTTTAAGGTAACATGAGACGTGAAATTTCAATTTACCCAATCAACTTTTGATTATAGCTTGATTCCACACCGTAGTTTTGATACAAGTATGGAATTCTTGGCATGTGATATCGGTATCCCAAATTTTACAGGTCGACCATTGATATCGGGTGTGCATCGGCAGGGGATCGAACCCGGACCATGTGCATGGTCGGCGAGAATCCTAACCGCTGTGCCACCAACGCACTTGGGTAACTGTCTCTTAGTTTCAATTTTATCACTCAATGTCTTTAAACACTTACTTTACAATTCGTAGGATGTATAAAACGTCGATGAGGGGTGAAATTATACGATTACTAGGTAAATGGAATAAAAATAAAAACGTTGAGTAAAATTGCGTGAAATTTGATAACATACCATGTTTGTCCAAGAGGATGCAAGAACACTATCCTGCATTGCGGTTACGAAGAGGTGGAAGTGGAGCTATAAGAAGAGCGATCATTAAACATCTGGTCGATAATGATCACCTTATCTCTCTCTACAGCCTGCCCCATTAAAGTCACCTACAAGGCGAAAAGTAATTTGCCCAAATAACTACGCATCCGACTCATCTGTATTTACTGAAGGCATCTTTGGCAATCGAAATAGAAAAGCCAGATCCTTATATACAGGAAAAAGTTCGTTCAACCCCTCCCCCCCCCAAACTTTCATGGTCTTAATCGCTCTATGCTAAAGTATGGTAATCCCCATTTCATATTTTGGCTTTACTTATTTTTCGTTTTGTTAATTCACTTTTGTATACCCTTCCGTTATTAACTAAAATCAGTTGTTACTACTATTACTACTATTCTCACTTTGAATTGTCCCCGCTATTATCTCACTCGTCCCACTTGTCATACTAAATTAAAAATTTTTCTGCAATGTTAATTTCTATGTTATCGAATTTCACGCAATGTTACGTAACGTTTTTCATCTTTATTCTATTTGCCTACTAATCCTAAAGTTTCACTTCCCTCTTCCAAGTTCCATATATCCTACATGAACCATTCTATATATGCTCGGATAATGGCGCTCCTTATTGCTCCATTGTTACCTTTCCGTAGCCAGGCGGAATAATGTTCTTGAACTCTTTTAGATAAAAACTCGCATCGAACGACCTATATACCTCACTCCGCAAGAGCAGGTGAATTGGTAGATACACATGGAAGTGGTCAAATGCGATAGTTTATCTTTAGAGTAGTTGAAGAACAATGACCGGGAGGAAAATGTCAGTCGTAGTGTGGCAGCGAAGAATGTCCTTCTTAGAGCAGTAGATATCCTCTTCTTCAAGGTGTCAGCCAGAAGGTCACCTTTGAAGGGTACATCCATGTAGATCATCTTCTTCTGTATTGTAGTGGGTTGTTCTTTGTAGGTCTTAGGCTTAATATGCTTGTCTATAAAACGGGGTGGGTAGCCATTCTCGAGCAGTGTCTTCCTTAAGAGGGCGATCTCTTCCTCTATCGATTCAGGACTCCAGATTTTTCGGATTCTAGTCGCCAGAGATATTATCAAGTTTCGCTTGCGACTAATTGATACCCAACTGTAGAAGTTTGTCAACTGACCGTTCCATGTAGGTTTTCTGTGTACTGATCTGTTCAAGGTACCATCGGTCTTCTTACTTAAACGAACGTCCAGAAAGGAGATTGTCTCTTTGGTTTCTACTTCGATTGTAAATTTGATGGCGGGGTGGCAACTATTGAACACTTGAAGAACCATATTTTGATCACAATTGTTATCGCAGACGACGAAAGTATCATCAACATACCTTTTGTATAAGAAGAATTTGTCGATGGTTGCTTTCAGCGGACCATTTTCCAAACTTGCCATGAAAATATCAGCCAACACCAGACCCAAAGGTGATCCCATCGCCACGCCATCTTGTTGTCTATAGAGGTTCCTATTGAATGTGAACTGTACATTTAGGGTACATCTGAGTAGGAGTTCTTTTAGCTTGGTGGTAGGTATTCCAATATTCAGGTTGTTTTCTTCCAAGTATTTGCATAGAAAACAAATCGTCTCAGTGATAGGGACGTTTGTAAAGAGAGACTCGACGTCGAGTAAAATCATACGTTTGTCTCCCACTTTAACATCTTTGATACAATCGATGACAATCGACAAGCTTCCGTATACTTTGTATTGCCGAAGCCTTAGCGATTTGGATAGAAAAGCCTGAATATTCTATATATGACAATAGTTGTTTTGCCACTTGACATTTAACTATGATTATAATCATAAAACAATTTAATCGCATTTCATACTGCTATTATTATCATTATTATTTTATGCATTCACACCTACGACTCAATTTCCGCAACGGATTCGATTTCTTTAAAAACTACGTATATATAACTGTGCAGCTTGATAATAAATTCAGTGATGAAAAGAGCCTCCTCGCTGATTCACTTGTTTTGATTATTTAATCCAATTTTAGATTTTCCCGTCAATTGATTGATTGGATCGAAGTGCTCGATCTCAGGTTGACGTATCGGCTTCTTGTGCAGATGCTTCGACGATGTTTGGGCATGTAATTGGAAGTTAATTGGTGGTTGGTGACTAGCAGTGGAATCCAGGATAAAACTCACCTCGTCCTATTTGGGACTGGCTCGTCATCTGGATATACCTGCATTCCACAGTGAATGATGATGTTCCCACCGAGGCTTGAACCCTGTGCCCAAAGTTTCAAATGCCAAAGCGTTATTCACTAGACCAGTTGGGTCACGAGAGCCACCTCTTGTGCAATTGATCGTCCCCAAATAGGACGGAATGCGCATCCTGAATTCCACTTATTTTTTCAACACTTCATCATGAACTGACATCGGTTAGAGAACCATCGGAGTACTGGACAGCCAATTATTTCTCCCTCGTTTGGGACTCTTCAGAAGTACGCATCCACCGAGTTCTGAACCCAGGACCTTCTGGTTACAAGACGAGTTCATGGACCGTTAAGTCAGTCACTGGGCCCCGAAACAGTGGCCCATGAATCCCAACTTCTGCCAATTCACAATATAACGCGATCACTAGCGAATATCATTGCTGGCGAGTATTTATCCTCACACCCGACCTGCTGTACCCACCCCACTGGTCACGACTTCCAACTAGAACCCAGGTAACTACCTACCTGAATAGGGTCAGTGACTAGTGAGCATCTCATTGATATTCAATTGTTGGTTTGCATGGATTTGATTGGTTTCAGGATCATCGGACAACCTGTGAGTACTGGACAACTGTTCCGTCCTAGTTTGAGATGATTCTTCAACGGCATGCACCCACTGAGGTTCAAACTCAGGACCTTTTATTTGCCTACTAATCGTATAAGTTACCTTACAGACATTCATAGTTCGTCTAATTCAAGATGAATAAAGCCTATAAAGCTAGAGTATCCCGAATTAGGTACTTGATTTCCAACTAGCCAATGAGAGGTATCAATATACAATTTTATGAACTGCCAATTTCATGCAACACCAAGTAAAACGACTATGTTACCGAAGAGTATTCAATATGATGTCATCCATTAAAAATTGAATAGAATGACTATTGATTTATTCAGTAAAACGACACTGTGGCCTAGCATTGTCATAAATATAATAGTAGACAATTATCTGAACACAATTTAAGCTTATATACATTCTGGAGAAATTATTCAATCACTTACTGTAGGAATATTTAGAATTTCTGCATAGAGTAAGGCTATTTGAGTGAACCAAACAGGATAAAATTGTTTTTGTACTGCATCGTCGATTTCAATGGAACTCCATAAAGACGACAAATCGACCCATAGTTGAAATTGTGTAGATGAACTGTTAGTGTTATTGACAAGAGAGGAATCACCGTCGAAAAAAGACGGTGGAACTGCCAGTAGAAGACGTTGTAATAGTTCAATTCGATCTGTATAAGGTGTTACAATTATAAACGCATATAAAAGGTTTATTTGTAAGCATATGAATCTAAAATCAAAGCAGTCCAAAGTATCAACAGTTCCGAAAAAGGAAGGCCTTATTCTTACAAATGTAGTCGGTTCCTTAGGGACAACATCAGCGAGATACTAACACAGTTCCTTAGAAATGAGGTAGAAAGACCATTCCCTGCTGCTACTGAATTACGCAGTGTCTTCAAAACCACTCCACCCTTATTTTTGCGTTCAGGAGTAAAAGATAAACTCCTACGATGAGTTACTGACTCACCTACAACTTGCTGCAGCCTACTAGTCACGGTTTCCCACTGGAACCCTAGGCGAACAGTCGCTAATCACTTCCTTTTCAGGCGAACATAACAATAAAAAAAAGATATCCTACCTCGTTTCGATTCATACGCTTGAGGCATAAGACGTATCATTAAATGTCCAATATAATCTTCTTGAGTGATTGATAACTGGCACTTTTTTTAAAAAAAAGAAGATATTTAGTGAATTGAATGAAGTAAACTTACATGGTGTTTAAGAAAAAATGACAAGTCTTGTTTCTTGTTCAACTTTAAAAAGCATCGTACAATAGCTTCAGTAATAATTCTTTTTGGATATCCATCCGAGGCTTGAATACTATCTATCTTATGTGTGTATACCGCATATTTACCAAGATAAAGTAAACATACCCCCCATAATTTGAGTAAACACTCTGAACAACGATCATATTCGTTCAGTAAATAAAACCAATCTGATGAAGCCTTCAAAGACTCTTCATCATTTTCATGTAGAAATTTCTGCAAAAAAATACATCAGGTTTCAATAAAAAAAAAAGAAAGATAACCAACCAAGTCACCAACAATGTTAGGAAGAAACGCAGGATAGCGGGGACGTTCATCATTGGCTTCACGTTCAAACAGGCTTTCATCGAAACATAAGAAGTCATCCATTCAGAAGTCACTATGAGAATCTGCAGTTGTAAGAAATAAGTACAGACAGTAAGTTGATAATTATTTTGACTTTGCTTTCGCTAAAACCAAAAATACGGAATATACATATTGGGTCATAGGAGTTATTAAGAAGACATTTGCAGCGAAGAAAATTTTCTTTTCGACGAAGTCATCATCTAGAATGTATATTCGTGTATTTATATCAAATGGATGGGAAAGTTCCAGAATAATTTCCGGTTAACGGTCAAATTAATAAAAAAAACAATTACAATTAGGAATTAGAATGCCATAATAAACAGGGGAACGGATAAAACTCAAACAAAGTAGCATCACAATTACTGAGAAGATTGACATATTGTGCAATTGGGGGTTAGAAATGTAGAAATAACAAAATAGACAGGATGTTTGGATAAGAACTAATGTGACGAATAATGGTTTGTGCAATCAGGGATTAAATATGTAGAAATAATAAAATTACAAAAAATAGACAATAAGTTTGGGTATGAAAATATGGTAGTGTAAACAGGGATTAAGAAAAACTTAAAAATTAACATGAATAAACGGGAAGTTTAGATAAGAAAGGCGATGGGATGGTCATTACTAAAAAATTACCTGTTTATGATGGCCATGGGAGGGACAGGGGTTGGACGTATTTCTTTTGTATACAAAGCGTGGGTTTGAGCTTTTGTATAGCTAGCGCCTCGGCTATGCCCAGATGTCTTGATTTCACTCCCTTTGGTAGGTTTGATTGAATCTTGTATATTACTTTGAAAGATTTTTCGAAAGGCGCTAAGTGCCCTCAACTAAACAGATGTTCTATCACTGAACTGTATAATTTTGGTCTCCTTTTACTAACCAGGCTGGATAGTGTTCACGAGCGCGTTTTTCAAGTCGGCTCATGGTACGGCCAACGTACTCAGCTCCACAAGAGCAAGTAAACTGGTATATGCACGTTGAGGTGGCCCAATGCGACAGGCTTGTCTTTCGCGTTCTGGCTGAACAGTTTCTTGCAGGAAAACGTCAGTCGTAGGCTCGCGGCGAAGTATGTTTTCCTCAGCGACTTGGAGAGGCGTTTGCGAAGGATTTCTGCCTCAATATCAGCTGTGAATTCTAGATTAAGCAGAAGTATTTTCTTTGGAACGGATTGGACTTATTCCGAAGTCTTCTTAGGTCTGAGATTCTTATCTATGAACCTGGGCGGGAAACCGTTTTCCATCAGGGTTTTTCGAAGATTACGCAGTTCTTCTTCAACCACTTCCTCGCTGCATATCTTGCGAATCCTCGAGGAAAGAGCGTATATCATCACATTAGTTTTTTTATCCAAACATCCTGTCTATTATTGCTATTTCTTCAATTCTAACCCCCAATTGCACAATATGTCAATCTTCTCAGTAATTATGATGCTACTTTGTTTGAGTTTTATCCGTCCCCCTGTTTATTATGGCATTCTAATTCCTAATTGTAATTGTTTTTTTTATTAATTTGACCGTTAACCGGAAATTATTCTGGAACTTTCCCATCCATTTGATATAAATACACGAATATACATTCTAGATGATGACTTCGTCGAAAAGAAAATTTTCTTCGCTGCAACTGTCTTCTCAATAACTAAAAATAAAATTTTAGGTATGGAATTGACAATTCCCCTTAGTTATTCCTATGAATTATGTACCAATGACTAACTGACTGGTGTCAACATAGAACTGTACACAGATGTACAACAGTTCCAGTTGCCATTCTCCTACATGTAACACACAAAGCAAGAGAAGAGAGTAAAGGAAAGTTCAAAGGATATATATAATAAACAAGTATGGGTGAGGGAATAAGAATAGTGATAAAGGAAAACAATAGTTTTATTGTATATAATAAATCCCACAGTGAATGCACCTACGCTGTCACTGACAACGGGAATTTCGAGCCATATAACCAATTGTCTCCAGCCGTTGTCACTAGTTCTGACCATCCCTAGGACCCCAATCGGACTGGTAGTCCACGTCTCCTGACCTGTCTGGCTGGGAGGCTTGAACTAACCGTTGTGGATTTATTTCACTAACTGATGAAGCCATGTTTTTGTCTGACCACCAATAGCTTTCTCTTTTCTAACCTAATCAATCTTATGACGGTCAGCTAACATTGCCAGTTGTCAAGGAAGGCATGGGATGGCTAGGCTAGGCATGCGTAATACATGCCCTGACCATCTCCATCAATCGACATAACTTCACAACCTCGTCAATTGATTTCCCCTCCAACTCACCTAGCACTCGACCGATATCTAACCCCAATATTACTCACCCTATTATACCACCTGACACACACAGCAGATAGAAAGAAGACACGTGTGATCATAGACAGCCAGCTAGCCAGGCTTTTGATATCTTCCTCGTTCAATGACCATGCTTCACAGCCATAAATGAGGACGAAGCGAACTGTTGAGCAGTGCACACATGCTTTGATCGATAGCCGGATATCACAACTACGCCAAAGATGGCGTATGTTGGCATATACCACGTCTATCTTTTGTCTCCGTGCTGAGATTTCATCAACGATCAACCCACTGATAGATGGGGCTGATGCAACTTCCTAAATAAGTGAAGTGGTCAACACGCTCCATCAACAACTTCACCCCTGCCTACCCATCTTTAAGCTAAGAGTCAATGTAGTCCAGTCCAGTTGCATCAGCTTACATTCGACGGGAGCGAATCGCATGCCACACATTCGAAGATTGCTTACTGATCAAGGTGTTCAGGAGACTCTGATCTATTTTGTCAGCGTCTTCACCCAGGACAATAACATCCACATACTCTAAATCAAGAAGACTACTGATTCTTGATTAATAACAAGTCCATCCCTGAATCGATGAAGTCAGTTAGGGTTAAGTCCATTAGTACATGCATCTTTGATGAAATTAAACAGAAATGGGGACAGTGGGCATTCCTAACGGACACCACTGGTTGTCACCACTTCAGATGAAAACTCTCTGTAAGCTCTAACCTGGTTGGCTGCATGAATTCGAGTAGAGTGCTTTGATCAGTGTAATGTTTTGATGTGGTTTTGTTCTCTGAGCTGGATGGTTAGTTTGCGAAGCTTTCATCGCCCTACTGGGTGACATCTTCAGCGCATACTTCAATTTGAAGACTTCAAATCGGACTAACCATCCAGCTCAGAGAACAAAACCACATCAAAATTATCCACCTGAGCTACAAATCTTCTCTATCATATCAGTGTAATGTATTTCCTCACCATTCCCTTCACTGCCAAACATCACCATAATACCTCTCGGTCGACAGAGTTGAATGCTGCTTTTAGTTCAAAAAACATGCAAATTGTTGGACGTCGGTAAATATGCCTATGTTCCAGAATCTGTCGAAGGGTGATGATACGATCAATACAACTACTTCCTGGTCTAAAGCATGACTGGTTCTCTTGTGTTTTTTTTCTTCCGAGCGCCATATATATATATATATATATATATATATATATATTTCTCCTGCGGCAACATAAAAGGCAAGGCAGAGTATTAACAACTAGTTTTCTTGAATACTGATGACCACCAATGGGTGGAATCGAAGACACTTATATTACCTACAATTTGTACACAACTACCACCATGTATGTACATATACAGACTATCAGAAGAGACAACATATATGGGACGAGTAAAGTGATGATTCAGAAGTCGACTATCCCCTTTTAAAAAGCCCAGTTATTGCATCCTTCTATTCCGGTTGATAACTTAGATCTGAAAATAAATCGTATATTCCACACACTCTTTCGATGGAATATTTGTATCGTTCCTTCATACGTAAGTTGTTGTTCATTGTTCACCTAAATTACATATTGATACACCTGTCTAATGGAAACAATTAAATCTGTCAGTTGGTGTTTTAATACTGTTGCTACGAGTGTGCATTTATAAAAAAAGTCGATTGTTGGTAACAGTTGATCACTTAATTTCGGGTTAAATTAAAGTGTGACAGATTCTTAATAGTAGGCGTTAACCGACATACTATGACATCCAGTGATGAGACTGTCCTTAATAAATATTCTTCAACAATACTTAATGTGGATGCGTATAACTTCGAGTACACTGGCGACAAATTAAGGCTCCGTGATTGATACGTAGAGATGCTCAGGAAAGCGTAAAATACTTAAATTCGAATGTTTTCAGTACTTACCACGAACCCACTAACTAGACTGATACATTTCCGTTGCACTAGATCTTTCAACACCTTAATCTGTTAAAAGCAGATGTTTTGACGAAACACAGGTAGTGATCTCCGACCTACTTATATATTTTTCCCTCAGTGTTCATCAGATCCTTGCGTCGAAGATTCAGTTTTAAAATCATTCTCACTTCTCCTAAAATACACATATACGAATGATTTTATCAGAAACATGGCATAACCGATGAGCAATTTGTTTATCTTGGTACTATAACTGTATCCACCAGATTTTTCCAAGACGATGAGCAAATACGGTCATTCCTACGAAGAGTTTTCGCTAAAAGAATGCTAACTTGATATTTCAATACTTTCACTCCAATATTCTTAGTATAGATGTGAGTCAGGTCCAGTGGGAAGCTAAGCAACCGTTAAAAGTGAACTTGGTTTGGACATATTTCATAAGGGGACCCACAAATACGGAAGTTCAAATACTGTAGATAAATGCAATACTTATGCAGACTAGTCTAGTATAAAGAGAAATTCTTATCATAAAGATTTTAATGATGCCGATTGGCGTAGATGCGATATCCGGCTATCGATCAAAGCATGTGTGCACTGCTCAACAGTTCGCTTCGTCCTCATTTATGGCTGTGAAGCATGGTCATTGAACGAGGAAGACATCAAAAGCCTGGCTAGCTGGCTGTCTATGATCACACGTGTCTTCTTTCTATCTGCTGTGTGTGTCAGGTGGTATAATAGGGTGAGTAATATTGGGGTTAGATATCGGTCGAGTGCTAGGTGAGTTGGAGGGGAAATCAATTGACGAGGTTGTGAAGTTATGTCGATTGATGGAGATGGTCAGGGCATGTATTACGCATGCCTAGCCTAGCCATCCCATGCCTTCCTTGACAACTGGCAATGTTAGCTGACCGTCATAAGATTGATTAGGTTAGAAAAGAGAAAGCTATTGGTGGTCAGACAAAAACATGGCTTCATCAGTTAGTGAAATAAATCCACAACGGTTAGTTCAAGCCTCCCAGCCAGACAGGTCAGGAGACGTGGACTGCCAGTCCGATTGGGGTCCTAGGGATGGTCAGAACTAGTGACAACGGCTGGAGACAATTGGTTATATGGCTCGAAATTCCCGTTGTCAGTGACAGCGTAGGTGCGTTCACTGTGGGACTTATTATATACAATAAAACTCTACTGTTTTTCCATATTATTATTCTTTTTCCCTCACTCACACTTGTGTGCGTCGGTGGCACAGTGGTTAGGACTCTCGCCGACCATGCACATGGTCCGATCCCTTGCCGACGCACACCTGATATCTATGGTTGGTCTGCAAAATTCGGGCTGCCGATATCCATGCTGAAAATTCCGTACTCGTACCAAAAATACAGTGTGGAATCAAGCTGTAATAAATAAATATATATATACATATATAAATCCTTTAAACTTTCCTTTACTCTCTCATCTTCCTTTGTGTGGTACATGGAGGAGAGTGGCAACTAGAACCGTTGCACATGTGTGTAAAGTTTCATGTTGAAACCTGTCAATCAGTCACATGTTCGTGCTGCTCCACACATCTAACGCGCGACGGTATGCCGTAACTCTTGGTGCACATAGTAATATGATTGCCAGAGTTGACTGTTGGAATATTGTCAAACGATTTCAATTTTCGCCACAAAGAGGGCGAGCATCGAGTTCAAAATAAAAATATTTTGAGACGTTATTTTCAGTGAACATCCAAGGATTTTGCCCGAAAGAGGAAAGTAACTTAAATTTTCGAGAGGAGGTATTCCACGGAGCGACCTAACTTAGAAATCAGTACCACTTCTTGTTGTATCCAAAATAAAGGTTGGTCTAACATTTACCAACATCAACCCTGCACCACGTCGCCTATATAATATGCATAACTATATAAATACACAGATCAGAAATAGTTGTGAGGATATCAACATAACTGTGAGTCGTTAGTTAACAGTTATTGTGAATCATCAACATAAATAAAAATTAGTACTCAACAGATGAGAAGTGTAGGGATCACTGTGATCATGAGCAATAGTTACTCATCTAATTTCCACAACATAGTCATTTCCGCTCGGCTAAATCCCACCGACATACTTGTACGAAGGAAGGTGAAAATATCACCTGACTGACAACAGCTACTATTACCAGACGGATAGCAAAAGATACGTTTCATAATCATATGTATATAAATGAAAGCCCATGAGATAGTACGATGGTTTCTCGATGTAGCCTGGGTTAGTTTTCCCGAAATTCTTAAATTAATTTGCTCCCAAAACGTTTTATTTCGGTCATTAGTCGGTTAACATTGACTTCGGGTGCATTGCAAAAACTTTGTAACAAACGTGTGTTTGGGAGAACTGCAGATAATCGGTGCAAACCTCAAGAGCACTGCAGATACCTCGGGGACACTAAGGTTCCACTGCAGGCGGCCGTCCAACTTTCTTAAATGAGCCCGAATATTTTACCCCGAGATGTCTGCAATGCACACAGAGTACATGACAGATGAGCATTTTTCAGAAATCATGTGAATATGTGTACCTGAGTTCTGATTGGTTACACAAGGTTACTGTGACTTTAGTTATAGTAGCTTAGCTTTGCCGAAAATTTCATGGCTGTTGCTTGATTTTCGCTGAAAAATGCTGTATCTGCCTAACCTGAAAATCAGCTGATTTTGGGCCCTAGGGGCCAATGTCTGCTGATCAGCTTCTCCTTATGTCAACCCTCCCAATACTACTGACTAAGTTATCCCTTAAGCACAGTTTCTCAGTGCACAACTTCACCAGTAGTCAGGTTACAGTCTTAATTTCTCATTAAATACTTACACTACCCTTCTCAGCTAACAAACTAGCACTGCTCACGTGCGAAAGTGCTCCCAAGGTCATAGAGCAAATTCGTTTGAACCGCTGAGTCCTATCCAAAATCCAGTGTAGTTTTCAAGAGCTAGTGTAAACCAAATGATTTCTTTGCCCTCGCTTTTTGGTTCTAAAGTGAAGGTTCCCAGTCTTCGATAATCATCTGCTCAGTTTGTCCTATGACTCGATTATCGTAACTTCGGCTGAGTCCAGGACGAGTAGCACCAGGATTGAATACATGTGATTTGTAGTATACGGTGTGTTATCACCATGTCAATGCTGTGTATGGAGTCGGCCCTTTCACACATTATTTGTTCGGTGAGGTCAAAAAGAGAGATAGTAATAATGACAAGTGATCAACAGTATTAATGTATATAATTAGTGTATCCAGTATCGGCTTTACGAGCTAGTAAAAACCAATTTGATTTCTTTGTGTTCGCTTCTTGATTGTAAGGTATAGGTTCCTGATCTTTGGTAGACTTCTGCGTAGCTTGTCCCGCCACTCGACTGTCGTAGCTTTGGTTGACTCCAAAGGGAGTAATGCTGTGATTAATTATATGTTGTTTGTAGTATGAGGTGTGTTAAGACTGTTACTACTGTGAACAGAGTTGATCCTTTCGCCAGTTAGTCCTCCGGTATCGTCGACAAGAGAAAAGAGATAATAATAATTATAATAGATATAATTAGTGAAGTTATTCAGACTAACAGACAGAAAAGGAAATGGGAAAGCGTAGCAACAGTCAGTTGAATTTATACGAATTATATATATATATATATATATATATATATATATATCGGTAATAATGATGATAATAATAATGAGTGTAGTTAAAGTTGTCAGGAGAGTAAGACGCGAGAGAATGTAAGGAAGTAAAACGACGAGATTAATTGTCTACCCCTGAATGGTGTATGTGATTTTAAGGAGATAAGCCATCTAGATGCAGTCCTTCTGTCGCTGCATGGTTGTCCAGCCTTCGCTTAAAGGCGTCCAAAGACGGTGCCATAGCTACATCTGCCGGCAAGAAATTCCGGGGACGGCAAACCTGCATTGAAAAGAAGTGGGAGTGCATCCGGGTCCTTGCCCTCCGTTGAGCTATCCCTCTGGGATTTCCACGTGGGAGCCTATACCTACTCAGTGGCAGAACACCTCTGTTTGGGTGACTCTGTCATTTTGCAGACAGTAATTAAATCTCCCCTAAGACGTTAGCAGCTAAGTTTGAACAGGCCTAATTTCTTCAGCCTTTCATCATATGGTTTATTTCGGAGACCAACTACTCCTTTTGTCGCCCGTCTTTGGATTCTTTCCAAGAGGTTGGCGTCTCTTCTAAGCATTGGGGGTCGAATTATATTATGCACCTCAAGGTGTGGTCTGACGTGTATTTTGTACAACCTTAGAAAGAGCTCAGGAGTGAGTGCACCTAACTGTCTATATGTATGACTGCATATGCCCTAGCTACATCCCCCGTGTAATTTACGCTTGTGTCCATTTTTTCCGTTAGAACTAGACCTAAGTCGCGTTCCGACGTCGTAAAGGACAAGCTTTCATTGCACAGGATGTAACTTGCATTCTGCAGTCTACAGGTGCGCAACTTCACTACTTTGCACTTTTTCAGGTTGAAAGTCATACCACTGGCCACCGCACAGAAGGCTTAGATCCTCCTGAAGCCTATCTGAGTCCGCCGGACACTTTATCTCCCTCCATATCTTTACATCTTCAGCGTATAGAAGAGTCAGGCAGCTTAGACGGTGTGGTAGATCATTGATAAAAATCAAAAGCATCAGTGGTCCCAGGATAGAACCCTACGACACTCCTGATGACGAGCTGTGCCAAGATTATCGGACTCGATTGACCTCAGTGCAAAATTGCCTGTCGGCTAGGTAGTCCTTTAACCATGACAGAAGTGGTTCACCCACACCTGCCTGGCTTATTTTGCGCAGGAGAAGGTCATGGCGAACAGTGTCAAATGCCTTCTCAAAGTCTAGGAAGACCACATGGACCGGAGCATTCATGTCCCAGAATGATGCCCAATCGTCTCAAGTTGACAGTAGGTTAGTAACGCAGGATCTGCCTTTCCTGAAGCCGCGTTGGGCTTCATGGAATATATTAGACCTATCGAAATATTCCCTGATGTGATCGTCAATAATACTTTACAGTAATTTTGATACCACTGGGAGTAGAGCTACTGGTCTATAGCTAGCAGCGTTTTGCCTGTCCCCACCCTTGAAGATCGGAGAAAGGATGGCTCTTTTCCACTCCCTTGGCAGGGTCCCCGAATCCATTGAGTGTTGAAATAAGTCGCTCAGGGGCCCACAGAGAGCTTCGGCGCAATGTTTCAGAACAGATGGCCTGATGTCATCACAACCTGGGGGCTTCCCAGGTATGAGTCGCCGTAGCTTCCTTAGTACTATTGCGGGATTTATTTGGAGAGTGTCCACTAGGTCTTCCTCCTCTGTAATAGTGGTGCCACCATTCTGGTCCGTAACTGTAATACCCACATTGCTGTTTGGCTGTTTGGCAAAGTCTGAACTGAATGTTTCAGCCATCTCCAGACTAGTGAGATATTGACCGTCTGGGCCTACAAAGGCGCATGCCCCCTGGTTGGTTGGTTTACTTTCCGACATGAATCGGTACAAGTTTTACGGATTTGCTAGGAGATTTTAGAGAGGTTAGCCTCATTTTTAATAATAATAATATATTTTCTCAATTTTTACATGAGGGACGCCAGTTTACAGGCATCATCAATTCGATAATTTACACATAATATTAATAAGCATATTTAGTAAAGATAATATAATAAAGTACATTTTTTCCCTAGCTATGTAGGGTACACCAATTGTATAGGCATGCATAAATATTGTTTTAATAATAATAATATATTCCTTCCTGTTTATGCAGGAACATACCTATTGTACAGGCATGGATAAGTTATTATATAAATTACACATAATTTGATGTATAATGGACTTACAGTTTGGTTGTTCTTTCTGACATTAGAGTCAGTCGGAACAGTCTGCTATAAAGTCTGTTTGTGTAGCACATAAAGAGATATAGAAATATTGTCTTCGCATTAACAAAAAACCCAGACATCACATGAATGTAATACAGATATCTGGGAAAAATAAAGCTTGAAGTCAATTCTCCTATATAACTTTGTTGTGAACAGCACCCTTGGCTTAAAGATTATTGATGTATTATGTTGAGATCAGTGATATATTTATTCCATTTTTCAGCAGTCTTATCGTAGTTTCATAACAGGAAAGAAATTTGATCGTGGAGGCGAAAATTAGATAAGGTCATGTCGGGTTGTTTTACTGCATCAAATGGTCCCGAGGTCGATTCCAGAATTCTCCATTTGCGCCATTTGTGTCTGCATGGCGGACTGTACTCGTAAGTTGAGTAAAATGTTGAAAACCAGTTGCTTCTTTATTTCAGATCATGAATACTCATTTACATCGTGTCCGCCAGCTTCTTTAAATG
The DNA here is from genome assembly GCA_944472135.2 of Trichobilharzia regenti. Lineage (NCBI taxonomy): Eukaryota > Metazoa > Platyhelminthes > Trematoda > Strigeidida > Schistosomatidae > Trichobilharzia > Trichobilharzia regenti. Next base: position 11,503,443 of record OX235267.1, read on the forward strand.
GTAGAATTGGATCGTTCCTGGAATTTGAGTGATTATGGGATAAATGGTTTGGAATTAATCATAGCAGTTAGAATACAGTTAAACATGCAGAGAAGTACTTTTGATTCAGCAACCGGTGAATTTTTTATTCTTTTCGATCTAGTACCAGAATAACTGCGAACCATTCCATTCAATATGTCGAATAAGGCACGCAGGAGGAGATCATTACCATGGAATGAGTCAACTTGATCTGAGATGCAGCTTTCAGCATGTTTTCGTTATATCATAGATATCCAGGTTTATTGGCGCTGTAGAGGCAGTGATTTGGATTATGACGTATTCTACAAAGTCTCCGTGCCCATTTGAAGTATACATGTGCTTTGAAAGGATTACTTTGTTGGCTCCTACCCCCACTGAGTGTTAACAACAGCTGCTGTGGGTTTATGTATTTCCTCGCCTTTTTGGATAAAACATCGCCGCATTCTTTTTGGGTAGGAGACCAGTTGGTGGATTATAAATGATATCCAAGTAACTTTTATCTTTTCATGTGGTGTTGCGGTAAGTTTCTACCTTGTTTTCTCATATTTCATTCGTATGTTGATTATGGTTCGCCCTTTGTATCAGGTAGACATAGTTTGATCGACTCTTGGTTGAATGGGTGTTATTGTCATGACTGCTGCTTTTTTGTCTGGAATTATAAATAGAGACAAAACAAACAACAGGTGTAGTCTCTGAGTTCATACATTAAATGGGCCTATGATTTCTGAAACTCTTACATGGGAATTACCATTGGTATCAATTACAAACTCACTTAGTGTGTCATTAAGTGCCTTTTCAAAGGAGGCCAATGTGCTTGCTAGTCGTATTTTCTCAGGTAGTTTGTTCCATATTTGGGCATACCTAATCAAGAAAAACTTTTGCCTGGTGGCTGTTTTACATGGTTCTATAGCCACTGTACCTTTAGTGTGCCTAAGGTTGTATCCTGTGTTACCTGAGAACCGAGTATAGTTAGCAGGGGTATACACTATTTGGTTAAGAAGCTTATAGAAGAGTAACAGATTTAGTCGCAGTCGCCTTAACCATAATGTTTCTAGTCCCAGGATTTCACATCTGGTAGAGTAGTTTGTGCCGTTATCGGTTCCGAGTACTTTTCGCGTGAAGTACCTCTGTACTCCTTCTACTTTCAGTTTGTCTTCTATGCGTGTACTGCTGAATATGAATGAGCAGTAATCTAGGAGTGGGCGCACACATACCTTGTACAGTAGTATTCTGGACTCGTTTCTGTAGAAGTTCCTGAGTAGGAAACCAATAAGCCTTCGTGATTTCGACACTTGATTCGAGATATGCTCTGAAAATGATAGATTGTGTGAATATTTCAGTCCTAGGTCTAGTACAGATTTGAGTCTGGGGATTTTGTGGCCCTGAATTGCTAGGTTGAGGTCAAGGTTGGAACAGCCTATGCAGAGCCATCCACACTTTTCAACATTAAACTCAAGTCTCCACGTGTCACACCATCTATCCATTTTTGCTAATTCTTCATGTATGGAGTTCATAGTTGGGCCGATATCTGTATTTGTGCAGGTATATGTCACCTTCAAGTCATCTGCATACAGTATTGGCTTGCCTATACTAAAACATTCACATATACTGTTTATGTATATAATGAAAAGAAGGGGTCCCAATACACTCCCCTGGATGACACCACTGCTGATTGGTCTAGGTCTGGAGGTCATTGAGCCAACTTTAGTTGTCTGATTCCTGTCATACAGAAATGATTTTATCCAATTGTAGAGGGGGTTGCGTATCCCTAGTGAGCATAGCCTACCGACTAACAGACTATGTGGGACTCTGTCGAAGGCTTTCCTTATATCGAAATAGAGGATAATCACTAGCTCTCTCCTATCTCTTCTATAGGTGACTTCGTTGAAAAAGTCTATATGGCAAGTGACGCAAGATCTTTTCTTGAGGAATCCGTGTTGTGACAGGTTGATGAGTTTATGTTTTAGAAAGTAGTCTGACATTTGGTCTTTGATTACTTTCTCCATGATCCTTGATATGACTGGTGTTATATTGATAGGCCTATAATTACATGCACTAGTTTTGGCCCCTCCTTTATGCTTAGGTAATATATATGTGTTTTTCCAAGTTTCAGGGTAGGTTTCGGTCACTAGTGAGATATTAAATATTCTAAGTAATAATACAATCATATCCGTACCACCGTTTTTGTATATGACGGATGGTATATCGTCTATCCCACAACTACTGTTAGCTTTTAATGTCCTTACCGCCGATGCTATATTTTGTATATTAAAGTTTATTTCACCTAACTTGTAGTTATTTTTGCAGGTTATGTCGAGAATTGGGGACGGATGCTGTCAATGGAGTTGAAGATTGAACGATCAATTCTTGGTTGTTTGCTCAAAATCAACTTCCCCAATTTTCGCGGAGGCATCAATACGACAGTCGTCGTCTCATCGGTCGCTGTTCAGAAAGAAGAGCAAAATACCGTCAGAAGTGATATTGTGATTTATTTTTGCAATATTTGTTCACAGACCTTAGTTGTAACATTGTTTATATGTTGGTGTAACAATAAAGAATCCTCCAGTCACCAATTGGTGTTTTGGTTTTTTCGTCCGTTATTACTAAGCGTTTCTGAGAAACTTCAAGGAACAGTGTGGGCCCGAGTGCAGCAAGAGCTGGGCATTGACGGTTTACGAGACGTGGCTGACAATACAAATAAACTGAAAAATAATGTTCTCCCTCCCTTGTGAACAACTTGTCCTTATTCCAGGATTATAACTTTCTTTCACCTTTGAGCCTAAATTATGTCTATGAAATCGCAATATTATATCAGTTAAATCTTCCCCCAAAACCAAGGCCACTTGAAAACAATAGCAGCGTAGCAACAAGCGTCATTGGGGGGGTATGCAATAAAGTATCACTGAAGCTTGGGGACGTGTTAAAGCCCCAGTTTTCTGCCTCCTTATAGTTCGGGGTCTGCTTTCGCAGCGTCGGATGTGTCCTCCCATTTTCCCTTGGCCTCATACCACCGTTGAAGTGCTATGGACAACTGCTTCAAGGACTTGAATGTGACACTTAGCAGCTTTGGAGAGCTAATCAGTGTGAGATGAGTGGGGCGAGGTAGCCGGAAAATGGAGATGGCTCCAGAAGTGCCAAGGGCCATCTGAGATGACAGCCATCTCCATTGCTATACGTCATGCATCTGTTTTTCACAAGTAGTGGACGTTTCCAGCTCCGGAACACCGTGTACCACCATAGAGGTAGAAGGCATCAGTTCCGGTGACTCCCCCACCATTCGTCTGATAGCCCATGGTCTGTCTTGTCTCACCCTTATGTTCAAACTTCTGTCCATGGCTAGTACCCGAGCCATTAATGGTACTTTTTCGGCCTCTTCAACAGAGTCCAGTGTAACCCGTAATGGGGGTGGCTCACCCTGAGGGGTGTGGACACCCCTGTACAGCCTGCACAATTTTACTGAACTAATGTTCAGACCTAATTTATTGCACAGGTTGGACCACTGTTCCTGATCAAACAGGGCCTGTTGTTCAAGCAAGCTATCCTTACTCAAGGGAACGTTAAAGAAGATAAGAGAGTTGGACCGACTAACCTCAGCACCTTTTTCTCGTATCCCTTTCACACTGCTATATATGCAACTGATAACTTCTCCATGTCGCCGTGTTGCGGGGTGGATGATGCGGTGTAGGCTGATGACTAAGGAGTTAATGCTAAAACTAGTTGGCGCACTGTGGTCGAACCAGATAGCTATCGTTTCTTCTTCAGGTTCACTTAGGATACTTGAGTGGCATCGGTTGTCATCCTCTGGGATGCACCTCTGTAGTGTCACTGACGCGTTAGAATTAATTGTATCTTCCTTTCGCTGCCTTCTTAGGCTCCAAGGTCAGCTTCCATAGCACTTAATATGTCCATTAACTTTCACTTTGGTCGGGCGTTGATATGGCATATCCCCTATTTTAAAGTGGCGCCTCTGGCTTAACCTTGACGGCATTTAGGCGGTTTCGCTGATTCGAGTTGGAGCTAGTCGTCCAGGCAAACGCAGTAGACGCGATTTCGGTGCTTGTTTTGCTCTTGTTGGATGAATTTATATGAAAATTGTTGTTCGATATTGTTTTCGAGCATGTACTGATTGCTTGTGTCACAGGACGCTCAAATACATGGTTCATGCAATGATTATTTGGCATACCGAGTAAGCTTCGCGTACATTTCGACAACTGTCATTCGATAAATTTCTTTGCAGCTTGGCGGAAACCCGTACTTCATCGCAAATTTCCCTATCAGCTATTGTGCAGTACCTATTACTGTTGCAGGAACCGAAGAATATGGCATCGTTCCGCATTTTCGGGTGGTGTTTTGATAGCTGAAAGTTGATGGAATGCATAGATACAGGCGAAAATTAGTTTTTACAAATGGGCAGAAGCTACAATATGTTTTACGATCACTTACAACATTCACTGGGCAATATCATCAGCAAACTTTAAGTTGATGTGAATATTCCCTGATAAGTCAATTAAAGACTATCCTATTAATATATGTGTGATTGAATTGAACTGTTATAAGGATGACAGTTTAAGAATTCAGCCTTGCGTTACATCCCACTCGGAAATGCGTTTTCTCGGATAATTAGCAAACAGTAATCACTGAATAGGAAACATTCTGTAGGCTTAATAAAACTCATAAACTGGCGCACTACTTTTGCAGGCAATATAGTCGTTCCTCAATAAAGTGAGAATTGAATATTTCGGCTGCATAAAACGAGTGAGTGGTATCCTGGCGATACGAATGACCACAACAAATCTAAGAAATATGCACTACAACTTTTACTTTACTGAATACGCCAGCAGACTTTACATACACACTTGACAGATGTCAAATTTATATAGTAAGTCAGTAAGATTTAGTAAACTAAAAATACTTTTGGTTTCCATAGGAGTTCTTCGTGACAAATTTATTCCTTTAGGGGCCTAGAGAGATTAACACTTCAATTAAACAACACTGAAGTGGAAGAAATTCCATTCTTCATTACCAAATTGAATGAAAAGAATCATGTTTTTTATTCTAAAAACAGGAGCATCCGGAATGTTTTACTTTATGTAAATGCAGTTACATACAGTTACATTAAGAACACAGTGCAACTCGATAATAATAATAATATATATATATATTCTCATTTATTTACATGAGGGACGCCAGTTTACAGGCATCATCAATTTGATAAGTTACACATAATAATAGTAAGCATATTTAGTAGAGATAATATAATAAAGTACATTTTTTCCCCTAGCTATGTAGGGTACACCAATTGTATAGGCATGCATAAATATTGTTTTAATAATAATAATATATTCCTTCCTGTTTATGCAGGAACATACCTATTGTACAGGCACGGATAAGTTGTTCTATAAATTACCCATAATTTGATGTATAATGGATTTACAGTTTGGTTGTTCTTTCTGACATTAGAGTCAGTCGGAACAGTCTGCTATAAAGTCTGTTTGTGTAGCACATAAAGAGATATAGAGATATTGTCTTCGCATTAACAAAAAACCCAGACATCACATGAATGTAATACAGATATCCGGGAAAAATAAAGCTTGAAGTCAATTCTCCTATATAACTTTGTTTTGAACAACACCGTTGGCTTAAAGATTATTGATGTATTATGTTGAGATCAGTGATATATTTATTCCATTTTACAACAGTCTTATCGCAGTTTCATAACAGGAAAGAAATTTGATCGTGGAGGAGAAAATTAGATAAGGTCATTGTCAATCACCTCTAATAAACCGTTAATGCCCAGCTCTCGCTACGCTCGGGCCCACGCTGTTCTTCGAAGATTTCATAAACGCTTAGTTATAAAGGACGGAAAAACCAAAACACCGATCTGCCGTCTGACATTTCTTTATTGTTACACCAACATATAAAAAGAATAAGCGAACTAAGGTCTGAAAACAAATATTACAATAATAAATCATTGTATTACTTCTGACGATGTTTCACTCTTCTTTCTGAACAGCGACCAATGAGACGATGACTGTCGTGTTGATGCCTCCGCGAAAATCGGGGAAGTTGATTTTGAGCAAACAACCAAGAATTGATCGTTCAATCTTCAACTCCATTGACACTCCCTGGCAAAAAATGGATCCCACCCCTTATTCCTTCACGACCATTACACGTTGACTTGGATGCCATTGCTAGAACCTGGGTCACACGGACAGAGCTGAAATGGAAAACAAACAGAAAAGCCAACACACCACAAGCATACCCACAGCACAATCTCACACATCGCTGACGACCTGCGCCTCCAGACAGAGACCTCCTCTTGACATCTTGCAACACAATCGCCACTTGCTAGAATGACTATTGCAGAATGCAACGTGACCATAGCACCACCTCATGATACTCTACGCACATCCTCTTATCTACTCACTATCAATTACCACTGAAATCGCTTGTCACTCATTCTGCCTCAGTTCTAGTTACGGTGACGTATGCTAGCCTCAGTCGTTTACACTCTTTCTCTCCGGAGTGTGGGACCGCAGCTAACAATTATCTCCGTATGCATTTCATTCTCAGGAATAGCCTAGCCTCCCCAGCGTATACGCCCCATCTGCTGTCCTTAACATCAATCAATTTATTCACGGATGTAGAAGACTGGAAACTACTTCAGAAATAATCACGACGAAAATTTTAACAAAATTACGCAATAACAACAAGGCACGAAAACAACGAGTAAACACAATGAATCCGAAATACACCAATTGCTATGACACACCACACGTGTATACAAATAGTACAAACAACCTCGCCGATCATGTCTTGGTGGAATTCCTTTGAAGAATTGCAGGACTTACACCAGTACGCCTACAACCCTTCTCAGGTTGACGATTGTAATTTGTGGAATGTACGGACACAAACAAGATTAATCAACAATTACAATAATTGGAACTCACACAATTATTTAACACAAACATATGTACAATCAACACATCAAATGTTGTGGATTCTGGCACGGCAAACTACCCTTGAAGAACTGTAGGACTTACAGCAGTACGCCTACATTCCTTCTCAGGTTGATGATCCAAGTGGAAGTCGTCCGGACACAAACAGAATTACCAACAGATAGATGAAAGATGATATCAATTCAGTATATGCAATATAAACATATGTACAAAATCACACACCGAGCACATTGGACCGTTCATTGATGCGCTACCCTTTGAAGAACTGTAGGACTTACAGCAGTACGCCTACAACCCTCCTCAGGTTGACGCCCCAGGCTGGAAAATCGTCGCAGAGTTCATTTGCTGACTCCCTTATTTCATCTATATCCTAAAATCTGAACGGCAACTCGCCCATGTCATTGTATCGTAGAATATAGACGACTAATAGACACACAACATATCTGATCAACCAAGCGCAGAAACAGAGTAATTTACACCAAAGATAATAACATTCAAATAGTAACTTGAAACTAGAAATGCCTTTATTCGTGCAAGTCAATTTAACAATTACTCTATCGTTTACACTTGGCTTATCCTCACTAAACTGACCATTGATATTCGTCCTTTCAAACGAACTGATACTAGCATAGTCATTGCACAAGATACTTGAGTTGATGGGTGTCTGTTTCATTGTGGATGACAGCACCAACGACGACTAATTGATATCAGTTGATGAAGTTAGCGGTGGATCAAAAGCTGTTGTTGCTCGACTTTCAGAAATTTGTCTACCTGCAAGACCACCACCACTGCTGTCTTTTACTATTAGCTCTAGTTTAGCACTATCATGTGATGATAGGTGGGCTACACGCTGATCAATTACACTGACGGTTTGACAAGTATGCATGCCTTCTGCAACTGCATTTAATTCTACTTCACGTTCAAGTTGTACAGAACCTTTATTTAACTTAGCGGTAGTAGGCATTCCCCCATTTCATCATGATCAACCAAAGACAAATCTGCACTATCATGATCATTACCACAAATATTCAATTTACCGTCAACTTCATCATTTTCAAACTCTTTAATAACAGAAGTAGACAATTTTGGTTCCTCCTCACAAATCATTAAAGGTTTTATATCTTCACTCTGACTAGTTATACTTTGTAAACTTGTGGAGTCAGAACTCCACTCTGAAGCAGTAACTCTACTCTGTGACACTCTGTTCAACAACGGCTTACCAGTTGCAACTACAGACTTCTTCACAACACCGTTATCGTCACACAATTCGGAGTCGGACCTGGAGTTTACATTTAGCTTATCACTGAACTTGCTCACCGGTTCACAGTTCACTTCTGCATGCACCTCTTGCACACGTGTAAAACAAAACCGTGTTTGTCTTGCATCTTGTAACTTATCTGTTGAGGATGTACTACGAAACCTGTTACACTCACTAGGTCTATATGCATTACTATACATCATGGAGTCTTCTCGATATCCACCTCTCTGAGGCCTACTCGTCATCAATGATTGCGTTTTACCCTCAGACTGCTCTATTCTAGGGGTGAGATGTAATAGACTGGCGGACTTGCTCATAGATTGATTGACGCTATCTTTTACCAGTTTCAGGATATCATCAAACCTTGGCTCGATACCGTCATCCTCCATACGGGAGCTTATCTTCACCCACTTCCTTTGCAGTCGAGTAGGTAGACGTCTTGCTATTACTTCTAGTATAAAACTCGAGTTGAGGTCACTCATGCGATTCATCGAAATCATTCCATTCTTGTAAATTAGCAAATTATCCAAAAACTCAGTGAGTGCCTGGGAGACATCCTGTAATTGACCACCATTACCCTTAACAGCCTCGAATAATTTCCCTGCAATCATCGAAGGTCTTCCAAACCTTTGACGTAATATGCTCATAGCCTCGTAGTAGCCCTCTTTTGGCTTCATAAACTTACAGCACTGTATAGCTCTTGCAGCATCTCCAGTGCAATATCTCATCAAATACATTAACTTCAATTCATCATTTAATAAAAAACCACTCAACATGATCTCAAACTCCTTTACAAATTGTAAATAATCAGCCGGGTTTCCATCGAAACACCGTGGTTCAAATTTAGGGAGTTTGATGTTCCTATTATCCCTAGACGGCGAAACAGTAACATCAACCATGTCATGCTTAACATCAGACACATCGTCACAAGTAACAGACAAGTCACCATGACTTACTTTCCTGTTTGCATCCAAGACACTCTGGCCCTTCTTTGACCCAGGCATTGTTGAACTTGACGCAATTCCAAAAAGTTCCAGATATTGCTTGTTCAAAGAGGACTTGACCGGCACCAGGAGAAATGAACGGCGACTATCCAAACTTTCACCAACTGTTTGAATCCGCCAGATCTGTTTCCATCGTCAGAAACTGTCAATCACGTCTCATAAACCGTTAATGCCCAGCTCTCGCTACGCTCGGGCCCACGCTGTTCTTCGAAGATTTCAGAAACGCTTAGTTATAAAGGACGGAAAAACCAAAACACCGATCTGCCGTCTGATATTTCTTTATTGTTACACCAACATATAAAAAGAATAAGCGAACTAAGGTCTGAAAACAAATATTACAATAATAAATCATTGTATTACTTCTGACGATGTTTCACTCTTCTTTCTGAACAGCGACCAATGAGACGATGACTGTCGTGTTGATGCCTCCGCGAAAATCGGGGAAGTTGATTTTGAGCAAACAACCAAGAATTGATCGTTCAATCTTCAACTCCATTGACACCTGCTGTTGTGTACACTCAGTTGGGGTTGGAGCCAACAAAGTAATCCTTCCAAAGCATATGTATACTTCAAATGGGCACGGAGACTCTGTAGAATACGTCATAATCCAAATCAGTTCCTCTACAGCGCCAATAAACCTGGATATCTATGATATAACGAAAACATGCTGAAAGCTGCATCTCAGATCAAGTTGATTCATTCGATCGTAATGATCTGCTCCTGCATGCCTTATTCAGATTCAGATTCGGATGATAACGATAATATTGATATGATAATATGATAATATTCGACATATTGAATGGAATGGTCCGCGGTTATTCTGATACCAGATCGAAAAGAATAAAAAATTCACCGGTTGCTGAATCAAAAGTACTTCTCTGCATGTTTAACTGTATTCTAACTGCTTATCTGTTGAGGATGTACTACGAAACCTGTTACACTCACTAGGTCTATATGCATTACTATACATCATGGAGTCTTCTCGATATCCACCTCTCTGAGGCCTACTCGTCATCAATGATTGCGTTTTACCCTCAGACTGCTCTATTCTAGGGGTGAGATGTAATAGACTGGCGGACTTGCTCATAGATTGATTGACGCTATCTTTTACCAGTTTCAGGATATCATCAAACCTTGGCTCGATACCGTCATCCTCCATACGGGAGCTTATCTTCACCCACTTCCTTTGCAGTCGAGTAGGTAGACGTCTTGCTATTACTTCTAGTATAAAACTCGAGTTGAGGTCACTCATGCGATTCATCGAAATCATTCCATTCTTGTAAATTGGCAAATTATCCAAAAACTCAGTGAGTGCCTGGGAGACATCCTGTAATTGACCACCATTACCCTTAACAGCCTCGAATAATTTCCCTGCAATCATCGAAGGTCTTCCAAACCTTTGACGTAATATGCTCATAGCCTCGTAGTAGCCCTCTTTTGGCTTCCAATATCTAATATCGTTTTTACGAGCTAGTATAAACCAATTTGATTTCTTTGTGCTCGCCTCTTGATTGTGAGGTATAGGTTCTTGATCTTCGGTAAACTTCTGCGTAGCTTGTCCCGCCACTCGACTGTCGTAGCTTTGGTTGACTCCAAAGGGAGTAGTGCTGGGATTAATTATATGTGGTTTGTAGTATGAGGTATGTTAAGACTGTTACTACTGTGATTGGAGTTGATCCTTTCGCCAGTTAGTCCTTCGGTATTGTCGACAAGAGAAAAGAGATAGTAATAATAATAATAATAGTAATAATAATAATAATAATAATAGATATAATTAGTGAAGCTATTCAGACTAAGAGACAGAAACGAAAATAGGAAACGTAACAACAGTCAGCTCATGAAGTTTGAAGAATAATATATATATCGGTAATAGTAATAATAATAATAGTAATTATAATATTAATAAGTTGTCAGGAGAGTAAGACGGGAGAGAATGTAAAGAAGTAAAATGACGAGTTTAATTATCTACCCTGATTGGTAAATGCGATTTTAAGGAGATAGGCCATTTGGATGCAGTCCTTGTATCGCTGCATGGTTGTCCAGCCTTCGCTTAAAGGCGTCCAAAGACGGTGCCATAGCTACATCTGCCGGTAAGGAATTCCAGGGACGACAAACCCGCAGTGAAAAGAAGTGGGAGCGCACCCGGGTCCTTGCCCTCTGGTGAGCTATCCTTCTGGGATTTCCACGTGGAAGCCTATACCTACTCAATGGCAGAACACCTTTGTTTGGGTGATTCTGGTCATTTGTTATTTTGTAGGCAGTAATCAAATCCCCCCTAAGCCGACGGTAACTAAGTGTGAACAGGCCTAATTTCTTCAGCCTTTCATCATATGGTTTGTTTCGGAGACCAACCACTCCTTTTGTTGCCCGTCGTTGGACTCTTTCCAAGAGGTTGGCATCTCTTCTCAGCATTGGGGGTGCAATAATATTATGCACCTCAAGGTGTGGCCTGACGTATGTTTTGTACAACATTAGAAAGAGCTCAGGAGTGAGTGCACCTAACTGTCTATGCGTAAAGTGTATGACCGCATATGCCCTCGCTACATCCCCTGTGTAATTTACGCTTGTGTCCATTTTTTCCGTTAGAACTAGACCTAAGTCGCGTTCCGACGTTGTGCAGGACAAGCTTTCATTGCACAGGGTGTAACTTGCATTCTGCAGTCTACAGGTGCGCAACTTCACTACTTTGCACTTTTTCAAGTTGAAAGTCATGCCACTGGCCACCGCCCAGTCTTCCAGAAGGTTTAGGTCTTCCTGTAGCCTATCTGAGTCCTCCGGACACTTTATCGCCCTCCATATTTTTACGTCGTCAGCGTACAGGAGAGTCGGGCAGCTCAGACGGCGTGGTAGATCATTGATGAAAATCAAAAACATCAGTGGTCCTAGGATAGAACCCTGCGACACTCCTGATGACGATCTGTGCCAAGATGATCGGACTCGGTTAACCTTAGTGCAAAATTGCCTGTCGGCTAGGTAGTCCTTCAACCATGACAGAAGTGGCTCACCTATGCCTGCCTGGCTTATTTTATGTAGGAGAAGGTCATGGTGAACAGTGTCAAATGCCTTCTCAAAGTCTAGGAAGACCACATGGACTGGTACGTTCAAGTCCCAGCATGATGTCCAGTCGTCCCAAGCTGACAGTAGGTTAGTGACGCAGGATCTGCCTTTTCTGAAACCATGTTGGGCTTCATGCAGTATATTAGTCCTATCGAAATATTCCCTGATGTGGTCGTCAATAATACTTTCCAGTACTTTTGATACCACTGGGAGTAGAGCTACTGGTCTATAGCTAGCAGCGTTTTGCCTGTCCCCACCCTTGAAGATTGGAGAAAGGATGGCTCTTTTCCACTCCCTTGGCAGGGTCCCCGAATCCATTGAGTGTTGGAACAAGTCGCACAGGGGTCTACAGAGAGCCTCGGCGCACTGTTTCAGAACAGATGGCCTGATGTCATCACAACCTGGGGACTTCCCAGGTATGAGTCGCTGTAGCTTCCTTAGTACTATTGCGGGGTTTATTTGGGGAGTAGTCGCTAGGTCTTCCTCCTCTGAAATAGTGGTGCCACCATTTTGGTCCGTAACTGTAATATCCACATTGCTGTTTAGCTGTTTAGCGAAGGCTGAACTGAATGTTTCAGCCATCTCCAGACTAGTGAGATATTGACCGTTTGGGCCTACTAAGGCGCATGCCCCTTGGTTTGTCGGTTTTCTTTCCGACATGAATCGGTACAAGTTTTTAGGGTTTGATAGGAGTTTTTTAGCAAGGTTAGCCTGGAATGACCTTCTGTCCCTCCTAACTCTTGCATTACACCGGTTCCTGAGTTCGAGGTATGCATCATGGTCGGTCTGACTCTTAGATACACGCCACGTAAACCAAGCCCTCCGCTTTGCTTGCAGAATACGTTGCGTGCCTCTCTTCAACCATGACGTCTTTCTCTTAGGCTGTGTTGTGACTAAAGGGACGGTATCCGAGATTGCTGCATGGATAATCTTTTTTACCACTTCCCAGTGTTCATCCACAGATAGGTCGTCCCATGCTAAGGGCCAGTCTGCGTCGGACAAGAGCCTCCGCATTTCAGCATAGTCAGCCTTGCTGTAGCACAGACATGGTCGCGTAACATCCCATTGCAAACGCTCACGGAGGACAAGATCGAAACCTATGACTGCATGGTCACTGCTTCCCAGAGGAGTCATGATCTGGACCTTTTCGACGAGTAGCTGGTCACTAGTTAGAATATAATCTAGTTTTGATGACTTTCCACTAGGGCCCCACCTAGTGTCGTCTCCAACATTCTCAGTCAGTCCCGTGTTTCGAATAGTTTGCAGTAGGTTTCGGCCAAATTTTCCCTTAGCACACCCGGAGCCAAGGTTCAGTGATGGAGCATTGAAATCTCCAGCTATGGTGATTTGGTCGTAGCCCAAATCTCGTATTCCTGTGATAGTGCTGAGCAGTAGCTGATTGTGCTCTGCCCCACAGGTGGGAGATCGGTAGATGCCACCCAGTAAGTGCTTGGTGTGGCCTACGGTGAAATGACACCATATGGAGTCTGGGAGTTCGATAAGTGGTGGGTCCGTTGCGCGCACACATTTAAGTTGCCTATCAAAGTATATAGCAACTCCCCCTCCTTCCTTATTATCCCTGTCTCTCCTGACCAGTACCATATCACCTATACTGATTTCATTGTCGGCGATAGTGGGGTTTAGCCACGTTTCAGTAAGAATGATTATTTTCAGTTGAAGGTGTGCTTGGAGATTTCGAAGTTCACCTACTTTCCCTCTCAGCCCCCTCACATTGCTATATAGGCAACTGACAGTGAGTCTAACAACCTCAGAGTGTTGTGGGGTAGTTGACGTGAAACCGTCTGCTGGTGGGGGACTTGATGTTGGAACTAGTTGGCCGATTCCGATAGAACCGGCCCGTTGTAGTTTTTTTCAATGGATTTAGGCAGGACACTTGGGAGACACAGACTATTATTCTCAGAGCTGCATCGCTCTAGTGTCACCGAAGCTTGGGGTCGTATTAAAGCCTCAGTTTGCTGCCTCCTTATATTTCTGGGTCTGCTTTCACAGCATCGGATGTGTCCTCCAATTTTTCCCTTGGTCTCATACCACCGTTGAAGTGATATGGACAACTGCTCCGGGGAGTTGAATGTGACACACAGCAGCTTTGGAGAGTTAATCAATGTTAGATGAGCGGGACGAGGTAGTCGGAAAATGGAGATGGCTCCAGAAGCGCCAGGGGCCATCTGAGATGACAGCCATCTCCATTGTTGTACGTCGTGCATGTGTTTTTCACAAGCAGTGCCGGTTTCCAGCTCCGGAACACCGTGTACCACCATAGAGGTGGAAGGCATCAGTTCCGGTGACTCCCTCGCCATATTTCTGACGGCCCATGGTCTATCTTGCCGCGCTCTTATGTTAGAACTTCTGTCCAGGGCTAGTACCTGAGCCATTAACAGTACTTTTTCGGCCTCTTCGGCAGAGTCCAGTGTAACCCGTAATGGGGGTGGCTTACCCTGAGGCGTGTGGACACCCCTGTACAGTCTGCACAGTTTTGCTGAACTAATGTTCAGACCTAGTTTGCCACACAGGTTGGACCACTGTTCCTGATCAAACAGGGCCCGTTGTTCGAGCAAGCTATCCGTGCTCACAGGTACGTTAAAGAGGATGAGAGAGTTAGACCGACTACCCTCAGACTTAGGTTTTGCCTTCGGCTTCTTGCAGTCCTTTGCATCATTAGCAACATTAGGCTTCGTCGGTACCTGGACAGCCTTTTTTGTGTTGCCAGGCTTGCTAGTGGATGCAAGTGGTGCCTTTGTAATTTTGCCCTCCCCTGTTGTGGATGGAACCTTGCTAATCTTCACCTTGTGAGAATTGGCATTTCCAGTCAGTAGGGCTGGTGTGTCCTTCTTTAAGTCTTTGACCAGTTTCGGCAGTGCGAGTTTAGCAGGGGGGAGCTGCATGATACTGTGTTGGGGCACAAGAGCATGTTATTTCTGCTATCCGCAGACACGCTTTGTGGGACTATGCCAGGGCGACAAAGTGGACACACGTACCAAAACCATGGGCATGGGTTATTTCTCATAAACTCATAGTATGCTTTCGGTACTTCTTTGTCACAACGGCAGTGCACCCATCGTTTGCAAAAATTACATTCAAACGCTGAATCAGTTTTAGAAACTGTGATGCTGCACGCCTGGCATTCATCCCCTTTCCTTGATGACGCCTTCGAGGTCTTATGACGTCTTGAACGTTTCCTTTTAGGCTTGATGTGTTTCACACACTGGCCTACAGTTGATGCAGGTGTAGAATTCTGTCCTTCTGGTATTGCCTGTGCCGTTTCAGTACTAGACTGTGGCAATGCAGGCGTTGTATCAGGGCAGACTAAAGCTACACGAGTCTTTAGGATCGGTATGCGGGAAGGGGTTGAAATCCCTGGATTTTTTCCTTCCCTGGCTGAAGCCCTTGTGACTACAGAGTACGGTATTCTAGTGGCTTTTTTAAGGCTGCTTTCAACAACCATATTAACAATCACTATAAATTATGCTATGTACGTCTAAGAGAGCAACAGTTTCTAACCAAAAGAGCAAGAATAAGACTGAAAAAGTGTAAGGCAAGGAAAAGAAAAGGTTTTCGACTTTACCTAGTACTTTCTGAATGATCGGCTTCACGGCAATCACGTGGTAGACCAACAAGTCTTGTTTCTCTGAACGAGTGAGGAAGATGCTGCTACAAAAGTAGCACCTGAAGCTTTGGCAGTAGTTCGAGACAGCTGGACTTACCACACAGAGATTTACTATGTAAGTAATGGTTGAATTAAATTCACCGGCTAGGAAGATCAGGTTTCCCAAACGGATAATTCACAGAATTGGTATTTTCCGGTTGGAGAGGAAAAAGCACGTCGTATTCAAGGAGCGCGCCAGGTATACATAAACTTCATAAACTTACAGCACTGTATAGCTCTTGCAGCATCTCCAGTGCAATATCTCATCAAATACATTAACTTCAATTCATCATTTAATAAAAAACCACTCAACATGATCTCAAACTCCTTTACAAATTGTAAATAATCAGCCGGGTTTCCATCGAAACACCGTGGTTCAAATTTAGGGAGTTTGATGTTCCTATTATCCCTAGACGGCGAAACAGTAACATCAACCATGTCATGCTTAACATCAGACACATCGTCACAAGTAACAGACAAGTCACCATGACTTACTTTCCTGTTTGCATCCAAGACACTCTGGCCCTTCTTTGACCCAGGCATTGTTGAACTTGACGCAATTCCAAAAAGGTTCCAGATATTGCTTGTTCAAAGAGGACTTGACCGGCACCAGGAGAAATGAACGGCGACTATCCAAACTTTCACCAACTGTTTGAATCCGCCAGATCTGTTTCCATCGTCAGAAACTGTCAATCACGTCTCATAAACCGTTAATGCCCAGCTCTCGCTACGCTCGGGCCCACGCTGTTCTTCGAAGATTTCAGAAACAGCTTAGTTATAAAGGACGGAAAAACCAAAACACCGATCTGCCGTCTGATATTTCTTTATTGTTACACCAACATATAAAAAGAATAAGCGAACTAAGTAAACTAAGGTCTGAAAACAAATATTACAATAATAAATCATTGTATTACTTCTGACGATGTTTCACTCTTCTTTCTGAACAGCGACCAATGAGACGATGACTGTCGTGTTGATGCCTCCGCGAAAATCGGGGAAGTTGATTTTGAGCAAACAACCAAGAATTGATCGTTCAATCTTCAACTCCATTGACACCTGCTGTTGTGTACACTCAGTGGGGGTTGGAGCCAACAAAGTAATCCTTCCAAAGCATATGTATACTTCAAATGGGCACGGAGACTCTGTAGAATACGTCATAATCCAAATCAGTTCCTCTACAGCGCCAATAAACCTGGATATCTATGATATAACGAAAACATGCTGAAAGCTGCATCTCAGATCAAGTTGATTCATTCGATCGTAATGATCTGCTCCTGCATGCCTTATTCAGATTCAGATTCGGATGATAACGATAATATTGATATGATAATATGATAATATTCGACATATTGAATGGAATGGTCCGCGGTTATTCTGATACCAGATCGAAAAGAATAAAAAATTCACCGGTTGCTGAATCAAAAGTACTTCTCTGCATGTTTAACTGTATTCTAACTGCTATGATTAATTCCAAACCTTTTATCCCATAATCACTCAAATTCCAGGAACGATCCAATTCTACCATTTAAAGAAGCTGGCGGACACGATGTAAATGAGTATTCATGATCTGAAATAAAGAAGCAACTGGTTTTCAACATTTTACTCAACTTACGAGTACAGTCCGCCATGCAGACACAAATGGCGCAAATGGAGAATTCTGGAATCGACTTCGGGACCATTTGACGCAGTAAAACAACCCGACATGACCTTATCTAATTTTCGCCTCCACGATCAAATTTCTTTCCTGTTATGAAACTACGATAAGACTGTTGAAAAATGGAATAAATATATCACTGATCTCAACATAATACATCAATAATCTTTAAGCCAACGGTGTTGTTCAAAACAAAGTTATATAGGAGAATTGACTTCAAGCTTTATTTTTCCCGGATATCTGTATTACATTCATGTGATGTCTGGGTTTTTTGTTAATGCGAAGACAATATCTCTATATCTCTTTATGTGCTACACAAACAGACTTTATAGCAGACTGTTCCGACTGACTCTAATGTCAGAAAGAACAACCAAACTGTATTTCACATAAATTAAGCATTTACATGATTCACATACCGTTTGTACAGGCATGATCATATTAGACAAGTGCAGTCTGAAATTGAACACTTTTATGAAATTAAAATTTGGAAAATGAATAGAAAACTTTACAAGAATAGAATATAAGGTTTTGGTTTAAGTCTAAATTATAATATTTAATACACTCATAGTGAGTCAGATTCATGCGGGAATTATGAAATTTTGCGTTAATGGAATGTAAGAAGAGAGGCGATATACATGTGCTGGAGTAAGCCACACTGGATCCAGACCGTTATTTTTATCATTTTATCAATCAATAAGAGTTCTAAAGTTTATAAAAATCCACATTAGATGGTAAGTACAGCATTATATTGGTATTAGCAGATAGAAGGGACAAATTGGTCGCAAAGTTAACTTTGCGATGTTGAACAGAATTCAGAATGGAATTTGTTCCGTTGTTCATCTTAAGTGCTAACAATATTCTGGATACCGCTCAAGTAATACAAATGTAGAAAGCAGGATTACTGTTCATTAGCAGCGCTTCAGTGCAATACCTTCGAGAAGTGAAGAAAACAGAAGCAGCCAGCAGACAATGATAATTTAAGTAAACAATATGTGATAACCGCAGTGTTTATTCTCCTTTTTTATTACTAGGAAATTCTAGTCATTGAGTTTTATAGTGTCACATACCAACGGTTAGTTTAAGTTAATAGTAGTAAACAACAACTGAAGTAAAGAATAACAATAAAATATAAAGTAAAAATTAGGGCGAAACGAATTATGGTTTTCACTCTTATATAGGGTTGATGCAGTAAAACAACCCAACATGACTGTCAATGGAGTTGAAGATTGAACGATCAATTCTTGGTTGTTTGCTCAAAATCAACTTCCCCGATTTTCGCGGAGGCATCAACACGACAGTCATCGTCTCATTGGTCGCTGTTCAGAAAGAAGAGTGAAACATCGTCAGAAGTAATACAATGATTTATTATTGTAATATTTGTTTTCAGACCTTAGTTTACTTAGTTCGCTTATTCTTTTTATATGTTGGTGTAACAATAAAGAAATATCAGACGGCAGATCGGTGTTTTGGTTTTTTCGTCCGTTATAACTAAGCTGTTTCTGAAATCTTCGAAGAACAGCGTGGGCCCGAGCGTAGCGAGAGCTGGGCATTAACGGTTTATGAGACGTGATTGACAGTTTCTGACGATGGAAACAGATCTGGCGGATTCAAACAGTTGGTGAAAGTTTGGATAGTCGCCGTTCATTTCTCCTGGTGCCGGTCAAGTCCTCTTTGAACAAGCAATATCTGGAACCTTTTTGGAATTGCGTCAAGTTCAACAATGCCTGGGTCAAAGAAGGGCCAGAGTGTCTTGGATGCAAACAGGAAAGTAAGTCATGGTGACTTGTCTGTTACTTGTGACGATGTGTCTGATGTTAAGCATGACATGGTTGATGTTACTGTTTCGCCGTCTAGGGATAATAGGAACATCAAACTCCCTAAATTTGAACCACGGTGTTTCGATGGAAACCCGGCTGATTATTTACAATTTGTAAAGGAGTTTGAGATCATGTTGAGTGGTTTTTTATTAAATGATGAATTGAAGTTAATGTATTTGATGAGATATTGCACTGGAGATGCTGCAAGAGCTATACAGTGCTGTAAGTTTATGAAGCCAAAAGAGGGCTACTACGAGGCTATGAGCATATTACGTCAAAGGTTTGGAAGACCTTCGATGATTGCAGGGAAATTATTCGAGGCTGTTAAGGGTAATGGTGGTCAATTACAGGATGTCTCCCAGGCACTCACTGAGTTTTTGGATAATTTGCTAATTTACAAGAATGGAATGATTTCGATGAATCGCATGAGTGAACTCAACTCGAGTTTTATACTAGAAGTAATAGCAAGACGTCTACCTACCCGACTGCAAAGGAAGTGGGTGAAGATAAGCTCCCGTATGGAGGATGACGGTATCGAGCCAAGTTTTGATGATAACAGAATTACCAACAGATAGATGAAAGGTGATATCAATTCAGTATATGCAATATAAACATATGTACAAAATCACACACCGAGCACATTGGACCGTTCATTGATGCGCTACCCTTTGAAGAACTGTAGGACTTACAGCAGTACGCCTACAACCCTCCTCAGGTTGACGCCCCAGGCTGGAAAATCGTCGCAGAGTTCATTTGCTGACTTCCTTATTTCATCTATATCCTAAAATCTGAACGGCAACTCGCCCATGTCATTGTATCGTAGAATATAGACGACTAATAGACACACAACATATCTGATCAACCAAGCGCAGAAACAGAGTAATTTACACCAAAGATAATAACATTCAAATAGTAACTTGAAACTAGAAATGCCTTTATTCGTGCAAGTCAATTTAACAATTACTCTATCGTTTACACTTGGCTTATCCTCACTAAACTGACCATTGATATTCGTCCTTTCAAACGAACTGATACTAGCATAGTCATTGCACAAGATACTTGAGTTGATGGGTGTCTGTTTCATTGTGGATGACAGCACCAACGACGACTAATTGATATCAGTTGATGAAGTTAGCGGTGGATCAAAAGCTGTTGTTGCTCGACTTTCAGAAATTTGTCTAACTGCAAGACCACCACCACTGCTGTCTTTTACTATTAGCTCTAGTTTAGCACTATCATGTGATGATAGGTGGGCTTCACTCTGATCAATTACACTGACGGTTTGACAAGTATGCATGCCTTCTGCAACTGCATTTAATTCTACTTCACGTTCAAGTTGTACAGAACCTTTATTTAACTTAGCGGTAGTAGGCATTCCCCCCATTTCATCATGATCAACCAAAGACAAATCTGCACTATCATGATCATTACCACAAATATTCAATTTACCGTCAACTTCATCATTTTCAAACTCTTTAATAACAGAAGTAGACAATTTTGGTTCCTCCTCACAAATCATTAAAGGTTTTATATCTTCACTCTGACTAGTTATACTTTGTAAACTTGTGGAGTCAGAACTCCACTCTGAAGCAGTAACTCTACTCTGTGACACTCTGTTCAACAACGGCTTACCAGTTGCAACTACAGACTTCTTCACAACACCGTTATCGTCACACAATTCGGAGTCGGACCTGGAGTTTACATTTAGCTTATCACTGAACTTGCTCACCGGTTCACAGTTCACTTCTGCATGCACCTCTTGCACACGTGTAAAACAAAACCGTGTTTGTCTTGCATCTTGTAACTTATCTGTTGAGGATGTACTACGAAACCTGTTACACTCACTAGGTCTATATGCATTACTATACATCATGGAGTCTTCTCGATATCCACCTCTCTGAGGCCTACTCGTCATCAATGATTGCGTTTTACCCTCAGACTGCTCTATTCTAGGGGTGAGATGTAATAGACTGGCGGACTTGCTCATAGATTGATTGACGCTATCTTTTACCAGTTTCAGGATATCATCAAACCTTGGCTCGATACCGTCATCCTCCATACGGGAGCTTATCTTCACCCACTTCCTTTGCAGTCGAGTAGGTAGACGTCTTGCTATTACTTCTAGTATAAAACTCGAGTTGAGGTCACTCATGCGATTCATCGAAATCATTCCATTCTTGTAAATTAGCAAATTATCCAAAAACTCAGTGAGTGCCTGGGAGACATCCTGTAATTGACCACCATTACCCTTAACAGCCTCGAATAATTTCCCTGCAATCATCGAAGGTCTTCCAAACCTTTGACGTAATATGCTCATAGCCTCGTAGTAGCCCTCTTTTGGCTTCATAAACTTACAGCACTGTATAGCTCTTGCAGCATCTCCAGTGCAATATCTCATCAAATACATTAACTTCAATTCATCATTTAATAAAAAACCACTCAACATGATCTCAAACTCCTTTACAAATTGTAAATAATCAGCCGGGTTTCCATCGAAACACCGTGGTTCAAATTTAGGGAGTTTGATGTTCCTATTATCCCTAGACGGCGAAACAGTAACATCAACCATGTCATGCTTAACATCAGACACATCGTCACAAGTAACAGACAAGTCACCATGACTTACTTTCCTGTTTGCATCCAAGACACTCTGGCCCTTCTTTGACCCAGGCATTGTTGAACTTGACGCAATTCCAAAAAGGTTCCAGATATTGCTTGTTCAAAGAGGACTTGACCGGCACCAGGAGAAATGAACGGCGACTATCCAAACTTTCACCAACTGTTTGAATCCGCCAGATCTGTTTCCATCGTCAGAAACTGTCAATCACGTCTCATAAACCGTTAATGCCCAGCTCTCGCTACGCTCGGGCCCACGCTGTTCTTCGAAGATTTCAGAAACGCTTAGTTATAACGGACGAAAAAACCAAAACACCGATCTGCCGTCTGATATTTCTTTATTGTTACACCAACATATAAAAAGAATAAGCGAACTAAGTCTAAGGTCTGAAAACAAATATTACAATAATAAATCATTGTATTACTTCTGACGATGTTTCACTCTTCTTTCTGAACAGCGACCAATGAGACGATGACTGTCGTGTTGATGCCTCCGCGAAAATCGGGGAAGTTGATTTTGAGCAAACAACCAAGAATTGATCGTTCAATCTTCAACTCCATTGACAGTCATGTTGGGTTGTTTTACTGCATCAACCCTATATAAGAGTGAAAACCATAATTTGTTTCGCCCTAATTTTTACTTTATATTTTATTGTTATTCTTTACTTCAGTTGTTGTTTACTACTATTAACTTAAACTAACCGTTGGTATGTGACACTATAAAACTCAATGACTAGAATTTCCTAGTAATAAAAAAGGAGAATAAACACTGCGGTTATCACATATTGTTTACTTAAATTATCATTGTCTGCTGGCTGCTTCTGTTTTCTTCACTTCTCGAAGGTATTGCACTGAAGCGCTGCTAATGAACAGTAATCCTGCTTTCTACATTTGTATTACTTGAGCGGTATCCAGAATATTGTTAGCACTTAAGATGAACAACGGAACAAATTCCATTCTGAATTCTGTTCAACATCGCAAAGTTAACTTTGCGACCAATTTGTCCCTTCTATCTGCTAATACCAATATAATGCTGTACTTACCATCTAATGTGGATTTTTATAAACTTTAGAACTCTTATTGATTGATAAAATGATAAAAATAACGGTCTGGATCCAGTGTGGCTTACTCCAGCACATGTATATCGCCTCTCTTCTTACATTCCATTAACGCAAAATTTCATAATTCCCGCATGAATCTGACTCACTATGAGTGTATTAAATATTATAATTTAGACTTAAACCAAAACCTTATATTCTATTCTTGTAAAGTTTTCTATTCATTTTCCAAATTTTAATTTCATAAAAGTGTTCAATTTCAGACTGCACTTGTCTAATATGATCATGCCTGTACAAACGGTATGTGAATCATGTAAATGCTTAATTTATGTGAAATACAGTTTGGTTGTTCTTTCTGACATTAGAGTCAGTCGGAACAGTCTGCTATAAAGTCTGTTTGTGTAGCACATAAAGAGATATAGAGATATTGTCTTCGCATTAACAAAAAACCCAGACATCACATGAATGTAATACAGATATCCGGGAAAAATAAAGCTTGAAGTCAATTCTCCTATATAACTTTGTTTTGAACAACACCGTTGGCTTAAAGATTATTGATGTATTATGTTGAGATCAGTGATATATTTGTTCCATTTTACAACAGTCTTATCGCAGTTTCATAACAGGAAAGAAATTTGATCGTGGAGGCGAAAATTAGGTAAGGTCATGTCGGGTTGTTTTACTGCATCAAATGGTCCCGAAGTCGATTCCAGAATTCTCCATTTGCGCCATTTGTGTCTGCATGGCGGACTGTACTCGTAAGTTGAGTAAAATGTTGAAAACCAGTTGCTTCTTTATTTCAGATCATGAATACTCATTTACATCGTGTCCGCCAGCTTCTTTAAATGGTAGAATTGGATCGTTCCTGGAATTTGAGTGATTATGGGATAAAAGGTTTGGAATTAATCATAGCAATTAGAATACAGTTAAACATGCAGAGAAGTACTTTTGATTCAGCAC
This sequence comes from Trichobilharzia regenti, assembly GCA_944472135.2. Classification (NCBI taxonomy): domain Eukaryota; kingdom Metazoa; phylum Platyhelminthes; class Trematoda; order Strigeidida; family Schistosomatidae; genus Trichobilharzia; species Trichobilharzia regenti. The sequence continues at coordinate 11,527,508 of OX235267.1, forward strand.
CCGGTGAATTTTTTATTCTTTTCGATCTGGTATCAGAATAACCGCGGACCATTCCATTCAATATGTCGAATATTATCATATTATCATATCAATATTATCGTTATCATCCGAATCTGAATCTGAATAAGGCATGCAGGAGCAGATCATTGCGATCGAATGAATCAACTTGATCTGAGATGCAGCTTTCAGCATGTTTTCGTTATATCATAGATATCCAGGTTTATTGGCGCTGTAGAGGAACTGATTTGGATTATGACGTATTCTACAGAGTCTCCGTGCCCATTTGAAGTATACATATGCTTTGGAAGGATTACTTTGTTGGCTCCAACCCCCACTGAGTGTACACAACAGCAGGTGTCAATGGAGTTGAAGATTGAACGATCAATTCTTGGTTGTTTGCTCAAAATCAACTTCCCCGATTTTCGCGGAGGCATCAACACGACAGTCATCGTCTCATTGGTCGCTGTTCAGAAAGAAGAGTGAAACATCGTCAGAAGTAATACAATGATTTATTATTGTAATATTTGTTTTCAGACCTTAGTTTCTTAGTTCGCTTATTCTTTTTATATGTTGGTGTAACAATAAAGAAATATCAGACGGCAGATCGGTGTTTTGGTTTTTTCGTCCGTTATAACTAAGCGTTTCTGAAATCTTCGAAGAACAGCGTGGGCCCGAGCGTAGCGAGAGCTGGGCATTAACGGTTTATGAGACGTGATTGACAGTTTCTGACGATGGAAACAGATCTGGCGGATTCAAACAGTTGGTGAAAGTTTGGATAGTCGCCGTTCATTTCTCCTGGTGCCGGTCAAGTCCTCTTTGAACAAGCAATATCTGGAACTTTTTGGAATTGCGTCAAGTTCAACAATGCCTGGGTCAAAGAAGGGCCAGAGTGTCTTGGATGCAAACAGGAAAGTAAGTCATGGTGACTTGTCTGTTACTTGTGACGATGTGTCTGATGTTAAGCATGACATGGTTGATGTTACTGTTTCGCCGTCTAGGGATAATAGGAACATCAAACTCCCTAAATTTGAACCACGGTGTTTCGATGGAAACCCGGCTGATTATTTACAATTTGTAAAGGAGTTTGAGATCATGTTGAGTGGTTTTTTATTAAATGATGAATTGAAGTTAATGTATTTGATGAGATATTGCACTGGAGATGCTGCAAGAGCTATACAGTGCTGTAAGTTTATGAAGCCAAAAGAGGGCTACTACGAGGCTATGAGCATATTACGTCAAAGGTTTGGAAGACCTTCGATGATTGCAGGGAAATTATTCGAGGCTGTTAAGGGTAATGGTGGTCAATTACAGGATGTCTCCCAGGCACTCACTGAGTTTTTGGATAATTTGCTAATTTACAAGAATGGAATGATTTCGATGAATCGCATGAGTGACCTCAACTCGAGTTTTATACTAGAAGTAATAGCAAGACGTCTACCTACTCGACTGCAAAGGAAGTGGGTGAAGATAAGCTCCCGTATGGAGGATGACGGTATCGAGCCAAGGTTTGATGATATCCTGAAACTGGTAAAAGATAGCGTCAATCAATCTATGAGCAAGTCCGCCAGTCTATTACATCTCACCCCTAGAATAGAGCAGTCTGAGGGTAAAACGCAATCATTGATGACGAGTAGGCCTCAGAGAGGTGGATATCGAGAAGACTCCATGATGTATAGTAATGCATATAGACCTAGTGAGTGTAACAGGTTTCGTAGTACATCCTCAACAGATAAGTTACAAGATGCAAGACAAACACGGTTTTGTTTTACACGTGTGCAAGAGGTGCATGCAGAAGTGAACTGTGAACCGGTGAGCAAGTTCAGTGATAAGCTAAATGTAAACTCCAGGTCCGACTCCGAATTGTGTGACGATAACGGTGTTGTGAAGAAGTCTGTAGTTGCAACTGGTAAGCCGTTGTTGAACAGAGTGTCACAGAGTAGAGTTACTGCTTCAGAGTGGAGTTCTGACTCCACAAGTTTACAAAGTATAACTAGTCAGAGTGAAGATATAAAACCTTTAATGATTTGTGAGGAGGAACCAAAATTGTCTACTTCTGTTATTAAAGAGTTTGAAAATGATGAAGTTGACGGTAAATTGAATATTTGTGGTAATGATCATGATAGTGCAGATTTGTCTTTGGTTGATCATGATGAAATGGGGGGAATGCCTACTACCGCTAAGTTAAATAAAGGTTCTGTACAACTTGAACGTGAAGTAGAATTAAATGCAGTTGCAGAAGGCATGCATACTTGTCAAACCGTCAGTGTAATTGATCAGAGTGAAGCCCACCTATCATCACATGATAGTGCTAAACTAGAGCTAATAGTAAAAGACAGCAGTGGTGGTGGTCTTGCAGTTAGACAAATTTCTGAAAGTCGAGCAACAACAGCTTTTGATCCACCGCTAACTTCATCAACTGATATCAATTAGTCGTCGTTGGTGCTGTCATCCACAATGAAACAGACACCCATCAACTCAAGTATCTTGTGCAATGACTATGCTAGTATCAGTTCGTTTGAAAGGACGAATATCAATGGTCAGTTTAGTGAGGATAAGCCAAGTGTAAACGATAGAGTAATTGTTAAATTGACTTGCACGAATAAAGGCATTTCTAGTTTCAAGTTACTATTTGAATGTTATTATCTTTGGTGTAAATTACTCTGTTTCTGCGCTTGGTTGATCAGATATGTTGTGTGTCTATTAGTCGTCTATATTCTACGATACAATGACATGGGCGAGTTGCCGTTCAGATTTTAGGATATAGATGAAATAAGGAAGTCAGCAAATGAACTCTGCGACGATTTTCCAGCCTGGGGCGTCAACCTGAGGAGGGTTGTAGGCGTACTGCTGTAAGTCCTACAGTTCTTCAAAGGGTAGCGCATCAATGAACGGTCCAATGTGCTCGGTGTGTGATTTTGTACATATGTTTATATTGCATATACTGAATTGATATCATCTTTCATCTATCTGTTGGTAATTCTGTTTGTGTCCGGACGACTTCCACTTGGATCATCAACCTGAGAAGGAATGTAGGCGTACTGCTGTAAGTCCTACAGTTCTTCAAGGGTAGTTTGCCGTGCCAGAATCCACAACATTTGATGTGTTGATTGTACATATGTTTGTGTTAAATAATTGTGTGAGTTCCAATTATTGTAATTGTTGGTTAATCTTGTTTGTGTCCGTACATTCCACAAATTACAATCGTCAACCTGAGAAGGGTTGTAGGCGTACTGGTGTAAGTCCTGCAATTCTTCAAAGGAATTCCACCAAGACATGATCGGCGAGGTTGTTTGTACTATTTGTATACACGTGTGGTGTGTCATAGCAATTGGTGTATTTCGGATTCATTGTGTTTACTCGTTGTTTTCGTGCCTTGTTGTTATTGCGTAATTTTGTTAAAATTTTCGTCGTGATTATTTCTGAAGTAGTTTCCAGTCTTCTACATCCGTGAATAAATTGATTGATGTTAAGGACAGCAGATGGGGCGTATACGCTGGGGAGGCTAGGCTATTCCTGAGAATGAAATGCATACGGAGATAATTGTTAGCTGCGGTCCCACACTCCGGAGAGAAAGAGTGTAAACGACTGAGGCTAGCATACGTCACCGTAACTAGAACTGAGGCAGAATGAGTGACAAGCGATTTCAGTGGTAATTGATAGTGAGTAGATAAGAGGATGTGCGTAGAGTATCATGAGGTGGTGCTATGGTCACGTTGCATTCTGCAATAGTCATTCTAGCAAGTGGCGATTGTGTTGCAAGATGTCAAGAGGAGGTCTCTGTCTGGAGGCGCAGGTCGTCAGCGATGTGTGAGATTGTGCTGTGGGTATGCTTGTGGTGTGTTGGCTTTTCTGTTTGTTTTCCATTTCAGCTCTGTCCGTGTGACCCAGGTTCTAGCAATGGCATCCAAGTCAACGTGTAATGGTCGTGAAGGATAAGAGGGTGGGATCCATTTTTTGCCAGGGAGTGTCAATGGAGTTGAAGATTGAACGATCAATTCTTGGTTGTTTGCTCAAAATCAACTTCCCCGATTTTCGCGGAGGCATCAACACGACAGTCATCGTCTCATTGGTCGCTGTTCAGAAAGAAGAGTGAAACATCGTCAGAGGTAATACAATGATTTATTATTGTAATATTTGTTTTCAGACCTTAGTTTACTTACGCTTATTCTTTTTATATGTTGGTGTAACAATAAAGAAATGTCAGACGGCAGATCAGTGTTTTGGTTTTTTCGTCCGTTATAACTAAGCGTTTCTGAAATCTTCGAAGAACAGCGTGGGCCCGAGCATAGTGGCCTGCCTAAATCTTGGGCTACCAGTTACCTTAAATATTACAAATCATATTGCATCTAATTTCTCATTTCTGATTGATATTTTAATCAATAAATCTTATTCAAATATGACCTCAAATCGGATTATTTATTCTCGTGAATATCTAATATCTCTAAAACCTACTGATCTGCAACTCCATAAAAAAGACAAGAAAAAGCATCATTCCGGCTGGCAGAGAGCATTAAAAAATACCCCTATTCAATTCATGACTGTTCCCGCAATTATGAGTACCAATTGTCGCTCCCTGCCGGCTAAAATTAACTGTCTTCAATCGCTGGTGTCTTCCATTATATATCATAATACTGGGATCATATCACTTCAAGAAACATGGCTTCATGATCTATATGATGACAATCTAGTGTATCTAAATAATTTCAAACTATTCAGACAAGATCGGTGTAGTTCCAGGAAGAAACGCGGTGGCGGTGTTGCCATCTTCATCAATTCACAATGGTGTACGTCTAATAATGTATGTTTCAAATTCTCTAGTGATAATATTGACTGTCTCACCGTTAAGTGTCGACCTAGACATTTGTCTAAATACAACTACATTTACATCTCGAACATGTATATTGCTCCTGGATGCAACTCCACAGAATTATCTTTATTTGCGGATGAATTTACTTCCCTTGCTGCCACCTCCTTCGGAAATTCCTTGTCTATAGTTACTGGTGATTTTAATTCTAGTGACCACAGCTTCCTAATTTCACTGGGACACGATAATATTGTCAACTTCCCGACCAGAATGGACAACACTCTTGACCTTGTTTTTACAAACGATGCAGGAATATTTGAAGCTCGAAAAAGAGCCCCACTACTAAATTCAGATCACTGTATCATAAGAATATTGCCCAAAGTATATGGAAAGCAGCACAAAAGGGTCTTCTCATACCTTGGAAAGAAAACACAACACAGATGTTATTCCCATGACAACATACTGAACCTAAGGTCCATGTTAAAAGACACAAACTGGGATCTATTTACTGAACAAGCTCTTGATAACACAATTGCCAACATAACACATTATCTTAATTTCTGTCTTGATGTTTGTTGTCCAAAAGAGACAATCTTCTTAAAACTCGATCGCTTCTCCTCTTCTCAACTCAAAAAGCTCCGCCGTGAAAAAGAAAGGTTGTTCAAAATGAAAAACAAATCTGGTGTTAAGAGAATGAACACTTTGATTAAGCTTGAATTACAAAGATTGAATGCTCTCTATAACCAGAAGTTTCTTTCATGTAAATCCCCATCAAATATGTGGAAGTTATTAAAGGAAATCACAGGTGGTAAGCAAATGTTGAATGATATTTCTGTAGATGTTAACATGCTAAATGAATCCTTCATATGTATCCCAGCAAATGTTATGATTCCTAACTCAAATAGTGTAAACAATGACTGCTTCTCATGCTTAAACACATACGATGTCCTCAAGTGTCTTCAATCTCTCAAGCCTACTCAGTCCCTCGGTCCTGATGGTGTTCCTGCTGTTATCCTTAAGAGTGTGCCGACATCTTGTGTTCCCCGCTAACTGACATTTTCAACGAATCTTTTTCCAAAAGTATTATACCTGAATCATGGAAAAACATCAAGATCGTTCCAGTGCCTAAATCTACAAGTGGACCTAATGTTAAGTTTAGACCCATTTCAATTACCTCACCCTTTTTGAAAGTTATGGAAAGACTTATTTTACTTAATCTTGATCCCTCTTTAAAACCTTTCAACGACCCCAACCAGTTTGCTTATAAACATAGTAGGAGTACGTTAGATGCCGCTGTCGTCCTCCACCATAGCATAGTCTCTAGTTTAGATAAAGGAGCTAAATATGTTCGCTGTGCCTTCCTTGATTACACATCTGCATTTGACTCTGTTCCCAGGTCTCTCTTGCTAAGTAAGCTTGCTGCAACACAGGCTGAAAGCTGGACAAATAAGTGGTTGCATTCCTATTTTTCTGAAAGGAAGCAGTACACCGTCTACAATGGAAAATCCTCCACTACCTCACTTACTTTAGCTGGTGTTCCTCAAGGTGCTGTTCTTTCTCCCTTTCTGTTCTCGTTTTTCTTACATGACTTGCCTCATTCTGATGTAGCCACTTTTGTTAAATATGCCGATGACCTCTCGGTTTCTATGCCTGTCAACTCTCAGTCAGATTGTTCCAAATTAAATAGCTTTCTGTCGGAAATTAGTCAGTGGTCCTCTTCAAACGGACTTAAGCTTAATCCGTCTAAATGTCAGGTAGTCAATTTCACTTTCAGACGTAAATGTGACCTACAGCAACTAGTTAGCTCACATGGCCCCACTCTCATTGACGACACAGAGGTTGAAAATACATCTTATGTTAAGTACCTTGGGCTGAGTTTTTCCACCGATCTTTCCTGGTCTTCCCACATCTTGCTAGTTACTAGAAAGATGTTTCGCTTAACGTTCTACATTAGGAAATTTAGGCAGTCTGGCATAAACCAGTCTTTACTTTCTCAGTTTGTAAATTCTTGTATTCTACCCATCCTCCTTTACTGCTCCCCATTAGTCTTTCCTGGACTACTTAAGAAAGACTTTGCTTCGCTGAGAAGGGCACTAAAAGCTGTTAGTAGGGCAAGTGGGTTATCGTTAAACCAACTGGTGAACACTATTGTAGATAGACATATTATGTCATGTAAGAAACTAGCGAATACAATATTGTCGGACCCCAAGCATCCTCTCTATACGCATCTATCTCCTTGCATTTCATCTGGAAGAACTAGAAGCAGCTACAGGAGGCTATATGCTAGGACTACCAAATACAAAAACTCCACAATACCATATCTGGCACAGCTGTTATGTGATGAGAAATCCGTTAGGTATGACACGATAAACTTACTGCGGCACTCTAACAAATAGTCCCATTAGTTTTTGTTTTCCTTTCCTCGTTACTATCACACTGTTGTTCTCATCTAGTACCACACATCAACTTTATATTTCAAATCCTGTGTTGCATTGTTTGAAATGAAATACTCTACGTTGTTTTTTTTCTTAATTTTTAATATTTATTTATTTTATTTATTTATAACTAATTTATTTTATTTTTATTTATTTATCTTTGATTTTTAAAAATCTTATATAATTTATGAGGTAATTAGATGCAATATACTGTAATGCACGCTGAAAATTCCATACCTGTACCACAAATACTGTTTGGAATAAAGCTGTTATTATTATTATTATTATTAGCGAGAGCTGGGCATTAACGGTTTATGAGACGTGATTGACAGCAGCTGTGGTTTTATGTGATTCCTCGCCGTTTCGGATAAAACATAGCCGCATTCTTTTTGGGTAGGAGACCAGTTGGTGGATTATAAATGATATCCAAATAACTTTTATCTTTTCATGTGGTGTTGCGGTAAGTTTCTACCTTGTTTTCTCATATCTCATTCGTATGTTGATTATGGTTCGCCCTTTGTATCAGGTAGACATAGTTTGATCGACTCTTGATTGAATGGGTGTTATTGTCATGACTGCTTCTTTTTTGTCTGGAATTATAAATAGCGGCAAAACAAACAACAGGTGTAGTCTCTGAGTTCATACATTAAATGGGCCTATGATTTCTGAAACTCTTACATGGGAATTACCACTGGTATCAATTACAAACTCACTTAGTGTGTCATCAAGTGCCTTTTCAAAGGAGGCCAATGTGCTTGCTAGTCGTATTTTCTCAGGTAGTTTGTTCCATATTTGGGCATACCTAATCAAGAAAAACTTTTGCCTGGTGGCTGTTTTACACGGTTCTATAGCCACTATACCTTTAGTGTGCCTAAGGTTGTATCCTGTGTTACCTGAGAACCGAGTATAGTTAGCAGGGGTATACACTATTTGGTTAAGAAGCTTATAGAAGAGTAACAGATTTAATCGCAGTCGCCTTAACCACAATGTTTCTAGTCCCAGGATTTCACATCTGGTAGAGTAGTTTGTGCCGTTATCAGTTCCGAGTACTTTTCGCGTGAAGTACCTCTGTACTCCTTCTACTTTCAGTTTGTCTTCTATGCGTGTACTACTAAATATGAATGAACAGTAATCTAGGAGTGGGCGCACACAAACCTTGTACAGTAGTATTCTGGATTCGTTTCTGTAGAAGTTCCTGAGTAGGAAACCAATAAGCCTTCGTGATTTCGACACTTGATTCGAGATATGCTCTGAAAATGATAGATTATGTGAGTGTTTCAGTCCTAGGTCTAGTACAGATTTGAGTCTGGGGATTTTGTGGCCCTGAATTGCTAGGTTGAGTTCAAGGTTGGAACAGCCTATGCAGAGCCATCCACACTTTTCAGCATTAAACTCTAGTCTCCAGGTGTCACACCATCTATCCATTTTTGCTAATTCTTCATGTATGGAGTTCATAGTTGGGCCGATATCTGTATTTGTGCAGGTATATGTCACCTTCAAGTCATCTGCATACAGTATTGGCTTGCCTATACTAAGACATTCACATATACTGTTTATGTATATAATGAAAAGAAGAGGTCCCAATACACTCCCCTGGATGAAGCCACTGTTGATTGGTCTAGGTCTGGAGGTCATTGAGCCAACTTTAGTTGTCTGATTCCTGTCATAGAGAAATGATTTTATCCAATTGTAGAGGGGGTTGCGTATCCCTAGTGAGCATAGCCTACCGACTAGCAGACTGTGTGGGACTCTGTCGAAGGCTTTCCTTATATCGAAATAGAGGATAATCACTAGCTCTCTCCTATCTCTTCTATAGGTGACTTCGTTGAAAAAGTCTATATGGCAAGTGACGCAAGATCTTTTCTTGAGGAATCCGTGTTGAGACAGGTTGATGAGTTTATGTTTTAGAAAGTAGTCTGACATTTGGTCTTTGATTACTTTCTCCATGATCCTTGATATGACTGGTGTTATATTGATAGGCCTATAATTACATGCACTAGTTTTGGCCCCTCCTTTATGCTTAGGTAATATATATGTGTTTTTCCAAGTTTCAGGGTAGGTTTCGGTCACTAGTGAGATATTAAATATTCTAAGTAATAATACTATCATATCCGTACCACTGTTTTTGTATATGACGGATGGTATATCGTCTATCCCGCAACTACTGTTAGCTTTTAATGTCCTTACCGCCGATGCTATATTTTGTATATTAAAGTTCATTTCACCTAACTTGTAGTTATTTTTGCAGGTTATGTCGAGAATTGGGGACGGATGCTGTCAATGGAGTTGAAGATTGAACGATCAATTCTTGGTTGTTTGCTCAAAATCAACTTCCCCAATTTTCGCGGAGGAATCAATACGACAGTCATCGTCTCATCGGTCGCTGTTCAGAAAGAAGAGCAAAATACCGTCAGAAGTGATATTGTGATTTATTTTTGCAATATTTGTTCACAGACCTTAGTTGTAACATTGTTTATATGTTGGTGTAACAATAAAGAATCCTCCAGTCACCAATTGGTGTTTTGGTTTTTTCGTCCGTTATTACTAAGCGTTTCTGAGAAACTTCAAGGAACAGTGTGGGCCCGAGTGCAGCAAGAGCTGGGCATTGACGGTTTACGAGACGTGGCTGACAATACAAATAAACTGAAAAATAATGTTCTCCCTCCCTTGTGAACAACTTGTCCTTATTCCAGGATTATAACTTTCTTTCACCTTTGAGCCTAAATTATGTCTATGAAATCGCAATATTATATCAGTTAAATCTTCCCCCAAAACCAAGGCCACTTGAAACCAATAGCAGCGTAGCAACAAGCGTCATTGGGGGGTATGCAATAAAGTCGCTCTCGAGTTGAAGGGCAATGGTAAGAGTGACTGTCTCGCAAGTATCCTGTCTCCACGTAGCCCATCAGTTCTTTTTCCCATGGTAGATCTCCCGTCCATAACCATCACTTGAGATAGTAATAATGCATTCTCAGCGTCTTCTGAAAAACTCAGTTCCATCCTTAATGGTAAGGATTTGCCGTGAGATGTCTGAACATCCTCGTACAGTCTACACAGCTTTGTGGGCTTGTTATCAGGCCTCAGTTCGCCATACAAATTAAACCACCTATCATGATTAAACAGTGATCTTTGTTCAGGTGGACTCTTGCTGCACACAGGTACACTGAGCATGATGAAACGCTTTGATCAGCTGACCTCCGACGTCGATCAATTTTTTCGACTGTTTGTATTCTTCTCTAAAGTCGATAACCCTGGCCTGCTTCAGGGTGCGGTTATTCTGTTTCACACTGCCAATATCATGCTTGCTTACGGATACAATAAATCTCTCTCCAATGATGGAGCCCTCTACTGCTCACACCACTGCGTTTGTGGGGTCTGTACTAGTAGAATGTTGACCGGATATAACGCCGTGCGTCTTTAGTATCTGTGGGTTTATACTCCTAGTCTGGTGGGCCAAAACATAATGTTTACGGTTTTTAGCTAATTTTGGTGGTGTGAAATTTTTGTTTTCCGGTAAAACACTGCATGAGACTGTACTGAACGACTAGGTGGGCATATGTACCAGAACCATGGGCATGAGATTTTGGCATAAACTCATGATATTGTCTCGACACTACTTTGTCGAAATGGCAGTATACCCGTCTGCTGAAAACATGCATTCAAGTGCCGAATCCCTTTTGCAGACAACAGAACTGCGGGCCCTGAAGTCGTCTGCTTCCCCGAAAGCACTTTCGTGATCTCATGACACCTTGAATGATTCTATTTAGTCCTGTTATGTGTGACACATCGGTTTTCAATAGAGACAGGTGTGTTACCGCACCCACTTGGTTCAACCTAACCTGCTCAGTTTTATTATTGGACTGTGCTGATGAAGCCACATTATCAGAGGTGTGGTCGGGTACTGAGAAGGGGTATCCAAGATGGAGTTATATCCGTAGATTTATTTACTCCCTTAAGTGAAGCCCTGGTCACGAGAGAATTTGGTGAAATAACACCGTATTCGGGGCTAGATTAGATTGTCATATTGCCAGTTGTTACTGACTACGGTTAGACAACATTGAGGGAACAGCGACAGGGCGTCTGACAAATACAATAAGGACAAAAAGACTGCTAAAATACAAGAAAGTGGTTTTTCACCTTGTCAAGAATTTTCAGGTTATTCTGCTTCACAGCAATCATGAAGCAGACCAACGGGTATTGTTTATCTGATCGAGTGAGGAAGATTGTGTTACAAAAGTGGTACTCGAAGCGTTGGCGGTGGTTCGATACAAGTGAGCTTACTTTATGTGAAGTTGGAAATGTCCAGGTCTTACTACGCTGGACATAATGTTGTCCTAAGAAGAAGTTAAGAAACTATGCGTAATAATTAACCCTTTATTCTAAAACCACTACAGAGGCAACCATTCGGTTATTGTACACAAAGTTTCCGATACTTTTTTTTCCTTCCAACAAACAGCGAACGATGAGACGATGTCTGCCGTATTGATGACTCCCGCGAAAACATGGAGTTGGGTTTGAGCGAACAACCATGAATTGATCGTTCAATCTTCAACTCCATTGACACTCCCCGGCAAAAAATGGATCCAACCCTTTATCCTTCACGACCAATACACTTGACTTGGATGCCATTGCTAGAACCTGGGTCACACGGACAGAGCTGAAATGGAAAACAAACAGAAAAGCCAACACACCACAAGCATACCCACAGCACAATCTCACACATCGCTGACGACCTGCGCCTCCAGACAGAGACCTCCTCTTGACATCTTGCAACACAATCGCCACTTGCTAGAATGACTATTGCAGAATGCAACGTGACCATAGCACCACCTCATGATACTCTACGCACATCCTCTTATCTACTCACTATCAATTACCACTGAAATCGCTTGTCACTCATTCTGCCTCAGTTCTAGTTACGGTGACGTATGCTAGCCTCAGTCGTTTACACTCTTTCTCTCCGGAGTGTGGGACCGCAGCTAACAATTATCTCCGTATGCATTTCATTCTCAGGAATAGCCTAGCCTCCCCAGCGTATACGCCCCATCTGCTGTCCTTAACATCAATCAATTTATTCACGGATGTAGAAGACTGGAAACTACTTCAGAAATAATCACGACGAAAATTTTAACAAAATTACGCAATAACAACAAGGCACGAAAACAACGAGTAAACACAATGAATCCGAAATACACCAATTGCTATGACACACCACACGTGTATACAAATAGTACAAACAACCTCGCCGATCATGTCTTGGTGGAATTCCTTTGAAGAATTGCAGGACTTACACCAGTACGCCTACAACCCTTCTCAGGTTGACGATTGTAATTTGTGGAATGTACGGACACAAACAAGATTAACCAACAATTACAATAATTGGAACTCACACAATTATTTAACACAAACATATGTACAATCAACACATCAAATGTTGTGGATTCTGGCACGGCAAACTACCCTTGAAGAACTGTAGGACTTACAGCAGTACGCCTACATTCCTTCTCAGGTTGATGATCCAAGTGGAAGTCGTCCGGACACAAACAGAATTACCAACAGATAGATGAAAGATGATATCAATTCAGTATATGCAATATAAACATATGTACAAAATCACACACCGAGCACATTGGACCGTTCATTGATGCGCTACCCTTTGAAGAACTGTAGGACTTACAGCAGTACGCCTACAACCCTCCTCAGGTTGACGCCCCAGGCTGGAAAATCGTCGCAGAGTTCATTTGCTGACTTCCTTATTTCATCTATATCCTAAAATCTGAACGGCAACTCGCCCATGTCATTGTATCGTAGAATATAGACGACTAATAGACACACAACATATCTGATCAACCAAGCGCAGAAACAGAGTAATTTACACCAAAGATAATAACATTCAAATAGTAACTTGAAACTAGAAATGCCTTTATTCGTGCAAGTCAATTTAACAATTACTCTATCGTTTACACTTGGCTTATCCTCACTAAACTGACCATTGATATTCGTCCTTTCAAACGAACTGATACTAGCATAGTCATTGCACAAGATACTTGAGTTGATGGGTGTCTGTTTCATTGTGAATGACAGCACCAACGACGACTAATTGATATCAGTTGATGAAGTTAGCGGTGGATCAAAAGCTGTTGTTGCTCGACTTTCAGAAATTTGTCTACCTGCAAGACCACCACCACTGCTGTCTTTTACTATTAGCTCTAGTTTAGCACTATCATGTGATGATAGGTGGGCTACACGCTGATCAATTACACTGACGGTTTGACAAGTATGCATGCCTTCTGCAACTGCATTTAATTCTACTTCACGTTCAAGTTGTACAGAACCTTTATTTAACTTAGCGGTAGTAGGCATATCCCTCATCTTATCATGATCAACCAAAGAGAAATGTGCAGTATCATGATCATTATCACAAATATTCAATTCACCGTCATATACCTGGTCGAATTCATCATTTTCAATCTCTTTAATAACAGCAGTAGATGATTTGGTTTCTTCCTCATAAATCCTTAAATGTTTTATACCTTTACTCTGACTAGTAATATCTTGAAAACTTGTGGAGCCCGAACTGGACTCTGAAACTATAACTCTCTTCTTCTTAACAAACTGCGGGGTCATATGTGACACTCTATTCAACAATGGCTTACCAGTTGCAACTACAGGCTCCTTCACTGCACCATTATCGTCACACGGTTCGGAGTCCGACCTCAGAGCACAACCAAAACATAAAAACAGAATTATTCTTTGCTAAAATCTCGGGGAGGGGAGCAGCGGTGCAGGACAGGAAAAAATTCCGGGAAGCCAGCCAGCTGATGTATCTCCTTTCGTTGAAGGCAGAAACGGGCATTTTTCCCTTCACGTTTTCAGTGGAACATAGGACTTCAAGCTAGAAGCTTGAAGTTTCTGTAGCAGTGTTTATTTTTACAGGATGGGGTTGCTTTGCTTCTGGCTGAGTGAGGTAAAGGAGTGCGTTGGCCGGGGATCGGACCCCGGACCATATGCATGGTCGGCAAACGTCCTAACCGCTGTGCCACCGACGCGAAGAAACGGGCATAGGGACTTGAAATGTTCGCACAACATATGATGTTTGAAAGACTGCCCTGGTTACCGAATAAGTGGGAAAATAAGCATAGGAGTGCCGGGAATCAGAGACAGCATGTGACAGCAAGATTCAACCCACAAGGGAGGATGGGCACAATTACCGAATGTTACGCACCTACAAGTAACTCAGAGTAAAAGGAGAAAGAGGATTTCTACAGAAAACTGCAGACTATGGTGAGTTACATCCCAGATAACCACATCAGAATCCTATTGGGTGATGTGAGTGCTAAACTGGGAGCAGGAAATACAGGGAGAGAACTTTTAGAAACCGACTTTTCTATCAAAACGATCCCTTAAATTACTGAACGATGACCTAAACTACCATTGGAGAACGATGGTGTTTATGAACTTTCGTCTCCGAAAGCACGGCAGAGGACAGGGGAAGAGGAGGATACCTATTCAAACAAACGGAAGAGCGTTCAACATTTATTAGATAAAGAAGGCCTTATGGGTCGCATAAAGACATATAGATCCTACTTGTTTTCTCTTTCCATCCTTCTGAGCTCCTTAATCAATTACGCCACCTCTGTAGCCATGTGATGCTGTATTGTAGACACCCTACAAACTCACCATGCGTTGAGAGGCTCTCAGGTAAATGAATGATAACGGGGAATTATTCGCAGAAGTTTTTGTTTTCGATGATTTGGTGATCGAAGGCAACGTGTAAAATCACAAGGATATATTCAAAGCAGCAAAGATTTCACCTGACGGACAGACCACAAACCAGACTGATTTCATCATAATGCTGCTCAAGGAAGTAGAGACACTGCCAGCCTACTGGACACAAAGTCGAGAATGGGAGCAGATGTGGACTCAGAACATCATCTAGATCAAGGAACCTCCAAATTGAAACTGAAATCTCTGAAAATAAATGGAGACATGCCACCGTAATTCAAGTTCAGCATTCAGAAAATGGACTAAGAGACGGAACTGCAAGGGATACCTTCACTGCAGGTCAGGCCAGGGAGAAGTCAGAGACACGACGTGGAATCATTGAGGAGACCTGCGTCGAAGAATATTGGAACTCCCTGGAAGTGATATTTATAGAAATGTGTAGATCTGCTGTCAAGGAACTTATCCATAAGTTCTTATTTTCATGAAGACGCTCCGCACCGATAAAAACTATGTACTTTCTTCGACTTTAACTCCAAAACACCACTATTGTAAGAAGGAAGCTGTATTGTTTGGTAATTAAAGCGAATAATGATACAAGTTTTATTAATTTTCGTTAGTCTTCGTCGAACTTGTACACGATCGAACCATTCGCGCCTTCGAGTTGCCCACCAATGGCTACCAGTTCCCAAAACAAATGTTCAATTTTCATCTCCATCGACGGCTGCTTTGAAATAAATAGAATCGTAAAGTGAAGGAATATATCTCAACATTTAACCGTGAGCTAAATTAATAGAGATGCATTGTAAAACGAACGACAGTCCAATGCTCAGATTGACAATAGAAGGAGAAGCTGAATTCAATGAACACTTCTATGAATAAGGAAGTGAAGATTAGCTCTAGAGGAGATAAAAGTGAATTCTAAGAAACACTGACCGGCAGCTGAAGCATGACAAGGTGGCCATAGGTAAAAGAGACCTAAGACATCACTCCAGACAATCGAATCTCTATCCAAGAAAACATCAACGCTGATGGAACCTATTAAAGTAGTCAAGGGAGGCCAATTTCGAAGGAGAAGAGACAAATAAAACAATGGGCTGATAACTCCCAAGGACTACTCAGTCGGCTGTCACCTGGAAGTCGTCCAGAAATACCACCGATGGCTACAGAAATGCCAGTGGACACCAGTTGTCCGAAAACCAGAAGTCCTGAATGCGATCAGACTACTGAAAGAATAGGTGTGTAGGGCCAGGAGCAGTCCTTCATGGAGGATAGTACTGTGCAGAGGCTTGTGCTAATTATGGCATGGCCATATTTGTGGTTTTGAAATGCAACGTCCATACTCAGATGACCGAATGTTGTCCGAAAAACCACGTTAAAAACGATTAATAAAACAAACAATGTCACATTTATAGAAACATGTAACAGAATAGTGTCTGTTTATCTACATAGCTCATGCTCTAGCTGATGTATCACGAAAATAAAACCCTGGGTAGGCCTACATGATTTCCGTCAAGTAAAATTACACCCGCTTCATGTGTGCCATCTAACCCACCAACAGATGTCCTACAAGAAACTATGAATACTCACTGGCTCACAAGTACCACAACAGACACCTACCAAGAACAACTACTCATGCGTTCCTAGAGGTAATTTCCCTCAGACTGTGGAAATTTGCGCAGTCTGATGACTGAAATTTTGACCTTCATCCTAACTAAGAGTTAGAGCTGTTTTGGTTGTAGCACCGTTTCAGCGGTCATTTGTGGACCAAGTTTGATTTGTTGACGTACGCTAATGTGAACGTGTGCCTCATAATCGGTATCCATCTTCTGTTCCCGACAACGCTTAGGATGGTAAATCAGGGCGAAGTGGCTTTAATTCTTGCATCCGAACTCATATCTGTGCCATGTATTAGCTTGCGCCTTCATGCAAAGTTGAGAATAGAATTGACCATTCGTCTCACCAAGTAAGACAGTGCATGTTGTTCCATTGACTATGCCGATGACCTTTCGCATAAATCAGAGCCGACTGGAATGATAAGTGTAGGTGGTAGACATATGCTGCTGCAGGAAGTAGACTTTGGACCAGGTTCAATATCACATCAAATTTCAAGGTACTCTACCTATATTTATTCAAGACTTTCGTGCTAACTGTCAAATACTGACTGCACTTCTGCTTCCTTTCGTTTTGAAACTTTTACATTCGCAAGGAGATTCCACAAAGAATCAATTGATTGCTTAATATTCTGAGTGAAGCTGAATGGTTCTGTCAAGTGATTTATTTCAAGAATTGAAACCTGTTTACATTTGTCATCTACAACAAAGTGAGATTAGCTCATACGTTGGGAATCCAACAACGTACACCCTTAAACTTTCTTTATCGGTCATCATCTAATCGACAGGATTTTCCACAGACCACTGGGTTGTTTGATTTCTTAAGCGAGGTCGAATATCAGCTGTACACACTTTTGGCGGCAATTCGATTCAACTTATCCCGCCTGACTGGAGATGGAAGTCCAACGGAGAGGTCTGCGTTTGTTAAACACATATGGGCCAGTGGAATTAAAAAAGGTATGAGTCAATTGCATGATACTTCATGTGTAATCAGACGGCTACTAAGCCAGGTGTTAACACGCATTCCAAACCATCGCCAGTTGGAACTGTCCAAAAGCCTGTGAAAACTGCTAACCAGCCAAAGATCCTAAAATATTCTGTTTATGTGGATCCTGTAGAGGACAAATGTCAACACTGTGGCAGTCAGCGACCGAAAAAGTCTGGAGAACAGGTGAAGGAAACGAAAGAGATGTCTGTTCAGGTGAATCGGACAGATCTGAATGAATTGTTGTGTTCAGGTTTGTATCTTGCCGTATCACCAACAAAATCTAGTTGATCCATCTTCAGAATACTGGGAATCTATTGCTGAGGAACGACGAGTAGCCCTGAAAGAGACTTTGGATGAGAACAAACAGGTACGCTTGAGATTCCATAGTTTACGATTGAATTTATAGTTATGTGAATTGGTTGAGAAGCTGAATCTGGAGATTGACAGACTAAATTCTCTGATTGCTCAGAAGGAGTCTACTAAAAAAGCTTAACAAGATCTATCGTGATCACAAAGGAGTTTCTATATGGATATCAAGATAGTGAAGTAACGCATGGCTTATAAATACTTGCAACTTTGTATTTGTGATGTTTTGTAACATTTGATGTACATAAACTCTTACTTTCGGCGTTTCTACCCATAGTTATTGATGGTGATTAGTGTAACAGTGGTTAGTGGGATAGAGGGCAGAGGTTGCTGTAAACTTGACTTTAAAAAAGGAAGTAATAATTTGTGCTGTAGACAAAGTTACTGTCTAATTCCACCGATGGAGCTGTTACTACTGGATCAGGGGATGAGTTTTAGTTGTTGACCATTATGTCAGAGAATTTAAATGTCACACGTATTTCATTCGTCCGTGGTTTGAGCACCCTTTGGTGATCTAGAGGTAGAGATGAAATTAGAAAAGTCAATCCCTCAACCATCCTTTAATATACGGTATTTCAAAATGAAGTCGCCTCTCCTCCTTCGGTAAGATAATGGGGAGACATTTAAATGATTCATCTTCTTGTTATGAGGAAGGTATGAGATGCCACTGACTAGTTCGGTTCCTACCCTCTGTGTACCACTTTCTTGAAGCATGGAGACGCTGCTGTATGTAGTATTCTAGAAAGGCTTAACATGTATTGCATAGTTTACCTGGAACATAGACTCATGTAATCGTTTGAAAGCCGTGCAAAGTGCTCATAGCATCCAAAAAGCGTTAGCTGTGGCTGTATTACAATTTGCAGTTGTTTGTCAAGCCATGGCTGACAATAGTTCCTGAGTCCTTTTGATCCTTAATACCTGGAAGTTATGTGTCCCCGAGGTTGTACAACTTGTAAGACCTCTAATAAGCCAGAGGTCTCACAAGTTGCATTACCGCGATTTCCTTGGAACTAATTTCCAGGCTCCAGAGGTCCGATCATTCAGCTAATTTACTTACATCGTTTTGTGAGACCGACCTATCATTGTTATTATTTACAGTTTTCCATATCTTAATATCGTCCGCAAATAATAGTGAAGATGAGGTAGGAATTCTCGAAAGTCCGCTTACGTATAATAGGAATATCAGGGGACCTAGTACATTCGCTTGAGGTACTCAAATCAATACTGTTTTCTACCCTGACAATAAGTCATTAACGCCTGTCGTTTGCCTTCTGTGCATTAGGCAATTCCCAAACCACTGACACAGGCCTTGGTCTAATCCAAAACCTTTTAGAAGGAGAGCAAAGTGGTGTCGTCAATCGAATGCCATACTAAGATCGATAGAAACGACGTCATACAAGTTTTTTCTTAAGCTGTGCAGTCGTAATTATATTTCACAAAGAATTCATAAGACAACCATTCAGTTACAGTCCTCGAAATCGTATTGCCTAATGTGATTTATCGTCTAGAAGGGTTGACTAACCGGAGATTAGAAATGGGGCAGAAGTTGAGATGACGTAATAAAAGTTGGGAAATGACTGATCAATATGATTCTGTAAGGTGGACAAGAGCTAGCGGAAAAACGATGAAGTGCTTTTGTGAAATCCGTATGAAAACGCACTGTTATTAATAAACGGTTATAGAGTGATAATAAAATAAGAATGATGAGAATAATAATAGTAAACTTACATAATATGAAAGGAAGCACAGTCATAGTGAGGACGTCATTTTGTCGATGGTAGGGCAGTGAGGGGATGTATGTGGGGCTTTTGAATGCAGAGGTCCGGTTTCAGACCCCGAGTAGCCAGTGATTCAGCTATGTGCGGATGGCACACTCGAAGTCCTTTCGTACAATATTAAGGGACTGTTAATATATGTGTAAAACTTGGGCACTATGGAATTAAGGGACTGTGTGTATCACTGTATTACATTCATACGGTAAGGGGTGTTCGATATCCAGATTTGACAGGGTGTTTGAGGACACGGCTGGTAGTATTCTTCTTTACTCCTTTGGCTCTCTAGCCATACTGGGCAGAGTTCCAGGATACGTTTAATGACTTGACGTTTCGTACGGCTGATAAACTTTGTTCCACACGTGCAAGTAAACTAATAAATACACATTGAGGTGGCCTAGAACGGTATGTTGTCCATAACGTTAGACTAGATTAATTGTCTGTTGGAGAATGTGATGCGTAAGGTGGCTGCTTGAAATGTCTTCTTCAAACATTTAGAAAGGCGGTTACTAAGAATTTCTGCTTCGATATCACCTTTGAATTCCAGGTGCATGAAGGGAGTTTTCTTAGGAACAGTTGTGATTTCTGGTGACAGAGGCCTTTCAGTCATGTTTTTGTCTATTAATCTTGGTGGATACCCGTCCTCTGGCAAGATTTCAAGTAATGAATTTAACTCCTCTATCGTGTCTTCCGGACGGATTTTTGGAATCCTTGAGCATAATGTATGTGCTAGGTTTTTAGTGGGACGAAGCTGTGGAAGCCGGTGAACTGTCCCTTCCATGTAGGCTTGTGATATATTGATTTCTGGATCGTGAATTCTTGTCTTCTGGTATGGGAATGGGAATGCCATGTTTGATTCACGTTCTAAGGCGAATTTTATTGATGGGTGTGCCTCGTTGAGGGTTTTGAGTAGGTAACTCTAAATCAACCTTTTCATCACAAATTATAACCGTGTCTTCTACGTATCTCTCATGTAGGTGCAGTTGATTGGTCAAAGGATCAAGGATGTTGTTTTCGAGGCTCGCCATGAAGCAGTCATTTAGGAGAGGGCCTTGACGTGACCCCATAGCTACATCATCTTTCTGTACATAAAACTGTTCACTGAATATGAACTGGAGATTAAATATATATCTGAGGAGTAATTCCTCCATGTAGTTGATGCAAAGTTGGTTACGACGTAGTCACAGATGAAGTATGTTGTCTTGGTCTGTGGGATGCTTGTGAAAGGAGAGGTGACATCTAGTAAAACTATTTGTCTTTCAAACACGTTGATGTCTTTCACTAAATCGATGAAGTCGATTGTATCACTAAGGCTATACTTTGTCATATGTCTTCTTACCGGTTCTAGGACATTTGCTATTCACTTTGCAATCTGATGATATGGTGAGTTGACTGTGTCTATGATAGGCTGAAGTGGAACATTCTTCTGATGCACTTCAGGCAATCCATATGGTCTCGGATATGACAAAACTGCATGGCTTTATTTGTTTATATGCCTCCGATGTCGTGGCTGAATCTTCTTTCAGTCTCTTCAGCAGTTTTGTAAGGAGGTTTTTATGTTTATTTTCCGTTGTGTCTTTCTGGTTAGGTGGTTTGAGGAATTAGAAGTTATGTTATAGTATGTTAGTTTCTCCATATAGTCGGATCTGTTCATTACCGCGGTCTCATTGTCGTTGTCAGGAAGGACGAGGATTATGTCTTTATTTTCTTGAAGTTGTTTTCTGTGTCTCTTGGTCAGCAGATAACGATAACTCGTCGTGTATGAATGTACTTGTAGCAGCTGTCGACAATTGGGGCTTCGAAATGTTCGAGATCTTTTTCAGAAGTAGGTGACAAGTCAAATGTCTATGAGATTGAATTCTCGAACTGGATCTTGGTTTGTAATTCGTTGATTTTATTTGATACATTGCAAAATTTCAGACCAAGTTATAAGACTTAGATTTGAATAGGATTGAGAGGAATATTCGAAAAGTTCAAGACATCTTCTTCAGGATTCTGTGGAATCGACGAGAGAGGGCTTCAGGTGGTTTCAGGGAAGTAGTATCACCTCAGTGTTTTCGTATGAAATTGGATACATAATCCTGAAACGTTTGTTGTTCATTACCAGATAGTTCATACGAAGCATGGGTTCTTTTTGATATGTTTCGTTCGAGATCGAGTAGGCGTGATTAGATGACGTCGATGTTATTTAATGTATGACGTTTTAATGTCTTTGAATTAGGGCGAATGTGATTCTGACAGAGATTTTCCCAATACTGTTCTGGATACTCATGCTCATCGATGCGTCGCTTCAGAAAATCAAGCACTATCAGTGTAAGCTGTCTTTTGAAACAGGTATACAAGCTAGTGGATGTTAATTCCTCCCAATTGATCTGTGGGGCATTAAAGTCACCTACTGTTACACACTTGTTTCTGCCAATCCATGCCCTGAGGTGATTTAGTACGAAGTCATCAGCTGGACTGGCAGGTCTTCCATAAATAACCGTAGTCGTCATAGTGCCCATGCTCAAGTTATTAAGGCAGCTCGCGGCTTCACTAGTGCCTCTGTCGTGCGCTTCTGACAACGTTGACCTATTTTCTATGTCATCCCGAATGCGTAGAGGAATCCCACCACCTTTCCGACTAAGTACTCTGTCTGCTGTAATGCAGATGTACCCAGGTGTGAGTGGAGTTAAGTCTACACACTAACAACCACTTTTCAGTGACAGCAATCACATGAGATTGTAGTCTTTCAGATAATGCTTCTAATTCTGGGAACTTATTCCTAAAACTACACGCGTTCGTGTAGCATACTGAGAGACTTACAAGTTCATCTGACTTATGAGTAGAGGTCTCGTCAACATAGGTATCCGAGACCTCACTACTCGGAAGTCCAATAGTTTAAGGTCTTATCCAAGTCGGGCCTTTAATTGTGCCATGGGCTCTCGTATTTTAATTCTATCTTTCAACGGCCAAGCAAGTCTTATTCTCAACATTTTATCCTTGATCTCAAAAGCCTTTTGAGAATAGTGTTCTTGTTCATCACGTTCGTCAGTACTCTCTTGAGCAGTCATCGAAAGTTTTCCGTAGCACTGACACTTATTTGACCGATCCTGATGTTCTTTATAATATGGACTCCATGTGTCTTTTCAGGGAGTGATTCACGACTGGTGGAGCTAACCTCCCCGAGATCAAATTATTGTTTAATTTCCGTTTTCAATGCATAGGATGTACTATCTTTGAATCTGTTTTTGGGAAGTGTACAGCATAATTTGAATACTTTGCTTGACCTAAAGGCGGTATTCGATTCTGTCGACCGAGAGGTACTATGGCGATGCTTGGCTTTTAGAGGAATACCGAGAAAATATATTGCACTGATCAAGGCACTCTACTCGAACTCATGCAGCCAGGTGCAGGCTTACGGGGAGTTGTCATCTGAAGTGGTGACAACTAGTGATGTCCGCTAAGGATGCCCACTATCTCCGTTTCTGTTTAATTTAATCATAGATGTACTAATGGAATTAACCCTAACTTACTTCAGAGACTCAGGGATTGACTTATTACCAGAAAGGGAATAATCTCGTTGACTTAGAATATGCAGATGATATAGTCCTTGTAGGTGAAGAAGCCGACAAAATGCAGAGTCTTCTGAACGCCTTGGGCTGCAATCTTCGAGTGTTTGGCATGCGATTCGCTCCCACAAAGTGTAAGATGGTGCTACATGACTGGACTACATTGACTTCTAGCTTAGAAATGGGGAGTGAAGTGGTTGATGGAGCGTGCTGACCGCTTCACTTATTTGGGAGGAAGTTACATCAACCAGAGCCAACGGGTTGATCTGTGACGAGATCTCAGCACGGATACAGAAGGCTAGTTTCGCATATGCCAGTTTACGCCGTCTGTGGCACAGAAGTGATATCCGGCTTTCAACCGAAGGGCATGTGTACTGCTCAGTGGTCCGTTCCGTCCTCCTTTATAGCTGTGAAACTTGATCATTGAGAGTGGAGGGCATGAAAAGACTAGCTGTCTTTGATCACAGGTGCCTGTGTTCTGTCTCCCGTGTGTGTGAAGTGGTATAATAGGCTGAGTAATATTGAGGTTAGGCAGTGAGTGCTAGGTAAGGAGGGAAGAGAAATCAATAGACGAGGCTGTGAAGTTACATTAACTGACATGGTCAGGACATGTGTTACGTATGCCTAGCCATTGCCTTCCTCGACGGACAAAGTTAGCTGATATAGGTTCAAGCTGGGAAGGAGCTAGCGGCGGTCAAACCAAGACATGGCACCAGTCAATGAAATCCACAGCAGTTAGTTTAAGCTGGCCACTTAGGAAGGTGTATAGTTCCTCGTAGAGGTCCTCGAGACGGTAAACACCAATGACTGGAGACAATTGGTGACATGGCTCAAAATTGGTGCAGATGCATCCACTCCTTGTGACTTCTAATACCTAATATTGTTGTTCTATGTTGTTCTTCGATAGAACTATTCCTTTTGTCTCATATCTCTGCTTACTGTCTCTATTTTGCATTTCTGTTTACTTTCTTCTCTTACTTTGTGGGCTACATGGAGTGTAGTGACTTGAACTGCTGCACATTGGTGCAGAATTCTATGTTGAAACAGACAGAGAGTACTGTGCTTACTAAACCCTGTGATGATTTGTATTTTGTGCATACATTGTGGGTAGCGGGATATGTATGCTGTGTCGACAGTCAGTAATTGTAGAAGCTGATTGACGGTCTGTCGACCTACGCTTACTGCTGCATAGTCAACAGTATGAGAATGTTCTGCATTTCAATACTGTCAGCGCATTACTTGCTTGTCAGAACACGAGTTGATATATTTACTGTTCACTGAGGGTGGGGGTGTGAATTCATGCTTCACTTCAATTGAAGCTGCAAATATGGTTAGTTTGCAAACAGCTGACGATAGTTGTGAGAATTCGTCGAGTGAATTGTTACACGTAAGTAGGTATGCTTCCTCGATGAGTAAAATCATTTGAAAAAGGCTTGGTTGGCAAAGAGTTAGTTATGGTCAGAGTGACGCAGAACAGATCGATGGGGGCTTTCGGTTGAGCTGAGAAGATGCAGGTGTAAGTCACCTGGATGCATGAGATGGGAGGCTAAGCAGGTAAATTTGTGCATATAATCCACTATGGCGTGTATGCATTCACCAGACGTTATTCAAATTCTAAGCGTATTCACTCCGTTCGGCTATGTCATGCGTTTGGTCAGAGATAGCCATCATATGAAATGTACTGGTGACATTCTCCACAATGACAAATGCCGTATTTCTCAAACATTAATGAGGGAAATACTCTTATTCTATTCTATTCTGAAACATGATTTTCGGACAGGCGAGTATGCTGGTAGTGCTCAGTACTGAAAGAGTGCTGTCTGAGTGTTAATTTATAGTAGTCGATGGTGATAGGAGTGATTCGTTGACGTCTCCAATCTATTTAGGAGGTTGGAGAGTAATGCAATGGTTTCTGTGGCATTCATCGCTGTCCATTTAAAATAACCAGTCATTTAAGACAAGTGTATATTGATCATTTAGCATAAAAGGGGTTTCCAACTGTGAATACAGGGAAGTTCTGTCATAACAACTTATATATTCCTCAACTTGAAAGTGGGGTGTCGTCTTAGTCCTTTTTGTTTACGCTTCTTTTGACTATATTTATGGCTGACACACAAAGAATGAAGTCCCAAGTAAGTTTTATCCGGCACATTCGCCTAACTTGTTTGGGAAATTGTTTTTAAGGTGAAGTGGAGATCTGTGCGAAAAGGGGCAAGAAGAAAGCCGATTCTGTTGGAAATTCTAGACTAACTTATAGCGTTGATAACTGGTCACTAGTTGTAGTGATTGTCGTGAAAGGTTTTCAGGTCACCTGTAGAAAATTTCAGCATGCGATTCCATGTTCTTCTTGAAACATGTGTTGTTATGCACATATAAGTCAAGATGACTTTTAACATTAGCTGGTATTCCTGAAGTGAATGCATGGATGAGAAAGTATTGTTAGACTGAAAACTGTTAGAATATGTCCAGAAGAAGTTGAGTGAGAAATATCGTCGAATAGGCAGGCAGGATGCCTTGTACTGACTACGTGAATCAACAGGTGGGTGGCCGATGCCCGATAATCAGTGAACATATTTCGCCAACTAAATACTCGTAAAATAATCGGCTGAAAAATGATATCTGGTCAAGTGTTTACTGACATGAGGCCTGCAGTTAATTCCACAATGGGCAGTTGGTACAGTTTGAATATATTTTCGAAGGAATATATTCCTATGAAAGGGGATGATCGTTCATCGGGTCCACCAACTCGATAGACATGTGTAGGTGACTTTCTAGAGAGCTGAGTGGCAGAACACAAATACTAGAATAAAATAATCCAAGTTAATGAAATGACAGTGTAACAGTATATTATAAGCGAAATACAGTAATGAGTTATATAAATTAATTGGTTATTTGGTTGTACAGTCAATGTCCACTGGTACAAATTATTATTAATATAATCCACAATAGGGTTCACTTCTCGAGTCGTTCGTGTCTACTGATAGAAGCTGTGCATCAGTTGTAGAATAGTCTTCGGATGAGACTAAGAGGTTCCTCATGTATCTGCGGGAGCAGTTACATTGGAAGAACAGTAAGAAGAAGGCATATCTACGATTTTCTGAACATGTACCAAATATCTTATGTCTAAAGGGAACAAATACTTTGAACAGTGCCATCGCTAGGCATCTCCTTGACACGGGTCATGAGGTGGACGTTGAAATATCGCTCAAAATTATCAATAGGAACAAAGAGTTCAATTCTCCTCATGTTTGCTGAATCCATCTCTGTCAACCTCCTGAAACGTGATATACGCGTTCAGAAATAAGCGGTTACCAGTCATTCTTTGCCCATCCTGGTAACTTGATATTTTCACCTCTCCTTCATGTGATTACTTAATGTCGACAGTTTCCATTGTGTATGACTTTGGCCTGTCAGCAGCTGATGAGAAGCCAACAAAATAAAAACAGTGATGATACCATTTTATTCTGCAAAAACCACTGCTGTTCTTGCATTATTCAAAATCCGAGGTATACAACACGGTCAGTAGTGAAACAAGTAGACATTTTAGACTAGTGAGAACACGAAGTGTCTAGCACCAGCACCCTGTATCTTAGATGGTACGCCGCAGTCATGTATATTTCAACATGAATCGTTTTAAACAAAACTGGTGTGTACAATGTTTCTAATTTTAGCATCTAACGAGAAAAATGTACAGTCGTGTTGTTACAGACTGCATACATGTATTAGGAGTGGTGTTTCTATACATTTAGTAGTCACAGGTTCGAAATTCACTAGACACATTTGAAGATACAATATTACTGAAATTCGGAGAATTGTCAAAGAAGAATATGATTTGATTTGTCAATTGTGAAGATGAAATGTGTTCACGAGTAGGTGTGTTTTGAGGAACTGCTGCTATATGCACCCAGAAGATATCTATCCATCTGGTCATAGAAATAAAGACAAGTTGATATATTCGTGTAGTAGTCATGCTGTAGTCGAGTAAGCAGAAAAATCTGTGTAGAGGGAATGTCTGTAGACTGGGACGTCTAGCTTTATATAGCAGTAATTTTAAGTGGTGGGGGGGGAATGCTGATGACGCGTCGAATGAATCAGACTGGTGATACGTTTGAGAGGATAATTGATGGAGAGAAAGGGAGCGAGCATTTGTCATGAAGTCCTAATACTGATATATGTTTCTCAAGCATATTTCACATAAACCAAATTCAGTATTATCAAAGGTGATGGGACGAATTCTGGATAAGTACACACGCATCGTAAATTGTGTTTACAGGAAACATTTGATTCCAAACGCCACTCTGTCTACGCTGGACTACTTGGTTTAAAGTATGACTGGTTAATAATATGACACTTTTTCTAATTTATGTAAACACTGAGGGGAAAATGGTACTATTGTGAGAGGTGATTGAAAAATGTGTGAAGTGTAAACACCGAATGATATTTTTCTCACGATATATCCACCTCTGAATGATTTCATTCTGGGAGGAACTGGAAGTCGACGACATTGAGTGACTTTAGTTAATGCGGCACCTGAACTTGTACAACTTAAGAAAGCGAAGTTTCTCTGCGTAGACGAGGTCACAGAGCGATATCGATTGAAGAGTTTTTGAGAATAAGGGTTGTTTGGAGAGAAGTTTCGTCCTAGTTTGTGACAATTCATCAGCATGAAAGCGTGATTCCACCTGATCTGGAACCAATCCCTCTCAAATTACCACGCTAGCTCCTTGAGCATTCAACCAGTGGGTGGGAATTCAGTGACCAGTGAGTTCGACCTCCTGTTAATTCCCGATGTAGAGGTATAATCAGCCAGTCTGGTAAAAAGAGCATCCACGGCGCATTGTGACATGGTGGACTCCGTAGTGACAGGGGAATAAGTAGAAGTTAGAATATATGAGTCTCGACTGAGTGGCTGAATGATCGACCAACTGGCTTCATGAGCTAGAGGTAGGTCGTCAGTTCGATCTCTGGTGGTTAGATTATGGATGCGTTGATAATTTGACTAGTAGTTGATAAGCGTTATCACAAAGTGTATTCATCACTACTGCAAACCTCAATAGCCTTCGCGGCTATTTACATTTTGAAAATCCTAATCATCACTGATATCTTTTACAACGTGGAATACAAACATCTGCCTAGGCTGTAGTAAATTATTCGAAGGATCACTTGATGATTATATGGTTTGGTTGATGCACAACAGCACTCCGGCGTTATTAGACACCCATTGATGATTTAGTTTCGAGGTTACTCCTGACCTGTAAACGTACTCTGGTATTGCTTTCACGAAGTGAGGTTGCTTGTCTCACTTTAAACTTTGTCAGTTTACTAGGCCTACGGTGGGATATTAAACTATGCAGTATTTCAGATTGTGTCGGCTGGGAATCAAACACGGACGACTTCCGTTGTTGACGACTGTTTTATCATTAAACTACCAACATACTCACGTTTGTCTGATAAAATGAATTGTTCTCACGCACACAGACTAATTGGCGTTGTGCCTTATTCTATTGAGTCGGCGAGAAGAAAATATTGGCTATTTGCTCTTCATTCGAGTTCCTTTTGCATTTCCATATCGAAGCCAAATTGTAGTATAATTATTTGTAGTGTTACCAATAGCTATAGAATTCATCAGGTGTGATTTCTATTGGTATTGTCTGTGTTAGGGGGCAAATGAATATCCGAACTCTCAGTCTGCCTCCCGAGTCTCCTTCAACATGAGAATAGTATTCGAGTGATTAGTCCTCTATTTTTGTGTTATAGGAACGGTGTTGGAATACCCTCAAACGCAGTATCGTCCGTGGTGACACTTTGACTGCGTGTTATTAAATCATGTCTTCCAGTACTGAACAAGTGTAGTTATTGCTGTAACAGCTGTAACAAAAGAAGGTGAGATGTAACCTATCGAAGTCCTTATTGATAGGTTACTTTCGAAGTGATCCATTGATTCTGATATTGCAGAAATTGTTTCAGGATTTCATCGTGAATTGACGTCGGTTATAGAACCATAAGAGAATCCTGGAGTTACTGCACAGCTGTTTCGTC
Source organism: Trichobilharzia regenti (assembly GCA_944472135.2). Taxonomy (NCBI): domain Eukaryota; kingdom Metazoa; phylum Platyhelminthes; class Trematoda; order Strigeidida; family Schistosomatidae; genus Trichobilharzia; species Trichobilharzia regenti. The sequence continues at coordinate 11,556,798 of OX235267.1, forward strand.
AGTCTAGTGTGGGACTGTTCAGTAACGCGAACCCTACCGATTTCTGGAGTTCAAACTCAAGAGCTTATCGTTACAAAACAAGCTAGCTCGTAGACTATAAGTCACAGTGACCCGCCAATCCAATGGCCAGTGAATAAATTCCAACTTCTGCCAATCCACGATATGGTGCGACTGACACTAGTGAATGTCATCGTAGGCGAGCATTTGTAAAATATGAATGTTTATCAAATTACTGCAAACCAACACTTGAATGTCAATCGGATGCTCACTAATGACTGGCCATATACAGGTAGGTAGTCACCTGGATTCTAGTGGGAGGTTGAGACCATTGGTGTAGAGCAGGTCGGATATGGGGGATGAATACTCGCCGATGACACTCACTGGTGGTCGCGGAATATCATGAATTAGCAGAAGTTGGAAGTTATTGACTGGCTATCGGTTCGGATCCTAGTGGCTTAATTGTCTACCAGCTGGCTCATCTTGTAACAAGAAAGTCATGGGTTCGAACCCCCGCGGTGTGTGAGTGCTGACGAAGAGTCCCAAACTAAGCTGACGAAATGGCTTTCCAGAACTCGAGTGCTGGTTTTCCAATGGTTGTCTAACCAACGTCAGTTCATAATGAAATCCTGACACCAGTCAAATCCCCGCGAAACAACACCTGAATACTGTTCCATTTCTAAAGTGAGATACAGAAATTATGTATGACACCGATACTAAAATTCCTTTTGACTAATGATTTAGAAGGAATAAAGATTCATTCAAAGTGGTATTGACTAGATTCGATAACACAAGAAAACCGCGTGTTCTCTGCTCCTCAAACTTTGACCAACTGAATATTGCTCAACCAACAGTTGCACGACAGTGCTGAGTGCAAAGTAATGCACAACGGGAAAGTCAAGGAATCCTACGAATTGAAGACGGGAGTAAAACAAGTCCGGCTGGCTGACTACTATCTCCAATGATTTTCCTAATTGCGGTAGACTGGATAATGTGACAGACAGCGGGCGGCGAAGAAACAAGCATAAAATGGACCCACTTTAAAAAAAATGTGGAGGATCTGGATTTTGCCGATGATATATGTCTGATCCCTACATACTAGAAGATATGCAGGTGAAAAGCAACAAGTTGGTGATAGAAGAAGCACCAAAGATAGGACTTCAGGTGAACATAGAGAAAATAGAGATAGGTGATGAAGATTCCTGGTCTACAGAAACAATAACAACAACAGTCAGCAAAAGTGGGAGAAATCTGAAAGAAGCAACCTCCTTCATCTACCTACCTAAATGGGGGGGGAATCGTTTCAACTACAGGCGGACAGAACTGATGAGGATATCAATGTGACTATCGCGAAAGCAAGGGAAGCTTTCATCACGCTCAAGTCTGTGTGGAAATCAACAACACTCAGGATGAAAATGAAAATAAGATGCAGATTTTATACTCCTATGTGAAGTCAGTGCTACTTACTATACGGATCAGATACTTGGCGCCACGTCTCCAAGGGCACTTCGCACAAACTACAGATCTTCATTAATAGCTGTCTTCGCTCAGTACTACTCTAGACCAGATGGCCAGAAAAGATCAGCAACAGGGAGGGATATCTGGTACTGAGCGAACTAACCCAGCAGGAACCAATTGTGCAACATATAAGGGGGAAGAAATGGAGGTGGATTGGAAGCCATAGTCTGATAAAACCATCAAGGGACATCACACGCCAGGCCAGTGCTCAATTAGAACCCGAATAGGAAGCGGCGAGTTGGTCGTCAGTGTGACGGTGACATGTACGAGTTTATGTGAAGAGATGAAAGCATTCGGGCAGATGCGGAGCCAGGTGAAAACGTTGGTGGAGAACCGAATGCAATGGAGACGTCCAGTTGAAGCCCTGTGTTCCTCTAGGAACTATAAGAAATAATAATAATAATAATGAGAGTGAATCGTGTCTTACCTAGATGTGTTCGTGATATTGATTTTGATGAAACGATCCGAATTCTACATAAAAAGCATTTGGAGGCGATGCATGATTATATTCATTGTCGCGATTAAACTGTTGAGTGTATCCGAGGTGTCAGGTGATGATTATCTCACTTCTCCTGGCATAAGTTGAAATGTCTACTTTTTGTTCATGTCCACCAGATGATTCAGTGATTAGCACATATATCCCATCTGGTTAGAACGGACAACCTATCTCTGTTATACGTGAGTTTGTGATTGATGCATTCATCACTGACAAGATAACTCGACTGGGCAGTTTTCGATTGATTGATTTTTAGAGGATATTCAAGGTCATACAGTCAATCAGATATTGATTATCTACTTGTGGTTTAAATTTCTGTGGATGTGGAACCGATATACACCCTGTATTTTGAATAATAGAAAAGATTGTCTCTGTTACTGCTGCATTTAAATCTGACTTTTGTGTCTATTAGAGTGTGGTGAATATTTTCAAGCGATCAGTCGGTTACAGTGTCGTGTATGGAGATGCATTCTGGTCAAGTCAGACGACCATCAGAAATTAACTACACTCCGTTATGACATATTTGGCGATAGTGTCATGATACATCTTGTGTCAAGCCAAATCCCAAAACTATGTCTAATGAGATAACGAGCAACGAAATGTCAACAACTCATCAATTTTAACTATGAAATACAAGTGGTAGGAGGTAATTGTCCGTCTGAAAGAGGCAAGATCTCATATATTCAGTCAAATCTAGTTGTAATTCTTCAAGATCTCTTATTCTTGCGATAGTCAGCTGGCCTCCCACAAGTTGTGGTTGTGTCTGAAGAATATTACAGTGGTCTGTCCTCAGACAATAAACATAAGTATAGCGAATACCAGAAATAATCAAGAAAGCTTTTACAAATCTAATTGTGATATTAATCACTCATCAAATCAATCAAGTTGTTTGTCGACATCCACTTCCAGGAGAAAGATGCAGGCGGATTTAATTAATTATAAAGTACAAGCCGTGAGTGAAGGGAAATCTACGCAGACACGTCTTCAAATGATGATCTAATTCACCCTGGAGTCAACATTGCATCAGACATACTGTTGATGTTCCAAAAATCTTGCGAACTATTTCCCTCCACAGGTCACGTGGGTAAAATGCTTTTGTATGTACTGTGAAACCAGTTGGTTTACTTCCTTGTAACGTTCAATCGCGAGCCCGAATAGCTCAGTGGTAACGTCTCTGACTGCACCACTCACTGGGTGATGCGGCTTCGAATCTCAGAAGAGACATGAGTTACTTCAAGGTAGTTGCAGATACGCCCTACTGACTGACTGACTGGTGAGTGCCAACTAGCACAAAACCTAGGTAAGGTGGGGCTTCCTGTGGCCGATCGCCTTCAACCATCTAATATCATCAAATCAATTTGCATCGTGATGGTGACCTGCCTAGTGACATGGTGGCCACATTGCAAAGCAACACTGATAGAATTGAGTCTGCACCAAAGACAGGAGGACTAGACACATCACACCAGTTACTGAATAGTGTCCAATCAAAAGTTCAGTCTGTGTTGGAGAATTTCAAAGCTGCGTCAATTTATGAATTTTCACGGTCTGGACCATTCAGATACCGATTGGGTTGATTGGTAATCTATTCGGTTGCGAAATATCATTGAATTCCATTTGTCCACAATTACGGCCATCTCCTAAAATCCCTGTTGATGGACGTGTAAATCAACTGGTCAGTGTTCTATGCATTTATAATTGGTGTGTGTATGAGTTGCTAAGCTATTACCAAAAAAAGAAAAAACGAAAACAGGATGATCGATTGGGCATCACTCTTTGCAGGAAACAGACACATTGTAACTATATATGTAGACTTGTATGCATATCATCGGAAATCGATAAAAGTAGGTTTAATTGTATGTTTATACATGAGATGGAGTCTATAGGCAAACTAGTGAGTCAGAAGATTTCAATAAAGATATCGAAGAAGTTAGACAGACATTACCAGTGAATAAAACTATTCGCCATTCAAGAATTCACGAATGTCCATCACGAGAAAACAAACATTAATGAAGAAAATTTGCAGTGACGAAGATTTCCAGATTTGTTTCAGGTTGATGAATGTGTTTCTCGCCTTCCCGATTCTCGATTCTCCCGACATCCTCGTCCGTTCATCCTGTAGTTGAGACAATGCTCCCCAGATAAGTGAATGAATTGACCTCTTTCAAATCCCTTCCGTTGATGGTGATCGGCGCTGGATGTTGCTGGTGCTATTGTTGTTGGTTGGTTATTTTCATCACCTCCGTCTTGTCTATGTCCACCTGGAGTCCTGTCTTCGCCAACTGCTTCTTCAACCCGTTTTTTCGGTTTTCGCTTGTAAATCTTCGATTTTGTGTGACATCAAACATAAATCATCTACGCGCGGAGTCCGGGTCTTCTAGGTTCTTCACGTCGTTCCAGGATATCCCTGTCTTCTCGTTTCCCACTCACAGTCTGACGCATAATCCAGTTAATCCACCACGATTAGGAATATCATTGGTGATAATAAGCCAGCACCTTTGTCTGACTCCTGTGTTTACTCCAAACGCCTCGCTGAGTTTTCCGTTGTGGATCAGTTGACATGTGCCGTTGTCGTACACCTATTTAATAAGGTTGATGAATATTTGGGCACCATACGACGTAGTACTCGAGTAGTTTCCAAAATACTTCTCGGTAAACGATGTCGGAGGTCTTCTCAAAGTCTATAAAGTTGAGGTAGAGGTTTGATTGCCATTCCATGCTTTGTTCTGTGATGATGATTCGTAAAGTTGCAGTTTGGTCAGAACATGAAGACAGGAGGACTAGACACGTCACACTAGTTACTGAATAGTGTCCAATCAAACGTTCAATCATCTGTGTTGGAGAATTTCAAAGTTGCGTCAATTTATGAATTTTCACGGTCTGGACCATTCAGATACCGATTGGGTTGATTGATAATCTATTCGGTTGCGAAATATCAATGAGTTGCGTTTGTCCACAATTACGGCCATCTTCTAAAATCCCTGTCGATGGATGTGTAAATCAACTGGTGTGTGGGAGTTTCTAAGGTATTGTCAAAAGAAAAAAAGCGACAACAGGATGATCGATTGGGCATCACTCTTTGCAGGAAACAGACACATTGTAACTATATATGTAGACTTGTATGCATATCATCGGAAATCGATAAAAGTAGGTTTAATTGTATGTTTATACATGAGATGGAGTCTATAGGCAAACTAGTGAGTCAGAAGATTTCAATAAAGATATCGAAGAAGTTAGACAGACATTACCAGTGAATAAAACTATTCGCCATTCAAGAATTCACGAATGTCCATCACGAGAAAACAAACATAAATGAAGGGAGAATGAAGAAAATAAAAGACAAATTCAACCATATAACATAACATAACATAACATAACAATTTCGCTTTATTCCAGAAACAGTACTTGTGGTACAGTGTGGAATTTTCAGCACATATCTACAATATTGCATCTAATTTCATCGTACATTTAAAAGGAGTATTATAAAAACCAAACAAAAGAAACAGAAATAACCAAAAAAAAATGCAAATAAAAATATTGAGTAAAAAAAAGAAGATCAACACAAATAATGAAAAAAAAATATTTCAGTTTTAGTTAGTGGAAGCTACGATATGTTTATGCGTGGTGAACAGTAACAGCTATAATCATACGCGAAATTATGAGATGTTCTTAAAAAAAAAAGAAAAAAATGTTTATGGCCAAGATGATCAGTTAATTTGATTGAACAACACTAAGCAATCATAAGATAAACATTTCAGGTTTGTTTTCTTTTTTGTCAGTACTAATGCGGTTGTTTGTAGTGGCAGTGTGAGGAATCATGCATGATACCAGCGAAGGAAGTTTTCTTTATCGATGAAATCATCTTCAGAGGTTGTATGTAGAGTCGTATTTATATTTAGCAGAAATGTATTATTATTATTATATCCTTTAATTCCTAGAGGAACATAAAGCTTCAGCTGCCCATCTCCAATGCCTTCTGTTTTCTGCCAACTTTTTCAACCCGCTCCAAGTCTGCCCAAATGCTTTCATCTCCTCTTCACATTACCTCCTCCAAGTCACCCTTGCACTGATGACCAACTCGCCGCTTCCCTTTCAATCGGGTTCCAATCGAGCGACGGCTTGTCTAGTGATGTCACTTGATGGTTTCCTCAGAGTATGGCCAATCCATCTCCATATCTTCCTGCAGATTTGTTGCACACTCGGTTTCTGGTTGGTTCGCTCATTGCCAGAGATCTTTGTTGCTGATCTTTTCTGGCTGGCCATCTGATCTTGAGTAGTATTGAGCGAAGACAGCTGTTAATGAAGGTTTGTAGTTTGTTTGAGATGCTCTTTATGACGCGCCAAGTCTCTGATCCGTATAGCGAGTAGCACTGACTGACTTCACATTGGAGTTGAAAATCCAGATCTTATTTTTGATGCTGATTGATGTTGACCTCCACATAGATTTGGTGAGAGTAATGAAAGCTTGACTTGCTGTCCCGATCCTCGCTTTGACATCCTCATCAGTTCCGTCCGCCTTTAGTTGAAACGATGCTTCCCAGGTAAGTGAAGGAGGTTGTTTCTTTCAGGTTCCTCCCATTTATCCTGATTGTTGTCTGTTGTAGTTGCTGTTGGTGTTGGCTAGTAATCTTCATCACCTCTGTTTCATCTATGTTCACCTGGAGTCCTATCTTCTCTGGATGCGTTTTCTGTCAGCTTGTTGCTTTTCACCTGCATATCTTCGAGTGAGTGGGAAATCAGACATATACCATCGGCGAAGTCCAGTTTCTCCAAGTTTTTTGTGTGGGCTTATTTTATGCCTGTTTCCTCATTGCCCGCTGTTTGTCGCATTGTCCAATCTACTGCAATCAGGAAAATCATTGGCGATAGTAGACAGCCTTGCCTTACTTCCGTGCTCACTTCGAAGGATTCCATAAGTTTCCCGTTGTGGATTACTTGGCGTGCAGCGTTGTCGTACAACTGTTGGATAAGGGTGTTTAATTGTTAGCGGCATCCCGTAGTAGCGAAGTAGTTGCCAAATCTCCTCTCGTTTGATGCTGTCTGTTGAAGTCCTTTTCAAAGTCGATGAAGTTGAGATAGACAGAAAAGTATACTAGTCCATTATTGAGTGATAGGTTGGGTGGGGGTGATACAATTGATATACTTACTCAGAATTGGCTTCAAAAGTAGAAATAAAAGTTAAAAATTACATCAAAGGAAGAAACTGCTAGAAAGACGATAAGGTTAAAATTGTTATTCAAGTGTTGGTTTGTAGGGATTTGATTGGTTTCAGGATTTCATCATGAGATGACAGTAGTTAGAGAAACATTGGAAAACCTGAGAGTACTGGACAGCTGTTTCGTCCTAGTTTGGGACTCTTCAACAGTACGAACCCACCGAGATCATTAAGTTAGAACAGACGTGGTGACAGTTGAGTGTCAGTTTACCGAGTGTGACGAGGGTGAGAAAATGTACAAAAAGAGCATGTGACAGTGATAATAATTAATCAATTATTGAAAATAAAAACAAACGAACCATTACTTGCTCACTGTTTCTTGTCAAGTCTACAGAATAATATATTATAACACACTATCGACAGTTTTCATATGTACCAAAGAGGTGTGGATTATACTTTTTGATGTTATTGTGTTCTCTGAGCTGGATAGGTAATTTGCGAAGCTTTCATCGCCCCAACGCTAGGCAACATCCTCACTTCAGCGCATACTTCAATTTGAAGTTGAAGTGAGCTTTAAGATTTCTCCACGAGTTTATTAATCATCTCTCCTGGTGGGTCACCTTGGACGTGACTCCTTGGTTACTTTTGTGTTTTCATAACCTCTAGGCTACTTGTATTGGAACGGTGATTGTTTCCTTGACCTGGAGTTTGACCCTTTGTCTGTGAGGTGTCCTTCTTATCGGTTGATAAATTTTGTCTACCTCGATGTGTCTATTGATTGATGATTCATCGGAATACCAGGCAGGCTTCTAAAATTTCTCTAGCATTCTTGTTGTTTCCTCTGTCTAATATTTGAGCGTTGGCTGTCTCAGTCAAATTGATGTCCGTGGCTATCTGTATGTAGTGATATGAGGGAGAGGATGTCATGTATTTTCATGGCTAGTTTATGACCATCGATACGAAGACGAAGAGAGGTCCACTTTGGCCAATGTAGTCTTTTTCGCAGCTATTACAATTTGTTTTGTAGATGATGTTGGTTTTATCTTTTGCTGTTGAGTCTTTCGGTTGACATAGAATTGAGAGCAGCGACTTTGTTGGTTTGTGTACGACGTCAATTCCTAAAGGTTCGAAGAGTCTTGCAGTGATTTCTGAGATAACCTTTATATATGGTAGGACGATTTTCTTTGTCCTTTCCTCGTGGATCTTTGATTTGATAGGTTGGCTTGGGTGTGTATGTCTTTTGATGAAATTCCGGGGATATTCATTCTTTTAGAAGACGTCCATGAGATATCTCACTTCAATTTTGTTATGTACTCGTCGCCAATTTTCTGTTATATACTGCTGAGTGGTTAATAGTAGTTCTCCCCGTCGCCAATTATGTTATGTGTGCGTCGGTGGTATAGCGGTTAGGACGCTCGCCGACCATGCACATGGTCCGGGGTTCGATCCCCGGCCGACGCACACCTTTACCTCTCTAAGCCAGAAATAATCCTGGTAAAGAGCAAAGGTTGGGCATGAGGCTAGCAATCCCATCCTGTTAAATAAACTCTGCTACAGAAACTTCAAGCTACTAGCTCGAAGCCCTATGTTCCACTGGGGAACGTGAAGGAAAAATTATTTATTTTAAAATTATTTAATTATGTTATGTACTCGTCGAGTAGTTAATAGTTCTGACGCGGAAAGACGGAAATAAGAAGACCACCTCGTTCACGATGATACTTGTATTTTCCAACCAAGGAAAATAAATGTCACACAAGTGTGTGAGTGAAATGCTATATAGTGTACGAATTGTGTGAAAAAGTTACGACTGGTTGCAATGTCATCTGATAACATGGTCATACATGTTTATTTAGTTAGTGGACAGACAAAAGCATATTGTCAGTTATAATCAAATATCGATTCATATACACACAGCAAAATATATCAGACTGTCAAAAACAAAACACACATCATGTGAATACATATAAAAATTTTCCTTAAGGTGGGAGTGCTGCAGTGAGTCCTTGCACTCTTGAATAGTGTTTGTATGCAATTGCTTTTGTGTGCTATTGGGTTGTTGTTGTTGTTGTTGTAATCAAGTATTTGGTTGTCTGACGATTCTCTTCAAAGATCAATCTACAAGAATCCCTATCCACATTATTAGATTTGATTACTGCTTTCGTCTATTTATGTCTGAACCGACTACTCATTTCGTTGATACTATGTCCTTAACCCGAAGCTATACAAACTGAGCCATTTTCCAGTAATTATAATCCTATTCTGTCTTTTCTACCCGATATTCCTGATCAGGACACATTGAAATTTAAATCTGATTTTTGACCTGAAATATTTCTATAATAATATCACTACCTATCTACAGTTTATTACACTTGGTAAATTTATTAATCTGACCTCTGACCGGAATTAATTCTCGAAAAATTATAGTGATAATAATTATGATACTAATACCAATGACTACACCAACAATAATTTTTTATAATTTTATAATTAATAATTTATTTTTTTTGGACTTTATTCCAAAACAGACAGTACTTTTAATACAGAATGGAATTCTCAGCATTTGTCACAACACCTTGCATCTGATTCACTTAAAATATAAATAAAATTATAAATTAAAATAAAATCAACCAGAGGAATTTGTCCACGTTTACGATATAAAGTCAAAAATATGCTAAGCACGAATTGAGATCATTAAATATTAATAATAATAATAATAATAACAACAGTGAGTTTGTTTCAAACAGGATTGTCGATTTAGTTTGAAAATTTTAGCATGTTACTTACTACAGAGTATTGAATCTAATACTCTGTTGATATAGTATTATAGTGAGGGGAAATACAAGATTGACAGTGGTAACACAGATTAAACGATGTTCACACTTATGGAAAATAAATAAACAAATAAAAACAAAAAATTGAGAGGATTATAAATATAAGAAATACAATAACAATAAAGTTTGGTACTGTGAGGGTGGAAGAAATGGTTTATTTAGTAGTGCAGAGAAGGTTAGTTAGTTAGTTAGGTAGTTGATGCCTGACACCATTTTCATCACATAAAGTACGTGCTGTGAAATACGGTGTAGTGGAATTTTGATACTTAGACGTACGTGCATGAAGTCATATGAAAAGACTTCTTGTTTTACCTGCGGAGACACAAGGTTGGAGCTGCGAGTAGAGTGGGTGCTCAGAGTCTGACAAAATTCCTTTAGCAAATATGTTGCATGACATCAAGTGCCTATCATCACCGACGATGTCAACGATATGGCCCAATGGGATAGGATACCACGCGCCCTACTGACCGAAAGTCTTCAGAGTTCTACGAAGTATGACATAGTCCTTCTTAAGCAATCCAGGAAAGAATAAGCAAGGGTGAACAGTAAAGAAGAATAGGTAAAATACGCGAGTTGACAAACTGTAAGATGAGGAGGAGGGGTTGGGTTATGCCTGAGTGCCTCAATTTCTTAAGGAATCTAAATCATCCGTAGTAATTCGATAGAAAGAAGGAACCTCGGAAACCACCTAACGCAGAATTCTTAACAATACGGGCAGGAATAAAAGTGGCCACCATTCAAACTGCCCACTAACTCAATTAGAAACAATCTTTGTCGGTTAAAACATGAATCCTGTGGAGCCTTTAAAACAAAACAATTCAGTTTATCTAATACCCTGCTAGAATAATTGTGTGTCAGGTGAAATACACAGGTCAAACTAGTAGAACAGGGGCAGTCAGTCAGACTAGCAGAACATAAAAACCTAGCAAAATCTAGATTGTTTCACACAAATACGATAAGAAATCTTGAGAATAGTTCAGCTATAGTACACACTATATGCAATTACACACAACCATACAATAGGATGGGATGGAATAGGATGACAGTTTTAAAATCTAATGTCACAGGGTGAATGGAGGCAGAGATAGATAACAGAAGCTTCGTTTATCGAATCAACCGAAGAGATTTCGTGTACTAGGAATGATTCAACACTTGTTCACCCAGATATCTGGAAAATTCTACTATCCCCATGACGACAAATAGGAGAAGGCAACGAAAACTATAAAACTGAAGTTTCAAAGTCGTGTGATTATAATTGATGGAATGATTATGAACAGTAATAAATCTTGTTCGAAACCTTGTCATCCAGTAAATGCTAATACTGTCTCACTGACTGTGTGATACATCTAATAAGCAAACTGATATGGAATTACTACCAGTACTACCACAGTCCCCAAGTTTTACACATATATTAATTCTGGAATTTTCTCACACACATTTATTACTATAAATAGACGAATGTACAGCCAGCCTAGTTGATGGCTTCATCGAAAAGAACATTTTCTTCTTCGCTGAAACTGTCTTTTCAATAATACTGTTATTTGCAAACCACTTTTTCGTCATCAATTCTATGTAATATGTCTTCCACGAACTCTGATAATTGTCAGTCGGAATCCGCTAGTACTATTAATTACTCTTACTGTCCCAATACTCAAAACCAAAGACCCGCACCTTTTGTGGTCCAATCGACTGGAACATTATTATTTCACTGCTAACAGGCTGTCTTGTCAAAACGCCGAATTCGTCATTTTGAGTAGTACTCTACTACCGGACGAAATCACTCAGCTTGTATACGAATATATTCTTCATTCCAGCACAGAATACCCCTACGATAAACTAAAAGAAGAGGTACTACGATGCACAACACTCTCCGATAGACAAACAACACTAAACCACTTACTTGTTAAGTAATGTCTAGTCAGCTGATAATACGCCATCACAACTTATTAGATACACGCAAATCCTCGTGACAGGTGAGGAAATTGATAAACTACCGCTTTGTGAAATCTGACTACGACGACTGCCTGTTGATATTCAACAAGTTCTTGTCTCTGGAGTTGACGACATTACTATTATGAACTGTTCATCTATTTTTCGTAACTCCACGGAATAAATCTCATATTCTTCCATCTTGACGCATACACATTTTTCTTTGTCACACCTATCCAATATACATTATCTTAACATTAGTGCTTATAGTGTGACGACAGAGGACAAGGGCGAGGCAGCAGATAGTTTATTGAGAAAATCGAGAGGTATATATAGATTTTCATGTGTATTATTATTCATTATTGTTATAAGAGAAGCAATGTCTTCTGATTGGTTATTTCCTTGCTTAAGGTTATCCTGTACTGCTTGTGACCGTTTCCCAGAAAGTTATACTAGATATCTGCGAATCGTATTTGCACACGTGAAGTCTGCTGTGATTGGTTGGTGTGTTCCTCAAGGTTAAGCTTTCTTATTCTCTTTTTCTCTCATGACCGTGATTTGAGACGTGAACGTTGACGTAAACTGTTGTTTACAATCTTCATCTTTCAGCCAGCTCTCACCACACAGTTAGTCACCTCTTCTAGGTTACAGCTTACGTTACGTAATACAATTGTACGGCAGGTTATGAAAATCAATAGTCGAAAGTAAAATTTTCTTCACAATTCGAGTTGTGAAATTTCAAGAATGGTATTACCCTTTTTGCGTACTAAATATGATTCTGTTTATGATACAATAGTAAATCCACGTTTTCTTGTTCTACATCGTGCTAAAGTTGTACACCGTCAAAAATGAACAATGTTGTGTTAAGAAGTACAAGTGAAAATTTGAAAAAATATATTGTTAACGGAATAAAATTTCGAAAGGCATGAATCGAACGAAGAAGTATATATATATATATAATCAAGAGTGGATTTGTAAAGATTTGATTTGTTTTTCGAGTTTGACCACGGATTGATATCAGTTAGAGAACCATTGGAAACCAGCACTGGATTACTGCCAGACAGCGGTTTCATCAACCTAGTTTGGAAATCATTGGTAGTACTCACCCGAAACAAAAAGCTATGTTCAATAATACAGTGGCAAATATTCCACAAGTATGTGTAACAACAATTTCTGTAAATGTATAATATGCGTACATGAATCAGTTCTATAAGCGTACAGTTAGAATTAATATAAAAGCGATACATAATTCTACCATCAGAACACGGAAATATTAAATAATAACTTGAAGTATTCGAAGTGAATTGGTAGAGCGTGTTGACCACTTCACTTATTCGGGAAGTTGCATCAGCCTCAACGGTTTGTTAGCTGATGAAATCTCAGCGTGTATACAGACGGCTAGTTTCGCATATGCCAGTTTATGCAGTCTCTGGCGTAGATGTGATATCTGGCTATCGACCGAAAGACGTGTGTGCTTCTCGGCAATTCTCTCCCTTATGGCTGTGAGACCTGGCCATTGAAAGTGGAAGACATGACAAGGCAAGCTGTCTTTGATCATAGGTGCCTGCGTTCTATCTCACGTGTGTTAGGTGGTGGCATAATAGGGTGAGCAATATTGACGTAAGCCACCGGTTGAGTGCTCGGTAAGGAGGAGAAATCAATAGACAAGACTGTGAAGCTACATTGACTGAGATGGTTAGGAAATTAGTTGCGTTTGCCTAGCTATCGCCTTCCTCAACAATGGGCAGTGATAGCTGATGTAGATTCAGCCTGCCAAAGAGCTAATGGCTATCAAAAGAAAACATGGCACCAGTCAATGAAATTCACAGCAGTTAGTTTAAGCTGGCCACTTACGAGGGCGTAGACTTCCTGGTTGGGGTCTTCGAGGCGGTAAACATCAATGACTGGAGACAAATGGTGACATGACTCAAAATCATTCCCAGTGATACAGATTCATCCTCCCCATGTGACTTATAATTTCCACTAGAACTAGATTGTTCTTCGTTATTACTTTTCCTTTTATCTCAAATCCCTGTTTACTGTCTCTATTCTGCATTTCTTTTTATTTTCTTCTCTTGGTTTGTGTGCCACATGGAGGGACTGTGGCGGGGTTGAAGTGGTGCACATTGGTGCAAAGTTCTATGCTGAAAACAGAAAGACACTGTTCGAAAATATCACTTGTTCGCGTAATGTATACGGGGAAGGTGTCATACAGAAAAATGTGTATGCAATCCAACACAAAATCCCTACAAAACCAATACTTGGAAATGTGCATGCGTCAAGATGGAAGAAGGATTTGTTGAATATCAACAGGCAGTCGCCGTAGTCAGATTTCAAAAAGCAGTAGTTTATCAATTTCCTCACCTGTCACAAGGATTTGCGTGTATCTAATAAGTTGTGATGGCGTATTATCAGCTGACTAGACATCACTTAACAAGTAAGTGGTCTAGTGTTGTTTGTCTATCGGAGAGTGTTGTGCATCGTAGTACCTCTTCTTTTAGTTTATCGTAGGGGTATTCTGTGCTGGAATGAAGAATATATTCGTATACAAGCTGAGTGATTTCGTCCGGTAGTAGAGTACTACTCAAAATGACGAATTCGGCGTTTTGACAAGACAGCCTGTTAGCAGTGAAATAATAATGTTCCAGTCGATTGGACCACAAAAGGTGCGGGTCTTTGGTTTTGAGTATTGGGACAGTAAGAGTAATTAATAGTACTAGCGGATTCCGACTGACAAATATCAGAGTTCGTGGAAGAGATATTACATAGAATTGATGACGAAAAAGTGGTTTGCAAATAACAGTATTATTGAAAAGACAGTTTCAGCGAAGAAGAAAATGTTCTTTTCGATGAAGCCATCAACTAGGCTGGCTGTACATTCGTCTATTTATAGTAATAAATGTGTGTGAGAAAATTCCAGAATTAATATATGTGTAAAACTTGGGGACTGTGGTAGTACTGGTAGTAATTCCATATCAGTTTGCTTATTAGATGTATCACACAGTCAGTGAGACAGTATTAGCATTTACTGGATGACAAGGTTTCGAACAAGATTTATTACTGTTCATAATCATCAATTGTAATCACACGGCTTTGAAACTTGAGTTTTATAGTTTTCGTTGCCTTCTCCTATTTGTCGTCATGGGGATAGTAGAATTTTCCAGATATCTGGGCGAACAGGTGTTGAATCATTCCTATTACACGAAATCTCTTCGGTTGATTCGATAAACGAAGCTCCTGTTATCTATCTCTGCCTCCATTCACCCTGTTACATTAGGTTTTAAAACTGTCATCCTATTCCATCCCATCCTATTGTATGGTTGTGTGTAATTGCATATAGTGAGTGCTATAACTGAACTATTCTCAAGATTTCTTATCGTATTTGTGTCAAACAATCTAGATTTTGCTGCTAGGTTTTTATGTTCTGCTAGTCTGACTGACTGCCCCTGTTCTACTAGTTTGACCTGTGTATTTCACCTGACACACAATTATTCTAGCAGGGTATTAGATAAACTGAATTGTTTTGTTTTAAAGGCTCCACAGGATTGATCCTTTAACCGACAAAGATTGTTTCTAATTGAGTTAGTGGGCAGTTTGAATGGTGGCCACTTTTATTCCTGCCCGTATTGTTAAGAATTCTGCGTTAGGTGGTTTCCGAGGTTCCTTCCTTCTATCGAATTACTACGGATGATTTAGATTCCTTAAGAAATTGAGGCACTCAGGCGTAACCCAACCCCTCCTCCTCATCTTACAGTTTGTCAACTCGCGTATTTTACCTATTCTTCTTTACTGTTCACCCTTGCTTATTCTTTCCTGGATTGCTTAAAAAGGACTATGTCATACTTCGTAGAACTCTGAAGACTTTCGGTCAGTAGGGCGCGTGGTATCCTATCCCATTGGGCCATATCGTTGACATCGTCGGTGATGATAGGCACTTGATGTCATGCAACATATTTGCTAAAGGAATTTTATCAGACTCTGAGCACCCACTCTACCCGCAGCTCCAACCTTGTGTCTGCTCAGGTAAAACAAGAAGTCTTTTCATATGACTTCATGCACGTACGTCTAAGTATCAAAATTCCACTACACCGTATTTCACAGCACGTACTTTATGTGATGAAAATGGTGTCAGGCATCAACTAACTAACTAACTAACCTTCTCTGCACTACTAAATAAACCATTTCTTCCACCCTCACAGTACCAAACTTTATTGTTATTGTATTTCTTATATTTATAATCCTCTCAATTTTTTGTTTTTATTTATTTATTTATTTTTCCTAAGTGTGAACATCGTTTAATCTGTGTTACTACTGTCAATCTTGTATTTCCCCTCACTATAATACTATATCAACAGAACATTAGATTCAATACTCTATAGTAAGTAACATGCTAAAATTTTCAAACTAAATCGACAATCCTGTTTGAAACAAACTCACTGTTATTATTATTATTATTATTAATATTTAATAATCTCAATTCGTGCTTAGAATATTTTTGACTTAATATCATAAGTGTGAACAAATTCCTCTGGTTACTTTTGTTTTAATTCATAATTTTATTTATATTTTAAGTAAATCAGATGCAAGGTGTTGTGACAAATACTGAGAATTCCATTCTGTATTAAAAGTACTGTCTGTTTTGGAATAAAGTCAAAAACAATAAATTATTAATTATAAAATTATAAAAAATTATTGTTGGTGTCGTCATCGGTATTAGTATCATAATTATTATCATTGTTACCATTATTATTATTATCATTATCATTACTATTGTTCGAGAATTACTTCCGGACAGAGGTCAGATTAATAAATTTACCAAGTGTAATAAACTGTAGATAGGTAGTGAGTGATATTATTATAGAAATATTTCAGGTCAAAAATCAGATTTAAATTTCAATGTGTCCTGATCAGGAATATCGGGTAGAAAAGACAGAATAGGATTATAATTACTGGAAAATGGCTCAGTTTGTATAGCTTCGGGTTAAGGACATAGTATCAACGAAATGAGTAGTCGGTTCAGACATAAATAGACGAAAGCAGTAATCAAATCTAATAATGTGGATAGGGATTCTTGTAGATTGATCTTTGAAGAGAATCGTCAGACAACCAAATACTTGATTACAACAACAACAACAACAACCCAATAGCACACAAAAGCAATTGCATACAAACACTATTCAAGAGTGCAAGGACTCACTGCAGCACTCCCACCTTAAGGAAAATTTTTATATGTATTCACATGATGTGTGTTTTGTTTTTGACAGTCTGATATATTTTGCTGTGTGTATATGAATCGATATTTGGTTATAACTGACAATATGCTTTTGTCTGTCCACTAACTAAATAAACATGTATGACCTTCTTATCACATGACATTGCAAGCAGTCATGACTTGTTCAAACAATTCGTACACTACGTAGAATTTCACTCACACACTTGTGTGACATTTATTTTCCTTGGTTGGAAAATACAAGTATCATCGTGAACGAGGTGGTCTTCTTATTTCCGTCTTTCCGCGTCAGAACTATTAACTACTCGACGAGTACATAACATAATTAAATAATTTTAAAATAAATAATTTTTCCTTCACGTTCCCCAGTGGAACATAGGGCTTCGAGCTAGTAGCTTGAAGTTTCTGTAGCAGAGTTTATTTAACAGGATGGGATTGCTAGCCTCATGCCCAACCTTTGCTCTTTACCAGGATTATTTCTGGCTTAGAGAGGTAAAGGTGTGCGTCGGCCGGGGATCGAACCCCGGACCATGTGCATGGTCGGCGAGCGTCCTGACCGCTATACCACCGACGCACACATAACATAATTGGCGACGGGGAGAACTACTATTAACCACTCAGCAGTATATAACAGAAAATTGGCGACGAGTACATAACAAAATTGAAGTGAGATATCTCATGGACGTCTTCTAAAAGAATGAATATCCCCGGAATTTCATCAAAAGACATACACACCCAAGCCAACCTATCAAATCAAAGATCCACGAGGAAAGGACAAAGAAAATCGTCCTACCATATATAAAGGTTATCTCAGAAATCACTGCAAGACTATTCGAACCTTTAGGAATTGACGTCGTACACAAACCAACAAAGTCGCTGCTCTCAATTCTATGTCAACCGAAAGACTCAACAGCAAAAGAAGATAAAACCAACATCACCTACAAAATAAATTGTAATAGCTGCGAAAAAGACTACATTGGCCAAAGTGGACCTCTCTTCGTCTTCGTATCGATGGTCATAAGCTAGCCATCAAAAGACATGACATCCTCTCCCTCATATCACTACATACAGATAGCCACGGACATCAATTTGACTGAGACAGCCAACGCTCAAATATTAGACAGAGGAAACAACAAGAATGCTAGAGAATTTTTAGAAGCTTGGTATTCCGATGAATCATCAATCAATAGACACATCGAGGTAGACAAAATTTATCAACCGATAAGAAGGACACCTCACAGACAAAGGGTCAAACTCCAGGTCAAGAAAACAATCACCGTTCCAATACAAGTAGCCTAGAGGTTGTGAAAACACAAAAGTAAACAAGGAGTCACGTCCAAGGTGACCCACCAGGAGAGATGATTAATAAACTCGTGGAGAAATCTTAAAGCTCACTTCAACTTCAAATTGAAGTATGCGCTGAAGTGAGGATGTTGCCTAGTGTTGGGGCGATGAAAGCTTCGCAAATTACCTATCCAGCTCAGAGAACACAATCACATCAAAAAGTATAATCCACACCTCTTTGGTACATATGAAAACTGTCGATAGTGTGTTATAATATATTATTCTGTAGACTTGACAAGAAACAGTGAGCAAGTAATGGTTCGTTTGTTTTTATTTTCAATAATTGATTCATTATTATCACTGTCACATGCTCTTTTTGTACATTTTCTCACCCTCGTCATACTTGGTAAACTGACACTCAACTGTCACCACGTCTGTTCTAACTTAATAACAATTTACACCTTATCAACTTTGAAGCAGTTTCTTCCTTTGATGTAATTTTTACTATTATTTCTACTTTTGAAGCCACTTCTGAGTAATTACATCTATTATATCACCCCCATCCAACTTGTTACTGAATAATTGACTAGTATACATATCTGTCTATCTCAACTTCATCGACTTTGAAAAGGACTTCAACAGACAGCATCAAACGAGAGGAGATTTGGCAACTACTTCGCTACTACGGGATGCCGCTAACAATTAAACACCCTTATCCAACAGTTGTACGACAACGCTGCACGCCAAGTAATCCACAACGGGAAACTTATGGAATCCTTCGAAGTGAGCACGGAAGTAAGGCAAGGCTGTCTACTATCGCCAATGATTTTCCTGATTGCAGTAGATTGGACAATGCGACAAACAGCGGGCAATGAGGAAACAGGCATAAAATAAGCCCACACAAAAAACTTGGAGAAACTGGACTTCGCCGATGGTATATGTCTGATTTCCCACTCACTCGAAGATATGCAGGTGAAAAGCAACAAGCTGGCAGAAAACGCATCCAGAGAAGATAGGACTCCAGGTGAACATAGATGAAACAGAGGTGATGAAGATTACTAGCCAACACCAACAGCAACTACAACAGACAACAATCAGGATAAATGGGAGGAACCTGACAGAAACAACCTCCTTCACTTACCTGGGAAGCATCGTTTCAACTAAAGGCGGACGGAACTGATGAGGATGTCAAAGCGAGGATCGGGACAGCAAGTCAAGCTTTCATTACTCTCACCAAATCTATGTGGAGGTCAACATCAATCAGCATCAAAAATAAGATTTGGATTTTCAACTCCAATGTGAAGTCAGTCAGTGCTACTCGCTATACGGATCAGAGACTTGGCGCGTCATAAAGAGCGTCTCAAACAAACTAAAAACCTTCATTAACAGCTGTCTTCGCTCAATACTACTCAAGATCAGATGGCCAGCCAGAAAAGATCAGCAACAAAGATCTCTGGCAATGAGCGAACCAACCAGAAACCGAGTGTGCAACAAATCTGCAGGAAGAAATGGAGATGGATTGGCCATACTCTGAGGAAACCATCAAGTGACATCACTAGACAAGCCGTCGCTCGATTGGAACCCGATTGAAAGGGAAGCGGCGAGTTGGTCATCAGTGCAAGGGTGACTTGGAGGAGGTAATGTGAAGAGGAGATGAAAGCATTTGGGCAGACTTGGAGCGGGGTGAAAAAGTTGGCAGAAAACAGAAGGCATTGGAGATGGGCAGCTGAAGCTTTATGTTCCTCTAGGAATTAAAGGATATAATAATAATAATACATTTCTGCTAAATATAAATACGACTCTACATACAACCTCTGAAGATGATTTCATCGATAAAGAAAACTTCCTTCGCTGGTTGAATTTGTCTTTTATTTTCTTCATTCTCCCTTCATTAATGTTTGTTTTCTCGTGATGGACATTCGTGGATTCTTGAATGGCGAATAGTTTTATTCACTGGTAATGTCTGTCTAACTTCTTCGATATCTTTATTGAAATCTTCTGACTCACTAGTTTGCTTATAGACTCCATCTCATGTATAAACATACAATTAAACCTACTTTTATCGATTTCCGATGATATGCATACAAGTCTACATATATAGTTACAATGTATCTGTTTCCTGCAAAGGGTGATGCCCAATCGATCATCCTGTTGTCGCTTATTTTTCTTTTGACAATACCTTAGAAACTCCCACACACCAGTTGATTTACACGTCCATCGACAGGGATTTTAGAAGATGGCCGTAATTGTGGACAAACGCAACTCATTGATATTTCTCAACCGAATATATTATCAATCAACCCAATCGGTATCTGAATGGTCCAGACCGTGAAAATTCATAAATTGACGCAACTTTGAAATTCTCCAACACAGATGATTGAACGTTTGATTGGACACTATTCAGTAACTAGTGTGACGTGTCTAGTCCTCCTGTCTTCATGTTCTGACCAAACTGCAACTTTACGAATCATCATCACAGAACAAAGCATGGAATGGCAATCAAACCTCTACCTCAACTTTATAGACTTTGAGATGACCTTCGACATCGTTTACCGAGAAGTATTTTGGAAACTACTCGAGTACTACGTCGTATGGTGCCCAAATATTCATCAACCTTATTGAATAGGTGTACGACAACGGCACATGTCAACTGATCCACAACGGAAAACTCAGTGAGACGTCTGGAGCAAACACAGGAGTCAGACAAAGGTGCTGGCTTATTATCACCAGTGATATTCCTAATTATAGTGGATTGACTGGATTATGCGTCAGACAGTGAGTGGGAAACGAGAAGACAGGGATATCCTGGACCGACCGATGTGAAGAACCTAGAAGACCCGGACTTCGCGTGTGGATGATTTATGTTTGATGTCACACAAAATCGAAGATTTACAAGCGAAAACCGAAAAAACGGGTTGAAGAAGCAGTTGGCGAAGACAGGACTCCAGGTGGACATAGACAAGACGGAGGTGATGAAAATAACCAACCAACAACAATAGCACCAGCAACATCCAGCGCCGATCACCATCAACGGAAGGGATTTGAAAGAGGTCAATTCATTCACTTATCTGGGGAGCATTGTCTCAACTACAGGATGAACGGACGAGGATGTCGGGAGAATCGAGAATCGGGAAGGCGAGAAACACATTCATCAACCTGAAACAAATCTGGAAATCTTCGTCACTGTAAATTTTCTTCATTAATGTTTGTTTTCTCGTGATGGACATTCGTGAATTCTTGAATGGCGAATAGTTTTATTCACTGGTAATGTCTGTCTAACTTCTTCGATATCTTTATTGAAATTTTCTGACTCACTAGTTTGCTTATAGACTCCATCTCATGTATAAACATACAATTAAACCTACTTTTATCGATTTCCGATGATATGCATACAAGTCTACATATATAGTTACAATGTATCTGTTTCCTGCAAAGGGTGATGCCCAATCGATCATCCTGTTTTCGTTTTTTCTTTTTTTGGTAATAGCTTAGCAACTCATGCACACACCAATTATAAATGCATAGAACACTGACCAGTTTATTTACACGTCCATCAACAGGGATTTTAGGAGATGGTCATAAGTGTGGACAAATGGAATTCAATGATATTTCTCAACCGAATAGATTATCAATCAACCCAATCGGTATCTGAAAGGTCCAGACCGTGAAAATTCATAAATTGACGCAACTTTGAAATTCTCCAACACAGATGATTGAACATTTGATTGGACACTATTCAGTAACTGGTGTGATGTGTCTAGTCCTCCTGTCTTTGGTGCAGACTCAATTCTATCAATGTGGCTTTGCAGTGTGGCCACCATGTCACTAGGCAGGTCGCCATCACGATGCAAGTTGATTTGAAATTTGCGGAAATGGTCAACAGAAGACTGAAAACGTTACTAGCTATAGCTTATCCTGCAGCTAAGTAGGTTCTCGTCCATCGAACAAAATCCCCTTTGATGGAGTTCAAAGTCGACAGATACCCTTCTCTTGTGAACTCGAGCTGTATATACAAATCTACGTGTACCTGAAGGAGCAGTTACATTGGGAGAACAGAACGAAGCGCATACCTCCGACTTTCTGAACATGTACCGAAAAGCCTACGTCTCAAGGCAACAAACTCTTGTAGTAGCGTTATTACTAGACATCTCCTCGACACGGGTCATGAGGTGGAAATCGAGAAATCCTTCAAAATTATCAATAGGCAAAGGAGCTCCATTCTCCTCAAGTTTGCCGAAGAAATTTCTATCAAACTCTTGAAACCAGATTTATGTGTTGAGAAAGAGGCAGTTATTAGTTTTTCCTTGCCTTGGTAACTGGATGTCTTTTTTTCTCTCATCTGATTGCGTAATCTTTGTCTGTAACATCACCCTCCTTTTATAATGTGTAAATTTGCTTGTCTCTTGTTTCTATGATTTCAGTTCAACTCAGTACATTGTTACCTAACTTATTAGTCACCATGCATGTAACACACATCCCATCTTTATTATGTAACTCCTTTACCATTATATGCATAAATTTATTTTGTTTTACCTTGAGCTGCCTGTGTAAAAACTATATAAACGCAATTCTCTGAGCACTGTTTACTAGTTGTGCAACTTTTTGTCAACTGACAACATGTAAAATTTGCAAGTATGTTAAAATGTTTCTGTACTTAAACGTCATAATTTATTTGGGCTGTAAGCAGCTGATGAGAAATCGACGAAATAAATGATGGTAACATATTATTCTGCACAAACCACTGTTGTTCTTGATTTATTCAAATTCATCAAGGGGAATAAATCCATGAACATTCATTAGTGCCAATCGCACCACATCGTGAACTGGCAGAAGTTGGAATTTATTCACTGGCCATTGGATTGGCAGGTCACTGTGACTTATAGTCTACGAGCTAGCTTGTCTTGTAACGATAAGCTCTTGAGTTTGAACTCCAGAAATCGGTAGGGTTCGCGTTACTGAACAGTCCCACACTAGACTGACTAAACAGCTGTGCAGCAACTCCAGGATTCTCTTATGGTTCTATAACCGACGTCAATTCACGATGAAATCCTGAAACAATTTCTGCAATATCAGAATCAATGGATCACTTCGAAAGTAACCTATCAATAAGGACTTCGATAGGTCACATCTCACCTTCTTTTGTTGCTGTTACAGCAATAACTACATTTGTTCAGTACTGGAAGACATGATTTAATAACACGCAGTCAAAGTGTCACCACGGATGATACCGAATTTGGATGTATTTCAAACACCATTACTACAACACAACAATAGAGGACTAATCACTCGAATACTATTCTCATGTTGAAGAAGACTCTGGAGGCAGACTGAGAATTCGGATATTCATTTCCCCCCCTAACACAGACAATACCAATAGAAATCACACCTGATGAATTCTATAGCTATTGGTAACACTACAAATAATTATGCTGCAATTTCGCCTCAATATAGAAATGCAAAAGGAACTCGAATGAAGAGCAAATAGCGAATATTTTCTTCTCGCCGACTCAATAGAATAAGGCACAACGCCAATTAGTCTGTGTGCGTGAGAACAATTCATTTTATCAGAAAAACTTGAGTATGTTGGTAGTTTAATGATAAAACAATCGTCAACAACACAGGTGGTCCGTGTTTGATTCGCAGCCAACACAATCTGAAATACTGCATAGTTTAATACTCCACCGTAGGCCTGGTAAACTGAGAAAGTTTAAAGTGAGACAAGCAACCTCACTTCGTGAAAGTAATGCCAGAGTACGTTTGCAGGTCAGGAGTAACCTCGAAACTAAATCATCAATGGAAGTCTAATAACGCCGGAGTGCTGTTGTGCATCAACCGAACCATATAATCATCAAGTGATCCTTCGAAGAATTTACTACAGCCTAGGCAGATGTTTGTATTCCACGTTGTAAAAGATATCAGTGATGATTAGGATTTTCGAAATGTAAATAGCTATAAGGGCTTGTGGAGATTGCAGTAGTGATGAATACACTTTGTGATAACGCTTATCAATTACTAGTCAAATTATCAACGCCTCTATAGTCAATAACCAGAGATTGAACTCACGAACTACCTCTAGCTTACTAAGCTAGCCGATCGACCGTTCAACCACTCAGTAGGGACTTAATCGATCATAGATGCTAACTTTTATCTACTGCCCTATGGCCACTGAGTCCACCATGTCACACTGCACTATGGATGCTGTTTTCATCGCAGTTCTACATTGCGAATTAACAGGAGGTCAAATTCACTGGCCATTTCATCCCCGCCCATCGGCTGAATGCTCAAGGAGCTAGCCTGGTAATTTGAAAGAGATTCATTTGAGATCACGTTATATCACACCTTTGTACTGATGAACTGTCACAAGCTAGGACGAAACTGCCTTTCCAATCCACCCTTATTCTCAAAGATTCTCCAGTTGATATCGCTCCTTGACCTCGTCTACGCTGAGAAACTTCGCTTTCTTAAGTTGTACAAATGCAGGCGCCGAAATAACTAAAGTCAAGTCACTGAATGTCATCGACTTGCAGTTGCACCCACATAAATTAGAGTACCGCAGAATGAAATCATTCAGAGGTAAATATATCGTGAGATAATGTCATTCGGTGTTTACACATTACACTTTTCATCCACCGTCCACAATAATATGATTTCCGCCAATATTTCCGTAAATTAGAAAAAGTGTCATATTATTAACCAGTCATTAACTTTAGTATATAAATCTAGTAGTCCAGCATAGACAGAGTGGTGTTTAGAATTAAATGTTTCTTGTACACACGATTTACGACGCGTGTGTACTTATCCCGAATTCATCCCATCACCTTTGATAACAGTGAATTTGGTTTATGTGAAATATGCTTGAGAAACATATATCAGTATTAGGACTTCATGACAAATGCTCGCTCCCTTTCTCTCCATCAATTATCCTCTCACACGTATCACCAGTCTGATTCATTCGACGCGTCATCAGCATTCCCCCCACCCCCACCTTAAAATTACTGCTATATAAAGCTAGACGTCCCAGTCTACAGACATTTCCTGTGCACAGATTTTTCTGCTTACTCGACTACAGCATAACTACTACACGAATATATCAACTTGTCTTTATTTCTATGACCAGATGGAGGGATATCTGCTGGGTGTATATGGCAGCAGTTCCTCAAAACACACCTACTCGTGAACACATTTCATCCTCACACTTGACAAATCAAATCATATTCTTCTTTGACAATTCTCCGAATAGCAGTAATATTGTATCTTCAAATGTGTCTAGTGAATTTCGAACCTGTGACTACTAAATGTATAGAAACACCACTCCTAATACATGTGTGCAGTCTGTAACAACACGATTGTACATTTTTCTTGTTACGTGTTAAAATTAGAAACATTGTACACATCACTTTTGTTTAAAACGATTCATGTTGAAATATACATGACTACGGAGTACAATCTAAGATACAGGGTGTTGTTGCTAGACACTTTGTCTTCTCACTAGTCTACAATGTCTACTTGTTTCACTACTGACCGTGTTGTATACCTCGGATTTTGAATAAAGCAAGAACAGCAGTGGTTTTTGCAGAATAAAATGGTATCATCACTGTTTTTATTTCCTTGGCTTCTCGTCACCTCATCTGCTTACAGGCCAAAGTCATACACAATGGAAACTGTCGACATTACGTAATCACATGAAGGAGAGGTGAAAATATCCGGTTAACAGACATGGCAAAGAATGACTGATAACCGCTTATTTCTGAACGCGTATATCACGTTTCAGGAGGTTGATAGAGATGGATTCAGCAAACATGAGGAGAATTGAACTCTTTGTTCCTATTGATAATTTTGGACGATCTTGCGACGTCCACCTCATGACTCGTGTCAAGGAGATGCCTGGCGATGGCACTGTTTAAAGCATTTGTTCCCTTTAGACATAAGATTTTTGGTACATGTTCAGAAAATCGTAGATATGCCCTTCTGCTTTCTGTTCTTCCAATGTAACTGCTCCCGCAGATACATGAGGAACCTCTTAGCCTCATCTGAAGACTATTCTACAACTGGTGCACAGCTTCTATCAGTAGACACGAACGATTCGAGAAGTGAACCCTATTGTGGATTATATTAATAATAATTTGTACCAGTGGACTTTGACTGTACAACCAAATAACCAATTAATTTATATAACTCATTACTGTATTTCGCTTATAATATACTGTTACACTGTCATTTCATTAACTTGGATTATTTTATTCTAGTATTTGTTCTGTCACTCAGCTCTCTAGAAAGTCACCTACACATGTCTATCGAGTTGGTGGACCTGATGAACGATCATCATCTTACATAGGAATATATTATTTCAAAAATATATTCAAACTGTACCAACTGCCCATTGTGGAATTAACTGCAGGCCTCATGTCAGTAAACACTTGACTAGATTTCATTTTTCAGCCCATTATTTTACGAGTATTTAGTTGGCGAAATATGTTCACTGAGTATCGGGCATCGGCCACCCACCTGTTGATTCACGTAGTCAGTACAAGGCATCCTGCCTGCCTATTCGACGATATTCCTCACTCAACTTCTTCTGGACATATTCTAACAGTTTTCAGTCTAACAATACTTTCTCATCCATGCATTCACTTCAGCGAATACCAGCTAATGTTAAAAGTCATCTTGACTTATATGTGCATAACGACACATGTTTCAAGAAGAACATGGAATCGCATGCTGAAATTTTCTACAGGTTACCTGAAAACCTTTCACGACAATCACTACAACTAGTGACCAGTTATCAACGCTATAAGTTAGTCTAGAATTTCCAACAGAATCGGCTTTCTTCCTGCCCCTTTTTGCACAGATCTCCACTTCACCTTAAAAACAATTTCCCAAACAAGTTAGGTGAATGTGCCGGATAAAAACTTACTTGGGACTTCATTCTTTGTGTGTCAGCCATAAATATAGTCAAAAGAAGCGTAAACAGAAAGGACTAAGACGACACCCCACTTTCAAGTTGAGGAATATATAAGTTGTTATGACAGAATTTCCCTGTATTCACAGTTGGCAACCTCTTCTATGCTAAATGATCAATATACACTTGTCTTAAATGACTGGTTATTTTAAATGGACAGCGATGAATGCCACAGAAACCATTGCATTACTCTCCTACCTCCTAAATAGATTGGAGACATCAACGAATCACTCCTATCACCATCGACTACTATAAATTAACACTCAGACAGCACTCTTTCAGTACTGAGCACTACCAGCATACTCGCCTGTCACAAAATCATGTTTCAGAATAGAATAGAATAGAATAAGAGTATTTCCCTCATTAATGTTTGAGAAATACGGCATTTGTCATTGTGGAGAATGTCACCAGTACACTTCATATGATGGCTATCTCTGACCAGACACGTGACATAGCCGAACGGAGTGAATACGTTTAGAATTTGAATAACGTCTGGTGAATGTTTATTAACGGAAGTGGATTGATCTACTGACTGACTGGTTTCAAAATAAAACTTTGCACCGATGTGCAGCAGTTCGAGTCGCTACACTCCACTCAGCACACAAAGCCAGAGAGGAAATTGAAAAGGAAACGACAGGTATCATCTAAAAGAATAGTAATATAAAGAACAATATAGTTTTATCAAAAATTATAAATCACAAGGAGTGGATGCATTTGAGCCAGCCATTGAAAACGATTTTGAGCCATATCACCAATTGTCTCCAACCTTCATTGGTGTTTACCATCCCGAGGACCGCAACCAGGAAGCCAGTCTACACCTTCCTATGTAGCTTAAACTAACTGTTGTGGACTTCATTGACTGATCAAGCCATGTTTTGGTTTGACTACCACTGGCTCTTTTCCAATCTGACCCTATGTCAGCTAACATTGCCCGTTGTCGAGGAAGGCAAGCGATGGCTAGGCTAGCCATGCGTAACACGTGTCCTGACTATCTCGCTCAATCGATATAACTTCACAACCTCGTCGACTGATTTCCCCTCCAACTCACCTACCACTCGACTGAAGCCTAACCTCAATATTCCTCACCCTATTATACCACCATCTAACATGGGAGACAGAACACAGGCACCTATGATCAAAGTCATCCGGACAGGCTTTTGATTTCCTCTACTCTCAATGGTCAGGTTTCACAGCTATAAAGGAGGACGGAACGGACCACTGAGCAGTACACATGCCCTTCCGTCGAAAGCCGGATATCACTTCTGTGCCACAAACGGCGTAAACTGGCATATGCGAAACGAGCCTTCTGTATCCGTGCTGAGATCTCGTCACAGATCAACCCGTTGGCTCTGGTTGATGTAACTTCCTCCCAAATAAGTGAAGCGGTTAGCACGCTCCATCAACCACTTCACTCCCTATTTCTAAGCTAGAAGTCAATGTAGTCCAGTCATGTACCACCATCTTACACTTTGTGGGAGCGAATCGCATGCCAAACATTCGAAGATTGCACCTCAAGGCGTTCAGAAGACTCTGTATTTTGTCGGCTTCTTCACCTACAAGGACTATATCATCTGCATATTCTAAGTCAACGAGATTATTCCCTCCCTGGTAATAAGTCAATCCCTGAGTCTCTGAAGTAAGTTAGGGTTAATTCCATTAGTACATCTATGATTAAATTGAACAGAAACGGAGATAGTGGGCATCCTTAGGGGACATCACTAGTTGTCACCACTTCAGATGACAACTCCCCGTAAGCCTGCACCTGGCTGCATGAGTTCGAGTAGAGTGCCTGGATCAGTGCGATATATTTTCTCGGTATTCCTCTAAAAGCCAAGCATCGCCATAGTACCTCTCGGTCGACAGAATCGAATACCGCCTTTAGGTCAAGCAAAGTATTCAAATTATGCTGTACACTTCCCAAAAACAGATTCAAGGATAGTACATCCTATGCATTGAAAACGGAAATTAAACAATAATTTGATCTCGGGGCGGTTAGCTCCACCAGTCGTGAATTACTCCCTGGAAAGACACATGGAGTCCATATTATAAAGTACATCAGGATCGGTAAAAGAAATGTCAATGCTGTGGAAATCTCTCGATGACTGCTCAAGAAAGTACTAACGAACGTGATGAACAAGAACGCTATTCTCAAAAGGCTTTTGAGATCAAGGATAAGAAGTTGAGAATAAAACCTGCTTGGCCGTTGAAAGATAGAATTAAAACACGAGACCCCGTGGCGCAATCAAAGGCCCGACTAGACAAAGGGCTAAAAGAGCTCGAAGTATTGGGCTTCCGAGTAGTGAGGTCTTGGAAACCTATGTTGCTCTGAAATCTACTCATAAGTCAGATAAACTTGTAGGTCTCTCAGTATGCTATACGAACGTGTGTAGTTTTAGGAGTAAGCTCCCAGAATTAGGAGTATTATCAGAAAGATTACAATCTCATGTGACTGCTGTCACTGAAAAGTGGTTGTTAGTGTGCGTATACTTAACTCCACTCACACCTGGGTACATCTGCGTTACAGCAAACAGAGTAATTGGTCGGAAAGGTGGTGAGATTTCTCTATGCATCCGAGATGATATAGGAAATATGTCAATCTTGTCAGGAGCGCACAACAGAGGCATTAGTGAAACCGCAGGCTGCGTCATATACTTCAGCAACGGTACTGTGACAACTGAAGTTATTTATAGAAGTCATGCCAGCCAGGCTGATGACTTCGTACTAAATCACTTCAGGGCGTGGATTGGCAGAAATAGGTGTGTAACAGTAGGTGACTTTAATGCCCCACATATCAATTGGGAGGAATTAACATCCACTAGCTTGTATACCTGTTTCAAAAGAGAGCTTACACTGATAGTGCTTGATTTTCTGAAGCGACGCATCGATGAGCATGAGTATCCAGAACAGTATTGGGAAAATCTCTGTCAGAATCACATTCGCCCTAATTCAAAGACATTAAAACGTCATACATTAAATCACATCAACGCCAACCTCTCACGCCTACTCGACCTCGAACGAAACCCATACTTTGTACGTACTACCTGGTGATGAACAACAAACGTTCCAGGATTATGTATCCAATTTCATACAAAAACGTTGCAACGATACTACTTCCCTGAAACCACCTGAAACTCTCTCTCTCGTCGATTCCACAGAATCCTGAAAAAGTTGCCTTGAAATTTCGAATGTTCGACTCAATCCTATTCAAATCCAAATTCTATCACCTGGGCTGAATTTTGCAATGTGTTGAGTAAAATCAACGAATTACAAACCAAGGTCCACTTCGAGAATTCAACCTCAAAGACATTTGACTTGTCATCCACTTCTGAAAAAGATCTCAAACATTTTGAGGTTTCGATTGTCGACAGCTGCTACAAGCACATTTATACACGACGAGTTATCGTTATCTGCTGACCAAGAGACACAGAAAACAACTTCAAGAAAATAAAGACATAATCCTCGTCCTTCCTGATAACGGCAATGAGACTGCGGTAATGAACAGATCCGACTATATGGGGAAATTAACAAACATACTATAAGATAACTCCAAATTCCTCAAACAACCTAACCAGAAAGACACAAAGGAAAGTCAACATAAAAACCTCCTTACAAAATTGCTGAAGAGAATGAAAGAAGATTCAGTCACAACATCGGAGGTATATGAACAAATAAAGCCATGAAGTTCAGTCATTTCCTAGACCATATGGATTGCCCAAAGTGCATCAGAAGATTGTTCCACTTCGATCCATCATAGATATAGTCAATTCACCATATCACCAGATCGCGAAGTGACTAGCAGATATCCTTGAACCGGTAAGAAGATGCATGACAAAATATAGTCTTAGTGATACAATCGACTTCATCGATTCAGTGAAAGACATAAACGTATTTGAAAAACAAATGCTTTCACTAGATATCGCCTCTCTATTCACAAGTATCTCACTTGCCAAGACAATATGCTTCATCTGTGACTTCATCGAAACCAACAACTTAGAAGTTCCTCTTTGCATCAACTACATGAAGGAACTGCTTCTCATATGTACGTTTAATGTGCAATCCAAATTCAATGAAGAAATCTATCTGCAGAAAGATGATGTAGCTATGGGGCCACGTCAAGGCCCACTCCTAAATGACTGCTTCATGGCGAGTCTCGAAAACAACATCCTTGATCCTTTGACCAATCAACTGCACCTACATGAGATATACGTAGATGACACGGTTATAATCTGTGATGAAAAAGTTGATTTAGAGTTACCTACTCAAAACCCTCAACGAGGCACACCCATCAATAAAATTCGCCTTAGAACGTGAATCAAACATGGCATTCCCATTCCCATACCAGAAGACAAGAATGCACGATCCAGAAATCAATATATCACAAGCCTACATGGACGGGACAGTTCACCGGCTTCCACAGCTTCGTCCCACTAAAAACCTAGCACATACATTATGCTCAAGGATTCCAAAAATCCGTCCGGAAGACACAATAGAGGAGTTAAATTCATTACTTGAAATCTTGCCAGAGGACGGGTATCCACCAAGATTCATAGACGAAAACATGAATGGAAGGCCTCTGTCACCAGAAATCACAACTGTTCCTAAGAAAACTCCCTTCATGCACCTGGAATTCAAAGGTGATATCGAAGCAGAAATTCTTAGTAACCGCCTTTCTAAATGTCTGAAGAAGACATTTCAAGCAGCCACCTTACGCATCACATTCTCCAACAGACAATTAATCTAGTCTAACGTTATGGACAACATACCGTTCTAGGCCACCTCAATGTGTATTTATCAGTTTACTTGCTTGTATGGAACAAAGTTTATCAGCCGTACGAAACGTCAAGTCATCAAACGTATTCTGAAACACTGTCCAGCCTTACTAGACAGCCAGAGGACAGAAAAAGCATACTAGCAGCTCCATTTTCGAACAACTTGTCAAACATGGATATCGAGCACCCCAAACAGCATGAATGCTTCACACTGTTACACAGAGTTCCTCAATATCATACGAAATGATTTCGAATACGCCATTCGTACATAGCTGAATCACTGGCTATTCGGGATCTGAAACTGGACATCTAAATTCAAAAGCATCACATACATTCTCTCGTTTCTCCATCTTGCTCAGGGTAACTTTCTCACTATAATTTTGCTTCCTTTCACCATTATAGTTATTCTCATCATTCTTATTTTATTATCACTCTATAACCGTTTATTAATGACACTGCGTTTTCATACGGATTTTATAAAAGCACTTTATCGTTTTTCCGCTAGCTCTTGTCCACCTTACAGAATTATATTGCTCAGTCATTTCCCAACTTTTATTACGTCATCTCAACTTCTGCCCCATTTCTAATCTCCAGTTAGTCAAATAATAATAATGATTTACTTTATTCCAAAAACAGTACTTGTGATACAGAATGGAATTTTCAGCATTAATCACACAATATTGCATCTAATTTCCTCAAATTATAAATAAAAATTAATCACACAGAAAATTTTCCACATTGACAATAGAGATAGTGTCAAAAACATGCAGCATATAAAATGGAAATAGCAATAATAATGATAACAGCTAGGGTAATAATAATAAGAATACAAGTGAAAATTCCCGTGGGCTTGTTTCACACAGTATTGGCAATGTGGTATAGAAATCCTAACATGTTTAAAAATATTGAATATAACGTTCTCTTTACATGATATAGTGAGGGAAAAAACAAAGACTACAGCAGTCACTGAGATAAGTTGGTGTTTGCAATTATGAGAGTAAAACAAAGAAGTAACAGGACCATAAATATAATAGAAGTAATAAAAGTAAAACTTGAAGGTATATAAGGATGGATGGAGGATATTGTTTATTTACTAGATGAAAAAAGGTTAGTTAATTCTTGCCTGACACTATTTTCCTTATCACATAAAATACGTGCCAAGTATGGTATCATGGAATTTCTATACTTAGACGTGCGAGCATACAGTTTTCTGAAGTTACTCCTTGTTCTACCTGAGGAGATACAAGGTGAAAGCTGAGCGTGAAGTGGATGCTCCAAGTCAGACAAAATCCCTTTAGCAAATTTATTGCACGAAGTCAAGTGCCTATCGACAACGATGTTAACTATGTGGTCCACTGGGACACCACTCACCCTACTGACAGTCTTCAGTATTCTACGAATTGTGACATAGTCTTTTTTAAGCAAACCAGGGAAGAATAAGAGTGAGCAATAAAGAAGAATAGGTAGGATGCAAGAGTTTATGAACTGTAACAGGAGGCGTTGAGTTATGCCCGAGTGTCTTAACTTCCTAATGTAAAATGTCAGGCGGAATATTTTACTGGAGATTGCTAAGACATGGGAAGTACGGGAGAGATCAGAAGAGAGAATGGGTCCAAGATACTTAATTTCTGATTTGATTCCTATATCATTGTCGTCAATTTTACAACTGTCATGAGAATCGATGACTTCTTTTAACTGTCGTTTACATCTTAAGCTGAAATCAACAGTTTGATATTTAGAAGGATTCAGTTTAAGACCGTTAGACTCAGACCATTTGCTGACTCCCGATAGAAAGCTATTTATTTTAGTACAATCTAGCTGGGAGTTAACAGCCATTGAAACCGTTAAATCATCAGCGTACTTCACAAAGTTTATTTCATCAGAGTGAGGCAAGTCATGCAAGAAGAAAGAAAAAAGAAAATAAGAAAGGACTGCGCCTTGAGGGACACCAGCTTCAGTAGGCAATGAAGTGGAAGACTTCCCTTTATATGCGGTGTACTGCATTCTATCTGAGAAATAGGAATGTAACCAATTAACAGCCCAACATTCTGTTTGACTAGCAGCAAGTTTATTTAATAAGATGTCCCTAGGGACCGAGTCGAAAGCAGATGTGTAGTCTAGGAAGGCAACACGAACAAATTTAGCCCCCTTGTCTAGACTGGAAGCAATGTTATGATATAAGACGGCAGTTGCATCTAAAGTGCTTCTACTGTGCTTATAGGCGAATTGTTTAGGGTCATTAAAGGATTTAAGCGAAGGAAGGTACAAGACTAAGTAAAAGTAATTTCTCCATAGTTTTCAAAAAAGGATAGGTAATAGCAATGGGTCTAAATTTGACACATGCTCCAGTGGATGATTTAGGTATGGGTACAACTTTAATGTCCTTCCAAACGGCAGGCACAATATTATCGGAAAAAGATTTGTTAAATAGATCAGTAAGAGGGTGACACAGAAAATCAGAACATTTTAAAAAAATAATACTAGGTACATAATCGGGACCTAAGCACTGGGAAGGGTTTAGAGGCTTGAGGCACTTTTGAACATTTGTGTTAAAACGTGGAAAGGGGCTATTATTAACACAAGTGATGCTGGGAAGCATGGCATTTGATGGAGAGTAAATAAAAGATTTGTTAAGAGTACATACATCAAGAGAATATGGAATATTGTTTATCTGTGCACCACCAGTGATTTCCTTAAATAGTTTCCACATATTAGAAGGATTTTTGCAGGATATGAATTTCTGGTTATATATTACATTCAACCTCTGCATTTCAGACTTAATTAAGAAGTTGGTTCTTTTTACACCACTTTTATCTTTCATCTTATACAGTTTTTCCTTCTCTCTACGAAGCTTTTTAAGTTGAGGCGAGGAGAAACGGTCAAATTTGACGAATAGTGTTTCTTTTGGACAACAGATTTCAAAACAGAATTTCAGATAGGATGTAATATTAGAGATATTGTCATCAAGTGAATCATCATTAAACAAATCCCATCTTGTGTCACTGAGCATGTTTCTAAGATGATGTACGTTCTCATTTGAGTAGCATCTGTGAACAACTTTCTTAAACAAGTTTGAGAGGGCTTTACTGTGTAACTTTCCGTAAATTTTGGATAAGACTCTTACAATACAATGATCAGAATTGAAGAGCGGGGCTCTTTTACGAGCTTCGTATATTCCAGAATCATTTATAAATACTAAATCAAGTGAAGTATTTTGTCGAGTTGGGAAATTAACAACATTTTCATGGCCCAGCAATGTAATAAAACTGCAGTCGCTGGAGTTGAAGTCGCCAGTCACTATAGATAAGGAGTTACCAAACGAAGCAGCAGCAAAAATAGTGAATTCATCAGCGAAGATAGATAGTTCCGATGGACTGCAACAAGGTGTGATATAGATATTTGTGACAAAAATGAAGCTATACTTAGATAAGTGTATAGGTCGACATTTTACAATTATACAATCAATATTGTCATTTGAGAATTTGAAGCAGACGTTGTTGGCAGTAGACCAATGAGAATTAATAAAAGTGGCAACACCACCACCTTTCTTCTTCTTCGAGCTGCATCGGTCTTGTCTGTAGATTGTGAACCCACATAAGGAGACTACATTATCGTCATATGAATCATGGAGCCAAGTCTCTTGAAGAGTGATTACATCAGTATTACAATATACATTTGAGTATAATACAGAATGCAAGTAGTTAATCTTGTTCGATAATGACCTGCAATTTGTGCTCATAATCACAGGAACAGTCATCTGATGCATTTGTGGAGTCCTCAGAAATAAACTTATCCAAATTTTACTACTACGTAAGAAATGAACATATTGTACATCACTTTGTTTTAACCATAAACTCTGTACTTTGAACTTTACCTCGAGTTTTGAATAAATATATAGTTCTGCCTTCGACTCTCCGTCTTCTCCACCATCTCAACTGCCGTCGATCAATTTTAATCACCTGCTTTCTATCTCAACATTTTGCAGGAGCACCGTAGTTTCTTCCTACGCACTTTGGTCGACCTCCGGCAACGTCAACATTGGAGAATTAGTACTGGAGCAGTCTTCCCGCAGCGCCTCTGGAGTCTATTACGTTTATTGTGGACTTTGGATCTTTGTAAACCCAAGTAACAAAACTTTAATACACTCTTCCCGTAACTAAACTGATTTGGTATTTTATTTTCTATTTGAATTTGGGTAACTAAGCTAACAGTAAAAGGTCCACCACAATAATTGGTGAGCCCGTTTCGAACCTTTTTTTCGATGGTTAACTCGTTTTCGAACCTTTTTGTTTCGATAGTCAACTCGTTTTGGACATTTTTGTTGCTATTTTGGCCTTATAAACTCGCACTGCTTTAATTTTTGTTTTGCTATTTCGTATATCTCTATACTTAAATATTATTTTTTGACAATGGCTCCATATAAACGTGTCACTATTCCCGAAGAACTTCATAAAGGCGAAGTGATATAGATCTCTTCTTTTACCACCTTGCCGGATTCCACATCTATGAAGGACGCACCAATGTTTTGGTTACTTTCCCAGTTAACATCTCAAATGCAAGATTTACGACTGGAAGTGTCCGAGCTTCGAGCACAAAGGAACCAGTCACACACGGTATCTAAGCAATGGCGATCAAGATCTAGACGACGTTCTAGAACACCGTCTCAAAGCCGTAACATTTGTTGGTATCATAGGAGGTATGGGCACAATGCCCTGAAGTGTCTTCGACCGTGCATTTACAACATTGGTAACTCAACTCAGGGAAACTCCCCAGCCAGGCAGTAATGGCGACGGCTGTTACTGGCAGTCACCCCAGTCGCCTTTTCTATGTGAGGGATTTGACTACCGGCACATTATTCTTGGTAGATACAGGCGCCGAGGTCAGTGTTTTTCCCCCCTCACTATCCAGGCGATCAGCCAAAATACCTGGAAAACTTTCACTTCGTGCTGCCAACCAAACCAACATACAGACGTATGGCGAACAGTCAATGAATTTAAACTTAGGACTACGCCGACGTTTCACATGGATCTTCATAGTAGCTGACGTACGTCACGCTATACTAGGTGCAGACTTCCTAAGTCACCTCAATCTGTTGGTTGATATCAGCAAGAAAAAACTGGTTGACAATTGCACCCAACTCAAGATCCACGGTATTACATGTGACTACTCGGTTCATAGCATCTGTATAGAAAAGCCGGAGAGTGAAATGTTCTCTACTTTATTGCAACGATTTCCTAAAATCCTTAAACCATCATACAACGTCGAAGATATATCTCATACAGTTACGCGTAAGATCATCACAACAGGACAACCTGTGAAGGCACGTCTGTGGAGTCCTCAAAAAGAAACTTATCCAAATTTTACTACTATGTAAATATTGAACATATTGCACACCACTTTGTTTTAACCAGAAACTCTGTACTTCGAACTTTACCTCGGGTTTTGAATAAATATATAGTTCTGCCTTCGACTCTCCGTCTTCTCCACCATCTCAACTGCCGTCGATCAATTTTAATCACCTGCTTTCTATCTCAACATTTTGCAGGAGCACCGTAGTTTCTTCCTACGTACTTTGGTCGACCTCCGGCAACGTCAACATTGGAGAATTAGTACTGGAGCAGTCTTCCCGCAGCACCTGGAGTCTATTACGTTTATTGTGGACTGTGGACCTTTGTAAACTCAAGTAATCAAACTTTAATACATTCTTCCCGTAACTAAACTCATTTGGTATTTTATTTTCTACTTGAATTCGGGTAACTAAGCTAACAGAGCGAAAAGGTCCACCACAATAATTGGTGAGCCCGTTTTGAACCTTTTTTTATGGTTAACCCGTTTTCGAACCTTTTTGTTTCGATAGTTACCTCGTTTTGAACATTTTTGTTGCTATTTTGTCCTTATAAACTCGCACTGCTTTAATTTTTGTTACCACAAGTTTTTCTATTTTGTATATCTATATACTTACATATTATATGACAATGGCTCCACCTAAACGTACCACTGTTGCTGAAGAAGGTAATAAAGGCGAAGAGACACAGAACTCTGCTGTTAACGCCTTGCCGGATTTAAGACTTCCTCAATTTGATCTGGCTGAACCACGTGTCTGGTTCACAATTATTGAACAGTTGTTTGCAGCTCGAGGTATTACGTCGCAGATCGCCATGTATGGTTGCGTATTAGCAGCAATTCCCACGGAAGTACTACGAGAGGTTATCGATGTCATAGACAGCAAACCTACAGACTCTCAATATGACAAACTAAAAGCTGCACTCATCCAGCGGACCACTCTCTCCGATGAGAAACGCATACAACAACTACTTACTTCGTGTGATCTAGGTACAAAAAAGCCATCTCAACTACTTAGACATATGCGCCAGTTGATTGGGTCACACAAAGTAGATGAGTTAATTCTACGTCAGATGTTCTTACAACGTTTACCACAAAATGTTCAACAAATCCTAACAATATCTTCTAGGACGACAGACCTTGAAGAATTAGCTAAAATGGCAGACGATATCATGGATGTGTTATCAAATAATGGCATAAATAGCGTGTCTACCGAGGCAGTACCACCAAGCCCTTCCACATCTATGAAGGACGCACCAATGTTTTGGTTACTTTCCCA
Organism: Trichobilharzia regenti; assembly: GCA_944472135.2. NCBI lineage: Eukaryota > Metazoa > Platyhelminthes > Trematoda > Strigeidida > Schistosomatidae > Trichobilharzia > Trichobilharzia regenti. Next base: position 11,595,585 of record OX235267.1, read on the forward strand.
GTTAACATCTCAAATGCAAGATTTACGACTGGAAGTGTCCGAGCTTCGAGCACAAAGGAACCAGTCACATACGGTATCCAAGCAACGGCGATCAAGATCTAGACGACGTTCTAGAACACCGTCTCAAAGCCGTAACATTTGTTGGTATCATAGGAGGTATGGGCATAATGCCCTGAAGTGTATTCGACCGTGTATGTACAACAGTAGTAACTCATCTCAGGGAAACTCCCCAGCCAGACAGTAATGGCGACGGCTGTTAATGGCAATCACCCCAGTCGCCTTTTCTATGTGAGGGATTTGACTACCGGCACATTATTCCTGGTAGATACAGGCGCCGAGGTCAGTGTTATTCCCCCCTCACTATCCAGGCGATCAGCCAAAATACCTGGAAAACTTTCACTTCGTGCTGCCAACCAAACCAACATACAGACGTATGGCGAACAGTCAATGATTTTAAATTTAGGACTACGCCGACGTTTCACATGGATCTTCATAGTAGCTGACGTACGTCACGCTATACTAGGTGCAGACTTCCTAAGTCACTTCAATCTGTTAGTTGATATCAGCAAGAAAAAACTGGTTGACAATTGCACCCAACTCAAGATCCACGGTATTACATGTGACTACTCGGTTCATAGCATCTGTATAGAAAAGCCGGAGAGTGAAATGTTCTCTGCTTTATTGAAACGATTTCCTAAAATCCTTAAACCATCATACAACGTCGAAGATATATCTCATACAGTTACGCATAAGATCATCACAACAGGACAACCTGTGAAGGCACGTCCACGACGGTTACCACCCGATAAACTAGCAGCAGCTAAGTCGGAATTTGAACATATGATGCAGTTAGGTATCATACGACCATCTAACAGCCCATGGTCTTCACCTCTGCACATGGTACCTAAAACTAATCATGACTGGCGACCATGTGGAGATTATCGCGCTTTGAATAACGCTACGGTCCCAGATCGTTATCCTATACCTCATCTCCACGACTTCTCCTTGAACTTACATGGAAAGACCGTTTTTACCAAAGTTGACTTGGTCAGGGCATATCATCAAATACCAGTCGCTCCAGAAGACATTGCAAAAACAGCAATTATCACGCCTTTTGGATTATTCGAATTCTTGAGAATGCCTTTCGGACTAAAGAATGCTGCTCAAACATTTCAGCGTTTTATGGACCAAGTTACCCAAGGTCTTGATTTCGTCTTTGTATATATCGACGATGTCTTAATTGCCAGCTCATCGATGGAAGAACATATGCAACACTTAAGCCTGTTATTTCAAAGGTTTGAACAATTTGGAGTTGTTATCAATCCAAAGAAATGTATTTTTGGTTCCCCTTCCATTGAATTCTTAGGACATCGAATAACTGCCGAAGGCATCAGACCTACCGAAGATAAGATAAAAACTATTAAGAACTTTCCCGAACCTGATTCCTTAAAGAAACTTAGACGTTTTCTCGGGATGTTCAACTTCTACCGACGTTTTATTCCATCATGTGCCTCCATAGTTCAGCCACTGACCGACCTACTTAGATGCAATTCGAAGAAATTTCAGTGGTCTGAAGAAGCAAAAGCAGCATTTAATAATGCAAAAGATGCCTTATCCAACGTTGTAATGTTATCTCATACCAACCCAGAAGCTTCACTCATTTTATGTACAGATGCATCGCAGGTAGCAGTGGGAGCAGTTTTACAACAAAAGTTCAATAATGACATCACTCCACTTGCTTTCTTCTCCAAGAAGTTGGAACCTGCGCAAACTCGTTACAGTACTTTTGGCAGAGAACTGTTAGCCATCTACCTAGCAGTGAAACATTTCAGCTTCTTACTACAAGGTCGACATTTTACTATCTTAACCGACCATAAGCCTCTTTGTTATGCTTTCACCACTTCGTTGGACAGACACTCTCCGAGAGAAGCCAGACAACTGGATTACATCTCACAATTCTCAACAGACATCCAGTTCATCAAAGGAGATTCTAATATCGTAGCCGATTCTTTGTCTCGATGTGACGTTAATCACCTATCTTCGATAGATATTAGCTTAGACAATATTGCCAAGCTGCAGAAAAATGACGCCGAACTCCATACTTGTAGACGAAACTCCTCCCTACAGTTGCAGGATGTACCTATTCCCCTGTCTGATACAACTATCGTCTGCGACGTTTCAACGGGCGTTCATAGACCTTTTGTTCCACTAAGTTGTCGAAAACCTTTGTTTGAACATCTACATTCATTGTCTCATCCTGGAGTGCGTGCTACGGTCAAGTTGATCAGCGAGCGTTTTGTTTGGCCCAAGATGAACTCCGATATTCGGAAATGGGCCCGCCAATGCTTGCAATGTCAAAGATCCAAGGTACATCATCATACCGTCACACCTCCAAAACAGTTCAATTTACCGGATAAACGATTTCAACACGTTCATATAGATGTTGTTGGACCATTACCGCCATCCAGAGGATTTACTCATATACTTACTGCGATTGATCGATTTACCCGATGGGCTATTGCTTGTCCACTCAACGATATATCTGCAGAAAATATCGCTTTGGTTTTCTTAGATCGCTGGGTGTCAAACTACGGAGTACCCACAACTATTACAACAGACCGAGGAGCTCAATTTCAATCAACTCTGTTTCGAGAGTTTACGAGACTCCTTGGAGTGAACCATATCTCCACTACAGCTTATCATCCTGCAGCGAATGGTCTGGTGGAACGTTTCCATCGACAACTGAAAAGCTCGCTTATGGCACAAGCTGACTCATCTAAGTGGAGTGAACACCTACCATTAGTTCTTCTCAGTATCCGATCAACTGTAAAAGAAGATTTGGGATGTACACCAGCTCAACTTGTGTATGGTACTACCCTCACATTGCCTGGTCAGTTAGTTCCGTCTAATGATTCAACTGAAGTAAATATCTCCGACTTCACCAACCGCCTTACCCAGCATATGCTTCAGCTTCGACCAGTAGCCCCTCGCCAATCACTTCAGAAAGCTCAAGTAAATAAGAATCTACTCACTAGCAAATTTGTATTTGTTCGCGTCGATGCCATTAGAAAAGGTTTACAACATCCATATGAAGGTCCTTTTCTAGTACTTAAACGCACCGATAAATACTTCACGCTGAACAAACATGGTAAACCGGAGACTGTTTCTATCGACCGTCTTAAACCAGCGTACACCGACAGCGAACATGAAACACTAGCAACGCCGACACCAATAAACAATCAGAAAGTCAATGCAACTCCAACTCTCCCGCTCTTCACTCTTCCCCCTGTACAGACACGCAGTGGGCGGCAGATCTGTAAACCTGCCCGCTATGTTCATTTTATTGACTGACATAAACGTTAACCTCATTTAGACATTCTTCTCATTACTATTGTTGTTGACATTCATTTCATTATAACCATTAATATTTATTAGTATTATTGTTTGCTGTTCGTTAACTGTACTGCAAGCACACGCATTCACCAAGTATATGTATATATCTATTTATATATGAATTTCACAAATGTTAACAAACATGTCATGGTTTATTATGTACATAAATTTTTTATTTAAAATTATAACAAGTTTTGATTTTTTTTAAATTCGTATGTGCTTGTATGTGCTAAACTTTATACGACACGGATGCATTCCATACATCCTGATCTAACTTTGTATCCTTATTGTTGTTGTTATTTTTTGTTATCCTTATTGTTGACATTATCCCTTATTTATATTGCTTATATTCATGTAATCGTCCACGAGGACAGTACTGATGGTCCTCCGGACCTCTAAGAGGGGGAGCCCTGTGGAGTCCTCAAAAATAAACTTATCCAAATTTTACTACTATGTAAGAAATGAACATATTGTACATCACTTTGTTTTAACCATAAACTCTGTACTTTGAACTTTACCTCGGGTTTTGAATAAATATATAGTTCTGCCTTCGACTCTCCGTCTTCTCCACCATCTCAACTGCCGTCGATCAATTTTAATCACCTGCTTTCTATCTCAAATTTTTGCAGGAGCACCGTAGTTTCTTCCTACGTACTTTGGTCGACCTCCGGCAACGTCAACATTGGAGAATTAGTACTGGAGCAGTCTTCCCGCAGCACCTGGAGTCTATTACGTTTATTGTGGACTTTGGATCTTTGTAAACCCAAGTAACCAAACTTTAATACATTCTTCCCGTAACTAAACTGATTTGGTATTTTATTTTCTATTTGAATTTGGGTAACTAAGCTAACAGAGTAAAAGGTCCACAACACATTGGAGTACACTTTATTGATCTCTGCCAACCTCCATGATGGTTTTTCTTAACGTTATTATATACTCGTAAATCAACAGGTTGAAAAGATTTTAAATAATCGTGAGAGTAAGTCAACCCTTCTAGACGATAAATCACATTAGGCAACACGATTTCGAAGAAAAACTTTACCAGTTACTGAATGGTTGTCTTATGAATTCTTTGTGAAATATAATTACGACTGCACAGCTTAAGAAAAAGCTTGTATGACGTCGTTTCTATCGATCTTAGTATGGCATTCGATTGATTACACCACTTTGCTCTCCTTAGTAAACTAAAAGATTTTGGATTAGACCAAGGCCTGTATCAACGGTTTAGCAATTACCTAATACACAGAAGGCAAAAGGCAGGCGTTAATGACTTACTGTCAGGGTGGAAAACAGTGTTGATTTGAATACCTCAAGCGAATGTACTAGGTCTCCTGCTATTCCTATTATACGTAAGCGGACTTTCGAGAATTCCTACTTCATCTTCACTATTATTTGCGGACGACATTAAGATATGGAAAACTGTAAATAATAACAATGATAGGTCGGTCTCACAAAACGATGTAAGTAAATTAGCAGAATGATCGAACCTCTGGAGCCCCACGACCTATTCTGCCTTCTCTCACTCTATCTTTTCCTTAGGTCACCTTTATTATTCCACTTATCTCAACCTATATTATCTACACTACAACCCATTATTTTTATTCTTATTATTATTACCACTATTCTGCTTTTTATGACTACACCGAATGACCAACGGGAGTTAGGTCAAACTCCATTCACGGCAGCAATACAGTCCTAACATACTGCATACTACAAACCACATCTCGACCAATCCCCGCACCACTCCTCCTGGAGTCTACCAGAGCTAAAGCAGTCGAGTGGTGGGACTTACTACGCAGAAGCTCACCGAAGATCTGGAACCTCTACCTCACAATCAAGAAGCGAGCTCAAAGAAATCACTGGTTTATACTAGCTCGTAATAAGGATATTGGATCTTCACTATTATTTGCGGACGATATTAAGATATGGAAAACTGTAAATAATAACAATGATAGGTCGGTCTCACAAAACGATCTAAGTAAATTAGCTGAATGATCGAACCTCTGGAGCCTGGAAATTAGTTCCAAGGAAATCGCGGTAATGCAGCTTATAAGACCTCTGGCTTATTAAAGGTCTTACAAGTTGTACAACCTCGGAGACAAGGAACTTCCAGGTACCAAGGGACAAAAGGACTCAGGAATTATTGTCAGCCATGGCTTGACAAACAACTGCAAATTGTAATACAGCCACGGCTAACGCTTTCTGGATGCTATGAGCACTTTGCACGGCTTTCAAACGATTACATGAGTCTATGTTCCAGGTAAACTATGCAATACATGTTAAGCCTTTCTAGAATACTACATACAGCGGCGTCTCCATGCTTCAAGAAAGTGGTACACAGAGGGTAGGAACCGAACTAGTCAGTGGTATCTCATACCTTCCTCATGACAAGAAGATGAATCATTTAAATGTCTCCCCATTATCTTACCGAAGGAGGAGAGGCGACTTCATTTTGAAATACCGTATTTTAAAGGATGGTTGAGGGATTGACTTTTCTAATTTCACCTCTACCTCTAGATCACCAAAGGGTGCTCAAACCACGGACGAATGAAATACGTGTAACATTTAAATTCTCTGACATAATGGTCAACAACTAAAACTCATCCCCTGATCCAGTAGTAACAGCTCCATCGGTGGAATTAGACAGTAACTTTGTCTACAGCACAAATTATTACTTCCTGTTTTAGAGTCAACTTTACAGCAACCTTTGCCCTCTATCCCACTGACAACTGTTACACTAATCACCATCAGTAACTATGGGTAGAAACGCCGAAAGTAAGAGTTTATGTACATCAAATGTTACAAAACATCACAAATACAAAGTTGCAAGTATTTATAAGCCATGCGTTACTTCACTATCTTGATATCCATATAGAAACTCCTTTGTGATCACGATAGATCTTGTTAAGCTTTTTAAGTAGACTCCTTTTGAGCAATCAGAGAATTTAGTCTGTCAATCTCCAGATTCAGCTTCTCAACCAATTCACATAACTATAAATTCAATCGTAAACTATGGAATCTCATGCATACCTGTTTGTTCTCATCCAAAGTCTCTTTCAGGGCTACTCGTCGTTCCTCAGCAATAGATTCCCAGTATTCTGAAGATGGATCAACTAGATTTTGTTGGTGATACGGCAAGATACAAACCTGAACACAACAATTCATTCAGATCTGTCCGATTCACCTGAACAGACATCTCTTTCGTTTCCTTCACCTGTTCTCCAGACTTTTTCGGTCGCTGACTGCCGCAGTGTTGACATTTGTCCTCTACAGGATCCACATAAACAGGATATTTTAGGATCTTTGGCTGGTTAGCAGTTTTCACAGGCTTTTGGACAGTTCCAACTGGCGATGGTTTGGAATGCGTGTTAACACCTGGCTTAGTAACCGTCTCATTACTCATGAAGTATCAAGCAACTGACTCATACCTTTTTTAATTCCACTGGCCCATATGTGTTCAACAAACGCAGACCTCTCCGCGGGACCTCCATCTCCAGCCAGGCGAATTGCCACCGAAAGTATGTAAATCTGATATTCGACCTCGCTTAAGAAATCGAACAACCGACTAGTATGTGGAAAATCCTGTCGATAAGATGATGGTCGATAAAGAAAGTGTAAAGGTGTACGTTGTTGGATTCCCAACGTATGAGCTAATCCCACTTTCTTGTAGATGACAAATGTAAACAGGTTTCAATTCTTGAAATAAATTACTTGACAGAACTATTAAGCTTCACTCAGAATATCAAACGATCAATTGATTCTTTGTGGAATCTCTTTGCAAATGTAAAAGTTTCAAAGCGAAAAGAAGCAGGAGTGCAGTCAGTATATGACAGTTAGTGCGAAATTTCTGAATAAATATAGGTAGACTACTTTGAAATTTGATGTGATATTGAACCTGGTCCAAAGTCTACTTCCTGCAGCAACACATGTCTACCACCTGCACTTCTCATTCCAGTCGGCTTTGATTTATATGAAAGTTGGTGACTCTAAAGAATAGCAGCCCAGACCGAAACGACCTTCGAACGAAAAAGTGACCTTGAGCAAGGAATCAGGTGACTGTATCATTTTCGGAAGTAATCATGGATGCTTTACACCTTTTGCGTTGCAAATTCGCTCCAGATCATGTTTCGATTAATGTTTGGATAACGGACTGATAGCTAGGTCGAAAATTTGCCAGTGCGGAGGAGTTATGTCAATACAAAAATACACATGCCATTGACGACTTTGTATACAGATGTATTGAGTGCCGAAAGAGGAAATCGGTTCGAGAAGGTTTGTCGTTGTTCTAAACTACCTTTAACGAAAATTTTGATAATCTGTAACTTCTGGGTCTTGAAAAGACCAGTCACAGCTACAGCTTATGAAACAGAAAATTCAGAAGTGTTAGCGGTACAATGGTACAACTACTGCAGTGACGTTTCCTTCTGGAAAATGAACACCCTTACTCAAGTTCTAGGAGGAGTCGGCATAATCGTCCATAGTGATGAGACTGTGTTAATAAAAAGGAAATAAAACCGAGGGAGATTACAAGCCAACCAGCAGTGGATATTGGGTATCTACGACACAGCACTACGAAAAGGGTATATAGAGGCGATTCCCAATCGCAGTACAGCTGTATTATTGCCTATTATTCAGCGTTTGGTGCTGCCTGGGACGACTACTTACACAGATGAATGGAGCGGCTACCGCCAATTATCGAATCATGGGTACATTCATCATGTTGTCAATCACACGGACGGTTTCCGGAATCCTTTGGATGGAACCCACACTAACTCCATCAAAAGTTTGTGGAGTCGTCTAAAAAGACGGATTAGGGCTGTTAATGGATCAAGAAATCCCATGATTTACAGTTATCTGGATGAATTTTTGACAATGAAGACTCCCATGAGAATCTGGGAGGTTGTTTTGCAATACATACGCGAACGCTATCCTTTGTAACTGTTTATTATGATTGCATTATTTTTACATAAACGGTTTTTTTACAATGATGCGCCTTTCTTTTTGAGCCTCCTCATTGGTCGAAGTTGTCCCTGTCAAGGTCATTTTGCGTTCAAAAGTCGTTTTGGTTTGGGCTGCTATTCTTTAGAGTCACCCGAAAGGTCACCACCATAGTCAATGGAAGAACATGCACTGTCTGACTTCTCTAATTGTTGGTGAGACGAATGGTCATGCTACAATCAATACTATTCTCAACTGCGAACTGCCTATTCTGCTTCAGTTGCCAGTATGTCATAGAATTGTCTTTCATCTTTCCTAGAGCTCTTATTCACTTTTTTTATCAGTTCAACTTACGCCGAACTCGGGTTCTCCTTCTTTTTCCATCTCTGCATTGGTCTATCGTTTGTTTCACCATGCTTCTCTATTCTTTTAGCTTACGGCTATCCGTTGAGAGCCATTCCTTGTTTTTCCGATTCTATTTTTCTTAAGGTGGCTCTACACATTTCTATGAATATCACTTCCAGGGAGTTCCAATATCCTTCGACGCAGGTCTCCTCAGTGATTCCACGTAGTGTCTTTGACTTCTCTCTGACCTGACCTGCAGTGAAGGTATCTCTGGTAGTTTTGTCATTGCATTCAGTTTCTGAATGTTTGTGGTGAACCTTTTAGTTTGTTAGCTTAGTTACCCAAATTCAAATAGAAAATAAAATACCAAATCAGTTTAGTTACGGGAAGAATATATTAAAGTTTGGTTACTTGGGTTTACAAAGATCAAAAATTCACAATAAACGTAATGGACTCCAGAGGCGCTGCGGGAAGACTGTTCCAGTACTAATTCTCCAATGTTGACGTTGCCGGAGGTCGACCAAAGTACGTAGGAAGAAACTACGGTGCTCCTGCAAAAATTTGAGATAGAAAGCAGGTGATTAAAATTGATCGACGGCAGTTGAGATGGTGGAGAAGACGGAGAGTCCGAGTCAGAAGGGTGAGAATACACGCTATAACGTGTTATATTTTCCGCGACTCAGGTTTTTTCGTCTTTCATTGGCTACAACAGTGGCGGTCAATTGGAATTTGAATTGTCCTTGGGTGCGTGCTGCCTTGGCGTGGTTGTGTTTGCTTCGTTTGCCAGTGTATGTGATGATTATAAGCGTGAATTAGACTATTGTAACGCTTTGTTTTTCTTTGTTTGTGCATGTACTAGGCTTTGTGTGTCATACAATTCGTTGTTTGGTCTATCGGTTGCTTGCGATGTCAACGAACCGGTGGGTTCTTGTGTTTTTCTGTAATTTAGGTTATACGATCGGTATTTTCTTGATGGTTATTGATCATCCCTGTATTTCAATGTTGTTTTTTTACGATTTATCTTGGAATAGTTGTGACATAGATAGATACTAATTGATAAATTTATTTTAGTCCGTTGCAGGTAGTCAATTCGAGTGAAAGGCGCACAGACTTAAGTGGAATTTTTGGTGAATTACTTGGAAGGCGTTTCTTGAGCTGGGATGAATTTGAGAAGTCATTAGCAGAATTTCAAAAGTGAGGAAGTCATTTGATGCTAACAATATAGTTGTCCTGCACTCACTATGTTCATAATTATAGCAAAACGATACCGGATGGCAGATTTAAGTACGCTTTTGTTGGTTTTAAATGCACTTTTGGAGTGAATCGTACAAGACCTGGATTGAAACTGAAAAATAAGTCGTAAGAAGAAGTGTGGTATGATTTCATGAATATTTGAGGTTTAAATGTTGCAATTGCTCGTCTTCATTTCGCGTGGTTTTGCGTTGTAGTGAATACATAATTGCTTCCCACAATATGGTACAGAACCATCCATGCAGCAGGGTGTACATGCAGAATGACCCATGGCATAGACGACTAACAGTTGAAGAGAAAGAAAATGTGGAACCAATTCTTCAGCAATCCCACTCATCCGATGAAATAATAATGCATGTTAAGGAGAAGTACCACAAGGATATAACTCGCATCGACGTTAAAAATATGAAAGCCGCAGTTACTAAAGGTAACGTTGACATAATTGTTAAATACTTAAGGTATTTCGAGTCGTCGTGACATTTTCGAATTCCTAAAATCCCGTGGGAAGTTAATGGAGTATTATTCCGATGAACCAATCAGAAAGTCACTAACAAGAATTTGTTTTGCAACTTATGAGCAAATGGAATTGTAGAAACAGTTCCCTGAAGTTGTTGGTATCGGCTCGACGTATAATACAAATAAGGGGAAGTAAGTTTACCAATCCATTAATGCACGTGCAGGTATTCTTTGTTCCAATTACTTGTGACGGATAATTTTGGTCGCGGACGACCAGTTTTATTTGCGTGGACTAGAAAAGAATTTAAACGAGGTGTAGTTTGGACTGTTTTCGTCAAATAATGGAAGACACCTCCAAAACAGAATCTTTCATTATGGATTGTGCGCAAGCTGAAATAGCAGCCGTCAAGTTAACGCACAGAGAAGCGCACATTGTTTCGTGTTCCTTCCATGTTTGCCGAGCCTTCTGTCCTGAAGTAAGTTTTTCAAAGCATACTTTACATTTTATTCGTAGACAAGAAATCCCATTGTGAAGAACTACCTATGCCGTCTAGTGCAGTGTAAAAGGAGATCAGAGTAATGCCTCCATTGTTCTCATTTTTCAGATTTAATTTCTACTTCAGAGTTATTTGCAGATTGGATGCTAATGTCAGTCAATATCTACAACGTCGTTGGATGCATCGACGACATTTGTGGGCAGCATGTTTCAGAGACAACGTGCTGACTTTTGGGAATGATACAAATAATCGCATCGAGAGCTCCCACAAGCAAATGAAACGGTACTTGCAAAGATCTGATAGTCTGCATAAAAGTATGCTGAAGGTGTATAAATGGTATAAACGAAGTTTTTCAAGAATACAGCAGGAGGCGATTATTGCTCAGTCGTGATGCTTAACTTATCCCTGTTCACAACGTCTAATCCCAATTATACGATTGCTGATGCCATACGCTGCGAGGAAGGTTATCCGTGAATACGATAGGCGACGATGGGCTGTTGTTGAGGTTGAATCCTTCGATTATGTATTCTTCAAAGAAAATGAGATTAGAGTGGAGGTTGATCTGAGTGCTTGCACCTGCACGTGCTTTACATTTCAGACCTGTTGGTACCCCTGCCGACACTTGCTTTTGGTCCATTTCAGAAAGCCGTATTTCACAGGTATATTTGCATTTTTATGACTCCGTTTTTAATTTATGTCGACCGAAATTTAATTAATTAATGTTCTTATATACGGAAATTTGTAATTTTCATTAATCTATTCGTGTGTACATCGCCTTAATTGGAAACAAGACACAAGCACTACCATCATTGCACGTGTAATATTCAGTTCATAATTATCTTTACGTTTTTTGTTTCACCTTTTGTAGTTAACCGTGTGATGCAGAATTGCAAACAATGGGCGTGGTCACGCAACTTGTTCGCATCTCAATGCACGTCAGCTGTTGTCCCTCGAAATCGAAGTGCCCCATTGGAAACCTATATAAGTATTATGAAAACGGGCATTAGGAAAATTAATGACAAATTTGGAGAAGTGTTTGCCAGGAATTATGCAGTAGAAGTAATCGCAGGAATCAATCGTACTCTGAATATGTAAATAAACTGAATTTGTATCATAATTAAAATAAAATTTTTATGTCAATCTTATTGCCTTTCAATTCATGTGTTCCCTTATTGAGCACGGCATGCTAGACCGGTGCTCTCTAGGACTTTAACTATACGTAAGTGTAATTGTGTAGGAACGATGTCGGTCGTCATACGTGTTAAATTATCATTATTTTAGTGAAGTTACCTGGATACGTCTCATAGTCATATAGAAGTCTTTAGGGACAAATGACAATAGTAGGCATAACTTAGGCACTGCATTCGAGTTCCCGTTTTTATACGGTTACGTGTATTCTAAAGTATTGCATTACTAATGTTTCACTTAAAGCGTGATGTCAATTTATATGACTAAGGCTGTTAACATGTAGCGTAAATTTAAGTCTACACGAGACAAATTATTGAATTCGTTCAGCTTTAGCACTCGTAGTTAGATTTACCTTACACTAATATATGCCACCAATTACTTCGTCAGGTCTCATTGATAAGTCGCGCCTGCATCTTGTCATCATGACAAATATATCTACAATCAGATAAAATAACAAAAGGTCTGGTAAGCAGGATGTTAAGTATATTTAATCAAATATAATAACAAGCAAATGTCTTTAAGCATTTATTTGTCGTAATAATTAGGGCAATGTGACTGGGTTGACTGACGTTACCGGATATCTGCAAAAAATTAAACAAAGAAGTAATAAGAAAGTCAAACGCTTTAGATTTGCCTACCTTTGCTGAAAATGGTTCATTCCCTTCTCTCATTCTTCGTTCATGACAGCATTCTTCTGTGGTTTTTACTGTCACACATATCGTTCATCTTCTAAAGGATAGCAGCAAGCAAATAATAATAATTAGAACAGGTTATGATAAGAGTTAAATTGTAAACCCTTAACAATGAACACTGTACACTGGGCTAAGTGCTATGTCCTTGGAATGTTAGTATATATTTGCAATGTTTAATGCCAACCATATCGGTGTAAGCATAGAAAATATGACGTTTTCCATGAAAATACAGCTTTGTTCAAACACTGGTGCTGTTGTGTTTCTAATAAAAGCAACTAGACTGTAAGCAAGCAACTAATAGGCACGAAGAGTGAGTCTCAGCTTTAATAAAGGCATATCCAGTTAAGATAAAGAGTAGTGTAATAGTGCACAAATGAAAAGACCATCGTGAAGTAGATAAGTGATATTTCAGTGACAGGTAAATTGAAACATCTGCAACCTTACAGTTCGTAAGACAACCTGACATGTAAGATCTCTCACAAATTTCTGTATGGCCTGTGGGGTACCATGGATGGTTTGCCGTCAATCTGAGCTTTGGAAGGATGATTTACAAATGCAAAAGGTAATAATCATCGAAACTGAGGTAGTATTTTCTAGCTTTTCGGCAATTTTTCCTTTGATGCAGTTCCTTATCAACAGTTTGCAGTGTTCATAGTGAGTTTATAGGGACCTTCATTGTATCATGATTTTCACCAAATATCCCTTAACTCACAGAAGCAGGCAATAACCCCATACACTCAAGCATTGTAACCAGAACATCACAAAATGCTTACAGATAACTTGTTTAGTAATAACTGCTTTGAATATATGGGCTATAAGTACATCTTCAATATCTTTCATAGCCACAATTAAGTCATTAAGGATCTCAGAATATCTTAGTGATCTGAAACAAAATAATTATTAAGATTAATATAACCTATGTAACAGGTGTAGTAGTTGTATGACACAGCTGCTAGCTACTAATCAACAGAAAGCTGATACTCATTTTAAGTACTCTGCCATTGCCTGTAGTATATTTACGACCTTAAGATCTGAAACAACTTGCGAAAAAAACCCTCAACGCACTGTAATGCAAGTAATAGTCTTTCTATGCGAACTTTCTTAAAAAGGATGACTTCTTTATTGATAATCCGTCCGAGCTATAATATACAATTTTACGCTTTGCTACGAACAAAATACTGCCGTCTGGCTCCAGAAGTCTAAAACTAGTCAAATATGATCCATTTCCAAAAAATAGGCGATTATAACGCCTGTAGCCGTGAACGCGCTAACCGATGGCGTTGCGAGATAACACCTGGTTATAGCCTATATCCTCACACGAGTCAGAACTATATATTTATTCAAAACCCGAGGTAAAGTTCAAAGTACAGAGTTTATGGTTAAAACAAAGTGATGTACAATATGTTCATTTCTTACGTAGTAGTAAAATTTGGATAAGTTTATTTCTGAGGACTCCACAGGGCTCCCCCTCTTAGAGGTCCGACGGACCATCAGTACTGTCCTCGTGGACGATTACATGAATATAAGCAATATAAATAATGGATAATGTCAACAATAAGGATAACAAAAAATAACAACAACAACAACAATAAGGATAAAAATTTAGATCAGGATGTATACCATGCATCCGTGTCGTATAAAGTTTAGCACATACAAGCACATACAGGAATTAAAAAAGAATCAAAACTTGTTGTAATTTTAAATAAAAAACTTATATACATAATAAACCATGACATGTTTGTTAACATTTGTGAAATTCATATATCAATAGATATATACATATACTTGGTGAATGCGTGTGCTTGCAGTACCGTTAACGAACAGCAAACAATAATACTAATAAATATTAATGGTTATAATGAAATGAATGTCAACAACAATAGTAATGAGAAGAATGTCTAAATGAGGTTAACGTACTTTCTTTTTTTATGTCAGTCAACAAAATGAACATAGCGGGCAGGTTTACAGATCTGCCGTCCACTGCGTGTTTGTACAGGGGGAAGTGTGAAGAGCGGGAGAGTTGGAGTTGCATTGACTTTCTGATTGTTTATTGGTGCCGGCGTTGGTAGTGTTTCATATTCGCTGTTGGTGTACGCTGGTTTAAGACGGTCGATAGAAACAGTCTCCGGTTTACCATGTTTGTTCAGCGTGAAGTATTTATCGGAGCGTTTAAGTACTAGAAAAGGACCTTCATATGGATGTTGTAAACCTTTTCTAATGGCATCGACGCGAACAAATACAAATTTGCTAGTGAGTAGATTCTTATTAACTTGAACTTTCTGAAGTGATTGGCGAGGGGCTACTGGTCGAAGCTGGAGCATTTGCTGGGTAAGACGGTTGGTGAAGTCGGAGATATTTACTTCAGTTGAATCATTAGACGGAACTAACTGACCAGGCAATGTGAGGGTAGTACCATACACAAGTTGAGCTGGTGTACATCCCAAATCTTCTTTGACAGTTGATCGGATACTGAGAAGAACTAATGGTAGGTGTTCACTCCACTTAGATGAGTCAGCTTGTGCCATTAGGGAGCTTTTCAGTTGTCGATGGAAACGTTTCACCAGACCATTCGCTGCAGGATGATAAGCTGTAGTGGAGATATGGTTCACTCCAAGGAGTCTCGTAAACTCTCGAAACAGAGTTGATTGAAATTGAGCTCCTCGGTCTGTTGTAATAGTTGTGGGTACTCCGTAGTTTGACACCCAGCGATCTAAGAAAACCAAAGCGATATTTTCTGCAGATATATCGTTGAGTGGACAAGCAATAGCCCATCGGGTAAATCGATCAATCGCAGTAAGTATATGAGTAAATCCTCTGGATGGCGGTAATGGTCCAACAATATCTACATGAACGTGTTGAAATCGTTTATCCGGTAAATTGAACTGTTTTGGAGGTGTGACGGTATGATGATGTACCTTGGATCTTTGACATTGCAAGCATTGGCGGGCCCATTTCCGAATATCGGAGTTCATCTTGGGCCAAACTTGACCGTAGCACGCACTCCAGGATGAGACAATGAATGTAGATGTTCAAACAAAGGTTTTCGACAACTTAGTGGAACAAAAGGTCTATGAACGCCCGTTGAAACGTCGCAGACGATAGTTGTATCAGACAGGGGAACAGGTACATCCTGCAACTGTAGGGAGGAGTTTCGTCTACAAGTATGGAGTTCGGCGTCATTTTCTTGCAGCTTGGCAATATTGTCTGAGCTAATATCTATCGAAGATAGGTGATTAACGTCACATCGAGACAAGGAATCGGCTACGATATTAGAATCTCCTTTGATGAACTGGATGTCTGTTGAGAATTGTGAGATGTAATCCAGTTGTCTGGCTTCTCTCGGAGAGTGTCTGTCCAACGAAGTGGTGAAAGCATAACAAAGAGGCTTATGGTCGGTTAAGATAGTAAAATGTCGACCTTGTAGTAAGAAGCTGAAATGTTTAACTGCTAGGTAGATGGCTAACAATTCTCTACCAAAAGTGCTGTAACGAGTTTGCGCAGGTTCCAATTTCTTGGAGAAGAAAGCAAGTGGAGTGATGTCATTATTGAACTTTTGTTGTAAAACTGCTCCCACTGCTACCTGCGATGCATCTGTACATAGAATGAGTGAAGCTTCTGGGTTGATATGAGATAACATTACTACGTTGGATAAGGCATCTTTTGCATTATTAAATGCTGCTTTTGCTTCTTCAGACCACTGAAATTTCTTCGAATTGCATCTAAGTAGGTCGGTCAGTGGCTGAACTATGGAGGCACATGATGGAATAAAACGTCGGTAGAAGTTGAACATCCCGAGAAAACGTCTAAGTTTCTTTAAGGAATCAGGTTCGGGAAAGTTCTTAATAGTTTTTATCTTATCTTCGGTAGGTCTGATGCCTTCAGCAGTTATTCGATGTCCTAAGAATTCAATGGAAGGGGAACCAAAAATACATTTCTTTGGATTGATAACAACTCCAAATTGTTCAAACCTTTGAAATAACAGGCTTAAGTGTTGCATATGTTCTTCCATCGATGAGCTGGCAATTAAGACATCGTCGATATATACAAAGACAAAATCAAGACCTTGGGTAACTTGGTCCATAAAACGCTGAAATGTTTGAGCAGCATTCTTTAGTCCGAAAGGCATTCTCAAGAATTCGAGTAATCCAAAAGGCGTGATAATTGCTGTTTTTGCAATGTCTTCTGGAGCAACTGGTATTTGATGATATGCCCTGACCAAGTCAACTTTGGTAAAAACGGTCTTTCCATGTAAGTTCAAGGAGAAGTCGTGGAGATGAGGTATAGGATAACGATCTGGGACCGTAGCGTTATTCAAAGCGCGATAATCTCCACATGGTCGCCAGTCGTGATTAGTTTTAGGTACCATATGCAAAGGTGAAGACCATGGGCTGTTAGATGGTCGTATGATGCCTAGCTGCATCATATGTTCGAATTCCGACTTAGCTGCTGCTAGTTTATCGGGTGGTAACCGTCGTGGACGTGCCTTCACAGGTTGTCCTGTTGTGATGATCTTATGCGTAACTGTATGAGATCACATGAGATCACACATCTTACGCCCGGTACGTTCAAATCAGGTGACGCTTTTGCACGTGTTTGCGTTTATATTCATTTATTGGTTACCAATAATTGATCTTTAATAACGATGGTTCAAAATTCTAAAAAGCGTGTTCGTGTGAACACCAGTAATTTAGAAAATAGCACCGGCTCGTCTAATAACACATTACCATCCCATATTATTAGCAGTTCACGCAACATGAAAGCCTCGAATATAACTCTGACCCCTGTAATACAGGTGGAAGATGTTCTGTCTGAAAAATTAGAGCTCTCTTACTTAACGTGCGTAATTAAAGAGATGCAGCTATAGATAGATGAATTAAAAACGAAATTAAGTTCACTAGAATGTATACCCGAAACTATCTCACGTATGAAAAAGGAACTGCAGGATCCTACAGTCCTAAAGCTTTTTAATATGACCTCTAGAATGACTCATACTGACACAGAAAATGCGGAGTTAGAAAACGCCATCGACTTTCTACCCAGCGAAGTTGTTAAAAGGCTGGCTTCAAAACAAAACGCAATAGTGTATAATGTACCGGATAGCGAGCCCATAAAGTCAGTCCAGCACTCATTGCTGAAGTCTGCAAATCTCTTGAATGCAGCTTGTAAGTGCATTCGCCTAAGCAAAAAAGACCTAAAGCACTCTTGTCCTATACTCTTTAGGTTCGACAGATACATAACAGCTGAACGATTTAAGATGGCCGAAGATCTTCTGGCTACTGCCACTAAATTCAAGACTATTAAGGTAGTCTCGGATAAAACACCAAACCAAAGGCAAGCAACCAAGAACTCCTTCGATACAAAGTTGACAACACTGAGAAATACATCTGGTATCAGTGCTAAAGTGTCGACGGACACTGAAGCAGAGCAAGTCACGTCTATAGTGTTAGGAGAAAAAACGGAAATTAAGAGCGACCCAAAACTCAGTAAGAGCAGTGCCACTGGGTGCAGTCTTAGAGTGCACGAGAGCACATCTCGAAAACCTTCTGACCTACATGAGGTTGACATAGACGCACAAACTATGGCTGACCAGAAACTACTGGCAGACCACACTCAATCTGGATCCAAGCCAGAGAGTCCCTCAGTAGAAACCGCAAAAAAGACCACAAAACCCAGAGTCCCACCCCAGACTTCGACATACCTCCCTCGTAATAAATCTAATAAGCAGCGTGTCAGTCTAAAAAATGACAAAGCATGGGTAACGAAGCACATTCTCAAAGACGTCACGCAGCATGTGAGAAGGAATACCCCTTCCCGAACTAGAAGTAACATGCATAACAACGCACATAACTTGGGAATGCAACGTAGAATGGATCCTCGGGATATATGGGGCACTAAACGGGACTCATATAGGCACCATATTGACGAAAATTCTCGTCCAGACTCTCCCACTATGTTAAACCTCATCAACAAAATGAGAACAGGTCGACACTTGATCCCCTCAATAACTTCACTCACACACGTGACGTGAGCCAATATGCATACGGCTATGAAAGCCCCATGAGGTACAACTACCAGGGTAATCTTAATACAGGGTACCTAGGTCCAGCAAACTACAACCCAAATTGCAGGGCAGACCATATATCACCAGTAGATCAACGCAGATGCCGACCCATGGATGCTAATAGTCAAAATATGCAACAGGATTATTTTCGGCTGCAGCAAACAATAGCCCCACTCGCTGCACAGTTCATCCAGGAAATAGTACACACACTGACTCTGTCTCACCTCAGAGCCCCTCCAAACATAACGTAGGGATAGTAACAAGTAACCATGTTAACCTCTCCTCCAATAACTCTGGTTTACTAACAATTATGCTCCTGAATGCTAGATCTCTCCTTAATAAAATAACAACGCTTCGCTGCCTGGCATACATAGAACGGCCAACACTAATAATGGTGACTGAAACCTGGCTTACTACTGATATACCTGACACAAAGCTAGTAATAGACAACTACGACATCTATAGGAACGATAGAGTTGACAAGAGAGGAGGCGGTTGCTTAATATATGCCTATAAATCCACTAACTCCAATACTTTCAATAACCCAAATACTGACAAACTCCCAGAATCTAAGTGGATAAGCATCCACACAAACGAAAGTAAAATTCTCGTGGGATGTATATACAGACCCCCCAATAGCCCTGAAATGACTGATATAACTATTGCAGAAATACTAGAGCATGTAGCCACGCTGGACTTCGACTACAAAGTAGTATGTGGAGATTTCAACTTACCTGGAGTAAACTGGGATACCTTTACAGGACCTAGAATCCATGAAGAGCTACTACAAGCTATAGACATAGGAGGATGGAAGCAGTGCGTGCGCCTCCCTACAAGGAACCAAAATACTCTTGACTTAATCCTCTGTCATAACATAGAGCCCATCTCGATAGAGGTGGGAAATAAACTCGATAACAGTGATCACAACATATTGTACTGCACGCTACCCCTCCGACTAACAACTAAATACACACCTAAAAATTCCCCGGTGCGCTATCAATATAGGGACTATAAGAATGCTGATTGGGAATTCCTATCAGATCTGTTGAGAAGTTCTGACTGGGAAGAATACTTCATCAACAATGACTTAGAAGTATCGCTTGAGATTTTCTACAAAACAGTTGGCTCAGCAAGAGACACAATCGCGCCCCTAAAATCTGCCCTAAAGACACCAACTCCATTTATTGACCGGAAAACGCGACTAAAACTAAAGAAATTGGAAAAGAAATACCATGTATTTAAGGAATTTAATGTGTTAAACCAAATACATGAAACTCTTAAACTGCTTGAAGAAAAACACAAAATGAAGTCACAACATGAGGAAAATAAAGCGCTAATGGGTAACACCAAAACTCAGGAACTTTGTAGGATATTGCAAAAACGTCTAAAAAGCAGTAAAGACAATAATGTAAGCATCTTGGAACATAGGGGTGTAATACACAACGATCCCCAGGCTATAAGTGAACTCCTCAGTGAGTGGTTTTGCAATGACACCAGAGTGCACCCGACCCCGAATTTCCAAATGACCTGCAAAAGTAACCACAAATTAGGAGAAATAGATTTTAATATACAAAATATAGACTCAGCGATTAAGACATTGAAGTCAAACGGCAGTACTGGAACAGACGACATACCATCTGTCATATACAAAAATGGTAGCACGGAAATGGTAGTCTTGTTACTTAGAATATTTACTCTGTCACTGGAAACTGGAACTTATCCTGAAGTGTGGAAAACCACATACATACTACCTAAGCACAAAGCAGGGGCCAAAACCAGTGCATGCAACTATAGACCTATTAATATAACACCGGTAATATCACGAATAATGGAGAAAGTGGTTAAAGACCAAGTGTCAGACAACTTACTAGAACATGAACTTATCAACCCATCACAACACGGATTCCTCAAAAAGAGATCATGTGCGAACTGTCACATAGACTTTTTCAACGAAGTTACACGAAGCAGGGACAACAGAGAACTAGTAATTGTGCTATATTTCGATATAACAAAAGCCTTCGATAGAGTCCCCCATAATCTGCTAGTCAGCAGGTTATGCTCACTAGGGATATGTGACCCCCTCCTGAGCTGGATAAAATCATTTCTCTGTGACAGGAATCAGATAACAAAAGTTGGCTCGATAAACTCAAGGCCTAAACCTGTAAGTAGTGGTGTAATCCAGGGAAGTGTATTAGGCCCACTCCTATTCATAATATATATAAACAGTATCTGTGAATGCTTTAGTGTTGGTAAACCAATACTATATGCAGATGACTTAAAAGTGACCTATAAATGCAAGAACACAGATCTCGGAATAACAGTAAACGCCATACAGCAAGAATTAGAAAAAATGGATAGATGGTGTGACACCTGGCAACTCCAGTTTAATGTCGACAAATGTGGCTGGCTCTGCATAGGTTGCAACAATTTAGAACTTGACCTGACAATTCAAGGCCATGCACTCTTACGACTGGAATCTGTATTGGACCTAGGACTGAAATACTCACATGACTTATCATTTTCTGAACATATCTCCAAACAAGTGTCAAAGTCACGCAGACTTATCGGCTTTCTACTCAGGAACTTTTACAGAAATGAGTCCAGAATTCTGTTGTACAAGGTTTGTGTGCGTCCTTTATTTGATTACTGTTCATTCATGTATAGTAGTATACGCATAGAGGACAAATTGAAAGTCGAGGGAGTGCAGAGGTACTTCACGTCAAAATTACTCGGAACCGAAAATGGTGCGAACTACTCCACTAGATGTGACACCCTAGGATTAGAAACACCATGGCTAAGACGCCTGAGACTAAACTTAACACTTTACTATAAGCTTCTAAACCACTTAGTTTTTACCTCTACTAATGGCATTCGACTTTCAGATGACAGTGGCTACAAACTAAGACACACAAAGGGTACAGTAGCTATCGAACAATGTAAAACAGCTACCAGGCAAAAGTTTTACTTGATTAGGTATGCACAGATATGGAATAAACTACCAATGGAAATGCGTCAAGCAGGTACATTGGCCTCATTCAAAAAAGTGCTTAACGACAAACTACACGAGTTTGCAAAGAATAGTAGTCCTAGTGTAACAACAGAAGACAAGGGCCAGGCAACAGATCGTTTTATTATGAAAATCAACACGTATTTATACATATTTCAGACAACATTATTATAAACAAGCGCAGTCATCTGATTGGTTGTTTAGGTAGACAAACGCAGGCTTCTGATTGGTTGTTTCGGGATTCCTTGACAAACAGAGTTCTCTATCTGCGAATCATATTTTGCCACGTTAACTTCGCTGTGATTGGTTGTTGACTCAGCCTTGTTCACGGCCCATATTAGTGACCTAGACCTTAACGTAGATTAGTGCCAACCAATCGGCTAGCAGCCTGCTCTCACCACACTCGTCCCCCCGTCAAATACGTGCGACTGAAGTCGGCTTGATCTACTTGGTGCAGGCGTCATCGTTGGCTTGTCTCGCTGTATCCATTTCTGGAGCTCGCTGACGTTCACGCGCCTCTCATTGTTCGCCATTGCGACTGTGTCTGCGTAACCCCATCTCGAAGTGACCATATATGGTCCTTCCCACTTTGGAAACTGTTTGCCTGACCCTGTCGAACATTCGTCCATACTTCGGCCCACACCTTCATATGCTGCTTTCGCCCGACCTCCCAGCAGCGTCTCAAGTAGCAGCTCCATCGCTGACAGATCTTGAACGCCACTCAACTGCGCAGAAGCCTTGAAGTCCTGCCCGAAGATCCATATGTCTCCATCAAAAACTGCAGGGTATAGGCTTTTCATTTGTCGGTAGGCAGCGACACCAAATGTAACAACAGAAGACAAGGGCCAGGCAACAGATCGTTTTATTATGAAAATCAACACGTATTTATACATATTTCAGACAACATTATTATAAACAAGCGCAGTCATCTGATTGGTTGTTTAGGTAGACAAACGCAGGCTTCTGATTGGTTGTTTCGGGATTCCTTGACAAACAGAGTTCTCTATCTGCGAATCATATTTTGCCACGTTAACTTCGCTGTGATTGGTTGTTGACTCAGCCTTGTTCACGGCCCATATTAGTGACCTAGACCTTAACGTAGATTAGTGCCAACCAATCGGCTAGCAGCCTGCTCTCACCACACTAGTTCCTATCTGAGAGCCTCCGAAATTATAGGTCCATTTAATGTATAAGCTTAAATACTACACCTGTTGTTTTTGCCTATATTTATAATTTTAGATAAAACATTAACGATTAAGATACTTACCCTCAAACAGACAAGAAGTTTAGTTTGTAAAACTTCTACCCAACACAATAAGTGGAATAAAATGGACATAAACCGACAACATTAAAAAGATATAACTCACCACAACATCACATGGACAGATGTACGCTCGTCGGACATCATATATGCCTCACCAACTACAACCCAACATTCCTAAGATAATGTGATGAACTTATATCCGTAATGTTGCTGAGCAGTCAATATCCACAACTCCTGTCGGAACAACTAAAATTCAAAAACCCTCCTCATGAGTAAATACCCACAAGCAGTAGAAATCCATTAATTAATGCGTCTACAGCTTATGTATTTTGCTCCCAACAATGACATTGCAGATCAAATGAGATAAACATATCACTGATTTCAAAATAACACATCAATGAACTATAATTCAAGGACTCTGCACACAACAAAGTATTGTACGAAAATTGACTTCAAGCTATATTTTTTCCTAGGCACTTATAACCCATCCACCAAAGACCTGGTTTTTTTTGTTAATGCAAAGACAAGACTTCTGTAATTCCTGATGTGTTGCACTCACTGACAGTCTAGCGGAGTTTTCCAACTATGCACAGAAACGATTGTACATAAGTGAAAAGGATATTTTGTAGTATTCGGATTAACATTTATCAAGTGTATGTATAATCTCCAGTGTACATGTTAAACATATTTTGCTATCGACCGTAAATTGTGACTGAATAATATAGTCCTATTTCTGTAACAATTTTTTAAAAAAAAAATAAAATAAATAAATTTATTCTCATGATGCAGTACATGAGGGACGCCAGTTTACAGGCATCATCAAATTGCTACAGAAATAGGACCATATTATTCAGTCAAAATTTACAGTCGATAGCAGAATATGTTTAACATGTACACTGGAGATTATACATACACTTGATAAATGTTAATCCGAATACTACAAAATATCCTTTTCACTTATGTACAATCGTTTCTGTGCATAGTTGGAAAAATCCGCTAGACTGTCAGTGAGTGCAACACATCAGGAATTACAGAAGTATTGTCTTCGCATTAACAAAAAAACCAGGTCTTTGGTGGATGGGTTATAAGTGCCTGGGAAAAAAATATAGCTTGAAGTCAATTTTCGTACAATACTTTGTTGTGTGCAGAGTCCTTGAATTATAGTTCATTGATGTGTTATTTTGAAATCAGTGATATGTTTATCTCATTTGATCTGCAATGTCATTGTTGGGAGTAAAATACATAAGCTTTAGACGCATTAATTAATGGATTTCTACTGCTTGTGGGTATTTACTTCTCATGAGGAGGGTTTTTGAATTTTAGTTGTTCCGACAGGAGTTGTGGATATTGACTGCTCAGCAACATTACGGATATAAGTTCATCACATTATCTTAGGAATGTTGGGTTGTAGTTGGTGAGGCATATATGATGTCCGACGAGCGTACATCTGTCCATGTGATGTTGTGGTGAGTTATATCTTTTTCATGTTGTCGGTTTATGTCCATTTTATTCCACTTATTGTGTTGGGTAGAAGTTTTACAAACGAAACTTCTTGTCTGTTTGAGGGTAAGTATCTTAATCGTTAATGTTTTATCTAAAATTATAAATATAGGCAAAAACAACAGGTGTAGTATTTAAGCTTATACATTAAATGGACCTATAATTTCGGAGGCTCTCAGATAGGAACTAGGACTACTATCGTTTGCAAACTCGTGTAGTTTGTCGTTAAGCACTTTTTTGAATGAGGCCAATGTACCTGCTTGACGCATTTCCATTGGTAGTTTATTCCATATCTGTGCATACCTAATCAAATAAAACTTTTGCCTGGTAGCTGTTTTACATTGTTCGATAGCTACTGTACCCTTAGTGTGTCTTAGTTTGTAGCCACTGTCATCTGAAAGTCGAATGCCATTAGTAGAGGTAAAAACTAAGTGGTTTAGAAGCTTATAGTAAAGTGTTAAGTTTAGTCTCAGGCGTCTTAGCCATAGTGTTTCTAATCCTAGGGTGTCACATCTAGTGGAGTAGTTCGCACCATTTTCGGTTCCGAGTAATTTTGACGTGAAGTACCTCTGCACTCCCTCGACTTTCAATTTGTCCTCTATGCGTATACTACTATACATGAATGAACAGTAATCAAATAAAGGACGCACACAAACCTTGTACAACAGAATTCTGGACTCATTTCTGTAAAAGTTCCTGAGTAGAAAGCCGATAAGTCTGCGTGACTTTGACACTTGTTTGGAGATATGTTCAGAAAATGATAAGTCATGTGAGTATTTCAGTCCTAGGTCCAATACAGATTCCAGTCGTAAGAGTGCATGGCCTTGAATTGTCAGGTCAAGTTCTAAATTGTTGCAACCTATGCAGAGCCAGCCACATTTGTCGACATTAAACTGGAGTTGCCAGGTGTCACACCATCTATCCATTTTTTCTAATTCTTGCTGTATGGCGTTTACTGTTATTCCGAGATCTGTGTTCTTGCATTTATAGGTCACTTTTAAGTCATCTGCATATAGTATTGGTTTACCAACACTAAAGCATTCACAGATACTGTTTATATATATTATGAATAGGAGTGGGCCTAATACACTTCCCTGGATTACACCACTACTTACAGGTTTAGGCCTTGAGTTTATCGAGCCAACTTTTGTTATCTGATTCCTGTCACAGAGAAATGATTTTATCCAGCTCAGGAGGGGGTCACATATCCCTAGTGAGCATAACCTGCTGACTAGCAGATTATGGGGGACTCTATCGAAGGCTTTTGTTATATCGAAATATAGCACAATTACTAGTTCTCTGTTGTCCCTGCTTCGTGTAACTTCATTGAAAAAGTCTATGTGACAGGTCGCACATGATCTCTTTTTGAGGAATCCGTGTTGTGATGGGTTGATAAGTTCATGTTCTAGTAAGTTGTCTGACACTTGGTCTTTAACCACTTTCTCCATTATTCGTGATATTACCGGTGTTATATTAATAGGTCTATAGTTGCATGCACTGGTTTTGGCCCCTGCTTTGTGCTTAGGTAGTATGTATGTGGTTTTCCACACTTCAGGATAAGTTCCAGTTTCCAGTGACAGAGTAAATATTCTAAGTAACAAGACTACCATTTCCGTGCTACCATTTTTGTATATGACAGATGGTATGTCGTCTGTTCCAGTACTGCCATTTGACTTCAATGTCTTAATCGCTGAGTCTATATTTTGTATATTAAAATCTATTTCTCCTAATTTGTGGTTACTTTTGCAGGTCATTTGGAAATTTGGGGTCGGGTGCACTCTGGTGTCATTGCAAAACCACTCACTGAGGAGTTCACTTATAGCCTGGGGATCGTTGTATATTACACCCCTATGTTCCAAGATGCTTACATTATTGTCTTTACTGCTTTTTAGACGTTTTTGCAATATCCTACAAAGTTCCTGAGTTTTGGTGTTACCCATTAGCGCTTTATTTTCCTCATGTTGTGACTTCATTTTGTGTTTCTCTTCAAGCAGTTTAAGAGTTTCATGTATTTGGTTTAACGCATTAAATTCCTTAAATACATGGTATTTCCTTTTCAATTTCTTTAGTTTTAGTCGCGTTTTCCGGTCAATAAATGGAGTTGGTGTCTTTAGGGCAGATTTTAGGGGCGCGATTGTGTCTCTTGCTGAGCCAACTGTTTTGTAGAAAATCTCAAGTGATACTTCTAAGTTATTGTTGATGAAGTATTCTTCCCAGTCAGAACTTCTCAACAGATCTGATAGGAATTCCCAATCAGCATTCTTATAGTCCCTATATTGATAGCGCACCGGGGAATTTTTAGGTGTGTATTTAGTTGTTAGTCGGAGGGGTAGCGTGCAGTACAATATGTTGTGATCACTGTTATCGAGTTTATTTCCCACCTCTATCGAGATGGGCTCTATGTTATGACAGAGGATTAAGTCAAGAGTATTTTGGTTCCTTGTAGGGAGGCGCACGCACTGCTTCCATCCTCCTATGTCTATAGCTTGTAGTAGCTCTTCATGGATTCTTGGTCCTGTACAGGTATCCCAGTTTACTCCAGGTAAGTTGAAATCTCCACATACTACTTTGTAGTCGAAGTCCAGCGTGGCTACATGCTCTAGTATTTCTGCAATAGTTATATCAGTCATTTCAGGGCTATTGGGGGGTCTGTATATACATCCCACGAGAATTTTACTTTCGTTTGTGTGGATGCTTATCCACTTAGATTCTGGGAGTTTGTCAGTATTTGGGTTATTGAAAGTATTGGAGTTAGTGGATTTATAGGCATATATTAAGCAACCGCCTCCTCTTTTGTCAACTCTATCGTTCCTATAGATGTCGTAGTTGTCTATTACTAGCTTTGTGTCAGGTATATCAGTAGTAAGCCAGGTTTCAGTCACCATTATTAGTGTTGGCCGTTCTATGTATGCCAGGCAGCGAAGCGTTGTTATTTTATTAAGGAGAGATCTAGCATTCAGGAGCATAATTGTTAGTAAACCAGAGTTATTGGAGGAGAGGTTAACATGGTTACTTGTCACTATCCCTACGTTATGTTTGGAGGGGCTCTGAGGTGAGACAGAGTCAGTGTGTGTACTATTTCCTGGATGAACTGTGCAGCGAGTGGGGCTATTGTTTGCTGCAGCCGAAAATAATCCTGTTGCATATTTTGACTATTAGCATCCATGGGTCGGCATCTGCGTTGATCTACTGGTGATATATGGTCTGCCCTGCAATTTGGGTTGTAGTTTGCTGGACCTAGGTACCCTGTGTTAAGATTACCCTGGTAGTTGTACCTCATGGGGCTTTCATAGCCGTATGCATATTGGCTCACGTCACGTGTGTGAGTGAAGTTATTGAGGGGATCAAGTGTCGACCTGTTCTCATTAAGTTGATGAGGTTTAACATAGTGCGAGAGTCTGGACGAGAATTTTCGTTAATATGGTGCCTATATGAGTCCCGTTTAGTGCCCCATATATCCTGAGGATCCATTCTACGTTGCATTCCCAAGTTATGTGCGTTGTTAGGCATGTTACTTCTAGTTCGGGAAGGGGTATTCCTTCTCACATGCTGCGTGACGTCTTTGGGAATGTGCTTCGTTACCCATGCTTTGTCATTTTTTAGACTGACACGCTGCTTATTAGACTTATTACGAGGGAGGTATGTCGAAGTCTGGGGTGGGACTCTGGGTTTTGTGGTCTTTTTTGCGGTTTCTACTGAGGGACTCTCTGGCTTGGATCCAGATTGAGTGTGGTCTGCCAGTAGTTTCTGGTCAGCCATAGTTTGTGCGTCTATGTCAACCTCATGTAGGTCAGCAGGTTTTCGAGATGTGCTCTCGTGCACTCTAAGACTGCACCCAGTGGCACTGCTCTTACTGAGTTTTGGGTCGCTCTTACTTTCCGTTTTTTCTCCTAACACTATACACGTGACTTGCTGTGCTTCATTGTCCGTCGACACTTTAGCACTGATACCAGATGTATTTCTCAGTGTTGTCAACTTTGTATCGAAGGAGTTCTTGGTTGCTTGCCTTTGGTTTGGTGTTTTATCCGAGACTACTTTAATAGTCTTGAATTTAGTGGCAGTAGCCAGAAGATCTTCGGCCATCTTAAATCGTTCAGCTGTTATGTAGCTGTCGAACCTAAAGAGTATAGGACAAGGATGCTTTAGGTCTTTTTTGCTTAGGCGAATGCACTGACAAGGTGCATTCAAGAGATTTGCAGCCTTCAGCAATGAGTGCTGGACTGACTTTATGGGCTCGCTATCCGGTACATTATACACTATTGCGTTTTGTTTTGAAGCCAGCCTTTTAACAACTTCGCTGGATAGAAAGTCGATGGCGTTTTCTAACTCCGCATTTTCTGAGTCAGTATGAGTCATTCTAGAGGTCATATTAAAAAGCTTTAGGATTGTAGGATCCTGCAGTTCCTTTTTCTTACGTGAGATAGTTTCGGGTATACATTCTAGTGAACTTAATTTCGTTTTTAATTCAGTGCAATATGATTTGATCACTGTTATCGAGTTTATTTTCCACCTCTATCGAGATGGGTTCTATGTTATGACAGAGGATTAAGTCAAGCGTATTTTGGTTCCTTGTAGGGAGGCGCACGCACTGCTTCCATCCTGCTATGTCTATAGCTTGCAGTAGCTCTTCATGGATTCTATGTCCTGTAAAGGTATCCCAGTTTACTCCAGGTAAGTTGAAATCTCCACATGTCTGTAAAATAGCGTCCCTCATGTACTGTATCTTGAGAATAAATTTATTTTTTTATTTAAAATATCTTCGACGTTGTATGACGATTTAAGGATTTCAGGAAATCGTTGCAATAAAGTAGAGAACATTTCACTCTCCGGCTTTTCTATACAGATGCGATGAACAGAGTAGTCACATGTAATACCGTGGATCTTGAGTTGGGTGCAATTGTCAACCAGTTTTTTCTTGCTGATATCAACCAATAGATTGAAGCGACTTAGGAAGTCTGCACCTAGTATAGCGTGACGTACGTCAGCTACTATGAAGATCCATGTGAAACGTTGGCGTAGTCCTAAGTTTAAAATCATTGACTGTTCGCCATACGTCTGTATGTTGGTTTGGTTGGCAGCACGAAGTGAAAGTTTACCAGGCATTTTGGCTGATTGCCTGGATAGTGAGGGGGGAATAACACTGACCTCGGCGCCTGCATCTACCAGGAATAATGTGCCGGTAGTCAAATCCCTCACATAGAAAAGGCGACTGGGGTGATTGCCAGTAACAGCCGTCGCCACTACTGTCTGGCTGGGGAGTTTCCCTGAGTTGAGTTACCACTGTTGTACATACACGGTCGAAGACACTTCAGGGCATTATGCCCATACCTCCTATGATACCAACAAATGTTACGGCTTTGAGACGGTGTTCTAGAACGTCGTCTAGATCTTGATCGCCGTTGCTTGGATACCGTATGTGACTGGTTCCTTTGTGCTCGAAGCTCAGACACTTCCAGTCATAAGTCTTGCATTTGAGATGTTAACTGGGAAAGTAGCCAAAACAGTGGTGCGTCCTTCATAGATGTGGAATCCGGCATGGCGGTAAAAGAAGGGATCTATATCACTTCGCCTTTATGAAGTTCTTCGGGAATAGTGACACGTTTATATGGAGCCATTGTCAAAAAAAAATATTTAAGTATAGAGATATACGAAATAGCAAAACAAAAATTAAAGCAGTGCGAGTTTATAAGGCCAAAATAGCAACAAAAATGTCCAAAACGAGTTAACTATCGAAACAAAAAGGTTCGAAAACGGGTTAACCATCGAAAAAAAAGGTTCGAAACGGGCTCACCAATTATTGTGGCGGACCTTTTACTGTTAGCTTAGTTACCCAAATTCAAATAGAAAATAAAATACCAAATCAGTTTAGTTACGGGAAGAATATATTAAAGTTTGGTTACTTGGATTTACAAAGATCCAAAATCCACAATAAACGTAATAGACTCCAGAGGCGCTGCGGGAAGACTGCTCCAGTACTAATTCTCCAATGTTGACGTTGCCGGAGGTCGACCAAAGTACCAATATCCAATATCCTGATGACGAGCTAGTATAAACCAGTGATTTCTTTGAGCTCGCTTCTTGATTGTGAGGTAGAGGTTCCAGATCTTCGGTGAGCTTCTGCGTAGTAAGTCCCGACACTCGACTGCTTTAGCTCTGGTAGACTCCAGGAGGAGTGGTGCGGGGATTGGTCGAGATGTGGTTTGTAGTATGCAGTATGTTAGGACTGTATTGCTGCCGTGAATGGAGTTTGACCTAACTCCCCTTGGTCATTCGGTGTAGTCATAAAAGCAGAATAGTAATAATAATAATAATAGGTTGTAGTGTAGATAATATAGGTTGAGATAAGTGGAATAATAAAGGTGACATAAGGAAAAGACAGAGTGAGAGAAGGCAGAATAGGTCGTGGGGATTTAGTTAGTACGCTTATTCATTGACAGTTTGGTTTCAAATTTTATGAGGATAAGCCATTGAGACACAAACCTTGCATTTCTGCATGATTGTCTAGCTTCCGCTTAAAAATCTCCACAGATGGCGCTGTAGTCACGGCCGCCGGTAAAGCGTTCCAGAGACGGCAAACACGAAGCGAAAAGAAATGTGATCGCACTCGAGTCTTTGGTCTCTGGTGTGCTATCCTTAGCGGGTTACCTCGTGGAAGCCTATAATCGCTTAATGGCAGGATGCTTTTATTTGGGTGGGCCTGGTCATTTAGGATCTTGTAGACGGTGATGAGGTCTCCCCTGTGCCTACGGTAACTGAGTGTGAAAAGACCTAATTTCTTTAGTCTTTCCTCATATGATTTGTTGCGGAGGCCGATCACCCATTTTGTCGCTCGTCTCTGGACACTTTCTAGAATGTTAGCATCCCTTTTGAGTAGCGGAGGTGCAATGATATTATGCACCTCAAGGTGTGGCCTCACATATGCCTTGTATAGCCTTAAGAACAGTTCGGGAGTGAGAGCTCCCAGCTGCCTGTGCATAAAGTGTAATGTTGCGTAGGCTTTGGCGACGTCCCTCGAGTAATTTCCACTGGTGTCTAGCTTTTCTGTTAGAATAAGACCTAGATCACGCTCTGATGGAACACAACTCAAGTTCTGGCCACCAAGGGTGTAATTTACACTCTGTGACCTGCCGGAATGAAGCTGCACTACTTTGCACTTCTTTAGATTGAAAGGCATTCCGTTAGCCAAAGCCCAATTTCCCAGAGTTTGCAGGTCAGCCTGCAATCTATCTGAGTCTTCCGATGAGTTTATTGCTCTCCAAATCTTTACGTCGTCAGCGTAAAGAAGCGCAGAGCAGTTTAGTTGGGGGGCAGGTCATTGATAAAAATCAAAAACATCAACGGCCCTAGGATAGAACCCTGAGGAACCCCTGATGCCGAGGTGTGCCAAGATGATCGGATGCGGTTGACTTTGGTGCAGAATTCTCTCTCGCCTAAGTAATCTGTCAGCCATGCGAGAAGTGCTCCAGAAACTCCCGCCTTGCCTATTTTGTGAAGGAGCAGACCATGGTGAACTGTGTCGAATGCTTTCGCAAAGTCGAGAAAGATCACGTGGGCTGGTACCTTTTTGTCCCAGGATAGTGTCCAATCGTTCCAGGCTAGTAGAAGATTCGTCACGCAGGATCTTCCCCTCCTGAAACCGTGCTGTGCTTCGTGAAGAAGGTTAGTCCCATCGAAGTATTTTCTCATGTGGTCGTCAATGAGACTTTCCAATATCTTCGATACCACTGGAAGTAGAGCAACTGGTCTGTAACTGGTCACATTCTGCCGGTCACCACCCTTGAAGATAGGGGATAGGATTGCACGTTTCCATTCACATGGAAGTTTCCCTACATCAAGGGAGTGTTGAAACAGATCACTTAGGGGTTGACAGAGACTTTCTGAACACTGCTTCAGGACAGATGGTCTGATGCCATCACAACCTGGAGACTTTCCCGAAGCCAACCGTCCCAATTTTGCAAGTACCATAGCCGGGGTAATTTGAAATGTCCCCAGCAGGTTTTCGTGTGTTGGTTCTGCGATGTAATCTGGATGTTCTGTAGGGGTAATATCCTCGTTACTATTTAGTTGCCTGTGAAAGGCTAGGCTGAATGTCTCTGCCATTTCAAGACTAGTAAGAGATTTCCCATCAGAACCCACTAGATTGCATGCTCCCTGGTTGGTCGGTTTTCTTTCGGCCATAAACCTGTATAGGCTTTTGGGGTTCACGAGAAGCTTATTGGCGAGGTCTCCCTGAAATGTCCTTCTATCGCTCCGGACTCGTATGTTACATCGATTCCTGAGTTCAAGGTACACTTCATATTCGGGTTGACTCTTCGATCGTCGCCACGCGAACCAGGCTTTACGCTTTGCCTGCAGAAGGCGTTGTGTCCCTCTTTTCAGCCATGATCGTTGCTTCCTAGCTTTTGGTGAGACTAAAGGAACAGTGTCTGAGATCGCCTGGTGAATGATCTCCTTTACCACTCTCCAGTGTTCTTCTACTGTTAGCTCTGTCCATTTTTTAGGCCAGTTTGCTTCAGACAGAAGTCTTCGCATTTTGGTAAAGTTGGCTTTGTTATAACACAGATAGGGCTGTGTATTGTCCCACTGTAAGCGCTCGCGGAGGACTATGTCGAATACTATGACCGCGTGGTCACTACTACCTATGGGAGTCGTGATCTGAACGTTTTCCACTAGTAGCTGGTCACTAGTGAGCACGTAATCCAGTCTAGAAGACTTCCCATCAGGGCCCCATCTAGTATCCATCTTGACATTTTCGGTGAATCCAGCCTTCCTGATGGTATGCAGCAGATTTCGATCAAATCTATCATGGGCTTTTCCCGACACCAAGTTAAGAGATGGGGCATTGAAGTCACCAGCTATGACAATTTGATCATAACCCATGTCTTGAGTCGCTGAAATTGTATTTAGCAGTACCTGGTTATGGTCTGCTCCACATGAAGGTGATCGATAAATGCTGCCCACTAGATATTTGCAGTACCCAACGGTGAAGTGGCACCATATGGAGTCAGGGAGCTCTGTGAGGGGAGGGTCCGTCGCGTGAACACATCTGAGCTGTTTGTCGACGTATATGGCGACTCCACCTCCTTCTTTCAGGTCCCTATCTCGCCTGACTAGGACCATATCATTTATACTGACTTCGCTGTCTGCCACCGTAGGGGTTAGCCAGGTTTCCGTCAGTATTATGATTTTGGAGTTTAGTTGTGATTGTAGGTGTCTAAGTTCAGCTATTTTGCCTCTTAGCCCTCTCACATTACTATACAGGCAACTGGTAGTCAGTCTCACCACTTCCCCGTATTGGGGGGTAGTTGACTTGATATTGGCTATCGGTTGAGGAGTTATCCTACGAACTAGTTGGCCGATTCCCCAGGAACCGGCCTGTTGGCGTTTTTTTCTTCTAGTTCAGTTGGAGCACTCGGATGACACTGGCTATCATCGTCCGTGCTGCACCGCTGTAGTGTGACTAGGGGTTGAGGATTTTCTTTTACTACGCTTTGTTCTCTCCTTTGAGTGCGAGGCCGGCTCTCGCAGCAGCGAATGTGTTTGCTGACCTTGTCCTTGGTCTCGTACCATCTATGGAGAGCGGTAGTCAACTGGTCTTGGGAGCTGAACTTGACAGCTAACAGACGTGGCGAGTTAATTGACATAAGATGAGTGGGTCGAGGCAGTCTATAAATAGAGACAGCCCCTGAACTTCCCAGGGCCATCTGGGATGCTAACCATCTCCATTGTTGTACATCATGACAATGCTTTTCGCAGGCGTTCCCAGTTACCAGTTCGGGAATGCCATGCACAACCATGGAGGCAGAAGGAATGAGCTCTGGCGACTCCCTCGCCATTTGTCTTTCCTTCCACGGCCTGTCTGGCTTAACACGTATGTTACAGGCCCTCCCTATAGAAAGGACTTGAGAAGCCAGTAACACTTTTTCAACATCCTCGGTAGAGCTCAATGTTACCCTCAGTGGGGATGGTTTGCCTTCAGGTGCAGCAGTGCCCCTATACAATCTGCATAGATTTACTGGTTGGATGTCCAAACCCAGTGTGCTACTTAAGATGGACCACTGTTCCTGATCAAATAGGGCCCTATCTTTCAGCAGACTACTGCTACAGTCTGGTACATTAAAGAGGATTACACAATTTGATCTGCTAACCGTGGGCTTGGGCTCGGTCCTCGCACGTTTGTGATCACCTTTAAGACCGTTTTGGTTTGGCTGGTGCGACTGGGTATTTTTATGTGTCTCAGTGCTAAAGCCAGCATTACTGGTAGACGGTTGGGGTCTTTTTCCAACGACGGAAACCCGTGGTTCTCCAGCCTCTGTGTCTGGAGCGGTTATGGCAAGAGTTACAAGTTTAACCGGTGAGGATTTTGGTATCCCCGGTTTACGCGCGTTTGTACTAACTTCCGGATTGGTGGGGGTCGAGCTTTTCACCTTTTTCCCCGCTACTTCTGTGCCACCTTTAGTTTTCAAAGGACTACGCGAGGCTACATCAGGACGGCAACTCGGGCATATGTACCAGAACCATTGGCATGGGTTTTTACGCATAAAGTCATAATATGCTTTTGGTACCCCACTGTCGCATCTGCAATGCACCCATCGGTTGCAAAAGTTACATTCGAAGGCAGAGTCTGCTTGTTCGACAACAGAAGCACAGACCTTGCAGTCGTCTGTCTTCTTGGGGAGCGTTCTTGTCGTCTTGCGACGTCGTGAACGTTTCTTTTTGGCCTTCCTATTTGTTTCATGGTCTACCATGGGGATGGGTGTTATGAAGTTCTCACTTAGTGCAATTTTCCCACTCGGATCTGTTAACCTAGTCGTGTTAACAGGGGTGGAGCCACATCCACTTGGCTGACTTTGCACAGCTTCACTGTAGGACTGTGGCGACATGGGTAATCTGTACGAGCTGGGAACATTAGCCCTGGTCTTCAGGACCGGTATGCGTGAGTCCATCACCTTCTCCTGTTTGCCTAGTTTGGCTGAAGCCCTGGTAACTACAGAGTATGATGTCCCATTACTTATTTTAGGTTGAGAATCTATTGTCATTTTACTCCTAAATTAATACTGGTGATTAAATAATAAGAGACTGTTATTTTGTCCAATAGACTTACAGCAAAAGACAATAGAGAGCGCAGAAAAGAAGGATAAAGTATGTAAGTAAAAGCTTTAGACTTTACCTGTAACTTTCGGGTTATTCGGTTTCACAGCAATCACGTAACAGACCCACAAGTCCTGTATATTTGAAAGAGTGAGGAGGGTGTTGCTACAGAAGTAGCACCTGAAGCTTTGGCAGTAGTTCGAGACAGCGGGAAGTACCACACACAGGCTCGGTGAGGAAGAAATGGTTGAATAAAAATTCGCCGGATAGGAAGATCAGGTTTCCCAAACGAATAATTCACAAAATTGGATATTTCCGGTTAGGGAGGAAAAGCACGTCTTATTCAAGGAGCGCGCTAAAAGCAATATATAAGTACGTAGGAAGAAACTACTGTGCTCCTGCAAAATGTTGAGATAGGAAGCAGGTGATTAAAATTGATCGACGGCAGTTGAGATGGTGGAGAAGACGGAGAGTCGAAGGTAGAACTATGTATTTATTCAAAACCCGAGGTAAAGTTCAAAGTACAGAGTTTATGGTTAAAACAAAGTGATGTACAATATGTTCATTTCTTACATAGTAGTAAAATTTGGATAAGTTTATTTTTGAGGACTCCACATGTTGAACTTCAATTACAGTGATCTGTCCCCAGTTGTTCTGAAGGATTTCAGCTTCACCTTGAAGATTCCTTGTACTAGATGATTGTCTGAGCCTACGTCTGGTCCTCTTCTTGACTTTTTGTCCAGCAGGCTAGCTGCGTTTCCACTTTTCTGAGCACAAGTGAGAGGAATTTTATCTGCTTTGTAGTGTGGCCGTCAGGTGAAATCCATGTTGTTTTGTGCAAATATTTGTGCTTGTACACGCTGCCTCCGATCACCAAACCAGTGAAACCATAGAAGTCTGCCAATTGTTCTTTGTTATCATTCATTTAGCCGAGAGCCTCTACAACAGGGTGTTTGAAGGGTCTCCATAATACAGTATCACATGGCTACACAGATGGTTAATTGATTAAGGAGCTCAGAAGGATGTAACGAGCAACCAAGTAGGATCCATATTTTGTTATGTAACTCGTAGGGCTTTTTTATCAATTGGAGGATGAATGCCACTCTGTTTGTTTGAATGAGTATCCTTCTCCTCCCCTGTCCTCTTCGGTGCTTTCGGAAACAAAGGTTCATAAACGCCATCGTTCTCCAACAATATTTTAAGTCGTCGGTCAGTAACTTGAGGAGTCATTTTGAAAAAAAAGTTGGTTTCTAAAAAGTTCTCTTCCTGTATTTTCTGCTCCCAGTTTGGCACTCACATCATCCATTAGGATTTTGATGCGGCCACATGGGATGTAACTCACTATAGTCTGCAGTTTTCTGTAGAAATCTTCTCTCTTTTCCCGGTCTGAGTTCCTTGTAGGTGCGCAAAATCGGGTAATTGCACCTTTCCTCCCTCGTGGAGTGAATCTTGCCATCATTATCCTTCAGAAGGATACTTGTTCCCCTTGCGTTGGAGCCTTGGCCTTTATTGATGACATAATGATAACCCCTTCCTCAATGTGCCCATGGCCTTCTGGGTTACCGAAGTAGATAACGACTCTCCAGGTAACAATTTGGAGCGTCCACATCCGTTTCACCTGGTCTCACCGATTCCTGGCACTTTTATGCCATATTTTCTCACTTATTCGGTAACTAGGGCAGCCTTTCAAACATCATATGTTGTGAGGACATTTCCTGTCCCAATGCCAGTTTCTGCTTTCAACGAAAGAAGACGCCTCATCTGATTGGCTTCCCGAATAATTTTACTGTCTCGTACCACTTCTTCCCCCAGATCCCAGCAAAGCGTAAGTTTGTTTCTATGCTTTGGTCGTGCCCTGA
Source organism: Trichobilharzia regenti (assembly GCA_944472135.2). Classification (NCBI taxonomy): domain Eukaryota; kingdom Metazoa; phylum Platyhelminthes; class Trematoda; order Strigeidida; family Schistosomatidae; genus Trichobilharzia; species Trichobilharzia regenti. The sequence continues at coordinate 11,633,127 of OX235267.1, forward strand.
AACTTCTGCAGCTGCTAGATTGATTTTCCACGGTAGGATCGCTAGCTCTACGCCCTATCTTCTTCCTTTTCCATGACCGACTAGGAAATTAGAAAACCAACAAACTGGGTGGTGTTGAATTCCACCTTAACTGTCGAACATTGTGAGGCCAACTGATGGGAAGCTAACAAAAGTGGTCCACTTTTGCAGTATCAAGTGGCAGTTTGCCTGAGGTATTCTTTCCCAATATGCTTTTCTGGAAAGTTTTTTGGACTGGCTCAGAAGTTCTTATCTTTGAAGTCGTCCGCAGCATTATATATATATTTCTTCCTGTTTATGCAGGAACATACCAATTGTACAGGCATGGATAAGTTATTATATAAATTACACACAATTTAATGTATAATGAATTTACAGTTTGGTTGTTCTTTCTGACATGACAGTCAGTAGGAACAGTCTGCTATAAAGTCTGTTTGTGTAGCACATAAAGAGATATAGAAATATTGTCTTCGCATTAACAAAAAACCCAGACATCAGATGAATGTAATACAAATATCTGGGAAAAATAAAGCTTGAAGTCAATTCTCTTATATAACTTTGTTGTGAGCAGCACCCTTGGCTTAAAGATTATTGATGTATTATGTTGAGATCAGTGATATATTTATTCCATTTTTTCAGCACTCTTATCGTAGTTTCATAACAGGAAAGAAATTTGATCGTGGATACGAAAACTAGATAAGGTCATGTTGGGTTGTTTTACTGCATCAAATGGTGCCGAGGTCGATTCCAGAATTCTCCATTTGCTCCATTTGTGTCTGCATGGCGGACTGTATTCGTAAGTTGAGTAAAACGTTGAAAACTGTTTGAAAACCAGTTGCTTCTTCATTTCAGATCATGAATACTCATTTACAGCATGTTCGCCAGCGTCTTCAAATGGTAGAATTGGATCGTTCATGGAATTTGAGTGGTTATGAGATAGACGGTTTGGAATTAATCCTCATTTCAGTTTAGATGCAGGGTTGTTCGACCTCGACCAGAAGATGAATAGGAGCAGCAAAATACCAGAAAGAGAAAGTATGTGAACATGAAAAGGACATTAATATTTCATGTATTTATAAATGTTTATCTTAATTATACTTAAGTAAACATTTTTCTATATTGTATCTGGTTTTCACGTATTTATGCGAAGTCTTAGAGTTTATTTAATGTCATAATGTGTATTAATGAGTCTGAGCGTTTTTATTGTTCTAATGACTGATGCGTTTTAGAAATAAGTAATGGGTTCTGGTAGGGATAGTCTTTAGAATAAAACAGTTTACATAGCAAGCGTTTGAAGGTTACAATGAGGGATAGGTCCTATTTCTAAGGGTAGACTAATCCTGTATGTTCCGTACTATGTCTTTATGCATCCATGCTGCTAGTTTATTTATAGTTTAAAGATTGCTAAGGGTGTTGAAGTGCGTCTTTTAGGTGCTGTAGTAGATTAGTGCTTGATTCGTTCTAGGAGTAAATAGTTTATTAATATAATCTGTAGAGTGCAACAGTCTGTATAGAGAGCGTTTGAAGCTTGTAACCGAAGAGCAAGTTCTGATATCTAGGGGTAGGCTATTCCATATTTTAGAATACATGACTGTGAAGAAGTTTTCACGGAGTGTTGACTTAAAAGAATGAGTTGTCACTGTGGAAGTTTGGTTACGCAGATCGTAAGAACCTTCCTGTGCGAATTGTATGTCCCTGTTACCTGAGAAAGATATTTTGTGAAGGACCTTAAAGAAGAATATTAGGTTTATAATAAGTCGCCTTGTCCAAAGTGGGTCGAGTTTTAGGATCATGCACCGTGAGATGTAGTCTTCCTTACAATCGTAGCCAAGCAGTTTTGAGGTAAAATATCGTTGGATACTTTCCATCCTTAGCTTGTCACGTGTGCGAGTGCTGCTTATAATAAATGGACAGTATTCTAGTAGTGGTCTGACACATGTTTTGTACAGAATTAGCTTGGCTTCATTGTCGTGAAAGTTCCTGAGTATGCATCCTAAGAGCATCCTCGATTTTCTAGTCTGTGATGCTACTTGCTCTGAGAATGTCAAGTCACTAGAGTACCTCAGGCCTAGGTCAACGACATTTCGGAGTCTTGTTAGGTTAGCAGATTGGAGCGTTAATTTCAGGTCGATTGAGGGTGCACCGAAGCAGATCCAGCCACATTTGTTCAGATTAAATTGGAGATTCCATAGGGACGACCAAGCAGCCATTTTATCTAATTCCTTCTGTACTACATTCTCGAAGTTCCCTAAGTCATCACGTTGGAATGTATAAGCTACTTTTAGGTCATCTGCAAAGATGAATGGTTTCCCGTGCGTGAAGCAAGCGCATATGTCATTGATGTATAGTGTAAATAGGAGGGGTCCAATGACACTACCTTGTACTACACCAGAAGTGATAGGGCTAGGTTTGGAGGTTGCAGACCCGAGTTTAACTATTTGGGACCTATTGTTAAGGAATGATTTAAGCCATCCTAATAATGGGTCACGTATTCCTAAGGAGTTCAGTTTATTTGTTAGCAGTAAATGGTCAACACGGTCAAATGCCTTAGAAATGTCAAAGTAGATGACAAGTACTAGTTGCCGTCTGTCACGACTGCTGGTTACAAAATTGAAGAAGTCTAGGTGACATGTTAAACATGATCTGGATTTCAGGAATCCATGTTGGTTCGGACTTATGATGTTGCAGCTAAGCATGTGTTTGATTAGGTTATTTTTGACTAGTCTCTCCATGATTCTAGATGCTATAGGTGTGATATTGATTGGCCGGTAGTTACTGACTTCAGTTTTCGAGCCAGATTTGTGTTTAGGCATAATGAATGTAGTCTTCCATATGTCAGGGTAAGTTTGGGTTTCTAGGGACATTGTGAATATTTTAAGCAGTAGTAGAGGAATGTCAGGGCCACCATATTTATAGAAGTAAGATGATATACCGTCGGTACCGAAACCTTTTGAACTTTTGAGGGTTCTTATAGTTTGGTTAATGTCAGCGTAAGTGAATTGAACAGTGCTAATTTGGTTTGGTGTCAGTGGAGTTGGTGCCATTTTAGTAATAGGGTGTATATCGAGTAGCTGGACTGAGGGCTTAAGGTAGTTACCTGCAAACGTTTTGTTGAATAGTTCACATATGTCTGCAGAGTTAGTGCATAGCCTGCCTTTGTCTATGAGGAGAGAAATGCTGTGATTTTTGCGATTCATTCGCTTCCTTAAGATTTCTGTGAGTGCATACACTCTAGCAGGACTGGCTACTGCGATGCGTTCTTCCTTTCTCATACGGAAATCTTGAGCTTGTGTGATGGAGCTAAGGGTTTTAAGTATTAGACCTAGAGTGCCAAAGTCGTGGTGTTTGAAGTAACTTGTTGAGAGTTTCTTCAGTTTCTTACGATCCTTTGGTTTTATGAATGACTTTCTGTGTGGGGAAACCTTTAGTGTTTGGAGTGGAATGACAGCATCTAAGCATATGTTTGAGTTATGGTAGAAGATGGTTAGGGCTCTCGATAGGTCATCAGTAGTGAAGTATTCATCCCATTTGGAGGATCTTAGCATCGATTCAACTAAGGCCCAGTTTGCCTTACTATAGTTCCTATATATTACTTGTTGTGAAGTGGAGGTATGAGATGCATTGCTACTCAGCGGAATTGGCAGTGCACACATTACTGTTTTGTGGTCGCTCCCTGGGAACTCAGAACCTACTAGCGTTGAAAGGGGGCTTATATTGTGGCAGAAGATTAAGTCTAGTACGTTGTTACCTCTTGTGGGAGTAGTGACAGTTTGTTTCCAGCCAAGTATATCCAGTGTGTCTAAGAACTTATCAAATTTAGTTGGACCTGTGGGTATATCCCAGTTGATTTCAGGTAAGTTAAAGTCCCCACATAGGATCTTATGATCGTATTGTAAGTCGGTTAATTGCTCCAGAGTATTAATGAGTTGGGTCTCGTAATTACTAAAGGTGCCAGGTGCTCTGTAGGAGCATCCAATTAGTGCTGTTACGTTATTTAAGTGTACATTAACCCATAGAGTCTCAGGCATGTTAAGTGTACTACTTTCTAGCTGTGATACAGTAAGTTCATTCAAGAAGTACATGAGACAACCCCCTCCCTTACCACCTTCCCTGTCACACCGAAAGTGTGTGTAGTTATCTAAGCTTATTTCATCATCCAGGATGTCCGAATGACACCAAGATTCAGTGATGACAATTACAGGGGGTTTGTATATTACTGTGAGTGCTCTGAGCATCGGCAATTTATTTAGAACAGATCTAGCATTTATGAGGATTACGTAAAGATGAGAGTTGAAGTAGCATTTGAAGTATTTAAGTTCGTTAGTCAGCCCCGAATATGGTTCAGCACCCAGTAGTTCTGCTGGACATGACGATCCTATGTTAAGAGGAGTTCCAGCATCATGCTCACCTATGTCTATCGAGTTGTTGTGTGCTGTTTTCGGTGGAGAATTAGGAGTTGGAGTACTGGATTTGCTATAGACTAAGGAACTTTTATTTTTAGTTAGGTTACAGAAGTGGGTAGGGTTCTTTATTTGGCCTATACTTGTGCAAGTGTCAAGTGTGTCCAATGGATACGGGTGCACTAGACCGTTCCTGTTTTCATGCAAGGAGGGAGCCAGCACTAGTGGTTTAGGAGTGTTAACATCCCTACCAGCTGTTTTTTCAACGCTGACAGGGACGCGGGGGATAAAAAATGATTGGATCCTTGTGATGACCATGGCTTATTATTCCACCTATTGTTTGATGCTAGTTGTGTCCTTGTGTGGGTTTCGTGTGTACTGCATTTTGGGTTAGTTCCCAGCAGACTTGTACCATATATCCGGTCGAAATTTGTTTGTGTGCCATACTCTGAAGACCCTGAGTTGTTGGTAGCCGAGTTCTGACTATTACCACTTGTACTATTTAGGGTGACATCGTTGTGACATTGGATATTAGTGTGTGCCACGGTGCGATTTAGCACGTTGTGAGTGCTAATACTATTAACCGTGGGGAGTGTGGGCTTATTTAAGCTGCCACTGTTTTTGTTGGTATGATTTAGGGGCATATTTTCCTTATCTTTACCAATGGAATTATAGCTAGGAGAGGACAAAGTCGAGTTTCGGGGGGTTTTAACTTTTTTTCTGGGGTTATTTAGTGGCATTTTAGATTCTGCGGTGATGGGTGGTATGGTTTTATTATTTATTTGGTTACAGTCTAGTGGCCTTTCGGCTGGTGTTGCACTCTGATGGGACATTTCTGTGTGTTTTGAGAGGGGTGATGCGGTGGGGTCTACTGTATCTTTCACAGGGTTGGGGATAATGGCTGCTTGCAATGTCCTATTACCTATTTCACAATTAGTCTTAGTGAGATAGTTGTGTGCGCGCCTTTCTATAACTGTTTTGTCCACCCCGACCTTTATATGTTTGTAGTTTCTGGCTTGCGATAGGGTGTGTTGGGAGTGAATGAATTTTCTGGTCTCTGCCGGTGTTTCGAACTGAAATCGAATAGGACAACACTTTTCATGTTGACTCTTCTTCAGCCTGTAGCACTTAGTCTTGGAGTTAGGCATTTTCGCTTCACTAAGTAAGATGCGCTGTACCTTTTTTATTGCCTCATTGTCCGGAACGTTGTAGACAATAGCACTCAGTTTTGCGTCGAGTCGTTTTGTTACTTCTGTGGTAACAAAGTTAATGAGGTTATCTACCTTAGTTACCGATTCTGTGTCAAGCTTGTTAAGGTTTACCGTTTTCATGAGGATAGTTAGAGGTGTCAGTTCACAGACCTGCGATCTGATATCGCTGATCTGATCTGATAATTTGGATATCTCGGTATTGGTTTCGATGTTTCCAGCATTTACTGACTTGCTGTTTTTTATTTCCCTTAACTCAGCCTTAAGTTCTCCTATAGACAACTTTAGAAGTTCTATTTCTGAAGATAGTACTGAAAAAGAGCTTGATGGCTGGAGTTTCTCCATAAGCACATAAGGTGAAGGGAGGAGTTCTGTATGAGCAGAGGGTACCGAATTTTTAGGAGTAGTGCTAATACTGGCTGTCAGTACAGTTTTATTTTCAGTTTCAGCTCGACGCTTACGGCATACACGTGAGTTATGTGACTCACTATAGCCGTTTGTTGGGGGTGTGTTGCTTGATGTAGCAATCAAGGACGTTAAATTAGACACCAGTTTTACAGGGGATTGGGTTCGCTGCTTTTTACTTTGATTAACCATAACTATTAGAAATAAGAGTTAGTGGTTACAAGTATGGAAGTGGTATAGTACTTGTGCAAGTACTACAACAAGATAAATTTTATGTAACGAATCACGTAAAAATGTAACGCAAACGTTGAACGTACCGCGATACAGAGTGTTGCGTTCTATCAACGAAGTAAAGACTGCTACATATAAATATCTGGGCAATTTCCAATCTACATTTAGCAAAGATAATATTGTGTGCAGCGTTTGTGGTTTGCTGTGCTTATGCGTCGACGGGTCTTGGGATAATTTCTCTTACTCTTCCTCTGAGCCCCACATTAGTGTCCTGATGGCACAGCAGTGAAAGAAAGTGGACACACTGAGTCTAGAGTGATTACTCAGTACAGTTCCCGATAAAAGTTAAAAAGTGACACACCGAACACATCCTCTATTTCGATCAAAATCTTTTTTTGGCTGTAACGTTTCTGTGAGACAGGAATACACCCGCGTCTTTGTACAAGCTTAGTCTGTTCTCTCCCTAATATAAGGTATATTTGTATCTATCTATGTAGAACTTACTAGTTTTACAGGAATGGATAAATACTACTTAAATTACATACATTTGATTTGTGGTGAAATTACATGGTTGCTGTTGTTTTGACATTAGTTTGTGGGTGCAATCTGCTAACTAGTCATTCAATAAGGTACATAAAGAAATATAGAAATATTTTCTTCGCCTTAAGAAAAAACCCAAGTATGTGTTTGATGGATTACAAATATTTGGGGAAAAAATAAAGTTTGAAGTCAATCTCTCCATATAACTTAGTTGTCAATCACGTCTCATAAACCGTTAATGCCCAGCTCTCGCTACGCTCGGGCCCACGCTGTTCCTTGAAGATTTCAGAAACGCTTAGTTATAACGGACGAAAAAACCAAAACACCGATCTGCCGCTTGATATTTCTTTATTGTTACACCAACATATGAAAAGAATAAGTGAACTAAGATCTGTGAACAAATATTACAATAATAAATCATTGTATTACTTCTGACGATGTTTCACTCTTCTTTCTGAACAGCGACCGATGAGACGATGACCGTCGTATTGATGCCTCCGCGAAAATTGGGGAAGTTGATTTTAAGCAAACAACCAAGAATTGATCGTTCAATCTTCAACTCCATTGACATTAGTTGTGTGCGGCATCGTATCTTATTCTTGTTTTGTTTTCGAATTGAGTATTAATTTAAAATGAGTAATTTATTTGCATGATTTTTTCATCATTTTTATTGCAATTAACACCAGATGTGAACTGTACTGAATGCAGATTATTATTGGTTATTGTAAAGCAGATTTGTTTTACTGCACACACGTCGGCCAAGGCCGCCATTCGCCGCTGCATGGTTGTTCCGTACGAGTAACAGCTTCATCGCCGATAGATCTTGAACGCCACTCTACTGCGCAGAAGCCTTGAAGTCCTGCCCGAAGATCCATATGTCGCCGTCAAAAACTGCAGGGCAGAGGCTTTCCTTTTGTCGGTGGGCAGCGACACCAAATGTAACAACAGAGGACAAGGGCCGGCAACAGATCGTTTAATTACGGAAATCAGCACGTATATATATATATATATTTCACGTTCATTATTATAGCTTATTCAAGTAGACAAACACAGTCTTCTGATTGGTTTTTTCCGGTTTCTCGGAAAGTGAGGCAATCTATCTGCGAATCTTATTTGCCCACGTTAAGTCTGCTGTGATTGGTTGTTGAATCAGCCTTGTTCATATTTTCTCACGGCAAATATTAGTGACGTAAATTAATGTCTACCAATTGGCTATCAGCCTGCTCTCACCATAATAAGTTCCGCCTGTATGGAATGTTATATGACGTCATTATATGGTGACGGTAGATTTTTCGAGGATCTTGAGCCATAACCAGCCAAAACCTTGAAGGATGATTTATAAGTGACTTAAATTGCTGCTCGGCTTCAGTCGAAATGTAGACCAGTGCAACTTCCACTACAAGACAACTAAAAGAGGAAAGGCGTGCACAAAAGAACCGGAGAGGAAAGAAAAAGCATATAGAGTCAAACAGGGCTGTCAATGTAGTTGAAGATTGAACGATCAATTCATAGTCGTTTGCTCAAACCCAACATTCCCATAATTTTCGCGGGGTCATCAATCAATCAGTCATCGTCTCACCGGTCGCTGTTCAGAAGGAAGATTAAGCACTATCAGGAAACTTCTGTAACAACCTTTTGTTGGTTATATTTTGGCGTTAGAATAAAGGATTCTTGAGTCGCCAAACAGTGTTCTGTTGTTCGCGTTGGCTAATACAAAGCGTTTCTGAAAATATTCGAGGGACAGCCTGAGGCCCAGCGTAGCAAGAGCTGGACATTTACAGTTTATGAGACTTGGCTGACAAGGGCCTTAATGTTTGTATAGATGTTTTTATATTTGTTGTATATTGCCACCTATGGTCGGCCTGCAAAATTTGGGCTACCGATATCCATGCTGAAAATTCCATACTTGTACCAAAAATACAGTGTGGAATCAAGCTGTAAATCAAAAATCAAAAACTATATAGTTTTGTGCACCCAGTCTTTTTATGCATTTATGCGGCCAGTTTGTTTATCGTTTATACAGTAATTAGGGAATTTATGCGCGTGTTTTAGGTATTGTATCAGACTAACAGTTGATTCGTTCTAGAAATAAATAGTTTATTAACATAATCAGCAGGGTGAAGCTGTCTCTACAGAGAACGTTTGAAACTTAAAACTGAGGTGCAGGTTTTGACTCTTAGGGGCAGGCCGTTTCATATATTAGAATGCATGGATGTGAAGTTTTCGCGGAGTGTTGATTTAAAGGCCTTTACTGTCGCTGTGCAACTTGGTTATGCAGACTGTAAGAGCCTTCCGCTGAGAGTTATATGTTCTTATTGTCTGATATATGATATTTTGTTTAGGACCTTAAATAAGAATACTAGGTTTATAATAAGTCGTCTTGTCCAAATTAGGTCAAGATTCAGAATCATGCAGCATGATTTGTAGTCTTTCTTACAGTTGTAGTCAAGTAGTTTGGACGTGAAATATCGTTGGATACTTTCCATCATTAGCTTGTCACGTGTGCGAGTGCTGTTAACAATAAATGGGCAGTATTCTAGCAGTGGTCTTACACATGTCTTGTATAGAATGAGCTTGGCTTCATCCTAAGAACATCCTCGACTTTCGAGTTTATAATAATAATAATATATATTTCTTCCTGTTTATGCAGGAACATACCAATTGTACAGGCATGGATAAGTTATCATATAAATTACACAAAATTTGATGTATAATGGATTTACAGTTTGGTTGTTCTTTCTGACATCAAAGTCAGTCGGAACAGTCTGCTATAAAGTTTGTTTGTGTAGCACATAAAGAGATATAGAAATATTGTCTTCGCATTAACAAAAAACCCAGACATCAGATGAATGTAATACAAATATCTGGGAAAAACAAAGCTTGAAGTCAATTCTCCTATATAACTTTGTTTTGAACAACACCCTTGGCTTAAAGATTATTGATGTATTATGTTGAGATCAGTGATATATTTATTCCATTTTTTCAGTAGTCTTATCGTAGTTTTATAACAGGAAAGAAATCTGATCGTGGATACGAAAAGTAGATAAGGTCATGTTGGGTTGTTTTACTGCATCAAGTGATGCCGAGGTCGATTCCAGAATTCTCCATTTGCTCCATTTGTGTCTGCATGGCGGACTGTATTCGTAAGTTGAGTAAAATGTTGAAAACTATTTGAAGACCAGTTGCTTCTTCATTTCAGATCATGAATACTCATTTACATCATGTTCGCCAGCGTCTTCAAATGGTAGAATTGGATCGTTCATGGAATTTGAGTGGTTATGAGATAGACTGTTTGGAATTAATCCTCATTTCAGTTTAGATGCAGGGTTGTTCGACCTCGACCAGAAGATGAATAGGAGCAGCAAAATACCAGAAAGAGAAAGTATGTGAACATGGAAAGGACATTTATATATTATGCATCTATAAATGTTTATCTTAATTATACTTAAGTAAACATTTTTCTATATTGTATTGTCTTCACGTATTTATGCGAATTCTTAGAGTTTATTTAATGTCATAATGTGTATTAATGAGTCTGAGCGTTTTAGTGTTCTAATGACTGATGCGTTTTAGAAATAAGTGATGGGTTCTGGTAGGGATAGTCATTTGGACAAAACAGTTTATATAGCAAGCGTTTGAAGGTTACAATGAGGGATAGGTCCTATTTCTAATTTCTAAGGGTAAACTAATTCTGTATGTTCCGTACTATGTCTTTATGCATCCATGCTGCTAGTTTATTTATAGTTTTCAGATTGCTAAGGGTGTTGAAGTGCGTCTTTTAGGTGCTGTAGTAGATTAGTAGTTGATTCGCTCTAGGAGTAAATAGTTTATTAATATAATCAGTAGAGTGAAACAGTCTGTATAGAGAGCGTTTGAAGCTTGTAACCGAAGAGCAAGTTCTGACATCTAGGGGTAGGCTATTCCATATTTTAGAATACATGACTGTGAAGAAGTTTTCAGGGAGTGTTGACCTAAAAGAATGAGTTGTCACTGTGGAAGTTTGGTTACGCAGATCGTAAGAACCTTCCTGTGCGAATTGTATGTCCCTGTTACCTGAGAATGATATTTTGTGAAGGACCTTAAAGAAGAATATTAGGTTTATAGTAAGTTGCCTTGTCCAAAGTGGGTCAAGTTTTAGGATCATGCACCGTGAGATACCACTTGCTTAGAGAATGTTAGGTCCTGGAATACATCAGGCCTAAGTCAACAACACTTCGAAGTATGGGTAGGTTAATTTCATGTCGATTGAGGGTGCGCCAAAGCAGATCCAACCACACATGTTCAGACTAAATTGCAGGTTCCACAATGGCGACCAAGCAGTCACATTATCTAATTCATTCTGCATAACATTCTGGAAGTACCCAAGGTCATCACATTGGAATGTACAAGCTACTTTTAGGTCATCCTCAAAGATGGGTGGTTTCCCATATGAGAAGCGAGCGCATATGACGTCGATATATAGTGTAAATAGGAGGGGCCCAATGACACTACCTTGAACTACACCAGAAGTGATCGGACTAGGTTTGGAAGGCTCGGACCCAAGTCTAGATATTTGGGACCTGTTGTTAACGAATGACTTGATCCATTCTAATATTGGGTCACGCATTCCTAGGGTGTTCAGCTTATGTGTTAGCAGTAAGTGTTCGACACGGTCAAATGCCTCAGAAATGTGAAAGTAGATGACAAGCACTAGTTGTCGTCTGTCACGACTGCTGGTCGCAAGGTTAAAGAAGTCCGGGTAGCATGTTAAGCATGATCTGGATTTTAGTAATGCATGTTGTTCCGGACTTGTAATGTCGCATCTAAGCATATACCTCGGGGTGTTATCTTTAACTAGTCTGTCAACAATTCTAGGTGCAATAGGCGTGATACTGATCGGCCTATGGTTTTCGGCTTTGGTTTTTGAGCCACATTTATGTTTAGACATAATAAATGCTGTTTTCCACATATCCGGGTAAGTTTGAATTTCTAAAGACATTGTGAAGATTCCACGCGGTAGTAAAGGAATGTCCGGACCACCATGTTTATAAAAACAGGATGATATACCGTCAGTGCTAAAACCCTCCGAGCTTATGAGAGTTTTAATAGTTTCGTTAATGTTAGCACAAGTGAATTCAACTGTACTAATTTGTTTTGGTATGGGTAGAGATGGAGTTTGCGCCACATTAGTGGCACGGTGTGTACCGAGTAACAAGACTGTAGGCTTAAGATAATCAGCAATCTTATTGGACGATCTTGACGGCCTGTTTGATCATTTTGGGCTACCATAATCCATGTACATTTTGCATCTATTAACTCATATTTTGTTGGTGTTTACATTTCAAATTATGCATTCTGATCGTATCATTCACTCTCGAGATTATATAAAATGCTTAAAACCCAAAAACCTTCATACTTGCAATAAACTCAAGAAAAAGCACTTTGGTGGTTGACAGCGTGCTTTAAAATCTACACCCATACATCGCACCACTGTTCCGGTTATCATCAGTACCAACTGCCGGTCCCTGCCTAACAAAATTCTGAATTTTCAGCCCCTTTTGTTGTTTGAAATTTATCACAATACGGGTATTGTCACCCTACAAGAATCCTGGCTCCATGACTCATATCATGAAAATATAGTGCCTTTAAATGACCTCAATGTATTCCGATAAGACCGTGTTTGTTCTAAAACATGTAGCATGGGTGTTTCAACAATCATTCACTCAAATTGTCCATTTCTAACAAAGTTTGTTTTAAATTCGCGAATGACAGCATTGATAACATAACTGTGAGATGTCGCCCGAGGCACTTGTGTCAGTCATACTCAACCGCTGATGTCTAGTTCCTGGTACGCTGAGTCTCCCAATGTCCCACGAAGTCTTTCAGAAACGCTTAGAACTAATTGACGCGAAAATCGAAACAGTGTTTGGCGACTCAAGAATCCTTTATTCCAACGCCAACGTATAACCAGAAATATTGGTATTAAAAAGTAAGGTCTAAGAACAAATATTACAATAATAAATCACGAAATGACTTCTGAAAGTTTTTTATACTTCTTTCTGAACAACGACTGACGAGACGATGACTGGTGTATTGATGACTCCGCGAAAATTATTGGGAAGTTGGTTTTGAGCAACCAACCGTGAATTGATCGTTCAATCTTCAATTCCATTGACACTCCCCGGCAAAAAGCTGATCCATCCCTTTATCCATCACGACCAATACACGTTCACTTGGATGCCATTGCGAGAACCTGGGTCACACGGACAGAGCTGAAATGGAAAACAAAAAGAAAAGCCAACACACCACAAGCATACTCACAGCACAATCTCACACATCAATGACGACCTGCGCCTCCAGTTAGAGGCATCCCCTTGACACCTCCTCTTGCAACACAATCTCCACTTGCTAGAATGACTCTTGCAGAACGCAACGGGACCATAGCACCATCTCATGATACTCTACGCACATCCTCTTATCTACTCACAACCAATTATCACTGCAATCGCATGTCACTCATTCTGCCTCAGTCATTGTAACGGTGACGTATGTGAGCCTCAGTCGTCTACACCCTTGCTCCCCGGCGTGTGGGATCACAGCTAATCATTATCTCCGTATGCATTTCATTCTCAGCAATAGCCTCCCCGGCGTAAACGACGCATCTTCTGTCTTTAAAATAGATCAATTCACTCACGGATGTAGAAGAGTGAACACAACTTCAGAAGTAATCACGACGAAATAAATTTCCCAATAATTTCCGCGAAGGCATCAACACACCACTCATCGTCTCATCGGTCGCTGTTCAGAAAGAAGTCAGCAATAAACCGTCAGAAGTAATATAGTGATTTATTATTGTAATATTTGTTCATAGACTTTAGTAGAAATATTTTTTATATGTTGGTGTTACAAAAAAGAATTCTCAAGCGGCCAATCGGTGTTTTGGTTTTTGCGTCCGTTATTACTAAGCGCTTCTGGGAAACTTCAAGGAACAGCGTGAGCCCGAGCGTAGCAAAAGATGGGAATTAACGGTTTACGAGACTTGGCTGACAGTTTCTGACGGTACAAAGTCAGTTTCTAAACGGTTTTCGACAGTTGGTGACAGTTTGGATAGTCACCGTTCATCTTTCCTGGTGCCGGTCAAGTCCTCTTTGAACAAGCAATATCTGGAACGTTTTTGGAATTGGGCCAAGTTCAACAATGCCTGGGTCAAAGAAGGGACAGAGTGTCTTGGATGCAAACAGGAAAGTAAGTCATGGTGACTTGTATGTTACTTGTGACGATGTGTCTGATGTTAAGCATGACATGGTTGATGTTACTGTTTCGCCGTCTAGGGATGATAGGAACATCAAACTCCCTAAATTTGAACCACGGTGTTTTGATGGAAACCCGGCTGATTATTTACAATATGTAAAGGAGTTTGAGATCATGTTGAGTGGTTTTTTATTAAATGATGAATTGAAGTTAATGTATTTGATGAGATATTGCACTGGAGTTGCTTCAGGAGCTATACAGTGCTGTAAGCTCAAGCCCCCTAAGGAGGGATACGCTGAGGCTATGGGCATATTACGTCAAAGGTTTGGAAGACCTTCAATGATTGTAAGGAACGTATACGAATCTGTCAAAGGTAACGGCAGTCAACTTCAAGATGACTCCAAGATGAATCCAGTCTCTGAGTTTTTGGATAATCTGTTGACTTACAAGAATGCATTGATTTCGATGAATTGCATGAGTGACCTCAACTCGAGATTTATACTAGAAGTAATAGCAAGACGCCAACCTACTCGACTGCAAAGGAAGTGGGTATATATAAGCTCCCGCATGGAGGATGAGGGTATTGAGCCAAAGTTTGATGATATCCTGAAACTGGTAAACCATAGTGTCAATCAATCTATGAGCGAGTTTGCCAGTATTTTGCGTCTCACCTCTGGAATAGAGCAGTCTGAGGGAAAAACGTAATCATTGATGACGAATAGGCCTCATAGAGGTGGATATCGAGAAGGCCCTATATTGTCTGACTACTTGGCGGTACGTTCGAAATTGGTGACATTTTTGCACGTGTTTGCTCTGAAATTTATTTACTGCTTATTGTCATATAATTCTTGAAATTATGGTCCAAATCTCTAAAAAACGTGTTCGTAGAAACACAATTGTTTTAGATAGTGGCTTAAATTCGGTTATAACTGCATTACCGCCTGGTAATACAGTATCAACTACTAGCTCTCAAAATGGTTTGAGTGCAGATCTCACTCCTGTGATACAGGTGAAAGATGTTCTGTTAGAGAACTCTGAGTTCTGTAAACTAAACCTCCTTTTGAAAGATATGCAGAGGCAAGTAAGTGAAATTCAGAAAAAATTAGATCAGTTTGATAGTATGTCACTGCCAATCTCAAATACCACGGAGAGCCGGTCTGATATTGGTCAGGTTAAGTGTTTACTGGATGTAACTCAAAATAAGCTTTTGAATTTAGACCCAATAGCCTGTCTTTTAGAAAGGCATCCTAAAATATCTCCAGACAACCTAAATAAAGCTGAAAATCTGATTGACTGCTTGGCTACGGAGGTGATGAAGCGTATAACCTCTTCTCACCAAGCTATAGTTTACAACGTCCCAGATTCTCTGCCCCTGAAAACTGTAAGACACAAAATCCTGATTTGTTGCGGCATGGCTAGTGTTCCATGTGAATGCAAACGACTTCGTAAAAAGTCTAACCAGGCTAATTGCCCAATCATTTTTAAATTCAGTAATTCCCTTGATGCTAGTAAGTTTACTAAATGTCAGGATCACTTAAGACTGAATAGCAGTTATAAGTCTATAACCGTAGCTCAGGATAAAACACCGTGTCAGCGCAGAATAATGCGTAGTAATAACCTGGTCACCTCCTCTAGCTTTGATTTACCAAATAAGGATCGTGCACAGCAACAGACACCTAGTGCTGAAACTAGCATTCAGCAAACTACACAACAACCACACCTGCCAATGGAACTAGGAACTGATTTAGATACCAGTACCCCTGTAAATAAAGCCTCATCGAAAGATGTTAAAATGACTAGAACTTCTGCAAGTTGTTCTAAGAAATTTCCCCCCAAACGTAGTAACCTCACCACGATGAACAAATTTCGCAGGGTTGAGACTAATGATGGGGAAGAATACTTTGTATTCAATAAGCCTGCTGAGAGTAAGAATGCCAACAAACCATCACTTGTTACGAAAAACTCCTCTCGAAACATAAGTACATCTGGAGGTGTTCCGCATGCTCCACCTTATAGAAAGTCAGGCTCCAAGACTCCTAAAGTCTTGCAGCCAAAGCACCTTCCTTCACAATTCCCTTTAAGTTATAAAAACAACCCGAAGGTGTATACCGGTATGACGAATAGCAGTTGGATGGGTAGACCTTCTGATGCTATGCCTTTTAACCGTCAACCTAGGCCCAACCTGTACTACCCTTATATCCAGGAACACATGGTAAATTTTCCAGGTGTCCCGAATCACTGGTACGACCCATGGCACCTAGGACCACCTCATTGCACTCCAACCCGATGTACAGACACCCAGTCCGACCTCCTTTTCATTCATAAATTCTTGCGGTGCTGACGCACAAATAGATTTAGGTTATGGTGACATTTTAAGCCAGTTTGTAGTATCCCGTGACTTATTCACGATATTGCTAATTAATGCACGTTCCTTAATCAATAAGATATCTGAACTAAGGACATTATTATTAGTCGCCAAGCCTACTGTAGCTCTGATTACTGAGTCATGGTGCTCATCCTCTGTACTTGATGTGCATATAGGTATCGATGATTACACTGTACACCGTGCAAACAGAGATTGCAAGCGTGGTGGAGGATGTCTCATATATATACATAGCTCATTTGTAGTCAGTAAGGTGGAAGATGAAACAATGAATAATGTACCTGACTCACTCTGGGTTGTCTTACATGGAGATAAGTACAAACTTCTCATAGGCTGTGTTTATCGAGCACCAAGCTCAACAAAAGAAACTGATGCGTTATTAGCTAAATCGTTTGCACACGCATCCTCGTTTAGTGCTAATTACAAAATAATTGCAGGGGACTTCAATCTTCCAGAAGTCAATTGGCTAACTAGTTCCGGCCCCCAACGCTTCGACGAATTACTTGCCACTATAGACTGTTATGGATGGCAACAACACGTCCAGACACCTACTCGTGGTGACAACATGTTGGACCTTGTTTTTTGTCATGACACAATCCCAGTATCCACGTATGTTGGTAATCGATTTTCCAGTAGTGACCATAGAATGGTACTCTGCTCTCTGCCTTTCTCACCACTAAATACAGGAAACAAACAAGACTCAGGAAGCACAATATGTCGTAGTTACAAATATACAGACTGGGGATTAGTCCAAGAACTTATTCGACTCTGTCAATGGGATGACTATTTTACCACTGACTCCCTGGAGGCCTTAGTAACCCTGTTTTACAGGAATGTTACCCTTTGTCTAGATACAGTTGCTCCAAAGAAAATAGTGAAATTAAGTAGACACCGAACTGAATATATTCCAAGGGCACACCGTAATAAGTTAAGGAAACTGAAGAAACAGTACTATTCCACTAAGGACATATCACTATTGCTCTCAATCCACGAGTCTCTTGAATCTCTCAAGCGCCTACGCTCTCAAAAGGACCTCGACGAAGAGTTAACGGCACTTGAAAGTACCTCCAAAGTTTATAACTTAACGGCACTTCTTAAAAAACGAATGCAGTCGGCGAGGGAAATCCCATACTTACTTCACGACAAAGTAATCTACAATGAACCTGCCACTATCTGTGAACTCTTCAGTGATTGGTTTGCAAACTTTAGTTTAGAAACACATATGCCTGGTGAAACCGCTCCCCTTACTATCTCTTCCCTTGAAAGCATTGTGTTCACTAATCAGTTAATAGTACAAGCAATTAAAAGCCTTAAACCTTCCACTAGTACGGGACCGGATGGCCTCGCTTCGATAATTTTCAAAAACAGTGGGTGTGATATACCCTTGTTACTTCTTAAATTCTTCTCAATATCTATGGACACTGGCACTTACCCTAGTGAGTGGAAAACTAGCTTCATAATTCCACATTACAAATCTGGTGATAGGGCAAACGTCCGCAATTACAGACCCATAAATATAACCCCAGTTATCTCACGAATCATGGAGAAAGTTGTAAAAGATCAATTGTCAGACTACCTAATTAGGGAAGATCTTGTTACAAGGTCTCAACACGGATTTCTCAAAAATAGATCCTGCGTTACTTGCCACTTCGACTTTTTCAACTGCATCACTAGTAGTCGCGAAGCACGTAAGCTAGTCGTTGTTCTCTACTTCGATATATCTAGGGCATTTGACATGGTATCTCACAGTATTCTCTTTGAGAAGCTGTACTCTTGTGGAATTCGCAACCCATTACTGAACTGGTTAAAATCATTTCTAAGCAACAGGGTACAAATAACCAAAGTTGGATCTGTATTGTCTCATCCTAGGCAGATCTCAAGTGGGGTCGTGCAAGGTAGTGTCCTAGGTCCACTTTTATTCACAGTCTACATTAACAGCATTTGCAAGTGCTTCACCTTAGGCAAACCATTCCTATATGCTGACGACCTCAAAGTCGTCTACTCCTGCTACACTCATGAATTAAGCGATATGGTTACTAAAATACATCTTGAACTAAGTAGCCTCGCAACATGGTGTGCTGAATCCTGTCTAAATTTTAACATTGACAAATGCGGCTGGATTTGTATCGGCAACAGTAACCTTGATCTAACTCTTGAAATAAATGGGCGAAAACTAGCTAAGCTCAACTCAGTCGTAGATCTCGGTATTAGATACTCTAGTAACCTAACGTTCGCTGAACAGACTGATTATGCCAGACGTAAAACGCGAAGGCTGATAGGATGCATAACACGCAATTTCTTTTGTTGTGAAACTAGGGTTTTATTATACAAAGTATGTGTCCGACCTATCTTAGAATACTGCCCGTTTATTCTTAGCGGACTAAGACAAAATGACAAGCTTAAATTAGAGGGAGTGCAACGGCAGTTTACCTCAAGAACTCTTGGTTTAGAAAGTGGTCTGGAATACCATGAGCGATGCGTAAGACTAAGATTAGAACCCCTCTGGAAAAGACGCCTTAAGCTAAACCTTATCTTTTACTATAAGCTAACTAATCTTCTCTTGCATTCCTCCGAGCCAATAACTAAACCTACCGCTGTCATCAGTTACAATCTTAGAAATCATCACAACCTAGCTGCTATGGAGCACTGTCAGACTTACGTGCGGTACAACTTCTTCTTAAATAAGTTTTCAGTCATTTGGAATAGACTACCAGCTAATGTGCGCGATGCAAACACACTTCCAGTGTTCATCTCCTCAGTCACCAGACTACTCAAAGATGACAATGCACTTTTGCGCCTGACTCTTACACCTTCTTTTTCACCCTACATAGATATTTTAAGTTCTTTAAACGTGTAGTTACAACAAACTACAATTATAAATTTTAATATTATTGGAACTAGATGATTAACATTTCTACACAGGACAGTAATATTAGTTTACACATAATATAAAAGTTAGCATAACGGGACTAGTTAGTTTGTGTACCAAAATAACCACAGTTACTAAACAGAATATATATGTATATATTTATTAATCACTCCTTAAGGACTCCCGTTGCTTTCTTTTGCGTTGCTGTTGTTTGTCTTCTTTTTTCTCTCACCATTTCAGCTTCCATTTGACTTTTTGAATGAGAATGAATAATGTGGATATTTGACCATTTACAATGACAAATGATCTGCAAACATTATTGGTCCCGTATCTTTCAGTTGCCTGGTTAATAACGAATTAACTTTCTCCACGACGCAACCTGGATTACATTTGTGGAATATACTCTTATACCAATGGAAAAGTATCTATTTGTAATACAACGTCACGATTGTAGCTTATAACATAACTGATCGTATCTGTAAAAATAGCTTCCTTATTACCCAATTTGGATATAAATCAAATCAAAAATAAGATTCGGATTTGTACACACCCAAGTTATATTGAGGAATTACTTCAAGCTTTATTTTTTCCCAAGTATTTTTAATCCATCCAAAACTTACTTGGGTTTTTTTGTTAATGCGAAGTTAATATTCCTATATTTCATGACGTGCTCCATTGAATGACTGGTTATCATATTGTTCCCACAGACCTAAGACAAAAACGCCAGCAACCATGTAACTTAACCATAAACCAAATTTATGAAATTTATATAATGCTTATCCATGCCTGTATATTTGGTGTGTCCTACACAAGTAGGAAAAAATGTGTATTTTATTAAAACATTATTATTAATTATGATTGCTAATCGTATATGTAATTTATCATATTGATGATGCCTGTAAACTGGCGTCTCTCATGTACAAAATGAGAATATATTATTAATATTATTATTATTATTATTAATGATTATCAACTTAGCGAGTGTAACAGTTTTCGTGGTACATCCTCAACAGATAAGTTATAAGATGCAAGACAAACACGGTTTTGTTTTACACGTTCGCAAGAGGTGCATACAAAGGTGAACTGTGAACCAGTGAGCAAGTTCAGTGATAAGCTAAATGTGAACTCCAGGCCTGACTCCGAATTGTGTGACGATAACGGTGTTGTGAAGAAGTCTGTAGTTGCAACTGGTAAGCCATTGTTGAATAGAGTGTCACAGAATAGAGTTACTGCTTCAGAGTCCAGTTCTGACCCTACAAGTTTACAAGGTATTACTAGTCAGATTGAAGGTATAAAACCTTTAAGGATTTGCGAGGAGGAACCAAAATTGTCTACTCCCGTTATTAAAGAGTTTGAAAATGATGAAATTGACGGTAAAGTGAATATTCGTGATAATGATCATGATACTTCACTTTTGTCTTTGGTTGGTCATGATGAGATGAAAGGAATGCCTACTACTGCTAAGTTGAACAAAGGTTCTGCACAACTTGAACGTGATGTAGAATTGAATGCAGATGCAGTTGCAGAAGGCATGCATACTTGTAAGACCGTCAGTGTAAGTGATCAGCGTGTAGCCCACCTATCATCAGATGCTAGCGCTAAACTAGAGCTAATAGTAAAAGACAGCAGTGGTGGTAGCCTTGCAGTTAGACAAATTTCTGAAAGTCGAACAACAACAGCTTCTGGTCCATCGCTAAGTTCATCAACTTGTGTCACTCAGTCGTTGTTGGCGTTGTCATCCAGAATGAACAGGTGTCAATGCAGTTGAAGATTGAACGATCAATTCACGGTTGTTTGCTCAAAACCAACTTCCCCAATTTTCGTGGAGGCATCAATACGACAGTCATCGTCTCATCGGTCGCTGTTCAGAAAGAAGTCAGCAATAAACCGTCAGAAGTAATATAGTGATTTATTATTGTAATATTTGTTCACAGACCTTAGTAGAAATATTTTTTATATGTTGGTGTTACAAAAAAGAATTCTCAAGCGGCCAATCGGTATTTTGGTTTATGCGTCCGTTATTACTAAGCGCTTCTGGGAAACTTCAAGGAACAGCGTGAGCCCGAGCGTAGCAAAAGATGGGAATTAACGGTTTACGAGACTTGGCTGACAGTTTCTGACGGTACAAAGTCAGTTTCTAAACGGTTTTCGACAGTTGGTGACAGTTTGGATAGTCACCGTTCATCTTTCCTGGTGCCGGTCAAGTCCTCTTTGAACAAGCAATATCTGAAACGATTTTGGAATTGGGCCAAGTTCAACAATGCCTGGGTAAAAGAATGGACAGAGCGTCTTGGATGCAAACAGGAAAGTAAGTCATGGTGACTTGTCTGTTACTTGTGACGATGTGTCTGATGTTAAGCATGACATGGTTGATGTTACTGTTTCGCCGTCTAGGGATGATAGGAACATCAAACTCCCTAAATTTGAACCACGGTGTTTTGATGGAAACCCGGCTGATTATTTACAATATGTAAAGGAGTTTGAGATCATGTTGAGTGGTTTTTTATTAAATGATGAATTGAAGTTAATGTATTTGATGAGATATTGCACTGGAGTTGCTTCAGGAGCTATACAGTGCTGTAAGCTCAAGCCCCCTAAGGAGGGATACGCTGAGGCTATGGGCATATTACGTCAAAGGTTTGGAAGACCTTCAATGATTGTAAGGAACGTATACGAATCTGTCAAAGGTAACGGCAGTCAACTTCAAGATGACTCCAAGATGAATCCAGTCTCTGAGTTTTTGGATAATCTGTTGACTTACAAGAATGCATTGATTTCGATGAATTGCATGAGTGACCTCAACTCCAGCTCAGTCCTAGAGGTAATTGCAAGACGCCTACCTACGCGGCTGCAAAGGAAGTGGGTCAAAATAAGCTCTCGTATAGTGGAGGAGTTATCGAGCCAAGGTTTGATGATATTCTTAGACTGGTGAAGGACAGTGCCAACCAGGCGATGGGCGAATTCGCCAGCATTTTGCATTCTAAGGTAGAACCTAAGGAACCAGTGAATATAAGGAAGGCATTTGTGGTGAAGTCTCAAGACACAACGAGAGAGGATGAGTGTATTGTTTGCCATAACATGCATCAATTGAGTGATTGTAATCGCTTTATCGCTATGTCATCCGTAGAGAGGTTAAAAATGGCAAAGCAGAAGCGGCTGTGGTTCAGTTTTTTAAAGATTGGGCATACAAAGTGGAATTGTAAGGCGACAAACAAAGGAAGTAGTGGTTTAACGGATATGCACCCACTTCTGAGAACAGTGAACGAACCTGGGAATTCGGTTAATTGTAATAGTATCTCTAGACCCCTTGACATCCCACAAGTTTTCTTAGGGGTATTACCAGTTAAGGTGAAAGGACCGAAATCTTCAGTAGAGACTTATGCATTGTTGGATAATGGTTCAGACGTTACATTGATAGATGCTGAACTGGTTGGTTGCTTGGGTATTAAAGGCCCAAAGCAACCCTTGGTTGTAAATACTTTCAATTCTGCGAAAACAGTAGTATGTGAGCGAGTGTCATTTCATTTAGAATCCTTGGCTACTGGGGAGACCGTGGAAGTGGATACTGCTTACACTACCTCCAGTATGAAACTTGGCGAAGCTATAGTACCTAGTCGTGAAACGGTTGTCGGTAAGCCATACCTGTCTGACATACCTCTTCCAACATTGCAAGATGGAAGAGTGAGAGTACTCATTGGATGTAGTGTGCCAGAAGCTCACAAGGTATTAGAAGAGAGATTTGGAGGTACAGATGATCTGTTTGCGACGAAAACGCCACTGGGATGGACAGTGAGAGGACCTATACCCATAGTCCACATATCATCATTAGTTACAAACGATGGGGACAAACTAGAAACTATGATTAAAAATATGTATGACAAGGAGTTTTGTGACTGCGGTGTCCCAGGGAAGGGTCGTTCTGTAGAAGACTTAAAAGCAGTTAAAATAGCCGAGGACTCTTGTAAATACGAAAACGGGCGTTTCAGCGTTGACCTACCATGGAGATTAAAAGATAGACAGTTGGTTTGTAATAGGAAAGTTGCTCTTAAGAGACTAATGGGTTTACAGAATAAATTCTGTCAGATGCAGAACTCTGGTCCATTGACTGATCTTTAAATACCACTTCACAATGTCTTATCTCATTCATTTTCTAATAACGTCTTTACTTGATCCTCATTATATCCCATTAAACCTAACATTTTACAGCTCTTTATGACTTATTATATTCCTACTCTCTGAAGGGTACGGTTGTACATTAAATGCACAAAAAGGTATAAAACAAAAACAACTGGCACAACTGAGGATAAATGTATTAAAACCAAAAGTGGACATCATGATAGTACGAGATATACGTGTAGCATTATACATTGCAAATGAACGTTGTCAGCCTAGGGAGTTTTCTTTTTTTAATGCATTTATTAATGATACTTGCACTTACCTATTTCATTACAATTTAATGATTCACCTCAGCACTTTTAATTTACTAGAACAGCTTTCAATCCCTTGTAAACGTTGTACTTACCTCAATTTTGGTTGGTTATCGTATGCCGACAACCACGGGATGAAAACGAAACGAAGTCGATTTTCCCGCTCAACCTGGAGGACAATTGTACAATTCAATAACTATACAGCCTAGTTCAGACAATGTGTATTTATATATATATCAAATATTTATCAGTTGAAACATTATTAACTTGTAGACAATCTACGATTTGATATTATATCATACTTGATCGTGCCTGTAAAAATGGCATGCATTTTCATGTAAATTTATATGTTTATATGAGAATATACATTATTATTATTATTATAAGGAAGTCGTCGATAAACATATAATGAAGGGTTACGTTGAAAGACTAGTTGATCAGAGTGAGCCAGGGAAGTGGTATTTGCCCCATCATCCCGTCTTTAACCCGAGGAAGCCAGGTAAACTCCGTGTGGTGTTTGATTGTTCTGCGAAACATGAAGGAGTCTCTTTAAATGATAATCTATATAGTGGCCCAGATTGCGTGAGCTCATTAGTGGGACTGCTATTGAGATTGAGAAAGTTTACAGTTGCTGTCGCGGCGGATATTGAGGAAATGTTCCTACAGGTGAAGGTGCCAGAGAGTGACAGAGATCATTTGAGGTTTTTGTGGTTTGATGACGGTCCTTGTGGTAAGGTGTCAGAATATAGGATGACAGTGCATCCATTTGGTGCCACGTCCTCCCCGTTTTGTGCTAATTTTGCTCTACGAAAGGCAGTGTCCACATTTGGTTCTAATGATTTGCTGGACGTCATAGATTGTTGCTTCCACGTGGATGATTGTTTAGCCTCCTTCGATGATGATAAGTCTGCTGTTAGATTTGCAACAAGCATCACTGAAGTGTTAGCTAAGGCCGGCTTTCGTCTAACTAAGTGGGTCTCGAACAGCCTAGACGTTTTGAAGCATATAGATCCAGAAGACAGAGCACCTACCGTACGAGATTTGCCTGTTGATACTCTACCAGTTGAACGCACATTAGGTATGCGATGGGATGTGAACTCTGATACCTTTGGATTTAGTGTTGGTGATATTGATAAGCCAGTTACTCGGAGAGGTGTGCTCTCTGTGTTGTCGTCCGTGTTTGACCCACTTGGATTAGTAGCACCTTATCTACTTCCGGCTAGGAGGTTATTTCAAGAGACATGCAGGAAAGGGTTACAGTGGGATGAACCATTAAGTGAGAGGCAGAGAGAAGAGTGGAAGGGGTGGGTTAACAGTTTAAGAATGCTGAATCTACATTCCGTCTCACGTCCACTTAAGCCGTCGAGAAATCATGATATAATTGACTTCCATGTTTTTTCTGATGCCTCTGAGGTTGGATTTGGTGCAGCCGTATACATCAGAACCACCTTAAGGAATGATATAGATGTTAGCCTGGTGATGGGTAAATCTAGAGTTGCACCTCTAAAGACGGTTTCGATTCCGAGATTAGAACTTAATGCAGCCTTACTAGCTGCGCAGTTATTCACAACGGTGTGTAAAGAGTTGGATTACCCCAAGCATCCCGTAACGTTTTGGACTGATTCGATGTCTGTGATATATTATATACGCAACGAGTCAGCAAGATATGCATGTTTTGTAGCTAACAGAGTATCTCAAATTCGTGAACTAACAACTGTTGAGCAGTGGAGGTACGTACCGTCTGGAAAAAATCCAGCTGATCTAGCCTCGCGAGGAGTTATTGATATGAATGTGGTTAAAAATAAGTGGTGGAAAGGTCCAGAGTTCTTGCTAAGGGCTGATAGTATGTGGCCTCGTAGAGAAGATGAACCACCGATAAACGAGTGTGCCTTGGAGTTGAAGACAAGTGTCAGTTTAACATCTACTCAAGAAAGACATTCAGGTTTACATCCACTTTTTAAATATTATTCTTCTTGGTACAAACTACTGAAAGCTGTTGCGTGGTTGACACGATATGTTACGTATTTAAAGGTCATGCATCTTGCGGGATACGAAAATATGAATGTGGGGCCTTTGAGAGTCGAAGATATTAGAAATGCAGAGTTAGCGATTTTGAGGGCTGCTCAGTGGGAAGCGTGGGGTGAGATTGCCAAGGAGGATAGTCCCGATTTCGCAGATTTCAAGGTGCGGTTAGATAGATTATCTCCGATAGTTTCCGAAGGGATCGCTAGAGTTGGTGGACGTCTACAAATGTTAGAATCGTCATATGAGACCCGTCATCCGGCTTTATTACCTTGCTACCATCCAGTCACTGATCTCATTATAAGACACTACCATGTTCTTGAAGGTCATTTGGGTACTTCGCAAGTACTATCAAGTATTCGATGTAAGTTCTGGATAGTGAAGGGAGGTACTGCTGTCCGTAAAATAATTGATAAGTGCATGGAATGTAAACTCCGAAATGCTCGTCCAGTACAGCAGATGATGGCACCACTCCCAGCGTGGCAAGCTTCTGAAGGGAATTATCCATTTGAGTACGTTGGAGTGGATTTGTTCGGACCTTTTGTAGTGAAGAGAGGCAGAACCCTATGTAAAAGATATGGCTGTTTATTCACCTGTTTGAAAATGAGAGCTGTGCATATTGAGATGGTTCATTCGCTAACTACTGATTCATTCGTGCTAGCATTACATAGATTTATAAATCGCCGGGGTGTACCGAAGATGATGTTCAGCGACAGAGGGACTAATTTTGTTGGCTGTCACGCCGAGCTTAAAGAGTACTTCGAAGGTCCCCAAACGAGAGTTCAGGAAGAGTTACTGAAAAGGAACATCGAGTGGCACTTCAATCCACCACATGCCAGCCATAGAGGCGGGCTATGGGAAAGACTTATAGGAATTATCAAGCGTATTTTAAGCTCCATAATTAAAAACCAGAGTTTGAATGACGAAACGCTGGAGACATTTTTTTGTGAAGCTGAACGAATATTAAATGACCGTCCGTCATCACCTGTGAGGGACGACGTCAAGGATTTTGATGTGTTAACCCCAAATAAATTATTGTTATTGAGAGGCAACCCTGGCATAGAGAACGCAAGCGGGGAAGGAATACCTACGATTAAAAGATGGAAACAAGCCAGGCACATGAAAAATATATTTTGGAAAAGATGGTTAAAGGAGTCTGTTCTAACACTGCAAACCAGGGACAAGTGGAAAAAGTTGTGCCGAAACTTAAAGCTTGGTGACATAGTATTAGTAGCAGATAAATGTGCCAGAGGTAGGTGGCCTTTGGGAGTGGCAGTAAGGCTAATCTGTAGTGGTGATGGATTGGAGAGAATGGTTGAGGTGAGAACAAGTTGTGGTAGGTTGGTGAGAGATATTAGAAAACTAAGTCTACTGGAAGGTGCTGGGAGTCGAGAGTCGGAGCATGCAACACCAGACGAATTTCCAACATAGAGCGTCAACCTGAGAAGGGTTGTAGGCGTGCTGCTGTACGTCCTACAGTTCTTCAAAGGGTAGTGCATCAATGAGCAGCCCAACGTGCTTGGTGTGTGATTTTGTACATATGTTCATATTGTATATACTGAATTGATATCATCTGTCATCTAGCTGTTCGTAATTCTGTTTGTGTCCGGACATTCCACAACTTACAATCGTCAACCTGTGAAGTGTTGTAGGCGTCCTAGTGTAAGTCCTGCGATTCTTCAAAGGATTTCCATCGAGACATGATCCGCGATTTTGTGTGTTCTGTTTGCATATATGTGTGGTGTGTTACATCAATTAGTGTTTTTGGATTCATTGTGTTTACTCGTTGTTTTCGAACCTTGTGTTTATTGCATAATTTTGTTAAAATTTTCGTCGTGCTTACTTCTGTAGTTGTTTCGAGTCTTCTATATCCGTGAATGAATTGATTGATGTTAAGGACAGCAGATGGGTCGTATACGCCGGGGAGGCTATTGCTGAGAATGAAATGCATACGGAGATAATGATTAGCTGTGATCCCACACGCCGGGGAGCAAGGGTGTAGACGACTGAGGCTCGCATACGTCACCGTTACAATGACTGAGGCAGAATGAGTGACATGCGATTGCAGTGATAATTGGTTGTGAGTAGATAAGAGGATGAGCGTAGAGTATCGTGAGCTGCTGCCATGGTCACGCTGCATTCTGCAAGAGTCATTCTAGCAAGTGTGGATAGTATTGCAAGATGTCAAGAAGATGTCTTCAACTAGAAGGCGTAGGTCTTCATCGATATTCGCGATTATGCTGTGGGTATGCCTGTGGTGTGTTTGATTTTCTGTTTGTTTTCCATTTCAGCTCTGTCCGTGTGACCCAGGTTCTCTCAATGGCATCCAAGTGAACGTGTATTGGTCGTGATGGATTAAAGAAGTTGGATCCCTTTTTTGTTAGTGAGTGTCAATGCAGTTGAAGATTGAACGATCAATTCACGGTTGTTTGCTCAAAACCAACTTCCCCAATGTTCGCGGAGGCATCAATACGACAGTCATCGTCTCATCAGTCGCTGTGCAGAAAGAAGTCAGCAATAAACCGTCAGAAGTAATATAGTGATTTATTATTGTAATATTTGTTCACAGACCTTAGTAGAAATATTTTTTATATGTTGGTGTTACAATAAAGAATTCTCAAGCGGCCAATCGGTGTTTTGTTTTCTGTGTCCGTCATTACTAAGCGTTTCTGAATAACTTCAAGGAACAGCGTGAGCCCGAGCGCAGCAAGAGCTGGGAATTAACGGTTTACGAGACGTGGCTGACAACGGGATACCCATGAACGCAAGTGTCCTGTGGAATGACTATGATAGTATCAGTTCGTTTGAAAGGACGAATATCAATGGTCATTTTAGTGAGGATAAGTCAAGTGTAAACGAGAGAGTAATTGTTGAATTGACTTGCACGAATAAAGGCATTTCTAGTTTCAAGCTACTATTTGAATGCTATTATCTTTGGTGTAAATTACTCTGTGCCTACGCTTGGTTGACCAGATACGTCGTGTGTTTGTTCGTCATCTATATTCTACGATACAATGACATGAGCGTGTTCCCGTTCAGATTTGAGGATATAGCTGATAGAAGGGAGTCAGCAAATGAACTCTGCAACGATTTTCCGACCTAGAGCGTCAACCTGAGAAGGGTTGTAGGCGTGCTGCTGTACGTCCTACAGTTCTTCAAGGGTAGTTCGTCAAGGCAGAATCTACAAAATTTGATATATTGATTGAACATATGTTTGTGTTAAATAATATTGTGCGTTTGAATTATTGGAATTGCTGGTTAATCTTGTTTCTGTCCGGACATTCCATAACTTACAATCGTCAACCCGACGAGGATTGCAGGCGTACTGGTGTAAGTTCTGCGATTCTTCAAAGGATTTCCATCGAGACATGATCCGCGATTTTGTGTGTTCTGTTTGCATATATGTGTGGTGTGTTACATCAATTAGTGTTTTTGGATTCATTGTGTTTACTCGTTGTTTTCGAACCTTGTGTTTATTGCATAATTTTGTTAAAATTTTCGTCGTGCTTACTTCTGTAGTTGTTTCAAGTCTTCTATATCCGTGAATGAATTGATTGATGTTAAGGACAGCAGATGGGTCGTATACGCCGGGGAGGCTATTGCTGAGAATGAAATGCATACGGAGATAATGATTAGCTGTGATCCCACACGCCGGGGAGCAAGGGTGTAGACGACTGAGGCTCGCATACGTCACCGTTACAATGACTGAGGCAGAATGAGTGACATGCGATTGCAGTGATAATTGGTTGTGAGTAGATAAGAGGATGAGCGTAGAGTATCGTGAGCTGCTGCCATGGTCACGCTGCATTCTGCAAGAGTCATTCTAGCAAGTGTGGATAGTATTGCAAGATGTCAAGAAGATGTCTTCAACTAGAAGGCGTAGGTCTTCATCGATATTCGCGATTATGCTGTGGGTATGCCTGTGGTGTGTTTGATTTTCTGTTTGTTTTCCATTTCAGCTCTGTCCGTGTGACCCAGGTTCTCTCAATGGCATCCAAGTGAACGTGTATTGGTCGTGATGGATTAAAGAAGTTGGATCCCTTTTTTGTTAGTGAGTGTCAATGCAGTTGAAGATTGAACGATCAATTCACGGTTGTTTGCTCAAAACCAACTTCCCCAATGTTCGCGGAGGCATCAATACGACAGTCATCGTCTCATCGGTCGCTGTTCAGAAAGAAGTCAGCAATAAACCGTCAGAAGTAATATAGTGATTTATTATTGTAATATTTGTTCACAGACCTTAGTAGAAATATTTTTTATATGTTGGTGTTACAATAAAGAATTCTCAAGCGGCCAATCGGTGTTTTGTTTTCTGTGTCCGTCATTACTAAGCGTTTCTGAATAACTTCAAGGAACAGCGTGAGCCCGAGCGCAGCAAGAGCTGGGAATTAACGGTTTACGAGACGTGGCTGACAACGGGATACCCATGAACGCAAGTGTCCTGTGGAATGACTATGATAGTATCAGTTCGTTTGAAAGGACGAATATCAATGGTCATTTTAGTGAGGATAAGTCAAGTGTAAACGAGAGAGTAATTGTTGAATTGACTTGCACGAATAAAGGCATTTCTAGTTTCAAGCTACTATTTGAATGCTATTATCTTTGGTGTAAATTACTCTGTGCCTACGCTTGGTTGACCAGATACGTCGTGTGTTTGTTCGTCATCTATATTCTACGATACAATGACATGAGCGTGTTCCCGTTCAGATTTGAGGATATAGCTGATAGAAGGGAGTCAGCAAATGAACTCTGCAACGATTTTCCGACCTAGAGCGTCAACCTGAGAAGGGTTGTAGGCGTGCTGCTGTACGTCCTACAGTTCTTCAAGGGTAGTTCGTCAAGGCAGAATCTACAAAATTTGATATATTGATTGAACATATGTTTGTGTTAAATAATATTGTGCGTTTGAATTATTGGAATTGCTGGTTAATCTTGTTTCTGTCCGGACATTCCATAACTTACAATCGTCAACCCGACGAGGATTGCAGGCGTACTGGTGTAAGTTCTGCGATTCTTCAAAGGATTTCCATCGAGACATGATCCGCGATTTTGTGTGTTCTGTTTGCATATATGTGTGGTGTGTTACATCAATTAGTGTTTTTGGATTCATTGTGTTTACTCGTTGTTTTCGAACCTTGTGTTTATTGCATAATTTTGTTAAAATTTTCGTCGTGCTTACTTCTGTAGTTGTTTCGAGTCTTCTATATCCGTGAATGAATTGATTGATGTTAAGGACAGCAGATGGGTCGTATACGCCGGGGAGGCTATTGCTGAGAATGAAATGCATACGGAGATAATGATTAGCTGTGATCCCACACGCCGGGGAGCAAGGGTGTAGACGACTGAGGCTCGCATACGTCACCGTTACAATGACTGAGGCAGAATGAGTGACATGCGATTGCAGTGATAATTGGTTGTGAGTAGATAAGAGGATGAGCGTAGAGTATCGTGAGCTGCTGCCATGGTCACGCTGCATTCTGCAAGAGTCATTCTAGCAAGTGTGGATAGTATTGCAAGATGTCAAGAAGATGTCTTCAACTAGAAGGCGTAGGTCTTCATCGATATTCGCGATTATGCTGTGGGTATGCCTGTGGTGTGTTTGATTTTCTGTTTGTTTTCCATTTCAGCTCTGTCCGTGTGACCCAGGTTCTCTCAATGGCATCCAAGTGAACGTGTATTGGTCGTGATGGATTAAAGAAGTTGGATCCCTTTTTTGTTAGTGAGTGTCAATGCAGTTGAAGATTGAACGATCAATTCACGGTTGTTTGCTCAAAACCAACTTCCCCAATGTTCGCGGAGGCATCAATACGACAGTCATCGTCTCATCGGTCGCTGTTCAGAAAGAAGTCAGCAATAAACCGTCAGAAGTAATATAGTGATTTATTATTGTAATATTTGTTCACAGACCTTAGTAGAAATATTTTTTATATGTTGGTGTTACAATAAAGAATTCTCAAGCGGCCAATCGGTGTTTTGTTTTCTGTGTCCGTCATTACTAAGCGTTTCTGAATAACTTCAAGGAACAGCGTGAGCCCGAGCGCAGCAAGAGCTGGGAATTAACGGTTTACGAGACGTGGCTGACAACGGGATACCCATGAACGCAAGTGTCCTGTGGAATGACTATGATAGTATCAGTTCGTTTGAAAGGACGAATATCAATGGTCATTTTAGTGAGGATAAGTCAAGTGTAAACGAGAGAGTAATTGTTGAATTGACTTGCACGAATAAAGGCATTTCTAGTTTCAAGCTACTATTTGAATGCTATTATCTTTGGTGTAAATTACTCTGTGCCTACGCTTGGTTGACCAGATACGTCGTGTGTTTGTTCGTCATCTATATTCTACGATACAATGACATGAGCGTGTTCCCGTTCAGATTTGAGGATATAGCTGATAGAAGGGAGTCAGCAAATGAACTCTGCAACGATTTTCCGACCTAGAGCGTCAACCTGAGAAGGGTTGTAGGCGTGCTGCTGTACGTCCTACAGTTCTTCAAGGGTAGTTCGTCAAGGCAGAATCTACAAAATTTGATATATTGATTGAACATATGTTTGTGTTAAATAATATTGTGCGTTTGAATTATTGGAATTGCTGGTTAATCTTGTTTCTGTCCGGACATTCCATAACTTACAATCGTCAACCCGACGAGGATTGCAGGCGTACTGGTGTAAGTTCTGCGATTCTTCAAAGGATTTCCATCGAGACATGATCCGCGATTTTGTGTGTTCTGTTTGCATATATGTGTGGTGTGTTACATCAATTAGTGTTTTTGGATTCATTGTGTTTACTCGTTGTTTTCGAACCTTGTGTTTATTGCATAATTTTGTTAAAATTTTCGTCGTGCTTACTTCTGTAGTTGTTTCAAGTCTTCTATATCCGTGAATGAATTGATTGATGTTAAGGACAGCAGATGGGTCGTATACGCCGGGGAGGCTATTGCTGAGAATGGAATGCATACGGAGATAATGATTAGCTGTGATCCCACACGCCGGGGAGCAAGGGTGTAGACGACTGAGGCTCGCATACGTCACCGTTACAATGACTGAGGCAGAATGAGTGACATGCGATTGCAGTGATAATTGGTTGTGAGTAGATAAGAGGATGAGCGTAGAGTATCGTGAGCTGCTGCCATGGTCACGCTGCATTCTGCAAGAGTCATTCTAGCAAGTGTGGATAGTATTGCAAGATGTCAAGAAGATGTCTTCAACTAGAAGGCGTAGGTCTTCATCGATATTCGCGATTATGCTGTGGGTATGCCTGTGGTGTGTTTGATTTTCTGTTTGTTTTCCATTTCAGCTCTGTCCGTGTGACCCAGGTTCTCTCAATGGCATCCAAGTGAACGTGTATTGGTCGTGATGGATTAAAGAAGTTGGATCCCTTTTTTGTTAGTGAGTGTCAATGCAGTTGAAGATTGAACGATCAATTCACGGTTGTTTGCTCAAAACCAACTTCCCCAATGTTCGCGGAGGCATCAATACGACAGTCATCGTCTCATCGGTCGCTGTTCAGAAAGAAGTCAGCAATAAACCGTCAGAAGTAATATAGTGATTTATTATTGTAATATTTGTTCGCAGACTTTAGATATGACTTTGTTTTTTTTCGTGTAACAATAAAGAATGCTCGAATCACAAATTGTTATTTTCGTTTTTTCGTCTGTTATTATTAAGCGCTTCTGAGAAACTTCAAGAAATATCGTGAGCCCGAGCGTAGCAATAGCTGGGAATTAACAGATTTTCATAAGTGACTGACATGTCTAATCAATACATCAAAACATATGATCAGCGAAATGACTAAGTTCTATGAACAAATATTACAATAATAAATCACGAAATGACTTATGAAAGTTTTTTATACTTCTTTCTGAACAACGACTGACGAGACGATGACTGGTGTATTGATGACTCCGCGAAAATTATTGGGAAGTTGTTTTTCAGAAAACAACCGTGAATTGATCGTTCAACCCTCAACTGCATTGACACTCACTATCAAAAAAGGGATCCAATTTCTTTAATCCATCACGACCAATACACGTTCACTTGGATGTCATTGAGAGAACCTGGGTCACACGGACAGAGCTGAAATGGACAACAAACAGAAAAGCCAACACAACACAAGCATACTCACAGCACAATCTCACACATCAATGACGACCTGCGCGTCCAGAGAGAGACCTCCTCTTGACATCTTGCAACACAATCACCACTTCCTAGAATGACTCTTGCAGAATGCAGCGTGACCATGGCAGCAGCTCACGATACTCTACGCTCATCCTCTTATCTACTCACAACCAATTATCACTGCAATCGCATGTCACTCATTCTGCCACAGTCATTGTAACGGTGACGTATGCGAGCCTCAGTCGTCTACACCCTTGCTCCCCGGCGTGTGGGATCACAGCTAATCATTATCTCCGTATGCATTTCATTCTCAGCAATAGCCTCCCCGGCGTATACGACCCATCTGCTGTCCTTAACATCAATCAATTCATTCACGGATATAGAAGACTCGAAACAACTACAGAAGTAAGCACGACGAAAATTTTAACAAAATTATGCAATAAACACAAGGTTCGAAAACAACGAGTAAACACAATGAATCCAAAAACACTAATTGATGTAACACACCACACATATATGCAAACAGAACACACAAAATCGCGGATCATGTCTCGATGGAAATCCTTTGAAGAATCGCAGGACTTACACTAGGACGCCTACAACACTTCACAGGTTGACGATTGTAAGTTGTGGAATGTCCGGACACAAACAGAATTACGAACAGCTAGATGACAGATGATATCAATTCAGTATATACAATATGAACATATGTACAAAATCACACACCAAGCACGTTGGGCTGCTCATTGATGCACTACCCTTTGAAGAACTGTAGGACGTACAGCAGCACGCCTACAACCCTTCTCAGGTTGACGCTCTAGGTCGGAAAATCGTTGCAGAGTTCATTTGCTGACTCCCTTCTATCAGCTATATCCTCAAATCTGAACGGGAACACGCTCATGTCATTGTATCGTAGAATATAGATGACGAACAAACACACGATGTATCTGGTCAACCAAGCGTAGGCACAGAGTAATTTACACCAAAGATAATAGCATTCAAATAGTAGCTTGAAACTAGAAATGCCTTTATTCGTGCAAGTCAATTCAACAATTACTCTCTCGTTTACACTTGACTTATCCTCACTAAAATGACCATTGATATTCGTCCTTTCAAACGAACTGATACTATCATAGTCATTGCACAAGACACTTGAGTTCATGGGTGTCCTGTTCATTGTGGATGACGACACCAACAGCGACTGAGTGACACAAGTTGATGAACTTAGCGATGGACCAGAAGCTGTTGTTGTTCGACTTTCAGAAATTTGTCTAACTGCAAGGCTACCACCACTGCTGTCTTTTACTATTAGCTCTAGTTTAGCGCTAGCATCTGATGATAGGTGGGCTACACGCTGATCACTTACACTGACGGTCTTACAAGTATGCATGCCTTCTGCAACTGCATCTGCATTCAATTCTACATCACGTTCAAGTTGTGCAGAACCTTTGTTCAACTTAGCAGTAGTAGGCATTCCTTTCATCTCATCATGACCAACCAAAGACAAAAGTGAAGTATCATGATCATTATCACGAATATTCACTTTACCGTCAATTTCATCATTTTCAAACTCTTTAATAACGGGAGTAGACAATTTTGGTTCCTCCTCGCAAATCCTTAAAGGTTTTATACCTTCAATCTGACTAGTAATACCTTGTAAACTTGTAGGGTCAGAACTGGACTCTGAAGCAGTAACTCTATTCTGTGACACTCTATTCAACAATGGCTTACCAGTTGCAACTACAGACTTCTTCACAACACCGTTATCGTCACACAATTCGGAGTCAGGCCTGGAGTTCACATTTAGCTTATCACTGAACTTGCTCACTGGTTCACAGTTCACCTTTGTATGCACCTCTTGCGAACGTGTAAAACAAAACCGTGTTTGTCTTGCATCTTATAACTTATCTGTTGAGGATGTACCACGAAAACTGTTACACTCGCTAAGTCGATAATCATTACTAGACAATATAGGGTCTTCTCGATATCCACCTCTATGAGGCCTATTCGTCATCAATGATTACGTTTTTCCCTCAGACTGCTCTATTCCAGAGGTGAGACGCAAAATACTGGCAAACTCGCTCATAGATTGATTGACACTATGGTTTACCAGTTTCAGGATATCATCAAACTTTGGCTCGATACCCTCATCCTCCATGCGGGAGCTTATATATACCCACTTCCTTTGCAGTCGAGTAGGTTGGCGTCTTGCTATTACTTCTAGTATAAATCTCGAGTTGAGGTCACTCATGCAATTCATCGAAATCAATGCATTCTTGTAAGTCAACAGATTATCCAAAAACTCAGAGACTGGATTCATCTTGGAGTCATCTTGAAGTTGACTGCCGTTACCTTTGACAGATTCGTATACGTTCCTTACAATCATCGAAGTTCTTCAAAACCTTTGACGCAGTATACTAATAATATATCACGAAATGACTTCTGAATGTTTTTATTCTTCCTTCTGCACAGCGACCGGTGTGACAGTGACTGGTTGATTGATGACTCCGCGAAAATTATTGGGAGTTTGGGTTTGAGAAAACAACCATGAATTGATCGTTCATTCTTCAACTACATTGAAAGATGCCTTTAACTGGAAGTCGTAGGTCGTCATCGATGTGCGAGAATAAGACGTGTGTATGTCTGTGGTGTGTTGGATTTGCTGTTTGTCCTCCATTTCAGCTCTGTCCGTGTGACCCAGGTTCTCGCAATGGCATCCAAGTCAACGTGTATTGGTCGTGATGGAAAAAGGGATGGATCCGATTTTTGCCGGGGAGTGTCGATGTAGTTGAAGATTGAACGATCAATTCGTGGTTGCTTACTCGAACCGAAATCTATATTTTGGCCTGAGTCATGATTTTGGCAGTCATCGTTTCATCGTTTGCTGTTCGTTGGGATAGAGTAAGGCTATGACTATCTTTTTTTACAATAACCAAATTTTTGTCTCTCTAATGGTGCATGAATTAACGGTTCTTTGGTCACCAATCTGTGTTCTGGTTTTTTGCGTTGTTTATTACGCATAGTTCCTGAAAGTCTTCCAAGGTCAGCGCGAGTTCCATTTTATTAAGACCTGGACATTGACTGTTTCTGATAGTTTTTGATAATTCTCCGGGAATTATTCGTCTTATTTCTTGTCAATTCGTCTTTCCTTGCATCTGCCCGTCTTCCTTGGATAAGCAATATCTGGAAGTTTTCTGAATTGTTTGGTCAAGTTCGGGAATGCTTGGGTCAAAGAAAGGATAAAGCGCTTTGGAAGCAGACAGGAAAGTAAGTAATGCTTATTTGCCTGTTAATTGTAATGATATGCATGATGCTCAATATATATATATATATATATATATATATATAGCACGGATCACTTCACAATGCACCATCAACGCTGAACGTACCGGTTACAGGAGCAAGTATTACCACAGCAGTGCTACGTGGAGCTCTTCTCACAAACTGTTCAGTGCTTAGCACTGGTTTTCACTGCTATCACATTTCATTTATTCTACTCCGGTCTTAGTAATTGTGAAGTGTGCAGGCTTCAGGTGTCAAGTATTCAGCTCCCCAAGGTGTGGGACTCCTCCGGACATCTATATCATATCCATGCTTTGCTAACATAAACCTGGAATGCTTAGAATTTGGCTACAGAATGTAGTCTCCCCCTCTCAGTTCACACTTTCCAGGCATATGGAATTCCATTTGGTGATTTGAGCTCCCGAATCAATCAATACCATGATAAATGCAAAAGATGTGAAGCGAATTCAGATGCAAGCACGGTGAAGGCTTAACAGAATTTACATAATGGAAGATAAGGCATGTCGAGGTAACAACTGCAATTCACACCTGTGTTTCAGACACACACACGGATAGTACACCAACTTTCGTGGGCCACACACTGGATTACTACCCATGACGACACTGATCTCTGTGTCCTGTTGTATAGCTGACAACATTTTTCTGAAGAACTCACAGCCACAGGACGCTCTAAAGACGTCGAAAGGAAGATTATCCATGGTTAGTTCTATGCCACTTAGCAAGAATGAAAGGTTTGTGCGTTTTCGAACCGAAAGCACACCAGCCACGGTGGTCTGTATTAATAAAAGAAATATATTTCTTACTATGACATGCTTCAGCCTATACTAAAGAGATCAAAAGTAGTGTGTTGTGGTCTAGATTAAGAAAAACAATTGTCAATGTAGTTGAAGATTGAACGATGAATTCACGGTTGTTTGCTCAAAACCAACTTCCCCAATGTTCGCGGAGGCATCAATACGACAGTCATCGTCTCATCAGTCGCTGTTCAGAAAGAAGTCAGCAATAAACCGTCAGAAGTAATATAGTGATTTATTATTGTAATATTTGTTCACAGACCTTAGTAGAAATATTTTTTATATGTTGGTGTTACAATAAAGAATTCTCAAGCGGCCAATCGGTGTTTTGGTTTTTGCGTCCGTTATTACTAAGCGTTTCTGAATAACTTCAAGGAACAGCGTGGGCCCGAGCGTAGCAAGAGCTGGACATTGACGGTTTACGAGACGTGGCTGAGAGTTTCTCACGGCAGAAACAGATTCTGCCCGAATCAGATAGCTGGTAACAGTTTCGATATTCATCGTTCATCTTTCCTGGTGCCGGTCAAGTCCTCTTTGAACAAGCAATATCTGAAACGATTTTGGAATTGGGCCAAGTTCAACAATGCCTGGGTAAAAGAATGGACAGAGCGTCTTGGATGCAAACAGGAAAGTAAGTCATGGTGACTTGTCTGTTACTTGTGACGATGTGTCTGATGTTAAGCATGACATGGTTGATGTTACTGTTTCGCCGTCTAGGGATAATAGGAACATCAAACTCCCTAAATTTGAACCACGGTGTTTTGATGGAAACCCGGCTGATTATTTACAATAAGTAAAGTAGTTTGAGATCATGATGAGTGTTTGTGTAAAACTTAAACGTGATATAGAATTGAATGCAGTTGCAGTTGCAGAAGGCATGCATACTTGTAAGACCGTCAGTGTAAGTGATCAGCGTGTAGCCCACCTATCATCAGATGCTAGCGCTAAACTAGAGCTAATAGTAAAAGACAGCAGTGGTGGTAGCCTTGCAGTTAGACAAATTTCTGAAAGTCGAACAACAACAGCTTCTGGTCCATCGCTAAGTTCATCAACTTGTGTCACTCAGTCGCTGTTGGTGTCGTCATCCACAATGAACAGGACACCCATGAACTCAAGTGTCTTGTGCAATGACTATGATAGTATCAGTTCGTTTGAAAGGACGAATATCAATGGTCATTTTAGTGAGGATAAGTCAAGTGTAAACGAGAGAGTAATTGTTGAATTGACTTGCACGAATAAAGGCATTTCTAGTTTCAAGCTACTATTTGAATGCTATTATCTTTGGTGTAAATTACTCTGTGCCTACGCTTGGTTGACCAGATACATCGTGTGTTTGTTCGTCATCTATATTCTACGATACAATGACATGAGCGTGTTCCCGTTCAGATTTGAGGATATAGCTGATAGAAGGGAGTCAGCAAATGAACTCTGCAACGATTTTCCGACCTAGAGCGTCAACCTGAGAAGGGTTGTAGGCGTGCTGCTGTACGTCCTACAGTTCTTCAAAGGGTAGTGCATCAATGAGCAGCCCAACGTGCTTGGTGTGTGATTTTGTACATATGTTCATATTGTATATACTGAATTGATATCATCTGTCATCTAGCTGTTCGTAATTCTGTTTGTGTCCGGACATTCCACAACTTACAATCGTCAACCTGTGAAGTGTTGTAGGCGTCCTAGTGTAAGTCCTGCGATTCTTCAAAGGATTTCCATCGAGACATGATCCGCGATTTTGTGTGTTCTGTTTGCATATATGTGTGGTGTGTTACATCAATTAGTGTTTTTGGATTCATTGTGTTTACTCGTTGTTTTCGAACCTTGTGTTTATTGCATAATTTTGTTAAAATTTTCGTCGTGCTTACTTCTGTAGTTGTTTCAAGTCTTCTATATCCGTGAATGAATTGATTGATGTTAAGGACAGCAGATGGGTCGTATACGCCGGGGAGGCTATTGCTGAGAATGAAATGCATACGGAGATAATGATTAGCTGTGATCCCACACGCCGGGGAGCAAGGGTGTAGACGACTGAGGCTCGCATACGTCACCGTTACAATGACTGTGGCAGAATGAGTGACATGCGATTGCAGTGATAATTGGTTGTGAGTAGATAAGAGGATGAGCGTAGAGTATCGTGAGCTGCTGCCATGGTCACGCTGCATTCTGCAAGAGTCATTCTAGGAAGTGGTGATTGTGTTGGAAGAGGATGATTTTAACTGGAATCCGCAGGTCGTCATTGATGTGTGAGAATGTGCCGTGAGTATAATCGTGGTGTGTTTGATTTTCTGTTTCTTTTCCATTTCAGCTCTGTCCGTGTGACCCAGGTTCTCGCAATGGCATCCAAGTGAACGTGTATTGGTCGTGATGGAAAAATGGCGTTTGACCGATTTCCTGTTGGTTAGCGTCAAAGTACTTGTAGATTGAACAATGAATTAATGGTTGTTGGCTCAAAACCAACTTCCCCAATT
The DNA here is from genome assembly GCA_944472135.2 of Trichobilharzia regenti. NCBI lineage: Eukaryota > Metazoa > Platyhelminthes > Trematoda > Strigeidida > Schistosomatidae > Trichobilharzia > Trichobilharzia regenti. Next base: position 11,673,538 of record OX235267.1, read on the forward strand.
TTCGCGGAGGCATCAACACACCAGTCATCGTCTCATCGGTCGCTGTTCAGAAAGAAGTCAGGACAAAACCGTCAGAAGTAGTATTGTGATTAATTATTGTAATATTTGTTCATAGACCTTAGTTTTCAAGCTTAATTTTAAAGTTGGCTATATCTTGGTGTTACAATAAAGAATTCTCGAGTAGCCAATCGGTGTTTTGGTTTTTGTGTCCGTTATTACTAAGCGTTTCTGAGAAACTTCAAGGAACAGCGTCAGTCCCGGCGTAGCAAGAGCTGGACATTGACGGTTTACGAGACGTGGCTGACGGTATGGCGTCAGTTTTAAACAGCTTTCGACAGTTGGTGACAGTTTGGATAGTTACCATTCGTCTTTCCTGGTGCCGGCGAAATCTTCTTTGAACAAGCAATATCTGGAACATTTTTGGAATTGGGTCAAGTTCAACAATGCCTGGGTAAAAGAAGGGCCAGAGCGTCTTGGATGCAAACAGGAAAGTAAGTCATGGTGACTTGTCTGTTACTTGTGACGATGTGTCTGATGTTAAGCATGACATGGTTGATGTTACTGTTTCGCCGTCTACGGATAATAGGAACATCAAACTCCCTAAATTTGAACCACGGTGTTTCGATGGAAACCCGGCTGATTATTTACAATATGTAAAGGAGTTTGAGATCATGCTGAGTGGTTTTTTATTAACTGATGAACTGAAATTGATGTATTTGATGAGGTATTCCCTGGAGATTCTGCAAACGCCATACAGTGCTGTGAGCTCATGTCCCCTAATGAGGGATACGCTGAGGCTATGGTAAAGGAGATCATTCACCAGGCGGTATCAGACACTGTTCCTTTGGTTACACCAAAAGCTAGGAAGCAGTGTTCATGGCTAAAAAGGGGGGCACAACGCCTTCTGCAGGCGAAGCGAAAAGCCTTGTTTGCGTGGCAACGATCGAAGAGCCAACCCGAACATGAAGTGTACTTTGAACTCAGGAATCGATGTAACATACGAGTCCGGAGCGATAGAAGGACATTTCAGGGAAACCTCGCCAATAAGCTTCTCGTGAACCCCAAAAGCCTTTACAGGTTTATGTCCGAAAGAAAACCGTCCAACCAGGGAGCACGCAATCTAGTGGGTTCTGATGGGAAATCTCTAACTAGTCTTGAAATGGCAGAGACATTCAGCCTAGCCTTTTACAGGCAACTAAACAGTAACGAGGATATTACCCCCACAGAACATCAAGATTACATTGCAAAATCAACGCGCGAAAACCTGCTGGCTACATTTGAAGTTACCGCGGCTATGATACTTGTAAAATCGGGAAAGTCTTCAGGTTGTGATGACATCAGACCATCCGTCCTGAAGCAGTGTTCAGAAAGTCTCTGCCAACCCCTAAGTGATCTGTTACGACACTCCCTTGATGTAGGGAAACTTCCATGTGAATGGAAACGAGCAATGCTATCCCTATCTTCAAGGGTGGTGTCAATGTAGTTGAAAATTGAACGATCGATTCATGGTTGTTTGCTCAAAACCAACTTCCCCAATTTTCGCGGAGGCATCAACACACCAGTCATCGTCTCATCGGTCGCTGTTCAGAAAGAAGTCAGGACAAAACCGTCAGAAGTAGTATTGTGATTAATTATTGTAATATTTGTTCATAGACCTTAGTTTTCAAGCTTAATTTTAAAGTTGGCTATATCTTGGTGTTACAATAAAGAATTCTCGAGTAGCCAATCGGTGTTTTGGTTTTTGTGTCCGTTATTACTAAGCGTTTCTGAGAAACTTCAAGGAACAGCGTCAGTCCCGGCGTAGCAAGAGCTGGACATTGACGGTTTACGAGACGTGGCTGACGGTATGGCGTCAGTTTTAAACAGCTTTCGACAGTTGGTGACAGTTTGGATAGTTACCATTCGTCTTTCCTGGTGCCGGCGAAATCTTCTTTGAACAAGCAATATCTGGAACATTTTTGGAATTGGGTCAAGTTCAACAATGCCTGGGTAAAAGAAGGGCCAGAGCGTCTTGGATGCAAACAGGAAAGTAAGTCATGGTGACTTGTCTGTTACTTGTGACGATGTGTCTGATGTTAAGCATGACATGGTTGATGTTACTGTTTCGCCGTCTACGGATAATAGGAACATCAAACTCCCTAAATTTGAACCACGGTGTTTCGATGGAAACCCGGCTGATTATTTACAATATGTAAAGGAGTTTGAGATCATGCTGAGTGGTTTTTTATTAACTGATGAACTGAAATTGATGTATTTGATGAGGTATTTCCCTGGAGATTCTGCAAACGCCATACAGTGCTGTGAGCTCATGTCCCCTAATGAGGGATACGCTGAGGCTATGGTAAAGGAGATCATTCACCAGGCGGTATCAGACACTGTTCCTTTGGTTACACCAAAAGCTAGGAAGCAGTGTTCATGGCTAAAAAGGGGGGCACAACGCCTTCTGCAGGCGAAGCGAAAAGCCTTGTTTGCGTGGCAACGATCGAAGAGCCAACCCGAACATGAAGTGTACTTTGAACTCAGGAATCGATGTAACATACGAGTCCGGAGCGATAGAAGGACATTTCAGGGAAACCTCGCCAATAAGCTTCTCGTGAACCCCAAAAGCCTTTACAGGTTTATGTCCGAAAGAAAACCGTCCAACCAGGGAGCACGCAATCTAGTGGGTTCTGATGGGAAATCTCTAACTAGTCTTGAAATGGCAGAGACATTCAGCCTAGCCTTTTACAGGCAACTAAACAGTAACGAGGATATTACCCCCACAGAACATCAAGATTACATTGCAAAATCAACGCGCGAAAACCTGCTGGCTACATTTGAAGTTACCGCGGCTATGATACTTGTAAAATCGGGAAAGTCTTCAGGTTGTGATGACATCAGACCATCCGTCCTGAAGCAGTGTTCAGAAAGTCTCTGCCAACCCCTAAGTGATCTGTTACGACACTCCCTTGATGTAGGGAAACTTCCATGTGAATGGAAACGAGCAATGCTATCCCTATCTTCAAGGGTGGTGTCAATGTAGTTGAAAATTGAACGATCGATTCATGGTTGTTTGCTCAAAACCAACTTCCCCAATTTTCGCGGAGGCATCAACACACCAGTCATCGTCTCATCGGTCGCTGTTCAGAAAGAAGTCAGGACAAAACCGTCAGAAGTAGTATTGTGATTAATTATTGTAATATTTGTTCATAGACCTTAGTTTTCAAGCTTAATTTTAAAGTTGGCTATATCTTGGTGTTACAATAAAGAATTCTCGAGTAGCCAATCGGTGTTTTGGTTTTTGTGTCCGTTATTACTAAGCGTTTCTGAGAAACTTCAAGGAACAGCGTCAGTCCCGGCGTAGCAAGAGCTGGACATTGACGGTTTACGAGACGTGGCTGACGGTATGGCGTCAGTTTTAAACAGCTTTCGACAGTTGGTGACAGTTTGGATAGTTACCATTCGTCTTTCCTGGTGCCGGCGAAATCTTCTTTGAACAAGCAATATCTGGAACATTTTTGGAATTGGGTCAAGTTCAACAATGCCTGGGTAAAAGAAGGGCCAGAGCGTCTTGGATGCAAACAGGAAAGTAAGTCATGGTGACTTGTCTGTTACTTGTGACGATGTGTCTGATGTTAAGCATGACATGGTTGATGTTACTGTTTCGCCGTCTACGGATAATAGGAACATCAAACTCCCTAAATTTGAACCACGGTGTTTCGATGGAAACCCGGCTGATTATTTGCAATATGTAAAGGAGTTTGAGATCATGCTGAGTGGTTTTTTATTAACTGATGAACTGAAATTGATGTATTTGATGAGGTATTTCCCTGGAGTTTCTGCAAACGCCATACAGTGCTGTGAGCTCATGTCCCCTAATGAGGGATACGCTGAGGCTATGGTAAAGGAGATCATTCACCAGGCGGTATCAGACACTGTTCCTTTGGTTACACCAAAAGCTAGGAAGCAGTGTTCATGGCTAAAAAGGGGGGCACAACGCCTTCTGCAGGCGAAGCGAAAAGCCTTGTTTGCGTGGCAACGATCGAAGAGCCAACCCGAACATGAAGTGTACTTTGAACTCAGGAATCGATGTAACATACGAGTCCGGAGCGATAGAAGGACATTTCAGGGAAACCTCGCCAATAAGCTTCTCGTGAACCCCAAAAGCCTTTACAGGTTTATGTCCGAAAGAAAACCGTCCAACCAGGGAGCACGCAATCTAGTGGGTTCTGATGGGAAATCTCTAACTAGTCTTGAAATGGCAGAGACATTCAGCCTAGCCTTTTACAGGCAACTAAACAGTAACGAGGATATTACCCCCACAGAACATCAAGATTACATTGCAAAATCAACGCGCGAAAACCTGCTGGCTACATTTGAAGTTACCGCGGCTATGATACTTGTAAAATCGGGAAAGTCTTCAGGTTGTGATGACATCAGACCATCCGTCCTGAAGCAGTGTTCAGAAAGTCTCTGCCAACCCCTAAGTGATCTGTTACGACACTCCCTTGATGTAGGGAAACTTCCATGTGAATGGAAACGAGCAATCCTATCCCTATCTTCAAGGGTGGTGTCAATGTAGTTGAAAATTGAACGATCGATTCATGGTTGTTTGCTCAAAACCAACTTCCCCAATTTTCGCGGAGGCATCAACACACCAGTCATCGTCTCATCGGTCGCTGTTCAGAAAGAAGTCAGGACAAAACCGTCAGAAGTAGTATTGTGATTAATTATTGTAATATTTGTTCATAGACCTTAGTTTTCAAGCTTAATTTTAAAGTTGGCTATATCTTGGTGTTACAATAAAGAATTCTCGAGTAGCCAATCGGTGTTTTGGTTTTTGTGTCCGTTATTACTAAGCGTTTCTGAGAAACTTCAAGGAACAGCGTCAGTCCCGGCGTAGCAAGAGCTGGACATTGACGGTTTACGAGACGTGGCTGACGGTATGGCGTCAGTTTTAAACAGCTTTCGACAGTTGGTGACAGTTTGGATAGTTACCATTCGTCTTTCCTGGTGCCGGCGAAATCTTCTTTGAACAAGCAATATCTGGAACATTTTTGGAATTGGGTCAAGTTCAACAATGCCTGGGTAAAAGAAGGGCCAGAGCGTCTTGGATGCAAACAGGAAAGTAAGTCATGGTGACTTGTCTGTTACTTGTGACGATGTGTCTGATGTTAAGCATGACATGGTTGATGTTACTGTTTCGCCGTCTAGGGATAATAGGAACATCAAACTCCCTAAATTTGAACCACGGTGTTTCGATGGAAACCCGGCTGATTATTTGCAATATGTAAAGGAGTTTGAGATCATGCTGAGTGGTTTTTTATTAACTGATGAACTGAAATTGATGTATTTGATGAGGTATTTCCCTGGAGTTTCTGCAAACGCTATACAGTGCTGTGAGCTCATGTCCCCTAATGAGGGATACGCTGAGGCTATGGTAAAGGAGATCATTCACCAGGCGGTATCAGACACTGTTCCTTTGGTTACATCAAAAGCTAGGAAGCAGTGTTCATGGCTAAAAAGGGGGGCACAACGCCTTCTGCAGGCGAAGCGAAAAGCCTTGTTTGCGTGGCAACGATCGAAGAGCCAACCCGAACATGAAGTGTACTTTGAACTCAGGAATCGATGTAACATACGAGTCCGGAGCGATAGAAGGACATTTCAGGGAAACCTCGCCAATAAGCTTCTCGTGAACCCCAAAAGCCTTTACAGGTTTATGTCCGAAAGAAAACCGTCCAACCAGGGAGCACGCAATCTAGTGGGTTCTGATGGGAAATCTCTAACTAGTCTTGAAATGGCAGAGACATTCAGCCTAGCCTTTTACAGGCAACTAAACAGTAACGAGGATATTACCCCCACAGAACATCAAGATTACATTGCAAAATCAACGCGCGAAAACCTGCTGGCTACATTTGAAGTTACCGCGGCTATGATACTTGTAAAATCGGGAAAGTCTTCAGGTTGTGATGACATCAGACCATCCGTCCTGAAGCAGTGTTCAGAAAGTCTCTGCCAACCCCTAAGTGATCTGTTACGACACTCCCTTGATGTAGGGAAACTTCCATGTGAATGGAAACGAGCAATCCTATCCCTATCTTCAAGGGTGGTGTCAATGTAGTTGAAAATTGAACGATCGATTCATGGTTGTTTGCTCAAAACCAACTTCCCCAATTTTCGCGGAGGCATCAACACACCAGTCATCGTCTCATCGGTCGCTGTTCAGAAAGAAGTCAGGACAAAACCGTCAGAAGTAGTATTGTGATTAATTATTGTAATATTTGTTCATAGACCTTAGTTTTCAAGCTTAATTTTAAAGTTGGCTATATCTTGGTGTTACAATAAAGAATTCTCGAGTAGCCAATCGGTGTTTTGGTTTTTGTGTCCGTTATTACTAAGCGTTTCTGAGAAACTTCAAGGAACAGCGTCAGTCCCGGCGTAGCAAGAGCTGGACATTGACGGTTTACGAGACGTGGCTGACGGTATGGCGTCAGTTTTAAACAGCTTTCGACAGTTGGTGACAGTTTGGATAGTTACCATTCGTCTTTCCTGGTGCCGGCGAAATCTTCTTTGAACAAGCAATATCTGGAACATTTTTGGAATTGGGTCAAGTTCAACAATGCCTGGGTAAAAGAAGGGCCAGAGCGTCTTGGATGCAAACAGGAAAGTAAGTCATGGTGACTTGTCTGTTACTTGTGACGATGTGTCTGATGTTAAGCATGACATGGTTGATGTTACTGTTTCGCCGTCTAGGGATAATAGGAACATCAAACTCCCTAAATTTGAACCACGGTGTTTCGATGGAAACCCGGCTGATTATTTGCAATATGTAAAGGAGTTTGAGATCATGCTGAGTGGTTTTTTATTAACTGATGAACTGAAATTGATGTATTTGATGAGGTATTTCCCTGGAGTTTCTGCAAACGCTATACAGTGCTGTGAGCTCATGTCCCCTAATGAGGGATACGCTGAGGCTATGGTAAAGGAGATCATTCACCAGGCGGTATCAGACACTGTTCCTTTGGTTACACCAAAAGCTAGGAAGCAGTGTTCATGGCTAAAAAGGGGGGCACAACGCCTTCTGCAGGCGAAGCGAAAAGCCTTGTTTGCGTGGCAACGATCGAAGAGCCAACCCGAACATGAAGTGTACTTTGAACTCAGGAATCGATGTAACATACGAGTCCGGAGCGATAGAAGGACATTTCAGGGAAACCTCGCCAATAAGCTTCTCGTGAACCCCAAAAGCCTTTACAGGTTTATGTCCGAAAGAAAACCGTCCAACCAGGGAGCACGCAATCTAGTGGGTTCTGATGGGAAATCTCTAACTAGTCTTGAAATGGCAGAGACATTCAGCCTAGCCTTTTACAGGCAACTAAACAGTAACGAGGATATTACCCCCACAGAACATCAAGATTACATTGCAAAATCAACGCGCGAAAACCTGCTGGCTACATTTGAAGTTACCGCGGCTATGATACTTGTAAAATCGGGAAAGTCTTCAGGTTGTGATGACATCAGACCATCCGTCCTGAAGCAGTGTTCAGAAAGTCTCTGCCAACCCCTAAGTGATCTGTTACGACACTCCCTTGATGTAGGGAAACTTCCATGTGAATGGAAACGAGCAATCCTATCCCTATCTTCAAGGGTGGTGTCAATGTAGTTGAAAATTGAACGATCGATTCATGGTTGTTTGCTCAAAACCAACTTCCCCAATTTTCGCGGAGGCATCAACACACCAGTCATCGTCTCATCGGTCGCTGTTCAGAAAGAAGTCAGGACAAAACCGTCAGAAGTAGTATTGTGATTAATTATTGTAATATTTGTTCATAGACCTTAGTTTTCAAGCTTAATTTTAAAGTTGGCTATATCTTGGTGTTACAATAAAGAATTCTCGAGTAGCCAATCGGTGTTTTGGTTTTTGTGTCCGTTATTACTAAGCGTTTCTGAGAAACTTCAAGGAACAGCGTCAGTCCCGGCGTAGCAAGAGCTGGACATTGACGGTTTACGAGACGTGGCTGACGGTATGGCGTCAGTTTTAAACAGCTTTCGACAGTTGGTGACAGTTTGGATAGTTACCATTCGTCTTTCCTGGTGCCGGCGAAATCTTCTTTGAACAAGCAATATCTGGAACATTTTTGGAATTGGGTCAAGTTCAACAATGCCTGGGTAAAAGAAGGGCCAGAGCGTCTTGGATGCAAACAGGAAAGTAAGTCATGGTGACTTGTCTGTTACTTGTGACGATGTGTCTGATGTTAAGCATGACATGGTTGATGTTACTGTTTCGCCGTCTAGGGATAATAGGAACATCAAACTCCCTAAATTTGAACCACGGTGTTTCGATGGAAACCCGGCTGATTATTTGCAATATGTAAAGGAGTTTGAGATCATGCTGAGTGGTTTTTTATTAACTGATGAACTGAAATTGATGTATTTGATGAGGTATTTCCCTGGAGTTTCTGCAAACGCTATACAGTGCTGTGAGCTCATGTCCCCTAATGAGGGATACGCTGAGGCTATGGTAAAGGAGATCATTCACCAGGCGGTATCAGACACTGTTCCTTTGGTTACATCAAAAGCTAGGAAGCAGTGTTCATGGCTAAAAAGGGGGGCACAACGCCTTCTGCAGGCGAAGCGAAAAGCCTTGTTTGCGTGGCAACGATCGAAGAGCCAACCCGAACATGAAGTGTACTTTGAACTCAGGAATCGATGTAACATACGAGTCCGGAGCGATAGAAGGACATTTCAGGGAAACCTCGCCAATAAGCTTCTCGTGAACCCCAAAAGCCTTTACAGGTTTATGTCCGAAAGAAAACCGTCCAACCAGGGAGCACGCAATCTAGTGGGTTCTGATGGGAAATCTCTAACTAGTCTTGAAATGGCAGAGACATTCAGCCTAGCCTTTTACAGGCAACTAAACAGTAACGAGGATATTACCCCCACAGAACATCAAGATTACATTGCAAAATCAACGCGCGAAAACCTGCTGGCTACATTTGAAGTTACCGCGGCTATGATACTTGTAAAATCGGGAAAGTCTTCAGGTTGTGATGACATCAGACCATCCGTCCTGAAGCAGTGTTCAGAAAGTCTCTGCCAACCCCTAAGTGATCTGTTACGACACTCCCTTGGTGTAAAGAAACTTCCATGTGAATGGAAACGAGCAATCCTATCCCTATCTTCAAGGGTGGTGTCAATGTAGTTGAAAATTGAACGATCGATTCATGGTTGTTTGCTCAAAACCAACTTCCCCAATTTTCGCGGAGGCATCAACACACCAGTCATCGTCTCATCGGTCGCTGTTCAGAAAGAAGTCAGGACAAAACCGTCAGAAGTAGTATTGTGATTAATTATTGTAATATTTGTTCATAGACCTTAGTTTTCAAGCTTAATTTTAAAGTTGGCTATATCTTGGTGTTACAATAAAGAATTCTCGAGTAGCCAATCGGTGTTTTGGTTTTTGTGTCCGTTATTACTAAGCGTTTCTGAGAAACTTCAAGGAACAGCGTCAGTCCCGGCGTAGCAAGAGCTGGACATTGACGGTTTACGAGACGTGGCTGACGGTATGGCGTCAGTTTTAAACAGCTTTCGACAGTTGGTGACAGTTTGGATAGTTACCATTCGTCTTTCCTGGTGCCGGCGAAATCTTCTTTGAACAAGCAATATCTGGAACATTTTTGGAATTGGGTCAAGTTCAACAATGCCTGGGTAAAAGAAGGGCCAGAGCGTCTTGGATGCAAACAGGAAAGTAAGTCATGGTGACTTGTCTGTTACTTGTGACGATGTGTCTGATGTTAAGCATGACATGGTTGATGTTACTGTTTCGCCGTCTAGGGATAATAGGAACATCAAACTCCCTAAATTTGAACCACGGTGTTTCGATGGAAACCCGGCCGATTATTTGCAATATGTAAAGGAGTTTGAGATCATGCTGAGTGGTTTTTTATTAACTGATGAACTGAAATTGATGTATTTGATGAGGTATTTCCCTGGAGTTTCTGCAAACGCTATACAGTGCCGTGAGCTCATGTCCCCTAATGAGGGATACGCTGAGGCTATGGTAAAGGAGATCATTCACCAGGCGGTATCAGACACTGTTCCTTTGGTTACATCAAAAGCTAGGAAGCAGTGTTCATGGCTAAAAAGGGGGGCACAACGCCTTCTGCAGGCGAAGCGAAAAGCCTTGTTTGCGTGGCAACGATCGAAGAGCCAACCCGAACATGAAGTGTACTTTGAACTCAGGAATCGATGTAACATACGAGTCCGGAGCGATAGAAGGACATTTCAGGGAAACCTCGCCAATAAGCTTCTCGTGAACCCCAAAAGCCTTTACAGGTTTATGTCCGAAAGAAAACCGTCCAACCAGGGAGCACGCAATCTAGTGGGTTCTGATGGGAAATCTCTAACTAGTCTTGAAATGGCAGAGACATTCAGCCTAGCCTTTTACAGGCAACTAAACAGTAACGAGGATATTACCCCCACAGAACATCAAGATTACATTGCAAAATCAACGCGCGAAAACCTGCTGGCTACATTTGAAGTTACCGCGGCTATGATACTTGTAAAATCGGGAAAGTCTTCAGGTTGTGATGACATCAGACCATCCGTCCTGAAGCAGTGTTCAGAAAGTCTCTGCCAACCCCTAAGTGATCTGTTACGACACTCCCTTGGTGTAAAGAAACTTCCATGTGAATGGAAACGAGCAATCCTATCCCTATCTTCAAGGGTGGTGTCAATGTAGTTGAAAATTGAACGATCGATTCATGGTTGTTTGCTCAAAACCAACTTCCCCAATTTTCGCGGAGGCATCAACACACCAGTCATCGTCTCATCGGTCGCTGTTCAGAAAGAAGTCAGGACAAAACCGTCAGAAGTAGTATTGTGATTAATTATTGTAATATTTGTTCATAGACCTTAGTTTTCAAGCTTAATTTTAAAGTTGGCTATATCTTGGTGTTACAATAAAGAATTCTCGAGTAGCCAATCGGTGTTTTGGTTTTTGTGTCCGTTATTACTAAGCGTTTCTGAGAAACTTCAAGGAACAGCGTCAGTCCCGGCGTAGCAAGAGCTGGACATTGACGGTTTACGAGACGTGGCTGACGGTATGGCGTCAGTTTTAAACAGCTTTCGACAGTTGGTGACAGTTTGGATAGTTACCATTCGTCTTTCCTGGTGCCGGCGAAATCTTCTTTGAACAAGCAATATCTGGAACATTTTTGGAATTGGGTCAAGTTCAACAATGCCTGGGTAAAAGAAGGGCCAGAGCGTCTTGGATGCAAACAGGAAAGTAAGTCATGGTGACTTGTCTGTTACTTGTGACGATGTGTCTGATGTTAAGCATGACATGGTTGATGTTACTGTTTCGCCGTCTAGGGATAATAGGAACATCAAACTCCCTAAATTTGAACCACGGTGTTTCGATGGAAACCCGGCTGATTATTTGCAATATGTAAAGGAGTTTGAGATCATGCTGAGTGGTTTTTTATTAACTGATGAACTGAAATTGATGTATTTGATGAGGTATTTCCCTGGAGTTTCTGCAAACGCTATACAGTGCTGTGAGCTCATGTCCCCTAATGAGGGATACGCTGAGGCTATGGTAAAGGAGATCATTCACCAGGCGGTATCAGACACTGTTCCTTTGGTTACATCAAAAGCTAGGAAGCAGTGTTCATGGCTAAAAAGGGGGGCACAACGCCTTCTGCAGGTGAAGCGAAGAGCCTTGTTTGCGTGGCAACGATCGAAGAGCCAACCCGAACATGAAGTGTACTTTGAACTCAGGAATCGATGTAACATACGAGTCCGGAGCGATAGAAGGACATTTCAGGGAAACCTCGCCAATAAGCTTCTCGTGAACCCCAAAAGCCTTTACAGGTTTATGTCCGAAAGAAAACCGTCCAACCAGGGAGCACGCAATCTAGTGGGTTCTGATGGGAAATCTCTAACTAGTCTTGAAATGGCAGAGACATTCAGCCTAGCCTTTTACAGGCAACTAAACAGTAACGAGGATATTACCCCCACAGAACATCAAGATTACATTGCAAAATCAACGCGCGAAAACCTGCTGGCTACATTTGAAGTTACCGCGGCTATGATACTTGTAAAATCGGGAAAGTCTTCAGGTTGTGATGACATCAGACCATCCGTCCTGAAGCAGTGTTCAGAAAGTCTCTGCCAACCCCTAAGTGATCTGTTACGACACTCCCTTGATGTAGGGAAACTTCCATGTGAATGGAAACGAGCAATCCTATCCCTATCTTCAAGGGTGGTGTCAATGTAGTTGAAAATTGAACGATCGATTCATGGTTGTTTGCTCAAAACCAACTTCCCCAATTTTCGCGGAGGCATCAACACACCAGTCATCGTCTCATCGGTCGCTGTTCAGAAAGAAGTCAGGACAAAACCGTCAGAAGTAGTATTGTGATTAATTATTGTAATATTTGTTCATAGACCTTAGTTTTCAAGCTTAATTTTAAAGTTGGCTATATCTTGGTGTTACAATAAAGAATTCTCGAGTAGCCAATCGGTGTTTTGGTTTTTGTGTCCGTTATTACTAAGCGTTTCTGAGAAACTTCAAGGAACAGCGTCAGTCCCGGCGTAGCAAGAGCTGGACATTGACGGTTTACGAGACGTGGCTGACGGTATGGCGTCAGTTTTAAACAGCTTTCGACAGTTGGTGACAGTTTGGATAGTTACCATTCGTCTTTCCTGGTGCCGGCGAAATCTTCTTTGAACAAGCAATATCTGGAACATTTTTGGAATTGGGTCAAGTTCAACAATGCCTGGGTAAAAGAAGGGCCAGAGCGTCTTGGATGCAAACAGGAAAGTAAGTCATGGTGACTTGTCTGTTACTTGTGACGATGTGTCTGATGTTAAGCATGACATGGTTGATGTTACTGTTTCGCCGTCTAGGGATAATAGGAACATCAAACTCCCTAAATTTGAACCACGGTGTTTCGATGGAAACCCGGCTGATTATTTGCAATATGTAAAGGAGTTTGAGATCATGCTGAGTGGTTTTTTATTAACTGATGAATTGAAATTGATGTATTTGTTGAGGTATACTCTGAGGCGATGAGCACATTACGTCAAGTGTTTGGAAGACCTTCGATGATTGTAGGGAAATTATTCGACGCTGTTAAGGGTAATGGTGGTCAATTACAAGATGACTCCCAGGCACTCACTGAGTTTTTGAATAATTTGCTGATTTACAAGAATGGAATGATTTCGATGAATTGCATGGATGACCTCAACTCGAGTTTTATACTAGAAGTAATAGCAAGACGCCTACCTACTCGGCTGCAAAGGAAGTGGGTGAAGATAAGCTCCCGTATGGAGGATGAGGGTATCGAGCCAAAGTTCGATGATATCCTGAAACTGGTAAATACTAGTGTTAATCAATCTATGAGCAAGTTCGCCAGTCTGTTAGATCTCACCTATAGAATAGAGCAGTCTGAGGGAAAAACGCAATCATTGATGACGAATAGGCCTCATAGAGGTGGATATCGAGAAGACCCTATATTGTCTATTAATGATTATCGACTTAGCGAGTGTAACAGTTTTCGTGGTACATCCTCAACAGATAAGTTATAAGATGCAAGACAAACACGGTTTTGTTTTACACGTTCGCAAGAGGTGCATACAAAGGTGAACTGTGAACCAGTGAGCAAGTTCAGTGATAAGCTAAATGTAAACTCCAGGCCTGACTCCGAATTGTGTGACGATAACGGTGTTGTGAAGAAGTCTGTAGTTGCAACTGGTAAGCCATTGTTGAATAGAGTGTCACAGAATAGAGTTACTGCTTCAGAGTCCAGTTCTGACCCTACAAGTTTACAAGGTATTACTAGTCAGATTGAAGGTATAAAACCTTTAAGGATTTGCGAGGAGGAACCAAAATTGTCTACTCCCGTTATTAAAGAGTTTGAAAATGATGAAATTGACGGTAAAGTGAATATTCGTGATAATGATCATGATACTTCACTTTTGTCTTTGGTTGGTCATGATGAGATGAAAGGAATGCCTACTACTGCTAAGTTGAACAAAGGTTCTGCACAACTTGAACGTGATGTAGAATTGAATGCAGATGCAGTTGCAGAAGGCATGCATACTTGTAAGACCGTCAGTGTAAGTGATCAGCGTGTAGCCCACCTATCATCAGATGCTAGCGCTAAACTAGAGCTAATAGTAAAAGACAGCAGTGGTGGTAGCCTTGCAGTTAGACAAATTTCTGAAAGTCGAACAACAACAGCTTCTGGTCCATCGCTAAGTTCATCAACTTGTGTCACTCAGTCGCTGTTGGTGTCGTCATCCACAATGAACAGGACACCCATGAACTCAAGTGTCCTGTGGAATGACTATGATAGTATCAGTTCGTTTGAAAGGACGAATATCAATGGTCATTTTAGTGAGGATAAGTCAAGTGTAAACGAGAGAGTAATTGTTGAATTGACTTGCACGAATAAAGGCATTTCTAGTTTCAAGCTACTATTTGAATGCTATTATCTTTGGTGTAAATTACTCTGTGCCTACGCTTGGTTGACCAGATACGTCGTGTGTTTGTTCGTCATCTATATTCTACGATACAATGACATGAGCGTGTTCCCGTTCAGATTTGAGGATATAGCTGATAGAAGGGAGTCAGCAAATGAACTCTGCAACGATTTTCCGACCTAGAGCGTCAACCTGAGAAGGGTTGTAGGTGTGCTGCTGTACGTCCTACAGTTCTTCAAAGGGTAGTGCATCAATGAGCAGCCCAACGTGCTTGGTGTGTGATTTTGTACATATGTTCCTATTGTATATACTGAATTGGTATCATCTGTCATCTAGCTTTTGGTAATTTTGTTTGTGTCCGGACGACTTCCACTTGTATCATCAACCTGAGAAGTAATGTAGGCGTACTGCTGTAAGTTCTGCAGTTCTTGAAGGGTAGTTCTTCAAGGCAGAATCCACAACATTTGATGTATTAATTGAACATATGTTTGTGTTAAATAATTTTGTGCGTTTGAATTATTGTAATTGTTGGTTAATCTTGTTTCTGTCCGGACATTCCATAACTTACAATCGTCATCCTTAGAAGGATTGCAGGCGTACTGGTGTAAGTCCTGCGATTCTTCAAAGGATTTCCATCAAGATGTGATCCGCGAGTTTGTGTGTTCTGTTTGCATATATGTGTGGTGTGTCATATCAATTAGTGTTTTTGGATTCATTGTGTTTACTCGTCGTTTCCGAACCTTGTGTTTATTGCATAATTTTGTTAAAATTTTCGTCGTGCTTACTTCTGTAGTTGTTTCGAGTCTTCTATATCCGTGAATGAATTGATTGATGTTAAGGACAGCAGATGGGTCGTACACGCCGGGGAGGCTATTGCTGAGAATGAAATGCATACGGAGATAATGATTAGCTGTGATCCCACACGCCGGGGAGCAAGGGTGTAGACGACTGAGGCTCGCATACGTCACCGTTACAATGACTGAGGCAGAATGAGTGACATGCGATTGCAGTGATAATTGGTTGTGAGTAGATAAGAGGATGTGCGTAGAGTATCATGAGGTGGTGCTATGGTCCCGTTGCGTTCTGCAAGAGTCATTCTAGCAAGTGGAGATTGTGTTGCAAGAGGAGGTGTCAAGGGGATACCTCTAACTGGAGGCGCAGGTCGTCATTGATGTGTGAGATTGTGCTGTGAGTATGATTGTGGTGTGTTTGATTTTCTGTTTGTTTTCTATTTCTGCTCTGTCCGTGTGACCCAGGTTCTCGCAATGGCATCCAAGTGAACGTGTATTGGTCGTGATGGATTAAAGAAGTTGGATCCCTTTTTTGTTAGTGAGTGTCAATGCAGTTGAAGATTGAACGATCAATTCACGGTTGTTTTCTGAAAAGCAACTTCCCAATAATTTTCGCGGAGTCATCAATACACCAGTCATCGTCTCGTCAGTCGTTGCTCAGAAAGAAGTCAGGAGTAAACCGTCAGAAACCTTAGTTTTCAAGGTTACTTTTAAGGTTGTGTATATGTTAATATTACACTAAATATTTCTGGTGTGCCTATCGGTGTTTTGGTTTTTGCCTCCGTTATTACTAAGCGTTTCTGGGAAAATTCAAGTAACAGCGTGAGTCCCAGCTTAGCAAGAGCTGGGCATTGACAGTTTACGAGACTTGGCTGCCAGGTGGTGACCGGCAGAATTCGACCAGTTACAGAGCAGTTGCTCTACTTCCAGTGATATCGAAGATATTGGAAGGTCTCATTGACGACCACATGAGAAAATACTTCGACCTGACTAACCTTCTCCACGAAGCACGGCACGGTTTCAGGAGGGGAAGATCCTGCGTGACGAATCTTCTACTAGCTTGGAACGATTGGACACTATCCTGGGACGAAAACGTACCAGCCCATGTGATCTTTCTCGACTTTGCGAAAGCGTTCGACACAGTTCACCATGGTCTGCTCCTTCACAAAATAAGCAAGGCGGGTGTTTCTGGAGCACTTCTCGCATGGCTGAAAAATTACTTAGGTGAGAGAGAATTCTGCACCAAAGTCAACCGCATCCGATTATCCTGGCACACTTCAGCATCAGGGGTTCCTCAGGGTTCTATCCTAGGGGTGTTGATGTTTCTGATTTTTATCAACGGCCTGCCCTCCCAACTGAACTGCCCTGCGCTTCTTTATGCTGACGACGTAAAGATTTGGAGAGCAATAAACTGATCGGAAGACTCAGATAGGTTGCAGGCTGACCTGTAAACTCTGGGAGACTGGGCTCTGGCTAACGGAATGCCTTTCAACCTAAAGAAGTGCAAAGTAGTGCAACTTCATCCCGGCAGGTCACAGAGTGTAAATTACACGCTTGATGGCCAGAACTTGAGTTGTGTTCCATCAGAGCGCGATCTAGGTCTTGTTCTAACAGAAAATCTAGACACCAGTGGAAATTACTCGAGGGACGTTGCCAAAGCCTACGCAACTTTACACTTTATGCATAGGCAGCTGGGATCTCTTACTCCTGAACTGTTCTTAAGGTTATATAAGACATATGTGAGGCCACACCTTGAGGTGCATAATATCATTGCACTTCCGCTACTCAGAAGGGATGTTAACATTCTAGAAAGTGTCCAGAGACGAGTGACAAAATGGGTGATCGGCCTCCGCAACAAATCATATGAGGAACGACTAAAGAAATTAGGTCTTTTCACACTTAGTTACCGAAGGCACAGGGGAGACCTCATCACCGTCTACCAGATCCTAAATGACCAGGCCCACCCAAATAAAAGCATCCTGCCATTAAGTGATTGCAGGCTTCCACGAGGTAACCCTCTAAGGATAGCACACCAGAGACCAAAGACTCGAGTGCGATCACATTTCTTTTCGCTTCGAGTTTGCCGCCTCTGGAACGCTTTATCGGCAGCCGTGACTACAACGCCATCTGTGGAGATTTTTAAGCGGAAGCTGGACAATCATGCAGAAATGCAAGGTTGGTGTCTCAATGGCTTATCCTCATAAAACGTGAAGCCACACTGTCAATGGATCAACATACAAACTAAATCCCCACGACCTGTTCTGCCTTCTCTCACTGTACCGACTACTCTATCTTTTCCTTAGGTCACCTTTATTATTTCACTTATCCCAACTTATATTATCTACACTACAACCTATTATTATTATTACTATTCTGCTTTTATGACCACACCGAATGACCAACGGGAGTTAGGTCAAACTCCACTCACGGAAGCAACACAGTCCTAACATACTGCATACTACAAACCACATCTTGACCAATCCCCGCACCACTCAGATTCAGATTTCAGATTCAGATTTATTGGTTGAGGATAGAAGGCTTGCAGCCTATGTTAATCCTTTTCTAGTAGATTTCTGTGGTTGTCCAAACCCTTCTTGAACGAATCAGTTGAGGTTGCAGACACCACTTCTTCTGGGAGTCGGTTCCAAGAGTTTATGACTCGATGTGAGAACCAGTACTCAACAGCAATATGATTTCTCCTTGGCTTTTGAACTTTCCTGCTATGTCCTCTAAGGTGTTCCGACCTGGTGGGAAGGAAAAGAGAGAATAGGTCAGGTCCGTAGTCATTATTTAAAATTTTAAACATTGTGATTAAATCTCCTCTCTGCCTACGGTATGACAGTGAGAAGAGATTTAAACTATCTAGTCTTTCCTCGTATGATAAGTTAGCTATGCCGTGAACCATACGTGTTGCCTTCCTTTGAACACTTTCTAGAATGTGTGAATCCCCTTTTAGACACGGACTGGCGGCCTGGATGCAGTTTTCCAGTCTTGACCTAACCAGAGATGTGTATAAGGAGGTGAACATATCTCTGGTAATTCTTGTAAAGGCTCTGCGAATCGCCCATAAGGACCTGAAACTACGTGCAGCCACCGCGCGACAGTGTGCTGTAGTTTTTAAGTCGTGGCTAACTATGACACCTAAGTCCAAGTGAGTCTGAACTGATGGAAGTGTTATTCCCTCTAGTTCGTAGGAGCTCGTGCTTGCTTGTCCAATGCGCATGGTTGCACATTTTGCCACATTGATCGGGAGCATCCATTCAACAGACCACTCCGACAGTTTGTTGAGGTCGTCTTGCAAGGTGACGTATCACTGTTGCCCTTCAGCTCTCTCCAAATTTTTAAGTCATCTGCGTATAGGACCATAGGGGAGTCGGTGAGCAGAGGTAACTCATTGATATACAGAATAAAAAGGAGAGGACCGAGAACCGTGCCTTGTGGCACTCCGCTACTTACTGCTGTCCAGGAGGAGAGTTTTGAGTTGATCCTAACCCTCTGCCTCCTATCTATGAGGAATTCCCTGAGCCAGTCTAGTAGTCTGCCTTTGATACCAAGACTTTCCAATTTCATGAGTAGTCTTTTGTGAGGTACTTTATCAAAGGCTTTACTGAAGTCTATGAAGACGACGTCAACGGGTCTTCTGTTGTCCTTTGATTTGACCCAGCTTTCTCTTGCAGTCAGGAGATTTGACAGGCATGAGAGGTTCCTCCGGAAGCCATGCTGTGCTCCAGATAACAAGCTGCTATTTTCCAGATAAGCCATGATGCTTTTCTTGATAATTCTTTCCAGTGTCTTGATTAAAGTGCTGGTGAGACTGATAGGCCTGTAATTTGAAGGGCTTTGTCTTGATCCTCCTTTGTGTATGGGGGTTACTATGGCGTCTTTCCAATCACGTGGCAACACTCCATTTAGGAGAGATAGCTTGAAGATCGTGGTCAAGGGGCCGGCTATGTGGGCTGATAGCTCCTTGAGAAGCCTTGGATGAAGACTGTCAGGACCCATTGATTTTCCTGCATCTAGTTTCATTAAGAAGTTGAGCACGATGCCTTGGTCGATGTCAACGGAATCTATCCCATGTTCTTCTGATGCAGCCAGAGCTGATCCTATAGGCAGTGATGACTCCTGAGTGAAGACTTGGGAGAAGTAGTTTGCCATTGCTTCTGCTTTTTCTTGATCTTCTTCGATTGTATCTTTGTCAATAATCAGGTTTGGGACACCATTGGGTGTTTTATTCCTGAAATTCAAGTACGAGAAAATTTTCTTAGGTTGTGCCTTTGCATTTTGGGCCAGGTGTGTCTCGAACTTCATCCTTGATTGGCGGATTTCTGCGATAGCTTTATTTCTAGCAGTAGTATATAATTCCCTGGTCTCAGAAGTCTCAAGTGTTGCAAACAGGTTCCAACATTTGCGTTTACGTCTGAGTAACTTACGAATCTCCCGGTTTATCCAAGGGGGGAATGTTTCCGACCCTTTGGAACAGACCAAGGGATGAAGGGTACAGTTACTTGGGCGTAAAGTTGCTTAAATTGGTTCCATGCGGCTTCTACTTGGGACTCTGGATTGATGTACCAGTTTACTGAGTTGGCTGCTGAGACGATCGCATTTATGTCAGCTTTCCAAACGTTTGGTCGAGCTGGGGTTTTGGCCCTTGCTGCCGTTGCTGTGAACTTGAAAGTGAGCACAGCATGGTCACTTCTTCCTAACGGAGGAAGATGTTGTATGAGATCCACATCCTCACCGTGTGAGAACACTAGGTCCAGAGTTGATGAGGAGTGCTGTGAGTCATAGCGCGTGGGCTTAATGATATGTTGGACTAGGGCTAGCGATATACTAGATTCTAGCAGTTTATGGTCAAAGGAGTTGACTGAAGATGGAGTTGTTAGGCTCGACCAGTCAACTGTTGGGGCGTTGAAGTCACCGACTACGAGACTTCGACATTTTGAAGTCCAGGAGCCTAGCTTCTCTATTAGGAAGTCGTCTGCACTGCAGTCAGGACTGCGGTACACAGCAATGAGGTCAATGTCTTGGCCTATGCATTTAAGTCTGCAGCGTAGAAGTTCGCACGACTCACTTTCGTGGGCGAGTGCTTCGATACTACGCACGGTTAAGCCTTTCTTGAGGTAGATGACTACGCCCCCTCCTTTGCGGTTTAGTCGGTCTACCCTGTGCACTTCGAAGTTTGGCAGGTTAACTTCGTTGTCAGTGACATCGGGTGTGAGCCATGTCTCTGTGATAATAATTACATCCGGGTTTCCGGTTTCTATCATGTTTGCCAGCTCAGTCCTTTTATTTAACAGGCTGCGGGCGTTTGTGTAGCAGACTGTTAATTCAGATTGGTGCTTCCCCGGCCCACCCACAGAGGTTTCGGGATCATTAAACTGCGAACTCGGACAACCCGAAAACCCTTAATCTTAAGGTTCTTCTCACCGTTCCGGCGTCGCTCACTTAATTCTAGTGCCGCAGCCTGTCTTTTGACACGGTCTGCTAGGCTTAAGTCAGCGCGGACATATATCCCTGATCCTTTGAGAATATGAGAGTTGCTTAGAATAGCGTCCCTCTCCGCTTTAGAGTTTAGTACGACTTTGAGGAGACGTACAGGTTCACTTACTGTAGGGTCAGGCTTTTGACCTATTCTGTATACGCTGTGTATAGTAATGCCTGATACTGTTTGTGGCAGTAGCTTGTCTAAAAGGGGCTTGACCAAGTTAAGGTCATGCTCGAATCTGGTCTTAGGGTCGAGGGCCAGTGACTCCTCCACTTTGTGGAGAATGAGAGACCTATCAGAGAGATCGGGTTTGCTTTCCGTTACTTTCTTGCCCTGAGGCGTAAGTGTGTTTCTATCCTTCTTGGGCGGTGTGGCCGAAGTGTTATCCTTATCTCGCTTTTTGCGAGAGACTACGGTGCGCCATTCATTGGCGTCCTCCTCGCTAATCTTAGTGGGGTTCGTCTGTCTGCTGCTCACCGGTGTGGATGAGGCTTGTTCCGCCAGTCCCTGGGCGACTGGAGCTGCAGGTTTTCGACCCCTAGTACGCCTCTTCTTCACGGCAGTCTTTCCATTACTGTCACTGGAGGGCTCATCCAGTATCGTGGGGGCGACCTGGGTGTCTGTAATATGGTGGGTGTTCTTCTGTGCTGTAGAGCACTCACTTATTGGCAAGGTCGCATCTGGGACATGTGCTGTTTTGTCAATGACGCTAGTCACGTCATCGCTATCTGAGCAATAGTCGGTATTCTTCTGTGGTGGAGGACGCTTGCAGTCCATGAGCTTTAAAGCCCCACTAAGAGTAGCTATGGCTTCTGTAATACGGAGTTTAGTTGTACTACAGCAGTCGTTGCATAACCAGTTCGCTAGAGGTTTGCAGCAGCGTTTGTATGCTGCTGGAGTAAGGTTCGTGCACATACTGTGAAACCATCTCTTGCAGTTATCACACTGCATTCCCTCATCCACTGGAAACTGGCACATAGCCCTTCCGCAGCGGTTTCTTTTGATAGGCATTTTATTTAAAACAAACCAGGAAAAGTTAAATACAACTTCAAATATATATATAACCTTTGTAAATCAGTGATAAAAGCTAATGAGTGCACAAAGATAGATATATGTAGCTATTATGTTATAAGAACACAACTTCCTATAATTAATAGACTCAGATCTGAAACGTAAACTAACTTCGATCAGAATAAACTGATTTAAAGTTAAATCTGTGGACTTTTGAAGCGTATAACACAACAAAATCCAATTATAAACAAGAGCGTGAAAATTAACTCCCTTTTCAAAGTTCGCGCGCCAGTTGGAGTCTATCAGGGCTAAAGCAGTCGACTTACTACGCAGAAAATCACCGAAGATCTGGAACCTATACCTCACAATCAACAAGCGAGCTCAAAGAAAACACTGGTTTATACTAGCTCGTAATCAGGATATTGATTATTGGACAAGGTCGACGCACCTTTGAGCGGAAGGTCAGGTGCTGTACTGAGGCGAGTTCTAATTCATCATTGAGTCCCCTCATTCAATTTTAACATAACTGATCATATCCCTCCAAGCCGACTAAAATAAAGAACGCTGCTGTAGCCCGGTCTTAAATTCAGGAAAATGGAATTTCATTTATTCGTATATGAATAGTTCGAAACATATACGCATTAATTTGCATTTCGGGTACTACTGTGTAGTGCTGAAAGTTGCACTTGGGAGCCAATCTACTGCAGTCAGCAACTTCGAGCTGTTTTAATGAGGTAGTCTCGCTAGCAGTTATTATCTACCGACTGTTTTGATTCCTGTATAACGCTGTCATTAAAGGACTCATGTGATGGTGGTTCGGCTCATCGCATCGCCTGCACTCACAGTCAGTGACTGAGATTATCGCACTTTCGTAATGTTGAAAATCGTCTCACAAACACTGATGCCACCGATGGTTTTTTTGTTAAAAGTATATCTCAAGATGCTGCTCCGCTGCCTTGCTCTGGGGATGGTCCCTTAAGAAAACCACCTGCTTCGGTCTGGGCACCCGGGCAGTATCTCAGCCTTCACACAATGAATGAAATGTGTGGCGCATCTTTCTTGGTGCCATATTGTACCAAGTTTTTTCTGTGTTTAAATAAATAAAATAATAAATAATATCCGGTTCATTTCGCGAATTTACTTACTTTGTAGTTAACAACTGATTTTCTCACAACTGTTACATTGTAATTTCAGTGCGTATTTCACTATAGCTAGTTTTGCCAAATATTTTCAAGATATATATATAGGCAATAGTAATAATAATAATAAACATCATCGGCGTCTGCCACTGTATTCCAAACGATGATAATCTTAATATTTTGTAATCTGAGTGGGCGATCTCATTAGAACTGTATAAACAAGTAAAGGGATTCCAGTCACCACTAAATGAGTGATGTTTCCCAGGTTCCTTAAATGTGTGTTCACAACACTTCCCGGTGTCCAACTTCAGATTGTGAAAAGAAATTGAGAGTATATCAGCTGTTTTATCCGCCTGAGTGTCTACACTTATCCAGAGGCAGATAGAAATTCTAATTTCAGTATGAATACCGAAGATCATTTGAGATGATGGCATCTGCTACATTGTTTGTGGCTTCGTTTCATTTATTGTGTGAAGGCTGAGATGCTGCCCGGGTGCCCAGACCGAAGCAGGTGGTTTTCTTAAGGGACCATCCCCGGAGCCTTTGACTTGGAGTCTAATCCTCAAGGCAGCGGAGCAGCGTCAGGAGCTGCATTCCCATGGTTTCCGGTGACCCATATGGGTTCATACGCCATTTGATCCGATTGGATACTGGAGCCCATGTGCCCCATAGTAACTGCTTTTAGTCTAACCGCTATCCAGAAAACCTCCCTGACATGGTAGGACCTGTAGAGACAGAGTTCCAGTCAGTTCAGCTTGTTGGGTCACTGCGGTATTCAAGCCCGACCACCACGGCAAGCTAGCAGTTATCGGCCGGGATCTATGTTGTTGTATTACTATTATGTGGCGCATCTTTCTTGGTGCTATATTGTACCAAGTTAATCTGCTACATAATCAGTTATCTTTGCATTGGTGGGTCTAATACAAAAAATTAGTACATCCATTACAGTATATGACTATTGCCAGCCAAATATTTGAACACAGTTGTGAATAAATGGACAAACATAACGATTGTGAATATAATTAAATTCAACTCCTTAAATGAATTGATAACTGACTGTCTAGGATTTTCAGCTTACATTCACGATGAACATAAGATTGATTAAGTTCTCACCCTTTTTGTTACCATTTTTCTATAGCCATCATAGTTAAGGCATGTTACCGAACTTGCCTGGAAAGATAGTAAAGAACCTTGCAAATTATCCAGCTCTTATCAAACAATCAGCTCTTGAATTATTTGAACGAGTAAAATCATCTGATCGTCGTATCTATGAGGTTTACGATAATTTGACTGGTCTAGATCGTGTTAGATCTTTACATGTTGGAGTAGCTGAGGTGAGTCGTCGCATATTTCTGCTTAAATTTCATTTGACTTAGTCTGTCATTGGAGGAGAAACTCTGTCCATCAGTTTTGTTTTTACTAAATAGTCATTTCTACGGTGTTCCCAAACGCCGTGAGATTTAAAACAATTGAGTCCATTGGTCATTTGTTCAATAGAAGTGGTTTCAGTACATATTTTTACCATTGTCGACTGCCTGTTTATAAGTATATGATACATTAGCCTTGTATATTCTTCTGAAAACGAGTTATTTAACTAGGTGCTGAAACTAAACGTTGGCTTTCAGTGGTCAAAATGAAAGTAGAGAAGGCAAGACTTCATCATTTTTACTGACCAGTTAGTATTTGATCACTTTTGTGGTAGAAGCTGGACCCATAGTTCATATTATTTTTACACATATCAGCAGTCGATCTTGCATACTTGTAAAAATTATCAGTTTTTGAAGTTGATGTGTTGTCTAGTATGTGTAACTGTCCCACCACCTTTTAGTAATTACCAGTTATCTTTCTAAGATTTCCTTATAATGAGTGGTGTATTTCTTTTCTAAGTTTTGAAAGGCGGTGGTAATAGATGGTGTTTTAAACCTTCGTACTTAATAATAGTTATAGATAAACACTGAATTCGATGTTAATGTCTTAGAATGATAGCAAGGTCCATTCTATAAGGATTAACAGAAGTGTGGTGTATAGTTCACACCGCCAGAAGTGAAATCGTTTCCCACTTACGTGATTTGCAAATCAGACATTCAACCATAGTGTAGATTTAACGCAAATTTCTTGGATTTTTATTGATACATTTTATCCAATCAGGGCATAACTCCCTTATCTTTAATATGTAATTTATTGATCATGTAAAGAAAGTGCGAAATTAGCTGTACTTCCTTGTCTCACGGCCTCTTCCCCGGAGAAATAAATAAATCTTTGAGTTATCAATTAGTCTTTAATGGCTTCCCAGCGTAAGCATAGTAGACGAGAGTAACCAGTTGTATATTGTTGTGTGTGTGTGTGTTTGTTTGTATGTGCTTGCGTCTTGAAGTGACAGTATGCACGAATATAAATCTAGCATTATCTCGGTCACAACCACGTGGAGTTGTTTAACTTTAAAGTCTCAAGGCATTGAACCATGTCTGCATATGATTGTAAATGGCTTGAGACGTGTGTTGACTCTTTTCTGCTTTCACAAATACAGACCTGCTAATCTTATTATTTTATATCAAGTAGTTAGTGTTTTTTAAATTATGAAGTATGAAAGAAGACATCTTCCATTGTGAGATTTTTCATTTTGTCTATACTACTTACTCGATCTGTTGGTGACTGACTGACTGGTTTCAACGCAGGACTTTGCACAGATATGCACCAGTTCCACCTAGTTACCACTCTCCCTCCATGTACTACACAAAGCAAGAGAAGAGAGTAAAGGGAGATTCAAAATACACTTAATAAGTAGAATTGTAAGTGAGGCAGAGAGAATAGTAATATGAAAAAAAGAGAACTCTCTGGGGGTATTATAAATCACACAGAGTAAATGCATCTTCACTGTCACTGAGAATGATTTCGAGCCATATCTCAAATTGTCCAGCTTGCTAATATTCTGGTCGACAGGCACTTGGACTCGTGAAAACTGGGCTAAACCCATTCTATCTAACTCACACCACTTTCTTCATTCACAACTCTCCCTTTATATCTCGTCAGGCAAAACCAGAAGTCTACATAGAAAACTATACGCTCGCACTAGCAAGTACAAGCAACTCAACCATACCCTACTTAGCTCGTTTTCTGTGCGACAAAGAAGAAAGCATTAGTCGTGAAACTTATAACTTATTAAATAGTCAGTAGAACAACTGGATCTCGTCTTTCCAACTCATATCATTTATAGGTACAACGTTTTTTGTGCAGCTTTATTTCTTTCTTCTGCTTACGCCAGTAAATATGCTAGAACCTACTTTTCTAGCACCTTCAAACACTTTAATTTTGGCTGTGCTACTGACATGCCAATATGTTGTTGTCAAAACTAACTGAGATTACCCTTAATCTATCTCGAATTTTATTTTATTGTTAATTTACTAACTGGATGCAATACTGTAGTGAAATGCTGAGAATTCCATTCTGTATCACACAAGTACTGTTTTTGGAATAAAGCAAATTATTATTATTATTGTTTCCAGCCGTCGTCATTTGTTTTTACCGTCATCCAGAAGTTCTGAACCAACTAGTCAGGAAGTCTACACCTGCCGACGCGGGTGGCTGGCTCGGTTATACTAGCCCCTGTGGATTTGATTGACTGATATAGAGCTGTGTTGTCGTCTGACCATCACCACTAGCCAACTCTTTTACAACCTAGTCGATCTGTATTCTAGTGTAAATTGACAGCATATAATTAGGTTGTTCTACTTTTTGACAAACACTTTTATTATTCGCTTTAAAACTGTAGGCTGAAAAAAACTTTACACAGAAGCAAGTTAAACGGAAAGAATGTCAAAAGGAAGTTTTTCTGTTAGAAGAAGCACGAAATCGAATCAATGTACAAATGGACAGTGTCAGACGCAGTGATGAAAGTTTTTTGAAATTAGTCACAGAGTTACATGAGGTAGATTCATCTTTTGTTTTCTGCGCCCAAATTTCTACATTCCTTGGTTGCACCACAATGCACATGTGTTATTAAGTTTTGTTTTTGATAAGTGGTAGTTTGTTTCATTTGGTGCTATGGACATCGGAGGGGGTGGTAATGTTTGGTTTTGTGTAATGTGCGTTGCACCGCATTTGTGAGATATTAACCAAATATTTTTCTTATTTTTATTTTATTCCTCCATGCATTCCCAGTGGAACATAGGGGGCTTCAAGCTAGAGACTTGAAGTTTCGGTAGCAATGGTGTTTATTTCTAAGGGATAGGAGTTACTAGCCTTATGTCCGACCTTCCTTCTCTACCGGTTTTGTTACTGGGGCTTAGCGAGGTAAAGGAGTAAGTTCAGTGGCCGGGGTCGAACCCCGGACCAAATGTGGCGTGGTTGGCGAGCATTCTACTGCTAAACCACCGACGCACAGACATTCCTAGAAGTATGAAGCATTTTAAGGATGTTATTTTAAAGACTATATAAATCTATACTATTGTGAACAGTTTCGAGGCGCATCACAAAGAATCCCTAATAACAGATAGGGAATTGTCTGATTGGTTCTATATCTTAGCAGAACTAGTGATTTTGGTCATCTTTGAGAAGACGACGCCGAATATTAATAGCTAAAATGACTGAGATGTGATTCATAAAAATTACAGGGTTTTGATCGTGGGTGTATTCATCCGATCGTAGCATTAGATGAACGCAGCATGCATGGGGTAAGTCATGTTGAAATTCCGTATAGAATGTTAGATAAGGATGAGTTATTCAATCAATGCGATTGGGAGTCTTCATCGATTGTGGTGAACTATGGAACCAGTTAGTTAGGCTGTTTGAATGATTTTGACCTCGTTTCCAGTTGTTTAATTGAATTTTAGATTTTCCCGTCGACTGATTGAACTGAAGTGCTTGATCTCAGGTTGACATGATCACTCATTGGGGAATGCAGGCATATCCGGATGACGAGTCCCAAATAGGACGAAATGCGCATCCTGGATTCGACTCCTAGATATAACGCTGACGATTGATGTGTTCCTACCAATCCTGCTAGACCTTAGCGTTAATAACACTACCTTCTGACTCCTTCAGCCTGACCCACGTAACCTGACGGTCAGGCTGTTATTAACACCATCCGGACTAGCGAAGGGAGTATATCGCACTTACGACTGTTGAGGGATGTATTTGTTGACGATAATTTGAGGGCAGTGTACAAGTAGATAATCAAACTACAACGAAGCTGCTGAACTTTCATCTCCTGAAAATTATATTCACCACCATGTGTTTCAGTTCACATAAATAAGCAAGTTGATCTTTGACAGTGGAACTGCTACAATACTTGCGGTCTCTGATTCACCGAGGCAAAGAGTTGTCATAAAAGATTCCGAAAGATATACTCAAGTATATGTTTTTGAAATAGTAGTGAGCGATTTGTAGGTCATATAGACGTCTTCGGTATTGTTATGTTCAATTCGAAATGAAGTTAGTGCTTCGTGATTAAACAACCATTCAACTTTGAAAATACAACACAACACGACACTAAGAAGTTCTTATGTTCATTGTAAATTGAAAAAGAGATGTTCAGCGAAGAGACTCTTTTCGACGGCGAATTCATTCACACATATGTAATTATTTGTGTGTGTGTGTACATGAGGTTTGTCAAGTTTAGATAATTAATTGGGTAATACCAGAATGATCCAATATAGAAACAAGCTTAATTAGACAGCAACTAAAGTAAGATTGAGTTAGTAAGTTAGATGACGTGATATAATTGTACGTCGAAGGCATAGCGGTTAGGACGCTAGCCGACCATGCACATGGTCCGGGGTTCTATCCCCGGCTGACGCACTCCTTTACCTCGCTAAGCCAGAAATAATGCTGGTAAAGAGGAAAGGTTGGGCATGAGGCTAGCAACCCCATCCTGTAAAAATAATCACTGTTACAGAAACTTCAAGCCACTAGCTTGAGGCCCTGTGTTCCCCTGGGAGCGTGAAGGAAAAAAATATAGTTGACTAAAATGTTTCAACTTAGGTCAGGACAGCAACAGAGGTAATTAGAGATAGAGTTAGAGACTAAGTAGAGGTAGGATAGAGAATAATGCCATTTAAACTAGGACTATAATTGAACAATTGAATTGGATGACGTAAAATAAGTGGTTAGAAATTGAGCGTTGGTCAAGTCAGTAACAGTGGTAGTGAGGTGTAGAAATTAAATCGGGTGGGGTAGAAAACAAGAAAGTTGAAAATGCAAGATATTACAATTGAGGAGACAAAATAATACTAATGGAGAGACAGAAAAAAGATTAGGTAGAATTTACTTGTCGGGTAATAAGATAGATTACGTCCTTTGAAAGTGTAGTGATTGAACGAACTTCTTCTGTATGCAGAATTCAAGAATCGCCATCGCTTCTGCAGTTTGAAGAAGTCTGATTCGTACACCTTTAAGAAGACTACTTCTTACTCTGTTGACGACTTTGAAGTTTGTTTGGGTGCTACCCTGATCTAAGTTCAAACACTTTAGTCAATTATATTACGTCATCTAACTTATTGACTAACTCGATCTTGTTTTTAGTTGCTATCCAGTTAACCTTGTTCCTATATTAGATCATTCTTGTATTACCTGATCAATTATCTAAACTTGACAAACCTCATGTACACACACACACAAATAATTATATATAAATGTGATTGTACAGCTATGTGAATGAATTCGCCGTCGAAAAGAGTCTCTTCGCTGAACTTCTTCTCTTTTTCATATAACTCAATGGGGATTTTCAAGCTACTCAAACGTTATTGTAAATTGTTTGAATAACGTATGGAGCATTGTTCTCAATGACTTCTATATATTTATCCATTGTCTGTAAATGGCTGGTATGTGTACGAAAACTTTCAAATCTAAATATCAACAATATTCATAAATTTAGATTGTATCACCTTCATTTATATCTCTAGCTTTCACGTCAATATCAACTGGCTCGTGATCGATTAACATCAATTGAATCAGATGAACATATTGCCTTTGAACAATTCTCCAGTATCTTACGTCATTCTCAAGCTGAAGAAAGAATTCAAGCCAACAGGATGCGACAATGGACTGTTGGTTTTAGTTTAGCTGCTGGATTAATCGGTTTCGGGGCAACATGGATACGATTTCGTCAACTTGATAAGCAGACAAGCTCAAATCACTTGACAGCAGCTAGTAGTGAAGTAAGTAGTACCAAGTTATAGAATTCGGTGAACTATCCATGTATATTGAAAACATTTATTTCCCGATACGAATTTAAAACAAGTAGCAAAATGGGTTAGTAAAGCAGAATTTAATGAATTCATCAAATTTCGATAGAACTCTTCCTCAGCGCTGAATACTCTACATACACGGATATACATACACTAGTGAAATTACATTGGGAGATATAAGACTGATAAGTAAGTAAATAAACTACATTGAATTAATCATGCAGAAAGACAGGTGCTAATGTTCCGATCAGGTCATGTTCAAATAGATAAGGGGAGAGGAGAGAGTATGAGAGATCAAAATTAAGATAAAATGCATTACGCCTCGATTACATCACTTAGATAAACAATTAGACATTAGAGAATATAACAGGAATTGCAAACAGACTAATACAATAGTAATAGTTATAATGATAATAATAACAATAATAATAGTGATGAAGTGAGTTAAGATAATGCTACTGATAAAGGATAGTTTTAAATGAATCAATAATAATAATAATAATAATAATAATAAGTAGAACACATTATTATGGTAGATTCAGAGTCACGACCATCTCTTTGTGTACACAGAGACCTGGTTTATAAACCCGAATTGCACAAGCCTCTGTAATTGCAAGCATCTTCTTGTTTCTTTGTCTGCTGACAATAACAGTGAATGACTTGACCACGTCGATATCATGTCCGTAATCTACAAGATGTTTTGTTATTGAGGATTTTGGCACTTTGCACTCATCTGTTTTCAACCAATCTACCATGGTAATACGTTTTACTTATTATTCTACCTCTTATTGTTATTATTATTGACTCATTTAAAACTATCCTTTATCAGTAGCATTATCTTGACTCACTTCATCACTATTATTATTGTTATTATTATCATTATAACTATTACTATTGATATTAGTCTGTTTGCAATTCCTGTTATATTCTCTAATGTCTAATTGTTTATCTAAGTGATGTAATCGAGGCGTAATGCATTTTATCTTAATTTTGATCTCTCATACTCTCTCCCTCTCCCCTTATCTATTTGAACATGACCTGATCGGAACATTAGCACCTGTCTTTCTGCATGATTAATTCAATGTAGTTTATTTACTTACTTATCAGTCTTATATCTCCCAATGTAATTTCACTAGTGTATGTATATCCGTGTATGTAGAGTATTCAGCGCTGAGGAAGAGTTCTATCGAAATTTGATGAATTCATTAAATCCTGCTTTATTAACCTTCATTGTTTGCTTTTTAAATATCATGTATATGATGCAGAAGATTTATAGGTCAGGTGGATGGATGATTTTGATGTGTTTGTGTTCTCTGAGCTGGGTAGTTAATACTTGCTAAGCTTTCATCGCCCCAACACTAGGCAACATCCTCACTTCAGCGCATACTTCAATTTGAAGTTGAAGTGAGCTTTTAGATTTCTCCACGAGTTTATTAATCATCTCTCCTGGTGGGTCACCTTGGACGTGACTCTTTGGTTGCTTTTGTGTGTTTTCATACCCTCTAGGCTACTTGTATTGGAACGGTGATTGTTTCCTTGACTTGAACTTTGACCCGTTGTGTATGAGCTCTCGTTCTTACGTCGACGACACAAAAGAAATGAGTTAGATAAAACTCACAACTTGATAAGCAACGTCTTCAACGACATCCAATTCACAAGAGAAAAAAAATTCGAAAATAAAATCCCATTTTCGGACATCTTAGTCAAGCGAACAACCATAGGGGAATTAGAAACTCAAGTTTATAGAAAATCAACTCACACGGACCAAATACCCAATTACAACAGCAAAAATCCAATAACACACAGAAGGAATTGTATACAAACACTACCACCTTAAGGAAAATTGAAGAAAGATATCTCATGGACGTCTTCCAAAAGAATGGATATCCACGGAATTTCATCAAAAGACATATGCCCCCACTAAGCCAACCGACCAAATCAAAGGCCCACAAGGAAAGCACAAAGAAAATCGCCCTACCATATATAAAGGATATCTAAGAAATCACTGCAAGACTCTTCAAGCCTTTAGGAATTGGCGTCGCACACAAACCAACAAAATCACTTCACTCACTTGTCTCCGTGTCATCCAAAAGACTCAACAACGAAAGAAGATAAAACCAACATCATCTACAAAATAAATTGTGACGACTGTGAAAAGCAGTACATTGGCCAAAGTGGATATCCCCTTCGTCTTCGTATCCATGAACATAAGCTAGCCGTAAAAAAACATGACATCGTCTCCCTCATATCGCTTCACTGCATACAGACAACCACGGACATTAGTTTGACTGGGACAACGTTCAAATATTAGACAGAGTAAACACCAAGAATGCTAGAGGATGTTTAGAAGACTGCCTGATATTCCAGTCAATCGTCAATCAATAGACACATCGAGATAGACAAAATTTACTAATCGATAAGAAGGAGACCTCACACACAACGGGTCAAAGTTCAAGTCAAGGAAACAATCACCGTTCCAATACAAGTAGCCTAGAGGGTATGAAAACACACAAAAGCAACCAAAGAGTCACGTCCAAGGTGACCCACCAGGAGAGATGATTAATAAACTCGTGGAGAAATCTAAAAGCTCACTTCAACTTCAAATTGAAGTATGCGCTGAAGTGAGGATGTTGCCTAGTGTTGGGGCGATGAAAGCTTAGCAAGTATTAACTACCCAGCTTAGAGGACACGACCACTTCAAAAACTATCATGCATCATAAACACGTCTTATTTGCTATGATGAACACTTTCAAGATAATACGTAACGATTATGCTACATATCATCCACTACTCCTGTCGATGAGTTCTGAGGATTCTACATTGTAGCATGATGTATTATGAATAGTTTAAGAACCATTTAACCATTGGCGTGCATATGTAACACATTCGTTTTTATCTTCACGTACATTACCATGCGTTGTTAATTCATCATTGAATGCATCGGTCGCACAGTGGTAGAACGCTCGTCAACCACGCCACATATAGTTAGGGGTTCGATCCCCAGCCACGGGACGCACTTCTTTACCTCGCTAAGCCGGTTATAAGACCGGTAAATTCATTATTGAAACATTAGAGATTCTGATAATGAAATTTAGAACAACACACATATCAACGGACAATAATATATTCGAATAGGTCTTATCAGGCCTTACACTAATATACGTAACTTTACAAATAATTAGTGAATATCAACAAATCATGGTGATTTGTCAATAACATGATATGATTAAGCATGTGGATTGTGCAATTAGTCTAAGCTCTGCGCCATAAATTCTCAGAAGTTGGAATTCATGGTTCATTGGATCAGGTCCCAATGGCTTAATGGTCTGTCTGTCTGTCTGGTTTCAACATAGAATTTCGCACTGGTCTGCAGCAGTTCGAGTCGCCAGACTTCACTTAGCACACAAAGTCAGAGAGGAAAGTAAAAAGAAACACAAATTAGAGACAGTGAACAGAGGTATGGGGTAAAAAGAATACTAGTATCGAAGAACAATATAGTTTTATTGGAAATTATAAGTCACAGAGAGTGGATACATCTGCGCTGTTATTGAGAACGAGGATTTTGAGCCATATCACCAATTGTCTCCAGGGTTTAATAGTCTGCAAGCTCGCCTTGTAACTAGAAGACCACATAGCAATAAGCTATCGTTGGCGTGGGTCGGTAGGAGATTGTCGCTCCTTCTGGAACACGTGTGTAGATACCGATCACGCACTGGTCCGGGCTCGTGTGTGCTTACGACTGAACGGACGTAGGAAACAGCTGGCGGTAAAACCATCACGTCCCCAGCTCGATCAGGAAACTAAATCCCTATTTGAGGAAGAACTAGCTAAACACATATCTGAATTCGACAGCTGTGCTCACCCTGGAGAAGCCTGGAAGAATATTCAGTCAGCTATAGATACAGCTGTAAAAGCTGTGAATAAGGCAAATCCAAAGGTGAGTAAAAACCACTGGATTTCGACTGCCTCATCCGAACTGATAGATGCTAGAAGACTTATTCCGGCGAGCTCCGAATTCAATGAGGAGCGAAAGCTGCACAAAAGGAAACTTACTAAAAGTCTCCGCAAGGACCGTGAACAGTGGTGGGTGACAAAGGCAAAAGAGATGGAAAAAGCATCGGCGATAGGCAACACTAGGCAACTCTTTAGACTCATCAGAAACGGGTGGGAGAAGGCAAATCATAAGTGAGACTATTTCTGAGAAAAATGGCTCCTTAATTAGCTCTCAGGATAGACGCCTTGAACGCTGGAAAGAACACTTTGAGGACAATTTAACTTGCCTACAGCCACACTGAACCTCCCCGCCATCCACCACACACCCGAATGGGATATAGACACTGGTCCGCCGTCTGTAAGTGAGGTCACAAAAGCTATCAGTAATTTGAAACGAGGCAAAGCGGCAGGACCCGACGGAATTATTCCGGAGGTGTTTAAATATGGGGGTGACATACTAGTTTGTAGATTAACTGAGGTACTAGGCAAAGTCTGGGAATCAGAGACAGTGCCATCAGACTGGGGTAAGTCACTTATTATACCGATATTCAAGAAGGGAAACAAGTCCTCGTGTGATAATCATAGGGGGATCAGCCTAACGAACATAGTCTCTAAAATCCTAGGCTCAGTAATCATGCATAGACTAAGCAGAACTCGGGAGGAACAGACAAGGGAAAATCAAGCAGGCTTTAGACCAGGTAGAGGGTGCATAGATCATATCTTCACTCTTCGACAGATTCTAGAACATAGACACACTTTTCGGCGTCCAACAATTGTCATATTTCTTGACTTGAAGGCGGCCTTCGACTCCGTGGATCGAAAGGTACTATGGCAATGTCTGACTGTGAAGGGAGTGCCAAGAAAGTACATTGCACTAATCAAGGCACTCTATTCAAACTCACGTAGTCGTGTAAGGGCTTATGGGGAATTGTCATCTGAATTGGTAACAACCAGTGGTGTCCGACAGGGATGTCCACTTTCCCCATTTCTGTTTAACTTCATCATAGATATGCTGATGGAAGTATCCTTAACTGAACGTAATGACTTAGGAATCGACTT
The DNA here is from genome assembly GCA_944472135.2 of Trichobilharzia regenti. NCBI lineage: Eukaryota > Metazoa > Platyhelminthes > Trematoda > Strigeidida > Schistosomatidae > Trichobilharzia > Trichobilharzia regenti. Next base: position 11,708,666 of record OX235267.1, read on the forward strand.
GTTACCAGGGAATAGTCTTATGGACTTAGAATATGCAGATGACATAGTCCTGTTAGGGGAGGATGCTGACAAAATGCAGAGTCTTCTGAACACCTTGAGCAGCAATCTTCGTATGTTTGGCATGCGATTCGCCCCTACAAAATGTAAGATGCTGCTACAGGACTGGACACGTCAACTCCTAACTTAGTGATAGGGAGTGAAGTGATAGAACATGTTGACCACTTCACCTATTTGGGAAGTTGTATTAGCACCAACGGACTGATTGGCGATGAAATCTCAGCACGGATCCGAAAAGCTCGAGCTGCTTTCGCTGACTTACACCATCTCTGGCGTAGGCGTGACATCCGGTTATCAACCAAGGGACGTGTGTACTGCTCATCAGTTCGCTCCGTCCTTCTCTATGGCTCTGAAACATGGCCAATACGCGTTGAAGACATGAAAAGGTTGACTGCTTTCGATCATAGATGTCTGCGATCTCTGTCTCACGTTAGGTGGTTTCACAAGGTAAGTAATGTTGACGTTAGGCGTAGAGTGTTGGGCAAAGAGGGAAAATCAATCGACGAGGCTATAAAGTTACATAGACTAAGATGGCTAGGTCACGTGGTGCGCATGCCTAACCACGCCCCCCCCCGACGGGCATTGTAGCTGATATAGGTGCAGGTTGGAAAAGAGCCAGTGGTGGCCAAACAAAAACATGGCATCAATCCATGAAATCCTTGACAGTTAAACTGAGTCAGGTAGGGAGATGCAGACTTCCGGGTTGGGGCCCTCGCCTTGGGACTCTAGGAATCTAGGACTACCAAATACAAAAAGTCCACAATACCATATCTGGCACAGCTGTTATGTGATGAGAAATCCGTTAGGTATGACACGATAAACTTACTGCGGCACTCTAACAAATAGTCCCATTAGTTTTTGTTTTCCTTTCCTCGTTACTACTACACTGTTGTTCTCATTTACTACCACACATCAACTTTATATTTCAAATCCTGTGTTGCATTGTTTGAAATGAAATACTCTATGTTGTTTTTTTTTCTTAATTTCTAATATTTATTTATTTTATTTATTTATAACTTATTTATTTTATTTTTATTTATTTATCTTTGATTTTTAAAAATCTTATATAATTTATGAGGTAATTAGATGCAATATACTGTAATGCACGCTGAAAATTCCATACCTGTACCACAAATACTGTTTGGAATAAAGCTATTATTATTATTATTATCAATGGGTGGAGACAATAGGTGACATGGCTCAAAATCGTTGTCAATGGCCAGCGCAGATGTATTCAGTCTCTGTAATCTTTCATATTCCTTTCTACCATTACCCATTCTGTTTCACTCTTATACTTATCAAACTCTATTGATTCTCTTCACTCATCTTCTTGTCTACCTCTGTGTGCTATTTGGAACGTGGCAACTCGAACTGGTGCACTTCGGTGGGAAGTTCTATGTTGAATCCAGACGGACAGACAGACAGGTCCTAGGTTCGAATCCCGGTGGGTGCGCACTGACGAAGAGTCCTGAATTAGGGCGAAACAGCTGTCCACTACTCCCAGCTGGTTTTTCAATGTTTCTCTAACCGGCGTCAGTTCACGATAAAGCCCTCTAACCAATATTAATTCCGTTAGTAGGGAACGTGAAAAAGTGGAGCGATTTCTGGTGTTAGGGATAACGAAAGGTGTCTTGATTGTACAATCACATATTTAGAGACAGGTGGTTTTGTTGCGAGAAGACCACATCTATCCGAGCGTGTTGGCCACTTCACTTATTTGGGAAGTTGGATTAACCCCAGCAGGTTGATCACTGAGGAAATCTCAGCAGGGATATAGAAGGCTAGTTTGGGATATGCCAACCTACTCTGTCTCTGGTGTAGACGTGATATCCGGTTGGCTGTCGACCAACAGACGTGTGTACTGCTCAGCAGTTCTTTCCCACCTCCTCCCTTATGGCTGTGAGACTAGGTGGTTAAAAGTGGAAGTTATGAAAGGGGTAGCTGTCTTTCACCGTAGGTGTCTGCGTTCTATTTCCTGTGTTAAGTGGTATAATAAGGTGGGCAATATTGCCGTTAGGCTTCGATCTACTGTTAAGTGAGTTAGAGGGAGAATGAATCGACTAGATTGTGAAGTTACGTTGATTGAGAGAAATGGTTAGGACATGTATTACGCACGCCTAGCCATCGATCACCTTCTTCGGCAACGGGCAATGTTAGCTGACTGACACTGGATCGATGAGGTTGGAAAAGAGTCGGCTAGTGGTGGTCAAACGATAACATGGCTTCATCAGTCAATGAAATAAATCCATAACAGTTATTTTAAGCCAGACATGTAGGGAGGTGTAGACTCCCTGGTTGGAGTCTTTCAGGCGCGACGGTGAAAACCAATGACGGTTGGAAACAAATGGTGATGAAAATCGTTCTCAATGACAGTGCATATGCATTTACTGGTGCATATCTGTGCGGAGTTCCATGTTGGAACCAGTCACTTAGTCGGTCAGGAACAAAAGGCTTCAGGTTTGAGTTTTTAGATTTCACTAGCAGTGGTGTTTACTTTTTAAGGGGTGGGGATGCTAGCCTCGCGCTCAGTTTTCCCTCTTTCCTGAACTTACTAACGGCTTGGCGAGTGTAAGGAGTCCGTCCACAGGGGTTCGCACCTCACACCATGTGTGTGTTTGGCAAGGATGGCTATAATTAGGTGCATTTTTATCGTTCTAACCTACTTACTATTCATTGGCTTTTGATATTTCGTTTTACTTTTTATTTCCTTTCTTTTTGTTTTCTCCGTCTCAGGTTGCCGAATTCTCCACACAAGATTTGATTACAGCTGTTCAGTTATCAGAAAAGGTAGATTTCAGTATGCTTTTATCCATAATTGTACTATCTATTTACATGTATACATAAGTAAACTGAAGCCTACAGATTAATCCTTAGCTATTCTATGCGTTATGTATGCTTCGATACATATAGCGTGATTTTGAGGGCGGTGTGGGGGGGGGGACGTGTTGAGTGATTTTGTCTTATTTTTTGAAGTGTTAGTTTTTCAGGGATTATTAGTTGACATTGGCTGATGTCGGTGGTTCTGTCTGTCTGTTTTCGACATAGAACTTTGTACAAATGTGCGGAAGTTCAAGTCGCCACACTCGGTGTAGCACGCGAAGCAAGAGAAGAAAGTACAAGAAAAGCATAATAGAGACAGTGAGCAGAGCTGTGAGACAAAGGAAGAGTAATAACGAAGAACAAAACAGTTTCATTGGAGATCATATGTCACAAGGAGTGGATGCATCTGCGCTGTCATTGAGAACGATTTTGAGCCATGTCACCAATTGTTTCCGACCATAGATTTTTACCGTCCCGAGGACCCCAGCCTGGAAGTCTACACCTTCCTACGTGGCTTATACCAACTGTTGTGGATTTCATTGACTGGTGAAGCCAAGATTTTGTTTGACCGCCGCTAGCTTTTTTCCAGCCTGACCCTATATCCGCTAACATAGCTCGTCGAGGGAGGCGATGGCTTGGCATACGTAACACATGTCCTAACCATCTCAGTCTTTGTAGCTTCACGACTTCGTCGATTGATTTCCCCTGTTTACCTAGAACTCGACGCCTAACCTCCATGTTGCTCACCTTATTATGCCACATTACACGGGAAATAGAACGCAGGCACCTATGATCAAAGACAGCTAACCAGGCTTTTCATGTCTTCCACTCTCAGTGGCCAGGTCTCACAACCAGCCGTTGAACGCTCGCCAATCACGCATGTGGTTTGGATATCGACCCTTAGCCGACGCACTCCTAAATCTCACTAAGACCGGGGTAACAAGTAAGGTTGAGCGTGAGGCTAGCAACCCTACCGCGTAAAAATAAACACCACTGCTACTGAAACTTCGAAGCTGCAGCCTAAAGCCTTATGTTCCGATTGGAACGTAAATGGAGTATAGAAGAGAATCGACCGGAGGAACCGTTGAAAACCACGGAATACTGGATTACTATCCCATCCTAGTTTTGCCATTTTTTTTCCATTTCTTGTGTTCTGAGTGGGGAATATTGGGCTTCAAGATGGGGGTGATATTGTGTTAATAATAGGGTGGAGTTGCTAGCCTGACACCTAGTGGTGTTCCTCTTCACCGACTTTATCACCTTATCAGGTAAGACAGGTTTAGGATTGTGTCAGTCGGAGAGTTGAATCCGGACCATATACACGTGATTTGTGAGCATTCTACTTCTGGACCACCGACGCGTGTTAGGTTCTGCCTTAATTATATGTGTCCAAACCAAGTTCACTCTCCACAGTTTGAAAAAATTGGGCATCGGGTATATGATATTCATTTTTAATAGAGGATTTTTTGTATTTCCCAATGAGTGTAAAAGAGCGAAACGATATTGTTGTGTTTTACTGACGTTTCGCTATTTAATGCTGCTGCTAACAGCTTTATCAGAGTAGTCATTATTATTATTATTTCCTTTAATTCTTAGAGGAACATAGGGCTTCAGCCGCGCGTCTCCATTGCGTTCGGTTTCCTGCAAACATTTTCGCCCCGCTCCAAGTCTGCCCACACGCTTTCATCTCCTCTTCACATAACCTCCAAGTCACACTCACACTGACTACCAACTCGCGCTTCCCGTTCGGGTTCCACTCGAGCAATGGCTTGTCTAGTGATGTCATTTGATGGTTTCCTCAGCGTATAGTCAATCCATCTCCATTTCTTCCTGCCTGTTTGTTCCACAATCGGTTCCTGCTGTGTTGGTTCGCTCATGGGCAGAGATCCCTGTTGCTGATCTTGTCTCGCCGGCCATCTGATCTTGAGTAGTATTGAGCGAAGACAGTTAGCTGTTAATGAAGGTCTGAAGTTTGTTTGAGATGCTCTTTATGACGCGCCAAGTCTCTGATCCGTATAGTAGCAATACTCTGCCATTATTGTAGTCATATTAAACCAGAATTTACAAAATCTCAGCTCATTCTTATATAACAACTTAATCATCGTTCATCGACATGGGGTAATTTTTACGTTGTTGTCAACATGGCAAATTGGTAAAGACAACAAAACCATGTGTAGATTGTTGAATGTGTTTACGTAATGAAATTGCTTATCACAATCGTGTTGATTCTGTCATTTCATGGGGGAGGTGAGTGGGGGGTGTTGTAACCAGGTCAAATTCTCTTTTAGTCCATCATTCATATATTCAGTTCAGACAATTTGGATTCCATTTGATAATATGAAGTGCTTTCGATGATGTGAGACGTTCTTTGTGATTTCTGAAATGCACTAGTCAGTAACTGGTGTAGCGTGTCTAGCAGGGCCATGAGTCCTTTCAAGATTGCAGATACGCCTTGCTAAACAGTGCCAACGCGCTCGAAACCTAGGTGATCCAAGGCTACCTGTTGCCGATTGCCTCTAATACCGGCCAGCCACCTAACAGGACCAAACAAAGAACTGGACACATTACATTAGTTACTGAATAGTGTCCAATCAAACATATACGCAAGTGTATTACTGTGCTCGTGCCAATGTAAACAGTTTCATTCTTCCTTTCACTAATTCTTTTAATATTTCAGAAATACCGAGCCGTCTTAAATGAATTGGTCGTACTCATAAATAATTTAAATGATGTAGGTGTTCTACTAAATTTTCTTCTGCATACTTTATTATTGTGCATTTTTTGATAATTTTTGAGTTGTGTTCAACTAAGGCCTCCTACCTAACTTGTTGTTAGTCCATCAATCACCATGATGTTATTTAGTGGTGAGTGGTGATTAGTAGTGTGTTCAAGAATTGGTTTTCAGAGATTCAATTTTATTGGTTTCAGGATTTCATCAGGAACTGACATCGGTTAGAGAAACATCGGAAAACTTGCAGGGAGTACTGGAAGGCTAGCTAGCTTTTCCGTTAGCCTAGTTGGGGACTTTTCATCAGTACGCGCCCACCGTCATGGTTCGAACCCATGACCTTCTGGTTACAAGGCGAGCTAGCTCGTAGACTATCAAGGCACTGGGACCCATCAATACAATGACCATCCCGTGAATTCCAACTTCTGCTATTTCATGATATGTCGCGACTGGCACTAGCCAATGTCATCGCTGGCGAGTGTTTGCCCTCACGTCCGATTGCCTGATGTACCCCACGGGTTAGGTGACTTCGCACTAGAATCCAGGTAACTACCCACATGAATAGTTTCATTCACTAACGAGCATCAAATTTTTCATACATTTATTCCCCTTAATGAATTTGAACAAAGCAAGAACTACAGTTCTAGCAGAATAAAGTGCTACCATCACTGTTTATTTCGTTGCCTTCTCGTCAGCTGTTTACAAGGCAAAGACATTATTAAATATATCTACAACAACAATTTTAACATACTTGCACAGAGTTCATTTTAAACAAAAATCAAACGATCACTATACACATACACTAATAATATACATGTATAAATATGCAATATTAAACACTATTCCGAACAACAATAATAATCATACACAATGGAAATTTTTCAGCATTTCGCATTCAGGTGAAAGAGAGATGAAAAATATCCAGTTACCAGATAGGGCAAAGAAAGACTGATAACCGCTTCTTTCTGAACACACAAATCAGGTTTCAGACGCTTGATGGAAATGGCTTCAGCAAACTTAAGGAGAATTGAGCTCTTTTGCCTATTGATAAATATGAACTACTTTTCGACGTCCACCTCATGACCCGTGTAGAGGAGATGCCTGGCGATGTCTTCTAACCCTACCCTTACTCTAACGTGAAAAGATCCCTAAGCTAACTGTAAGTCTTACAGAGGATACCTCCCTCCCATATGTGATAAAAATAGCTCTCAGTTTTTGGGTTGAAATTTCAACAGAGTATGATTCCATTGTGGGTAAACTTTATTCTGATAAAGTTTCATAGTGTTATACTGAGCATTAAGCTGTGCTTGAAATGTTATCAAGTAAGTGGAATTATACCCTACCACAGTGCTCAAGTTCTATTCTTATATCAACAGAGTAATTTAACCATGCTCTTTGCATGTAATTATTTAGGTCTTCTAATCCTACCCTAACTCTAACGTGAAAAGATCCCTAAACTAACTGTAAATCTAACTGAAACCAACCCTAATGTCGCCTTTATTACGTTTAACCTAACCCTAACTTGTCCTTGGCTTGAAGCGAAAACTTAATCTTTCCCAAACCTAAGCTGAAACTTACCAGATATCCTATTTAATAGCATAACATAACACTTCGATGAGCATATTTTATAAATATGATGACAACATTATTTGCCAGGTTTCACTAACTTACTCAGTGAGCAGATTCAAGATCATCGGTGCGGTCGCACTCCATTGGTAGTTAGTTAGTGGTGCTTCAAGTTTAACTTGGCGGTGAAATTAAGAGGTTGAAGGTCATCAAAACAGTTGACTAAAAGATGTTAGTAACAAGATATCTAAGTTTCGAAGGAAGGAGAGGGGTGGTAACTAGTTAATTACAGAATTCAAGATCAGTTAGTTATCAGGCGTTAGCAACAAGTTATTACATAATCAAGAAATTCGCAAAATATCAATGATGACCAAGAAGAATAGGATAGCTCAGAAGAGTTACGTAAAATATAAACGAGTTATTTGGATTAGCTAGAATTGTAAAAATCAACAAAGTTAAAAGATAGTTACAAGGGGGGGGTAAAACATTGTTCTTAAAAACTTAATAAATATTATATATTTTCACGAGTTGATCGCGGATTGATATCAGTTAGAGAAACATTGAAAACCAGCATTGGAGTACTGCCGGACATCTGTTTCTTCTGTAATCACTTCGCAAAACATAACTAACCCTTACAAACTAAACTATAGAAAATTAATCTGATGCTCGCTAGTGACTTGCCACAGGATGCAGTTTCCTGGTGTTCTAATGAGAAGTCGTGACCAGTGAGATCCAGTTAGATGTCACGTGTGTGGATGGATGTCCCACCAACGACAATGGTTGGGGTCGGGGTAAATCACGAATTTGTAGAAGTTAGAATTCATGAACCATTGAATCGGGTGCCAGTGGCTGAATGGTATATGAGCTCGCTCGCCTTTTAACCAGAAGGTCCTGAGTTCGAATCCTGGCGGTGGGTGCGTACTGCTGAAGAGTCCCAAACTAGGATGAAACAGCAGCTGTCCAGTACTCCCTGATTTTCAGTGATTCTCTAACTGTTATCAATCCGTGGTCAACTCGTAAAAACATAACTAACCCTTACAAACGAAACTATAGAAAATATTATATAATTGGCCATGGCAAAGAGAGCGGCTGTACAAATTTCTTTTGAATTGATGTACACAGATTTGGTTTGTGTTCAGATGAAATCCAATCGCCTCCTCTGTTGGATTTGTAAAACTCGTAATCTCAGATCATGCAGCAAGAGGTCGGGTGACTTTAGATAAATTATTTCAAAAGTTTTGTTAGCTTTGTCGACTTGGTGTCCAGTCAGTGTCGACGAGACGACCTAGTATTGAGCTGTGTATAGCGGCTTTATTCGGACCTTTGCCAAACCAAGATGAGAAGTGTTAAGAAATTCGACAATAAACTTGCCTGATCATACACCCGATATAACTAGTTCTATTTTTCTTACGAGCTTGCCGTGTAACGCAACACATCTCCTAACCGTTTCAATCAATTCACCTTCACAAGCTTACCGATTGATTGGCTTTCCTTCCTTACCTAAAGTCGATATCACGCACCAAATTATTCAATTTAATGTGTGAGATATATTGCATACATATGTGGAAACTGACAGCTTTTTTCAAGAGATCATTCACCCTCAATGGCCATATCCTATAGTCATTCCGCCATTGGGACCCCTCTTAATAGCTAGGCCATTCATTCTATTCTTAGATGTCTTCCTTAATCGAGAGAACTAACACAGATAATTTAGAAACACAAGTATACAGAAAATCAATGCACACAGACCAAATAGTCAACTAAAATAGTAATAACCCAACCCAATTACCCACAAAAGAAACAGTGTACAGACATTGTTTAAAAGAATTCAAACACAACACTGTAGCACTACTTCAGTGTTGAAAAGAATGAAGGAAAAGTGCCTACTAACCGTCTTCAAAAAGAGTGGATATGCTTCCCACAATTTCATCTAAAAGTGTATAAAATCGAGTCATAACACCAACAACAAACTAACATCAAAGACCACAGGAAAGTTCATTCTACCATATGTGTAAAATATCTCGCTGAAATAACAGCTGGAATATTGAGACTTTTTGAAATAGATATAGCACACAAACCAGTCCAATCAATTCATTCGATATTCTGCAAACCGAAAGACATCTAACAGAAAAAGAAGATTGTATTAATACCATTTAAAAAAGAAATTGCATGCATGAACTGCTCTGTCTGTCTATCTGTCTGTTTTCGACATAGGACTTTGCACAAATGTGCGGAAGTTCAAGTCGCCACACTCCCTACATGTAGCACATAAAGCAAGAGAAGAAAGTACAAGAAAAGCATAATAGAGACAGTGAGCAGAGCTGTGAGACAAAGGAAGAGTAATAACGAAGAACAAAACAGTTTCATTGGAAATCATAAGTCACAAGGAGTGGATGCATCTGCGCCAGCCATCACCGAGAACGATTTTGAGCCATATCACCGACAGTTTCCAGCCATTGGTTTTTACCGTCCCGAGGACCCCGACCAGGAAGTCCACACCCTCCTACGTGGCTTAAACTAACTGGTGTGGATTTCATTGACTGATGAGGTCATTTTTTTTGTTTGACCACCACTGGCCCTTTTCCAGCCTAACCATATGTTAGCTAACATTGCCCATTGTAGAGGAAGAAGATGACTAGGTATACGTAACACATATCCTAACCATCTCAGTCGATGTAGCTTCACAGCCTCGTCGATCGTAGTCCTCTCCCACCTACCTAGCACTCGACCGAAGCGTTACCTAAATATTACTCACCCTATTATGCCACTTCACACAGGAGATACAGCACAGGCACCTATAATTAAAAGACAGCTAATCTTTTCATGTCTTCCACTCTCAATGGCCAGGTCTCAAAGCCAGCAATAAAGGAGGACGGAGCGGTCTTCTGAGCAGTACACACGCCCTTCAGTCGATAGCCAGCCAGTCGGATATCACGTCTACACCAGAGACGGCATAAACTAGCGAATGCGAAACTATCCCTCTGTATCCTTGCTGAGATTTTGTCAGAGATCAACCCGTCGGCTCTGGCTGATAGTACTTCCCAAATAAGTGAAGCGGTCAACGTGCTCTACCACTTCACCCCTATTTCTAAACTAGGAGTCAGTGTAGTCCAGTCCTGTACCATCATCTTACATTTCACCGCGGGAGCGAATGGCATGCCGAACATTCGTAGATTGCGGCTCAAGGTGTTTAGAAGACTCTGCATTTTGTCAGCGTCTTCGCCTAGAAGGACTATATCGTCTGCATATTCCAAGTCAACGAGATTATTCTCCGGTAGCAAGTCAATTCCTGAATCGCTGAAGTCACTTAGGGTTAAGTCCATTAACACATCTATGATGAAGTTGAATAGAAACGGGGATAATGGGCATCCTTGACGGACACCACTAGTCGTCACCACTTCAGATGACAACTCACCGTAAACCCTCACCTGGCTGCTTGAGTTCGAGTAGAGTGTCTTAATCAGTGCATTCCCTTTACAGCCAAGCATCGCCAGAGAACCTCTTGGTCGACAGAGTCGGATGCCGCCTTTAGGTCAAGGAATATGACAATTGTTGGACGCCAGTAAGAATGACTATGTTCTAGAATCTGTCGGAGGGTGAAGATATGATCAATACACTCTCTTCCTGGTCTAAAGCCTGCCTGGTTCTCTCGTGTTTGTGCCTCCAGAGCACCAATTAGTCTACGCAATAATATTGAGCCTAGGAATTTAGATACTATATTAGTCAGTCTAATCTCTGTGTGATTATCACAGGAAGACTTATCTCCCTTCTTGTATATGGGGATAATCAGTGACTTACACCAACCGGATGGGACTTCCTCTGATTCCCAGACACTATTTCAATTTGTGGAAAGTTAACAAATGCATTCTACTAATTAACACTGACCAGTCATATTTCATTTTGTTTTTCTAAAGTACTTACTCTTGACTTATATATTATTCCTATTCACCGTTTATCTTTCTTTCTTTCCTTTTCAGTCTGTGAAGTCAATTAACGAAGCAGCATTAAAAGTATGTCATATTGTTAGGCTTTCGTTTAAATTTTCTAAATATACATGAGATATATTCATTTATTATTAGTAGTAATATTTGTCGAGACTCTGATTATCTTCGTCAAATGATCTTAAGCTGAATCCCCCTTCAAATGTCAGGTGGTTAATTTCACCTTGAACAGCAGTCTTCGAATGTTTGTCATGCGAATCGCGCTCCTGTCAAATGTGTAGATAAAGCAGAATGATGCTCAAGTGGGCTTCGTGTGCTTTTGGAAGTGTGTGTTGGTGTTTGTTACTTCCTGGCTGCTCACATCGTGAAAGTTGAGTGAATCTTCGGGTGCGTAAAACAGAAAGAGAGTTGGTGTTGCGTGACCGCAGAGGCCAGGGGACAACTGCTTGAGGCCAGCCGGTCACACACGGCCTGTGTGAATTGGTTTCTTGGATTGGTTCCGCCGGTTATGGGCCATCGTAGGTGGGGTAAGTAGGAATGTACAGCTTTTGGAGTTGACCTTTTCTAACCCCCTCCCTTCAGATTGGGGAAACAAAATAGCTGGCTGCCACACTGGTCGTCTGAGATAAACACCTTACTGCTGTTACATCCATGTTTCCTGGCAGTACGACTGTGCCCACAGACCTTCAGAATAGTGTAAAAAAATTCTCACACTATGCCGGTAACTGCTTATAGTCTAATTGCTATCCTAACAACCTTCCTGGCATGGTAGGGTCATTGAAATATGGAAGACCGACCACCACTTCAAGGTACCAGCTATCGGTCAGTCGGTTGCATCAGCTACAAGGGGTTGATCACTGGCGAAATCTCAGCATGGATACATAAGGCTGGTTTCGCGTATGCCGGTTTACGCCGTCTGTGGCATTGACTTGATATCCGGCTATCGACCAAAGGGCGGGTGTACAGCTCATCGGTTTACTCCGTCCTCCTCCTTTATGGCTGTGAGACTAGGTGGTTAAAAGTGGAAGTCATGAAAGGGGTAGCTGTCTTTCACCGTAGGTGTCTGCGTTCTATTTCCTGTGTTAAGTGGTATAATAAGGTGGGCAATATTGCCGTTAGGCTTCGATCTACTGTTAAGTGAGTTAGAGGGAGAATGAATCGACTAGATTGTGAAGTTACGTTGATTGAGAGAAATGGTTAGGACATGTATTACGCACGCCTAGCCATCGATCACCTTCTTCGGCAACGGGCAATGTTAGCTGACTGACACTGGATCGATGAGGTTGGAAAAGAGTCGGCTAGTGGTGGTCAAACGATAACATGGCTTCATCAGTCAATGAAATAAATCCATAACAGTTATTTTAAGCCAGACATGTAGGGAGGTGTAGACTTCCTGGTTGGAGTCTTTCAGGCGCGACGGTGAAAACCAATGACGATTGGGAAGAAATGGTGATGAAAATCGTTCTCAATGACAGTGCATATGCATTTACTGGTGCATATCTGTGCAGAGTTCCATGTTGGAACCAGTCACTTAGTCGGTCAGGAACAAAAGGCTTCAGGTTTGAGTTTTTAGATTTCACTAGCAGTGGTGTTTACTTTTTAAGGGGTGGGAATGCTAGCCTCGCGCTCAGTTTTCCCTCTTTCCTGAACTTACTAACGGCTTGGCGAGTGTAAGGAGTCCGTCCACAGGGGTTCGCACCCCACACCATGTTTGTGTTTGGCAAGGATGTCTATAATTAGGTGCATTTTTATCGTTCTAACCTACTTACTATTCATTGGCTTTTGATATTTCGTTTTACTTTTTATTTCCTTTCTTTTTGTTTTCTCCGTCTCAGGTTGCCGAATTCTCCACGCAAGATTTGATTACAGCTGTTCAGTTATCAGAAAAAGTAAATTTCAGTATGCTTTTATCCATAATTGTATTATCTATTTGCATGTGTATATAAGTAAACTGAAGCCTACAGATTAATCCTTAGCTATTCTATGCGTTATGTATGCTTCGATACATTTAGCGTGATTTTGAGGGCGGTGTGGGGAGGGACGTGTTGAGTGATTTTGTCTTATTTTTTGAAGTGTTAGTTTTTCAGGGATTATTAGTTGACATTGGCTGATGTCGGTGGTTCTGTCTGTCTGTTTTCGACATAGAACTTTGTACAAATGTGCGGAAGTTCCCTTACATTGGAAAGACAGAAAGAAGGGCATATCTACGATTTTCTGAACATGTTCCAAAGAGCTTACGTCTAAAGAGAACAAATGCTTTAAACAGTGACATCGCCAGGCATCTCCTCTACACGGGTCATGAGGTGGACGTCGAAAAGTAGTTCATATTTATCAATAGGCAAAAGAGCTCAATTCTCCTTAAGTTTGCTGAAGCCATTTCCATCAAGCGTCTGAAACCTGATTTGTGTGTTCAGAAAGAAGCGGTTATCAGTCTTTCTTTTCCCTGGTAACTGGATATTTTTCATCTCTCTTTCACCTGAATGCGAAATGCTGAAAAATTTCCATTGTGTATGATTATTATTGTTGTTCGGAATAGTGTTTAATATTGCATATTTATACATGTATATTATTAGTGTATGTGTATAGTGATCGTTTGATTTTTGTTTAAAATGAACTCTGTGCAAGTATGTTAAAATTGTTGTTGTAGATATATTTAATAATGTCTTTGCCTTGTAAACAGCTGACGAGAAGGCAACGAAATAAACAGTGATGGTAGCACTTTATTCTGCTAGAACTGTAGTTCTTGCTTTGTTTAAAGGGCGTCTCAGATTGATATTCAAGTGTTAGTTTTCTGCAGGGATTTGATTGGTTTCAGCATTAGCAATGAGATGGCAGAGGTGGGTTCGAGTCTCAGTGGGAATACCGTCACTCACTGGAGATTTTAAGTACGCCCAGTTGAAAAGCCACCAAATGGGACGGAACAGAACGCACATTCTAGATTACACACTGGTGGACACCACCCACCACCAAAATAACATCATCTTGATCCTCAAACATCGTTTAAGCGTCCGTACTAGTAGGCAACGTGTGTACAGAGACAAGTATAATCAATCAATGGGGGGGGGGAGAGTTTAACTTCCAACAGGTTTCACCATCCGAATATCCGATTCGCTATCGACTATAAAATAGAGAATTAACTACGTGGTTGTGGAAAAAAGCAACAGATTGAGCGAAGACTTGTGCCTTCCTTTTCAATTAGTTCCTCATCATTCATCGGCCGGCACTACATTCCAATATATTGTCTTTTACATCAAAATTTTTTTTACCAGTCAAGTGGTTGTTTCAGTTCGTCAGTTTTAGTTATACGGGCAAAGTTAAACTCTAAGCTCCACTAATTATCGTCAATCAGCGAATGACCTTGAACGTACCAACCACGTGAAGAAGGCATTTTTGTGTATGGAATACACATATATTTATGACAAAAAAAATGCATAAAGACTGTAAAGAAGTCTTACAGAGGATACCTCCCTCTCATATGTGATAAAAATAGCTCTCAGTTTTTGGGTTGAAATTTCAACAGAGTATGATTCCATTGTAGGTAAACTTTATTCTGATAAAGTTTCATAATGTGTAATACTGAGCATTAAGCTGTGCTCGAAATGTTATCAGTAAGTGGAATTATACCCTACCACAGTGCTCAAGTTCTATTCTTATATCAACAGAGTAATTTAACCGTGCTCTGTGCATGTAATTATTTAGGTCTTCTAACCCTACCCCAACAATAACCCTAATCTTTCGTGAACCTAACTCTAACGTGCAAATATCTCTAAACTGATTGTAATGTAACTCGAACCAACCGTAATGTCGCCTTAATTAGGCTAACCTAACCTTAACTTGTCTTTGACTTAAGGCGTAACTTAATCCTTCCCAAACCTAACCTGAAACTTCCCAGATATTCCATTCAATAGATAACATAGCACTCCTATGAGCATATTTTATTGATGGTGACAATATTACTTGCCAGGTTTCACTAACTTACTTATTGAGCGATTCAAGGTCATTGGTGCGGTCGCACTCCATTGGTAGTTAGTTAGTGGTGCTTCAAGTTTAACTTGGCCATTATACCTAGGGGGTAGGGGCGCAGTGAAATTAAGCGGTTGAAGGTCATCAAAACAGTTGACTAATAGATGTTAGTAACAAAATATCTAAGTTTCGAAGGAAGGAGGGGGTGAAAACTAGTTAATTACGGAATTCTAGGTCAGTTAGTTATCAGGCGTTAGCAACCAGTTATTACATAATCGAGAAATATGTAAAATAGGAACGATGACTAAGAAGAATAGGATTTTTCAGAAGAATTACGTAACATACAAACAAGTTGATTAAAATTAGCTAGAATTGTAAACATCAACAAAGTCAAAAGATAGTTACAAGGGGAGGGGAAAATCGTTTTTAAAAAACTTAATACATATTATGTAGTTGGCCATGGCAAAGAAAGAGGCTGTACAAATTTCTTTTGAACTGATGCACACAGATTTGGCTTGTGTTCAGATGAAATCCAATTGCCTCCTCTGTTGTATTTGTAAAAGTCGTACTCGCAGACCATGCAGTGAGAGGTCGAGTGACATTCGATAAATAATTTCAAAAGCTTTGTTAACTTTGTCGGCTTGATGTCCAGTCAGTGTCGACGAGACGACCTAGTATTGAGCTGCGCATAGATTTATTCGGACCTTAGCCAAACCAAGATGGGAAGTGTTTAGAAATTCGACAATGAACTTGCCTGATCATACTCCCAATATAACTAGTTGTATTGTTCTTATGAGCTTACATTTGTAACGCGACACATCTCCTAACCGTTTCAATCAATCCATCTTTACAAGCTTACCGATTGATTGGCTTTACTTCCCTACCTAACCTCAATATCGTGCACCAAATTATACAACTTAATGTGGGAGATATATTGCATACATATGTGGCAGCTGACAGCTTTCTTCAAGAGATCTTTCACCCTTTAATGGCCATATTCTACAGTCATTCGGCCACTGGGGGAGCCCTCTCAATGGCTAGCCCATTCCATTCTTAGTTGTCTTAATCAGGAGAACTAACACAGGTAATTTAGAAACACAAGTATGCAGAAAATCAATGCACACAGACCAAATACTCAACTAAATAGTGATAAATGAAATATTCCCATATTAAGTCATAAGAAAAAGTCGCAAACAGCAAAGAAAATTTTCTTTTCGACGATTCATTTTCGTGAGCTGCTGTACAATCGTAATTATATTAAACAAAGAAATCTTTAGACCAATCGGATACTGGTAAACTTTACCCTCGAAAAATGTATTATATATTGTAAGGCGAAAGAAGGGATGATCAATTGTAAGTTAGAAAAGAGGCAGAAATTGGCATGACGTGATAAGTGTGAGATAATGACCAATCAATAAGCTCGTGTAGAATGGACAGGGACTAGTGGAAAGGCGATAGAGTGTTTTTGTATAAAATCTGTATGAAAAAAACAATGTTATTAATAAACAGTAATAGAGTGGTAATAAAATGTCGGTGATGGGAATAATAACAACAATAATAGTAATAATAATAATAGTGAACTCACATATCAAAGAAAAGAAGCAAAATTATAGTAAGAACTTTACTCTGGCCATGATAGGGCAGCCAGGGAATGTATGTATCGTTTTTGAATGAAGACCTCCGGTTTCAGATCTCGAATAGCTAATGCTGTAGGGATGTACAGATGGCGCATATGAAGTCCCTTTGTACTATATTGAGGAACTCTGTATAGCACTGTATTACATTCATGCTGTGTGGGGTGCTCAATGTCCGAAGATGACAAGGTGTTCGAGGATCGAGCTGTTACTATTCTTATTTTCTCCTCTGGCTAATCAAGCTGGCCAGTGTTCCAGAATACGTTTTTGGACTTGACGTTGCGTACGGCCGATATACTTTGCTCCACACGAGCAAGTAAATTGATAAATACACATTGAAGTGGCCAAAAGCGGTGTCTCGCCCTTAGCGTTAAATTGGATAAATTTTCTGCAGGAGAATGTGATACGTAGGGTGGCTGTTGGAAATGTCTTCTTCAGACATTTAGAAAGGCGGTTTCTGAGAATTTCCGCTGCGATGTCACCTTTGAATTCTAGCTTCATGGAGAGTCTTTTTAGGAACTGTTGTAACACTGGAGGCTTCCGCTTCATGTTTTTGTCGATGAATCTTGGTGGATACCCGTTCTCTGGTAGGGTTTCCTTTTCTACCGTGTCTTCTGAGCAGATTTTTCTAATCCTTGAACATAATGTACGTACCAGGTTTCGCTTTCGGACCAGTGGAACAAAGCTCTGGAAGTTAATAAACTATCCAGTCCATGTTGGCTTGCGATATATTTTCTTCGGTGTTTGTGCCTTTTTCTTATGACATAATAGTAATAACCCAACCCAATTACTCACAAAAGAAACTATGTGTGCAGAAATTGTTTAAAAGAGTTCAAACACAACACTGTAGCACCACTCCAGTGTTGAAGAGAATGGAGAAAAAATGCCTGCTAACCATCTTCAGAAGGAATGGATATCCCCCCTCACAATTTCATCAAAAGTGTGTAAACTCGGGTCATAACCCCAAGAAGAAATCATCATCGAAGACCACAAGAAAATTCATTCTACCATATGTATAAAAGATATCTCTGAAGTAACAGATAGAATATTGAAACCGTTTAAAATAGATATAGCACATAAGCCAGTCCATTCACTTCATTCGATATTGTGCACACTGAAAGATCCAGCAGAAAATTGCATACATGAACTGCAGTGAACATTACATCGGCCAAAGTGGATGTCCCCTTTGAATCCGAATACAAGAACACGAATTGGCCGTATAAAAAGACATGATATATATATATATATATATATATATATATATATATATCATCTCTTTCATATCAATGCATATAGATAATTATGGACACCAGTTAGATGATTGGGATAATGTAGACACTTTAAACAAGAGGGGAAACAAAAAATACCGTGAGGGAATTTCTAGAAGCCTGATTGGTATTCAAGTGAATCAGCCAGCGATGTGTTATAACAAACACACTAATTACTACTATAGACCAAATTTATCAGCTGATTAAAATGTAAATCACATGAAAAGAAAGTTCAAATTGCAAATCAATAACCGAAATGATCAACAAGGAGTCACGACATTGCTTGTCAACAGGGAGACACAATTATATCATCGTTGATGTAGAATTCAAATGAGTTCATTTTATACTTATACCTGCGCTTAAGACCTTGTCTAGATTGGGGGTGGGTGGGGGGTGGAGGCGAGTAAACGAAAGCTTCGCGAATAAATCAACCAGCTGAGACAGAGAACACAACCACTAAATCAAAATCATCCACCTGAGATACAAATCTTCTCCACTATTTCAATTTGTCTGTCTCTGTTTTCGACACAAAACTTTGCACCGATGTACACTAGTTCAAGTCGTCACATTCCATATAGCACACAAAGCAATAGAAGAAAGTAGAAGAAATTCATAATAAGGACAGTAAACAGAGGTATGAGATAAAGGAATAGTAATAAGGAAGAACAATATAGTTTGATTGAAAATCCTAAGTCACGTGGAGAGGATGCATCTGCGTCAGCCATTGAGAACGATTATGAGTGATATCACCGAATGTCTCCAGTCATTGGTTTTTACCATCTCTAGGACCCCAAACAGGAAGTCCACACCTTCTGAAGTGGCTGGCTGTTGTATATTTCATTGACTGGTGCCATGTTTTGGTTTGACTGCCGCTAGCTCTTTTCCAGGCTCACTGTATATCAGCTAACATTGCCCGTCGAGGAAGGCGATGACTAGACATACGTAACGTCCTAACCATCTCAGTCGATGTAATTTCACAGCCTCGTCGATTGATTTACCCTCCTTACTTAGCTGACACTCGACTGATGCTTAACCTCAATATTGCTCGCCTTATTATACCACTTCACACGAGAGATAGAGCTCAGGTACCTATGGTCAATGACAGCCAGCTAGCCAGGCTTTTCATGTCTTCCACTCTCAATGGCCAGGTCTCACAGCCAGCCATAAAGGAGAACGGAGCGGACTGATGAGCAGTACACCCGCCCTTTGGTCGATAGTTGGAAATCATGTCTACGCCAGAGACGGCGTAAACTGGCATATTCGAAGCTAGCCCTCTGTATCCGTGCTAAGATTTCTGTTGGTACTTCCCAAATAAGTGAAGCGGTCAACACGCTCTACCATTTCACCCTCTATTTCTAAACTAGGAGTCAGTGTAGTCCAGCCCAGTCGTGTAGCTTCGTCTTGCATTTGTCGGGAGCGAATCGCATGCCAAACATTCGTAGATTGCAGCTCAAGGTGTCCAGAAGACTGTGCATTTTGTCAGCGTCCTCGCCTAGAAGGACTATATCGTCTGTATATTCTAAGTCAACGAGATTATTCCCACCCTGGTAACAAGTTTATCCCTGAGTCTCTGAAGTGAGTTCGGGTTAAGTCCATTAGTACATCTATGATGAAATTGAATAGAAATGGTCATAATGGGCATCGCTGACGGACACCCCTAGTCATCACCACTTCAGGTGACAACTCGCCGTAAGCCCTCATCTGGCTGACTGCATGAGTTCGAGTAGAGTGCCTTGATTAGTGCAATGTATTTTCTCGGTATTCTCTTTACAGCCAAGCATCACCAGAGTACCTCTCGGTCGATAGAATCGAATTCCGCCTTTAGGTTTAGAAATATAATGATTTTTGGACGCTGGTAAGAATGTTTGTGTTACAGAATCTGTCGAAGGGTGAAGATATGATCAATACACCCTCTTCCTGGTCTAGAGCCTGCCTAGCTCTCTCGTGTTTGTGCCTCCCGAGCACCACTTAGTCTACGCCATAATATTGAGCCTAGGACTTTAGATACTATATTAGTTAAGCTAATCTCTCTGTGATTATCACAGGAAGACTTATCTCCCTTCTTGTATATGGGGATAATCAATGACTTACACCAACCCGATGGAACTTCCTCTGATTCCCAGACACTATTTCAATTTGTGGAAAGTTAACAAATGGATTCTACTAATTAACACTGACCAGTCATATTTCATTTTGTTTTTCTAAAGTACTTACTCTTGACTTATATATTATTCCCATTCACCGTTTATCTTTCTTTCTTTCCTTTTCAGTCTGTGAAGTCAATTAACGAAGCAGCATTAAAAGTATGTCATATTGTTAGGCTTTCGTTTAAATTTTCTAAATATACATGAGATATATTCATTTATTATTAGTAGTAATATTTGTCGAGACTCTGATTATCTTCGTCAAATGATCTTAAGCTGAATCCCCCTTCAAATGTCAGGTGGTTAATTTCACCTTGAACAGCAGTCTTCGAATGTTTGTCATGCGAATCGCGCTCCTGTCAAATGTGTAGATAAAGCAGAATGATGCTCAAGTGGGCTTCGTGTGCTTTTGGAAGTGTGTGTTGGTGTTTGTTACTTCCTGGCTGCTCACATCGTGAAAGTTGAGTGAATCTTCGGGTGCGTAAAACAGAAAGAGAGTTGGTGTTGCGTGACCGCAGAGGCCAGGGGACAACTGCTTGAGGCCAGCCGGTCACACACGGCCTGTGTGAATTGGTTTCTTGGATTGGTTCCGCCGGTTATGGGCCATCGTAGGTGGGGTAAGTAGGAATGTACAGCTTTTGGAGTTGACCTTTTCTAACCCCCTCTCTTCAGATTGGGGAAACAAAATAGCTGGCTGCCACACTGGTCGTCTGAGATAAACACCTTACTGCTGTTACATCCATGTTTCCTGGCAGTACGACTGTGTCCACAGACCTCCAGAATAGTGTAAAAAAATTCTCACACTATGCCGGTAACTACTTATAGTCTAATTGCTATCCTAACAACCTTCCTGGCATGGTAGGGTCATTGAAATATGGAAGACCGACCACCACTTCAAGGTACCAGCTATCGGTCAGTCGGTTGCATCAGCCACAAGGGGTTGATCACTGGCGAAATCTCAGCATGGATACATAAGGCTGGTTTCGCGTATGCCGGTTTACGCCGTCTGTGGCATTGACTTGATATCTGGTTATCGACCAAAGGGCGGGTGTACAGCTCATCGGTTTACTGCGTCCTCCCCCTTTATGGCTGTGAGACCTGGCCATTGAGAGTGGAAGACATGAAAAACTTGTCCAGCTGTCTCTCATCATAGGTGCCTGCGTTTTATCTCCCTTGTGTGTGAAGGGGTATAATGGGGTGAGCAATATTAAGGTTAGGCTTCAGTTGAGTGCTAGGTGAGTTGGAGTGGCTGTAGTCTGTCTGTCTGTTTTCGACATAGAACTTTGCACAAATGTGCGGAAGTTCAAGTCGCCACATTCCGTGTAGCACGCGAAGCAAGAGAAGAAAGTACAAGAAAAGCATAATAGAAACAGTGAGCAGAGGTGTGAGACAAAGGAGTAATAAAGAAATACAAAACAGTTTCATTGAAGATCATAAGTCACAGGGAGTGGATGCATCTGCGCCACTGAGAACGATTTTGAGCCATGTCACCAATTGTTTCCAACCATAGATTTTTACCGTCCCGAGGACCCCAGCCTGGAAGTTTACACCTTTCTACGTGGCTTAGACCAACTGTTGTGGATTTCATTGACTGATGCCAAGTTTTTGTTTGACCGCCGCTAGCTTTTTTCCAGCCTGACCCTATATCCGCTAACATAGCTCGTCGAGGGAGGCGATGGTTTGGCATACGTAACACATGTCCTAACCATCTCAGTCTTTGTAACTTCACGACTTCGTCGATTGATTTCCCCTGTTTACCTAGAACTCGACGCCTAACCTCAATGTTGGTCACCTTATTATGCCACTTTACACGGGAAACAGAGCGCGGGCACCTATGATCAAAGACAGCTAGTCTTTTCATGTCTTCCACTCTCAGTGGCCAGGTCTCACAACCATAAAGGAGGACGGAGCGGACTGATGAGCAGTACACCCGCCCTTTGGTCGATCGTCGAACATCTCGTCTACGCCAGAGTCGGCGTAAACTAACAAATGCGAAACGAGCCCCTTGTATTCGTGCTGAGATTTCGTCAGAGATCAGCCCGTTGGGGCTGATGGTACTTCCCAAATAAGTGAAGCGGTCAACGTGCTCTACCACTTCACTTCCTATTTTTAAACTAGGCGTCGATGTAGTCCAGTCCTGTAACATCATCTTGCATTTGGCGGGAGCGAATCGCATGCCAAACATTCGTAGATTGCGGCTCAAGGTGTTTAGAAGACTCTGCATTTCGTCAGTGTCTTCGCCTAGAAGGACTATATCGTCTGCATATTCCAAGTCAACGAGATTATTCCCTGGTAGCAAGTTAATTCCTGAGCCACTGAAGTCACCTAGGGTTAAGTCCATTAACACATCTATGATGAAGTTGAATAGAAAAGGAGATAATGGGCATCCTTGACGGACACCACTGGTCGTCATCAGTTCAGATGACAGCTCGCCGTAAGCCCTCACCTGTCTGTATGAGTACGAGTAGAGTGCCTTAATTAGTGCAATATATTTTCTTGGAATTCCCTTTATAGCCAAGCATCGCCAGAGTACCTCTCGGTCGACAGAATCGAATGATGCCTTTAGGTCAAGAAATATAATGACTGTTGGACGCCGGTAGGAATGACTATGTTCTAGAATCTGTCGGAGGGTGAAGATATGATCAATACACTCTCTTCCTGGTCTAAAGCCTGCTTGGTTCTCTCGTGTTTGTGCCTCCCGAGCACCACTTAGTCTACGCCATAATATTGAGCCTAGGACTTTAGATACTATATTAGTCAAGCTAATCTCTCTGTGATTATCACAGGAAGACTTGTCTCCCTTCTTGTATATGGGGATAGTCAGTGACTTACACCAACCCGATGGGACTTCCTCTGATTCCCAGACACTATTTCAATTTGTGGAAAGTTAACAAATGCATTCTACTAATTAACACTGGCCAGTCATATTTCATTTTGTTTTTCTAAAGTACTTACTCTTGACTTATATATTATTCCTATTCACCGTTTATCTTTCTTTCTTTCCTTTTCAGTCTGTGAAGTCAATTAACGAAGCAGCATTAAAAGTATGTCATATTGTTAGGCTTTCGTTTAAATTTTCTAAATATACATGAGATATATTCATTTATTATTAGTAGTAATATTTGTCGAGACTCTGATTATCTTCGTCAAATGATCTTAAGCTGAATCCCCCTTCAAATGTCAGGTGGTTAATTTCACCTTGAACAGCAGTCTTCGAATGTTTGTCATGCGAATCGCGCTCCTGTCAAATGTGTAGATAAAGCAGAATGATGCTCAAGTGGGCTTCGTGTGCTTTTGGAAGTGTGTGTTGGTGTTTGTTACTTCCTGGCTGCTCACATCGTGAAAGTTGAGTGAATCTTCGGGTGCGTAAAACAGAAAGAGAGTTGGTGTTGCGTGACCGCAGAGGCCAGGGGACAACTGCTTGAGGCCAGCCGGTCACACAAGGCCTGTGTGAATTGGTTTCTTGGATTGGTTCCGCCGGTTATGGGCCATCGTAGGTGGGGTAAGTAGGAATGTACAGCTTTTGGAGTTGACCTTTTCTAACCCCCTCTCTTCAGATTGGGGAAACAAAATAGCTGGCTGCCACACTGGTCGTCTGAGATAAACACCTTACTTCTGTTACATCCATGTTTCCTGGCAGTACGACTGTGCCCACAGACCTCCAGAATAGTGTAAAAAAATTCTTACACTATGCCGGTAACTGCTTATAGTCTAATTGCTATCCTAACAACCTTCCTGGCATGGTAGGGTCATTGAAATATGGAAGACCGACCACCACTTCAAGGTACCAGCTATCGGTCAGTCGGTTGCATCAGCCACAAGGGGTTGATCACTGGCGAAATCTCAGCATGGATACATAAGGCTGGTTTCGCGTATGCCGGTTTACGCCGTCTGTGGCATTGACTTGATATCTGGTTATCGACCAAAGGGCGGGTGTACAGCTCATCGGTTTACTGCGTCCTCCCCCTTTATGGCTGTGAGACCTGGCCATTGAGAGTGGAAGACATGAAAAACTTGTCCAGCTGTCTCTCATCATAGGTGCCTGCGTTTTATCTCCCTTGTGTGTGAAGGGGTATAATGGGGTGAGCAATATTAAGGTTAGGCTTCAGTTGAGTGCTAGGTGAGTTGGAGTGGCTGTAGTCTGTCTGTCTGTTTTCGACATAGAACTTTGCACAAATGTGCGGAAGTTCAAGTCGCCACATTCCGTGTAGCACGCGAAGCAAGAGAAGAAAGTACAAGAAAAGCATAATAGAAACAGTGAGCAGAGGTGTGAGACAAAGGAGTAATAAAGAAATACAAAACAGTTTCATTGAAGATCATAAGTCACAGGGAGTGGATGCATCTGCGCCACTGAGAACGATTTTGAGCCATGTCACCAATTGTTTCCAACCATAGATTTTTACCGTCCCGAGGACCCCAGCCTGGAAGTTTACACCTTTCTACGTGGCTTAGACCAACTGTTGTGGATTTCATTGACTGATGCCAAGTTTTTGTTTGACCGCCGCTAGCTTTTTTCCAGCCTGACCCTATATCCGCTAACATAGCTCGTCGAGGGAGGCGATGGTTTGGCATACGTAACACATGTCCTAACCATCTCAGTCTTTGTAACTTCACGACTTCGTCGATTGATTTCCCCTGTTTACCTAGAACTCTACGCCTAACCTCCATGTTGCTCACCTTATTATGCCACTTTACACGGGAAACAGAGCGCGGGCACCTATGATCAAAGACAGCTAGTCTTTTCATGTCTTCCACTCTCAGTGGCCAGGTCTCACAACCATAAAGGAGGACGGAGCGGACTGATGAGCAGTACACCCGCCCTTTGGTCGATCGTCGAACATCTCGTCTACGCCAGAGTCGGCGTAAACTAACAAATGCGAAACGAGCCCCTTGTATTCGTGCTGAGATTTCGTCAGAGATCAGCCCGTTGGGGCTGATGGTACTTCCCAAATAAGTGAAGCGGTCAACGTGCTCTACCACTTCACTTCCTATTTTTAAACTAGGCGTCGATGTAGTCCAGTCCTGTAACATCATCTTGCATTTGGCGGGAGCGAATCGCATGCCAAACATTCGTAGATTGCGGCTCAAGGTGTTTAGAAGACTCTGCATTTCGTCAGTGTCTTCGCCTAGAAGGACTATATCGTCTGCATATTCCAAGTCAACGAGATTATTCCCTGGTAGCAAGTTAATTCCTGAGCCACTGAAGTCACCTAGGGTTAAGTCCATTAACACATCTATGATGAAGTTGAATAGAAAAGGAGATAATGGGCATCCTTGACGGACACTACTAGTCGTCACCAGTTCAGATGACAGCTCGCCGTAAGCCCTCACCTGTCTGTATGAGTACGAGTAGAGTGCCTTAATTAGTGCAATATATTTTCTTGGAATTCCCTTTATAGCCAAGCATCGCCAGAGTACCTCTCGGTCGACAGAATCGAATGATGCCTTTAGGTCAAGAAATATAATGACTGTTGGACGCCGGTAGGAATGACTATGTTCTAGAATCTGTCGGAGGGTGAAGATATGATCAATACACTCTCTTCCTGGTCTAAAGCCTGCTTGGTTCTCTCGTGTTTGTGCCTCCCGAGCACCACTTAGTCTACGCCATAATATTGAGCCTAGGACTTTAGATACTATATTAGTCAAGCTAATCTCTCTGTGATTATCACAGGAAGACTTGTCTCCCTTCTTGTATATGGGGATAGTCAGTGACTTACACCAACCCGATGGGACTTCCTCTGATTCCCAGACACTATTTCAATTTGTGGAAAGTTAACAAATGCATTCTACTAATTAACACTGACCAGTCATATTTCATTTTGTTTTTCTAAAGTACTTACTCTTGACTTATATATTATTCCTATTCACCGTTTATCTTTCTTTCTTTCCTTTTCAGTCTGTGAAGTCAATTAACGAAGCAGCATTAAAAGTATGTCATATTGTTAGGCTTTCGTTTAAATTTTCTAAATATACATGAGATATATTCATTTATTATTAGTAGTAATATTTGTCGAGACTCTGATTATCTTCGTCAAATGATCTTAAGCTGAATCCCCCTTCAAATGTCAGGTGGTTAATTTCACCTTGAACAGCAGTCTTCGAATGTTTGTCATGCGAATCGCGCTCCTGTCAAATGTGTAGATAAAGCAGAATGATGCTCAAGTGGGCTTCGTGTGCTTTTGGAAGTGTGTGTTGGTGTTTGTTACTTCCTGGCTGCTCACATCGTGGAAGTTGAGTGAATCTTCGGGTGCGTAAAACAGAAAGAGAGTTGGTGTTGCGTGACCGCAGAGGCCAGGGGACAACTGCTTGAGGCCAGCCGGTCACACACGGCCTGTGTGAATTGGTTTCTTGGATTGGTTCCGCCGGTTATGGGCCATCGTAGGTGGGGTAAGTAGGAATGTACAGCTTTTGGAGTTGACCTTTTCTAACCCCCTCTCTTCAGATTGGGGAAACAAAATAGCTGGCTGCCACACTGGTCGTCTGAGATAAACACCTTACTTCTGTTACATCCATGTTTCCTGGCAGTACGACTGTGCCCACAGACCTCCAGAATAGTGTAAAAAAATTCTTACACTATGCCGGTAACTGCTTATAGTCTAATTGCTATCCTAACAACCTTCCTGGCATGGTAGGGTCATTGAAATATGGAAGACCGACCACCACTTCAAGGTACCAGCTATCGGTCAGTCGGTTGCATCAGCCACAAGGGGTTGATCACTGGCGAAATCTCAGCATGGATACATAAGGCTGGTTTCGCGTATGCCGGTTTACGCCGTCTGTGGCATTGACTTGATATCTGGTTATCGACCAAAGGGCGGGTGTACAGCTCATCGGTTTACTGCGTCCTCCCCCTTTATGGCTGTGAGACCTGGCCATTGAGAGTGGAAGACATGAAAAACTTGTCCAGCTGTCTCTCATCATAGGTGCCTGCGTTTTATCTCCCTTGTGTGTGAAGGGGTATAATGGGGTGAGCAATATTAAGGTTAGGCTTCAGTTGAGTGCTAGGTGAGTTGGAGTGGCTGTAGTCTGTCTGTCTGTTTTCGACATAGAACTTTGCACAAATGTGCGGAAGTTCAAGTCGCCACATTCCGTGTAGCACGCGAAGCAAGAGAAGAAAGTACAAGAAAAGCATAATAGAAACAGTGAGCAGAGGTGTGAGACAAAGGAGTAATAAAGAAATACAAAACAGTTTCATTGAAGATCATAAGTCACAGGGAGTGGATGCATCTGCGCCACTGAGAACGATTTTGAGCCATGTCACCAATTGTTTCCAACCATAGATTTTTACCGTCCCGAGGACCCCAGCCTGGAAGTTTACACCTTTCTACGTGGCTTAGACCAACTGTTGTGGATTTCATTGACTGATGCCAAGTTTTTGTTTGACCGCCGCTAGCTTTTTTCCAGCCTGACCCTATATCCGCTAACATAGCTCGTCGAGGGAGGCGATGGTTTGGCATACGTAACACATGTCCTAACCATCTCAGTCTTTGTAACTTCACGACTTCGTCGATTGATTTCCCCTGTTTACCTAGAACTCGACGCCTAACCTCAATGTTGGTCACCTTATTATGCCACTTTACACGGGAAACAGAGCGCGGGCACCTATGATCAAAGACAGCTAGTCTTTTCATGTCTTCCACTCTCAGTGGCCAGGTCTCACAACCATAAAGGAGGACGGAGCGGACTGATGAGCAGTACACCCGCCCTTTGGTCGATCGTCGAACATCTCGTCTACGCCAGAGTCGGCGTAAACTAACAAATGCGAAACGAGCCCCTTGTATTCGTGCTGAGATTTCGTCAGAGATCAGCCCGTTGGGGCTGATGGTACTTCCCAAATAAGTGAAGCGGTCAACGTGCTCTACCACTTCACTTCCTATTTTTAAACTAGGCGTCGATGTAGTCCAGTCCTGTAACATCATCTTGCATTTGGCGGGAGCGAATCGCATGCCAAACATTCGTAGATTGCGGCTCAAGGTGTTTAGAAGACTCTGCATTTCGTCAGTGTCTTCGCCTAGAAGGACTATATCGTCTGCATATTCCAAGTCAACGAGATTATTCCCTGGTAGCAAGTTAATTCCTGAGCCACTGAAGTCACCTAGGGTTAAGTCCATTAACACATCTATGATGAAGTTGAATAGAAAAGGAGATAATGGGCATCCTTGACGGACACCACTGGTCGTCATCAGTTCAGATGACAGCTCGCCGTAAGCCCTCACCTGTCTGTATGAGTACGAGTAGAGTGCCTTAATTAGTGCAATATATTTTCTTGGAATTCCCTTTATAGCCAAGCATCTCCAGAGATCTTCCCGATCGCCAGAATCGAATGATGCCTTTAGGTCAAGAAATATAATGACTGTTGGAGTGGCTGTAGTTGTGTTCATCAGCTGTCTGGTCACCTTCGCCAGCTCACTAATATGCATCGGCTAAACTGCGTTAACCAGTTGTAATCGCTGAGAAATATGGTCTCGGACACTCAATGAACTGGGAGCTCAGTCACTGCGCCTCTGATTCCTCATCCGAAGTGGGAAGCGCATGTCGAAGTAGATTCGTCAATTTCACCGCCAATACTATAGGGTCTCCATCAGGTCCCGGCTTCGTTGAACGGAACTGCTGCATTGCTAGCTGTCTGTCTGTTGCACTGTTGAAATCCGACACCAGTCATTCCACCGATGTCTTCCAAGACGCTGTGCCCTCTGACCTCGCTACGCTGTCATATGCCTCCTTCGCTCGGCCTCTCAACAGCGTCCCCAGGACAGCCGCCTTCGCCGCCTGCTCCTTGACACCGACCAGCGCAGCTACGGCCTCGAAGTCACGTAGGAAGCTCCCTGTGTCTCTTTCTTCAAACGTAGTTGGCCATGGGATCTTCATTGTTCGGAGGCAGCGACATCAATTGTAACGACAGAAAGCAAGAGTGAGACAACAGATCATTTATTAAGGAAATCAACACATATTTATAGATTTTCATGTACATATTATAGATTATTGTTAACAGAAAAACAGTCTTCTGATTGGTTGTTTATCACAGAAAGTTAGCCTTGTATCTCTTTGTGACTGTCTCTTGAATATCAGATCATCTATATGTTAACTGTATCCGCCTACGCAAAGTCTGCTGTGGTTGGTTGTTGAATCAGTCTTTGTTCATATTTTCTCACGATCAATATTTGGGACATAAACCTTGACGTAAATTAATGTCTACCAATTTTGCTAGCAGCCTGCTCTCACCACAATACTAGTTACAATAATAATAATAATAGCGATAATCGTAGTTATGAGGGAAAGGCACATAGAATAACTAAATAAACAAAATAAATAAATGTCTCTTCCTGTATAGCCAAGGCAGAAGTAGGGATTGTACATACATCTCTTTTTGTACACAAAGGTGTCTGGCTGGTTTGAATTCGTAAATGGTCAAGGTTTCCTCTGTCTTTAGAAGTCTATAACGAAAAAACGCGGCCGGTAGGTTATCATGAATTGGATAGATGATCTTAAAATCATGCTGAAGGTTGGTAGAGTGATAGAGGAGGAGTCGATCAA
The DNA here is from genome assembly GCA_944472135.2 of Trichobilharzia regenti. Taxonomy (NCBI): domain Eukaryota; kingdom Metazoa; phylum Platyhelminthes; class Trematoda; order Strigeidida; family Schistosomatidae; genus Trichobilharzia; species Trichobilharzia regenti. The sequence goes on from OX235267.1 coordinate 11,738,321, forward strand.
GTGGTGCAGAATAGAGCTTCGCACTCCCTTCCTCTTTCTCCCTTGTAAATCCATGCTGCTAGAATATGTATGTTTAGTTACTAACCTTTATCTTATTCGAAGCCCTCTTTTTTTTCTCTGTGTCTGCATATTTTAGATATCTAGTGCTGATCATCTTCCAATGAAACCGTCTTCTTCTTTAACTGATATCGACAAATTCAAGGTGTTTGACAAAAATATGTCCTATACAAGCTATGCTGGAATTGCTGCACTCGCGTCTGTTTTACTTCTATTTTGGTTGAATCGATGAAGTAGAGAATATCCGGTATTGATCATGATGATGATGTAGTTATTTTTTTTTTAAATTTTTGATTTTTCGTCTGTTTTCTTACTTATTTATGTGTGAAATACTCCCAGTTTTCTACTGTAATCCCCCGGCGCCCCTCCCCCCGACGGCTCATGATATATGTATGACCTTTTGGTTGGTTTGTAAACACCTTTACTCCAAATAATTCGATTCCTCCTCCTCTTCTTCGTGTATTACTACTGCATGAAATTGAGTCCTTCTTTAGATTGATATAGTTGATGAGAAATGTATATATATATATATATATATATATATATATATATATATATATATATGGATATTTACATATTTTTGCTTGTGTGTGTAGTATTATTTTTTACTGGTTCCCTAATAAAGAAAAAAGTGCTTCTTCTTCTTCTCTGATTAGTGTTCAAATGATTTTATTGATTGATTGATTGATTAGTGAATATTTTTCTATATGTGTGTATATTTTCTTCATTTTTCTTCAATGTGTAGTAGATTGTTGGCTATAAAGTTGTACGAGTTGATCACGGATTGATATCAGTTAGAGAACCATTGAAAACCAGGGAGTACTGGACTCGTAAAACATAACTAATCCTTACAAACCAAAACTATATAAAGTTGTACTCATGTTGTTTAATTCTTTCTTATGCTAACTTCATGAGATAATATAAATATACACTGTGGTTTTGTATGGATAAACTTGTATGGTATTGTGTGTCTTTGCATTCATTTATTCAGACCTCTGACTGAGGAACATACGGCCTCAGTCGGACGCCTGCGTTGCGTCTGGTTTTCATCTGGCTCCACGTCTGTCCCACATGCTTTCATCTCCTGTGTTCGCATGACCTTATGCTGGAATCTACGAATGTTGGGCATGCGATTCGCTCCCACTGTGAAATTTAAGAAATAGGAAGTGAAGTGGTTGATGGAGCGTATTGACTTCGATTCATTTATTTGTTGGGGGTGGGGTGAGGGGGAAGTTGTATCAGCCCCAGAGCTAACGGATTGGTCGCTGACGAAATCTCAGCACGGATACAGAAGGCTAGTTTTTGTATATGCTAGTTTATGTCGTCTCTGGCGTAGACGTGATTTCCGGCTGTCTGGCTGTCGACCAAAGGACGTGTGTACTGTTCAGCAGTTCTCTCCGTCCTCCTGCTTCATAGCTGTAAAACCTGGCCATTGAAAGTGGGAGATATGACAACGCCGCCAGCTAGCTAGGGTGGGTAATATTGAGGTTAGGCGTTGAGTGCTAGGTAATGAGAGGATGTCAATAGACGAGGCTGTGAAGTTACATTGATTGGGGAAGATGGTTAGGACATTTGTTACTTATGCCTAGTCATCGCCTTCCTCGACAATGCGCAATGTTAGCAGACATAGGGTCAGGCTGGGAAAGAGCTAGCGGCAGTCAAACCAAATCATGGCACCAGCAAATGAAATCCACAACAGTTAATTTAAGCCATGTAGGAAGGTGTGAACTTTCTGACTGGTTGTGGTCCTTGGGTTGGTAAAAACCAATAATTGGAAACAATTGGTGATATGGCTCAAAATAGTTGTCAATGGTTGACGCAGATGCATCCACTCCTTGTGACTTATAATTTCCAATGAAACTATATTGTTTTTCGTTATTACTATTCCTTTTGTTCCATATGCCTGTCTACTGTCTCTGTTATGCTTTTATTCTATTTTCTTCCTTTCCTTTGTGTGTGGAGACTTGAATTGGTGCACATCGATGCAGAATTCTATGTTGTAACCAGTCCGTCCCCCATATCACTCTCCCCTAACTACCAACTAGCTCGCTGCTTCTCATTTGAGTTCTACTCGAGAGGGAGAGCTTGGTGTTTTTTGATGTCACTCACTTGATGGTTTGTTTTCTCAGAGTATAGCCTCCAATCCACCTCTATTTCTTCCTGCATATTTTCTGCGCAATTGGTTCCTGTTGGGTTGGCTGGTTCATTGTCAGACATCCCCGTATTGGTGATTTTTGCTGGTTGTACATCTGATCTTCAGTGAAGACAGCTGCTGATGAAGGTTTGTAGTTTGTTCGAAATAGCCTTCGTGATGCGCCTAGTCTCTGTCTGTGAGTAGTTGATGATATAATGGTGTTATCTAATTCAAATGGTTGGTGTCACATTGTTTTTCCCCTATCAGTTTTTACATTCCATGTCGAGCATAGAGTTTTCCTCATGTCTGAACTTCAAAAGTGGGGAGAGGGAATTGGTTACTGGCCTCATTCACCAACCTGTCCGGCCCCCTTTCTCCGGGGTCACTTATTTTCTGCTGGCTAGTAAATCTGTTGATTTTTAGGAGAAGCAGAGGGAGAGATAGTCAGTTAGGGAGCGAACCTGGACGGTCGTCTTACTAGCATTCTATCAGTGGACCGCCGACAAACAGCTTAGGCCACCTTTTTGCTCTCATGTGTAATATATTAAGAAGCTCTCTTTAGGTTAGACCATTGACTGATATCGGTTAGAGAACCATTGAAAACCGGCACCGGAGTACTGAACGGCTGTTTCTTCCCAGTTTGGGGCTCATCAGTAGTACGCACCCAGTGTCAGGGTTCGAACCCAGGACCTTCCGGTTACAAGGCAAGCTCGTATACCGTTCATTCACTGGGAATCCTCTCAATGGCCAACCCATGAATTCTAACTTCTACCAATTTTGTGATTTTAGCGCGACATGCACCAAGCAAAATAATATCGGGTTTCACAAAGTTAACGGACTCACCTTTCTCTTTTTTTCTTTCCTTCACGTTCCCCAGTGGAACATAGGACTTCAAGCTAGTGGCTTGAAGTTTCTGTAGCAGTGTTTATTTTACAGGATGAAGTTGCGAGCCTCATGCCCAACCTTTCCTCTTTACCAGCGTTATTTCTGGCTTGGCGAGGTAAAGGAGTGCCGTCGGTGGCCGAGGATCGAACTCCGGACCATGTGTATGGTCGGCTAGCGTCCTAACCGCTGTGCCACCGATGCATGCACCTTTCTTGGTGAGCGCCTAATAGATTGCAGCCTTTGTCAAGCAGTACGTTTTGACGACTAACCCTCGACATCATTACAACAAACTGCTCTGGATAGATATATATTACTTTGTCTACTAATTCTTTTGTCTGTTTTTGTAGACCATGAAACGTATGAACACTGTCAATGAAATTATAGACTGCTTTGGCCACATGAAAGCGCTATGTTGAGGATGTTTTGTCACTTTTTGCCTGATTATCCGTCTCATTGTAGTCAAGTTGATATGAGCGTTAATACACTTGTCGTTGGGCTAACGAATTTCCCATCTAGTCGATTTGTGAGCTAATTGTTCTAACCACTATTGTGATGAGAGACCTGTCTGCTAGCCAAAATTGGTAGACAGCAGTTTACGTCAATGTTTACGTCCCAAATCTTGTTTATGCGAAAAAAAAATTAACAAGAACAGAAAAGGACCTTGGAAGAGCAGCGCTTTATCCACGCGTCAAAATGATGTTTAGAGACTGACGGTATTGACGTTCACGGATAGTACGAAGTATACTAATGCAAGATCTAATACCTACAACTTTTATAGTATTCGTTCCGCGTAGACCAAAGGCTAAGCAAAAGACAATATTTGATCGTCCAAATTACGAAATATATTTCGGGACCAAATTTGGAGTGCGATATGATTGCTTAGCTGGCTAGGGATGGTGCACGAACGTGACACGACGGAGTACCAAATGTCGTGTATGCTTGACCAAGAGCCTTCAGTTAAACAAATCGACTTAACAGTGAGGGTCAGCATCCAATATTCAGTGATGATTGCTGTGGTCAGTAATTTTGGGGAATTATTTACCGCTACAGATGTATTCCGAATTGGCCAGTAGTAAACTAACAGGAATGCTTTTTTATGCGTTGATAACGTGGAGATTATCAATCTTTTGGAGTCTGAAGAACCACCGAGAGCTAAGTGTGAGGAAGGCGTTAGCGTGCTCTCGGCCAACCAGAATCAACAACGTGATGCTGCTGACGTCATGACAGACGTGCGAACCCAAGTCAGAATAGTGATGGCACGATTGGCCCAGAATCTGTTGCCTGGCTCTTGTCTTCTATTGTTACAACACTATTAGTTGCAACAACAAACGATAGGGTACCACGAACAACGCGTCGGAAGAAGAGAAGACAAACCGTTGACGTGGTGAGCTTTTAATGTCTTGTATCAACAGGGAAAGAGGTGGACAACGCTTGTATATATATATATAACTTAGATATAGTGGAGAAGATCTGTGGCTCAATTGGATTATTTCGATGTGTTTGTGTTGTCTGAGCTGGACGGTTTACTTGCGAAGTTATCACTGCCTCACCAGTAGGCCAACATCTTCAGCGGATACTTCAATTTGAAGTCAGCTTTGAAATTTCCCTACGAGTTTATTAGTCCTCTCTCCTGGTAGGTGGACTTGAGCGTTGTGATTGGTCGCTCTTGTCTGTTTTCACACCCTCTAGTCTACTTGTATTGGTGTTGATTGTTTCCTTGATCTGAAGTTTGACTCTTTGTGTGTGAGATTTCCTTCTTATCGATTGGCAAATTTTGTCTGTGTCAAAAACTCACTGGAGTTCTTGGTTTTTCCTGTCTAATATCTGGACGTTGTCCCATTCGAGTTGATGTCCGTGATTGCGTGTATGCAGTGACGTGATATGAGGGAGCGGATGTCATAACTTTTAACGGCTAGTTTGTGTTCATGGATGCGGAGAGGAAGAGGGTGTCCACTCTAACCAATGTAGTGTTTCTTGCAGTCATTACAACTTATTTTGTAGATGATGTTGGTTTTATCTTCTTTCGTTGTTGAGTCTTCTGGTTGACATAGAGCCAACTGAGTGAAGTGATTTTGTTGGTTTGTGTACGATGTTAGTTCCTAAAGGTTTGAAGAGTCTTGTAGTGATTTCTGGGATGTCCTTCATATATTGTAGGGCTATTTTCTTTATGCTTTCCTTGAGGGCCTTTGATTCGGTAGGTTGTCTTGAGGGTAAGTGGCTTTTGATGATAATACGTGGATATCCACTCTTTTGGGAGACGTCTATGAGATATCTTTCTTCAACTTTCCTTAAGTGGGATTGCTACAATGAGTCTTGGCTCTCTTGAATAATGCTTGTATACAACTTCTTTTGTGTGTTATTGGATTTTTGCTGTTGTAATTTAGTATTTGGTCTGTGTGAGTTGATTTTCTATAAACTTGAGTTTCTAATTTTACCGTGGTTGTTCACTTGACTAGGACGTCCAAAAATGGGATTTCGTTCTTGGATTACTCATCTCTTGTGTATTTGATGTCGTTAAAAACGCTGTTTATTAAGTTGTGAGTTTTATCCAACTAATTTCTTTTGATTATCACGAATATGTCATCCACTTAGCATATCCAAATTCAGGGTTTGATCTTCGGTAGGATTGTATTTTCAAATCGACAAGTATCACAGCTTCTTCGATCAGATCTGATATAGACGATCCCATAGAGACACCTCAGCTCAGAGAACACAACTACGTTAGAATATTCTTTACGATAAATCGACCAGTTAATTGATTTACATTCTTGTCTCATTTAACCTACATTCTTTAGTCTTATCTAAATTAACTTGCAGCTGTCCGTGTCCATTTGGTTACTAAGTTCATTACGTGTTTGTTGCACCAATCGATGGAAAAGTGCTCTGCAGTCAGGACAGAATGAGGTTTGAGTCCGATTCCCTGCCAACGAATTCTTAAAAACTTCACCTAGTCTAGCAGTCCGTAACAAGAGGGACTCTTAGGCTGTTAAAATATATTAGAGTGACTGCATTTATATTCTATGTCAATTATAATCTTGATGATTAATGATGATAATATTTCGGATGATGTCATTAGTGTGAGAAGAAGGATATATGAGAAAGAATATCTGCCACTCAGTTAGTGACTTAAATATGAGGATATCATCATGAGCTGTCATAAGTCACAGAACCACTGAAAAACCCGGGGATACCGCCGGACAGCTGTTTCGCCATCCTAGTTTAGAGACTCTTCAGCAGTACTCACCCACTGGGGTTCATGGACTATTGGATCGGGTCCTAGAAGCCTAATGGTCTACTAGCTTACCTTGTAATCGGAAGGTCTTAGGTTGGAACCCCGGTGGGTGCGTACTACCGAAGAGCTCCAAACTAGGCTGACAAAACAGTCGGCTGTCCAGTACTCTCAACTGGTTTCCCAGTGGTTCTGTTACCGATGCCAGCGCATGATGGAATCTTGCAACCAATTAAATCCCTGTGAAACAACACTTAAATATGCGGAGTCAGACGAAGATATACTTGATATTTCACTATCATACTAATAATTATGTATCTCTATGTCAGCAGTCCCATGTAAGCGTAGGATTTGTAATTGCATTTGTGGAATAATTTTGTCGAACATGTTCGTTTTCATAACAGCGTTTACCTTTTTGCATTGTGGACATTTTTTGATCACCTTCATCATATTACCTTAGACATTGTGTGTGTATGTGTGTGTGGTGTTAGGACTTAAATTGTTAAGAAGCAATATTACACTACATATCTTTCATATATCTTCTTATTATACTACTTAAATTCAGTGATGTCTAGTAGAATAGATAGCATTTCTCACCAACTATTTTGTTTTGAGAATTCCCTTTGAATATTTTAATACTGTTGTGTGTACTGTACTACTTATAGGCAGGTTTATGAGTAGTATGTTGGGTAACGTTTTGTCATTTTCGTCATTTCGCTGACAACCATCGATTTGTGTGTATCTAATAACTGAGGCTGACTGGCGATAGCGGTAGGGGTGCATTCCACAATAGGCTGGGTGGGTGGCAGCTTCTCTTGTCAATCTCCATCTTCACAGATATGTCAGCGTCACAGATCCACAACCAGTCAGATTTTGGATACAATTACTTGATGACAACTCGGCTGGCACTCGTTCGAACTGTGGTGAGCAGCTTCGAAGTCACCCGCCACTCAACAAGGTCTCCAAGACTACCGGATTCACATTCTTCTCGTGCACGCTGATCAGATCCGTGACAGCATTGAAGACCTTCAGAAGTGCCTTTATGCCTCTTTTTCTAAACTAAAGTAAAGAAACTGATAACGGCAGGGTAATTTTTCTTAGCACACGGAGACATAATGGAAATTATAAACTATACAGTGATGTCGCAGTTTTTCAATAACTGGCTGAATTTCAACCGTGATAGGCACACACTACTGAAGTTGTCCCAAACAAGGCTGGAGAAACAGCTATCCAGTAGTCCTTGGTTTTCCGTTGATTCTCAAATTGATGTCAACTGGTAAATCAGCCATGACCATTTAAATCCCTACAAACCGATACTAGATAATCAGAATGTTTTTACATCTTATGCACCACTAACTACTTATATGCTTTTTAGTAGTTGAAAAGAGGAAAGAGAATAAACTGCGCTATGCAAAAATTTTTAAATATATATTCAGAACTAAAAGGTTGAAATCTCAATTTAACAGGGAAGCGTTTTGGTACTATCTATAAGAATACCGACCGTCTTATCATCAATTCTATGAACTGTATCTAATGGGAGTGGGGAAAGGGAATCCCACCTACTGAATGGGATAGTGATTCGACCGACTTAGAGCATTTCTTATTATTTTTAAGATTTCATAAAAGGTCATTTATAAAAATACTTTGGTTAGATGAAAATGATGAATCATAAGAATTTTTACCAGGAAGAGATCAATATATCGAAAGCCTAAGTGGAACGGCCAGCTGACAAACTTTTATATTTGGGTACCCATTAGTCGCAAGCAGTACCTGATAATATTGCTTGCGACTAGAATCTGTGGAATCTGAAGCCTCGAATCATTAAAAGACGAGATCACTCTTTTGAAGAAGACAACGTTTGAGAATCGCTATCTTTAACGCTTTATAGATAAGCACATAAAGTCGGAAATCAACAAAGAACACCCCATCTCTCTGCTGAAGAAGATGCTTTGCATGAACTTGGCTTTCAAAGGCGATTTTCTGGCCGGCATCCTAAAGAGGAGAATATCCAACACCCTGAAGAGAACAGTCTCTGCTGCTGCATTGCGAGTGGTATTCTCATTCTGCCAATTGTTCCTCAACAACTCCGAAGGTCAACTATCGCATTTAGCCACTTCTATGTGTATCTACCAATTTACTTGCTCATGTGAAGCTAGCGAGATATACAGGTCGTTCGATGAGTGTTTTATCTAAAATTAGCCGAAGAACATTATCCTGCTTCGCTACGAAAAGGCAGCAGTGGATCAATAAGGAGTGCTATAAATGCACATATATTCAACACTGGTGACTCACTATGTGTAAGGAGAATTCATTCGAAGTCATCCACAAAGTCATCATACCGTCCACCATCGATTAAACAAACTGGGTAATTAACTTGTCAACAAGATCCTTAAGCTCCGATGAAATAGAAAATAGATATATGCAGATTTTGATTGGCTGTCGGTTAGCTGGCTTCCTATTGGTCTAAAATATAAGTTAAAGCGGTAATCTTTTTATTGTGACACGGAAATTCACAGTCAGTATGATTTAGGGCTTACCTTACCATTATATAATGGCGTGTTAATTTTTTTGGTATGAGTGTAGTGTGATAGTCACACGTTATTTGGATGCATTGGTGGTGTTTAAAGTACATTAAGATGTATGAGAATGTCTAGTAAGTGAATATAAATCAACAATAATTTCGATGCATTTATTTTAAGTCCAAAATAGGATGTATGCATTTTTGATTACTAGGCGAATAAAATTTAACTACAATTTCTAAAAATTTAATGTATCCTTAATTAGTACATATAGATAAATGTATGTATTTTCAAGTATTGGTTTTTGTAGGGATTTTGTTTGATTGCATGGAGGATTTAATCATGACCTGACATCAGTTAGAGAACCGCAGGAAAACCTGGGAGTACTGGACAGCTGTTTCGTCCTAGTTTGGGACTCTTCATCAATACGCACCCACCGGGATTCGAACCCAGGACCTTCTGGTTACAAGGCGAGCTCACTAGTGACTGGCCCTATTCAGGCAGTTAACCTGGGGTTCTAGTGGGAAGCCGTGACCAGTAGGGTACAGCAGGTCGAAGATGAGGCAGTAACTCATCGAAGAAGACATTGCGAAGTGGTCGCGCTATGTCGTGAATTGGCAGAAGTTAGAATTCAAGAACCATTGGATCGGGTCCCAGTGGCTCAATGGTCTACGAGCTCGCCTTGTAACCAGAAGGTCCTGGGTTCGAACGATGGCGGTGGGTGCGTACTGCTGAGGAGTCCCAAACTAGGACGAAACAGCTGTCCAGTACTCCATGTTGGTTTTCCAGTGGTTCTCTAACTGATGTCAGCTCATGATTAAATCCTGCATGAAATGTATGTATTAACTAATCTACTTTTTTAAGTTGTCAATTCAATGACCTTTGAGATTTGTGCATACTAGGTCAGCATAAATCAAGTAAATTTCCCTTCAAACGGCTGAGAGCGACAGTTTAAAGCATACTTTGGTTGATTATTTCGTGATGAAAGCAATTTGGAGTCAGTTATAAATTACACCGATCCGTGTCTTATTCATACGTTTTTCAGCTGAGGATTTCCGTTTCATAGCATATCCTGAATAACGGTGATTAATACGATTTATCACTTAGACCGCAGCACCACCAAGCTTAAAACAATTCTAAATTTATTCTAACCTATTCCTCGATAATGCCTTTTTATGGTAACTGAAGATCATATTTACCCACCATGTTCTGAAATGACACAGGTCGTGCTTAAAAAGACAACTGCGTGCTGAATCAAAACTTTCCACTCTGGAGTAACGCTAGTTCATGCTTAATATGTCCTGTGAGGGCTGGAACAACGTTGATAAGCAAACCCAGTAGGTTCGATTTAGTGCCACTCATGCTGAAAAATCAGCGCACAGGTTCACTGTCAAACAATGGCAAAACAGTAAGGGAGTTTGATGTTACTATTATTAGCATAGTCTATGTTACTATATTAGCATAGTATACGTTAATTAGCTCAATGATTGCAGGTTTACAATAATCTTTGACTACCAACATAATAACTGGGATCTTCAGGCTAAAAATAAGCTAACTAGTAGCACCCAGTGACTAATGTCTCTTCCTGTATAGCCAAGGCAGAAGTAGGGATTGTACATACATCTCTTTTTGTACACAAAGGTGTCTGGCTGGTTTGAATTCGTAAATGGTCAAGGTTTCCTCTGTCTTTTGAAGTCTATAACGAAAAAACGAGGCCGGCAGGTTATCATGAATTGGATAGATGATGATCTTAAAATCATGCTGAGGGTTGGTAGAGTGATAGAGGAGGATTCGATCAAGTGGTGCAGAATAGAGCTTCGCACTCCCTTCCTCTTTCTCCCTTGTAAATCCATGCTGCTAGAATATGTATGTTTAGTTACTAACCTTTATCTTATTCGAAGCCCTCTTTTTTTTCTCTGTGTCTGCATATTTTAGATATCTAGTGCTGATCATCTTCCAATGAAACCGTCTTCTTCTTTAACTGATATCGACAAATTCAAGGTGTTTGACAAAAATATGTCCTATACAAGCTATGCTGGAATTGCTGCACTCGCGTCTGTTTTACTTCTATTTTGGTTGAATCGATGAAGTAGAGAATATCCGGTTTTGATGATGATGATGATGTAGTTATTTTTTTTTTAAATTTTTGATTTTTCGTCTGTTTTCTTACTTATTTATGTGTGAAATACTCCCAGTTTTCTACTGTAATCCCCCGGCGCCCCTCCCCCCGACGGCTCATGATATATGTATGACCTTTTGGTTGGTTTGTAAACACCTTTACTCCAAATAATTCGATTCCTCCTCCTCTTCTTCGTGTATTACTACTGCATGAAATTGAGTCCTTCTTTAGATTGATATAGTTGATGAGAAATGTATATATATATATATATATATATATATATATATATATGGATATATGGATATTTACATATTTTTGCTTGTGTGTGTAGTATTATTTTTTACTGGTTCCCTAATAAAGAAAAAAGTGCTTCTTCTTCTTCTCTGATTAGTGTTCAAATGATTTTATTGATTGATTGATTGATTAGTGAATATTTTTCTATATGTGTGTATATTTTCTTCATTTTTCTTCAATGTGTAGTAGATTGTTGGCTATAAAGTTGTACGAGTTGATCACGGATTGATATCAGTTAGAGAACCATTGAAAACCAGGGAGTACTGGACTCGTAAAACATAACTAATCCTTACAAACCAAAACTATATAAAGTTGTACTCATGTTGTTTAATTCTTTCTTATGCTAACTTCATGAGATAATATAAATATACACTGTGGTTTTGTATGGATAAACTTGTGTGGTATTGTGTGTCTTTGCATTCATTTATTCAGACCTCTGACTGAGGAACATACGGCCTCAGTCGGACGCCTGCGTTGCGTCTGGTTTTCATCTGGCTCCACGTCTGTCCCACATGCTTTCATCTCCTGTGTTCGCATGACCTTATGCTGGAATCTACGAATGTTGGGCATGCGATTCGCTCCCACTGTGAAATTTAAGAAATAGGAAGTGAAGTGGTTGATGGAGCGTATTGACTTCGATTCATTTATTTGTTGGGGGTGGGGTGAGGGGGAAGTTGTATCAGCCCCAGAGCTAACGGATTGGTCGCTGACGAAATCTCAGCACGGATACAGAAGGCTAGTTTTTGTATATGCTAGTTTATGTCGTCTCTGGCGTAGACGTGATTTCCGGCTGTCTGGCTGTCGACCAAAGGACGTGTGTACTGTTCAGCAGTTCTCTCCGTCCTCCTGCTTCATAGCTGTAAAACCTGGCCATTGAAAGTGGGAGATATGACAACGCCGCCAGCTAGCTAGGGTGGGTAATATTGAGGTTAGGCGTTGAGTGCTAGGTAATGAGAGGATGTCAATAGACGAGGCTGTGAAGTTACATTGATTGGGGAGATGGTTAGGACATTTGTTATGTATGCCTAGTCATCGCCTTCCTCGACAATGGGCAATGTTAGCAGACATAGGGTCAGGCTGGGAAAGAGCTAGCGGCAGTCAAACCAAATCATGGCACCAGCAAATGAAATCCACAACAGTTAATTTAAGCCATGTAGGAAGGTGTGAACTTCCTGACTGGTTGTGGTCCTTGGGTTGGTAAAAACCAATGGTTGGAAACAATTGGTGATATGGTTCAAAATAGTTGTCAATGGTTGACGCAGATTCATCCACTCCTTGTGACTTATAATTTCCAATGAAACTATATTGTTTTCCGTTATTACTATTCCTTTTGTTCCATATGCCTGTCTACTGTCTCTGTTATGCTTTTATTCTACTTTCTTCCTTTCCTTTGTGTGTGGAGACTTGAACTGGTGCACATCGATGCAGAATTCTATGTTGTAACCAGTCCGTCCCCCATATCACTCTCCTCCTGACTACCAACTAACTTGCTGCTTCTCATTTGAGTTCTACTCGAGAGGGAGAGCTTGGTGTTTTTTGATGTCACTCACTTGATGGTTTGTTTTCTCAGAGTATAGCCTCCAATCCACCTCTATTTCTTCCTGCATATTTTCTGCGCAATTGGTTCCTGTTGGGTTGGCTGGTTCATTGTCAGACATCCCCGTATTGGTGATTTTTGCTGGTTGTACATCTGATCTTGAGTGAAGACAACTGCTGATGAAGGTTTGTAGTTTGTTCGAAGTAGCCTTCGTGATGCGCCTAGTCTCTGTCTGTGAGTAGTTGATGATATAATGGTGTTATCTAATTCAAATGGTTGGTGTCACATTGTTTTTCCCCTATCAGTTTTTACATTCCATGTCGAGCATAGAGTTTTCCTCATGTTTGAACTTCAAAAGTGGGGAGAGGGGATTGGTTACTGGCCTCATTCACCAACCTGTCCGGCCCCCTTTCTCCGGGGTCACTTATTTTCTGCTGGCTAGTAAATCTGTTGATTTTTAGGAGAAGCAGAGGGAGAGATAGTCAGTTAGGGAGCAAACCTGGACGGTCGTCTTACTAGCATTCTATCAGTGGACCGCCGACAAACAGCTTAGGCCACCTTTTTGCTCTCATGTGTAATATATTAAGAAGCTCTCTTTAGGTTAGACCACTGACTGATATCGGTTAGAGAACCATTGAAAACCTGGCACCGGAGTACTGAACGGCTGTTTCTTCCCAGTTTGGGGCTCATCAGTAGTACGCACCCAGTGTCAGGGTTCGAACCCAGGACCTTCCGGTTACAAGGCAAGCTCGTATACCGTTCATTCACTGGGAATCCTCTCAATGGCCAACCCATGAATTCTAACTTCTACCAATTTTGTGATTTTAGCGCGACATGCACCAAGCAAAATAATATCGGGTTTCACAAAGTTAACGGACTCACCTTTCTCTTTTTTTCTTTCCTTCACGTTCCCCAGTGGAACATAGGACTTCATGCTAGTGGCTTGAAGTTTCTGTAGCAGTGTTTATTTTACAGGATGAAGTTGCAAGCCTCATGCCCAACCTTTCCTCTTTACCAGCGTTATTTCTGGCTTGGCGAGGTAAAGGAGTGCCGCCGGTGGCCGAGGATCGAACTCCGGACCATGTGTATGGTCGGCTAGCGTCCTAACCGCTGTGCCACCGATGCATGCACCTTTCTTGGTGAGCGCCTAATAGATTGCAGCCTTTGTCAAGCAGTACGTTTTGACGACTAACCCTCGACATCATTACAACAAACTGATCTGGACAGATATATATTACTTTGTCTACTAATTCTTTTGTCTGTTTTTGTAAATCATGAAACGTATGAACACTGTCAATTAAATTATAGTCAGTGCTTTGGCTACATGAAAGCGCTGTGTTGAGAATGTTTTGTCACTTTTTGCCTGATTATCCGTCTCATTGTAGTCAAGTTGATATGAGCGTTAATACACTTGTCGTTGGGCTAACGAATTTCCCATCTAGTCGATTTGTGAGCTAATTGTTCTAACCACTATTGTGATGAGAGACCTGTCTGCTAGCCAAAATTGGTAGACAGCAATTCACGTCAATGTTTACGTCCCAAATCTTGTTTATGCTAAAAAAAATTAACAAGAACAGAAAAGGACCTTGGAAGAGCAGCGCTTTATCCACGCGTCAAAATGATGTTTAGAGACTGACGGTATTGACGTTCACGGATAGTACGAAGTATACTAATGCAAGATCTAATACCTACAACTTTTATAGTATTTGTTCCGCGTAGACCAAAGGCTAAGCAAAAGACAATATTTGATCGTCCAAATTACGAGATATATTTCGGAACCAAATTTGGAGTGCGATATGATTGCTTAGCTGGCTAGGGATCGTGCACGAACGTGACACGCCGGAGTACCAAATGGCGTGTATGCTTGACCAGGAGCCTTCAGTTAAACAATCCGACTTAACAGTGAGGGTCAGCATCTAATATTCAGTGATGATTGCTGTGGTCAGTAATTTTGGGGAATTATTTACCGCTACAGATGTATTCCGAATTGGTCAGTAGTAAACTAACAGAAATGCTTTTTTATGCGTTGATAACGTGGAGATTATCAATATTTTGGAGTCTGAAGAACTACTGAGAGCTAAGTGTGAGGAAGGCGTTAGCGTGCTGTCGGCCAACCAGAATCAACAACGTGATGCTGCTGACGTCATGACAGACGTGCGAACCCAAGTCAGAATAGTGATGGCACGATTGGCCCAGAATCTGTTGCCTGGCTCTTGTCTTCTGTTGTTACAACACTATTAGTTGCAACAACAAACGATAGGGTACCACGAAAAACGCGTCGGAAGAAGAGAAGACAAACCGTTGACGTGATAAATTAAAACAGCCAGCAACCAATAAGATTTCAAGGTCATATGTGTGGTGAGAGAAAATTAGGTCTATAGATCAATGAAGTTGAGGGGTGAGAGAAGTACGAATAAACATGTAGAAAATAGGGTCTATATATCACAAGGTGATATATATATATATATATATATATATAATTTAGATATAGTGGAGAAGATCTGTAGCTCATTTGGATTATTTCGATGTGTTTGTGTTGTCTGAGCTGGACGGTTTACTTGCGAAGCTATCACTGCCTCACCAGTAGACAACATTTTCAGCGGATACTTCAATTTGAAGTCAGCTTTGAAATTTCCCTACGAGTTTATTAGTCATCTCTCCTGGTAGGTGGACTTGAACGTTGTAATTGGTCGCTCTTGTCTGTTTTCATACCCTCTAGTCTACTTGTATTGGTGTTGATTGTTTCCTTGATTTGAAGTTTGACTCTTTGTGTGTGAGGTTTCCTTCTTATCGATTGGCAAATTTTGTCTGTGTCAAAAACTCACTGGAGTTCTTGGTTTTTCCTGTCTAATATCTGGACGTTGTCCCATTCGAGTTGATATCCGTGATTGTGTGTATGCAGTGAGGTGATATGAGGGAGTGGATGTCATAACTTTTAACGGCTAGTTTGTGTTCATGGATGCGGAGAGGAAGAGGGTGTCCACTCTAACCAATGTAGTGTTTCTTGCAGTCATTACAACTTATTTTGTAGATGATGTTGGTTTTATCTTCTTTCGTTGTTGAGTCTTCTGGTTGACATAGAGCCAACTGAGTGAAGTGATTTTGTTGGTTTGTGTACGATGTTAGTTCCTAAAGGTTTGAAGAGTCTTGTAGTGATTTCTGGGATGTCCTTCATATATTGTAGGGCTATTTTCTTTATGCTTTCCTTGAGGGCCTTTGATTCGGTAGGTTGTCTTGAGGGTAAGTGGCTTTTGATGATAATACGTGGATATCCACTCTTTTGGGAGACGTCCATGAGATATCTTTCTTCAACATTCCTTAAGTGGGATTGCTACAATGAGTCTTGGCTCTCTTGAATAATGAATGCTTGTATACAACTTCTTTTGTGTGTTATTGGATTTTTGCTGTTGTAATTTAGTATTTGGTCTGTGTGAGTTGATTTTCTATAAACTTGAGTTTCTAATTTTACCGTGGTTGTTCACTTGACTAGGACGTCCAAAAATGGGATTTCGTTCTTGGATTACTCATCTCTTGTGTATTTGATGTCGTTAAAAATGCTGTTTATTAAGTTGTGAGTTTTATCCAACTAATTTCTTTTGATTATCACGAATATGTCATCCACTTAGCATATCCAAATTTTGGGTTTGATCTTCGGTAGGATTGTATTTTCAAGTCGACAAGTACCACAGCTTCTACGATCAGATCTGATATAGACGATCCCATAGAGACACCTCAGCTCAGAGAACACAACTACGTTAGAATATTCTTTACGATAAATCGACCAGTTAATTGATTTACATTCTTGTCTCATTTAACCTACATTCTTTAGTCTTATCTAAATTAACTTGCAGCTGTCCGTGTCCATTTGGTTACTAAGTTCATTACGTGTTTGTTGCACCAATCGATGGAAAAGTGCTCTGCAGTCAGGACAGAATGAGGTTTGAGTCCGATTCCCTGCCAACGAATTCTTAAAAACTTCACCTAGTCTAGCAGTCCGTAACAAGAGGGACTCTTAGGCTGTTAAAATATATTAGAGTGACTGCATTTATATTCTATGTCAATTATAATCTTGATGATTAATGATGATAATATTTCGGATGATGTCATTAGTGTGAGAAGAAGGATATATGAGAAAGAATATCTGCCACTCAGTTAGTGACTTAAATATGAGGATATCATCATGAGCTGTCATAAGTCACAGAACCACTGAAAAACCCGGGGATACCGCCGGACAGCTGTTTCGCCATCCTAGTTTAGAGACTCTTCAGCAGTACTCACCCACTGGGGTTCATGGACTATTGGATCGGGTCCTAGAAGCCTAATGGTCTACTAGCTTACCTTGTAATCGGAAGGTCTTAGGTTGGAACCCCGGTGGGTGCGTACTACCGAAGAGCTCCAAACTAGGCTGACAAAACAGTCGGCTGTCCAGTACTCTCAACTGGTTTCCCAGTGGTTCTGTTACCGATGCCAGCGCATGATGGAATCTTGCAACCAATTAAATCCCTGTGAAACAACACTTAAATATGCGGAGTCAGACGAAGATATACTTGATATTTCACTATCATACTAATAATTATGTATCTCTATGTCAGCAGTCCCATGTAAGCGTAGGATTTGTAATTGCATTTGTGGAATAATTTTGTCGTCCATGTTCGTTTTCATAACAGCGTTTAGCTTTTTGCATTGTGGACATTTTTTGATCACCTTCATCATATTACCTTAGACATTGTGTGTGTATGTGTGTGTGGTGTTAGGACTTAAATTGTGAAGAAGCAATATTACACCACATATCTTTCGTATCTCTTCTTATTATACTACTTAAATTCAGTGATGTCTAGTGGAATAGATAGCATTTCTCACCAACTATTTTGTTTTGAGAATTCCCTTTGAATATTTTAATACTGTTGTGTGTACTGTACTACTTATAGGCAGGTTTATGAGTAGTATGTTGGGCAACGTTTTGTCATTTTCGTCATTTCGTAAACAACCATCGATTTGTGTGTATCTAATAACTGAGGCTGACTGGCGATAGCGGTAGGGGTGCATTCCACAATAGGCTGGGTGGGTGGCAGCTTCTCTTGTCAATCTCCATCTTCACAGATATGTCAGCGTCACAGATCCACAACCAGTCAGACTTTGGATACAATTACTTGATGACAACTCGGCTGGCACTCGTTCGAACTGTGGTGAGCTGTTTCGAAGTCACCCGCCACTCAACAAGGTCTCCAAGACTACCGGATTCACATTCTTCTCGTGCACGCTGATCAGACCCGTGACAGCATTGAAGACCTTCAGAAGTGCCTTTATGCCTCTTTTTCTAAACTAAAGTAAAGAAACTGATAACGGCAGGGTAATTTTTCTTAGCACACGGAGACATAATGGAAATTATAAACTATACAGTGATGTCGCAATTTTTCAGTAACTGGCTGAATTCCAACCGTGATAGGCACACACTACTGAAGTTATCTGAAACAAGGCTGGAGAAACAGCTATCCAGTAGTCCTTGGTTTTCCGTTGATTCTCAAATTGATGTCAACTGGTAAATCAGCCATGACCATTTAAATCCCTACAAACCGATACTAGATAATCAGAATGTTTTATCTCTTATGCACCACTAACTACTTATATGCTTTTTAGTAGTTGAAAGAGAAAAGAGAATAAACTGCGCTATGCAAAAATTTTTAAATATATATTCAGAACTAAAAGGTTGAAATCTCAATTTAACAGGGAAGCGTTTTGGTACTATCTATAAGAATACCGACCGTCTTATCATCAATTCTATGAACTGTATCTAATGGGAGTGGGGAAAGGGAATCCCACCTACTGAATGGGATAGTGATTCGACCGACTTAGAGCATTTCTTATTATTTTTAAGATTTCATAAAAGGTCATTTATAAAAATACTTTGGTTAGATGAAAATGATGAATCATAAGAATTTTTACCAGGAAGAGATCAATATATCGAAAGCCTAAGTGGAACGGCCAGCTGACAAACTTTTATATTTGGGTACCCATTAGTCGCAAGCAGTACCTGATAATATTGCTTGCGACTAGAATCTGTAGAATCTGAAGCCTCGAATCATTAAAAAACGAGAGCACTCTTCTGAAGAAGACCCTATTTGAGAATCGCTGTCTATAACTTTTTATAGATAAACATATAAAGTCGGAAATCAACAAAGAACACTCCATCTCTCAGCTGAAGAAGATGCTTTGCATGAACTTGGCTTTCAAAAGCGACCTTCTGGCCGACATCCTAAAGAGGAGAATATCCAACACCCTGAAGAGAACAGTCTCTGCTGCTGCATTGCGAGTGGTATTCTCATTCTGCCGATTGTTCCTCAACAACTCCGAAGGTCAACTATCGCATTTAACCACTTCTATGTGTATCTACCAATTTACTTGCTGATGTGGAGCTAGCGAGATATACAGGTCGTTCGATGAGTGTTTTATCTAAAATTAGTCGAAGAACATTATCCCGCTTCGCTACGAAAAGGCAGCAGTGGATCAATAAGGAGTGCTATAAATGCACATATATTCAACACTGATGACTCACTATATGTAAGGAGAATTCATTCGAAGTCATCCACAAAGTCATCATACCGTCCACCATCGATTAAACAAACTGGGTAATTAACTTGTCAACAAGAACCTTAAGCTCCGATGAAATAGAAAATAGATATAGGCAGATTTTGATTGGCTGTTGGTTAGCTGGCTTCCTATTGGTCTAAAATATAAGTTAAAGCGGTAATTTTTTTATTTTGACACGGAAATTTACAGTCAGTATGATTTAGGGCTTACCTTACCATAATATAATGGCGTGTTAATTTTTTTGGTATGAGTGTAGTGTGATAGTCACACGTTATTTGGATGCATTGGTGGTGTTTAAAGTACATTAAGATGTATGAGAATGTCTAGTAACTGAATATAAATCAACAATAATTTCGATGCATTTATTTTAAGTCCAAAATAGGATGTATGCATTTTTGATTACTAGGCGAATAAAATTTAACTACAATTTCTAAAAATTTAATGTATCCTTAATTAGTACATATAGATAAATGTATGTATTAACTAATCTACTTTTTTAAGTTGTCAATTCAATGACCTTTGGGATTTGTGCATACTAGGTCAGCATAAATCAAGTAAATTTCCCTTCAAACGGCTGAGAGCGACAGTTTAAAGCATACTTTGGTTGATTATTTCGTGATGAAAGCAATTTGGAGTCAGTTATAAATTACACCGATCCGTGTCTTATTCATACGTTTTTCAGCTGAGGATTTCCGGTTTATAGCATATCCTGAATAACGGTGATTAATACGATTTATCACTTAGACCGCAGCACCACCAAGCTTAAAACAATTCTAAATTTATTCTAACCTATTCCTCGATAATGCCTTTTTATGGTAACTGAAGATCATATTTACCCACCGTGTTCTGAAATGACACAGGTCGTGCTTAAAAAGACAGCTGCGTGCTGAATCAAAACTTTCCACTCTGGAGTAACGCTAGTTCATGCTTAATATGTCCTGTGAGGGCTGGAACAACGTTGATAAGCAAACCCAGTAGGTTCGATTTAGTGCCACTCATGCTGAAAAATCAGCGCACAGGTTCACTGTCAAACAATGGCAAAACAGTAAGGGAGTTTGATGTTACTATTATTAGCATAGTCTATGTTACTATATTAGCATAGTATACGTTAATTAGCTCAATGATTGCAGGTTTACAATAATCTTTGACTACCAACATAATAACTGGGAATTTCAGGCTAAAAATAAGCTAAATAGTAGCACCCAGTGACAAAAACTGACCTACACACTGCAAAATGAGCAAAACATCCAGAAAAACCTTTAAAATTCAATGGAAAACGAATTCACGAAAACATATAACTAGCCGACGCAGGAACTCATCATGACCTAGAAACTGACTGTAGCCTCTTTCAATGAAATATCAGTACTTCAATTTAGCTGTTAACAGATTAAAAGTTAAAGACGTCATTCCTAGTATAAAGGTAGCATTAAATGAAATAGACAAGATTACTACGGAACAAATTAGATCACAATGTGCCTTAACACTAAAACATCA
This sequence comes from Trichobilharzia regenti, assembly GCA_944472135.2. Lineage (NCBI taxonomy): Eukaryota > Metazoa > Platyhelminthes > Trematoda > Strigeidida > Schistosomatidae > Trichobilharzia > Trichobilharzia regenti. The sequence continues at coordinate 11,759,177 of OX235267.1, forward strand.
GAAGAAAGGAAGAAGCAACTTATTATTCTAAAAAGCTTAAGAAACGACCGAAACATTGTGATCGCAAAGTCGGACAGGGGTAATACAACAGTAGTATTCATGGACAAATCAGATTACTGGAATAAGGTCAGTCAGCATATTGAAACAGACCCATGTGAGGAAATTAAAAACCCTGTGGACAGTATTATGAAAAAAAAAATCAAAATACGTATTAGTTCATCGGTGGCACAGTGGTTAGGACTGTCGCCGAGCATGCACATGGTCCGGGGTTCGATCCCTGCCGGCGCCCACCCGATATCAATGGTCGGCCTGCGAAATTGGGCTACCGATATCACATGCTGAAAATTCCTTACTTGTAACAGAAATACGGTGTGGAATCAAGCTATAATAAATAAAAAAGCGGTCCTACTGAAGAGTCCCAAACTAGGACGAAACAGATGTCCAGTACTCCCAGGTTTTCCAATGGTTCTCTAACTAATATCAGCTCATGATGAAATCCAGTGTAACCAATCAAATCCCTACAAAACAACACTTGAAATAAATATTAGTGATCCAGTACGCCGTATGAAGTAAATTTTGGGTGTGTCAAAATGTCTTAATCTTATGCTGAAAACTAATAATCTTAGTAGAATGTATGGGATTATCAAAATTCACAAAGCAGGAGACCCCATCAATCCAATAGTTAACTTTGTGAACACTCCGACTTACGAGCTAGCTAAATATTTAACAATAATATTATGCCCCATTAGAGATAGGTCAAATTCTAGGCTAACTAATTTCTATGCAATGAAACAAAAATTAGAGGAAGTTCAATTAGATGAGGGTGAGAAAAAAGATTAGTTTTGATATAACCAGTTGATATACTAATATTCCCATTAATACAGTTCTGAAGGCAGTTAACATGAATTGAACATTGACCCTCAACTCAAAGGAAGTAGGACTAAGCTTTCCTTTCCGTTGATGAAATAATATTAGGTTTCCAGTTATGTCTAACCTTCACTGTATTCAAAATAAACAGTATAAACAAGCGAATAGGGTGGCAGTGGGATCACTCATATCCCCAATAATAAGCTCCCGTATACTTTGTATTCCCAAGGCTTTAGAGATCCGGCTGCGAAACCCTGATTTATGTACACACAGAAGAAACTTCGCCATCCCGCCTCCTTCTATCTTGGGTATAATTCCAAGTTATACTACTGTGTTAACAATGCTTTCTTTTTGAATTTTGCATGACCTTTTAGGAGTATTTTCTTCTTAACCAACCCTTTATCTGATGATTGCCAGAGAGCCTTTAGCCTAGGTTTCGTACTAGTTCGCGCTCGTCAACAAGGCGTATCTGCAACCTTGAAAGAACTCATGAAGGAACTCCTTCACATTGCAAACCCGACTGATAGAATTCATTCTGCACTCAGCACATCACACTAGTTACTAGTGTACAATCAAACTAACCATTTATCTACTCTTGCTACCTATTACATAATATATTTCAGACACTTGTCTCCAAGCTGTTTCATGCACATCCTATTTTTCTGGGTGTCTTTTATACTACATAACCCAAGTCAAGTCTTACTATTCCACACCTTCACGCCCTAGTTACAAACTAATTATTCATTACGGTTTTTGAAACATTTTGATGACGTAAACAATAAGCCCAAATAGTTTTTATTTTCGTCGGCTGATCCTAATCTATAGCGAAAATACTCATTCAGACATTTACAAAACACAAAATAATTGAGCAAAGAATATCCTTTTCGATAATTTCCTCTTCTCGCTCTACAATTATATATACATATGTGTTTATATACACAGAATATCCTAGAATGGTAGTGAATAACAATATTAGTGTTTCGTTTAAATAATAATAAATTTCTACAAAACATTGAGGACACTAGTAGAACCCAGATGGCCAGGGTGGTAAGGAAAATGTCTGAACTAGCTTCTTATTTTGGACACATAAATAAGGCTTTTTAATGTGGATCCCAACGGCAAGCCTCAGCAGTATTTAGTAAACGAATTCTAATATGTAGAAACTATTTGAGGAAATCACTGGTGATAAGCAGATAAACAATATTCCATATTCTCTTGATGTATGTACTCTTAACAAATCTTTTATTTACTCTCCCACAAATGCCATGCTTCCCAGAATCACTAGTATTAATAACAGCTTCTTTCCAGGTTTTAACAGAAATGATGTTCAAAAGTGCCTCAAGTATCTGAACCCTTCCCAGAGCCAGCTTAGGTCCAGATTATGTACCTAATATTAATTTTTAAAAATGTTCTGATGTTCCATGTCATCCCCCCACTGATCTATTTAACAAATCTTTTTCCGATAATATTGTGCCTGCCATTTGGAAGGACATTAAAGTTGGACCCATACCTAAATCATCTACTGGAGCATGTGTCAAATTTAGACCCATTGCTATTACCTCTCCTTTTTTGAAAACTATGGAGAAATTACTTTTACTTAGTCTTGTACCTTCCTTCGCTTAAATCCTTTAATGACCCTAAACAATTCGCCTATAAGCACAGTAGAAGCACTTTAGATGCAGCTGCCGTCCTATATCATAACATTGCTTCCAGTCTAGACAAGGGGGCTAAATTTGTTCGTTGTGCCTTCCTAGACTGTACATCTACTTTCGACTCGGTCCCTAGGGACATCTTATTAAATAAACTTGCTGCTAGTCAAACAGAATGTTGGGCTGTTAACTGGTTACATTCCTATTTCTCAGATAGAATGCAGTACACCGTATATAAAGGGAAGTCTTCCACTTCATTGCTTACTGAAGCTGGTGTCCCTCAAGGCGCTGTCCTTTCTTATTTTCTTTTTTCTTTCTTCTTGCATGACTTGCCTCACTCTGATGAAATAAATTTTGTGAAGTACGCTGATGATTTGACAGTTTCAATGGCTGTTAACTCCCAGGTAGATTGTACCAAAATAAATAGCTTTCTATCGGGAGTCAGTAAATGGTCTGAGTCTAACGTTCTTAAACTGAATCCTTCTAAGTGTCAAACTGTTAATTTCAGCTTAAGATGTAAGAGACAGTTAAAAGAAGTCATCGATTCTCATGATAGTTGTAAGATTGACGATATGGGAATTAAATCAGATAGTAAGTATTTCTATACCGAATGGACAGTACTGTGTGAAACAAGCCCACAGCAATTTTCACTTGTATTATTATTACCCTAGCTGTTATCATTATTATTGCTATTTCCATTTTATATGCTGCATGTTTTTGACACTACCTCTATTGTAAATGTGGAAAATTTTCTGTGTGATTAATTTTTATTTATAATTTGAGGAAATTAGATGCAATACTGTGATTAATGCTGAAAATTCCATTCTGTATCACAAGTGCTGTTTTTGGAATAAAGTAAATCATTATTATTTTTATATTATGTACACACACACACACAAATAACTACATATAACTGCGAGTGTACAGCAAAGTGAATGGATTCACCAACATCAGAATATGTTAGAACAGCGAAGATTAAAATGCATTGGTGGATGATTATTTGGAGTGCAAACCAGGATGCGTATTTCGTCCTTTATGCGACTCGTTGACTGGATGTACCTGAATTCTCCAGTCAGTCAGTGAGGGATTGTTTTTCTTACCTATTTCTTGTGCAACGTGTGTATTAGTAATTATTTAATAATTAAATTTACACTTTCCCGTTGATTTCTCGGGGCCTAAGGCATTATCCAACCCCTCGTCTTACAGTTTATCAACTCGTGCATTTTACCTATTCTTCTTTACTGTTCACCCTTGCTTATTCTTTCCTGGATTGCTTAAAAAAGACTATGTCATACTTCGTATAACTCTGAAGACTGTCAATAGGGCGAGTGGCGTCCCATTGGGCCATATTGTTGACATCATCACTGACGACCGGCACTTGAATTCATGCAACAAACTTGCTAAAGGAATTTTGTCAGACTGTGAGCACCCACTATACCCGCAGCCCAAACCTTGTGTCTCCTCCTCAGGTAAAACAAGAAGTCTTTTCAGAAGACTTTATGCACGTACGTCTAAGTATAAAAATACCACCATACCATATTTGGCGGTATGTACTTTATGTGATGAAAATAGTGTTAGGCATGAACTAACTAACTAACCTTTTTTGCACCAGTAAATAAACCATTTCTTCCCCCACCCTTACAATATCAACCTTCATTGTTATTGTATTTCTTATATTTATAATCTTCTCGAATTTTGTTTTTATTCGTTTATTTTTTCTCATAAGTGTAAACATCATTTAAGCTGTGTTACCACTGTTGATTTTGTATTTCCCCTCACTATAATACTATATCAACAGAACATTAGATTCACTAATCTATAACATGCTAAAATTTCCAAACTGAATCGACAATCCTGTTTGAAACAAACTCACTGTTATTACTAATATGTTTAAAATTCTCAACTCGTACTTTGAATATTTTTGACTTTATATCGTAAATGTGGACAAATTCCTCTGTTTATTTTTGTTTTAATCTTATTCATATTTTGAGTAAATCAGATGCAAGGTGTTGTGACAAATGCTGAGAATTCCATTCTGTATTATAAGAACTCTCTGTTTTGCTATAAAGTAGATTATTATTATTATTATTATTCGGGGTTAACGCTATAGCGTTTGAAACTACGGGCACTGGGTTTGAGCCTTGGTGGGGATACCATTACCCCCAGAGGGATGCAGGTACATCCAACGATGAGTTCTAAACAGGACGAAATGCGCATCCTGGTAGATTCCACTGCAAGTCACCATGAATCAATTAACTTCAAGTTACATGATAAGATATCGTCGAAGTAACTGCACAAAGAAGAGCTGACATGTCAATCTGAGACCGAACACTTCGGTTCAATCAATCGGTGGACGGAAAAATTTGAAATTTAATTTAAAGTACACTTTGTTTGAAGTGTTTAACAAAAGTACACTAATATTTACACTACTGAGGTTGAATTTTGATCACAGTTCATGCAATTTTGTTTGTTATCATATTTTGATGCCTGTTTCATGACTTTTATGATTGGACAAAGTTTTACAAAGACAAGAAATATCCTGTCCTTTTGCATACATAAACCTCTGTTATTTTAAGTTTCGATTAATTTCCCTAAAGAAGTTGGCGAACGCAGGAGACGTTGGAATTACTCATGTGAGTTTCGCTGAGATTTTACAAATATAATTTTTACATATATCTACTTCTCACATGGCATCCATCTATATGGGAACTGTTCGGTCAAATCTTGATTACAATTCATCTGAGAGAGAGAGAGAGAGAGATAAACGGCAGCGGCAATAATGGGGCAAAAATTTGATATGTGCTCGGAGTGGAGAATGAAAATAATAGAATTAGGAAAAAAGACAACGCGAAAATACGTATTTGGTGTTAAGATAGGTCGGTTAGATCCACTTTAGATTTATTGACTGAACAAACTTCCTCTTTTGTATGCAGAGTTCAAGATTTAACACGCGAATTGCCGCCATTGCTGCTTCTGCTCTTTTCGAAGAAATTTGATTCGTACTGTTTTAGCGACATTCTCAAGTATTCTTTAAATAACTTTGAATTTCCTTTATGGGTTAGCCTGGTGTCCAGATTTGAATAGCTGTGGCTGGAGGGATGTTTTTTCTCCTTTATAAACCTATGTGGCTGTGGATGAGCATTCGATCATACGTTTAGATAGCAGTTGCTGGTTATTGCTGACACACTGTACTCCACAGATGGAGCAGATGAATTGGTAGATTCACATTGATGAAACAGCCAACAGTGGAAGCTTATCCTTCGCACTTATGTGAATCATTGGTTTTGTAGAGAAAGGCATTCAAGGTTCAACCAGGGAGAAGGTCTTCTTGAGTTATTAAGACAGGCATTTTCTCACTACTTCTGCCAATGTTGAGTCTCCGGTGAATTCTAAATTCAAGTAAAGCTTTCTCGGAGTGGAAAGTATGTGAGTCCATTATGGATAAGATTTTATTTTGATAAATCACACTGTTGTACAGTAATATTCGAGCACAAACTATTGCCACTCATAATCATGTCAGGTCACTCACACAACCACTTTTTCCTTCATTTATATACATGAGTGGAACTGGTTCGACATTTGAATAAAAATCAATATGTGATAATAATACGAGTGTTATTGATCAATTACAATCAGATGGGAAATAAGATGAGTGTTTTTATGTTTGAAATAAGTAACTTGTTATAATGTTGTGATGTCCGTGATTTCAAATAGAATTTTGACATTATTTATTATCCTCCTTTGATTTGACTGATTGTTGGTATTAATATCTTCCATATTTCTGGTATTTACATTGAGTCATTTCTGTTGCATGTGTTGGGTGTAGACTCGATGAACAAGGATCCAGTAATCAACCTCTCTCGCTCTCCACCTACCTAGATTACTTTTTAAAATTTTAATCCTGTCCCACCCTTCACGCATTAACAAACAACCACACAATAGGGTGGTATAGGGTTAAAATTCTAAAACGTAATACAGGTAGGTGGAGAGAAAGGTTGATTACTGAGTCTACACCCAACACATGGAACAGAAATGACTCAATGCAAATACCAAAAATATAGAAGATATTATTATCACCAGCCAGTCAAATCGGAGGAGGATAATAAATAATCTTAAAATTCTATTTCAGTTCACGTACGTCATAACATTCTAACAAGTTATTTCTTATGACTATAAAAACACTCGTCTTATTTCCCATCTGATTGTATTTGGTTGATTGATAACACTCATATTATTATTTCTGAATGTACATTATCCTATAGTGATTTTTATTCAAATGTCTAGTCATCAATTCCACTCATGTATATAAATGAAGCAAGAAAGTTGTGTAAGAGTGAGTACCTTGATATGATTATGAACAGGAATAATTTGTGCTCGAAACGTGGTCATCATTTAATAATATTACTGTATAACCACATTGTGTGATTTATCAAAATAAAATCTTATCCATAGTGGAGTTATACTCTACCACACTGCCCAAGTTTTATACTTAAATCGAAAGTGTGTGTGTGTGACGTTTTATTGTTTTTAATTTAATGGATTTCCTGATGAATTGTCCTGCGTAGCCATTTTCGAGGACTTTCTTTTCAGAGTGTATAGCTCCTCTTCCCCAGTGTCAGGGCTGTAAATTCTGTGGCTTAGTGAACAGATCAGATTTGTTTTTGTATAGAGAGTCACCTAACTATGAAATTTAGTAAGTTGTCCGTTCCATGTCGATTTTCTGTAGATGCGTACTGATGAAGAGTCCCAAACTAGGACGAAACAGCTGTCCAGTACTCCCAGGTTTCCCAATGGTTCTCTAACTACTGTCAGCTCATGATGAAATCCTGAAACCAATCAAATCCCTACAAACCAACACTTGAATACCAATGAGATGCTCACTGGCGACTGGCCTTATTCAGGTAGGTAGTTACCTGGGTTCCAGTGGGAAGTCGTGACCAGTAGGGTGCAGCTGGTCGGGTGTGAGGACAAATACTCGCCGAAGACATTGGCTAGCGGTCGTGCTATGTCGTGAATTTGCAGAAGTTAGCATTCTAGGACCATTGGATCGGGTCCCAGTGGCTTAATGGTGTACGAGCTCTCCTTGTAACCGGAAGGTCCTGGGTTCGAATCCCGGTGGGTGCGTACTGCTGAAGAGTCCCGAACCAGGACAGAACAGCTGTCCAGTACTCCCAGGTTTTCCAATGGTTCTCTAACTAATGTCAGCTCAAGATATTTTTGTGTCTGACTTCTTATGTAATGCGAACTGAATCTCAGGATGGCAGCTATTGAAAAGGTCCAGAGTGTCCCTCAAATTCTCCCCATTACTGGAGATAATGTGTAGGCATCATCCACCTATCTCTTATAAAACCAGAAACTCTCAATCACTTTCATCATTGGTTTCTTGTAGAAAGGTAAGTGAATTTCAGCCACAAAGAGGGTTTTCTTTAGTTAGTAGGACATACAGATTCTATTTTTTCTTTGATGAGCCTTTCTAGAATCTTGAGGTGAAACAGAGAAGTTTTACTGGAGCAGAAAGTGTGAATGGTTCTAGCGGTTTAGGCATTACGGATTTTGTGATGAGACGTCCTAGATATGCGATTTTCTAGGAGGATTCTTTTCAAAGTGTTCAGCTCCTCTTCCCCATAGTGTGAAGACTGCAAATTCTGTGGATTCTGTGGCTCAGTGAATCGATCAGGTTTCGTTTTGCATAAAAAGGCAACCGAATATGAAGGTTAGCGAGTTTTTCATTCCGAGGTTGACTGCCATCATATATGACCACCTAACTCTACCCGTGGATTTTTTCAAATCATGGATTGACTGCCTTCGTTCTCTTTATTCAAGTAGGCGGAAACGAAAAATACAACAAGTTTGTTTTCCGATAAACTAGTCTTAGCACTCAGACACTAGTTGGTGATGAAAAATGACTAACGACACCTAGGAGAACATAATCAATACGCATAAATAAAAGGCTATACAATAAGAAGCAATATAAAGTAAATAAAGAAATGTGATATAACTACTTAGTTGAAAAAATAATAATCACAGAAAACACGATGTTATTCACTAGAAACGTTTTGAAATACTTCAGTTTTCCCTATGTCTCTCTCTCTCTCTCGAAACAATTTAAACAGTTGAGATTTTATAATTTTAACTCACTGCTCATAAATGTTTTTGCTTAAATTCACTCTATATTCGGGTATTTCTATTTTTCAAGTAAGTGAGTTCATACCAATATATGTATAAAACTTGGGCATTGTGGTAGTAAGTAATTCCATATTAGTTTGTTTATTAGATGTATCACACAGTCAGTGAAACAGGGTTATTATTATTATTTACTGGCTCTGAAACATGGCCAATACGAGTTGAAGACATGAAAAGGTTGACTGCTTTCGATCATAGATGTCTGCGATTTCTGTCTCACGTTAGGTGGTTTAATAAGGTAAGTAATGTTGACGTTAGGTGTAGAGTGTTGGGCAAAGAGGGAAAATCAATCGACGAGGCTATAAAGTTACATAGACTAAGATGGCTAGGTCACGTGCTGCGCATGCCTAACCATAGCCTCCCCCGACGGGCATTACTAGCTGATATAGGTGAAGGTTGGACTAGAGCAAGTGGTGGCCAAACAAAAACATGGCCTCATCAATCCATGAAATCCTTGACAGTTAAACTGAGTCAGGTAGGGAGATGCAGACTCCCGGGTTGGGGCCCTCGGGACTCTAGGAATCAATGGCTGGAGACAATAGGTGACATGGCTCCAAATCGTTGTCAATGGCCAGCGCAGATGTATTCAGTCTCTGTAATCTTTCATATTCCTTTCTACCATTACCCATTCTGTTTTGCTCTTATACTTGTCGAACTCTATTGATTCTCTTCACTCATCTTCTTGTCTACCTCTGTGTGCTATTTGGAACGTGGCAACTCGAACTGGTGCACTTCGGTGGGAAGTTCTATGTTGAATCCAGACAGACAGACAGACTGGATGACAAGATTTCGAACACAATTTATTACTGTTCATAATCATCCCATCAATTGTAATCACACGACTTTGAAACTTGAGTTTTATAGTTTTCTTTGCCTTCTCCTATTTGTCGTCGTAGGGATAGTAGAATTTTCGAGATATGTGGCTGGACAGGTGTTGAATCATTCTTATTACACGTATTGATTTGCAGTTGATACGATAAACAAAGCTTCAGTTATCAATATTCCCCACTCGACACGCTGTTACATTACATTTTAAAACTGTCATCTTATCCCATCCCATCCTATTGTATGGTTGTGTGTAATTGCATGTAGTGAGTGGTATAGCTGAACTATTCTCTAGATTCCTTATCTTATTATTACGGTCAATCAATCTAGATTTTGCTGCTAGGTTTTTATGCTCGGCTAGTCTGACTGACTGATCCCGTTCTACTGGTTTGATCTATATATTTGACCTGACACACAATCATTCCAGCGGGGTATAAGATAAACTAAATTGTTTTGTTTTAAAAGCTCCACAGGATAAATCCTTTAACCGGCAAAGCTTGTTTTTAATTGGGTTTGTGGGTGGTTTGAATGCCGGCCACTTTTATTCCTGCTTGTATTGTTAAGAATTCTCTGTAAGGTGGTTTCCGAGGTTCTTTCCTTGTACCGAAATACTACTGATGATTTAAATTCCTTATTTTTGTAGTTTTCTTGAGGATATTTGACATGCATGCATGTACAGATATAGATGAATTTTTTTCTAAATTCTTGTAAGCTTGTGTTCCTTCCTGTTGGTTGACACCCGTAGTTAGGCGTTTATGTTGATTCACTTGTATTTTGAGTGATCTGGATGTTTGCCCCACATATTTAGTCGGACAGTCAGCACAAGATATCTGTTTGTAAATCACATTACTTCTTCTATGCATCGTTTTTATGGGATCTTTCAGTTGATCTATTTTATCTTTGATTAGATTCGTCTGTTTAAACTTTGTGAGAATCCCAATATTTTTGAGGTTTCTTTGAAGTGCCTCTGATGTACCATTTTTATATGGTATTGTGACTGTTTTGTTTTCCATTCTTCCATCTTGTTATTCTTCGGTTTTACCCTCTTTTTTCTCTTTTTTATATTATCTTTTATAAATTCTTAAGGGTAGTTGTTTTCGAGTAGCATTTTGAATAGGACTTTTATTTTTTTACGCTGGTCCTCTGGTGTTGTAGTAAGTCTACGTATTCTATCTGCAAGACCTTGTGTTAATCCTCGTTTTACCGAGAGTGGATGAGCTGAGTGATAATCAAGGAATCTTCCAGAATGTGTGGCTTTTCTATATATCGTTGTTTTTATGCTACCATCTGTCATTCTTTGTAGTTTGCAGTCTAACATAGGCAGTTCTCCAATTTCATTCTCTAATTCCATAGTGAATTTTATTGAGTCGACGGGCTGTTTATGTGTGAGAAAAGTTTCTCACTATCGTTTTTTTTCACTATTACTAGTGTGTCGTCTACATATCTCCACCAACATTTTAATGATCTGAATGGTTTAAGGGCATTTTCCTCCCAATAATCCATGAATATGTCAGCTATAATTGGTGAGATAGGCGATCCCATAGCTACTCCCTCATTTTGTTGGTATATTTTTCCTTCGAATGTGAAATATGTTGTTGTCAGACAGAATTCTAACCCTTTTATTATTTCTTCTACGGATAACTGTGTTCTGTCTTTCAGGCCATTATCTTCATTTAGTTTCTCTTTCAGTGCAATCATGGCCATTTGAATGGGTATTTTCGTATAAAGACTGTTTACATCAAAGCTAACTAGTATTTCTTCCTCCTCTATTTTAGTGGTTTTTATTCGCCTCACTAATTCAAATGAATCTACTATTCTAGCTTTTGAGTTGTCTCTTGTTGGTCTTAGTATTGTCGAGAGAAATCTGGATAGCATATACGTTGGTGTGTTTCTGAAGTCTACAATCGGTCTTATTGGATATCCCTCTTTATGCAATTTTATCTTACCATATATCCTAGGTACATTACAGGATTTTGGCATAATTTCAAACCATTTTGACTTACCAATTACTTCTTTCATTTGTCTAACTACCTTTGCTGTTTCTTTCATTGTTTTGTTGGTGATTGTTTCAGCTGATTTAGTCATTATGGTATAGGGTCCAGATTGTAGATGTTCATTCATCTTTTCATTATATGTTGTTTTGTTAAGTAATACTGTTGTGTTTCGTCTGTCTGCTTGAGTAATGACAATGGATTTGTCTGCTTTTATGTCTTGAAGTGCTTTTAGTTCCTCCTTCGTTATATTTGGTTTTTCTGCTTTTTGCTTTTTTAAGGTAAGTGCACATTGTGCTCGTACCAGTTCAGCTTTTTGCTTGTCATATCCTTCGAGTGCTGTTTCAATTACAGGTATGATGTCTTCAGGTTTTAATCTTTTGTTACCTTTCATCAGTACACTTTCCTCTGCTTCTGTTAGCTTTCTGTCTGACAAGTTTACAATCCATTTGGCTTTAATTACTTGTCTATCATTTGGGGATTTTCGCTATCATGAGTTTATTAAACATTTTTATTTGTTTCTCCTTTGTTTTTTCATAGGTAGTTTTTTTTCGTTTTTGTGCAACTTCTAGTATGCTTTCATACTTTTCTTTTTTAATTGCTCCTTTCAATTTTTCTTTTACTTCATTAATATCTTTCCTTATTGTGAATAGCTTTCGTATAATAGATAGAGGTTAACTCCATTATGGATAAGATTTTATTTTGATAAGTCACACAGTGTTACCCAGTAATATTAACTGACGATATACCCCATTAGAAATCGTTCAAACTCTAGACCAACTAACTAATTCATATGAGATGAAAAATAAACTAAATGACATTCAACAAGAGAATGATGAAAAAATGGTTAGTTTTGATATAACTAGTCTTTATACTAATATACCAATCAATATGGAGGCCTTAGAAGTAGTTAAAACAGAATTAACTGCATATCCTGAACTTACTCATAGGACGAAGCTGCCCATTGAGGAAATTATTTTAGGAATTCAGTTATGCTGCCTCACATCTACTATCTTTAAATTCCACGACAAAATATATAGACAAACAGAAGGTGTGGCAATGGGATCACAAATGTCTTCTATCGTAGCAGATATCTTTATGGATAGCTTGAAAAATAGTGCTCTGAATACATTTAATCCTACTCCAAAATATACCGGAGATATGTGGATGACACTTTCACTTATAGTTTGAAAAACAGAACATATATGTCTCTCTAGCTTCATGACACGTATAAACCCACTAGTGAAGGGAATAAAATTCATATTTTTGAATCACAATGTGAACAAGGAGAATTACATATGGTTTTAAAATATAACGAATAGAAGAAGGTAAACTGAACACTTACGTTTACAAAAAGCTAACACATTCTGCTAATAGATATTTAGACTTTAGTTCATCTCATCCGTTAACTGTTAAGGCAGACTTAGTTAAGTGTCTAACAAACCGAGCAGTAGCACTAAGTAGCGCAAGAAAAGACCTAAATGATGAACTAAAAACAGATAGAAGAAGAAGCGTTGGTATCAAATAACCATCCAATGAAAATTCATTAGGAAGATCAGTAAAGGCCAAAAGCAATGTAAAAATAATTGTGAAACTGGTAATGATAACATAAATAAGAAAGAATATAAGTCATCTACATTTTCACCATATCAGGAGGGTACATCTGAGATGAGACCCTACATAGGATTCTTAATAAAGCAGAAATTAGGCTGGTGGCATTTAAACCTGCAAACTCGCTCAGGCAGTACAAGCTTTGTGGGTTAAAAGAACTTCGTCGGTGCACCCAATTAGACAAAATAATATAATTTACAAAATACCTTGCAAGGACTGTGAGATAGGTGAACTACATAGGTTAAACTAGTAGATCGGGAGTCGTGAGATTATGAGAACATAAGAATTTAGTGGTTAAGGTTATAATGATTGACCCCGCAATGACATAAGTAATTTACAAATGTAAAACTTTTCGAAGATTCATTTTCATGAGCTGTACAATCGTAATTATAAGATAAGCATGAGTATCCAAAACATTACTGGAAGAATCTCCGCCAGAATCATATTTACCCTAATTCAAAGACACTAAAACGTCACACACTGAATCACATCGACGCCATCCGCTCACGCATACCCGAACTTGAGCGAAACATATCACAAAGAACCCATGTTTTATATGAACTATCTGATGATGAACGACAAACATTCCAGGATTACGTATTTAGTGTCATACAAAAGCGTTGTGACGATACTACTTCACGACTAACAAAAAGCTTGAAACCATCTGAAACTTTTTCGACATTTCCACAGAATCCGGAGAAATATGTATTCAATTTCTCAAATTTTCCTGACTCCTGTTCAAATGCAAGTCCTATCACTTGGCCTAAAATTTTGCCATGTATCGAGTTAAACCAACGAATTACATACTAAAGTGCAGTTTGAGAATTTAATGACACAGACATCCGATTTGTCACCGACTTCCGAGAAAGACCTAGATCAATTCAAAGCTTCAATTCTTGACAGCTGTTACAAGTACATTCGTACGCAACCGAGCCACCGTTACCTACTAATCAAAGAACACAGAAGACAACTTAAACAACTTCAAGAAAATAAGGACATAATCCTTGTCCGTCCTGATAAGGGCAGTGGGATTGTAGGGATGAATAGATCCGTTTATAATAGCTGAGGCATTATCATAGCTGAGGCATTAGCTATTCGGGACATAAAACCTGACCTATGCATACAAAAACGATACATACATTCTCTAGCCCTACCATGGCCAGAGCAAATTTCTTACCATAATTTTTCTCCTCTCTTTTAATATGTAAGTTCACTATTTATATATTCTATAACCGATTTGATGTATACTGCATACATTTGTTCTCGCATGATGCTTGGTTGGGATTACAATGGCTTCTTCCCCTAAATACTGTTTTTTTTTAACTTAATTATTATGCAATGGATTATCGTTCTCATTATATAATAGTCTGTTCATCTTTTATTATTTCATATGAAAGTATATCCGATCAATATTCCAGTGTTGGTTCGAAAGCATTTGATTGGTTTCAGGACCTCATCAAGAGCTGATATCTATCACAGAACCTTTGAAAACAAGTACTGGAGTACTGAACAGCCAGCTGTTTCGTCCTAGTTTGGGACTCTTTAGCAATGAAAACATCAAACACAGCTTATTATTATTATACAACAGCAAAGTAAATCACTTAACAACTACCTGGTTGTTGGCCATGAATTAATTAAATCAATTTCTCGAATTAATGTTCTTTACTACCTAATCATGAAGTTTTCAGAAAGCTGTATATACAATAAACATGTTTGATTCTTTGTTTCTTATTTAGCATTGACTATACATGTAATGGCTGGCTGTATTGATCTGAAAATCCATTTTTTTTCCACTTTAAATGTCTTGATCGATTTGATAGCTTTTTGTAAAACGAACAAGTAAGTGGATTAAGCGAATTGTTTCTACCATTTCTATCAGACTATTTTTATAACATAAATATTTATCGATTACCCACAAGTGTAGTGACTGACACTCCTTTTTAAACGACAATTAAGAAACTAAGAAACGTGTTTACAAAACTGGATTCCATTACGGGTTGGAAAAATCTTACAAAAAGCTACTGAACCCTCAAGAAGCAGTAATGAAAAGTTGTGTCGTCCTAGCTTCACACTCTTCATCAGTATTATTATTATTATAACCTTTAATTCCTAGAGGAACATAGTGCTTCACCTGCGCATCTCCATTGCCTTCTGTTTTCTACCAACTTTTTTACCCCACTCCAAGTCTGCCCACATGCTTTCATCTCCTCTTCACATGACCTCCTCCAAGTCACCCTCGCACTGACGACCAACTCGCCGCTTCCTTTTCGGGTTCCACTCGAGCAATGGCTTGTCTAGTGATATCACTTGATGGTTTCTTCAAAGTATGGCCAATCCATCTCCATTTCTTCTTGCCTGTTCGTTTCACAGTCGGTTCGTGGTTGGTTTGCTCATTGCGAGAGATCCTATAGCTGATCTTTTCTGGCCGTTCATCTGACCTTAAGTAGTACTGAGCGAAGACAGTTAGCTGTTAATGAAGGTCTGTAGTTTGTTTGAGGTGTTCTTTATGACGTGCAGTGCAAGTCTCTGATCCGTTTCGTTAGTAGCAATGACTTCATCGGTTGTATTCTTAGATAGTGTGTGTGTGTGCTATTGAAGAGTTTCACACTAGGACGAAACCTCGTCCTTGAAAAAGAAGTTAGCTTATATTTCAACTTCACACTTTTACAAAACTAGATTAACTCCTCTTTTTGTATCTGACACTTTGGGGGAGAGAAAATATCCCTTCCAGTAAGTACTTCAATAATTTTTTAAGTGTCTTTAGTATAAATATGAGAAAGCCCATAGAAGCGTGTTATGAGACAATATCAGTATCACATGAGTAGTATGTCTGTGTGTGTGTGTATTTAAGCCTCACTAGTTTCTAAATCAGTTGGAAAGACTTTGTCAAGTTATTGGTGTGTGTGTGTGTGTGAGTATGAGTAGGTGTTTGTTTTTTTCGTCTATGCTCTCGCTTTATACACACGAATGATTTCAAAACCAATAAGTAGATTATAGTTCATATAAAGTTAGTTCTATAAGATCTTTGAGTAAAAGAAGATGCTTCTCTGTTTTTTCATACGTGAATAAATCACTGGCGTTGTTTGTTTTTCTTTCTTTCTTTCGTCCTCTTATTCTACTTCTTGTTCTGCAGTGTTAACATTTTTATGCTTCATGTGAAGTGTAAGAACTACAGCTTTTTTTTCCCATGATGTTTCTCATTTAGGCAGTTTATTGATAATTGCGTGAATGATGAAATAATCTTTGGAAAGCAACACAATTTTTGTTGTTGTTGTTGTTGTTGGTAGTGAAGTGAAACTGGATCGATTTTTATCACTCAATCATTGATTGATTGAAACTTTGATCACACTAAAAATGAAGGTTACCTAGTGACTGTTGTTTTTCACTGGAGTTGACAAAGGTGCATATTTTTGATTGGTGGTAGCTAGTTGTTGAATACTACTCAACTAGTAGTATTTGATGGCTAAATCGAAATGATCAAAATGCCAGATGGCTGTTCCTCTCATCTGTGAGGTGGAACTGATAAGACTCCCTGAACTGGTACACCATTGATGAGGTCGGCTCAAAAAGAGAGAAATGGCCGTCTGGTATTTAATTCACTTTAATCTAACTGTCAGGTATGCTTAGTATCAAACTACTTAAATCAATAGATTAGTAGTATATTTAAAACAAGTGCGTTCGAATACGCTTAAAAAGTATTTGTTTAAAGATGATTACAAGGCTTACTTACAGAAATAAAACAAAAGCCGCTGATTTCTTTTGTACAGTTTGCATGTCATGAGATGTTTGAAGTTTTCGTCGGATTTAAATGGTTTCCCCTGGTTGTTGAGTATTCAAAACATCTGTAAGCAGACATACTGTTGATTTGCAGCAGCATTGAGTGGGTTTAAGACTGACTTGATGAGTCACTGAATTCGTGCACATCATTCTATTATGCAGTGGGTGGTCGATTATCTCAGTGAATTTGCTCAATAAGTTTAAGACTTGTACATGTTGAAATCAAGTTCACTATTAACGGCTTGAAAACATCTCGGCATGTGGTATATGGATATTCATTATTATGAAAATTCTTTTTGTATTTTCCAATGAACGAAAAACAAAGCGATATTGTTTTCATTTTTACTGACGTTTTGCTATTTACTGCTGCTACAAATAGCTTTATCAAAGTAGTAATATCGTAACAACAGAAGACAGGGGCCAGGCAACAGATCGTTTATTTAGTAAATCAACACATTTATACATTTTCATGTACATTATTGTAGATTGTTGTTAGCAGAAAAACACAGTCTTCTAACTGGTTGTTTCGCACTGAAGGTTAATCTTTCATCTCTTTGTGGCTGTTTTTTGAATGTCAGATCATCATCTATATGCTAACTGTATCCGCCTACGCAAAGTCTTTGTTCTCATATTTCTCATGACCAATATTGGGTACGTAAACATTGACGTAAATTACTGTCTACCAATTTGGCTAGCAGCCAGCTCTCACCACAGTATTATTAAACATAATCCACTCAGCCTACAGCGGCACAGTGGTTAAAACTCTCGCCGACCATGCACATGGTCAGGGGTTCGATACCCTGCCGACGCACACCCGATATCTATGGTCGGCCTGCAAAATTTGAGCTACCGATATTTATGCTGAAAATTCCATACTTGTACCAAAAATACGGTCTGGAATCAAGCTGCAATCAAAATAAAATAAAAAAAATATAACAACTGGGGTAATTTTTGCGTTGTTGCCAAGTTGGCCAATCGGTAAAGATAACAAAACCATGTGTAGATTGTTGGATTTGATAGAGCAACATGTGTTTACATGATGAAATTACTTATCACTTATGGGAATGGTGGAGTTTTGTAACCAGATCAAATTCTGTTTTAGTCCATTATTCATAATCATTTAAGACAACTCGGACTCCATTCGGTACCAAGTGCTTCTGATTATGTGGGATTTATTTTTTTGTAATTTCTGAAATTCTTCTGGATTATTTCAGTAATTTTACGAGTTGATCAAAGGTTGATATCAGATAGAGGAGAATCACTGAAAACCAGCCAGGGAGTACTGGAGAGCTGTGTCTTCCTAGTTTGAGAATCACCGTCAGTACGCATCCATTAGGGTTTGAACCGTACTGCCGATGATTCCTAAACTAGGCTGATGAAACAGCTGTTTAGTACTCCCTGGTTGGTTTTCATTGGTTCTCCTCTAACTGATATCAGTCCGTGATCAACTCGTAAAATCAATTTTGCGATATGATTCTGCAGCGTAGCGTGGAGATGACGGGCTTTAGCTGACAATTTTTAAAGGTTTTCTAGTTAACTAGCTGGATTTCTCGATGGTCGAATAGAGGCGGCTCTACGGTGTTCATTTCTTCTGATCACCTGAACTTCTCTCTGGCAAGATTTGTCTAATGTATATAGCATAACATTCCAGGCATTTTATTTTGCAGACACAATTAGATTGAGAATCTTAAAGAATTTTGTCCTTTTAAATGAACCAGGTAGCTCAGTGGTATGTATGTACATGTGTCTGATGTCCTGAAGAGAATCCTGATGTTGTGCTCATTGAGTATTCTTCTGATATCACCTGACGTATTTGATGGTGTATATGGAATGACGACTGTTGATGTTCATGTCTTGGGAATACGTGTTTTTGACTATATTTAATGTCGATGTTGATTTTGTGGGTGAAGTTGTTTGGGTAGGTTATTTTTCTTGAATATCTCCGTAAAACTTGATATTTATTCTTTTTCAATCCCATCAGTTAACTTCAAAGAGTGTGCTCGTTTGAGAAGACTTGAAATAACTGATACCTTTCTACTGAAGGAGTGTGATAATCCGAATTCTGAATATTTATTAGAGTGTAATTTCTTCCTGAATACCCTCCTGTTAACTAGATAGGCAGTGCGAAAATGGTTGTCCACCGAAGTCTGATTCTGCTTCCGAAGTAAACTGGATGGTGGGAGATAAATTGTTCAGTTTCCCACAAGAATGAATTGTCTATATCTCATTTTAGCACAAAGAAATTATCGTCTAAGTATCTCAGCCATATTTTAGGCGTCAGTATGTTTGGACTCTGCAAGAACTGGCGAGGAATCATGCTCCTATCGACGCCAAGTAAAATCCTGAGTCGCATCATCCTGGAGAGATTAAAAGACGCAATGGATGCAGAACTCCGACCAGAACAAGCTGGATTCAGGAAAGGCAAATCATGTTCTGACCAAATTGCAACTCTACGCATCATCATCACAGAACAAAGCATGGAATGGCAATCAAACCTCTACTTCAACTTTATAGACTTAGAGAAGGCCTTCTACAGCGTTGAAAGCGAAGTAATTTGGAAACTACTCGAGTATTATGGCGTACCCCAAATATTCATCAACCTTATTCAACAGCTGTACGACAACGACACATGTCAAGTGATCCACAACGGAAAACTCAGCGAGGCGTTTGGAGTAAACACAGGAGTCAGACAAGGGTGCTGGCTTATTATCACCAATGATATTCCTAATTATGGTGAACTGACTGGATTATGCATCAGACAGTGAGTGGGAAACGAGAAGACAGGGATATCCTGGACCGACGCGAAGAACCTAGAAGACCTGGAGTTCGCGTGTGGATGATTTATGTTTGATGTCACACAAAATTGAAGACTTACAAGCGAAAACCGACCGACAAACTGGTCGAAGAAGCAGCCAGCGAAGACAGGACTCCGTGTGAACATAGACAAGACGGAGGTGATGAAAATAACCAACCAACCAACAACAACAGCAGCAACATCCAGCGCCAATCACCATCAACGGGAGGGATTTGAAAGAGGTTACTTCATTCACTTATCTAGGGAGTATTGTCTCAACTACATGCAGTCGGAACAGACGAGGATGTCAAATCGAGTGGGAATCGGGAAGGCGGGAAACACATTCGTCAACCTGAAACCAATCTGGAAATCTTCGTCACTCAGCATCAACAACAAAAGTCGGTAGGATTTTCAATACAAACAATGTCAAGTCAGTCAGTTCTTCTATATGGATCAGAAACTTGGCGAGCGGGTCACAAAGAATATTTTCACCAACAGCCTGTTGCAGACCTTCATCAACCAACAACTGTCTTCGCAGGCTCTATACTGAAGATTAGATGGGAAGAAACAAAACAAGAACCGATCGCTGAACAAATATGCAGGAGAAAGTGGAGATGGATTGGACACTCACTCGCTGAGGAGGCCGCTTGGTGACATCGCGCGCGCGTGAGGCCATTGCTCGAGTGGAACCAGGCCGAAAGGGAAGCGGCGTGTGGGACGTCGGTGCAAGGGTGACATGGAGGAGATCGTGTGAAGAGGAGGTGAAAGAGTATGGACTAACATGGATGCAGGTGAAAAGTACAGCAGAAGGAAGACAGAAGCAAGTGGGGACGTGTAGTTGAAGCCCTATGTTCCACTAGGAACCCAAGGGAATAATAATAATAATAATATAATGTTTGAAACGATGTCATCTTCAAATCTGTTCATAAAGGGATTATCGACTATTGGTGAGACGGGTTAATGCATCGCTGCACCATTTGTCTGTCTATATAATTTCTATTTAAATGTGAAATAATTACTTCCCAGACAGGATGTTAAGCTTTTGATTATTTCACTGGTGTCCGGTGGACTCCTTTGTGATGAAGTTGTGTCTGGTTCTTGTAAAATGAAAAATTATCTCATGCTGACAAATGATGAAAATTTAAGTTCCTACAAGTTGTAGGTATGTTTCACTAATGAGGAGACAGTAAATATTTGTCAGAGATGTCCTTCCACTGGTTGGTTTTGATAAGGTTTCAGTTGGTAGCCGTGTCAGTGTGGAACTCTTATCTTTGACATCAGAGGAGGATTAGCGGACGTCACTGGAGGCTATGCTTCAAAAAATATCAAGTAAGAAAACACTTTCAATTCAACATCCACACCATGAGCTACCGCACGTAAAAAAGCTCTATTTATTAAGTTACAATTTAATGGTAACTTGTCAAGTGAGATTTTAGTCCAGAGACATTCTTCACACAGTGAGCTACGAGTGTTTATCGTCACTTTAAAGGCTCTTATTAAAAATGTTATTTTTAATCTTTTGTTTCTGAAGCGAAGACAAAATCTCATTCAGATAGTACTGGATGTTGATGAGTTAGTAGACTGACACTGAAGAACTTCTTTAAAAAGTAACTCAATCATTCAAGGAAGGGTTATTTTTTAAATGAAGGTATTTTGAGTGATCAAACTAAATTCCAATCTTCAAGTATTGGTTTTGTAGGGATTTTGTATGATTGCATGGAGGATTTAATCATGAGCTGACATAAGTTAGAGAACCACTGGAAAACCTGGGATTACTGGACAGCTGTTTCGTCCTAGTTTGGGAGTCTTCAACAGTGCGCACTCACCGGGATTCGCTTTGTAATCAGAAGGCCCTGGGTTCGAATCCAGGTGGGTGCATACTGATGAAGAGTCCCAAACTAGGACGAAACAGCTGTCCAGTACTCCCAGGTTTTCTAGTGGTTCTCTAACTAATGTCAGCTCATGATTAAATCCTCCATAAATTCCAATCTCTTGGTGTTTCCAAAGACCTCAATGTAAGGGCGGATAAACTAATGACTGACTCCCTCAAAAACTAACAGGTACCAATACTCTACGTCTTTACGGTCTACCAAAAGTGCACAAACTGGGTCTTCCTCTTCGACCTGTTTTAGATATGTATAACTCTCCATTTCACAGAACAGAGAAGTGGTTAGTTAAGATTCTGGTTCCTTTGCACACAGAAATCGTGCAACATCGAATTAGTGATGTCTTTATTTCTGAAATATCCGACACTGTTGTGAGGTATAAACACATTTTATCTATGGATGTATCATCACTATTCAATAACGTACCGCTTATGGAGACAGTAGATTATATATGTCAAGTAATCACCGAAAGGGGATTAGACTTAGAAATCCCCTTGTGTAGCCTCAAAGAAATACTTCTTAAATGTACAATGAATGTTAACTTTGTCTTCAATAATTCATACTATCGACAAGTAGGTGGAATAGCTATGGGTTGTCCATTAGGCCCAATAATAGCTGACTTCTTTCTCGCCAAACTTGAAAACGGGAAACTGAAGGACATCATCAAGGAGTTTGATATGTATTACCAATATGTCGATGATACATTTATCTTAGCTAATGAGAATGTTAACAGAGACAAATTGTTGCTAAAATTCAGCAACATCCACCCTTCGCTTACCTTTACTTGTGAAGGGGAGCAGGAGAATAAACTACATTTTCTGGATGTCTTGCTAAGTAGGAGAGAAGATGGATCACTTGGGAGAAACGTTTATCGAAAAATGCACATTCACAGGGCAATACACACACTTCCTTAGTTACGTGCCCATTAAATATAAAAAAATGTTGTTGAATGTTTTACGAGCAGAGCAAGAAAGATGCGTACGGATGTCCTCTTACAAAAGGAATTTGAATATATTCACGATTCCTTGTAGTTTCATAAAGAAACATATGAAAACATTTGAGAGAAAACCTGAGACTCTGACCGCAAGTAAAAAAGCTCTATTTATTAAGTTACAATTTAATGGTAACTCATCAAGTGAGATTTTAGTCCAGAGACATTCTTCACACAGTGAGCTACGAGTGTTTATCGTCACTTTAAAGGCTCTTATTAAAAATGTTATTTTTAATCTTTTGTTTCTGAAGCGAAGACAAAATCTCATTCAGATAGTACTGGATGTTGATGAGTTAGCAGACTGATCCTGAAGAACTTCTTTAAAAGAAATGCATTCATTCAAGGAAGGGTTATTATTTAAATAAATGGACTATCATCAATCTAAGCAATACGAGAGTAACTGTGAGTTGATGGCTTCCGCTTTGTCTAACTTGTTCATTAGTTATTCCATATTAGATGAGTGTATATTTTAAATATCACACAAAGTGATGATGGAGTATTTTTAACAACTGGATGACAAGGTTTTGAGCAGGAATTATGGCTACGCATAATCATATCAATTTTAGTCACAGGGTTTCACAATTTTTCTCAAATATTTTCTTTCTTTCTCTCTCTCTCTCGAACTTCCCTTTGTTGTTTGTCGCCATTTTCCATATGTCCGGTATAGGTGATGCTCTGTGTTATTCCGACTGCACGTGTGCAGTGTTGAATCGATAAACAAGGCTTCAATGATGAACTTCTCCCTGTCTCCACCTGACTTTATTACTATTCCATCCTATTTCGTGATAACATGCAAGTGAATGCAATGCAGTGCAGCGTCTGAGTTCTGGTTTTTATGGGTTATTTAACATAGCAGGATCAATCGTTTTAGTTCTAGCTTAATTTGTGTGTTACAGGATTCCATCATGAGCTGACATCAGTTAGAGAACCATTGGAAAACGAGCTGGGAGTATTGGACAGTTGTCTCGTCCTAGTTTGGGACTCTTCAGCAGTATGCATCCACCGAGGTTCGAAACCAAGGACCTTCTGGTTACAAGGTGAGCTCGTAAACCATTGAGCCACTGAGATCCAATCCAGTGGCCCATATATTCTAACTTCTGCCAATTCACGGCATAGCGCGACCCCTAGCGAATGTCTTCATACCCGACCTGCTGCACCCTACTGGTCACGAGTCCTCACTAGAACCGCAGGTAACCACCTACCTGAATAGGGTAGGTTGCTAGTGAGCATCTCATCGCTATTCGAGTGTCGGTTTGTTGCAGGTTGGGTGTGAGGACAAATACTCACTGTAAACATTGGCTAGGGGTCGCGCTATGTCGTGAATTGCCAGACGTTAGAAATCATGGGCCATTGGATCGGGTCCCAGTGGCTTAATGGTATACGAGCTAGCTCGCATTGTAACCAGAAGGTCCTGGTTTCAAACCCTGGTAGGTGTGTACTGATGAAGAGTCTCAAACTAGGACGAAACAGCTGTCCAGTACTCCCAGGTTTTCCAATGGTTCTCTAATACCGACGTCAGTTCCTGATGAAATCCTGAAACCAATCAAATCGCTACAAATCAACACTTGAATTAATTTGTATGTTCCAATAATCTAGTTGATCCCGATCTACTGGTTTGACTGGCCTATTTGACTGACCTCACTAACAGTCATCATTAGCAAGGTATTTCGTAAGTTATATTATTTTTCTTAATTTGATCAATTGAATGGGTGCTTAAGCCGATAAAGGTTACCTGTGGGAGAAATGGTTGGTTGGTTGGTTTAAATGCCACCTTGACTAATTTCGATCTTATTGAGAATCCTGCGTAAAGCCTCTGATATCCATTGTTTATACTTTAAATTCTATATTATGTTTGTTATTTTCGGCATCACTGTGTGTGCTATATAAAATGAACTTATCTAATATTGAATCGCATTCTACTACAGTGATCATGTTCTACACTTACTCCACCAAATTCTTTTCCAACTTTATCCTATGTCGGCTAACATTGCCTGTCGACGAAGGCGATGGATGGCTAGGCATGTGTAACACATATACTGTTTATCTGTGTACTATCCAAAAAACACTTTTGTGTATTCCGTCATTGGGGAATGAATTCAGAGGTTCGTTCTGGCAGTTTGTGAAGCAAAGCTCAGTTGCCAGCCAGTAGATACTAGTGAGTAGTTTTCCTCACATTCAACTTACTGGACGACACTTTCCATTAGAACTCCAGGCAACTTTATCCTGTAATCATTCATTAATGAATATTAGATTAAATTTTTAAGTGTTAGTTTTGGTGAACAGTAAAAGTATGTGAATAACTTTTTTAATTGTTAAGATGGTAAAATGCTTTTGGCATTTGTCTAAAAATTCATATTAACTTGTTCAATGAATGCAGTAATTACCTTATTATGCCCACTTTAAATTAAACACAGAATTGTTACTATTCTACAAACTGATACTTGAGGCAGTTTAGTATGTTAAACTTTTAAAGATGATGAAGGGGACAAGAATCAGTTTATCGTGATTTATTGACTGAACTTATCTATTTACCTGAATATCACGTCGCAATATTAGTTGGTTTGGATATATCACACACAGTCAGTGGAACAGTATTATTTACTGGATGACGTCTCGAACACACAGTTTATTACTGTTCATAACTATATCGCCAGTCGCGTAGTTCTCTTTATTCTTTGCTTTTCGTCGTTGTAGGGGTAGTAGTAGTAGAATCTTCCAGATATCTGGGTGGACAGGTGTTGAATCATTCCTGTTGCGCGTACTCTCTTCAGTTGATTCGATAAACAAAGCTTCTGTTATTATCAATCTCCCCCTCCATTCACCCTGTTACATTAGATTTTAAAACTGTCATCTTATCCCAGACCATCCTGTTGTATGGCTGTGTGCAACTGCATGTAGTACTATGGATAAAAAAATTATTCTCTAGATTTCTTATCTTATTCGGGTCAACTAATCTAGATTTTGCTGATAGTGTTTTATGCCCGGCTAGTCTGACTGACTGATCCTGTTCTACTTCTTTCATCTATGTATTTGACCTGACAATCATTGCAGGCAGGGTATTAGATAAACTAAATTGTTTTGCTTTGAATGCTGCATAGAATAGATACTTTAACCGACAAAGCTTGTTTAAAATTGAATTTGCCGGTTTATCTAATCAGTTGTAAATACGTGTAATAGGAATGATTTAGTACCTGTCCTAGATATCTGGGAAATTCTTCTACCCCAAAGACAACAAATGGGAGAGAACAAAAGAAACTATAAAACCCAAATTTCCAGTCTACGTGATTATTATTCATATGATTATAAACAATAAATAGAGTTCAAAACGTCATCCAGTAGATAATAATACTGTTTCACTGACTGTGTGATATATTTATTTATTTATTTTATTTTATTTTTGATTACAGCTTGATTCCACACCGTACTTTTGGTACAAGTATGAAATTTTCAGCGTGGATATCGGTAGCCCAAAATTCGCAGGCCGGCCATAGATATCAGGTGTGCGTCGGCGTGGGCTCAAACCCCGGACCATGTGCATAGTCGGCGAGAGTCCTGTGCCACTGTGCTACCGACGCACAACAAACAAGTTGTTATGGAATTACTTAATACCACAGTGCTCAAGTTTTACACATATATACACATATTAATATCACGTCACCATTTTTATGAAATTTCACCAATAATTTAGAAGATTTGTAGCTCAGTTAGGTGATTTTTAATTGGTTGCGTTTACTCAGATGGTTGTGAAGCTTTTCATCATCTCTCTCTCCTACTAGACAACATCAATTCAGTAAAAGTTTTAATATGAACTGAACTCATTTGAATTCTCCTTAAATGATGATATAATCGTATCTCCCTACTGACAATTACTGTCATGATCATTTTTATTGTTGACTTGGAATTCAAACTTTCTTGTGATGTGATGATTTACTTTTTAGTTTGGTTTGTAAGTGTTAGTTAGAAAATTAATCTGATGCTCGCTAGTGAGGGACTTGCTATAGGATGGAGTTCTAGTGGGAAGCGGTGACCAATGAGGTTCATCCAGATGTCACGTGTGAGGATGGATGTCCCACCGACAACCTTGGTTGGTGCGAAAGCGGATGCCCGGCGCTCTTCACCGGGTTGACTGTCCATTGGATGACAGTCTAGGGGAGATGGCTAAACCCTGATTCCAAACCTCCAACGACTGGCGTATGAAGCTCACTGGAGCTCACCGGCAGACGTATGGACAAAGGGCTTGTTGGATGTCCTGGATGTCTGGCCCCATTCAAAAAGGCGTATGAACCGAACACCGGTCACCGGCTGCCAATGGATAGTGGACTCCCTACTCCACTCCTACTGCCTTGTTGGTCACACTTGGTTGTGTAAAGGCTAGAGCTGCACTCTCAAACAAAAGGCCGAGTGATGCTGGGGACATCACTTGTACCTAATTTCCATGAAACTTCATGAACTCTCTTCGTTCATGAAGCCGGCTCATCCTCCCGTAGGAGATAGCCGAAGTAAAGTAAAGTAAAAGTAAGTAAGTCGCGCTAAATGCATCACGAATTGGTAGAAGTTAGAATTCATGGGCTGTGGCCATTGTGGTGTCGAGTCCCAGTGGGTGGCTGAATAGTATACAAGCTATCTTTCCTTGTAACTGGAGTGGTCCTAGGTCCTAACCCTGGCATGGGGTGGGTGCGTACTGCCGAAAGATTCCCAAACTAGGTTGACGAAACAGCTGGCTTTCCAGTAACCCCGTGGCTGGTTTTCAACTGGTTCTCTAACTGATATCAATCCATGATCAACTCGTGAAAACAAAACTAATCCTTACAAACCAAAACTATAGATAATTATGACTACTGTGGCAGCTTATGAAAATGAATTGTCGAAAAGAAAAAATTTTCTTCACTATTTAAGTCTTTTTCATGCATGCTTTGTTGTATTATTATTATTCTGCTTATATAGTGATTTTCGTAACCTCGAACTAATGACGGATAATATCGACAAATCTCTCCTCTGTCTTCAGCTGAAACATCAGTACTCTAAGCTGATTGATTCACACGTCTCTATTCCCCTGTTTACTCATAAATTATTTTGTATTCATTGTACATGTGAAGACTTACAGTAAGTCGGCTCTATCGTTTTTTCCCTAATCTACTAAATATGAAGGTACTTTTAACAAAAATTAAGATGAGATAGTTGAAAATCTGTGTTCCCCCCCGGCCTTTTTGAGAACCAATAAACTCACATTGAGACTGTGACTTTGTGTATTACTTGGTGTCGAACGACATTACAAATCTATGCAATTTTTTTGGGAAGAGAATAAGTGAGTCTTCTCACTGATGACTACTGACGCATACAAAGTCAGAATCAAGATAGATAGATAGATAGATAAACTGGCTCAGGGAATTCCTTATAGATAGGAGGCAGAGGGTTAGGATCAACTGGAAACTCTCCTCCTGGACGGTAATGTGTAGTGGGGTGCCATAGGGCACGGTACTCGAACCTCTCCTATTTATTTCGTATATCAATGAGATATCTCTGCTCACCGACTCCCTTATGGTCCTATACGCAGATGGCTTAAAAATTTTGGCGAGAACTGAAGGGCAACAGTGATAAGTCCACGTTGTAAGAGTACCTCAACAAGTTGTTAGAGTGGTCCATAGAATGGATGCTCCTGATAAATGCGGCAAAATGTGGAACCATGCGCATCGGACAAGCAAGCACGAGCTCCTACGAACTATAGAGAATAACACTTCCATCGGTTCAGACTCACTTGGACTTAGGTGTCATAATTAGCCACGACTTAAAACCTACAGAACACTGTCGCGCGGTGGCTGCATGTAGTTTCAGGTTCTTATGGGCAATTTGCAGAGCCTTTACTAGAATCACCAGAGATATGTTCACCTCCCTATATACATCTCTAGCGAGGTTCAGACTGGAAAACTGCATCCAGGGAACCAGTCCTTGTCTAAAAGGGGGCTCACACATTTCAGAAATGGTTCAAAGGAAGGAAACACGTATGGTTCACGGCATAGCTAACTTATCATACGAGGAAAGACTAGACAGTTTAAACCTCGTCTCCCTGTTATTCCATAGGCAGAGAGGAGATTTAATCACACTGTTTAAAATTTTAAATAATGAATACGGACCTGACCTATTCTCTGTTTTCC
The DNA here is from genome assembly GCA_944472135.2 of Trichobilharzia regenti. NCBI lineage: Eukaryota > Metazoa > Platyhelminthes > Trematoda > Strigeidida > Schistosomatidae > Trichobilharzia > Trichobilharzia regenti. The sequence goes on from OX235267.1 coordinate 11,787,903, forward strand.
TTCCCACCAGGTCGGAACACCTTAAAGGACATAGCAGAAGAGTTCAAAAGCCAAGAAGAAATCATATTGCTGTTGGGTACTGGTTCTCACACCTGGTCATCAACTCTTGGAACTGACTCCCAGAAGAAGTGGTGTCTGCAACCTCAACTGATTCATTCAAGAAGGGTTTGGACAGTCACAGAAATTTACTAGAGGAGGATTAACATAGGCTCCAAGCCGCCTATCCTCAACCAATAAATTTGAATCTGAATTCCTACTGGCTGGGGATGCTATACTAACATGCAACCTCTCCTCTTTTCGGGCTTATTAGGTGTCTTATAGGAATCTGATGTCAGACTACCTGCAAGGTAGCAGAGTATTCGACCACTGAACCACTAAAGGACAGTGTGCAGTACACATCTTAAGAATTGTTGCAACTTCAAGCGTTTTAATTTATTAGACCCATTACTATCGGCACGGGCAGTTCTATTTCGTTGTATATTGCAACAGTGAAAGTCGAAAGACTTGGTAAGGAATGTTTACTAGCGATTTGGTATCTTTTGAACGCACCGTTTTCACAGATCTTGGCTCCTGGGCTACTTCTACCCTCTACCCCTTCGTATTGTGCACATTTCTTTGCGTTCCTTTCACGTCTCCCACGTATCTCCAAACAACGCTGTATCATTTGCTTTCGCTGATATTAAATCTATCTCCTTGGTATTTAATGTTTTTATGCTGCGATGAACATTTCTCTATGTTTTACTGATAAATCTTATCAGTAGGACACGTCACACTACGACTAATCCCTGAAGAAATGAACTAAATGCACTGACTGGTCATTTGCGAGTCTCCTAGTTTACTGGTCACATCGAACACTTCACTTGTCAACTTTATACGGCACACTATACCAGTCTACAAAATTCCAGCTTTTCCGCAGCTAAGAATATGAAGACTACCATTCATCCATAAAAAATAATAATTTAATTGGTGAATGGTAACTAGCGGTGGAATCCAGGATAAAGCGCATTTCGTCCTATCTAGGACTCGTCAACTGGATGTACTTGCATTCCCCAGTGAGTGATCATGTTCCCACCACCTGGGCTCGAACCCAGTGCCAATAGCTTCAAATGCCAAAGCGTTATCCACTAGAACACTTGGGCCACGAGAGCCATCTCTTGTGCAACAGGTCATATTAATTGCTTATTTGAATTTTCGATTCTGCCGTCGATTGATTTGACCGAAGTGCTTGGTCTCATGTTGACATGATCACTCACTGGGGGAATGCAGGCACATCCGGCTGACGAGTCCCAAATAGGACAAAGCGCGCGTTATCCTGGATTCCACTGCTAGTCACCATCCACCAGTTAAATACTAATTAAGTGCCCAAACATCGTCGAAGCATCTGCACAAGAAGCCAACAGACATGTCAACCTGAGTAGACCGAGCACTTCGGTCCAATCAATCAATGGACGGGAAAATCTAAAATTCAATTAAAAGTAATAATTATTGAAATATTAAATAAACCTCTCTTTTTTGAAATATTTTTCTTATATTTCACATATTAAAAAAAATAACTACAAATTAATAAAAATTACAGTGTGTGTGTGTGTGTGTGTACCTAAATGGTCCAGAAAGAACAAAAACAAACAACCGAAAACCGCGGTTATTTTAAAATAGATTACAATAGATATTTCAGTCTCATGAAGATTCTCTAAGTTTTGTTTTGTTGATAAAAACTGGAGAGTTGAAGACTTCAGAAGAATACATCTGCCAACTGATTAATAATAATAATAACAATAATAATACGGCAGCGACGACTAAATTAGTGGTGCATTCAGAAAGGAACAACAGCAACAACATCGACTAAGTATACAGGAAGTATTAATAATGTAAGTGTGCATTTGTGATTCATGTGTGAGTGTGTCTGTGTGTGTCACTATGTGTGCATGTATGTGTTGGTAGTATTTGGTAATCTCTAGGGCTTAAGAATTATTTTGTTAAGGTTACACAACCATAAAGAGTGCTATTGGTTCCAAGATATTCTTTTCTCGTTTATAAATGACTGTCAATGAATTATAAGTAGTCTATAGTCGTGAATACGTTTCATTTCTGAAGTGATTGTGTTTATGATATTTCAGTTTCTGGTTCATTTTTTTGGTCAGTTTACCCTCTTCTGTGTGTACGTCTCTTTCTGGGATGTACATCTGTAAAATAATGAAAGAAAAATGCTTCAGAAACAAAGATGCTATTTTTTTTAAGAGTATGAGATACACAGTTAGCTTAACACTTTCAAAGGTCTTCGGGGCTGTCAACTTGGCTAAAAATTGATGTTGCTCATATAAAAACGATGAAATATTGCCACTTTGACACATGTATATTTAGTAAAATTATGTAATGATTCAATTTTTCAACATTTTATGATCTTAAAGATTTTTAGATTTGTAAAATCTCAACGAGATTGAAATGCGTAATTCCAACGTTTCGTTCGGCATTCTTCTCCGAACTTCTTCAGGGAAATTATAATCAAAATTAACATAACAGAGGTTTATATATAAAAGGGACATCTCTTGTTTTTGAAACTTTGTCCAGTCATCAGTCATGAAATTAAGTGTTTTCCAAAGAGGTTGAATCCGATGAGAATGACTTGGCATTCATGGACTGTTTAGTAAAAAGAAAATTAGACGGCAAAGTACGGATAGATACCTAGACTAATATTCCGCATACCCATTTACCACCAAAGTAACTGTGGCCAAGAATCTGATCAACAGAGCCAAACGTCTAGTTACTGAGGTGGAAGATATTAGCAAAGAACTAAAATTGGTTCAGTACACTCTTTATTCAAATAATTATTCTTAAGACTTCATAAAACGATATTTAAAAATGTGAAGTTAAGGATGAATCGAAACCTGCTGCTAAGAATTGGATTAGTACAACGGGGATTCCTTACCTCAAAGAAACATCCGATGAAATAAAGCGAATCCTTCACGATCATAAAATAAGAATATATTTTCGTGCAACTTACATCTTACGCTCATTACTGGTGAATGTTAAGGATAAAATAGAACAAGAAAACCAGCAGAATTGTGTATACCAGATCAATTGTGGGGATTGTAACGCCGTATATGTAGGAGAATCTTTCAGACAGGTAAATGTAAGAGTGAAAGGACAAAAGCAATGTCTAAAGGTGGTTCCAAAGACCTCTGAAGTCTTGAAGAAGCTAGAAAACAACTCAGCAATTGCACTGCATTCTATAGAAACGGGACACAAAATCGACTTTGATAAGACTAAGGTTTTACAGAAAGGTTTTGGTTCGTATAAAGAAAGACTGACTGCAGAAGCCCTACATATATGTGTGAATCCCAACAGTTTGAATAGATGTGAAGGTGTCATGTTAGCTGATGCATGGAAAATCCTGACTAATAAATAAAATTGGATATGTATCAACAATTAGTCATACTTGGTCAAATTCCCGATTGTCTACGTCTTCTTATGGAGAGACTAACAAATGTTTTATGACTGTTCATTCACACACACATACACACACCACACATATATTTTAACAAAAGTAGACTAATTTTGAAAGTCTGAGATCAAATTTCGATCACAGTTCATACAATTCTGTTTATTATTCATGTTGATGCCTGTTTCATGACTCATGACTAGACAAAGTTTCAAATACAAGAGATGTCCCTTTTATATATAAACCTTTGTTGTGTTAATTTCGATTATAATTTCCCTGAAGAAGTTCGGAGCAGATTGCCAAACACAAGAAACGTTGAAATTAATCATTTCACTTTCGCTGAGATTTTATAAATATGGTTTTATAATTGTCTACTTCTCACTCGGCGGAGAATTATTTCGCAACCATTCGGTCAACTCTTGATCACAATTCATCTATGAGAGGGGTTAACAACAGTGGTAATAAGGGGAAAACATTTAATATGGGGTGAGGGTGAGGGAAGAAAATAGTACAATTAAGAAACAAACTAGGACGAAACAGTTTGCTGTTCAGTACTCCCAGGTTTTCCAATGGTTCTCTAATACCGACGTCAGTTCCTGATGAAATCCTGAAACCAATCAAATCCCTACAAACCAACACTTGAATGATGAATTTGTTGAACCAATCGACTTGTGTAGACTGTACTTGAATGTTTTGGTGATTTCATCAAATGAAAATTTTATAGCATTATTCTTCTCTTTCAGTAGTGAAGGCATTCAGCTGGATGTTTTCATGAGTAATATAGGTTAAGAATATCTCGACGTTTTACCTTAATATGCTTCAATCATAACTGTTGAAGCCAAACCCTCTGATGTGTTTCCTTCTATAATTTTACCAAGAAGGATTAATTCAATCTGTGATGACTTGAGTGAACAATACTCATTTGTAAAAGAAATTATTAGAAAAGTTAAATTAAAAAAATCCGACTGTACACCGTTTTTATTTTGTTATAGAGTAAATGTGCCTACATATGAAGTCACCGTTTGTATTGAAACGTAAAAGAAGTTGCCGAACTGATTGACTTAAAAATATACCATTGTAAATGTCACTAATGTGTATTCCACTAAGGTTGAATAAGATGTGTCCAGTATCAAAAAATCTGTCTAGAAATAAGCACTAAACCTGAAGAACCAACTTAACTGTGTAGGCAAGAGGCACATTTGAGAATGTTAAAACCAAGAAGACACACCTTCACTAATTTAAACTCTGCACTCAACATAAAGAGAACAAGATGAGGACCTGTAACACTAATGTCAAATCAATGCTTCTGTATTGTTCAGAAACTTGTTACATCACGAAATGCATTTCCGAAGAGCAGCTTCCAACTTTCATCAACAGCTGCCTTCGCTGATTCTATACTGTAGGTCAGGTGACCGTCTAGAAAGATAAGTGGCAATGAACTAATATTGGAATCGAACCCAACAAGAACCTGAAACTCAAGAAATATGCAGAAGAAAATGGTGGTCGATTGGAAATACTTTGAGGATACTGCTGAATGACCACGTTCCAGGTCCTTAGGTGCAGCATAAAAAGGGGGAACGATGATTCGATTGTGAGTATGAGAGTGACACGGAGGAGATCGTGTGAGGAGAATGAGAGGTTTGGAGAGATAGTAGAGTTAGGTTTAAAAGACAGCAGAGAACAGGATGAAGTGGAGATGCTGAAAACCCCTCCTATATTTCACTGAGAACCTGACCATTGGGAGTGGAAGACATGAAAAGACTAGCTGTCTTTGATTATAAGTGCGCGCGTGGTATAATAGGGTGGGCAATATTGAGGTTAGGCTTAGGTCGAGTGTTGGGTAAGTTGGAGGGGAAATTAATCGACGATACTGTGAAGTTACATCGACTGAGATGGTTAGGACATGTGTTACGCATGTTGCACAATGTTAGCTGACATGGGGTCAGGTTAGAAAAGAGCTAGCGGTGGTCAAACCAAAACATGGTGCCAGCAGTCAATGATATCCATGTAGGAAGATGTAGACTTCCTGGTTCGGGTCATCAAGACGGTAAAAACCAATGAAGGCTGGAGACAATCGGTGATATGGCTCAAAATTGTTCTCAATGACTTATAATACCCAATAAAACTATATTGTTCTTCGTTATTACTATTCTTTTTGCCTCGTATCTCTGTTTACTGTCTCTATTATACATTTCTTGTACTTTCTTCTCTTGCTTTATATGCTACATGGAGGGAGTGTGGCGACTTGAACTGCTGCACATCGACGCAGAGTTCTATGTTGAAAACAGATAGACTAAGAACCGGGGAGTGGGTGGGAATAAGAATTCTTATAATTATACAGAATATCACTCACTATACGACTTGCCATATACTCTTCAGCCTTCTACATATTGTTGGTGTTGTTGCTGATGTTGGTGTTGTTGTTGTGGTTGCGGTTGACCCAGTATTGATTGTAATATTGTGTTTGATTGTGTTTGCGCTTGTAATTTGTGTAAACTATCTGTACAAAGTGTTAAATCTAATGGATTTATTGTATAACTAGAATTAGGATAATCTACACCAAAATAAACTGTATCATTCGAAGGATTAGTTAATTTTTTATATTCATGTAAAGAAATCTCAGGTTTATTGTCGTTACTATTACTATTATTATTAGTATTATATACAGAGTTTACATTCTTAAAACCTTCATCATTACCGCCGCCGCTAACAGCAGAATCAAGGTTACCATATCGTTCCGCCTGAGAATACAATTGTTTATGTTTATGCTGAAGCAAAGACGCATCATGACGATTAGTTAATTGTTCTGGACAACAAAAGAACATTGAATGCTTACTGTTATCATCATTACTATTATTATTATTTGTAAAAGTTGTTGGATATGGTGTCGTTGTCAGTCTATCATGTATATTACCAGTGATATTGTTAGTAGTAATAGCATTAGTATGAATTAGAGGATTCATCGGTTCTAGTAGAAATGTTGTCGTCTTGTTTACTAGGCCACTTTCATTTTCTTTCATAAAACTTGTTGTATTGAATGGTGTCAGCGTGGTTGTCGGTGGTAGGGTAGTATAACGTTTAAATGTATAGTAATTATGTGAATTCTGTATACCTTTTGTCCTATCATTCAATACAATATCACTTAGACATGAACAATGACTTGGTGTTGCTCCTGATGAAGATGACGACAACTGATGTTGTTGTTGGGGTTGTATAGCTGTGTGTACTTGTTGTCCATGTTGTCCCTGTTGATGACACAAATGTGAATGATATTGGGATAAATCATTAGAAGAGTTTTTTATCAGTAGTGGATTAGCGTATGAATGTTCATTCAACCAATATTTACAACAATCTTTCATACCAACAGTACATGATGGATTCATATTACTGTTATCACTATTATTATTATTAGTAGTAGTAGTACTACTACTAATTTTATTACTGCTACCGTTAATAGTAGTATCGATATTATTGTCAACTGTTAACAAACTCTTTAATACACCATTCTCTGATTGATGTTCTGAATGCTGTTTATAATGAAGTAAATGTTGAGTAATTGTCGACTGGATTATTGGATTATAATAACTTTTCGATAATAACGATTGTGTTTTTGTTTCAGAGCATTGTAAACACTGTTGATCCTGATGATGATGATGGACACCTCTGTAGTGATGACCGCCAGCAGCGGCAGTACCAGGAGCAGCAGGAGCTGGTGGAGGAGGTGCAGATGAATGATTAGACGGCTTCATTTTTGTTTTAGATCGTAGAAAGGTATCACGTGTTTGATGTAAACGATGACGATATTTTCTGGCTAACAGCATACCCATAACACCCATTAGACAAGTTAGTATACCGACTAAACCCATCATTAATACAATATGAAGGGTATTGGAACAGAACAGCTCTTCACAGACTTTTGATTTTGCTAGAGGAGAACAAAGGAGATAATATAAATTAGAAAATGTAAATTTATTCAATCTCTTATAGACATATAATCGAGTCAATAATAAAACCATGATATCTCTGGACATAACATCATTACTCACAAATGTACCTATAATAGAAACAGTTAATTACATATATGTACAAGTAGACAGGCAATCGATAAATACTGCCATCCATATATGCATCCATCCATATCTTATTCAACAGTAAATGTCAAGTGATTCACAACGGGAATAAAAACAAGAAATGAAAATTGATAAATTACAAGATATGTCTCCAGGTTACAGACTGACTTCAATGCATAGAAATGGTGAATGGAGTTCCCAGTCAAGTTTGTTGGTAAATCTCCCCTGCCTACTGGCTCATAATCTAACTAAGCTGACAAAAAGCCTAACTCCTAGTGTGCTGAGAGCTGTCTGCAAACCAGTATTGACAATTTACGTCAGTGTTTGCGTTCCGAATCGGGGTCATGAGAACAAAACCAAGAACAAAACCTAACCTTGAGGAACTCAACAACCAATCACAACAGACTTAGCGTGGGCGGATACCATTCGCAGATATATCACCAATTGTATATCACCGGACTGTCTAAAAAATGGCAACAAAGAAATGATAGAATAACCTTGAGCAGGAAAACAACCAATTAGAAGACGTTACTTCTCTGCTAACTATAACGAATAATAATGTGCATAAAAATCGATAAATATCTGTTGATTTTGCACAACAAACGATATGTTTGTTGCCTGGCCCTTATCTTCTGTCGTTAAACTAGTCCACTGTCTACTTGTCATCTGAAGAATGCCATGGATGTATAATTCCTGTTTTCCACTGATTCGGTGGGTTCTCTAACTATTTTAACCTGGTCAGGGACAAAAATGGAGAAACAACATTCACTATTGACTTTTCTTTACTCTGATGTTTAATCGCCAGTCGGCTGCATACTGGAATCAAAAATGATGATAACCCTGCCAGGTATAATATCCTTGACTGATTAATTATTTTGTCAAGCATTTTTACCCCCTCGTAAAGTTTCCCACTACAGAACTGTGTGACGTGGGGTCGAGTCGCCAGCTGAAATTCGGTGTCTTCAACGCTGGAGATGTTTCAATATAGCGAAAATATTCACTCAGATATTTAGCAGACAAAAGAAAACCTTAGCGAAGAATTTCCTATATACACATAATATTCTAGAATAATCGTCATTAACTATATTGGTGTTTTTTAAATACTATCGATTTGTTAAGATCACATGTCAAGAAAGATGTATAAGTTATAATAAGCATAAAAATATAGTAGTAAGCAGAACATCAAATAAAATTAAAGAAATCTCTAAAACAGCAGATTAAGTATCATTGAAATCTTGATGGCCAGGGGAGTGAAGAAAAGTGTTTGAACCAGTTTCTTCTTTTAAACACATAAGTTAGGCTTCTTAATTAAGGTGGATTCCAACAGCCAGCCTCAGCAATATGTAATAGACGAACTCTTGAGGTAAAATTAAGCTTGGTTGGTATACGGTAGATGAAACCCACTTTGTTAACATCAATTTTGTATTCTGTACGTGCAAGATAAGACAGTGTGGAACTATGAATAAACTTTTTTTTCTCCCTTACCTAACCTCTATGTAAAATGGTGGTGTTTGAAAATCCGACGATAAACACGCCTAATTATAAGGCCTATGAAACTAACCGCCTCAATAGGAGCATTTAAATTGACAGGTACACATAGAAAGAAGAGTTGAAATTAGGCAGTTTATCTTTAACCCACTGAAAGTGGGGCTTGGTTATGAAGACACAGCATACTTCAGCAGCAATGAATGCTCTTCGTTTTACCACCCTACTCCTTAGGCCTTGTGTTGAAATTTCACTGATGTTATCATCACAGAGGAAGTGAAGTCGTAGGAAGAAGACTTTCCCTCCTGAGAACTGTTGATTGGCACTTTGACCTGCCTTGAATTTTGATTCATGTTCTTATCGATGAATTTTTGTGGGTGAAACCGATCTCCCTCAGCAACTGTTTAATGAAAGATATTAAGCTCTTCATTAAAATATTCACCAGAGCAGATAGCTATTGCTCTATGGCTGACCAAGCACTTTATTAGATTTTATTTGCAATTTGAAGGTAGGAAGCTGAAGAAATGAGTATACTGACTGCTTGATGTAGGTTTTCCAATATACACTTATTATTATTATTATTGTACCATCATCTTTTCTAGTCATAAGGACTTCTAGGAATGAAATACTAGAGTCTTTCTTTCTTGATGGTAAAATCTATTGCAGGATGAACATTGTTAAAGTTGTCAACAATGTTCTTTGCTTCATCCTCATTTTTCCAGGCCAGAAATGTATGGTCTATGTATTGAGATTAAAATCCTAATTCATCAACCACATCTTACAAAGGTCGATTCTCTAGGTTTGCAAGGTGAATGTTGGCTACGATGCCTTGGTAACCCCACCGCCAAACTGTTATGTACTCGTCGCTAATTTATTGTTATGGACTGGTCGAGAAACTAATAGTCCTGACGCAAGAAGGCGGAAATCAGAAGACCACTAGGTTTGCGATGATACTTCTATTTTCCAAACACAAGGAGAATGCAAAAGTGGTATCACACCAAAGTAAGTAAGTAAGTCAGTCCCACAAATTGTGAGAACGAAATATATATATAGCAAAATATAGCAGACATGTCAACAACCACCATATATGGATATATGTCACTAAGCAACGGACTGTCAACAACACTCATATTATATATAATATAAGGAGAATATACGTTGTTAAAGGAGACAAGTTCATACAAGTGAAATGGTCACAGACTAAGCGAGCAAACAGAAAGAGAGACCAACATACACACACACACACATAAATATATATATGTGGATACATATCACAAACCATGATTTTTTCTGTTTCGGATGTGAATTACACCGTATTCTACCGACTGTTTGAAACTATCTATCTGAGATGGTAAGTCTCTTTCCGTCTAATGACCAAATGACGAAATGACTATTAGACTTCAGGCAGTACCAATGCATAAAAAGAAAACAACAAGACACTAGACACCAAATAGAGACTAACCTTGTTTCTTCACTGGCAAATGAATACTTGGCACACTTTCAATTAAATATAAAGGTACAGAACGTTGAATTATTCGTACGCCAGGAGGTAAAAATGTTATTCGAGGATTGTTCAAACTTGTCAACGTTGAATCACAAGCAGATGGCTACAAAAATAATCAAGGGAATAAGTGATAAACCCTTGTAAAGTGGCATTTGATTATGAAAAATCCCGTTTCTTGATGTGCAACTACTAACAAGAAGAACTGATGGGAGTCTAAGAAGATCGATCCATAGATAACCTACGTGGAATAGCTGGGTGGGTACCCATTCAACAAAAGCGGAATTTAATTGAATCACTTGCCACCCGTATCCGACGCATCTGTAGTCCCGACGTTCTGGAAACATAATTAGATATTCTAAGAGAAATCTTCATCTAAAATGGATACCCAATAAGATTCATCGACAAAAATATCAAACCGAGAATTCGAAGAAATGAAACTTTTATTGCGCCTAAAAAGAAACTCTACATGAACTTGGATTTCAAGGGAGATTTAGCAAGCGATATTCTCAAGAGAAGGATCATATCATCTCTGAGAAGAACATTTTTTGCAGTAAACGCTAAGAATAGTGTTCTCCAGTCGTCCACTGATCTGCGGAAGCCTCAAGGACAATATCCCACATATGATCACTTCTATGTGCATATATCAGTTCAACTGCATCTTGGAAGCCAGGTACATCTATCGTTGGATGCACATCCTGTCTAATGGGATTCAAGAACACTATCCATACAGCATGGTTGAGAAAAGGCAGTAGTGGTACAATAAGGAGTGCGATAATTGAACATCTGGTTAACACTGATAATTCCGTTTCAACAAACGCCTCCTTCGAATTAATCTACAGAGTCAAGAATAACCTACCAAAGGCAATACGGTTTCGTTTTCTTTTTACCGCTGAAGCTATGGCCATTCACATAGAAAAACTGGAGCTGTACACATAAAAGAAGATTACTCAACCACTTCTACTGTCATGGTCACAATGTTTTGATTTGATTTGAGTTTTTTTTGATTTTGATGACTTAATTTTGTTTCTTTGTCTGTTCTTTAATTGCTTATAATTCTTATATTCATTCAGAACTCTTATGTAATTTCGTATCATCTACTTTGTTTCTATGTGCATCCTGAGTAAAACTCACTCATCAAACTATGCATATTATTATTGCATAACTTCTTTCAACAACTGTTTGTGAAAATTCATCACTTTTGTTACTACCCTAATTTCATTAACACCTATTTTCTTGACTTGTATTACCAATCTTCACCTGTTTAGTTATAATAACCATAACCAATTATATTTTTCAAGTATTGGATTTTGTAGGGATTTTGTTTGATTGCATGGAGGATTTAATCATGAGCTGACATCAGTTAGAGAACCACTGGAAAACCTGGGAGTACTGGACAGCTGTTTCGTCCTAGTTTGGGACTCCTCATCAGTACGCACCCACCGCCATCGTTCGAACCCAGGACCTTCTGGTTACAAGGCGAGCTCGTAGACCATTGAGCCACTGGGACCCGATCCAATGGTCCTTGAATTCTAACTTCTGCCAGTTCACGACATAGCACGACCACTTCGCAATGTCTTCTTCGATGAGTTACTGCCTCGTCTTCGACCTGCTGTACCCTACCCCACTAGAACCCCAGGTTAACTGCCTGGATAGGGCCAGTCACTAGTGGTCGCGCTATGTCGTGAACTGGCGGAAGTTAGAATTCAAGGACCACTGGATCGGGTCCCAGTGGCTCAATGGTCTACGAGCTCGCCTTGTAACCAGAAGGTCCTGGGTTCGAACGATGGCGGTGGGTGCGTACTGATGAGGAGTCCCAAACTAGGACGAAACAGCTGTCCAGTACTCCCAGGTTTTCCAGTGGTTCTCTAACTGATGTCAGCTCATGATTAAATCCTCCACGCAATTATATTTTTGTTTGACAAACTTAATGCACAAATACATACAAAATAACACATATATATTTGCGATTGTACAGCTAAGCGTGGATGAATTCGCCGAAAAGAGACTCTTCGCTGATCTACGTGTTTTGTTTTCATTAATGTCTGGATGGGGATTGTCCATGAATTGAAAAAAATTTAGCTACGGTTAGAATTGTTTACCCCGCAAAGTTAAGGAATTTAGAAAAAAGCTAATCACTGCATTGAACTGCATACATTAACACACAACCACACAATATGTTTGGTGGGAAAGGGTCGAAAATCTAAGAAGTAATATAGGTAGGCAGAGAGAAGGGTTAATTACTGAATCCTTCTTCATTCTGTCTACACCCAACACGTGCAATAGGATGCAATGAGTCATCACTCATACCGGAAATATGGAAAATACTACTACCAATCAAGTCAAACGATGGAAAATAATGGAATTATCTAAACGAAGTTAGAAAGGTATGTGAGTAGTGCCTTGATATGATTATGAGCGATAAATTGTGCTCGAAACGTCATCAGTAAATAATACAGTGTCACACTGTGTGAAACTTTATCAAAACAAATTTTACCCACAATGGAATTCTACTCTGCCATAGTGCCTAAGTTCTATTCTTATGTCAAAGTGCATATATCAGTTCACCTGTTGCTGCGGTGCCAGCCAGCTACATCGGTCGTCTAAAGCGTATCCTGTCCGAAAGCGTTTGAGGACATTACCCCACACTATAGCTGCAAAATGATGCTAGTGGCTGTATAAGAAGTGTGGTCATCGAACACCTTGTCAACACTAACCATTCCATCTCAACAAACGTCTCCTGCTTTAAAGTAATCTACAGAATCATGAATAACCTACTAAAGGCAATACGCTATCGTGTCACTTTTTCGAATTGCTCAAGCCTAAGCTATGCAATTGGAGAAACCAGAGTTATGTATACAAAAGAAAATCATTCAGCCACTTCTACTATCATGACAACAACTGTGTTGATTTCTATTCACTTGATATTTGTGTGACTGATTTTCTGATTCCTTATAACTCCCGTATTTCTTCACAACTTCTTACATAATTCTCATGCATTGTAATCCAAACTCACTCATTATATTACTCATCTTATTGCGCAAACACAAAACACCTATTCAACTTCTCTTATGCATTGACTAACATAAACAACTATGTATTTTTGACAACCCTTCACCACTACCCTCATACTAATCTTCACTGCACCTCCCCGTCTCCCTTAGCTACAATTCGGTCATTCATCACAGTTTTTTGAAACATTTCGACTACGTAAACGACAACCCTTAGTAAGTGTTATTCTTGTCTGACAAAGCTAATGTTCACACACACACACACAGAAAAATAATCGGATATATAATTGTGATTGTACAACTAACTGATTGAAGTGGCCATAGAAAAGCCAAAATTTGTTGAATGACAATTATTCATGAACAATTAATTCTTAAACGAACAAATCAAAAGAATAAGAAAATATGCTTCTTAAAAAATACTGATGAAAATAGAAGAAATGTATAAAACAGTTAGTTCCCTTTATGAATTTAGATAAAGTAGCAATGAGAAGATGTTATTTGTCTGAATCGTGTAATGTGTATTCGCGCACAACACATTTTGCCTCATCTATGTGTATCTACCAATTTCACTGCTCCTGTCGAGCCAGTTACATAGGTTGCACAATAAGGCCTGTTTCTCGTCGAATTTCCGAACATCACCCTGCATAGTGGTTAAACAAAGGTCAAACAAAATCCATTCGTAGAGCTATTCTGTCTCATCTTGTGGAGAGCGAACATAAGATTGACGTCAATCATGCTTTCAGGGTCATTTACCGCATACCTACGAATCTCAATTTTGGCCTTAAGATTTCGACTGAGGCTGTGTGGATCCACATTAACAAGCCTAATTTATGCATCCAAAAGAAGTTAGTTCAAACATTGTCATTACCACCTTGGCCATCCAGGTTTGAATAATCCCAAATTTTTGTGCAATTTCCCTAATTTTAGTTGGTATTCTATTCGCTATTATATCTTTATTATTATTATTATAATTTAAGCATCTTTAATGAACTGTAATTCCATTGTGATTTTACTTTACAAATCGATATTATTTAAAAAACACTAATATTGTTATTAACTACCAGTCTTAGATATTTTGTGTATATATATATATATACATATATAATTGTAGAGCCAGAAGAGGAATTGATCGAAAAGAATATTCTTTGCTCGATTATTTTGTTTCACACATTTCGAATAATGTGATCACAGACGGACCTGTCATAGGAATGTGTATATATGAAATTAATAAATCGTTAAGAGGTGAGAAATACAAATAGACTTAGGTCAAGTTAAAATGACATATTCAAGGTCAGCATAACATTGAAGATTAATCACTAAACCAAACAGCAGGGTTAATAGTACATCTACCCTGGTTAATATCAAAACAGAGTTTACCAAGAAAGGTGGTTTGATGTGATGACGAGTTGTTGCTTTGAACCCATAAAGGTGGCTTAAAATTTCTAATTGCCAGCTGGGGCTTCACAAACTTTAGGATACGCCTTCCTACAAACACGTTTTATAGATGGGTTTAAAAGGCGTGTGCAGGCATCAGTTTTATGTCCTGTCTCCTCTACAATATATTTCGCAATAGAAGAGCTAGGTCTCCTATTCTCATAAAAATAATGAACACAACAAGCCTTGAGATCTGTAGAATTTTCTCATGAGAAGTAAGCACTGAGATACCTTCAGACAGGAAATATTTACCTATACTGATCGGCATAATTATTATCTTCATAAGTATCTCATTAGAAGACAAGACAAGTAGAGAAGCTCCGCCTTCCTTTGATGGACAAAACGTTTTTTTCTTTTTCAAATCCTGGGAAATACTCATTAAGAACATGATGTTCGGTTGTTATTCGTCCCCTTCACCTTCTCTCTCTCTCTCTCCGTAAAGAAATTTCTGATACTTCTAAATGATGTAATCACAAAAATAATTAGTCTTTCTGAAACATATACATATATATCTCACTTCATAGCTGCGTTTGACTTTCTCAAAAAGCAAGATTGCATCAGGTCATCATTAAGTTCATATACAGGTACAATAACTACGCAATTCATCCGAATATTTACGAAGGTAGCTGTAACGAAACATATCACATCCCTTTGTAACTATTTTGAATTAAATTAACACTTGTAACTTTATGAAATAATGAATTGCAAAAAATGAGATGGATTGTTCAACATTCTCAACTTCTTATACTTTTCTGTCTAAGTGAAATTATTAAATGTCTACGCGATTAAGGAGTTTTGATATTTCTTCATATATATGGCATGTAAACGAGTTATTTCACAAGGTTAATTAATCCAACAAAACTTTGAAGGCAGCTCACTTTTGTAACAAAAAGCTTTTGCTAACCTAACACTTTTTAAACATGTTGAAAGTATTTCAGTTGATTTTAATGAGACATAAAGAAATGAAGGAATCAGAAATACGAAAATATGAATTCAAAGGGGATAAACGGGGGTGTACCCGTTGATTGTTTGAAGGAACTCCTATTGAGATGTTCTCTAAATGTCCAGCTCCCTTTCAATAAAGAAGTATATTTATAAAAAGACGGTACAGGTGATGGTTCACCACTGGGCACGATGTTTGCAGATTTCTTCATGTCAAAAGTAAGAGTAACGTGGACGATATTTACATTATCTCCAATACTGATGAGATTCAGTCCACTTTAGAGAATGAGTACAACACAGAAATGTCTTTTGTGGAGGTATGTTTGTATGTATGAAAAAGAAAATTACTCAATCACTTCTACTTTCATGGCAACAACTGTGTTGATTTCTACTTACTTGATATTTGTTTGCCTGGGTTTCTAACTCCTTGTAAATCTTATATTTCCTCATAATTCTTACATAATTCCATGTTGTCACTCCTTTATATGTACACCCTGATCAAAACTCATTCATTTAGTCGTTAATCTTATTACGTAACTACAATACACTTATTCAACTTCTCTTATGGATTGACTAACATTAACAACTATGGTTTTTTGACAACTCATCACCAATACCCCCATACTATTCTTCATCTACCTCTTAGTTAAAATTCGATTATTCGTCACATTCATTATATGAAGGATTTCACCATGAGCTGACATCAGTAAAAGAACCACTGAAAAACCAGCAGGGAGTACTGGACAGCTGTTTCATCCTAGTATGGGACTCTTCAACAGTACGCCCCTACCGGGGTTCGAACCCACCAAGACCCTCTGGTTACAAGGCAAGTCAGCTCGTAGACCATTGACCCACTGAGACCTGATCCAATGGTTCTTCAATTCTAACTTCTGCCAGTTCACGCGACATAGCGCGACCACTTCGCAATGTCTTCTTCGATGAGTTACTGCCCCATCCTCCATACAATCAAACAAATTCCCTACAGAACCAATACTTGAGAACATTCATTATAATAAAGGTTGTTTTGTATTTCCCAATGAATGAAAAAGAGCTAAACGATATTGTTGTTGTTTTTACTGATGTTTCGCTATTCGATGCTGCTGCTAATAGCCTTATTAAAGTATTATTGAACCGGAATTCACAAAATCTCTATATAACATACATAAACCCACAGTTCCATTAAGACTCACCGACATACAACCTCTCTAAATACTTACTGTCATTACTACAGCCACTACAAAAGGACACTCAAAATATTGTAAGAAATTCATATGATTTCAAATCGAAAACAGAACACCGAGAAATTGATAAAGAAAACAGTATGGTAAGCTATGATGATATTAACTCATTATATACTAGTATCCTTAATACCGAAAGTCTTGATATCATCTCCAGTCTACTAGAATCAGATCCAATGCTATCACAAAGATGTCCACTTGACACCAATGAAATAATTAAGAGCTTAAAATTCTGTCTTGAAAGTAATTATTTTACATTTAAAGGGAGTCTATATAGACAGAAAAATGGTGTTGCTATGGGTTCACCAGTCTCCCCAATAGTCGCCTACCGTTTCATGAATAGAATCGAAAATGACATCTTTTCAAGTACACTCACTCCTAAAATATCGTTAAGATATGTGTATGATACTTTTGTTGCACTAAAACGAGATCTACACAATTCATTCCTGGAGAAAATAAACTGTGTATCTCCCAAAATCCAGTTCACTTCAGAAGCAGAATCAGACGTCGGTGAACTACCATTTCTAGACTGCCTAGTTAAGCGAAAGGAAAACGGACATTTTAGTATATCCATATTCAGGAAGAAAACCCACTCCAACAAATATTTAGACTTCAAATCATCATACCCCATCAACGCAAAGAATTTAGTTGTTTCAAGTCTTCTTAGACGAGCACACTCTCTGATAATGGAGGATCAAACAAAAGAAGAAGAAATGTGGAACATTATTGAAACTCTCAAGCAAAACAACTACCCAAGGGACTTCATCAACAAAATTAACACAGACATTAAGTATAGCCGGAAATGCATTCCGAAAACATGGACATCAACAGTCATCATTCCATATAAACCATCAGATACGTCAAACGATATCAGAGAGTACTGAATCAGCTCGACATTAGAGTTTTCTTCAAAACATCAGACACACCTCGAAACAACCTTGTCCATATAAAAGATCAAATCCCGAAAGATTCTCTCTCTAATTTTGTCTATAAAATAAAATGCTTGGAATGTGATGCGATCTACATCGTACAAACATGTCGAGAAATCAAAATCAGATTAACTGAACACCATAGAGCATCTCTTCGACCGCCGAGAAGTCCAGCTAGTGAACTAGAAAAGCTTGAAAAATCATCAGCCATAGGTGGTCTACACGCTGTACAGTTAGGCCAAAAAATTAATTTTAACAATATTCAAAATAATCCACAAAATCTTCATAAATCACAAAGAACGTCTCACATCATCAGAAGCACTTCATATCAAGTGGAATCCAAATTTCCCGAATAGGAATGATGGACTAAAATAGAATCTGACCTGGTTACAACACCTCCCCCCGTGATGTGATAAAATCAACACGAATGTGATAAACAAGTTCACCATGTAAAAACACACTACTTTTATAATTTTACACACTGATCAAATCCAACAATCTACATTTGGTTTTGTTGTCTTTACCAATTGACCAAATTGACAACGAAAAATGCTCCCGGACTAACGAACGATGATCAAGTTAGTAAACTTTGTTTTGATACCATAACAGATGTACTATTTCCTTTGTTATTTGGTTTAGTGATCTTGATTGTTATTTTGACTTTCAATATGTCCCCCTTTAACTTGACCTAAGTCTATTTTCTCACCCCTTAATTCTTTGTTATATATATGCTGAGATTTAGTGAATTCCAGTTTAATCATACTTTGATAAAGCTATTAGCAGCAGCATTAAATAGCGAAACCTCAGTAAAAACGATATCGTTTTGTTTTTCATTCATTGGGAAATACAAAACAACCTTTATTATAATGAATATCATATACCCAACGCCCAAATTTTTTCAAACCGTTAAAAGTGAACTTGGTTTGGACGTGTATTCGTCACATTGTTGAAATATTTTGATGACGTAAACAGCAACCGTAACTAATCTTCACTCTTGTCTGACAAAACTAATGTACACATACACACACATACACATGTACACATACATAATTGTGATTGTCAACCGTAAGCCTGAATAGCTCAGTTGTAACGTCTCTGACTGGCTGGCTGACAGCAACACTGGGTAAGGCGAGCTGGAATCTCAGAAAGCATATGAGTTCCTTCAAGGCGGTTGCAGATACGCCTTTTTCCATTAGGATTTTCCTTAAAATGTATCACTCCTCTTCCACAGTATCAGTGCTACATATGCGCTGAATACTAGCGGCAAGCTACCGGACCAGGTTTTGTTTTCGACCAATGGGTATCCAGCTGTAGAAATTTGTCAGTTGACCATTCCATGACAGCTTTCGATAAATCATTCTCTTCAGAGTTCCATCGGTCCTTCTTGATAAGTTCACATCGAGGAAATGAATGCTAGTTAAATGTCAAGTAGCGGAACAATAATGTCATATATAGAATAATTCGTAGGATGGATGGAACTTAGAAATAGTGTGCAATTATAGGATTAGTAGACGAATCGAATAATATAAAAACGTTACATAATATTGTGTGAAATTTTAATAGCATAGGATTTAACGTTGTAATAAAAAGAATTGATTTAGAATGACAAGTAGAACGAGTGAAATAATACCGGGGACAGTTCAAAGTGAGAATAGTGATAACAACTGACGTAATAAGGAAGGGAGTACAAATTGTATAGACAAAATGAAAAAATTGGTAGAGCCAAAATATGATTAGGGATTACCATACTTTAGCACAGAGGGATTAAGACCATGAAAGTTGGAGGGGTTGAACGAACTTTCTCTGTATACAGAGATCTGGCTTTTCAGTTTCGATAGTCAAAGACGGCTACAGCAATACAGATGAGTCGGGTACGTAGTGATTTCGGTGCGTCGGTGGCACAGTGGTTAGGACTCTCGCCGACCATGCACATGGTCCGAGGTTCGAGCCCACGCCGACGCACACCTGATATCTATGGTCAGCCTGCGAATTTTGGGCTACCGATATCCACGCTGAAAATTCCACACTTGTACCAAAAATACAGTGTGTGGAATCAAGCTGTAATCAAAAATAAAATAAATAAATAAAATAAATTACTTTCTGCCTTGTAGATAACTTTAAAGGCTATAGAGATAGGGTGATCATTATCGACCAAATGTTCAATGATCACGCTTCTTATTGCTCCACTTCCACCACTTCGTAAGTATGCAGGATAGTGTTCGTGCATCCTCTTGGACAAAACTCAAGTAGAACTACCGACATACCTAGCTCCATATGAGCAGGTGAATTGATAACACACACATAGAGTTGGTCAACAGCAGTTGGATCTTGTCCTTCAGTTTACTGAACATTAATGGTCTACTAGTAAAGGCTATTCTCAAAGATGCAGCAGGGAATGTTCTTTTCAGGGGCTGTGATATCCTTCGTTTCATGATATCTGAAGCTAAGTCCCCTTTGAATTCCAAGCTCATGTAGAGTATTTTCTTGGGCACGGTTGATAAGTCACGTTTTATAGGGTTTGGATGTATATTCTTATTTATAAAACGTGGTGGAAATCCATTTTCTATTAGGATTTTCCTCAAAATGTATCACTTCTCTTCCACAGTATCAGTGCTACATATGCGCTGAATACTAGCGGCAAGCTACCGGACCAGGTTTCGTTTTCGACCAATGGGTATCCAGCTGTAGAAATTTGTCAGTTGACCATTCCATGACAGCTTACGATGGAAATGGAAAATGGATTTCCACCACGTTTTATAGATAAGAATATACATTCAAATCGAATAATAAGCGACTTATCATCCGTGCCCAAGAAAATACTCTACATGAGCTTGGAATTCAAAGGGGACTTAGCTTCAGATATCATGAAACGAAAGATATCACAGCCCCTGAAAAGAACATTCCCTGCTGCATCTCTGAGAATGGCCTTTACTAGCCGACCACTACCGTTCAATAACCTGAAGGACAAGATCCAACTGCTGTTGATCAACTATATGTGTGTGTTATCAATTCACCTGCTCATGTGGAGCTAGGTATATCAGTCGTTCGACTCCATTTTTGTCACAGAGGGTGCAAGAACACTATCCTGCATGCCTACGAAAAAATGAAAGTGGAACAATAAGAAGCACGATCATTGAACATCTAGTCGATAATGATCACCCTATCTCTATATCCTTTTAAGTCATCTACATGGCAAAGAGTAATTTACCCAAATCCCTACGTACATGACTCATTTCTATTGCTGTAGCTTTGGCTATCGAAACAGAAAAGTCAGATCTCTGTGTACAGAAAAAGTTCGTTCAACCGCTGCAACTTTCATGGTCTTAATCCCTCTATGCTAAAATATGGTAATCCCCAATCATATTTTAGCTCTACCAATTTTTCGTTTTTTCATTTTGTCTATTTAATTTGTATACTCTCCCTTATGTAACAACAGAAGACAAGGGCCAGGCAACAGATCGTTTTATTATGAAAATCAACACGTATTTATACATATTTCACATACATTATTATAGCTTATGCAAGTAGACAAGTGCAGTCATCTGATTGGTTGTTTATCAGAAGTTAGGCAGACAAACGCAGGATTCTGATTGGTTGTTTCGGGATTCCTCGAAAAATAGAGTTCACTATCTGCGAATCATATTTTGCCACGTTAAGTCTGTTGTGATTGGTTGTTGAATCAACCTTGTACATATTTCCTCACGGCCTGCTCTCACCACACTTATTACGTCAATTGTTATTGTTACTATTCTCACTTTGAACTGTCCCCAGTATTATTTCACTTGTTCCACTTCTCATTCTAAATCAATTCTCTTTTCTTTTTACAACGATAAATTCTATGCTATTAAATTTCACACAATATTACGTAACGTTTTTTTGTTTTATTCGATTTGTCTACTAATCCTCTAATTGCGCACGCTTTCCAAGTTCTATCCATCCTATAAATTATTCTATGTATGACATTAATTGTTCCGCTACTTGACATTTAACTATGATTATAATCACAAACATTTTAGTTTTAATTGAACTTCATATTATTATTATTATTTTATGCATTCACACCTAAAATTCAATTCCCTCACGGGATATAACTTCTTAAAAACCATCTATATAGGATTGTACAGCTTGATGATAAAAATTCGTTGTTTTAAAGAGTCTCTTCGTTGAATCCCCATTTGTTTTGATAGAATTCAGTTTGTATCCAACATATAGGAGGACTAGACACACATATTACACTAGTTAGTGATTAGTGTCCAATCAAAAAGAAAAGAAAATTCTGGAATATTTTACATATTTACTTTCATTTATGATAATTTATGTCATTTTTAGGCTTTTGGTATTTGAAGAAAAGCTGTTAAATGACATGAGCTCATTTCCACCTGGAAACATCTTTGTCCTTGCCTGGTTCAAAGTAATTATTGAAAAGAATTTGATGTATGAAAGAGATAAACTACTATTTCAGTGAACTGCAGTACTCCTCAGTACTGTGTACAACTGCAAGCTTTATAATGTAACTTAGAAATGACCAATAGGGTACAGCAAGTCAGGTGTGAGCATGGATACTAGCCACCGATGACATTGGCCAGTGGTCGCTGTATATCGTGAATTGGCAGAAGTTGGAATTTAGGGACTGGCCATTGGACTGACGGTTCTCAGTGGCTTAATGGTCTACGAGCTGGCTCGTCTTGTAACCAGAAGGTCCTAGGTTTGAACCATGATAATAAGGTGGGTGTGTACTACTGAAAAGACAGTCCCAAATTATTCTGACGAAACAGCTATCCAGTATTCCAGTGATGTTTTCCAATGGTCCTCAAACCGAAGTCAGCTCATGATGAAATCCCTACAACCAAATACTTGAATAATATATATATATATATATATATATATATATATATATATATATATATTTATGTTGTCAGTCCACAATTTAATACCATCTATTTTCGGGTATTATTATTATATCCTTTAATTGCTAGAGGAACACAGGACTTCAGCCGCATGTCTCCATTGCTTTCGGTTCTCTGCTAGAGTTCTCACCCCTCTCCAAGTCTGCCTACATGCTTTCATCCCCTCCTCACATGACCTCCTCAAAGTCATCCTCGCAATGACGACCTACTCGCGGCTTCCCTCCCGGGTTCCACTCGAGCAATGGCTTGTCTAGTGATGTCACTTGATGGTTTGTTTCCTCAGCGTATGGCCAATCCATCTCCATTTATTCCTGCATATTTGTTTCACAGTCGGTTCCTACTGGGTTGGTTCGCTCAACGCCAGAGATCCCTGTTGCTGATCTTTTCTGGCTGTCCATCTGATCTTGAGCGAAGTATTGAGCGATGACAACTATCAATGAAGGTCTAAAGTTTGTTTGAGATGCTCTTCATGACGCGCCAGGCCTGTCATCCGCACAGTAGCACTGACTGACTTCACATTGGAGTTGAAAGTTCGAATCTTATTTTTGATACTGATTACTGTTGACCTCCACACAGATTTGGTGAGAGTAATGAAAGCTTGTCTTACTTTTCCGATTCTGGCTTTGACATCCTCATCAGTACCATCCGCTTATAGGTGAAACGATGCTTCCTAGGTTTTGGGTGATTATTATCTATTCTTCACGGTTCCAGTTACGACACCCAGCTTCAAAAGCACATCCTGACTGTACCGTTTTCTCTGATATCTTTTCCAAATGATTTCATAACTGCTTACTCTACAACTAGTCGGTCTAAAAACCCCGTAAAAGAAGTACACTTGGCTACGGAGCTAATTATCCAATCCTCACTTCAAAAAACACATAGGGGAAAGAAATCAAGAGTAGCGTATACATCAATAATGATTAGATCAAACGGGCATGAAAAAAGAAGGATTCCACGTCAATCATCAAATCTAGTAGGCAGCAATTGGTTTTGAAAAAAAAAAAAAATAACACCGCTAAGAATACGCATAACTCCTTTCGTGTTTCCAAACATTTCAAATCAATCAATCAACCAACCAACACACAAAGTACGTGGTATAAAGTAAACAAATATAGAAGAAAGTTTACGGGTGATAAAAAGATGATGGAAAAAAAAACTGTGAACAGGAAGTGAGTGATAGCGAAGCAGTACACTAACTAAAATTTAAATAACATTCTTATCACCTAAAATAGACACACCTATTAAAAATGCGTAGATAGACTTAAAAAAAAAATAATAATAAATTTCCAGTAAAATGCTTTATAGTTCTACCAGCCTTGTTCTATCCGTCTATCTTCTATTTCTCTATTCCATCATTCAAGTCACATTTGTATACTAGTTAGTTTCTGTGATGAGTGAGTGTTCTTCACCTGTGTGTTTGTGCATGCGGGTGCGTGTGTGTAGTTGTCTCCGACATTTTGTCCCGGTAAATTCAAGCAATAACTACACTTTCCAGCATCGTGTAACACAAATTAATGTTAACTCTTCCATCCTGGTATCTTAATTTTCCTTACTGTTGAACTAAATTCGGCACTAACATAGGGGTAACAACTGACAGTGCTCATGTGCGTGTATATATATGTGTGCGTGTGTGTGTTTATGATTGAATGTGTCATTATTGACTTGAAATACTCATTAAATAAGGCCTTTTTGATTTCTTCTGCTGCACATACACACAAAAATTATCCCGCTTAGTGAGCAGGCGTTTCCTGTGCTTCGTTTTTATTGTTATTTTATATTTTATCGGAATTTTGAGCTTTCCTACATATGTATATGTCTTTGAAGTGAAGACCGGAGCAAGACAAAGCCGTCTAATATAAGCCATGATATTGTTGATTGTGGCGGACTAGATCAAGAGGCAGACTATTGATAGTGAGATCACGGGAATGCGCCGGACTGACAGGAAGACTCTTGTAGGTCTGGATGTCTCACACACACACACACATACAGAGGCGAAAACAAACAAGCCGTCAGAAGAAACAGCAAAGAGGGGACTTAAGTGAACATAGAGAGAGGCAAGGGGGTGATGAAGAAAACCAATCAGTATGCGATTTAGTCATGAGCTGACCTCGGTTAGAGAACCATTGGAGAATCTTGGAGTACTGGACAGCCAGCTGATTTGTCATACTAGTTTAGGACTCCTTAGCAGTACCCATCTTGTGTGGCTAGAACAGTGTCAACGGGGGCACTGTGTACTGATGAAGAGTTATTCCCGAACTAAGCTGACGAAACAGCTGTCTGTCCAGTACTAGAGTGATGGTTTACTACCGTTGGTTCTCCGTCAGATGTGAATTCATAATGAAATCCTGAAAATAATCTATTTGTTAGGTTCTTGTGTTGCTCTGTCACCTTCAGCTTTCTGATGTACCGCATTAGTCATAAACTAAATGCCTTTATTTTGCTGAGTATAAGCACTTTCCCTGATAATACACCCGATCAAAGACTGTGTAGGGGTAAATTATGCACACTGATATCTAAAAGTTAATTAAATAATATTCAACAGCTCGAAATAATAAACAGTATAAATATTCAGTGATAAGAAATTCGAATAACAACATCACAAGCCACACCTTTTAGTGGGACTCTAATAGGAAGCTATGCTTTTGGCTTAAATCTGAAAGGGGCATAGGGTCAACTATATGAAGTGAGGGAGAGGGCTCTCGAGTGGTTGAGCCACAGGTTGATCCTGCATGCCGTTCTCGTCTCGCAAGAGGCAAGGATGCGTGTGTTTGGTTCTCCTGAAAACCAATGCCCAGTCAATGGGTGTATCGTGGTGTGAATGCGTCGATGGCACAGTGGTTAGGATGCTCGCCGACCATGCACATGGTCCGGGGTTCGATCTCCGGCCACCGACGCACTCCTTTACCTCACTAAGACAGAAATAATGCTGGTAAAGAGGAAAGGTTGGGCATGAGGTGGCTAGCAACCCCATCCTGTAAAATAAACACTGCTACAGAAACTTCAAGCCACTAGCTTGAAGCCCTATGTTCCACTGGGGAACGTGAAGGAAAAAAAATATGAAGTGGATATAAGATCTTGTCGGCAGGGATGGTAGGCAATCCCTGCTCAATGGATGTATGCCATGGAAACAGTATGTTCCACTCGGAGTGCGAGGGACAAATGATAATAATAATAAATCCAGTCAAAAACTAAAATAATATGTGCATCAGTGGCACAGTGGTTAAGACTCTCGCCGACCATGCAAATGGTCTGAGGTTCGATCCCCTGCCGACGCACACCTGATATCTATGGTTGGCCTGCAAAATTTGGGCTACCGATATCCATGCTTGTACCAAAAATACAGTTTGGAATCAAGCTGTAATCAAAAATATAAAAAATATAGAATATAATGATGCCTTAGATAGTAATCTACAAAATAATCATGATATATTTAACGTATAGGAAAACAAAGCTCACAGGTTACTTTCATTAAAATTCTGTTGAGAAATGGTTGGTTGATATTGCGGAACCTCTATAAGGGAAAAATCCATGCATATACTCGCCTCGTGATACTTTCCAGTTTGTCGACTGCATAGTGATTTTTTTCATTCTTTCACGTTCCCAGTGGAACACAGGCGGCTTCAAGCTAGAGGCTTAAAGTTTATCTAGCAGTGGTGATTATTTTTTTTACAGGATAGGGTTGTTAGCATCATGTCCAACCTTTCCTCTTTACCAGTCTTATTTATAACTGGCTTAGCGAGGTAAAGGAGTGCGTTCAGTGGCGGAGGATCGAACCCCACACTATGTGCATGGCAGGCGAGTGTACTAACCGCTGTGCCAATGAAGCACATGCTGCATACAAGATATGATTATTACTAACATAAGGATGTTATCTTTCAACACTGAATCACTGTTCACCAATGTCTCACTTATAAAAACTATCTGTTTTATATATAAGTACATAGATAACAACCAGTTCAACATTGGAATACCAACAACATCTGAAGGAACTGCCACTAAGGTGTAT
The DNA here is from genome assembly GCA_944472135.2 of Trichobilharzia regenti. Classification (NCBI taxonomy): domain Eukaryota; kingdom Metazoa; phylum Platyhelminthes; class Trematoda; order Strigeidida; family Schistosomatidae; genus Trichobilharzia; species Trichobilharzia regenti. The sequence continues at coordinate 11,814,865 of OX235267.1, forward strand.
TCTGAATGTACAGTTCACTTTCAGTGATAGCATCTACAGGCAAAAGGACGGGATTGCAATACGACCTTCCTTTGGTTCAATACTAGCAGACTGTTTCGTGGTCAGCCTTTCAAAAAAATCCACTCAAGTCGTCCATTGACAATTTGCAACTATATAAACGATACGTAGATGATATTTCCGTCATTAGCAGCAACAGTTACAACCACAGTCAGTTGCTCTAAATATTCAACAGTTGCCATCCAACAATAAAATTCACTCTAGAAATAGAAAACCAGTGTAAGATCCTCTTTCTTGATTCGAACTTAACAAGACGACCCTATGAGCCAATGTCAGCTCATGATGAAATTCTGTAACCAATCAAATCAAATCTCTGCAAGCTAACACTTAAATATTTTAAATACGTGTTCTTTTAGAGAAAATATATTCTATAACCAATAAGACACATATATATATTATTGCTTCCTTTAGATCCTTGAAGAACATGGGGCTTCAGCCCCACGTCTCCATTGCATTCGCTTCTACACCAACGTGTTCATCTGGCTCCATGTCAGCCCATAAGCTTTCATCTCCTCTTCAAATGACCTAATCCATGTAACTCTCGTAATGATGACCAACTAACTCACCGCTTCTTACTTGAGTTGCACTCAAGCAATGACCTGGCGTGTGATGTCACTTGATGATTTGCTTTCTTAGAGTATGGCCTCAAATCCACCTCTATTTTGTTCCTTAATATTTGTTGCACAGTTGGTTCCTGCTGAGATGGTTCGTTCATTGACAGACATCCCCGTGTTGGTGATCTTTTCCTGGCCGGACATCTGATCTTGAGCGAAGTATTGAGAGAAGACAGCTACTGCTGATAGTCTGTAGTTTGTTCAAAGTGGCCTTCATGACGCGGCGCCAAGTCTCTGATCCGTATACTAAGCAGCAATGACTTCACATTGGAGTTGAAAATCCGGATCTTATTTTTCATACTGAGTAGTCCTGTTTATCTTCACACAGACTTGAGAGTGGTGAAAGCTTGTCTTGCTTTCTCGGTCCTCGCGCTTTGATAACCTCGTAAATTCTGTCCCCCTGTAGTTGAAACGATGCTTCCCAGGTAGGTAGGTGGATTGCTTCTCTCAGACATATATATATATATATGTACCATTTATAATTCAGGACACGGATCCTGAGAAACGCTTTTGCCTTATTTTTTCTGAAAGATCTCATGTTGTATGTGTCAGGTGGCTACAAAATGAATTATGATAGAGAAAGAAGTTGACAGTTATGCAATGGATTCATTTCCTATAGTTTGCAGGTGTGATATATATATATATATATATGTGAATAATATTTAGAATAAGTTTCTAATAACGGGCAATCAAACTAGAGTTCTGGTTTTGTTCCAGGGATGGATTCATACGCAGAACAGTATAGTGGGTAAATGTTTAACATGTCAGTTAAGAAGTCTAACATCTAGTTATGTAATACTTTAAACTATTCCACTGGGCAGTGATAAAAAAAAAAGAAATCATTTTTCCCAGGTCAGTCCCATTGGGGACTAAAAGAAGAGAAGATATTTTCCCTTAATATCAGTGTGAGAATACTTGAATTCAAGGGTTTCGTCTTTACTGTGTCACCACAACACTCACAAACAACAATATACGACCAATCGTCGCAAGATAATTCCCACGCTGAGAAAGACACAGAAGATTACCTGGGGAGAATGAATTATAGTTCCATTAGGCAAAGTAAAAGCTGCTAGAAATGACATTTATTTATTTAGTTGTTTAACAAAAGCAATAAATTACTAGCTTAAGTTACAAAAATTATGCCTTGGCTAGTTAAGATGCAGCCATGAATATTTATTTCGCCGACCGTTAATCTACTTTAGGGTTAACTGCATAGATTACAGGTCGTGTGAATACTGAGGCACAATATGCCTCCTCATGATTTCACGACAATTCTGACTTTCGCGATTTAGGACAACTAATACCAGCCAGTGTCATTGGTGGGAAGTATTTGTCCCCCACACCCGAATGGGTGGACTCAACTGGTCACGGCTTACCACTAAATTCCAAGTAACTACCTACCTGAATAGAGCCAGTCGCTAGTGAGCGTCAAATTGATATTGAAGTGATGGTTAGCGGGTATTTGATCGGCTACAGGAAATCATCATCAGCTGGCATCTGTTTGAACCCCAGTAGGTGCGTCCTGGTGATGAGTTAGTCCTAAACTTGGTTGATGAAACAGCTGGCTGTCCAGTGAGCGAGTGCTTGTTTTCTAATGGTTCTCTAACCGATGCCAGCCCATAATGATATCCTGTAACTAAACAAATCCCAACAAACCGATACTTGAATATCAGTCTTATTTGGAACATTAAGGAGGATATACTTACTCTGTAATTTGAAACTTAGTCATTGACTGCAGAATTCAGTTCTTCTAGATAGTGTTTATAGTAACATAAATTTTATTACTTACCGTGAAACTCTTTATACAGCGTTATTCATGCAATCGTGTAGGAGAAAGTGTGCATGGATCGGGCATACATTGAGGAGGCTGGCTAATGATATCGTACTCCAAGACCTAAAGTGGAGTCCAAATAGGAAGCGACCAATGGGTCGTTGGTGTGATAGTGACATGGAGGAGATTGTATGAGGAAGAGATGAAAGAGTTCAGTCAGTGGTGGACCCAGCTGAAGAGAATGGCAGAAAACAGAACAAAGTGGAGTTGTGTTGTGTTGAAGCCAGCTGTATGTTCCACTCAGAACGTAAAGGAAATAATAATATTCTCCATGCAGTCAGAATTGCATGCCAGTCTAAGGGGCACGACTTCTTAACAAGTGTATTCAGACATCTTAATCGATTTCTATGTCGTCACCGCATAAAATATTACTTTTTGAAGCCTAGAAACTAAAAAATCCTAACATTCTATTAGTTTGGAAAAGTCTACACAATTACACCAACTACTGACCCATAATATAATGGCTAAGAAAGTGCAATCAATGCGCATGTTGTCTTTCTGAGGGAGGCCTGAAACCAATCAACGCAAATCTCTGCCCATATATTTATGTACACAATTTTTAATTTTTATTATTATTATTATTGCTCCCTTGGGTTCCTAGTGGAACATAGGGCTTCAACTGCACGTCTCCATTTTCTTCTGTCTTCTGCTATACTTTTCGCCTGCATCCATGTTAATCCATATTCTTTCAACTCCTCTTCACACGATCTCCTCCATGTCACCCTTGCACTGACGTCCCACACGCCGCTTCCTTTTCGGGTTCCATTCGAGGGGTTGGCGCGCGATGTCACCCAGCGGTCTCCTCAGCGAGTGTCCGATCCATCTCCACTATCTCCTGCATATTTGTTGGACGATTGATTCTTGCTTTGTTTGTTCCCATAATTCCTTGTTGGTGATTCTTTCCGGCCATCTGATCTTCAGTATTGAGCGAAGACAGTTGTTAATAAAGGTCTGCAGCCTTTTGGAAATATTCTTTGTGACCCGCCCGCCAAGTTTCTGATCCGTATAGAAGAACTGACTGACTTGACATTGTTTGTATTGAAAATCCGACCGAATTTTGTTGTTGATGCTGGCTGAGTGACGAAGATTTTCAGATTGGTTTCAGATTGATGAATGTGTTTCTCGCCTTCCCGATTCTCGATTCTCTCAACATCCTGGTCCATTCCAACTTCCTGTAGTTGAGAAAATGCTCCCTAGATGATAAGTGAATGAAGTAGCCTCTTTCAAATCCCTCCTGTTGATGGTGATTGGCGTTGGATGTTGCTTCTGTTGTTGTTGGTTGGTTGGTTATTTTCATCACCTCCGTCTTGTCTATGTTTACCTGGAGTCCTGTCTTTGCTGCTTCTTCGACCAGTTTGTCGGTCGGTTTTCGCTTGTAAGTCTTCGATTGTGTTTGACATCAAACACAATTTTTAATAAATGCTATTAATATTGACGAATTGTTTAAATCCAAAATATTATTTTGTTGATAATCATTTTAATTTCAAGTCTACGTCGGTTGCGCAGAGGGTGAATGCATGCCAGTCACACTCTGGTGGTCCGGGATTCAATTCACGGCCATCAGATGCACACTCGAACCTCCCTAGGCCAGTAACAAAAATGGTAAGAAGAGAAGTTTGGGCTGGGGCTAGCAACCCCATCCTGTAAAAATAAACACCACCGCCACGGAAACTTCAAAGCTCTAGCTGGAAGCCCTATGTTTCACCACTGGGAACGCGATGGAGTACAATAATAAAAATAATAATTTTATGCTTAATATTTTCACCTCTGCTATTTTATTCTACCAAAACCCAGTTCAGGTTTGGGAATGATTAAGAATCGCAGGTAGCAAGGCTGTTCACTGAATATGGCAGTTTAATCGGTACTAAACACCTGTGTGTAACGTCACAGAGATAAATACTCACTTAGGTATACAAGTAAAATTCTGCATCCCTTGATGTTATCAAAGTCAGAAACTTTTCCACTGAGCTATTCCAGTCACAACTGGTCCTCTGAATAGTTGGATTCTCTTAGAGAGTTGCTAGCCCAACAATGTTCTGTGGTAGATGCTCAGTGCTGCAGAAATTTTATCATATTATACGTCTGATTGACAGGAGAAACAGTAGGTCACTACAGAAACATGGAGACTAATAGACGAATGAAGGATGAGTGAACAAAATATCATCCAGTACATAGACGAGAAACAAAAACAGGAGTTGAATGCAAGCTAAAAAACGCTGAACAGAAGAGTAAAGAAAAGCTCCAGGGAAGACACAAGACAGTATTATCAAGCTATGATAAGTGAAGTAGAAGAAGCTGCTGGCAAAGAATACCTCACAGCGCTCTACCAAACAACTAGGTTCCTATTGAGGAAAAGATGAATACAAATTAAGCCAGTGAAGGACAACAATTGAAAGTCAATCACCAATTAAGGGAAAACTAGGCTGAACACTTCAAAAGACTTCTAAATCGACCACCATCTACAATGCTGCCAGTAATATCAATCAATAGCGGAAGCAGAACTACCACTGGACACCAGCCCTCCGATGAGAACGGAAATCCTGAAGGCAATAAAGATGCTTAAACTGGAAAAGCAGCAGGACCAGACAGAGTCCCAATAGAGGAATTGAAAATGGACCCAGGGAGATCAGCGAACCTGATGACACCACTACTGGAGAAGGCGTGGGAAGAGGGTTATGAACCTGAGGATCAGAAGAAAGGCTACCTGTTCGTTGTCTCTCTGTCTAATCAGTTGTATCTACCAACTTAAATTTACGCGGGCAGAAGAAGCATCAAAGATAGGCCCTCAGGTGAACATAGAGTAAACTGGGGTAGGTGATGAAGATTCCTGGCCAACAGCAGCAGCAGTAACAGCAACATGAGAGATATATAAAGAAGCAACCTCCTTTACCTACCCACCTACCTGAGAAGCATTGTTTCAACTACAGGTGGACGGAACTGATAAGGATATCAAAGCAGCGAGGATCGGGAAAGTAAGACAAGCTTTTATTACTCTCAGGTCTGTATGGAGTTCAACAGCACTACTCAGCACTCAGCATGAAAATGAATATGAGATCTGGATTTTCAACTCCAATCTGAAGTTAGTGCTGCTTAGTATACGGATCAGAGACTTGGCGCCGCGTCATGAAGGCCACTTCTAAGAAACTACACACCTTCATCAACAGATGTCTTCATCCAATACTTCACTCAAGATCAGATGTCCGGCCAGAAAAGATCATCATTACAGGGATGTCTGACAATGAACGAACCAACCCAGCAGAAACTAAATGTGCAACAAATATGCAGGAAGAATAATAGGTGGATTGGCCACACTCTGAGAAAACCGACCATCAACTGACATCATAACACGCCAGGCTCTCCCTCTCTCTCTCTCGAGTGGAACCCGAATGGTAAGCGGTGAGTTAGTTGGTTGTCAGTGCAAGGATGACATGGATGGAGGAGGAAGTCGTGTAAATTAAGAGATGAAAGGATGCTGGCAGGTGTGGAGCCAAGTGAACACGTTGGTGGAGAACCGAATGCAGTGGAGATGTGCGGCTGAATCTCTGTGTTCCTCTATGAGCTTAAGGAGACAATAATAACCTAACCCTAACCTACTGACTTTACGTCGTCAACCGATTCACAAATACACTTGTGTTCACCTAATATCCCTAATTAAGTTCTCTTTTTTTTCTAGGCTGATATTGTCAAGCACACAGGTGTTCAAATTCACTAAACTAATTGTGTCCACAATGTCGGCTATGTGGGGGAATACCTGTCAGTCTTGTTTTAATAAGGTCAAAATGATGCCAGATGTTTGTTGATTTTGGCAAATAAGTTAAGCTGTCATTTCACTGCTTAATTTAATAAGAATGAAGCCGTTAAATACACTAATTCTTTTTCAACTAAAAAGATTGAATATTAACCTGTTCAATGATTCAATAATTAGAAAAAACAGAAAGATTGAGCGAAGAAATATTTACTTTTCAATTAGATCAATTCAATAATTTAATTGTTTCAATTATTAAATTAGGTTTATTTTTTAAGAATCATCATCATAATATTTTCTGAACATTAATTTTGTTATCAAATGCCTAGTTAATTTAATCTATTCATCATTATGTTACGATTAATTTTGAAATTCAAGTGTTCATTTGTGAGGATTTGATTAGATTGATTACAGGATTTCATTGGGATCTGACATCGGTTAGAGAACCATTGGAAAACCACCATTACAGTACTAGACAATTAGCTGTTTTTTTCAGCCAAGTTTAGAACTCTTCAACATTTCGCAACCACCCCGAGCATTCGAGCCCAGAACCTTCTGGTTACAAAACGAGCCAACTCGTGGACCATTGAGCCACTGAGACCCGATCCAATGGCCAGTCCATAAATTCTAACCGTTGCCAATTCATGACATAGCGCGACCATTTCGCAATGTCTTCTTCGATGAATTACTGCTTCATCTTCAACCTGATGTACCCTACTGGTCACGGCTTCCTACTCGGTGGGTGCATATTGATGAAGGGTCTCAACCTGGGACAAAACAGTTGTCCAGTACTCCCAGGTTTCCCAGTGGTTCTCAAACAGATATCGCCTCATAACGAAATCCCCTATCCAACCAAACAAAATCCCTACAAAATTAACACTTGATAACTTTGAGTTTCATTTGTAGGTTCGCCTGTTGTCCCAATTGAGTCAGTTGTGGCTGGGAAGGGCAATCTTCTTCATCCTTTATAAATTCATGACTGTGGGTAAGTTCTCGTTGACGCGTTTGGATAACAAAAGCTGGGTACGATCGACATACCTAGCTCCACATATGGAGCAGGTGAATCGGTAGATGCATATTGATGTGGCAGCCATAAGTGGTAGCTTATCCCTCGCGTTTATGTGAATCATTGGTTTCGTAGAGAAAGTCATTTAAAGTTCAGCGGCGAAGAGCGTTTTCTTTAGTGAGGGGGACAAGCGGTTTATCACTGTTTCTACTGATGAGCCTTTGTTGAATTCTAGATTCAAGTAGAGTTTTCTGAGAGTGGAAAGTGTGGGCGGTTTTATGAATTTAGGTTAAGTGGATTTTTTGATGAAATTTTCTGGGTAGCCGTTTTCGAGGAGGATTCTATTGAGAGTATTCAGCTCCCCTTTCACAGTATCAGGGTTGCGATTACTGCAGCTTCTGTGGCTCAGTGAACGGATCAGGTTTCATTTTTGATATAGGCATACCCAACTATGACAATTAATGGGTTATCCATGCGGTTTCGGCTTTCTGTAGATGGCTCCTTTTAAGGTGTTCCATCTTTTTCAAGTCTTGTTAGTTAGTTGAATGTTCAGAAAAGATATTTTAGTGTCTAATTCCTTCTATAATATGAACTGAATCTCATCATTATTGGAGATGCTGTGAATATCGTCGACGTATTTCATGGTTCTGACATATAGAAATCTGCAAATGACGTGCCCACTGGTGAGCCAATGGCTACACCGTCTTTTTATAGATATACTTCGTTATTGAAAGGCAATTGGACATTTAAAGTGCATCTCAATAGGAGTTCCTTCAAATAGTCAGTGGGTATACCAACCTTTATCCCCTTTGAATTATTATTTTCGTATTTCTGATTCCTTCAATTCTTTATGTCTCATTAAAATCAACTGAATTACTTTCAACATGTTCAAAAAGTGTTAAGCTAGCCAAAGCTTTTTCTTACAAAGGTGAGCTACCTTCAAAATTTTGTTGGATTAATTAACCTTGTGAAATAACTTGTTTACATGCCATATATATATGAAGAAATATCAAAACTCCTTAATCGCGTAGACATTTAATAACTTCACTTAGACAGAAAAGTATAAGAAGTTCAGAATGTTGAACAATCCATCTAATTTTTTGCAATTCATTATTTCATAAAGTTACAAGTGTTAATTTAATTCAAAATAGTTACAAAGGGATGTGACATGTTTCGTTACAGCTACCTTCGTAAATATTCTGATGAATTGCGTAGTTATTGTACCTGTATATGAACTTAATGATGACCTGATGCTATCTTGCTTTTTGAGAAAGTCAAACGCAGCTATGAAGTGAGATATATATGTATATGTTTCAGAAAGACTAATTATTTTTGTGATTACATCATTTAGAAGTATCAGAAATTTCCTTACAGAGAGAGAGAGAGAGAAGGTGAAGGAGACGAATAACAACCGAACATCATGTTCTTAATGAGTATTTCCCAGGATTTGAAAAAGAAAAAACGTTTTGTCCATCAAAGCAAGGCGGAGCTTCTCTACTTGTCTTGTCTACTAATGAGATATTTATGAAGATAATAATTATGCCGATCTGTATAGGTACATATTTCCTGTCTGTAGGTATCTCAGTGCTTACTTCTCATGAGAAATTTCTACAGATCTCATGACTTGTTGTGTTCATTATTTTTATGAGAATGGGAGACCTAGATCTTCTATTGCGAAATATATTGTAGAGGAGACAGGACATAAAATTGACGTTAACATACGTCTTTTGAACCTATCTGTAAAGCGTGTATAGAGGAGGGCCTATCCTAAAGTTTGTGGAAGTCTGAGCTGGCAATTAGAAAGTTTAAACCACTTTTATGCAACAAGTAATCACTAACACACTAAACCACCTTTCTTGGTAAATTTTGTTTTGATACCAGCCAGGGTAGATATACTTCTACCTTGAATAGACCATTCTCAAGACTAACCAAAAAACAGTCTGCTAGTAATAAACCTAAGATAGATCCCATCGCAATACCATCTTTTTGTCTTTAGATAGTTTCACTGAAAGTGAATTTTACATTGAGACTACACCTCAGTAGCAGTTCTTTTAGATATGTTGTTGGTATTCCATTGTTGAACTGGTTATTGTCTATGTATTACAGATAAAGCAGATAGTTTTTTTTAGTGGGATATTAGTGGAAATTGAATCAATGTAGAAAGAGAGCGTACGTTTGTTAGTAACTTCTATATATTGTGTACAGTCAATGAATTGAAGAGTATCATGAAGCGAGTATATGCATAGGTGTTTCCTTACATGTTCCAGAAAATCAGGTAGACACCTTTCAACAGAATTGTAATGAAAGAAACCTGTTAGCTTTGTTTTCCCATTCATTAAATATGTCGCAAGTATTTTTTTTAGATTACTTTCTAAGGCATCATAAATAAGATTTTTCGGATCGGCGGTTGAACGAAACATATTACTTTAGCTTTCTATAGCATGTCTTATTAATTATTTGTCCCTCACATTTCGAATGGTACATATTGTTTCCACATTAGGCCTCCACTGCGCAATGGTTGTCTGCCGTGCCAATCCATAAGGTCTTATATCCACTTCATACAGTCGTTCTTATTTCACCTTCAGATTTAACCTCAACGCATAGCTTCCCTTTCGATTTCCCCTGGAGGGCGTAGCTTGTGATGTTGTTATTCGAAGTGTTTATGAGTGGATATTTATGGTATCTAATACTTCATGCTGTTGAATATTATTAAATTAAATTTTGGATATCTGTGTACATACTCCACGTGTGTAAAGTCTTTGATTATGTTTATTATCGAGGGAAGTGTTTATACTCAGCATAATATGAGGAACAAATTAACATCTCTGAATAAGAACAATCAAATTAAATAAATGATTTGTAAATATCACAGTAAAATGGCATTCAGTTTATAACTCTAATGAAGTAAATCAGAAAGCTGAAGATTTTTTACTGAAATGAAGTTGAGAGACCAATAGATGAACCAATAGATGTGCGTCGGTAGCACAGTGGTTAGGACTCTCGCCGACCATGCACATGGTCCGGGGTTCGAGCCCACGCCGACGCACACCTGATATCTATGGCCTGCAAAATTTGGGCTACCGATATCCATGCTGAAAATTCCATACTTGTACCAAAAATACAGTGTGGAATCAAGCTGTAAATCAAAAAAAAAAAATCAAAACGAAAACATTATTTTCAGGATTTCATCATGAACTGACATAGGTTAGAGAACCATTGGAAACCAGCACTGGAGTGCTGGACAGCTAGGTATTTTATCTGCCTAGTTTAGAACTCGTCAGCAATACTCATACACCCCGCTAGTTGGGTTTGAAGTCACATTTTTCCGTTTAAAAGTCGAGGTAGTTAGTAGATCACTAAGTCATTGGTACCCACAAATCCAATGGCCAGTCAGTACATGAATTTCAACTTCTGGCAATTCACGCTTGTTATAGAGCGACTGGCACTAGTCACTGTCCTCACCAGTGACCTGCTGTGTCACACTGGTCATGTCTTCTAACAAGAAACCAGGTAATTACCTACCTGAATATGGCCAGTCGCTAATCAGTAACAGACTGTTATTCAATTGTTGGCTTAGTGGTCTATTAGCTAGGTTGCGTCAGAGCCAGAAGGTTATGAGTTTGAACGGTTACAGTGGAATGGGTGCTTAGTTTTGAAAATTTAGCCCCATTCTGGGTTTACGAAACATCTGGTTGTCAAGCACCCCAGTGCTGGTGTTCAATGGTACTCATTTCATGATGAAATCTTCTAGTCAATCAGATCGAATCAAATCCGTGCAAATCAAAACCTAATAAAAATTATTTGCATTCAATGATCGAATTTGTGTGTTCCGAGTTTTTACCGTGTCTAACACTGACTATAGGTGGTTCATGTTTCTTAAGGCTGTCGAAGTATGATCTCGAAAATAAGCATGAACTCTGAGTTGATGATGACGTCCATTCAACTGAAATCAAACATCGTTCTTAACAGATATCAGTTCATGACGAAATCGAATTCCTACAACTAAACATTAGGGAATGGATTCATCTTGTGATTGCATGACTCTAAAGCTTCATTATCTTTTTCTCACCTTGGTCTTGGTCAAATTGCCCACCAATGAGAATATTTCTTTTTTGCCTAACTAAGCCGGATTAGCAGTCAATCAGAACATTCCATTTCTATTGCCCTGGGCCAATTTCAATGTGGTAAAAAAATTAGGTGAATATGTATCCTGACAGTCACAGGACAGTCGGTGTCTTTTTGATATTTACGTGGCTCATTAAAGAGGAAGGTGCCACCACGTGGGGATTAGGGGACGTGGCATATCCAATGAGTTATTCAATACGTCATTATTATTATTATACCCATGCATCAGTCCAGTAGATCATTTTATAAAAAATTGGTGACTTAGATCATAGCTGGCAGACAATATATCACAAATTTACAGAAACTAGAATTCATGAATAATCGGATTCTAACCCGGTTAGTGAATGACGAGCTCTAATGACAATAGTCTTTGTTCACTGTTGCACGATCTTTAACTAGGACAAAACAGCTATCCAGCTCTCTTTGAATGACATCAAATCACAACAAAATTCACATGCTGAGTTTAATAATACCTCCACCAACATTTATCCCTCATTTACAGCCTATAAATATTGAACAAGGCGTACAGTTGTGTAGAAATTTAATTAGTGGATGGTTACCAGCAGTGGAATCCAGGATAACGCGCATTTCGTCCGATTCGGGACTCGTCAGCCAATTGGTGTCCCTGCACAACCCAGTGAGTGAGTGATGATGTTCTCACCACCGAGGCCCGAACCCAGTGCCCATAGTTTCAATCGGTAAAGCTTTATCCACTAGATCACTTGGACGTCTGAAACTATGGGTACTGGGTTCGAGCCTCTGCGGTGGGAACATCATCACTCACTCAATCACTCACTCAGTGGGGTATGCAGGCATATTCAGCTGACGAGCTCTAAATAGGGCGAAATGCGCGTTATCCTGAATTCCACTGTTAGTCACCCTCCACTAATTAAATTCAAATTACATGCCCAGACATCGTTGAAGCATTTGCACAAGAAGCCGAGAGACATGTCAACCTGAGACCGAGCATTTCAGTTCAATCTATCAGTGGACGAGAAAATCTAAAATTCAGTTAAATAAAGTTGTGTAGAAAGGTATTGAGTACTTTATCATAATATTGAAGTGTCAACATTTATTCATTAATTCTACATGTGTTTTGACAATAAAATAATACAGGTTTTTAAGGCAATAATAAATCAGAGTATTAAATGCCTACTTAGAGTATCTATCTATCATCTATCCATAGGCATATTGCGTGACAATTACAAGTACAAATGAAAACAAAAGTGTTGACAATAACAACTTTCTATCTCTGATATCTGTTGTAGAAGAGTATGATAAGTATTTACTTTTGTTTGTTAGATAACCGTCAAGTAGTATGTAGCTTATCATCCAGAACAGGAGATAAGATGCTTTATGAATATATATATATATATATATATATATATATATATATATATATATATATATATATATATATATATATATATATTAAATCTTAAGATGTAGAGGCAAAAATAAATCCTTTTAGTTAAGCTTCACATAACTTAACTAACACGAATTTTATGCCTAACATACAGTCTAACATCTCAGCTTAGAGATAGATGCTCCACTTCTAAACTATACTACACTATACTCTACTACACTCAACTAAACTAAACTTAACTAAACTATACATGAGTGTTTATCTTATTTTACATTTCTAGATGAGTATCAGGAAGTTGAAAAAAATAAGCAATCAAGCAAGCGAGTGAGTGAGCAAGCAAGTCAAACAGGCAAACATGCAACAGTTTATATACATCATATGTGTTTGTAAAAGTCCATTTGATAGAATGATTGCGCAATCAAGTGAGGAAAAAGATGTATGATATGAAAGGATAGCTTGAAGATAAGAACAAAGTAAATTAAAAAAAGAAGGGTGTAATATAGTGCCTTCAAAATGTAAAATAAAAGGTAAGTGAGACTGAGAAATGCATTTACTGTTTTGGAAATAAAGATGAATGGTTAGTTGTTTTTTTTTTTACCCGTCATTACGTTTATAGGAGATTTAATGACACTGTGTTTTCTAGGAATCGGGTTGTTTTAATACCGAAGATTTAGCTGTCTCTCTAAACAGTTGTATTTGCCAACTTAAATGTACGCGGGGAGAAGGAGCATCAAAGATAGGTCTTAAAGTGAACATAGAGAAGACAGAGGTTGGGTGATGAAGATTCCTGGCTAATCGCAACAGCAACATAGGAGAAATCTAAAAGAAGCAACTTCCTTTACCTACCCACCCACCTATCTGGGAAGCATCATTTCAAATACAGGCTGGTGGAACCGAGAAGAATATCAAAGGAGCTAGGATCAGGAAAGCCAGACAAGCTTTCATCACACAAAAGTGTGTTTGTGTGTGTGGAGATCAACAGCATTATTTATGAAAAGTAAGATCCGGATTTTCAACTTCAATGTGAAGTCAGTGCTGTTTGCCACACGAATCAGAGACTTGGCGCTGCGTCGCGAAGGGCACTTCGAACAAGCTACAGACCTTCATCAACAGATATCTTCGCCCAATAATCAAGGTCAGATGGCCGGTCAGAAAAGATCAGCAAGAGGGAAGGGGGTGATCTCTACGAGTGAATCAACACAGGAAGAGAAGGAGGTGGATTGGTCATACTCTGAGAAAACCACCAAGTGACTGACATCACACGCCTGGCCATCGCTCAAGTGAAACCTGAATAGGAAGTGGTGAGTTAGCTGGTCTTTACTGCGAGGGTGACTTGTATGAGGCCATGTGAATAGAAGATGAAAGCATGTGGGTAAATAAGAAGGCAGATGAAAACGTTGGCAGAGAAACGGACACAATGGAGACGTACGCGTGGACACACATACATTAGGAGGACTCGTCGATCTCTGCAGGTAAGCGCTGGCTTCACAGCATATTCCTAAATGTCTTCAGACGCAGACTGAATCCCCAGAACCCATTAATGGTGAGAACAGATGACGACCTAGCTCCTCTACTGAGAAACATATTACAGAGGAGACAGGACATAAAATTGACGTTTACACATCTTTTAAACCTACCTATAAACGTGTTTGAGGTAGGGAGTATCCTAAAGTTTGTGGAAGTCCTGGCAGGCAGTTAGGAAGTATAAACCGCCTTTATCCGATCAAAGCAACAATTCGTCATCACCACACAAAACCACCTTCACTTGGTAAACTATTTTTTGATACCATCCAGGGTAGATGTACTATTACCTCCCTACTTTGCTTTAGTGATCTTCACTGTTATTTTGGTGTCGTTTTAACTTGACTCCTTAACTCTTTATTATATATATATATGCGATTAAACAGTTCAAGAATGATGTCACCGAAGAGAGCAACTCTTCTCTGAATACCTTTTCATTTATATAACTCAATGAGAACTTTCAAATTATACTTCGACTTACCCATGAACACCATGCCAATTGTTTGCATACACGAAATATACAAGTGAATTTTAATTCATGCAATCTCTGTCCAATTTCACTTAATTTTTGTTTAAATGTTTCATCAATCGAATTCATTTGTTCAAATGTCAATTTCATTGTTCTATCATGTGTAAATGTATAATTACTGCCTGTAGTAACTGTTCTACTTTTTCCATCTACAAATATTGATGAATAATTTGGATATAGACGAAATAAACCTGTTTGTATATGATGCAGATTATCTGTTGATCTAAATATTAAAGCTTGTTCATTACCATAGTGATTTGTTTGAAAATTGAAACTAATCGTTGATTTGCTTGCTAATTCTGAACTAAACATTGGACACCTTGAAAATAAGAGAAAAACAAGACTTTTATAACTAATATTTAACGATGATAAAATTTCTCCCTTATATAGCTATAAGGAACGTTGCAAACTTGACTGTTAGAATAAAGTACTCGACACAATACACTAGTTGCTAACTAGTGTCCAACTGAAGTGTCCCATACAGTCCTAAAGGAGGTCAGCCGCGAGCGCGAATAGCTCAGTGGACTCCATGTGAACATAGACAAGACGGAAGTTATGAAAATAACCAACTAACAACAACAACAGCATCAACATCCAGCGTCAATCACCATCAACGAAGGGAATTTAAAAGAGGTTACTTCATTCACTTATCATCTAGGGAGCATTGTCTCAACTACAGGAAGTCGGAATGGACCAGGATGTTGAGAGAATCGACAATCGGGAAGGCGAGAAACACATTCATCAACCTGAAACCAATCTGAAAATCTTCGTCACTCAGCCAGCATCAACAACAAAATTCGGTCGGATTTTCAATACAAACAACGTCAAGCCAGTCAGTTCTTCTATACGGATCAGAAACTTGACGAGCGGGTCACAAACAGCCACCAACAGCCTGTTGCAGACCAGACCTTTATCAACAACTGTCGTCGCTGGCTCTATGCTGAAGATCAGATGGTTGGGCAGGAAAGAATCACCAACAAGAAACTATGGGAAGAAAGAAAACAAGAACCAATCGCCCAACCAACAAATATGCAGGAGAAAGTGGAGATGGATTGAACACTCACTCGCTGAGGAGGCCGCTGGGTGACATTTCGCGAGCGTCAGGCCATTGCTCGAGTGCAACCAGGCCGAAAGGGAAGTGGCGAGTGGGACGTCGGTGGAAGGGTGACATGGAGGAGATCGTGTGAAGAGGAGTTGAAAGAGTATGGACTAACATGGATGCAGGTGAAAAGTACAGCAGAAGGAAGACAGAAGCAAGTGGAGATGTGCATTTGAAGCCCTATGTTCTACTAGGAACCCAAGGGAACAGTAATAAGTAATAACGTCTCTGACTGACTGACAGCAGCACTGGGTAACACGGGTTCAAATGTCAGGAGGAACATAAGTTCCTTCGAGGTTACAGATACGCTTTGCTGACTGGTGAGTGACAACTAGCACGAAACCTGGGTTGGGTCTAAGGATTCTTGTGACCGACTGCATGCAACTAATTAATATCACCGATTCACAGTGTACTGTGATGGCAAGCCACCTAGTCTGGCACGGTGGCCACACTGTAAAGTTGACCGACTGAATTTTAAAGGACTAGACACTAGATATTGACTAGTGTCCAGTCAAAAGACCTAGTTCGTTGAATGACTTAAAGCCATTTAGAAAACAGTATTAAGCAAACAGACTCTTTTCAACAATGAATTTATTATCAAGCTGCACAATCGTATATATATATATATATCATCCAACAGTTATACGACAATGCTGCATGCCAAGTAATCCACAATGGGAAACTTACGGAAGCCTTCGAAGTGAGAACAGAAATGCGGCAAGGCTGTCTATTATCGCCAATGATCTTGCTGATTGCAGTAGATTGGATAATTCGACAGACAACGGGCAATGAGGAAACAGGCATAAAATGGACTCACACAAAAAACTTGGAGGATCTGGACTTCGCCGATGATATATGTTTGATTTCCCACAAACCGGAAGATATGCAAATGAAAAGCAACAAGCTGGCAGAAGAAGCATCCAGTGAAGACAGGACATTAGGTGAACGTAGAGAAAACAGAGGTAGAAGATGAAGATTTCTGGCCGAAAACAGCAACAGCCACAGTAACAACAACAGACAACAATCAGCATAAATGAGGGAACCTGAAAGAAACAACCTCCTTTACCCACCTACTTACCTGGGAAGCATCGTTTCAACTACAGGCGGAACTGACGAGGATATCAAAGCCAGAATCAAAAAAGCAAAACAAGCTTTCATTACTCTTAAGTCTGTGTGGAGGTCAACTGCACTCAGCATCAAAAATAAGATCCGGATTTTCAACTCCAATGTGAAGTCAGTGCTACTTACTACATTGATCAGAGACTTGGCGTGTCATAAAGAGCACCTCAAACAAATTGCAGACCTTCATTAACAGTTGTCTTCGCTCAATACTTCGCTCAAGATCAGATGGCTGGCCAGAAAAGATCAGCAACTGGGATCTCTGGCGATCACCGAACCAACCAGGAACCGGTTGTGAAACAAATAGGCAGGAAGAAATGGAGATGGATTGACCATACGCTGAGGAAACAAACCATCAAGTGACATCAGCAGACAAGCCATTGCTCGAGTGGAACCTGAAAGGGAAGCGGCGAGTTGGTCGTTTATGCGAGGGTGACTTGGAAGAGGTCATGTGAAGAGGAGATGAAAGCGTGTGGGCAGACTTGGAGCGGGGTGAAAAAGTTGTCAGAAAACAGAAGGTAATGTAGATGCGCAGTTGAAGCCCTATGTTCCTCTCAGAATTAAAGGATATAATAATAGTAATTTATATATATATATATATATATATATATATATGACTTTTCTTAAGAAATTATATCCGGTGAGGAATTGAATCATAGGTGTGAATGGACAAAATAATAATAGTATGAAATGCAAATTAATTGTTCGTGATTATAAGATGTATAGTTGTTGGAAAGGGTTGTATAATTATACGGTTAGTAGGCTAATATAAAATGTTACATAAAATGGTGTGAAATTTGATAAGATAGAATTAAACATTGTAAAAATAATTTTTGGATTTAGAATGACAAGTGGGACAAGTGGAAACAATTCAGAGTGAGAATAGTAATAATAATAATGATCGTAGTAATGAGGGAATGGCACAGAGATGAACTAAATAAATGTTTATCCTTCTATGGCCAAGGCAGAAGTATGGATTGTAGATACTTCTTTTGTATACAAAGGTCTGGCTGGCATAAATTCATGAATTGCCAAGACCTCCACTGTCTTTAGAAGACTGTAACGAAGAAAACGTGGCTGGCAAGTTAGCATGGATTTGGTAGATGATCTTAAAATCATGCTGAGGGTTGGCAGAGTGACAAAGGAGTCGATCAAGTGTTCTAGAATGAAGCTTCACACACACTTCCTTTCTCCCTTGTGAAACCATTCTACTGGAATATGTTCTCGTATGCGTGAGTGAAAACCGTTCTCTGGCTACAGCCAATGTATCTTGTTTCACAAGAACAGATGAATTGATAGATGCATTTGGAGGCAGTCAAAAGGGTGAGTTTATCTTTTTACAGAGATGGTGAACAACTTGCGACGATTTCACGAATGAAAGCGAATTTCACAAAAGTTGATTTCTTACGACACAATGAAGTATGGATTACACAATGCTTTTCAGAGTTCATTAGATATATTAACTGTAAGAGAAAATCCAGTTACCTTCTGTTATATGTAACACCTAATCGCAGTACACCAGATTATACTCTATCTCATATTTGTAAGGAAACCATTTTTTTTATTTCCTTCACGTTCCCCAGTGGAACATAGGGCCTCAAGCTAGTGGCCTGAAGTTTCTGTAGCAGCGTTTAATTTTACAGGATGGGGTTGCTAGCCTCATGGACAACCTTTCCTCTTTACCAGTCTTATTACTGGTTTAGCGAGGTGAGGGAGTGCGTCGGCCGGGGATCAAACTCCTGACCATGTGCATGGTCGGCGAGCATCCCAACCGCTGTGCCATCGACGATTAATATCACCAATCAGTTACAGATATTCAAATGTCACGGGCACTGTCTGGATTTTTTGCAGGCTTTTCCCTTAACTTCATGCTTTTTTCTCGATAAATCTTGGAGGATATCCATTCTCTATGAGGACTTGTCTGAGTCGCCCCAGTTCCCCATCGATTGTATCACTTGAACATATCCTCCTTATTCTTGAGGATAAGGAATGGATCAGATTTCTCTTTCTTCTCAAAGGGACCCAACTATGGCAATTTGTGTACTGACCATTCCATGTTGGTTTCCTGTAGAAAAGTATCAATTTCTACAGCCGACAAATGATCAACGGATGTGTGAAGGATGAACTGCCACTTCAGGCCACCTCAATGTGTGTTTATAAATTCACCTGCTTGTGTGGAGCTAGTTATATTGGCCATCAGCACAAAGCGCACGCTTTCCAAACGCATTTTTGAACATTATTTGTCATGGTTAGCAAAGGGACAATGTAAGACAGTTACTAGCTCAATTCTCAAACATTTGGTGAACTCAGGCCACGTGGCTCCACCAGTGTCATCTTTCAAGATCATCCACAAAATGAAGTCAAATGGTACAAAGGGCGTCAGGTTTCGGCTTTTGTGTATGACAGAGGCGCTGGCAATTCGTCAATACAACCTTGAACTCTGTATACAGGAAAAGTTTGTCCAGTCTCTTATTCTACCTTGGTCTTAACCTCTTTACTAATCGTTCCCTGTAAAAAATTTTTGATTTTTATAGAGTTTTTCAATTCTACTTTGCTTTTACTGTAATAATCAACTCACTATCACCAATCTCATATCCTCCTTTTGTATATTTTCACACCCTCTTCACACTTGTTAAATTGACACTCAACTACCACCTTTATTCTCACTCAAGAGCAATTTTAACCCTATCAAATTTCTATCTTTGTGCCGGTGAGTACCACGTAATTTATAACTTTTAATTTTCACTTCTAAAGCCACTTCTGAGTAATTATATCAATTATGTCACCCCCTATTACTCAATAATAGACCACTGTATAATTTTGTAAGTATAAATACAACTGTACAGCCTATGAAGATGATTTCGTCGATAAAGAACATTTTCTTCGCTGAATCTGTCTTAAGTCATAAAGTAGTTATTTTTAAATATGCTTACTGTTGAACAACCCGGAAAACTGTGTCAAACCTTGATTTCACGCAACAAAAAACGTAAGTCAGTCATCCATTGTAAAACGGTATGTTCAGATGAATAAGTCGCTTGGTCCTCATAAAATCATTACAAAAAACATAATGCCTCCAAATGTAAGGTGTTAAATTTCACTCTCAGAAACAAGTACAACTTACACAAAATGGCTATTCCGCACAGTTACACTATTATAGATGGCACACAAGTTGAAACCAAATCCAACTGTCTATTTCCTGTGATCACCCTTCCACATGTTCCCAAATCATGTCAGTTTACAGAAAGATATCTCATTCCATATTCTAAGTGAGAAAGTTAGGACGATCTGATATCATTCCATCTCTACTTTCACAGTTTGTTATTTCTAGTATTCTGCCTACACTTCTTCACTGCCTCCCTCGCCCAGGTTAATCATTCTCAGTCCACTTAAGAAAGACTATTTTAGTATACTGATAAGGGTAATGAAAGCCATCAGCAGGGCTTATAGAGTGACGCTAAGCTAAACCAACCCATGATACTGCTGTAGACAGCGGACAGGTTGATTACTGAAAGAATTTAGCAAATGTTATCTTGCCAGAGTCTGAACATCCTCTCATTCTTTCTCGCCATGCCGCATCTCATCAGGTAGATAGGACTAGAAGCAACTACGAGAGACTGTATGTTCGGAAGACTAAGTAGAAAAACTCTACAACATCTTATTTGGAAGGGACACATTTTATGTGATGAGAACAGTGTGTAAGGCGGGAAATCACAAACTCATTGCGGAACTCTAAGTAGACGGCCCCATTTTTCTTTTTTCATTGTTACATCATGTTAACATTTTCTCCTGATTTAATTTTAAATTCATTTCTCATTAAACAAAATTAATAATGTAAGTGACTTAATTAATTAATACTTTCATTATGAGAAAGTTAGATGCAACACTGTACTACATGCTGGAAATCCTACATTTCCGTGATTACCGAATTCGCAACTATTGGTTTTATATGAATATCTTTTAGTTTGATTGGTTGGAAGATTTCATCATGAGCTGACATCGGTTAGAGAACCTTTGGTAAACCTACAAAACCAATACTTGAAAATCGATCTAATGCTCACTAGCCACTGGTCTCATTCAGTCAGTTAGTCACCTTGGTTTCTAGTGGAGAGTTGTGAACACCAGGGTGCATCGAATTGAAGGGGAGGCAGTAATTCATCATCGAAGATGACAATGCGTAGTGGTCGTGCTAAGTTAATGAATTGATGGAGGTTAAAATTGATGAGCAGGCGATTGGATCGGTTAGGTGCCAGTGGCTTATCATTATGTGAGTGCCTTATTTTAATTATTGGCCATGCTATGAGAATGTAAGGTGCAACATTGTATTACATGCTGAGAATTTCATATCTGTACCAAAATTATTTACTGTTTGGAATAAAGCTATTGTTATTATTAGTATTATAAGTACAGTGTCTACAACCTCATTGAAGCAGGCATACTATTTAGTTGATTATTGAATAATCAAGGCGTAGCCGGTCTATCGAAGTTTTTCCTTTGTACCACACAGTAAATTATTTAATCACGTGATACGAAGATTATTGAGGAAACAAATTCCCAAGTTAGTTACTCCTTTCACCATACTTATTTTGTGTGTACATGAGGTTTGTCAAGTTTAGATAATTGATCAGGTAATAAAAGAATGATCTAATATAGAAACAAGATTAATTAGACAGCAACTAAAGTAAGGTTGATTTAGTCAGTAAGTTAGATGACGACGTAATATAATTGACTAAAATGTTTCAACTTAGGTCAGGGTGGCAACAGAGGTAATTACGAGTGGAGACTAAGTAGAAGTGGGGTAGATAATAATGCCATTTAAATTAGAAATGAAATTGAGCAATTAAGTTGGATGACGTAATACAACTGGCTAGAAATTGAGCGTTGGTCAAGTCTGTAACAGTGGTAATGAGGTGTAGAAATTAAATCGGGTGGGGGTAGAGAACAAGAAAGTTAAAAATGCAAAAGTTACAATTGAGAAGACAAAATAATACTAATGAAGAGACAGAAAAGAAAAAAAGACTAGGTAGAATTTACTTGTCGGGTAATAAGATAGATTAAGTCCATTGTAAGTGTAGTGATTGAACGAACTTCTGCTGTATGCAGAGTTCAGGGCTTAGCAAGTGAAACGCCATTGCTTTTGCAAGTTGAAGAAGTCTGATTCGTACGCCTTTAAGAAGACTACTTCTTACTCTGTTGACGACTTTACAGTTTGTTTGGGTGCTACCCTGACCTACGTTGAAACATTTTAGTCAATTATATTACGTCATCTAACTTATTAACTAACTCGATCTTGTTTTTAGTTGCTGTCCGATCAACCTTGTTCCTATATTAGATCATTCTTGTATCGCCTGGTCAATTATCTAAACTTGACAAACCTCACGTATACACACACAAATAATTATATATAAATGTGATTGTACAGCTATGTGAATGAATTAGCCGTCGAAAAGATTCTCTTCCTAATTTGGTCACTACAATTTGCTTTTTATCGATATAAAACGGGACATTAAGTCAAAAATCAGTCAAAAGTCTTCAAAATAATCAGTATGTAGAGCGAATTCTGGTTAATTTACTTAGCGAAAGGACATTGCTATCGAAAGATTTCAGCTTAATCTTTGTGTATACTCAGATAATGTAATTAGTTGCACACTACCCTGGTAACTAGACGTCTCCACACTGTGTTTCGATGTTTTTGTTGATTCAAAATGTTTGAATCTCAACTCACTACCCTGGACTTATTACTAATCCTCTAATTAATTCAATTATTTCTGCAGGTAATAATAATAATAACAGCTTTAATCCAGACATTACTTTTGGAACAATTGTGGAATTTAGGAAAATGCATTCGACTCCAATTAGTTCCTCATCATCAGCTGGTTCAGCATTAATATTTGGTTTTTGATATCAAACATTTTACCAATCATTGGTTGTACAGTCAGGCAAGTTCACTGTCAAATTTCTGAATACCTCCCATCTTGGTTTGCTAAACGTCCGATTAAATTCACTATACGCAGCTCAATACGAGCTCATCTCATCGATACTGACTGAACATCAAGCCGACTCCAACAAAGTTTTTAAACTTATTTATCACTCGCATATCGTCGAACCTCTCGCCGCATGGTCTACGAGTACAAATCCTACACATATACAGCAGAGGTAATTGGAATTTATCTGAACAAGCCAAATCTGTGCGTCGGTTCAAAAGAAATTTGTAAACCCCTTTTCTTCGCCATGACCAACTACATAATATGTGTTAAGTTTCCGAAAACGATTTTTCCCCTCCCCTTATAACTACTTTTTGACTTTGTTAATTTTCACAATTCTAACTAATTCTATTAAGTTGTTTGTATTCTACATAGATCTTCTGAGTTACGCAATAACTTGTTGCTATCGCTTAAGAATTAACTTAGCTTGAGTTCCGTAATTAGTTGATTTTCACCCCTCCTTACTTCGAAACTTAGATATCTTGTTACTAACATCTATTAGTCAACTGTTTTGATGACCTTAAACCTCTCAATTTCACCCCTATCCCCTTTACCTAAAACCGATAGGCTAAACTAACCAATTGATTGGTAAAACATTTTGATGTAAAAAACTATGTATTAGTGTAGAGCCAGCCAGCCGATGATGAAGAACTAATTGAAAAGGAATGCGTGTTTCTTCGCTTAATTTGTCTTTTTTTTTAAATGAGTAAATGGGAATTTGGAAATTGGTTGGAGGATTCCATCATGAGCTGACATCAGTTAGAGAATTATTGGACAGTCAGCTGTTTCGTCCCTCTTTTTTGGAACTCTTCAACAGTACGCACCGACCGACAGGGGTTCGGACCCAGCATCTAACTTGTAGACCATTAAGCAATTGAGACCCAACCGATCCAATGGCCAACGCATGACATAGTACGACCACTTTGCAATGTCATCTTCGATGATGAATTACTGCCTCCCATTCAATTCGATGCACCCTGGTGTTCACAACTCTCCACTAGATCCCAAGGTGACTAACTGACTGAATGAGACCAGTGGCTAGTGAGCATTAGATCGATTTTCAAGTATTGGTTTTGTAGATTTACCAAAGGTTCGCTAACCGATGTCAGCTCATGATGAAATCTTTCAACCAATCAAACTAGAAGAAATTCATAGAAAACCAATAGTTGCGAATTCGGTAATCACGGAAATGTAGGATTTCCAGCATGTAGTACAGTGTTGCATCTAACTTTCTCATAATGAAAGTATTAATTAATTAAGTCACTTACATTATTAATTTTGTTTAATGAGAAATGAATTTAAAATTAAATCAGGAGAAAATGTTAACATGATGTAACAATGAAAAAAGAAAAATGGGGCCGTCTACTTAGAGTTCCGCAATGAGTTTGTGATTTCCCGCCTTACACACTGTTCTCATCACATAAAATGTGTCCCATCCAAATAAGATGTTGTAGAGTTTCTGTACTTAGTCATCCAAGCATACCTTCTTTCATAGTTGCTTCTAGTCCTATCTACCTGATGAGATGCGGCATGACGAGAAAGAATGAGAGGATGTTCAGACTCTGGCAAGATAACATTTGCTAATTTCTTGCATGACTCCATAATTGCACCTTCTACAACAGTATTAACGGTTTGGTTTAGCTTAGCGACATCCCCATCGCCTTACTGATGGCTTCTAGTGTCTTTCTCATTATAACAAAATAGTCTTTCTTCAGTAGCCTGAGAACTGGAGGGAGCAGTGAAGAAGTGTAGGCAGAATACTAGAAATAACAAACTGTGACAGTGAAGATAGAATTAGACCAGATCGTCATCACATCAAACAAAATATCCTCTAGAAAACTGACAGGATGTAGGAAGACGTGAAAAGGTGATGTGAGGAGATACACTGTCCAGGGTATTTAACAATCGATTTTGTTTCAACCTTTGTGACATCTGTGATAGTGGAACCGTGTGAACTAACCAGTTTACGTAAGTATCACTTGCATTTCAGAGTGAAAATAACCACCTGAGATTTGAAGGGATCATGCTTGAGATCATCTGACAAGAACCTTTGACCCATTTTTGATAAAAAATTATTGATTTTGGAACAGGCTGAATTAGAATTAACAGGCATAGAAACAATCAGATTATCAGCATACTTAACGAAACTGGCTTCGTCAGTGTGGGAGAAGTTAGTTAAAAAGAAAGAAAACAGTCAATGAGAAGGAACCGCTCCTTGAGCAACAACAACTAGAGTATGTGAAGCAGCAGAGGACTTCCTATTTTTGAAAAGTGTACTGTATCTTACCAGAAAAATTGGAATGCAACCAGTTATTAGTGCAGCACTGTGCTTGTGTCGCAAACTTGTACCAAAAACACTGTTCATTTTGATGCATTTTTATGTATTTTTGCACCATTATGGATAAGATTTTATTTTGATAAGTCACACAGTGTAATTATACAGTGATATTAACTGATGACCAAGTTTCGAGCACAAACTATTGCCACTCATAATCATATCAAGTTGCATTTATAAAATTATATTTGTAAAATCTCAGAGAAATTGAAATAAGTAATTCCGACGTTTCTTGTGTTCGGCAATCTGCTCCGAACTTCTTCAGGGAAATTATAATCGAGATTAACACAACAGAGATTTATATATAAAAGGAATATCTTTTGTTTTTGAAACTTTGTCCAATCATGAATCATGAAACAGGCATCAACATGTATAATAAACAAAATTGTATGAGCTCTGATCAAAATTTGATGGATAATCCCCATCCAGGCAATAATGAAAGCAAAACACGTAGATCAGCGAAGAGTCTCTTTTCGGGGAATTCCGCCGAAATTTCGGGAATTCGCCGAAAAGAGACTCTTCGCTGATCTACGTGTTTTGTTTTCATCAAAATTTGGCCTCATACTTTCAAAATTAGTTTACTTTTGTTGAAATATATGTGTATATGCAGTGTACAATGGTGTGTATGTATGTGTGCGTGTGTGGGTGAACAGTCATAGAACATTTGTCAATCTCTCCATAAGAAGACGTAGACAATCGGGTATTTGACCAAGTATGACTAATTGTTGATACATATTCAGTTTTATTTATTAGTCAGGATTTGTCATGTATCAGCTAACATGACACCTTCACATCTGTTCAAACTGTTGGGATTCACTCATATATGTAGGGCTTCTGCAGTCAGTCTTTTTTTATATGAACAAAAGTAACTGTGGCCAAGAATCTGATCAACAGAGCCAAACGTCTAGTTACTGAGGAGGAAGATATTAGCAAGGAACTAAAATTGATTCAATACACTCTTTATTCAAATAATTATCCTAAAGACTTCATAAAAAGATATTTAAAATATGAAGATACGGATGAATCGAAACCTATTGCTAAGAATTGGGTTAGTATAGTGGTGATTCCTTACCTCAAAGAAAGATCCGATGAAATAAAGCGAATCCTTAACGATCATAAGACAAGAGTGTATTTTCTTTCAACTAACACCTTACGCTCAATACTGGTGAAGGTTAAGGATAAAATAGAACAAAAAACCCAGCAGAATTGTGTATACCAGATCAATTGTGGGGATTGTAACGCCGTATATGTAGGAGAAACTTCGAGACAGGTAAATGTAAGAGTGGAAGGACAAAAACAATGTCTAAAGGTGGTTCCAAAGATCTCTGTAGACTTGAAGAAGCAAGAAAACAACTCAGCAATTGCACTGCATTCTATAGAAACGGGACACAAAATCGACTTTGATAGGACTAAGGTTTTACAGAAAGGTTTTGGTTCATATAAAGAATGAATCATTTCAATTTCGCTGAGATTTTACAAATATAATTTTATAAATGTCTACTTCTCACTCGATGCTCAACTATTTTGCAACTATCCGATCAAATCTTGATCACAGTTTATATGCATATCAAGTCACTCACACAACTTTTTTCCTTCATTTATATACATGTGTGAAATAAGTAAGATATTGGAATAAGAATCAATATGGGATAATGTACATTCAGAAATAATAATACGAGTGTTATTGATCAATTACAATCAGATGGGAAATGAGACGAGTGTTTTTATAGTCAAAATAAGTAAGTAACTTGTTAGAATGTTGTGATGTGCTTGAATTGAATTAGAATTTTGAGATTATTCATTATTCTCCTCTGATTTGACTGACGGTAATAAAATTCTAAAAAGTAATCTATGTAGGTGGAGAGTGATTCATTACTGAATCCTGGCTCGTCGAGCCTACATCCAACATATGCAATAGAAGTGACTCAACGCGAATACTACCAGTCAGTCAAATCAGAGGAGGATAATAAATAATCTTAAAATTCTATTTCAATTCAAGCACATCATAACATTCTAACAAGTTACTTATTATGACTATAAAAACACTTGTCTCATTTCCCATCTAATTGTATTTGATCAATGACACTCATATTATTATTATTATTATTTCTGAATGTACATTATCACATATTGATTTTTATTCCAATATCTAATTGATTTCACACATGTATATAAATGAAGTAAAGAGTTGTGTGAGTAACTTGATACGATTATGAGTAGTAATAGTTTGTGCTCGAAAAGTGGTCATCAGTGTTAATATTACTGAATAAAAACACTTTGTGATTTATCAAAACAAAATCTTATTGTTATGTACTCGTCGACAAATTATTGTTATGGTCTGGTCGAGAATTTAATAGTCCTGACGCAAGAAAGACGGAAATCAGAAGACCACTAGGTTTGCGATGATACTTCTATTTTCCAAACACAAGGAGAAATGCAAAAGTGGTATCACACCAAAGTAAGTCACACAAGATCGTGCGAGCAAAATATATATGAATGTCCAGACAAGTGTGTGAACAAATCAATAGACAGTCTTAACATGAATGGCTAATTATAATGAAGTATCGATCCATATATACATAGCAAAATATAGCAGACATGTCAGTAACCACCATATATGGATATCTGTCACCAAGCAACGGACTGTCAACAAACACTCATATTATATATAATATAAGGGGAATATACATTGTTAAAGGAGACAGGTTCACACAAGTGAAATGGTCACAGACTAAGCGAGCAAACAGAAAGAGAGACCAACATACATATATATATATATGTGTATATATATATATATATATATATATAGATACATATCACTTATCCATAATATAGTTATGCTCTATCGTCACAGTGCTCAAGTTTTATACTTATATCAATGTATTTTTACATTTATAATAACTTGTGTCCTTTTTGGGCTGTTACCAGATGATGAAAAGCCCTGAAATTAGAAACCAGACGAAATGATTTTCTTATCTTGCAAACATATTCGTTCTCTCTTTCTTCCAAACAACCATGTGGGAAACTGGTTGTATGAAATCATATTACAACATAATCAACGAACAGAGATTCCCTATGCTATCTTCAAAGGAACTTAGCCAAGTGTAGAACAACTGATCGCATTCAGAATGAGTGCGATAACCGACAATTACTCAAGAAGGTGAATCAGATCTACACTACTAGAAAGGTGGAGAGATTGGCTGATCACCAAACCACTGTTTATGAAATTCACACCTTATACATGCAGTAGGATTGATTTAACGCTGAAACGTTATTAAGAAAGAAATTTTACTGTATTATAAAATAAAATCATCCCAGAGTGGAATTTTACTCTAGACAGAAAAGGACAAGAGGTCTAGCACAAAGATATATTATCGGTTCCTTGTTCTATTATGTTGCAATATCGTCATTGGTAAATGGAATTTAGAATGGTGGCTACATTGCAAACTTGACTGATTGATAGAGTTCAGTCTGCACCAAAGATACGAGGACTAGACACGTCGCACTAGTTACTAGTGTCCAATCAAACTACCCACTCACTACAGTCCTACAAGGGGTCGATCACGAACCTGAATAGCTCAGTGATAAAGTCTCTGACTGAAGCATTGGGTGAGATGGGTTTGAACCTCAGAATGGACATCAGTTCTTTCAAGGCGGTTACAGATAGGCCTTGCTGACTGGTGAGTGCCAACTAGCACAAAACCTAGGT
This sequence comes from Trichobilharzia regenti, assembly GCA_944472135.2. Lineage (NCBI taxonomy): Eukaryota > Metazoa > Platyhelminthes > Trematoda > Strigeidida > Schistosomatidae > Trichobilharzia > Trichobilharzia regenti. Next base: position 11,843,902 of record OX235267.1, read on the forward strand.
CAGGTAAGGCTTCCTGTGGCCGATTGCCTCCAATTATCCGATATCATCAAATCAATCTGTACCGGGATGGTGAGCTACCTAGTGGCATGGTGGCCCCACATTGCTGACCTGACTGATAGAATTCGGTCTGCACCAAAGAAAGGACTAGGCATATCACACTAGTTACTGGTGTCCATTCAAACAGCCGACATATCAGTTAAGCGTATGCTCTTCACCACGTGCATTAACACAGATGCAGCCTCTTTGAATGAAAATTGTCTCGATATTGAAAACTTGAGGCTAAGACACTCTGAAAATCTGAATACACATTCTCAAAGTGAGGCTTAACTTGCTTGTATACCCTTCTAGCATAAGAAAAATAAACTACCTTCTCCCCATCTTATCATCGGTGATATGTTTTGCGAACATATTAGTCTGGCCGGCAAAAACTTCTGCTGACGTAACCTAGTTATGTTTGGATTGCTTTTTGTTTCCTCACTAAGCCTTCTCATTGCTAAATAATTTCCTACTTCTTGTGATTTGATTTCTTTTGTTAATTCTTGATTCCATATGTACTCGACAAAATTGTGTGTTTTTCTATACTGATTAACTGATTTTTTTAATTCAGTGCGTCACTGGCATCTTGAGTAGAGAAGTTGGTAAGTGGGCGGCTGGCTGCTTAAAGCATAATGAAACGAAATGTTGTGGTTTGGTGTGTTGTGTTTTTTTTTTATTTTTCGGGTAAAGCACTTATAGATTCGAGTGATATCTTATTCTCTTGTATCTGTGAAAATAGAAAACCTGTGGTTATAGTCACGACTACAGTGGTGGAAGAGATTCAATGAAGTATGATTGCCATGCAACGCCTAGGAGATGATAATCCTCTGAAGTAAATTTATCAAAAGCCTACATGAATTGGAACATACCTACATTTTAGTAGTTTTTGTCTAAGTAGCTATAAACGAGCACTAGTCAGGACTGTGTACTATAGAGCTAAGAGAATATGCTCTGCAGAGAAATTAGACGAAGAATTTATGATTCTCGGAAAGATGTTGAAAAACAGTGGTTACCCTCAGAGGTTCATTAACAAATACGAAAGATGTAAAGACTCTAATCCCAAACTTATCAGGGTGGGAGAAAAGCTCAACTTCAATCAACTTGATTTTAAAGGTGAAAATATTACAACAGTGGTCAACAGAAGGCTGAGAACGTCACTATCCAGAGCCTATCCTACAGCTAAGTTTCTTTCCACTTATCGGAAGAGATGGTCTTTATTGCAGTGAAAAATCGACAGATACCCTCCTTATGTTACCTACAACAGTGTTTACAAATTTGCATGGATCTGTGTAAGCGTTTACATTGGGGGAACAGAAAGGAAGGAATATCTTCGATTTTGTGAACGTCTCTTAATGGAACAAATGCTTCCAATAGTGCCACTGTCAGTCATCTCCTTGATACGAGTTATGAGGTGGGAATTACGAATCCCTTTCAAATTATCAATGGACAGAAAAGCTCAATTCTTCTAGAGTGTATCGAATCAGTCCCTGTCAAACACCCGAAACGTGACTTATTTATTCAGAAAGAAGCAGTTATCATCAGTATTACCTTGTCCTTGTAACTGGACGCCTTTATTCTCTCTCTCTCTCTCTGTGTGTCTCAGTTGATTGTGTCTTTGGCTCAAACCTCACTCTCCTCTGATATAATATAATGATTCGAGTTGAACTCAGTACATTCTTATGCAATTTATCAGTTACTCTCAATCTTACGCATCTCTTGTCCATACTGCATACCTCCTTTACCATTCTGTGAGTACATTTACTTTGTTTAAACTTGAACTTCCTGTGCAAAAACCACATAAGTGTAATTTTCTGAACACTTTTCACTTATTTCGAATAGCACTTTCCACACGCAGCGACAGATGTTCATTCAAATTTTGCCTCTATACAGAAGATCAGATGGCCAGAAAAAATAAGCAAGAAGAAACTTGGACGCCATCCAACAAATATTTCAAAGGAATTGGGTATGGACAGAACATAAGATGAAGACACTCGTGAGCAACATCACAAACTAGGTCATCGAGTGACACCCGAGTAAAAAAAATTAAAATTTTAGCCTGAATCTTTGGGCCACACATAGGCAATCACCTGAGCAGGAGATGAAAGCTTACAAGAAATCGTGGAGCTAGCTAATAAAAGATGACGGAGCAGCTGGTGATGAAATGGAGACGCGCTGCTGTTCCACTCGAGCATTAAGGGAATAATAATAACAATAATGAAAACAATTGGTATTCGGCTTTTAAAGTGGGTTACTTATTGCCTTTTCGTGTTGACAAGTAAACATAGCATTACCATTAGAGGCGGTCACTAATAACTCAAATCAATTTTAGTTACTTTATGAAAAATACACGAGAGTTTCATTGTCGTTTATATCAGAAACCTTGTTGCAGAGATGTTGAATCATTTCGTTCCATTGAATATAGTATTATTATTCCTTTGGGTTCCAAGTGGAACATATAACTTCAACAAGACATCTTCACTTCCTTCATTCTTCTGCTGTCCTCTTCAGTCAGGTCGGCGATTTCTCACAATCTCTCATCGCATCCTCCGCCAACACACGACCTCCTCAATTTAACCTTCACAGTGACGACCCACCTATCGCTTACCATTCGGATTCTACTCGACCAACGACTTGCATTGAGTAAGATGTCATTTGACGGTATCCTTAATGGCGTGGGCTCAATCCATCCCCACTTTTCTCATGTATACTTCTCGAACAATCGGTTACTAATTGGTTTGTTCACAGTTTTGTTTTGCTAATCCATTTTGGCCAGTCTGCCATCTGATCTTTAATGCAGAGCCAGCAAAGAGGGCAGGTGTCGATAAAAGTCTACACTGGCCTGTTGAAATGCTTTTCGCAAGTCACATGCAATGCAAGTTTCTGACCCATATACAAGAATTGACTGACTGACCGACTTCAAATTCGCCCTGAATCTTGTTGTTTGTGCTGGCTGGTTGACTGAAGCAGAAGACTCCCAAAATCGATTTCAAATTGATGAATGCATATCTTGACTTTCCGATTGTAGCTAGCTTTGACATCTTTATTCGTGCTGTTGCCTGTGGTTGAAATCATTCTTCCTAATCAGACAAGTGAATAAAGTGACCTCTTTCTATTTTCCAATGTTGATGGTGCTTGGTGCCGTTTTTTAATGTCACTATTAGTGCGTGGGTATCCTTAATTACCTCCAGCTTCTCTGTGTTCACCTACACTGATTCTCCAGCCAGTTTGTTCGTCTTCGCCTACCTGCAAGTCTTCGAATTTCTGTGACACTAAACATAAGTCGTCCCCAAGGGCAATTTGGTTCTTCTTGAGCCTTCTAGTCGTCTTGCAGATTCCTTTCTTCTCACTCTTCACAGTCTGACACATAACGTAGTGCACTACAATTAGGAATGTCGTCGCGAGTGATAATTAAGCAGCCTTGTCTTTCTCCTCTATTCAATTCAAAATCTAAGTTTTGCTGAGTTTTATGTTGGGGATCACCTGACACTGTGTAACAACAGAAGACAAGGGCCAGGCAACAGATCGTTTTATTATGAAAATCAACATGTATTTATACATATTTCACATACATTATTATAGCTTATGCAAGTAGACAAGCGCAGTCATGTGATTGGTTGTTTATCAGAAGTTAGGCAGACAAACGCAGGCTTCTGATTGGTTGTTTCGGGATTCCTCGACAAATAGAGTTGCTATCTGCGAATCATATTTTGCCACGTTAACTTTGCTGTGATTGGTTGTTGAATCAATCTTGTACATATTTCCTCACGGCCTGCTCTCACCACAACTGCATTGTCATATAGCCGGCCGTTGAATGAGGTTGATGAAGACATGGGCTACTGCATGCCATAGTGTTGGAGTTGTTTTCAAATTACTTCTCAGTCAAACGCTGTCAAAAGGCCTATTCGAAGTCGATGAAGAAGGTCAAGGTGAAGAGTGAGAGTTCTGTGACGGTAATGATGTGTAGAGCTGCAATTTGATCAGCGCATGATTTGCCTTCCTTGAATACAGCATCTTCCTGTCGGTGGAGGAGTTCTGCACTCAGTGTATCTTTGATTCCCTCCAAGAGGTTGCGATTTATTATTATTTTTACTTGGTGTGGACAAGAACATTATTCCACGCTAGTTGTTGTAGAGCGAGGCCTAAGTCACCCTTGATTGGTGGCTTGATAATCTAGCCTTTCTTCCAATAGGAAGACGCCTATACTTTTTTCAAAACCTGAGCACATCTACCACAGTCTCTGGATCCAAGGGAGGTGGAAACTCCATCTCACCCTACTGCCTCCATGACTGTCCTTCAGCAGCCTGATAGCACTCAAGATTTTTTCTGGATTTACTGGTTAAGATGATTTTTGTACCGTCTTTTTAACACTTCTGCCTTGATCAATAGAATAGAAGCAACACCAAGATAATTTTCATAAAAATAAAAATTATGATTTAGAGCATGATTCTTCCGGAAAACGAAGATGTGATTACTTTTTATTTTTTCTTTTCCTTCACTTTACTTATCATTGTTCTCACATAGTGATAACCGTGTTTTTTGACAGGATATATGTATGCGTAGAACACAACGTAAATTTTTTTTCTTTTATGTTTTATGTTCCACCTACCCTTTATATAATAGAAGTGTTTCTTTTGAACCTTCATTCGCCTGTGCAGATTCCAATTCGTCTATCATATAACATTCCTCTACAATTACAGCTTTGTAGATATCTGAAATAATAGTAGAAATGTATGCGCATGAATTAATGGACAAAGCGATAAATCAATCAATCAATCAATAAATCAATAAGATAATAGTTAGTAGGTATAAATATTTAGAAATACCATTTTAGAAGAAGACAAGGGACGATAATAATAGTAATAATCAAAAGTAATTACACATTTTCACAGCTTTGTTCCTCTCCAATACAAAAAAGAATTTAGTAAAGACCCTAAGCCACAGGGTTAGAGCAGTAATAAAAGTCATTTTCAACGTAGAATATTCTTTTCAACAATTTCCCCTCTTCAGGTTCTTACAATTATAAAATGTAATATTTGTCGTCGTTACAGTAATGGCCAGTTATGCGGCGGATGTATTTTTTATTTATGTAGACTAACACTTTAGTTATGTATGGGGTGTCAAAATAAATAGTCGTGTTTGTGTGACAAACATTGTGCTAGGCTAAAATCGATCACAAAATATAACGGTGAAATGGGAGACAATGGTGGTGATTAGATATTATAGAGAAGATTTGTAGCTCAGGTGGATGATTTTGATGTGGTTTTGTTCTCTGAGCTGGATGGTTAGTTTGCGAAGCTTTCATCACCTTACTGGGTGACATCTTCAGCGCATACTTCAATTTGAAGTGAGCTTTTAGATTTCTCCACGAGTTTATTAATCATCTCTCCTGGTGACCTTGGACGTGATTGGTTGTTTGTGTGTGTTTTCACACCTTCTAGGTTACTTGTATTGGAACCGGTTGTTTCTTTGACTTGAATTTTGACCCTTTGTCTGTGAAGTTTCTTTCTTATTGGTTGATAAATTTTGTCTATGTCGATGTGTCTATTGATTGATGATCCACTGGAATGCCAAGCTTCTAAAAATTCTCTAGCATTCTTGTTATTTCCTTTGTCTAATATTTGAATGTTGTCCCAGTCGAATTGATGTCCGTAGTTGTCTGTGTGTAGTGAAATGAGGGAGTGGATATCATGTCTTTTGGCGGCTAGCTTATGTTCGTGGATACGAAGACGAAGGGGACGTCCACTTTGGCCGATGTAGTGTTTTTCGCAGTTGTTACAGTTTATTTTGTAGATGATGTTGGTTTTATCTTCTTTCGCTGTTGAGTCTTTTGGTTGACATAGAATTGAGTGAAGCGACTTTGTTGGTTTGTGTACAAACACTATTCAAGAGGGCAAGGACTCACTGCAGCACTCCCACCTTAAGAAAAATTGAAGAAAAGTATCTCATGGACGTCTTCCAAAAGAATGGATATCCACGGAATTTCATCAAGAGACATATACTCCCAAGCCAACCTACCAAAGCAAAAGCCACCAAGAAGAACACAAAGAAAATTGCCTTACCATATATAAAAGATATCTCAGAAATCACTACAAGACTCTTCAAACCTTTAGGAGTTGACGTCGTACACAAACCAACAAAGTCGCTTCACTCAATTCTATGTCAACCAAAAGACTCAACAGCGAAAGAAGATAAAACCAACATCATCTACAAAATAAACTGTAACAACTGCGAAAAACACTACATCGGCCAAAGTGGACGTCCCCTTCGTCTTCGTATCCACGAACATAAGCTAGCCGCCAAAAGACATGATATCCACTCCCTCATTTCACTACACACAGACAACTACGGACATCAATTCGACTGGGACAACATTCAAATATTAGACAAAGGAAATAACAAGAATGCTAGAGAATTTTTAGAAGCTTGGCATTCCAGTGGATCATCAATCAATAGACACATCGACATAGACAAAATTTATCAACCAATAAGAAAGAAACTTCACAGACAAAGGGTCAAAATTCAAGTCAAAGAAACAACCGGTTCCAATACAAGTAACCTAGAAGGTGTGAAAACACACACAAACAACCAATCACGTCCAAGGTCACCAGGAGAGATGATTAATAAACTCGTGGAGAAATCTAAAAGCTCACTTCAAATTGAAGTATGCGCTGAAGATGTCACCCAGTAAGGTGATGAAAGCTTCGCAAACTAACCATCCAGCTCAGAGAACAAAACCACATCAAAATGGCGGTGATTAGTCATAATATAGATATGATAGAGAAGATTTGTAGCTCAGGTGGATAATTTTGATGTGGTTTTGTTCTCTGAGCTGGATGGTTAGTTTGCGAAGCTTTCATCGCCCTACTGGGTGACATCTTCAGCGCATACTTCAATTTGAAGTGAGCTTTTAGGTTTCTCCGAGAGTTTGTTAATCATTCCTCCTGGTGACCTTGGACGTGATTGGTTGTTTATGTGTGTTTTCACACCTTCTAGGTTACTTGTGTTGGAACTGATTGTTTCTGTGACTTGAACTTTGACCCTTTGTGTGTGAAGTTTCTTTCTTATTGGTTGATAAATTTTGTCTATCTTGATGTGTCTATTGATTGATGATCCACTGGAATGCCATACAGGCTTCTAAAAATTCTCTAGCATTCTTGTTGTTTCCTCTGTCTAATATCTGAACGTTGTCCCTGTCGAATTGATGTCCATGGTTGTCTGTATGTAATGATACAAGGAAGTGAATGTCATGTCTTTTGACAACTAGCTTATGTTCGTGGATACGAAGACGAAGGGGACATTGGCCAAAGTGGACGTCCCCTTTAGACAATCAATAGACACATCAAGATAGACAAAATTTATCAACCAATAAGAAAGAAACTTCACACACAAAGGGTCAAAGTTCAAGTCACAGAAACAATCAGTTCCAACACAAGTAACCTAGAAGGTGTGAAAACACACACAAACAACCAATCACGTCCAAGGTCACCAGGAGGAATGATTAACAAACTCTCGGAGAAACTTAAAGCTCACTTCAAATTGAAGTATGCGCTGAAGATGTCACCCAGTAGGGCGATGAAAGCTTCGCAAACTAACCATCCAGCTCAGACAACAAAACCACATCAAAATCAGTTATAATATATTTGTAGAGTATGGGGTAGGAAAACTGACAAATCAGTTCAAGGTTGCAAAAGGTGTCAGGTGAGTCAGTGGCTAGTACAAAGTGGTCTTTCTTAAAACAGGGGATAGTAGGACTGAAATGAGAGGTTCATAACGAATGTGCGAAATAAAACAGGTGGAGGCATATATTGAGAGGAGAGATAATATCACTAATAATAAGTCCGGATAGTATAAATGGAAAATTCTATAGTATTGAGAGAGTGTTTGCATGAAGGGTATAAATTATGACGAATAATAATAATTGTAATAATAAGCAAAGGAAAGAAAAAAATCAAGAGGGTTAAAGGGAAGCAGCACTCTTGGTGAGAAGAAGAATCATCAATCCAAGTTTGGCCACGGTAGAAACAGCGTCTGGACGTGTTGCTTTTGGATACAAAGTCCCGGTATTGACATCGATGCGATGTTCAGTATCGACCAAGTATGACAGGACCGAGCTTTTTATGCACTTAATTTTCCTCCCCCCCCCGCTGAACCAAGCTGGTAAATGTTCTCGAACCTATTGACGCACCTGCCTAATCGTGCGCCCTATATAACTTGAACCACAGGAACAGTTGAAATGATATATGCATTAAGATTGACTTTTAATTCATGATATGGGAATATTTCGAACTATCAAATCTTAGAGCTATATGCTCAGGAAAAGTAACTGGAGATGAGCCAAGCATCGTATATGATATCTTGATTAACTAAAAATAGCTATCCTGACACATTCATCAAGTAACCATGACAAAGAAAGCTGGAAAGGACTATTACTTATCCGTAAACAAGAAGCCTTTGCACATACGACTGCAATTCAAGAGTGATATACCTAGCGAAATAGTTACGAAGAAATTAGGAAAATCATTTTTTAACGCTGGCAAACCAATGTTAATTCATAGACTGAAAGATGAAGTACCTAAAATAGCACCTCCGACTGTATCTACCAATCCAACTGCGCTTATTGTAGAGTGCCTTATATTTGCCGTTGACCTAGGAACTTGACTTTTCGTGTTCCAGAACATCTCCCAGTATGACTAGCTAAAGGTGTAGTGCTGGCCACAAATCCAGCATCGGAGAATCCTTCTCTATCATCTACCGGGTACCTAATAAATTGCCAAAAACATCGAGATACCGCATGCTGCAAACAGCAGTGGCTATCGCGATTCGCGTGAAACAACCAGTGCTCTGTGTGCAAAAGAAGCGGTTTTAGTCAGCCACTTCTTTTGCCCTGGCTGTCCTTCAGTAGAGACTTTAAATTCACGAATTCGTCATATTCTCTTGCCTGATTTTTCTGACATTCAGTATGCATTGTTATGTTGATGCCAATGAGCTGTAATCTATTGATATTATTGATTCGATTTTATGTTAACATTAATGTTAGTAATAACACTAATTCATTCATTCACTACAATGTATATATAACTGTAGAGCCTGATGATGAAATTATCGAAAAGCGTATTCTTTGTTTAATAATCATTCTTTTGAAAATTACCTGAATGTTTGTAGTAAAGTAACCCCGCCTAGTTTATTAGTTCTCTAATTTTCTAGCCTGGGGCTACCGACCCTACCTCATAAAATCAATGAAACTGTTATGGAAATTCTAGTGCAAAAGAGAAACTTTAAACATACAAAAAATATAAATAAAACAAATTTAATTTTCGCTGGATTCGGAGAGGCAACATGACCCTGGGGGCTGGTGTGGGCCAGCCTTCGGGAATCTAGTCAGTTAGCCTGTGTGTCTTCTATCGATGAAAGAAAAATGAAAAATAGAGACCGAAAAGGCAAGGTGCACCTTCATGAATCTGGAGTCAGTTTCGGAGTCTTTTTGGGCTCAGCTGACATAAACGAGACGATTGGGATTCTGTCCAACGCAAATGTGAACTGAGTAAGTCAGCCAGTCAGTTCTTCCACCAGATGGGTCAGAAACTTGCACTGCCCATGAGTCAAGTAAAAGATTTCAAACAAGTCAGCGTAGACTGTCATCGATAGCTGTCTCCATATTGTAGATCAAATGGCTATCTGACTACAAAAGAATTAGCAAGACGAAACTTTGGCAGTGAATAAACCAACAGTGGAGAACCCGTTGCTCAAGAAACCAGCTTAATGAAAGTCGATAATTCAACAAACTCAGTTTCATATAATCGACCAGTGGGAAAGCGAAATTAATGTCACAACAATCTAGCAGATAATATTCTATCAATTTCCGTTCCATGTATTTAAGCAATGTGAAGTCACAATGTCAACCAACCTGTGACATAGTTGACGAGACACGACATGATGCTCAGATAATGGTATGTAGTTTCAAAAAATTAAAATGGCTTATTTATCGATTTTCTAGCTTTTTAGCATAATATATATCTCGTTAATTCTTTTCAACACCATCGCTATTTCCTACTGTTAATTTCTAACTTTCGAAATACAAAATCAGAGGAGAACCACATCGACTTATTTTCGGCTCAACTTTATGATTATATACTATGCATAGGAAAGCATTCGTCCCGAATTCGGAGCAATCAATCGATGTCGAATTGAATACTTCCGATTTCTAACATCTAGACATTTTGTCAGCCTATAAGATCAGCTCTAACCAAAAATATGATTTAAGAAAAGAACTTGTGCACTGTGGCAGGGTATAATTCTACCATGTGTGGAATTTACCTTGATAAAGTTTCACCGTTTCATACAGTAAGTAATATTTACTGATGGCCATGTTTCCAGCACAATTTATTACTGCAGCTAATAATCATTTCAAATCAAGGTACTCACACAACTTTATAGCTTCGTTTATATAATTCCACTACTTTTCATCGATTGATTTGATTGGTAGTAGTGTTCTCCATATTTCCGGTATGAATGATGAGTCATTGCTATTGCACGTGTTGAGTGTGAACTCGATGAACAAGGATTCTGTAATCAACCTCACTCACTCTCCGCCTACTTATATTACTTTTTAGAATTTTAACCCTCTCACACCCTATTGTGTGATTGTGTGTTAATATATGCAATGTAATCTAGTGCTGAGTGTTGTTTCTAAATTACTTATCTCCATAGGGTCAATCATTCTAACCTAAGCAAAATTCTTATGTTCTGATAATCTGACTACCTGGCACCTACTAGTTCGACCTATGCAGTTGACCTCATTCACAGTCATTGCAAGGTATTTCGTAAATTATATTATTTTGTTTAATTGGGTCAACCAACAGGGTCATTTAACCTAAAGAGCTTGTCCTACCTGAGTGGGTTTGCAGGTTTAAATGCCATTCTGACTCCTGGTTTATTAGGAATCCCACGTAGGGTCTCGGATGTCCCCTCCTTATATAGTATAACAACTGTAGATGTCTTATATTCTCTCTTATTTATGTTATCATTATTAGTTTCACCATTATTTTTATTTTGTTTTTGACCCTTTCTGATCTTCCTAATGAACTTTATAGGATAGTTAGTTATTTAACACCAACTAGCGATTCTTTTATCTGTTTCATTTGATCATTTAGGTCTTTTCTTGTACTACTTAGTGCTATGTCTCAGTTTTTTAGACACTTAACTAAGCCTACCTTAACACACTGATAACGGATGAGATGAATTAAAGTCTAAACATCTATTAGCAGAATATGTTGGCTTTTTACAATCGCTAGTGTGCAGTTTACCTTATTCCATTCATTTTATTTTACAATCTAACATCATAGCTGATTCTCTTTGTTTATTTTCCGATTCAAGTGTGAATTTTATTCCCTCTACTAGTGAGTTTATGTGTAGGTGTGAAGAAACTAGAGATATGTTCTGTTTTTAACACTCTGAGTGAAAGTGTCACCCACATATCTCCACCATATTTTTGGAATATGATTAAATGTGTTAAGAGCACTATTTTCCCATCTGTCCATAAATATATCTGCTACGATTGAGGATATTGGTGATCCATTGTAAAACCACCACCTGAGTACTAGACAGCAGTTTCGTCTCACTAGTTTGATACTCTTCATCAGTATGCACTCATCGGGGTTAGGATCCAGAACCTTATGATTACGAGACGAATTTTTATACCAGTAAGCCCTCTGGGGTCCAATCCGATGGCGAGTTCATGAATTCTAACTTCCACCTATTCATGATGAAATCCTCCAACCATTTTTAAAATAAAATCCCTACAAAACCAATATTTGAAAATCGATCTAATGCTCATTACAGATTGACTTATTCAGGCAGTCAGTTAACTTGAGTTCCTGTGATCTCACCCCATGTGGTGGATGCGTACTACTGAAGAGCTCCAAACTAGTTGTCCAGTACTCCCTGAAGGCTTTTCAATGGTTCTCTAACTAATGTCAGCTCATGATTAAATTCTCCGACCAAATGATACACTTCTCGTTCATATTTCTTTTGCATTTAAAGATGTTACAATATATGGTATTTGTACAATGTATATATGTATATTTTTCTAAAATCTTGTTTCCTCTAATGTCATATTTGTCTCACAGTCACATTTTACCAGTCACCAATCATGCTTTTCATAAATGCTTTCTCTCAAAATATATACATACATATATTTGTGTTTATTAATCAACTTTTATGGCGGCAGGCTGAAAAAATTAGCCAAAATCAGAAAAACGTCAAAAATTTTCTAATGTACATTTATTATTATGATTATCATTATGTAGGGATCATTTGTATTACCGCTGGTTGTTGTCATAGTGACCTGCTAAATTGCTTTGGCTTAGTTTTTGTTTCTTTAATTTCTTGATACATGCATATATGGCGGAAAAAAGAAATGAATGAAAAGAAAAAATGGCCAGAATGGTTATTGAATGACATACGACAACATCATTGTAATGAAGGAGTACTGTCAGGGTGAAGTTTCTGTGTGAAATTTCAGTTGGTAATACGTTTAACAAAATGAGTACAGGAAAACAGTATGTACTACTGATTGGTGAGTAGTGAGTAGTTGTGTACTACTCATGCCGAGCAGTAGGTGCTTGTTGGCCCCTATTCGATCGTTTTGAACCATTGACGTTGACGTGGTATGCAACGCATTCATCTAAATCAATCAGCAGTACATATGTGTCAGTGGAAATAGGATTGGTGAAATGCTTAGCTAATAGGGCACAAAACCCAGATAGTCACACTGCAAACTTGACTTGAGAGAATTAACCCTGCACCAAAAGTTGTAGTAGTCTAATGATATTAGTTACTAACTTATATCCTCAGAGTGTGGCGAATCTATCTCCATTTCTTCCTGCCTATTTGTTACACAATCGGTTCCTGGTTGGTTCACTTTCAGAGGACCCTGTTGTTGATCTTTTCTGACCGGCCATTTGATCTTGAGTATTAAGCGAAGGCAGGTATTGATGAAGGTCTGTAGTTTGTTTGAGGTGCTCTTTATGACGCGCCAAATCTCATCCTATGAAATACGTATCCATTATGTTGAAAACAGGTAATCATTTTATACGGTCATATGTTTCATTGGACATACGCCTCAATGTATTATAGTGTTAGCCTTTTTTTTCTAATATCTTATGCAATTGATTTAATTACATGTATCTTTGGTATTATTGTGTTCGGTGAGTTGAACGATTTAATTGTGAGGATTTTATTCCTCTCATGACAAAACATCTTCGAGAGTAAGGTCAGTGTAAAATGAGCTTTAAAGTCTCCTTGGTCGCAATTTTTGTCTCTCCTGGTAACGCTGATTTCTACTGGATGGTTTTCATGCTTTGGTGTCCATCAGTAAAAAAAAACTGGTGCTCCAGTTTAACCGATCATTGACCCTTTCGATTAGATTAATAATTTTTCAAAAGATTGGTTACTATTGAACAAGGAATATTGTTTCCCTGCAGCCAATCTGGTGACACTATACAGTACTACATGCTGTGTAAGCCAGTCGAAACTGGATAAGTACCCTGCTCATGTTTTCTACAACAGTATTTATAAATTTACGTGTACCTGCAACAGTAATTACATTGGAAAGATAGAAGGAAGGGCTTTTATCAGGTTTTCAGAGCATATTCCAAAGAAGTAGATATTTACAAAGTGCAGTCATTACCAGACACACCTTGTGGATACATCAAGTCATTTCGTCGAGATTTCCAAATCCTTCAAAATGCTAAACATGCAAACAACAGCGAATCCATTACAATTTGCTGAAGCAATTGCAATCAAACGTCACAGACCAAACTTATGCACACAGAAAGAGAGTGTAGTCAATCTCTCACTTCCTCCTTTGGTAATCGTATTACTTTCATTACACTGATTAGTCATACATACTGGTGAGCTCAGATCATTGAGTAAGTTTTCAAATTGATGAACTTTGACCTTCTTGAGTTACCTTGTTGACACTGTTTTTTAGATATTTCTGTTTTGTGTCTTCCTCCACCCCCTTTTTTGTTTTTTTATAGTTTGATAGTATATAAATTATTATACTTATCTTCCTGATGCGTTCATCTTATAATGTTTTCTCTATTACCTTTCAAACATTGAAGTATGAAATGCTACTATTTATAACCATTGTAATTTCAGGTAATGGTTTGCAGTTAGCTGATGAGAACCCGCGAAGTAGAATGATATCATTTTATACTGGGAATCTGGTCTTTCTTTCTCTCATGATTAAATCCTCCATACAATCAAACCAAATCCCTACAAAACCAATACTTGAAAATTAATCTGATGCTCACTAGTTACTGGCCCTATTCAGGTAGGTAGCCTGGGGTTCTAGTGGGAAGCCTTGACTAGTAGGGTACAGCAGGTTGAAGATGAGGCTGTAACTCATCATTGAAGAAGACATTGCAAAGTTGTCGCTCTTTATCGTGAATTGACAGAAGTTAGAATTCAAGGACCGTTGGATCGGGTCCCAGTGGCTCAATCGTCTACGAGCTAGCTCGCCTTGTAACCAGAAGGTCCTGGGTTCGAATCCCGGTGGGTGCGTACTGCTGAAGAGTCCCAAACTAGGACGAAACAGCTGTCCAGTACTCCCAGGTTTTCCAGTGGTTCTCTAACTGATGTCAGCTCATGATTAAATCCTCCATACTTTCTTTCTCTATGAAAATATTTTTTTCGATAGCCTGCTCTTCATCAGGCTTTACAGTTATATCCATCCGTCCATACTAATAATGAAGGGATTAGTGTTATGAACAACATTAATGTTGTTTAAATAATATCGAATCAATAGTATCAATAGTTCAACAGTTCAATGGCATCTGTAAGCGGCGTGATAATATGCATCAACATAACCCTACGCCGAATGTCAGGCAAATTAGGAAAAATAGTAATATAGAATTTGTGAATTTATAGGCTCAGTAGAAGGCCAGGGCAGTACTAGTGGCTAGCTGGGCCTATTTATTCTGCACACATAGAAGGGCTCCTAGACCAACGGCCAATATAACCCCCTCCATAGGCACAGTTGAATTGGTAAATACAGTTAGAGGTTGTCAGTCTAGGTACTTCAACTATCAATTGAGGAATTACAGCCAGTCGAGTAGAAAAAATGACTTGTAGTTTGCCAGTATTAAAGGTTCTTTGAATAGATTCTCTTAACTTTTTAGTAATTGTTCCACTTGAGACTTCACCCTTGATGTACTGCAGTTGTACATATATGAAAACTTCTTATTCACATATGGAGAATAGTTTTTTTCAACTGTTTTTTTTGGTAATATGTTTGTTTCCTGATTAACTTTTCTGAATGGCTATTTTCAATTCAGGTATCATATACAATGCTAATTTCATCTTCAATTACATCTTCTAAGCATAGAGCTTTGAACCTTCAGCTGATTGTCCTTATTAAAATTCATTTTATACTGGAAAGGAACAGAGTTATGAAAATATGTATACTGTCATGTTCAAGTGATTTTCCTTTGCAAATCTCTCTTTATACTACCATCTGGTTTTCTTGTAGGAAGGATATCTAGGAAGGCAATTCTGTTTTAGGATTCTCCTTCACAAGTGAAATCGAATAACAGTATGTCTATTAATTAGAAAATGATCTGAGTACCATACCACGTCATTTAGGCTCCCATTTAAGAGTTCCACATTGTACCAAAGAGGAATGACTGATTTTGGATATGTGTAAGACGATAAGTTCACTTCAACTGTTGAACAATGTCAGCACATTCATTATTATTCAACCTTACTTGATGCGAATAGTTGAATAGGAGACTAGATGCCTAACAAATTATTACAATTCATGTATTGGTTTGTAGGGATTTGGTTGATTGTCCCAGTGGCTTACTACTGGTCTACGAGCTTGCCTTGTAACCAGAAGGTCCTAGGTTTGAACCCCCGGTGGAGATGTGCACTGCTGAAGAGTCCCAAACTGGAACGAAACAACTGTCCAGTACTCTCAGGTTTTCCATTGGTTGTCTAACCAACGTCAGCTCATGACGAAATTCTGTAACCAAATTATTAGAATCCTTCTGGTTTACCCTGGAGTAATCATCAACATCGTTATTTAGAAAAATAAATGAAACAGCTTTATTTTTGATTGGATGGAGGATTTCATCATGAGCTGACATCATTTAAAGAACCAATGGAAAATCTGGGAGTACTGGATAGTTTCGTGTCCCAGTTTGGGACTCCTCATCAGTACGCACCTACCAGAATTCGAACCCAGGACTTTATGGTTACAAAGCGAGCTCGTAGTCCATTGAGCCAATGGGACCCGACCCAGTTTGTGTTACTTGTGAAGCTTTATGAATTTCAATGTTTATAACAATGTGCCCAAATCAAGAAGCCTCTTCAAATACTAGGGCAACCCTTAATCTCTGTGCGAACCGATGCCCTTGATCATCGAGTGGGCATAGATATTATGGGATCACTTACAGCTTTGAGACGAGGCAACCGATACATATTGGTCACGGTGGATTACTTCACCAAGTGATGCGAAGCCATACCATTGCAGCAGCAAGATGTAATGACTGTCAGCCGCTCGTTGATTGACACATGGGTGTCTCGTTTTGGCGCCCCACTCTACTCACACTCAGATCAGGGCTCTGTGTTTGAAAATCACCTTATTGCTCACATCTGTAAAGCCGTCGGCATTCAGAAGAGTCTCATTGCGTTATACCATCACCGAAGTTTAGCGGAATGGACAAACATAGCAATAAAGAGCATACTTCATCCATTTCTCCGTCTCACACCGCAAAACACATGGGACGACGTTCTACTTCAATGTTTTCTTGTATACCACTCCTCAACAGGGTTTACTCATGCCCGGCTACTGTTCGGCCACGAACTCTGCCTTTCAGTCGAAATATAGACACCTATGTCACCCTACGAAATAAGTGACTGTTTTCTTTACGTTTTAGATCTCCACAACCGAGTTGAGGCTGCCTACCTCCAGTCTTCTAATAAGCGACAGAACAGTATCTATGGTCGGCTCACGCAGGGACCCATCTATTTAGTCGGTGAATACGTTTCGTTCCTTTGACCGTCAGTTTCTGCTGGCTCGTGTCACAAATATTTTGCTTCATAGCAGGGGCCCTATGTGATCGTCCAGAGCCGATCGCGGTCACCTCAGGACAATACCATCACCGCCCAAATACCCTGGAAGTCCTTTCCATGGATCAAAAGGCACAACTTCTATTAAGATTTGATGTCAACGATGTCAGAAAGACTGATTGTTTGTAAGAGTTTACTCCGCGTATTCTGATTTAGTTGCTTTGTACAAAATACATGCTCCAATGGAGGACGTGTTCCATTTCCCCATTATCGCGTGACTACTATTCATTGTGTTTCATATATTTACCAAACTTCAGTTTCACTTTCTAATTTTTGACTTCCTTTAATTTTCATTACTTAGATGACGTCATATGTTTCTAATTAAAAAGATAATAATAATAATCATATATCAGAGTGAAATCTAAGACAGATAGATTCAAGTTTGTTTTCTCTTTTTCATGCCCTTATCATTGACAGAATCTTTGATTGGTTTACAAGCGACATTATTTAGACGGTTTAATCGATAATATTCGTGATAAAAATAACCATAAAACAAACAAGTATTTTAATCAGTGTTTTGGGTGTCGATACGGCACTTTGGTACAATGTTGACCAGCTTTATCGTCTTATCCATCATCGGTTTCAAACTGATTAGTAGAAGAGGCGACAGGGTGATTTGAAAATTGAAGTTTCATAGCTACCCACTATTTATGAGCCTTGCATTTGTATATAGGTAGGATTCATCTCAGTAGTGATGTGTGTTTGGATGGCGTTATTTCCATGCCTTGTCTTTAATCGCTGAATTGACATCATCTGTTGAGATAAACAAAATTCGACGGTGTGATTCTTCTTTGTAATTGCTAGAAATATTGTCAAATATTTGATGAAAAGTTGGGCAAGTTTAGCTTCGAATCAAAACGCTTATAACTAATAATTGTTATAATACGCGGTTAGGCTGAACTTACTTAATTCATCGATTAATTCAGCTTCAAATCTTACAGCGGCAGATTCAAGTATTGTTTGTACAGATTGTCCATTTTCATCTTTTATCGATAGTTTGACATCAAGTTTAGGCCATGAAGAATCTTTGAATAGATCTTCTTTGTCATTGTCAAGATTTCTAAAGTAAATTGGAAGTAATAATAATAATATTAATGCATATCAAGTGAACCCTCCGAAAGGAACAATAAAAGTATACTAGGTATGTTCAAAAACAACAGATTGAGTGAAAAAACATGTATTCCTTTTCAATTAGCAGTTCCACATCATCGGCTGGTTTACATCTTACATCAAAATTTATTTTACCAATTAAGTGGTTATTTTAGTATTATGTACTCGTCTCCAAATTATTGTTATGTAGTGGTCGAGAATTGAATAGTCCTGACGCAAGAAAGACGGAAATCAGAAGACCACTAGGTTTACGATGATACTTCTATTTTCCAAACACAAGGAGAATCAATATGTCACACAAGAGTGTGGGAGCAAAAAAATATATATGAATGTCCGAACAAGTGTGTGAACACAAGTGTGAGAGCGAATATTCAAAATGAACAAATTAATAGACAGTCTTAACATGATTGGCTAATTATAATGGAATATCGATCCATATATACATAGCAAAATATATCAGACCGTCAAACAAACACACAATTTATATGGATACATGTCACCAAGAACAGACTGTCAAACAAACACACATATTATATGGATATATATATCATTTAGTTAATCTGTTTTAGGTATAGACTCGGGCAAAATCTAGATGTTAAAGTTCATCAAAACAAATAATTAATGGATGTTATTAACAAGATGTGTAAGTTTCGAAGAAAGGAATGGTGAAAATCAATTAATTACGGAATTCAAGATAAGTTGATTCTTAGGCGTTAGCAACAAGTTATTACATAATCAAGAAATTTGTAAAATAACACTGATGACTCAGGAGAAATAAGTAAAATACAAACAAGTTAATGGAAACAGCTAGAATTGTAAAAATTGTAAAAACTCAAAAAGTCAAAAGATGTTTCAAAGAGGAGGAGGGCAGGAAATCCTTTTTCAAAAAATCGATACACATAATGTATTGACGAGTTGATCATGGATTGATATCAGTTAGAGAACTATTGAAAACTAGAGACTGCTGGACTAGTGTTTCCTACTAGTTTGGGAGTTATCGGCAATGCGCATCCACTTGGATTCAAACCCAGGACCTTCTCGTTACAAAGCAAGCTCACAAACCATCAAGTCACTGTGACCCAGTTCAATGGCTCATGAGTTCTAACTTCTATCAATTCGTGATTTAGCGTGACATAGCACCAAATAATGTCATCGATGTTGCATCCATTCTCACACTTGATTGGATGAACCTTACTGGTCACGACTTTTCACTGGAACTTCAGGGAACTCCATCCTGTATAGCACGCCACTAGCGAGCGTGGCAAGGAAAGCAGCTGTACAAATTTATTTTGAACTGACGCACAGATGTTGCTTGTTCAAATGAATTCCAATCGCCTCTACTGTATCTAAAAGTCATACTCAGATCACGTGAGAGGTTGGGTGAAATTCATCAAGTTTACATCAAGCACACGCAATAGAAGTAACTCATCAATAATATCAGAAATATGGAAAATGTTATTACCAATCAAATCAAGAGATGAGAAATGGTGGAATCATATCAACATAGATGGAAGGTTGTGTGATTAACTTGATAAGATTATGACCAGCAATGAATTTTCCCCCGAAAATCAACAGTAAATTACTATTTTATTGTTTCTTTTTTTGGTTTCTAGAGGAATATAGGGCTTCGGCCGTACATCTTCATTGCGTTCAGTTCTCTGCGAAAGTTTTCACCTGGCTCCACGTCAGCCCACATGCGTTCATCTTCTCTTCGCATGACCTCCTCCTACATAACACCCTCACACTGACAACTAACTAACTTGCCTCCTTCCCATTCAGGTTCCACTCAGTCGATGACCTGCCATGTGATGTCACTCACTTGATGGTTTGTTTTCTGAGAGTATCGCCTTCAATACACCTCCATTTCTTCCTGCATATATGTTGTACAATTGTTTCCTAATGGCTCGTTGGTTCCTTGCTGCTGATCTTTTCTGGACGGCCATCTGATCTGGAGCAAAAATATTGAGCGAAGACTTCTGTTAATGAAGGTCGGTAGTTTGTTGGAAGTGCCTATTTTGTGACGCGTCAATTCTCTGATCCGCATAGTAGCACAGATGTCACATTGGAGTTGAAAAAATCCGGATCTTATTTTTCAAACTGAGTGCTGATTGTTGACCTCCACACAAACTCGATAAGAATGAAAGCTTCTCTTGCTTGCCCAATCCTCACTTTGATATCCTCATCAGTTCCGTTGGCCTGTAGTTGAAACTATGCTTCCAAAGTAGGTGGATAGGTAAAGGAGGTTGCTTCCTTCATGTCAACAGTAAATATTAATATATATATATATATCACTCTGAGAATTATTCAAAATAAATTTTACTCACACTGATATTTCTCAGTGTAATTTTCATAGCTTATTCAATAACAAATTATTTTCTGGATTTCATGAGCTGACATCTGTAAGGGAACCACTAGTAAATGTGGGAGTACTGAACAACCATCTGTTTCGTCCTGGTTAAGTCTCTTCATCAGTAAGCACCCGCTGCAATGCTGACGTCATTCGCTAGTGGTCGCGCTATATCGTGAATTAGTAAAAGTTGGTTTTCATGGGTTGAAGACTAGATCACGTTCCAGTGGATAAATAGCATAAGAGCTACCTGGCCTTGTAACTGGGAGGCCATTAGTTCGAACTCTGTGGGTGGGGTGGATTCGTACTGATGAAGATTTAGTCCCACATTAGGCTGAAGAAACAGCTGGCTGTCCAGTACTAGAGTAATGGTTTTCTAGTGGTTCTCTAACCGATGTCAGCTCATGATGGAATCCTGTAGTCAATCAAGTCAAATCCCCGCAAATTTATTTTATTTTTTTTATTTTTATTTTTTATTTTTTTTATTTTTGGTTACAAATTGATTCCACACCGTATTTTTGGTACAAGTGTGGAATTTTTAGCTTGAATATCGGTAGCCCAAAATCCGCAGGCCGACCATAGATATCAGGTGTGCGTCGGCGTGGGCTCGAACCCCGGACCATGTGCATAGTCGGCGAGAGTCCTAACCACTGTGTCACCAACACTAAAATATTAAAACTATAAAATACTGGTAGTTTAAGTTAATTTTTATCTATCCTTTTTGAAGTATGCAGTAATACTACAGACAGTTCTTTTCTCTGTAAAATACAAGTTAGTTTTTAAAACTCTGGAATTATTTTTCACAAACAATTTCACATTTGAATGCCAAGATTTACGTAATCATAATAAGATCTAGTAGTCAGCTGCGTTCTCCAATAATATTTACCTAGACGTTTAAGTAAATACACGCGAGTACATAAACCACTTGTCATTCAGCAAAGAAAATCTGATATTTTTCTAAAAAAGGATGCTTTAGAAAAACGAAAGGAGTAAAATTTTGCAATAGAAGTCACAAAAACATTGAATTACAGTTAATTCCGATCAAAAACAAGCCGAAGATAAATTTAGAAAAGCCTCAATTTTTCCCTATTCGAAGTTCTCACTGTTAAAGGCAAATGAGCATTTTTAAATGTGATAAAACACACGTAAATTCTTTAAATTTCAAAAACTTAAAAAGAAAATATTTCTAGAAAATTTTTACTCTTTCTACGCTGTTGTGAGTCAGGAAAGCTGTGATTTCAAAAAGCACGGGAATGATCTAAGTGGTTCAATGTTCAACTGTTCATATATATATTAAGTAAAGCTTCTAGAAAATATCTGCAGTTGAACGGTTTACATTTCCTTATGAATGTCACCTTATTTATGCACTTGCTGGTTGGTCGTAGTGGAGGCACTTGAAGGACGGTTTCCTGACTTTAGTTATTTCGTAGCCGAAATTGAAAGCCGTCGAATCCCTGTAAAAACAACACCTGAAAATTAATCTACTACACACTAGTGTTTCATTACAGGATGAAGCTGCTTAAAGATCTGACGAGAAGTTGTGACCAGTACGGCAAAACCAAGTTAGACCTGAGGAAAGAAACACACTGATGACTTATAACTAGTGGACGCACTCTAGCGTGAATTGACATAAGTTGGAATTCATGCACCGGTGCATTCCATCACAGTACCTGAATAATAACGCCTTGTGTTCTGAAGGTTCTGGATTCGACCTCTGGTGGGGTCATGAATATATAATGCTGAGGTGTCTAGAGACTATGACGAAACAATCGTCCAGTACTCTTTAGTGTACAGTGATCTGTAAATGAAGTCAGTTCGTCATAAAAATTGGAAACCATGAATAATTGAGCTAAGCATAAATATACAACAGGGAAGATATCTAACAGTGATGGTGAGGATTAGTAGCTCAGTTGAATGATTTTGATGTAGTTGTGTTCTCTGTGTTGGCTGGATGGTAGTTTATTTGCTAAGCTTTCATCGCCTCTCCACTAGGCAACATCTTCAGCGCATACTTCAATCTGTTGAAGTGAACTTTTAGATTTCTCCATGAATTTATCAGTTATCCCTCCTGGTGACCTTGGATGTGACTCTTTGTGTTTTTTAGAAGCCTGGTATTCCACTGAATCGTTAATCAATTGACACGTAGAAATAGACAAAATTTACCAATCGATAAAAAAGGAAATCGCACACACAAAGGGTCAAAGTTCAAGTCAAGGAAAAAATCAATACCAATACAGGTAGCCTAGAGGATGTGAAAACACATAGCTCTACAGTCGCATTTATGTGTAATTATTTGTGTGTGTGTGTACATGAGGTTTGTCAAGTTTAGATAATTAATCAGGTAATACAAAAATAATCTAATACAGGAACAAGGTTAATCAGACAGCAAATAAAGTAAGAATGAGTTAGTAAATTAGATGACGTAATATAATTGACTAAAATGTTTCAACTTGGGTCAGGATAGCAAAAGAGGTAATTACAGGTAGAGGTAGAGACTAAGTAGAGGTGGAGTAGAGAATAATGCCATTTAAATTAGACCTGAAATTGAGCAAGTAAATTGGATGACGCAATACAACTGGCTAGAAATTGAGCGTTGGTTAAGTCAGTAACAGTTGTAGTGAGGTGCAGAAATTAAATCGGGTGGGAGTAAAGAACAAGAAAGTTGAAAATGCAAAATATTAGAATTAAGAAGACAAAATAATACTAATGAATAGACAGAAAAGAAAAAAGATTAGGTAGAATTTACTTGCCGAGTAATAAGATAGATTACGTCCATTACAATTGCAGCGATTGAACGAACCTCTTCTGTATGCATAGTTTAGGATTTAACAAATAAATTGCCATAGTTTCTGTAGTCCTAATTTAGATGGCATTATTCTCTACCCCACCTCTACTTAGTCTCTACCTCTACCTGTAATTACCTCTGCTTCTATCCCGACCTAAATTGAAACATTTTAGTCAATTATATAACGTCATCCAACTTACTAACTCAATCTAACTTTAGTTACTGTCTAATTAACCTTCTTTTTGAATTTATTATGTAACTCTATTTCATCATATACTTAGTCACATGTCACTGTCTTCTAAAAAAGGAACACTACGTTTAATAATGGAGAAGATTTGTAGCTCAGGCGGATGATATTGAATCAGTTGTGTTCTCTGAGTAGATTGATTTAGTTGTGAAGCTTTCCTCGTCCAACCCTTCTAGATAACATTGCTTCAGAGAAGGTTTTAATACAAAATAAAATCATCTGAATTCTCCATGAATGATGTAGTTGTATAGTCTGACAACTACTATCGTGACTGGGTGTTAATTTGAGCATGTAATGATCATTATAACTCAATTCTGATTTGAACTCTGTTGTCATGCCTGGTAAATTTGGTCTATAGTAATTAGTGTGTTTGTTAATCGCTGACGGATTCACTTGAGTGCCAGGCTGAGAAAAATTCCCTGGAATTACTGTCTGCTGTTTCCTCTGTTTAAAATATCATGCCTTTTCACAAACAATATGTTCTCTTTGATTCGGACTCGGATAGGACCAATTTGACCGATGCAATGTTTAATACCATTTACAAAATAAACTGCATGCATGAACTGCAAAAATCTTATCTTGTTCCTCTGTTGGATCTTTCAGCTTGCACAGTATTAAATGAAGTGATTGTCCTGGCTGGCTGGCTGGTGTGGTATATCTCTTTCAAATGGTCTTATAATTCTAGCTGTTATTATTATTATTATTATATCCTTTAGTTCCTAGTGGAACATAGGGCTTCAGCTGCGCACCTCCATTGCCTTCGGTTTTCTGCTAGCTTTTTCACCCTGCTCCAGGTCTGCCCACATGCTTTCATCTCCTCCTCGCATGACCTCCTCCAAGTCACCCTTGCACTGATGACCAACTCGCCGCCTCCCTTTCGGGTTCCACTCGAGGGCTTGTCTAATGATGTCACTTGATGGTTTGTTTCCTCAGCGTATGGTCAATCCATCTCCATTTCTTCCTGCCTATTTGTTTCACAACCGGTTCCTGGTTGGTTCGGTGATCGCCAGAGATCCCAGTTGCTGATCTTTTCTGGCCAGCCATCTGATCTTGAGCGAAGACAACTGTTAATGAAGGTCTGTAATTTGTTTGATGTGTTCTTTATGACACGCCAAGTCTCTGATCCATGTATTAAGTAGCACTGACTTCACATTGGAGTTGAAAATCCGGATCTTATTTTTGATGCTGAGTGCAGTTGACCTCCACACAGACATGAGAGTAATGAAAGCTTGTCTTGCTTTTTTGATTCTGGCTTTGATATCCTCGTCAGTTCCGCCTGTAGTTGAAACGATACTTCCCAGGTAAGTAGGTGGGTAAAGGAGGTTGTTTCTTCCAGGTTCCCTCACTTATGCTGATTGTTGTCTGTTGTTGTTACTGTGGCTGTTGCTGTTTTTGGCCAGAAATCTTCATCTCCTACCTCTGTTTTCTCTACGTTCACCTGATGTCCTGTCTTCACTGGATGCTTCTTCTGCCAGCTTGTTGCTTTTCACTTGCATATCAGTTTGTGGGAAATCAGCCATACATGATCGGCGAAGTCCAGATCCTCTAAGTTTTTTGTGTGAGTCCATTTTATGCATGTTTCCTCACTGCCCGTTGTCTGTCGCATTATCCAATCTACTGTAATCAGCAAGATCATTGGCGATAATAGACAGCCTTGCCTCATTTCTGTTCTCACTTCGAAGGCTTCCGTAAGTTTCCCATTGTGGATTACTTGGCATGCAGCATTGTCGTATAACTGTTGGATGAGATGTTTGATTGTCGATGGGACCCCGTAGTAGCGAAGTAGTTGCCAAATCACCTCTCGATCGACGCTGTCCGCTGAAGGCCTTTTCAAAGTCGATGAAGTTGAGGGAGATAGAGAGGTGACTGCCATTCTAAGCTTTGTTCAATGATGATTCGTAAAGTGGCGATTTGATCAATACATGACTTGTTTCGCCTGAATCCAGCCTGTTCTGGTCGAAGTTTTTCATCCAGGTTGGCTTGTTTGATACTCTCCAGGATGATGCGGCTTAGTATTTTGCTTGGAATGGACAGGAGCATAATTCCGCGCCAGTTTTTACATTGACTTAAGTCTGCTTTCTTTGGTAGTTTGAATAAGTATCCGGTCTTCCAATTCTCGGGTACTTTGCCCTCTTTGTAGCTGTTATTTCAGAGATATTTTTATACATGTGGTGGAATGGTTTTCTTTTTGTAGTCTTCGATGAGGGTTTCTTGTTGGTATTGTGACTCGATTTTAAACACTTTTCTTTCGATGAAATTGTGGGGATGATATCTATTTTTTTTAAAGACAGTTGGTAGGTATTTTTCTCCTATTCTTTTCAATGCTGGAGTGCTATAGTCTGTTTGAACTCTTTTAAACAATATGTGTACGTAGTCTTTTGTGTGGGTAATTAGGCTATTATTATTATTATAGTTGAATATTTGATCTGTGTGCATACTTGTGTTGCTAAATTTCCTGTGTTACTTCTGTTGATTAAGATATCTACAATGGGATTGTGTTATCTAACTCTTCTTCTCTTGTGAATTTAGTGTTTTCAAATATGTTGTTTATTAATTAGTGAGTTTATTCCGATAAAACTTGACCGAGCGTTCTCAGTTATTTACCGCGTTCCTAGTAATTTATCTAGAGGAGCTCGACTACGTCTTCTATCAGTAGCTGAAGCAGTTGCAATTAATACCAGAAGACCATCCCTCTGCATACAGAAGAAGTATGTTCAACCTCTATGGTTTACCTCGGCCTACAATGAAGCCAACAAATCCACCATTACCACTATAAATTCCTATCACAATTCTCTTTTCTTTTCCTTCTTCTATTCCTCTGTTTCATTGACAAACGTTCATTTTCGACTTTTATGATTTCATGACCTTAGGTTTAAGTAGTGCTATTTTAACTTGCTATCGTATTTACAAAATCCTGTTCATTCCACTTCAATATATTCATTATTATTATTTGACAATCATTCACACACAATCTCACACACCCTGATTACACTCACTCTTGAAACCTGTATTTTCTGTTAACTATATATATATATATATATATATATATATATATATATATATATATATATATATCATTAAATTAAATTTCATCTCATTTTGTCCCATGTTGTTATTGACCATGCATATTAAAAAAAAAACTATATGACTATTGTTTCATCCCGTCCTATACTTGTTCCACAATACACTTTCTGATATGATTCTAATTCGCCTTTACTGGCTATTGTATACTTACATTAATGGATTTATGTGCGGATTTTAGTGCGTCGGTGGCACAGTGGTTGGGACTCTCGCCGACCATGCACATGGTCCGGGGTTCGAGCCCACGCCGACGGACACCTGATATCTATGGTCGGCCTGCGAATTTTGGGCTACCGATATCCACGCTGAAAATTCCACACTTGTACCAAAAATACAGTGTGGAATCAGGCTGTAATCAAAAATAAAGTAAATAAATAAATAATTGTAGAGCCTGAGGAAGGAAGAATTTATTGAAAACGATTGTTCGCTCTAAATATTTTATTCCATATTGTTTCTTTTAATTATTACGAATGTACCCTCATCGTAATGCACTCAGGTCTGGTTTAATTATAGGTAGGGCTATTACATTGACAAAATAAATTGCATGTATGAACTGCAATAAACATTACATCGGTTAACAAAGTTGGTGTCTACTTCGAATCCGAATCGAAGAACACAAACTGGCTGTAAAAAACATGACTTATATATTCTTTCATATTAGTGCATGTAGATAGTTACGGATATTGATTAAACGATTGGGATAATATAGAAATATGAAATAGAGGAAATATGAAAAATGCAGTCAGAGAATTTCCAGAAGCCTGGTGCTCAAGTGAATCAACCAGCGATTAACAAAAACACATTACCTCTACAGAACAAAATTTACCAGCTATCAAAAAGTAAACCACATGACAAGACAGTTCAAATTTCAAGTCAATAAAAGCGATCAATAGAGATGTAAATTAAGAAACAATGAGTCGCAGCACTGGTTGCTAGGAGATAT
This sequence comes from Trichobilharzia regenti, assembly GCA_944472135.2. Taxonomy (NCBI): domain Eukaryota; kingdom Metazoa; phylum Platyhelminthes; class Trematoda; order Strigeidida; family Schistosomatidae; genus Trichobilharzia; species Trichobilharzia regenti. Next base: position 11,871,584 of record OX235267.1, read on the forward strand.
CAGCGTTCAGGGGGAATTTAAGTGAGTTCATTTCATACAAAACTTGCTCTGAAGCAATGTTGACTAGAAGGAGGTGGATGATGAAAACTTCTCGATTAAATCAACCAGTTCAGAGACCATAACTAACTTAGCATATTATGTTTAAATCGATTTATTTTGGTGAAGCATTTCAAGTGTCGGCAACATCTGTTATTTGTGTCTCAATATTTTTATTTTAAATGACAGAGGTTTGATTTGATTTTGAATAAAAATCTTTAAAGTGTGTTCTTGGGTTCCAAATTGTACAGCCGGCTTTAGCATTACATCTCCATAGTGTTGTGGTAACTTTACATTTCTTCATATGAACGCCTCCATCTCACCGTTACACATGTACTGAACTCGCCGTAATCCACTCAGGTTCTATTCAAGGGCTTATTTTGATTGAATAGCTCAGTGATAACGTCTCTGACTGACTACAGTACTGGGTGACACGGGTTCGAATCTCAAAAGAGACATGAGTTATTCCTTCAAGGCAGTTGCATATACGCCTTGCTGACTGACTGGTGAGTTCCAACTAGCAAGAAACCTAGATTCAAGGCTCCCTGCTGATTGCCGTCAACAATCTTGCATTCAAGGGCTTGCTGTCCACGTGATATCATTCAATGGTTTCCTAACAATATATATCTGATCTATTTCCATTTTGTTCTGTATATAGTTGTTACGCAATAGATTATAGCGCAAACTAATATTCTCTATCGTTTATTCACCCGTCTCAGTTATACGCAGTCACATAAAACTTGCCTTTTGATATCCATAATGGGAATTAATTGTGTTTTTTTATCTTAAAAAAATGCCAGTTGAAAACCTACCGTTTATCATCGGAAACCTAATTGATTTTAGTAGTTATTAGAACAAAATTATTTACCATGGATAATGGGCCAGGTACATATTTTTTCAAAAAGTATTCTCCGACAATATTAGTTAATAAGAGCCATCATGATAGTAATAATAATAATAACAATAATAATGATAATCGTCAACATAAATTGAACAGTTCCATTAACCTATATCAACCTATTACGTAAAAGCAGGGAATGAATATTATTTCCAACATGGAAACCAATTTTCCTTCAAAACAGCCTGTAAGCGCAATATCGCTTGAAATTAAGTCACCCGTAGATAAAGGCTATCCCGGTCAAGAACTAACAAGAAGCCGGTCACTGTTTCTACGGTACTATTAATAAACAAATCAATAATTATATATATACAACAAACCTTAACGGTTTCAAGAGTACAAAGCACAACGCTTAACAGAAAGCAAGGTACCGCTATCAGAGCGGAATAACGTTAAAGCCAAAATTGTGAACTAGCCGGAACCAGACACGACCGTTCAGATAAGCAGTCAGTAGAAGAATGAACCCAAGTAACGCATGGCATAAAACAGAGAGCGTTTAAGAGAGACAGACCGAGCATAGGCACAAAGATAGAACTTAATTGGCTACTTAACCAGGTAGGAAAATACAGATGAAAATCAATTAATAAGATAAACTCGACAGAATAGTACAAAGTTAGACATGGGTCAGCAAAAATGACAGTTCACAAAATACTCTGATTGCGCCATGAGTTCAACTGTCTGACTAAACGGATCGAGGTAAAAACACATACACACAGTTCATTAAACAAGCAGGGATAGACACGTTAGACATGGATAATTGGGTTGCAACAACGCTAGGCTGATCCGGGACAGGTTGACTTGATTCAAGGATGGGAATAGAATTGATCTTACACAGCCTCTTTTGGGCGGAAATTCTGCGAGATGCTACATTGATTTAAATATATTTTGCCTTTTTCAATGTTTCATTCTGAAAAAGACTAATAATTTTTAAGTGTAAGGATCGAATCTGATCACTTTGGTGGCTTTTTGTCTGGGAAGACATTCAAAAAAAACCGCCATAAGTAATCTGATGAGTGGAGATATCATTATTGAAACTATCCGCCTGAACTACAAATTGCCCTCATAATTTCAAATCGCTTTCGTTTTTAATTTTTTTGTGGGTCAGTTTGAAGTTTAAGCATCAGTATAAGTACTAATGGAGTGCTACCGCACCAGTGACCTTGAAAAGCTTATTGAGCGGGCTTACGAAATTCGATGAATAATATTGCTATCCTGAATAAATTAGGCTTAATGAAGTGCTTTGTTATTAAATTGGATATCTGGAAAGTTTGAGCGAACCAAGTTCACTTAAAATAGTTTGAAAAAATGAGGGCATTGGGTTTATGGTATTCATTATAATAAGGGTTTTTGTATTTCCCAAAGAATGATAAACAAAACGATATTGCTTATTCCACTGACGTTTCGCTATTCAATGCTAATAGCTTTATCAAAGTATGATTAAACGGGAATTTACAAAATTTCAGCATATATATAACAAAGAATTAAGTTGTGACAAAATAGACTTAGGTCAAGTTCAAAGGACATATTGAAAGTCAAAATAACAATGAAGATCACTAAACCAAATAACAAAGCATATAGTACATCTGTTATGATGTGAAAACAAAGTTTACTAACTTGATCATCGTTCGTTAGTCTGGGGTCGCTTCTCGTTCTCAAGTTGGTCAATTGGTAAAGATAACAGAACCAAGTGTAAATTGCTGGATTTGATCAGTGTGTAAAATTATAAAAGTAGTGTGTGTTTACATAGTGAACTTGCTTACCACATTCGTTTGATTTAGTCCATCATTCCTATTCAGTTCAGACAATTTGGATTCCATTTGATATGAAGTGCTTCTGATGATATTAGACGTTCTTTGTGATTTCTGAAATGATTTTTTCTGGATTACTTCAATATTGTGAAAATTACTGTTGTGGCCTGATTCTATGGCATAGCGTGTAGACGAGCTATGTGGCTGATGATTTTTCAAGCTTTTCTGGTTTACTAACCGGATTTTTCGGTGATCGACCATATGCTTTACGATGTTCATTTCTTCTGACTTTTATTTCTCGAGATGTTTGTCCGATGTATATCGCATCACATTCCAAACATTTTGTGAAAGATCATATTGTGGTTTAGGGTTAGGACAGGTTAGGGTTAGGTTAACCTAACGAGGGAGACATTAAGGGTTGCTTATGTTAGCAAAGGATTAGTTTAAGGATATTTTCACGATATGGTAAGGGCTAGAAGACCTAGATAATTACATGCATCGAATGTTGTTAAATTATTCTATTGATACTCCTGCCCAAAAGTGAGAGGTATTTTTCTCACATGTTAGAGAAATGTATCCTGTATAACAATTTCATGCCTTTTAATTTATTATTTTCAGGAATTTATGTACTTTATGCGCAAAAATAGCCTTTTATCATGTGTTTGGTGCGTACAATTTACAATTTTTAGTTTAAGTTACCATCAGTTTATATACTATCGAACTATGAAAAAAACGGAGGGTGATAGAAAACAGAAAAACCTAATACAATGTTAGCTTGTACCTCAGCATGACAAATCAAGAAGGTTAAAGTAGACCAAAATGAAAACTTGCATAGTGAGCTAAGCTCACTAGTGTGTATGACTAATCAGTGTAATGAAAGTAGAACGGTTACCAAGGGAGTGATTGATTGATTACAATCTCTTTCTGTGTGCATACATTTACTCTGAAACGTTTGATTGCAATTGCTTCAGCAGTAAATCGTAGTAGATTCGCTGTCCTTTGTGTATTTAATACTTTGAAGGATTCGGAAATCTCGACAAAATGACCCGATTTATCCACAAGGTTTCTCGTAACTGTACCTTGTAAATATTTGTTTGTTTTTAGACATACATGTCTTGGAATATACTCCGAAAACAGCGGATAGAAGTCGTTCTTTCTGTCTGTCCAATGCACTAGTTTGATAGTATATAAATCGATGGTGTCTTCAACTAAAGCTAAATGTAATACTTATATTCCGGATGCGTTCATCTTATAATGTCTCTCCTATTACCTTTCAAACTTTTGAGGTAGCTGGCAGCTGATGAGGAGAACCTGTGAAACAGAATAATGATATCATTATTTAATACTGCAAATCTGGTCTTTCTTTCTTTCTCTACCGAAACTTTTTTCGCTTGACTTAATCGATATGCGGGATATGTCCATATCATACAGAGTAATTAAAAGAAATTTGAAGTACTCTCAATGTATCAACTCAAAAATAGTCGTGTTCAATGCAATTAAGAAGGTGATATTCACATTTGTTGTCTGTACTTCAAAATTTTATTTTCAAATAAAAGAGAGTAGTTATGATATCAATGAGGCATCATTTTTATAAAATAGTTCAATGGGTTTTTCTACAAGAAATATCAATAAATGTTATCTCATTTTAAAGTACATTAGATTTACTTGGTTGGTTAGTGAAAACTAAGGTCAGTGTACATCCGGATGTCTAGTAGAAAGGAGTGAAGTAGCTAGTGAGAGGAAACGTCAGACGATATCAGAGGAGAGTACTCAATAAGCTTGACATCAGAGTTTTCTTCAAAATTTTAGGCAATCTGTGAAACAACCTTGTTCATATGAAACACCAAATCCTTAAGGATTCTCTATCTAATTGTGTCTTTAAAATAAAATGTTTGGAATGTGATGTGATATACATGGGATGAATGTTGCGAGAGATCAAAATCAGAAGAAATGAACATCGCAGTGCAGCCTTTGTTTGACCACCGAGTAATCCAGTTAGTGAACCAGAAAAGCTTGAAACAATCATCAGTCATAGGTCTGGAATAAGGCCACGAAATTGATTTTAACAATATTGAAATATTCCGGAAAAATTTCAGAAACCACAAGGAATGTCTAATATCATAAGAAGCACTTCATAACAAGTGGAATCCAAATTTTCTGAACTGAATAGGAATGATGGACTAGAACAGAATCTGACCTGGTTACAACACCTCCCTCCCACATGAAATGAGAAAATCAACACGAATGTGATAAGCAAATTCATTATGTAAACACATGTTGCTTTTATAATTTTACACACTGATCAAATCCAATAATCTACACCTAGTTTTGTTATCTTTACCAACTGGCCAGTTTGACAACACGAAAATGACCTCATGTTGAGGAGCGACGATTAAGTTGTTATATATAAGCTGAGTGGGTTGTGTAAATTCTGGTTTAATAATACCACTTTGATAAAGCTATTAGCAGCAGCATTAAATAGCGAAGCGTTAGCAAAACACAACACTATCGCTTAGTCTTTTTCATTCATTGCGAAACACAAAATACTTTTATAATAGGGAAAATTATATCACAAGATATAATATATATATATATATATATAACTTGTAAATAGTAGTTCCGAAAAGAAATACCTGCCATTGCAGAGCATTTAAAAAGTTATAATTCTATTGAGCACAAATAAGGTGTCATCTTTCATTGTTGTTAATTGTTTTTTTAGGTTCGGACCCAGAGAAACACCAAAACAAAGTTATAGTTTGTAAGCGAATATCCGACTTTAGGAAATGAAGCCAACTTAGTTACATGGTGGAATTCTGTTTTATCTTCATCTTATTCGAATTCAGACTATAATTCCGTGTCATAATTTTTTATTCCATTTTCTGGATTTCATCATCAACTGACATCGGTTAAGGGGTCGGTGGAAAGCCACCACTCGAGTGCTGGATAGCCAGCTGTTTCATCAGCCTAATTTCGGACTCTTACCAGTATGCACTCATCCCACCGACAGGGTTCAAATCCACGACTACCTTCAGGTAAAAAGGTGAGCGAGCTCATAGATCGTTCAGCCACCGAAATCCGCCAATTCAGCGACCGCCGGTCCATGAATTCCAACTTCTGCCAGTTCACGGACGATATAGAACGATTGATACTAGCTGATGTCATCGGTGGCAGGTAACTGTCCTCACACCTGACCTGCTATACGCCGCTGGTCATGACTTCTCGCTAGAGTCCGGGTAACTTTCCAACCTGAATACGGCCAATCAATATTGGGTATTAGATGATTATTCAAGTGTTTGAACCCTGGTGGGTACGTTGTGATGAAAGGTCTCAAACTACGATGACGATGGCATCCTCCAACACTCGGTTGGTGGTTTTCCAATAGTTCTCTAACCGATTTCGGTTCATGATTAGAGTCTGAATTCTATATGTATCAGAGTAGAGGCAGAGATGAGGATCTAACTGAAAAGTAATTAATTTCTTCGCTCAATCCTCTTGCGTTCTAAATTATATAATGAATAAATTGAGTGTTCAGATTACTACATTCAATCTAGACGAAATTAAGTCTTATTGATTGAAGAAGTAGGTGTACTGAACTTGAAAATGTTGTAGTGAAATGATCTTGATATCAAAATCCTTGAAGCTCATACAACGAGATTTTTGTCGCTCTTCAGCATCGTTGTTTTCTCCTGCAGAGTTATTTAGCGTTAACGAGAAACTTTGAAGTCGACTTAGTTTCATAAATATTTATCTCTAACCTCTTCTACTCCTGTGGAGCTAGGCATGCCTGTCTGTTGAACTCAGAGATTTCTGTACAAACGTATCACATTGAACATTTAACCAAATAGGCTTACAGGTGATATAACAAAGATATCTACGTATCTCTGTTTTGGAACACGTGTTCTATGCTGGGCGCCAGAAGAACTCTGAGACCAGATTAAGAGTCATCTACATACTACAAGTAAGTCTTGCCAAGAAGGGGGTATGATTCCAACTTCTTCAACCTGTAGAAGCTATGGTAATCCATATGCTAAATCTTGAAATCTGTATACACAAGATGTTTATTCAGCTAGTAAACATGCTGCAATTCTACGCATCATCACCGAAGAACAAAGCATGGAATGGCAGTCAATTCTCACTCTCTATCTCAACTTCCTTCAGTGTCTCAGAAAAGACTTTCGACAGCCAGCCCTGACCGAGAAGTAATTTAGAAACTACTTCAACACTATGAACTGTAGCGCACCAAATCTCCATCAACCTCATTCAATAGCCGAATGAAAATACCTGTCATGTGTCAGATGATCCATAACCTAAAACTCAGCGAAGCCTGGCTTTGAAGTGAATACGTGAGTGAAACAAAGCTGTTTGCCTATTACCACCCACGATGATAACACTCATTATCGTAGACTGGATCGTGCATCAGACTGTGTGTTGTGAGTGAACAGAGAGGAATACGCTGCACTGACCGATAAGAAGACTCTAGAAGATCTGAATTTCGTGGGTCAATGATTTATGTCTAATATCACACAAACTCGGAGACTTAAAGGCGGAAACCAACAAACTGGATGAAGATGCAGTGCAACGAAGACAGGAGTCCACGTGAAAACAGAGAATACCCATGCACAAACAGAAGCAAAACAACCTGTACCAATCACCATCAACGGGAAAGATTTGACGAGGTACTTCCTTCCTTAACTTATCTAGACAGGAAGCATTGTTACAACTAAAGGTGACAGCATAATGAGGATGTCAGAGCCAGCCACCTGGAATCAGAGAGGCGAGATACACCTTGATCAATCTAAAGTCATTTAGGAAATCTTCTTCTTCACTCAACCAGCATGAACAACAAGGTTCACACTTTCAACACAAATGCGAAGTCATTTAGTCGATCAGTTTTCCCAGTATACGGGTCAGAAACGGGCAGTGTACGTGAGTCATGAGGAGCATTTCGAACCGGCCAGTGAAGAATTTATCAGCAGCTGCCCTCTACTCAGGTCCAACAATGAAGACAATACGGCTAGCCGGAAATAATTAGAGAGACGAAACTATAGGAAAAAACTAACCAGGAACTTATTATTTGAGAAATATGTAGAAGAAAATGAAGACGGATAGGGTAAACTTTACTGAGGAGACCGTCGAATGACATCGCGTTCAATGCTGGCCCAAAATCGAGTGGTGGAATCCGAATGTAAACCATGACTAGTTGGTCGTCAGTATGAGGTTGACATGGAGGGAATTGTGTGGCGAGGAGAAGATGAGAGATTATGGGGAATCGTTGGCTCACGCAGGTGAAGCGTCATCCACCAGACAACTTGATCCACGAGTTCAACCTCCTATACAATGGGTTTTATTAATTCTTTTATTCAATTTAGATTTTCCCATCACTTGCTGTCTCCTTGTATAAATGCTTCGACGACGTCTGGTCATGCAACCTGAAGTAAATTGGTTGATAGTGACTAGAAATGGAATCCAGGACAACGCGCATTTTGTCCTATTTGGGACTGGCTTGTCAGTTGAATGTACTTGCGTTTTTGAGATAGGAATCATATCAGAAAGTGTATTGTGGAACAAGTATAAGATGAGATGATGGAACAATAGTCAGCTAATTTTGAATAAGCACGGTCACTGAGAACATGAGATAAAATGAGATGAGAAAATTTAACTAGGCTGTACGTACGTGTATTTGTGATATATTAAATGGGAAAGTTCTAGAATGATTTCCGGTCAAGGGTCAAATTAATCAAATTACAATTAGAAATTAAAATGCCGTAATAAACAGGTGGAAGACGGATAAAACTCAAAATAAAGTAACATCATAATTCCTAATTGTAATTTTATTAAAGTGTTGGTTTGTAGGGATTTGATTAGTTTCAGGATTTCATCGTGAGCTGACAGTAGTTAGAGAACCATTGGAAAACCTGGGAGTACTGGACAGCTGTTTCGTCAGCCTAGTTTGGAACTCTTCAGCAGTACGCACCAACTACTGTCAGCTCATGATGAAATCCTGAAACCAATCAAATCCCTACAAACCAACACTTGAATACCAATGAGATGCTCACTAGCGACTGGCCCTATTCAGGTAGGTAGTTACCTGGGTTCCAGTGGGAAGTCGTGACCAGTGGGGTGGGTACAGCAGGTCGGGTGTGAGGACAAATACTCGCCGAAGACATTGGCTAGCGGTCGCGCTATGTCGTGAATTGGCAGAAGTTAGAATTCAAGGACCGTTGGATCGGGTCCCAGTGTCTCAATGGTATACGAGCTAGCTCACCTTGTAACCGGAAGGTCCTGGGATCGAACGATGGCGGTGGGTGCGTACTGCTGAAGAGTCCCAAACTAGGCTGACGAAACAGCTGTCCAGTACTCCTGGATGATTTTCCAATGGTTCTCTAACTACTGTCAGCTCATGATGAAATCCTGTAGTTTTAATTATTTGACCCTTGACCGGAAATCATTCTGGAACGTTCCCATCCATTTATCATAAATCAACATTTATATATATATATAGTTGTAAAGCTTGAAGAAGAGTAACTTTATTGAAACGACACTTGTTATCTATAAATAGTTGATCCCAGATTGATACCAGGACCTGGCTTCGAATCCCAGTGGGTACGTACTACCGATGATTCTCGAACTAGAATGAAACAGCAGCTGTCCAGTACTCCTTGGCTGGTTTTCAATGCTTCTCCAACTGATATCAATCCGTGATAAACTCGTAAAACTATAGAAAGTTAATCTGATGCTCGCTAGTGACTTGCTCTACATGATGGAGTTTCCTGAAGCTAGTTCTAGTGAGAATTTGTGACCAATGAGGTCAATGACCAATTAGATGTCACCTGTGTGGATGGATGTCCCACCAACGACAATGGTTGGAGTCATGCTAAATCATGAATTGGTAGAAGCTAGAATTCATGAGCTAGCTTGTCTTGTAACCGGAAGGTCCTGGGCTAGAACCCTGGTGGTGGATGCATACTGCCGATATCTAACTAACCCTTACAAACTAAACTATGGAAAATAATTATAACTCATTTTGTACTGAATGAATTTTAGCATCATTTAAATATATAAAACTTAATTTTCAGCATATTTACTATGACTACTACTCATACATAGTTTTTATACTCCAGCTCTCCAGTTAACATCACTACTTTTCATTTTAGTACTTCCGAAGAAATCATATCGTCTCTCTCTCTCTCTCTATGTATATATGAGTTTATTGCTTAAAAAAATAGACTACAACTCATAGTGAGATATGCTTGAGGAGTGAAGGACAAGTCATTCTCCTTATAGAAGAATATATAATACAATATAGCTTATAAAAACATCCATAAAACTAGTAGTCAGAATAAAAATGTCCTAATTTTATGGCGTGAAAATAATTTGTCATAGTGAGTAAGTAAGCTTTGTATGTTGATCCAACTTCCTTCTATGTGTCGTGAAGGAGAAAAAATAGTAAATAAATAAATAAATAGAACACCGGAAATGCATCTTACTCACCGCTGCTCAGTTTATTTTTGAAACACTCTGGGAAAAGTAATTTTTAAAAATAAACTCTGTCCCTTTTTTTTTCCTCACTAGTAGTATTATCATGACAACTCATCCAAAAAATTTATATGCGTTTTTATTTTTGGTTTGTGTATATCCTGTATGGATAGTTAACACTCTAGTTGACCGTTTCATTTTACGTCATCTTTGCCTTCTTCGTTCTTCTTGTTCTCCCCAACCCCCGCCACCCCCCACCCACCCGGCTATACACTTAGCCTTTTCCACACTCTAGTGCTACAACGTTTTTCTTCGCACCACAGATGTTTTATAAAGTGTGTGTGTGTGTGTGAATAGACAGACTGGCGATAAAAATGGATTCCTCCATTGTCAAAAAATTGCCGTTAACCTATGCAGCAGTTGTTAGGGCGTTGTTGTTGTTGTTGTTGCTATTTGGTTACCATTTTATTGCCGCTCATAGATTTCGCTGTTATCTGTGAATTTGATTACACCAACCATAAAATGGGCTTCTGTTTGTGATTGTCAGTAGGTGTGAGTGTGTTTGTGTGCTTGTCTATGTGTTGAGTATACTGGTCTAAGGCTTACCTCGTCTACCCCTCAATCTCTCTGTCTCCCAAAAAATCCCAATGAATGGTAGACTAAACACAGAGAGACAAAAGAATTATCAATGATTTAGCGTATTTTTGAACAATTATAAATAATTAACGTAAATTCAAAGCTGGACTTATGTTTATGATAACTAAAACAAATGTAATAAATTAAAATACATTAGTGAGATTTACACTTTGTAAATAATAGACAAGATTTGTACTTAAGTGTTAATTTTCAGGGATTTGGTTTGATTGGTTACAAGAAATCATTGTGAATTGACAGCAGTTGGAGAGCCATTGGAAAACTACCACTAAAGTACTAGACAGTTATCTGTTTCGCCAGTCTACTCAAAGACTCTTTAGCAGTGCGCAACCACACCGCGGGGCTCGAAAAATCGAATATCATTTCGATGCTCACTAGCGACAGGTAGTTATCCGGGTTTTGTTGATCATTCATGACCAATGGGGTACAGCAGGTCGGATTTGAAGGCAAATGTCGTGCATGAATCGTCAGAAGTTGGAATTCATGCAGTTACTGGCCAGTGGATTGGTAGGTTCCAGTGGCCAGCTGAATGGTCTACGAGTTAGCTCACCTAGTAACCGAAAGGTGGTGGGTTTAAACCTTGTCAGTGGGGTGGGTGAATCCGAAACTAGGCTGACGAAATAGCTGGCTATCGAATACTTGAAGTGCGGTTTCTGATTGGCTCTCTGACTGTTGTCAGCTCAAGATGTGTTGACTATATTCACTGAGCCACATGAAGTAAGCGTTGAAGATACTGTCTGGAAGACCTAGGAAGGCTTTGCAATCAAGCCAATCAGCTCTCAGAATCCAACTACATTAACAAGTTTACATAGAACGTGAATTGTGCATCTAGCCGAATAGTCGACACATAGAAATAAAATATACTGTGCTTTCAAATGAAATATTAGAAAAAAACAACGGAAAACTAAGTTAACGCTAAAGTTTCTATGTATAAAGTCAACCAGAAGAAATTCTCTAGACAAAAGTTTCGTGCTTATCGACACATATAAGTTGGCGAATCAGTGACTTTCTAAATACCTTAATTTAAAAAAAAATGGTTACTGAAGAAAGAATACTCTTTTAGATAACCCTTAATTTATCAGGCTCTACAGCTATACATACATTATAGTGAATGAATGAATGAATTAGTGTTATGAACAACATTAATGCTGTTTAAATAATATCGAATCAATAATAATAGTAATATCAATGGATTACAGTTCGATATCATCAACATAACAATAAACTGAATGTCAGAAAAATTAGCAAAAATAATATTACAAATTTATGAATTTATAGTCTCTGCTGAAGGACAGCTGGAATTGGTTGTTTTGCACACAAAGCACTGGTTGTTTCATGCGAATCGTGATATCCTCTGCTGTTAGGAGCATACGGTACTTCAATGCTTTTCGCAATTTATTTGGCAACCGGTGGATGACAGAGAAGGGTTCTTCAACGTTGGCTTTGTGGCCAGCCGGTTTGTACCACATGGTCCAGTATCGGACTGTTAATGGTTTTCACTACACCTATAATTAGCCATAATGGGAGATGTTCTCGAGCATGAAAGATCAAGTTCCTAGAGCAGCGACCAATATAACTCGCTCCACCATAAGTGCAGTTGAATTGGTATGTACAGTTGGAAGTGGCTAGTTTAGTCTAGTTACTTCATCTTTCAGTCAAGGAATCACCATCGTTTGTGTAGAGAATAAGACGTGTAGTTCGCCAGCATTAAACATTCTTTGAACTGATTTTCTTAATTTTTTCGTAGTTATTTCACTTGGTATATCACCCTCGAGTTGCAGTCGTATGTATATAAAGGCTTCTTGTTTACGGAAAGTGAATAGTCCTTCTCCGCTTTCTTTGTCATGTGTTTCTTGATAAATTTGTCTGGATAGCTATTTTCAATCAATGAAGGTATCATATACAATGCTTAAATCACCTTCAATTACATCTTATGAGCATATAGCTGTAACTCTGTGGCTGAAGGTCATTATGCCTTAGTCTAACCCGTCAGGGAGTGTAGTAGATTCAAATGTCAGCAACAACTTTACTCTGTGTTGAAACACATCTAAGTGATAAGTTGTCATGAGACATGAAACTAAGATTAATACCTCCTTAAATTGTCTGACTGCTTTCTTCATGTCTTTATCTTTGACAGATCCCAAAGTTTTATATGGAGTGCGAACTCCTGAAACCTTAAGACATGTATCCATACAGCCGTAAATAATGAACTGTTTTTTAATAATAATAATAATCGACTTTATTCCAAAACAGACAGTACTTGTAACACAGCATGGAATTTTCAGCATTTGTCACAATATTGTATCCAATTAACTCAAAACACCCGTAAATAATTCAAGTGTTGGTTTGTACGGATTTGAATGGTTTCAGGATTTCATCATGAGCTGACATCAGTTAGAGAACCATCGGAAAACCTGGGAGTACTGGACAGCTGTTTCGTCAGCCTAGTTTGGGACTCTTCAGCAGTACGCATCCACCACCATCGTTCGATCCCAGGACCTTCCGGTTACAAGGTGAGCTAGCTTGTATACCATTGAGCCACTGGGACCCGATCCAATGATCCTTGAACTCTAACTTCTGCCAATTCACGACATAGCGCGACCGCTAGCCAGTGTCTTTGGCGAACTTTGTCGGTGGGTGCGTACTGCTGAAGAGTCCCAAACTAGGCTGACGAAACAGCTGTCCAGTACTCCCAGGTTTTCCAATGGTTCACTAACTACTGTCAGCTCATGATGAAACCCTGAAACCAGTCAAATCACTACAAACCAACACTTGAATACCAATGAGATGTTCACTGGCGACTGGCCCTATTCAGGTAGGTAGTTACCTGGGTTCCAGTGGGAAGTCGTGACCAGTGGGGTGGGTACAGCAGGTCGGGTGTGAGGACAAATACTCGCCGAAGACATTGGCTAGCGGTCGCGCTATGTCGTGAATTGGCAGAAGTTAGAGTTCAAGGATCATTGGATCGGGTCCCAGTGTCTCAATGGTATACGAGCTAGCTCACCTTGTAACCGGAAGGTCCTGGGTTCGAACGATGGCGGTGGGTGCGTACTGCTGAAGAGTCCCAAACTAGGCTGACGAAACAGCTGTCCAGTACTCCTGGATGATTTTCCAATGGTTCTCTAACTACTGTCAGCTTATGATGAAATCCTGAAAACCGTAAATAATATTAACCACAGGAATTTGTCCACATTTACAGTAGGAGTAATGTAAAAAGTGTGCAAAGTATAAGATGAGAATAATAAATATAATAATGATAACATCAGTGGGTTTGTTTCAAATCGTATTATCGATACAGTATGGAAATTTTAGCATGTTATAGAGTATTTTTGAATCTAACATTCTCCTTATATAACATGATGATGAGGGGAAAAATATAACGGTTATGACAGAGGTTAAGTGATGCGTACACTTATTAAAAAATAAAGAAATAAATGAGACGATTATAAATATAAAGAGAAGAATAATAGCAGTAAAACTTGTTGGTATAAGGTAGGAGAAAATTGTTTATTTACTGATGAAAAGAAGGTTAAATAGCTAGCTAGTTCCTCCGTGCCTGACACTTTTCATCACATAAAATACGTGCCGCCAAATATAGTAACATGGATGTTTTATACTTAGACGTGAACGAGCGTAAAGTCTTTTAAAATGACTTCTTGTTTTACCTGAGGAGACGCAGCAAGTTGAAAGCTGTAAATTTATTGAGTGAAATCAAGTGCCTACTATCATTGACGATGTCAACGATCGATATAGCCCAATAGGATACCACCACTGACAGTCTTCGAAGTTCTACGAAGTATGACATAGTCTTTTTTTAAGCACTACAAGAGAGAACAAGGGTGGACAGTAAAGAAGAATAGGTAAGATGCAAGTGTTGGCAAACTGTAAGAGAAGGCTGAGGATTTGAATTATGTCCGAGTGCTTATTTTAAACGTCGCCAAGACCTGGGAACATGTAATTTATGAGCAATACACATTTGGTTTGTGAAGTATTATTTAATTTCAGGCACGTTTCGATTGGAAGAGAAATCGAAAAGCTGTTACTGACTGGTTTCAAAATAGAACTTTGCACCGATGTGTAACAGTTAAAGTCGCCTCACTTCACTCAGCACACAAAACCAGAGAAGAAGATGAAAGTAGAAAGAAATGCTAAATAGAGAGAATAAACAGAGATATGAGGCAACAAGAAAAGTAATATCGAAAAACAATGTAGATTTTTCTTGGGTATTTTAAGTCATAAGGAGTGGATGCATCTGCGCCATCATCGAGAACGATTTTGAGCCACATCATCAACTGTCCTCAAACTTCATTGGTGTTTACCGTCTCGAGGACCACAATCAGAAAGTCTACATTATTTCATTGACCCGTGTTTTCATTTGACCACCACCAGCCCACTTTTTTCCAACCTGATCGATCCTATGTCAGCTAAAATTGCCCGTTGTTGAGGAAGGAGATCGATAGCTAGTCATGCGTAACACATGCCCTAACCATCTCAATCGGTATAACTTTATAGTCTCGTCTATTGATTTCCCCTCCAGCTCACCTAGCACTGGATGCCTAAGCTCAATATTGATCACCTAATTATAACAACGCCTAGCACACGGGCGATAGAACGTAGGCACCTATGATCAAAGACAGCTACCCAGGCTTTTCATATTTTACACTCTCATTGGTCAGGTCTCACAGCCATAAAGTAGGACGGAGCAAAATGACTGCTGAGCAGTACACTCGCTCTTTGGTCGACAGACAGCCAACCAGATATCACGTCTACGCCAGAGATGACGTAAACTGTCATATACAAAACTAGCCTTTTGTATCCATGCTGACCAACCCGTTAGGGCTGATCCAACTTCCAAAATAAGTGAAGTGATCTACACGTTATACCACCTGCTAGCTGTTACTTGAAATGTTCACGAAGGTAACATACCAAAATGGATTACCACCTTTGATCATTCCCAGACATCGTCTAATGCAAATTCAGTAGTAGTCTAACTTGGACGTCAATTCATTCTGTTGAAGATAAGTGAAAAGATACGGTAACAGAGAATTCCCCTCCTGACCTCCCGCTTACCTAGAAGAAGAGTTATAACTACAAACAGTGAGACTACGCACTACTGTTTGCATTAGTTCACTGAAACGGTTAGATAATACAAAAAATTCTCCACTATTTCATTTACATTAGATCGTCTTAACCGATAAAGAATTTTACGATTGTTTTAATAGTGAAATAGAAGATAAACACCGCTGGTTATATTCCATTTAGAAATGAAGTAGACAGAGTTTTGTTTACGTAAGGTTGTTTATTCCATGTTCCATTTAGATAAATACAAAAGAGAGACAATATCTTTACTCTCTGGCTCTCTCTTCCCCTCTCTATCTCTCTTTATCTCTGTTTTGTGTCTGATCCTATATTAAAGTAAGTAAGTGAGTGTGAAAATAGGGGGAAATGTGATTAAAAAGCTATCAAGTGTAATAAACACTTGTATATTGATTACCAGTCTGTATAATTTAATCATTACAAATTTGTTTTTGTTATTACAATTTATTTAATTGAATTTTTAGATTTTCCCGTCAAATGATTGGACCAATGTGCTCTGTCTCAGGTTGACATGTCTGTTGGCTTCTTGTGCAACTGCTTCAACGATGTCCGAGCATGTAATTAGAATTTAATTGGTGGATGGTGGCTAGCAGTAGTGAAATCCAGGATAACGCGCATTTTTTCCTACTTGGGACTGGCTCGTCAGCCAATGGATGTACCTGCATCCCCCAGTGAGTGAGTGACGATGTTCCCACCACTGAAGATCAAACCCATTGCCGAGAGTTTCAAACGCTAGAGCGTTGTCTACTCGACCACTTGGGCCATGAGAGCCACTTCTTGAGCAACGGGTCATATTAATTATTTAATTGAGTTTAAGATTTTCCTGTCGATTGATCGAACCTAAGTGCTCGGTCTCCGTGTGACATGTTGGCTCTCGTTGCCCAAGTGGTCTGGTGGATAACGCTTTGGCGTTTGAAACTATGGGCACAGGGTCCGAGCCTCGATGGTAGGGACATTATCACTCACTGGGGATTGTCGGCACATCCAGTTGACGAGTCCTGGATAGGACGAAATGCGCGTTATCCTGGATTCCACTGATAGTCACCATTCAACAATCAAATTTTAATAAAAGTTTATGCATAGATATAAAGGAAAACTCAGCATCTTTAAAGCTTATAGGCTTCCTTTTATTCGCTGACAATACAAATTACATAGAAACGGATTAGATTGAATTTGGAAACAGAGTGAAGTGAAGATGATTCACTAGTCTGAAGTATAGTACTGACTGTATGTAGTAGAGGTGGGGAGGGGGAAGATGGTGAAGGTGATGTGGGTGAAGAAGAATGACGCTCAGGAAGGCTTCGTATGCTTTTGGAAGTGTGTGTGTGGATGGTTGTTACTTCCCGGCTGTCCACACCATGGAAGTTGATTTAATCTTCAGGTATCTGAAACAGAGATTGGGGTAGTATTGGGTGACCGCATAGCCCAGGGGACGTCTGCTTGAGGCCAGCTGGTCATTCACAGCGTGTATGAACTGGTTTCTCGGATTGACTTCGTATTAGTAAACTTACTGACGTTTACGGATCACCGTAGGTTAAGTCAAGATGTACAATTTTTGAGGTCGACCTTTTCTAACCCCTTCTTTCTAGAGTGGAGAGACACTATAGCTGGCTGACATACTGGGCATCTGAGGGAAATAACTTGCTGCTGCTACAACCCTGTTCCACAGCAGTACGTTGTCGTCCAGAGACCTCCAGCATATTGTTTCAAAAAATTCTTACACTTTGCCAGTAACTGCTTTTAGTCTAATCGCTATCCGAACAATCTTCCTGGCATAGTAGGACTTGCAAGAAACAATAATTCCACCTGGTGTAGCTTGTTGGGCCAATGAGATATTCAAGCCTGGTGACCACCACGTCAAGATAATAGTTATCGGTTGGGAATTCGGAAACAACATACTTCAATGTAAAGGGAGTAATTCCTATACAGTGGGCAGCAACCATAGCTTTGTGAGGCATGAGACTCAGAACTTTTCGATTACTCTGCTGGCCTGTCAGTTGGATTTATAACTATTTTCATGTTCGTCATTTAACTTGAGGTCAACCAAGTCATAAAAAGTCAATACTTCGAAAATGAGTCAACTTCAAAATAAAAGATTGTTGATAATTAGACATTTTTTATTTATTTATTTTTTATAATTTTTGATTAAAGACTTGATTCCACACTGTATTTTTTGTACAAGTATGGAATTTTCAGCATGGATATCGGTAGCCCAAGTTTTACAGGCCGACCATAGATATCAGGTGTGCATCGGCAGGGGATCGAACCTCGGACCATGTGCATGGTCGGCGAGAGTCCTAACCACTGACTGTGCCACCGACGAACATGTACATGTGAACTGAACGTTATTCTTACGGTAATAATGGTTAAATGGTCCTATTTGATAATCTAACATGTACAATTCTGTAAACTGTTAACACAGTATCAAATACTGTGATACTCTGTACATACCTTATACAGGAGAAATCTATACTGGCTACAATGGAGCTATGAACAGTGAATAATAATGATGAGCTCTCATAGAAGATGTTATAAACTGCCTAGTTTCAACAAAACAGTGAAGTAGTATAATAGGGTGAGTAATACTCAGGTTACGCGTCGAGTGTTAAGTGAGTTGGAGGTGAATTATATAGCATAAGGCTGTGAAGTTACACCGATTGAGATGCTTAGGACATCTGTTACACATGCCTAGTCATCGATCACCTTCCTTGACAACCGTCAATGTCAACGGCTGGAAAAGAGCTAGTGGTAGTCAAACCAAAACATGACTTCAACAGTCAATGAAATAAATCCACAACAGTTAGTTGAAGTCAGTGGAGTAGAATGGTGTAAACTACCTGGTTGGTGTCCTTGAGGATGGTAAAAATCAATTCTGTAGACAATTGATGATATGGCTCAAAATCCTTCTCGACGATGGCGCAGATGCATCCACTCCTTATGACTTAAAATACCCAAGAAAAAACTATATTGTTTTTTGATATTACTTTTCTTGTTGCCTCATATCTCTGTTTACTGTCTCTATTTAGCATTTCTTTCTACTTTCTTCTTCTTCTCTGGTTTTGTGTGCTGGGTGAAGTGTGGCGACTCGAACTGCTACACATCGGATCAAAGTTTCATGTTGAAAGAAGTCAGTCAGCCATAAAAATGAAATGTGTAACGTATTTGTGTATCCACCAATTAATCTGCCCGTGTGGAGCTAGGTATGTCGGCCGTACCCAGTGTTTTCTTTCCAGACGTATCATTGAACACTTCCTAGCATGGTTTTACGAAGGAGGAAAATAATGTCTCCGTAGCTCTATCTTAGAGCATCTGATATATTCCAGACACCAAGCTACACCCCAAAACAAACTTCAAAGTCGTCTACAGTATACGAAGCAGTCTTCTTAAAAGTGCGAAAATCAGACTTCTTCAAACTTCAGAAGAAATGGCAATTCACTTGTTAAATCCTGAACTCTGCATACATAGGAAGTTCGTTCAATCACTGCACTTGCAATGGACGTATTCTATCTTTATACCCGTTGGGTAAATTCTATTTCTTTCTGTCTCTTTATTAGCATTATTTGGTCTTTTCAATTGTAATATTTTACATTTTCAACTTTCCTGTTCTCTAGATCTCATTACCAGTGTTACTGAATTGACCAAATCTGAATTTCTAGTCATTTATGTTACGTCATTCAATTTATTTGCTGGATTTCAGGTCTAATTTAAATGGCATTATTCTCTACCCCACCTCTACTTAGTCTCTACCTCTACCTGTAATTACCTCTTTTGCTATCCTGACCTAAGTTGAAACATTTTAGTCAATTATATTACGTAATCTAATTTACTCATTCAATCTTACTTTACTTGCTGTCTAATTAACTTTGTTTCCATATTAGATCATTCTTGTATTACCTGATTAATTATCTAAACCTGACAATCCTCATTTACACACACACACACACAAATAGTTACACATAAATGCGACTGTAGAGCTCTGTGAATGAATTCGCCGAAAAGAGTCTCTTCACTGAACGTCTTTTCTTTTTTATATTCCGAACATTCTTATCGCAAACACACACAGTTATATAGAAGGCAAGATAGCATGAATTGCTAGAATACAAGTTGTACTGTCAACAGGCCAAGGTCAGACTTAATGAGTGGGAAGATGATGCAAATTCCATATTAGTTTCCTCATTAGATGTATCACACAGTGAAACAGTATTATTATTTACTGGATGACGGAGTTTCGAACACAATCTATTATTGTTCATAATCATTCCATCAATTATGATAACAAAACTTCGAAACTTGAGTTTTATAGTTTTCTTTGTTCTCTCTCCCCTATTCGTCGTAGTAGGGGTAGCAGAATATTCCAGATATCCGAGTGGATAGGTGTTGAATCATTCCTATTACACGTATTCTCTTCAGTTGATTCAATAAACAAAGCTTTTGTAATAAATCTCTCCCTTCATTCACCTTGTGAAATTAGATTTTAAAACTGTCTGTCATCTTATCCCATACTAATTTATGGTTGTGTGTAACTGCATGCAGTGAGTGGTATACCTGAACTATTCTCTGGATTTCTTATCTTATTCAGGTCAACCAATAGAGATTTTGCTGCTAGGTTTTTATGTTCGGCTAGTCTGACCGATTGATCCTGTTCTACTTCTTTGACCTATGTATTTGACCTGACAATCATTGCAGCAGGGTATTAGATAAACTAAATAGTTTGGTTTTAAAGGCTTCAACAGAATAGATCCTTCAACCGACAAAGTCTGTTTCTAATTCATTTTGTGGGTGATTGAATACCAACCACTTTTATTCCTGCCTGCTTTGTTAAGAATTCTGCGTAGGATTTCCTTCCTTGTGTGGAATTACAACTGATGATTTAGATTCCTTATTGTTGGTGTTGTGTTGCGCATGTTTGACAAGCATGTCGTCAATAATATTAATATTATTATTATTATCACTATCACTACTATCATTATTTACTTTATTTTCACATTTCCCTACATACACACAGTGCTCAAGTTTTACACATATATTAATATGAGATGATTCAAAGTAAGTTTGATTTGATCTCTAATTTCGATTTTACCAAGGCAGGTGAACGGTAGTGTCAAATAACTTTTTTAGACATATAAGACAGGTTTAAGCCTTTTATGGCCCAGGTTACAACGAATTTAAGTATGCGACCCAACCTTCTTTTATGTAGGTTCAAAGGCATTATTGAAATCAACCTTATGACCTGTCTCTATGATGTGCTTCACCATAGGTTTTATTTTTTATTTTTTTTTATTATTTTTGATTACAGACTTGATTCCACACTGTATTTTTCTTACAAGTATGGAATTTTCAGCATGGATATCGGTAGCACTAAATTTTGCAGGCCGATCATAGATATCAGGTGTGCTTCGTCGGTAGGGGATCGAACTTCGGACCATGTGCATGGTCGGCGAGAGTCCTAACCACTGACTGTGCCACCGACGCACAGATGACGTTGGACATGTATTTTCGTGATCACTTTTATCCAATGATTTTAATTTGTTGTTGCAGCCACTTTGGAATATGTTCTGTAGCGCTCAGCCGCAGAGACCGATGGTTCTTTCATCAACACATACATGTAAACTGATAAACACAGTGGGATGTAACACAGCTTACAAGACTTCTTAGATCTCGTTTTGTCTATGAAGATAAGTTAAGCTACATAGTAAGTTATATTAATTGCCAACTTGAGTCTTTGCTTAGTGGTCAGACTTTGTTAATCACCTCTAAACAGCAAGGATATATATGAAAATAGTTTTTGGGAGCTGTCTGATCCAAAAAATATAAATCCAGCATCATCTATAGAGAAGCACATCATAGAGATTGGTTATAAGATTGACTTCAATAAAGCCTTTAAACCCACAAATTCTAAAACAAGGTTGGGTTACATACATACATTAGTTGGTCGGAGCTTTGGCCATAAGTGGCTTAAACATGTCTTCTGTGTCCAAAAATTACTTGCTATTGCTCTAAACTTTAGGCACCAGTGTAAATACCAGTGGAGTGCGACCGCATCAATGACCTTTAAATGTTTAATGAGCAAGTTCGTGAAATCTGACAAATAATATTGTTATCATGAATAAATTATGTTTAATGAAGTGTTATGTCATTAAATGGGATATCTGGCAAGTTTCAAGTTAAGTTTGGGAAGGATTAAGTTAAGGTTTTAGCCCAAAGGATAGGCTAAAGTTGGGGGTAACCTAATGAGGGCGTTATTATGTTTGGTTTGAGTTAGGACAGGATTAGTTTAGGGATATGTTAACGTTGTGGTGAGGTTAAAAAAAGATCAGGGTTACTGTCACATGCAACGAATGTGATTAAATTACTCTGTTTGATACCTCAATCTAAAACTGAAAAGTATTTTCGGTATCTGGTGTAACATTCGCATAACTTTTAATTCATTATTTTCATGAATTTATGTAATTTATACGTAAAAGTCGCCTTTATCATGCGGCTGATGCGTACAGGGTCATACGTCTTTTGGTACTTACTGGTGCTAATTTATTTAATGATATTTTTAAATCCCTCTTTTCCATATTTTTTCTGTCTTACCCATAGGCTTGCATTATCCCCCTAGCCATCATTTGTGACTTTGAACTGTAGACAATTTGACCTGTGTTGTAACAAGTCATGCCAAATCTTGCCTTCTATGTAACTGTATGTATGACAATTACGTGTGAGTGTGGGTGTGATCAGAATGTCCATAATGTATTGCGCAAATACACATTTCACGTTCCATTCAGATAAATTACATCTTCTTAGGGTTTTTGTCGAAATTTATAAAAGGAACTAAATTACTTTATACTGTATAATGTTTCTGTCGAAAATTCCAGTGAAGCGTGAGTGACTAATAAAGCGTAGTTTTCGTTTAGTAAGTTTCCGAATGAAAAACTTTACTAACACATCGGATATTTGTGTAGATACGGTAACCCCTTTTTTATTGTTCATCAGCCGCCTTGCTTTCAAAAGGCTTGAATAGTTTCCGTTATAATATAGAGAATTCAATAAAACATGTTAGTTAAATAGACCATTCTATTCTTCTTCTTCTTATTTCTGTATAATTTACTGCTTTTCACCGATAATCTGCCTGTGAAAACTCCATTCTGAAGTCTAGTCCGGTCCGTTTCACATGTGTGTTCTGTATTTGTATTAACTGAGAATTACCATTGAATCATTGCGTGCGTCTGTGGCACAGCAATTAAGACGCTCGCCAACCATAAACATGGTCCGGGGTTCGATCCCCGGCCACTGGACGCACTCCTTCATCTCACTAAGCCAGAAATAAAAGCTGATAAGAGGAAAGATTGAGCATGAGGCTAGGAACCACATCCTGTAAAAATGTTCCACTAGGAACGTGAAGGAATTTAAATAATAAACCATTGAGTCAAGGGCAGTAGCTCTGTTTGATTTTTCAGGATTCTTCGTTTCTCTCTACTAACAAATAAGTAAAATTTAATATTTTTCGCTAGCAGTGATTCCCTCATACATACTCTCTGTTACACGACAATTGAGCTAACTAAATGGTCTTCAGAAGCATTGAAAATGTACCTAAAAACATCAGTGAACTGGATCACACCACTATTGAAGAAGGTGTAGAGAGAGGGGAAGGTACCTGATGATTCGAAGAAAGGCCACATATTCAAACTACCAAAGAAGGGAGATTTAAGTCAATGCAAGAATTGGTGTTGCATTATGGTCCTGTCTATCACAGGAAAAATACTAAACTGCATTATCCTGGGTGAAAACCTTCGACTAGAAGAGGCTGGATTCAGGGGAAACAAGTCGATCAAGTCTCATTACTACGTATCGTCATTGAACAGATCTTGGAGTGTCAGTCACTCCTCTATCTACATCAATTTCATCGACTGTGAAAAGGTCTTCGGCTTCGTCTATTGAGTGGCTATTTGGAAACTACTTCACTACTACGGGGTGCAGCCAACAGTTATACACCTCATCCAACAGTTGTACGACACTGCTGAATGCCACATAATCCACAATGGGAAACTCACGGAATCATTCGAAGGAGTTAAGATGGGAGTAAGACATGGCTGGCTGGCTGTCTACTACCTCCAATGATTTTCTTGATATCAGTAGATTAGATAATGTAACAGACAGCGGGCAACGAGGAGGCAGGCGTGAAATGGACCCACACGAGAAACCTGTAGGATCTGGACTTCGCCAATGATATATGTCTGATTTCGCACAAACTGAAGATATGCAAGTGAAAAGCAAGTAGTTGACGATAGAAGAGGCAACAAAGTTGGGACTTAAGGTGAACATAGCGAAAACAGAGGTAGGTGATGAAGATTACAGGCTAACATCAACAACAACAGACAATAATCAGCGCAGATGGGAGAAATGTGAAAGAAGCAACCTGCTTCACCCACTCACCTACCTGGGAAGCATCGTTTCAACTACAGGAGACCAACAGCACTACTCAACATGAAAATGAAAATAAGATCCTGATTAGTAACTCCTATGTAAGTCAGTGTTACTTACTATACGCACCAGATACTTGGTGTGTCATGAAGAGCACCTCAAACACACTACAGACTTTCATCAGCAGCTGTCTTTGCTCAATACCCAAGTTCAGATGACTGGCCAGAAAAGGTCGCCAACACAGGGATCTCTGGCAATGAACGAACCAACCCAGAAGGAACCAGTTGTACAACAAATATGTAGGAAGAAATGGAGGTGGATTGGCCAAACTCTGAGAAAGCCATCAGGTGAGTGACATCAAGCACCAGGCCTTTGCTCTGGTGGAACCTGAATGAGACGCGGCGAGTAAGTTGGTCGTCAGTGCGAGGCTGATATGGAGGAGGTCATGTGAAGAGGAGATGAAATCATATGTCCAGACGTGGAGCCAGGGGAGCTCGTTGACAGAGAAACGAACGCAATGGAGACACGAGGCTGAAGCCTTATGTTCCTCTAAGAATTAAAGAAAACAGTAATAGTAACAATATTTGGTCTTCAGACAATACTGCAGTATGTTATTGAGCGACTTGTCAAACCCTTGTATTATCCCACAAATATGTTCATTTTTTCATTATATCAGATTCTCGTTTTCTTAGTTCTAATAATGATGATGACATTATTTACACAGTTCAATAAAAGACTTAAAACGTTTTCAACTCTTTGGAGATATAAAAAGAACGGGCGTTCAGTGAAGAGTTACCCCTTTCTGTAGTAACATTCTCAAGCTCTACAGCTGCCTATATAGAGGGATTATTTCCAGATATGTGTAATTAGAATTATCGATTTTACATAACAAATTACGTTATGTAGAAAGAGTTAATTGGGTGAAAACTGAAGCAAGACCTTAATATGCTAATTGAATAACATAATGTGACTGACAGGGTTGAGGGTAGTACAACTAAAACTGAAGGAGAATCAAGTTAGTGGGAGTGGTAATAAAAAGGTAAAGAGTTAACCAGGGGGTGGGTGGGTGGTTGAAGAAAATGATACATTTAAGATTCCATCGACAGACAGAGCAGAATCAATGGCTGCAACCCACATGTCCTATTCTACTAAAGAAAACCTTCTTCGCGGTTGAACGTTGAATTCCTATACCTCCTAAATCAACGATTCGGGTGAGTGTGAAGGATAGGCTGCCAATATTGGTTGTCTTCGATATGCATCTACAAATTCACCTGCTCCACATGTGGAGTTAAGTATGTCGGTCGTACCTAGGATTCGCTATCCAAACGTATCATCGAAAACACTTACCCACATTAATGGTTTTATAAAGGGGAAAAACGATGCCCTTCTCAAACACCTGATCGATCATATCAGGACACCAAGCTAACTCACAGTTATCTACAGAATACGTGAGAGTCTTGCTTAAATGGTGCGAATCAAACTCCTTCCAGCTTAGCAGAAGCAGAAATGGCGGCAATTTACATGTTGTCGATAAAATGTACTCTTTATGTATGCGATTGTACAGCTTGAGAATGGAATCGCCGAAGAGAGTTACGCTTCAAAGAACTCAATGAGGATTTTCAAGGTATGAAGTGTCTTTTAATCAGCAAACTGGTAAGACTAAATTCAATCGGAAGTAATAGCAAGTTGAAAGGATAGTTCTTCAGTTGGTGGATAATGACTTACAGTAGAATCCAGGATTAAGCGCATTTCGTCCTATTTGGGACAGCCTCGTCATCTGGATGTACATCCATTAAAAAGTGAGTCATGGTGTTCCCCTCCCCCAGGGCTCGAACTCAGTGCTCATAAGTGAATTAAATAGTCAGACTGTGACTTATCAAATAAAATCAGCACAAAACTGAAATGTAAACAGACACTTTATGGGTGAAGAATTTCTACATACACATATTGTATATGAATTACTAACCTTTCAAAAACCTGTCCTGGTACTCGATGTGGTACATCATTGTTTGTTTTACAGGTGAATTGAAATAGCAGATCAGACTCTTGGTTACGGTGTTCGTGACTTGTGATAACAGCAAGATAACCAGTGTATAAGTGTCCACTCTATTAAAAAAAAACGTATGTCAAAATTTGTAGGTTTTTTATATATGATATATTTGTGTATTATTTCAAAACAGGTTTATTGTTATTCACTACAGTCAAAAATGACCTGTACTGTAAAAAAGAGGATTAGAGTTTTGATTTCTCACTTACGTGTATACACAGGCGTGCTTGTGTGTGTGTGTCGGCTTGTTACCGGCTTTCATCTATTTGGCTGTTAAACTTTGGAGACCCAGGAACATGACATTTTTTTTCAAGAACTGGTTTGCAGGGATTTGATTGGTTACAGGAGTTAATGATGAGTTGACATCGGTTAGAGAACCATAGGAAAACCATCAACCGAGTATTGGACAGTCAGCTTTTTTGTCAGGGTAGATTAGGAATCTTCACTATTGACCATCTGTGAGCAATGAAGTGCAACAGGTTCGGAGTGAGGAGAAATACTCGCCACCGATGACACTGGCTAGTGCCAGTCACGTTTTGTCGTGTGTGAATTGGCAAAATTTGGAATTCATGGGTTGGCAGACATAGGATCGCGTCTCAGTGGCTGAATGGTCCATGTGAAGGATGGCCTAGTACCAGAAGGTAGTCTTGGTGTACGAGACTGGTAGTGGGCAGGGTTGGTGCAGCTAAAGAGTCCTAGAGTAAGCTGACGAAACGACTGTCTGTGCGGTACTCGAGTGGTGGTTTTCCATTGATTCTCTGACTGATGTCAACTCATGATAGAATCTTGTAACCAATACATTTTTATCGTTTTAATTATTTTTTTCGCTTTTGTATTAAATAATAGACGAAGAGCTGTATAAACTCACCAGTTATATCAGTAAAACACAGATAAACAATAGTCATGTTATTATTATTTGTAACCGTGAGAAACTGGATCTTTAATGGTGAAACATTCACTTACTGTGGTAGTGGTAATATTTTGACGACAGATTCATGCAAACTGATTAATGCGTGGGGACTGATTCATGCAATCTCCCAATATGATGAGGAGTGAAAGCTACTCAAGCACAAACTAACAAGAAGTCTTTGCAACGACGGGGAACAATAGTGGGCAGCAAAAGCGAAAGAGCTGGAAAATGCATCGATGATAGGTACCACCAGACAATTATTAAGACTTATGAGGGAAACAGGTGACAGATGACAAATGATAAGTGAAACAATTTCCGAGAAAAGTGGCATCATATATAGCTCTTGAGATAGATGACTGGGACGTTGGAAAGAACACCTTGAGGAGCAATTTAACAGGCCTAAAGCCATGCTCAACTTACCCAGTATCCAACACCTCGTTGATTGGGATATAAACACAGATCCTCCATCTCCAAATGAGATTACAAAAACTGTCACTAGTCTGAAATGAGGAAATGCAGCCGGAATCTGATGGAATGATTCCTGGGGTGTGTAAGGACGGTGGAGACAGTTAACTGTCTGCGTTAACTAAAGTATTAGGCAGCGTCTGGGAATCAGAGAAAGTCCCGCTGGCCTGGTATAAGTCATTGATTATCCCAGTGTTCAAGAGAGGAGACAATTCTTCTTATGATAATTACAGGGGGATTAGCTTTACCAGTATAGTATCTAAAGTTCTAGGTTCAATCATCATGCATAGACTAAGCGTTGCTCTGGGCGAACACCACAAGAGAACCAGGCAGGTTTTAGATCAGAAAAATGATGTGTTGATCATATCTTCACCTTTCACCAGATCCTGATATAAAGGCACCTTTACTGACGTCCTTAGATTTACATATTTTCACATATTCTACATATATTTCGATTCAGTTGACCAAGAGGTACTACGGCGATGTTTACCTGTGAAAGGAATGGCGAGGAAATACATTGCAGCCAACAAGGCTAGGGCTTACAGAGAGTTTTCATCTGCAGTGGTGAAAACCAGTGGTATCCATCAGGGATCCCCTATGTCCCCAATTCTTTTTAACTTCATAGATGGATATGCTAATGGAATTAACCCTAACCGACTTCATCGACTCAGGGAATTACTTGTCACCATCAGAGACTAGCAGTATTGTTTGCTTAGAATATGCAGGTCATATAGTTCTTCCAGGCGAAGACGCTGACAAAATAGAGCAAAGTCTTCTGAACACCAAGAGGAGAAATAATCTTCGAATGCTTGGCATGTGATTCACTGCATTCAAATGTAAGATGACGATACAGGACTGGAATAAACTATATCGATTCATTCCTAGCTTTAAGAAAGAAGGGAGTGAAGTGGCTAATGCAGCGTGTTGACCGCTTCCCTAATATTGAGGTTAGGCTTTGGTCGAGTGTTAGGTGAGTTGGAGGTGCAGTTACGTAGATTGTGAGGGATGGCTAGGACACGTGTTACGCATGCCCTGCTCAAAGAGCAATGTTAGCTGAAATAAGATCAGGTTGGAGAAAAGCTAAATTGTGGAAACTAATGTATCCTAGTCAACAGTTAACGAATAAAAAAATTTCCTAAAATCCACACTGATAATTTTCTAATAAAACCTACATGAACAATATTCATTCATTCTTTTCATCACTTCAAAACAGAATTATGCACAATTAATTTTAGTTATATTCCTATAATAGACAGCCGCATTCATATTGTTAATTAGTTTCTGGATGCGAAAGGTTGATCATAGAGAAAGAAATATAACTCAATAAATAAGTGGAGGAAAAGAATAGAGCTCTGTTGTTATCAACTGACTGACAATATAATACGGAGCGAATATTTGGGTAATGATATATATATATATATATATTCCTTCTAATTATAATTATATTATCCACGCTCGTCCTAGCCTTGTATATTTTCAACATGTTTATGTGTTCATATCCCCTTGTGTTGTCAGTATATCTACATTTCGCTTCGTTTGCCGTTGTCTCTTTTAGCTGGTTCTGTGATTACCTACTGGCTTTTTATTCCCTTTCATAACGTCTTCTTCAAGTCACAGTCGAACTTCTAACCCACTATTCGTTTTCCATTGATGCTCTACTCAACGACCTTCTCAGAGTATATACAGTCCATTTCAACCGGTTTCCTTGGACATATTTGTTCAGCAATAGATTCTTGGCTGATTCATTGATGTTTATGCTTTCTGACCTGCCTCATATGAAGGCAGCTGTTCACGAAAGTCTTCAGTAGACTGGTGAAAATGTTTTTGACTAGTGAGGTGCTAAAGTTTCTGAATTATGCAAAGGTATTGGCATTACATTGATGTCGAAGATTCGAACTTTTTTCCCTATGCTGAATGCAGTAGATTTAAACACTGATTTAAGAGTAGGGAAGCTCCCTCTTGATGTTTTGATCCTGGCCTCCTTTTACATTCTCATTTGTTCCACCACTTTTTATTCCTTTGCGTTCCCAGTGGAACATAGGACTTGATGGTAGAGATTTGAAGTTTCGGTAGCAGCGGTGTTTTTATTTTTACGTGATGAGGTTGTTGGCCTCATGCCCAACCTGGCTTTGCGAGATAAAGGAGTGAGTTGGGCGAGGATTGAACCGCGAACCATATGCTTGGTTGACGAGCATTCTACCGCCCTGCCACCGACGCATATTCGACCTGTAGTTGGACTGAATCTCTCCAGCCGGGTACGTGAAAGAGGTGATCAGTACTTGGTGGCGTTGTTGTTCCTGTCTTAGCGAAATGTTTAAGTTGCATGTTCCATATTATCTTAGAATTTGTAGGCTATTCTTCGGCTCAGTGTTATCTAACTCACTATTCTCTAATAGGTCAGTGAAAAGTGAGTGAAAAGTACGAGTAATAGTTATATAGACTAAGCAAAAAAACTAAAAATAGTTAGACCTTAAATGTTACAAATTTCCTGGAATAATTTAAGCGCCAAGTCAAATTGTTACCCAGAAAAATTCATCAATAAGAATACCAATGAAAAGTCAAGGCAGGTCAAAGTACTAACAGTTTTGAAGAAGAAGGAAGGCCTTGTTCAGTTCTGCTGAAGAATGTTGTCTCTTCAAAACCACCTCTACTTCGTGTTCGGCAGAGGTTAAAGATAAACTATGTAATTTCGCCTTTTATATGTGTAACTATCAATTTGACTGCTCCTGTGCATCCATTATGGATAAGGTTTTATTTTAGCAAGTCACACAGTGTTACACAGTAATATTAACTGATGACCACGTTTTGAGCAAGGAAAATCTAAGACAGGACGTGAGGTATAGAACAGAAGCTTTGAAACTTGACCATCGCCCTGATAAATTAATCAGGAACTATGTAGGAAAATGTAAAGATAATATTAAGAGTAATAATAGTGATAATAATAATATTAATGACGACATGCATGTCAAACACTCACAGAATAATGACAACACTAAAAGTACGGAATTGAAATCATCAGTACTAATTTCATACAGGGAAGGAACCTCGGAAACTACCTTAAACAGAATTCTTAACAATACAGGGAGGAATAAAAGTGGTTGGTATTCAAACTGCGCACAAACTCAATTAGAAAGAAGCTTTGTTGGTCATAGGATCTATCCTGTGGAGCCTTTAAAACAAAACAATTTAGTTTATCTAATAGTTTGCCTTAAATAACTGACAAGTCAAATACATAGTTGAAAGTAGTAGAACAGGATCACTCAGTCGGACTAGTTGAGCACAAATACCTAGCAGAAAAATCTAGATTAGTTGATCCAAATACGATAAGAAATCAGGAGTATAGTTAGTTTAGCTATAGCACTCACTACATGCAATTACGCATAACCAACCATACAATAGTATGAGATAAGATGACGGACAGTTTTAAAATCTAATATCACAGGGTGTAGGAAGAATAGGTTAAGTCGCTAGTCTCCTGGGGTCGAATCCCGGTGGGTGCGTACAAGGACGAAACAGCTGTCCAGTACTCCCAGGTTTTCCAATGATTCTCTAACTAACGTCAGCTCATCATGAAATCCTGTAACGAAAGCTTTGTTGATCGAATCAACTGAAGAGAATACGTGTAATAGGAATGGTTCAACACCTGTTCACTCGGATATCTGGAAAATTCTACTCCCCGTACGACAACGAATAGAGAAGAATAGAGAAAACTATAAAACGATAGTTTTGAAGCCGTTCAACTGTAATTTATATGATTATGACCAATTGTATAACAATAAATTATGTTTGAAACTTAGTAGTCCTATAGCTGTTATACTGTTTCACTGTGTGAGGTATCCATCTAATAAACCAATTGATATGGAACTACTTATTATCAAAGTGCCCATATTTTACACACATATATCAAAACATGTGTTACCTATTATTTTAGAATGCATTGATGTACACAGTCGTTACTTTTCCATTAAATCAGGCGCTAAACAATCAGTCAGTGGCACGAAAACAAACCCCATGATATCGAATTTTTCCTTTTCAGTAAAAAGTAACGTGGAGATTAGAAATTGTAGATAAGGATTAAGTTTTTCTAACCTTCTGGCTGGAGAAAAAAACACGTTGAAATTATTTTCATGAAATTAGAATAAAATAAAATCATATATATATATATAGTAAAAGTAGATCCCTTGAAATACTGATTTAAAAATCAGCTTATTCGGTTGACAGAGACCTTTTTAGACAGGAGATTGCTTGCAGACAATATTCCTTATCTCATACTTCTTTATTCATAAGGAACAGCTGAAATCCGGTTTAAACACTGATTAGAGTCACATGGTACATAAAGTGGGGTGGATAATCCCAGGTGTTGATTTTTTGCAGGGGCTTTGTTGATCACAGACTTGATTACTAGTTGACGTCAATAAGAGAACCACTGGAAGACCACAGAGTACTCGGCCATTCAGTAGTGCTCATTTACTGAGGACTCTCCAGTAAGAGGGAAATCTCGTAGAATATTTAACCACTGGAAGCTGATCCGATGGCTCGTGAATTCCAGCTTCTGCCAATTCATAATATATATATATATATATATATGAATAACGCAGACCACAGCCAATATCATGGGCTAGTGATTGTCTTCTCGCCATACTTGGTGGACTCCAGTGGCTAAAACTTCTCAGTAAAACTCCACATAACTTCACGTAAGGAGCCACTAACTAGTGAGCATCAGATTAATTTTTTTAAATGATGGTCCGCAGGGATTTGATTGGTAACAGGTCTGGCCACGAGCTGGTACCAGTCTACGAGCTCACTTTGTAACTCATAGATCCTTGTTGAATTGAAGTTTTGATTTTCCCGTCGATTGTTTGGACCGAAGTGCTCGGTCTCAGGTTGACATGTCGGCTTCTTGTGCAGATGCTTCGACGATGTCTGGGCATTTAATTAGTATACAATTGGTGGATGGTGGCTAGCAGTGGAATCCAGGATGCGCATTTCGTCCTATTTGGCGTTTGAAACTATGGGTACTGGGTTCGAGCTTCGGTGGGAACGTCATCACTCACTGAGAAACGCAGGTACATCCAGCTGACGAGTCCCAAATAGGACGAAATGCGCATCCTGGATTCCACTGCTAGCCACCATCCACCAATTGTATCATAGATCCTTGGTTCGAATCCTGCTGGGTGTGTGTATTCTTTAAGATTCCTAAACTAGGATGTAATAGCTGTCCAGTACTCCCTAGTCTTCCAATGGTTGTCTAACTGATATTCGCTTGTGGTCAAAGCCGAATAGATAATTGTTTCGCGATAATAGTAATAATAAGGTGTGTTATTCAAGGCTAATTAATTCAGGTTTCAATAGGGTTAGGGCTTTTCGACTCTGTGAAGTCGGCTGGTGTAAAATCAAAGCTAACGACTTTTCAACTAATTATGATATTCGACTTCCAAAACACTGCCAACTTTGGATTAAAAAAACACCCCTAATTATCTCTCCCTAGCAGAGGAAACACCGGAAAAGACCCTCTGATATTCATTTTATTGGTTATCGTTTTTCCACATTTCCTTTCAAGCTGATTTAACTAAAGAGACATTGGCTAGGGGTTGCGCTATGTCGTGAATTGGTAGAAGTTAGAATTCATGGGCCATTGGATAGAGTTCCAGGGGCTTAATGGTATACGAGGTCGCTTTGAAACCAAGAGGTCCTGGGTCTTAACCCTGTCTTTGGGTGCATACTGATGAAAAGTTTCAAACTAGGACGAAACAGATAGTTGTCCAGTACTTCCAGGCTTTCCAATAGTTCTCTAACCAATGTCAGCTCATGATGAAATCCTGTAACCAATCAATCAAATCCCTATGAACCAACACTAGAATATTTTTTTTTCGGCGAAGTCATCAACTAGGCTGTACATTCGTGTATTTATATCAGCGAATGAGTGAGAAAGTTCCAGAATTATTATTAATAATAAAGGCATAATAAGATCATAATTATCGGTAACCTTGACTGTTGGTACAAATTACAGATTAAGGACGTAGTAATAACAAAATAGGTAGGAAGTTCAGACATACACAAAAAAACAACAACAATCAAATGCAGTAATGCAGACAGGAATTAAAAACGTAAAAGTAACAGGTATAAACAGGAAAGTTGGATATGAAAGATGGTAATAGGATAATCGTCATTGATGAGACTGACTTTTCATTATGACCACGATAACGACAACGGTTGGATGTATTTATTTTAACACTTAGCATCGACTTCAGCTTTCAGATCACCATTGTCTCAGCTATTCACAACCGGATGCCTTGATTTCACTCTCTTTGCGAGAGAGATTTGATCGAATTCTGTATATGGCTTTGATGGATTTTTGAAATGGGACTGAAAGTCCTGAATACACCAGATGTTCTGTCATTGAACTGTATGCACCGTTTCATTGTCACTTTGCTAGTCATGCTGGATAGTGTTCCCTAGCGCGTTTTACAAGTGGTCACATGTTACGTGTGGCCAATTTACTCGGTTTCACAAAAGCCAGTGAACTGATATGTGGATGGCGAAGTGGCCCAAAACGACAGCTTGTCTTTCACACACTGGTTGAATAGTTTCTTGTAGGCAAATGTTACTCATAGGTTGGCGCGTAGGCACAGTGTGTTTTACTTAGAGACTTCGAAAGCCGTCTACGCAGAAGTTCTACTTCTGTATCAATTTTCCATTTGACTTTTGACCTGAAACTGTCCTGGAACTTTCGCACACATTTACTACTAGCTGATGACTTCTCCTAAAAGAGAATTTTCTTCGTTTTAACCATCTTCTCAATAATTCCGTAACAAGAATAACAAAGAATGAATTCGAATGAAATGGAAATTTCTCACCTATAGGTCTTTAATACTACTAACGGGGATTTCAGTCGATTTTATAGTGTGAAATATTCCCATATTATGAATTAAGAGTCAATCTGAACGAAGAATATTCTTTTCAATACACCCTTCTCCTCTTCAGGTTCCCACAGTTATAAAATAGAATATTTTTTGTCGTTATAATGAAGGCTAGTTGTACGGCGGATACTTTTTAACCTACAATAACAGATTAGTTATCGGGTGTCTACATAAATAGTCGTATTTGTGAGACAAACGTGCTAGGCTGAAATCGATTAACAAAATATTGTAAAACGGGAGACAATGGTGGTGATTAATCATAATAGATTTGTAGAGTTTGGGGTAGGAAAACTGACAAGTCAGTTCAAGGTTATAGAAGGTGTCAGGTGAGTGGCTAGTACAAAGTGGTCTGTGTTAAACAGAAGTTAGTAAGACTGCAAGGAGAGGTTCATAATGAAATAACTGATGTGTGAAATGAAACAGATGGAGGCATATATTGAGAAAAGAGATAATATCACTAATAATAAGTCCGTATAGTATCAATGAAAAATTCTATAGTATTGAGAGAATGTTTGCATGAAGGGCATAAATTATGACGAATAATAATAATAATAATTGTAATAATAACAAAACGAAAAAAACCAAGAGGGTTAAGGGGAAGCAGCACTCTTGGTGAGAAGAAGAATCATCAATCCAAGTTCGGCCACGGTAGGAACAGTGTCTGGACGTGTTCTTTTTGGATACAAAGTTCCGGTTAAGTCGATCTTATTGCAACAGCTTCAGCTCTGTGTAGGAGACGTAAGCGAAGTGTACGTGATAACGACTTCGGAATTCGTTATATAACCCTGGAAGCTGTATTGACATCGATACGATATCCAGTATCGACCAAGTGTGTCAGGATCGAGTTTTTTTTTATGCACTTCGTTTCTCCCCTGCTGAACTAAGCTGGCAAATATTCTCGAACCTGCCCATAACTAATCTGTTATTGTACGTTAAAAATGTATATGCCGTACAACTAGCTTTCATTATAACGACAAAAAATATTCTATTTTATAATTGTAAGAACCTGAAGAGGAGAAATTATTGAAAAGAATATTCTTCGTTCAGATTGACTTTCAATTTCAGTAGATTATTTAATAAAAACAACATATTTAGGATTTATCATTTTGTACTTCTACGCCGCTGATGAACTAATCACAGAGATTCGCTTATTATCTATGCAAATTAGTTTAATTGTATCACAAATTAAGGTGTTTAAATCGAATCTAAATAATTAACGCGTTAAATTATATTTACTTATGTTTATTAATTTATTTACTGATGTATAACATTTTGAACAGAAGTGAAATTTCTTTCAGGTCATGGATGTCAACAACATATTTGAGGACATTTCTCCTCTCAGTAAGAAAAAATAAATAGAGGAGTGTTGAAAAAAAGTTGTGAGAACTGTTTTCACTTACCATGTATTCTGTAATACTTATACCGCATGGAGTTGTTGTAGGATCTTGTCTCCAATCGATAGTTTTACACAGTACCTGGTGTTGTTGTTGTTGTTCAGTTCTCATAGGATTTACGGATGTATGGTTCCATTGTTTGCCTTGTAAACTGTTCAGTTTAACATCTAGTCTGCATGTATCAATGAAATTTTGATGAAATGTCAAATTGGTTACAAATGCAACAGATCGACGTAGGTGTAGATTTTCAGCTAAATTCTGGTATGGTGGTTGACTGATCGGTGAGAGGCATATTTCTAATAAATGTCGTTGACAGAATACGTTCACTAGAAGAATATTTGAAGAAAAGAAAATGAAGATGTAGGATGTGATAAGGCAAGAAGTGTTAATTTTGAAGCTTTACATGAGCAGTTATCAAATGTATTCAACAGGGTATTTTTAAAAATCATTCCTTATTAATGACATTTATGCATAAACACTTAATTGTTTTTTAACATTTTTCTTTTGCGTTGAAGTTTTTTTTCTGCGGTTTGACTGTTTTTCTGGCGTAGGATCGTTAACCCCACGTGCAACTGTCCCACATTTCCCGGGCTTGGAACTGGCTGGAAAACTAGTGAGCTAGTAAACTAGGTGAGGTGACATATATGTTAAAGGCATTATTGAAAAAGGTTTGAAAGGAAGGAAAGATGCCTACTGCCTGGGAGAAAGGCTGGTCACTTTGTCAAGTTACCAGACAAGGGCGACCTATGCTTCTGCAACCATTGGCCTGGAATAATGCTCCTGTCCACGCCAAGTAAAACGCTAAGTTGCATCATCCTGGAGAGAAAAAAAGATGCAATGAATGCAGAACTCCGCCAACCACCAGAACAAGCTGGATTCCGGAAAGGTAAATCATGCGCTAATCGAATTGCAACTCTATACATCATCATCATCACAATCGAATAAAGAATAGAATGGCAATCACAAATCTCCCTACCTAGACTTCTCTGACTTTGAAAAGGCCTTCAATACCATGGACTGAGAAATAATTTAGAAATTACTTCAACACTGTGGCGTTCAGTACCTCAAATATTTATCAACCTCATTCAACAGTCGGCTATATGACAATGTTCCACACTTGGTAGTACACGGGGAAAAGCTCAGGGAGGTCTTTTGAAATGGCTTCAGAAGTAGGGGAGTGCTGGTTGCTTATTATCTCCCACGATGATATTTCTAATTGCAGTGGACTGGATCACGCATCAGACTGTGTGGGGGGGGGGCAGAGTGAGAAGACAGGAATACGCTGCACTGACCGATATGAAGACTCTAGAAGATTTGGATTTCGCGTGTGTATGACTTATGTTTAGTGTCACATAAACTCGGAGACTTGCAGGGGAAAACAAACAAACTGATTGAGGCAACAGTGCAGTGAAACCACATGATTCCAGGTAAATATAGAAAAGACGGAGGTGATGAAGATACCTACACAATAACAGCGAAAACGACAACAACCAGTACCAATCACTATCAGCGAGAGAGGTTTGACACAGGTTACTTTCTTCACTTAACTGAACAGGAACAATATTTCAACCACAGGAAGTCAAACGGCACAGATGGAGCTGTCGAAGCCGGCCAGAATTGAAGAGGCAAAATACACCTTCACCAATCTAAAACCATTTTGGAAATATTCTGCTTCACTCAGCCAGGATTAGGATTTTCGACATAACTGTGAAGTCAATCAGTCAGTCAGTCAGTCTTTCTATATCGGTCAAAAGGCTGCACTGCGGGTGAGTCACAAAAAGGATTTCCAACGGTCAGGTACAGAATTTTATCAATAGCTTTATTCTCTGGCTTTATATTGAAGATCGAGTGGCAGGTTGGTCAGAAAGAATTAGAAACAAGAACCTCTGGTGACGAACAAACCAAAAGCCGATGGCTCAACAAATATATAGAGGAGAATGGAGATGGATTAGGCATACGCTACGGAGAAGACTGACGAATGACACTGCGCTCAATGCAGACCATCAGAGTTATCTGTTAGGCCCCGGGGTGACATTGAAGTAGTCGTTAGGAGAGGAGTAGATAAAAAATTGTGGGAAGTCGTGGGCGCAGCCACCTGAAGAGGACAGCAAGAAATCGAAGAAAGTGGTGATGTGTTGTTGAAGCCCAACGTTCCACTTGGAACCCAAGAGAATAATGATAACTATTAATAATGTGCGCTTAAGGTAAATAAATATAGAATCAATTGGAATTTAGTAGCTTTGTAAGGCAGTAATGATATTTGTTTGCCTAGGGAAATATCGAATGATCTGCCCAAGACTACTTTTTCTCGAAAAGTTTTAAATCAACCAGAAACCAGTAGCGTGGGTATTTAACAGAATTGTATGTCCGGGAAAAAAGAATATCAATTTTGCTCTCCGAAATAAGAGATCAATACAATTTAACCTGGAGGTGAATTTTTAGACAGAGGCTACTTCGAGTAACACTAAGCAAACCTAATCGGGATATTCTAAATAATTCAACTAAATTGATAGACAAAAAGTACCAACATTCCATTCATTTTGAAAGTCTCAAAAGTGTGCACTCACAACTATACTAAAGAATAAGTTAAAGACATTTGGGTTACTCAAGATCACGATATGTGATGCATCTCAGGTTGCCAGGATTCACCAATTATTCACAGGTGGATTCCAACTGATCACGTGACCAGTGGCTTCCTCACCATGTATGCTGATGGTCTTGACGTAACAATTAAGAACTCAGTCGGCTGAATAGTGTCTATGGTGAGAATCAAACACCTTTTTAGTACGCCCTTGTCTCCGAAGTGTCCCAGAACTAATGTTTGATTCTGTCGATGAAACCTCTCTAATCAGAAGCATTATGAAAGCTTTTTGAATACAAAATCATAAACCAGAATTATGGAATGCTATACACAGTCATCTGTTAGGGGCGAGGAGTCAGGAATACACTGGACGACAGATAAGAAAACCCTGGAAGATTTGTATTCCAAAACCTCGAAGACTTGCAAGTGAAAAACAACAAACTGGTTGAAAAGGCAGCAAAAACAGGACTCTAGGTGAACACAGAGAAGACGGTGGTGACGAAGATAATCAATTAACAGCAACAACAACCAGCACCAATCACCATCAGCAAAAGAGACTGGACATAGGTTGCCTCTTTCACCTATATAAGAAGCATCGTTTCATCTACAGGCGGAAAGGACAAAGATATAGAAGTCAGAATCGGATACGCCTTCACCAATCTCAAATCGATTTGGAAATCGTCTGCACTCAGCATAAGGAATAAGATTCGCATTTTCAACACCGATTTGATTTGGTTCTTCTATACGGATCAGAAACTTGGCGTGTCATGAAAACGATTTCCAACAGGTTGTAGACACTCAGCAACAGCTGCCTCCGCCCCATGCTGAAGATCAAATGACCAGAAAGAATAAGCAACAAGAAACTACGGGAACAAACCAACCAGGAGACGATCACTCAAGAAATATGACGAAGAAAATGGAGACGGATAGAGCATACATTCTGGAAGCCGTCGAATCACATCGCACGCCAGGCCATTTCTTCAGTGGAATTTAAATGATAAGCGACGAGTGAGTCACATACTAGAGTGACATGAAGGAGATCATGTGAGGAAGAGATGACAGAGTTTGGTCAATCGTGGGCCCACCTACGGAGGACACAGTGGTTAGGACTTTCGCCGACCATGCACATGGTCTGAGGTTCGAGCACTCGCCGACGCATACCCCTGATATCTATGGTTGGCCTGAAAAATTTGGGCTACCGACATCCACGCTGAAAATTCCATACTTGTACCAAAAATACAGTGTGGAATCAAGCTGTAATCAAAAATAAAATAAAAAAAATAAAAAATAAGGACGGCAGAAAAGAGAACATAGTGTAGGTATGTTGTTGAAGCCCTGTGTTCTACTGGAAACACAAAGGAATGATAAAAATAAAGTATATACACAGTTATTGAAAAAGAGCTTAGGTACAAACTCCTGGAAAATTGAGGCGAAGAAAACTATACGAAAAAAGTTAGGAGTATTCTAATACTTAACGCCTACTTGTTTCAATATTTAGGCTTGACCTCTGTGACAGCCATTCTGAGGTGAAATTGAAGACTGACTGAGAAGGCAAGATTTACTTCCATCAAAGATTACAGCTATATATATAGCCTTTTTTATAGTCATTATATTACTAGTAGAAGATATGAAAAAATATGTTTTAACTGATTAGCGAGTAGCGATTAAAATCCACCGACCTGACCCTAATCTACCCAAGACCCAAGGTTTGAATATTTGATTTACAGGTCACGTAAATAGTGAGTCATAATATATCACCTATTCCAATACCTCTCACCCATTTTGAGTAATTTTCGTATTAGAGAACCATCAGTGGATACTTGCTGAGTCGCTGTGCAATCTGTCACCTTCAGACTACCTCTCTCTCTGTAATTCTGCTTTCACTGGTTGATTGGTGGCTCATACAAATTGGTGACTGCAACTGCGTAGAAGACTGGTCCAGTTATTTACACATCCATCAACAGGTAGCTGAAGGGATGTATATACTTGTGAATAATCTGAATTTATGGGATATTCTCACCAGTACCTAAATTGTCTAGGTCTTCACAATTTGTAAGATGACATTACTTTACAGTGTTTTGACACGAATTTAAGCCCATACATTGCTAAAAGGCATTTTGACAGACTGTCGCTTACATCCAAGACCACTGATCCAAAAAAAGTGGTGATGTCTACCGAAATCCATTTTTTCAAGTGACCGGCTTCACTACAAATGAGCTGTAAAAATTTAATATGAATATTCTTACAAGATCTGTTTGAACTGATCAACGTAGATATCTGTACAGCTTCAATTAATCTCAAAATGTGCTGATCATTCAGTGGTCTCAAGCTTTCATACGACAGATTAATAACTTATCATAAAAGTGAATCCCATAATACAACACAAAACTGACGGGTTTCAGGATTCCATCATTAACTAATGTCTGTTACAAAACCATTGGAAACCAGCTTTCAAGTCTTGCCAGACAGATGTTTCATCAGCCTAGCTTCGGACTCTTCAGAAGTACGCATCCGCCTTACTGTAAGGCATTCCAACCCAGAGGCTCCCGGTTACAAAGCGAGTGAGCTCATAGACCATTAGGCCAGTGGGACACACCAACCTAATGGCAACTGGCCTATGAATTCCAACTTGTGCCAATTCACGCATGATATAGCTCAAACGGCACTAACTAATGTCATCGCTGGCAGGTATTTGTTTTCACTGGTTACGGCTTCTACACTAGAACCGAGCAGATGTGGTAGAAGTTGGAATTCATGGACTGACTGGCCATTGGATTGAAGGGTCTCCGTGGCTGCCTGAATGGTCTACAAACTAGCTCCCCTTGCAACTGAAAGGTCCTAGTCTCGAACCTCGGTGGGTGCGTGTTGCTAAAGAGTCCCAAACTATGCTGACGAAACAACTGGCTGTCTGGTTCTCTAGTTCAGGTTTCCAATGGTTCCCTGACCGATATCAATTCATGATGAAATACTGATACCAATCACATCAAATTCCTGCAAACCAAAATATGAATAACAAAACTGATCGTACACTACGACTAATTAATATTCTACATAACTAGAAACTCTCATAATTATAAGTAGGAATCCTTGACCACTTCACTAACTAATAATAGTAAGCTTGTAAGTGCTTTAATATTTCTAAAAATATCTTTCAGCTATCCTGTATTGTTATGAACTCAAAATTTGTAATAAAAAAAAAGCCAAAACTAAAAGCATAAATTAATTGTGATTAATTTTAATCTATTCTCTATGTCCTTTTTTAATTTTGTCATTCCTGCATACTTTAAATGACACTTGAGCAGTGAATGACAGGGGGTTGAAATAAAATCTGTTCAGGAAAAAAACAAATCCCAGTAAAAACTGATCTGTGATTAAAAACAATCACATAATTAAGTTAAAGTGTTTTCGCAGATCCAGTTTTTGTGAACAACATCGTTCAGTTAAGTGGTATCCCCTAAGTAATTTTATGCTAATGGCTATGCGATTTCAATTTTTGCTAACTTTATTTTTGATATCTATTGGTGCTTAAGTAGCCTCTTTCATAAGATTCCTTAAATATCACCTAGTTAGGCATAAGTGGAACTTTGAATTGACTTGTAGCCTAAAAACCGATGTCATCTCTGATTCTTGTAACGTTTTATTGTTAAATTGTTGATGTTGTTCTTCAGGAATGCGCGCAGACTTGAACTAGGTCATTACAAGATTTAGGACTAAACTTCAATTGGATGAAATAAGTTCCTACACCATCAGCCTGTGTATATGAGAAGTTAATTAGTGGATGGTTACTGGCAGTGGAATCTAGGATAATGAGCATTTTGTCCTATTTGTGACTGGCTCGTCAGCCACTGGATGTAACTGCATTCCGCATTGAGTGATGATGTTCCCATCACCGAGGCTCAAA
The DNA here is from genome assembly GCA_944472135.2 of Trichobilharzia regenti. Taxonomy (NCBI): domain Eukaryota; kingdom Metazoa; phylum Platyhelminthes; class Trematoda; order Strigeidida; family Schistosomatidae; genus Trichobilharzia; species Trichobilharzia regenti. Next base: position 11,914,117 of record OX235267.1, read on the forward strand.
AACAATGCCCATAGGTTCATACGCCAAAGAGTTATCCACTAGAACAGTTAAGCCACATGTATATCTAATAATGTGAAATATTCCAATATCATGAATTAAAAGTCAATCTCAACAAAGAATATTCCTTTCAACAATTTCTCCTCTTCAGGTTCTTACAATTATAAAATATAATATTTATTGTCGTGACAATAATGACAGCTCGTTATGCAGCGGATACATTTTTTTTAACGTAGAATAACAGATTAGTACGTATAAGGTGACAAAATAAAAAATTGTCATATTTGTGTGACAAACGTCGTGCTAGGCTGAAATCGATTACGAAGTATTTCTGTGAAATGGGAGACAATGGTGTAGTGATTAGTCATAATAGATTTGTAAAGTGTGGGGTAGGAAAATTGACAAGTCAGATCATGGTTACAATAGGTGTCGGGTGAGTCAGTGGCTAGTAAATAGTTGTCTGTATTAAAGAGGAGGAGATAGTAAGACTGCAGTGAGAAGGTCATCATGAAATAACCAATGTGTGAAATGGAACAGGTGGAGGAATATATTGAGAAAAGAGATAATATCACTAATAATAATAATAATAAGTTCGGATAGTATAAATGGAAAATTCTGTGGTATTGAGATAATGTTTGCATACTCCTGCAGAGATTCTAATGCAACGTTTAACTAGGGCGATAAACAAAACTTTCTACTCTGCACGTCTATGTATATCCTTCAGTAACCGTCCAATGTTCATCCAACAACTGAAAGATGTTTTACCTAACCTTAGCTCTTCTTCATGCATATACCATTTCAACTGTTCCTGTGGTTCAAGTCATATGGGGGGCGCACGATTAGGCAGGTTTGTCTACGGGTTCGAGAACATTTACCAGGTTGGTTCAGCAGGGGGAAAATATGTGCATAAAAAGCTCGATCCTGTCAGACTTGATCGATACTGAACACTGCATCGACGCCAAAACAACCTTCAGGGTTATATACGGATTTCCGAAGTCGTCTTCACGTACACTTCGCTTACGTCTCCCACACATAGCTGAAGCTATTGCAATAAGATCGACTAAACCGGAACTTTGTATCCAAAAAGAACACGTTTAGACACTGTTCCTACCATGGCCAAACTTGAAGTGATGATTCTTCTTATCACCAAGAGCGCTTCTTCCTCTTAACCCTCTTGGATTTTTCTCCTTTACTTTTTTATTGCAATTATTATTTATCAATGATAATAATATTATTTAGATATGATAGAGAAGATTTGTAGCTCAGGTGGATGATTTTGATGTGGTTTTGTTCTCTGAGCTGGATGGTTAGTTTGCGAAGCTTTCATCACCTTACTGGGTGACATCTTCAGCGCATACTTCAATTTGAAGATAATAATATTATTATTTATAATTTATACCCTTCATGCAAACATAATCTCAATACCACAGAATTTTCCATATATACTATCCGAACTTATTATTATTATTATTATTATTAGTGATATTATCTCTTTTCTCAATATATTCCTCCACCTGTTCCATTTCACACATTGGTTATTTCATGATGACCTTCTCACTGCAGTCTTACTATCTCCTCCTCTTTAATACAGACAACTATTTACTAGCCACTGACTCACCCGACACCTATTGTAACCATGATCTGACTTGTCAATTTTCCTACCCCACACTTTACAAATCTATTATGACTAATCACTACACCATTGTCTCCCATTTCACAGAAATACTTCGTAATCGATTTCAGCCTAGCACGACGTTTGTCACACAAATATGACAATTTTTTATTTTGTCACCTTATACGTACTAATCTGTTATTCTACGTTAAAAAAAATGTATCCGCTGCATAACGAGCTGTCATTATTGTCACGACAATAAATATTATATTTTATAATTGTAAGAACCTGAAGAGGAGAAATTGTTGAAAGGAATATTCTTTGTTGAGATTGACTTTTAATTCATAGATATATCCTCTGTGGATACAGAGCATATAAATAAAAATATGTGAAGTGTGGAAAGACACCAGACCAGTTTTATGCACCATGCTAAGTGCCAAGTAAGGTATAACTTAAGTGCCGTTTCTGTGATTGACAAATATATTCATCCTACAAAAAGTATTATATTATCTTTCTTCATACTGAGCACTTGCTACTAACGTTTCTTAAAAATTTTCAATAATTGATTTGTAAGGATTAGATTTGTTTCTACGAGTTGATCACAGATTATTATAAGTTAGAGGACTATTGAAAACCAGCTGAGTGAGAGGAATAGTGCCAGACAGCTGTTTCATCAGCCCGGTTTGGAAAGCTTCTGCAGTACGCACGCACCACACCACGCCAGAGTTTGAATCCAGGATCTTCTGGTTACAAAGCAAGCTCATATATCTTAAGTGACTTGTTTGTTAAGAAGCAAAGTAATTACGTCGATAAAAAACTCTTAGATGGTGGATTTTGCACCATTTACATCAATGCTTTTTCTTTGCTGTAGCTTCATGAAGTAGAGGTGTTTTCCAGTCATGTACAATTGAATTGACAAATGTATTCGGATATACTTAGAGGGCATCACTGCCCATTGATATATATATATATATATATTTCATTTCTCTGCATTCAGAGTGGAGCATAGGGCTTCAAGATATATAGGAATAGAAATTAGGCACTGTAGTAGACTATAAGTTCATTATGGCTAAAATTTATTTTGAAAAAGTCTCACAGTGTTGTATATTAATATTTACTGATGAACACGTTTCAAGCACAATTCATTACTGCCCACAGTTATATCAGGCTGCTCACACAACTTTGCGACTTCGTTGATATAATTCCATCATTTCTCATCTCTTCACTCTTAACTGGTAGTAATATTTTCCGTATTTCTGGTACGCGTGATGAGTCGTTCCTATTGCATGTGTTGGGTGTAGACTTGATGAACCAGGATTCAGTAATCAATCTCTCTCGTTCTCCACCTACCTATATTACAGTTTAGAAGTTTAACTCTCTCCTGTTCTATTATGTGATTTTGTATTCATGTAAGCAGTGCAATTGCCTCGCTTTTTTCTAAATTACTCATCTGTCTTCGAGGGTTTACTCATTCTAACCTTAGCTAAATTCCCATGTTCTGATAATCACATTACTGCTGATCTACTCTAGTTTGACCTATGTAATCCATCCAAACTAAAGTCATTGCAAAGTATTTTGTAAATTATGTTATTTTGTCTAATTGGGTCAACATACAGGATCCTTTAGTCTACTGAGCTTTTCCTATCTCAGTGAGTTTGTGGGTTTGAACGCCGCCTTCATGGTGTTACTAATAATGAAAACACAAATAAGAAAGAATATAGAACGTGTACAATTTTACCAGATAAGGAGGGGACACGCTACATAGAACTCTTGCTAAAGGAGAAATTAGGGTGGCATTTAAACCAACCAACCAACCAACCAACTCTCACATAGATAAACCTTTTCGGCTTAAGCACCCGCTTGATAGATCCAAGTAAGAAAAAAATTACATAAATTACTAAACACTATGCGTGTAATGACTTTTGGTGAAGTCGAATGCATAGACTAATGAAAATAGTCAATCAAGGTCAAGTAAACTATTGAAACACAAAAGGTTAGCTAGAACCAGAATATTTGGCGCTTCTAAGCTAAATAACCTAGAAAAACCAGAGCTCAGAAATTCCAATGCATTCACTCCCATGTAATCACAAAATAGGGTGGGTGGGACAGGGTGAGAGTATTAAAAAAATTAATATAGTAAGATGGAGAGAAACAGAGAGGGGTAATCACTGAAGCTTTGTCCATCGATTCAACACCGCACACGTGCAACAATCGGAATGATGCAACGCCGCCAATACTGGATATACGGAAAGTGACAACAAACAACAAAGGGAAGCTGTGAAGACAGACAGAAAGAGAGAAAATATATGTTTAAGACATTAGATGGTTGGAGGCAATCGGCAAGAGGCCTTGGACCTAGGATTCGTGCTAGTAGTTGGCACTCGTCAGCAAGGTGAGCTAGCTAGAATGGTGGTCTTATTACAACCTAACTGATAGAATTTAGTCTACACCAATCAGAGGACCAGACGCATCACACTAGTTACTAGTGTCAAATCAGAATGTTTAAGATATATTACGAAACCATGTGATTTAAAACTGATTAATGATTATGAGAGAGCGATAATGTATGCCCGAAACGTTGTCATCCAGCTGTTTATAGTAATCCCTCATCATCACTGTGTATGTGTGATATTTAAAATAAAGTTGTCTGACATGGATTTACACTCCACCATAGTGCGTAAGTTCTACGCTTACATTAAAGGTCTAAATATCGACCGGTTTTTTCAATCATAATTGCGATTTAAATAATCTTCATACACTTCCTAAGCTGATTTTAATGCGAACATTTTTAGCCTTGTCAAGCAAAATTCATTTATATAGTTTGCTTTGAGTTTTATTCTACTCTCATCTAGACATCACAGGATCCTTTACACAACAAACAGTCTTTCGTTTGCCTGTGTATTTTTTTTTATAAAAAACGTTTCTCTTAGGAAACTAAATTCAATCTAACTTGACGAATAGGCAATGTTTGCCTCCAATTCGCCCCCACCCCACCCCACCCCATCCACCATTAACTTCTCAAGAAATGTCTAACAGTAATTGTTTAATCTGCTTATTGATTAGTTTTAATGAGGAATACAAAGTGGCATAATGAAGAGAATAATAAGTATAGAGGCAGTGACAATGAAAGATTAAATTGTGAATTCATAGGGAGTTAGGAAATAACATGGGATCAGCCAGTTTCAGGTAAAAAAAAAGACTTTGAGTGACTAGGAAATCTAGTGGAAATCAATAATGGGGCGACATTGTTATAGGATTCAAAGAGGGTGATAAGATTGTCAATTTTGACACGCTGAGGGATACTAATTCTATTTACAATTGGTTCTAAATTTTTGTTTTTTTTGGCGCTGCTGACTGGGTTTAGCTGATCGTTCTACAGTGAAACGAGTTCTCTGCTATCGAAACATCCTGTTTATCCCTTCTTTGAGTTAAGGTTTCAATTAAAGAGAGAAGTTCAGTAGTTCAACAAAGAGTCATTTTTCAACGGCGAATTCGTTCTCACAGCTGTACAATCGCAAATGTATTTATGGTTATTTTGTATGTGTGTGTACATTAAATTTGCCAAGTGAAGATACAACTGGGTGAAAATTAATGAGTTTATGATGGGGTCACGTAATTCAAAGAACGTTCAGAGAAACTGGATGTTGGCACAAGAGGGTAGTAACAAAAGTGATGAGTTATCACAAACAAGTGTTGAAAACGAGTTAGGTAATAACACGAATAGTTTGATGAAGGAGTTGTGCTCAGGGTGGACAGGGAAAAAAAATAAAAACAGAATTGCGTATGGGTTTTAAAGGAACAGAAGATTTTTAAGTAGTTAGAAAAAAGACAAGCAAACAAGCAAAAATTAAGTCAAATCAGCAGAGTTGTTACCATGACTCACATTTGACATATCTGCAGCTCTCATATCCCGGAGGAAGAACTACACTTCTTGAAATAAACCTTTACACAAACCAGATAACCACCAAGATTCGTAGACAAAAAAACATCAAATAAAAAAATCCAAGAGCAAGTGACACCATCAAGTCTTTATCCACTTCATTCAACTGCTGGTTAAAGGCGATGGTTGCTACGTGTCAGGTGATCCGCAAAGGAAAATTAAGCGAAGCCTGGCTTTGAACTGAATACAGGAGTAAGACAAATTTGGCTGGCTGCCTATTATCACCCACAACGATATTTCTAATTGCAGTGGACTGGATCATGCACCGAATTCCGGAGTGATAAGACAACAATACGCTGCACTGACCGATATGAGGATTCTATAAAATTTGGATTTCACTGGTGATATATGTCTAACGTTACATAAAATCGAAGACATACAAGCAAAAACCAACAAACTGACAGAAGAGGCAGGACTCCAGGTTAACAGAGAGAAGGAGGGGGTGGTGAAGATATCCACGCTCAACACAGCAAAAACAATCAGCACCAATCAACATCAACAGGAAAGACTTGAAAGAGGTTACTTCCTTCATTTATCTGGCTGGCAAGCATCGTTTCAACCAAGGATGGAGGAACGCATGAAGATACCAGAACCAGCCGGGGAGAATCGGAAAGTTGAGATACACATTCATTAACCTGAAATCAATTAGGAAATCTTCTGCTTCACTCACTCACTCACCCAGCATAAAGAACAAGATCCAGATTTTCAACACCCGTGGCAAGTCAATCAGTTCTACTATACGGGTTAGAAACTTGTCGTGTCACCAAACGGATTTCCAACAGGTTGCAGGCGTTTCTCAACAGCTGCTAGAAGGAAGTAGTAACAAGAAACTATGCGATGGAACAATTCAATCAACAGCCGATCTCTCAAAAAAATATGTAAGAGAAAATGGAGATGGATAAGGCGTACGTTGAGGAGGCCGTCGAATAAAATCGCGCTCCAGACAGGGCCTCTTGTAGAACCCAAATAGAAAAAAATGAGTGAGTCGTCAATTATTATATTATTATTATTATTGTATCCTTTAGTTCCTAGAGGAACATAGGGCTTCAGCTGCACACCTCCATTGCCTTCGGTTTGCTGACAACTTTTTCAACCTGCTCCAGGTCTGTCCACATGCTTTCATCTCCTCTTCACATGACCTCCTCCAAGTCACCCTTGCACTGACGACCAACTCGCCGCCTCCCTTTCGGGTTCCACTCGAGCAATGGCTTGTCTAGTGATGTCACTTGATGGTTTCCTCAGCGTATGGCCAATCCATCTCCATTTCTTTCTGCCTATTTGTTTCACAATCGGTTCCTGATTGGTTCGCTCCCACAGATCCCTGTTGCTGATCTTTTCTGACTGGCCATCTGATCTTGAGTATTGAGCGGAGGCAGCTGTTAATGAAGATTTGAAGTTTGTTTGAGATGCTCTTTATGACTCGCCAAGTCTCTGATCCGTATAGTAGCACTGACTTCACATTGGAGTTGAAAATCCGGATCTTATTTTTGATGCTGAGTGCTGTTGACCTCCACACAGATTTGAGAGTAATGAAAGCTTGTCTTGCTTTTCCGATTCTGGCTTTGATATTCTCGTCAGTTCCGCCTGTAGTTGAGACGATGCTTCCCAGGTAGGTGAAGGAGGTTGTTTCTTTCAGGTTCTTCCCACTTATGCTGATTGTTGTCTGTTGTTGTTGTTGCTGTTGATGTTGGCTAGGAATCTTCATCATCTCTGTTTTATCTGTGTTCACTTGAAGTCCTATCTTTGATGCTTCTTCTGCCAACTTGTTACTTTTCACTTGCATATCTTCCAGTTAGTGGGAAATCAGACATATATCATCGGCGAAATCCAGATCCTCCAAGTCTTTTGTGTCAGTCCATTTTATGCCTGTTCCCTCGTTGGTTGGTAGAATGAAGGAGATGATAGATTATGAGGAATCGTGACTTCACTCAGCTAAAGAGTACAGCAGAAAAAAAGAACAATTTGGAGATATGTTGTTGAAGCTGTATGTTCCACTAGGAACCTAAGAGAAAATAATAACAAAACAGGTTTTAAAATATGAAGATTTCTCATAAACCCTGAAATAACTTCCAATCCAACTTCAAATTCATTCACTTAAAAGCAAATTACAACTAGTTAGGTATCATAACTGTATCAAGGTGGTAATTCAAGAGGTCTGTTTGTAAGAATGGTAGCTATTGAATTCGTTTAGAAATGTCACTGACGAATCTTTCATCCAAGTAAATATTAAACCAAAAAATTATATAGTCATCATTCGCTTCGATCCAGAAGATGAGATCTTGTTTATTTTTCCTTTAAGATGAAAGTTATTCCATACACTCATTTATACCTGTCTGCTTTAATTAGCAATCACCATGGATTGATATCAGTTAGAGAACTATTGAAAACTACCACCGAAGTAACGGACAGCTGTTTCACCAGCCTAGTCTCTGACTCTTCAGTATTACTTACCTATCGGGTTTGGAATCCAAAACCCTCCAGTTACAAGACAAGCTTTTTAGACAATTCAGCCACTAGGACCCCTTCCCTTTTTGTGGTTTTAGTGCGACTGTCACTACCCAGTGTCACCTCTGGCGATTGTTTGTTCTCACTCCCAACAGGATGGAACCCACTGGTCACGACGTCTTACTAGACCTACACGAAACTCCATCCATCCTGTAGCAAGTCACTAGTGAGCATGGGACTGATTTTCAATAGTTGATTCGAAGGGATTTGAACAAAAAAATAAATCAAAACCCTACAAGCCAACACTTGAATACCATTGAGATGCTCACTAGTGACTGGCCCTATTCAGGTAGGTAGTTACCCGGGTTTCAGTGGGAAGTCGTGACCAGTGGGGTGGGTACAGCAGGTCGGGTGTGAGGACAAATACTCGCCGAAGACATTGGCTAGCGGTTGCGCTGTGTCGTGAATTGGCAGAGGTTAGAATTCAAGGACCATTGGATCGGGTCCCAGTGGCTTAATGGTATACAAGCTCGCCTTGTAACCGGAAGGTCCTGGGTTCGAATCCCGGTGGGTGCGTACGAAACAGCTGTCCAGTACTCCCAGATGGTTTTCCAAATGGTTCTCTAACTAATGTCACCTCATGATGAAATCCTGAAATAATGTATGTTGTTGATCAGTGATGCTATGACTTGCCTAACTAATAATATTTAATTTATGAACATATAAAACCCATAATTCTAATGATTTAGTCAGCCAATTTATATAAAATCAAGTGTCTATAGCAAATTTATTATAAGTTTTATATATATATATATATATATATATATATGTATATGCTATATATTAATGCTTCATTACATTTTGAGCAATAATAATAAATTACTCCACGACATTCCTATCCACAGTATCTTCCGGAGACATCACTATTATTCATCATCATCAACAACAGCACTGTATAAACATGTCATAATTGTATTTTTTTTTGTCTTATTTATTTGTAGACATAACAGTAGTATGTTTACGGTGTAATTACATGCATACCTACATATGCAAACGTTTTTAGGCAAGTCTGAAATCAGGGAAAACTAGAATTAATGTAACAAGTCATTTTTCAGTGCTTTTTTTTCCAATTTAAGTACTATGGTTTAAAGCCAACCTTTTTTTAGTGATGTAGTTGCGTTCTCTCAGCTGGATGGTTTGTGTGTGAAGATTCCATTGTCCTACTCTAGGCAAAATATTTAGCGCATTCTTCAATTTGTTGAAGTGAGGCTTAACATTTCTCCAAGAGTTTATTAGTCATTGATCCTGGTCACCTTGAACGTAGTGATTGGTTGTTGAGCTTTTGGTCAATGTGTGCATTCTTGGTGTTTCCTCGGTTTATTGTTTTAACGTTGTCCCAGTCGGATTGATGTCTGTGGTTGTCCGTCTGTGTGCGATATGAGGGAGTGGATATCATATCTTTTATCGGCTAGCTCCCAGAGAAAACAACGACGAAAATAATCCTATCATATATAAAGGACGTATCATAAAACATTGCGACATGCTTCAAACCCTTGGGAATTATTATCGTACATAAACCGCTGAAATCACTTCACTTAGGTATGTTTCGACCAAAAGACTCAACAGCGAAAAAAAGATGACAACAAACATCATCTAGAAAATCAATTGAAACGATTGTGAGAAACAATACATTGGCCATAGTGGACACTGTTTTCCTCTCTGCATCAATGATCACAAACTTGCCGTTGAAAGATATGCTATCTACCCTCTCATATCGCCTCACTGCATTCAGACAAACAACCATGTATATAAATTCAACTGGGACAACGTTCAGATATTAGGCAGAGGAAACACCAAGATTGCTAGAGAATTTTTGGAAGCCTGCTATTCCAATGAATTAGCAATTATCAGGCGCTTACTGACATAGGTAGGACTTACCAAACGATAAGAGGAAAATCTGATGCACAGAAAATCAAACTTTCAAAGAAACAATGAATACCATTACAAGTAGTCAACAGGGTGTGAAAGCAGACACGAACGATCAATCACAACGTTGAAGGTGACTAGACAAGATGACAAATAAACTCTTGGAGAAATCTCAAAGCTGACTTCAAATTGAAGTATGCGCTGAGATGAGGATTTTGTCTAGTGGTGAGGCAATGAAAGTAAACTGTCCAACTGAGAAAACACAACTACAGTGAAATCATCTACCTAAGCTACAAATCTTCTGCAGTTTATCTGAGGCCAACTATCGCCAGACGTCTTATTAAAACTGACTACGAACATCTGCCGATCTAAGTCATGAACACTGATGTTGGATATAACAAAAAAAAGAGCTCAGATGGAGATCAATTTCAAGAAAAATGATCAGAATGTTCACCTGTTGATAAAGTTTTAGGGTAATTTGTGTTGCTTAGAATGCTGCATGCTAAATACATCCTTTGATGTTGGCCTACCCAGAAAGTGACTCACCACAAAACTGGCTTTGGTGCATCCGGATACTTTACCTCAGAAGTCTTTTCTTATAAATGATTCGTTAGTTAAGTCTACATGAGATTTGTCCAAAATTATGTAGACTGTTTGGAGTTCAGTTGTCGACCGATGAACTCTTGAGCCTCACTAAGGTGGTAATTACGTTTGTAAAGAGGGGGTGTTGAACGTAAAGCTAGCAACTCCCTATCCCGTGATAATAAATATCACTACTTTTGAAACTTCAAAGCTCTAGCTTCAAGCTTAGCGCTCCACTAGGAAAGTAAATGAATAAAAGAAAAACAATAAGGCGTCATAAAATTTGTCTGTTTCAGATCCCATGTTTATCAACAAAACGGTCATCTGATTCGGTTCGCTAATGGACCGTTAAATAGACTACTGTTGTGTGAGTTGATTGTTCAGTTATAGAATGATAGCCAACGAAGCACATCATCCTCGGGCAGTCTTACACCCTGCTCATCTGGCGTTAAATCCGGCATAAAGTGGAGGTTAGACATGAGGCTAGCAACTACACACATCCTAGAAACACCACAGTCACTAGAGTTTAAAACAATTGGCGAGATATCCTGAACCTTGTTTTCTTACTTGTTGGCATTGGTTAGCAAGGCACACCAGGAATCTCAGAGTTAGAAATCCTTTCAGTGATTCAAACCTACATCAGTCTGTGTTGTAGTAGGAAATTTACTCACTGAGCTTCTGGGGCTAATCAGCCATCACGATCAATTCGAAATTCGTCACGACTGCAAACTTAACTAAACAAATTCAGTCAAAACTGATGCAAAAAGCTAATGGAAGAAGATTAGTTACTATTAGATGGTCGGAAACTATCGACAGGAATCCACACCTGACCTAGATTTCATGCATGTTGGCTGACATTCACCAGTCAGCAGGGAGTATATGCAACCGCCTTGAAGGAACTCGTGTCCCCTCTGAGATTTGAATCCGCGTCACCGATTGACGTCTTGCACGACTGCATTGGATATTCTTTTTGATTGGACACTAGACAGTAACTAGTGTCTTTGGTACAGACTGAATTCTTCCGGATGACGAGTGCTAGCTAGCACGAAACCTAGGTGGTGTCCAAGGATTTCTGCCGATTGCTTCTAACTATCTTATACCAAAAATTCAGGGTGCACAGTGATGACGAGCCACCTGGTGGTATGGTGACCAATGAAAAGGAGTAGACACGCGTTACACTACTTACTGACTACTGCTCAAACTAAAAGAATATTCATTACTCTTTTGCCGACTAATCAATACATTCTTTAACCTTTAATGACAATAAAAGCAAAATGTCGAAGTTATTTTATACTTTTCAAATCGATTAGTTTTAACTGATCACGCAGAAGATCCAGAAATAGTAAAATTAACTCAAACAAATTGGAGTTTTCTTTTGACTACTTTGAGTAGTCGGATATAATTGTCGATGATAAATTTTCCAGTGTTTTTCTAAACCATTATTATTATTATCACATTTTTCTCTCGACATCTTATCAGTTTCTTATGTTTTTATCTTTCCAAAGTTATTTTTATTTATTTCAAGTTGAAATTATACCTCTACTCTGTATATAATTGTCTAAATTTTTCGAGTGAACTCGTGTACATTTAAGTAATTAACGCGAAACATGATTAATTTAAAAAGAAACGCTGAACAAAATAGCGGTATCAGTTAAAACAAACGCCTAAAAAAAAAAAGAAAAAGAGAATACAGTTGACATATTCGATTAACTGACTATATAATCTGTTCTATAACTGGGAAATTTTCTCATAACTCCTCAAAGAAAATACAATAATAATAATAATAATAACACGATGTAGCTATTTTGGAGAGTTTCACGTTGGACAGACACACACACTATGTGATTTAAACTTACCTAAGTTCTCACCGCACATTTCATATTCAACGCCTGTGTGTGTTGGTAATAAAGCCGTCATGAATGTGTTTCGTGCATCACTTCTATCATTGTTATTACTCTCCTTATTGTCATTATTAGTATGGCTATGATGTATTAAATCGGTTGGTGTAGATGTTGTCAGTGTTGGTTGAAGATTATTTGGACACAAGCATCCAATTGATGAGTCAATGTTTTGTTCATTCATTGTATAACATTTTCCACTTGAATGAAAACATGGCCTACAACTGGAATGATTTGCTTCAAGTTGACGAACTAATAAAGTCAATATTAAAAGAAAATATATATATATAAATATGTCAGATGAAATATATAAAAAGGATTTAAATTGTGTACATTAAGCATTTATGAGCAGTTAAATATAAAATATCCCTTATATTCATATGAAAACCTTCTAGAGATCGCTCATTAGTTAAATATTGTCAAACTCAAGAGAAAGAAATTGAGAATATATGATGGAGAAGATTTGTAGCTCAGGTGGATGATTTTTATCTAGTTGTGTTCTCTGAGCTAGCTCGATAGTTTGTTCGCAAAGCTTTCATAGCCTGACCACTAGACAAACCCTTCAGAGCATATTTCAATTTGTTGAATTTAGGCTTTTAAATTTCTCCACGAGTTTATTAGTCATCTCTCTCTTTCTCTTGGTCACCTTGAACGTGATTGGTTGTTGAGTCTTTCGATTGACACAGAGAGCTGGCTGAGTGAAGTGATTTTGTTAGTTGGTGTGCTACGTCAATTCCTAAAGGTTTGGAGGGTCTAGTGAAAAATCTCAGAAATCACTGTAAGACGCTTCAAACCTTTAAGGGTTGATGTCGCATACAAATCAATAAAATCACTTCAAGTATTGGTTTTGTAGGGATTTTGTTTGATTGCATGGAGGATTTCATCATGAGCTGACATCATTTAGAGAACCACTGTGAAACCTGGGAGTACTGGACAGATGTTTCGTCCTAGTTAGTCACTACGCACTAACCACTGGGGTTCGAACCGAGGACCTTCTGGTTACAAGGCAAGCTCGTAAACCATTGAGCCACTGGGACCCGATCCAACGGTCCTTGAATTCTAACTTCTGCCAAATCACGATATAGAGCGACAACTTTGCAATGTCTTCTTCAATGATGAGTTACAGCCTCATCTTCAACCTGCTGTACCCTACTAGTCAAGGCTTCCCACTAGAACCCCAGGCTACCTACCTGAATAGGGCCAGTAACTAGTGAGCATCAGATTAATTTTCAAGTATTGGTTTTGTAGGGATTTTCTTTGATTGCATGGAGGATTTCACCATGAGCGGACATCAGTTAGAGAACCACCTCTCTCAGGTTTTCCAGTGGTTCTCTAACTGATGTCAGCTTATGGTGAAATCCTTCATGTAATAAAATCACTTCACTCTGCCAGCTCTGTGTCAACCAAAATAATTAACAACGATAGAAGATGAAAGCAACATCACCTACAAAAAAATTGTAACAACTGCGAAAAACACTACATTGGTCAAAGTGGACGTCCCATTCGTCTTCGAATCCATAAACATAGACTAGGCGTCAAAATACATGATATCCACTCTCTCATATCGCTTCACTGCATACAGCCAACCACGGATGTCAATTCGACTGGGACAACGTTCAAATATTAGATAGAGGAAACACCAAGGATGCTAGAGAATTTTCGGAAGTCTAGTATTCCAGTGAATTGGCAGTTAATACAAAATTGGCCGATTGATAAGAATATCAAGCCAAGGAAACAATTATTTCCAATACAAGTAGACTAGAGGGCGTGAAAATAGACAAGAGCAATCGGTCACGACGATTAAGGTGACCAGGAGAGATGATCAATAAACTCTTGAGGAAATTTCAAAGCTGACTTCAAACTGAAGTATGCTCTGAGGTGAGAATGCCGCCTCGTGTTGAGGTAATGAAAACTTCGCGAACAAAATATCCAGTTCAGAGAACACAACTACATCAAAAAGAAATTGAGATTATACATCAAAATCAGTTGACTGACGAACAAGTCCATCTCATGTCGATTTAGTCGAAAATTTTGTGAACAGGTGGACAATTTGAACTTCAGTTCGATATATGCTCCAATTTGGTTCATAAATTCAGAAAGTCAGAGAGAGAAACTGCAAGTATGGTTCATAATTTTTGCTATGGTTGCGTTTTCTGATATGAACAGTTTAAAGTGAGATCAAACCATTGTCTATAGTTATCCATGCATCATGTCTTTTCATCTCTGGTTTTTTTTTTATATCTTTGGAACCACAGTCAGAGAGGAGGTTCACTTGGTTTTTTTCGATTTCTTTACGTTCTCAGTAGAACATAGGGCGTCAAGCTTGAATTGTGAAATTTCGGCAGTATTAGAGCTTACTTTTACGGGATGGGGTTGCTAGCTTCATGTCCAACCTTTTCTCTCTCGCAGTCTTATTATAGGCTTAACGAGACAAGAGACTGCGTCGGCTAGAGTTCGAACCTTGTGCAAATGAGTGGTCGGCGAACATTCTATCACTATGCCACTGACCCACATAAGATATGAATATAATGAACAGAAATAATTATTCAAGTGTTGGTTTGCATTGATTTTATTGGTTTCAAGATTTCATCATGAACTGACATCGGTTAGAGTATCATTGGAAAACCTGTAGGGAGTACTGCATAGCTATTTCGTCCTAGTTTGGGACTCTTCATCGGTACATGCCCACCGGGGTTCGAACGCAGGACCTTCTGGCAGTTAACCTGGGGTTCTGGTGAGAAGCCGTGATTAGTAGAGTACAGAAGGTTGAAGGTGAGTCATTAACTCATTGAAGAAGACATTCCGAAGTGTTTGCACTATGCTGTGAATTGGTTGAGGTTAGAATTTAGGGACTGGCGACTGGATGAAACCCCAGTGGCTTAAAGGTCTACTAGTTAGCTCGCCTTGTAACCAGAAGGTCCTGGGTTCGAAGCCCGTCAGTGGGGTGAGTGCACACTGCTGAAGAGTCTCAAACTGGTGAGACGAAACGGCCGTCCAGTACTCCCAGGTTTTCCAGTGGTTCTCTAACTGATGTCAGCTCATGATGAAATCCTTCAACTAGTATGGAATTGTATTCCATCGTAGTGCCTAAATTCTTCTCATACAATTGACACCACAGCTTATTGTCGAACTGGACCAATCCAAATATCACTGAATTTCTAAAATTATTTCTTCTTGCTATTAAATTCACATGCTCTTAGGTCTCAGGCTGGCATGCTGGCTTCTTGTGTACTGGGTTCGAGACTCGGTGGGAACATCATCACTCACTGAGAAATGCAGGTAAATCCAGATGACGAGTCCCAAATAGGACGAAATGTGCATCCTGGATTCCACTGCTAGTCACCATCTACCAGACAGATCGTCGAAGCATCTGCACAAGAAGCCGACATGTCAACCTGAGACCGAGCACTTCGGTCCAATCAATCAATCGACGGGAAAATCTAAAATTCAATTAAAATTTTAAAAAATATAATACATATGAATTAACTTACAGCATTCATAATAATTCAAATGTTTCTGATAGACTGGTATATAGCCAGGAAGACATTGACAGGAGAATTGAATTACATTGGAACTGTGCTCTGTTTTGACACAACGAGCATTTTTTGCTCGACACAGTATATCAACATGATTACAATACTCCCAAATATCAACTGGAAGAGGTGAAAAAGAAAATAAAATTTACTGAAAAAAGAATCGTTACGCTCGGGAACGTCATTGTGTATTTAGAATATCAAGAATAATTTAACACGAAAGGGAAAAGAGAAATTTTGAACTGGATTTAACGCGGCTACTAAAAAAGCTCCTATTTCTGGCCACCTCCATTTGCATCTATCCGTTCATCTGCTTTTCTTGTAGAGCAGGGTACATTGGCCGTAGTCAGAGAACGGTTTCCACTCACGTATACGGAAACACACTCCAGCAGCATGGCTTTACAAGGGAGAAAGGAAGTGTGTACGAATCTCTATTCTAAAAGACCTGATCGATTCCTGTCACTCTGTCAACCATGAACATGATTTTAAGATCATCTACCGAATCTATGCTAACTTGCTGACCACGTTTTCTTCGTCACAGACTTCTAAAGATAGCGGAATTCTTGGCACTTCTTGACTTTAAGCCAGACCTTTGTGTACAAAAGAAATATGCAGAATCCCTACTTCTACCTTAGCCGTAGAGGGATAGACATTTATTCATTTATGTTTTTTTGTTTATTTAGTTATGAGCTGACATAAATCCTCCATGCAATCAAACAAAATCCCTACAAAACCAATACTTGAAAATTATTTAGTTATAATTATTTTACAATATTGAATTCTATCTTAACAAATTTCACACCATGTTATGTAACATTTGGTATTAGCCTACTACTCCCATAATTATGGATCCCTTTCCAACATCTGTACACCTTAGGAATTATTCCATACGTGAGAATAATTGTTTTGCCATTTGATATTTAATTATGATTATAATCACAAATAATTTAATTGCATTTCATACTACCATTATTATTATTTTATGCATTCACATCTATGATTTAATTCACTCGCCGGATATAATTCCTTAAGAAAAGTCATGTAAATACGATTGTACAGCCTGATAACAAATTTGTTGAAAAGAGTCTCCTCGATGAATATTGTGTTGTAACTACTAAATTTACTACTAAAAATTCTGAATTCTAAGTTCATTTTACTGAAATTTTGAATGATTTCTAAACATGTAGGATGCAGGAATCATTGAATCAGCTTTAAAATATTCCAATGCTTCTCTAACTAATGTCAGCTCATGATGAAATCCTGAAACCAATCAAATCCCTACAAACCAACACTTGTATTCCAATAATTGTTGAAAATTAATCCGGATCTTCTGAAAGAAACCTTCATGCGAAATGGATACCGACCAAATTTCACTGACAAAAATATCAGACCATGACTGCCGAAGAAACTAAAAAAAACTACTTGTCCTGAAAAGGAAACTTCACTTGAATTTAGATTTCAAATTAGATTAAGCCTACGATATCCTTATTTTCGCAGCAACGCTAAGAGTAGTGTTCTTCAGCCGTCTATTGGTCTGCAAAAGATTTAAGGACAAGATTTCATATCTGACCACTTCTATGAGCATATATCAGTTCACCTATTGCTGTGGATTCAGTCAGGTACATTAGCCGTTTGATGTGTATCCTGTCCGATAGGATTCGAGAACACTATCCCACAGGATGGCTGCAAGAAGGTAGTAGTAGGTCTATATGGAGTGCGATGGTGGAACACCTTGTCAGCAGTAACCATTCCATCTCAACAAACACCTCCTGCTTCAAAGTTATCTACAAAATGAGGAATAACCTACCAAACGCCATACGCTTTGTACTACTCCTTTGTACTACCGAAGCCTTAACCATTCAGTGTGCGTCGGTGGCACAGTGGTTAGGACTCTCGCCGACCATGCACATGGTCCGGGGTTCGAGCCCACGCCGGCGCACACCTGATATCTATGGTCGGCCTGCAAAATTTCGGCTACCGATATCCATGCTGAAAATTCCATACTAGTACCAAAAATACAGTGTGGAATCAAGCTGTAAATCAAAAATATAAAAAAAATCAATAAAAAAAAATCAAAGTTATGCATGCAGAAGAAAAGCATTCAACCACTTCTAATATCACCGCAACAATCGTGTTGATTTCTAGTGACCTGATGTTTTTTTTATTGCGTGCTTTGCTGACTCCTTCCAACTCTTGTATTTCTTCACAACTCTTACATAATTCCCATGCATCCTAATTAGAATTCACACATGAAATTATCCATCTTATTACGCATCTACACTACACTTATTCAACTTCTCTTATGCACCGGCTAACATTGACAATTATGATTTTTGGACAGCTCATCACCACTATCCTCATACTAATCTCAACTGCCCCGTCTGTTTGCAATTCTATTATTCTTCACTGTTTTTGAAACATGTTGATGACGTGAACAACAGCCCTAAGTGGTTTTTATTCTTGTTTGAGAAAACCAATGTATACACACATATAGAGATGATTAATGATAATTGCGATTGTACAGCCAAGTGAATGAGTTCACCATTGAAAAGAGACTCTCCGCAGAACTACGTGTTTTGTTTTGATGAGTATCAAGAAGTCTTCGGAATTAATCCGTAGTAAACTTATATGCTGACCGGTTACTGGGTGATAGTCGTTATTATACTGACTAGTCTCAGGTACTTGCAGCTTAAAAGAATTGATATTTGTGTGCCGTCCAGTACCCCAATCGATGATACTGCAGCTGAAATCCCTGGACACCAGCATATAGAAATTAATCTAATGCTCACTAGTGACTGACTATGACCAATGTAGTCCATCAAGGTGGGTATGAGGACACATACTCGACAGTGATATTGGATGATGACTGCACCGTAGTCCCGATGTTCTAGAAATAGAATTAGATCTTTTGAGAGAAAACCTTCATCAAAACTTGATGCCTACCAAGATTCGTAGACAAAAATAATAAAACCAAGAATTTAGAGGAATGAAATTTCACTGGCACCGAAAAAGAAACTCTACATAAATTTGGATTTCAATGGAAATTTAGCAAAGGTATATTCCCAAGAGTAGGATCACATCCCCTCTGAGAAGAATATACTTTGCAGCAACGCTAAGAATAATGTCCTGCAGTCGCCCATTGTTCAGCAGAATCCTTAAAGACAAGATTCCGCATCTGATCACTTCTATGTGCATATATCAGTTCACCTACTGCTGTGGAGTCATCCAGGTACATCGGTCGTTCGACGCGCATCCTGTCTAAAGGGGATTCAAGAACGCTATCCAGCATGGTTGCGAAAAGGTAATAGTGGTGCGATAATTGAACACCTGATTAACACTGATCATTCCATCTCAACAAACGCCTGCCTCAAATTAATCCACAGCTCTGACTTTTCTGTGTGAATGGCCAGAAATTCAGTGATACAAAGACGACGAAACTGTATTACTCAACCACTTCTACTATCATGGTAACAATGTTGTTGATTTTTAATGACTTGATTTTGTTTGTCTGCCTGTTCTTTAATTGCTTATAATTTTTCTATTGATTTAGAACTCTTACGTAGCTTCATATTCTCTACGTTGTTACCATGATTATCTTGAGGACAACTCAATCATCAGACTATTCATATTATATTACGCAACTGAATCCTCTTTAAAAATTTATTGTAACAACTCATCACCTTTGTTACTACACTAGTTTTTGACTAACACCCAATTTTCCTGACCGTTTTTGTATTACATAACTTTACCCAAAACTTCTAATTCTCACCTGTTTTGTTAGAATAACCAAAACCAATTGTATTTTTGTTTGACAAACTTAATGTACACACATGCGTGTATTTTCGGTTGTACAGCTAAGAAAATGAATTCGCCGTGGAAAAGAGACTCTTCGCTTAACTACGTGTTTTGTTTTCATTAATGCGCCAGATATACTGTATATTTGCTGAACTCAGAATTTATGGAATAATGTATTTCCTCTTAATGTCTAAGCCTAATAACATGAAGGTCCTAAATGCATTACTGAAAAGTCACGAAGCGGACTGTTCAGCATTCCATAGTTTTCACTGATTGTCTAAGTGAAACCAGTTTGCGATTTCGCTTGCAAACTAATGCGATCACCGCAAACCAACACTTTAAAAACAATCATCTGTTACCGACACCAAAGAGTGTTAAAATATATGAAACCCACTCTACCAGCCAACTAATATCAAAGCAAAGGAACCTCTCACCAGTCACAATCTGCTTTTATTGTTATTATCATTATTGTTCCCTTGGGTTCCTAGTGGAACATAGGGCTTAAACTGCATGTCTCCACTTGCCTCTGTCTTCCTTCTGCTGTACTTTTCACCTGCATCCATGTTAGTCCATACTCTTTCAACTCCTTTTCACATGGTCTTCTCCATGTCACCCTCGCACTGACGTCCCACTCGCCACTTCCCTTACGGGTTCCACTCGAGCAATGGCCTGACCCGCAAGGTCACCCAGCAGTCTCTTCAGTGAGTGTCCAATCCATCTCCACTTTCTCCTGCATATTTGTTAGGCGATTGGTTCTTGTGTTGTTTGTCCCCAGCCAGAGTTTCTTGTTGGTGATTCTTTCCATCCCGGCCATCTGATCTTCAATATAGATCCAGCGAAGACAGTTGTTGGTTGACAAAGGTCTGCAACAGCCTGTTGGAAATATTCTTTGTGACCCGCTCGCCAAGTTTCTGATCCGTATAGAAGAACTGACTTGACGTTTGTATTGGAAATCCGACCGAATTTTGTTGTTGATGCTGAGTGACGAAGATTTCCAGATTGGTTTCAAGTTGATGAATGTGCTTCTCGCCTTCCCGATTCGATTCTCGATTTGACATCCTCGTCCGTCCTGACTGCCTGTAGTTGAGACAATGGTCAATGCTAGATAAGTGAATGAAGTAGTCTCTTTCAAATCCCTCCCGTTGATTGTGGTTGGCGCTGGATGTTGCTGGTGTTGTTGCTGTTGTTGGTTGGTTATTTTCATAACCTCCGTCTTTTCTCTGTTCACCTGAAGTCCTGTCTTCGTCGGCTGCTTCTTCGACCAATTTGTCGGTTTTCGCTTGTAAGTCTTCGATTTTGTGTGACATCAAACATAAATCATCCACGCGCGAACTTCAGGTCTTCTACATTATGCATGTCAGTCCAGCACAATCTGTTTATCAACCTTTAGATAGCAGTTTGAGACCAGTTATTATACAGCGATGAGATGAGCTAACCTTTTCTGCGTCAATCATTTCATGTAGAGTTTTTACAAGTATTGGTTTTGTAGGGATCTTTTTTGTTCGACTGGTTGAAGGATTTAATCATTTCTAGTGGCTTGATGGTCTACAAGCCAGCTTGCCTGGTAACCAGAAGGTCCTGAGTTCAAACTTCGAGACGGGGGCAGCTGCGAACTGATGAAGAATCTCAAACCAGGGGGACGAAACACCTAGCTGTCCAGTGCTCCCTGCAGGTATACCAATGGTTCTCTAAGCGACGTTAGCTCATGATAAAATCCTTCAAGCAATCACGTAGTTCAACTATTCCCTCGTATCTATAGTTGCAGTCACGTTACTGACTGGAAATACTCAAGAATATATCCAAAAATATCTTTGTTGTCCCTTGTAATTACAAGGTAAATTGAAAAGTTAATAACTAAGTCTTTTAAAATCGATAGTCAGTGTCACTAATATATGTTACCTAAACTTAAGCGTAATTACAAAGTGTTCGCTTTATGTTGTGGAGTGCTTTCAGTCAGTCTATGGGTTACACCCAATCCCTTTAGTCTTATTGATAGGGTAATAATTACTATACATACACATATAGAAATCTTATCTATCTTCTACCAATTCAACTGTAAATAAAAGGTAATATACAATCACCTCAACTTTGAGTAGAGATAATTTGAGAGGTAAAATA
The DNA here is from genome assembly GCA_944472135.2 of Trichobilharzia regenti. Lineage (NCBI taxonomy): Eukaryota > Metazoa > Platyhelminthes > Trematoda > Strigeidida > Schistosomatidae > Trichobilharzia > Trichobilharzia regenti. Next base: position 11,935,963 of record OX235267.1, read on the forward strand.
TTCAAAGGGTAATTACTTACATCCCAATAACTTTTATAGAATACAAATTAAAGACATCAGCAAAAAGAAAAAAAATAGAAAACAAGGACAGTGTACTCGTTCACTCCTATTGACTTTGAAATCACTGTAGATATTGAGATATTGGGTGTTAAAAGAACTTGAATGGTATTTCAGTGCACATTTAAGATTAAAAAACACACACACACACGAGGAAAGCTGATCTAAAATTCACAAGCATATTGTGAAGATGAATTTTGACGAAACTAAAGATATTTTGGGTGCATTGGTGGCCAATCAGGCCTCATGTGATCCGGGATTGAATTCTTTGGCCGTAAAGAGGGAAGGTTAGGCACTAGGCTAGCAACCTCACCTTGTAAAAAATAAACACCACTGCTAGTGAAACCTTAAGACTATTAGCTTGAAACCCTATGACTCACTGGGATAGTTAGGGAATAAAACAATTAACAAAGATATATGGAAATTTATTTTGAATTCGTTAAGAATTATCTTCTGATTTGACTTTGCTGTCTAGTCGAATATCCAGTTAAGTATTGACTTAATGGATTGGAGTTCGTTTTCAATATCTGCCTGAGTGAAATTGACTTGAAATGAGAACTGTCCGTCTACAGGCTCACCAACTGACTAAGTGTCTCTGTAATACTTAATTAGAATAGTGGACATATGAATCAAATATCTTGAATAGGGTTAACAAATAACTAAATAAACTGGCTAGAATTACTTTGTATATAAACGTATCGATAATTCAGATTAGGGAATTTGTGAAGAGTTTGAATAAATTTCAATTGATTAAAAATGCCTAGTAAAATTTGCAAAAGAATGGATACTGAACAAAGAGTACTCTTTTTGATAACCCTTTCATCATCAGGCTCTACAGTTATATATACATTATAGTGAATGAATGAATGAATTAGTGTTATTAGCAACGATATTAATGTCTGAATAAGGCATTAAGAAGACAAATTTCGCGAGATGATATCGTCATTTAGTAGTTTCTTTACAACCGCTTTACAACTAACATGGTTAACAATGATAAAATAAAGTTCATGAAAATTACTCAGTTGAATAAAAATAAAAGTACATACTGATGACCAATCATATTTAGATAGGTCATGTAGTCCAGGGTAGGCGAAGATTGAAGTCTATTGATTTTTGTATACACAGTCTAGGCTGTATATGATTAATCCAAAGTGCTTCCATCACCTTCAATAACCAACCTTGAATTAGAGTTATGTGAAATAATTGTGAAACAGTCATTATTATTGATTTTGTGACCAGACATTAATAAGTGTTTTGCAATGGATGATGCTGGATTTCTACTAAGATTAGTCGCGTTAGGATTTTCGATATGATTTACTAGCCATTTTGGAACATGTTCTTTTCGACGACATTGGAACATTCTGTTAGTTCTACCTATATAGGTGTCACCGCAGCTGCAGGTGAACTTGTAGATACAGTTTGAAGTAGAGTCCACAGAATTTCGTCCTTTAATCGTAGGTACAGGGATCGAAAATGTTCGGCAAGTGAGAAAAAGAGATGAGGCGGCGTAGAATGTGCGTTTGATGGCTCACCGAAGTCTTTTAGCTGTCAACTGCATAATCTGGTCGCCCTTGAATGGTAGATTAATAAAGATGGCTTTCTTTGGTACAGAAGCCGTCTTTTCAAAATGTGGTCTATCCTTACCGTGACAATTGATGAAGTTTTCTGGATAACCATTGGCTAGTAAAACTGAATGTATATGTCGAAGCTCATCCATCAATGTGTCACTCGTACATATTTTTCGAGCCCTTGAGAACAAACATTTCACGAGGGAACGTTTATACTGGATAGGAACAAAACTGGTAAAATGAAGATATTGTCCACTCCACGTCTGTTTACGAAAAATAGAGCACTGAATCGTTCCATCATTTCTCCTAGTCAAAGTAATATCCAGGAAACCGAGTTTGTTATTGGATTCTAGTTCGGAGGTCACTCGAATATTTGGATGGATATGATTAAATAGGGTGATAAAGTTTTCAATAGATTTGCTGTTATTACTAATAATAAGAGTATCATCTACATAACGTTTGTACAGCATAAATTCTCCAAGCATACCTTGCATTTGTTTCTCTAATTTCGACATAAATATATCTGCTAACAGGGGCCCTAGAGGGCTACCCATTGTCGTTTAAATAACATCAAATCAATACTAATATCAATAGATTACAGTTCAATAGCATCAGCATGACAATAGGCTGAATGTCAGAAAAATTAGGAAAGATAACATTACAAATTCATGCATTTATAGTCTCTACTGAAGAACAGCCAGGCCAGAAGTAGTGGCTAGATGAACTTGCTTCTTTTGCACACAGAGCACTGATTGTTTCAGGCAAATCGCTATAGCCTCTGCTGTTTGAAGCATGCGTGCATCGAAGGTGCGATTTTCAGAAGAGTCGCAAAATACAGCTGTCCCATTATCCTTGGTTTTCAGTGATCCTTGTAGATGGATTTTGGCCAGTAGCATATCTATTAACTGATATTGATAATTCCTTAATGGGTCGGGAAAAATACGTCGGCTTGACATACAAGGCGCAGTTGAAGAGTCCCCAGTAAGTCATATAAGGGAGAAGGCGTTCAGTGAAGAGTAGCTCATTTCAGACATATCATTCTGAAGCTGTACAATGGCAAAGATACAGCAAGTTTTCTGGGGCACCCAAAAGAAATATTTCTAAAAGTGTCGTTAGAATTATCAGTGTTTTCAGAGCTGTCCATTGTGGAGAAATGCCTACGCGACAACGGTTGCACACAAAGTTCATTGACAAGTACGAAAGACATCGTGTTCAAAAATTGGAAAGCAGCACAGTAAAGAAAAAGCCTTTGTTTCTGCAGCTTGCATGCATTCAAAGGTGATGATACTGCTAGTAGAATAAGATGCAGACTCAACGTTGCCCTGAAGAGAACATATCCAGCCGCTAAACTTGTATGTGTGTTTATCAAACAACTAGTTGTTTGAGACAATCAGAAGTGGACAAATACCCATCTCATGTTACCTGCAACTGTGTCTACCAATTTACATGTACTTGCCAGAGCACATACATTGGAAGAACAGAGAGAAGGTTTATTGTCCGCATTTCTCAACACATGCCAAAGAATTTGAGACTGAAAGGTCCGCAAGCATTAAACAGTACGATTGCACGTCATCTATTGGACACTGGTCATATTGTAGACAACCTGAAGTCGTTAAAAATAATCAACAAGCAAAAGACAGCTACCTTGCTACACTTTGCTGAAGCAATTACTATCAAACGACTTAAATGGAATCTATGTACGCAGAAAGAGACAGTGGTGGATCTTGCACTGCCCTGATGATAACAAAATATACACCTTTTATGAGTCACCCTTTTTCTTGTTTAGAAAATTCTATTCTCTTATCTAAACATGACTCACCCTACCTTGTTCTTTTCATTTTTCTATTAGCTTTTAGATAAAACACTTTCTTCAGTTACGTAATCTACTTTTTTGTTATACTCTTTCTAGTTAAATCTTGTTTCTATACACACACGCATATATACGCAACCCTGTTTATTTTGTTTCGAAGACTAATTGTCTAATTATTCTATAAAAAGTCAGTGTTTGTAACTCCTAATCAGTTAAATCATTCCGAACTAATGTTACTTTTACTTCCTACCAAACAATTACTCGTTATGATCGTGGAAAAGTATGTTCAAATCTTTAATGTATTTGTAATTTATATTTTTCATCGTTCAGGTTATAATCAGTTGAGAAGAATCCTCGAAATAATAAAAGATGAGCTCATATTAATTATCCTGGTACAATTGTTGTTCTTGCTTAGCTCAAGATAAAAAAATTACTTAATGTAGAAGTCATTAGTTGGTTAGAAATTAAAATTAGTATATTATTATATCCTTTAATTCCTAGAGGAACATAGGGCTTCAGCTGCACGTCTCCATTGCCTTCTGTTTGCTGCCAACTTTTTCACCCCACTCCAAGTCTGCCCACACGCTTTAATCTCCTCTTCACATGACCTCCTCCAAGTCACCTTTGCACTGATGACCAACTCGCCTCTTCCCTTTCGGGTTCCACTCGAGCAATAGCCTGTCTAGTGATATCAATTGCTGATTTCCTCAGAGTATGACCAGTCCATCTCCATTTCTTCCTGCCTATTTATTTTAAAATCGGTTCTTGGTTGGTTTGCTCTCAAAGATCCCTGCTGCTGATCTTTTCTGGCTGGCTATCTGATCTTGAGTAGTATTGAGCGAAGAAAACTGTTAATGAAGGTCTGTAGTTCGTTTGAGGTGCACTTAGTGACGCGGCGCCAAGTCTCTGATCCGTATAGTAGCAGTGACTTCACATTGGAAATTAAAATAAGATCAAATAAGTAAGTTGAGTGATGTACGTAATATAACTGTCAGAGTTGGGCAGATAGAATTCAGCTAAATTTGCCCGAGAGAGAGAGAGAGAGTCAAGTTAACAATAGTGGTAATAAGGCGTAGAAATTTAATATGTCGAGGGGTCGAGAGAAGAAAATAGTAGAATTGAAAAACAAAAAACAACAATAATCTACTCAGTGTTAGGATAGATCCGGTTCATTATAGATTTTTTAATGGCTGAACAAACCACTTCTGTACGTAGAGTTCAGAATTGACATTTGAATCGCAGCCACAACTACCTCTGCTCTGTTTGAATAAGTTTTCATTTGTACTGTTTTAGCGAGATTCTCGTGTTTTAGGTAGAAAAATTTGAAGTTCCTTTTTGGATTACTTTGCCCTTCTGATTCAATTAAATGTTCCAGGATAGAGCTGAGGGTTAGTATGAACGTGAAGGATAAGCCTTATCAATGTGCAACTAACAATTCACCTGCTTTATCTGTGCAGTCAGACGTGTCAGCTGTACCCAGCTATTTACCACTCAAACACTTACATTCATGGTTTTATAAAGAGTGGGGGGGGGTGAAAGATCCTCCCGCTACGAGTCTATTATTATTGTTATTTTCTTCCTTCACACACGTGGATTGGATTGGATTACCAAGGCAGGTTTGAGGTGATAACAAATAGTTTTTGTTTCAGGATTTCATCATGAGCTGACACTAGTTGGAGAACCACTGGAAATCCTGGGAGTACTGGACAACTGTTTCGTTCTAGTTTGTGACTCTTCAGCAGTACGCACCCACACTACGGGATTCGAACCCAGGACCTTCCGGTTACAAGGAGAGCTCGTAGACCATTGAGCCACTGGGACCCGATCCAGTTGTCCTTGAATTCTAACTTCTGCCAATTCACGACATAGCGCAACCACTAGCCAATGTCTTCGGCGAGTATTTGTCCTCACACCCGACCGGCTGCACCCTACTGGTCACGACTTCCCACTGGAACCCAGGTAACTACCTACCTGAATAGGGCCAGTCGCTAGTGAGCATCTCATTGGTATTCAAGCTTTTGGACACATAAGACATACAGGTTTAAGTCTTTTTATGGCTAAGGTTTCAGTGAATTGAAGTATGTGGCGCAAAAAAGTGTTTTATCTATGGGCTTGAAGACATTGTTGAAATCAACCTTATGACCCGTCTCTATAATGTGCATTTCTCCACACGTGAGGAAGGAGGACCTATCGGTCTCTGCGGTTTAGGGCTACAGAACACATTTCAAATTGGCAGCAACAGCAAATAAAATCGTCAGACACAATCGTCCTCGGAAATAGGTGTCCAACATCATTTATAGCGAAGCATATTATAAGGTTGATTTCATCAAATGCCTTTAAGCCCATATATTAAACAAGGTTGGGCCACATACTTAAATTCATTGAAGCCTTAACCATAAAAAGACTTAAAGCTGTCTGTCTTATGTGTCCAAAAGGACCAATTTACTTCATAATATTTTCGACCCCTAACTTGCCTTGTTTTTTCTCTTTTTCTCTTTCGTACCCACACTTTCTGCGTCTCCCTACCCCTTATTTGTGACCTTCAGCTGTACACAATCTGACCCGTATTGTCATGATTTGTGCCTCCTTGCCTTCTATAAAAACCGTGTATGACAAGTACGTGTGTGAGTGTGTGATCAGAACATCCGAAATGTGTTGCGCCAATACACAATACACGTTTCAGATAAACTACGTCTTCTTATTGTGTTGTTGAATATTTCTTCTGTTGCTAATAAAATTTACTCTCTATATGTGTGATTGTATAGCTTGACAGAATGATATCACTTGAAGAGAGTTAATCTTCGTTATAATCCAAAGAATCCTATTTTCATTGTGTAATCACTAGTTATTTTTGTAAAGGGCTACTGTTTGTCATAATTAGTTGTGTGTTTCCGAGATTCAGTCAGTCGGGAAATGCAGATAAATAAGCGACATGCTTAAACCGCTGATCTACCTAACTATTTATTGTATATTTTTTTCTCGTTTGTGCTTGTTTTAATCATCCAGTTACCTCATTCGATTGTAAAATGAGCTCAGGCAAATTTTTTTATTCAAGTGTTGGTTTGTAAGGAGTTGATTGGTTACAGGATTTCATCATGAGCTGACATTATTTAGAGAACCATTGAAAAACCAGCTGGGAGTACTGGACAGCTATTTCATCCTGGTTCGTGATTCATCATATATGCGCGCCCACAACATGGGTTCGAACACAGGACCTTCTGCTTAAAGGCGAGCTAGCTCGTAGACCATTAACCCAATATGAGCCACCCCCCCCAATTCAATGGCCAGTCCATGAATTCTAACTTCTGCAAATTCACGACGTAGCGCGACCTCTAGCCAATGTCATCCGTGGCAAGTATTTGTCCTCAAACTTGACCTGCTGCACGCTACTGGTCACGACTTCTCACTAGAACCCCAGGTAACTACCTACCTGAATAAGGTAAGTCGCTAGTGACCATCTCATTGATATTCAAATGTTGGTTTGTAACCAATTAAATCCCTACAAACCAACACTTGCATATCAATGAGAGGATCACTAGTGACTTGCCTTATTCAGGTAAGTAGTTACCTGGAAGTCTAGTGTGAAATCGTGACCAACAGGGTGCAGCAGGTCTGGTGTGAGGGCAAATACACAAAATCATATACGGTTAATTTGAATTATGATAGAGTTACGTTTTTTTAAAGATAAGAGGAATGCGAGTTTACCAGTAAATGCTTGCGGAAATATTTACTTCCATATTTTAAGTATCAGACAGTGATCATGCAGGATTGACAAGTTTTCGAGCATAAATTATTGTTCACTCATAATTATATTAATTTAAGTCATATGGTTTCACAGTATGCCTTAAACATATATTTTCTCCCTTTCTGTCTTTCTCCCTCCAACTTCGCCATGTTGTTTGTTGCCGCTTTCCATTTCTCCGGTATAGGCGTTGTGTCATCTCGATTGTTTCACGTGTTCAGTGTTGAATCGATAAACGATGTTACAGTGATTAGACTTTCTTTGTCTCCTACTATATTACTTTTTAATATGTTCACCGTGTCCCACCAAACCTACGGTGTATCTGATTACATGCCAGCGAATGCAATGCAATGGCTGGTCATTTGACTTAGCCAAGTCAATTATTCTACGTCCATCTAAAGTTTTATGTTGTACTAGTTGCACTAAGTATGGTTCTTGTAGCTAGGTGACAATATCGTGTAACACTTCGGTGTTTGAATTCCAGTGGAGATGCTCGCATATTTAGATAACCATTACCAAAACAGGAAATAAATGTGGGCGTTTGATTTCACTCCTAGTCACTAGTCAATAACCAGTGAGATAACTGCAGATCACGTGTGAGGACAAATACTCGCTAGTTATGACCTCGGTTAGTGCCAGTCGTGCTTTATCGTGTCTGCATTGCCAGAAGATTGAATTCATGGTCATCGGATTGGCGAGTCCCAGTGGATGAATGAAGAGTCTAAGAGCATGCCCACCTTATACCTGGAAGGTGGTCGTGGATATGAACCATTGCTGTGAGATGGATGCCTACTTGTGAGAAGTTCCGAAGTAGGCTGACGAAACAGCTTCCTGTCTAGTGGTGGTTTTTCAATGTTTCTCTAACTAATATCAGTTTATAGTGAAAAATATAAAACAAACTATGAAACTGTGTGAGTAAAATTATTATTATTATTGTTCCCTTGGGTTCCTAATGGAACATAGGGCTTCAACTGCACGTCTCCACTTGCTTCTGCCTACTGCTGTACTTTTCACCTGCATCCATGTTATTCCATACTGTCTCAACTCCTCTTCACACGATCTCCCCTATGTCACCCTTGCACTGACGTCCCACTCGCCGCTTCCCTTTCGGCCTGGTTGCACTCGAGCAATGGCCTGACCCGCAAGGTCACCCAGCAGTCTCTTCAGTGAGTGTCCAATCCATCTCCACTTTCTCCTGCATGTTTGTTGGTTGACGATTGGTTCTTGCTTTCAATTTACTTCCCATAGTTTCTTGTTGGTGATTCTTTCTGGCCCGGCCATCTGATCTTCAATATAGATCCAGCGAAGACAGTTGTTGGTTGATAAAGGTTGGTCTGCAACAGGCTGTTGGAAATATTCTTTGTGACCCACCCGCCTGACAAGTTTCTGATCCATTCCGTATAGAAGAACTGACTGACTGACTTGACGTTTGTATTAGAAATCCGACCGAATTTTGTTGTTGATGCTGAGTGGCGAAGATTTCCAGATTGATTTTAGGTTGATGAATGTGCTTCTCGCCTTCCCGATTCGATTCTCGATTTCACATCCTCGTCCGTCCCGACTGTCTGTAGTTGAGACAATGGTCAATGCTAGATAAGTGAATGAAGTAACCTCTTTCAAATCCGTCAAGTTGATGGTGATTGGCGCTTGATATTGCTGCTGTTGTTGGTCGGTTATTTTCATAACCTCCGTCTTTTCTCTGTTCACATGAATTCCTGTCTTCGCCGGCTGCTTCTTCGACCAATTTGTCGGATTTCGCTTGTAAGTCTTCGATCTTGTGTGGGTAAAATTAATATATGATTATGAGTAGCAATAATTTATTCTGGAAAGCTTGTCATCCTGTTGTTAATACTGCCTCACCACTGTATGACATTTAAAATAAATTTATATAACAGAGAATTACATCCTACCATAATGCCTAAATTCTACACTTACATTAATTTTCAACTTTACTCTCACTTCACCTTCATTAACCAGGTTTTTACAAAATTATATGACGGAAGTTTATGCAGAAAATATATGCTTATAAGTCTCCACTCTTCACGTCATTTTACAGTAACCAAATAATCTGTTAAATTTTTGACTGGGCACTTATGAATCAGGCGAATTCAAGAAAGGCAAACCTCCCCCTCCGCTCAAATAGGTTACATAAAGTTACTTTTAATCATCAAACATCTATTACACCAAGATACACTAAGAATTACTAGTACCAAGAAACTCTAGCGATAAACAAGTCAAACGGGAGCCAGTCGCTCAAAAAATATGTAAGAAAAAAACGAGATATGATGTCGCCATTTACCAGTGTACGTCTCATGAAAACATTTTGCTATATATGTGATTATACTGATACACATAGTTTAGAAATAGGATTGCCGACAATCCACCGTAAAGAACTTTTGTCGAGATGTACGTTGAGTGTTCATTTCAACTTTGATATGTCTCCACATGATGTGTGTTTTGTCTGTGACAGTCTATTATATATTGCTATGTGTATATGGATCGATATTTCATTATAACTGACAATATGCTTTTGTCTGCCCAATAACTAAATAAATATGTACGACCTTGTTGTCACATGACATTACAACCAATCATGTTAAGACTGGTTATTTATTGGTTCATGTGTATTAGCCATTTTCATATATGCTCTTGCTTTATTATTCTTGTACACACACACACTTTTTCGTAGGCTGCGTACCATTTCACTCACACTCTTGTGTGACATTTATTTTCCTTATCTGGAAAGTACAAGTATCATCGTAAACCTGGTGGTCTTCTGATTTCTCTCATTCCGCGTCAGGACTATTAACTACTCGACAAGTACATAACAACATTCAATAATGAGAATTTCAGACAAATATATGCCATTACGATTGCATCACCAATGGGTCCTTTGCCGGCTGATTGATTTATGGTAAATCTTGAAAACTCTCAACTTAGTCAAACCATCGGTCATTTTGACGTTTATATGAGATGAGAAGAGGACGTTTTCGTTATCTGCGATAAGAATGTAATTCTCGATGATTTCTTATTTGCGTTCAACAACTGCCATCCTTCTTTACAATTCGGTATAGAAAACGAATCTGTTTCTTGATACGTCCCTTAGTAGACGTAGTGACGGATCTCTCAAAAGATCCATCCATCGGAAGCGTAAAAATGGATTGGACAACTAACTAATATTTATAGTTGGGTGCCTATCTCCAGGAAAAGGAACCGAATTCATTCGCTTTGCTTTAGTATAAGAAATATTTGTAATTCTGATAATGTCGACTCACACTCTGCCGCTCTAAAATCCATGATCGCAGAAAACGGTTACCAGAACCGATTTATTCACGGTAACACGAAAGACAAGCAGTCTAAACTGATCACCGACTCAGTTACATAGAAAACCGTATTCATGACTTTAGAAATCAAAGGTGATCAAGCTTCATATATGCTCAAAAACTATCCCTCTAAACCACTCATTAAGAGATTCTTTGCTACAAATTTACAATGTACGTCCACCAACCACAAGTTGCTCTGCATCTGTGTAAAAGGTAGGCTCTCCCGTCTGGCCGCCTTCATGTGCATCTAACAGTTCACCTGCTGTTGTGAAGCAAGGTATTTTGGCCGTAGCTAGACCACGGTTTCCACTCAAGCATACGGGAACATATTCCAGCATGGTTTTACAAGAGCAAAAGGAAGTATGTGAGAAATTTTTTATTCTAGAACACCTGATTTTTTTCTGTCACTTTGCCAACTTTGACAATGATATTAAGATCATCTACAGAATCCACGCTAACTTGCCGCGTTTTCTTTTTTTTAAACTTCTAAAGACAGCGTAGGCTTTGGCCATTTATGAATTTAAGCCAGCCAGACCTTTGTGTTCGAAAGATGCATGTACAATCCCTACTTCTGGCTTGGCCGAAGAAGTATCGACATTTATTTTGTTTATTTAGTTAATCTATGTACGTCTCCCTCATTATTACGATTATTTTTATTATTACCATTCTCACTCTGCCCCACTCGTCATTCTAGATCCAAATTTTCTTTTTTATAATATTGGATTCTGTCTTAACGAATTTCACACCATCCTATGTAACATTTTATATAAGCCTACTAACCCTATAATTATACACCCGTTTCTAGCGTCTATACATCTTTTGAATTACTATGTATATGACATTAACTGTTTTGCCGCTTGACATTTAACCATGATCACATAATCACAAACATTTTAATTGCATTTCATGCTGTTATTATTTCATGTGTTCACAATTTTGACGTAATTCTCTCACAGGATATAATTTCTTAGAAAACCATATACATAGGATCGTACAGCTTGATAATAAATTCATTGTGGAAGAGAGTTTGTTCACTGAATATTGTATTCTCATATTTGAGACTGATTGGGCATGCGCCACTGATGAAGCTGTCGAATGACATCGTCCGCCAGGCTGCCACTTGAAGGGAATGTCGATGGGGGTCGATGATTGGTTCGTCATTACTACGGTGACATGGAGGAGCTGGTATTTTGTGGAAGGAGTAGGACATGAGAGATTTTGAGCAGTTATGGACTGACGTGAAGAGGACAGCACAAAATAGAACAAAGTGAAGGTGCTCTATTTCAAGCTGTACATTCCATTAGGATCCCAAGGGAATAATGATAATATACAGTAAGAGGTAAATTTAGAAATAATAAAAATTGTGGTATGGTTAGGGTTCATTTAACTCCATGATTCAGTTGAATAGCTTTCAATGTCATTTCAAACACCATCACACACCTTAAACTTTATTTTTTACTCACATAAATGGTTCCCATTCAAGTAACGTGAATGCCTTCACATTGTAGAGTAACCGATATTATGTGTTACAGGTTAATAATATAGGCTGCAATAGCTGTGATAAGACTAGTTCTCTTGGTGGTATCCTGTTAAAATACAATAACTCCGCTTCCATACTAATTCGCTAATTGGTTTCTCACTTGTATTTCGGTTTTAGTTTAGAGGTACATTTCTTGTGAAGGTAAAACATCGCCAACAGATTCATCAAAAATCGCTTTGACATCGTGTGTTCTTAACTAAACGGAACACAAATTTAATTAATCAGTTAAAATAAGCCAATTCATGAAGGATATAATACCCCTTGCCTTACAAACTTACCTATAATTGCTTTACAAAAATACCATTGTGGAAGTTCCTGGAAACTCTGTGGTACTAATGCATGAATCTTTGCATCCTTAGTATCATGACTTTCAACATTTGATTGATTCTGACTATCCCGTGACTGGCTTTGATTCTTTTTGAGAAAATTCACGCTTGGAATCGATGCTAACATGCCAGTATTATGTGGACAACTGCATCCAAACATTTCTGTGCTAAAAGGTGATATGAATAAAAAATAAAACAGAAATGTTTGACTGAATACTAACAGCTTAAATGTATACAAAATGTTCGGTGAAAAGTGGACAGTACGATAATAAGAATTGTATGTAGAAAAAACTACATCAACTGGTCAATATACTTATTTTTTCAGCTTCGTGCCTTTGAAATACAAACGCAATCTAATAAAGTTCTTGATTGACCGTAGAGCAAGAGCAACCTGATCTGATGAGTGCCTTAGTGAAGAGCTTTATATTAGTAAATAGTTGCTGAGTGAGAATGGTTACCCAGAAAAATTAATTGTGATAAGAATATGAATCAAAAGTCAAGGCAGATCAAAGTGCCAATCAACAGTACAGAGGAACGAAGGCCCTGTTTCTTACAACTTCCCTTCCTCGGTGATGATAACATTAGTGAGAAAATAACACAAGGCCTTAGGTATACAGTGGTAAAATGAGGCGCATTCACTGCTGCCGAAGTATGCTGCCTCATCAGAAGCAACCTTCAATTTCGTCTTCAGTGGGTTGAAGATAAACTACCAAATTTCGTCTCTTCCATCAATGTATCTCTATCATTTTGAATGCTCCTGTGGAGCCAGTAAGTAGCACAGGCTATACAGTTAGGCGTCTTTTCGGTTGAATTTTCCGATACCGTCCTGCACTGTGGTTGAGTGAGGTCGAGACAAAATTGATGTAAACGAGGCTGCTTTCAAGTTCATCTACCGCATACCAACTAATCTTAATTTTACCTTAGGAGTTAGTCTACTACACACTGCTGAGGCTGTCATGATCTACATTAAGAAACTTAATTTATGTATCCAAGTGAAGAAATTGGCTTTGACCCTTTTCCTAGACTACTAACCGTCAAGGCTTTAATGATCCTTAATCTGTTGTGACGATCTTCTTAATTTTATATAATATCCTATTGACTAATATATTTTTACGCTTGTTACAAGTTAAGCGTCCTTCTTGAACTATAGTCATTTCATTCTGTGATCTCCAAAAACCGATAGTATTTAAACGAATTACCAATATTGGTAATAGCAATTTTTCTCGAATATTCTGTGTGCATTAGGATGCATATAATTGCTGAGCGGGAAGAGGGAATTATCGAAAGGAGTATTCTTTGCTCAATATTTTTTGTATTTTTATATTTTTTCTTTGAATCGATTATAGGTAGTTTCGGGGTTCTGCTTGCATTCACTCCCGAATGTAAACGAGTTGTCACTAATCGAAATGAAATCATTATCCACAACTTCAAAGCAGAAGATTACATAAGGCTGTCAATGATTCATCTTCCTGCAGACTAATATTTCTCTAAATCATTTGATCAGAAGAGACTGATTCAGTTGACAGCGAAGCACGTATCAAGGCTTTAGACTTATATAAGGAGTAATTTTTTATAAATTGTCAATAAGCTGCCACAGATCAATGTTTGAGTGAGCAGAATTTGAAAGGTGTCAGCTTGGTGTGTTTGTTAGGTTTGAATATATTAATGGCTTGAGCAGCTCTGCTGATAAGCAGAGACGTTCCTGCAAGTCCTACGACACCAAAAGGTTGGATAAGTCATGCAAACCAGCATCATAGGGAAAGTTGCTTGCAGTTGGATGAGAACCATGAGAGCAAGGGTCTTGACGCTGTCTAATAATAGTGTAAGCATAGTACGGTGTTCACCCTTGGAAGGCAAGTTATATTGTTAACTTGCTTTGAGGTAGAGTGTTTGGTGAGTTTCAGTTTCGAAAATATTTCAGCTACACTTATTGCAAGAGAGGCAATGTGGTGCGTCGGTGGCACAGTGGTTAGGACTCTCGCCGACCATGCACATGGTCCTGGGTCCGAGCCCGCGTTTACGCACACCCGATATTTATGGTCGGCCTGCAAAATTCGGGCTACCGATATCCATGCTGAAAATTCCATACTTGTATCGAAAATACAGTGTGGAATCAAGCTGCAAATAAAAAATAAAAAAAAGTAAAATAGATAGTAATATCTGCATGCGAAGCGAGAGTTGAAAAGTATACTTTCCTGACCGAAAAGACGCTTTCAAACTCTTGCAGCCTGATAAGATGAACTCATTGCTGACAAAATCTTGACTTCGTTAAGGAAAGTCAATCTTCTGTTTGCCGAATATGACTATCTCTTGCACAGGGGTGATATGCAGCTATTTATTAAGGGATATGTGTAGTGTTTAGCAGTAGACTGCATATTTTTTCAAAACCGTGAGTTATGGCCTTATGGGATAGGGGATATTATCAGACCAAGTGTATTTTAAGTTATATGCTCCTTCCTTAAACTTCTCATATTAGGGGTAACAATGCGATCAATAAAAGTGAGATTAGGCTCAGGGTATTAGATAAGGAGAAAGCCTTAATACTCATTTGACCACTGTCTCTCCAGGAGATCGGCGCTCTACTTGAATCTCTGGGCTATCTGAATTTACATATGAGACAATGCTTTCTATTTTCTTTTGTTCTTGTTGTTATAATCATTCACTTATATTTGTAGGTTTCCAAATGTACCCACATAGACATTTTTAATCCGTTTGCAGCTTTTCGTTGAGCGCTTCTGTGTGACCAAAAAGAAATACAGATGAAGATTCCCAAACAGGGACGAAACAGGTGTCCAGTAATCTCAGACTTGTCATGATGTCAGCTCATGATGAAATCCGTCGACCAAAAATACTGTAGTGGGTTACTTTATTCTTCAGATCTAACATTCCTACATCACATAATATACTGCAGATAGCTGTTTTACTAGAAACTTTAGGATGAATGGTAAATATTATGCAATAAACTACTCTGAAAATTGTGCATATTTTGTAGACTTATTGTGGATAATAAAGCTATTGTTATCATTATTATTATTAAAATCCTTTTTTATCATAATTTTCTCAAATTTCTTTTCTCTGTTTGTGTGAGACGTTTTTCCCGTATTCTGACGACCTAAACTGTGCACTTTTATGCGTCTTGTTTGCTGAGACCCAATCAATTGGAAAGAGCCACTGTTAATATAATTGCTGGATAGAATGAAGCAGTTTGTCGTGATAATTGTGAATAAAACAGTCAAAGTAAGCGGAGAGTTTTGAAGAGAGGTGCAGACTCGAAAAGGGTAGATAAAAACTACCCATACAAGTCGGCTCAATCACTTTATTCGATATTGTCCAAACCAAAAGATCTAACAGGAAAAGAAGACAAAACTAATACTATTTACTTTACCACAGTTTGGTTTGTAAGGGTTAGTTACGTTATTTACGAGCTGATCATGGATTGATATCAGTTAGAGAACTATTGAAAAACGAGCACTGGAGTACTGCCAGACAGTTGTTTCATCCTAGTTCAAGGAATCATCGACAGTACGCGCACACCACCACGGTTCGAACCCTGGAGCATGCGCTTACAAGGCAAATAAGCTCGTATACCATTCAGCCACTGGGACATGATTCCTTAATGGCCATTCCATGAATTCTAACTTCTACCATTCCGTGATTTAGCGTGACCCCACCCGATGTCGTCAGTGAGACATCCATCCTTACACGTGACATCTAGTTGGACCTCACTGGTCACGACGTCTCACTAGGACTCCAGGAAACTCCATCCTGTAGTAAGTCACTAGCGAGCATCAGATTAATTTTTATAGTTTAGTTTGTAATGATTATTGAGGATGAATGTCTCACCGATGACATTGGTTAAGGTCACGCAAAATCACGAATTGGTAGCAGTTAGAATTCATGGAGTGGCCATTAAGTAATCAGGTCCCAGTAGCTAAATGGTATACGAGCTTACTTGCCTTGTAAGCGCATGCTCCAGGGTTCAAACCGTGGTGGTGTGCGCGTACTGCCGATGATTCCTTGAACTAGGATAAAACAGCTGTCTGACAGTACTTAAGTGCTTGGTTTTCAATAGTTCTCTCATTGATATCAATCCTTGATCAACTCGTCGAAAATGCCGTCTACAAAATAAATTGCATGCATGAACTGCAATAAACATTACATCGGTTGAAGTGGACATCCCCTTCGGATACGAATTTATGCACACAAATTAGCTGTAAAAAGACATGACATTAATTCCAAGTCAATAAAAATAAGAACAATAGAGATGTAAATTAACAACCAATCAAGATAGTAAGTAGTTGTCGGGAGACACAATTACATCATCGTTCATGGAGAATTCAAGTTAAACTCGCAATTAAATCAACCAGCTCAGATAGTGAACACAACTCATTCAGAATCGTTCACTTGAGCTACAAATCTATGTTTCAATCTCTCTTATTGATTATAGCATTCCAATATCAAGCACAGTTTTCTGTCATATAAACGTCCATAAATTTCAATACGACTGCTCAAGAAACTATAAATTCTGATCAGTCAAAAACTTTCAATGAACTGGATGTGTATATATTTCAACAGATTAAATCGATGATGATCGTGACGATCTTGACAGCAGTCAGTAGTAGTGGATTAGTGTCTGTTTTTTTCATGTGCGTGTCTGATTTCATCATTTCAATCTGACTTGAGTGTATACATACATACATACTGTTTCAAGTGTCTCAATTCTAACTTGAAATCATAAGGAAGGGGAACAAATGTTGACAGATAGCAGGGAAATAAATCTCCCTTGATACACATAAATCATTTTCAACTAAAAATAAAATCAAGTCTCCTATTTCATAGTTTCCTTTTCTACTTATAACTCACCAAAAAATTGCGAAATAGAAATAGAAATGGTCACATGTGTGTAAAAAAGCATTCAACAATCAATGAATATACCTAAGCCAACATTTTCCAATGTAAACATGTCGAAAACTGAGGGCTATCTATATGGAGGCTTGCATCAATCATTGTACTAGCTATTGTTTCATCTTGTCGAAGATCCGAATTCCTTCGACGTCATGTTGATCAAATTTGCCCATCAGAAGTTTCAAAAAGACTGATTACTATTGAGGAAAGAATATTCTTTTCGACAGCCTGTTCTTCATCGGGTTCTAAAACTATAGAGAGATATAACGGTGAAGAATTGTTGCTAAGGTGAATGATTTTGATGTAGTTGCGTCCTCTGAGTTCAATAGCTTTCCTGTGAAGCGTTCATTGCCTTACTAGATAACATCCTGACCTCAGGGCATACTTCAATTTGTAGTCAGCTTTGAATTTTCTCCACAAGTTTATTAGTCACCTCTTCTGGTCACCTTGATCATCGTGATTGGATGCTGTTGTTTGTTTCCTCACCCGATAGGCTGTCTGTAATGGTATTGATTGCTTCCTTGACCTGAAATTTGACCCTTTGTGCGTGAGATTTCCTTCTTATCGATTGGTAAATTTTGTATATGTCAATGTGCGGGTTAATCGCAGATTAACTGAAATACCAGGCTCCCAAAAATTCCTAATATACTTGAACGTTCTCTCATTCGAATCGATATCTATGGTTCTCTGTCTGTATGCAGTGAGGCGATATCATGGAGTGGATATCATGTCTTTTGATGGCTAGTTTGTGTTCATGGATGCGAAGAGGAAGAGGGTATCCACTTCGGCTAGTGTAGTGTTTTTCGCAGGCATTTCAATTTATTTTGTAGATGATTTTAGTTTTATCTTCTTCCGCTGATGAATCTTTTGGTTAACACAGGACTGAGTGAAGTGGTTTCAGTGGTTCATGTGCAACAATTATTCCTAAGGGTTTGAAGCGCTTTGCAGTGATTTCAGAGTTGTCTTATATCTTTGGTAGGGCCATTTTCTTTTTGCATTTTCCCTGGGTGCCCTTGATTTGATAGGTTGACTTGGGGTAGATGTCTTTCATTCCCTGGATATCCATTTGTTTAGAAGGCATCCATGAGATAGATTTTTCAATTTCCCTTAAGGTATGAGTGCTACAATGAGCCCTGCTTGTCTTGAATAGTGTTTCTATACAATTCCTTTTGTGTGTTATCGGATTGTTGTTGTCATACTTGAGTATTTGATCTAGGTGGGCTGGTTTTCTGTAGACTTGAGTTTCTAATTTTCATTTGGTTGTTCAACTGACTGAGACATCCAGAAATGAGATTTCATCCTCGAATTGCTCTTCTCTTGTGAATTTGATGTCATTGAAGACGTCCTTTGTTAAGTTTTGAGTTTTGCCAAACTCGCTTCACATTTGATTATTAGGAAGGTATCGTCTACGTAACGTATCGAAATTTTCGGTTTGATCTTTTGAAGGATTATGTTTTTGAGCGTTTGCATTACATCATCTGCAATCAAACCTGATATTGGTGATCCCATAGGTGTTCCTTTAATATGTAGGATATATTTGGCCATCGAATTGGAAGTACGTTGTTAGGCATAGGTTTATGCATTCCACCCAACTTGTATGTTGCATTTTGGATTATTGTGGGGGGAACTTTTCGTTTCTAAGTAACTACCCAACGGTCTGTTTTGCTAGTTTCTGTGCATTTGAGGTAAATAATGCTTTGAAATTGAAGGATATTATTGAATCTTGGTCATCTACTTGAATGCCTTTGATTTTCCCTAGAAATTATTTTGCACATTTTATGGAGTGATCGCAGGAATCCGTTAAGTATTTCAATAATCTATATAATTCTTTGGATAAATTGTATGTTAGAGTTCTTTGGAGTGATACAATTGGTCGTGACGGGATATTTGGCTTGTGTATTTCGGGTCTGCCGTAGAATCGGAGTAGGACTGGTCCATTTTGTTTCATTCGCCATTGGTCTTGTTTTGTGATCGGGTGAGCTTGTTTAATATTCTTTGGATGCCGTTGTCTAATGTTTGTATGTGATTGGCTGTGCGTTGCTGATGTATATCCTCAACTTCGACTAGTTGTTCAGCTTTCTTGGTGTATTATTCTTAGTGCATAACTACTATGGTTCTTCCTTTTGTCAGCTGGTAGAATGACGATGTCAAATCCCTCCAGTTGATAGCAGTTGGTGGTGGTCGGCACGAGGGCATCTTCATAACTTTCATCTTCTATATGTTCATCTGAAGTCCTGCCTTCTCTGCCTGCCTGCTTCTTCAGCAAGTTTGTTGATATTCTCCTGCCTGCCAGTCTTCGAGGTTGTGATCGTTAAACGTAAATCGTCCACATGCGAGATGTAGATCTTCTAGAGTCTTCTTATTGGTCAGTACAGCACATTCATTTCTTCTCACTCCCAAATGACAGTCTGACTCATGATCCATTCCACCACAATGAGTAATGTCATCTTCGGTGATAACAGTGAGCTACATTTATCTAACTCCTGTATTCACTTCAAAGTCTGAGTTTTTCGTTGTGGATCCTCTGACACATGTCAGGGCATTGTCAGTAGCCAGCTGTCAAATGACGTTGATGAAGATTTAAGGTACTGCACACCATAGTATTGAAATAGTTCCCCAATTACTTTTTGGTCAACGCTGGCTGTCAAAGACCTTTCCGAAGTTCATGAAGTTAACTGAGGTAAAGAGTGATAGCTGATTGCCATTCTATGCTTTTTCCGATGATGATGATGACACAAAGAGTTGCAATTTGATTCGCATATGATTAACCTTTCCTGAATCCAGGTTGTTCCGGTGTTTGGCGAATTTCTGCACACAGTGCATCCCTTATTCTCTATAGGATGACTAGACTTAGTATTTTATTTGGCATGGACAAGAGCATCACTCCACTGCAGTTCTTGCAGAGGCCTAACTAGATTTCTCTTCTTTTTTAGTTTGACAAAGTAGTCAACCTTTATTCTAGTCAATAAACACTTTTCCTCCATTCCAAACCTTTTGCAATAATGGTGTGAGCACATCTATCGCGGTCTCTATATCCATTTTCATGGCTTCAGTGGTGAGAATTTCATCCCGTTCGGCTGACTGCCGGGACTTCACAGGTAACATATATATTATATATGTATATATGTCTGATTTCCCACAAACTGGAAGATAAACAAGTGAAAAGCAACACGTTGGCAGAAGAAGCACCAAAGATAGGACTTCAGGTGAACATAGGTAAAACAGAGGTGATGAAGATTCCTGGACAACAGCGAGAGCAACAACAACAGACAACAATCAGCATAAAAGGGGAGGAACCTGAAAGAAACCTCTTTTACCTGCCGACCTGGGAAGCATCGTTTCAACTACAGGCCAACGGAACTGACGAGGATATCAAAGTAGCGATGATCGGGAAAGCAAAACAAGCTTTCATTACTCCTAAGTCTGTGTGGAGATCAACAGCACCACTCGGCATGAAGAAAGATCCAGATTTTCAACCCCAATCTGAAGTCAGTGCTACTCACTATATGGACCAGACACTTGGCCAGCGCGTCATAAAGAGCATCTCAAACAACCTACACACCTTCATTTACAGCTGTCTTTGCTCACTACTCAAGATCAGATGACCAGAAAAGATCAGCAATAAAGATCTCTGGGAGCGAACGAACCAGGAACCGATTGTGAAACAAATAGGCAGGAAGAAATGGAGATGGATTAGCTATGTCCTGAGGAAACCATCAAGTGAGTGACATCACTAGACAAGCCATTGCTCGAGTGGAAGGTCATGTGAAGAGAGTATGAAAGCATGTGGGCAGACTTATAGCCAGGTGAAAACTCTAGCAGAGAACCAAACGCAATGGAGACGCGTAGCTGAAGCCCTATGTTCCTCTAGGAATTGAAGGAAATAATAATAATATATACATTGAAGATTACACCAATTACTAAAATGATATTCAGCAAGTGATTTTATCTTTTGCACTGCTTTGCTTTTAGCTTTTTTTTATAGCATATAATATGTCCATGACATTTAAACTAATTAAGGTTACTGAGAAAACTATATGTATTTATATAGTGTACTTTATTGGTAGGATTACATGGAAAAATTCGTTATTATTATTAGAATGAAACGTTGTCATTTTATTATTATTATTATTATTAGCTAGAAGACCATAATTCGAAGCTTATATCTGTTTATAAATGAATATAATTAAGCCCACCTGTGCAGTACGAAGAGGAATCATTTGAATTATCATCCTATCTAAGAGGCACTGGAATTTTGTGTTTATGTCATCAGAGGGGAAGTTACAATCATTAATATTAATAATAATAACAATAATGATGGTAATAACCTGGTTTCCAATGATATTCGTAACAAATTATTGTACCAACTGGTTATTATGCAATGTATTCAACTCGTTACAGACTAGTTTCCTAATACGTTTAATGATATATATATATATAGCAGTCATTTATATAATACATCCAGAGGGGAAACGTTATAAGATGTTATCGTTACATAATAATTTCTGGGTAACAGTGGTTGGTAATAGTCAGAATAACTGCTGTAACTTTACGTGTGTACGATAAAAAAAACAGTGGTCAAGAAGACCAGGATTAGCAAAGATTGATTGATATCCATGGCGTATGGTAAAAATAGTTTAGATTGTACTTGATTAATACATAAACTGCTTTTTATAGCTTTATTTCATGAGAAAAGTTGAAGAAGAAATCGCTTAAAGATGAAGAAAATTTATTCCTCCTGACAGTGTTACGAGATGAAATAACTTTTTCTTCACAAGTATTTGCCCAAAACGTCAATATATGTGTAAAACTTGGGCACTGTGTTAGTTGGTAATTCCATACTAGTTGGTTCATTAGATGTATCACACAGCGAAGAAGAAAAAGTATTATTTACAGGATGATGTTTCGTGCAAAATGTATTGTGTGTCATCATTCCATCAATTAAAATCACACAACTTCGAAACTTGGGTCTTACAGTCTTCTTTCTTCTCGCCTATTTATCGTCGTAGGGGTAGTAGAATTTTCCAGATATTTGCGTGGACAGGTGATAAATCATGTATTTGCATGTATTTGCAGGTGATTCGATTAACAAAGCTTCTGTTATCAATCTCTCCCTCCGTTCACCCTGTTACATTAGGTTTTAAAACTGTCATCTTATACTACCCTATCCTCTTGTGTGGTTGTGTTTAATTGAATGTTGTGAGTGCTGTAGCTGAACTATTCTCTAGATTTCTTGGTCAAATAATCTAGATTTTGCTGCTAGGTTTTTGTGCTTGGCTAGTCTGACTGACTGTCCCTGTTCTACTGCTTTGAATTATGTATTTCATCTGACAATCACTTCAGCATGGTGTTAGATAAACTAAATTGTTTTGTTTCAACGGCTCCACAGGATAGATTCTTTAACCGAGAAAGCTTCTTTCTTAAATGAGTTTGTTTGTTTGTTTGAATGCAACAATTAAAGTCAGAAAGCGGAGATTTCAATGTTAGATTGTGGAGTAAAAAGGAAAGAAGACGGGGATTTGAGCACTAGTGTTTACGGGAAATCCCCATATTCAAGCGAATATTTGAAACTTAATAGTTATCCTGATAAATTAGTCAGAAAGTATGTAGGGGAAATTTAAGAATAAAATAAATAGTGATAGTGTTAATAATAATGATGACATGGATGTCAAATATGCGCAAGACAACACCAACAACACTGAGGAATCTACATTACCAGTAATAATTCCATACAAGTAAGGAACCAAGGAAACCGCCTGACGCAGAATTCCTAACAATACAGGGAGGAATAAAAGTGGCTGGTATTCAAATTGCCCGCAAACTCAATTAGAAACAAGCTTTGTTGGTAAAGGATCTATCCTGTGGAACCTTCAGAACAAAACAATTTAGTTTATTTAGCACCCTGCTGAAATGATCGTCAGGTGAAATACCTAGTTCAAAGAAGTAGAACAGGGGCAGTCAGACTAGTCAAGCATAAAAGCCTAGCAGCAAAATCTAGATTAGTTGACCCGAATAAGATGAGAAATCTAGAGAATAGTTCAGGTATAGCACTCACTACATGCAATTACACACAACCAACCATAAAATAGAACGGAGTAAGATGACAGTTTCAAAAAATCGAATGTAATAAGGTGCCGAGTGAGGAAGGTTGATAACAGAAGCTTTGGTTATCGAATCAACTGAAGAGAGTACGTGTAATAGGAATGATTCAACAGCTGTTCACTCAGATATCTGGAAATTTCTACTATCCCTAGGATGACGAATTGGACAGGACAGAGAAAACTATAAAACTCAATTTTCGAAGTCGTGTGATTATAATTGATGTTATGAATATGAAGAATACATTTTGTGGGAAACGTCATCCAGTTAATACTAACACTGCTTCACTGTGTGATGCATCTAATGAACAAACTAATATGAAATTACTTACTATTCCAACCATCAAGTTTTACACATTAATTAATTTGACAACAAATTAAAAAATCCCCCCCTTGCTCATGAACGATGATTAAATTTTTATATATATATATATATGCTGAGATTTTTTAAATTCTGGTTTAAGAATAATACTTTGATAAAGTTATTAGCGTGCGTCGGTGGTATACCGGTTAGGACGTTTGCCGACCATGCATGTGGTCAGGGGTTCGACCCCCGGCCTGCGCACTCCTTTACCTCACTGAGCCAGAAATAATCCTGGTAAAGAGGAAAGGTTGGGCATGAGGCTAGCAACCCCATCCTGTAAAAATTAAACACTGCTACAGAAACTTCAAGCCACTAGCTTGGAGCCCTATGCTCCACTGGCAACGTGAAGGAAAAATCATTATTATTAATAAAGTTATTAGCAGCATCAAATAGATAAACGTCAATAAAACACAACAGTAGCATTAAGTCTTTTTCATTCATTGGGAAATACAAAAAAAACTCTTATAAGAAGAATTCCTTGATGTTGCCTCCTGAAAGACACTAGGATTTCTTGCTTCAATTTGTGAAGCATCAGAAAAACTCTGTCGTTTCGTTGAGCAGTAAAAAACTGGTAAGCAAGAATTCTTATCAAATAACCACATGACTTTATAATTCGAATCAGTGACCTCCAATAGATTATCTCAGATAGCCTCACTGTAAAATAAAAACCTGCTTGTCTCCTTCTAATTCATTATGATAAGAAGTGATAGAAAACAGACCGATCTAAGCAGTTTGACACCTTGGTATCACTTGTATTATGATTACAGCGGTCTGATAATCTGTCTACCAGTCAAATCTCCTAGCGGTATTTTTTTGATTTACAGCTTGATTCCACACTGTATTTTTGGTACAAGTATGGAATTTTCAGCATGGATATCGGTAGCCGAAATTTTGCAGGCCGACCATAGATATCAGGTGTGCGCCGGCGTGGGCTCGAACCCCGGACCATGTGCATGGTCGGCAAGAGTCCTAACCACTGTGCCACCGACGCACATTAATACCACGTCGTATTACTCACTCACAAGGTTCCTAAATTTCAAACTTGCCATGTCTCATGACCAGCATAATATATGTAGAGCATTCTTCCACACATACATATAATAACTAAGTTCAAATAAAAATCTGATGTCACCTCCAACTGCGTTTATGAATTCACGTGCACTTTCAGGAGCAAGTACATTGGAAAGACAGAAAAAAGGGCTTCTATCCGGTTTTCTGAACATATTCCCAAAAACCTGTGCCTGAAAGGAAGCAGATATTCCCAGAGTGTAATTACCAGACACATTATTGATACCGGACATCTCGTAGAGATCTCTTAGTCCTTCAAAATATTAAACAGACAAAGGACAGCAAATTTACTATGATTTGCCGAAGCAATAGCAATCAAACGACTTAAACCAGACTTATGCATACAGAAAGACAGTGTGATTAACCTCTCACTCCCTTGGTAACAGAATTTTGATTTTGATTAGTCATCTAATTCAGTGATCTCAACTCACTGAACAAATCCTAATCTCATAAACTGCAACGGTTTTTGTTTCTTGAGTTGCTATGTGAACCTAAAGGCTAACACTGTTCTGTTAATCAATTTTTTCTGTTTTCTCTCTTACCCCTCCCCCTCTTTTCAACTTTAAAAGCGTATAAATTGATGATGAAAACTTAAACTAAAAACATTGTTATGCTTTCATTTAGATGCGTCAATTTTATAGTATCCCCTTTTCTACCACCACTAGAACATTAAAGTATGTTATCATCATCTATATAACCATTGTCATTTCAGGTAGTCTGCAGCTGACGAAAACCTGTGAAGTAGAATGATGTCATCATTTTATACTGGAAATTTCGTCTTCCTTTCTTTATCGAAATTTATCAAGGGAATCAAATGTATGAAAAATAAAAATCACACTGAAATCATCATCATCAATCAATCAATCAATCAATATTTTTACTTACTTATGAGCATATTTTAAAAATCCATTAAACACTGTATCTATTTGACTAGTGAATGGAACAAGGTCATGATTTTTATACATATACCGCTTGTAGGGATTAAATCCCTCTGAGTTAGTTGTTTGTGATGCAGAAGCAGAAGAACCAGAGAAGGAGAACCAAGAAGAGGGTGAGGACGAGGATGAAGATGAGGAGGGAGAATGATAATTATTATTATTATTATTATGTTGATAATAATAATAATAACAAACTCCATTAACCTGTCGACATTTTGAGCAAAATTGATTTTGATTATTCTCAGCTGATTGTCCTGTAGAAGGTATGCAAAATAAGAAGAGGAAGAGAATTAGGTAGTTTAGCGTGAGGACAAGAAATATACATATTTATATAAATAATCGAAAATCAAACCGATGGAAAATAATTTTAAAAAAAAATAAGTAAAACTGATTTAGAAAGTAACTGTTTCTTCCTCAGCCAAAATAGGAAGACCATCTATCTTGTCTAGAAAATAGTACATACATTAAATTATTGAGAGGGAAAAATTCATTTGAAAACATCACGAGCCAGAAGACAGGATAATTTTGAATACCAAAAACACATTAAATGAATGAATTCAGTTTTTGCGACAGCATAAAAATAAATTTTTCAGCTTTTTTTGTATTGTATGTATTGTTGCCTTAGGGTAATTTTATATCTCAATTGAGATGAACACCATTTTAGACATTCTTGCTAGAAATAATGATAATAATAATAGTTTAAACCTTTAAATGTTTCCTATTTTCTTAATATTAGAATAAGGTATATATTAAACGAACAATATTGCTGTTTTTTTTCAATTAGATCTTTTCCAGGCCTGGGATCAAGATTTGATCGAATAGTTCAATAATATGACTGGGCGCCACCGAGTGAGAAGTAGACATCATATGTAAAAAAAATTATCTTTGTCGAAAATCTTGATGAATTTGGCACACTGGTAGAATGCTCGCCAACTACGGCCATATGTGATTCGGAGTTCGATCCCCAGCCACTGGACACCTTCCTTTA
This sequence comes from Trichobilharzia regenti, assembly GCA_944472135.2. Classification (NCBI taxonomy): domain Eukaryota; kingdom Metazoa; phylum Platyhelminthes; class Trematoda; order Strigeidida; family Schistosomatidae; genus Trichobilharzia; species Trichobilharzia regenti. The sequence goes on from OX235267.1 coordinate 11,962,690, forward strand.
CCTCGCTAAACCGAGAATAGGACTGGTAAAAAGAGAAGGTTGAGCATGATGAGTGAAAGAGCATAAACAGTGTCTAAAGTTGGTTCCAAAGACGTCTGTAGACTTATAGAAGAGGTTAAAAAAATAGATCAACGATTGCACTGCATTCAATAGAAATGGGACACAAGATCGACTTCGGTGATAGGATTAGGGTTCTACAGAAAAGTTTTGGTTTGTATAAAGAAAGACTGATTGACTGCAGAAGCTTTCCATATATACATGAATCCCAACAGTTTGAACAGATGTGAAGGTGTGATCTTGTTAACTGATGCATGGCAAGTCCTGAATAATAAATATGAATGGATATGTATCACTAATTAATTATGCTTGATCCAAATTCCTGATTGTCTATATGTTTTTTTTATGGTGAGACTAACAAATGTTAAACAACTGTTTACCCATACACTCATGCACACCACTGTATGCTCTCATCAACAGCTGTCTTCGCTCAACTCTCAGGATTAGATACCTGGCCAGAAAAGATCAGCTACAGGAACCTCTGGGAACAAACTAACCCAGCTGGTACCGATTGTGCGAAAAATGTGCAAGAAGAAATGGAGATGGATTGGCCAATATCTGGTATAACAAATAATTAACAGTTATTGAATTGAATTCTTGATTTTCCCGTCGATTGATTGGACCGAAGTGTTCGGTCTCAGGTTGACATGTCGGCTTCTTGTGCAGATGCTTCGACGATGTCTGGGGATTTGATTTGTATACATCCAGCTGACGAGTCCCAATTAGGACGAAATACGCTTTACCCTGGATTCCACTGCTAGCCACCATCCACCAATTGTACACCAATTAAATACCCAGACATCGTCGAAGCATCTGTAAAAGAAGCCGACATGTCAACCTGAGACCGAACACTTCGGACCAATCAATCGACGGGAAAATCAAGAATTCAATTCAATAATTAATATATGACCCGTTGCACAAGAGGTGACTCTCGTGGCCCAAGTGGTCTAGTGGATAACGCTTTGGCGTTTGAAACTATGGGTACTGGGTTCGAGCCTCGGTGGGAACATCATCACTCACTGAGAAATGCAGGTACATCCAGCTGACGAGTCCCAATTAGGACGAAATATGCATCCTGGATTCCACTGCTAGCCACCATCCACCAATTGTAAATAATCAACAGAATTCAATGAAGGCGTGCATCTGAAACCCTACGTTCCTCTAGGAAATTAAGGAAACACTAATAATATATCTGTCGTATCCAAGTTCAAATAAGCACGTATGAAATGATTTGGAATGTTATTTCACAGCAACATGTTTCTGTATGATAGGTTATTGAAGGTCACCTTTTGAAAGACCTTTAACTTCGCCTCCAACCTTATATTCTGAGAAATGTAGAGGTTAACGGAATAAACTATAGATTATTAGGAAATGAAACTGACCTGTTTGAAATTACACCAGCTGGATAATGTGACATAAAACTGCATGGCTTTTTATTCTGTACTTCACGCTGCTACATTGAAGAGTAAATCTGGACGTTTTCAATGCTTCAAACAACACAGAAGTCCAGCATTTACATAAGACATGATATGATATCAATATAATAATTTCGCTTTTATTCCAGAAACAGTACTTGTGGTACAGTGCGGAATTTTCAGCATATATATATATATATTTATATATATCGAAACTGCTCACGATTATAAGCAGACTTATAGCTTTATATAAACTGAAAAAAGAGAAGGACCAATGGATCGGATCCCGGTGGCTCAGTGGTCTACGAGCTCGCCGTGTAACCAAAAGCTCCTGGGTTCGAACCCAGGGGTGTGGGTGCGTACCGCTGAAGATTCTTAAACTAGGTGGGCGAAACAGCTGTCCAGTACTCCTTGCTGGTTTTCCAGTACTTTTCTAACTGATGTCAGCTCATGATGAAATCCTTCATTGCAATGTTGTTGTTTTTTCAATTTTTTTTCTAAATATTCTTGTTACGTAAACTTTTCAGTTTTGAGTCAGTTTTCATAATTTCCTTTTATTTTTTCGTCTTATCATCATCGTTGAAGTCCAACTGATAAATTCTCTGTATTCTATTGATCCTTTCAGTCTGTTCTACCTAAGTTAGCCATTTATTATACATATGCATAAATCAGTTTTGCTTATCATGATTTATAGACCTTTCTGAATTCTACTTATCTGCTCAAGGATTTTAAAAATCGATCAGAATTAAGTTGGAGAATACAGTCAAGAAAAGAATTGTTAACCACAGTAGTTTGCTCATGACGTAAGCTAAAATAAGTCAAAAATGGATATATCATTGATTTTTTGAGATAAGGTGATGTGAATATAAGTGTAAGAGTAGTATTTGCCAGTGGGTTAAGCAGTCAGTGAAAACTATTTTCTAATCGACAACGGAAAACTCTGAAAAGACTGACTTTGAAGTAAATATAGGAGTAGGACAAATCTGACCAACTGCCATTTATCACCCACAATGATATTCCACATTGTGGTGGACTAGACCATTAATCAGACTGTGTGTTGGGAGTGAGTGAAAAGACAGGAATTCGTTGGACTTGTAAAAAGATTATGGAAGATCTGGATTTCGTGCATGTGCGATTTCTGTCCAACATCACATACATAGACTCGAAGACTTGCAGGCAGGTAGACAGTCAGCGAATACAAGACTTACAGAGAACATAGCGAAAAGTGAGGTGATGAAGACAACCAACCCGCCAACCGACAACACACACACTCCCAATCCCCATCAACGGGAGAAATTTGAAAGCGGTTACTTTCTACACTTATCTGGCAAGGAAGCATTGTTTCAGCTACAAGTTAAAAGATGTCAAAGCCGGTCACTCAGAATTGGAGAAGCGAGACACACTTTAATCAATCTGGAATCGGTTTGGAAATTGTCTGCTTCACTCAGTGAGCATGGAGAACAACGTTCAGATTTTCAACAGAAAGGTGAATCACGGAAAGCATTTCGAACAGGCCAGTATGGACTTTTATCAACAGCTGCCTTCAAAGCCTGAATCCATACTGAAGATCGAATGGCTGGTTGGTCACAAAGAATTAGCAATAAGAAACCCTGCCAATTAAAGAAAATACCAGACAAGAACCTATTGCTCAAGAAATATGTAGTAGAAAATAGAGGTGGATTAGGCACACGTCACTTAGGAGACCGTTGAATGACATTGCACTTAATGCACGCCATCACTCAAGTAAAACCTGAATAAGAGACGGCGAGCGGGTCGTCAGAGGATGACGTAGAAGAGATCGTTTGTTTGGGGGAGGGAGAAGACCAGAGATTATGGGCAATCGCAGACTGAAGTGAAGAGGTTAGTGGAGAACATCAGAAGATGGAGATGTGTTGCTGAAGTCCTTCAGATTCCAAGGGAGTAACAATATTAATCATAATTAAAGTATCTATAACACTATGGTTGGAATGATAAACTTAAAAACACTGCACATATATATCATGGATTCATATTCGTTGATTTTATATATTTTTGGAATCCTCTGCCTTCCAAGCGGAACATAGTGCTCCAAGCTTCTACTCTGAGGTTTAAAGTTTCTTTTTGTATGATGTGGAGTTGCTATCCTCACACCTTAAACTTCCCTCTTCACCTTTTCGCTTCCCGTTACGCGAGGTTCAAGGGAGTATATTGACTGGGAAGTGAACTCAGACCAAGTGAGTGATTGACCTGCATTCCATTAATTTCATTGTTAAGAATGGCCATGTTCCCACACAGGTTAAACTACAAGCTTAGTGTTTATCAAATATTCTATGCATACGGACTTATTACAACTCATCATCCTCAATTTAAGACTTTCAGGTGATAAGAGTTGAGAAAAGAAATGATTACAAGGGGAGTGAGAATGGCTGAAGGACAGGGAGAAAAGTCACAACTCACCAGTAACACATTAAAAATGAAACCTATAGGCTTAAAAGTTATAAAAAACAATGTTATTATGTCAGCTGAACATTGTAGAGTACAGAATTTAATTTAAAATTCATGAATTATTTTTTTTTGGTGCAGTAGTAGTGGTGGCCTGTTGTCTACTGCGTTGTTAACATCGACTACCAGAGTAGACATTCAAGACAGTGTTAGATGATTGCGTGATTCAATCGTGTTTTGGGGGTAAATCTGTTTAAGGCCCTGCCTGCTATTTCAGTATTTCCACGGGGTTTTTTTGTCACACTTTAGTTTTACTTCTTGTAAACTTTTTCTACAGAAGAATATCGTTTTGTGTTGAAATTCACGAAAATTAAAAGAAACAAAACATATTGATGCCAGTGAAACTTGTTTTCAGGCAAATATTTTAAGACAAAAACTAATCAATATCGGAGAGAGTGAAAAAAAACTAACATGGAGGCTAACAAGTAGTATATAACTCGTGATAATAAATACTGCTTTGATAGGCTTCTATAAACAAGCAGAAATTCTTTTGAATAAAGCAAGAATGATAGCAGTTTGTGCAGAATAAAGTGGTACCATCATCGATTGTTTCTTTGACTTCTCATCAGCTGCTGCTCACAGAATTAAACGACTCTATTCTATACAGGCGGGAGAATATGCCCTGCGGAGGAACTAAGGGATGACTTTCTAATTTTCAAAAAGATATTGAAAAGATATAACGGTTATCTTTAGGGGATTATTAACGAGTATGGAAGATTTGAAGGCTGTAATGCTAAACAAACCATAGTGAGAAAAAATCCTATGTAAAAGAGAAAACGTTCAGTGAAGAGACTCTTTTCGACGGCGAAGTCATTCACATAGCTAGCTGTACAATCGCATTCATATATAATTATTTTTTTTGTGTGTGTGTACATGAGGTTTGTCAAGTTTAGATAATTGATCAGGTAATAAAAGAATGATCTAATATAGAAACAAGGTTAATTAGACAGCAACTAAAGTAAGGTTGAGTTAGTCAGTAAGTTAGATAACGTAATATAATTGACTAAAATGTTTCAACTTAAGTCAGGGTAACAACAGAGGTAATTACAAGTAGAGACTAAGTAGAAGTGGGGTGGAGAATAATACCATTTAAATTAGACCTGAAATTGAGTAAATAATTTGGATGACGTAACATAAATGACTAGAAATTGAGAGTTGGTCAAGTCAGTAACAGTGGTAGTGAGGTGTAGAAACTAAATCGGGTGGGGGTAGAGAACAAGAAAGTTGAAAATGCAAAATATTACAATTGAGAAGACAAAATAATACTGAAGAGACAGAAAAGAAAAAAGATTAGGTAGAATTTACTTGTCGGGTAATAAGATAGATTACGTCCATCGCAAGTGTAGTGATTGAACGAACTTCTTCTGTATGCAGAATTCAAGAATCGCCATCGCTTCTGCAGTTTGAAGAAGTCTGATTCGTACACCTTTAGGAAGACTATTTCTTACTCTGTTGACGACTTTGAAGGTTGTTTGCAGTGTAGCTTGGCGTCCGGATTCTATCAGATGTTCTAAGATAGAGCTGCAGGGACATCGTTTTTCTGTTTTGTAAAACCATGTTAGTAAGCGTTCTGTGATAAGTTTGAAAAGCGAACGCTGGGTACGGCCGACATACCTGGCTCCACAGGAGCAAGTGAATTGGTAGATAATCATTGATGAGGCCAGCAGTGGTGGCGTATCCTTCACGTTCACATGAATCATAGGTTTTGTGGAGTAGGTTAGTCGTAGCTGAGCTGCGAAGAAGGTCTTCTTAAATGAGAGCGACAGTCGATTTTTCATATGACTCAAAAAATCCTATCTTTATTGAACTCCATTTCACAGGTTAAAAATAAGGTAGATTGAGTATGTCACTAACCGGAGCCTATCTTACGACTAAGTTTTTTCCCATACATTGGACAACATGCTCATCTTTGGTGCAGTCAAATAAAGGTCTACATATACCCTTCTTATGTTAACAACGCCAACTGTGTATAGAAATTTACATGTATCTGAGGGAGCAGTTTTATTGGGAGAACAGAAAGCTGAAGGGCATATCTCCAACTTTCTGAACACGTATCTAAACGCCTACGTCTCAAGGGAACAGGTGCTGTCAACAGTGTCATTGCTAGGCATCTCTCTGACACAGGTCATGAGGCGGACATCGCAAGATACTTCAAAACTGTCCATAGGGAAACGAGTTCACTGCTCCTTCCCAAGTATGCCGAAGCAATCTTCACCATCGATTGCCTGAAACCCGATTTTTGTGTTCAAAAAGAGTCGGTAATCAGTCTTTTCTCTCCTACATGGTGAGTGGATGTTTTCTTCCTGTCTTTTGTCTGATTATGTAACGCCATAAATTCCATTGTGTGTGTGTGATTATTATTATAGTTTGGGATAAAAAGATTATTACTGTTATTATTATTACTACCATTGTACGCATATAATGATTTTCAGTTTAAAAATGAACTGTCTGTTTGGGTATGTTGAAATTGTTTCTGAACATAAGTTTATCAGTGTCTTTTGACTGTAAGCAGGTGGTTAGAAGCAAGCGAAATAAACAAAGATGGTACCATATTATTCTGCACAAACCATTGTTTTTGTTCTTGCTTTATTCAAATTTATAATAGGGGAATGAATGTATGAAGGATCCTATTGTTTTCAAAAGATATGTTTTCGTGACTGTAATTAGAATCATTTCAATAATCGTATGCACACCCGTTGGCTTATCTACAAAAGCAAAAACGTTAAACTTAACATTGCCATATGGTTTCGGTGTAAATGGATAATGACACCAGATCAACCCATCAGAATTCTCCTTGATAAGCAGACAAAGCACTTCACTATTCGAAGAAATAAACGAATAGTGTGTTCCGAATGAGATTATTTTGAATTAACTATCACTGTAATCACAGGAGACAAGGGCCAGGCAACAGGTCGTTTATTGAGAAAATCGAGAGATATTTATAGGTTTTTTTGTACATTATTGTCAGCGGAGAAGCAACGTCTTCTGATTGGTTGTTTTCTTACTGAAGGTAATTACGTTATCCCTTTGTGGCCGTTTCTTAGAAAGTTAAGCCATATATAATTGGTGGATGGTGGCTAGCAGTGGAATTCAGGATGCGCATTTCGTCCTAATTGGGACTCGTCAGCTGGATGTACCTGCATTTCTCAGTGAGTGATGATGTTCCTACCGAGGCTCGAACCCAGTACCCATAGTTTCAAACGCCAAAGCGTTATCCACTAGACCACTTGGGCCACGAGAGTCACCTCTTGTGCGACGGATCATATTAATTATTGAATTGAATTTTTGATTTTCCCGTCGATTGATTGGACTGAAGTGCTCGGTCCCAGGTTGATATGTCGGCTGAGACCTGAGACCTGAAACCTGAGACCGAGCACTTCGGTCCAATCAATCGACGGGAAAATCAAAAATTCAATTCAATAATTAATATGATCCGTCGCACAAGAGGTGGCTCTCGTGGCCCAAGTGGTCTAGTGGATAACGCTTTGGCGTTTGAAACTATGGGTACTGGGTTCGAGCCTCGGTAGGAACATCATCACTCACTGAGAAATGCAGGTACATCCAGCTGACGAGTCTTAAATAGGACGAAATGCGCATCTTGGATTCCACTGCTAGCCACCATCCACCAATTGTACACCAATTAAATACCCAGACATCGTCGAAGCATCTGCACAAGAAGCCGACATGTCAACCTGAGACCGAGTACTTCGGTCCAATCAATCGACAGGAAAAGCAAAAATTCAATTCAATAAATAAGTCATATATATCTGCGAATCACATTTGCACACGTTAAGTCTGCTGTCATTGGTTGGTGAGTTCCTCAAATTTAAGTTTTGTTATTACTTTTTCTCGTGACCCTAATTCGAAACGTCAACTTTGACGTAAATTGTTGTTTTATTATAATTTTGGCTTGCTGACAGCTCTCGCCACACTAATACTACTATCGTGTTTAACATTGACATCACGAAAATTCTGTGATATTTCCTCTCCTCTGTGTCAACCATGGATGCCCAAGCCATTCCCTATTGCGGTTAGTTGACCATGTCTAGTTTATCAGCCGGTTTTGAGCTGTGAAAATAAAAGGGTAAGTTTAAGAGTAGAGCCATTGTCCTTACTCTAGAAAATCGGTCTAAAATCTGTTAGACACATATCTGCATCCTGATAAATGTAATCACCCATGAGTTCATTTATATATCTAATTATAACGTCTGGCTTCAGCGTTATTTTTCATTCAACGATGTTCCCTTCATAAGCTACTATAAATACGTTGATAAAATTCACTCACTTTAGCATAAGAGCTAGCGGCACATGAATAATGTAGGCAAAAACAAATGCACAATTCCCCACAGCAGATAATTTCTACTCATTTTTAAGGCTTCTATGAATGAAGAATAAATCTGCGTAATACTGTTAACATAACTATTATTCACTGTTTACAGATGATTAACTGAGTTAGTATTTTAATGTGCTAAGATAAATCGATTAGGATTATTCAATATAACACTACCAATTTAGTATACATATGCATGTTTTTACAGCCTAAGAATTCAGAACCAGCTTGTTGATTGCTGACGAAAGCTCAACACGGATACAGAAGGCTCGTTTGGCATAGGTCAAATTACACCATCTCTCTGGCTGAATAGATGTGATATCTAGTCGGCTGTCAACCACAAAGCGTGTTTACTGCTAAGTAGTTCTCTCTATCCTCATTTATGGCTGAGACATAATCATTAAAAGGTTAGCTGTCTTTGATCATAGGTGTCTGCATTCTGTCTCCCGTGTGAAGTGGTGTAATACGGTGAGCAATGTTGAGTCTAAGCCTTATCCGAGTGATCAGTGAGTTGGAGGGCAAATCAATCGACGAGGCTGTAAATTTACATCGATTGAGATGTTTAGAGCATGTGCTACGCATGCCTAGTCATCTCCTACCTCGACAACGAGGCAATGTTAGCTGACATAGGATCGATCAGGTTGGGAAAGTGCCAGCGGTGGTCAAACAAAAATATATCTTCATCAGTCAATGAAATAAATCCACAAAAGTCGGTTTAAACCACTTAGGGAGGTGTAAACTGCCTGGCTGTTTGGAGTCCTCAGGATAGTGGAAACTAATGTCTGTAGACAACTGGTGGTATGACTGAAAATTACCGTTGTCAGTGACAGCGCGTCTTGTGAATTGTCAAATCCAATAAACTCTGTTGTTCTCCCATATTACTATTATTTTGCCTCATATTTCTATTTATCACCTCTGTTTCGAAATCACTCCTTACTCTCTCCTCTTTCTTTCTGTGCTATATAAAGGAAGAGAAGCAATTCGAACTGCTGCACATCTCTGCGAAATTCTAAGTTGAAATCAATCAGTATATCTCTGAAAAGAGTAACTCTTCGCTAAACGTCTATTTTTTCTTTTCCAATGATTCAATGAGAATTTTTAAGTCACTCCTACTTTGTCAACTTCATTTACCATCCAAAATTACCTATTACTGATTATTTGGAATCTGAACTGATATACGCCCATTTCTTACTTACTAAAGGGGGGGGAGGGTGTAATCTACGCAATAAATTGTTCAACAAATAAGCAGAAAGAAGTGGAGGTGGATTGAACGCCATACTCTGAGAAACGAAACCATCAGATGAGTGACATCACACGTCAGGCTCTCTCTCTCTCTCTCCCTCGAGTGAAACCCGAATAGGTGAGTTAGTTGGTCGTCATTGTGAGGGTGTCATGGAGGAGATCATGCGAAGAGGAGATGAAAGCATGTTGGCAAACGTGGAGCCAGGTGCAAACACTGGCGTAGAACCCAACGCAGTGAAGATGTACGGCTGGAGCCTTATGTTCCTCCAGGAACTAAAAGAGATTTTATCTAAGATGTTAAAGTGACTAGTTAACAGCCTAATTAATGCAATTCAGGCTACTTTGAACGCATCAATTCTTATTTGTCATATTCCACGTGAACAGATTACGCTCACTCAACTTTTCTCTCTTGGATAACTAGAATTTCATGCATTAAATCACACAACGGCAACATAATGAATTATCATTGAAAACATACACAAAAAAACAACAGGAATATTGCGCCCCCCCCTCTGCCCATTAAGTGGAGGCAGTTCATTAATTGAATTTCGTTATTTATTTTCTTTATGGATAAAATTTATTGCTTAATCTAATCATACATAGATAATTATGGCGTATAGTCAAAGAAGACATGAGTAATGCCCAATATTCCTGTTGTTTAAATCGATAGAGTTGACTAGAAATTGAACTTTACTCTCTGCTTTGAGAAAAACCAAATGATCTTCCACCAAAGGAAGGAAAAATGGCCGATTCCTCTAATTCTAATGAGATAACAGACCGCTATCAATTAGGAGACTATTGAAAGACCAGAATTGCAGTACCGAACTACTGATTCATTGCTAGTTCGGGATATTTCAGCATTATGCATCCATCAACCCACAGACAGGAGTCAAACCCAAGATTTGGTAGGTCACGTGCTGAGCCAATAGACGATTCAGTCGCTGGCGAAACTGGGAAGGGCGGCGGAGAATCCTATGACTCATTAATTCTAACTTCTGCCAGTTAGCAAAACACAGCGACGTCGCCAACTTATACTTTTATGAATGAAAGGCTTGGACAAAAAAAAGAAAACAGAAAAGAAGAATTCGATTTTGCTAGTTACAAAACCAGTTAAAAATTCTTTGGAAAATGTAGAGAAATTCATTAATTCATTAAATGTTTACTTACGACAGGCATGATCCTGAGGCACATATATTGTTCCACCTGGACAAGCACAATATCCTGCACCAGGATGGCAAGCACTATTGATCACATGGACACAATCACTGTCTACTTGACATTTCAAGTTAGTTAACACTGTAAAATAAGTATTGAAAAAAAAACGCTATTTTGTTTAATGAAGAAAATAAAAGAAGAATTCAGCAAAGAAAATTTTCTTTATCAATGAAATCATCTTGACAGGCTGCATGTCATATATATAATAAATATATGTGCAAAAGTTGGGCACTGTGGTAGTCAGTAATTCCATATTAGTTTGTTTATTAGATGTATCACACAGTCACCGAAACAGTATTATTATTTACTGGACGACAAGGATTCGAACACAACTTATTATTGTTCGTAATCATATCAGTTATAATCACACGATTTTGAAACTTCAGTTAATGGTTTTCTTTGTCCTCTCCTATTCGTCGTCGTAGGGGTAGTATAATTTTCCAGATATACGGGTGGACAGGTGTTGAATCGTTCCTATTACATATATTCTCAGTTGATTCGATGAATAAAGCTTCCGTTATCAATCTCTGCCTACATTCATCCTGTGACATTAGATTTTAAAAATGTCATCCTATCCCATCCTATTGTAAGGTTGGTTATGTGTAATTGCATGCAGTGAGTGCTATAGCTGAACTATTCTCTAGGTTTCTTGGTCAAATAATCTAGATTTTGCTGTTAGGTTTTTATACTCGGTTAGTCTTACTGACTGACGCCGTTCTACTACTTTGACCTATGTTTTTTTTTACCTGATAATCATTCCAGCAGGGTATTAGATAAACTAAATTGTTTTGTTTAATTGGCTGCAGAGGATAGATCCTTTAACCGACAAAGCTTGATTCTAATTGAGTTTGTGGGTTTGAATGCCACTTTTCCCAGATATCTGGAAAATTCTACTACCCCTACGACGACGAATAGGAGAGGACAAAGAAAACTATAAAACACAAGTTTCAAAGGCCATAGTCTGACGCAAAATCCAGTCCACCACAACGAGGAATATCATTAAGGGTGATAACAGTCAACCAGCATTGTCTTACTCTTGCATTCATTTCAAAGCCAGGGTTCACTGAGTTTCCCTTTTTGGATCACATGACACTCGACAGGCGTTGACACAGCACACCCTAGTGCTGAAATATTTTCCAAATTATTTCGTGGTCAACGCTGTCTGTCGAAAACCTTTTCGAAGTCGATAAAGGAAGTTGAAGCAGAGTGTGAGAGTTGACTACCATTCCATACTTTGTTCTGTGATGACGATGATGCGTAGAGCTGCAATGTGTGATCAACACATGATTTGCCTTTCCTAAATCCGGCTTATTTCGGTGAGCTGACAGAGTTCTGCATCCAGTGAATCTTTTATTCTTTTCCGGATGACGAGACCTTAGTATTTAAATTGACGTGGACAAGAGCATTGTTCCAAGCCAGTTGTTGCAGAAGCATAGGTCGCCCTTGTGTTGACAGCTTGACAAGACCACCAGCCTTTCTTCCATGCAGTAAGCACCTTTCCTTCCTTTCATATCTTTGGTAATTACGGCGTCAACACACATGCTGCTGTCTCTGGGTCCGTTTTCATAGTTTCAGGGGGTGGAGAGGAAGAATTCCGTCTGCTCCTCCTGCCTTCTTGGATTTTAGCAACTTGACAACATTCAAGATTCATTCGAGATTTCTGGGCGAGCTGTAGGTGATGGTCTGTCTATTCAGCTGATTTGGTCTGCTAAATTATACAATCGATAAGATGCTTATTTTTGGTGATAAATTAAAGTGTCATTAACAAATTACTGCCCAACGTTTCACCTGTGTGTTTACTCATTTTGTTGATATTATTGTTGCTACTTTTATCATTATTATTATCCTCATTTTGTTTATGTTTGACTTTATAAAGATGTTGAGTAACGATAACTGTGATCACTTAGCCAGTTGATCATCAAATTCTATTTAATTTGTTCTCCCCCTTTTTTGGAGAATGAGAGCATAGCAAAAGAAAGCGTAAACAAGTCTTTAAGAAAAAACTGTGTAATAAATGGCATTATCATTAAAGAGTTATCAACTTCTCTCAAGGTTGATATAAACATGAGGAAAACAAAATAATTTACGGGATAATGATTTTCGCTGGGTAGTTTTGTATGTAAGCGGAAGAATGCATTTTTTCCAGTCTTCAAAAATGATTCCCCAACGTCTGAAAAGTCGTTTATTTTAGTGTGCTAAAGTCATAAATTTAGCAGGAATGTGTATGAATACTACAAAAGTAACTGGAGTGTATATTTCTCTTTTCTTTACTACCGTGATAATCTTATTGAGACGATTTCTGGCGCGCATTCACACACACACACACTGTAGCATTTCTTCGGTGTTGAAGAGAATGGAGGGAAAATACTTACTAATCGTTCTCAAAAAGAATGCAAATCTCTTCCACAGAATTTCATCAAAAAAATGTTTGAACTCAAGGCACAACACCCCGACAAGAAACCATCATCGAAGACCACAAGAAAAAATTCATTCTATCATATATACAAAAATATCTCTGAAATAACAGCCAGAATATTGAGACTGTTTGAAGTAGGTAAAGTGCACAAACCAGCCAGACAGCCATCAGAACACTTCATTTGATATTGTGCAAACCAAAAGACCCACCCAGCATAAAAAGAGGATAAAATTAATACCATTTATAAAATAGATTGCCTACGTAAACTACCAATAAACATTTCTCTTTGAATCCGATTCCAAGAACCTAAATCAGCTGTAAAATGGTATGACACGTATATTCTTTCATATAGATGTATGTAGATAATTACGGATACCAATTAGACAGTTGGCCTAGTGAAGACATTTTAAATAGAGGAAGCACTAAATAGTAATGCTATCATTCCTAGAAGCCTGGTACTCAAAGTGAATCAACCAGTGATTAACAAACACACTAATTACTAAAGGCTAAATTTTTTTAAATTTCCTTCATGTTCTTAGGGGAACATATGGCCTAAAAATTAGTGGCTTGAAGTTACTGTAGCAGTGTTTTCAATTTTGCAGGATGGGGTTTTTAGCCAGCCTCATGCCCAACCTTTTCATCTTTACCAGCATTTTTTTAGCTTAGCGAGGTAAAGGAGTGCGTCCAGTGGCCGGGGATCAAACCCCGGACCATATGCATCGTCGGAGAGCATCTTAACCGCTGTGCCACCGACACACGTAGACGGAATTTACTAATTAATAAAGTGTAAATCACCACATGACAAGAAATATATGTCCAAACAAAGTTCACTTTTGCCAGTTTGAAAAAATTTGGGCATTGGGTATATGATATTGAATATAATCAAGGTTTTCTATATTTCTCAATGAATGAAAAACAAAACGATATTGTTGTGTTCGACTGACGTTTCGCTATCCAATACTAATAGCTTTATCAAACCATTATTAAACCAGAATTTACAAAATCTCAGCATATATATATATACATAACAAAGAGTTAAGAGGTGAGAAAATACACCACTTAGGTCACGTCAAAAGGATATACTGAATATCAAAATAACAATGAAGATCACTTAACCGAATAACAAAAGCAATAGCACATCTGCTATGGTATCAAAACACAGTTTACTAACTTGATCATCGTTCGTCAATATGGGGTCATTTTTTGTTGTCAAGTTGGCCAATTGGTAAAGATAACAAACTTTCCATAGTTTGGTTTGTAAGGATTAGTTATGTTTTACGGGTTGATCACGGATTGATATCAGTTAGAGAACCATTGAAAACCAGGGAGTACTGGACAGCTGCTGTTTCATCCTAGTTTGGGAATCATCGTCAGTACGCACCCACTGGGATTCGAACCCCGGACCTTCCGGTTACAAGGCAAGCTCGTATACCATTCAGCCACTGGGACCCGATTCAATGGCTCGTGAATTCTAACTTCTACTAATTCGTGATTTAGCGCGACCCCAACAGCAGCTGTCCAGTACTCCCTGGTTTTCAATGGTTCTCTAACTGATATCAATCCGTGATCAACCCTTAAAATCCAGTACTCCCTGGTTTTCAATGGTTCTCTAACTGATATCAATCCGTGATCAACTCGTAAAACATAACTAACCCTTACAAACCAAAACTATAGAAAGTTAATCTGATGCTCGCTAGTGACTTGCTACAGGTTGGAGTTTCCTGAGTTCTAGTGGGAAGTCGTGACCAGTGAGGTCCAATTAGATGTCACGTGTGTGGATGGATGTCCCACCAACGACAATGGTTGGGGTCGGGGTAAATCACGAATTAGTAGAAGTTAGAATTCACGAGCCATTGAGGTATCGGGTCCCAGTGGCTGTATGGCATACGAGCTTGTCCTTGTAACCGGAAGGTCCCGGGTTCGAATCCCAGTGGGTGCGTACTGACGATGATTCCCAAACTAGGATGAAACAGCAGCTGTCCAGTACTCCCTGGTTTTCAATGGTTCTCTAACTGATATCAATCCGTGATCAACCCGTAAAAGATAACAAAACCAAGTGCAGATAGGAATGATAGACTAAAACAGAATCTGACCTGGTTACAACACCGCCCTCCCTCATGAAGTGGCAAAATCAACACGAAAGTGAAAAGCAATTACATTAGATCAACACATGCTGTTTCATAATTTTACACACTTCTCAAATCCAACAATATCGTTTTGTTTTTCATTCATTGGGAAATACAAAATACCTTACTACATGACAAGACAGTTCGAATTCCAAGTCAATAGATATGTAAATTAACAATTTACGAGTCACAGCAATGGTTGCCAGGAGATACACTTATATCATAGTTCCTTGAGAAGGAATTCAAATAAGTTCATTTTGTAGTAAAACCTGCCCTGAGTCGATGTTGTTTAGAAGGGGGGTGGGACGACGAAAGCTTCTCAATTAAATCAACCAGATAAAGCAACACAACCAAATTTACAATTTCTGGCAATCGGACATTTTAATTTCCCTAAGGGCTGATGAGACCATTTTATCCCTTCAGCTTGTGTCAACCAATTCAACTGTGCTTGTGATGGGGCGAGTTCTACTGGCTGTTACTCTAGGAACTTGATTTTTTGTGCTCACTCGAGAACATCTCCCAGTAGGGTTTAGTAAGGGTGTAGTAAAAACCATTAACAGTTTGATATTGAACCATCTGGTACAATCCAGTCACAAGGCCAGGGTTGAAGAATCCTTAATAATCATCTACCGGGTGCTTAACAAAATTGCCAAAATCACCGAAGCACCACAGGGTACAAACAGCATAGGCTATTGCGATTCACCTTAAACAACCAGTGCTCTGTGTTCAAAAGAAGCAAGTCCAGCCCCTACTACTGCCCTGGCTGGCCTTCAGTAGAGATTATAAATTCATGAACTTATATTATTATCTTTCCTATCTTTTCTGACATTCAATTTATTGTTATGTTGATGCTGTTGAACTGTAATCTATTGATATTATTGATTCGACGTTATTTAAACTTTATTGTTGTTCATAACATTTCCTAATTAATGAAGAAAGGAGGGAAGAACCTAGATGGGAACACTTACCACTAGATGTTCCTAGACTATATTGTACAGATTCTGTTTTGAAAGATCTCAGATTGTTTAAAAAATAAACTTGCTTGGCACTAGTGTCGTTCAAGAAATATAGTTAAGGTCGTTCGGGAGCAGTCAAGACTGTAGTTGATGTTATTTACACAAAAATCGCCGAATACGCGATTCCTGACCTAATAGTGTCAGAAAGAAACGTGAATATTCTTCATCTTTTAAATACTGTTAGGCGATATCATATATTTACATTTCAATATATAAAGAAAATATTCATTCAGACATTTAGAAGACTAAAGAAAATTCGAGAAAAGAATATTCTTTTCAACGATTTCATCCTACAGCACTACAACTACATACATATATACACGTTTATTTGTATACACAGAATATTCTCGAATAATCGTTATTAACATTATTGGTGTTTTTTTAAACTAATATCAATTTACCCGGAAAAGTTCATTGAATCAAAAGTCAAGGCAGGTGAAAGCATCGACATTTCGAAAGAAGCAAAGCCTTGTTCATACAACTTCATTTCTTCGGGGGATGATAGCATCAGTGAGATATTAACACAATGCATAAGGAATATGGCGGTAAAACAAAGAACATTCAGTGCTGCTGAAGTATGCTGTGTCTTCGAAAAATCCACCTACCTATTTTGGCGTTCTGCAGTAATTAAGGAAAAACTACCTAATTTTGCCTGTTCTTTCTCTGTGTATCTACTAATTTTACTGCTCCTGTGGAGTCAGTTACTTGCACAGGCCGTACAATTAGGCGTGTTTTTATTGTTGGATTTCCAAACACCATCGTGCATTGTGGTGAAGTAAGGGAGAAAAAAGTCTATTCATAATTAGTTCTACACTGTCTCATCTCGTGGAAACAGAACACAAGATTGGTTGATGTTAAACGAGGCTGCTTTAAAAGTCATCTACAGTATACCAACTAAGTTGTTGGAATCCAGCTTAATTCTGAAGCCTAACTTATGTATCCAAAAGAAGAATCCGGTTAGTTCGGACGCCTTCCTTAGCCCCTTGGCCATCAAGGCTTTAATGATCCGTAACTTGTTGTTCTAGAGATTTCCTTAATTTTATTTGATATTCTATTTACTATTACATTTTAATGCTTATTATAACTTATGCGTCATCTTTCTTGAACTGTGATAATGCCACTGTGATCTTATTTATTATTATTGTACCCTTTAGTTCCTAGAGAAACATAGGGCTTCAGCTGCACACCTCCATTGCCTTCTGTTTTCTGACAACTTTTTCACCCCGCTCCAGGTCTGTTCACATGCTTTCATCTCCTCCTCGCATGACCTCCTCCAAGTCACCCTTGGACGACCAACTCGCTGCCTCCCTTTCGGGTTCCACTCGAGGGCTTGTCTAGTGATCTCACTTGATGGTTTCCTCAGCGTATGGCCTCCACACAGATTTGAGAGTAATGAAAGCTTGTCTTGCTTTTCCGATTCTGGCTATGATGTCTTCGTCAGTTCCGCCTGTAGTTGAAACGATGCTTCCCAGGTAGGTGAAAGAGGCTGTTTCTTTCAGGTTCCTCCCATTTATGCTGATTGTTGTCTGTTGTTGTTGTTGCTGTTGCTGTTGGCTAGGAATCTTCATCACCTATGTTTTATCTATGTTCACCTGAAGTCCTATCTTTGATGCCTCTTCTACCGCCAACTTGTTGCTTTTCACTAGTATATCTTCCAGCTTGTGGGAAATCAGACATATATCATCGGCGAAATCCAGATCCTCCAAGTCTTTTGTGTCAGTCCATTTTATGCCTGTTCCCTCGTTGGTTGCCGTTGTCTGTCGCATTATCCAATCGATTGCAATCAGGAAGATCATTGGTGATAGTAGACAGCCTTGTCGCACTCCCGTCCTCACATCGAAGGCCTCCGTAAGTTTCCCGTTGTGGATTACTTGGCATGCAGCATTGTCGTATAACTGTTGGATGAGATGTATAATTGTCGATGGGACCCCATAGTAGCGAATTAGTTGCCAAATGACCTCTCGATCGACGCTGTCCGCTGAAGGCCTTTTCAAAGTCGATGAAGTTGAGTGAGGTGGAGAGGTGACTGCCATTCCAAGCTCTGTTCAATAATGATTCGTAAAGTGGCGATTTGATCAATACATGATTTGTTTCTCCTGAATCCGGCCTGTTCCGGTCGAAGTTTTTCATCTAGGGCCTGTTTGATTCTCTCCAAGATGATGCGACTTAGTGTTTTGCTTGGAATGGACAGAAGCATAATTCCACGCCAGTTTTTACATTGACTTAAGTCTCCTTTCTTTGGTAGTTTGAATAAGTATCCGTTCTTCCAATCCTCAAGTACTTTGTCCTCTTTCCACACCTTCTCCAGCAGTGGCGTTATCAAGTCCGCTGTTGTCTCTGGGTCTATTTTCAAAGCTTCTGCTGGGTTCCATCTGGTCCTGGTGCTTTCCCAGCTTTTAGCATCTTGATGGCATTCAGGACTTCTGATCTGTGATCTTATTTAACAAATCGATACTATTTAAAATACACCAATATTGTAAACGACGATTACTCTAGAATATTCTGTGTATATAAATATATACGTACATATATTTATAATTGTAGAACTGGAAGAGGAAATTATTGAAAAGCATATTCTTCTTTCTTAAATTTTTTCTAATGTCTTCTTTTCTGATTTCTAGCTGTTGGCGCGTGAATAAATCCTGTGAGCTTGTTTCTTAATCCTTTTTCCAAACCTTTGAATGCCTTTTCTCCTTATTGATCTGTCACAATTTTAATATCTTAATTTAATTTAATACACAAACCCTACCAGTTGTATTTATAACATGACAGATTGAATTACGCAAAAAAGAATATTTTACAACGTTTACACCTCAATGTCTTTTTTGTATTCCTAACAAGAATATAAAGTGACATTCAGCGAATTAGACTACTATGGATGTGTTCATATGTGTCGGTTGGATCTTCAGCTTGTGAACTCACACAATGTAAAGGATAAAGGACCACAAAAAATTTTGAAGTAACCTACTTTAACCTGATAATTCAGAATTAAAATTTATCAACGTTATAAGAGTGCGTCGGCGGCACAGCCGTAGAATGCTCTGGTTTTTATCCACAGCCAATGCCTTTCTTTACCTCACTAAACCAGTAATAAGACTGTTAAAGAAGCAAGGTTGAGCATGGAGCATCTATCAACCCCGTCCGAGGAAAGTAAACACCACTACCAACCACCGAAACTTCCTATTTTCAACTTGGAACGTGAAGTAATAAAAAAAACGTCATAACAACTGTCGAATGTAGTCATTGTAGTTAGCAGTGTGACTAATAAGTCACAATATATATATTATACAAAGAAGCACTTCATTTCTATGTCAAATGGTGTGCGATTCGATCCCCGGCTGATGCACTCGCGAATCTCCCTTCACTGGCGACAGGACCTGTAAATGGAGAAGACTGGGAGTAATGTAAGCAACTTTGCTAAGCAAAAGAAGATAGGCAGAACGGCTACTGGGACTTAAAAGCTCAGTCCTGAAGCCTTACGATCCATTTGGAACTCAGAGGAACAAAATTTCTGCCTGCAAAAATCTAGCCAATTCGATGTATATGTTATTCAGTGAAAATTGAAAATCTTAAGAAATCCGCTTTCAGTTCTTTGTCTGAATGATAAATTTCTTCAACTGAGAAACAGGAATTTTAAGCCATACTTCTTGTAGGCGTTAATTCTCCAGGGCGTCAAAAGAAAAATATGCGAATTATAAATGGAGTACTTCTTTGGTCTTCAACAGCTCTTTGAATGGTCGTCGTTTATGACGAGGTCCACCGTGTAGGAGAAGAATTATTTTATGACAGGTAAACACAAGAAACATGGAAAGCCTTCAGAACCTTTTGCATTACTTGCCCACACTGTGCAGTGGTTCGCCTGGATAGATACTTTCTTATTTAATTGGTCATGAGAATGTCCATTGTTACTTTCAGTTAGTGAAGATAAAAACACGTGGTTCAGCGCAGAGTCTGTCTGCGGCGGTCAGTTCACTCACTTAGCTGTACAATCACAGTTAATACATAATTGTGTGTGTGTGTGCGTGTACACTGGCTTTGTCATGCTATGAGAGAAATTAGTTAGGTTTTCTATCTTACGTCATCAAAATATTTTAAACGGTGTGACAAATAATGGAATTGTAACTAGAGGGGATGCGGTGAAGATTAGTATGAGGGTAGGGGTGATGATATGTCAATGTTAATCAATACATAAGAAAAGCCGAATAAGTGTATTGTAGTTACGTAATAAGATGAAGAATTTATTGAGTAAGTTTTGATTAGAATATTTCGAATTATGTAAGAGTTGTGAAGAAATACAAGGGTAATAAGGAGTTATAAAAGCAGGGGAAAAAATATCAAGTGAGTAGAAATCAAAACGGTTGTTTCCTTGACAGTAGAAGTGGTTGAATGATTTTCTATTGTATACAAAACTCTTGTTTTTCAAACTGAATGGTTAACACTTCAGCGATACAAATAAAACGAAAGCATATTGCCTTTGGTAGGTTATTCTTGATTCTGTGGATTACTGTGTAGCGGAAGGCGTTTAATGAGATGCAGTGGTTAGTTTTTACAATGTGTTAGATGATCGCACTCCTTATTGAGCCAGTATTACCTTATTACAGCCATGTGAGATAGTGTTGTCGAACACTTTTGGATAGAATATACGCCAAACGACCGATGCACCCGGCCTCACAGCAACAGGTGAACAGGTATATGCAAGTGGAAGTGGTCAGATGCCAGATCTTATCCTTAAGTCTTACACAGAATAATGGACGACTTGAGAACACTACTGTGAAGAATGTTTTTCCTCAAAGATGCTGAAATTATTCGCCTGAGGATACCACAGGTTATGTCTCTCTTGAAATCCAGGTTCATATGCCTCTTTACAACTTTTACACAATTGCATATTTTCCTTCGTTTCTGTGTACATTCTAATCAAAACTTACTCAATAAATTCTAAATCTTATTACGTAACTACAATACACATATTCGGCTTCTCTTATGTATTGATTAACATTGACATATCATCACCCTACCCTCATACTAACCTTCATCCACCCTCGCTAGTTACAATTTGAATATTCGTCACATTGTTTAAAATATTTTGATGAAGTAAACAATAACCCTAAGTAATTTTTATTCTTGTCTAACAAAGCTAATGTACATACACATGCATATAGAGATGATTGTATATAATCGCGATTGCACAGCTAATTGAGTGAACTGGCCGTGTAAAAAGACACTTCACTGAACTACATGTTTCGTTTTCAATAATATCTGGATGGATATTACTCAGGAACTTTTAGTTGTCACATCTGATCTCCTTCAATCAATAAATACTATTCAATATGGTGAGTTGTCATGTGAAGTGGGGGCAACTAGTGGTGTCCGACAGTGATGCTCACTGTTCCCATTTCTGTTCAATTTCATCATAGATGTATGTGGTAATGGACTTAACCCCAACTAAATTCAGTGATTCAGGGAGTGAATAATCTTAATGCCTTAGAATATGCAGATAATAGAGTCCTCTTTCCTAGGTAAAGAATCTGACAACATGCAGTCTTCTCAGCCCTATGAGTTGCAATGTGCATATGTTTGGCATGCGATTTGCTCCCAACAAATGTGAGATGACGCTACAGAACTGGACTAAACTGGCTCTTAGTTTTGAAATAAGGAGTGAAGTGGCAAAGAGCGTTGACCGCCTCACTTATTTGAGAAGTTGCATCAACCCCTTCAGTAAGTTGTTCGGTGACGAAATATCAGCACAGATACAGAAGGCTCGTTTAGCATATTCCAGTTTACGCCGTCTCTGACGTAGACGTGATATCCGACTGGCTGTCGACCAAATGGCGTATGAACCGCTCAGCAGTAGACTTCGTCCTCCTGTATGGCTGTAAGAAATGGCCACTGAGAGTGGAAGACATGAAAAGGCTATCTTTGTTTGATCATAGGTGTCTGCCTTCTATCTACCGTGTTAGGTGGTATAAAAGGGTGAACAATATTGAGGTTAGGCTTCGGTCGAGTAGCTGGGTGAGTTGGAGGGGAAGTCAATCAACGAGGCTGTGAAGTTACATCGATTGAGATGGTTAGGACATTTGTTACGTATGCCTAGCCTTCGATCGCCTTCCTCGACGGTCAGTGTTAGCCACTGAAGTAGGGTCAGTTTCGAAAAGAGCCAGAGGTGGACAAACCAAAACATGGCTTCATCAGTCATTGAAATCCACAACAGTTAGTTTGAGTCAGCCACGTGTGGAGGTGTAAACTTCCTGGTCGAAGTCCTTGGGACGGTAAAAACCAGTGGCTGGAGACAATTGGTGGAGGTAGGTATATCGGTCGATCGACTCGAGTTTTGTCCAGAAGAGGGTGCAAGAACACTATCCTGCATGGTTGTGAAGAGGTGGAGGTGGAGCAATAAGAAGCGCGATCATTGAACATCTGATCGATATTGATCACCCTATCGCTATGGCCTCCGCCTTTAAAGTCATCTACACGGCGAAAAGTAATTTACCGAAATCCCTACGTACCCTACTCATATGTATTTCTGAAGCTTTGGCTATCGAAACAGAATAGACAGATCTCTGTGTGCAGAAAATGTCTGTCAACCCCTCCAACTTTCATGGTCTCAATCCCTAATCATATTTGGGCTCTAACAATTTTTCATTTCGTCTATTCAATTTGTATACTCTTCCTTATTACGTCAATTGTTACTATTACTATTCTCACTTTGAACTGTCCCCGGTATTATTTCACTTGTTCCACTTGTCTTTCTAAGTCCATTTTGTTTTGCAACATTAAATTCTGTTATCAAAGTTCACACAATATTACGTAACGCTTTTGATTTTATTTTATTCGATTTGTCTACTAATCCTATAATCACACACCCTTTTTCAAGTTCTATCCATCCTATGAATTATTCTATATACATGACATTAATTTGCTTTGCCGCTTGACATTTAACTATGATTATAATCACAAACATTTTAGTTTTTTAATTGCATTTCATACTACTATTATTATTAGTATTTTATGCATTCACACCTATGATTGAATTCCTTCACCAGATATAACTTCTTAAGGAAACCCATACGATTGTACAGCTTCATAATATATTTGTTGAAAAGAGTCTCTTCGCTGAATCACTTGTTTTGATTTTCTATATGTTACAATAGGAATTTTCCATGAATTTTTTTTGGTTACAGATTGATTCCACACTGTATTTTTGGTACAAGTGTGGAATTTTCAGCGTGGATATCGGTAGCCCAAAATTCGCAGGCCGACCATGGATATCAGGTGTGCGTCGGCGAGAGTCCTAACCACTGTGCCACCGACGCACATTGGTGATATAGCTCAAAATCGTTCTCAATGACTGGCACAGATGCATTTACTCCTTGTGACTTATAGTATCCAATAAAACTATAGTGTTCTTCGATATTACTACCCTTTTTACCTCATATCTCTGTTTACTGTCTCTATTTTGCATTTCTTTTTACTTTTTATTCTTGCTATGTGTGCCACATGTAGGGAGTGTGGCGACTCGAACTGCTGATGCTCATCGGTGCAGAGTTCTTAGTTGAAACCGGTCAGTCGGTCAGTCAGTCAGTCAGTCATTCAATATGTAAAACAATAAAAAAAAAAGAAAAGACAGCAAATAAACTTACGCGTTTTACACGTGATCCCATAACTTTCTTGTATTGAAACATAACCAGGCTTGCAGAAACATTCATTTTTTTCAATTGAACACATGCTGTTGGCAACACGACGCATACAATAAGCATCACCTTCTTGTAGACATGGTCCTGGAGAAACAACATGAAATTCATCGGCATAAATCCATACAATAAAATAAGAAATTAATATATAATCTCTCATAATCCGTAAATAAATGATGTAGGCTTCTTTATATATACATATATATGTATATCAGAACTCCTCCCAGTATCAATTTCAGCGCGTTTTTGTTTTGCCTCTCTTAACCTGATCACATACTAGATGCACATCGCCGCATTCAGTGGAATACACTTTGATGAAGAATTCATCTCCATGATCACCATGCGTCTGTGTTGACATGAATGAATAAGCATCGATAATTCATTATAGTGTTATGTTGATGCAGACTGTTTCTACACTGGGGAAAACTGTCTCTCTCCAGAATAAATTTTTCCTGAATTTTCATTTGTGAATAGACAATTTGTAAATTAACCAATCTAAAATTTATTTTGTATATATATATATATATATATATATATATATATATATATATATATATATTGTTATTCAAAGAATGACAGATTAAATAGTGAATGGCAATTTAAGCTTGTCTTTTGTTTAAAGTTAGTAAAAATGAACCAATCAGCTTTTTGTGAAGAGATTTAAACAAATTACTAATACAAAAAAACGGAAGAATGTTAATGACTACTTATTTTTAGTACTTGTATTTTTAATTTTAGATATGTTCAAGAGATGCTGTTTAATTAGAGTTAAGTGTTAATAAATGTGTAAAACTTGGGCAGTGTGGTAGTAAGTAATTCCATATTAGTTTGTGTATTACTTACAGGATGACATTTCAAACACAATCTATTATTCAAGTGACGGTTTGTAGGGATTTGATTGGTTTCAGGATTTCATCATGAGCTGATATTAGTTAGAGAACCATTGGAAAACCTGGGATTACTGGACAGCTGTTTCGTCAGCCTAGTTTGGGACAGGCTCTTCAGCAGTACGCACCCACCGGGATTCGAACCCAGGACTTTCCGGTTACAAGGCGAGCTCGTATACCAGAATTCAAGGACCACTGGATTGGGTCCCAGTGGCTTAATGGTATACGAGCTAGCTCACCTTGTAACCGGAATGTCCTGAGTTCGAATCCCGGTGGGTGCATACTGCTGAAGAGTCCCAAACTAGGACGAAACGCTGTCCAGTACTCTCAGATTTTCCAATGGTTCTCTAACTAATGTCGGCTCATGATGAATTCCTGAAGCAATCTATTATTGTTCATAATCATATCAATCATAAATATACGACTTCGTAATTTGAGTTTTATGGTTTTCTTTGTTATCTCCTATTTTTCGTTGTAGGGGTAGTAGAAGTTTCCAGATATACGAGTGGACGGGTGTTGAATCATTCCTATTACACATGTTCTCTTCAGTTGATTCGATAAACGAAGCTTCTATTATCTCCTTCTCACTCCACCCTGTGACATTAGACTGTATAACTGTTGTCTTATCCCATCTGGTCTTATTATATGGTTAATTGTGTGCAATTGCATGTAGTGCGTAGTGTGTCTGGACTATGCTGCAGATTTCTTATCTTACTTGGGTGATCTATTTTAGATTTTGCTGCTAGATTTTTATGCTCCGCTAGTCTGACTGACTAACTCTGTTGTACCACTTTGATCTATGTATTTGACCTGACAATCATTCAAGCAGGGTATTAGATAAACAAAATATCTGGAAAATCCTACTACACAACGACGACAAGTAGGAGAGAACAAAGAAAATTATAAAACTTAAATTTCGAAGTCATGTGTTAAAAACTCGGCGATATGATTATGAACAATAAATTTTGTTCAAAACCTTGTCATCCAGTAGATTTAAACATTCTCTTGTTTGCTCAAGAGACCTTGATGTCGTTTATCTTGCCTATCGTTGGTTTATCAAGGTCTTTTCGTTTTTTCAATGCAATAAATTCTTGTTATATGATTGGTGGAAATCGGCTGGAAGCACTGCTCGTCAGGCAGATGTATCTGTAACCACCATATTATGTTACATTTTGTGAGATGTGAACACGCGTCACCTAGTGCTGCTGGCAGTTAAAGACGTTAGCGCTGAGCTTTTCGGAATAATGAATGAACAAGACATATAAGCGAACAGTACTGTTGTCTTCAATTAGATCGTATTCAGGCTTTACCCTAATGATCTAGATTTATATATAAAATGTTTTTAAATCAATGACGGTGATTTTAGGGATCAAATAGTAATAATGCTAATAATAATAATAATAATGTGGTAAATGTTTTGAATGTAGTTGATAACGATGATTTTAATGATAACAAAATATATATATATAATAAGGTTTAGGCAGGTGGCGATAAGAATAACAAAGGTAGTAATATATGTACATGTAGACAATTCAATAAATAAATAAATAAATTAGATCAAATCCTATAAATTATTCAATACTAAAGATGAAGTGGACAGATCATCAGAGTTTAAATAAATATCATAAAAGTACGAAAGAAACGGAAAATAAGAAAGAATAGGAGGGTTTTGAAAAGAATCCACCAAAGTCAAGGGAGAGACAAAGTTAGAACAAACTTCTTTTTGTATGCAAAGACACTGGGATTGTTCTCTCGAATTCCCATAGCTTGGGCTATTTGTAAAAGGCGGGTTCAAATTCTGTTCGAAAGGCTCAATAGAATACGATAGATAACTTTGAAGGCACTACTTTTTGTCCGCTTGGTGACCACTATCAATCAGATGAGGCAAAATAGAACTTCGTGTGGATTTTATTTCACTTTTTCCGAACCATGAAGGGAGATACTCATTAATGCGTTTGTTGAGCTGTCTAGTTGCCCGCCCTATATAGCTCTGTTGACATCGAAGCGGAACAGCTAGCTAAGTGGCTTGTCTGTACCTTGAGCAATTGTCATAATGATTGACCTTTTGTGGGCCTGTAATGCATATTTCTACTGGATACTAATTATTAACTAATATCATGAGACTCCTGCTACTTTTGGTAAAGATTTGACTGTCTGAAGTCAAGTTTGCAATGTTACTATCGGGGTTTCAGTCTTAGAAGAGTTTTGACTTCCTTCAAGATTCCCGATATGCTTTACAGACAAGTGACAAGAAGTGTGGAACTTTGATCCAAGGCTTCTTGCTGATTGTCACTAAGCACTGAACGATAATTCACAGTGGTGGCTATATTGCAAAACATAATTAACAGACACATGACACTAGTTGCTGACTAGTTTCCAGGGGAAAAGAAAAATTCCTCAATTCTTTATTGACTGAATGAGCTTACAATTAACTCTTGAGAACTACTCAACTATATTTAAAATTGCACTGACGATAACTACTAAGACCTACCTTTTAATTTCTGCCTAAATTGGTGGATAGGTATAGATATAATTATTTTAAAATAGGATTATTATGCAGCCTGTTACAAGATTGTATTAATGGAGTATATCATTGAATAACATTGTATTGCATGAGAACATTAATGTCAGTCCATTTAATCTTGCTTTCAATCGTTTGTATTTGAAATGATTTATGAGTAACAGTTATTTCATGTTCCATGTTATGCGTACCACATGTGTGAGGTGAGCGCCTACGATACTACCCACTTATCCAAGATTGAGGAGAAGTGGCAGGTATCGAAGCCAGGATCTGAGGGCTCAGACCAATAGGCTTAAATAAGTCAGCCATATTTAATCATCATGTAGAAAAGGATACTCATGTAGAGATATAATTACAAATGTCTTTTGTACTTGTGACCCGAGTTTCATTGTTACTCATCTGTATGATGGAAGTGTATGACAGTAAAGCTACAACTGTAAAGCATCAACTCTGTGCTGATTCTGTTCATTCATATTGAAATGATACTCGACTTATGCAAAAGAATACGCTTACTGGGCAAGTCTTTCAAGAATAAATCTTTCGGCTCACAGTGATGCGGGGTATATAAACATTTGCATTTTTTCTTTATTTTTATAAATATTGTGTGTATAAACGTATGATAAAGTCATAAGATATCAGGATAAAATATGGGCAATATTTTAGAGTACAATTCCAATATGGTTAAAATGTATTTGGATAAAGTCACACACGGTGGTAAACGGTAATATTTACTGATGATTACGTTTCGACCACAATTTATCATATCAAGGAACTCATAGAAATTGCTGACTTCTTAAGTATACATGGGTAAAAATTGATTAGATATTTGAATAAAATCAACCAAGGAACAAAAATGGTCAAAACCAAAGTAAAAATAATTGTAAAAGTAATAATGAGAGCATGAATACCAAAGAATATAAAGCATTTAGTGTTACCAACATAATCAGGGGACATCTGAGATCCTATTCAGTATTCTTAATATAGCAGGAATTCGGTTGACATTCAAACTTACAAACTCAATCAGGTAGGACAAGCTCTGTAGGTAGGTGAAAGGACCCTGTAGGTTGACCCACTTAGACAAAATAATACAATTTACAAAATACTTTGCAATGACTGTGAGTTAAGTTAACCCATTTTGGGTCAAACTAGCAGATCAAGAGTGGCTAAGGTTAGCAATGATTGACCCCACGAAGATAGATTAGTAATTTAGAAAAAAATACTCAGCACTACATTGCACTGCATGCATTAACACACAACGACACAATAGAGTGGGTGGGAGAGGGTTAAAATTCTAAAAAGTAATCTAGGTAGGTGGAGATAGATAGGGGGGGGGTTGATTGCTGAATCCTGCCTGGTTCATCGAGTCTACACCCAATACACAACACATGCAACAGAAGTAAGTCAACGCAAATACCAGAAATATGCATGGAAGATATTATTACCACCAGTCAGTCATTCAAATCAGAGGAGGATAATAAATAATCTTAAAATATATTTAAATTCACACTATAATACTCTAACAAGTTATTTATTTTATTGACAAAACATCTCATCTCCCATCTTATTAGGTAAAAACACTCCTCTAATTTCCCACAGTATTATATTTTATCGATAACACTAATATTTTTTTGATAATGAAATAATGTCAGTAAGAAGTTTCAGCATTGTTGAATAGATAAAATAAATTACAATTATATTTCACTAGTTTACACACTTTGATAAGATTTTGTTCTTGGTAATATTATGAAAAAAATTACTGCATTGAATTGAATTTTTATTTTCCCATCGATTGATTGGACCGAAGTGCTCGGTCTCAGGTTGACATGTCGGCTTCTTGTGCAGATGCTTCGACGATGTCCGGGGATTTGATTTGTATACAACTGGTGGATGGTGGCTAGCAGTGGAATCCAGGATGCGCATTTCGTTCTATTTGGGACTCGTCAGCTGGATGTACCTGCATTTCTCAGTGAGTGATGGTGTTCCCACCGAGGCTTGAACCCAGTACCCATAGTTTCAAATGTCAAAGCGTTATCCACTAGACCACTTGGGCCACGAGAGCCACTGTCTCTTGTGCAATGGGTCATATTTATTATTGAATTGAATTTTTGATTTTCCCGTCGATTGATTAGAAACTATGGGCACTGGGTTCAAGCCTCGGTGGGAACACCATCACTCACTGAGAAATGCAGGTACATCCAGCTGACGAGTCCCAAATAGAACGAAATGCGCATCCTGGATTCCACTGCTAGCCACCATCCACCAATTGTATAAAAATTACTGCTTGTTTTTATATCAACTATTGAAATTATTTTATTTTTAATTCACACGTTTATGATTTGTACTCATATATATATATATATATATATATATATATATATATATATATATATGTATATAGTTATATTTTTTGTCCGTTTCCGAATGTACTTTATCTACCTTACTGTTTCAAGCATGTCTATGGAACTTTTATGAAGTTTTTATTCAGATTTCTAATCAGCTTTTACTCATATATATATATATATATATATATATATATGAACGAAGTGACTTGATATGATTATGAGCAGTAATAAATTGTACTTGAAACATAATCATTAGTAAATATTACCGTTTGACATTGTGACTTTACTAAAGTTTGGTTTTGTAAGGATTAGTTATGTTTTACGGGTTGATCACGGATTGATATCAGTTAGAGAACCATTGAAAACCAGGGAGTACTGGACAACTGCTGTTTCATCCTAGTTCGGGAATCATCGGCAGTACGCACCCACTGAGATTCGAACGCGGGACCTTCCGGTTACAAGGCAAGCTCGTATACCAATTGTGACTTTATCAAAATTTTCTGCATAATGGAAATAATTGGATATTGTTTATCATGTAATGTTGATTGAAAAAAAGGCGAAACAAACTGGACGGTACAAGATTGTTCAAAATAATCATTTGGCCAAAGGGTTCAATTCTCCTTCTCCTCAAGTTTGCCAAAGCAATTTCCGTCAAGTGTCTGAAACTCGATTTATGAGTTCAGAAAGAAGTGGTTATGGATCTTTCCTTGCTTACTTTTCTTTTAATTCCGTGAAGTCAAAAATTTCATTCTATATGAGATTATTATTGTCGTTGTTTAAGATAAAGCTGATTATTAGTCTTATTACCATTGTATGTATATACTGAAATTTTGTTCAGAAATGAACTCTCTATGTAGGTGTAAGTATGTTAAAATTATCTCTGTCTTTGAGCTGTAAGCAGCTGACGAGAAGCCAGTGGAATAAACAATGAGGGTATTATTTTATTCTGCTGAAATCACAATTGTTCTTGGTTTATTCAAATTCATCAAGGGGAATAAATAACATCAATTAAGTTATATAACTCAAAGAACTAATTTAAATGATGAAAATATATCAACAAAGAAGGAATATGCTGCACGCGTCAGTATTCAAAGTTTGATGAACACACAGTACTACATTGAAAATTTCACAAAAAATCAAAACTTTGGATTATCTTGTATCGACAAAACTGTGTCTCAAAAGAGATACAAAATGAAATTCTATTCAAACAACAGTAATCTTGTCATAAGAATGTTACCTACTTCAAAATGAATGGGAAAACTACGGTAAAATGTTAGTGCTTTCCAAATTCTCAGTAAGGTGTTTAAAAAATACAAACAAAGGGGAGAGTGAAGAGATATGCATTCCTGTTCAGTCAGCAGTTCCTTATTATCAACTGGGTCTAGACTAATAAACGGTTTTTCGAATCAAGATGTTTTACCAAACAAGTGGGGTTATTTTAATTATTCAGTTTTGGTCATACCTAGGTGGAGGATGAAATAAGAGGTTGAAGGTTATCAAAACATCAATTAAGTAATATGTGTTAGTAACAAGATATCTAAGTTTATAAGGAAGCAGGGGAGGAAATCAATCCATTACGTTAGCAACAAGTTATTACATAATCGAGAAATTTGTAAAAAAGCAATGATGACTAAGAAGAATAGGATGACTAAAAAGAATCACGTAAAATACAAACAAGTTAATAGACTTAGTTAAATGTTTAACAAACTGAGCAGTGGCACTAAGTAGCACAAAAAAAGATCTAAATGATGAATTAAAACAGATAGAAGAAGCGTTGGTGTTGAATAACTATCCTATAAAATTCATTAGGAAGATCATTAAAGGCCAAAAACAAAATAAAAATAATTGTGAAACTAGTAATGATAACATAAATAAGAAAGAATATAAGTCATCCACAGTTATACCATATAAAGAGGGGACATCTGAGACACTACGTAGGATTCTGAATAAAATAGGAATTAGGGTGGCATTTAAACCTACAAACTCACTCAAGTAGGACAAGCTCTGTAGGTTAAAGGACCCAGTTGACCCAATTAGACAAAACAATATTATTTACAAAATACCATGCAATGACTGTGAGGTCAACTACATAGGTCAAACTAGTAGGTCAGGGGTAGTCAGATTGTCAGAGCATAAGAATTTAGCTAAGGTAAGAATGGTTGACCCCACTTGCGAAGATAAGTAATTTAGAAAAAAACTCAGCAATTGCAATGCATGCGCTAACACACAACCACACAATAGGGTGGGAGAGGGTTAAAGTTCTAAAACGTAATCTAGGTAAGTGGAGAGAGAAGTTGATTACTGAATCCTTGTTCATCGAGTCTACACCCAACACATGCAATAGGAATGACTCGTCACTCATACCTGAAATATGGAAAATACTATTACCAATCAAATCAAGTGAAAATCAAGAGAAAAACAATGGAACTATATAAAAGAATTTAGGAAGTCGTGTGATTACCTTGATATGATTATGAGCAATAAATTGTGCTCGAAACGTGGTCATCAGTAAACATTACTGTATAACACTGTGAGACTTTATCAAAACAAAATTTACCCATAATGGAATTAATAGACTTAGCTAGAATCGTAAAACTAACAATGTTAATTGTAGAATATAACACTATAATATAGAGCTATCTCGTTTTTGGCCGTCCTAATGACTAAACGAACGAACGGAACAGTATATAGACGTCTGCATCGAAAACTTACCTCAACTGGACAATATACTCACTTTGTGCCTCCACACTACAGACGTAATTCGGCTAGATGTCTGCTACAGCAGTTTAAGGTTATCTATTCACATGAGATACTGAACGAAACGACAAATTCGGTAATATTCATGATCTGTTAATCAGAAACGGATATGTAACTAAATTTGTGAACGAATACATGAACTTAGAAAGTCAAAATTCAAAGGTGCCTACTGTTCCTAAAAAAAACCGGTCTTTCTAAGATTACAATTCAGAGGGGATGTCAGTAGTGGGATCTTATGACAACAACTTCGGAGAAGGGTCTTCAAAAAGACTTGTAACGCAGCTAAATTATGCTGTATATTCCGTAGCTAACCAAAACGTAGTTCAAGAAATAAAAAGATAAACTGCCCTGTTTCTCCTCTTCCATGTGTATTTACCACTTGAACTACTCCTGGGGAGCTAGTTTCATTGGTCGTACGGTCACGCAAGTTCATCACTGAACTTCAAAACACTTCCCACTTTGCTTTTGGTAAAAGTCCGAATAAAGCAACAGGCAGCTCATATACTAGGTCATCTTATCGGAACTAGACATGAAGTTGATTCTAACAAAGCTTTTAAAGTAATTTGTTGTAATTCACCCAACCAATCGTTGCATGGTCTACGAATACGATTTTTACATACATCAAAGGCAATCAGAATTCATCTGAAAACAAGTCAAATCTATGCGTCAGTTTAGAAGAAATTTGTGCAGTCACTTTCTTTGTCATGGCCAACTACATAATACATATCAAGTTTTTTTAAAAACAATTTTTCACTTCTCCTTGTAGCTATCTTTTAACTTTGGTAACTTTCACAATTCTAGCTAATTATATTAACTTGTTTGTATTTTGGTGTACAATTGGTGGATGGTGGCTAGCAGTGGAATCCAGGATGTGCATTTCGTCCTATTTGGGACTCGTCAGCTGCATGTACCTGCATTTCTCAGTGAGTGATGATGTTCCCACCGAGGCTCGAACCCAGTGCCCATAGTTTCCAACGTCAAAGCGTTATCCACTACACCACTTGGGCCACGAAGTGGTCTAGTGGATAACGCTTTGACGTTTGAACTTATGGGCACTGGGTCCGAGCCTCGGTGGGAACACCATCACTCACTGAGAAATGCAGGTACATCCACCCAACTGACGAGTCCCAAATAGGACTAAATGCGCATCCTGTATTCCACTGCTAGCCACCATCAACCAATTGTATACAAATCAAATCCCCGGACATCGTCGAAGCATCTGCACAAGAAGCCGACATGTCAACCTGAGACCGAGCACTTCGGTCCAATCAATATACGGGAAAATCAAAAATTCAATTCAATAATTGTTTGTATTTTATTTATTTATTTTATTTTTATAAAATAAAAATAAAATAAATAAATAGTTAATCGTTTAGATGACTTTTAACCTTCCTAAATTCACCTCTCTAGGCATACCTAAGAATGAAAGTAACCACTTGATTGGCAAAACATCTTGATGTAAAAAAACTGTATATTAGTGTAGAGCCAACCAATGATGAGGAACTGCTAAATGAACAGGAATACATATTTCTTCGCTGAATGTGTTGCTTTTTCTAAATTGTCAGTGATCATGGGTCTTTCAATATATGGTATAATATAGATAATTTGTACTGTGAAACTAATACTCAAAACACCCTACCATTGTATTACACAGCCCTGTTAATTGGCTTCCAGGAAGATCCTAGTTCACATTTCTTCTCCTCTACCATTACATTATTATTCCTTTGAGTTCCGACTGGAACTTATGGCTTCACCGGCACTTCTTCATTTCATACTATTTTCTTAAGTTTCCTTTAGCTAACTCAATGACTGACCGTAGACTTTCACCCTCTGCCTAAATCATCGTTTCTCACTTGAATCTCACTGAAGTCCCTAGTGTATGATGTCACCCAACAAGTCTCCTCAGGATCTTTTGTACCTATCAGGATCTTATTTCGAGTATCCGTTGGCTGATAAGCTGTTGTACGGATCGTTGATGGTGATCGATACTTGTTGTTAGGTTAAGTATTTTCACCACCCTTTTTCTTCTATATGTTCTGTTGAAGTCTTGTTTCCGGTACTTCTTTAACCAACTCGTTGTTTTTCACCGAATAACCTGTGAGGTTTTATAGTATTATACATAAAAAACATCTGCGAAGTCTAGATCTTCCAGTGTCTATTCATGCGTAAAAACGTATGTCCATCGTTTTGCTTCTCAAAGTCTACCGCATCATCCAGTCTAGCAGGATACCAAAGCAGTATCCAATAAACTAATCCATGTTAGTCAATTCCTAAATTGGATATTTTATCGTCAGATTATTAAATCGCCAACTGATCTTTTATAGAACCAACTAAATTTTTTTTTATATAAGTCAATCCCTTAATCTATAAATGACATATTTTATTTTGTTATAAATGAACTAACGAAAAAGTTTCATTAAACTGGCGCTTTACTCAAAAAATCAGATATGAATACTGGCGTTATTCGTTGGCTTTACTTTCGTAAGTCTATTAAACCAGTCATAAATAAAAGCATGCATTGACAGTGTATCAGATAAGTGTCGCCTAATTATACTTCTTGCTAATAGGTGGTTAATAAGTCTGGTTTATGCATATACAACCATCCAGGTAAATAAATTGCTTATTTTGATATGATCATGGTCATTAATGTAGGAAAAACAGAACATTATAGAAAGACTGAGTAATAATACGTACAAGTGAGGCTAAAATATAACAATAATAAATACTCAGAAATGGCTTCTAAAGTAAAAGCTATTGTTATTTATGAAAGTTAAATTTATTTGTGTGTGTGTGCACATGACGTTTGTCAAGTTTAAATAATTGATCAGGTAATAAAAGAATGATCTAATATATAAACAAGCTTAATTAGACAGCAAATAAAGTAAAATTGAGTTAATTAGTAAATTACATGACGCAATATAATTGACTAAAATGTTTCAACTTAGGTCAGAGTAGCAATAGAGGATATCAAAGCAAGAATCGGAAAAGCAAAACAAGCTTTCAATACTCTTAAATCTGTGTGGAGATCAACAGCACTACTCAGCATCAGATATAAGATGCGGATTTTCAACTCCAATGTGAAGAAAGTCAGTGCTACTATACGGATCAGAGACTTGCACTGCGTGTCATAAAGAGCATCTCAAACAAACCACAGACATTCATTAACAGCTAACTGTCTTCGCTCAATACTCAAGATCAGATGGCCGGCCAGAAAAGATCAGAAACAGGGATCTCTGGCAATGAGCGAACCAACACAGCAGGAACCGATTGTGAAAAAAATAGGCAGAAAGAAATGGAGATGGATTGGCCATACGCTGAGGAAACCATCAAATGACATCACTAGACAAGCCATTGCTCGAGTGGAACCCAAAAGGGAAGCGGCGAGTCGGTCGTCAGTGCAAGGCTGACTTGAAGGAGGTCATGTGAAGAGGAGATGAAAGCATGCGGGTAGACGTGGAGATGCGCAGTTGAAGCCCTATGTTCCTCTAGGAATTAAAGGATACAGTAATAATAATAATAATAGTTCACCCCAATCGTTGGTGTCATTTCTGTAGTATTCATATTGTCTCACAAACCACCGATTACACTCACCCTCAAAACCTGCGCCTTTGTTGACTACACAGGCATCATTAAGTAATTTCATTTCATTTTATCTCATGTTCTCATTGACCATGTATATTCAAAAGCTAACTGACTTTTGTTCCATCTCATGTTATACATGTGTTCCGCAAACCGCCTTCTCATGTGGTTCTAATTTGTCTTTACTGACTGACTGGCTATTTTATGCTTAAATTAATGGATTTATAATTATAGAGCCTGAAGAAAGGTAACTTTATTGAAACCACAATTGCTTGTTCTGTTTTTTTTTCAGAATATCAACCTTATCAGATTTCTAACCCGTTCTGCATTTGTGACGTAGAGTAGTACGTGATGCACAACTTCTTTTTTTTACTTTCTTAGCCATTTCTGAGTAATTACATCAATTGTGTCACCCCTCTCCCTATTAGCCAATAATGCACTGCTATATATTTCTGATAAATATAAATATGACTGTAGAGCGTCTAAAGATGATTTCATCGATAAAGAGAATTTCCTTCACCGAATAATACAATTATTTGGCAAAGGGGACATGTAGTTATTTCAAGGCTTTTAGGAAAAGAAAAGTCGTCAGCAGTGACATGGTGGGCTATTCATGCGAAGAGTATGGCCGTTTTATTCATTTCATTCCAGTTCCCAGTGGAACATAAGGATTCAGGATAGTGCTTCTAAGTTTTAGTGACGGTAGTATGTCTTTATGAGATGGGGTTGCAAGCCTCACGTCCTACCCTACTTCTTTACTAGCCTTACTCCCGGGGAATTCAGGTTTAAAGGGTAATTGACTGGGGGTCGAAATCCGGACCACTTACATTACTCATCATTGTTCTACTAATAAGCCACCTATGCACTGTAGCTGTTTTAAGGGAAGCCTAAAATTCCTGTTACTTAATGTCTGACAAGCGACGGACTTTGCGTGGATAAAAATTGTAGGCAACGCGATAGGAAGAAAAGTGGAGTGAGAAAACTTGTGGATCAGGATTAAAACAGAACTGTTGAAGCTTGTGTTTTGAGTGGTGAAATATTTGAAAGATTAATCAATCACTTCTACTGTCATGGTAACAACTTTTTTGTTTTGATTTGATTTGAGTTTTTTTTTTGATTTTGATGACTTAATTTTGTTTCTTTGCCTGCTCTTTAATTGTTTAGAATTCTTGTATTCATTCAGAAAGAACTCTTGCGTAATTTCTTATTGTCTACTTTGTTTCTATGTGCATCCTGAGTAAAACTATTCAAATTATTACACAACTTCTTTTAACAACTGTTTGCGACAA
This sequence comes from Trichobilharzia regenti, assembly GCA_944472135.2. Taxonomy (NCBI): domain Eukaryota; kingdom Metazoa; phylum Platyhelminthes; class Trematoda; order Strigeidida; family Schistosomatidae; genus Trichobilharzia; species Trichobilharzia regenti. Next base: position 12,000,051 of record OX235267.1, read on the forward strand.
CTTATCACCTTTGTCACTACCCTAATTTCATTAACACCTAATTTTCTTGACTTGTATTACCAATCTTTACCTGTCTATTTAAAATAACTATAACCAATTGTAATTTTGTTTGACAAACTCAATATGCACATACATACGAATTAACACATATGTATGTATTTGTGATTGTAGAGCTAAGAAAATGAATTCGCCGAAAAGAGACTGTTCGCTGATCCACGTGTTTTGTTTTCAGAAATCTTTGAGATTTGAAATTTCTCTAGCTAAACTGCGGTTTATACGGGTCGCGATTGCTTGTCTCACGCCCAAACTTCTTTCTTTTACCAAATCGTAGACTAGGTCAAATTTCGTAAGTACAAAGGACCCAAGGTCGCACACAGACCACATGCATGAGCTTATTTACATAAATGCCTGTGTTTAATTTGATTGGACACTAGTTAGAAAAAATTATCAGGTGTCTAGTCCTTTATTTAGTGCAGACGGAATTCTGTCAGTCAGTTTCTTTCAAGACTGAAGATTTGTCTTGCTGATGAGTCTCAACAACCACGAAACCTTAGGTGGTCCAAGGTCTCCTGCCGATCTCCTCCAACAATCTCATAACAGCAAAAGGGCTGTGTATTTGAAGTCAGGTAGATAGAGATAGCGTAATAACAATTTGGAAACAAAATAATATTCATTAAAGGCAGTTGAAAAATGTTTATCAGTAGAGTGAATTAACTCATCCATTCATTAGAATGTTCATTGGAACAATGTAACAAAATTAGTAAGATTATATAAAAGGCGGCTTTATGACATGCAATACCAATGTAAACATTGAACTGAAACATTTTACTGTCTGCAAAATAAATACTCCCTAATTATAAAAAAAGAGAAAGCTTATTTATTGTGTCTGGTTTTAATTTCAGCAAAAAATGTATCGCTTATTTTTTGAATTATTCTTTTAATTGGCTTCCTCATAGTGATAGCAAAGCACTGCTTAAAAGTCTACCGATTATAGTTGTAGCGTGTGCCCAAAGGGGGGTCACTGGGAGACAGAGCTCCCATTGATTCTACTGGCACATCGTGCTTCCACCCAGGAAACAAGTTACCATTTCAGTTGATGTATGGGAGGAAACCACGGTTATCAATACACAGCGCAACCTGGCCTCTCCACGAGGATTGAAAACTGACGAAAGAAATGGAAGATGCAACGAAATTAGGACAGGAAGAAAAGATGCGATGTATAACCTTTGAGGTCGACGATCAAGTGGAGTGTTGAGAAAGAAAGGAAGTGGTTAGGTGTGGGCCAAATCCATGGACCCCCCCCCATCCTATATGGGAAGGGCCTTACACTGTAACCGAGAGATGTGGCCCCGTTTACACCATCAGAAGGGGAAGTAGACTGAAGCGGGTTAACATCAGTCAACTACAGAAATGGAATTAGTTGGATAAGGAAGCCAGGATCAAGGTGAAACAGGAAACGGTAGAATCAAGAGTGTAGGAGTGGCTCTATTCGAAACTATTTGATAAGAGGACGAGTTTCGCATATGCTGCCGATAAAATTTGTCAGTAGTACGTAAGCGGACATTCATCTGTATAAAAACATCCAGTTGCAGGGAGATAGATTTGCTGTCAGAGGAAACAAATGATTCAGCGTTGTGAAGATACGTGGGATACAAGAAAAGAAGGCAGAATTTATACAACACGGAAGTGGGGTGTGATTTGTCTATATAAACGTTCCTTTACTAAGTCTCTCGTCTTCTTACATTAAAAAGGTGTGATCATGAAATATTGAGAAAACCACAGGACGCTAATAATATATATTTAAACAATGATTACTGTCTTATCGTTAGTTGCATCATATTTCGTGAATATTTTCATTTTAATTGTAGGTATAAGGAGTTGCATCTTACTTAGTGTGTGGATAAATTGTCTATTAACTATTGTTTCCCTCGAAGTACTCTATCAAAATCAGTGTAAAGTCAATTAAGCAATCTGATTGACTGATTCCTACTGGTCAATTCATCCTCAATCATCATTTTTCAACTTTTCTAACCTTCATCTTGTCAAACAATTGCAACGATTTAGTTTTTATCATCTACAGAGATTATGAGTCGAAAATGAATGTTTTAAAAAGGGTCGTCTTATATATTTTCGTAAATATTTAATCCACAAGAAAGGTAGTCAGCAGAAAGTAACATAAAAAACAAAATCAACTTCTACAAAAGTGTATTGTTATTAAAGATTTTACTTTTAGGATAAGATTATTGTCCTAAGATCTTCTATGAACAGCTGAACAGATCCTAATCCAGAAAAACATTTACAAATAAGTTCTAGAAACACCAGTATTTCTTAATTTACGGACTGTTAATGAATATTTTCGTTTTGCAGTAAATGCAGTTTGTTTCAGGTTAGAACACGGATTGATATTAGTTGGAGATCCGTTGAAAACGATAGAGTACTGGACAGCAAATTCATCCTAGTTTTGGACTCATCGGTAGTGCACACACACACACCGGGTTTCGAGCTGAACACCTTCCAGTTATAAGGCAAACTTGTATACCAATCCAGTGGCCCATGAATCTAATTATTAATAACGTGATTTTTCACCTAAATATTCACGAGCAGCTTCAATTAGCCAAAGTTGACACAATTACATATTTCAAGCTCACACAGAGATGATAGGCAGAATTAGGTATCTACAATATTTCATAAAACATTTTAACTACTCATAAGTAGTATAATCTTTTCAAATATATATTTTTATTTTACTGGATCCAGTGGAGTTAGAAAACCCTAATAGGTAAATTTCCATGGAACAGTGTGCAACTTAACAATTGTTTCCCAGGCAAAGAAATGCAGATTCTTGTCCACAGTCGAGCCACAAATTAAATATTTGATAAATAATATTTAATTATTTTGCAAACTGGACAGATTGGTTAGATTGACTGTGACTAACCTCATAAAAGTGAAAGTGAAACCTGACCCGGAGTCTTAAAAAGGATATGAAAAAACTCCCTATGAGTGATCAGCTTTCTTGACCAAATAGTTTCGGAGAAATATGTGTGGATCAACACAATGGTGAATGCTGTTATTCATGATAAACATTTATAAGTAACTCATCATTAGCACTGTTCAGCTTACAGGAAATAAACACTACTAATGAAAACAATGTTTCTACCTATATATATCTGAGGTTCATTGTCATCAAGATATACTTTCATTCCATGCATATTATTACGTAACACTGAATATATATTTTACAGATACCACTGCTCTGAACTTTTGCCAAATTTAGTCAAGCTACTAATGAGTAGTTCAGATTTCTTCTAGGAATTTATGCGACAGCTTTGCAAGGGGAAGTACGCTTATTATTATTATTCCCTTGGATTCCTAGTGGAACATACGGATTCTGCAACACTCCGACCCTCTGTTCCATTTTCTGCTGTCCACTTCAGCTCAATCTGCCACTGCCCGTAGTGTTTCACCTCCATGTCTTCCTCCTCGTCGCTCCCCATTGGGATTCCACTCGAGCGATGGTCTGCATTTACTGCGATGTCATTCCACGATCTTTTAGGTGTTTGCCTAGTCATTGTCTATTTTCTCCCACATTTAAGATAAGTTTTCGGTTATTTTGTTCCCAAAATTTCTTTTTGTTTTGATTCTTTCTGGCCATCCTTCCTTTCCATCTTTAATATAAAGCCAGGGAACGCAGCTATAGATAAAAGTCTGCGGCCGCCTGTTGAAAATATTTGTCGTGATTCACGTTCACTGCGAGTTTGTGACCCTTATAGAAGAACTGATTTACTTGACAGTGATGTTGAAAAACCCAACTTTCTTCTTAATGCTGTTTGAATGAAGCAGATTTCCAAACTGTTTTCAGATTGATGAAGGTGTATCAGCCGTTCCCGATTCTGACTGGCTTTGACAGCTTCATCTGTTCCAGTTGCCTGTGGCTGGAATAATGCTTCTTTGACACATAAATGAATGAATAATCTCGTTGACTTGGAATATGCAGACGATATAGTCCTTCTAGGCGAAGACGCTGACGAAATGCAGAGTCTTCTAAACACCTTGAGCCGCAATCTACGAATGTTTGGCATGCGATTCGCTCCCGCCAAATGCAAGATGATGTTACAGGACTGGACTACATCGACGCCTAGTTTAAAAATAGGAAGGGAAGTGGTAGAGCACGTTGACCACTTCACTTATTTGGGAAGTACCATCAGCCAGTGCCAACGGGTTGATCTCTGACGAAATCTCAGCACGAATACAAGGGGCTCGTTTCACATTTGTTAGTTTACGCCGAATCTGGCGTAGACGAGATGTTCGACTATCGACCAAAGGACGTGTGTACTGCTCATCAGTCCGCTCCGTCCTCCTTTATGGTTTTGAGACCTGGCCACTGAGAGTGGAAGACATGAAAAGACTAGCTGTCTTTGATCATAGGTGCCTGCGTTCTATTTCCCGTGTAAAGTGGCATAATAAGGTGAGCAACATGGAGGTTAGGCGTAGAGTTCTGGGTAAACAGGGGAAATCAATCGACGAAGTCGTGAAGCTACAAAGACTGAGATGGTTAGGACATGTGTTACGTATGCCAAACCATCGCCTCCCTCGACGAGCAATGTTAGCGGATATAGGGTCAGGCTGGAAAAAAGCTAGCGGCGGTCAAACAAAAACTTGGCATCAGTCAATGAAATCCACAACAGTTGGTCTAAGTCACGTAGAAAGGTGTAGACTTCCAGGCTGGGGTCCTCGGGACGGTAAAAATCTATGGTTGGAAACAGTTGGTGACATGGCTCAAAATCGTTCTCAGTGGCGCAGATGCATCCACTCCCTGTGACTTATGATCTTCAATGAAACTGTTTTGTATTTCTTTATTACTCCTTTGTCTCACACCTCTGCTCACTGTTTCTATTATGCTTTTCTTGTACTTTCTTCTCTTGCTTCGCGTGTTACACGGAATGTGGCGACTTGAACTTCCGCACATTTGTGCAAAGTTCTATGTCGAAAACAGACAGACAGACAAATGAATGAATCCCCTTTTTTCAAAGTTTCTCCCGTTGATAGTGTCTGCTGCTGTATGTCGCTGTCGCTGTTGGTTGTTTGATTTTCTTCATCACATTCGTCTTGTGTATGTTCACTTGGAATCCTGTTTTCTCTAGCTGCTTCTTCAGCCAATTTTTTAATTTCACTTAAAAGTTTCGGGTCTGTGTGTGTGTGTGTGGCATCAAACATAAATCATCCACATGCGAAGTCTAGATCTTATACATTCTTCTTATCGGTTGTACCAATGTGTTCCCGACTTCTGACTCCCAGCTGACAGTCCGATGCACGATCCAGTCCGCCACAATTACTAATATCATTGTGGGTATTAATATACAATCAGTATGACCTGTGTCGAGTATTCACTTCAAAATCTTCTCTGAGCTTTCCTAAGTTGTCGTCTAGATGATATGAATAGATTACTGACTCTCCAGATGACAATTTTGATAGTCCGTATCCATTCCATCTGCTGTCGGAGTTTGACCACGGATTGATATCAGTTAGAGAACCACATTGAAAACCAGCGCTGGAGTACTGGACAGCTATTTCATCTGCCTAGTTTGGGGATCATCGGATTCGGATTGATGATTGCTAGTGACTTGCTACAGGACGGAGATTCCTCGAGCTAGTTTTTAGTGACAAGTCTTGACTAATGTGGTCCATCCAATCAAGTGTGAGTATGGATGCCCCATCAATGACATTGGTTGGTGCCATTCACGCTGAATCACGAATTGGTAGAAGTTAGAATTCACGGACTGGCCACTGAATTGGGTCCCAGTGGCTGAATAGTATGTGAGCAAGCTTGCCTTGTAACCGGAAGGTCCTGGTTCGAACCTTGGTATCGGAGTGGTTGCGTACTGCCGATGATTCCCAAACTAGGCTGATGAAACAGCTGTCTAGCACCACTCCGCTTCTGATTTTCAATAGTTCTCTAACTGATGATATCAATCTGTGGTTAAACTTCCAAAAATGATTACTCATTAGTAACAGCAAGTCTTAAGATATCCTTATGGTTCATAAGGGTGAAAGGTGTGCAGAATATATAACCTGACAATAAACATATATATAATAATGAGTATTTGTGCTTAATTCATCTAGTGTTCGCTAAGCTGGAAGATTTTATTGCAAAGCTTTCTTTCTCCTCCCGCCTTTCTAGACAACGTCGCTTCAGCCTTGTGTTTATTATGAAAGGAACTGATTTGAATTCTTCATGAATGATGACATAATTATTTCCCCTGTCAATCACTGTCGTGACTAATTGTTGATTTACGTCTCTATGGATCATTTTTATTGCCGGGGGAAACAATTATATCATCGTTCAAAGAGAATTTAGATAAGTTCATTCGATAGTAAAACCTGCGCTGAAGAGGGATGTTGTCTAGAAGGCCGGGGGGGGACGCGGGCGACAACGAAAGCTTTGCAATTAAATCAACTAGGATAGACATAGAACACAACCCACCTAAATCAAAATCCTCCATCTTACCTACAAATCTCCCCTATAATTTTAAGTTTCATTTTATTATTGAATTTGGAAAACAACAATGGGAAGGGGAAATATAATAGGATGTGGTCTATACATGCTGGTATATATATATATATATATATAGAATTGAATGAATAAAAACACTTTTTAATAGGGGGAAGAATGTTTGCTTGTAACAGGGTAAGCATTTGTAAAATTGAATAAATCAGCAAAAACTTGATTGAAATGATAAAAACAACTCCAGAGGATATATAAGGCAACAGAATGAAACATGTCACATGTCAAGGGTATGACGTCAATTCCGGATGTTTACAGATTCGCAGAAATAATCATGATGGTTGATCATGTTTTTTTTGTTCGTCGGCATAAGTTTGACTGTACATGAGAAATTGTAGGTATGATAATTAGTGAATCATATAATAATCGACTGAGGGCAGTTGATCAATAACTGATGTTTTGGTTTATTTATGCCCATCTACACCGAGGATAATTCCTTATTGTTTAAAGAAGGCCATTTTAGAAATTACCTCGACAATAGTACTCTCAAGCGGTTCACTCTTTCTAAGAGGGCTGATTGAAAAACTTCCGTAAAAGAGCAACGGCAATGTATCATGTCTGACGGCATGCACATGCGTCGAATCATAGAAAATAAGTCACTTTTACTTAAAACATTACGTTTATTTACAAGAAAATGCATGAAAATGCATTATTTCTCTGACATGACTTAAAAATGCGTCTCTGTTGTAACGAGGAATATCCTGTTTTAAGTTAAACCAGTTTTTTGAATATGTCTTCACTGAGGTGACTGAAAGTGAGCTGGTTTTTTGACCTATCTATCACTGTTATCCTGTTTTGCAGTCTTCCCTCAAAAGCCCAAACCTAACCCTGATCCTTAACCCTAATACCGTCGGACTGTTAACTATTATCCAAAACAGTACTTAAATACACTTGACTGGAGAATCGCGTTCATATTAGCGCTTCATTAATGATAGGTCTCGTTATCCAACGTCTAGCATGCGTTCAAGGTCAATGTAGCATTCGCAGGTCTAGGATGTGAGACTTTAACTGCTCCAAGACAACTTCAGTGAGTCTATGTCAGTCCATCTGGTCCTGTAGAGCCAATTGTATGAGTTTTTCTAAGTATATATATGTCCTTCCAAACTGAGTTAGTCAGGTTAAAAAGAGGTAACCGTACAGTAGGAGAGTACAGCAATCGGGGGTCTAGGCAACTCTTGTTGTAAGACAAATAAATGATGCGGCATCACAGTAATTTACACAGTGAAAAGTTATCTTTCAAGATGCTTCCGAAATATTCGCATTGCATAATTCTCTCCTGTGCTCATGGAGACACCCGATTTATGAATACAGAAAGTCCTCATTCTATACCACTTACATCTGTGAAACACCTAATTCGCTCTAAGTAATTTTCTTAAGTTTTTCATATCATTTGAAGCAAGCAAGAACGACAACAGTGGTTTTTGCAGAATGGAATGGTAACGTCATTGTTCATTTCCTTAGCTTCTCATCACCTGCTTACAGAACAAAGACATTGCTAAGTTCGTGTTCAGAAACAATTTTAACATACTCACATACACAGAGAGTTCATGACTAAACAGAAAGTCAATATAATCACTTTAATCTGAACGCATAAATCAGGAGATATGAAGGTTCAAATGTCAAACAAATCACAGTGAGAAAGACGCCTATCATTATTTATCTTGATTTTAAAGGTGAAAATATTACAGCAATTGTCAGTAGAAAATTGAATACATCACTAGGCAGAGCCTATCTTGCAACCAATTTGGTTCCAATTAATCAGACAATATGCTCCTTGGTGCAGTCAAAAGTCTTCTTAACTCCAAGTGTGACTACAAAATTACTGATAAAGAGTCCCAAACTAGGATGAAACAACTGTCCAGTACTTTCCGTTGGTTCTCCAATGGTTTTCTAATTGCTGTCAACTCATGATGACATCTTCTAACCAATCAAACAAAAAAAACGTTCGTACAAAACCAACACTTGAAATTTAACCTGATGCTCACTAGCGACTGGCCCTATTCAGGTAGTTAGTTAGATGTGGTTCTAATGAGAAGCCGTGATAAGAAGAGTGCAGCAGGCTGAAGGTTAGGCAGTAACTCATCAAAAAAGATGTCACGAAGTGGTCGCGCTATGTCATAAATTGACAGAGGCTGGAATTCATGGACTGGTCATTGGATCGGTTGGGTCCCAGTGGCCTAATGGTTCACGAGCTTTCTTGCCTTGTAACCAGAACGTTCTGAGTCTGAACTCTGTCACTGGGTACGTACTGATGAAGAGTTCCAGCCAAGTGGGACGAAACAGTTGTCCAGTGTATTCTCAGGTTTACCAATGGTTGGTTCTCTGTCTGGTGTTAGCTTATGATGAAATCCTCGAATTAATCAAAATAACATGTATCTGAGGGAGCAGTTATGTTGAAAGAACATAAAGACGGGCATATCTACGATTTTCTCAACATGTTTGGAGGGAACAGGTGCTTTCAACAATGTCATTGCAAAGCTTCTGGTTGACACAGGTCATGAGGCGGATATCGCAAGATCATTGAAAATCATCAGTAGGTGAATGAGTTCAATTCTCCTCCGTCATGTTTGCTGATGTAATCTTCAAGCAAGTGTCTGAAACACAATTTAATTGATCAAAAAGAAGCGATTTTCTGTCTGTCCTTGCCAGCCTGGTAACTGGATGCATCCGCTTTCTCGTTTGATTGCGTAACGCCCGAAATTCCATTGTGAATGGTTGCTATAGTTTGGGATAGAGTGGTTATTATTATTATTACTATTACTGTTGTATGCATAGATTGATCAAAAATGAACTCTATGTCGGTTAGTATATTAAAACTGTTTCTGTACATGAGTCTACTAGTGTCCCCGGCCTGTAGACAGATAATGAGAAGCCAAGGAAATGAACAAAGGTTGGTACCATATTCTTATGCTGCACAAATTCACCAAAGGGTATAAATAAATGCAGTATTTCATGTCATTGTATAGTTTCATTTTCAGGGAAAGTTTTTTTTATTTTCATTGTATTTATATACGACTATACGCCTGTCATCTTACTTTATTACTGTATGCTTCAAATAATAAATTATACAATCCGTATTGATTAGTTTTAACTTCTTATCACTTAGGTGTGTAGTATCCATACTTTTTCAAACCCTACTCAGTTTAATAAATCTATAAAAATTGATTTTAGAATATGGCGTGAGTTTCAAAAACCTATAATCCAAAAAAAAATTGAGAATACTCGATGCTAAATCTAATTTTAATTAATACTCGAAAACACACGAGACTGTATGCGAATATACAAATTAATAGACTTTAACAGTTTTGTGGAAAACTTTAAGTTATTTATATATGATGCATAGGAATACTTCGAGTTTTGGTGAAAAATGGATGCTCCTCTGACAGTGGATCGATATCAGTTGCGGAACTATTGGAAATCTGGGAGTACTGAACATCTGTTTCGTTCATCTGTTCAGACACCTTCGCCAGCACGTACCATCCACGGAGAGTCGAATCGACTTCTTTCAGGTTAACAAACTACCTGGCTGGCAGTATTCAGTCACCTGTGTGGAATTCGATGGCCTACGTATTCTAAATCTTGTCAATTCGTGCTTTTCGGCACCACCATCATCATCATCCAACCTAGTGAACCTTACTGGTCAAGGAGCTCACCCAGTAGCCTGGAGGTTCTGGTTTTGATCATTGGTGCTTGCTGTTGAGGAGTTCCAAGCTGGTACCAAAAAAATTCTAGTATTCCCTGAGCTTCAGTGCTTCTCTAACTGATATCAGTCCACTGACACACTTGAAACCATTCAAATCACTACTAACTAGCATGCAAAAAGACAATGAACCATAAGATTTGGATTCTGTGTGGATTTTTACTTCCGAAAACTGAAATAATAGAGAAAATTTGGAGCTCAGATAGGTGATTTGCAATTAGAAGTGTTCTCTGAGGAGACATTGTTTAAATGAATTTAAACACAACAGTGGAGCACTACAGCGTTGAAAAGAATGGAATAAAAATACCTATTAACCGTCTTCAAAAAACAAATGCATATCCACTTCACAGTTTCACCAAAAAGTGTTTAAACTCGAATCATAACACCAACAAGAAAACATCATCAAAGACTACAAGAAAATTCATTGTAACATATGTATAAAAGCTATTTGTGAAATAACAGTTAGAATATTGAGACTGTTTTAAAAAGACAAAGCACACAAAGCAGCCAGCCAGCACAGTCATTTCATTTGAAATTGTGCGAACCCAATTACCCACCCAACAAGACAAGAAGTTTAAATAAATATAATTTAAAAAATAAATTGTGTGTATGAACTGCAAGAGACATTACATTGGCCAATTGGGGTGTCTTCTTCGAATCATAATCGAAGATCACAAATTAGGTGTAAAAAGACATGACATGTATAGTCCTGTTTCATATCAATGCATGTAGATAATTGCGGACACCAATTTGATTGATTAGGATAATGTAGAAATTTTAGACAGAGAAAACATCAAAAGTGGAGTCAGGGAATTCCTGGAAGGCTGGTACTCCAACGAATATGCTATTAACAGACATGTCAACACAGACCAAATTTACCAACTGTTAAAAAGTAAATCACATGTGACGAGAAAATTTCAAATTCCAAGTCAGTAATAACAATCATCAATACAGATGTAAAGATGATTACCGGGTGATGCAATTCCATCACTCATAGAAAAATTTAAATCAGTTCACTTTATGCCTAAAAATTTCGCTGAAGAGGGATGTTGTCCACAAGGACGACGATAGCTCCGCAACTATAAACCAACCAGCGCAAAGAACACTAGTAATTAAAAAGTAAAGTGATGCTATGTTAAAGAACGCCATCTTAATTCATTTTGATAACTTTTCTATCTTGTAGAAACCCACTTATTCCTTGATAGAAGAATAGAACTTGTGCACTTGTGCGGTTCAGTATAATTCCATTGTGTATAAAATTTATTTTGATAAAGTCTCACACAGTACAGTGTTATACAGTAATATTTACTGATGACTACGGTTCGAGCACAATTTATTACTGTGGCTCACAGTCATATCAAGGTTTTCACACAACTTTCTAACTTCGTTTACATAATTCCATCTTTATTTTTCATCATCTGAATTGATTGGTAGTAGTATTTTCCATATTTACGGTATGAGCGATGAGTCATTTCTATTGCATGTGTTGAGTGTAGACTCGGTGAACCAGGCAGGATTCAGTAATCAACCTGTGTCTCTCCCTATAGAATTTAAACCCTCTCCCAACCTATTGTCTGGTGAGAGACTGCTTCTTCTAATCACATGTGAAAAATATTTGAAAACACAGGTTATGAGAAAATGATGACTTGGAATTAAGAAATCAGTGATGTTTAGCAGTTGCTCAGTTTAACTTGTTCTGTTATGCTAAGATATGTACGGGTGTGAAACGCTTCAAAATCCACTTAAACTATAAAATGAAGCAAGATTTCATCATGACCTGATCTCTGTTTAGCGAAGCATTGGAGAACCTACAGGGAGTACTGAACAGCTGTTTCGTCCTAGTTAGAGACTCTTCCACAGTACACACTTAACAGGTCCCAAACTAGGACGAAACAACTGTCCAGCACTCTTTGCAGGTTTTCCAATGGTTCTCTAACCTATGTCAGATCATGATGAAATCCTGTAACTAATAAATCAAATCCCTACAAACCAATACTTGAATGAGATAAGAAAGATTTTGCAGTATTCCTCATCGGAATATTTTATAATTGTTATTATAACAATGTCAGCAAAGAACTCTGATAGGCAACGAAACAGCCAAGAACATATCAACATGTCAACAAATGAAGATTGATCGAAAACACCTAGTGACATAACATTCTACGTCTTCATGTGAAGCCTGAGTGAGGTTTGAAGAATTGGCTGTTGTTTTGACAGTGACATGAGGGATGTCGTGTGAGAGAGAGAGATTAGACCTTATGGACAGTCGTGGATCCAGCTAAATAAAGTTTGCATATGACAGAATAAAATGGAGATATGCTACTGTAGAAGCCTCATGTTCCACTTAGAACCTAAGAGAATAATAATAATGGTAATAATTTTCAATTAATAGTGTTCTCTGAGCCGGTTGGTTCAGTTGCAGAGCTTTCGTCATCCCCCTGCTAGACAACATCTTCAGCTCAATATTCAGCATAAAGTGAAATGATTTAAATTTGTCTTCATGAGTGATATAACTGCGTCTCCCGGTAACCATCTTCACATATGTATTGATCACTTTCTATTGACTTGGATTTTATACTTTCTGGTCACCTGATTTACTTTTTTATTAGTTGGTCTATATTTTGTCTATATTAACGTGTTTGTTAATTGCATTTTCGTTTAAGTACCAGGCTTCTATGAATTCCCTGGCACTGCACTTTTGGTGTTTCCTCTGTCTAAGATTTTTACATTATCCCAATTAAATTGATGTCCAAAATTGTCTGTATGCATTGATACTAAAGAATTTATATCATGTCTTTTCACGGCTGATTTGTGTTCTTGGATTCTTATTCGAAGGGGACGCCCACTTTGGCCGATGTAATGCCTGTTACAGTTCATACATGCAATTTATTTTGCAAATGGTGATAATTTTATCTCCTTTTTCTGTTGGATGGGTGGTCTTTTGGTTTGCACAGTATCGAATTAAGTGATTTCACTGGGTTGTGTCGACTCACAACACCAACAAGGAACCATCATCAAAGACCACAAGAAAATTCATCTTGGTATACATGAAAAATATCTCTAAAATAACAGCTAGAATACTGAAACCGTTTGATATAAATTTGGCACACAAGCCAGTCAAATCACTTAATTCGATATTGTGCAAACCAAGAGACCACCCATCCAACAGAAAAAGGAGATAAAATTATCACCATTTGCAAAATAAATTGCATGTATGAACTGTAACAGGCATTACATCGGCCAAAGTGGGCGTCCCCTTCGAATAAGAATCCAAGAACACAAATCAGCCGTGAAAAGACATGATATAAATTCTTTAGTATCAATGCATACAGACAATTTTGGACATCAATTTAATTGGGATAATGTAAAAATCTTAGACAGAGGAAACACCAAAAGTGCAGTGCCAGGGAATTCATAGAAGCCTGGTACTTAAACGAAAATGCAATTAACAAACACGTTAATATAGACAAAATATAGACCAACTAATAAAAAAGTAAATCAGGTGACCAGAAAGTATAAAATCCAAGTCAATAGAAAGTGATCAATACATATGTGAAGATGGTTACCGGGAGACGCAGTTATATCACTCATGAAGACAAATTTAAATCATTTCACTTTATGCTGAATATTGCGTTGAAGGGGGATGTTGTCCAGCAAAGGGACGACGAAAGCTCAGCAACTAAACCAGTCAGCTCAGAGGACACTATTAATTGCAAATGATCCACCTGAGCTACAAATCTTCCCTATTATTTCAATGATAATAATATATTACTTCAGATTGGCTTATCCTGCCTAAAAGGGTCTAAGAATGTTGTCCATAGTGGCTACCGAAAGGAAGTAATGGCCTCATGAAGAGTGCAGTAATCGAACATCTCAAAACCACTGGTCATTCCATCTCAACAAACACCTCCTGCCACAGAGTAATCTGCAAAGGGAAGAGCAACCTACCAAAAGCGATATGTTTCTGTTTTCTTTGCATTGCATAAGCCTCAGACATTCAGTGAGAAGAGCCAGAACTATTCATACAATAGAAAATTATTCAATCACTTTTACTATCATGGTAATAAATCTGTTGATTTGACTTGTTTGCCTGTTTGTTTGTTTTCCTAACTACTTAAAGCTCTTAAGTAACTCCATATTTGTATTTTTGTTTCTATGTTCCCCCTAAACACAACTCCTTCATCAAACTGCTTATGTTATTACCTGACTCTTGTTTAACAATGGTTTGTGGCAACTCATCACTTTTGTTACTACCCGCTTGTATCAACATCCAATCCCTCTGAATACTCCTTGTATTACGTAGCTCCACCAAAATCTTACTAGTCCTCACCTATTTAGTTAAAATAACCATAACCAACTCTATTTACTCCACACGAGCAAGTGAACTGATAAATACACATTGAAGTGTTCAAAAGCCGTATCTTATCCTTAACGTTAAACGGCATTAACTGTCTTCCGGAGAATGTGATACGTAAGGTGGCTGCTTGAAATGTCTTCTTCAGACATTTAGGCGGGCAGTTTTCAAGAATTCCTCCTTTAATGTCACCTTTGAATTCCTGGTTCATGAAGAGAAAGAAAGTTTTCTTAGGAACATTTGCAATTTTCGGTGACGGAGGCTTTTATTTAATGTTTTGCCAATGAATCTTGGTGGATAGCTGTTTCTCAAGTAGGATTTCACGTAATAAACTTAATTTTTGTCTATCATATATTCCGAACAGATATTTTTAATCCTATAACTTAATGCATGTACCAGGTACGAGGTTTTGCTTTCGGATCAGTGAGACGAGGCTCTGGAAGCTAGTGAACTGTCCCATCCATGTTGGCTCCATATATACATATATATATATTGATCTCTGGATAGTGCAGTTCGGTCTTCTGGTAAGTAGTACACTAAAGAATGGAAATGTGTTCTTTGATTCACGTTCTAATCTGAATTTTATTGATGGTTATCCTGTGTTTTCAAGGCTTGGATGAACTTTTTCATCACAGATTACAAAACCTATCATCTACGTATCTATTGTTATCAGTAACAATTCGATCAAATATTCAATGTGTTCACAAGTACATGAATGATATCAGGTTAGTAGTAATAAGGTGGATATTAGGCTAAGTAAACTAACCAGATGCAGGTGAAACTCTTTCTGTGACTAACAAAAATGCCTATTTAACTAGCTGGGTTGTTTTTTTTTAAAGTTGAATATAAGTAACTGAACCGAATTATCGATCAAAATAAAGAAAAAATTAAAAAGTGACTTTTTCATAGTCTCGTCTACTAACATTTACGTCCTGTATTCAAAAAACGGAAATGTCACTGTTTAATGACATTTGTACACACAGAGATTTCTTTCCTATAAATACCACAGTTATGAAATGGTACAAGTGTGCACTGGGTTATTAGCATAAAAAAACACTCGTTGAGAGTGTTTATGTGTAATTCTGCTGAAGAGTTCTACAGGTTGTCGAGCATATACGTACATATGAATGTACGGTAATGATAAGCGATGGTGCGTCGGTGGCACAGTGGTTAGGACTCTCGCTGACCATGCACATGGTCCGGGGTTCGAGCCCACGCCGACGCACACCTGATATCTCTGGTCGGCCTGCGAATTTTGGGCTACCGATATCCACGCTGAAAATTCCATACTTGTACCAAAAATACGGTGTGGAATCAAGCTGTAATCAAGAAAATAAATAAAAATAAAAAAATAAAAAAATAATAGAGGAGATCTGTAGCTCAGGTGGATGGTTTGCAATTAGTTGTGTTTTCTGAGTTGGTTGGTTTAGTTGTGGAGTTTTTGTTGTCCCCTTTTTGAACAACATACCCCTTCAGAGCAAGTTTTAGCGTGAAGTGAACTGATTTAAATTCTCCATGAGTGATAGCATTGAGTCTACCGGTAACCTTCTTTATATCTGTATTCGTCATTGTTATTACTGACTTCGAATTTGAACTTTCTGGCCACCTGACTTACTTTTTATTAATTGGTAAATTTTGTTTTGTTAATCGAAAATTCTTTTGGGTACCAGGCTTCTAGGAGTTCCCTGATATTTGATGTTTCCGCCGTCTGAAATTTCGACATTATCCCTATCGAACTGATGTTCATAATTGTCTATATGCATTGATATGAAAGAATATATATATATATATCATGTCTTTTTACAGTTGATTTGTGCTCCTGAATTCGGATTCGCAGAGGACTCCCACTTTGACCGATGTAATGTTTATTACAGTTCATACTCACAAATAATTTTGTAAATTGTATATATTTTATCTTCTTGTCCTGGTGAATGTATTGGTCTGCACTGTTTCGAATGAACTGAATGTGTTGGCTCCTAGCACTGTGTTTATTTTAGACGGTTTTAATATTCTAGCGGTTATTTCAGAGATATTTTCTATATACGGTAGAATGACTTTTCTTGTAAATTTTGATGATGTGTTATGACTCAAATTTAAACAATTTTTGACAAAATTGTGAGAGGGATATCCATTCTTTTTGAAGACCGTTTGTTGGTATTTTTCTTCCATTCCATTCAACACCAGAGGGCTATGGTGTTGTGTTCGAACTCTTTTAACTAATGTCTGCACACAGTTTCTTTTTGTGCGTAATTGGGTTATTACTATTACAAATAAGTATTCACTCTCTGCGCGTTTATTTTCTAACCTAGCACTGAAGAGCGAAATGCAATGAAGAAACTGAAGAATAGAAAAGACATATGATTATTCTACCGGCTGATAAAAGAAGAACAACAGTAATCTTGTGCATAGAAGACTACATTTTATTTTTATTTTTATTACAGCTTGACTCCACACCGTATTTTTTGGTACAGGTATGGAATTTTCAGCATGTGATATCAGTAGCACAAAGTTTGCAGGCCAACTATAGATATCAGGTGTGTGTGTGTCTGCAGGTGATCGAACTCTGGACTATGTGCGTGATCGACGAAAGTCCTAACACCTGTACCACAGACTCATATAAAGAAAGCAGAGGATTTACTCAAAGATTATAGTGTATATCAACAGCTGACATCAGACAACAAAATCAGAACAACCTGAAATAAACTAACGAAATCAAGACGGACTATGAAACAAGGTCAACGGTGAATGAAATCTAACGCACCTATTTTATCGGTATTGTATGGTAGACCAAAACTACATAGACCAAAAACTCCCCTACGACCGATCGTTTCGCTGCCAGCGATACCAATATATAAACAAATCGAATAAAACAAAAACGTTACGTAATATTGTGTGAAATTTGATAGCATAGAATTTATCGTTGTAAAAAAGAATTGATTTAGAATGACAAGTGGAACAAATGAAATAATACCGGGGACAGTTCAAAGTGAGAATAGTAATAGTAACAATTGACTTAATAAGGAAGAGTATACAAATTGAATAGACAAAATGAAAAATTGGTTGAGCTAAAATATGATTGGGGATTACCATATTTTAGCATAGAGGGATTAAGACCATGAAAGTTGGAGGGGTTGAACGAACTTTTTCTGTACACAGAGATCTGGCTTTTCTGTTTTGATAGCCAAAGCTTCAGCAATACAGATGAGTCGGGTAGGTAGGGATTTGGGTAGATTGCTCTTTGCCTTGTATATGACTTTAAAGGCGGAGGCTATAGAGATAGGGTGATCATTTTCGACCAGATGTTCTATGATCGCGCTTCTTATTGCTCCACTTCCACCTTTTCGTAGCCATGCAGGATAATGTTCTTGCACCCTCTTGGACAAAACTCGAGTCGAACGACCGATATACCTAGCTCCACAAGAGCAGGTGAATTGATAAACGCACATAGAGTTGGTCAACATTGGGATCTTGTCCTTCAGGTTATTAAACAATAATGGTCGGCTAGTAAAAGCTATTCTCAGAGAGGCAGCAGGGAATGTTCATCTACAAGGCAAAGAGCAATCTACCCAAATCCCTACCTACCCGACTCATCTGTATTGCTGAAGCTTTGGCTATCAAAACAGAATAGCCAGATCTCTGTGTACAGAAAAAGTTCGTTCAACCCCTCCAACTTTCATGGTCTTAATCCCTCTATGCTAAAATATGGTAATCCCCAATCATATTTTAGCTCAACCAATTTTTCATTTTTCATTTTGTCTATTCAATTTGTATACTCTTCCTTATTAAGGCAATTGTTATTATTACTATTCTCACTTTGAACTGTCCCCGGTATTATTTCATTTGTTCCACTTGTCATTCTAAATCAATTCATTTTTACAACGATAAATTCTATGCTATCAAATTTCACACAATATTATGTAACGTTTTTGTTTTTTGTCGATTTGTCTACTAATCCTATAATTGCACATCCTATTTCAAGTTCTATCCATTCTATGAATTATACCAATATATAATCTGTCTAAAGAACTTTTAAGGAAATTAAGTTACCTGACAGAATCATGTAACCATTCTATCAATCGATTCGTCAATCCAATATTTAGAGAAAATCAAAAATAATTCAAGTGGATGACAATGAAATGATGGTGTCCTTTGATGTCACACGGCATTATATACTCCAATTAGTCTAAAAATAGCAACAGAAACTATGCAACAATTACTCTATAGTGATGATGAAAACATAAAAACGCAGTGATGTTCAACTTGGATAGAACTCATAAAATTATGCCTTACAACAGATGCTTCCAATTCAATACTCAAATATATGAGCAAATAAAGGGAACTCCAATGGGATCACAGCCCATATCAAGATTAATAGCTGAAGCCGTCAGGCAAAGATTAGAATTAATAGCTCTACCTACTCGTAATTAAATCAAAAGTCTGGGTACGTTAAGTTGATGATACATTTGTAACAATTAAGAGAAATGATTTAGAATATACCCATAAATTAATAAACAACATATTTGAAGACATCAAATTTACCACGAGATAAGAAGAATTAGACAACAAAATCCCATTCTTCTTAGATGTCTAAATCAGGAGAAACAACACCAGAGGAAATTTAGAAACACAAAATTACAGAAAATCAATGCACACAGATCAAGTACTCAACTATACTAGCAATAATCCAATTACTCACAAAAAAAAACTGTGTGCAGACATTGTTTAAACGAATTTAAATACACTGTAACACTCCAGAGTTGAAAAGAATGAAGGAAAAATACCTACAAACGGTGTTCACAACAAATGATTATTTACAAAATTTCATCAAAGAGTGTTTCAAATCGAATCACAACACCACCAACAAGCAACCATCATCAAAGACCAAAAGAAAATTCACCCCAACCATACATGAAAAATACCTCTGAAATAACAGCTAGAATACTGGAACTGTCTGGTATAAATATAGCACACAAGCCAGTCAAATCGCTTATTTTGATATTGTTGAAGCCGCAAGATCAACCAGGCGAAGAAGATAAAATTAATACTATTTACAAAATAAACTGTGTGTATGAACTGCAGTAAACATTACATCGGTGAAAGTGGGAGTCTCCTTCGAATTCGAATCGAAGAACACAAATTAGCTGTAAAAAGACATGATATATATACTCTTTCGTATCAATGCATGTAGATAATTGCGGACACCAATTAGATGATTGGAATAACGTAGAAATCCCCCATACAATCAAACAAAATCCCTACAAAACCAATACTTGAAAATTAATCTGATGCTCACTAGCGACTGGCCCTATTCAGGTAGGTAGTGACCTGGGTTCCAGTGGGAAGTCGTGACCAGTAGGGTGCAGCCGGTTGGGTGTGAGGACAAATACTCGCCGAAGACATTGGCTAGCGGTTGCGCTATGTCGTGAATTGGAAGAAGTTAGAATTCAAGGACCATTGGATCGGGTCCCAGCGGCTCAATGGTCTATGAGCTCGCCTTGTAACCAGAAGGCCTTGGGTTCGAACCCTGGAGGTGGGTGCGTACTGCTGAAGAGTCCCAAACTAAGACGAAACAGCTGTCCAGTACTCACAGGTTTTCCAGTGGTACTCTAAATGATGCCAGCTCATGGTGAAATCCCCCATACAATCAAACGAAGTCCCTACAAAAACCAATACTTGAAAATAACGTAGAAATCGCAAAACAGGTGGAGAAACATCAGACAGTAATGCAGTCAGTGAGTTTCTGGACATCTGGTACTCAAGTGAATCAGGCAGCGATTAACTGACACATTACCTCTATAGACCAAATTTACTAGCTAGTAAAAGGGAGGGTTCAAATTCCATGTAAATAAAAAATGATCAGTATAGAGGTATATCGAGTACCAGTCATGAAGACGCTGGCCAGGAGACACAATTCGGTCATTTATGGAGAATTTAAATGAGTTTCTTTTTATGCTAAAACTTGGCCTGAAGATGTTGTCCAGTAGGACGACAAAGGCTTCGCAATTAAATCAACCAGCTCAGAGAACACAACTAATTCCAAATCATCCACCTGAGTTACCTTGAACTGTGTATTTATTTTTCAATCACCTTAACTGGTCTTCCAATATCATGTCAGTTTCCAGAAAGATATTTCGTCTAAGAATTAGTTTTGTTCTTTGAGTTGGTTGGTTTAATTGTGAAGCTCTTGTCGTCTCCTCCCCTTCTAGAAAACATCTTCAGCTAAAGTTTTAGTATAAAATGAGCTGATTTAAATTCTCCATTAATGATAAAATGATGTCTACTGGTCACCATCGTCTTGACTGGTAGTCGATTTACGTCTCTATTGATCACTTTTTATTGACTTATAATTTGAACTTCTTTGTCACGTGACTTATTTTTTAACTAGCTGTTAAATTTAGTCTAAACTAATATGTATGTCACAACTTTTTGGTTTTGCAGGAAAGAGTGTAGAAACATGGGTGAGAGATCTTTTGGTTTGCAAAGTAGACGATTATTTATCACTATTTGTTACAACTACTATAATCGAATCATTTCTAAAGTTATTTAATGAACAAGAATCGCCATTTTGCGTAAGAAGACAAATACAAAATTTCTTGAAACTTGAAGAAAACAAGGAACCAAAGAAAATCTCAGCAAATAATACGAAAACATTAGAGTGATACATAACATTTCAGGCAAGATACTAGCCGAAAATGAAATCTCCTTACTACAGAAAGGTCTGAATTTCAACATGACTAGAAAGCCATTATCGGTCCAGGAAATAGAACCTATGATTGAACTTGCTCTACAACTGTTCACCAATGAGGAATCACAATCTGTTCATCAAAAGATATCACACATATCAATGACACAATGAAACATACCATCTAATCTCACTAAACAAGATTATGAATCCTTAAGAAATTTGAAGAAAGACAGAAGCATCGTCATAACGAAAGCCGACAAGGGAAATGTCACTGTGATAATGAACACTAGGTGATTGGACCATAGAAGAAAAGAAGAAATCTGTTGAAGCCGACAAAATGAAACGGAATAACAATAGACTCCTTCAAGAATTAAAACACGAAATCGGAAATTCTCTCGGGTTTAAAATTAAGACCAAAATCGTAAGCACCCTCGAGATTCTACGGTCAGTCAAAGATGCACTTACCCACATTCTCATTAAGACCAGCAGTAGCTTTTACAACTCACCGACATACAACCTCTTCATGTACTTATTTTCGATACTATAACCACTGCAAAAGGATACTCAAAATGTTATAAAAGATTCATATGGTTTCAAATCCCAAATAGAACACTGTTAAAGAAGACAATATGGTAAGCTATGATCTTTACTGACTGTATACCAGCGTTTCTATCACCGGAATTCTTGATATTATTATTACTTTACTGGTCAGACAGAATTCCACCACAGAGTTGTCCACTGGACACTAGTGAAATAATTAAGAGCCTAAACATTTTGTCTGGAAAGTAATTATTTAACATTTAAAGGGAAATTATATAGACAGACAAATGGTGTTGCTTTAGGTTCATCAGCTTTCCCAATAGTTGCTAATCTTTTTATGAATATATTTGAAGGTGATATCTTTTCAAACATACTCACGCCTAAAATAGGCATCAGATACGTTGGTGATACTTTCGTTGTGCTAAAATGAGATATACACAATTCATTCTTGGAGAAACTGCCTGCCCAGTTAAGAAGAGGGGAAACAGATATTTTAATATACCTATATTCATGAAGAAAACCCTCTCTAACAAATATTTAGATTTCTGGTCATCACACCCCATCGTCAGCGCAAAGGTATCAGATGTTTCAGGTTGTCTTTGATGAGTGCGCTCTTTGATGTAAATGGATGAGAAGGAAAAAGAAGAAGAAATGTTAAACATTACTGAAATTCTCAAGCAAAACAACTACCCAAGGAACTTCATCAACAAAATTAGCACCTATATTAAATATTTTCTTAAACATGTATTCCTTAAGACATGGACCTGAACAGTTTTCATTCAGCATAGACCATCAGAAACGTCAGACAACATCAGAAGAGTGCTCAGAGAGCATGACATCAGAGTTTGATGCAAAACATCAGACAACACACAGACACACTATAGAGTAACCTTGTCCATATATGAGATCAAATCCAAAAGTATTCAGAATCTAATTGTGTCTATAAAATAAAATGCTTGGAATATGATGTGATATACATCCGAAAAACCTCGCCAGAGAAATATCAAGGTAATCAGAAGAAATGTACAACTAAGACCCATCACAGTTTTCAATCATCGAGAAATGCAGTTATTGAACTACAAAAGCTCCAAAAATCATCAGCCGTCGGTCTGTCCTCACATTATAGAATCGTGTCGCAAAATTGATTCTGACAATTTTGAAATAATCCAGAAAAGTTGGAGAAATCCCAATGAACGTCACATATCATCAGAAGCACTTCCTACAGAATTGAGTCCAATTTGTCTTAAATGAATACAGCGAACACATTCATTCACACATCTACGAAGAACAGAATAAATGGGCAAAGAATATCTTTTTCGATAATTTCCTCTTCGGGCTCTACAATTATATATACATATATGTTTATATACATAGAATATTCTAGAATAGTGGTCAATAACAATACTAGTGTGCTTTTTAAATAATATCGATTTGCTAAGTAAGATCACAATGGAATTACAGTTCATTAAAGAGGCATAAATTGGAATAAGCATAAAAACGCAACAACAAATAGAATATCAACTAAAATTAGGAAATTTCCACAAAAACTCACGATCATTCCAACCTAGATGGCCAAGGTAAGGACAGTGTCTGAACCAACTTCTTCTTTCGGTCACAGAAATTAGGCTTCTTAATGTGGATCCCAACGGCCAGCCAGCCTCAGCAATATTTAGTAGTCGAACTCTTAAGGCGAAGTTAAGGTTTGTTGGTATGCGGTGAATTACTTTGAAAGCAGCCTCATTGACACCAATCTTGTGTTCTGTATCCACAAGATGGGATAGAATAGCACTACGAATAGATTTTGTTTGTCCTTTGCTTAACCAACATGCAGAGTGATGTTTGGAAATTCGACGAGAAACATGCCTAATTCTACGGCCTCCTGTGAAGCCAGTTACATAGGCCATACAATTAGGCATGTTTCTCGTCGAATTTCCAAACATCACTCTGCATGTTGGTTAAGCAAAGGACAAACAAAATCTATTCGTAGTGCTATTCTATCCCATCTTGTGGATACAGAACACAAGATTGGTGTCAATGAGGCTGCTTTCAAAGTAATTCACCGCATACCAACAAACCTTAACTTCGCCTTAAGAGTTCGACTACTAAATATTGCTGAGGCTGGCTGGCCGTTGGGATCCACATTAAGAAGCCTAATTTCTGTGACCGAAAGAAGAAGTTGGTTCAGACACTGTCCTTACCTTGGCCATCTAGGTTGGAATGATCGTGAGTTTTTGTGGAAATTTCCTAATTTTAGTTGATATTCTATTTGTTGTTGCGTTTTTATGCTTATTACAATTTATGCCTCTTTAATGAACTGTAATTCCATTGTGATCTTACTTAGCAAATCGATATTATTTAAAAAGCACACTAGTATTGTTATTGACCACTATTCTAGAATATTCTATGTATATAAACATATATGTATATATAATTGTAGAGCCCGAAGAGGAAATTATCGAAAAAGATATTCTTTGCTAAATTATTCTGTTCTTCACAGATGTGTGAATGATGAACTTAAACTGAATTTACCTGCTTATAAAACCATACGACACTACAAAATCAACACGAATGTGATAAACAATTTTATTATGTAATCAAATGTTGTTCCCTTTAAATTCAACAATCTACACCTGGTTTTGTTGTTTTCTTACCAACTGGCCAACTTGACAACAATGCAAAAATTATTGTATGCTGATGAACGATGACTAAGTTGTTGCATAATGTAAGCTGAGTGGATTTTGTAAATTCTGGTTTAAATAATACTACTACTTAGATAAAGCTATTGGCAGTAGTATTAACCAGTGAAACACAACAACGATATCGTTGTGCTTTTTTTCCATTCATTGGGAAATATGAGAAAAGAACTTTTATACCAATGAATATCCAAATACCCAATATCCAAATATGTTTACAAACTGGTAAACGTCAACTTGCTTTAGACGTGTTTAAATCTTCGTGTCTACCTAGAAATGTTGCATAATAATATAAGTTTAACTAAGCTGTCAACGTTAGACAGTCAAACGTCAGTTAAAATAGTAAAGACTGTCCTCCTTTCATGGGAAAGAAGCAACCTTGAATGAATACATATCATTTATCATTTCCTTAGGTATATTTTTCAAATCAGAAAGTCTGAGAATGATTTTTTTAAAAAAAGCAACATAGTCACAAAAGATTTTTTCAAAAAACCCTATCTGATAAATATTTTCTGATAAATCTTTTTTTATATAGAACATGTATATTCATTTCTAAATTTCTACAAGCTTTTTTTTCATAGTTGTCATGACAACAAAACACTAATTGGACAGTAACATACAGGGGAGAGAAAAGATGACGTGATAATTTACAAGTTAGCATTTGGAGAAAAAAAATGCCTGAAATAGATCATGTGAGGTAAGATCAGAACACCTGAGTGAAGTAGTAATATTTAGGTGAATCAAGGACTTCATTAAATATTAGTATGAGTGATAACAGTATCATTGGTGAACTTTCAGTTTGAATTATTTTACCGTAGACTACTCATGAAATTGTTTAGCTGACGCGAATCCTCGCCTTATTATTCCCCGAGGAGTAAGCTTCTTGTTGCTATCATTAGTTAGTAACTTGTATGGTATGTCTAGTCCTTTTTTCTACTGCCGGAATGAATTCAAGTTTGCAATATGGCCAGCATTCTTGAAGATTCCCTATCACGGTGCTCTTCGAGTTGTTTATGTTAGATAGTCAAAGGCAGTTAGCAGGAACCCTTGGACCATCAAGGTTTTTTACTAGTAAACACACATCAGAATTAAGTCCGCACCAAACAAAGGACTAGAAACATCACTATGGTTACTGACTAGTGTAGAATCAAAGTATCCAATACAGTCAGTCAATCCTACAGTAGGTCAGTCACGAGCCTGAATAACTTAGTGGTAAAGTCTCTGACTTCAGGCGGCACTGGATTATGTGGGTACGAATCTCGGAGGGGATGTGAGGCGAAGAAGTTAATGTAAGTGGTGATGTTAGTACTTCTTTTGGTACACCAATATATCAGAGATGATCACCCAAAAAACTGAAGAATTCTTTAAAAAATGCTGGGAGTTCAGCTATACCTGACTTTCACTGTATTCAAATTCCAAGAGAAAATATACAAACAAACAGAGAGAATTGGAATGGGGTCAATATCATCCCCGGTTGTGACAGATACATATTCATGGATAGGTGGGAAAACTTAGAGATTCAAACGTTCAGACCCACCCTCCGTGGAAGTATGATGGAGGTATGTAGATGACACATTCAGCGTACTTAGAACACAGGATATAAATAGATTTTCGAAAAATCAACTCGAAGGTGAAGGTTATCAAATTAACTTATGAATTGTAAAGTGAGGATGGGGGAAGGAAGGAGCTTCCAATGTTAGATCGTAGCGTGAAAAACAAAGAAGATAGGAAGTTGAACACTGGTGTTCACAGGAAACCCACACATTCACACCGATATTTGAATTTCTAATCATTACACCCTGTGTCAGTAAAAATAAAACTGGTGAAATGGTTAGACAATAAAGCACAAAAGCTAAATAATATCAAGGAAGATCTAAGACACGAAGTGAGGTATATAAGAGAAACTTTGAAGCCTGACTGAGTAGATTCTAATGGTCACCACTTTTCATTATAACCCAGGTAACAACCCACCTGAATATGGTCAGTCACTAGTGAGCATAAGATCGATACTCAGGTGTTGGTTTGAAAGCATCTGATATGATTGTTTTCAGGATTTCATCATGAACCAACATTATTGAGAAAACCATTGGAAATCCACCACTGGAGTACGGGTGAGCCAGCTGTTTCGTCGGCCTACTTAAGGACTCTTCATCAGTACTCACTCGCATCACCGTCAGGGTTCAAACCCAGAACTTTCCCGTAACTGAGGCTTGAACATAGGTGGGTGTGTTCCGCTAAAGAGTTTTAAACTAGGTTTACGAATCAGCTGGCTGTTGAGTACTTCATTGCTGGTTTTCCAACGTTTCTGTATCCGAAGTCAGCTCATGATGAAATCCTGTAAGTTATCAAATCCCTGCGGCCTAACACTTGGACATACATATGTAACCTCGCTCACCATGATCTATTACATGTTCCAGTCGATTATACTCAAGGATATCACCCCTGATAGCAGATACTCTTGTCTTGCCTGAGAAATTATTAACTAACACTCAATTATGCGCAATTTAGAAGCGAACAGTTCTAGAGGTTTTGCTAAACAATGACAACATCCTTCCTTCCAAAAGCTTATGACCTTACACTATGGAACAAATCGAATTTATGTATGTCCACTTTTGAAAAATATATATACCACTTCGGTTGGTCTTTCGTGTATTCCCCTGAAGTGATAAAGTCTTATGCTTCAAGTAATCTTTCTGTATACCCCAGACATTCACTAACTTTGCATAGTTTGTACACACCTGTAGTCTAGTTTAATGCATTTTTATTGTTTTCTAAATATTGTAAAAAAACAGAGTCAATCAAAAGTTTTCTTATGAGTTCAAATTACCACCCACTATCACTCAATATACATACATAATACACTGTGTAAATAAATAAAGGTTACGTATAGGGAGGGGGTTAACAAGAGTATACACCTCTGTAGATTGACAACACGCTGACACTACATATTATTGGTTTAATAATAAGAAAGTAAATGAGGTTACCACTACTAGTACAGACTTCAATATTTGCTTAAAGATGTTTACACTGATAGGAAGTGTAATTCTTCTCTTCCTACCACTATTATTATTATTACTTTTATTATCATCATTAATTATCATGGCCATATATTCATACGTTAGCATTCTCAACCCCTAGGATGAATACATTTCATTACCTATAACTGACCTAAAAATACATCTCAGTACACTTCCGATTTTATTCTAATTGACAATTTTAACTAAGTATCGTATTGCCTTTCTAAATATATTTTCAAGAATTAGTTTTGTAGGGATTTTGTTTGATTGCATGGAGGATTTCATCATGAGCTGACATCAGTTAGAGAACCACTGGAAAACCAACTGGGAGTACTGGACAGCTGTTTCGTCCTAGTTTGAGACTCTTCAGCGGTACGCACCCACCGACAGGGTTCGAACCCAGGACCTTCTGGTTACAAGGCTAGCGAGCTCGTAGACCATTGGGCCACTGGGACCCGATCCAATGGTCCTTGAATTCTAACTTCTACCAATTCGCGATATAGCACGACCACTTTGCAATGTTTTCTTCGATGAGTAGTTACTGCCTCATCTTCAACCTGCTGTACCCTACTGGTCACGGCTTCCCACTAGAGTCCCAGGTTAACTGCCTGAATAGGGCCAGTCGCTAGTGAGCATCAGATTAATTTTCAAGTATTGGTTTTGTAGGGATTTTTTTTGATTGCATGGAGGATTTCATCTTGAGCTGACATCAGTTAGATAAACACTGGATGCTGATGCTGACTAGGGACTGACCTATTCAGGTAGTTAACCTGGGTACTAGTGGGAAGCCGTGACCAGTAGGGTACAGCAGGTTGAAGATGAGGCAGTAACTTGCTAAGCATAGTTTAAGAAACACTTTAAAAAAGTAAGTTCTTAGTTCAAATTAATAAAGCTAAATAATTGTTTTAAGTGTTATAAAGTCGTGATATGGATGAGTTGGAATCTTTTCTGATAATGAGATAATTTTTCTGTCCTCACCTTCATATCTCTATGAAATTATAAAAACAGTTTAGAAAGAGACTAGCAGACTGGTGTTGAACAAAAGTATTTCAGTTTCTGTGGGTATCTGTGAGGATTTTAAAGCGTTCCGTCAGTTAACTGATGGGAATTTCACACATTTATTCCCCTTTAGGAATTTGAATAGAGCAAGAACAACAATAACAGTGGTTTGTGCAGAATAAGAAGATGGTACCACTCTTTGTTTATTTCGTTGGCTTCTCATCAGCTGCTGCCTACAACTTGTAAATTTCACATGATTTCAGTTGACAGGAGGTCCCAAAATTAGTGAACAGTGCTCAAAAATTTACGCTCATATAGTTTTTGCACAGGCAGTTCAAGTTTAAACAAGGTAAATGTATGCATCCAATGGTTCGTTAACAGTGCACTGAGTTCAACTCAGATCATAGAAACAAGAGACAAGCAAAATTACATTATATCGGTGGCACAGTGGTTAGGACTCTCAACCACCATGCACATGGTCCGGGGTTCGAGCCCACACCGGCACACACCAGATATCTATGATCAGCCTGCGAAATTTGAGCTACCGATATCCAGGCTGAAAATTCCATACTTGTACCAAAAATACAGTGTGGAATCAAGCTGTTACCAAAAACAAAAAAAGAAAATATCGAAATAGGGTTGAGGTTGAGACTAAAGAAAGAGTCAGAGTGAAGACAACCCGTCACCAGGTCAAGGATTGACTAATAACCGCTTCTTTCTGAATGCATAAATTGAGTTTCAGCCGCTTGAAGGAGACTGCTTCGACAAACTTTACGGCTACTGAGCATTTTTGTCTATTGATAGTTTTGAAGGATTTTGAGATGTCCACCTTATGACCCCCGTATCAAGGACCTGTCTACCAGTGGTGCTATTATATGCGTCTGCTTATAAGTCTCCCAATGTAACTGCTCCAGCAGATTCATGTAATTTTGTATACACCGTTGCAGTTAACATGAGCAGGGTACTAAACAGCCTTCGTTTGAAGCGAACAAATTCTTTCAACAATGTCAGTAATAGACATCTCCTTAACATGGGAAATGTGGTGGACATTGAAAGACGGTTCAAAGTTATCAATAGGTAAAAGTGTTCAATTCTTCTCCCCAAGTTTTTTGAAGCAGTCTTCATCACGCGCTTGATACCCGAATTATGTGTTCATTTGAATACGCAACTCTGAAAATTACTTTGTGTATGATTATTATTGTTGTTGTTTAGGGTAAGGTAATTATCAATATTATTATAACTATTGTATACATGTATGGACTTTTGGTTAAAAATCAACTCTCTGTGGGTAAGTATGTCAAAACTGTTTCTGTACATAAACTTAATAATATCTTTTGTCTATAAGCAGTTGATGAGGAACCAGCGAAATGATTAAACCTGCTACCTAGATCCTGTATATATTATATATATGTATATTTATTACAAGCCAAGATTGGCTACTATCGCCAATGATTTTCCTGATTTCGGTAGACTTGATAATGCGTCAGACAGCAGGCATCGAGTAGACAAGCATAAAATGGACTTCACCGATGATATGCATATGCTTTTCCACAAACTGGAAGATATGCCAGTGAAAAGCAACAAGTTGGCAGAAAAAGCACCAAAGATAGGACTTCAGGTGAAAATAGAGAACACAGAGGTGATGAAGATTCCTGCCCGCCAACAGCAACAACAGACAACAGTCAACATAAATGGGAGGGGTCCGAAAAAGTCAACATACCGACCTGCCTACCTGGAAAGCACTGTTTCAACTACAGGCGGACGAAACTGATGAGGATATCAAAGAGATGGTCGATAAGGCAAGGCAAGCTTCATTTCTCTCAAGTCTATGTGACGGGTCAACAGCACTACTCAGCATGAGAATAAGTTCCAGATTTTCCACTTCATTGTGAAGTCAGTGCTACTACGCGAATCAGAGACTCGGCGCGTCATGGAGAGCACTTCGGACAAACAACAGACCTTCATCAACAGCTGTCCTCACTCAATACTCAAGATCACATGGTCAGGCGGAAAAGATACTCAACAATGATCTCTGTCAATGAGTGATCCATGCCAACAGAAACAAACTGTGCAACAAATATGCAGGAGAAAAATGGAAGTGGAGTGGACTTTTGCCATACTCTGAGAAAACAAATCACCAAGTGAGTGATATCACAGGTCAGGCCATCGCTTGAGTGGATTCTGAATGGGAAGCGGTGAATTAGTTGGTCGTCAGGGAGAGGGTGACATGGTGGATGAGAAGGTAATGCAAAGAAGAGATGATACCATGTGGGCGAACGTGGAGACAGGTGAAAACATTGTTGGAGAACCGAACTCAATGGAGACATGTGGCTGAAATCTCCAGACATCTTGGTCAATATAATAATAAAGAATATTATAAGGATCTAATATTGATCTATCTTCAATAGACTGTCATAATTTTCCTTCATTTCATGTCTTTCTTTCTTTCCAGTTATTCCATAAAGATTAATTGTTAAAGTAGTATAAAAAAAACGGGCAGAGAAAGGTATTTTTGATTATCCGTGATATTGTGTAAGTCAGCTCAAATAAAGCGAATTACTTTATCATTAATCTATATCTTGATCTTTCCAGTTTTCGCTGACCATCCACAGTTACTTCTTTTCACTTCATATCCATTTCGTTTTTGCCGGAAATAGAGAGAACCACATATTATTATTATTATTCCCTTGGATTCCGAGTGCAACATGGAGCTTCAACAACACATCTCCGCTATATTCTTTTTTCTCCTGTCCACTTCGCCTCAGTCTGAGATTGCACATAAACTCTCATCTGCTTCTCCGCCCCAACACACGATCTCCTCCACGTCACTCGTCGATCGCTTCTCATTCAGATTCTACTCAATCAATGACCTGTACTGAGCGCAATGTCCTTCGGCGGTTCATACCCATGTTCTTCTCAATATTTACAGAGAGATTAGCTCTTGGATGGTTTGTTCATCTCCAGAGTTTCTTGTTGCTAATTCTATTTGACCTGCCGGTCATTTGATCTTCAGTATGAAGCCAGTGAAGGTAGATGTTGATGAAAGTTCACCTATTACAGCAGGTATAGTAAAGACACGTTTGTGATTTGCAACAATATGGATAACGCAACCACAATGTTCGCGGACGCCAAGCGGCTCACCCTCATATGATATTTAGAATGGACCGTGAACGTGATAATCAGTTCAACTTCATAGATCTCATCATGAAGAGAAGAAAGGATGGAAAGATTGAAAAATTCATCTACAAGGAAAGAAACCTGGACTAACTTATACTTGAATTATCACAGCTTCTACCTGATGGGCTACAAATGGAGCCTGGTGGAAACGCTCTTCAGCAGAGTTAAGGCGTTTTGTTCAGAGGATAAGATCAAAGAGGAAATTGCACTTCTCGAAAATTGATACTTTCGGAAATTCATGCCAAAGTATGGGAAGGTAAAACCAACTTGATCAAAACTCGAAGTAACTGAAAAGGAACCAGTTTTTATCTATCTAGAGTACAAAGGCGAAGAAGTATCCATAAGAACGGAAAACATAATTAAAGGTGTATTGAAAAAGAATATTTCCTTTCACCAGGCTCATTCCACTTTACAACAGAGTATGTTCGTCAAACCAGTCAGGAAAAGATATGTATCATGCTCTGCAGGTCAACTCCAATTGCATTTACTAATTCCCCTGCACTTGCTGCAGCACGTACATAGGAAGCAGAGACTGAGCGGATAGTGTCTGCTAGATTCCCTGAGCGTATCACTAAAACCGATGCATCCAGAAAGAGAGTGTGTGACTAATCTCTCAATACTCGACCCGGTAAACCTGATTGTTTTGTTCGTTTGCTTTTGTGCTTTATTATGTTGCATAACAAACATTTCACGCAAACTTGATTTTGATTTTAACAAGCTCGTATTGCCCTGCCTGCAAATATGTACTCTATCCCTTGAATCGAATTGATGAAGGGAACTGACTGCTTGAAATTGTGTGTTTTGTGTTTTCTGATATGTTGGTGTAGATATGATAAAAGTCTTAAATTTGTCGCCTTTGTTATCCGATTAGAGTGAATAGGTATACCAGCTTTCAAAGAGTCAATTTATCATCTTTGAATACCTTTCTACAGAAGGTAATTGGTAAATTCCCAAGAGGATGTTACAAATTAGGACATTTTACTCTGTCAGTGAACATTTTTACAAGCAATGTTGATATTGTATATCCTAGAGTGGAACCCAAGTTGAGAAACAACCAGTTGGGCGTAAATCGATAGTTAAATATAGACCATGTGAGGCACAAATGAAGGCTTAAAGCTAATCAAGGAACAAGCTAAACAAAGAGAACCTCAGAGACTTAAAAGAAGAGAGGATATACTGCTTAGATCCTATTCATTAGTAAACCAAGGGAATAACAGTAAATAGTAAAGACTTCTAGAAATTCAGGTATACGTCGTATAAAATCCACACAATGTAGCTACTTTATAAACACATCTACAATCCAGTCTGAACTATAATTACCTCCTATTTAGGAGTTATCGTAATGTATTCTTGAGTAAAGCAGATTTCTCTGATAAAAGTCATCTATTTTAAATTACAGATAACACTACTCAATAAATTAGAATGCAGTCTATAAAGAATAAAAGAGAAATCTAGTTTCAATCATTCTGTCGTCGGAAATCTTCTGCTTTAACCAGCTAGAATAAAGAATCACATTCGCATTTTCAACACTAATATGAAGGTAGTCAGTTATTCTACATGGATAAGAAACTTAGCGCTTTACGAAAAGTCTCCCAACAGACTACTTCGAAATTTTATCCACAACTAACTTTGCCGGTTCCAAACTGAAGATCAAATGACTAGGCAGAAAGAAGTAACAACTGTCTGTCTGTTTTCGACATGGAACTTTGCGCATATGTGCGGTATTTCAAGTCGCCACACTCCATGTAGCACACAA
The DNA here is from genome assembly GCA_944472135.2 of Trichobilharzia regenti. NCBI lineage: Eukaryota > Metazoa > Platyhelminthes > Trematoda > Strigeidida > Schistosomatidae > Trichobilharzia > Trichobilharzia regenti. The sequence continues at coordinate 12,033,534 of OX235267.1, forward strand.
AGCAACAGAAGAAAGTAGAAGAAATGCAAATTAGAAACAGTAAACGTAGGTGTGAGACGAAGGAAAAGTGATAACGAAGAACAAAACAGTTTCATTGGAAATCATAAGTCACAAGGAGTGGATGAATCTGCGCCAGCCACTGAGAAAGATTTTGAGCCATATCACTGATTGTCTCCAGCCTTCATTGGCTTTTACTGTCCTTAGGACCCCCACCAGGAAGTGTACATCTCCCTACGTGGCTGGCTTAAACTATCTGTTGTTAATTTCACTGACTTGTGCCATGATTTGGTTTGAAAGCCACTAGCTCTTTTCCAGCCTGACACTATATCAGCTGACATTGCCCGTCGAAGAAGGCGATGACTAGGCATATGTAACACATGTCCTAACCATTTCAGTCGGTGTAGCTTCACAGCCTCGTCGATTAACTTCGCCTCCTTACCCAGCACTCGACGCCTAACCTCAATATTGGTCGCCTTATTATAACACTTCACACGGGAGATAGAGCGCAGGCATCTGTGATCTTTTCGTGTCTTCCACTTTCGATGGCCAGGTCTCACAGGCATAAAGGAGGACGGAGAGGATTGCTGAGCAGTTCACCCGTCCTTTGGTTGATAGTCGGATATTACGTCTACACTAGAAGTAACAACAAAAGCTCTACAGTGGAATAAACCAACCGTGTAAAAGAAAATAGAGGTAGATCTGGTGCATGCCATTGAGAAGGCCGTCGAATGACATCGCGCCCAATGCAGGCCATTGCTCGAGTAGAACACGAATGGAAAACGAGCGATTAGTGAGTCATCAATGCAAGGGCGACTCAGAGCAGATGAGAGTTTGTGAGCAATCGTCAACCCAGCCAGTTGAAGAGGGCAGGAGAAAAGAGAAGAGAATGTATGTGTCTTGTTGACGCTGTATGTTCGACTCAGAACCCATGGAAATAACAGTGATAATAATATATTCTATTGTTCGGGAGAATATATGAAATTCTCGTTTCATAGTTGTATTTTTCAAAACTTTTCAATCTAAAGGAAATCACAGATTGTGGAGCTTATAGGTGTCCTGGATAATTTCTATGCCTTCAGTTTATGCACAGACGTGTAAAATAGTGAAAACGTGTACTCACATAATCAAGCAAATGAAGCGAGAACTAGTCAGGCTAATATTCATTTACACAGTAACTATTTTACAGTGTCAGTCATAAGATTGTTTCACTCAGGTATTCCTAAATATATGGTGTAAAAAATAGAAATACTCTGTAAATTATGCATTTCAGTGTGGAAATCTTTGTCAACCAACTTAAGTTTCATTTTATTGTGAAAGTGATTAAATTACAGAAAAGCATGTTGTTTTAAATCCCTTCTGATTTCTTGGTAACCAGAACAAATAAATAAATTGATGAATACTCCACATCCAGACATTAATGGAAAACAAAATACGATCTACCAATGTACAAACGGTACTTAGATGACATTTCCATCATTTGTGATGGTAGCTATGACCTAAGCCAGTTGCTATAAACAGTTAACAACTGCCATCCAACAAAAATATTCACTCTAGAAATAGGAAAATGAGTCCTAAATCCCCATTCTTGATGTGGAATTAACAGGAGGACCCGACGGAACCCTATAAAGGTCAGTCCATTGGAAACCTACTTGAAACGATTAACTAATAGGTTCTTACAGTTGAATGCCTGTTGAACATAAACGTGTCTAATTCAGTTCCTTGTCACTAGGTTTTTTTTTTTGATTTACAGCTTGATTCCACACTGTATTTTTGGTACAAGTATGGAATTTTCAGCATGGATATCGGTAGCCCAAATTTTACAGGCCGACCATAGATATCAGGTGTGCGCCGGCGTGGGCTCGAACCCCGGACCATGTGCATGGTCGGCGAGAGTCCTAACCATTGTGCCACCGACGCACACACCCTGGAAGCAGAACTTGATCTTCTCAAACAAACATTCATCCAAAATGGATACCTACTAAGATCACACCGACAATAATATCAGACCAAAAGTTCAAAAAAGAAGCTTTACATGAATTTGGATTTCAAAGGAGACTTAATCTGCGATCTACTTCAAAGAGGATTTTCAACATCTTTGAAAAGAACATCTTTCACAGAGAAGCTAAGTGTAGTGTTCTTAAGCAATCCATTCGTCAACAGAAGCCTTGCATATGCATATATCAGTTCACATGTTGCAGTGGAGCCAGCCAGGTACATTGGTCGTTCGACGCATATCCTATCCAAAAAGATTCGAGAACACCATCGCGCATAGTTGCAAAAAAGTAGTATCGACTCCATAATAAATGCAGTCATTGAACACCTTACACTTACATTAAAACAACAAAATGTAGAAAGCCTAACCTAAGAAAACCAGAGAATGAAGCCCTGAAATACCTTAAGAACAACAAGGGTACAGTAATCACAATGTCAGACAGTGGAAATGCAACAGTAGTATTAGACAAATCAGACTATTTGGACAAGGTAAATACTCACATACAAACAGGATCATATGAGTAAATGAAGAAATCAATCGACACAGTTATGAATAAATTTAAGAAATCCACAGTAGAGCCATCGCTAGGTGGGTCTAAGTGGTTTAATTTAACACCCAAAACGAATAACCCCAGTAGGAGCTATGGTGTTGTTAAAGTTCATAAATCAGGATACCCTATCAGGCCTACAGTTGATTTTAGAAATTCACCTACCTATGAACTATCTAAATATTTAGCCATGGTAATAAATCTTCTGAAAAGCCACTCAAAATATAGACTAACTAATTATTATGAACTAAAACACAGATTGCATAATTTAAAATTAGATAATGAAGAAAAAATGGTTAGCTTTGACATTGTTAGTTTATATACACGTTTACCAATAAATATGTTTGTAGAGGTAGTCAGAAACGAACTCATTTCTAACCAAGAACTCGAACTTACGACAAAAGTGCTACTTGAGGACAGAAAGCTGGGAGTAGAGCAACTGTGCCTGATTTCCACAGCATTTAAATTCCAAGGAAAATATAAAAACAAACTGAGAGAGTTGCCATGGGATCACCAATATCCCCGGTTATAGCAGATATATTCATGGATTGGTGGGAAAAGATACCGATTGAAACGTCCACCCCCACCCCAAAAGTATGGTGGAGGTATGTAGATGACACATTCACTGTACTAAGAACACAAGATATAAATAGATTTTTTGAACACATCAACTCGAAGGTAGAGGCAATTCAATTCACTTATGAATTGGAAAGTCAGGAAGGGGAGCTTACAATTTTAGATTGCAACGTAAAAAAAGGAGAGAAGATGTAAAGTTAAACACACTAGTGTTTACAGGAAACCCACACATTCACACAGATATTTGGACTTCCGATCATCCCATTGTATGTCAGTGAAAATAGGATTGGTGAAATGTTTAAGTGACAGAGCACAAAACTAAGTATTACCAAGGAAAATCTAAGACAGGTAGTGATACCCATAAAAGAAGCCTTTACACCTAATAATTAGTCAGATAAATTAGTCAGGAAATATGTAAGGAAATGCAAAAATAAAACAAATAACGATAGTGGGGAAAGGGACAATAATAACGATAACAATAATAATGATAATAATAATAACAGTAATGATAATAATAGTGATAATAATAATAATATTAATGAAGACATCAACATTAAGGAATCTAAATCATCACTAGTAATTCCATACAAGCAAAGAACCTCGGAAACCACCGTACGCAGGATTCTTAACAAGGCAAGAAGGAATAAAAGTTGCTGGTATTCAAACCCACAAACTCAATCAGAAACAAGCTTTGTCGGTTAAAGGAACAATCCTGTGGAGCCTTCAAAACAAAACAATTTACTCTGCTTGCAATGGTTGTCAGGTAAAATACATAGGTCAAACTAGTAGAACAGGTGCAATCACACTAACTGAACATAAAAACCTAGTAGCAAAATCCAGATTGGTTGATCCGAGTAAGATAAGAAATCTGGAGAATAGTTAGTTCAGCTACACCACTCGCTACATTCAGTAACACACACAACCATACAGTAGGATGGGATAGGATGACAGTTTTAAAATCTAGTGAAACAGGGTGAATAGAGAGAGAGATTGATAACAGCAGCTTTGTTCATTGAATCAACTGCAAACACGTGTAATAGGAATGATTCATCACATGTCCACTTAGATATCTGGAAAATTCTACCTCCCCTACGACGACAAATAGGCGAGAACAAAGAAAACTATAAAACTAAAGGTTTAAAGTTGTGTGATTATAATTGATGGAATGATTATGAACAATAGTAGATTGTGCTCTAAGCGTCATCCAGTAAATACTAATACCGTTTCACTGTGTGATACATCTAATAAATAAACTAATATTGAATTACTTACTACCACAACGCCGAAGTTTTACACGTATATTGAACACCTTGTCAGCACTTATCATTCCATCTCAAAAAATGCCTCCTGCTTCAAAGTAATCTACAGGGTCGAGAATAACTTACTAAAGGCAATATGCTTTCGTCTCCTTAGCATAGCTAAAGCGTTAGCCATTCATTTAGGAGGAACAGAATTATATATATGCAAAAGAAAATCATTCAACCACTTCCACTATCACTGTAACAACCGTGTTGATTCCTATTGTCTTGATGTTTGTGTGCCTAGTTTTCTAACTCCCTATAACTCCTGTATCTCTTCACAACTCTTTCACAACTCAATACATTCTTATCAGAACTCACTTATTAAATTTTTCATCTTACGACGTAACTATAATAGACTCACTGAACTTCTCTGATGCATTGACTAACATTAACAAGAGTGCTTCTTGACAACGCATCACCACAACCCTCACACTAAGCTTCACCACCCCATCTCTAGTTACACTTCGATTATTTATCACAGTGTTTGAAATATTTTCATGACGTATACAAAAACGTGAGCTGACATCAGTTAGAGAACCACTGGAAAACCTGGGAGTACTGGACAGCTGTTTCGTCCTAGGTCGGGACTCTTCAGCAGTACGCACCCACCGGGATTCGAACCCAGGACCTTCTGGTTACAAGGCGAGCTCGTAGACCAACCAACCTAGGACGAAACAGCTGTCCAGTACTCCCAGGTCTTCCAGTGGTTCTCTAACTGATGTCAGCTCATGATTAAGTCCTCCATGCAATCAAACAAAATCCCTACAAAACCAATACTTGTATACAAAAACGTCAGGCAATTTTTAATCTTGTCTGAGGAGGTTAGTGTACGCACGCACACACACACACACTAATAAAGACAATTATATGCAATTGCGATTGTACAAACAGCTAAGTGAATGAGTTCTCCATCGAAAAGAGACTCTTTGCTAAATTGCGTATTTTGGCTTTCAATAAATAGATAAATAACAATTTTGTTGGACAGTTTTGTCGATTTAAAAAAAAAACAGAATGAATATGCACGGTTAACAAGTTGATATTTTAAATATTTTACCTAAACGTTTCATTTCCTATGTTATCATACAATACAGAAGGATTGAGTGGCTTAAAAATAATTTTCCAATTCAATTTCATGCAGGATTTCATCGTGAGATAACATTGGTTAGAGAAGAATTGAAAAATCACCACTCAAATACTGAACAGCTAGCTTTTTCGTCAGCCTGGTATGCTACTCTTCAAAATTACGCATCCACTGAAGTTCGAATCCAGGATCTTTTGGTTACAAGGCGGGCTAGCTCATAGACCATCAAGGCACTGGGTGCTGATCCAATATCCAGTCCAGTGATTCCAGCTTCTGCTACTACAGAATCTTACACAAGTCCTAGCGAGAGGTCGTGAGCAGTGAGGTCATCTCAATCAAGCGCAAAGATAAATACTAACCAGCGAAGACACTGATTGGCACCCGTCACGCGTGAATTGGCACAAGTTAGAATTCATGGACTCATGAATATAGGATCGGGTCCTAGTGGCTTAACTGTCCACGAGGGAGCCCACCTGGTTTTGAATACCATTAGGTGCGTACTGATGAAGAGTCACAGACTGGCCTGACGAAACAGTTGTCTGTACAGTACTCGAGTGGTGGTTTACGAATGATTCCCTAACCGATTACATCTCGTGATGAAATCCTATAACCAATCAAGTCAAATCTTGGCAAACTAACACTCGAATTTGAGATTACCTTGTTTAGAAATATTTCTGACGAAAAACATACAGCAGAATTAAACCACACGATCTTGATAATCAACTGTACGACAATCCCACCCTATTTTATCTTCAAATAGGATTGAGAAAGTTCAGTCACTTTTCTATAGAACGTGGTGTTTTCATTCTTTAACAATAATGCAGAATTATTTTTCATCAATTTTAGGCTGTGATTTCTGGAAACACTTGATATAGATTGCAGTAAACTAAAGATTAGCATCTGTCTTATCTAGCTGAATAGAAGAATTCACACCGACCTATTTCCGTGAGGTATCTTAAACATTTGAATTTATTGTTCTCTTTCGTAGAGGATCTATAGAATATACAATGAAGAGTCAACTGGAGAATAATTGTGAAATCTCTGAGTGACTCTGAAAGCAAAAATGGTTTCTCGCCTAGATTCATGAACAGGAATCTAGAACCAAAGAAAATCCCTGGAAGGTTCCATCCAAATCGCCCCTAAAAGGATGGTAATACTTAATGTCAAAATTAAAAGGGATACTGGGGCAGAACTTCTCCGTAGACGACTTTCGAAGTCTCTCAGTAAAACATACTTCACCAACAGCCGCCGAGCAACATTCTCCTGTGAGAAACTATTCAACCAGAAGTTGAAAGACAAGCGGTTGCACTGGGTCACTTCAACATGCATATAACAGTTCACTTGCTCATGTGCAGACGGGCACATTGGCCTACGTAACAGGCGTCAACCTGTAAAACGCTCTTGTAAAGACTATCCAGAACGGTTAGCAAAGGGAGAACGCAGGGGTGTATTTAGGTCGGTAACAAAACACCTAGTGAATTCAAGACACTTAGCTCCCTCTGAAAATTCCTTCAATGTCGTATACAAGATCCCATCGATCGAACGTCTTACGCATAGGGAGTGAAATCAAGGGCGTCCGGCTGAGGGCAGCTGAAGCTCTAGCTCATTACGTCTGACCATTGTACCTACTGTGGCCATCGTAAAAAGTCAGTCCCATCAATAATGATTATTCTATTATCACCTTTCTTGTCAAACCATCCTGTTTATGTCTGCCTATTTTTACGTTTTCAATTCCTATCTGCATTAACAGAATTGTTTCTCGTATCCGAACTTCCTGCCTATTTGGTTATTACTACTTCTTTAATCCGTAAGTGTACAGAGAGTCAAGTTTTTTAATAACCATGGTCTCACTTATTCTTTGCTCTCCATTAAACTTTCCTGGGCTTCTCAAAAAAGACTATATCATATTACGAAGAGTATTAAATGCTGTGAGTCGGGCTTGTGGTCTGCCACTGCGTGAGCTCGCCAATACTATAGTCAAGATACACATAAATTCCTGTACAAAATGAGCAAATGCCGTACTGTCAGACCATCTCCACTGCCTTTATTCACAACTATCCCCTTGCATCTCATCAGGTAGGACGAGAAGTCAATATAAAAAGTTATATGCTCGTACCACTAAGTACAAAAATTCTACAATACCCTACTTAGCCCGTACTTTATTTGACGAAGACTCTGTTAGACATGAAGCACACAAGTTACTATGTAATTAGCACAGTGAATCGACCCTTTCATTGTTCATCTTTCTGTATTTTATGGTGTCACACTTTCTATCGTTTAATTATAACTTTGCTATTTTATTTTACTTGGTATTACTATTATTACTACAATTTTATACTCTATGCACATTTTTCTCCGTATTGCATACAGTATTTTGCTATGTAGCTGCTACATAACAACGTTTTATTATTATTGTTATGTAATGTTTATTTGAAATGTTTTTGGCGTTTTTGAGTAAATTAGATGCGATATTTGGCTGAATGCTGAAAATTCCTTGGTGTATCAATAGTACTGTTTTTGGAATAAAGCAAATTATTATTCTTTCCTACCCCATCTTACTGATTCTCACACTTTGTAATTTAATGAATTTAACCTTTGACCTGTGGAACTTTCTTACACACCAACTACCCCTACGATGACAAACGGGAGAGAACAAAGAAAACCATAAAACTCAAGTTTCGAATTTTGTTCAAAACGTCATCCAGTAAATAACACTGTTACATTGACTGTGTGATACATCTAATAAACCAACTAATATGGAATTACTTACTACCACAGTGCGCAAGTTTTACACATATATATTAATAGGATTCGACATATGCTGTGGAGACCGTTGAGTGAAGTCACTTCCCATGCGTGCCGCACAAGTGAAACTTTTAAGCGAAACGAATTTGACATCCAAATGGAACATCGAGGAGATCTTGTGACATAGAAATAAGAATTTGTGCTCGGCTGTGAAGTCAGCCGAAGAAGAAGACGACCATGGACAACAGGATAAAGATTAGTTGTGCAGTTGAAGCCTAATATATCCTACACAGAACCTATAGGATTAATAATATTATTATTTAATAACTTCTTCACTTGTAATATTCGTTTAGTCTAAGAGTATAAGTATGTACGTATTAGGATAGTTAAACCACAGACAGACAGACAGACAAGAGTTTTTCAACATGGATTATAGTTTTTTAAAATACAAGTAGTATGTACAAATATACGTAAAAATTAGATGCACTATAGACTATATAGTCTGCTAAAAATTGCCTTTTTTTATACATCCTATTATTTCCTGTGTCATCTAGTCAGCCTATTCATAGTTGAATTGTATTCAACTAGATCTTTGTAATCCTTGTTTTTTCTTTTGCTACAGTTAAAACTGATCTTATTCAAAACTTTGAAAAATAAAAATTGATAAACAATGAGAATGAGAATTATGTGTTCAACTCTAGTTGTGTTCTCTTTCGTTTGTTTGTTTCTAAAAAACAGCATGACTCTATTTTTTCATAGACATTAGATGATGTTCATCACAACGCTCATTCATTCATTCTAGACTAACATATATCATCCGGTCTCATACATACATAAAATGTTCAACCAAACATAAATTAATCAAGTGCTGGTTTGTAAGGATTTGATTGGTTACAGGATTTCATCGTGAGCTGACATTAGTTATAGAACCATTGGAAAACCGACCGAGAGTACCGGACAGCCGGCGATTTCATTCTAGTTTGCGAGTTTTCAGCAGCACACACCCACTGGGGCCTTCTGGTTACAAGGCGAGCTAGCTCGTAGACCATTAAGCCACTGGGACCCTATCTGATGGCCAGTCCACGAATTCTAACTTCTGCCAATTCATGATATCGCGCGACCCCTAGCCAATGTCTTCGGTGAGTATTTGTACTCACACCCGACCTGCTGCACCCTACTGGTCACGACTTCTCCCTAGAACCCCAGGTAACTACCTACATGATTAGGGCAAGTTGCTAGTGAGACATATATTAAAGAAGACACATTAGAGATGAGAGATGCGAAAGTTAGACAGTAGTCATTTTGAATGGATAACAATATGGCGGCCTGCTTAAATTATTGATAAATCCAGGTGAGATTAAGCATTTTGGAGGAAAGTAATTTTGGTAGCCCACTGTTTTAATCGTCCAGTTATATCAAATGACCTATACATAAACTTGCGCGATGATTTAACTTGCTCCCAGGTAAACTCTGTACAATTCTTCAACGAAATGAAGATATAATTCAGATTATTACTTTTCATGTAAATCCTGTGTAAAGAGAAAAAGTACTTTGGAACTGAATACGCTGAAAGTGTTTGTACCGTATATTCGCATACTGTCTTAAATAAAGCTTTACCATTATTATTATTATTATTATGATAATAATTATTGCTAGAACTATTGTTTCCAATAATTCCTAGAGGAACATCGGTCTTCAGCCGCATGTTTCCATTGTGATCGTTTCTTCACCAACATTCAAACCTGACTCCACATCTGCCCACACGCTTTCATCTCCTCTTCGCATTACCTCCTCCATGTCACCCTCACAGTGACGACCAACTAACTCGCCGCTTTCGATTCGAGTTCCACTCAAGCAATGGCCTGGAGTATGATGTCACTCACTTGATGGTTTATTTTCTCAGAGTATATGGTCACAATCAAATACACCTCCATTTTTTCCTACATATCAGCTGTACAATCGGTTCCTGCTCGGTTAGTTCGTTCGCTCCCAGAGATCCCTTCCTGTTGTTTATCTTTTCTGGCCGATCATCTGGTTTTGAGTAGTATTGAGCGAAGGCATTTGTTGATGAAGGTCTTTAGCTTGTTCGAAGTGGCCTTCGTGACGCGGTGCCAAGTCTCTGATCCGTATGTTAAGTAGCATTGACTTCACATTGGGATTGAAAATCCGGACTGTATTATTCACGCTGAGTAGTGTTGTTGATCTTAACACAGACTTGACAGTAATAAAAACCTTGCTTTCCAGATCCTCGTGCTTTGATATCCTCATCAGCTCCGTCCGCCTGTAGATGAAACAATGCTTCCCAGGTAAGTAGGTCGGTATGTGAAGGAGGTTGCTTCTTTCAAACTCCTCCCATTTATGCCGGCTGATGGTTGTCTTCTGGCTGGATAAGCATTAAATGAACATCGCTTTTGATGAGAGAGTAGCATTCACCACATAGTTGAATAGTGTACTAAAGTAGATACCTTTGTTAATGATTGAAAGCATCATGAATCATCGAAGTGAATTTCTGAAAATAAATAAAACGAGGAAAGAGTCATTCCCTGGATCACTAAAGTTAGCAGCAGCGTTCCTTTTTTCATGCTGGTGGTCTACCGAGGAACAACATTATTACATAGTGCAAGAAAAGACTTAAATGTTGAAATGAGACAGATAGAAGGGGCGTTGGTTGGTGTAGAATAACTAACTATCCTATGAAATTCACTAGGAAGATCGAAAAAGGCCAAAACAAAAATAAGAAATAATAAGTTGAAATTAATAATGATGACATAAATAAGAGAGAATATAAGGCATCTACAGTTGTTATACCATATAAGGAGGAGACATCTGAGTCCCTACGTAGGATTCTCAATAAAGCAAGAATTAGGGTGACGGCGTTAAAACCTACAAAACTCACTCAGAGACAAGCTCTGTAGGCTAAAAGAGGAGGTGGACCCAATTAAACAAAATAATATGCTTTACAAAATACGTTGCAATGACTGTGAGTGAGGTCAACTACATAGGTCAAACTAGTAGGTCAGGGGTAGTCAGATTGTCAGAGCATAAGAATTTAGCTAAGGTAAGAATAGTTGACCCGAGAAGATAAGTAATTTAGAAAAAACCTCAGCTATCGCACTTCATGCATTAACAAACAACCACACAATATGATGAGAGACAGCTTAAATTCTCAAACGTAATATAGGTAAGCGGAGAGCGAGAGAGATTGACTACTGAATCCTAGTTAATATAGTCTACATCCAACATATGCAACAGAAATGACTCAATGCAAATACCAGAGATATGCATGGAAGATATTATTACCAGTCAAATCAGAGGAGGATAATAAATAATCTTAAAATTCTATTTCAATTCAAGCACATCACAACATTCCAACAAGTTACTTATTTATTTTGACTATAAAAACACTCGTCTTATTTCCCATCTGATTGTATTTGGTTGATTGATAACACTCATATTATTATTTCTGAATGTACATAATCCTATATTAGTTGATTTTTATTCAAATGTATAATCGTCAATTCCACTCATGTATATAAATGAAGGAAAAGAGTTGTGTGAGTAGTGCCTTGATATCATTATGAGTGGCAATAGTCTGTGCTCGAAACTTGGTCATCAGTTAATATTACTGTATAACACTACACTATGTGACACTTTATCAAAATAAACTCCTATCCATAATGGAGTTATACTCTGCCACAATGCAAAAGTTTTATACTTATATCAGTTCAGACTAGGTTGTCTGTTATTGAGCTGTTGACGGTTTTCACTATGCCTTTATTTAGCCACACTGGTAGGTGTTCCTGAGAGAGGACGATGAATTAAGTTGCAAGATCAGCGGTAAGAATAACTCCGTATATAAGCTCAACTGAATTCGTAAATACAATTAGAAATGGCTAGCCTGGGTACTTTATCCTTCATTTAAAGAATCACAGCCTGTCGTGTAGAAGATGGTTATATAGATCGTAACCCTCAAACGCTCCCTTAAAAGCGTTGAAGACCCCAAACAATTCGCCTACTGACAGGGTAGGAGCGCTGCAGCCGTGTTACATAATAGTATCGTCTCATCATTAGATAAAGGTGCCATATACGTCCGCTGCACATTTCTCGACTTCACTTCTACTTTCGACTCTGTACCTAAATGTCTCTTGCTAAATAATCTCTCGATGACACAAACTGAGTCCTGGGTCACTAACTGGTTGCATTTCTACTTCTCTAATAGAACGCAGTATACCGCACACAAAGGCAAATCCTCCTCTTCTGTGCTCACTGAAGCTGGTGTCGCCCAAGGTGCTGTACTCTCCGCACTTCTTTTTTCTTTCCTTCTACATGACCTACCATCTTCAAATGACATCAATTTTGTTGAATATACTGACAACATGACTGTGTCTTTGCCTGTCAAATATCAAAGCGACTGCTCCAAACTAAATGGCTTTTCATCAGAAATCAGCCAGTGGTCCAAGGAAAACGGTCTAACCTTAAATCCCTCTAAATGCTAAACAGTCAATTTCACCTTTAGGCATAAACCCGACCTAAACAAACTGGTTACCACTCACGAGGTGTGCAACATAGATGGCACTGAAATAGAAACCAAGTCGGAAATTAAATATTTTGGTATCATTCTATCTGCTGATCTTTCCTGGTCGTCTCATATCTTGATGATTTCTAAGAAAATATTCCGTCTTACATTCTGCATCAAGAAGTTAAGACATTCTGGAATAACCTAACTCTTACTCTTACTATTCATTAACTCTTGCATCCTGCCTATTATTCTCTATTTTTCCCCCTTAGTTTTTCCAGGATTACTGAAGAAGGACCATATATTATTACGTAGGGTGTTAAAGGTTGTCATCAGAGTAAGCAACGTGCCACATAACCAGCTTGTTAATATTCTGGTTGATAGGCATTCGGAATCGTGTGAAAAATGGGCTAAATCTATTCTGTCTTACTCAACCATACCCTACTTAGCTCGTGTTCGGTACGATAAAGAAAGCATTAGGTGCGATACCTATAACTTATTAAATAGTTAGTAGAACAACTGGATTTCGTCTTTCTAACTCATATCATTTATTGGTACAACGTTTTCTTTCTTTCTTTCCCTTCTCTCTCTCTTTTTTTCTGTTATGTGCAGCTTTGTTTCTTTCTTCTGCTTACGCCGGTAAATATGCTAGCATCTACTTTTTCTAACACCTTCAAACATTCTGTTCAATTTTCTGCTTTGCTACCGACATGCCAATTTGTTTGTTGTCATAATGAACTGAGATTACCCTTAATCTATGTAGAATTTTATTTATTGATTATGTACTAACTTGATGCAATACTGTAGTAAAATGCTGAGAGCTTCATTCGGTATCACAAGTATTGTTTTGGAATAAAGCAAATTATTATTATATTGTTTAAGCATTAAGGTTCTTATTAACCCTATTTCTTTCATAATTACACATACATTAAACTGTCGAACCTGATGAAAAGCAGGTTTTCAAAACGAATATTCTTTGTTCAGTTGAAATCAGTCTTTTGAGATCAAAAATGTAACGGGATTGATACTTGTTCGTGGTCATAATGTTCGTCCAACCCTCGTCCCTGACATGGCCAACATAAACAGGTGATTTTTTTTTAGTAATGACCATCCCATCGCCTTTCTTATCTAAACTTCCTCTTTATTCATGTTATTTTTAAGTTTTTTTCATAAACCCCTGTTTACACTACCATATTTTCATACCCGAACTTCGTGTTTGTTTTGTCATTTTACTATTTCTGGATATTTAACCCCTGATTGCATAAACAATTATTCATCACATTAGTTCTTATTCAAATATCCTGTCTATTTTGTTATTTCTACATTTCTAACCCCTAATTGCACAATGTCAATCTTCTTAGCTATCATGATGCTAATTTGTTTGTTTTATCCATCCCCCTGTTTATTATGGTATTCTAATTTCTAATTGTAATTTTTATTAATTTGACCCTTGACCGGATATTATTCTGGAACTTTCCCATCCATTTGATATAAATACACAAATGTATAGCCTAGTTGATGGTTACTTCGTCGAAAAGAAAATTTTCTTCTCTGCAATTGTCTTCCTTAATAACTCCTATGACCCGTCATTTGTATGTATTTAGCCTTAGAATAGAAGTGAATTATATAAATACCAAGGTTTGTAGAAGGGTATTCAGCTAGTATGTTCTACAGCGATTTCTGAATAGGTGTTTTGGTTTTCACAGTCGTTGCTTTATTTATTTTTTTTAAAATATAAATGCTGGGAAAGAATCGTTTTCAATTTTATTCTTTCTCTTCATTGCTATTCTGGACTATTAAACCTTCGTGTTCCTCTGAGTGTGTTTTTGTCTCACCTATTTTGAGCTGTTTCTAAACATCAGGCTGTGCAAAATGCACTGCATCATAAAATATTACCGATGCCCATATCTAGACTATCTGTCATCACCATCCTTATTTTTTATTACTACTAATTGTGTTTTTAAGTAGTAGTAGTAGCAGTAGTACTAATAGTACTTCCATGAGAATGATTAATTACAAGATCCATAATTATTGTGCCCACCTGGTTGACAAATAATCTCTCCTATCCATTTTATATGAATTCGTAATACATATATGTGCATTAGGAAAAAAGAATACATAACAGATGTAACACTTTTTTACTGTAAAAATCTTCTGTGGAGACAAAACAACTCGTCTTCTTTTCTATATATATACTGTACTGTGGTGACAAATGGGGATAGGGAATTAGGCTTAATCCAAAGATGGCAGTCAGTATACAGGCTAAGCATACAAATCAACAGATTTGTTTGGGCCACAGACCAAGAAGTGAATGGGGGTTGAACAAGGAACTGTGAATTTTTTTTTTCATCTTTTATCTTAAAAGTATTGCACAACAGTTGTTCCGCCCGAAAAAATAAATGACGCACTTGTACACATAAAAGTCGGTTTACTGAATATCTGTTGTCTTTTTTTTCAGAGAATCACTACCATTTTGTATTCGTTTAAGTTTTATATGAATACACCATTTAGATGGGAATTTTCATATGTCTTCCTGGATGATTTTTCAAGAAAATTATTTCACTTCAGTTCAGCTATTAACATTAATTATAAATTATAAAAGGAAAGAAACGTATTCTGTGAGTAAGCTTTCAGCACAAAGAATGTGTACTGACATTCAGTGCATTAGACTATACAGTACACTAGGGAGAAAAGGTTTTCTTTATACGGATTCAGTTAGACAACTAACAAACTAACAAAAATGTGAATCATCTGTGTTATTGTAATTCTATTGAAAATGTGAAAAGTTTTGGAGGGAATTTAAATTGAAACTGTACCAAATGAAAAGGGTGCGAAAGCTTGAGAGGTTATGTGTAAGCTGCTTATATTTCGTAAGGTTTTAAATTCAACTGCATTTCTGGAATTGAAATGGAAGAATTTCAAAATATGCTTCAAGGTGGTGAGATATAGCATAGACAGAATTCTTCCTGATGCACTTGAAACAGACCAAGAGACTGTCACAGGTGTGGTCACGCTGTTATTGCGAAAGGTTTGAAACGAAGAAAAGGTACCTACTGATTGAAAGAAAAGCTATCCTGCCCAGCTCGCAGAGAAGGGCGAATTACGCCCCTGCAAGAACTGCAATGGAATGATGCGCTTGTCTATGCCAAGTAAAACACTAAGTCGAGTCATCCTAGAGAGAATAAAGGATGCACTAAGTGCAGAACTCCGCCACTCACCAGAACAAGCTGTATTCACAAAAGGCGAATCATGTGGTGATCAAATTGTAACTCTACGCATCATCATCACAGAACAAAGTATGCAATGGTAGTCAATCTTAACTCTCTAACTCAACAACTTCATCGCCTTCAACAGCCAGCGTTGACCGAGAAGTAATTTACAAACTACTGCAACACTATGATGTACAGTGCCTCAAATCTTCATCAACGCCATTCAACAGCTGGCTGTGTGACAATGCTTGCATGTGTCAGGTGGACCATAACGAAATACTTGGCGAAGCCACATTCTGAAGTGAATATAGGAGTGAGACAGAGATGGCTGGCTGACTATCATCACTGACGATAATATTTCTAATTGTATTGGATCGAGTAATGCAGAAGACTGTGCGTTGGGAGTTTGTGAGAAGACAGGAATACTCTGCATTGACCAATCAGAAGGCCCAATTAGATGTGGATTTCACGTGTGGATGACTTATATTTAATGTCATACACACAAACTTGAATACTGACATGCAGGCGAAAACCAACAAACTTACCGATGAAACAGTGCAGCGAAGGCAGAACTTCAGATGAACATAGACAGAACGGAAGTGATGAAGACAATCAATCAGACAAACAGCCAGTAGTAACAACAACCTGCATCAATCATCATAAACGAGAAAATTTGAAAAGACTTACTTCCTTGACCTATTTAGAAAATATCGTTTCAATTTCAGACGGAATGGATGAAGGTATCAAAGCCAGCCAAACGGGCAGAATCGTAAAGGCAAGATGGACTTTCATCAAATTGAAATCGGTTTATTAAAATCCTTTGCTAAACTCAACCAGCTTATAAAACATGATTAAGATTTTCAACACAAATAGAAAGTCAGTCAGTCAGTCAGTGCTTATATGTGGATTGGAGACTTGCACTGCTGGCGATTCACGAAAATCATTTCCAACAAGTTACTGCAGACTATTATCAACAGCTGCCTTCGATCTATGCTTCAGATCAAATGACCTGCCAGAAAGAATTACCAACAAGAAACTCTGGCGATGAGCAAACCAACCAAGAGCAGATTTCTCCACGAATATGTAGAAGAAAATGAAGATGGGTTGGGCGACATCGCAAGGTGACATCGCGCTCAGTCGACAGGTCGTCACTGAGGTGGAACCTGAATGGGAAACGAAGAGTGAGTTGTTCGTGAAAGGATAACGTGGAAGAGATAGTGTGTTGGGGAAGAGATGGTGAGAGATTATGGGCAGCCTTGGGTCTGGCCAGCTGAAGAGGATACTAACAAACAGAAGGGAGCGAAGATGTGCAGTTGAAGCCCTACGTTCAAATCAGCAGTCAGGGTAGCATAAATTATTATTATTATCCTAAATACATGAAAGTTAGTTTTCACTGAATATACTTCAGTCTTTATATTTACTTAAACTTAACTGAAAACCATCAATTCAATGGGGAAATCCTCCATAAAATCAAACAAAATCCCTACAAAACCAATACTTGAAAATTAATCTGATGCTAACTAGCGACTGGCCCAATTCAGGCAGTTAAACTGGGGTTCCAGTGGGAAGCCGTGACCAGTAAGGTGCAGCAGGTCAAAGATGAGGCAGTAACTCATCGAAGAAGACATTGCAAAATGGTCGCGCTATGCCGTGAATTGGCAGAAGTTAGAATTCAAGAAATGCGTCGGTGGCACAGCGTTTAGGACACTCGCCGACCATGCATATGGTCCGCGGTTTGATCCCCGGCCGATGAAGCGCTCTTTTACCTCTCTAAGCCAGATATAATGCTGATAAAGAGGAAAGGTTGGGCATGTGGTTAGCGACCTCATCCTGTGAAAAAAACAGCGCTACAGAAACTTCAAGCCTCTAGCTTGAAGCCCTATGTTCCAATGGGAACGTGAAGGAAAAATTATTATTTATTATTAAATTAGAATTCAAGAACCATTGGATCGAGTCCCAGCAGCTCAATAGTCTACGAGCTCGCCTTGTATACAGAAGGTCCTGGCCCGAACCTCAGTGGGTGCGTACTGATGAAGAGTCACAAACTAGGGCGAAACAGCTGTCCAGTACTCCCAGGTTTTCCAATTGTTCTCTAATTGATATCACCTCATAGTGAAATCCTCTATACAATGAAACAAAATCCCTACAAAACCAATACTTGAAAATTCCATATTAGTTTGTTTATTAGATGTATCACACAGTGAAACAGTTTTATTGTTTACTGGATGACGAAGTTTCGAACAAAATTCATTTATTTTTCATAATCATAGCATCAGTTATTATCACACGACTTTGCAACTTGAGTTTTATAGTTTACTTTATCCTTTCTATCTGTTACTGTAGGGGTGGTAGACTTTTCCAGATATCTAGGGGGACAGGTGTTGAATCATTCCTATTACACGTGTTGGTTTGCAATTGATTCGATGAACAAAGCTTTCATTATCAATCTCTCCCTCCACCCTGTGACATTAGATATTAAAACTGTCATTCTGTCCTATCCTATTGTGTGGTTGTGTGCAACTGCATGTAATGACTGCTAAAGCTACACTTGTCTCTAGATTTCTTATCTTATTCGGGTCAGGTAATCTAGATTTTGCTGCTAGGCGTTTTTGCTCGGCTAGTTTGACTGCCCCTGTTCTACTAGTTTGACCTATGTATTTGACCCGAAAATCATTCAAGCAGGGTATTAGATTAACTAAATTGTTTTGTTTTGAAGGCTCCACAAAAACTGATCCGTTTCAACCGACAAAGCTTGTTTCTAATTGAGTTTGTGGGTTTGAATACCAGCCACTCATATTTCTGCCTTGTTAGTAATTCTGCTGCGTAAGGTGGTTTCCAAGGTTCTTTCCTTGTATGAAATTACTACTGACGATGTAAATTCCTTATTCTTGGTGTTGTCTTGCGCATTTTTGACTTGCATGTCATCATTATTATTACTATTATTATTAGTGTTACCATTATCATTATTATTATTATCACTATCACTACTATCATTATCTATTCTATTTTTAGATTTCTCTACATACTTCCTGACAGATTCATCGGGGTAATTATTGAGTTTCAAAGCTTCTCTTTTACGCCTTATCTGAGAATACGTGTAACAGGAATGATTCACAACCGGTCCACCCAGAAATCTGGAAAGTTCTAGCACACCTACGACGACAAATAGCAGAGAACAAAGTAAACTATGAAACTCAAGTTTCAAAGTCATGTGATTACAATTGATGGGATGATTATGAACAGTAATAAGTTTTGTTTGAAACCTTCTTCTCATCCAGTGAATAATAATAATACTGTTTCGTTAACTGTGTGATACATCTAATAAACCAAACTAATATGGAATTACTTACTACCACACTGGCTATAATATCAACCAACAACTTGCCACTTGTATTCTTACATAATTCTCACATAACTGTCAACCTTTTTCTTATATAACCCAGTGAAAAGAATGCAAAAGTTGAAGAAAGTAAGTATCACGTGATCACAACACTGTGTCAACGCGCAAAATGCTGCAGGTAACGCAAGGAGCATAAGGCCCTTCAATTTTTTTTCTTTGTTTCTTTATTTTTTGATGACAGTTAGCGTTTCTTCAGCGCCTAATA
This sequence comes from Trichobilharzia regenti, assembly GCA_944472135.2. Lineage (NCBI taxonomy): Eukaryota > Metazoa > Platyhelminthes > Trematoda > Strigeidida > Schistosomatidae > Trichobilharzia > Trichobilharzia regenti. The sequence continues at coordinate 12,053,107 of OX235267.1, forward strand.
CAATGATACTTAAAATAATGACGATCGGTTGTTAACAAGCGACAACACTTTCGTTCTGTCTAATAAATTTGTCATTGCCCATCAAAATAAGAAGACAGTTTTCCAGGGTGAAAAATAAGCCATTCAGTTTTTTTTTGAAGGAGGCGGGTGGTTTCCTGAAATATCTTTGGAAGAGTGTAATTCAAAACGTCATTACACCTGAATTTGTGTCTAAAATGAGTAGTTGCGTAACTGATGTACCAACGTCTCAAGTGTATGTCTGCGCTAAATTTTTTTTAAAAAGTTTTACGATGTAAATAAGTGGGGGGAAAATTGGCTCATAGTTATTTTTAGGCAATAATTTGTAGGGAGAGAAGTATTATGGTGATGTATGGCTGTGAAGTAAATGCAAAGAAAATACATCACCTACTTATCAAGGCAATCTACTTGAACTCATGCAGTCAGCCAGGTGAGAGCCAATGTAGAGTTGTCATCTGACGTGGTGATACCCAGTGGTGTCCGCGTGTCAAGGATGCTCAATGCTCCCATTTCTGTTTAATTTCACCACAGATATATGTGCTACTGAAATTAACCCTTAGTGACTTTAGAGGCTCAGAAATTGATTTGTTACCGCCAGGGAATAATCAGGTTGACTTCGAATATACAGATGATGTAGTTCTTCCAATTGAAGACGCTGACAAAATATGGTGGAGTCTTCTGAGGAGTGAGTAATCTTCCAATTTCTGGCGTGTAATTGGCTCCTAGTTAAAAGATATTGAGTGAATTGTTTGGTTGCACATGTTCACCACTTCACTTATTTGAGAAAATGTATCAGCTACAACACCAGCGAGTTGATCACTGACGAAATACCAGCACGGCTACAGACGGCTCATTTGCCAGAGGCCAAATTAAGCCATCTTTGACGTAGATGTGATATCTGGCTGTCGACCGAAGAGCCTATGTAATGCTCAGAAGTCTGCCTCATCCTCCTTTATGGTTAACTATCAGACGGATATGGCTATTAAAAGTGGAAAACATGAAAAGCCTGGCTAGCTAGCTGTCTGTGATCGTGGATGCCTGAGTTTTATCTGCCATATTAGCTGGTATAACAAGGTGAGCAATATTGAGGTTACGCGTCGTTCAAGTGCCAGGTAAGTAGTTTGCATCAATCGAAGAGGTCGCGTTGTTGAATCACATGGATTATGATGGTTAGTAAATGTGTTACACATGACTAGCCATCGCCTTCCTTGATGGTCAGTGTTAGCTGACAGAGGATCGATCAAGCTGTTGGAAAGAAAACACAGTTCTACCATGCATGGAGAATTTAAATGAGTTAATTTTATTGCTAAAACTTGCGCTGACGATATTTCCTAGAAGGGTAGGGGACGATGAAGGCCTCACAATAAAACCAATTAACTGCTCAGAGGACAGGACTAATTTCTGGACGAAATATCTTTCTGGAAACTAATTTGATGTCTAGGAAAGATGATCAAAAGAAGTACACAGTCAAACGCATTTAACATTCGGTTTAGTTTTAACTTCAGTGCCACCGATGCCAGTGGATCCACGCAAACTAACCAGTTCAAGTAAGTCGCGCTTGCTTCTGAAAGTGAAACTCACCATCTAACATTGTGCGATATCAAGCTTTAAAGCATTTGACAAGGACCATTAACTAATTTCTGAATAAAAAGTGCTCATTTTGAACAGTCTGGTAGTCAGCATACTAAATAAAACTGACTTCGTCAGAGTGGGGCAAGTCAGTTATGTGAAGAAAAGAAAAGAGAAGAAGAAGAAAGAACACCTCCTTGAATGAGGGGAACACCAGCTAGAGTGAGTATAGCAAAGGAGGACTTTCCACAATAAACACATCGTACTGCCTCTTATCACAAAACCAGGAATGCAACCACCTGGTAATCCAGCACTGTGCTTGTGACGCAGCAAGCTTGTTTAACAAAAGAGGCCTAGATACAAAGTCAAAGGCCGATGTGCATCCCAAGAAGGCACACTGAACATATTTAGCACTTCTATCTAAAGTGAATACACTAATACGATATAAGATGACAGTGACATATAGAGCTCACCTACTATGTTTCTAAGCAAATTGATTAGGGTCGTTAAAAGCCTATGGAACTTAAGCTGACCAGTATCGACCAGATGTTGATTTGCCTTTACATATAACATTAGCATGTCATAGTCCAAAATCATATGTCTGCTTCGCTGAATATTTCTTTTCTAATGCTAACAAGATCCTATTCATATCATTTCCGGCTTTATTATTTGAATATTTACATTACCAATTTAAAAGGAAATCCGTGTGCATAAAATACAGGGAATATGGTTTCTTTTTTGTCAGAATGTATGGACGTAATGGAAAATATTTATTGATTTTTAGACTAGTTGATTCCACGGGGTTTCTCCTCAGTAAATCTGTTGACTCGGAACTAGCCCATACTACATAGCAGTGGAACAGAAATGGAATAACCCTCAAATTTCAGTGTTGAAGGAAATCCACCAAGAATATATGCAAGAAGAAGTTTTCAACGCCATTCCTGGATATCCTGAAAATTCTACTACCCATCTTGTACAAATGAGAATATGTTTTTTATGTAAACCGGCAAAAAGTTTGACTCATATCCAGGATTAAGAAAAAAATTAGGAGTTTCAATACTTGTGTTTAGTCATTCCACTGATGTGCGTCAGAAACTTGACATGTCACGAGAAGCATCTAGAATAGACCACAGACTTCCATCACTAACTGTCCACTTCACTCAATGCTGAAGATCAGATGGGCGGAAATAAGAAGCAACAGGGAATACTGCGTGCTCTACGAATGTGACGAAGAGATATAAGATGAGTAGAACATATGCTGAAGAGATAGTTGAGTGGCATCACCTCCCTGTCAGGCCATCGAATGGAACCTGGATGAGTAACCGCAAGTTGGGCGTCCAACGATGATGATTAGAGTCTATCTTTGGCTTCTTAGTGTGTCAAAACTAGAATACACTAACTTTCACCAGTATAGTAATAAGGTGACTGTGCATCTGTAAGCAACGCTTGGAAAATTTAAGTCAACAAATTTAAACAATGATTTTTAAATGATTTTTGATAAGACACTTAAGAATGTTTACTGAACAAAGAACCCCTTCTTCATTATCAGTTTCTACATTAATATATGCATCCATAATAGTGAATGAATTAGTGTCATTACCACCAACAATATTGTTGTTTAAACGACATCAAGTCAGTTGATAATATCAGTGGATTACAGTTCAATGGCATCAACACAACAATACACACTGGATATCGGATAGGGAATATTAAGAAAACTAATGACACACTTCATGACTTTTAAGTGTTGGTTTTTAGGGATTTGATTAGTTAAAAGATTTCATCATCAGCTGACATTGGTTAGAGAGCCACTGGAAAACTAGCACTGGAGTGCTGCACAGCCATCTGTTTCATCAGCCTAGTTTGGGACTCTTCAGAAATACATACCCACCTCGGTTTGGAACCCAGGACATTCTGGTTCCAAGGCGAGCTATCTCGTAGACCATTAAGCTACTGGGACCTGATTAAATGGCCCATGAATTCTAACCTTTGCCAATTCACAACATAGCGCGACCCCTAGCCAATGTCTCCGGTGAGTATTTGCCCTCACATCCGACCCGCTGCACCCTACTGGTCAAGACGTCTCACATGAACCCCTCATTGTTTAGCGAACCAATATCAGCCACCATGGTAGTAGTAGTAGTAGTAGTAGTAGTAGTAGTGGCTAACTGGACGTGCATCTTTTGCACACAAAGTATTGGTTGCTTCACAAGAATCGCAATAGCTTCTGTTGTTTGGAGTATGAGGTACCTGGATGATTTTTGATAATTTATTTTGGTACTCGCCAGATGATGATGATGATGATGGAGAAGAATTCTTCAATGTTGGTTTTATGACCGGCTGGTTACTTTAGACCAATTGGTCTAATATCGAGTCGTTGATGGTTTGTTTTTTTTACTACACCTTTACTAAGCCATGCTGGGAGATGTCTTAGAGGACAAAAAATATAGTTCCTATAAATTCATGCATTTGTATTATTATCTTTCCTATGTTTTCTAATATTCAGTGTATTGTTACGTTAGTGCTACAGAACTGTAATCCATTGATATCATTATTATTGATTCAATAGTGTTTTAACAACATTAATGTTGCTAATAACACTAATTCACTCCCTTTTATGTATATATAACTGTAGTAGGAGATGATGAAGATAGCCTCAGGATGGTCGGGGGTGGGTGCCTTGCGCTGTGGGTTGGCCACCCATCCGTGCACCTCTTGAAATGCTCCCATATGACCGGGCGTCTTACATAGCCTCTCCTGAGGAAGTCCTACTCACTGCCTTCACGTGGCGGAGGTGTTTTTAACCGAAGTGAGAGGGCAAAAGCGGATGCCCGGCGCTCTTCACCAGGTTGACTGTCCATTGGATGACAGTCTAGGGGAGATGGCTAAACCCTGATTCCAAACCTCCAACGGCTGGCGTATGAAGCTCACCGGAGCTCACCGGCAGACGTATGGACAAAGGGCTTATTGGATGTCCTGGATGTCTGGCCCTATTCAAAAAGGCGTATGAACAGGACTTCGGTCACCGGCTGGCTTCCAATGGATAGTGGACTCCCTACTCCACTCCTACTGCATTGTAGGTCACACTTGGTTGTGTAAAGCCTAGAGCTGCACTCTCAAACAAAAGGCCGGGCGATGCTGAGGACACATCACTCGTACCTAATTCCCATGAAACTTCATGAACTCTGTTCATGAAGCCGGCTCATCCTCCCGTAGGCGATAGCCGAAGTAAAGTAAAAGTAAGTAAATTATCGAAAAGAATAATTTTGTTCGGTAACCATTTCTTTGGAAAGCTGTAATGGGCATTTTTAATCAGTTAAAACACCGAAGCAATAAGAACAAAATGACACTGTTGATGAATGTTATCTCACTTCAACCACATAAGAGTAATGAAGACTTTAAAATTAGCTGATATAGTGACTGTCCAAACAATTATTTGCAGTAGGATTTCTTACTTAAATGATTGCAATAAAACTGAGTCATTTATCGTGAATAAACTGCAACAATTATTGAAGATTTTCGAAGGACACATCTTCAAATCCATCTAAATTCATGGATAATCCCCATCCAGGCAATAATGAAAACAAAACACGTAGATCAGCGAAGAGTCTCTTTTCGGCGGCGGTGAATTCATTTTCCTAGCTGTACAATCGCAAATACATATATGTGTTATTTTGTGTGTATGTGTGCATTAAGTTTGTCAAACAAAATTATAATTTTTTTCAAGAGAAGGATCACATCATCTCTGAGAAGAACATTCTTTGCAGCAACATAAGAATAGTGTTCTCCAGTCAGTCGCCCACTGATCTCCAGAAGCCTCAAGGACAAGATCCCACATTTGACCCATTCTATGTGCATATATATGTGGAGCCAAGTACATCGGCCGTTCGACGCGCACCTTCTCCAAGAGGATGCAAGAACACCATCCAGCCAGTATGGTAGTGAAAAGGCGATAGTGGTGCAATAAGGAGTTCGATAATTGAACACCTGGTTAACACTGATCATTCCATTTCAACAAACGCCTCCTGATTCAAAGTAATCTACAGAGTCAAGAATAACCTATCAAAGACGATACAGTTTCGTTTTCTTTGTATCGCTGAAGCTGTGGCTATTCACATAGAAAAACTGGTGCTCTGCATACAAAAAGGATTACTCAATCAATTACTCTACTGTCATGGTAACAATTTTTTGATTTGATTTGAGATTGTTTTTTTATTTGGATGGGTTAATTTTGTTTCTTTGCCTGTTCTTTAATTGCTTATAATTCTTAAATTTTTTTTCGAATTTAACGCTGACAGTGTAGGCCTTACGATCCAACTAGCCATTTGAGAAAACGCCAGCACGTTAAAATGATTCGCCTGAGCTACACAGTTAATTAGTCATTTCTTCAATAGACGGTCAAACTAGGCGTCGTGCTTAACCCTTATTTAACCCACCAACCACGCCTCGTGTAGCTCAGGGTCCACTCCTCGGCCGACGCACCCCTTAAATCTCACTAAGCCGGTAATGGGATCAATAAAGTGAGAAGGTTGGGCGTGAGACTGGCAACCTCGCTCCGTAATAAACAGAACATCACTGCTACTGGAATTACGTAATAACATCCCAAATAAATAAAATAACCGTTAAAACTGAGGAGACGACGTGTTCTCTTCAACTGTTATCTCTTTTTACAGTAACACCGTAGGCGTATAACTTCATCACTTTGTGACAGATAACAAAACATTCCTGGTGTTTACGCAGGAAGTCCACTGGTCAGTTACAACCGAAGACAAATAAATTTACCATATTTTACGTAGATATTTTAATTAAACACTACTTATATATATATATATATATATATATATATATGCGTAAAACACTGTTATTGACCATACTGACCAATTACCTGAAAACGCAATAGTAAGATGATTGTTGAAAAACAAAACCGTATGACAAAATAAACTTAACTGTCTATCAAATTTAAAGCAAACAACTTCCTGAATAGTATTCAGCATTGTTCATTTAGTCGGTTGTCTTGGTTTCTGTTGTTCATTTTGTTTTGTGTGTGTGTGTGTGTTAATGGGGATTTGTATTTCTAATTAATGGAAATAATCATTAATATGCCAAGTAAAATATTGAGTCGTGTCATCTTGGAGGAAATAAATAGCTCTGGATTTAGGAAAGGTAAACCATGTGCTGAAGGAAATGCAACTCTACGCATCATCATCACCATAGAACAAAGCAATGAATGGCAACCAGCCTTCACTCTCTACCTCAACGTCCTTCATCAAGTTCAAAAAAGCCTTCGACAGCCAGTGTTGACCTAAAAATAAAACTCGGAAACAACTTCAACACTGTGGCATGCAGTACCAAAAATCTTTATTAACCTCACCGAACAACTGGCTACATGAAAATTCCTTCTACCTGTCAGCCAGGTGATGCACAACGGAAAACTCAGTGACGCTTGGCTTTGAAGTGTATACCGGAGTAAGCCAAGGCTGACTGGCTGCCTATTATCACTCGCAATGATATTACTAATTATGGTGGCCCCACTGGATTATGTGTCAGACTGTGGGTTACGAGTGAGTCAGAAGACAGCAACACACTGCACGGATCGATCAGAAGACTGTAGAAGATCTGGATTTCACTTGTGGATGATTTATTTTTGATGTCACACACAAAAAGGCAAGCAAACAAAAACCCAAAAAAAACTGGTTAAAGAATCAGGCAGGCAGCGAAGACAAGACTTCAAGTGAACACAGAAGAGACGGAGATAATGAAGATACCCGCTCACCGACAGTGATAACAAACAGTGTCGATCACTATCAACACAGGGAATGGGACAGGAGTTACTTCCTTCACATATCTAGCCACGAAGCATCATTTCAACCACAGGCTGTAGAAATGTGGTCAAAGGGATCAATTGTCAACTGACTCACCTCTAAACCTCGCTAAGCCGATAATTAGACCAGTAAGGTGAGAGAGTTGAGCAAGAGACTGGCAGCTTCACCCCGTAAAAATAGGACATCACTGCTACCGAAATTACGAAGCATGAAGCCCATTGTTCTACTAGGAACGTGAAGGAAAAAATAAAGAATCTAGATTTCTGCTTCCATGTAAAATACATTGTTTAATATGATAAGAAATATGTTGAACATTATTCCTAGAAGCCTGGTACTCAAACGAATATGCACTTAACAAACACGTTAATGTAGACCAAATTTACCAGCTAATAAAAAGTAGATTATGTGACCAGAGTGTTTAAAATCCAAGTCAATAGAAAGTGATCAATACATATGTAAAGATGGTTTTCGGTAGACGCAATTCTATCACTCATGGAATATTTAAATCACTTCATGTTATGCTAGAACTTGTGCTGAATGGGGATGTTGTCCAGAAGGCGGACAATGAAAGCTCCGCTACTAAATCAGCTAGCTCAGAGGACACTATTAATTGTCAATTCACTACCTTTCGTCAGATTGAGGTATTCTGAGTCCAGATTTGAGATTCATGAAAATGAGGATGTGAACCTCTGTATCTTATCTGAAGATGCACTAACTACACAGAAAATCATGCTTAAGTTGTCATCAGCACGCATTTTGAAAATGTAAACTAAAATAAATCAATATTGATGATAAAAGGAGACCAGTTTTAAATTTGTACCAAAGTTATTTATTATTCTCACGCAGATTCCAACTACAGGAGGAACAGACGAGGATGTCAAATCGAGAGAGAATCGGGAAGGCGAGTAACACATTCATCAACCTGAAACCAATCTGGAAATCTTCGTCACTCAGCATCAACAACAAAATTCAGTTGGATTTTCAATACAAACAACGTCAAGTCACTTCTTCTATACGGGCCAGAAATTTGGCGGGTCACAAAGAATATTTCCAACAGTCTGTTGTAGACATTTATCAACGACTGTCTCCGCTTTATACTGAAGATCAGATGGCTGGGCCGGAAAGAATCACCACCAAGAAACTATGGGAACAAAACAAAACAAGGGCCAATCCCTAACCAACAAAGATGCAGGAGAAAGTGGAGATGGATTGTACAATCGCTGAGGCGGCAGCTAGGTGACATCGTGCGAGCGTCAGGCCATTGCTCGAGTGTAACTCGAAAGGGAAGCGGCGAGTGGGACGTCAGTGTGACGTCAGGGCTACATGGAGGAGATCGTGTGAAGAGAAGTTGAAACAGTATGGACTAACTTGTATGCAGGTTAAAGTACAGCAGAAGGAAGACAGAAGCAAGTGGAGACGTGCAGTTGAAGCCCTATGTTCCACCAGCAACCCAAGGGAACATTAATAAAAAAAATAACAATAGCTTGAAGAGCATTCATACCTTAGAAGATAGGCAAGACAACCATTTCTGTCCATGAGTAAGTCATCTGTTAAAGGATGTTCCGAGAATTCGGAAAGCTATTTAAAATATTTTTTATAAGCACCTTGTATACAATAGTGTATAAAGTCTAGTAGTCGGATATTTTAAAATTCCTTTGCAGACTGATATGCAAATATGTAGGATGAGAAATGATTATATCAAAATTTAACAAACTCGTTTAACAAATATAGGTGCTTCTGCCAAGAAACGTTTTTAAATTGCGGCGGTTGAAAACACACAATTGCTGAAATATTTAATAAGTGTTTGATTTGAGTCCACTGATGACTTGATTCTTCGAGTAAACACCCTTATTTTATGACCTTATACAAACCTGTGGTTTGTAAATAAATATTTTCAAATACACATCTGATTAAAATGGATATATATACTGTCATTGCCTCAGGGTAAAGATTTTTCCGCTATAATAACTATCAAGTTCATTAAAGGTAAACTTGAATGACATAATCTGAAGAAGGGTAATGCTGATAGCGACATTAGATAACGGGTAACCTCTCGTCATTGCTTAAAGATAACAAAAATATACTTGACCTCGAAACTTGTTTTGCACACAGAAGGAACATAAAGCCACTGATACCGGCAACTTGTTGTCACCAGTCTTTGAGATGTTTTCTTAGGAAAAATACTGGCCTGAAATCACACTAATAAAGTATTTCATTCTCTCCCTTCACTTCATACTTATATTCTACTTTTGAAAATATAGGTGGACTTTAAAATCAGAGATGTTTTCCTACACGGTTTAATATTACCTTCTATTGACTTCGTAATAAATTTCGTCATGGGTTTATGATTACTATTCTTTCCTTTAGTGCCTACAGGGACAAAAGGCTTCAGCCGCACGTCTTGATTGCGTTCGATTCTTTGCCAACGTTTTCATCACCTGGCTACGCGTCTGCCCACATGCTTTCACCTCCTCCTCCTCCTCCTCCTCCTCCTCTATGTCACCCTCGCAATGACCACCAACTTGCCGCTTCCCCTTAAGGTCTAACTAGAGCAGTGGCCTGGAGCGTGATGTCACTTACTTGATGGTTTTCTTCTCAGAGTATGGCCAATTCACCTCCATCTCCTCGTGTTTTCTCCATGTTCATCTGAAGGCCTATCTTCTCTGGATGCTTTTTCTGCCAATTTGCTGCTTTTCACTGGCATATCTTCCTGTTTGTGGGAAATCAGACATACATCATCCGTGAAGTCCAGATCCTCTAAGTATTTTGTGTGGGTTCATTTTATTCCTGTCTCCTCTCTGTTTGCTGTGTGTCTGTCGCATTATCATGTCTACCACAATCAGGAAACAGATCATTGGAGAAAGTGAGCAGCCAGCTTGTCTTACACTCGTTTTCACTTCGAAAGATTCTGTAAGTTTTCCATTGTGGATTACTTGGTATGCAGCATTGTTGTACAATTGTTGGATGAGTTGTTTAATTGTTGGCGGCATCTTCTAGTGGCGAAATAGTTCCTAAATCACCTCTTGATCGAAAGTTTCTGCTGAAGGCCTTTCAAAATCAATGAAGTTGAGATAGAGAAGTGTGACTGCCATTCCAAGCGGGTTTAGTCCTTACCACTTCAAATCATTGAACCTGAGCACACTTTGGAGGCTTTAACTACAATAATGATAATTTTGAAGTGTTGGTTTTGCAGGAATTTGACTGACCTCAAGTTAGATCACGATGGTGAAGTCGTTTCGAGAATTATACAAAACCATCTGACGGCATCATGTCTGACTACTATTCAGGGACTTCAAACTAGGACACAACAGCTATGCAGTAACCCTGGTGTTTATTAGTTTTCTTACTGGTTCTGGTCTGTGATCCAACTCGAAAATACTATGAATTTATTATTTTCATATGGTAGTGGCTTTTCTAAAATATGAGACACATTAAAAGAAAAGTTAAATTTCAATAAAGACGCTTGCCATAAATCACTGTTACTATCTGAAACAAACGTCTTTATTTTATTTTTTTATTTTTTTTATTTTTTTATTTACAGCTTGATTCCACACTGTATTTTCGGTACAAGTATGGAATTTTCAGCATGGATATCGGTGGCCCAAATTTTGCAGGCCGACCATATATATCAGGTGTGTGTCGGCGGGTGCTCGAACCCCGGACCATATGCATGGTCAGCGAGAGTCCTAACCAGTGTGCCACCGACGCTCTTACTGATAGTCACATTTGTTGAAAGTGTTTCCAAATGGTTTACAAACTACTGTAATATACTTTATCCATGAAGGACGTCTACCTAACGCAATGTCTTAATGTCACACAATTTTTCAGTCATCCTATCCTTAACTAGATCTTTAATAATCACGTATAAGAATCAGTAAATTGAATTGAATGTCGATAAGGCAATGCAGCATTTTATTAAATAGTCAAAAGTTGGGATTTTCCAATTTTGGTTATTTCCTTCATAACACCAAAATGCGTATAGGAAATGATAAGATCTGAGTGACATTTTTTTTACGAATAGTAAGAAGTTTGGTTTTAAAATCGACGATGATATTGAAAATCAAATAGATATGCGTTTAAAAAATTGCAAAAACTGCAGACAGTGGAAAGTTAGTATAGGTAAACTGGTAATAATTTGTGTTTGGGAATCTATTAAAGGTGTATTTTGTGTTGTGAGTATGTCTTGAGATGAGGCACGAGGCTTTAGACGTTTATTTCAATGAATCTCAAATCTAGACTCAGAATGCTTCAGTCTGACGCGAAGTAGTGAATTTATTTTAATGTAGATTTATTAGCTGAGGTAAAATAATGCTTTATTTATGAGCACTTAGTTCACTTTAGGAATTGTGAAAAGAACGGCATGTCATCCGTGAACCTCTTATACAAATAAACTGTTTTGCGGGCTACGTGGTCAACATCCAACATGTATATATCAGCTAACATTGAAGATCTAATATACTTGTCAATGTCAGTATCATCGATCTTGCGGAAATGCCTCCCCATCCACTCATGATGCCACACAGATGTTAACTGAAGATTGTTAGTATATCAAGGCAGTAGCTCTTAAATGATCAGCTCCCAAAACGTACATTGATATATCTGTACAGTTCAGAGGTGATCAGTGAGGATTGGTCACTGAATGGAGATCCAGGCAGTCACTCAAGAGAATTTCTTATGTAGTTAAAGTCATCTTCAGAGAAAAAAAGAGCAGAACCTATATTGTCTTTTAAAGGTGCTAAACATTAGAACGATCGTTTGATATCCCACTGTGTCTGCCGATTTCATTGTACGTGTGGTCACACATATATAGGCTGGACCCATCGCTCCCTGCAAGTAATCTGGAGAGGGAAGCTGTTCAACAGCATTTATTGCAAAGTGCATCACAGAAACGCGTCACAGTGTTTCTTTGAATACTGTTCATAAACGCATATATAAATCTTCTTTGGGTTACATACTGTGATTACACAGAGCCTTATCTATCAAATGGCTTAAAGTTGTTTTGTGGATGCGAAAGTTATCTGTTATTGCTGTGCAACTGACATGTTGACCCCGTTTTAGAACTGAGTTTCATTTTAATTGTTGAAATGTTCTTTATCTGCCTACCTCATATTGCTTGCTCGCTTAATCTGTTATCACGCCAACGGTAAATATTTTGACTTATATTGATAACAGTTTTGTTATGTACTCGTCGCTAAATTATTGTTATGGACTGGTCGAGAATTTAATAGTCCTGACGCAAGAAGGCGGAAATCAGAAGACCACTAGGTTTGCGATGATACTTCTATTTTCCAAACACAAGGAGAAGCAATAAGTGGTATCACACCAAAGTAGTAAGTAAGTGAGTCACAAGATTGTGAGAACGAAATATATATGAAATGTTCCAGACAAAGTGTGTGACAAATCATCAGACATTCTTAACATGAATGGCTAATTATAATGAAGCATCGATCCATATATACATAGCGAAATATAGCAGACATGTCAACAACCACCACATATGGATATATGTCACCAAGCAACGGACTGTCAACAAACACTCATATTATATATAATATAATGGGAATATTCATTGTTAAGGGAGACAAGTTCATACAAGTGAAATGGTCACAGACTAAGCGAGCGAACAGAAATAGAGACCAACATACACACACATATATATATATATATGGATACATATCAAGTTTTGATCCTCTATCGCCCGCTTACTTATTTCGAATATGTATGACATGCATGTGTGTGTGGTGTGAATGTCCTAAATGTGTTAGGCATATATATTACACGCCTTCTTTTGGCTTTGCTGAAGATCCTTTTTGAATGAGAGTGAAGTTGCGACAGAGATTTCTCAGTTTTACAATTGTATTTCATCTGTCGGTAAGGCCAATTACTTCAGCCGTTAAGGCATCAGACTTTTAATCTGAGGGTCGTGGTTTTAAACGCCCTCATCGGGCGGCTTCGCCGCAAAGGGATTGCTGACCAAGAATCATATGGTCCTAAGCTCAATCCCCAGCCGACTCACTTTTTTACCTTGCTAAGACGAAAATAAGACCGGTAATTAGAAAAGGTTTGGTATTAAGACTAGCAGCCTCATCCAGTAAACATAAATACCACTGCTACTGGAACTTCAATGCTCTCGCTCCTATGTTGCACCAGTGGGAGTGTAAAAGAATAAAATTTTAAAAAAATATCCAAATAAAATCTCTCAGTCTTGATACCTGTTCCTCAGGCCTTTGTCTATCCTCCTTAAGAAAAAACTGATATGTTCCCAAAAGGCTTTACACAGTCACCTTTCAATTCCTCTTATAACACCAGTGTGGTGCTTCTCACAATTCAATCACTTGAATCACCTTATTTACAGCAATTTCTCGAAATTTTCAATGCTCAACACATGGCTGTCCGGTACTCCCAGGTTTTCCAATGGTTCTCTAATCAATGTCAGCTGATGATGAAATCCTGTAACCAATCAATTCCCTACAATGCCAACACTTGAATATCTGCTTACTTGACTTTTAACCTGAAATAGTTCTGGAACTTTCGGGCAAACATTTACAATAAATACACGAATGTACATCCTAATAAATTAACGTAGTCAATAGAAAAGCTTTCCTAATCTTAATTGTCTGCATTCTTCTTTATTACCTGAATAACAATTTGACAAGTGATATTCATCTATCAAATATGTACGCTTATTTGTCAAGACTTACAATGACGTGGAAAGATTATATCCTCGGAAAAAAGACGAGAAAATAATGCCTATATACATATATATCTATACACGAATGCATCATCTTTGCTAAGCAATAAATATTTAAACTGACTAGTGAGTTTGTCATAATTGATAACTACTGATAAGTTTCCGATCAATATTTACGATTTCTGAGGTGATAATCCATGCTTAGAGCCATACAGTGAGTGAGTTCAGTGAAACGTTTCTGATTTTATGTCTAAAACTAGTCTAGATAGCTTAAAAATCAAAATGCCTTTATACTCTATACTACTAACTGACTGCTTGATATCAGTAGTTTGAAAAAAAACTCGCGTTGATCAGTATCACCTGCCAGCCAGATCAGAGTGATTTAAACACCAGCGGTTTATTTGTAGCTGAACCGATCAGCAATATAACCAGTTTGACACATAACAGAGGTTTAAAGCAATTAGTTCCATTTATGAATTTCGACAACACAATAAGAAGACGTAGTTTATCTGAAGCGTGTTATGTATTGGCGCAACACTTTTCTGAACAATCTGATCACACACACAAGTACCTGTCACACATAGTTGTATAGAAGGCACGAATAATAAGGATACAGATCAGATTGCATACTGGTCAAGGTTGCAAATAATGAATAGGGAGACGCAAGAGGTGTGGGTAAGAAAGAGAAAAGGACCAAAGTCAAATCAAGTTAGGGGTTGAAAATATTATGAAGTGAATTGGTCCTTAGTTCTAGTATGGATTACCAAGGCAGGTTTATGGTGATAACAATTAACTTTTGGACAAATAAGACAGTTTTAAGACGGTATCCATATCTTGCTTAAAAGAGTTACTACTTTTTTGTACTAACAGTATTTAGTTTACATTAGAGAGCGAGCATTATATCCAGAACAATGATGTTGCCATGGGAAGCCCTCTAGGTCCAATGTTAGCTGATATATACATGTCACATGTCGAGAACCCAGTGGAGAAAGAAATTGGAAAAGTTTATTTTTATAAAAGATATGTAGATGTCATAATAGTCTTTCGTGATAAACCGACAGATGCCATGGAAATCCTGAACCAGATCAACAGAGCACAAAACAGTCTATCGCTAACACATGTTAAAGAGAATAATGGTTGACTGCGATTTTTAGATGTACTCAAAACCCGCCGAGAAGATGGGACATTAAAACGATCCGTCTACAGAAAGTCCACATGAACTAGACAGCATCCAAATTATCATAGTTTCTGTCCAATACAGTATAAAAAGGTGTTGGTTAACTGTTTGTTCAAGCTCATTCACCTTATATGCACTGCTGATACAATTGAAGAAGAAAGACAACGCCTCACTGAAATATTGTTAGATAACAGTTACCCACTGAGATTTATTAGACGTTACGGAAGTGTCAGCCACAGAGCTTCACCAATCCAATCAGCTCCCAAAAAGGATGTTTACATATCCTTGCTATTCAGAGGGGATCAACAAAGTCTAGTCACTAGATAAAGGCTCAAGGCCGCAATTAATAGGATTCATTATGCAGCTAAACTTATCTTCATAGAGAAAACGAGAACTATGCTGTCCTGTAAACCCTCATATTATCCGAACGATAGTGTCACATCCCACTGTGTTTATCAATTTACATTTATGTGTAGAGACACGTGCATAAGGATCACTCATCGGTTTCTGCTGCTGAGGGCTACAGAACACATTCCAAAATGGCTGCAACAACAAATGAAATCGCCACACACAAATGACCCCGGAAATAGATGTCCAAAATCATCTACAGCGAAGCGTATTATAGAGACGGGTCATAAGGTTAATTTCAGCAATGCCTTAAGCCGATAGATAAAACAGGGTTGAGCCACATACTTCAATTCATTGAAACCTTAGCCATAAAAAGATTTAAACCTGTTTTATGTGTCCAAAAGTTATTTGTTATGACCTTAAACCTACCTTGATAATCCAAGTTAGAACCAGAGATCAATTTACTTCGTAATATTTCCAACCCCTTCTTTGCAGCGTTTGTTCTTTTTCTATTTTTCTCTTTCCTATCTACACCTTTTGCAGCTCCCCACCTACCCATTATTTTTGACCTTGACCTGTACACAATCTGACCTGTATGGTAAATATTCATGCTTTCTTGCCTTCTATACAACTATGTGTGACAGGTACTTGTGTATGTGGTCAGAATGTCCGAAATGTGTTGCCCCAATACATTACACGTCACAGATCAACTACGTCTTCTTATTGTGTTGTCGAAATACATATCGAAGAGTCAAAATGGTTTAATCACCCACAATCTGACTAGGTACTAGGTTGAACAGTTAATACACTCGTCATTTGTAAATCGATCAGTTCGAGAGGAGAAATCACGAGTTTTCTTTCAAAACCACAAATATTCAGGTTACAATATGTAATCTCCTTGTTACCAGAAATGATGGAAAGTTGAGAATATGAAATAGCATAATAATATAGTAGCTTATTACTATACATATTATTACTACACTTAGTCGCTTGAGAATAACATTTATATCTTGAATATCAGTCTGTATCTTGCCAGCGACTGGCCCTATTAAAGTGGGTAGTTACCTGGATTCTAGTAGAAAATCGTGACCAGTGCGATACAGCTGGTTGGACGTGAGAAATACTGGTCAGCGATGACTTTCGTCAGTGCCAGCCATGCCACACTATGAATTGTCAGAAGTTGGAATTCGTGCAGTGACTGGCCATTGGATTGGCGGATCCCAATGTTTTAGTGGACTACAAGCTAGCTAACCTTGTAAATGAAAGATGGTGGCTTTGATCCCTGTCAACAGGGGGTGAATGCGTAATGCTGGAAATTCACAAACTAGGCTGACGAAACAGCTGGTTGTTCAGTACTCCCATGTCAATTCATGATAAAATCTTGGACTAATATTTTTCTTCTAAGTATGGGAGTTTATTCATTTGAGCATCTTCTAATTTAATTATTATTATTTTCTCCCAATCCATTGAAATGATCGGTCCATTGTGTTCCCTTTCATCCTGGTTGATTTAGAAGTCAATACACCAACCACTGATATCACTCATTTAGGAAAGTTGATAAGCAAATTGACATATTACTTTTAAAATATTTTGAAGGTATTCAATTCAGACAAATTTACAACTCTCTCCATTAAAGTAAAGGAAGAGATAGGTAAAAGTCAACAAACTGGCGGGAGAAGCACTTCACCGAAGACGGGACTGCAGCTGAACATAGACAGGATTGAGATGTTGAAGATACTTACGCACAAACAGCAGCAACATGAAACAGAACCAATCATTATAGACGGGGGAAATTTGGAACAAGATAATTTCCTGCACTAATCCAGGAAAACTCAATCCAGTTTCAGGTGGAACGGATGAAGATGTGAAAAGACGAGATACACCTTCATCAATCTCCACCTTTACTCAACCAACATAAAGATTTTCCACACAAGTGTAAAGTAAATGGGTCAGAAATTTGGTCCATGCGTCATGAAAAGCATTTCCAACAGGCCGATAGAGACGTGTATCAACAACCACCTTGGTCGACTCTATAGTGAAGATCAAATAACAGTCCAGAAAGAATAAGCAAAAAGAAACTCTAGCGATGAACAAATCAACAAAGGAGAATCTATCATTCAGCAAATATGTGGGAGGAAATGGAAATGGATTGGGAAACACCACTGAAGAGATAGTAAGTGGTACTGTGCTCAACGCAGACCATCTCTCTAGTGGGGAACGACAAGTTGGGTGTTGGTTTCAAGGTGACATGGAAGAGATCATATGTTTGTCAGGAGTAAATGAGAGGTCATGGATAATCATGGGCCAGATCAGCTGATAACGACAGGAGAAAATAGAAGGAAGTGTAGATGTTTTGTTGAAGCCCTATGTTCCACTCAGAACCCCAGGGAAACAATAACAATCATTACAGTTAACCATATTCATGGTCCTTATTATTGAATTCTTAAGCCAATATGAATTTAACACATACTAGAGACTATCCCAATGACTAGGCTTCCTTTAGGGCCATGGGGTTAGGTGAACTATAAGGCATGTCTTCCCTTTAAGACATAAATAATAAACTTTAATAGACAGTACATTTTAGTCTAAAGTAAAACAAAATAGTACAGTAACCCTTATATATCATAAAGAAAAACACATCAAATATATATAGCCATGTGCTCCGGCTAATAATTATCTACCAGATCCAAAAACGTATACAATCGATCCAGACTACTGGGTGATTTGACTCTTTCCTACACTTGCAAATTTATACATAATTTGTTTGGAGGATTTGATCATGAGCTGACATCAGTTACAGAAGTATGGAAAAACCAAAGGGCAGTAGAGTGGACAGCCAGCTGTTTCGTCCTAGTTTGGGACTCTTCATCTATACGCACTCATCATAGAGGTTTCGAATCCAGGATCTTCTGGTTACTAGGCGAGCTAGCTCGTAGACTTCTAAGCCACTGAGACCATTGGATCCAATAGTCAGTCAATGAATTCTAATTTCTGCCAATTCACGACATTTTGAGCGACCACTTCTCAATATTAGCTCAAGATGAAATCCTTCAACCAATCCAAACAAAATCCCTACAAAACCAATACTTGAAAATAATTCATAATTATCGAAAGCTGGAGAATGTGACCACCAACAGTTGCATAGACCAGTGACTGTTCTCTTGATAAAACCCGTTATCAATCGAACCCAGTGCAATCGAACACTTAAAAACTTAGAGAAATAGTACACAGTCGAAAGGTGATTCCCTACAGGATGAACTACTGGGACATGTAAGACCAACGACGTATTTATTTGTTTGTTTGTTTGTGTGTGTGTGTGTGAAAGTGAAGATAGATGGTCACCGATGATACATCAAAGGCTTATAGCTAACAACCATGCGTTTCACTCACATTGTAAAGGGGATGAATAGGAAAGAAAAAGAGGCTTCCCTTCAAATAGTTTACGTCATAAGTATCACATGGATCAATAATTTTGGCATTTGTTTCATGAGAGAGCAATTACTGTCTGGTTAGATTCACACATGATAGCCTAATGAAATATTCATTAGACTCCCAGCTTATATTCTCCTTCCTTTTTAGTCAAACATTGAGAGGATAATTTGTAAAAGAAATGTCTATCTTAGCTTGTATTACTTACCCTTTTATACAAATATGTACTATTATTATTATTACATTACATTATTATTGTTCCCTTGAGTTCTTAGTGGAACATAGGTCTTCATCTGGGCCAACGATTGCCCAAACTCTCTCATCTCTTCCTCACACGATCTCCTCCATGTGACCGCCACACTGACGACCGTTTCAATGCTTCATATATGGATTCTACTCGAGTTATGGCTTGAATTGCGTGCGATGTCATTCGACGGTTTCCTCCATGTATGTCCGATCAATGCATTTCCATTTTTTGTTCCTACATATATATTGAGCAATGTGTTCTTGGTTGGTCTATTGCCTGAGTTTCTTGTTGCTAGTTCTTTCTACCCGGCCAGTCATATGATCTTCAATATGGAGCTGGTGAAGGCGGCTGCTGATAAAAGTCTGCAGAGTGGCCTGTTTAAAATCATTTTGTTACACTCAGTGGAAGTTTCTGACCCGTATAGAAGAACTGACTTGACAATGGGTGTTGAAAATATGAACCTTGTTCTTCATGATGAATGTAAAAGGTTTCCAAACTGATTTCAGGTTGACTTTCCGCCTGTAGTCAAAACAATGCTCCTGTTGATGGTGACTGATGCTGGTTGTTGTTGTTTGTTTGTTTGTTGAGATTCATTGATTATCTTCATCACCTTCGTCCTCTCTATGTTCACCTTTTGGACCTGTCTTCGCTTCCTCCCTCTTCAGCCAATTTATTGCTTTCTGCCTGCCTGCCTGCAAGTCTTCGGGGTTGTGTGACATTAAACGTTCTTATCGTTCAGTGCAGCGTATTCCTGACTCTTCACTCCCAACGCAAAGTCTGATGCGTAATCCCATCCACCACATACATGTACTACGTTTCCATAACAACAATACTAATCATAACCGACAGCATTTCATGATTTATCCGCTGATTAAAATGTCCTGACCACTAAAATAGTCTGCGTTTTTTTTTAACAGACCCACGTCTCTGCTTACATTATACAATATACACATAGTTTCCTGTATTTCTCTTTCCCTACCTACCATCCTCTCTTTTTTAAATTCATCATTGAGATTAATTATCATTATTATGTCATAATGAAATCTGGTTGTTGTTTTATGACCACCCATTTATTCACTCACTAAGCTGTAGCTCTCTCTCTCTCTCTCTATGGCTGTTCGTTTCCTTATTGTCTTGATGTTTTTTCTATTATCAAACTGGATTCTACACTGTGGGGTATTTTTTGTGTGTGTGTTTAATTTACCCTCCTTACATTAATTACGGTTTGTCGTTTAAAACAAAATTCAGGATATGATTAGATTTGGTTTGGTTTGGTTTCGTTTACTCTTAAATTTTAACTTCCTCTGAGCACACAAAAAGATATGGAAGACAAACCACACACATACACAAACATACAAAAGAAAAATGATTGAAATATGTTTCTCTTTTCTTTTCGGAAGTACGTATTAAGAGGAGATGTAGAATAGTAATCACTGTACAAAGAAGTTCATTCAGGAGAGGGAATGCAGTACTCCACCTTAAGGTAGTTTCTAAAAAATATGGTTTTGGCAATACTTGCCTCTGAGTAGTTTTTATCCAAATAGTTGCAAATGAGCATTAGTCAAGATTTTGTACTATAGAGCTAGGCGAAAGTGCTTTACAAAGAAATTATAGAAAAAGACTTTATGTTTCTCGTGAAGGTATTAAAAGTAACAGCTACTCTCAGAGGTTGGGTCTAATGTCAAACCAATCACAGTGGACAAAGAAGTCTATCTTTATTCAACTTGATTTCAAAGATGACAGTATTGAAGGCATATTCAACAAAAGATTGAATACATCGCTAATCAGAGCCTGTCCTTCAGCTTAGTTGGTTCTCGTTTATCGGACAACTTGCTCTTTGGTGCAGTTTTAAAAAAAGGTCGACTGATACCCTTGTCATGTCCCCTGTAACTTTGTATACAAATTTACATATCTCTGTGACGGCAGTTATATTGTGAATGTGTACCGAAAAATCCTACATCTCAAGGGAATAAATGCTTTCAACAGTGTCATTGCTAGGCATCTACTTGACATGAGTCATGAGATCCACGTCGCAAGATCTCATTAAAAATTATCAATAGGCAGAAGAGTTCAATTCTCATCAAAATTTATCGAAGCAATCTCCATTAGGTTCCTAAAGCAAGATTTATGTGTCCAGAAAGAAGCTGTTATCAGTCTTTTCTTGTCCACCTGATAACAGGATGTTTTCATCCGCCCTTTCATTTGATTGCGTAACGCAAAAAATTCCATTGTGTATGATTATTATTGTTGTTGTTTGGGATAAAGTCATTGTTATTATTACTATTACCATCGTATGCATATATATTCAATTTTTCTTTAAAAATGACCTCTCTGTAGATAGACATGTTAAAATTGCTTCTGTACATAAACTTAATAATATATTCAGGCTGTAGGCAGCTAATTAGAAGCCAATGAAACAAATAATGATGGTACAGTTTTATTCTGCACAAACCACACTGTTGTTCTTGCTTTATTCAAAAATGTCGGGTTTCAAGAGTGAGTGTATTCATCAATGGTGATTGAGACAGTATGAATGCTATCACCACAGAGAAACTAACTAGCAAATAAGATAGCTAATTTGTAAGTTCAGGGGCAACAAATAACAATAATGCTATTGGTGGATGGTGGCTAGCAGTGGAATCTAGAATGAAGCGCATTTCGTCCTATTTGGGACTCGTCATCTGGATGTATCTGCATTTCTCAGTGAGTGATGATGTTCCAACCAATGAGGCTCGAACCCAGTGCCCATAGTTTCAAACGCCAAAGCGTTATCCACTAGACCACTTGGGCCACGAGAGCCACCTCTTGTGCAACGGGTCATATTAATTATTGAATTGAATTTTTGATTTTCCCGTCGATTGATTGGACCGAAGTGTTCGGTCTCAGGTTAACATGTCGGCTTCTTGTGCAGATGCTTCGACGATGTCTGGGTATTTAATTAGTATACAATTGGTGGATGGTGGCTAGCAGTGGAATCCAGGATGCGCATTTCGTCCTGTTTAGGACTCGTCAGCTGGATGTACCTGCATTTCTCAGTGAGTGATGATGTTCCCACCGAGGCTCGAACCCAGTACCCATAGTTTCAAACGCCAAAGCGTTATCCAGCTGACGAGTCCCAAATAGGACGAAATGCGCATCCTGGATTCCACTGCTAGCCACCATCCACCAATTGTATACTAATTAAATGCTCAGACATCGTCGAAGCATCTGCACAAGAAGCCGACATGTTAACTTGAGACCGAGCACTTCGGTCCAATCAATCGACGGGAAAATCAAAAATTCAATGCAATAACAATAATGCTGATGACGAAATAATAACAAATGGTACAGTGTCAGCACAATTATCAGGTGAAGAGATCACTAAAAATCAGGAAGTAGTGGACATATTTTTCATCCTGTTTCGAAACTCTTCAGTGGTGCAAATCCATGATCCCATTGAAGATCAAAAAATTAAGATCTGCCGGTTACCAGACCAAATCCGTTGACTAATAAGCCTCTTCGACTGCACTTCACTGAACTCTGAAATTTTTATTTTGTAAATGCGTGAGATTAGCTTTACCCTTGCTATTACCACTAATAGGCATCAATTCCACTTTGACATAGTGGAGCCTAGTCGTGATGACTTCTTACTACAGTTTCAAGACATCCATCCAGTGGCCATAAGAGAGCTAATAACTGAAAATCAGATTGTAGAACAATGTACATTGAATCCAAGTACAAGTGGCTGAATAGTTAACGAGCTTTTTCTCATCCCCTGAGGATCCTAGATTCGATCTTCGCCAGGGTTATGGGCACACACTGATGAACAGTTCCAGATTAGGATGAAACAGTTGTTCAGTGATCACTGAATTTCAATCATCTCTAACTGATCTTCATTGGTATAAGTTATCCGAATCCTCACAAATAATCTCCTATTCTGATTATCAGATAATATAAAATTTAATGAAATGGAATCAACGGGATTGTGTGAACATAATTACCTCTTTGAAAAAAATTAAAAGTCAAGTCTTCAAATTGAAGTATGCGCTGAAGATGTCACCCAGTAGGGTGATGAAAGCTTCACAAACTAACCATCCAGCTCAGAGAACAAAACCACATCAAAAAAAGAAAAATAAAGGGGGTGATAAGAAAGCGTAGAGATGAAATGGTAAATTAAAATGCTGTATATAGAGGCCAGACTTGGAGAGGGGTGAAAAAGTTGGCAGAACACAGAAGGCAATAGAGATGCTCAGCTGAAGCCCTATGTTCCTCTAGGAATTAAAGGATAAAATAATAATGTAATATAATAATATAGAGGCCAGGGCTTCTGGTGTACGTACAATGTTGACACTATTTCCTATTTTATGCCTATCATTCTATTTTATTCATCATTGAGGATTATTACAGTTACTTAAAGAGAGTTGCGGGCAAGAAAATTTTCTTCTCGACGAAGGCATCAACTAGACTGTACTTTAGTGTATTTATAGTAAATCTGTGAGAGATTTCCAGGACTATTTCAGGTCAGAGGTTAGATTTCTAAGTCTGTCTCAGTAAAACACACTTCTCAGCCAGACAACGAGTAACATACTACTACAAAAGACTGTTCAACTAGCTGGTGAAAGGCAGGTGATTCCACTTAGACTTTTCAACACGCATGTATCAGTTCACTTACTGTTGTGGAGACGAGTAAATTGGCCGTATTTAACTTATGTCCGTCTGTAAAACGCTCTAGGGAACACTATCTAGTATGATTAGAAAAGGGATCACACAAGGGTGAATACAGTTTGATAAGAGAACATCTGGTGAATACAGGACATTCAGCTTCAATTGAAAAGCCCATCAAAATCATATACTACAGGGTCCTCTCAAAACTCTCTGACAAAAGGAGTGAAATCAATACATCTGGCTGTGAATAGCTGACTCATTGGCGATCTTAGAACTCAGGTAGACTCCATGTATTCAAAATGAAGACGTTTGACCGTTGTCCTTGCCGTGGCTTTCATGAAAAGTCAGTCCTATTAATATTGATTATCCTGTTACCTTTCTCATCCAAACATCCTGTTCATTTGTTTTATTTTGACGTTGTTTAAGTCTTATCTGCATTGCTAGATTTGTGTTTATACCTATCCGAACTTCCTGCCTATTTGGTTATTACTACGTAATTAATCCGTAATTGCACAAACAGTCAAGTTTTTCAGTAATTGCGTTCATCTTACTATGTCTTTTCTACCAGATCTTCCTGGTTATTACACTTTGTAATTTGAGGAATTTAACCTTTGACCGGAAATAATGCTGGAACTTCCACACACACACATGTAATATAACACACGAGTGTGCAGCCTAGTTGATGACTGCATCTAAAAGAAAATTTTTCTCCTGCAATCGTCTTTTTTATTAATTCCTACGATCCAATGTGTATAGTCCATGATTATTATAATATCATACTGAAATCTAGTTTTTGTGACCACCCGTTAATTAAGAAGTGGGAATGGACAAATGACACTCACAAACACGCATGATACGACTCTAATGCGAGTTAGTTACGTCGTGATTTCGAGTGGTGAAGAGAAATTTTAGTTCAGATGGGAATTTTTTAACTTCATACTAAAGGTAACACTGAAAATGTTGTACAGAAGGACAATGAAAGCTTAGTATTTAAACCATCTACAACAAAATCAAAGATATAATTCCAGTTCTGGTCAAGCATTTTTGCTTGAAGTATTTGTGGACACCATTGGTAAACTAACATTGAAGTACTGGACAACCAGCTGTTTACTCAACCTAGTTTGCAATTCTTCATTAGTACGCACCAACTGCACTGACTAGGTTCCAACCCACCACTTTTTGTGTTACAAGAAGATTTAGCTCATAAACAACTAAGCCACTCGGAAACACCAATCCAATGACAAGCCATTGCATGGATTGCAACTTCTGAGAATTCATGAAATGGCGCGACTACTGGTAAATGTTGTCATCGGTGCTGACGATTTGTACTCTCACCCGACTTGCTGTATCCCACTGGTCACGACTTCCCACTAGAACCTACTAGGTATGTACTGATGAAGAGCTTCAGTACTGTTCAGTACTTCCAGGTTTTTCAATGGTACTCTAACCGATGTCAGTTCATGATGAAATCCTAAAACCAATTATATCCCTGTAAACCAACACGAACTATTATTTCAGTTTATTGTATTTATATCTAGTCTCCTGTCTTGATTTCATGAAATGTGCAAGTTATACAAGTGGCAGAAATGGCGCCCTGAAATAATTATTTTGACGTTTTATTTACTTTCAGGCGAATGTAGTATCTGGCAAACTAATAAACGACTGGATATCTCTAAACACATATCATTCTTAAAATTTTCTATTATTATTATTATTACTCTCTCTCTCAGGTTCCGAGTGGAACATACAGTTTCAACAACAGGTCTCTACTTTGTTCTATTTTCTGCCATCCTTTTCATTTGACCAGGCCCATGATTATTGTCCATAATTTCCCATCTCCCCCTTCCCAACATACAATCTTCTCCTCGCTTCGCATTTGGATTCCACTCAAGGGATGACCTGCCGTGAGCGCGATGCCATTCTACGGCTTCCTCAATTTATATGCCATCTCCATTTTCTCCTACATATTTATTGAGCAATCGACTCTTATTTGGTTTATTCGCCTCCAGAGATTCTAGTTGCTGTTTGTTGTTGGCTGGCTCGCAATTTTTATCTTCAGTATGTAGCCAGCGAACTCAGCTATTGATAAAAGCCTGCAAAGGCCTGTCAAAAAAACGCTTGACGTGATGCAGTAGCCAGTTTTCTGACCAGTATGGAAAAACGAACTGACTCCGCAACCTTGTCGGAAATCAAAATCTTCTTCTCTATGCTGATTTATCGCAGAAGATTTCCAAACTGATTGCAGACTGATGAAGGTATTTCTCGCCTTTTTGGATTCTGACTGGCTGGCTACCTTTGACATCTTCATCCGATCCGCCTGAAACTGAAACGATCTTTCCTAGATAGGTGAAGGAAAGAGGTAACCTCTATCAAATCCCATCTGCCTAAGGGGGGTGATTGGTGCTGTTCGTAGTTGCTGGTGCTGTCTAGGTATCTTCACCACCTGAGTCTTATCTATGCTCACTCAGATTCCTGTCTTCGCTGTGCTGCCTGGTTCTTCAGTCAGTTTGTGTAGTTTTCGTCTGTTAGTCTTCGAGTTTGTATGAAAAAAAACTTCTAGCAAGTCAAAATTTTTTAAGAAATCACAACGATACCAGGAGAGTATTTGTATACCACAAAAAAATAATATACTACAAAATTCTCTCCTACGGCATCATTGATGTACACTTACAGAATATATATATATATGTATATTTTATGGACCAGACTTATTTATTTATCCACTCATCCTATGAATGTCTCCAATTTTTATTTTATGAATCTGTTGACGTCAGTTCACATTTCAACCTTCTGTATCCATGCTTGTGTGTATGTGTGTGTGTGTGTGTGTGTGTGTGTAGAAAGTACTCCATTCTCTATTACTACCTCATTATACTTAGATATAAACTAAATTATGAAATGATATTAATTCCAGTCTACAAAGAATAATAATTACAATAATAATAATGACAAACATGATATGAATTGAGGAATCTTGTTTAAGAAAATAAATAAAATAATAAATATTTATAATTCATTGGACTGCTATGATCTTACAATTCGATTTTTATTACCAGTTGGCATTACATACACACCATACCATACCATGCATACTCATATGCAAACAGAGAGATGCGGACATCCTGAGCAATGCCCAGACAATAAGAAAACAGTGATATACCTCCAGTAATAATATTATTATTAATAATAACAATAAAAAATAATCAAGAAAAAAACCATCTCTATTTTAATGATGGCGAAATTAGAAAAATATCTCATTTCAAATGGATATTGCCTGTAGTCATTTTCTCTTGACTAGGTAAACAAACAAAGGTATATAAGTCGACAAAAAGCAAAATCAACGACCCTACATGCTGATGATGATGACCAGTGAATTCTCGAGAGGTTAGTCACAAAGCATCAGGTATTCCTTACATATAAATATATACGTATATATGTATATATATATATGCGCTTACATGATGAATGCATAATTTCAACAAATGAACGGATCCAGGTCAATTAGATGCACAAGTTCCTTTTTTTAACTTAAAATATTCATCCCAGAAAACTTATTCAAGAATGTAATAGTTGACGAATAGATTTCACCTCAATTTTCTTGGTGTACATGTATAAACAAGTTAATTTTTTTATCGGTTTAAAAGTGTTATCGGTAGAATTCAACATTAGTTTACTTTTAACTTCAAGCTTCTCCCTTAATTTGGTTGTATGCGTTGGTGGCTCAGTTGTGGAACGCCCATCATCCATGCCTCATGTGGCTTAAGGTTCGATTCTTGATCAACGCACTTCCTAGACATCGCTAAATCGGTAAGAAGCGGAAAGAGAGGTTGGAAATGAGGCTCACAACCTAACCCTACAAAGATTAAACCACTGATATTGAAATTTCAAAGCTGTAGCTTGAAGCTCCCTATGTTCAACCACTACTACGCGCTACATTTCCCCACTTTCATAAAAATCGCTCGTTTCTGTAGAATTTCATGCCAAGAGTTTGTGGAAATTATCACAATTACTTACTTTTCGAACACTAAAACTGTGGACATAATCTTATTGACAGATAATACTTATAACCAACTGTTTGGATTTGTGAAATGTTTAACATAAACTCTAAGTAAAATTGTATATATTGTTGGACGTATATGTTCAAGTTGTTCCAAAGCCGTGAGTCTGTGGTTTTGGTATCATTTTAGTTAACTGTGCTGAACTATATTGCATGTTGTTGTATTGTATTGTTGTTGTCGCTTTTTGCCCTTTTTGCTGTGAATTGTTTTCCTTTTGCTGGTGTTATTCTGATTGTTTCATCCCTTGTTTTCCGATTTTAAGGGGAGCAACCCAAAAGGTCGCTTCTCTCTAAACTTTAACTTAATGTAATCATTCCTTTCTCAGGCGTGAGGCTAGCAACCCCACCCTGTTAACAAATTGCTACAGAAACTTCAGCACGATGAACCTCTTTTCACCAAAAGAAAAAGTCTGTGTGGGGACAAGGAACGTCCGCACTATGTACGAGATTGGGCAATCTGCCCAAATCGCAAACGAGATGAAAACATACGGAATCCAAGTGCTGGGAATATGTGAAGGCAGATGGAATGGGAGTGAGCTCACCAAATTGTCAACAGGTGAGTCAGTGATCTACTCCGGTCACCCAGAAGATAACCACACGCACACCGAGGGCGTGGCTATCATGATGTCACCAACGGCAACAAAGACCCCGATGCAATGGGAGGCGATCTTGTCCAGGATAATGACCGCCAGATTCAACTCCAAAGGAAGGAAACTGTCAATTTAACAATGTTATGCACCCACAAACAACGCAGACCTCTAGAAGAAAGAAGAATTCTACAGGCAACTACAGGCAACAATGGACAATACTCCAGCTGGCGACATTAAAATACTAATGGGGGAGGTTAGTCACAAAGCATCAGGTATTCCTTACATATAAATATATACGTATATATATATATATATATATATATATATATATATGCGGTTACATGATGAATGCATAATTTCAACAAATGAACGGATCCAGGTCAATTAGATGCACAAGTTCCTTTTTTTAACTTAAAATATTCATCCCAGAAAACTTATTCAAGAATGTAATAGTTGACGAATAGATTTCACCTCAATTTTCTTGGTGTACATGTATAAACAAGTTAATTTTTTTATCGGTTTTGAAAGTGCTATCGGTAGAATTCAACATTAGTTAACTTTTAACTTCAAGCTTCTTCCTTAATTTGGTTGTATGCGTTGGTGGCTCAGTTGTGGAACGCCCATCATCCATGCCTCATGTGGCTTAAGGTTTGATTCTTGGTCAACGCACTTCCTAGACATCGCTAAATCGGTAGGAAGCGAGAAGAGAGGTTGGATATGAGGTTCACAACCTCACCCTACAAAGAATAACACTACAGATACCAAAATTTCGAAGCTGTACACTGAAGGCTGCTATGTTGCGACAGTAGGAACGTATAGGAATACAATAAATCAATAAATAATATGGTTGTTTTCTCCGAACTGTGTTATTTCACCTTGAAGTATTCATTATCCTCCTAGATGGCATCTCTAGTGTAAACTTCAGCACGAAGTGAGTCTTATATCAATTCTTTATGAATGATATTTTAGTCTGCGCTGAAGATATTGCCCTGAAAGACAGTGAAAGTTTGGCGACTGAACCCCTCAGTTCAGACAATGCAACACACTTGAAATGCAAATATTTTTTATTCCTTTACGTTCTCAATAGAGCATACAGCTTCAAGCTACAGGCTTGAGAACATTTGAGCATTAGGCATATTATATACATAAGTATAAAGCGATCATGTATTTCCCAATCAATGAAAAGTAAAATGATATTGTTATTTTGACTGACGTTTAGCTAGTTAATACTGCTGCTAATAGCTTATTAAAGCAGTGATATTATTAAACCAGAATTTATAAAATCCATTCAGCCTATATGTATAACAACTACTTAATCATCGTTCCTCACCAGAGAGTAACTTTTGCCTTTTCAAGTTCGCTAATTGGTAGAGATAATCAAACCATGTGTAGATTGTTGGATTTGATTGTAAAATATCAGACACACACACACACACTTTAAAAGGCGACCTTGTCCATGTAAAAGACCGAATCCCTAGGGATTCTCAATTCATTTTAACAGTATTGAAGTAATCCAGGAAAAGAATTTCAGGAATCAAAAAGGACGTCTCAAATTATCATAAGCACTTCCTACTAATTGAAATCCAAATTATCTGAACTGAATATGAATGATGAACTAAAACACAATTTGACCTGATTACAACAACTCCTATCTCATCAAATGACGAAATCAACACGAATCTGATAAGCAATTTCACCATGTAAACACACATGCTGCTCTTATAATTCTAAGTGTTTATGAAATCTAACAATATACACCTAGTTTTGTTATCATAACCAATTTGCCAACTTAAGAACAAAGTATAAAATTACCCTAAACTGATGAATGATGATTAAGTTGTTGCATAATTGCTGAGATTTTGCCAATTCTGGTTTAATAATACTACTACTTTGATAAAATTATCAGCTGCAGCATTAACTATTTAAGCGTCAGTAAAATACAAAAACATAGTTTTATTTATCACTCATTGGGAAATACAAACAGAAATTTTATTATATGGAGGATTTAATCATGAGCTGACATCAGTTAGAGAACCACTGGAAAACCTGGGAGTACTGGACAGCTACTGTTTCATCCTAGTTTGGGACTCCTCGGCAGCACGCACCCACCGGGGTTCGAGCCCACGACCTTCTGGTTACAAGGCGAGCGAGCTCGTAGACCATTGAACCACTGGGACCCGATCCAATGGTCCTTGAATTCTAACTTCTACCAGTTGACGACATAGCGTGACCACTTCGAAATGTCTTCTTCGATGAGTTACTGCCTCATCTTCAACCTGCTGTACCCTACTGGTCACGGCTTCCCACTAGAGTCCCAGGTTAACTGCCTGAATAGGGCCAGTCACTAGTGAGCATCAGATGAATTTTCAAGTATTGGTTTTTGTAGGGATTTTGTTTGATTGCATGGAGGATTTAATCATGAGCTGACATTAGTTAGAGAACCACTGGAAAACCTGGGAGTACTGGGAGTACTTGGATCGGGTCCCAGTAGCGCAATGGTCTATGAGCTCGCCTTGTAACCAGAAGGTCCTAGGTTCGAATCCTGGTGAATGCGTACCGATGAAGAGTCCCAAACTAGGACGAAACAGCTGTTCAGTACTCCCAGGTTTTCCAGTGGTTCTCTAACTGATGTCAGCTCATGATTAAATCCTCCATGCAATCAGGCAAAATCCCAACAGAACCAATACTTGAAAATTTTATCGTAATAAATCCCACTAGAGGTGGTCATGTTTTACCATATTTAAACAGTGAGAATAAGAGAAATTATATGCAATGTACTGATGGGGGGTTTCTAGTTGCCTGAATTTTAGGCAGACTGCCTTCAAAATTTCATCCGGTATCTGCATTTTGGTAATTACCAGGCTAATCAGTTTAATAACTTGAACTTCAGAAGGATTACATGGTACTACTTGTAGGGTGATACAAATTTAAAAAAGGTGAACTAAATTATTCAACCCTTACATAACAAGTCGACTTCAAACCTCTAATCAATTTAAGGTTTCCAGGATATTTTTGTAATTACTTCTATACTCCATATTCTAACAAGTTTACTAACACCATTTATCCTTTTTGAACACGTTACGAAATTACATGATGGTCCTCATTTTCGCATTTAACAAGTGAAATATATTGTTACTGCTTTGTTCTTGCTAATCAAAAAAGGAAATATTGTGCGATTATTTCGCTACTACTGGGTGCCACCGACAATTATACATGTCATCCAATAGTTATAAGACAATCCCGCATGCCAAGTAATCCAAAACGGGAAATTTAAGGAATCCTTCGAAAAAATACCGGAGTAAGACAAGGTTGCTTACTATCACCAATGATTTTCCTGACTGCAGTAGATTGGACGATACGACAGACAGCGGCCATTGAGGAAACAGGCATAAAATAGATTCACACAAAAAAAATTGGAGGATATGGACTTTGCCGATGATATATGTCTGATTTCTCACAAATCGAAAGATATGCAAGTGAAAAGCAACAATTTGGCAGAAGAAGCGTCAAAGATAGGCCTTCAGATGAACATGCAGAAAACAGAGGTGATGAAGATTCCTGGCCAACACCAACAGCACCACCACCACTAACAACAGACAACAATCAGCATAAATGGGAAGAACCTGAAAGGAACAACCTTCTTTACCTACACACCTACATGGGAAGCATCGTTTCAACTACAGGTGGATGAACTGACGAGGATATCAAAGCAAGGATTGGGGACACCAAGCAAGCTTTCATTACTCTCAAGTCTGTGTGATGATCAACAGAACTACTCAACATGATTAATACTATCCGGATTTTCAACTCCAATGTAAAGTCATTCAGTCCTACTTACTAGACGGATCAGAAACCTAGCGCGTCATAAAGAGCACCTCAAACAAACTACAGACCTTCATCAACAGCTGTCTTCACTCAATACTGAAGAACAGATGACCGGAAATTATCAGAAACAGGGATCTCTGAGAGCGAACAAACCAGGAACCAATTGTGCAACCAATCTGCAAGAAGAAATGGCCATACTCTGAGAAAACAAACCATCAAGTGAGTGACATCACTAGACAAGCCATCACTCGAGTGGAACCCGAAAGGGAAGCGGCGAGTTGGTCGTCAGTGCGAGGGTGACTTGGAGGAGGTCATGTGAAGAAGAGATGAAAGTATGTGGGCAGACGTGGAGCGGGGTGAAAAAGTTGGCATAAAACAGAAGGCAATGGAGATGCGCAGCTAAAAACCCTATGTTCCTCTGGGAATAAAGGAAATAATAATAAATAATATTTCAAAGTCGTCAGTAAACTGTCATCAATTACCTAAGTGTACACAAACGTTGTCTGACTGACTAATGATTTGCAACTTTTAGAGGTAATGAACGGATAAAACACTTATGAGTACAGCAGGTAGTGTTTGAGGACAAATACTAGTCACCGATGACATTCATTAGTGTCAGGTGCTCTGTGTAGTGGTGAAGTGATATAATTTGCAATTTATGGACTGGCCATTGGATTGGTGGGTCCCAGGGGTTTAATAGTCAGTCTTCTAGCTTGCTTGCCTTGTAACCAGAGGGTCGTGAGTTCGAATTGACGGTGGAGAGCCTCAAACTAGGACGAATCCGATTTCCAGTACTCCATTGTTGGTTTCCCAATGTTTTTCCAACCAATGTCAACTAGTTTAGTGGCACGCATATATTTAGGTTATTTGAAGCAGTATTTTGAGGAGGTTGATATAACTGAGTGGAAGCCATAGGGAAGATCTACGTGAGAGATATCTTCTGATTTTATCTTAGAAAAGAAAACTAGATTTATAACCAAAATAGACTGTAAACGTACTGGCGTCAGATGAGATGAGAAACAAGTTTCTTCAGACCCGAGCTTTTCGAATGAATATTGACATAAATTGTTCGACATTCATCCACCTGACTACACTCTTCATGTCTGTTATCCATAAATACTAGAAATTCCGTGTTAAATTGTTGTTTTTATTCTTTATCCTTCTAAGTGGAATTTAGAGCTTCAAATTATTTAGTTTTCAACAGATGCGGTATCGTTCTTTATTTTCGAAGGGGTTACGGTTGTTGGCCTCACTACCAAACCTTGTCTGCTTTCCTATCTCTCGTATGGCTTGTGAGCAAACTTCCACCGAACTATTTTTCAGCATAGCTTGATTGCACACCGTAATTTCGGTACAAGTATGGAATTTTCAGCGTTTGATATCGCCAGACCAAGTGTAGCAGGCTGACCATTGATATCAAGTGTGCGTCGTCAGCAAGAGTCCTAACCGCTGTGCCACCAACGGAAAATTAAGGGAGGAACGTGAAGCCACCCCACTGACAAAACTTAAACACTTGAACGCACTCAATTAAAGTCTTTCGTGAGTTTCAACCCACCGAGGTGCAATGGTGTGCCAGGTAACCACACTTACACCAAAAGTGATAATATGAATACTGAACTTACAATTGTAAATCCAATAGCTTTTAAGCTTCAGAGATTAAGCACTTATTAGTGTTGACGTTTTAAGGAGTCGATGGGTCAAAGGTTTCTAACCTTCCACCCGAAAGTCCTCCTCTTTACTGGATCTACCGTTGGCTAAGCACGTTTTAAGAGGTATGTTGGCCAATTATCGAAGATTAAATCGCTGGACCACTAATTCAATAGATTACAAATTTTAATTAGTACGCCTTAATTTCTCCATTAGTCAGAAACATTGAACGTCTTCGATGATTAGATTCTATCAAAAAAAAGGCAAATTAGACATATTTGTATAAAAGATCTGTTTCACTAGTGTTTATGTGAACCATCTCAAACAAACATAACTGAATACTTAATACTGTTTTAATTTAAAATAACCACCTGTTAATTCTTCCATTTTATTGGACACATTAATGAATTTAAACACAAAGGATGACACGAAAACACGTTATAAACACTGAACATTAATACACAATATAAATATATGGTAATACATATACATATTAGAATATAAAGGGAAAATTATAGCATGTTATTACCTTTGCGTGTAAATTCATACATGGTTAGGCAAACGATTTGCTTCTAAGCAAAAGTTCTGAGTAAATCAGTGAGTCATTTATTAAAGTCTGAGTAAATAATGGATACATTTGTCTTTTGTAAAAAGCTGACAACTAACAAATTTGTTACTCATATTCTGTGGAAGTAGAAATAGAATGATAACACTGGGTCAGTCTGCAATTTTAACATAAAATGAGCAATCCGATGGTATGCTATTATTTACTAGACGTATTATTTAACACGCAAGTATATATATATAAGAAGACACTTAAGGAACATAAAAATCCTTTATTGACGAACGATTCAACCGCTATTTGTATTTAAATATGCGTCGATGGCGCAGTGGTAGAGTGCTCACCGAACAGGCGGGTGGTTCGAGACTCGATCCCTGGCTACTGAACGCATTACTTTACCACCACAAGGTCAGTAATGAGAGCGGTAAAAAGGGAAGATTGGGCATGGGACTAAAGCCAGTGCTTCTGAAAAAATTCAAGCCTCTAGCTTGAATCTATATGTTCCACTGGTAAAGTAAACGAATACATATATTGAATGACGATATGATTGTATCTGCCTACTGACAACTATTGTCGCAACCGGTTGTTGTCTCGAAAGTGGATGATGAAAGCCTCGCAGTTAAATCAACCGGCTCAGAGAACTCAACTAATTCAAAGTCATTCACCTGAGCTAAAAATCAGAGAATTCCTTTACTATTTGATTTTGAAGGAGGGTAGTTTCAACCACAATGACAAGAGATGGCTAAAGCTAGAGCAGCTTTAAAAGCGGCGAAGATGAACTATAGGGTTCTAGCAGTGCGAACGCCCCAGTGACCTTGAACACATGCTAGTCGTTAGCTATAGACACCTGACATTATAATGGGACAAATATGAACGCTATTCACCGACTAAGGAGAAAATTTCACCTAGTTCATGTTTTCAAGTACTGTTTAGACATTGTGTTAATAGTTCGTTAGGGTTATGATTATGGTTAAGGTTAGGTTTGGAGTTGGTATTGTTTATTTTAATTCGTTTTATTATTCAGTTTTCTAGTAAGCAGTCGTCGATCCTTTTACTGGAAACCATAGTAATTCAACCAAAGGTTTTCGTGGAAGATTGCGAAACAGAATAACAGGGATAAATGGGCGACAAAAGAGCTCGCTTTGGGTCACTTGATTGAATAAATGTACAGAAAATGGTCCAACTTAAAAACGCATACTCCTTAGTATAATTAGGACATATTTTTAAGTCATTTCGCTGAAAGATGCCCTGTTTAATTTGTTTTCATGCATTTTGTGCAAAAGCCACTTATTTTTATAGTTGGTCGGCTCAAGCTTAATCGTGCCTTCACATTTATTGGAACCACGTAGTTCAATTCCGCCTTGAAAACAATTAGCATTTACCAGTCCTATTAAGGATACATGACCTAACAGTCGGAGACGACAGAATTTCGATGATAAAGCATTGTGATCTGTGCTTCAGATCGAACACCTCAAAGTCTTATGGAACACTATAAACTCTTATTTTACTTAAAGATCCTGGATAAGAAGGAAATATCTCACAGTGAATAACCCTCAATATCCTGTACAGTGCGTACACATTTTAGTGCGGATAAAAGTATTATTAATAGTAGTAGTATCGAAAGATAAGTTTGATGACACTAACTCATTGGTGGGTATCTTCTGAAAGAACAACATAAAGATGTAGTAACGTTTCTTGAATTTTTCTACCTTTCTTCACGATTTTTAGAATTGTATACACTTAACCTCTTGAAAGTGCGTAGTTGGCACAGCGGTTGAATGCCCACCACCAACAATGCAGGTGGTTTGGAGTTCAGTATCTGGCCAAAGCACTTGTTTACCTCCTCAAGCCAGTAATAAGACTGGTAAAGAGGAAAGGTTGGCCAGGAGGCAAGAAACCTCATCCCGTAAAAATAAAAGCACTCCTGATCCCAAAACTTCAAAGCCTTGGCTTGAAGCTCTATGTTCCACTGGGAACGTAAAGGGATATAATAATAACAATAATAATAATGCTCTCCTGAACTTTTGTGTCCACAAATGTCACATAACTGATGAGGAAGGCATTCAATGATTCAGTCACACGTCCTGTTCATCTTTAATGCACAAAATCTCCAGATTTTTAAATTTTTATGAAATTCTGGTTCATAAAATCACTTTGATTGTCACTGAAGTCTACACTGCTATGATCAACCTCTCTTGCCCCCATTAGCGGCCACAGCATGAATTTACTGGACTTGTAACAAGAAGTCTTAGCTTGCA
The DNA here is from genome assembly GCA_944472135.2 of Trichobilharzia regenti. Taxonomy (NCBI): domain Eukaryota; kingdom Metazoa; phylum Platyhelminthes; class Trematoda; order Strigeidida; family Schistosomatidae; genus Trichobilharzia; species Trichobilharzia regenti. The sequence continues at coordinate 12,089,991 of OX235267.1, forward strand.
AGTCTCGATCTCAGGTTATGTATGATACACGAGAAAGCATAAAGGACTTAGTTCGATTCCTGGTGAAGTGATAGATGCATAATGTTGATTAGTCTCCAAGAGCAAAATGGAACAAACCGTCCGCAGCTCCTCGACTTTCAGCATTTCTCTAACTATTTTTTTTTTGATTAATTACGAGACCTTCAAGGTGAAAATCTATAAATAAACAGTTTTATTTTAAATCTAATTAAAGGGGTGATTAGAATTGTTAAGAGTAGTTGTCAAAACAGTTGTTTACTAATAACTTGTGATAAACACTGATAGTCGGTTGATACAGTGAATAGTAAGTAAGTTAAACATTAGAACCAAATGATGAAAATTTTTGACAAGTAAAACTAATGACTTCAATCGATAAAATGAACTAGATGTTTATGCATAAAATAATGAGAGGATCAATGATAAGGGGGAGAAAAGTATAAATGAACTAATTGCTTCCTGCAGAGATGAAATACTATTTAGTGTAGTACATTTTTATTCCATTCGATTAAACAAAAACAGATGAGGTAAGGAAGTTCCAATAATTCAGAAAGTTAGACATGCAACTCTGGCATTAAAGCCTATTACTAGGACAAAAAATATAACTATTAGCCAACAAAGATGACGGTGAGAACTACTGAATTTCGGGCAATTTATATGTCCTTTACGTTTCCAGTATAACATAAGGCATCAAGCTAGAGGAATGGAGTTTTGGTAGCAGTAATGTTTACTTTTGCGGGGTGGGGTTGCTAGTGGCCTCATGCCAAATCTTCCCTCTTAGCCAGTCTCAGCGAAGTAAAGGAGTGCGTCCAGTGGCAGGAAATAGAACACCGGACCGTATGAGCGGTCGGCGAGCATTCAATCGCTTTGCCACCGATGCACATGCCTCATTATAACTATATTATTAATAATCACTTGAGTTCCAGGTGGAACGTACGACTTCAAAAACACACCTACAAAGTTTCCGGGCCTCTTTTGTCCTTTTCATCTGGTAAGTCCCACAATTGCCGATTTTCTCTTATTTCCCCCCCTTTCTCCCCAAAAACAGTCTCCTCCATGTTATCCACGGTTTTTACCCAAGTAATGGCTTGCATTAGATACGATATCATCCAACATCCTCCTCACTGGCGTGCTCAATCAGCCTCCATTTTCTACTATATATTTAATGAGCAATCGCTTCTTGGTTGGTTTGTTGCTAAATCTTTTCGACCAGACGTTTGATACTCATTATGGAGCCAGCTGTCTAAGACAGTTAACTGGTGGATGTTAACTAGCAGTGGAATCCAGGCTAACGAGCATTTCGTTTCATTTCGGGACTCGTGATCTGAATGTACCTGCATTCCCTAGTGAGGTGCATCCGGTTGACGAGTCTCAAAAAGGAAGAAATGCGCGTGGTCTTGGTTTCCACTGTTAGTCACCATCCATCAATTAAATTCTAATTACATGCCCAGACATCGTTGAAGCATATGCACAAGAAGCCGAAATGTCAACCTAAGACCGACCACATTAGTCCAATAAATCCACGGCCAAATCTAAATTTGAATTAAATGTCTAAGGCAGTTGTTGATGAAAAGTCTGTACTTTGTCGGAAATCCTTCCCATGACACTCTAAGTTTCAATTTTTTTTAATCTAGATGCTTCAAATTGGCAAGATGTTATTGATTTGCCGCTTCTCAGCTTCGTCCTTCCCTAGATACGGTTTTAAACAGTGACACAAATTTGCTTTCGTAGGGCTAATTATGATAGATGATATTCGTCAGTGCAATATTTTCACTACATTGACAATATTTCTTACGCCTCTAGTTATCGACTAGGAAGAATGACTTGAAGTATTCCAAGAATATTAACAAACAGCCTTCAAATGATCTTAAAATCTGAAAACGAACTCGATTAAAATCACTAATACTATTACAACAATGTATGTCAGGTTTGTAGGCTACACACAAAGCTGCATTCGCATGATGCTCATAAAATATGAACAATTTTGATTGGACACTAGTAACTAACGCGGGTTTGAATCTAAGAAGGGACATAAGTTCCTTCAAGGCAGTTGTAGATACGCCTCGCTGACTGATGAGTGCCAACTAGCACGAATTCTAGGTCAGGTTAGGCTTCCTTTTGGCCGATTGCCTCCAACTATCTAATAATCATCAGCACCGTGATGGCGAGCTACCTTGTATGGCATCGTGGTCACATTGTAAATCTGACTGATAGACTTCAGTGTGTCACATAGATAGGAGGACTAGACACATCACACTAGTTGCTAGTGTCCAATCAAAATTGCTGACATTTTATGAGCATAAGGCGAACGTTGCTTTGTGTGTAGCCCACAAACCTAACAATTACTGTTTCAACAGGATTATTCATTTTTAATCTGGAATTCTTTTTCAGATTATAATATCATTTGAAGGTTGCTTGTTAATGTTCTTGGAATGCTTCAAGTCATTCTTCCTAGTCGATAACTAGAGGAATCAGAAATATGGTAAATGTAGTGAACATATTGCATTGAAAAATATCATCTATCATAATTAGCCCTACGAAAGCAAGTTTGTGTCAGTGTTTGCCGATGACATATGTCTGATTTCTCACAAACTGGAAGATATGCAAGTGAAAAGTGACAAGTTGGCAGAAGAAGCATCAAAGATAGGACTTCAAGTGAACATAGATAAAACAGAGATGATGAAGATACCTAGCCAACATCAACAGCAACAACAACAACAGACAACAATCAGCCAGTATAAATGGGAGGAACCTGAAAGAAACAACCTCCTTAATCCACCAACCTGGGAAGCATCGTTCCAACTACAGGCCAGCGGAACTGACAAGGATATCAAAGCAGGAATCGGTAAAGCAAGACAAGCTTTCATTACTCTCAAATTTGTGTGGAGATTAACAACACTCAGCATCAAAAATAACATCCGGATATTCAACTCCAATGTGAAGTCAGTCAGTGCTACTATACGGATCAGAGACTTGGCGAGTCATAAAGAGCATCTCAAACAAACTACAGGCCTTCATTAACAGCTGTCTTCGCTCAATTCTCAAGATCAAATGGCCAACCAGAAAAGATCAGCAACAGGGATCTCTGGCAATCAGCGAACCAACCCAGCAGGAACCGATTGTGAAACACATAGGCAGGAAGAAATGGAGATGGATTGGAGGCCATACACTGAGGAAACAAACCATCAATTGAGTGACATCACTAGACAAACCATCGCACGAGTGGAACTCGAAATGGAAGCGGTGAGTTGGTCGTTGGTAACAGGGTGACTTGGAGGAGGTCATGCGAGGAGGAGATGAAAGCATGTGGGTGGTAGACTTGGAGGCAGGTGAAAACGTTGGCAGGAAACCGAAGGCATAGAGACGCGCACTTGAAGTCCTAGGGTTCCTCTAGGAATTAAAGGATATAATAATAATAATAATAATAATCTAGGATCATCAAATCGATGTGAACCATGGCTGCGTATTGGTATACATTGGCATCAACTCAAGGCTGCACTGTGTTTAAAAATAAATCACCAATACTTTGTAATTTATATATATATATATGTATGGCATGTTTGTTTCTCCTGTCAATCAAGTACAACCCTTTTAATATTGAAAACAATTCCTCTCATCAAATAATTGTCTTAGAGGTTGAAGGGAATGATAAGATTGTGGGTAAAGAAAGTAACCAACCAACCAACTAAGTAACTAACTAAGTAACTCACTAAGCAACTAAAGTTGTTGAATGATAGTTTATTTTAGATAGGACTAGGGTTGGGGGTGGGATTGGAAGGGGTAATATTAGGGTGTGTGTGTGTGTGTGCGCGCGCGAGTCAAATTATGTTACATTATAAATCTTACTAAATTTTTTTCTGTAATAACAACCCCATAATTTTGTTGTTGTTTTTCTTTTCTCTGTTGTTTAAATTTCCTTAACTCATTTAGAAATTTTTCACTCAACAAAAAGCATGCCCATCATTTTCAACAATGTTTGTTTGTTTGTCTGTTTTTGAGTTATCTTTAATATGGTGTAAAAGAAGTTGAAGGTGAGGAGTGAAATGGAGACACCAATTTATGCTTTCCGGTGCAAGAAATTTCTTTTCCCCTTTTTTTTTGTTTTTGTATAAGTGGAAGAAGTGTTGCAAAAATTCACTTCTTTCTATGCTTCCTAGATTTTGAACCTTGATTGAAGAGTTAAACACCTATACTTAATTAGTAATAATAAGAATGTGTTGCATTACATGAAATCTGGAATAGTTTATTAGCTGGCGAGTTTTGTAGCTGTTTCAAAAGCCTGGGAGAAAGAAGTGGGTTGAGAGGGCGTGGGGCTAGCGATCATACCCCAGAATATCAATCAAATTGCCAAAAAATCTTCAATGCTCGAATCAGAGAGGCGAAAACACACAGTGGGCTGATGAAAGTCTTCAAAAAGCCAGTTAGCTAGTCTTTATGTTGTCTTTCGATGAAAGCAAGAATGAGAATGGGGAAGTGTAATGTTTGTACAATGTACAAGGCTGGGAGAGCTGTCCAGGTAGCTAAAGAACTATAGAAGATATGGTGTAGAAATGTGGGAGATTTGATAAAGGAGATGCATTGGATGTGGACTGTAAAAATAGTCAGCTGGTGAATGAGTAGTCTAATCCAGTGACCAGGACTACAATCCCGAGAACAATGAGCTAGTGAGTGGCCATCATGATGTCATTATTGGCAGTCATAATCCTAATACCGTGGAACTGATTTCATCCAGGATCATGAGAGCAAGATTCCACTCAAATGGAATAGAAGACTCGCTATTTAAAACCAAAGAACTGGTTGAAGAAGCAGTGCATTGAAGACAAGCGTGACTCCAGTTAAACATAGAGAAGATTCAGGTGAGGTATTTAGCCAATCAACCAACATCAACTACAAACAGCAACAGTCACCATCAACGAGGAAATCTGACAAAGGGTACTTAATTCAGTTATCCAGCTGGGAAGAAACGTTTCAACCACAAGCAGTCGGAATGGATGGAGATGTCTAAGACAGACAGCCAGCCAGCCAGCTAGAATCGGAAGGCAAGAAAGACCTTCATCAACCTGGGATCAGTTTGGAATTCTTTTGTATCATTCATTTAGCATAAAAAACGCTATTCGGGTTTTCAACACAAATGTGTGAAGTCAAGTTAATCAGTTCTTATAGACAGGTCACAAATATGACGCACCACGAAATTCATTTTCCATACTCCGCTGCAGACTTTTATCATGTCTTTCAATGGCTCGTCAGAAAGATTTAACAAGGAGAAATTGGCAATGAACGAACCAATTAAGAGTCGATCGCTCAGAAAGTGTGTAGGAGAAAACAGAGGTTGATCAACGCATATGTCGAGGAGACCGTGGAATGACGTCGCTGTTAGTGCAGGCCACTACTCGAGTAGAATTCGAGTGAGAAATGATGAGTGGGTCTTCAGTGAGTGGGGTGACATGGATATAATCGTGTGCTGTGGATGAGGAGATGAGAGATGATGGGCAGCCCTGAGCCTAGACAGATTAAGGGGAGAGTAGAAAATAGAAGGGAGTGGAGATGTATTGCTGAAGCCCTATGATCCATTCATAACCCAAGGGAATAATTATTATTATTATTGTATCTTTTAATTCCTAGAGGAACATAGGGCTTCAGCTGCCCAAGTCTCTATTGCTTTCTGTTTTCTGCCAACTTTATCACTCCGCTCCAAGTCTGCCACCCACGTGCTTTCATCTTCTCTTCACATGACCTCCTTTAATTCACCCTTGCACTGACGACTAACTCGCCGCCTCCCTTTCGGGTTCCACTCGAGTGATGGCTTGTCTAGTGATGTCACTTGATGGCTTGTTTCCTCAGTGTATGGCCTCCAATCCATCTCCATTTCTTCCTGCCTATTTGTTTCACAATCGGTTCCTTCTGGGTTGGTTCGCTCATTGTCAGAGATCCCTGTTGCTGATCTTTTCTGGTTGGCCATTTGATCTTGAGAATTGAGCGAAGACAGCTGTTAATGAAGGTTTGTAGTTTGTTTGAGATGCTCTTTATGACGCGCCAAGTCTCTGATCCGTATAGTAGCACTGACTTTACATTGGAGTTGAATATTCGGATGTTATTTTTGATGCTGAGTGCTGTTGACCTCCACACAGATTTAAAAGTAATGGAAGCTTGTCTCGCTTTACCGATTCTGGCTTTGATATCCTCGTCAGTTCCGCTGGCCCGTAGTTGAAACGATGCTTCCTAGGTAGGTGGATTAAGGAGGTTGTTTCTTTCAGGTTCCTCCCATTTATACTGGCTGATTGTTGTCTGTTGTTGTTGTTGCTGTTGGTGTTGGCCAGAAATCTTCATCATCTCTGTTTTATCTATGTTCACTTGAAGTCCTATCTTTGATGCATCTTCTATCGCCAACTTGTTGCTTTTCACTAATATATCTTCCAGTTTGTGTGAAATCAGACATATATCATTGGCAAAATCCAGATCCTCCAAGTATTTTGTGTCAGTCCATTTTATGCCTGTTCCCTCGTTGGTTGCCGTTGTTTGTCGCACTATCCAATCAATTGCAATCAGGACGATTATTAGTAATAGTAGACAGCCTTGTCGCACTCCCGTCCTCACTTCGAAGGCTTCTGTAAGTTTCCCGTTACCCGAAAGGGAATAATTATAATAATATAATACATGAGGTCAAGAAGAAAATCAAAAAACAATTCATTCATTTTCTCTTCTTTTCAACAATCCTAACAATCAATTTTAAAAGTGAATTAAATGTATACAAGAGCAAAAGATATGGTGTAGAAGTGCTGAAGATCCGAGAAAGGAGATGGAATTGATGTGGAAATTCAAAATTGTTAACTTATGAGTCAAAAATCTACTTTAGTCACCTAGTCGACAACTATACGCGCACACCGACAGAGTGAATGGCTTATCATGATGTTACCAATGCCAACCAAAGCCGTAATGTGTAGTGGGAACCGTAATCATCCAGGATTATGACAGAAGGGATTCAATTCGACGAGAGGAAGACTTGTAAGCGAAAACCAAAGAACTGGCTACAGTAACAGTGAAGCAAGATGACGGAACTCTGGGTGAACATACAGAAGACTCAGGTGATACAGATGCCCAATCAGCCAACAGTGACAACAACCAGCAGCAATTCACATCAACAGGAGGAATTCTATAGAGGTTAATTCCCTTACTTATCTGACCAGGCAGTCAGACAGCACAAATGAATACGTTAAAGTCAGCCAGAATTAGAATGTGGCAAGATACACCTTCATCAGGCCTGAAATCAGTCTGGATAATCTTCTACAATCACTCAGACAGCCAGCATAAAGAACAAGATTTGAATTTTCAAAGTGAATGTGAAGTCGATTCTCCCATATGGGTCGGTATCAAATTTATAGATAATCAGAAAGAATTTAAAACCAGAAACGCTGGCAATTAACGAAGCAACCAGGAGCTGATTGGTCAAAAAGTATTTAGGAGAAAATGTGGGTGGATCAGGCAGGCATACGTTGAGGAGACCATTGAGAGATATCACACTCAATGCAGACCATTGATCGAGTGGAACCCAAATCGGAAGCAACGAGTGGGTCATCAGTGCGAGGATAACATGGAGTTGACCAACCAAGGAGGGAACAGGCATAAAATGGACTGACACAAAAGACTTGGAGGATCTGGATTTCGCCGATGATATATGTCTGATTTCCCATAAACTGGAAGATATGCAAGTGAAAAGTAACAAGTTGGCAGAAGAAGCATCAAAGATAGGACTTCAAGTGAACATAGATAAAACAGAGATAATGAAGATTCCTGGCCAACATCAACAGCAACAACAACAACAGACAACAGACAACAATCAGCCAGTATAAATGGGAGGAACCTGAAAGAAACAACCTCCTTAATCCACCTACCTAGGAAGCATCGTCTCAACTACAGGCCAGCAGAACTGATGAGGATATCAACGCAGGAATCGGAAAAGCAAGACAAGCTTTCATTACTCTCAAATCTGTGTGGAGGTCAACAGCACTCAGCATCAAAAGTAACATCCTGATATTCAACTCCAATGTGAAGTCAGTCAGTGCTACTATACGGATCAGAGACTTGGCGAGTCATAAAGACCATCTCAAACAAACTACAGACCTTCATTGACAGCTGTCTTCGCTCAATTCTCAAGATCAAATGGCCAACCAGAAAAGATCAGCAACAGGGATCTCTGGGAGCGAACCAATCAGGAACCGATTTTGAAACAAATAGGCAGGAAGAAATGGAGATGGATTGGCCATACGCTGAGGAAACAAACCATCAAGTGAGTGACATCACTAGACAAGCCATCACTCGAGTGGAACCCGAAAGGGAGGCGGCGAGTTGGTCGTCCAAGAGTGAGGGTGACTTGGAGGAGGTCATGCGAGGAGGAGATGAAAGCATGTGGACAGGCCTGGAGCAGGGTGAAAAAGTTGTCAGAAAACCGAAGGCAATGGAGGTGCGCAGCTGAAACCCTACGTTCCTCTAGGAACTAAAGGATACAATATTAATAATAATGTAGGGAGGGGTAGATGATAGATTATGGGCAGTCCTGAGCCTGGTGAGATGAACAGGACATCAGAAAATTGACAAGAGTGTGGGTGTGTTGTTGAAGCTCTGTATTCCACTCGAATTCGAATACATGAAATCACAAATTAAGGAAATAAAATCAGTTCATTTATTTTCTATTCTTTTCAATAATCCAGACTACTAATTTTAAACGAGGGTAAATTGTATTCAAGAGCAAATTTCTGACTACTTACTATTTAGTTGTGTTTCTCCTCAGTTGAGTATATTTTACATCTGTTCAAATTGGCCTATATGAAGGCTGTAATGACCAAGATCAACTCATTGTGGACTGAATTTTCTGCTTTACTATAAAACTGTCCAAAACTTTCTCAAGAGACTAAGAGTCACACAAGTTTTTGAGAATCAACCAGACTATTCCCAAAAAATTCTGTCCACAGGAATCAAACACCAACACTTCTCACACAAACAGTCCAAGGTCAAAGGGATCTTCATCAACTCAAAGAAAGCCACATTGCAGAATAACACACTATCAAATACATCACACAATAACAACGAGAAGGAGTGAAATTAGAGATTAAACAGGAATAAAGACAAATAGAAAGGCATCAGGCTAACAAATGCTATGCAAATGTTAGAACAAAAATATACACTCTAGGACAAAAACGCAATAATAATTACAAAGTTATAGGTTTCCAAACCGTAGGTGTTACGAACTTCCTGGAATAATTTGTGCGCCGAGTTAGATTGATTCATTATAAATTATTTAAATTAATCCCAGCGTGTAAAGAAAATCAAACGAGATTTTTTGAACGTTTCGGTGCGTAAGCCATAGCTTCTTCAGCAGATTTATTCGGATTTTTACTAATCATCAACGTTTATATCTCTTCTTTCTTATTTACTGCATTTAATGTGGTTAAAATGTGCAAGGCTTCAGAGGTCAACCTTTTTTACTTGGTGAATGAAATCCTCGACGTTGTTCATAATCAATCGTATGTCCACTGTCTATCTATCGCATGCACTGCTATAGCCGGCCTTTTTTCTAGACTTTTTAATTCTACTTCATTTCTAGGTAGACTTTTCGTGCATAGTGTAGGTTCATTCACTCTGACCTTCACCTGCCTACTGACAATCTTGAAATTCTTGGAAGAGGATTTCATTCACATAAAGAAAGATTGACTTCTGAAGCAATGCACATTTTAACCACATCGAATGCAGTGAATAGAAAAGAAGGGATAGACTTATCACCTCTATATGGCAAACTCTTATGAAGCAAGACAGATGAAAAAATAACAAACAGTCTATGAGCCTCCATGAGCTTTTAAAACATGTAGTACCATGTTTATCACATATGAATTCACGTATTTTCCATATGACAAATAGCATTCACTCACACAAACACACAGTCATACAGACAAATATACACAATAACAGTTTGACGTTAATCATTACAAATATATGGGATGACTGCTTACATATTTCTATTGGTCAAAAATATCCATGGACAAATGACCTTCAAATGAACTGACTTCAATTTATGCAAGAAATTTTGACTATATATTTTGATGTCAGTTCATAAAATCCGAATAATTCCGTTGAAGAAGCTATGGCTTACACAGCGGAACGTTCAGAAAACAGATCTTGTTTTGGTTTTCTTAACATGCTGGGATTAATTTAAATTACTTTATAATGAATTACAAAGTTAGTTGAGAGGTTCAAGTAAGTATGAATATTGTAATTCGATGGTGCAGGAGTGATTTTCCCAAGCAAATATTCTGTAAGAGAGGTGAGCAGGAAGATAAATTTCTGGAAATTTTGTATTACAAATTAAACAATTGATGCCATACAGAAAAAAATTGATTGTGGCTTTAACTGTCTTCTGTACAACATTTTAACTCCATGTGCGATATCATGGGATATCATAATGTAATACAAGTAAAGTAAAACGCAAAATTCATCATCAAAAAGCAGTGAAGCCAAAACTGGTTGCGTTCTGATTCCACCCTGAAAGACGACACGTGAACATTCCAAAATAACACTTTCTTGACAACAACAACATTAAATTGAATTTTCAAGCATTGGTTTTCGTGGAATTAATCGGGTACAGGATTTCATTATGAGCTGAAATAAGTTAGAGAACCATTGGAAAAACAACTGGAAGTACTTGACAGCCAGCTGTATCGTCAGCCCAGCTTGCTACTCTACATCAGAAGACACATCCACCGTGATTCGAACTCAGGACCCTCTGGTTACAAGGCAAGTTAGCTAGTAGCCTGTTAAGCCAGTGGAATTCGCCAATCCAAAGGCTTGTGCATAAACACCAACTTCTGCCAATTCATGCATGAAATAGCGCGACTGATGATAGCCAATTTCATCGGCGGCTAGTGGTTTCTCTTCACAATCGACTTTCATTAAACCCACTGGTCAGAAATTCTCACTTGAACATCAATTCGATGCTCATTAGTGACTGACCCTATTCAGGCGGGGGTAGTTACTTAGGTTCTAGTGAGAGTTCCTGAGAAGTGGTGTATATTAGGTTAGGTGTGAGGACAAATACTCGCCAACGATGACACTGAATAGTATCAGTCGAGCTAGATACTGTGTGAATTGACAGAAGTTGGGATTCATCCACTGGCTGGCCTTTAGATTGGCGGATCCCAGTGTCATAATGAGCTAGCTCACCTTCTGACTGGTAGATCATGGGTACGAATCCAGTAAATGGAGTTAAATTTCTGGAAATTTTCTATTACGGATTAAACAATTGATGCTGTACCGCAAAGATTGATTGTGGCTTTAACTGTCTTCTGTACAACATTTTAACTCTATGTGCGATATCATGGGATACAAGTTTTACCAAGAGTAATGAAATCGCTCACGTGAAACCACATTGTGTGCATACACACACACAGATACGTTGACTAATAAAGAAAGGTTTGTCACGTGTTGTATAATACCTTTTAGTTATGTAGCTTGATATTTTGTTAATTAGTGGAGTATCAGACTTTGGCACTTTTTATAGAAAATTCAACTGAAAAGTAGGACACATGCCTACTATGCTGTACAAGTAATTGGATCGGGTCCCAGTGGCTCAATGGTCTACGAGCTCGCCTTGTAACCAGAAGGTCCTGGGTTCGAATCCCGGTGGGTGCGTACTGCTGAGGAGTCCCAAACTAGGACGAAACAGCTGTCCAGTACTCCCAGGTTTTCCAGTGGTTCTCTAACTGATGTCAGCTCATGATTAAATCCTCCATGCAATCAAACAAAATCCCTACAAAAACCAATACTTGAAAATTCATCTGATGCTCACCAGTGACTGGCCCTATTCAGGCAGTTAACCTGGGGTTCTAGTGGGAAGCCGTGACCAGTAGGGTACAGCAGGTTGAAGATGAGGCAGTAACTCATCGAAGAAGACATTGCGAAGTGGTCGCGCTATGTCGTGAATTGGCGGAAGTTAGAATTCAAGGACCATTGGATCGGTTCCCAGTGGCTCAATGGTCTACGAGCTCGCCTTTTAACCAGAAGGTCCTGGGTTCGAATCCCGGTGGGTGCGTACTGCTGAGGAGTCCCAAACTAGGACGAAACGGCTGTCCAGGACTCCCAGGTTTTCCAGTGGTTCTCCAACTGATGTCAGCTCATGATTAAATCCTCCATGCAATCAAACAAAATCCCTACAAAAACCAATACTTGAAAATTTTGATAAAGACTAGTAAATAAAGGAATATGATTTCACTTTCACTGAGAGTGACAAGTACAATAGGAAGAGATTTTAATTTGAGAAATTATTACATTATTATTAGTCTCTAGGGTTCCGAGTACAGTACGCATCCACCATGATCCGAACTCAGGACCTTCCAGTTACAAGACAAGCTAACTTCTAGACAATTTGCAATCCAACAGCCAGTCTATGAATTCCAACGTCTGTCAATTTAAGATGTGACGCGATCACTAGCGAATATCATCTAGGGCGAGTATTTTCCGCCACCCCTACCTGCTGTGCCCCACTGGACACAATTTCCCACTAAAACCCAGATAACTACTTACCTAAATAGGGCCAGCGACCACTGGTGAGTATCGGATTGATATTCATGTGTTGCTTTGCACGAATTCGATTGGTTTCAGGATTACCTTTTGAACTCACTTTTGTGAACAGTAACAGAACGTTGTATGCGTGCACCATATGTTATCAGATTGATGATAAAATTCAGGCGGCACATTTTATCCTATTCAGAATCCTTTAGCTGGATGAATCTGCGTTCTCAGTGATTGAAAACTCGAAGTGTATTCATCACTAAATCTGACTCAACAAATCAAAGGTGATAGATACTTTTCAATCAAGAATTCATATTGAAAATGGACCCGGTTACTGAAATATCTCATGAATCATTTTTATTTTATGTCATGTGATAGAATGGCGATTATGACTTAGAAAAACAATTTCTCAATGGAACATCACATTCCAGTTTGAGTGTCAATTTAACCAGTGTATAGACGGTGTGAAAATTATACAAAAGGAACACATGAGAGTGTTAATAGTAAATTAATTATTAAAACAAAAGCAAACTAATAGTAAAATTAATAATCTAAAAAGGAAAGAAAAAATCAATTTTTTTTCCATAGAGAACGATTAGTGAAGAGGTTAAGACCAAGGTAGAATAGGAGACTTGACAAACTTTTTCTATATACACAGTTCAGGGTTGTATTGATGAATTGCCAGAGCCTCCACCATACACAACAGCTGAAACCTGACGCACTTTGTACCATTTGGCTTTACTTTGTAGGTGATCTTGATGGTGATAATGCAGCAGTGAAACCTGAGCTATCTAGGGTAATTTTATTCTCCTAGATTCATTATTTGGATGAGAATGGAAAACACTTAGTAAAATCTGACCACGATTTCACTACCCTTAACGTTATCTCTCAATAATAATTATAATTGGCTTTATTCCTAAACACTACTAACGAAAGAATGTGGAGTTTTCAGCATTTGATACAATATTGCATCTTATTCTATGGCATAACATTAAAAAGAATTATAAAAATAACATTACAGAATGATCAGTGGCAATTATTATTTGGTATTTGTAGTGATAGTAAAGTCATATATATATATATACGTTTAAAGTGCAATTGTTAGTTATAATAATAAAGTTTATAGCTAAGGCTGTCAATGAACTGACATGGTGTCACCAAAGATTACAATTAGGAGATAATAAAACAATTGGATCGGGTCCCAGTGGCTTAATGGTATACAAGCTCGCCTTGTAACCGGAAGGACCTAGGTTCGAATCCCGGTGGGTGCGTACCGCCGAAGAGTCCCAAACTAGGACGAAACAGCTGTCCAGTACTCCCAGGTTTTCCGATGGTTCTCTAACTGATGTCAGCTCATGATGAAATCCTGAAACCAATCAAATCCCTACAAACCAACACTTGAAAACAATCAATTATTTCACCAATAACATAGTAATTCATAGATTTAGCATACGATTTCGACCAAGTATGGTATCGTTGAGTTCCTATACTCATTAGTGCGAGTATATATAATCTTTGTATTGACTTCAAGATGAGATACAGCGGGACAATTGAGAATACGGTGTGTTTGTGTGTGTGTGTGGGTTTTATGGATTTAAACCTCTTCTCTTTTGAGTTCAGATGTCCGTCACTTAATGCAATAACAAGCTGGCTAAGCGGCACATCATTTGCCCTATTGACAACCTGTAATACCCTTCTCAAAATGATAAAGTCCTTTTTCACGAGTCCTGGAAAGATTTAGGCGGAGCAGTAAAATTCAATAGATAAGATAAAAGATTTATAACAAATTATAAAAGCATGGTTACATGATTTCATCATGAGCTGACATTGGTTAGGGAACCATTGGCAAACCAACAGAGAGTACTGAACATCTGTTTGATTTTAATTTGGGGCTTTTCATCAGTACGCAGGACCTACTCATTACAACGTGAGCTAGCTCCTTAGACCATTGAGCAACTGAGACTCTCTCCAATGACCAACCCATGAATTCTAACTTCTGCTATGGTTTCAGATTATCTTAGCCTCTTAATGTAATAACCAGAGGACTTGGTTTCTGTTACAGTCCCCTGTATGGTACATGTGTACTTTAAATTATGCGTAACTATTTCGTCTATTTTCTTAAAATAAACAGTCATCTGATATCAGGGAAAAAGATCAATATGCTCAGGGAAAAGTGCAGACATCTTCTGCAAATATCAGTGCCTTCAGGGAAAAACAGTCTTCACATTATGTATACATATTTATGAAATTTTAGTTATGTTGCTTGTAATTTCTACGAATGATCAAAGTAAACGTGACATCCGCTTACAACATAGACTAACGTCTAGCTAACATAATTCGCCAAGCTTTCATTTGAGAGAAAAAGGAGCCAGCAGCTTAAGGGCTCAACAAATGTACTTGTTTTTATTAAAGTATCAAATCTTTAACAGAATATAGGATGTTTATTTTTATGAGATGTTTATCAAAAACAGTAATTATATTCTTCCCACTTACTGGAGTCACTTTCGAGGTACTTAGTTATTGAGATTGTTGAGATAGCATGTTCACAGTGGAATACAAGTAAAGTAAAACGCAAAATTCATCATCAAAAAGCAGTGAAGCCAAAACCGGTTGCGTTCTATTTCCGTCCTGAAAGACGACACGGGAACATTCCAAAATAACACTTTCTTGACAACAACATTAAATTGAATTTTCAAGCATTGGTTTTCGTGGAATTAATTGGGTACAGGACTTCATTATGAGCTGAAATCAGTTAGAGAACCATGGGAAAATCAACTGGAAGTACTTGACAGCCAGCTGTATCGTCAGCCTAGTTTGCTACTCTACATCAGAAGACACATCCACCGTGGTTCGAACTCAGGACCTTCTGGTTACAAGGCAAGTTAGCTAGTAGACTGTCAAGCCATTGGAATTTGCCAATCCAAAGGCCTGTGTATAAATACCAACTTCTGCCAATTCATGCATGAAATAGCGCGACTGATGATAGCCAATTTCATCGGCGGCTAGTGGTTTCTCTTCACAATCGACTTTCATTAAACCCACTGGTCAGAAATTCTCACTTGAACATCAATTCGATGCTCATTAGTGACTGACCCTATTCAGGCGGGGGTAGTTACTTAGGTTCTAGTGAGAGTTCCTGAGAAGTGGTGTATATTAGGTTAGGTGTGAGGACAAATACTCGCCAACGATGACACTGAATAGTATCAGTCGAGCTAGATACTGTGTGAATTGACAGAAGTTGGGATTCATCCACTGGCTGGCCTTTAGATTGGCGGATCCCAGTGTCATAATGAGCTAGCTCACCTTCTGACTGGTAGATCATGGGTACGAATCCAGTAAATGGAGTTAAATTTCTGGAAATTTTCTATTACGGATTAAACAATTGATGCTGTACCGCAAAGATTGATTGTGGCTTTAACTGTCTTCTGTACAACATTTTAACTCTATGTGCGATATCATGGGATACAAGTTTTACCAAGAGTAATGAAATCGCTCACGTGAAACCACATTGTGTGCATACACACACACAGATACGTTGACTAATAAAGAAAGGTTTGTCACGTGTTGTATAATACCTTTTAGTTATGTAGCTTGATATTTTGTTAATTAGTGGAGTATCAGACTTTGGCACTTTTTATAGAAAATTCAACTGAAAAGTAGGACACATGCCTACTATGCTGTACAAGTAATTGGATCGGGTCCCAGTGGCTCAATGGTCTACGAGCTCGCCTTGTAACCAGAAGGTCCTGGGTTCGAATCCCGGTGGGTGCGTACTGCTGAGGAGTCCCAAACTAGGACGAAACAGCTGTCCAGTACTCCCAGGTTTTCCAGTGGTTCTCTAACTGATGTCAGCTCATGATTAAATCCTCCATGCAATCAAACAAAATCCCTACAAAAACCAATACTTGAAAATTCATCTGATGCTCACCAGTGACTGGCCCTATTCAGGCAGTTAACCTGGGGTTCTAGTGGGAAGCCGTGACCAGTAGGGTACAGCAGGTTGAAGATGAGGCAGTAACTCATCGAAGAAGACATTGCGAAGTGGTCGCGCTATGTCGTGAATTGGCGGAAGTTAGAATTCAAGGACCATTGGATCGGTTCCCAGTGGCTCAATGGTCTACGAGCTCGCCTTTTAACCAGAAGGTCCTGGGTTCGAATCCCGGTGGGTGCGTACTGCTGAGGAGTCCCAAACTAGGACGAAACGGCTGTCCAGGACTCCCAGGTTTTCCAGTGGTTCTCCAACTGATGTCAGCTCATGATTAAATCCTCCATGCAATCAAACAAAATCCCTACAAAAACCAATACTTGAAAATTTTGATAAAGACTAGTAAATAAAGGAATATGATTTCACTTTCACTGAGAGTGACAAGTACAATAGGAAGAGATTTTAATTTGAGAAATTATTACATTATTATTAGTCTCTAGGGTTCCGAGTACAGTACGCATCCACCATGATCCGAACTCAGGACCTTCCAGTTACAAGACAAGCTAACTTCTAGACAATTTGCAATCCAACAGCCAGTCTATGAATTCCAACGTCTGTCAATTTAAGATGTGACGCGATCACTAGCGAATATCATCTAGGGCGAGTATTTTCCGCCACCCCTACCTGCTGTGCCCCACTGGACACAATTTCCCACTAAAACCCAGATAACTACTTACCTAAATAGGGCCAGCGACCACTGGTGAGTATCGGATTGATATTCATGTGTTGCTTTGCACGAATTCGATTGGTTTCAGGATTACCTTTTGAACTCACTTTTGTGAACAGTAACAGAACGTTGTATGCGTGCACCATATGTTATCAGATTGATGATAAAATTCAGGCGGCACATTTTATCCTATTCAGAATCCTTTAGCTGGATGAATCTGCGTTCTCAGTGATTGAAAACTCGAAGTGTATTCATCACTAAATCTGACTCAACAAATCAAAGGTGATAGATACTTTTCAATCAAGAATTCATATTGAAAATGGACCCGGTTACTGAAATATCTCATGAATCATTTTTATTTTATGTCATGTGATAGAATGGCGATTATGACTTAGAAAAACAATTTCTCAATGGAACATCACATTCCAGTTTGAGTGTCAATTTAACCAGTGTATAGACGGTGTGAAAATTATACAAAAGGAACACATGAGAGTGTTAATAGTAAATTAATTATTAAAACAAAAGCAAACTAATAGTAAAATTAATAATCTAAAAAGGAAAGAAAAAATCAATTTTTTTTCCATAGAGAACGATTAGTGAAGAGGTTAAGACCAAGGTAGAATAGGAGACTTGACAAACTTTTTCTATATACACAGTTCAGGGTTGTATTGATGAATTGCCAGAGCCTCCACCATACACAACAGCTGAAACCTGACGCACTTTGTACCATTTGGCTTTACTTTGTAGATGATCTTGATGGTGATAATGCAGCAGTGAAACCTGAGCTATCTAGGGTAATTTTATTCTCCTAGATTCATTATTTGGATGAGAATGGAAAACACTTAGTAAAATCTGACCACGATTTCACTACCCTTAACGTTATCTCTCAATAATAATTATAATTGGCTTTATTCCTAAACACTACTAACGAAAGAATGTGGAGTTTTCAGCATTTGATACAATATTGCATCTTATTCTATGGCATAACATTAAAAAGAATTATAAAAATAACATTACAGAATGATCAGTGGCAATTATTATTTGGTATTTGTAGTGATAGTAAAGTCATATATATATATATACGTTTAAAGTGCAATTGTTAGTTATAATAATAAAGTTTATAGCTAAGGCTGTCAATGAACTGACATGGTGTCACCAAAGATTACAATTAGGAGATAATAAAACAATTGGATCGGGTCCCAGTGGCTTAATGGTATACAAGCTCGCCTTGTAACCGGAAGGACCTAGGTTCGAATCCCGGTGGGTGCGTACCGCCGAAGAGTCCCAAACTAGGACGAAACAGCTGTCCAGTACTCCCAGGTTTTCCGATGGTTCTCTAACTGATGTCAGCTCATGATGAAATCCTGAAACCAATCAAATCCCTACAAACCAACACTTGAAAACAATCAATTATTTCACCAATAACATAGTAATTCATAGATTTAGCATACGATTTCGACCAAGTATGGTATCGTTGAGTTCCTATACTCATTAGTGCGAGTATATATAATCTTTGTATTGACTTCAAGATGAGATACAGCGGGACAATTGAGAATACGGTGTGTTTGTGTGTGTGTGTGGGTTTTATGGATTTAAACCTCTTCTCTTTTGAGTTCAGATGTCCGTCACTTAATGCAATAACAAGCTGGCTAAGCGGCACATCATTTGCCCTATTGACAACCTGTAATACCCTTCTCAAAATGATAAAGTCCTTTTTCACGAGTCCTGGAAAGATTTAGGCGGAGCAGTAAAATTCAATAGATAAGATAAAAGATTTATAACAAATTATAAAAGCATGGTTACATGATTTCATCATGAGCTGACATTGGTTAGGGAACCATTGGAAAATCAACAGAGAATACTGAACATTTGTTTGATCCTAATTTGGGGCTTTTCATCAGTACGCAGGACCTACTCATTACAACGTGAGCTAGCTCCTTATACCATTGAGCCACTGAGACTCTATCCAATGACCAGCCCATGAATTCTAACTTCTGCCATGGTTTCAGATTATCTTAGCCTCTTAATGTAATAACCAGAGGACTTAGTTTCTGTAACAGTCCCCTGTATGGTACATGTGTACTTTAAATTATGCGTAACTATTTCGTCTATTTTCTTAAAATAAACAGTCATCTGATATCAGGGAAAAAGATCAATATGCTTAGGAAAAGTTCAGACATCTTCTGCAAACATCAGTGCCTTCAGGGAAAAACAGTCTTCACATTATGTATACATATTTAT
Source organism: Trichobilharzia regenti (assembly GCA_944472135.2). NCBI lineage: Eukaryota > Metazoa > Platyhelminthes > Trematoda > Strigeidida > Schistosomatidae > Trichobilharzia > Trichobilharzia regenti. The sequence goes on from OX235267.1 coordinate 12,109,454, forward strand.
GAAATTTTAGTTATGTTGCTTGTAATTCCTACGAATGATCAAAGTAAACGTGACATCCGCTTACAACATAGACTAACGTCTAACTAACAATAATTCGCCAAGCTTTCATTTGAGAGAAAAAGGAGCCAGCAGCTTAAGGGCTCAACAAATGTACTTGTTTTTATTAAAGCATCAAATCTTTAACAGAATATAGGATGTTTATTTTTATGAGATGTTTATCAAAAACAGTAATTATATTCTTCCCACTTACTGGAGTCACTTTCAAGGTACTTAGTTATTGAGATTGTTGAGATAGCATGTTCATAATGGAATACAAGTAAAGTAAAACGCAAAATTCATCATCAAAAAGCAGTGAAGCCAAAACTGGTTGCGTTCTGTTTCCGCCCTGAAAGACGACACGTGAACATTCCAAAATAACACTTTCTTGACAACAACAACATTAAATTGAATTTTCAAGCATTGGTTTTCGTGGAATTAATCGGGTACAGGACTTCATTATGAGCTAGAATCAGTTAGAGAACCATTGGAAAACCAACTGGAAGTACTCGACAGCCAGCTGTATCGTCAGCCCAGCTTGCTACTCTACACCAGAAGACACATCCACCGTGATTCGAACTCAGGACCTTCTGGTTACAAGGCAAGTTAGCTACTAGAATGTTAAGCCATTGGAATTTGCCAATCCAAAGGCTTGTGCATAAATATCAACTTCTGCCAATTCATGCATGAAATAGCGCGACTGATGATAGCCAATTTCATCGGCGGCTAGTGGTCTCTCTTCACAATCGACTTTCATTAACCCACTGGTCAGAAATTCTCACTTGAACATCAATTCGATGCTCATTAGTGACTGACCCTATTCAGGGGGAGGGCTAGTTACCTGGGTTGTAGTGAGAGTTCCTGAGAAGTGGTGTATATTAGATTAGGTGTGAGGACAAATACTCGCCAGCGATGACACTGAATAGTACCAGTCGAGCTAGATACTGTGTGAATTGACAGAAGTTGTGATTCATCCACTGGCTGGCCTTTAGATTTCCGGATCCCAGTGTCATAATGAGTTAGCTCACCTTCTAACTGGTAGATCGTGGGTACGAATCCAGTAAATGGAGTTGGTGTGAAGAGATGAAGAGTCACCAACTAGGCTGAACAGTTACTAACACTCGATCATTAGGTGTTATGTCACAATTAGAACCAGTCTGCTGGATGAAGCAATGGAATTTCAATTTCAGGGATATTTATGCTAATGTAATTTTCGTGTATACTTAATTTTCACTCAAATACTTATGGAACTGATCGGTCAAATCTTAATCAGACTGAATTCGTTAGAGACATACATTTCAAGGCATAATCTTCATGTTTCACTAAGCTGTTAAATTACACCACAGGATGAAAAGTCGCATATGAAAAAAAAAACGTTTAGGTTGTATTTTACCACTACTACCTCAATATAAGTATTATATTATTTTCAGGATTTTATCATGAGCTGACATCAGTTAGAGGACCATTGGAAAACCTGGGAGTACTGGACAGCTGTTTCGTCCTAGTTCGGGACTCTTCAGCAGTACCCACCCACCGGGATTCGAACCCAGGACCTTCTGGTTACAAGGCGAGCTTGTATACCATTAAGCCACTGGGACCCGATCCAATGGTCCTTGAATTCTTACTTCTGCCAATTCACGACATAGCGCGACCGCTAGCCAATGTCTTCGGCGAGTATTTGTCCTCACACCCGACCAGCTGCACCCTACTGGTCACGACTTCCCACTGGAACCCAGGTAACTACCTACCTGAATAGGGCCAGTCGCCAGTGAGCATCTCATTGGTATTCAAGTGTTGGTTTGTAGGGATTTGATTGGTTTCAGGATTTCATCATGAGCTGACATTAGTTAGAGAACCATTGGAAAACCTGGGAGTACTGGACAGCTGTTTCGTCCTAGTTTGTGACTCTTCAGCAGTACGCACCCACCATGATTCTCTAACTAATGTCAGCTCATGATGAAATCCTGAAACCAATCAAATCCCTACAAACCAACACTTGAATATTATATTATTAATTTTATTCCTTTGGGTTCCAAGCCGAAACATGCGGCTTAAACAACACAACTATACACTCTTCTCTATTCTGCCGTCCTCTTCAGCTGGTTGGATCCATTACTGCCCATAAAATCTCATATCCTCAGAATCACCCTCTAACTGAAGACCCACTCTTTGTTCTCCACTCACTTACCTCTAGAGAGATGGCCTGAACTGATCGCGATGTCATTCAGTGTCGTATACCCAATCTATCTCAATTTTCTTCCACATATTTTTTAGGCGGTTGTGTCTCTTAGTTGATTTTTCCCACTGCAAGGTTACTTGTTACTTGTTCTGTCTGCTCAGTCTAACAGTCGATCTTCAGTATGATGCCAGCGAAGGCAGCTGTTGATAAACTTCTGTGCAACTCACACACAGGGTTGAGCTTCTGACGCATACAAAACAACTGATTAACTGACTTAAGATTTGTGCTGATAATCAGAATCTTGTTCTTTATGCTGGCTGAGTGGGCGTAGATGATTTTCAAACTAATTCCAGGTTGATGAAGGCGTATTTTACCTTTAGGATTTTGACGTTGACACCCCCAACCCATTCCAAATGCCTGTCATTGAAACCGTTCTTCTTGGATAAGTGAAGGAAGTACCTTCTTTCAAGTGGCGTTTGTTGTTGCTGCTGCTGATGGCTGGTTATCGCCATTTTTTCCGTCATTTTAATTTAAATATTATGTCTGATTTCCCACAGACTGGAAGATGATATGCAAGTGAAAAGTAACAAGTTGGCAGAAGAAGCATCAAAGATAGGACTTCAAGTGAACATAGATAAAACAGAGGTGATGAAGATTCCTGCCTGCCAACACCAACAGCAACAACAACAACAGACAACAATCAGCCAGTATAAATGGAAGGAACCTGAAAGAAACAACCTCCTTAACCCATCTACCTTCGAAGCATCGTTTCAACTACAGGCCAGCGGAACTGACGAGTATATTAAAGCCAGAATCGGTAAAGCAAGACAAGCTTTCATTACTCTCAAATCTGTGTGGAGGTCAACAGCACTCAGCATCAAAAATAACATCCGGATATTCAACTCCGATGCAAATTCAGTCAATGCTACATGTTATTCAAATCAGAGACTTGGCGAGTCATAAAGAGCATCTCAAACAAACTTCAGACCTTCATCAACAATTGTCTTCGCTCAATACTCAAGATCAAATGGCCAACCAGAAAAGATCAGCAACAGGGATCTCTGGCAATGAGCGAACCAACCCAGCAGGAACCGATTGTGAAACGAATAGGCAGGAAGAAATACAGGTGGATTGGCCATACGCTGAGGAAACAAACCATCAAGTGAGTGACATCACTAGACAAGCCATCACTCGAGTGGAACCCGAAAGGGAGGCGGCGAGTTGGCCGTCAGAGCGAGGGTGACTTGGAGGAGGTCATGCGAGGAGGAGATGAAAGCATGTGGACAGACCTGGAGCAGGGTGAAAAAGTTGTCAGAAAACCGAAGTCAATGGAGGTGCGCAGCTGAAGCCCTATGTTTCTCTAGGAACTAAAAGATACAATAATAATAATATGTGAAGACTAGGTTTTCCGCATTCTTTTATAAGCTGAAAACCAATGGTTTGGCAGAGAAAACAGTGAAGACAGGATTTCAGATTAACACAAGCAGTATGGTTGTGATGAAGAAAAAACAAACCAATAACAACAAACAACATCCAACAGGAGACATTTGAAGTAGGTCACCGTTTTAACTTTTTTGTGTTACATCGTTTCAACTACAGGTATCAGGGACGAAGACTTCAAAGCTAGCCAGGATCAAAGATGCAAGATAGACCTTCACTATTCTTAAATCGCTTTTGAAACCTGGTACAGTCAGCGCAAGAAACAGAATTTGAGTAGTAATAGCTAAAATCAAGTTAGTCAGTTCTTTTATATCATGATAAGACATTCCCAACAGGCTTCAAATCTCTTTCGGATCTTTATTGGAGATCGGATGGTTAGAAATTATTAGGAATGTGACAGACACTCTAGCAATAAACTGACCAAGAACCTTCTGATCAACAAATATGCTGAATACAGGATGGAGATAGGTTGGTCACATGCTGAGATAACCGTTGAAAGACACCGCACCTAAGGTTGGCTTTCAACTTCAACTGAAATGTAGAAAGGTGAGTTTGACGTATATGACAGTGTGATTTGCAGGAGATCGTGTGACCTAGGAACTAAAACGTATGAGGATTCGTGGAATCATCTAAAGATAACAACGTAGAACATGACGAAATGAAAAAAGCAGTGTTAAATCCCTATGAATAATAATCATAATACACCAGCAAATGAACACTGTGAATATCGTTCATGGTGAAGCGCATAATTATAAAGTGAATCTGAAAAGTGATCCAATCAAAGATCAAAATCTTCCTTTATGTCTTTTCTTCAGGTTATTTTCAAATTGTGCAACAAATTTCAAGTTGGACGTAAAAGCAAAACCTAGCTGTATTCTATCTAAGAATAACAAAGAGAAACAAAGTTCTTTCTATCAGCAAAGAAACGTATCTCTTTTTTTTCAACGACTTCATTTGCAAACCAACTGTACGCAGTCGTGTTTATATAAAAGGGAAAATGCCCTTAGTGATACTAGAAATTGCTTAGTCAGTATTCCCAAAAATAAATTAAAGAATAATTAAAATGATGTATTAAGTAGGATGGAGTTGAAGTGGATGAATCATCAAAACCTCTAAAGATCATTAAATTAGTCACTTGGTGTTAACAATTTTAAAAAGAGTAGGTCAAGTGTTGTCTAAAACAAATTGAGAGTACTATGATGTCGGTGAGGGTAGAGTTAAGTGAAATGAATTCAAGCGGTAAAACAAAACAAAATCAAGGAACATTACTGTGACCAGGCAGGGTGAAGAGAGAGGTGTTTGACAAAATGTTTTTCAACGCATAATTTAGGTTTTTGCCCATGTACAGCTAGAGCTCTGGCTATGCAAAGTTATGGAGAAAACGTGAGCTTTTGAAGTGATTGGATTTGGTTCTGTACATAACTTTGAAGGATAAATTTAACTGTGGGGAGCTGATTGACCTGAGTCGGGAAGGTGTTCACAAATTAAACTCTTTGTCGTCTTTGTCAATCAACGTTTCAGGACACTCATTATTCAAGCGAGTTGTGTAAACGCTTTCTTATTCTAAGACGATCTCATCTACAGACCAAATTTTTTTGGAATTCTGGAGCATAGGGAATGGATAAGATTTCTTTTTCTACCCAGAGGCACCCAGCTGTTGAAGTTAGTACACTGACCTGTAGCACGTCTACAATATGAAATGCGAAATTCGATTCTTCGTTCATAGAGAAAAGCATTATATTTTTCAAGAAGCTCGGCTGATGAACAGTTGTCGTCAATACACTGATTTTACATTTGAAGACTCAAGATTGTTTCATTCAACAGACTCCTCTCCATATCCAGGAATCACTCAAAGTTGTAACCTCAAGTGCAAATGTAACCACTAGTCTAGTTTGAGGCTCTTCATCAGTACACACCCACCAGGGTTTACACCCACGACCTACTGGTTTAAAGGCGAGTTAGCTCGTGGACAAATAAGCCACTGGGACCCGATCCGCCGATCACTGTATGAATTACAACTTCTGCCATATCACGACGGGTGTAAACGGATCAAAAGTCGAAAACAGGGACGAAACAGCTGTCCAGTACTACAGCACAGGTTTTCTAATTGTCCTTTAACCAATAAAATCTCTTCAAACCAACACTTGATTAATTAAAAGTAGCTGGAAGTGTGATTGAAGTACATGTGTCATAAAACCGGTGCATTTCATAGAGACCTGTAAAAGACTACTTTTCGTTCAACAGGAAGACAGATGAAAATCTAAAAGTGGTTAAAGTTTTCCTTCAAGTAGGCCCTTTAATCTCTCCCCATCCAAACCCCACCTCACCGAGCCCACGATAAAACGTTAATGCTTTTATTGCCGAATTTTAAACATGTGATACTAAAATAAACTCAAGTGTGTGTGTGTGTGTGTGTCAGCGTCTTTCAAGTTCTATTTTAGCTTGTCCTCTCCCCACCTTCCTAACTCTCTTAAATGGATCTTTTAGCAATCACTACCACCAGATTTTTATCATTCTTCATTTCGATTGTTCTACTTTTAAGAAATACTAAGCAAAGTAAAAATTGAATTCTGACATTAAATTACTTAAAAATAATCAAAACAATAAAACAAAACGGAATAACGCTGTTTGAGTGAGTACTAATCATTTCCCATGAACACTCTTTTTTCATTTTACAAAAATCAACAATAGCTTAGTAGACATTTGTTTGCGTGATACCTTATCAATATCTAAGTGTACAACACTCATTCACATATATATAAATAGAATTGCTGTACAAATTTATTGCATGCCTTTCCTTTTTAATAAATTGCTTAAGTTACCTTAAGTCACTTTCAGTAGAGAAAGTTTATCATTTATATTATGGGTAGATTATTACAGCTGTAGAAAATGAATGGGTTAGACGTGTGTTTTTGATAATATAATAATAGTCGTAACAATAATATCGAATTGATTAGCGTTCATATTACTATTTTACAAGTGATCTACTGTCATTTTGTGGTAGACAGTAGTGAACCTTGTAACTATGCGGCAACTGTTTAGGGGAAATGATAAATTTACATTGTGTGAAATTCCAGTACACAAAGCCCTCTATGTTAGAAACTAGTGCATGTCACATCATCCATTAAAGTTGGGCATTGTAGTCTTTATATATGATACACACGCAGTGGTACAGTGTTATTAACTTTATGACGTTTACAGAACACTTCGTTGACTGTATTATTAGTATTGCTTTGGGTTCCAAGATGAACAAATGGCTTCTATCTTCTGCTGTCCTCTTTGGCTGTCTAGGCCCAGGATTGTGTATAATCTTCAACAACAAGTTGGCCGAAGAAACATCAAAGATAGGACTCCTTTGAGGTGAACATAGAAAAAATAGAAGTGATGAAGATTCCCGCCCAACAACTACAGCAACAACAGACAACAATCAGCCAGCGTAAATGGGAGTAACCTGAAAGAAGCAACCTCCATCACTTACTCACCTACCTAGGCAAGCATCGTTTCACCTACAGGTGGACGGAACTGACGAGGATATCAAAGCAAGACAAGCTTTCATTACTCTCAAGTCTGTGTGAAGGTCAACAGTATTCAGCATGAAAATGAAAATGAGATCCGGATTTTAAACTCCAATGTGAAGTCAGTCAGTGCTACTTAATATACGGATCAGAGACTTAGCGTGTCATAAAGAGCACCTCAAACAAACTACAGAACTTCATTAATATCTGTCTTCGCTCAATAATCAAGATGAGATGGCAGGCGAGACAAGATCAGCAAAAGGGATCTCTCGGAGAAAACTAACCAGGAACCGATTGTGAAACGAATAGGCAGGAAGAAATGGAGGTGGATTGTGGCCATACTCTGAGGAAACCATCGAGTGACATCACTAGACAAGCCATCACTTGAGTGGAACCCGAACGGGAAGCGGCGAGTTGGTCATCCAAGAGTGATTTGGATGAGGTCATGCGAAGAGGAGATGAAAGCATGTGGGCAGACTTTGAGCCAGGTGAAAACTCTAGCAGAGCGATGGAGACATGCGGTTGAAGCCCTATGTTCCTCTAGGAATTGAAGGAAATAATAGCATAATTATTACTTGCCAGCTAGGTATTGGATCTTCAGTATGGACCCAGCGAAAGCAACTGCTAACAAATGTCTGCACTGGCCTGTTAGAAATGCTTTCCGTGACGCGCCGTATATCTGACCCATATGGAAGAACTGAATGACTTCACATTGATGTTGAATGTCATAATTTCGTTCTTTATACTGGCTTAGTAAGTGCGGAAGATTTTCAAACTGTTTTCAGGCCAATGAAGGCGTATACTGTCTTTCTGATCGTGGATAAGTGGATATGACATGCTAATCCGTTCCTCCTGAAATTGAAACAATGTTCCCTAGATAAGTGAATGAAATAACCTCTTCAAATTTCACCCTTTAATGGTGATTGGGTGCGTCGGTGGCACAGCGGTTAGGACGCTCGCCAACCATACACGTGGTCTGGGGTTCGATCTCCAGCTATCGGACGCACTCCATTACCTCTTTAAGCCAGAAATAATAAGCTAATAAAAAGGTTAACAACCCCGTCTTGTAAAAATAAACACTGCTACAGACACTTCAAGCCTCTAGCTTAAAGCCCTATGTTCCATCACTGGGAACGTGAAGAAATAAAAATATAAAACAATAAAATGATGATCGGTGTTGTTTGTTGTTGTCGCTGTTGGTGGGTGTGTATCTTCATCATTTCTGTCTCCCCTATGTTCACTTGAAGGCCTATCTTCGCTGTCAGCCTTTTCATCCAGTTTGTTGATTTCGCTTGTAAGTATATTCGAATTTGTGTGACATTAAACCTAAGTCATCCGTGCAAGAAATTCCGATCTAACAGAGTCTTTTTATCGGTTGGTGCAGGGTATTTCAGTCTTTTTACTCTCCACGCACAGTTTGAGGTATAATCCAGTGAGTCCACGACAATTAGTAATATTATCGTGGGTGATAATAGGGAGACAGCCAGCCAGCCTTGTCTCTCTCCTGTATCCTCTTCATAGTCAGGCTTCACTGAGTATTCCACTGTGAGTCACCTGACTGGCAAGTGGCAGGCATTGTTACATAGCTAGCTGTTGAATGAAGTTGATAACAATTTCAATCACTGCACTCCACTGTTTTGAAGTAGTTTCCAAACTACCTATTGGTAAACGCTGTCTGTGGAAGGCGTTTTTTGAAGTCAATAAAGGAAGTTGAGGTAAATGTTGAGAGTTGACTGCCACTCAACGCTTCATTCTGTGATGATGGTGATGATGTGTAGATTTGGCATTTGATCAGCCTGTGATTGGTCTTTCATGAATCCAGCTTGTTCCGGAGATTTGACAGAGTTCTGCATGCAGTGCATCTTTTATTCTTTCCAAGATGACGTGACTTAACATTTTACTTGGCGTCGACAAGAGCATTATTCCACACAATTTAGTGCAGAGGTATAGTCGCCTGTAGCCATAGGATAAGTTATAATTTGGCTGTAAGAATATTGTTGATCCTGACAGTGTAGCTGAATGTCACATGACTTATGAATTTTTTAGTTAAATGATCAAGACCAAAAGTTTACGAACAGTTGTATAGCTCAAATTTCTATGTTTTATTAAGAAATTAAATTGTTCATTTTTTAGTTTAAGTACTTATTCGTGCGAAATAATATCTTGATCATAATGATAACTTGCTTTTCATTGCTTACAACCCACGAGGCATAAATGACTTCAGACTTTATTTTCCTGAGGGTTAGTCATGCTATTATAGGGTGATGCTTGTCGGCCTCATGCGAAATCATCATCCTTTCTCTAGAATCACTATCAGTTAATAAACTGTGCTAGATTTAAGGAGTGCTCAAATCGGAAATCCACTCTCCGATCGCATGAGTGTCTTGACACCATCCTGTCACAGATGCAAGAACAAGGTGGGTTGGAGCAAATCAGTGTCAATCTCAGTACCCATCTTGCAATAAATGAGCTCTCTACAACTTGATTTAGTCCATTAAAATAGTGAGTACGAAAAAGAATTAATTAATGATGGTATTTGTGGGAGAGGTTGTGCAAAATGTGATCCCTTCTTCTTGACAATGTTTACAACTACTTGTGCAACAAAATCAAACTAATTAGGCATGCATCGGTGGCACAGTCATTAGGACTCTCGCCGACCATGCACATGGTCCGGGATTCGATCCCCTGCCGATGCATACCTGATATCAATGGTTGGCCTGATAAATTTGGGCCAGCGATAGCACATGCTGCGAATTCCATACATACACCAAAAACACTGTGTGGAATCAAGCTATAATAAAAAAAATTGTTGTGTTTTCAATCATATGTGTTTTCGCACATGGTTCCTGTTACCTTTGCTTATCTTCACCAAGTGTAGAGGAGACTTCGACATGAGGTAAATAATTGGCGAATGTAACAGATAGCCAGTCATTCAGTTCAACATATATCTAACTTCCTCAACAGGTTGACATTCACTGTCATCCAGTGTAACGTAGAGAAATGCCATAACGCCGTGGTCATTACCAATATCCCAACTATTGTGCCAATAGTTTATGCACAGGAAAAGACGCACAAAACTGCCGAACTTTTAAAATTCCATAAACAATATCTTATCCTCGAAAAGGTCATTACATCTTTTTATCCTTAAGAATGTTATGTGAGCATTACGTCACTAGACTGTGCAAAGACACTTAAAACTTCAAGTGGACTTTTTTTTCTAGTCTAGCCTAGTAATGTAAAGTAACGACAAACGTTTACAGTAAAAAAGAAAGCAGATCATTAGCGGTATTAAGAAAGTGTGTCTAGGAAGAAGACATTTGCCAACTAAACTAAATATAGGAAAGAAAATCAATACTCGTCTGTGTTTTGATATAAAATATTTGAAAACTTTTCAATACATTTGGTAGAAAGCATACTGGGTATGACGAATTTGCGCCGAAGAGATGAAATACCAACTTATTTATTAGGCGCATTTAGTGTTAGAAACTGATAAGGGAATCAACAATCAGCAGAGACAAAAATATTTTGATAGGCACACATATACCTCGCTAAGCCAGAAATAAAACCTGGTAAAGAGGAAGGGTTGGGCATGGGGCTAGCAACCCTATCCTCTAAAATAAACTCTGCTACAGAAACTTCAAGCCACTAGCTTGGAGCCCTATGTTCCACTGGGGAACGTGAAGGAAAAAAAATATAGTGAAGGGCCGATCAATGGTTCTGCTAGTCATTGATAAGTCAGTAATTTACTTAGATTTTGTGGGGTAATTTGTGGTAATCTAACATGGTTTTAGTCCGAATTTATTCGCAATCCGAAGGCAAGCAGTGAACTTCCGAAATCCATGGAGTAGATAACTTGTTCTTGTTTTGACAGTCTTTATCTGTATGCTCTAACGAACTAAATAAGGGTTTAGGTATTACCTTTAATTGTGGTGGACTGGTTTATGCGTCGGACTGTGGAGAGCAAGGAGACAGGAATACGCTGTAAGACCGATGAGAAGACTCTTGTAGATCTGGATTTCGCAGATGAAATATGTCTAGTGTCACACAAACTTGAAGACTTACAGGCAAAAACAAACAAACAAACTGACTAAAGAATCAGGTGATTAAGATAACCAACGGAGCGCAACAACAACCTGCAAGAAACACCAGCTACGCAAGGGATTTAACTGAATTTACGCCTTCCACTTATCTAGGAAGTATAGTTTCGCCTACAGGCATTCAGAATGGTTGAAGACGTCAAAGACAGCCGCCAGCCATCATTGGAATGGCAAGATACACCTTCATCAACCTGAAATAAGTTTGGAAACCTCCTGCACTCAACATATGGGACAAGATTCTGGTTTTCAACACCAATGACAAGTAAGTCCTTCTATACGGTCAGAAACTGAGAGTGAGTTTGTGTGACGAAAAGGATTCCGAACAGGCTACTCTGCAGACTTTTATTGACAGCTGCCTTCGCCCGCTGAATGCTGAAGATCGAATGGCCAGCCAGAAATAATCAGTAACAATAAACTGTGGGAACAAACCAAGAGCCCACCTCTCAGCAAATAGGTAGGAGAAAATAGAGATTGATCGCGCATACATTGAGAAGACCCTCAGATGACACCACACTCAATGCAAGTCATCTCTCGAATGGAATCCAAATGCTAAGCGACGAGTGGGTCGCGTGTGTGAGGGTGACATGGTAGCTATCATCTGTTGGTGACAAGGAGATGAGAGATTGCAGGTAGTCACTGACACACCCAGCTGAATAGGACGGCAGAAGGTTTAAGAAAGTGGAGACTTGTTGTTGTAGCTGTCTGTTCCACTCGAGACCCAAGGGAATAATAATTAATATCTCAAGACCTCACTAGAGATTTAACTAATGCCCTGAAGGTTTCAAATTCGAAATGTTGACCTGCTGAAATTGAATGACGCCTAAATTTTACCTTCTGTCATTTGATGATATAATTTCACCTATAACCGAAAGCCATGGATAACTCTTTGTTTAAAGCCCAGCATGGATATTAGTTCGCATCAAAATATACACTGAAAATAATTAAAAATATTTTGAAGAATGCATTACAAGGCGTGAAATTCATTAAAATTTAACTAGAATGGAGACAGAAGGAGTGAGTTATGACATCGAAAAGTGAAAATGATATTTTCCAATTCCGTATCCAAAAAGTATCAATTTTTTTGGCAATACATTTGAATATATATTTCAGCTTGCTTTACCTTTCATATTTCTTCCGGAGAAAAGTACTTTTTTTGAAAAATCTCATAAGTATTCATCAGTCAAACTTATAATTAGTAATTTCTCGGAGAGAATTCAATCCACACTGGTGGTTAAGGAATACTCTAGTCTTAGAAAGAATTTTGATTTCTTTTGTCTGTTTATTTGTTACATAAGATAAAAATGCACTGAGAAAGAAAAATTAAGTCTTAACGAAACAAGAGTGCGTCGGTGGTATAGCGGTTAGGACGCTCGCCGACCATGCATCTGGTCCGGGGTTCGACCCCCGGCCGGCGCACTCCTTTACCTCACTGAGCCAGAAATAATCCTGGTAAAGAGGAAAGGTTGGGCATGAGGCTAGCAACCCCATCCTGTAAAAATTAAACACTACTACAGAAACTTCAAGCCAGTAGCTTGAAGTCCTATGTTCCACTGGGAACGTGAAGGAAAAAAAATAACGAAACATTTGAAACATCTTTAATAAAGGCCAGTAGTACTCTTAGCATCACTTATTATAACAACATATCTAATTGCAGAATGGGTGATGAGTGAAAATTGAAATGAAGCCCTGAAAGAAACGTATATTGTTGAAGGCCTCCGACATACAGTCACTATCTTAGCGATGCTTCAAATACCATGATCATTTAGAGGGTTCGAAAACTTATCAGTTAGACTAAGTACCACCTTGAAATACTTGTATCAGTGAATGATTACGTGGGTTGATGGCACAGCGGTAGAATGCTTACCAACCATGCAGGTGGATGGTCCAGGGTCTTCTGATCTCCGACCACTGGACGCACTCACTTACCTTGCTAAGCTAGTAATACGACTGATAAAGAGGGAAGGCCTGGCATGAAGTAAGCAGACTTCAAAGCTCTAGCTTGAAGCCCTGTGTTCCAAAAGTGGAGACGCAAAGAAATTTGTAAAAAATGAAAAAAATGAATGATTACAGTTTTCTCAGGAGTTAAACAGTCTGCCTACCTCGAAGATTTCTTATAATTCTGGCAAAATAAAGTACTCGGCATCTACAGAATTACGATTATCATCGCTTAACTATTTCTATGTAGTTATTGGTTGCAGTGCTTACTTACGGTAATGCACAAGTATTTAAGTTGTTGAGTACTGCGTACTGTTTGTAATGAGAACACCGCTGCTTGTCGGGATCTAGGTACATAGCTCTTCAGAAGAAAATACACATGAATTTATTATGCCAACATCAATCACACAGATACTACCACAATGTTGCGGTGGCGAGATCTTGTCATTTCTGTTGAGAAGTGTTTTTTCCTGTTTCTATTATTAATTTCCGGAAGAAATATAGGAGCATTACAAGCACATCTCCATTTCTTCCTGTTGCCTGCAGTTGTCTTCAGTCGGATACATGACTGTGTACAACCTCTCACCTTCCGCCTACTTTATCTCTTCCGTGTTACACTCTGACTCGAGTTTAACTCGTTACCTCTCACACAGATTCTACTGTAGGGCCTGTCATCATTCTGTCCTCAGGGTGCATCTGTTGGGTAGTGTTTATTTCGGACTGCTCCTGGTTAGAATCGCCTGTTACTTTACCCATTCCGGCAAAGTGATCCTAAGTATGCAGTGAGTGTAGACGCTGATCAAAGTAGGCATTAGCTACGGTCGGGATAAAAATTATTTTGGTACAGCCTCACGGTGTTATACAGTTATCCACTAATATCTCTTATAGTAGCAGATATCTTTATAGACAGGTGGGATAATATTGCTCCTAATACATTTAGTCCCACTCTAAAAATGTGGTGGAGATACGTGGATGACACTGTCACTCACAGTGTTAAAAACAGAACTTATGTCTCTCTAGCTTCTTGACGCAAACATGAACTCACTAGTAAAGGAAATAAAATTCACATTTGAATCAAAAAATGAATAAGGAGAATTAGCCACGGTGTTAGAATGTAAAACAAAATCAATAGAAGAAGGTAAACTACACACTAGAGTTTATAAAACACCAATGCATTCTGCTAATAGATATTTAGACTTTAATTTATCTCATCCGTTCGCTGTCTGTAAAGGCTGGCTTAGTTAAGTCCCTAACAAACCGAGCAGTGGCACTAAGTAACACGAGAAAAGACCTAAATGATGAAATAAAACAGATAGAAGGATAGTTGGTTGGTGTTAAATAACTATCCCATAAAATATATGAGTAAGATCAGAAAAGATTAAAGCAAAATACAAATAATGGTGAAACAAATAATGATAACATAAATAGGAAAGAATATAAGCCACCTAAAGTAGTTTTATCATATTATGAGGGGACAACTCAGGCCCTTAAAACGTAGGATCCTTAGTAAATCAAGAATCAGGGTGACATTCAAACCTACAAAGTCACTCAGAGAGAAGCTCTGCAAGTTGAAGAATCCTACAGATTGACCCTGTCAAAGAGAATAATACAATTTACAAAATATAAGAATTTAGTCTTTAAATTATTGAAAAATCACTGATTTGACGATAATGTTCAAAATCATGGGACAACCAACTTATGAATAAAAAATATAAATTTAGCTTGTATTACCTTTTCCCTTAGTATGACCTCCCTGTGGAATCCAGCAAGCTAAAATCATGTCAGTATAACACATCTGTCACTGGAGGTTGTATCAGCTCAGCATTTGTTTCGAAAAACATTTACTTAGATCACGCTTTTTA
Organism: Trichobilharzia regenti; assembly: GCA_944472135.2. Classification (NCBI taxonomy): domain Eukaryota; kingdom Metazoa; phylum Platyhelminthes; class Trematoda; order Strigeidida; family Schistosomatidae; genus Trichobilharzia; species Trichobilharzia regenti. The sequence goes on from OX235267.1 coordinate 12,124,518, forward strand.
TCTCACCTCATAATTCAATCCACCTTCATCAGTCACCAGTAAATACAACTGAAAGTAAACACAAAAGAGACTACTGATCTCTTTCTCAACAGATTACATTTAACAACACACACTCTATATTTGTACGGTGTTCATCATCAATAAATTATTTACACGCTGTAGGTAACACTATGAAAGGAACTACTGGCAGGTATATAGGTGACTAGCTGGTCTCTAAGCCGTAAAGGTTTTAGATAACTTCTATCTGGCCAGCAAATACAACTGCTTTAAAGGACTAACTGACTGAATGGTTTCAACGCAGAACTTTGAACAGATGTACAGCAGTCCTAGTTGCCACACATTCACTCCATGTAGAGCACTAAGCAATATAAGAGAGTTAAAAGAGATGGATACTAAACAGAAATGTGAGGCAACAAGAATAATAATATGAAAGAACAGTGGACGTATATTGGATATGACCAATCACAAAGAGTGAATGCATCTGCGCCAGCCATAAAGAACGACTCTTAGCCATATTACCAGTTGTCCCCAGCCTCTGTCATTGACTCTTACCATCATCCCCAAGACCACAACCAAGTAGTCTTCATCTCACCGTGTAGGCTTAAACTAACTGTTATGAATTTCATTGACTGATGAAGCCAAGGTTTGGTTTAACCAACCAGATTGATCTTGTGTCAGCTGACATTACCCACTATAGAAGGCGATGACTAGGCTTATGTAATATATGTCTTGACCATCCCCTCCCAATTCCTGTAACTCCACGATCTCGTTGACTGATTTCCCCTCTTTTCCTAGAACTCGACGCCTAATCTTACTATTAATCATTCTAGGATATCACTTAACTTGAGGGAATGGAATGTAGACACCTATGATCAAAGACAGCTAGCCTTTCCGTATCTTCCACATTCAGTGACCATGTCTCACAGTTACGAAAGAGGGAGGGCACAGAGAACTGCTGAGCAGTACACACACTTTCGTGTCTATGGCAAGCTGAATATCATGCCTAGTCAGCAGGCAAATACTAAAACAGCCTCCTTTATTCGTGCTGAAACTTCGTCAGCGATCAATTCACTAATGTTGGGGTTGATGCAACTCTGCAAATAAGTGAAGTAGTCAACATGCTTCACCAATCGCTTCATTCTCCATCTTGAAGCTATGAATCATTAATGTAACCAAGTCCAGTCCTGCGGCACCATCCTGCATTCGATAGGAGCAAATAACATTCAAAACATTCAAACACTGTTCACTCATCAAGGTGTTCAGGAGAATGTGTTCTTTTTCACCAAGGTCTTAACGTCAGTAGGGAGGACTATACTATCTACTTGAGGTGATTGGTGGTTTCAGTAGTATGTACCATCATGTTATGAAGTTCTATATTACATGATACCAATATACATATGCAATGAAATATTTGTAGGCAGTCAGTACTTTCCAAATCTCATCCAACTAACCAGTTATCTGTTAGATAACCACTGGAAAACCAACAAGGAGTACTGGACAGCTCTTTTGCCAGCCTTTTTTTAAACTCTTTGGCGGTACGCATCCATCCCATCGCCAGGGTTCGAACTTAGGACATTCTGGTAATAAAGAGAGCTAGCTCGTAGAACACTAACCCAAAGGGACCCAACCGATCCAACAGCCAGTCCATGAATTCTATCTTCTGCCAATTCATGACATAGCGTGTCCACTTCGCAATGTCTTCTTCTATGAGTTATTGCCTCACCTTCAACCTGCTTCACCCTACTTGTTACGGCTTCCCACTAAAACCTCATGTCACTTGCTGAACAGAGCCGTTTGCTAGTCAGCATCATATCGATTTTCAACTACTGGCTTTTTATAGGGATTTAATTTTATTGGATGAACGATCTAATCATGAGATTACATCAGTTAAAGAACCATTGGTAAACCACGGAGTGCTGGATAGCCAACTGCTCCGTCCCAGAGGTTCCAAGGCAGGATCATTGAATCGGGTTTCAAGGTCTTAATTGTCTACAAGCCAGCTCGCCTAGTAACCCGAAGGTCCTGGGTTCGAACCCAGGTGGATGCGTACTGCTAAGGAGTCAAAAAAAATGGAGCGAAACAGTCGGTTGTCCAGTACTCTTAGGTTTAACCGATGTCAGCTCATGATAAAATCCCCCCAACTAATCAAACTAAATACCTACAAAAATAATCAGTTATCTGCCTACAACCACATACAAATAAGTTTTTCCGATTCAGTTTTAAAAAAAGACAAGCTGATGTACATACATACATACATACATACATACATATAGCTGGAAATTATTTTCCATATAAAAAGTTGAACATATTTCAGTATAACAAATTATTGCATAACAGTTTTATGTAACCTTATTCAGAATATGAATTTGTCAGGGTGGTGTTTTCACACGCAAATAGTGATATTCTCATATATATTTATATCTTTTTTTCTTTTCATTTTTTACAGGAACACTATTTCTCAATTTTAGATCTCTTCTGCTGTCTAAAACAAGATTTTATCTACAAAAATGGACTATACATTCACACTGGACTTATATAAAAAATAAGAATGTATATAAATATATACTTACTATACTAGTTTAACACATTTTATCAAGTTACACCGAATCAATAGGCAGATTTTAAAGTATAAAATGAATATAAAGTCACCCTGAATGAATGCTATTCATTTCAGTGAATGCTTTGGTGATGCTTAGAGTTAGAAAATAGACTTTACTACTATAAGGGTAGCCAGGGTCAGATACATTTTATAGTAGAATGAGAACGCGGAATTAAATTCAGACGGCCTCACATAGTCCGGGGAACGACCCACAGTTGACTCAGTGACTTGCCTCGCTAAGCTGGTAGTAACATCAGTAAAGAGGGAAAGTTGGATATGAGGTGGCTAGCAACCCTATCCCGTAGAAATGAAACACTAATGCTACCGAAACTTCAAACCTCTAGCTTGAAGCCCGATGTTCCACTAGGAACGTAAAGTGCCATTATATATATATATATATCATCCTATGTTGGTTAGAGCGAAATTCGGCCACGAGAAGTCCAACCTCACCTAGGCTTCATGCTGTTTGGCACTCATCATCAGCCAACAAGGAGTTTCTACAACCGCATTGATGGCGGGCCACCTAATGACGTGGTGGCCCCATTGCAAACTTGACTGACAAAATTCAGTCTGCATTAAACCTGGGGGCTAAACACATTACACTAATATTCAACTAGTGTACAATCAAAGTACCGCACTTTTATCCTTCATCCTAACACCATTTGGGAGCGTATTTATCACACGAAGTCTATAATGCACCCTACGTACTACTAAGGAATTGATAGGCTACATGATTTCATCGTGAGCTGACATTGGTTAGAGAACCGTCGGCAAACCAACTGGGAGTACTGGACAGCTGTTTCGTCAGTCTAGTTTGGTACTCTTCATCAGTACGCAACCACCACCGGGGGTTCAAACCCAGGACCTTCTGGTTACAAGGTTAGCTCGTATACCATTAGGCCACTAGTCCCCTATGCAATGCTTCTGGGTTCGAACCCCTATGTATGTCTACTGATGAAGATTCATGAACTAGGATCAAACAGCTGTCCAGTACTCCACTGCTGATTTTCCAATGGTTCTCTGACTGATGTCAGCTCACGATGAAATCCTGTAGCCAACCAAACAAATCGCTACAAACCAATACTTGAAAATCAGGAAATGATAGTTGACCTACATTATAGGATCATTTACAATTTCGACAAAGGCATGAAGGCATACACTTATATATATTTTTGAAACGAAAATCCGCAAAGGTTCAGAATCCCAGGAATTTAGCATTTATACAATTCTGTTCTATTCAGTAAACCCCAATTGTAAAAATAATGGAACCATCGGGAAGAAAAATTACATCAAGAGTGAAAAACATTATATAAACCTTAGTGAACTTTCTCTCTGACTTCACATTCAAAACTATACGAAAACTAGACACGAAAAGACATGACTAATAGGTAACTATGGACATCTTATTTTGATTCAAGAAATGATTCACACTTCCTAAGAGTCTCGATATCAGATCAATCTGAGGTCAGGAGCCATGTTGACAGAGATCAAATGAGTCAGTCAGTGGAGAACCATTCACATAGCGAAAAGATCGAATATAAATCAACACAAGGACTTAAAGGCCGGCAGGAAAACAGCGGCAGGAGAAAATCCCAGAATTCTCTTCCCGGTTCACGTTAGCGCTGAATAACCGTAGTTAAACTAGTCAGCTCAGAAAACGCAACCATATCAAAAATTTTGAAGCACAGTTAAATTTTCTTTCTCCGAGTTTTTGTGATTTATGAACCAAATTACAGCATCTGTCAAAAGGCTAGTTCAAATCTTTTACCTCTTCACAAAATTATCGATTTAACAAAAGCGTAAGTGACCTATTTGTTACACTAGTAGATGCCTAACAGGTAGTTGAATTTGTTTGTCAGTCAATTATCAGTTTGTTTCAAATGAAGTCAGTTGATGAATGGCTACTGGTAGTGGAATCCAGAGATGCCCATTTCGTCCTATTTGAGACTAGCGCGTCAGCCAGTGGATGTACCTGCATTCCCCAATAAGTGATTATGTTCCAAGTGAAGCTTAAACCCAGTTATCCACCGGACCACTTGCGCCACCTCTTTTGCAACGGTTCACATTAATTATTTAATTCAATTTTAGATTTTTCGTCTATTGATTGCACCGAAGTACTCGGTCTGAGTTTGAATTAAACAACAATATTAGCCTACAATTGGTGGATGGTGGCTAGCAGTGGAATCCAGGATGTGCATTTCGTCCTATTTGCGACTCGTCATCTGGATGTACCTGCCTTTCTCACTGAGTGATGATGATGTTCTCACCGAGGCTCGAACCCTCAACCTGATACCGAGCTCTTCGGTCCAATCAATCGACGGGAAAATCAAAAATTCAATTCATTAAATAATATTAGCCATTGCATAGAACTTGAAGTGGCTCAAGTGACTCAAGTGGTCTAGTGGATAACGCTTTGGAGGTTGAAACTATGGGCTCTGGTTTTTAGCTTCGATGGGATTATCATTAATGAGTGAGAAATGCAGGTACATCCAGCTGACGGGCCAGTCCCAAATAGGAAGAAATGCACGTTATACCGGATTTCACTGCTAGTCACCATCCATCAATCAACTTTGAATTATATGCTCAAATATCGTCGACACAGCTGCATAAGAAGCTAACATGTCAAACTGAGCCTGAGCACTTTGATACGATCAATCAAGGAGAAAGTCTAAAAGTGAACTAAATTAAAAGAAATGTTATTTGAAATATACCCACAAACTAATAAGCAACATAATTGAAGACATCAAATTCACCACGAGAGAAGAAGAATTATACAATAAAATTCCATTCTTCTTAGATGTCCTATTCAGGAGAACTAACAAACGAAATTTAGAAACATAAATATATATGGAAAATCAACGCATACAGACCGAATACTCAACTTTAGTAGTGATAACCTAATTACACACAAAAGAAACTACGTATAAACATTATACGATTGGTGGATGGTGGCTAGCAGTGGAATCCAGGATGCGCATTTCGTCCTATTTGGCACTCGTCAGCTGGATGTACCTACATTTCTCAGTGAGTGATGATGTTCCCACCAATGAGGCTCGAACCCAGTGCCCATAGTTTCAAACGCCAAAGCGTTATCCACTAGACCACTTGGGCCACGAGAGCCACCTCTTGTGCAACGGGTCATATTAATAGGACAAATAGGACGAAATGCGCATCCTGGATTCCACTGCTAGCCACCATCCACCAATCGTATACTAATTAAATGCCCAGACATAATCGAAGCATCTGCACAAGAAGCCGACATTTCAACCTGAGACCGAGCACTTCGGTCCAATCAGTCGATGGGAAAATCAAAAATTCAATTCAATACGTATAAACATTGTCTAAAAGAGTTCAAACACAACATTGTACCACTACTCCGGTGTTGAAGACATTGACGGAAAAATATCAACTCAACGTCTTCAAAAAGAAGGAAATATTCCCTTCACATTTTCATCAAAAAGTGTTTAGTAATCGAGTCATAACACCAACAACAAGCCATCATAAAAGACCACAAGAAAATCGATTCCACCATATAAAAAAGTATCTCCAAAAGAACAGCTACGATATCAAGGCAGTTTGAAACAGAGCACACAAGCCAGTCTTATCCCTTCATTCGATATTGTGCAAACCAAAAGACCCATCCAACAGGAAAAGAAGATAAAATAAATACACAAATAAATTGCATGCATGAACTGCAATAAATATTACATCAGTGAAAGTAGGAGTCTCCTTTCAATCCGAATTCCAAGTGTGAATAACAGAAATGATCAATATAGACGTAAATTAACAAAAACAACGAGTCACAACAATGGTTGTCAGTAGGGAGAATATAAATGAGTTCATTCTATACCAAAACCCTCGCTGAAGATGGGTGGACATTCAAAGCTTCACGAATAAATCAACCGGCTCAGAGAACATAACTTATACAATATCATGATATTTAAAGGTAGATTAAGAGGTCTTACATAAATTCCCCAACCTCGTCAAATAACAATACGTTTTATCTTTTTGTGGGCAGGTTGTTCAACCAGCTAAAAGCAAAGCCAAAATTATTTGTAATCAATGAGGAAATCAATAATTTTATTCAGGTTTTTTCTTATTTTGCTTTACTTGCTCAGTGGAACATAGGACGTCAAGCGAGAGCTCTGAAGTTTCTGTAGCAATGGTTTTTTTTACGGGATGGGGATTCTAGCCGCCTCATGCCCAACTTTCCCTCTTTACCAGTCTTATTACTGGCATAATGAGGTAAAGAATTGCACCGGCTGGGGATCTGTGCTTATAAATTAATCATGAAATTCTATAGACTGAACACGCTTCTCGTCATACTTGGTCTACAATAACCAACATAAAAACAACCCAAGACGTGGACTTTGTTCTGTGAGGAACTTGTCATCTGGATGTACCTACGTCTGTTGAGGAACCGCTGAAAACTAGGGAGCATTTAGCAGCTACTTTTTCGTAGGTTGAAACTCTCCCTTAGCACATATCCGCAAGTGTTTGAGCCGAAGACCTTATGGTTACATGGGAAGTTGGAACCGCTAGGACCCGATCTTAAAATGTTTCGTGAATCCGAACTTCTACTAACTTTTTGATTTTAACTAATTTCACAGCTTGTCAGTGATTGTTCTCACTCCCGAACTTGTGTACTCAACTTGTCAGGAGTTCTTACTAGAACTCTAGGTAGCTTTCTTGTGGAGCCAATCACTGTTGAGCATTAGATTAACTTTCAAGGGTTAGTCTGTAGTCTAATACTCCCACATTTTACTATCAAAGTAGATTTAGGTGCAAATATTTTAATAAGTCAACGTCATTCAAAAGTTTACCTGTTTAAGTAATCCCTAAAATTATTGATTTCTGATTGATTAATGATTCAAAACCCTACTGAAGAGTCTTTATACAGGAAGTAGACGAAATCAAATAGAAAAAAAAGTGACAAAACAAAAATCGACATAAATTGTCATTTCCGTTGACTTTAATTTGGGTTGAATACTTTCAATAAGCTATTCAGATAAGAAAAGACAAAAAATTACTTCAGCTGTTCTCTTTTTGTCTATGAATCTGACTCTACAATCTTGCAAAAAGGGAAAATGCACGAGTGGGAGAAATCAGACGGGATGAGGACAATGTTTGAACACTGGTTAGTAAACTTTACCAGATGTCTAGTCCTTTCGTCTGATGCAGACTGAATTCTATCGGTCAAGTTTACAATGGGGTCACCATGCCACTACTAGGTGGCTCGCCATCAAGGAGTAATTTGAACTGCTGATTTTGGATGATTTGAGGCAACGGACCATAGGAAGCTTAGCCTGACTCGGGCTTCATGTTATTTGGTGCTCATCAATCGATCAGCAAGGAGTATCTGCAGCCACCCTTAAGGAACGCTTCATATGCAGTTCGAGATTCGAACCCGTGTCTCCCAGTGCCATCTGCAGTCAGTCAGATTGGCGATTGACCTCCTGTAGGACTGTATTGTATATTTTTGATTTGACACTACCTAGTATCCAATATATTTTTTCAGGAGGTCATCTGCGACCACGTATAGCTCAGTGGTAACTTTGCTGTCTGGCTGCAGCACAGAGTAACGTGAGTTCAAGTCCCGGATGGGATATGAGTCCCTTGATGTTGGCTGCAGATACTCCTTGCTGATCTATCGGTGAGTGCCAACTAAAATGAAACCTAGATCAGGCTGGGCTTCTCTTGACCGATCGCCCTCAACCATCTAATATCGAGAGTGTAGACTTCTTGGTATTTAGACAGAGAGGTGTAACAGGAAGGGAAAAACACTCATGACTACGTCAAATGAGTATTTCTTAAAGATTAAATTAGAGATATATACGGAACAAAATTTATCCACCTTAATAAATCACAAAATATATTACATCTCAGTTCCTGATTTGTGATAGCAAGGATCTGGATATTTATTGCTAAACTTCTTTTGCGACGAATCCATTCACGTAGCTCTACAACCGAAGTTATATGAATAATTATTTTTCTCTGTCTGAATACATTACCTTTGTCAGACAAGAATAGAATTTTTTTTCCTTCACGTTCCCCAGTGGAACATAGGGCTTCAAGCTAGTGGCTTGAAGTTTCTGTAGCAGTGTTTATTTTACTGGATGAGGTTGCTAGCCTCATGCCCAACCTTTCCTCTTTACAGCATTATTTCTGGCTCAGCGAGGTTAAGGAGTTCTTCGGCCGGAGATTGAACCCCGAATCATGTGCATGATAGGCGGGCGTTCTAACCGCTATACCACCGAAGCAGAATATAAATTAGTTAGGGTTATGATTGTTTATACTGTCAAAATATTTGAAACAATTCGATGAGTAATCAGATTTTAACTAGAGAGGTTGGTGAATATTAGTATGAGGTAAGTGATGATAGATTGTCTCCCGGAAAAACATTAAGCTTCCACATACTTTGCATTGTTGAAGCTTTAGCAACCAGTATAGAAAATCCTGATATATGTTCAAAGAAGGAAATTCTCCATCCCCGACCACTACCTTGATTATTATTCCAAGTGAAAAGACTTTGTTGACATTTAAGCAACATTGTTTTTTAACTAACCCGCTTTATTTACTCTTCCTGCCTATTGCATAATGCATTTTGAACACTTGTCTCCATGCTCTATCATTAACATCCCATTTTTCTGGGTGTCTCTCTTATTGCGTAATCCCTGTCATTACTTACTAATTTTTACGCCAGCCCACCCTCCAACTTAGTTGTAATTTGACTATTCATCACATTCTTCGAAACATTTTGTTGACTTAAACAATAAGCCTAACTGATTTTTATTCTTGTCCGACAAACGTAATTACATATAATTTCGACTATGTGGTTAAGTGACTGAATTCGCCGCAGATAAGTGACCCTTCGCTGAACTGTTTATTATTATTATATTCATGTCTGGTTGGATATGTTTCGTGAATATTCTATTCTATTTGGGAAACCTATATAAGCTTTTGAAATGTTATTTGTCTGGCTTAAAAGGTATACGAAAACGACAGCTATTCGAAAAGAATGTATGTAGATAGTTGTCTGCTCGCGTACACGTAAGTTCTGATTGTAAAAGTGACTTACAATCAGACAGTACTATTTTTCTTTTTAGTCATTTAGCTGTGTGTCTACATGTACGCTACGGAGTAGTCTTGAAAACACTTGCTTGTTTTGATAAATGTGGAATAGGCGACAGTTGTAGGATATTTAGTGGATTCATTCAGCTGATGAATTTTTACCAAGATTTATGAATTCATTGAATCCTGCATTTTCTTGAATAATCTGCATCGAGACAATAGTGAAAAATAAAACGCGTATTTCAGCGAAAAGGGCTTTTTACGGTGATGAATTCATTCACTTATCTGTACACTAGGTTTGTCAGACAAGAATAGAAATTAGTTAGGGTTACTGATGGTTATGCTATCAAAATATTTGAAACAATTTGATGAATAGTCAAATTGTAACTAGAAGGGGTGGTGAAGATTAGTATGAGAGTAATGGTGATAAGTTGTCGGAAAACACCATGTCAACACTGACCATCCCATCTCACCAAACGCCTCCTAATGCAAAGTAGTCTACAGAGTCAAAAATAATCTACCAAATGCATCTCACTTTCATCCCCCATACGCATTGCTGAAACCTTAGTCATTCAGTTGAAAAAACCAGAATTATGCATACAAAAGAAAATCATTCAAACTACTCCTACTATCATGGCAACAACCGTGTTGATTTGTACTCACTTGATTCTTGTGTGTCTGCTTTTCTATCTCCTTAGAAAGTTTGTATTTCTTCAAAACTCTTACATAATTATATATTTTCCTACGTTTAGGTGTATTCCCGGATTACAGCTCATTCGTCATTAAATTGTTCGTGGAAAACACCCATATGGACATAAGAAAGAAAAGAACACGAAGTTCAGTAAAGATATTTTTTCGGCGATGTAATTCTCAAAAGCTGTACAATCGCTCTGAGGGACTGAGAATCAGACACACAGCGAACGAAAAGATGCTCTAAAGTAAAAAGCGAGAACGAAAACAGACGAGAAAGAGAAAAAAAAGACGGAAGCAAAGAGAATATACCAAACTGGGTCCATGGTAGTTGTAGAGGTTAGATTAAATTCTTTTGAACACAAAGCTCCGGCTTCTCGATGCATATTGCGAGGGCTTCTGCAGTACAAAGAAGTCGGAAACATACCAAAAGCAGTATGTTTCCGACTTCTTTGTACTGCAGAAGCCCTCGCAATATGCATCGAGAAGCCGGAGCTTTGTGTTCAAAAGAATTTAATCCAACCTCTACAACTACCATGGACCTAGTTTGGTATGCTCTCTTTCCTTCCGTTTATTTTTTGTTCTTCTTTTTTCGTTCTTTCTTTTCTTTTCTTGCACCTCTTCGTTCGCTGTGTGTCTGATCCATAGTTCCACAGTCTTCATTATACTCACCTAATATTTTTCAGTTATAAAAACAGTTATTTTAAGGCTGTTTCCATGCTCTTGCTGATCACACTTGTAATCCGTTTAAAATAACTTTTTTACAATTATATTCTAATCCTGTGCAAATTTTTCGTTTCTATGTCTCTTGTAATTTATATTTTACACCTTCTTACTAACATTTCAAGTTGAAAATTTTGATTTCAATTTGTTTCCATGCACATTTTGTTCACACCTGTAATTCATTCTATCCCTGCGTTTCTAAGCCTCTTGTAACTCATATCAAGTTGAAAATAGTTATCACCTTCTATTTGACTTATAATTATTTCTTCAGTTATCAAATATTAATTTTTGCATACGTTGTAACTATTTTCTAATCCTATGAAATCTTTTGTCTAAGCCCCTTGTAATCTATATTCGTACCTTCAAACTTTCATATCAAGTTGAAAATTATTATCACCTACGTTACTATGTGGAATTAAACAAATAATAATTGTATTCGTGTAAAATAATCTATATAAATGCGATTGTACAGCTGCTTTTGAGAATTAAATTATTCATCTTATTATGTAACTGCGTCTGTGGTACAGTGGTTAGGACTCTAGCCGACCATGCACATGGTCCGGGGTTCGAGCCCACGCCGGCGCACACCTGATATCTATGGTTGGCCTGCAAAATTTGGGCTACCGATATCCATGCTGAAAATTCCATACTTGTACCAAAAATACAGTGTGGAATCAAGCTGTAAATCAAAAATAAAAAAAATAAAATAAAATACATTTGGTGCTAAAACACACACAGAGATAACTGATCACAACATTCAAAGTCACCCACTAGAAGAGATGACTAATAAACTCGTGGTGAAATCTAAAAATTCACTTCACTTCAAGCTGAAGTATCCGCTGAAGTGAGGATGTTGTAGCCTGGTGGTGTAGGGTAATGAAAGCTTCACCAATAAATCATCCAGTTAGCTCAGAGAACACAACTTCTTCAAAAAAATATATATATATACATATTTTGTTTTTCACTAATATCTGGATTAGGGTTATTCATCAGGAGTACTTTAAGCATTCCGTTTGCTTTAAAATGCCTTTTTTTCATGCATTGGAACATGCTTTAATGCTTTTAGAAAACAACCATAGCTGTAACTGTTAACAGTCTCAAACTCTGTGGCTTTCAAACATACATAGGAACATTTACATTAACCCTCTGAGGTGGGCGGGGGGAGGGGAGAGAGGAATGTTTCAGTCTGTTGAAACATGTTGTGATTAAGCTGAAAACTCACACAGACACAAGCCACTCACATAAACAGCGCATATAATTGAATCACTGAACCATGAACTTAACAGAAAACACGCGTACGTTTTTGCTATAACTGTTTTTCTTTTTTTAACAGGAAAATCCGTAGTAATCATGATAGGAAATGTACTAGCTTTAGGCGAACTAAGTGTCTATGCATGAATGAAAATTGTATAACCCGTTTTTCTATTTGATTTATATTGTGTATAGTATGTCTCTTTTATAGTATAATGAACAGTCTACATGAGATTTAGAGTAAACTAGTTAATTCTGTTGAATGTCACATCGAGCTATAAGCCAACAGTAAATATTTGATTGGATGGAAGATTTTATCATAAGCTGACATCTATTAGAGAATCATTGGAAAACCAACGGGATGTAGTGGATAGCAAGCTGTCTCGTCCGCCTAGTTTGAGACTCTACAGCAATACGCATCCGTCACAATAGGGTTCGAACCCAGAACCTTCTGTTTGCAAGTAGGCTACAGCAGGTCGAGTGTGAGGGCAAATACTCACCGAAGACTTTAGCTAGTGGTCGCGCTATGACGTGCATGAATTGACAGAAGTTAGAATTCATGGGCAATTACATCGGATCCCAGTGCCTTAATGGTCAGTGAGCTGGCTTGCCTTGTAACCAGAAGGTTTTGGGTTTGAACCTCAGTGGGGTGGATGCATACTGCTGAAGAGTCCCGAACTAGGCTGACGAAACAGCTAGCTGTCCAGTACTCCTTGTTGGTTTCCCCATGGTCCTCTGAATGATGTCAGCTCATGATGATTTCCTCCATCCAATTAAACTAAATCTCTACTAAACCAATACTTGAATGTTTCTATTTGAATTTAAACATTTCAGATCTTTGTCCCTTAGTGATGTTGTAGTCGTTGAGTTGGAAGATTCCAATGAGAAATCTCTCAGTAGCATTCTAGGCAATAGTTCCACTTTTGAGTTCAAAAGATCACAATAAAATAAACTGTAATGGAATTGTTGTTTTTTAATTTCCTTTCTGAAAAATCTACTTACATTTCGGTTACTTATTTAGGTAATCAAGTTCTGGTGACAGGAATTCATTACGAACTGACCTCGGTTAGAGAACCATTGGAAAACCAACACTTAAGCACTGGACACCTAACTGTTTCGTAAGCCTAGTTTGGGATACTTCATCAGTACGCCCACACTACATGGACAGGGCTCGAACCCATCAACTTCCGGTTACAAAACGAGTGAGTTCATAGATAACTCAGCCACTGAGAACCACCAATCTTAAAGCCAGTCCATGAATTCCAACTTTCATTAATCTATGCACTACAAAGCACAACTGGCACTAGCCATTTTCACCGTTGGGGAGTATTTGTTCTTGCACCCTATCAACTGCACCTCACTGCTCACGAATTTCCAATAAAATCAAGTTAACCGCCCTCAATAGGATCAATCGCTAGTGAGCATCAGATGGATATTCAATTGTTGCTATGCAGAGTTTTGATTAGTTTCAGGATATAATCGTGAGCTGATATTGGCTGGACTGGGTTAGGGTTGCACTATCCTATCCTGTGGGAATTGGCAGAAGTTGGAATTCGTGAAATGGCTGGCCATTGGATTGGTAGATCCCAGTGGCTTGATGGTCTACTATCTAGCTCGCCTTGTAACTCAGAGGTTGTGGGTTCGAGCCCTGTCATTGGTGTGAGTTCGTATTGATAAAGAATCCAAAACAATGGGTGTCTAGTACTCGAGCAGTGGTTTTCCAATGCTTCTCTAAATCATGTCAGCTCATGATGAAACCAAGAATATACATTTACTTAATTAAAAACGCTTGGTCCAAAGTTATATTCTTCTGATGGCGTTTAGAGTACAAGCATACGGCTCACAATCTCATCAACGTACTCAAGTAACCTTCAAATCCCGTTTATGTAATAATTCTATTACATTTGCATTCTACTTTGTCTATGATAGCATGTGTCACTTTCCCTAACTTCTCACTGACTTAAAACACATGAAAAGTAAGTCATATTTCAAAATTTTACTTGCGTTATAAACATATTTGTTATTTTACCTGTTCGTAACCAAGTTTAGAATAAAATGGTTTTTAAAATGAATTGAGTCTTGAAAACATCATATCTACTGCTATTAGAAGTGTTTTGTATTTCCCCGAGGAATTAAAGGTGAAATGTTTTTTTTCTAATGGTGTTCCATTAGTGGCATTATTAATAAACTAGGAGTCATAAATCACTGGTGAACATAAGACTACAGGTAAACACAAAGAAGGCGGAGGTGATAAAGATAACAAACCAGTCAATCAACATCCACGACAACAACAATAACAATGAGGATCAGTCAACATCAAGGGAAGAAATTTGACAGAGAGTAGTTCCTTTACTTATTTGGCAGGCAAGCCAGATAGTTTCAACCAAAAGGCTGAAAGTGTGTAAGCCGTTGACTATGGTTACTTTGAAAAGGCCACTATCACTGTGAAAAGCAGAGGGCCAAAATAAACAGTCCTCATATCACCTCTTGAAGACGTTTTAAAGTAAGGAAAAGGTGCCTACACATTTGGAAGAAAGATTACCTTATCAAACTACCAAAGAAAGGCAACTTAGACCTCTTCAAAAACTGGCGTGGAAAAATGATGCTGTTCATGCTGAGTCAAAAACTCAGTCATGTCATAGTGAAGCAACTAAAAGACGCATTGGGAGCTGAACTTCGCCCACCGTAACAAGCTGGACTCAAGAAAGTCAAATCATGTTGTGGTATGTGCTACTGACCAGATTCATCAGTCATATGTAAACAGATTTTCAAGTACTGATTCTGTAGGTATTTTGTGTAAGATTGTATGGAGAATTTCATCATGAGCTGACAGTGGTTAGAGAACCACTGGAAAACCTGAGAGTACTGAATAGCTGTTTCGTCGTTGTTTAGGATTCTTCATCAGTACAAATCCACCAGGGTTCGAAACCAGGACCTTTTGGTTACAAGGCGGGATCGAAAACCATTGAGCCACTGGGACCCGCTATATCGTGATATGGCAAACGTTAGAATTCAAGGAGAATTGGATCGGGTCCCAGTGACTCAATGGTCTATGAGCTCGCCTTGTAACGAGATAATGTTGGGCTCGAACCCCGGTGGGTGCGTGATGCTGAAGAGTCCCAATTTATGATGAAACAGCCGTCCAGTACTCCCAGGTTTTCCATTGGTTCTTATGATGAAATCCTCCATGCAATTAAACAGTTTTTCATTGACACAATAACATACCAAATAACCCAGTGATAGATTTAATCTCAAAGAGAGGAAATGAACCATTATTAGTGGTGAAATATTTGAGACACCAAAAGAAAACATACAAACACAATACGAAGGTCCGAATTAATACAACAGGGAAGATCTCTGCAGACGACAATTTTAATTTAAGATAAACATGATTTCCCTTTATGCACAAGTCAAATTCCGGATAAACACTCCGTTATCAAGTCTCTTGTCTTCTTCCATTCCAGAGGTCGAATTATATCGCACCGCTCTACATAGCGTCATTGAACAGACCACAGAACAGTAGTCAAATCTCTACTTCAACATGAATAGAGTCGACCATGAAGTAATCTGAAAAGAATTAATTCAGTGAAGTCCCCTCAAATCTTTATCAAACTAATCCAATGTCACATATCAAAAATTCCACAACGAAGAACCTAGTGAAGCTATTTGAAGCGAAGATGGCAGTAAGGCATAGCTGCTTGCTATCATTGATTATGTTCCTACGTGTTGTGGACTGAATAATGTGATATACCGTGAGTTCGGAGTAAGAGTACAGGAATACTTTAGATCTAGATTTTCCCGGTGATTTATGTTTTATGTTACACAAGCTGGAAGACTTACAGGCGAAAACCGACAAACTAGCTGGAGCAGCAGCAAAGCCAGGAATACAGATGAAAATAGAAAGAATGAAAGCAGAAAAATTTTAAAAATTGTCACTTCCTTCATTTATCAAGAAAGCTTCTTTTCAACTGAAGGTGACAGCCTCAATGAAAATATCAAAACCACAATCGGAAAGACGAGTCATGTCTTCATCAGTGTGAAATCACTTTGGAAACCTTCTGCTTTAATCAGTCAGCATAAACAACAAAGTTCAGATATTCAACACATACGTCAAGTGGGTCTTTTGTACGGGTTAGAAACCATTTCCAACAGGCGACTCTGAAGTCCTTTACCAACAAAATGCCTTCAACAGCTGACTCCACAATGAAGATCAAATGGCTGGCTGGCTGGCTGGTCAGAAATAATTAGCAACAAGAAACTTTGGGAACCAACCAACCAACCGAGGACCTCTTGTTCGAAACATTTTTAGAAGAAAATGGGGGAGAATTGAACACACGCTGAACAGGCCACTAAGTGAAATCGTGTGCCAGGCCGTCGAATGAAACGTGAACGGCTTGACAGCGATTTGTGAATGATCATAATAAGTGTGAACAACATTATTTTATTACTAAATGATTAGGAAATACAAGTTTCTAATAAATGATGAGTGCTTAAATCTTGGGTTACCAAAACCTTCCAACTCTCTCTGTGTTGCAAATATTTTCTCTCGTTCGCTTTGATGTGATCGATTAAGATATTATCTCTCTGATAGTATTATCTACTCTTGTGTGCATTTAAAGTGTTTATAATCCCCCCCTGATTCGCAAGTTCTAACTTAAACTTGAGGAATGGCCTGTGATTGTGGGTGGCAGTGTGTTCCAATACATGATAGAATTTTTCTTCAGTTATGTCCCTGGGTCTTAAAATGTACTTTTAAACATCTTACAATTGGCTTCCAACTAGATATCGCGGATGGATCTCTTGAAGAAGACAAAGCATATACATCATAATCGAATGATCCTGACCATGACGCGCTTTCGATTACTACGTTACATTAACGTCGTTATATAAAACTCTTATTTTTTGTAGAGTTTCTTGCCAAACAAACTGTGAAACGTATTGTAATTATTTGCCTTTCGAACACTGAATCTGCGGATATAATCTTGTTGATAGATAATACCTATAATTATCTGTTTGTGCTTGTCTAACAGTAACTAATATCTACAACTCTATATATTGATGAATTTACATTTTCAAGTTGACTCAAGTCAGTGTGTCTATGATTTTGGTATCATTTTGTTTAACTGTGTCTGACTGTAATATAATTATTGTTGTTGTCACTTGTTGTCCTTCTTGCTGTGAATTATTTTCCTTTTGCTGGTGTTGTTCTTCTTGTTTTATTCCTTATTTTCCTGGTTTTAAGAGGAGCAACCCACAAGGTCGCTTCTCTTTAAACTTTATCTTAATGTAACAATCAGGTGCATCATAAACAGCATCTCAAACAAATTACAGACTTTCATTAACAGTTAACTGTCTTCGCTCAATACTCAAGATCAGATGGCCGGCCAGAAAAGATCAGCAACAGGCATCTCTGGCGATGAGCGAACCAACCCATCAGGAACCGATTGTGCAACAATATAGGCAGGAAGAAATGGAGATGGATTAACCATAGTCTGAGGAAACCATCAAGTGAGTGATATCACTAGACAAGCCATTGCTTGAGTGGAACCCGAAAGAGTAGCGGCGAGTTGGTCGTCAGTGCAAGGGTGACTTGGAGGAGGTGATGTGAAGAGGAGATGAAAGCATGTGGGCAGACTTGGAGCTAGGTGACAACATTGGCAGAGGACCGAACGCAATGGAGACGCGCGGCTGAAGCCCTATGTTCCTCTAGGAATTAAAGGAAATAAAAATAATAAACATAATTGAATGGTTTGGGCTTCAGCTCAGAGACGATTGTGTGTCACAGGAAAGATATACTATCAGTTAATATTTTACTTGAAGATATTCTAAAAAGGGAGAGAATGTCATGCAATGAACTCCTCTGAAAATTCCCTACACTTTATAAATACTGTCCAGAATGAATATGTCATTATTATTATTATACATCGAAAACTATGAATAATTCCACTACAAATCAAGACAAGTCCAGTATCCATCAGTTCTTTTATAAGCATCCGTATACCTTCTTTCCCTAAGCGTTTCCTTCAAATGAAACCAATGCTATCAAAAACTCTTTAAGTTATAAATACACAAAAAATCTCTTTTATCGTTTCAGTTGTTCTGTGAGCACGCAAATCAACTTTGATCCGTGGTAATGGTGATAAGACTCTATTACTTATATATGTATTTAATATGTTATCGAGGCCTTTAAAAAGTCAAACACAACAACTGTAGGTTAAGTGAAACGTACGTGTTGACTTCAAGCATAAGAAGCCAATATTCTCCAAACATCTTTGCATGTGATATTTGTTTTTTTGTTGTTAATAACCAAGATGCTTTTCCGCTTGGATGACATTTCAATCCTAGCCAACTGACTAGATGTTAAGATTATAGATTGGTGGGTGAACTGAAGCTTGTCACTATCTATGGTGAAGTGTCCTAGATGCGCACACCACAGAAGTGCTTCGAACACGACGAATAATCCATTTTCAGTTACCCTTCAGCTGATATCACTTCAATGGTATGAAATATTCCCGTATCATAAATTAAAAGTCAGTCTCAATGAAGAATATTCTTTTCAATAATTTTCCCTCTTCAGGTTCTTACAATTATAAAATATGATGTTATTTGTTGGCGTTACAGTAATTGCCAATTAGTTATGCGGCGAATACATTTTTTTGCGAAGAATAACAGATTAGTTATGGGGCATCAAAATAAATAGCTGTATTTGTGTGATAAGAACGTCGTTCTAGGCTGAAATCGATTACAAAATATTTCAGTGAAATGTGAGACAATGGTGGTGATTAGAAAGTTAGAGACCAAAGCTCAGTATACACACTTCCTTAGCTTCGTACCGATGAAATACAAGCATAATGTGATCAGATGCTTAGTGTTTAAAGTGAGGTCCGTTTGTTCAGAAGACTGTAAAGAGAAAGAACCTCAGGTTATCCGAGACATTCTATGCGACAACGGATATCCAGAGATGTTTATCAAAGCCAACATGAGTTTATAATAGTTGTAAAAATGAACTGGCAACTAAGGTCAAAAAGCCTATATTTTTACACCTACAATTCAAGGGAGATATTCCTTTGGAGGTGTTATCGTGACGTTCAACCAGGGCGATAAACAAAACTTTCTACTCTGCACGTCTTTGTCTACCCTTCAGTAGTCGTCCAATGTTCACCCAACAAACTGGAAGATGTCTTACCTAACTTTACCTCTTCTTCATGAATATATCATTTCAACTGTTCCTGTGATTCAAGTTATATGAGGCAAACAATTAGGCAGTTCGTCTATGGGTTCGAGAACAATAACCAGCTTGGTTCAGCGAGGGGTGAGGGGAAATTAAGTGCATAACGAGCTTGAACCTGTCACACTTAGTTGACACTAGACATAGCATCGGTGTCAACACAGCTTTCAGGGTTATATACCGAATTCCCTAGTCGTTATCACGTACAGTTCGCTTACGTCTCCTACACATAACTGAAGCTGTTGCAGTAAGATCGACCAAACCAGGAATTTGTATCCAATGACAACACCTCAAGACACTGTTCCTAACGCGGCAAAACCTGGACTGATGATTCTTCTTCTGACCAAGAGTGCTCTTTCCCCTTAACACTCTCGGTTTTTTCTTTCTTTGCTTATTATTACAATTATTCTTATTATTCGTCATAATTTATGCCCTTCATGCAAACATTCTCTCAATACTGTAGAATTTTCCATTTATAGTATCCGGACTTATTAATAGCGATATTGTCTTTTCTCAATATATGACCCCAGGTGTTTCCTTTCACACAGTGATTATTTCATGATGAACTTCCCACTGCAGTTCCTCTACCTCCTTCTCTTTAATGCATACTGCATTTTACTAACCCTTCAACTGACACCTTTTATAACCTTGAAATGACTTCGTCAGTCTTTTCCACCCCACACTCTACGAATCTATTATGACTAATCATCACCGTTGTCTTTCATTTTACAATATTTTGTAATCGATTTTAGCCAGGCACAATGTTTGTCACACAAATACGACTACTTATTTCGCTATTGGATAGTTGAAGCCAATCGGCCATAGGAAGCAAAGACTAACCTCGGTTTCGTGCTAACTAGCATTCACCAGTCACTAAGGAGTTTCCACAACCACCTTGAAAGAAATCATATGCATTCTGAGATTCGAACTCGTGCCACCGACAATCAGGGAAAGACCTTACCACTGAGCTATTCAAAGTTACAATTGACGTTCTCTAGGACTGTATTGGGTATTTTTCATTCCAAACTAATCAGTAACTAGTGGAATCTGTCTAGTCGTATCTTTGCTGCAGACTTACCGCATTGCAAACTTGACTGATAGAATTCACTCGGCATGAAACAAAGAATTACGCACATTAAACTAGTTACCGGACTAGTATCAAATTAAAAATATTCAATTCAGTCCCACAGAAGATCGATCTTTAGTCTGAATAGCTCAGCGTTAACATTTCTCTCCCTAACTGTTGGCGTCTGGGACATGAGTTCCTTCAAGGTGGTAGCAGATATATCTTGCTGATCGAAATCTAGGTCAGACTCGGCTTCCTGTGGCGAATTGCCTCCAACCATCTAATACTAACACATTATACTACTGATATACTACTGAAATCGACTTAATTATTATTACTGTATTCTTCAATTCCTAGAGGAACATAGGGCTTCAGCTGCGCACCTCCATTGCCTTCGGTTTTCTGACAACTTTTTCACCCCGCTCCAGGTCTGTCCACATGCTTTCATCTCCTCCTCGCATGACCTCCTCCAAGTCACCCTCGCTCTGACGACCCACTCGCCGCCTCCCTTTCGGGTTCCACTCGAGCAATGGCTTGTCTAGTGATGTCACTTGATGGTTTCCTCAGCGTATGGCCAATCCATCTCCATTTCTTCCTGCCTATTTGTTTCACAGTCGACTTAATACAGTAATAAAAATTCTCTCTGCCTAATTTTGTTGCTTATCTATATATTTATCTCAGTAACTTTAACAGATTTCAGTCCATTTTTAATGTAGAAAATATTAAAACCCACTAAGATTCTAATTAGAGTTAAAATTCAAAGGAATTTCCTTTCAGATAGTGTATACAGATATATATATGTACTATGGTCCGTATAGTCTAAATTATAAGGGCATTAAAAACTATATTTAACTATAAGCACTTGCAGATTATCATTACTACAAAGAATAGACAAGTGTATAAATATTCACATGTCAATCAAATGTTAAATAACTTCCTTTACGTCTCTCACTCTCTTTTTCTCTCTTTATTCTACCCTTAAAAATTAGAATTCAAGATGTATAATTCAAAGTACTAACAGTCTGGAAAAGGAAACCAAACCGAAAAAAACGAAATTTCTGTTTGGTCACACTTACTTCTCAATAGGATGCACTTTAGTACCACTTTAAGAAGTTTTCACAAATATACACAAACAACATAGTAAGCAGTTGTTTTCCAGCCTGTTCTTAACTATAGATTGGCTCCGTACGTACGTTGTAGTACTGTACTGTGGTACTGCTAACTTTATTTTCTTCGCCTAATGACTAGAAAGATACTTATATCGTAAAACTATACATACTCAATAATCTCTGTCTAGAATACTCATATAAACGTCTATGAGTACTGGTTTTACTTTATTTTTAAATTCAACTTGAAATTGGGTGGGAAACTGAGTTTAATGAGAGCTTTTTTTAAAAGCCTTCTTAATTGCTGCCACAAAGGTGAGCAGCTCTCTTCACAACATACGTATGTAGTACTAATGCTTTGCATGCTGTTTTATTACTATTATTATTATCTTGAACAGTACTCAGTGTGATACTATCTATCATCTTACACTTTGTAAAAAGGGTTGAAAATCGTCTGTCTGTTTTCTGATTGGCCGTTTTTTGTTTTGTTTTGTTAATGAAGCATCTTTCAATTTAAATTGTGCTAAAAGAGAGTTTTCCTGTATTTCTAATGTCTATTCTTGAAAAACACTTTAGTTTTGTTGGAGAGAAAGTGTGTGTGTAAGAGAGAGAGAGACAGTCGAAAGACTAAGGACTTGAGATACTTCATGACTAACGCGAAGTAAAGCATAGAATAGAGAGAGAGAGAGAGTAAAAATTATATTGATACAACAATTTTCTCAATTGTTTTAAATTTAATATTCTGTAGTTTAGTTTGTAAGGGTTAGTTTTGTTTATACGAGTTGATCAGGGATTGATTGATATCAGTTAGAGAACCACTGAAAACCAGCCCTGGAGTACTGGAAAGCTGTTTCATCCTAGTTTAGGAATCATTGGCAGTAGGCAACCACCCCACCACCACCAAGGGTCGAACTCAGGGCCTTCCGATTCAGCCACTGGGACATGATTCAATGGCCCGTGAATTCTAACTTCTACCAATTCGTGATTTTAAGCGCTACCCTAATCATTTTCGTAAGTAGGACATCCATCCTCGCATGTGACATCTGGCTGGACCTTACTGGTCATGAATGTGATCAACTCGTAAAAAACACAAAACTAATTTTTACAAACCAAACTATAGAAAATTAATCTGATGCTCGCTAGTGACTTGCTAGCTACAGGATGGAGTTTCCTGGAGTTTTATTGAGATATTGTGACCAGTGAGGTCCATCCAGATGTCAAGTGTGAGGATATATGTCACACCTACCATAATATTTGACGTCGTGCTAAAATCATAAATTGGTAGAAGTTAGAATTCATTCACTGGCTGGTCATTGAATAATCAAGTCCCAGTGTCTGAATGGCATACGAGGTCGCTTGTCTTGTAATCGGAATGTTCTTGGTTCGAATTCTGGCAGTGGAGTAGGTTCGTACTTCCGATGATCGCTAAACTAGGATGAAACAGCTATTCAGTACTGAAGTGCAGGTTTTCGACAATTTTCTAACTGATATCAATCCGTGATCAACTCGTAATTTAATGCGAAGAATTATTGAAGTTTGTTAAAATTGGCTTTACGAATTGATCACGGATTGATAACATCAGTTAGAGAACCATTGAAAAACCAGGACTGGAGTTCTGCTAGACAGCTGTTTCATCAGTCTAGTTTCAGAATCATCGGCAGTACGGACCAACACCAATGCCAGGGTTCCAATCCAGGACTTTCCGGTAACCATTCAGCCACTGGGAACCGATTCAATGGCCATCCAGTGAATGAATTCTAACTTTTACCAATTCATGATGCATTTAGCCTGACTGGCATCAACCAATGTCATTCGTGGGACATCCAGCCTCATACTTGACAATTAGTTGAACCTCACTGGTCACGACCTGTCACTAGAACTAAATCTAGGAAACTCTGTGCTGTAGCAAGTCACTAGCGACCATCGCTAACTGATATCAATCTGTGATCAACTCGTAAAATCACAAAAATAATCCTTACAAACCAACTAGAGAAACTTAATTGTCTGTAAATAAGCATGATGAAGACCATGTCAAAACTATAAAATAATAATTAATTATACTTGGCTTAAATTCCCGATTGCCTATGTCTTCTTATGGAGGTGCTAACAAGTGTTTTACAACTGTTTACCCATACACACATACACACCATTTTATACTGCATATACACATATATGTATCCTTCATATACAGTTATCTGCGATCATAAACTTAAGTCGAACGTAATCGTGAAATTCCCATGAAAACTGCATATCAAAAGGATACAGCTGAACACCTTCAAAGACTATTTGCTTCAGATAACCATAGAGTTTCTTTTTCAAGCCTTCTAATTCTCTAGAGAAAGCTTTAGTGAGTGAGTGTCAAAAATGTGATTCACGAAATGACGCAAAACAACTGTGTCTATAGGATAAACTGTTCAGAATGTGAAGCCTGTTATATAGAAAAGGGAGAGCAGTAGACAGGTGAAGGTCAGAGTGAATGAACAAAGACTATGCACAAAAAGTCCACCTGAAAATGATGAAGTAGAATTAAGAAGTCTAGAGAAAAGATCACCTATAGCAATGCATGCCATAGAAAGACAGCAGACATATGATTGATTTAGACAATGTAGAAATTCTTGGAAGAGGATTTCATTCACATAAAGAAAAGTTGACTCTTGAAGCCTTGCACATTTGAACCACATCGAATGCAATAATTAGGAGAGAAGGGATTGACTTATCATCTATGTGGCAAACATTAATGAAGCGAGACAGATGAAAAAACAGTAACAAACCTCTATGAACCTCCATGACCTTTAAAAAATGAATAATCATGTTTAGCACATGTGAACTGACAACTTTTCCATATGACAAATAACATACACTCACACACACACACTCATACAGACAAAAATAGATACAAAATAACAATTTGATATTACAATATAGGATGATTAGTTACATATTTCTATTGGTACAAATGTCTATCGACAAGTGACCTTCAAATTAACCGGCTTCAACTTAGGTAATAAACGTTTCTGATTACATATTTTTGATGTTGGTTAACAAAATCCAGATAATTCTGCTGAAGAAGCTGTCGCTTATACAGAGAAACGTTCAGAGAAATGTTGTTTTGATTTTTTTTCTCAAACACACTGGGATTAATTTAAATAATTATTCTAAGAAGTTCATAACATCTACTCTCTGGAAGCTTATAGGAGTACACTCTTTTTTTAAAGTGTTTAACAAAAGTAGACAAATATTTGTCTGAAGTCTGAGGCGAAATTCTGACCACACTTCATGCAATTTTGTTTATTATCATATTTTGATGATTGTTTCATGGCTCTTATGATTGCACAAAAGTTTTCAAAGACAAGAGATGTTCGTTCTATACATAACCTTTGGTATTTTAATTTCCAATAATTTCCCAGAAGAAGTTCGGACTAGATTGCGGAACACAAGAAAAATTAGAATTACTCATTTCAATTTCGTTGAGATTTTACAAATATAGTTTGCACAAATGTCTACTTCTCAGCCGGCGACCAATTATATTTTGTAACTATTCAGTGAAATCTTGATCACAGTTCATATGAATATAAGATAATAAGTTCACAGGAATTATTATTATTATTATTATTGTATCCTTTAGTTCCTAGAGGAACATAGGGCTTCAGCTGCGCACCTCCATTGACTTCGGTTTTCTGACAACTTTTTCACCCTGCTCCAGGTCTGCCCACATGCTTTCATCTCCTCTTCACATGACCTCCTCCAAGTCACCCTCGCACTGACGATCAACTCGCCGCCTCCCTTTCGGGTTCCACTCGAGCAATGGCTTGTCTAGTGATGTCACTTGATGGTTTCCTCAGCGTATGGCCAATCCATCTCCATTTCTTTCTGCCTATTTGTTTCACAATCGGTTCCTGATTGGTTCGCTGCCAGAGATCCCTGTTGCTGATCTTTTCTGGCCATCTGATCTTGAGTATTGAGCGGAGACAGTTGTTAATGAAGGTTTGAAGTTTGTTTGAGATGCTCTTTATGACTCGCCAAGTCTCTGATCCGTATAGTAGCACTGACTTCACATTGGAGTTGAAAATCCGGATCTTATTTTTGATGCTGAGTGCTGAGATGAATGTCATTTCACGAGCTAATATAGGTTTCCCAAATAAAATAGAATATTCAACAAAAATTTCCAATCAGACACGAATGTAAGAGCAAACATTTCAGCGAAAGGTCTCTTATCCACGGCGAATTCATTCACTAAGCTGTAGAATCACATTTATATATATGTATATATATGTAACAACAGGAGACAAGGGCCAGGCAACAGATCATTTTATTACGGAAATCAACACGTATTTATATAAATTTCACATACATTATTATAGCCTAGTCAAGTAGACCAACACAGTCTTCTGATTGGTTGTTTTCGAGTTCCTCGGAAAGCGGAGCCATCTGCGAATCATATTTGCCCACGTTTAACTTTGCTGTGATTGGTTGTTGAAGCAGCCTTGTTCATATTTTCTCACGGCCCATATTAGTGACCTAGACATTGACGTAGATTAATGTCAACCAATTGGCTAGCAGGCTGCTCTCACCACATATATATATATACGTTTGTCAGACAAGAATAAAAATTGGTTAGGCTTATGACTTTCATTATCAAAATGTTTCAAAATCTGTGATGAATAATGAAATTATAACCAGGTGAACAGATTGATTAGTAAGTTATGACAGCGATTACGTAAAATGAGAGAGAGAGACCAAAATAGAATGTTAATGACAGAGACAAGTGTTCAAAATGTATTATGTAATAGGCGGGAAGAGTGAATAATGGGGGTTAGTTAAGAAAACAATGTTGCAAGAATGTCAACCAAAAATTCACAAATAGTATTATTATAGTAACAAAGTCTTTGTACTTGGAATGATATTCAAGGTAGAATTCGGGGATAGACAGGTTCCTTCTATGAACATATTTCAGGGTTTTCTATACGAGTTGTTAAGGCCTTAACAGTGCAAAGTATATGGAAGTTTACTGTTTCCGGGAGACAACCTATCATCACTACCCTCATACTAATCTTCACCATCCTATCTAGTAACAATCTGATTACTCATCAAATTGTTTCAAATATTTTGATAGCATAAACAACAGTAACCCTAACTAATTTCTATTCTTGTCTGACAAACCTATTGTACAGATAAGTGAATGGATTCGTCACCGAAAAAAGCCTCTTCACTGAAGTACGCGTTTTATTTTTTACTTTTGTCTCGATGGAGATTACTCATGAAAATGCAGGATTCGACAAAAATTCATAAATTTTGGTTCAAATTCATCAGCTGAATGAATCCACTAAATATCCTACAACTGTTGCTTATTCCACATTAATCAAAGCAAGCAAGTGTTTTCAAGACTCCTGCATAGCGTACATATATACATACAGCTAAGTGACTAAAAAGAAAAATAGTACTACTTGATTGTAAGGTACTTTTACATTCAGAGCTTACGTGTACACGAGCAGATGATACGAAGTCACCAGACAACTAGCTACTTATGTTCTCCTCCGATATCTGACGTTTTCGAATGCATATAAAGCGAGACAGATAATAAGCTTTCTGGTGTGTTTTGTATGAAATGAAAGTTCCCTTAATATACCTCACAGTGATAAAGAATGATTTTACCGACTGAGGTTTTGATTAGAAATTCCTGTTCATCATCACATTGGCGAATCCAGCCGCAAAATGAAATATTCATCGTTATATATATATATATATATATATATATATATATATATTGCAACCATTTTACCAATAAATGAAGACATAAATTTCGACAAATTAATAAGAAGACGTAGTCTATCTGAAACGTGTAATGTATTGGTGCAACACATTTCGGACATTCTGATCACACACACACGTACTTGTCATACACAGTTTTTATATAAGGCAAGAAAGCATGAATAATTACCATACAGGTCAGATCATGTACAGGTCAAGGTCAAAAATAATGGGTAGGTGGGGAGACGCAAAAGGTGTGGATAAGAAAGAGAAAAATAGAAAAAGAACAAACACTGCAAAGAAGGGGTTGGAAATATTACGAAGTAAATTGGTCTCTGGTTCTAACTTGGATTATCAAGGTAGGTTTAAGGTCATAACAAATAACTTTTGGACACATAAAACAGGTTTAAATCTCTTTATGTCTAAGGTTTCAATGAATTGAAGTATGTGGCTCAACCCTGTTTTATCTATCGGCTTAAGGCATTGCTGAAATCAACCTTATGACCCTTCTCTATAATATGCTTCCCTATAGATGATGTCGGACATTTATTTCCCGGGTCAATTGTATCTGGCGATTTCATTTGTTGTTGTAGCCACTTTAATAGAACCTATTATGCAGCTAAACTTATCTTCATAGAGAAAACGAAAACTATGCTGTCCTGTAAACCCTCACATTATCCAAACGATAGTGTCACATCCCACTGTGTTTATCAATTTACATGTATGTGTGGAGACACGTACATAGGGAGGACCCTGCATGTTAGGGCTACAGAACACATTCCAAAGTGGCTACAACAACAAATGAAATCGCCAGATACAATTGACCCGGGAAATAAATGTCCGACATCATCTATAGGGAAGCATATTATAGAGACGGGTCATAAAGTTGATTTTAACAATGCCTTTAAGGCGATATATAAATTCATTGAAGCCTTAGCCATTAAAAGACCTAAACCTGTTTTATGTGTCCAAAAGTTATTTGTTATCACCTTAAACCTGCCTTGATAATCCAACTTAGAACCAATGACCAATTTTACTTCATAATATTTTCAAACCCTTTCCTTGTCTTGTTTTTCCTAACTTTGTCTTTCTTATCCACACCTTTTGCGTCTCCCCACCTACCCATTATTTTTGACCTTGACCTGTACACAATCTGACCTGTATTGTAATTATTCATGCTTTCTTGCCTTATATAAAAACTGTGTATGACAAGTACGTGTGTGTGTGATCAGAATGTCCGAAATGTGTTGCGCCAATACATTACACGTTTCAGATAGACTACGTCTTCTTATTGTTTTGTCGAAATTCATAAAGGGAACCTATTGCTTTAAATAGAAGACATAAATGCATGAAATGGTCTAACATTCAGTGTAGTCAAATTATGACATAAAATATATGAAGAAACAAATAAACTGGGTGACAGTGGGACAAGTAATATCCCCGATAGTAGTATGAGAAGTGGCAGTGTATATTTATAAAGTTATATTTGTAAAATCTCAGCGAAATTAAAATGATTAATTCCAACGTTTCGTTCGGCAATCTGGTCCGAACTTCTTCAGGGAAATTAATCGAAATTAACATAGCAAAGTTTATATATAAAGGGACACATCTTGTTTTTAAAATTCTTGTCCAATCATGAATCATGTAACAGGTATCAACATGTATCAAACATAAATAAATAGAGGTTGAATCCGATGAAAATGAGTTGGCGTTTCTGGACTGTTTAGTAAAAAGAAAATTAGACGGAAAATTTAAAATAAACATTTTCAGAAAGCCGACAAATTCGGATAGATACCTAGATTACCATTCAGCTCACCCATTTACCACCAAAGTAACTGTGGCCAAGAATCTGATCAACAGAGCCAAACGTCTAGTTACTGAGGAGGAAGATATTAACGAGGAACTAAAATTAGTTCAATCCACTCTTGAGTCAAATAATTATCCTAAAGCCTTCATAAAAAGATACTTGAAATGTGAAGTTAAGGATGAATCAAAACCTGCTGCTAAGAATTGGGTTAGTACAGCGGTGGTTCCTTATCGCAAAGAAACGTCCGATGAAATAAAGCGAATCCTTAACGAACATAACATAAGAGTGTACTTTCGTGCATCTAACACCTTACGTTCATTGCTGGTGAAGGTTAAGGATAAAATAGAACAAGAAAACCAGCAGAATTGCGTATACCAGATCAATTGTGGGGATTGTAACGCAGTATATGTAGGAGAAACTTCTAGACAGGTAAATATAAGAATGAAAGAGCATAAACAATGTCTAAAGGTGGTTCCAAAGAGCTCTGCAGACTTGAAGAAGCTAGAAAACAACTCAGCGATTGCGCTACATTCAATAGAAACGGGACACAAAATCGACTTTGATAAGACTAAGGTTTTACAAAAAGGTTTTGGTTCATATCAAGAAAGATTAACTGCAGAAGCCCTACATATATGGGTGAATCCCAACAGTTTAAACAGACGTGAAGGTGTGATGTTAGCCGATGCATGGCAAATCCTGACTAATAAACAAAGTAAAATTTGATATGTATGATCAAGTAGTCACACTTAGTCAAATTCCCGACTGTCTACGTCTTCTTATGGAGAGAATAACAAAGCTATAAAAATTAAATTATATTTATAAAAATGTCAATTATTTGTAACTATCCGGTCAAATCTTGATCACAGCTCATATGAGAATAGCAAATGTTTTATGACTGCTCCACCCACACACACACACACCATTGTATCCTGCATATACTGCATACACACATATATTTTAACAAAAGTAGACAAATTTTGAAAGCCTGAGGTCAAAAGTTTTTGATCATAGTTCATACAATTTTTGTTTTGTTTTGTTTAGCATACCTATTGATTGTACTATTGTACTTTTGTATAAACATACAATTCTATTTATTTATGTTTGATACATGTTGATACCTGTTGCATGATTCATGATTGGACAAGAATTTTAAAAACAAGATGTGTCCCTTTATATATAAACTTTGTTATGTTAATTTCGATTAATTTCCCTGAAGAAGTTCGGACCAGATTGCCGAACGAAACGTTGGAATTAATCATTTCAATTTCGCTGAGATTTTACAAATATAACTTTATAAATGTCTACTTCTCACTCAGCGCTCAATTATTTTGCAACTATCCGATCAAATCTTGATCACAGTTCGTATGAATGGCAGTGTATATATTTATGGATATTTTAGAAAGTAAAATTATGGGAGCATTTATTTCTAATCTACGGTTCTGTTTAGAGATATGTGGACGACACACTCAACGTGATAAAAGTTCGTCACACATATATAAAAATTCAGTAGTAAATGGAGTCCAGTTCACTTTTGAGTTGAAAAATGAACAAGATGGGTTTACCATGTTAAAAATTAAGATATGGCGTTAAACGAGATGGTGAATTACATAATAGAATTTGTTACGGACTTACATATTCTAAGAAGTATTTGGACTATGAGTCATCGCTATCCAGAATTCGGTTAATGTTGGTTTGACAAGTGTTTATTTTTACAGGATTTCGATAGGAGATGACAACGATTAGAGAACCATTGAAAATCAAGCTAGAAGTACAAGAAGGCTATTTCGTTAGTCTAGACTGAGACTCTCCGACAGTACACAAAAGAGCTCGTAGAACGTAAACCCACTGAGACTCGATACAGTAACCCATGTAATCTAACCTTTGTGAATTCAAGAAATCGGGCGATTGGCACTCGATAATCTCGTCGCTAGCAAGCATTTGTCCTCACACCGGACATGCCGTGCGCCACTGGTCATGACAAATACTCACCATCGATTACATCTGCTAGTGGTTGTCCTGTATGATGAGTGAATTCGCAGAAGTTTGAACTCATGCACGGGAAACTGGTTCGGCAGGCTAGCTTTCCTTGTAATTGGTAGGTCCTGGGTTCACGTCCCGGTTAGTGAGTACTGCAGAAGAGTCCAAAACTGCAACAAAGCAGTTATCTAGTGCTCTAGAACAAGTTTTCCAAAAGTTATCTAATCGATATCAGCTCATGACGAAATTATTCATGGTTAAAAGATTAACTGTCTGTGATATAATTATACTTAGCTTGGAAGCAAGGACTGACTAGAGACCTAACGGTCGAGTGAGTTTATACATAATGTAATAGAAAGTTCAAGAGAGTGAGAGTGAATACTAAAGTAAAATCATGGCACACAAACAAATTTTGATACTTACTTATGTGTTCAACTCAGTTCACTCGGGTCAAAATCAAAAATAATCAGTATGTTACACAATAGAATAAAAAACACAAATGCTCATGACGAAAACAAATACAGTTACCAAGGTAGTGAGAGATTAGTCAGGCTGTCTTTTTGTATACAGAGTTTGGGTTGAAGTCTTTTAATGACACTGACTTCTGTGAACCTAAGTAACCAGAGATTTTCTTTTGTATTGATTATTTTGAAAGCCTGACTAATTGCCACTGTATGTCCGGTATCATTAGGAACTCATAATCCAGTTCCTAAATTTACTGGATTGTTTGTATATGTCATAATTTTAGTTTACTTGCCGAAATTTGGCGAGTTACACACAGCTACAGTTTACACCTCGAAAATATTAAAACACGGCTTGATGTGATAGAATCCACGACATTACTGAGCGAAAATCACTTATATCAACAGTTGAAAAACTACCTTAACAAGGCAGTTGGGTAGGTATACAGCCCAGAACTTTCTCATAAGCTCTCAACTCGTCCCAACTAGTAGTTTTCCGATGGTGTCCCACATGAAGGCCTGGGGACTGAGCCCTATAACAAGGTCTTCCGAGAGTATATTCAATCCATCTCTATTTTCTTATGAATGTTCCTGTTATGTATTCGTCGAGTAGTTAGTAGTCCTGACGCGGAAAGAGGGAAGTCAGAAGACCACCAGGTTTACGATGATACTTGTATTTTCCAGACAAAGAAAATAAATGTTACACAAGAGTGTGAGTGAACGGTACTTAGTGTACGAAAAAGTGTGTTAACTAAGAATACAATACAAGTGTCTAATACAAAAGTATATATGAAAATGGCTAATACACATGAACCAACAAATAACGTCTTACCATGAATAGTTGTAATGTCATGTGATAACAAGGTCATATATTGTTTATTTAGTCAGTGGACAGACTAAAGCATATTGTCAGTTATGGTGAAATATCGATCCTTTTGCACAGCAAAATATAATAGACTGTCAAAAACCAACACACACATCATGTGGATACATATCAGTTCCCTTGGCCACATATATTCTTGGTGTGTCGTCGCCAGGCTTCTTGGTCGATAGTCATTCCTGGACATCTGATATTTAGTATGTAACCGGCGAAAGAAGCAGTTAATAATAGTCAGTGCCTTGTCTGAAATGTCTTTTAAAACGCATGAAATCTTTGAACCACATAGAATAAATGACTTAAGAATTTTGTTTTTTGTGTCCCAATAGCTTTAAGATCTCGTTTGATGTTGTCAAGAAAAAGATTCCTGACACATAAAGCATAAAACATCCATCTTAATCTGCACCTAATATTGTTTTATTAAACCATATAGGGTTTAAGAGTACATCGGCGAGAGTTTCAACAAGCACCACTTGTGTATTTACTGAATACTGTTCCCGTAAGCCGCCTACACACCTATCACACAGTCATACTTTAACTAAGTATTTTAAATCCTTTTTCTCTTATTCGCAATAACAGGTTTCTGTAAATGCTTTTTCCTTCACGTTCCCAGCGGAACATAGAGCTTCAAGCTATAGGCTTGAAGTTTCTGTAGCAGTGTTTTTAATTTTACAGGATGGAGTTGCTAGCCTCATGCCCAACCTTTCCTCTTTACCATCATTTTCCCTGGCTTAGCGAGGTAAAGGAGTGCGTCCGTTGGCCGGGGATCGAATCCCGGACCATGTGCATAGTCGGCGATCGTCCTAACTGCTGTGCTACCGACGGACAATGGTTTCTGTAAACAACTTTTCTGATTTTGAATCTCACTGATTAACAGAACTTATGTAAAAATTTTTATAAAAACTCAACTCCATTCCTATAATAAATATTATCTCTATGCGTAGCAATTCAACATGGTTGTCTATACTTTTTAACATTCACGTGATTTTGAAGCGAAATCAAGAAACTGTAGTAGGAGCAATCTGAACATGGCCTCCTTTTTAGAGAATTATTTTTTTTTGTGAATGAGATACAACCGGAAATTTTTAGACAATCCAATGTTCCACTTATCTTTTCATCATCAAGGTGGAGTGAGGAGAAGACTTTCAAACGGAGAAAAAAATTTTGAAAATATTTTTTTGAAGTATACAATAAAGATCTATATCGTTTAGAAATATAGTCAAACTTCTGAAGTGTATTTTGATTAGGATGAGGTGGGGGCAAAAATGATTTTTCCCTCTCTAAGGATCAAATCGTTATGACAGTTTGTTAACAATAAGCTGAAGTTTTCCTTCAAGGTTGCAGATACGCCTTGCTGACTGGTAAGTGTCAACTAGCACGAAATCCAGGCGGTGGTGTCCAAGGCTTCCTGTGGCCGATTGCCTCCAACCTTTCTAATGTCATCAAATCAATGTGTGCACCGTGATGGCGAGCTACCTAGTGGGTATGGTCGCCGGATTGCAAACAAACCCTGACTGATAGAATTCAGTCTGCATCAAAGATAGGAGGACAAGATACATCACACTAATTACTAGTGTCCAATTAAATCGCTGAAGTGGAGCTTTATTTACAGGTGAATAACTAAATTGAACCAATTATTTTATCTCCAAACCAAGTTCACTTTAAACAGCTTGAAAAAATTTGGACATTGTGTATATGATATATTCATTATAATAAAAGTTTTTGTTTGTATTTCCCAATGAATGAAAAACAGAACGATATAGTTTTTACCAACCTTTCACTATTTAATGCTAATAGCTGCTTTAACA
This sequence comes from Trichobilharzia regenti, assembly GCA_944472135.2. NCBI lineage: Eukaryota > Metazoa > Platyhelminthes > Trematoda > Strigeidida > Schistosomatidae > Trichobilharzia > Trichobilharzia regenti. Next base: position 12,158,930 of record OX235267.1, read on the forward strand.
AAGTATTTTTTTTTGTTTTCCTGCACGTTCCCAGTGGAACATAGGGCTTCAAGCTAGATGCTTGAAGTTTCTGTAGCAGTGGTGATTATTTTTTACAGGATGGGGTTGCTAGCCTCATGCCAAACCTTTCCTCTTCACCAATTTCACTACTGGCCTAGCGAGGTAAAGGAGTGCGCCGGCCGGGGATCAAACCCCGGACCATGTGCATGGTCGGCGAGCTTCCTAACCGCTATGCCACCGACGCACAAAGTATTATTAAACCAGAATTTATAAAACCTCAACACAAATATATATAACAACTTAATCATCGTTCCGCAGTATGGGTTCATTTTTGTGGTGTTGTCAAATTGGCCAGTTGGTAAAAATAACAAAACTACGTTTAGATTGTTCATTTTGATAAATGTGTGAAATTATGAACCAAATTAAACTACTTCAGACTACAAGAAACAGTATTTCATTATGTTGGTTCCCCAAGTGACTGAGTTGGTGAAATGTAGTATTAAATCTAGGGAGAATATCTTCGTGAATATTTTTTTGGTACATAGGACTTCACGCTACACTTTCGAGGTTTCATTAGCAGTGGTGTGTGTTTTATGAGATGTGGTTGCCAGTCTAATGCTCGACCTTTCCTCACTACCAGGCATAATACTGCCTAGGCTAGATAAAGGACGTCCGTTGGCCGGATATCGATACTACATTGATGTTCCACGAGCATTCTACCGCGGAACAACTAACGCACCTCTTCGTGATTAAAAATTAATAATATGTGAGAGTATTTTTTGAACTGTCATAACACTGAACCGACAGAAGACAAGGGCTAGATGACAGATCGTCTATTGAGAAAATCAAGAGGTATTTACAGATTTTTAGGTGCTTTATTATGAGCATCATTGTCAGCAGAGAAGCAACGTGAATCGACTGATTGTTTTCTTACTGAAGGTTATTCTATCATCTGGCCGTTTGTGGCCGTTTCCTTAAAAGTAAAGCCATATATCTACAAATCGTCTTTGCACGCGTTAATTCTGTTGTGATTAGTTGGTAAGTTTCTCAAGGTTGAGCTTTGTTACTGTTTTTCATCATGATCCCTATTTGGGACGTAAACATTGACGTAAATTTTTGTTAACAATTTAGGCTTACAGGCAGCTCTCACCACAGCATGAAATAAATTTACTGACTACAGGGTCGACTAGTTTTAAAATTAAGAAAGCCGTGACCAGCAGGGTACAGCAGGTTGAAGATGAGGCAGTAACTCATCGAAGAAGACATTGCGAAGTGGTTGCGCTATGTCGTGAATTGGCAGAAGTAAGAATTCAAGGACCATTGGATCAGGTCCCAGTGGCTCAATGGTCTACGAGCTCGCCTTGTAACCAGAAGGTCCTGGGTTCGAATCCCGGTGGGTGCGTACTGCTGAAGAGTCTCAAACTAGGACGAAACAGCTGTCCAGTACTCCCAGGTTTTCCAATGGTTCTCTAACTGATGTCAGCTCATGATTAAATCCTCCATGCAATCAAACAAAATCCCCACCAAACCAATACTTGAAAATACCAATCTAATTAAAACTTTGTTTGCTTGTAAATGCACAGTGTTCACTTTATTGGTCGTACACTAGTTAGTAACTGATCTATGACAAACAAAGAACTAGACGCGTAATACTAGTGACTAACCAGCCATTTCTGCGATCTTGAAGGACTCATGTTCCTTCTGAGATCTGAACTCAGATCATCAAATGCTGCGACCACAGATGTTTCCATAGGGTTATTCTGGATTAAGATCACCTGAAGTATTGCAGTGTAGGCTGAATTCCACCCAATCAAGTCAGTCACTACACAGTGTCTAATCATAGTAATCAGTTCAGTTATACAGGAAGTCAAGGGTTAATTCTCTGAATGCAGCATTGGTTGACTCAGCTGACGAGTATCAACACGAATGAAATCTAGGTCAGGCGGGATTTCCTGGCTATTGCTTCCAACCATCCAACAATAATAATAATTTGCTTTATTCCAAAACAGTGCTTGTGATACAGAAAGGAATTTTCAGCATTTTTTACTACAGTATTGCATCCAGTGTGTACATCAACAATAAATAAAATTCTACATAGTTTAAGGGTAATCTCAGCATATCGGTAGCTAAGCCCAAAGTGAACAGAATGTTTTGAAAGTGTTAGAAAAGTAGACGCTAGCATATTTACTGGCGTAAGCAGAAGAAAGAAACAAAGCTGCACATAATAGAAAAAATGAGAGAGAAAAGGAAAAGAAAGAAAGAAAAACGTTGTACCTATAAATGATATGAGTTGGGAAGACGATATCTAGTTGTTCTACTGACTATTTAATAGGTTATAAGTTTCACGCCTAATTCTTCCTTTATCGCACAGAACACGAGCTAAGTAGGGAATGGTTGAGTTTTTGTACTTACTAGTGCGAGCATATAGTTTTCCATACAGGCTTCTGGTTGTGCCTGATGAGATACAAGGGGAGAGTTGTGAATGAAGAGGGTGATGGCAGTTAGATCAAATGGATTTAGCCCATTTTTACATGAGTCAATGTGCCTGTCGACCAGAATATTAACAAGCTAGTTGGTTAAGGGGCACGTTGCTTACCATGCTGACAACCTTTAACATCCTGCATAATGAGGTATAGTCTTTCTTCAGTAGCCGGCCCTGGAAAAACTAAGGGGGAACAATAGAGAATAATGGGCAGAATGCGAGAGTCAACGAATTGTAGGAGTAAGGGTTGGGTTGGATTATTCCAGAAGGTCTTAACTTCTTGATGTAGAAGGTAAGACGGAACATTTTCTTAGAAATCATGAAGATATGAGACTACCAGGGAAGACCAGGAGATAGAATGATGCCTAGGTATTTAATTTCTGACTTGGTTTCTATTTCAGTGCCATCTATGTTGCACACGTCGTGAGTGCTAGCCAGTTTGTGTTAGGTCAGATTTATGCCTTAAGGTGAAATTGGTTGTTTAACATTTAGAGGGATTTAAGGTAAGACCGTTTTTTCATTGGACCACCAGTAAGTAATAAGTGGTTAGAGTTGAACAAAAAATAAATCATTTGGTGATAATTTGAAATAAAGTCACTAGTCGAATCGACAGACATCTACATTGATGTAGATGACTTAACTGGTAAGCAAATCTTATTTTCACTGTAGTCATCGATGGCGATTCTAGCTAGCTGCCATATAAATTAGTACTTCATAGCTATTCGTTTATCAGGAATTTTTATTGCTAGTTGAATGATGATCAATTAGAAAGGGGGAAGTAGTTTGAAGTGTTGCCTGCTGTGAAATATTCGTTCGCCAGATTATGTCTTAGATAATCTTATCAGATGTGGAATAGTTCTCTGGTTAAGAAATGAAAACAGTCTGCTTATATATATATCAAAACGTGTGCACTTTTACCCGGACTGATTTAACATTCTGTTTTGATACAAATAACGAGAAAAAACCAAACAGACAAAAAAAACAACACCTTTAAGATATTTCTTCATCTCCGTGTATAAATCATCCTAAAACTTAAAAAGACACTAGTCCCTACTATGTATTGGAGAAATCTTAAGGAAATTACCTCTTTCATTTACATCACCTGAACGGAATGGTTTTCAGTACAGGCGGCATAGATTAGGATGTCAAAGACAAAATATGAAATACAAGACAGAATTTCATTACTCTGATGTCAATGCGGGAATCTGTCGCACTTAGTATTAGGAACAAGGTCCAGATCTTCAAGAAATAATGCCGAATAAATGCTTCTGTATTGTCTAAAGATATGACGCGTATTCAAAAGCATTTAGAAAAATAGGTCACTGTGGACGTTCACAATCAGATATCTTCGTTTCATGCCGAAGATCGGGTGTCAAGAGGGGAAACGCGACGGTGAAACCACAAAATACCACTTAATAGCCAAACAAATTCGACAAAGCGAATGGAGATGAATCGGAAAGGAGCTGAGAAGATCGTGAAGTGACGTCGTATGAAAGGTCCCTGGTTGAAACGCTAATGGAAAGTAACCAGTTGAGAAGGCCTCCGAGGGTGACGAGTAGGGGACGAAAGATTATTGGTCAACATTCAGCAAAGCTAAAATACAATACAAGTTGCCTCAGTGGTCTACGAGGTCGCCTGCATTGTCACCAGAAGGTCCTGGTTTTGAACCCCAGTGGGTGCCTACTGATGAAGAGTTCCAAACTAGGATGAAACAGCTCTCCTGTACTACCGGGTTTTCCAGTGGTTCTCTAACTGATGTCAGCTCATGATAAATTCCTCCTAACAAGTTGGAGGTTTGAATTTTTTTTATTTTTTTATTTTTCGATTACAACCTTATTCCACACCGTATTTTTGATACATTTATGGAATTTTCAGTATGTGATATCGGTAGTCTTAATTTTGCACGCTGACCAAAGATATCAGGTGTGCGTCGGCAGATGATCGAACCTTGGACCATGACCATGGTCAGTGAGAATCCTAACCCCTGTGCCACCGATGTGTTGCTCAGAAGAACAATAATATAATAGTATGGTTACAGAATTTCATCAGGAGCAGACATTGGTTAGAGAGCCATCGGAAAACCTGAGAGTACTGGACAGCTGTTTCCTGCTAGTTTGAGACTCTTCAGCAGAACGCATCCCACAGGGTTCGAACCCAGAACGTTTGGATAGAAGGCGAGCTCATATACCATTAAGCAACTGGGACCCAATCCAATGGTCCTTGAATTCTAACATCTACCAATTCACGACATAGCGCGACCGCTAGCCAATGTCTTCGCTGGCGAGTATTTGTCCTCAAACCCGACCTGCTGCACCCTACTGGTCACGACTTAAATTAAATGTGCTTATCAAATTGCAAATCTACGAATCAACACTCTCGACATCAGCTTCCTTCACAGACTTCAAAAAGGCTTTAGACAGCCAGCATAGACCGGGAAGTAATTTGGAAACTACTTCAACACTCTGGTGTGCACTGCTCCACATTCTTATCGAGCTCATTCAACAGCTGGCTGTATGACAACGTCTGACACGTTCTAGTCAGGTGATCCACAAAGGAAAACTCAGTTAACTCAGATTCTGAAGTGAATGTTTGGGTACGACGAGTCTAGTTGGTTACTAATTATCAATGACGATGACATTCCTAATTATGGTGGACTGGATCATGCGTCAGACTGAGCCTTGAGGGCATCTGAGAAGACAGGAATACGTTCCACTGACCAATAAGAAGACTCTAGAAGATCTGGATTTCGCGTGTGTACGATTTAGGTTTAATGTCACACACACACACACACACACACAAGCTCGAAGACTTTCAGACAGGTTGGTGGAAACCAGCAAACTGACTGAAGAAGCAGCTGGAGAAGACAGGATTCCAGATGAAAATAAAGAAGGCACAGGTAATGAAGATAACCAACAACAGAACAACAAAGCTGTAATCGGGAAGGCAGTCTGGAAATCTTCTGCAAGCAATCAACATAAAGAACAAGTTTCAGATTTGCAACACCATTGTGAAGTCAGTCAGTCAGTCACTTCTTCTATTTGCATCAGAAATTTGCACTGTACGTGAATCACAACAAGCAGACGTTTACCAACAGCTGCTCTCAACTACTGACTCCTTATTGAAGATCAAATGGCCAACTGGCTGGCTGGCTGGCTGGCTGGCTAGAAACAATTAGCAACCAGTAACTATGGCGATGAGGAAACTAACCAAGGACCTACTACCATTCAACAAATATGTGAAAGAACATGGAGATGCAGAAGTCGTAAGTTAAAGAGGCTATCGAATGACATCGCACTGACTCGCAAAGAATCCGAATGGGGGACGGCAATTTGGTCGTTAGTACAAGGATGACATGAACGTTTATTTTTACAACTAGAAATATTAATAATTTATTTCTGAATTTTAGTCTCAAAGTGATAATATCTTTTTTTTCTGGTCTTCCTGAGTAGATAGATAGTGTGACACAATACTAAAAAACTACTCAAATAAAATTGTCGAAATATCCCGACAACACCCCTACCCCACCCTAAAAATGGTGAACAATCTGATCACATACCAAAAAAAAATAAATAAATAACTTTTCACCATCATTTCGAAAGCATATCTCTGTTTTGTAAAACAATTTTAAACAGAACAGAGTAAAAACTTGCGAAATAGATATAAAAAAGAAAAATTTGTAATATTTTGACTCGCACTGAAACACCTACAACATATTTACTACCTACTATCCAACATACTCGGTTTCAGTGTCATTTGAATTCTCTGATCTCAACCCCTACACAAAATAGTGAGATAGTTGAAGACGTCAGAATAAAGGGACAAAATATATATACATATATATATGTATATATTCAAAGGAAAAAAAGTTGAGTTAATCCTCTTCCTGCTTCTGTTTCGCCTTCTACGTCTTCTCAGTTTACGTCTTCTATAAATTTGCTATTGATTTACAATCTCTCTTGCTTCTTCTTTCTGACATTCGTCTGATAAATAAGTAAATTTTTAACAGTAGTATAGTGAGACTTAGGGAACTACTTTTTTCTTATATATATATATATATATTACAGGCATTTAAATATACCTGATTATTTGTATATTATAAGACTAAAGAATTACCTTAGCTTTCTTTTTTTTTACGCATGACATCATTAGAGGACGATGGGTCTGTTGGTCCATGTGTGACTGTCTGCGTATGTGTGTGTGTACGTGAAAGTGTAATAGACCAGTAAATATTGAAACTTGAATATATATATATATATACATATTCTATCTAATAAAAAAGAACCATTTTCGTTAATCTTTACTCCAAATTAGATTATCATCTTCACTAATCGAATGAAAAATGAGGTAGAAGAGAAAAAAAGAAAGGGTTTCAGGGTGACAAATAAGGAAGATACATATACATATATATAAGAAAAAGTCTTTACGGGTCATTTCATCGGATCGCATACTGTAGAAGTGGAATAGCGATCGCTGAGTAGATGAATTCCGCGGTTGTTTTTTTTTTTATTTATTGTTAGCCAAAAATAATTGGGGAAAATCTGAGTAAAGAAAACAAAATGCTGTACGATAATTTCTGCTTCTGATTCGACAGTGATTTTATTTCTTAACTTTTCCCCTCAACAGTAGAACATAAGACTTTAGGCTAGGGCTCTAAAGTTTCAGTGGTAGTGATCTTTATTTCTACGGGATGAGGTTGCTAGCCGCCTTATGCCCTACCATTCCTCTGTACCTATCGCATTACCGACAAAAAGAGGGGTAAAGCATGTGCGTCCAGTGGCCTGAGATCAGACTCTGAACAACCTGTGTGGTTGGCGAGCATTCTACCACTGTGCCACCGAGGCACTGTTCACATAATGGTAAACACATTGACTGGGTATTGGTTATCAGGGGATTCGAACATACCTACCCCTGTCTCTTGAGAGATTAGGCTGGCATGAAGTATCATTCTGTGGCGCAACCCTTTTTGATAGCCATCTCCCTCGATGGACCAATACATATTTTTTAAAACACAGAATATTTTAGAATAAACGTCAGTATTAATAATAAGTGCAAGAAACATGCATAAGTTATAATAAGCATAAAAATGTAATAGTAAATAGAGTATCAAATAAAATTAAGGAAATCTCTACAACAACAAGTTAAGGATCATTCAAACCCTAATAACCAAGTGAGTATGGAAAGTGTTGGAAACAATTTATTCTGTTAGATACATTGATTGGTCTTCTAAAGTTGGATGACAACAGCCAGTCTCGGCAATATGTAACAGACGTGAATATTCTATTCTATTTGGGGAACCTATATTAGCTTTTGAAATGTGATTTGTTTCGCTTAAAAGGTATAGAAAAATGGCAGATACAGGAATAGAATGTGTGTAGATAGTTGTCCGGTGACTTTATACCATCTGCTCGCGTTCACTTGAGCTCTTGTTTGTAAAAGTTACTTACCTTCAGACAGTATTATTCCTCTTTATTCACTTAGCTTTGTGTATATATATGTACGCTATGGAGGAGTCTTGAAAGCACTTGCTTGATTTGATAAGTTGGAAACAGGCAACAGTTGCGGGATATATCATGGATTCAGAGAAGAGTCTCTTTTTTCTGGGCGGTGAATTCATTCACTTAGCTGTTCAATCACAGTTATACGTAAAATTATTTTTCCATGTGTGTGTGAATTAGGTTTGGTTACAGGATTTCATCATAAGCTGACAGTGTTTAGAGAACCACTGGAAAATCAACAAGAAGTACTGGACAGGTGTTTCATCCTAGTATGGGACTCTTCATCAGTACGTCTCAAACTAGGACGAAACAGCTATCCAGTACTCCCAGATTTTCCAATTGTTCTCTAGCTAATGTCAGCTCATGATGAAAATCCTGTAACCAATCAATCAATCAAGACATTGGCTGGGGTCGCATCATGTCGTGAATTGGCAGAAGTTAGAATTCATGGGCCATTGGAACGGGTTCCAGTGGCTTAGTGGTATACGAGCTCGCCTTGTAACCAGAAGGTCCTAGGTTTGAACCCCAATGGGTGCGCACTGCTGAAGAGTCCCAAACTAGGATGAAACAGTAGCTGTCCAGTACTCTCAGGTTTTCCAATGATTCTCTAATTAATGTCAGCTCATGTTGAAATCCTGTAACCAATCAATCAAATCCTTACAAACGAACACTTAATTTAGGTTTGTCAGACAAGATTAAAAAATCAATTAGGTTTGTTGTTGTCGCCATCAAAATATTTGAATCAGGTGTGTGATAAATAATAAAATTATAACTGGAGGGAATGATGAAGATTAGTAAGAGGGTAGTGATAATAACTTGTCGAAAAGCACCTTTCCATCTCAATAAACACCTCCTGCTTCAAAGTCATCGACATAGTCAAAAATAACCTACCGGAAGCAATACACTTTCGCCTCCTGTTTTGTTTTGCTGAAGACGTAGTCATTTAGTTGGAAAAATCAGAGTTATGTATGTAACAGAAAATCATTCAACCACTTCTACGTAACTAACTCCTTATTACGTAACTACAATACACTTATTCAACTTCTCTTACGTATTGACTAATAACATTAATAACTATGTGTTTTTGACAACTCATCACTAATACCCTCATACTAGTAGGCATCACCACTCCTGCTCTCAGTTGCGATTTCATTACTCATCACGTTGTACCAGATATTTTGATGACGTAAACAATAGGCCTAAGTGTTTTTATTCTTGTCTGCCTAATGCACACGCAAATATAGATATGTTTTTATTCGTTTGCGTTTATAGTGGTGGAACACAGGACTTCAAGTTTTAGTAGCAGTTGTGTTTAGTTTTATGGGAGAGGGTCGCTACGTTCACCTGGCTCAACCTTCCCTCTTTACCAGTCTTATTACTAGTTTAGCGCAGTAAAGGAGTGCGTCGGCCGGGGATCGAATCTCAGACCACGTGAGGCGTGGCTGGCGAGCATTCTACCACTGTGTCACCGATGCACACATAAAAAAATAATAATATGTATATTTCATTGCTATCGTATAGCTAAGTGAATAAATTCACCGCCGGAGAAGGACTCTTCGCTGAACTACGTGTTTTGCTTTGTTTTTCAGCACTGCAATTTCCACAATTATTTCTTGTTTTGAACAAAACATTCTCATGGATACTGGTGCATACTTTAGTCGTAGAACAAATATAAAAACAGTGAAATACAGTATAAATTCGAGATCATTGTCGATCTGAAGAACAGGATTCATTTATTTTTGTGTAACAATTACAAATATTTTCCTACTTCAGTTTTGTTTAGAAACTGCCTGCCATACGAAATCATGGATGTCTTGGTATTCCTTGGTAGGTCTCTTGAAATTGATTTGCATGATATACCTCATCCACTGAGGACCGGTGTAGGACATGCAAAGCTTACATCATTGCTTTCTTAATATATAGTCGGAATTCAAAATATGCAGCTTTTATGAGTCACCCTTTTTCTTGTTTAGAAAATTCTATTCTCTCATCGAAACATGACTCATCCGACCGTGTTCTTTTCTTTTTTTCTATCGGCTACTAGATAAAACATGTTCTTTAGTTACGTAATCTACTTTTTGTTTTGCTCTTTCTAGCTAAATCTAGCTAAACATATATACTCAACTCTAATTGTCTAATTATTCTACGAATAGTCAGTGTTTGTAACTCATAATTACGAGTTAATCACGGATGGATATCAGTTAGAGAACCATTGAAAACCAGAGGGCACTGGACAGCTGCTGTTTCTTCCTAGTTTGGGTCTCATCGACAGTAGGCACTCACTGGGATTCGAACCCAGGACCTTCCGGTTACAAGGCATGCTCGTATTCCATTCAGCCACAGAGGGCGTACTGCCAATGATTCCCAAACTAGGATTAAACAGCAGCTGTCCAGTACTCCCTGGTTTTAAGTGGTTCTCTAACTGATATCAATCAGTGATCAACTCTTAAAAAACATAACTAACCCTTACAAATCAAACTATGGAAAAACTCTTAATTAATTAAGTCATTGAGGATTAATGTTACTTTTACTTCCTACCAATCAATTACTCCTTGTTATCGTGGAGAAGTAAGTTCAAATCTCTAATGTAATTCAATTTTTTTTGTCATTCAGGTTGTAACCAGTTGAGAAGAATCCTTGAAATAATAAAAGATGAACTCATATTAATTATCCTGGTACAAATGTTGTTCTTGCTTTGTTCAGAAATTCAAATATTTGACAATTTTAAAAGACTTATTACTACTGAACAAAGAATATTCTTTTCGATAACCTGCTCTTCGTCATCAGGTTCCACAGTTATATCCGTCCATCCATACCAATAATGACAGAATCAGGGTTGGAAACAGCATTAGTGTGTTGTTTATATAACATCAAATTAATGATATTAGTTTCCATGCGACTGGTTGTGTAAGGGTAAAGTACCTAGACTAGCCACCTATATTTGTATGTCGCAACCGAACTGCTCTTGTGATGAAGCGAGTTATATTGGCTGTTGTTCTAAGAATTTTATTTGTTGTGCTGCCTCAGAAACACCTACTAGTTTGGTTTGGTTAAATAAAGGTGTAGAGAAAAACATCAACAGCAGGATTTCAAACCTCCGGGTCCATAGACACCAACCACAAGAAGAATCCTTCTCTATCATCTATCAGATACCGAACTAATAAATTGCCAAAATCATTCAGGTCTCGGAGGCTATTTGCGATCCTCCTGAAACAACTGGTGCTCTGTGTGTAGAAGTGTATGGTTCAGCCACCTATTACTACTGCCCTGGTTGGTATTCTGTGGAGAATACTAATTTGTGAAACCTGTATTGTTGTCATTTTTCCTAATTTGTCCGATAATCAGTGTAGTGCAGTGTTATGCGTATGCACATTACCACACTCACAGATGCCACTGAACTGTAATCAATTTATATTATTGATTATTGATTCGATGTTACTTAAACAATAATAATGTTGTTAATAACCTTAGTTCTTTTATTATTAGTAGGTATGGATGCATATAACTGCAGAACCTGATGATGAAGAGCAGATTATCGAAAATGTGAATATTCTTCATTCAGTAGTAATCAGTCTCTTGAAATTTCTAATGGGCAGTTTTGATCTATTCGACAATCACCTACAAGTTCCAGTGTGATATATTTTATGAGAGCTTCTTCATAAATATCTTAAGTGTGAACATCTTGAATGTGTTTTTATTCAACATCTAATTAGGAGTCATGATTTAATTTTAAGCAATGAGTGAAAATTAAATTATCTTCTTAGCATGACATGCCGATCGCTAGTTTAGATCAGTTCTTACTATGATCATGGCTATTTGAACTACATACGACACTTGACGTGATAAGTAAACGGGTGAAACTGAATTATCACTGAGGTCGACTTTTCCACTGATCCTGAACAATTAATCAGGATTAAAAAGTCAATAAAACTTTGAAAAGTTTGAAAGAAAAGCCTGCTAACGATATGACCAATGATCATGGTATTCTGAGATCCGATTAACATTTCCTTCGGCGTTCTTTAGTTTACCGCAAAATCTTAATCCTTCAAAAAGAGCATACATCCAGTCTAGCTTCACAACATATGCATATCTAGGTAACTCTGGTTAAAATCTCTTATTTCTACAGTAATAGACACATTCGATCTTCCTGAAACTCATTTAGCAACTTCAAGACAGAAAAACCCTTCATTTGGAGTGATCGCCTGCAATTCTAATTGTTTGTCGGAAATCATGTGACTGCGTTACCGCCATAATTGATTACATCATTATTATTTTTCCCTTTTGACCGAATGAAAGGTAGGGCCTCAGCAGCCTATTCCCACTATGTCTTATTCTCTGAAGTTCTTTTTAGCTGGCTCCTCCGTTGCCCATAATCTGTCACCCCCTCCTCACACGATCTCCTCCACGTAACCCTCAGATGCCCAACACGTCATTACCCATTTGCGCTAGATTCCAGGACTTGGTAGGCAGTGCACTCAAAGGCCTTCTCAGAGTAAATCTGGTAAATTTCTACTATTTTCGGTATATTTATTCAGTGATTTCGTCCATAAAGGTGAAAGAGATGACCTCCTTAAAACTTACGCCGTTGGTAGTCATTGGTCCTTATTGTTGTTAGTTGGTTACTTTCATCCTCTTCGTCTTTTCTACGTTCATTTAGCGTTACTTCTTCATTGGCAGCCTTTTCCGCCAACTGGTTGGTCTTCGCTTGTAAGTCTTTGAATTTACGTGACATTAGATATAAATCTTTCGTGAAGTCCATATCCTTTATTGTCTTTTCACCGGCCCAACGTATTCCTGACCTCTTGCTCTCCACAGTATCCACACAATCCAGTCCAACACATTAAAGAATATCATTGTGGCTGGAAATAGGAAATCTTTTCTTACTGCTATATTTACTTCAAAAGCCTCGCTTAGTTTTCTGTTCTAGATCACCTGACACATGACAGGCATTAACATATAGCCAGCTGTTGAATGAGGTTGATAAAGATTTGGGCACTGCCCGACAAAAATGTGCTAAAGTGGTTTCGAAATAGCCTTTCAATCAACTTTGTCGAAAGGCCTTTACAAATTTGTTGAACAAAGTTGAGGTAGAGAGAGGTATGACTTCCGTTCAATGCTCTGTTCGATGATGATGTGTATAGTTGCAAATAGATAAGTAAATGACTTGCTTTTCCTGAATCCCCTCTGTTCCATCCAGAACTTTGCATCCAAATCATTCTTTAATCTCTCACCAATATTCATGTTTAATAAAACTGTTCAACATTCAAGTGATACTAATTACCGGACAGATATTGGACAATAAATAATCCTATTTATCTAGTAATATATCAAAATGTGTACCGCGATTACTTGTCTCCTGAACTAAATGTGAATTAACTGATAAAATTCAGCCAGCACTAACAAGAAGGACTTGACACATAATACTCATTGCATACCGACTGACAAGTAGGTATAATCATTATAACCCAACAGGAGTTCAAGTGTATTCTTAAGCAGCTCAATGATAATATCACTGACTAAAGCATTGGATGAACTAATTTCAAATCTAACAAACAGACATCCTTTCCCTTAAAGTTGTACACATACGCTTAGCTGATAAGTACCGATAAACGTGAAGCTTAAGTTGTCAGTGATTCGTACTGACTGCCCCATATTGTGCGACATTAACTTCACAGAAGTTGGGTTCTAACCTCAAGATACAGGTGGGTACTGATGAAGTGTCGCAAACTAGGTTAAATGAAATATCTGGCTGTCAAGTACTCCAGAGCTTGTTATCCAATGGTTCTCTGACTAACCGATGTCAGCTGATGATGAAATCCTGAAACCAGACAAATCCTTTCAAGCTAATACCTGGAAATAATTCTTTTATTCACAAATACAATAAAAGACTAAAGAGAGAATAGAGCAACAGTAATATCTGAACAGTTCCATGTATCTACCTTCTAGAATAAAAAACATAGTTTGATAATATTTTTTGAAAAAATTTATTTCACTTGAACAGAATATCTGTCCCTCATTATGTATGTATCTACTTTAATGCTTAGTTATTTTCAAGTCCCCAATCTACATACCTTTATTTTGCTAATATTTGTTATATTGTTATCAGAAAACCTAAACCAATAAGTGAATGTTTGGAATTAATTCATCTCTTCCGGTCCTTTAGTGAATTATATGTTTTCATATTTATATGTAAAGGTGCTGTTTACCTTTATGTATATAAATATTGAGTTCTCTTTATATACCTATGTTAATCATTGAATTTTAGGAAGACTCTGTGAGTATAAATAAACATGTGAAATGAACCAGTGGACCATTTACAATTGTTGTTGTAGTTTGTTGTTTTTTGTTGTTTTTTCGCCTAGTCTTTTCTACTGGAAGGATGAAAACAGGTTTTAAAAGAGAATCCATCTGACTAGCTATTCTACTATCTACAATAATTATTATTATTATGATTACTAGAGGTAATGTGATGTTTGAAAGGATAGTACAGGTTTCAAGTCCCGAAGGGGAAACAATATATACATATATATATGTATCTGACTGGAACGCGAGAAGTTATGTATCCTGGATTCCTGTGATAGTCACTATTAACTAGGACATGTGTTATGCTTGCCTAGTTATCGATCGCCTTCCTCGACAATGGGCAATGTTATCTGAATGACATAAGATTTTTTTATTTTTGATTTACAGCTTGATTCCACACTGTATTTTTGGTACAAGTATGGAATTTTCAGCATGGATATCGGTAGCCTAAATTTTGCAGGCCGACCAAAGATATCAGGTGTGCGTCAGGGCGGGCTCGAACCCCGGACCATGTGCATGGTCGGCGAGAGTCCTAACCACTGTGCCAACAAACACACAGGTTCGAAAAAATAGAGAGCTTGTGGTGGCGAAATTAAAATATAGTTTTATCAGTTAATGAAATAAATCTACAACAGCTAGTTTAAGCCAACCAACCAACCATGTAGGAGGATGTAGGCTTCCTGGTTTGGGTCTTCGGGACAGTAAAAACAAAAGAATTGACGTCGTCTGGAGACAATCGATGATAAGTCTCAAAATCGTTCTTAATGACTGACTCACAGGCATTCAGTCTTTGTGATTCGCCATATC
This sequence comes from Trichobilharzia regenti, assembly GCA_944472135.2. Lineage (NCBI taxonomy): Eukaryota > Metazoa > Platyhelminthes > Trematoda > Strigeidida > Schistosomatidae > Trichobilharzia > Trichobilharzia regenti. Next base: position 12,174,017 of record OX235267.1, read on the forward strand.
CAATAAAATTCTATTGTTACTCCATATTTTTGCTTATTACCTCTCTCGCTTTTGAATCTTTCTTTACTCTGATCTCTTGCTTTGTATGATACTTGAAGAGAATGTGGCAACTCGAACTAATACACTTCTGTGTAAAGTCCTACGTTGAAACCAATCAAACGGTCAGTCATTACTAACTAAAACAACATCCTATTATTGTCTGTTTTTTATTCCTTTATGTTCCAATTAAAACACAAGGCTTCAGGCTAGAGTTTTAAAGTCTCGGTAGCAGTGGGTTTTTATTTTTACTTGGGATTGCTAGCATCACGCTGGACCTTCTGTCTTTACTGGCCCCAATACCAGCTTAGTGAGCTCCAGGGGTGAGTGTGCCAGAGACCGAACCCTGAACCGCATAGGTGGCCGCCGAGCATTTCTACCAGTGAACTATCGACGCACCTATTACCGACTGCCGAACAATGATTCAATGCCATAGATAAAGTCAACGATGCCTATACAAGGTTGCATAATCGTCTATAAACATCAGGAATATACAAAGAGCGGATCGAATTAAGTTGAGTTTTCAACGATAAAAAGGTTGTACATTTGAATTCCTTGATAAATTCCGATAAAAAAAAGAAACGGAGCAAATTCACCGAGTGAAATTCAGGTGGTTTTTATGGCTAGGGGCTCTCTGTCACTTACAGACTATCCCCTGAAATAACAGTGTTTATAGAAGAATTTGAAATGTTATGCCTTAATGTTGGGAGAGTAGCGTGGAAAATGTGTTTAAGTTAAAACATCAAAAGTGTAGGCATCACAGTTTATTTTCGAGGTGTATATTCTATGTTATCATTCATTGATATGGATTTCAGAGTAGAAAGCAAATGGAAGTGGAGAAAGGAGTTGAGACCTAAGGTTTTCTGAAAATACTGAATACTCAAAAGACTTACTCAAATTAACTTAGACTTTCCGAAATGATTACAATCAAATATTTTCAACTAAACATATGATTTGATTAGATATACGAATGATTAACAAAATAAATATTATAGAGGTTAACCTAAAGTTCAGCAGACGATATGTGTGAAACAGATGATCGCAAAAAAAACAGAGTGTATTCGGAAATGTGAATACTTGGGAATATAATATGATGGAGATGACATATGATGAGTGAAATGTTGTTGAAATAGTAGACTAGATAAAATGCTAGAATATGTGGTGGAAACTAGTCGAGTATTACGACTTACCCCAAATATTCATCAACCTTATTCAACAGCTGTACGACAACGGCACATGTCAAGTGATCCACAACGAAAAACTCAACAAAACGTTTGGAGTAAACACAGGAGTTAGACAAGGGTGCTGGCTTATTATCACCAATGATATTCCTAATTGTGGTGGACTGGATTATGTGTCAGACAGTGGGAAACCAGCAGAGAGAAATATCCTGGACCGACGCGAATAACCCAGAAGACCTGGATTTCGCGCGTGGATGATTTATGTTTCATGTCACACAGAATCGAAAACTTACAAGCGAAAACCGACAAATTGGTTGAAGAAGCAGCCAGCGAAGACAGGACTCCAGGTGAACAAAGACAAAACGGACGCTGGGAAAACCACTAACCAACAACAACAGCGAAATCCAGCGCCAATCACCATCAACCAGGGGGATTTGAAAGAAGTTACTTCATTCACTCATCTAGGGAGTATTGTCTCAACTACAGGAAGTCGGAATGGACGAGGGTGTCAAATCGAGCGAGAATCAGGAAGGCGAAAACACATTTATCAACCTGAAACCAATCTAGAAATCTTCGTCACTCAGTATTAACAACAAAATTCGGTTGGATTTTCAATACAAACAACGTCAAGTCAGTCAGTTTTTCTATACGGATAAGAAACTTGGTGGGTCACAGGGAATATTACCAACAGCCACCTGCAGATTTTTATCAACAACTGTCTTCGCTCCATAGTGAAGATCAGATGGTCAGAAAGAATCACCAACGACCAACCAAACTATGGGAACAAACAAAACAAGAACCAATCAATAGCTTAACAAATATGCAGGAGAAAGTGGAGATGGATTGAACACTCTCTGAGGAGGCCGTTGGGCGACATCGCGCGAGCGTCAGGCTATTACTCAAGTGGAACCCGACAGAATTGGAAGCGGCGAGTGGGACGTCAGTGCCAGGGTGACATGGAGGAGATCGTGTGAAGAGGAGGTGAAAGAGTATGAACTAACAGGGATGCAGGTGAAAAGTACGGCAGAAGACAGAAGTGGCAAGTGGAGATGTGCAGTTAAAGCCCTATGTTCCACTAGGAACCCAAAGGAACAATAAGAAGTAGAACAAAAATAGAACAGGGAATAAAGAAGACTAACAAAGTTCCCTTGTGTCAAATTCACAGTAAAGTGAAGACAATGGTAACGAAAGAGATCGTACAAATTGTTTTTGTGCACAAACTTCTTGCTTTATCGCCAAAGCCTCTGCTGTACAAAACAAATGCACTTGTGTCCATTTCGGTAAACTTTGTTGGACTAACTTTGGGGACTCTATATATAAAACGACGTATCAAATGCTGCATGGTCAGTCAATATCTACAATATGTTGCAATATTGATGCATTAATACACCTCTACGCTCTCTTTTGCTCAGCCAAACTAAGGAAGTGATCTCGAAAGCAGCAGTGGGATATGTTTTCTAACGAACATCGAACAGCACTTGTCTTATTTCCCATCTGATTGTATTTGATTGATAACACTCCCATTATTATTTCTGAATGTACATTATCCTATATTGATTTTTATTCAAATATCTAGCCAATTCCACACATGTATACAAATGAAGGAAAACATTTGTGTGAGTGACTTGATATGATTATGAGTGGCTATGAATTGTACTCGAAACGTGGTCATGAGTTAATGTTACCGTATAATACTGTGTGACTTATCAGAATAAAATCTTATCCATAATGGAGTTATTCTCTACCACAGTGCCCAGGTTTTATACTTAAAACAATCGAGTTTTCATTAATATTAAGGTGCGCTAGTGGATGGCTAGTGCAGTAGGTTATTCGTAAGTTAGTTATTCACCCAACTGTCTAATCAATTGTGACTTATACTCATATACACCAATGTTATTGCAGCACTTTAGTATTTCTACTCACTGTCAAACTTTAACACACACAAAGAAACTGATTGTTATTGTCTATTGTAATCCATGTAAACATACAGGATTGTGCAGCTGTCAGGATGGAATAGTCGAAAAGAGAATTTTCTTCCTTGAATTCTTTGCTTTTTTCATGTCTCAATGGTGGGGCGAAGGAATATTATTAATGTAAATAAAACATTAATATTAAACACAATAATATGCCAGGTAACATTTCATAGAATATTTAATCAATAGCGGGAAAAGACTTACCGAGATCAAGACTTCTTAGTCTCCAATGTTCCATACCTTCTTTAGGATTCCTCATATTATTATTATTATTCACTGACAAATGTCTTGCATTATATCCAAAAATGTGTTTAGGCATTAAGAAGCATAGTACATACAATGTATATATCACTAAATGAATCATTTCCGATTAGCGGCGTATCAAATCAATAATTCTATCTATATTATGAATGCTCTTCATCTAAAATGATTAATTTTCTATTATAATAATAGTAGTATTAGTAACGATAATAATAATAATGGAAATTTAATTCGTTTTTACATTGAATAATAATGGGATTAAATTAATCCGCCTCTTAGACAAAATTCGTATGTGTAATGTTTGTAATGTAATAAACCAATGAAAATTAGATTAATTAACAGGAATAATCACTGTTTATTGGTTGGTTAATTCTGTGAGTGTTTACAAATATGACGGGTTTTATTTTTAAAAAAAAACAACTAATTAATAGCTTTTAAGGCTGAAGAACAAATACAGAATTCAAACATTTATTATTATTATATCCTTTAATTCCTAGAGGAACATAGGGCTTCAGCTGCGCATCTCCACTGCCTTCTGTTTTCTGCCAAATTTTTCACCCCGCTCCACGTCTGCGCACATGCTTGCATCTCCTCGCATGACCTCTTCCAAGTCATCCTTGCACTGACGACCAACTCGCCGCTTCCAATTCTGTCGAGTTCCACTCGATCAATAGCTTATCTAGTGATGTCACTTGATGGTCTCTTCAGCGTATGGCCAATCCATCTCCATTTCTTCCTGCATATTTGTTGCACAATCGGTTCCTGCTGGGTTGGTTCGCTCATTGCCAGAGATCCCTGTTGCTGATCTTCTCTGGCCGGACATCTGATCTTGAGTGTTGAGGGAAGACAACTGTTAATGAAGGTCTGAAGTTTGTTTGAGATGCTCTTTATGACGCGCCGAACATTTATTAATGTGAATGTATTTGACAAAATCCAATGAGTGAAATAAATATTTTCGAATATTGGTTTTTTAGGGATTTACTTTGATTGTATGGAGGATTTCACCATGAGCTGATATCAGTTAGAGAACCACTGCAAAACCTCGAACCCTGGTGTGTGCATACTGATGACCAGTCGCAGACTAGGATTAAATAGTTGAATGTCCAGTACTCTTGGTTGGTCAAAGAAAATCCCTACAAAACCAGTACTTGAAAATTAATCTGGTGACTAGCCCAATTCAGGCAGCTAATCTGGGGTTTTGTTTGGAAACCGTGACAAGTAGGGTACAGCAGGTCGAAGATGAGGCAGTAAGTCATTGAAGAAGACATTGAGAAATGGTCGTCCTATGTCGTGAACTGGCTGAAGTCAGAATTCAACAACCTTTGGGTCGGGTCAATGGTTTATGAGCTCACCTTGTAACTAGAAGGTCCTGGGTTCGAATCTAAGTGGATGCGTACCGCCGATGATTCCCAAACTGGGATGAAACAGCTGTCCAGTACTCCTCCAGTGCTGGTTTTAACTGATATCAATCCCTGACCAACTCATAAAAATAAATCTAATGTTTACAAAACAACTCTTAAAAATAATGTTACCTTTAAGTGTCAGTTTGCAGGGTTATGATTTGATTATTGGTTTCAGGATTTCATCATAAACTGACACACTGGTTAGAGGACCAGTGGAAAACCACCGCTGGAGTACCGGACAGTTAACTGTTTCGTCATCTTAGTTACAAGGTGAGCTAGCTCCTGGACCAATAAGCCACTGGGACCCGATCCAATCGTCAATAAATTCCAACTTCTGTCCATTCACACACGGTATTGCGCGACTGGTAGTGGCCAGGGTCATCGGCGAATATGATTACTTTCACTCTGTCTTACTCCATTACGTGATTATGAGCAATTTAATGCTATTCAGGGGAATTGTCGAGCTATGCATTTCTAGGTTATTTAAGTTATCAGGGTCAATCATTCTAGGTGTCTAGATGAATTTTTACGTTCCAATAATCGTATTGACTTAGTTCTACTAGTCTAACTGGTCTCTGTGTAATTAACCCCACAGTCATCAAACGGTTCTTGGTGAATTCTGTTATTTTTCTTAATTTGCTCTATTTGGTCCTTAATCCGAAGAAGGTTTATCTCTAAGGGAGTTAGTTAGCTGGTTTAAAAATACCACTATAATTCCTGCGTCATTAAGTACCCAAGGTGAGGCCTCCGACGTCCCCTCTATTTATGATAGTGTTACAGAGGTTTTAGATTCTATGTTATTTTCGTTATTTTATCCACCGATGTTATTTTTCTATGGTTTTTATATTTAGATGGTTGGAGGCAATCGGCCACAGAAAGCTACACGTGACTATGGTTTCATTCCAGTTGGCACTCATCAACAAGGCTTATCTACAACCTTAAAGGGTCTCATATCCCTGCCGGGAATAAAATCCGCCGCACCCAATGCCTCCGGTAGTCAGAGAAAGACGTTATCACTGAGCTATTCAGGCTCCCGATGAACCTTCTGTAGGACTGTATTGGATATTTTTGATTGGACACTAGTATAATGTGTCTAGTCCTATCTTCGATGCAGACAGAAGTCTTATTTATTTTTTTTTGTTTTTATTTTTTTTATTCTGGCCAGCCACCAATGTAGGGAGCTGTTGACAAACGTCTGCAGTGGTCTGCTCGAAATGTCTTTTGTCATACTCAGTGCAGTTTTCTGGCCCATACAGAAGAACTGACTGAAGTCATTTTTTGTGTGTCACAAATCCGAATCTACTTCATTATGTTGAGTGTAGAAGATTTCCAAACTGAGTATGGCTCTGTGATCCTGACTGTCTGGCTGGTTTTTAACATCTTCAACCGTACCAACTGTCTGTGGTTGAACCAACACTGCCTAGCCAGATAAGTGAAAGGAAGTAGACCTCTGTAAAATTTCTCCAGTTGATGGTAATTAGTGCTGTTTGCTGTTGTTGTTGTCGTTGCTGTTGGTGAGTAGATGTCCTCATCACTGCCGTCTTCTTTATATTTTTACCTTATAAGTCCTGTCTTCGCTGGACTACTTCTTCTACCGATTTGTTGCTTTTCGCCTGGAAGTCTTCAAGGTGCGAAATGCACAGTTTCTAGAGTCTTCTTATTGGATAGTGCAGCGTATTTCTGTCTCTTCAGTCACCCTATGCACACAGTCTGACCTATGATCTAGTCCAACAGAATGAGGGATATCATTGTGGGTGATACTAGACATCCTTATCTTACTTCTGTATTCAATTCTAACGCCTCGCTATGTTTTCTGTTGTGGATCATCTTCATGAACAAAATAAGTATTTAGAATCAATCAGACTATTCTAAATATTATATTGAAATCAAAACTGTGTGTTCACAAGAATCACGCACCGACGTTTTGGTACAGACAGTAGTCTATGGTCGAAATGATCTTGATTCACTCAAACAAAATCCTATTGCATAACAACACATCATCAATATCACCATACAGCGAAAAAGAGAAGAAAATAGAGATTAAACAGGGACAGAGACAAATAATAGGAAATAAGAATCAGGTGAACACATGATGTGCAAACGTGAGAATAACAATATACGGTCTAGGAGAAAAATGTATATTAATTATGAAGTTTTCAAGTATTGGTTTTGTAGTGATTTTGTTTGATTGCTTGGAAGATTTAATCATAAGCTGACACATCAGCTAGAGAACCATTGGAAAACCAACGGGTAGTATTGGAAAGTTGTTTCGTCCTAGTTTAAGGCTCTTCATCAGTACGCACCCACCGCGAAATGGTGGCACTATGTCATGAATTCGCAGAAGTTAGGATTCAAGGACTATTGGATCACGTCCCAATGGCTCAATGGTCTACGAGCTAGCTCGCCTTGTAATCAGAAGGTCCTGAGTTCGAACCCCACGGTGGGTGCGTACTGATGAAGAGTCCCAAACTAGCCTGACGAAACAGCTGTCTAATACTCACAGGTTTTCCAGTGGTTCTCTAAATTATGTCAGCTCATAATGAAATCCTCCATGCAATTATGAAGTTAGCGGAAAGGTTCGAATAATTATCAATATTATAATCAGGTGGTTGACGAGGGATTTTTGTATCGGTTATTCCTCCACAGTGATTTATCTTAAAGTACAAGTAATTATGTAGGAGAAATGAAATTTGAATTTTTATGAATCTAATTAAATGTGACACATTATAAAAATGTCTATAAGAAATACTCAGGCTCTAATGAGTAAACAGATGAGGCATTTGTTATTAACCTCAGAAATCTATTCAGATTACAAGCGCGCACGTACCACTGTTTTTATGCACAGCTTTTACAGACCTTGTTCCACGCATTTCCGTTGCTACCAAAATGATCTACTAACAACTTCACGTTTCATCTTAACTCTGTTTGAATCTTTTCTACAATGGTACAAGTTTTGATTGGATTTAACATTTCCCTCCACCCCCCCCCTTCCAGCTAATCATGTTCATAGGATTGAAAAGAAAAATCCAGAAGATCTCGATTTCGCGGATGACATATCTCTAATGTCACACGATCTTGAAGAGTTGTAGGCCGAAACCAACAAATTGGGAAAAAGGAGTCGTGTATCGGAGTCAGAACTGCAGGTGAACATAGAGAAGACGGAGGGGGTGAGAATAACCAAAGAACTGAAACAACAGCAACGACCAGCACCAATCACCATCATCGAGAGAGATTTAACAGAGGTTACCTCCTTTCCTCATCTAAGTAGCATTATTTCAACCTCAGGCTGGCAGAACATGCCAAAGCCAGCCGGCCAGCCACATTTGGAAAGATAAGATACACATTCATCAACCTGAAAGCAGTTTACAAATCTTCTACACTCAGCATAAGGAACAAGATTCGTATATTCAACACCAATGGCAAGTAGATCCTTCGATACGGGTCAGAAACCTGCACTGATTGTCACGAAAACGGCATTCAATAGGCCACTGCAGACTTTTATCAACAGCTGTCTTCGCCGGCTCCATACTGATGATGAATTTACAGGTCAGAAATAATAAGCAACAAGAAACTCTGGCGATGAACAAACCAACCAGGAGCCGATTGCTCAACAAATATGTAGGAGAAAAACGAGGTGGATCAGGTATATATTGAGAAAGCCGTTGAATAGCATCCTCCGCCAGGCCCTAGAGTGGAATCCCAATGGGAAGCATCGAGAAGGTCGTCAGTGCAAGGGTGACATGGGGGAAATCGTTTGAGGATAGGATGAGAAAGTGTGGACAGTCGCGGACTTAGCTGAAGAGGGTGGCAGAAAATAAAAGAAAATCGAGATGTGTTTTTGAAGTCTTATGTCCCACTCGGAACTCAAGGGAACAATAATATTCAAGTGTTGGTTTGTAGGTGGGACTCTTCAGCAGAACCCACCCACCGGGATTCAAACCCAGGACCTTCCGGTTACAAGGCGAGCTTGTATACCATTAAGCCACTGGGACCCGATCCAATGGTCCTTGAATTCTAACTTCTGCCAATTCACGACATAGCGCGACCGCTAGCCAATGTCTTCGGCGAGTATTTGTCCTCACACCCGGTGTTCACTGGCGACTGGCCCTATTCAGGTAGGTAGTTACCTGGGTTCCAGTGGGAAGTCGTGACCAGTAGGGTGCAGCTGGTCGGGTGTGAGGACAAATACTCGCCAAAGACATTGGCTAGCGGTCGCGCTATGTCGTGAATTGGCAGAAGTTAGAATTCATGGGCCATTGGATCGGGTCCCAGTGGCTTAATGGTATACAAGCTTGCCTTGTAACCGGAAGGTCCTGGGTTCGAATCCCGGTGGGTGCGTACTGATGAAGAGTCCCAAACTAGGACGAAACAGCTGTCCAGTACTCCCAGGTTTTCCAATGGTTCTCTAACTAATGTCAGCTCATGATGAAATCCTGAAGGAACAATAATAATTATGTTCATTACTGATCACCACAACTGTCCTAAATGTACAACTGTGAAGTCTGTAATGGAAGTCAGGGAAAGAAACTTATTCATTTTAATGCAATAAATAATAGGAATATTAAAATCCTACACATATGGTTCCCTTGATAATTCCCAATAAAGAAGGAAAGAAAGACCAGATTTGCAGTATAAAATGATATCATCATCATTCTGTTTCACGGGTTCCCCTCATCAGCTATCTGAAAACTACCTGAAATTACAATGGTTGTAAATAATAACATTTCATATTTCAATGTTTGAAAGGTAATAGTTAGAAAACATTATAAGATGAACGCACCCGAAATATAAGTAAAACAAATCACAGTGGAAAAAAAGCCAGTCTACCTTCAGCTTGATTATAAAGGTGAAAATATTGCAGCGATGATCAACAGAAGCCTGAGTACATCACTAGCCATAGCGTATCCTGCATGCACCTAAGCTCATTCCCGTCTATCGAACAACTTGCTCTTTGGTGCAATCAAAAATCGATAGATATCCTTCTCATGTTACTTCCAACGGTGTATGCAAATTTACATGTATCTGCGGGAGCAGTTACATTGGAAGGACAGAAAGAAGTGCATATCTACGATTTTCTGAACATGTACCAAAAAGCTTACGTCTAAAGGGAACAAATGCTTTAAACAGTGCCATCACCAGGCATCTTCTCGACACGGGTCATGAGGTGGACGTTGAAAAGTCGTTCAAAATTATCAATAAGCAAAATAGCTCAATTCTCCTTAAGTTTGCTGAAGCCATTTCCATCAAGCGCCTGAAACCTGATTTATGCGTCCAGAAAGAAGCGGTTATCAGCCTTTCTTTGCCCTGACTGGTAACTGGATAATTTCACCTCTCTTTCCTCCGATTGTGAAACGCTAAAAGTTTCCATTGTGTTTGATTATTATTGTTCGGAATAGTGGTTAATATTGCATATTTATATATGTATATATTTTTAGTGTATGAGTATACTGATCGATTGATTTATGTTTAAACTTAACTCTGTGCAGGTATGTTAAAATTGTTGTTGTAGATATATTTAATAATGTCTTTGCCATGTAAACAGCTGACGAGAAGGTAACGAAATAAAAGATGGTACCATTTTATTCTGCTAAAACTGTAGTTCTTGCTTTGTTCAAATTCATTAAGGGGTTAAATGTATGAAATAAGTATTACAGTTCGCTTTAGTTTAAGTCACCATCAGTTTATATGCTATCAAACTATGAAAAAGGGAGGGGTGAGAGAAGACAGAAAACAGAAAAATCTAATAAACAGTATTAGCTTGTACGTCAACATGGCGACTCAAGAAGGTCAAAGTTCATCAGATTGAAAACTTGCTCAGTGAGCTGAGCTCACGAGTGTGTATGAGTCATCAGTATAATGAAGGTAAAACAGTTAGCGAGGGAGTGAGAGATTGACTACATTCTCTTTCTGTGTGCATAAGTTTGGTTTGAAATGTTTGATTGCAATCGCTTCAGCAGTAAATCGTATTAAATTCGCTGTCTTTAGTATGTTTAATATTTTGAAGGATTTAAAAATCTCGACAAAATAACCCGAGGTATCTACAAGGTGTCTGATAGTTACACTTTGTAAATATCTGCTTCCTTTCAGACATAAGTTTCTTGGAATGTGTTCTGAAAACAGCGGATAGAAGCCCTTCGAATGTACTTGCTGCCACGGGTGCACATAAATTTATAAATGCAGTTGAAGGTAACATCAGTAGGGTGCTTATCCGGTTTCAATTGGCTTATAGACCATCTAGTGCTGTATAATGTCACCAGCTTAGCTGCAGATGGGAGGCATCCTTTTATTGCACCTTTCATTCTTATGTCAATCTTCTGTGATATTGCTTCTCTTTAGTGAATGGGAGACAAATAAACCCTGGCTTCGTTTTCTTTGCTATACTTCTAGGCAAATCTCCTCACAATTGGATGCCTATTTTCCCTTAGGCATTTTTCAACAAAGCTTAGTTCTTCTTCCACCTTGTTTAGCGGGCATTACTTCCTGGTTCTCTCCTACAATCACCTTACTAACCCACGCTCATAGCTTATAGGATAGAAGTTCTTGTAGTGAAGATATTGCCCAGTTCAATGTTTCTTTTATCACTTCATTGTCATTATTTATAACCATTGTAATCTCAAGTAGTTTGCAGCAGGATGATGAGAACCTGTGAAATAGAATGATAATATTAATATAATTGAAAATGTTTCAATTCCAGTTGATTCAATAAAACATTTATTATGCCTTCTAACCAATTTTTACATGATAAATTATTTTGATAAGATCAACTCAGACGTGAGTAGCCTACGTTCTTCATGGGTGGAGTGAAGATTTTTTTTTCAATGTTAACTTTAAATGAGATATATATTTCAAAAAATCAGAAGGGAATAACATATCTGATAAAAACTGGAATGTGAATTATATTTTACGCATTTATTGCTTTTATATTAGATAACATGAAAACTTATGTCGTGCAAATAGAAGTTAGTTGAGAACACTTGTGGTTGATAAGCAATAGATAGTTGATTCAAAAATTCAGTGAAACTGCTTTGTAAGAATACTTGGGTAGTATTCATATATCATGAGTTTCCATGATATCTAAATATTTAAGCTTCATAGACCATTGAGCTAGGCGGGACCCAATCCAATTGTTCTTGAATTCTAACTTCTGCCACTTCATGATGTAGTGTGACCATTTCACAATGTCTTCTTCGTTGAGAAGTTACTTCCTCATCTTCGACCTGCTGTACCCTACTGGTCACGGCTTCCCACTAGAACCCCAGGTAACCACCTGCTTGAGTAGGGCCAGTCCCTAGTGTGCATCAGATTAATTTTCTAGTATTTGTTTTATAGGGATTTTGTTTGATTGCATGGAGGATTTCATCATGAGCTGACATCAATTAGAGAATCGCTGAAGAGTGCCAAACTAGCAGGAAACAGCTGTCCAGTACTCACAGGCTTTCCAGTGGTTCTCTAACTGATGTCTGTTCATGATGAAATACTCCGTCCAATCAAACAAAATTCACACAAAACCAATATTAGAAAATTTAAGCTTCAGTTTGCAAGGATTTGACTGGTCACAAGATTGATGAGGAGTTCACCATAGTTAGAAGTCCATCGAGAATCAGGAATTAATGTGCAGATGTTTTGTCCTTGTTCGAGACTCTTCAGTGACTGACTTGCAGTTGAGATTGACTGAAGTTCTAAGTCACGACCAGCTGGATCGATTGAACTGTGACTGCGAGAACAAATAGTCACTTAAGGTACTGTATGCCAGTCACACCGCATACCTAAATTGACAGAAGTTAAAGCCAATGGACCATTTCAGTGACTGAAAGATCAACCAACTTACCTTGTAACCTGAAGGGTTCAGCTTCGATCCACAGTTGAGTGAAGGGTGTGTACTGATGAAAAATCCCAAAAAAGAGCAAAACAATTGTTCAGTACTCCCTGGTTATTAGTGGTCCTCTAGATGACAATATTTGCATGTGTCAGGTGATCCACAAAGGAAAACTCAGCTAACTGAGATTTTGAAGTGAGCATAGGAGTTAGAGAAGGCTGACTGGTTGCCTATTACCATCCACGATGAACTAATAATAATAGTAATAATAATTTGCTTTATTCCAAAACAGTAACTATGACACAGAATGGAATTCTTGACATTTCACTACAGTATTGCATCCAGTTAGTACATTAACAATAAATAAAATTCTACATAGATTAAGGGTAATCTCAGTTAGTTTAGACAACAACATATTGGCATGCCGGTAGCAAAGCCAAAAATTGAACAGATTGTTTGAAGGTGTTAGAAAAGTAGATGCTAGCATATTTACTGGCGTAAGCGGTAACAAAAAGGTAGAGATATACAGAGTGTGAAAGAACGAAGAAGAATGTTGTAAATAGAGTTTGTAAGGAAGAGAGAAACAAAAAAGGAAAAAAGGAATAGAAAGAAAGAAAAACGTTGTATCTATAAATGATATGAGTTGGGAAGACGATATCTAGTTGTTCTACTGACTATTTAATAAGTTATAAGTTTTAAGCCTAATGCTTTCTTTATCGCACAGAACACGAGCCAAGTAGGGTATGGTTGAGTTTTTGTACTTCCTAGTGTGAGGATATAGGTTTCTATATAGTCTTCTGATTTCGCCTGATGAGATACAAGGGGAGAGTTGTGGATGAAGAGGGTGATGGGAGTTAGATAAAATAGATTTAGCCCATTTTTTACATGAGTCCAAGTGCCTATCAACCAGAATATCAACCATGCTGACAACCTTTAACATCCTGCGTAATGAGGTATAGTCTTTCTTCAGTAGCCGGCCCTGGAAAAACTAAGGGGGAACAATAGAGAGTAATGGGCAGAATGCGAGAGTTAACGAATTGTAGGAGTAAGAGTTGGGTTATTCCAGAATGTCTCAACTTCTTGATGTAGAAGGTAAGACGGAATATTTTCTTAGAAATCATCAAGATATGAGACGAGCAGGGAAGATCAGCAGATAGAATGACGCCTAGGTATTTAATTTCTGACTTGGTTTCTATTTCAGTGGCGTCTATGTTGCACACCTCATGAGTGCTAGCCAGTTTGTGTTAGGTCAGATTTATGCCTAAAAGTGAAATTGGTTGTTTAACATTTAGAGGGATTTAAGGTGAGACCGTTTTCCTTGGACCACTGACTGATTTCTGATAAAAAGCCATTTAGTTTAGAGCAGCCACTTTGACATTTGAAAGGCAAAGATACAGTCAGGTCATCAGCATATCTGACAAAATTAATGTCATTTGAAGATGCTAAGTCATGTAGAAAGAAAGAAAGAAAAGAGAAGTGTGGAGAGTACAGCACCTTGAGGGACACCAGCTTCAGTGAGCACAGCAGAGGAGGATTTGCCTTTTTATATTTCTCATTGTGGTGAACTGACTGGATTATGCGTCAGACTGTACTCTGGGAGTGGGGGAGAGAAGGCAGTAATACGCTGCACTGACCAATGAGAAGACTCTGGAAGATATGGATTTAGCGTGTGGATGATTTATGTTTATTGTCACATGCACAAAGTCGAAGTCCTGCCGGCAGGAAGGCGAAAACCAACAAACTGGCAGAAGAGGCAGCGCTGCGAAGATAGGAATTCAGGTGAACATAGAGTAGACGGAGGTAATGAAGATACCGACGGAAAAACAGCAACAAATACCAGCACCAACCACCATCACTGGGAGAGATATTTCAAAGGTTACCTCCTTCACTTATCTAGGCAACCAGCATTGCTGCAACCACAGGTGAAGGGGGGGGAACGGATGAAGATGTCAATACCGGTCAGATTCGGAAATGTGAAGTCAGCTAATCAGTACTCGTATATAGGGTCAGAAACTTGCACTACGCGTCCGTCACGAAGAGCATTCACAACGAAGAACAGACTTATGTCAACTACTAGCTCCATTGTGGAGATCAAATCGCCTGCAGTGATACAAGCCATAGAAAAGGCCGATTGTGCAATAAATATTTACGAGAAAATGAAGTTTGATTAAGCACACGTTGAGGAGACAATGGAATGATATCGCAAGCTAGGTACTGCCATGTTTGGAATTCTAATGGGAAGCAACGAGTGTGTCGTCTGTGTGAGGGTGACATTGAAGTGATCATGTGTTGGGGAGCAGGAGATCAGAGACTATGGACAGTCATGGACCTAGATGACACGTACATCAGAAACTAGAACAGAGCGGAGATGTTCTGATTTGACATTGGTAACTAATGTGATGTGTCTAGTCCTCCTATCTTTGGTGCAGACTGAATTCTATCAGTCAATTTTGCAATGTGACCACCATTCTAGGTGGCTCACCATCACGGTTCACATTGATTTGATGATATTAGATGGTTGGAGGCAGTCGGCCACAGGACGCCTTAGACACAGGTTTCGTGCTCACCAGTCAGCAAGGCGTATACGCAGCCTTGAAGGAACTCATCTCCCTTCTGATATGCGAAACCGCGTCACCCAGTGGCCACATTACAACCTGACTGATAGAATTCAGTCTGCATCAATGACTAGACACATCACACTAGTTACTAGTGTCAAACCAAATTTCCACTACAGTCCTACAGGAGGTAAATCGCGAGCCCGAATATTTCAGTGGAAATGTCTCTGACTGCAGCACTGGGTGATGCGGGTTCGAATCTCAGAAGGGACATGAGTTCCTTCAAGTTTGCAGATACGGCTTGATGGTGAGTGCCAAGTCTAAGGCTCTTGACAGATTGTCTCCAACCATCTAAGAGCGAGGATGTATTGATGAAGCCCTATGTTCCCATCGGAGTCCAAGGGAATACTGATGATAACAATAAATGAAGTCATTTCTTAAACAGCTCTTCATTATAATAAAGGTTTTTTTATTTCCCAATGAATGAAATACAAAACGATATCGTTTTTACTGACGTTCCGCTATTTAATGCTGATAGCTTTATCAAAGTATTATTAAACCGGAATTTACAAAATCTTAGCATATATATAACGAAGAATTAAGGGGTAAGAAAATAGACTTAGCTCAACTTAAAAAGACATATTGAAAGTCAAAATAACAATGAAGATCACTAAAACCAAATATCAAAGGTAATAGTACATCTGCTATTATATCAAAACAAAGTTTACTAACTTGATCATCGTTCGTCTGTCTGGGGTCATTTTTCTCTGTCAAGTTGGGGAATTGGTAAAGATAACAAAATCAAGTGTAGATTGTTGGATTTTATCAGTGTGTAAAATTATGAGAGTAGTATGTGAACTTGCTTATCACATTTGTGTTGATTTTACCACTTCATGGAGATGAGGGTGTTGTAGCCAGGTCAGATTCTGTTTAAGTCCATCATTCCTATTCAGGCAATTTGGATTCCACTTGATATGAAGTGCTTCTCATGATGTGAGACGTTCTTTGTGATTTCCGAAGTTTTTCTAGATTATTTCAATATTGTCAAAATCAATTTTGTGGCCCGATTCTATAGCGTGTAGACCTATGGCTGATGATTTTTCAAGTTTTTCTAGTTCAGTTGGATTTCTCAGTGGTCGAACAGGTGCTCTGCGGTGTTCATTTCTTCTGATTTTGATTTCTCGAGATGTTTGTCCAATGTAGATCGCATCGCATACGAAGGATTTTATTTAATAGATACAATTAGATAGAGAATCTTTAGGGATTTGGCCGTTCACGTGGACAAGGTTGCTTTGTAGTGTGTGTATGTCTGATGTTTTGAAGAAAACACCAATGTCAAGCTGATTGAGTATCCTTCTGATATCGTCTGACGTCTCTGCTCTGTATGGAATGGCGAAGGTTGATGTCCATGTTTTCGGAATGCGTTTTCGGCCATACTTAATGTCTGTGTTGATTTTGTTGATGAAGTTCCTTGGGTAGTTAGCTGTTCTGCTTAAGAGTTTCAGTAATGTTTGATATTTCTTCTTCTTTTCAAAGCGTTAAAAGTGAACTTGCTTTAAACATTTACAACTTAAACAACTCTGTTATCTAAACATAGTTAATTCGCTACCATAGTAGCCATATAGCTTAACGAAGTATAGCTAAATCGATTGAAAATCGTCAGGAAGTCAATTAAAACACCGACAACCTTTCACAACCTTCACTTTTTTCACCTTAAGACTTCTTTCTCCTCACTTTGACATTACTGTAAAAGTTTTAAGAACATTTAGTAGAAATACTATTTTAACGTTCAGTCGTATGTAAAAAAAAATTAGTCCAAATGTTGTGGATGGCACTTTGTCACAAATGAAATAAATAAATTATTGTCATATTTGGTTTGTCATGTCTATTCTCCTTTTTTTTCCTAAAAGTCTTGGAAAGGAAAGTTAATGTCTTGCTGTGTCGTCAGTGTTATTAATATTACCATTATTATTATTATCATTATTAATAAAAAACAATAATACTAATAATTAACAATATGACAGTCACTATCAGTAAATTCTCTGTACAAAATGTCACATCTATAACAAAACTGAAGACTTTTCTAATAGGTTGGTTAAGTGCTAGGGTGAATTTCAATGATAAGTGGTCATTAAAAATAAATGAAAGTTGATTATACGATAGGATGATGTAGATGAAAAAAGAAGAAGACAATAAATGGCAATGTCATATGACATGTATAAATTTCAGGAAAGTCAACACATATCCTTCTCATATTAACAAATTCAATTGTGTATACAAATTCACAGATATCTGTGGAAGCAGTTACTTTGGAAGGACAGAAAGCAGAAGAAGAAGGGGATACCTGCGATTTTCTGAACATGTGCCGAAAAGCCTATGTCTCAAGGGAATAAATAATTTCAACAGTGCCTTTGCTAGGCATCTCCTTGACACGAATAATAACCTGGACATTGAAAGATCGTTCAAAATTAACAATCGGAAAAAAGAGTTCAATTCTCCTCAAGTTTACAGAAACAATCTCCAGTAAACGCTTGAAAACAGATTTATATGTTCGGAAAAAAAGCATGTATCAGTCTTTCCAAGTCCACCTAGTAACTGGATGTTTTCATTATCTCTATCGTCTGGTTACGTTAATTCGAAAGGTTTCATTGTATTTGATTTCTAGAAATGAGCTCTGTGTAAGTACGTCAAAATTGTTTCTGTAGTTAAGCTTAATAGTGTCTTTGCTCTGTAAGCAGCTGATGAGAAGTCAGCGAAATCAACAATGTTTGGTATACCATATTATTCTGCACAAACTACTGTTGTCGTTGCTTTATTCAAATTCATAAAAAGAAATAAATGGATGAAGTTTCTGAAACATCGCCTCCCTGAAGAATCTTCCTAAACACTAAAGGATATACGTTTAACCTTTTGAATGTTCAATGTGTTCTCCACACTACAGTGTGAATGTTTGCACCAAAAATTTGACGTGTGTCACACTACGCATATATGTAGATGCGTGGCTAATTGCTTTACTTTGTAGTTACGTCAACTTTTGAGAACAACAGTTTGATTAAGGGCAAAGTAAACGTATATTGATTCAAGGAATGTTGACACACTACTGACCTTGAGGCAACTAGAGGTATTACGAGTTTGACCATGGATTGATATGAGTCAGATAATCACCCAAAACTCAGGGAGTAGTGGACAGCAGTTCCAATTAGGGAATCATCGGCAGTACACACCCACTGGTGTTCGAACCCAGGACCTTCTGGTTACAAGGCAAGCTCGTATACCATTCAACCACTGGAACCCTATTAAGTGGCCCACGAATTCTGACTCCCACCTATTGATGATTTATCGCCACCACCAACCAATGTCATAGTGGTCGGTGAGGTCCATCCCGTCACGTGTGAGGATGGATATGCCAATCGTGCGAAATCACGAATTGATGGAAATTGGAATTCATAGGATGGCAACTGAATCACGTCCCATTGGCTGAATGGTGTATACGAGCTTACCTTGTAACCTGAAACTCCTGGGTCCGAACACCAGTGGATGCGTCCTGCAGATGATTCCTAAGCAAGGGTGAAACACCTATTCATTATTGTAGTGCTGGTTTTGCTTACTGATATTCATCCGTGATCAAATTGTGAAAACAAATTTAATCCTTAAAAACCAACTCTTGAAAAATAGACGTTTGAAATAATAGAATTTTGTACTTCAGACAAATGAATTCCATTGGTTGATTTTATTGAGATACTTTCTTTGTCTTTCTGGAAAACATCTTTAGCGCAATTTTCAGTGTAAAACGAAAAAACAACTAGTGATATTTACACAAAAATGCCATTTATATAGTAGAAAAATAGAGATAATTTATAGATATATGTATAATAGAAAATTAGAGTTATAATAAAACACCTTAACCTTAATTTTAACCCTAATGGTAACCACCATTATCAACTTATCACCCGAAAAGGAAATTGGGATGAGATTTTGCAGTTCATTTCGTGCACAGAGTTCATAGTTTTGCTATTATAATATTGCTGGGTCTCCTTATCCAATGAATTGTATGCGTTTTCAAAGGCATTTGTCGTGCGTTCACACATCTGGATCAACAATTCCTTAACTTGACCTGTCTAATATTGAAGTAATCGTCATGAAGTCATCTGAATCACCCAGCCATCTACGACTTACTTAAATGACCACATTATGTGAAGGAACTTTAGTTTTACAGCATTTAATCGCCTTCAAATTAGCCCATACACAGCCGACTTTAGTAAAAAATTAACAATTCCACCAACTGATCATATTTATTTCTTTGGATTTTCACATCTAAAAGGTATTACTTCTCATTAGGCCAACCTTCGTCTTTTCTCAAATCGATCAGTCTTAAACCAAGTTTAATTCACACTGGCAGACTTAAGCGGGACCTCTAACAAACCAGTAAGTCTGAGCTCTACTGTTACAGACCTCTCTGTGAAACTGATCAAAAATGCCAATAAGAATTTTAAAACATTGATTACTACTGTGCAAAGAATAATCTTTTCGATAACCTGCACTTCTCAGTCTCTACAGTTATGTATCCATCCCGATGAAAGAATTAGGGTGATAAACAACATTAATGTTTAGAAGACAAAAGAAATTTTGAGCAAAAAACATTCTTTTCGATCATTTCCTTGTCCAGATCTACAACCAAACATATCTCTATGTTACGGCAGAAGACAAGGGCCAGGCAACAGATCGTTTATTGAGGAAATCAACAGATGTTTATAGATTTTTATGTACATTATTATCCGTTACTACTAACAGAGAAACAACGTCTTCTGATTGGTCGTTTTCTCGCTGAAAGCTATTCTTTGTGGCCGTTTTCTTGAAGGCCATACCATGTATCTGGTAATCGTATCCGCCCACACTAAGTCTGCTGTGATTGGTTGTTGAGTTCTTCAAGGTTGGGCTTTGTTATTGTTTTATCTCGTGCCCCGATTTGGGACATAAACATTTGCGTGAATTGGTGTCCACAATTTTAGTTCGCAGACAGCCCTCACCACATATATATGCAAAAAATATTCTAGAATAATCATCATCAACAATATTTGTGAAATCATCACAGTTCAAGAAAGCGGGATACGTTATAAGCATAAAAAATGTAATAGTAATTCGAATATTAAATAAAATGATGGAAAACTCTAAAAAAATTACAGGTCTTTAAAGCCTTGCTAGCCAAGAGGGTTAAGAAAAGTGTCTCAACCAACTTCTGTTTTTGGATAGCTATTTCTATTAAGATGGATTCCAACAGCCAACCTAAGCAATTTGTAGTAGACGACCTCTTGAGGTGAAATTAATCTTAGTTGGCATGCGGCTGCAGTTCAAGTGTGAAGTACCGAGTGAAATAACTACAAACAAGTTAGGGAAAATCTGTTGGAAGAACTTCTAATAATGGTGAACTATAAGTCATACTTTCTACATGGCCAGTTGTGATTCCGCACTGGAAAAGTAAAGTACCTAGACTAACCCGCTCCCTAATTTTATCTACCCATTCAAATGAGCTTATGGTAGAGCGAGTTATACTGACCGTTGATCTAGGGGCTTGATTCTTCGTGGTTACCTGGAAACACCTATCAGTGTAGTGTGACTAACTAAAGGTAGACCACCGGGTCCAAAGAGACCGGCTACAAAGAATCCTTCTGCATCACTGTCTATCACGTACCAAATAAATTGCCCAAAGCATCCACGTAACAAATACTCTACCAAACAGTAGAAGCCATTATATTTCGCTTAAAACAACCAGTGTTCTGTTTGTGTACAGAAGAAACCGATCCGGCCAGCCACTACTACTGTGGTGAGAGCTGTCTGCAGGCCGAAGTTGGTCGACATTTATTTACGTCAAGGTTTATGTCCCAAATATTGGTCGTGAGAAAAATACGAACAAAGACTTTGCATAGGCGGATACAGTTAGCATATAGATGATGATCTGACATTCAAGAAACGCCCACAAAGAGATGCAAGTTTAACTTTCAGTGAGAAATAACCAATCAGTAGGCTGTGTTTTTCTGCTAACAATAATCTATAATATGTACATGAAAATATATAAAAACGTGTTGATTTCCTTAATAAACGATCTGTTGCCTGGCCCTTATCTTCTGTTGTTACATTTGGTGTCACTGCCTACCGACAAATGGAAAGTCTATGCTCTGCAGTTTTTGATGGAGACATATGGATCTTCGGGCAGGACTTCGAGGCTTCTTCGCAGTTGAGTGGCGTTCAAGACCTGTCAGCGATGGGGCTGCTACTTTGAGACGCTGCTGGGTGGTCGGGAGAAAGCTGCATATGCAAGTGTAAGGCTAAATACTGTCGAATGTGTGATAGGGTCAGGCAAACAGTTTCCAAAGCGGGAAGGGCCACATGGTCTTTTTAGGATCGGGTCACGCAATGGTAAACAAAGAGGTACTGTTGAACATCAGCAAGCGCTGCGATTCCAGACACCAAGACGAACGAACAAAGCTTCTAGAACCGAGAAGACAGAACCAACTACAGTCGCAAGTCTTTGACGGGGGGGGGGCCGAGTGTGGTGAGAGCTGTCTGCAGGCCGAAGTTGGTAGACATTTATTTACGTCAAGGTTTATGTCCCAAATATTGGTCGTGAGAAAAATACGATCAAAGACTTTGCATAGGCGGATACAGTCAGCATATAGATGGTGATCTGACATTCAAGAAACGCCCACAAAGAAATGCAAGTTTAACTTTCAATGAGAAACAGCCAATCAGAAGATTGTGTTTGTCTACTAACAATCATCTATAATAATGTACATGAAAATATATAAATAAGTGTTGATTTCCTTAATAAACGATCTGTTGCCTGGACCTTGTCTTCTGTTGTTACACTACTACTGCTGCCCTGGCTGGCTTTCTTTCAAGCTTATAAGTTCATGAATTCTGTACTCTTATTGTTGTTTTTCCTAATTTTTCTGATATTCATTGTGTAGTGTAGTATTGTGTTGATGCATATCATCACACTTATAGATCCTATCGAACTGTAATCTACTCATATTATTGATTAGTTCAGTGTTATTTAAACAGTATTAATGTTGTTAATAATCCTAATTCGTTCATTATTAATTAGTATAGATGGATAATTAACTGTAGAACCTGATAATGAAAGGCAGGTTATCAAAAACAATATTATCTCAAATTGTCTATTTTCGTCGTCTCTAGTTGACTACCTTATAAAAGTGATTTATCAGACTAAAGCCTAATCGTAGTAACATAAACAATAAATTGTTTGTTGGCGAAAAATATTAGTCACGGTTCTGAAGAAAAGAGAAAAAAACGGTAACGTTGTAAGCAATCAAGTGCCTGAAAACAAGAGAAAAACATTGATAATGAAGAACAGCAAAAAATCTCATGTGTTTCTAAGTCATGCAAAGATAATAACATAAATTTGACGCGGCCAGTAGAAGCGAGGGAGATAAGATCATAATAATAATTAAGAATCTTCAAGTTTTGATTTGCAGAGATTTGATGTGTTTAGCTACAGGATTTCATCATGAGCTGATACATCGGTCAGAAAACCATAGGAAAATAATCGATAGAGTATTGGACAGCCTGCTGTTCCATCAGACAAGCTAGAGACTCTTCTGCAGTACGCACCCACCCCACTGATGGGGTTCAAACACACGGCTTTCCGTTTACAGTAACAATATGATCCTCAGTAGCGACTGGCCCTATTCAGGTAAGTAGTCACCTGGATTCTAGTTAGGACAAATACTCGACACCAATGATATTGGCTAGTGCTACTCACGCTTATATCATGTGTGAATTGACGGAAGTTGGAATTCATGGAATAGCTGATCGTTGGATTGACGCTTCTCACTGGCTTAATGTTCTACGGAATAGCTCGTAGGGTGACCAGACTAGGCTAACAAAAAGCGAGATGTCCAGTACTCTAGTGCTTGTTTTTCAATGGTTCTCTAGCTGATGTCAGTTTGTGATCATTTCCGAGGCCAATCAGATTAAATCCTTGCAAACAAACACTTGGTGATAATATCGTAAATGGCAGTCAGGAAAACAAGCAGAATTGTATATTTCTATGTAATAGCAGTTTAATTTAGACTAATAGTTTCATGCCATTCATATCAGCCAAAAGTACTTGCTAGGCGTATTGAGGTCAACTAAACTTCCAATAATCGTTTCCCTCATCTTGGGACAAGCTCATTAGTGTGGTGTACCCGGATTAACTCAGTTTAGAGAGACAGAGAGAGTAAAACTACTTCAAACTACTGTGGTGAGAGTTACCTGCTAGCTGAAATTTTAGGCAGCAATTTACGTCAATGTTTACGTCCCAAATCGGGTTAACGAGAATAAAACCCTAACCAGAAGCCTAACCTAGAGGAACTCAACAACCAGTCACAGCAGACGTAACGTGTGCAAATACGATTCGCAGATATATGGCCTGACTTTCTAAGAAACTGCCACAAGGAGATGACAGAATAACCTTCAGCGAGAAAACAACCAATCAGGAGACGTTGCTTCTCTGCTAACAATAACGCTAATAATAATTTACATAAAAATCGATAAATATCTGCTGATTTTCTCAATAAAAGATCTGTTGCCTGAACCTTGTCTTCCGTAGTTGCACCACCAACAAGCACTACTCTTTGGTATGGACGGTATAAAATTCCTGATATGAAACAGTAGTATATACCGCTATGATGAAAGTAGTATATCAAATAAGATAATAAAGCAATTGAACTACCTATTCGACTCTCAAATAAGACGAAATGCGCGTTATCCTGGATTACTCGGCTAATCAACGTCCACCAATTCACTTCAGTAGAAATCTTCAGACATCGTCAAAGCATTTGCACAAGAAGCTAACATTTCAATAAAAGCTGTGTACTTAGGTTCAATCAACGGACGGAAAGTGTAAGTTGATGTAAATGAAAGATTTATTGGCTGGAGAATCATTAAAAACCATCAGGGAATACTGAACACCTGTTTCATTCTAGTTTGGGACTCTTCACCAGTACACAGCCACAAACAGGGTTCGAAACCAGGACCTTCTGGTCACAAGGCGAGAGAGCTCGTAGACAATTAAGACACTGGGACCCGATCTAATAGCCAACCCCTGAATTCAAACCTCTGGCAGTTTATGCTATGGAGCGACCACTTTGCAGCGTCTTCTTCGATTAGTAACTGCTTCACTTTCAACCTGCTGCAGCCTACTGATACTGCTAACCAATGTCAGCTCATAATGAAATCCTGTAACTTATTATCGATCTGCTTATGATATACCTTTGGTATGCGACAATGGAATTTATGAGTTTTAGATATTTTTACTATTCAGTAACACACATGGAAATATTAACTTCTCCGTGATACGAGGTTTTTAATTGAAAGTTTCAAATTCTTGACGTAACCATGCAACAATTTGATTATAAGATATTTATTCATCATAGAAGGCTTAAATTTCAAAAGTATTTATCTTGTCTGCTATTAAAGAAATGTTGGTCCAGACTATGTTTTATACAACCAAAACAAGAATTCCTCCTGAATCTCGAGATATCGAAAGACTGTGGTTACCCAAAAAATTTCATTAATATATATATTTAAAAAAAACACAGTATTAAGAATCTTAGTTTCATGTGTGTCGGTGGCACAGCTGTTATGACTATCGCCGACCACGTGTATGGTCCGGGGTTCGAGCCCCCACCCACGCATATCTGATATCTATGGTTGACCTGCGAAATTTGTGACTACCGATATAACATGCTTAAAATTCCATACTTGTACAAAAATACTGTGTGGAATCAAGTTGTAACCAAATAAAAAAAGTAAATGGATTTCAAAGGTCATCTCACTGGGTGAATAGTAAGCAGAGGCGTGAACACTTTACTAGCTAGAGCCTATCTACTAGCAAATTTGATTCCCATTTATTGAAAAACACGCTCTTCTGTGGAATCAAAGGTGAATAAGTAGGCTTGTTCGGTTAACTCTCCCCTCACGTGTATCTGCCTTAGCAGTCACATTGAAAGAACAAAAAGTAGGTGATGGATATATAGTCAAATGATGTGTGTTTCGTTTTTGACAGTCTGTTATATTTTGCTATGTGTATATGGATCGATATTCCATTTTAACTGACAATATGCTTTTGTCTGTCCATTAACTAAATAAACAATGTATGACCTTGTTGTCACATGACATTACAACCAATCATGGTAAGACTGTCTGTCTATTGGTTTATGTATAATGGTCATTTTAATATATACTTTTGTATTGTATAACCTCGCCAGATTTTTAGCTTGCTAGTTTTCTAGCCGGTTCCAAGCCCGGATAAAGAGGGAGGGTTGGGGCGTCGAGCTAGCAACTCCACCCCGTAAAACAACCAAATCCCTATAGAAACTTCAACGAATAAATATATTAAAAATTCTAAAAACATAAACAATGATCTTATCTTTCGCTGGAATCAGGGAAATGAAATGACAGACTAGATTATGCGTCAGACAGTGAAAAACGAGAAGTAGGGGGTATCCTGTCTGGACCGACGTGAAGAACCTAGAAGATCTGGATTTCGCGCGTGGATGATTTATGTTTAATGTCACACAAAAATCGAAGAATTACAAGCGAAAACCGACGAACTGGTTGAAGAAGCAGCTGGCGAAGACAGGACACCATGTGAACATAGACAAGACGGAGGTTATAAAAATAACCAACCAGCCAACAACAACAACAGCAGCAACATCCAGCGCCAACCACCATCAACGGGAGGGATTTGAAAGAGGTTACTTCATTCACTCACTTATCTAGGGAGCATTATCTCAACTACAGGCACTCGGAACGGACGAAGATGTCAAATTGAAAATCAGAAAGGCGAGCGAGGAACACATTCATCAACCTGAAATCAATCTGGAAATCTTCGTCACTCAACTCAGCATCAGCGACAAAATTAGATCGGATTTTCAATACAAACTTCAAGTCAGTTCTTCTATACGGATCAGAAACTTGGCGGGCGAGTCACAAAGAATATTTCCAATAGCCGGGAAATGGCGTGTGGGACATCAGTGCGAGGGTGACATGGAGGTGATCGTGTGAAGAGGAGGTGAAAGAGTATGAACTAACAGGGATGCAGGTGAAAAGTACAGCAGAAGACGGATGCAAATGGAGACGTGCAGTTGAAGCCCTATGTTCCACTAGGAACCCAAGGGAGTAATAATAATAGTAATTTGTATTGTATACTTGTACATACTTGTTCACACACTTTTTGTACACTACGTACCCTTCACTCACACACTTGTATGACAGTCATTGTTTTCTTTGTTTCGGAAAATACAAGTATCATCGTGAACGAGGTGGTCTTCTGGCTTTTCTTTTTTCCGCGTCAGGACTATTAACCACTTGACGAGTACATAACAGTGATACCTTCAATTTTTCTAATTTTATTCGCAAAGACTACATCTCAAGGCAGCAAAGTCTTGTGTTTTAACATACGTATAACGAAAACATTCATTCGGACATGTGTAAAAAAACAAAATAATTGAGCATAGAATATCCTTTTCGATAATTACTTTTATATTTACATAGAATACATATACATAGAATATTCTAGAGTAGTACTCCATAACAATATTGGTGTGCTTTTTAAATACTATCGATATGTGAAGTAAAATCACAATGGAATTACAGTTCATTGAAGATGCTTAAATTATAACAATCAGTCAGACAAACTTCTAAACCAGGTATGTCAATGACACCTTCGTTATTTGTAATTCCTTTCAATGATGCTTCTCAAGTAATAAAAGCCTTGAACAGCGCCCACCCTAATATTAAGTTTACAATGGAGTATGAAAAAGGCGAGAAGTCCCATTTTCTCTTGACCTGGGTATCCAACGAGATAAAGACTGCAAAATCATAAGATATATACATAGAAAAGAGACCTGGAGGGCGGTTTATCTTAACTTCAAAAGCTTTTACCCTATAAGTTACAAGACGGGATTAGTGAGAACATTATTTGATCGTGTGAGGAAACTGTGTTCAAAAGAAAAGATTAAGGAAGAGCTATCCATTGTGGAGAAATGCCTACGTGGCAACGGTTGCACACAAAAGTTCATCGACAAGAGTGGGAGACGTCATGCTGAAAAGTGAAAAGCAGCACAATAGAGAAAAAGCCTATCTTTCTGCAGCTTGCATTCAAAGGTGATGATACTGATAGTAGAATAAGATGCAGACTGAACGCTGCCATGAAGAGAACATATCCAACCGCCAAGCTTGCATGTGTGTTTATCAAACAACTAGTTGTTTGAGACAATCAAAAGTGGACAAATACCCACCTCATGTTACCTCCAACTGTGTCGAAAAAATTTACATGTTGTACGTGCCAAAGCGCATACATTGGAAGAACAGAGAGAAGGGTTAGTGTCCGCATTTATGAACGCATACCAAAGAACCTGAGACTGAAAGGTCCACAAGCAAGCATTAAACAGTGCGATTGCCCGTCATCTATTGGACACTGGTCATATTGTAGACAACCTGAAGTCGTTCGAAATAATCAACAAGCAAAAGAAACCTAGCTTGCTACGCTAGGACCAAATCTATGTACGCAGAAAGAGACAGTGGTGATAACAAAAAACATACAACTTTCATGAGTCACCCTTTTTCATGTTTAGAAAACTCTACTCTCTCATCTAAACATGACTCACTCTACCTTGTTTCTTTTCTTTCCTTTTTTCTATTGGCTGTTAGATAAGACGTTTTCTTTATTTACGTAATCTACATTTTGTTATGCTCTTTCTAGCTAAACCTTGTTCCTATACACATATATATATATATATATATGCAACCTTGTTTTTTTGTTTCCAAGCCTAATTATCAAATTATTCTATAAATAGTCAGTATTTGTAACTCTTTGGAGTTGAATCTGGCGGTCATTATCCTGGACGAAATCGCCTCTCATTGCATCAGGGCTTTCGTTGCCGTTGGTGACATCATGATAGCCACGCCCTCTGTGTGCGTGTGGTTATCTTCTAGGTGACCGGAGTAGATCACTGACTCACCCGTTTACAATTTGGTCAGTCCACTCCCATTCCATCTGCTTTCACATATTCCCATCACTTGGATTCCGTATCTTTTCATCTCGTTTGCGATCTGGGCAGCTTTCTAAGTCTCGTACATAGTTCGGACGTTCCATGTCCCCACACAGACTTTTTCTTTTGGTGCAAAGAGGTTCATTGTACTGAAGTTTCTTTAGCAATTTTGTTTACAGGGTGGGGTTGCTAGCCTCACGCCTGAGAAAGGAATGATTACATTAAGTTAAGTTTAGAGAGAAGCAACTTTTTGGGTTGCTCCCCTCAAAATCAGAAAATAACACACAAACAATGAGAACAACATCAACAAAGGAAACAGTTCACAGAAAAAAGGGCAAAAAGCGACGACAACTATACAATACAACAACATGCAATATAGTTCAGCACAGTTAACTAAAATGATATCTCAACCATAAACTCACTGACTTGGAGCAACTTGAACATGTAAATCCAACAATATATACAATTATAGATGTGTTTATGTTTAAAAATTCCACAAATCCAAATAGTTAGTTATATGTATTATCTGTCAATAAGATTGTATTCTTGGATTCAGTGTTCGAAAGGTAAATAATTGCGATAGTTTCCACAAACTCTTGGCATAAAATTTTTTCAGAAACGAGAGTTTTTCAGACCTTCATTAACAGCTGTCTTCGCTCAATACTCAAGATCAGATGGCCGGCCAGAAAAGATCAGCAACAGGGATCTCTGGCAATGAGCGAACCAATCAGGAATCGATTGTGAAACAAATAGGCAGAAAGAAATGAAGATGGATTGGCCATACGCTGAGGAAACCATCAAGTGACATCACTAGACAAGCCATTGCTCGAGTGGAACCCGAAAGGGAGGCGGCGAGTTGGTCGTCAAAGAGTGAGGGTGACTTGGAGGAGGTCATGCAAGGAGGAGATGAAAGCATGTGGACAGACCTGGAGCGGGGTGAAAAAGTTGTCAGAAAACCGAAGGTAATGGAGGTGCGCAGCTGAAGCCCTATGTTCCTCTAGGAACTAAAGGACACAATAATAATAATAATAATTTGTACCTCTTAAATCATTTCGGACTAATGTTACTTTTACTTCCTACAAACTAATTACTCCTTGTGATCGTGGAATATTTTGTTCATATCTTTAATGTAATTCATATTTTTTATCGTTCAGGTTGTAACCAGTTGAAAAGAATCCTCGAAATAATAAAAGATTAGCTCATATTAATTATCCTGGTGCAATTGTTGTTCTTGCTTTGTTCAAAAATATAACAGCAAAGAGAATATCAAATAAAATTAAGAGAATTTCTACAAAATTGAGGATCATTCGAACCTAGATGGCCAAAGTAAGGACAATAACTGAACTGCCTAATTTCTCCTGCTTCATAGATATCTACCAGTTTAACTGCTGCTGTTGAGTCAGTTACATAGGCCGAACAATTAGGCGTGTTTCTTGTCAGATTTCCGAACATCACCCGACATAATGGTTAAATCAAGGACAAACAAAATCTCTTCGTAGAGGTATTCAATCTCATCTTATGGATACACAATACATGATGGATATTCAACCAGGCACCTTTCAGTGTTATTTACCGCATACCAACAAACTTTAACTTTGCCTTAAGAGTTTGTTTACTAAATATTTCTGAGGCTAACTGTTAGGAATTACATTAAGAAGCCTAATTTATGTGTTCAAAAGAAAAAGTTGGTTCAGACACCATCTTTACCTTGGTCATCTAGGTTCGAATGATGCTTAATTTTAGTTGATTTGTCTAAGGTACAATTCCACGACCTTTTGATTTATTCAAATTTCTAATAAAATCTACCCATCAGAAATTCAAAACAACAATGTTATCGCAGTAATTAAGACAGATATTTTATGTATAAATTCATCTTTCTGTAGTACGGAAAAAAACAATGGATCACAAACAGGAAACAGTACAAGTTAACATTTGACCTTAAGAAATACCTGAATTTTAACTGGTCACCTAAAACGAATATTAATTAAGCTTCAAAAAGTGATAAATTTTTGCTATCTTCTAGTTTTCTGACTTTTCGATGAAACCGTGGTTTTACTAGGTGATAAAGAGAAGCCTTAATCATATCAACATAAAAGGCATATTCAAGTGATAGTTTGTAGGGATTTGATTGGTTTCAGGATTTCATCATGAGCTGACATTAGTTAGAGAACCATTGGAAAACCTGGGAGTACTGGACAGGCGTTTCGTCCTAGTTTGGGACTCTTCATCAGTACGCACCCACCGAGGTTCGAACGCAGGACCTTCCGGTTACACGGCGAGCTCTTATACCATTAAACCACTAGGACCTGATGCAATGGCCCATGAATTCTAACTTCTGCCACTTCACGACATACCGCTACAGTGGTTAGGACTCTCGCCAACCATGCATATGGTCCGAGATTCAATCCCCTGCCGATGAAGCACACCTGATATCTATGGTCGGCCTGCAAAATTTTGGGCTACCGATATCCATACTGAAAATTCCATACTTGTACCAAAAATACAGTGTGGAATCAAGGTTTAATCAGAAATAAATAATAAAATTTATACATATATTCATTTCTTTGTATGTGTGTGTACCTTAGATTTTGTCGGATAAAAATAAATAAAACTAATTAGAGCTAACCTTTCCGATGTTGTTAAATTCGGTTTTACTTTCTTTAGTGATACTAGTCTAAAACAGGATAAAAACATCATCATCATCGCAAAAGCTGATAAAGGAAACTCTACGGTAGTTTTGGATAAATCCGATTATATCACGAAAGTCACTGAACACACATATGGTACTATAGAAAAAACACATAAGCCAGGTTACCCTATATGACCAGTAGTAGATTTCAGAAATACGCCGACATATAAATTATCAAAATACTTAGCTTTTATATTACGTTCCATTAGAAATCATTCAAACTGTACGCTAACTAATTCATATCAGATGAAAAGTAAACTAACTGCGGATCCTGAACTCACTCGTAGGACAAAGCTGCCCATTGAGAAAATTATTTTAGGAATTCAGTTATGCTGCCTCACATCTACTATCTTTAAATTCCAAGGCATAATATATATAGACAAACTGAAGATGTAGCAATGGGATCACCAATATCCCCAATCGTAGGAAATATATATATTAATGGATAGTTGGAAAAATATCCCTTCACATACATTCACTCTTATTCCAAAAGTACGTTGGAGATATGTGAATGAAACTTTCCATCACAGTGTAAAAAAAACAGAACATATCCCTCTCTAGCTTCTTGACACATATAAACTCACTAGTAAAGGGAATAAAGTTCATATTTGAATCGGAAAATGACCAAGGAGAATCAGCTATGATGTTAGATTGTAAAATAAAACGAACAGAAGAGGTTAAACTGTACACTAGTGCTCATAAAAAGCCAATGCATTCTGCTAATAGATATTTCGACTTTAATTCATTTCATCCGTTAATTGTTAAGGTAGGCTTAGTTAAGTGTCTGTATGACAAACTGAGCAATAGCACTAAGTAGTACAAGAAAAGACCTGAACGATGAAATGAAACAGATAGCAGAATAGTTGGTTGGTGTTAAATAACTAACTATCCTATAAAATTCATTAGGAAGATCAGAAAAGGTCAAAAGCAAAATAAAAATAATTGTGAAACTAATAATGATAACAAAAATAAGAGAGAATAAAAGGCATCTTTAGTTTTACAATACAAAAATAGGACATCTGAAACCCTCCCTACATAGGATTCTTAATAAAGCAGGAATTAAGATGGCATTTAAGCCTACAAAATTACTCAGAGACAAGCTGTGTAGGTTAAAGGACTCTGTCAGTTGACCCAGTTAGAAAAACTGACGTAATTTACAAAATACTTCGCATGATTGTGAGTGAAGTTAACTACATAGGTCAAACTAGTACATCGGGGGTAGTGAGACCATCAGAACATAATAATTTCAGCTAAGGTTAGAATAACTGACCCCGTGAAGACAGATGAGTAATGTAGGATAAAGCCCAGAAGCGATTACACTGCATGCATTTACACACTACCACACAATACGGTAGGAGACGGCTAAAATTCTTAAAAGTAACATAGGTGATTGGAGATATGGAGGTTTTATTACTGAATCCAGGGTTCATCGAATCTCTACCAAAAATGTGCATTAGGAATGACTCATCACTCATACCGGTAATATGCAAAATACTACTACCAATCATGTCAAGCGATGACAAATAATGGGATTATATAAACGAAGTTAGAAAGTTGTGTGATTACTTTGATATGATTATGAGCTGTAGTAATAAATTGGACTGGAAACGTTGTCATCAGTAAATATTACTGTACAACACTGTGAGACGTTATCAAAATAAATAATTAATAATGAATAATTAAGCTGTAACTGGACGTGGGGCTGGAATGAAGAATGATGACAGGGTAGAGGTGATGTGTCGTCAAAAGAACGTTTTTGTTAATACACAAAAGAAATTGAATAAGGGTAATCTTCTTTCGTAACTAGATGAAGAGTTTAATGAGTTAGGGAGAACCCATCGGTCTCTGAAGTTTAGGGCTAAAGAACTTATCCCAAAGTGGCTGCAACAACAAACAAAACCGCCAGATACAACTGACTTAACATCATCAATAGCGAAGCATATCATAGACAAGGGTCACAAGATTGCTTTCTATAAAGCTTTTAAACCCATATATTATAAAACAAAGTTGAATCACATCCTTAAATTTGTTGAAACTTTGGCCGTAAAATGACGTAAACCTGTCTTTGCGTTCAAAATTTATTTGTTATTACATTACACCTGCCTTGGTGAATTCAATTTAGAACCAAGGTTTCGTTTAATTCATAATATTTTCAACCCCTTCTTGGATTTCTTTTCCCTTCTTACCCAAACCTTTGCGTCATTTCCCCACCCATTATTTTTGACTTTGACCTGTACACAATCTGACCTGTATTTTAATTATTCATGCCTTCTTGCCTACTATAAAAACTGCGTGTGAAAGGTACTGTATGTGATCAGAATGTCCAAAATTTGCTGGGTAAATGCATTACACGTGTTTTTGTCTAACCGTGCAGTGGAATCCAGGATGTGCATTTCGGCCTATTTGGGACTCGTCCGCCAGCTGGATGTACCTGCATTTCTCAGTGAGTGATGATGTTCCCACCAATGAGGCTTGAACCCAGTACCCATAGTTTCAAATGCCAAAGCGTTATCCACTTGACCACTTGGGCCACGAGAGCCAGCCACCTCTTGTGCAACGGGTCATATTAATTATTGAATTGAATTTTAGATTTTCCCGTCCATTGATTGATTGAACCGAAGTGCTCGGTCTCAGGTTGACATGTCGGCTTCTGATTGATTGAAATCCAGATGAAGCAGTGATGTCAGCAGCTCAAGGGTAGTTCAAGTACGTCCATAAAGAAAACAAATGTTACATGACAGAGTGCCAAGTGACGTGAACGTTTAACTGAGCATCTTCAGGTAAACTAGTAGGCCGAATGGTGAATGATGAATGTTGTAGATGAATAATTTTGGAGAATGTTTTGCCACTAGAAGGCGCTTAATCGTGTTGGTGAATCTGTCGATAGAGCAGGTTTTTATCCCTTTGCGGTGCATGTTAGTTAACAAATATGGTATAAGAAAATAGAATTTATGGTAATTTAGGAAAGGCTTCCACGAAGTATGATAGTTTGAACTGTTTTCAAGCTAGAGGCTTGAAGTTTCTTTAGCAGTATTCATTTTTACATGATTAGGTTACTATCCTCATGCTCAGCCTTTCCTTCTTACCAGCTTTTATTACTGGCTTAGCGAGGTAAAGGAGTGCGTCGGCGGGGGATCGAACCCCGGACCATGTGCATGGTTGGCGAGCATCCTAACCGCTCTACCACCAACGCGGTGGTATTAAACATGAATAATGTCAACCTCTACTTTTATTTTATGAACATCCATAGAGGTATTCTCCATGAATGATGATATAATTGTATCTCCCTGCTGACAACCAATGTCAAATGGAGATCAACCTACAGTTCAGTAGACAAGTACATTTGGAAATGAGAATAGTTCAGAATATAATATGATAGAGACATAGGATTACTGAACTATTGTCAAACAACTAGACTAGATAAAATATTAGAATACGCGATAACATAAAGTGAAATCAAATGAAATACAACAAAACTGGAACATGGAAGAAAGAAGGATAATAAAATTTTTAATGTGTGAATTACATAGCAAAATCAAGACCATGGTAACGAAAGATATCGCACAAATTGTTTTCGTACACAAACATCTGGCTTTATGTTAATATATAACAAATGCCTCTCTTATACAAAGCAAATACACTCGTGTCCATTTTGGCAAACTTTGTCCGTCTACGTGGACTATATTAGGCTACATATCAAATGCTGCCTGATCACTTATTGTCTAAAATTTGTTGCAATATCGATGGAAATAATACCTTAACACGTTCTTCTTCGCTCAGCCAAGCTTCTTGACGAACGTCCCATGTAACTAGCTCCGCAAGAGCAGGTGAACGTATGAATACACATGGAATAAGACAATCGGGGTGACATTTCATCAGCATTAAGGTGCACTAGTGGATAGCGTGTCTAGGTTATTCGTAAAGTGACATCAAGGAGTGCTTATCTCAATGATCTCATTAAACGATTTTTAAGCACGATACTTTTTAGTAGTATCAAATTTCAAGTGAGAATACTCAAACGTCCAATATACACTTTTAGAGTAATTCAGATCAAACTAAAACCTAACAAAAATGTCTTTTATCAGAGTACTTACTAATGTATCTATTAATGCTTCTCTGTCCCAACTCTTTCACTTATATTTATCTATCTCTCCCTCTCTCTATCTCCCTTTCTCTCTCCGTCTCTGCTACTTTAGACAGGCATTTTGTACACAGAATTTATTTATGTTTTAGAGGATGAAAAAACAACGACAGCTAGTCTTTTTCTCTCACAAAGGAATATTCAACTGTCGTAAATAATAATAATAATACTAATATTGGGATTTAAACTAATCCAGTATGCGCGTTTCGATTATTATTTTTCGTATTGTTTTTCTTTTTTACTTTATTCTCACATTCCGTTTGTCCTTCTCATCTTGAATAAATTCTGTGTGTTACTTTTCCCTCCTTCCTCATCTTCTCCTGCTAAACGTTAAAAAAATTGTCATACTTTTGAAATTGGTTGTTCTTACTCTTTTTCTCTCTAATGAAACCAGTAAAACGATGAACAACCTAAGGAATGCCTTCCTTTGATTCAGAACCGAAAAGAAAATCAAATTTTGATAAAGAAAGGAAAACGAAATTCGCAGTATAAAATATGATATCATTATTCTATTTTACAGGTCCTCATCAACTGCTGAAGACCACTACCTGAAATGACAATGGTTATATTGTATCATTATTATTGTTTCCTTGGGTTCCTAGTGGAACATACGGCTCTCACTGCACATCTCTGTCTTCTGCTGTTCTTTTCACCTGCATCCATCTTAGTCCATACTGTATCAACTCCTCTGCACACGATCTCCTCCATGTCACCCTTGCACGCACCACCCACACGCCACTTCCATTTCAGGTTCCACTCGAGCGATGGCCTGACGCGCGCCCAATGTCACCCAGTGGCCTTCTCAGAGAATGTCTGATCCATCTCTTCAGTTTCTCCTGCATATTTGTTGGTTGGTGATTGGTTCTTTTTTGTTTGTTCACAGCCATAGTTTCTTGTTGGTGATTCTTTCAGGCCCGGCCGGCCATCTGATCTTCAGTATAGATCCAGTGAAGACAGTTGTTGGTCGATAAGAGTCTGCAACAGGCTGTCTGAAATATTCTTTGTCATCCACCCACCAAGTTTCTGATCCGTATAGAAGAACTGACTAACTGACTGACTTAACGTTGTTTGTATTGAAAATCCGACCGAATTTTGTTGTTGATGCTGGCTGAGTGACGAAGATTTCCTGATTGGTTTCAGTTTGATGAATATGTTTCTCGCCTTCCTGATTCTCGTTTGATTTGGCATCCTCGTCCGTTCCGACAGCCTGTAGTTGAAACAATACTCCCTAGATGAGTGAGTGAATGAAGTGACCTCTTTCAAATCCCTACCGTTGATGGTGATTGGCACTGGATGTTGCTGCTGTTATAGATGATATATATATATATGGATGATAATAACATACTTTAATGTTTGAGTGGTAGTAGAAAAGAAAGAAAAACTATAAAATTGATGCATCCAAAATGTAAGCATTGTAATTTTTAGTTTATATGTTCATCATCACTTTATACACTTTCAAAGGAGAAAAGAGGAGGGAGGGGTAAGACAGAAAACAGAAAAAAATTAATTAGAAGAACAGTGTTAGCTGGTAGGTTCACATAGCAACTCAAAAAACAAAAGCCGTTACAGTTTATAAGAGTGAGATTTGTTCAGTGAGATGAAATCACTGAATTAGATGACTAATTAATGTTATAAAAATAAAAATTCAGTGATCAAGGCAGTGAGACGTTAATCACACTCTATTTTTGTATGCATAAGTCTGGTTGGTTTGAATCGTTTGATTGCAATCGCTTCAGTAAATTGGTGTAAATTTTCTGTCTTTTGTCTATCTAATATTTTGAAGGGCTAAAATATCTCTACGAGATGACCAGTATCAACAATATGTCTGGTAATTGCATTCTGAGAATATTTGCTTCCTTTCAGGCACACGTTTAATGAAATATGTCAAGAAAACCGGATAGAAGCCCTACTATCCATCCTTGCAATGTACTTGCTCCCACAAGTGCACTTAAATTCATGGACGCAGTTGGAGGTGACATCAGCAGGGTATTTATCCAGTTTTGATTGGCTTACAGAAGAAGTGTTGCTGTATAATGCTGTAAGTTTAGCTGCAGGGAAGCTTGTTTTTATTTCACCTCTCAGTCTTTTGTCAATCTTTTGTGACACTTCATCTCCTTTGAATGGGCAACAAATAAACATCTAAATAAACATTCTGTTTTCTGTCTTATCCCTAACCGCCTCTTTCCTACTATGGAAGCGTCTAAATTGATGATGAAAATTTAAACTAAAAATTGTGATGCTTACATTTTGGATGCATCAATTTCTATACTATTTCTCCTCTACAACCACTTAAATATTAGAGTATGTTATTATCATCTATATAATCATTGTCATTTCAGGTAGTTTGCAGCAGTCAGTTAACGAGGACCTGTGAAATAGAATAATGATATCACATTTTATACTCCAAGTATGTGTAATAATTGCTTTTATTGCTACCAACTGCTTTGTAATCAGCAGATCAGCAGACACACAGATAAGGTAAGAAAAACATGAGCTGTGTTCATAGAACGTTTATGTCACAAGAATCAAATTTTAAGCAGTGTGGGACCCAGTTTTATACAGTCTAAAAAGTCTTTATTGTCTTTGTTAAGGAAAATTTAGACTTTGTCGTTGTTGTGTCTCTCCGTCCAGGTAGTTGACTG
Source organism: Trichobilharzia regenti (assembly GCA_944472135.2). Lineage (NCBI taxonomy): Eukaryota > Metazoa > Platyhelminthes > Trematoda > Strigeidida > Schistosomatidae > Trichobilharzia > Trichobilharzia regenti. Next base: position 12,211,772 of record OX235267.1, read on the forward strand.
TCGAGTGTCTTTCTTCAAAAGGGGAGAAAGTAAAAAATATTGATAAGTGTTTATTACACTATCTTCCTTTTTCTTGAGTCGTTGTTCTCAGTGCTAGATGTCTGTCTGTCTGTCTGTTTTCGACATAGAACTTTGCACAAATTTGCGGAAGTTCAAGTCGCCACATTCCGTGTAGCACGCGAAGCAAGAGAAGAAAGTACAACAAAAGCATAATAGAAACAGTGAGCAGAGGTGTGAGACAAAGGAGTAATCAAGAAATACAAAACAATTTCATTGAAGATCATAAGTCACAGGGAGTGGATGCATCTGCGCCACTGAGAACGATGAGTTTGAGCCATGTCACCAATTGTTTCCAACCATCGATTTTTACCGTCCCGAGGACCCCAGCCTGGAAGTCTACACCTTTCTACGTGGCTTAGACCAACTGTTGTGGATTTCATTGACTGATGCCAAGTTTTTGTTTGACCGCCGCTAGCTTTTTTCCAGCCTGACCCTATATCCGCTAACACTGCTCGTCGAGGGAGGCGATGGCTTGGCATACGTAACACATGTCCTAACCATCTCAGTCTTTGTAGCTTCACGACTTCGTCGATTGATTTCCCCTGTTTACCTAGAACTCTACGCCTAACCTCCATGTTGCTCACCTTATTATGCCACTTTACACGGGAAATAGAACGCAGGAACCTATGATCAAAGACAGCTAGTCTTTTCATGTCTTCCACTCTCAGTGGCCAGGTGCTAGATGATGAAAATCAAATAAAAACTTGGGAACTGTGGTATGGTATAACTTCATTATAGATAAGATTTTATTGTGATAAATCACACAGTGTTATACAGTAATATTAACTGATGACCACGTTTCGAGCACAATTTATTACAGCTCGTAATCATATCAAGTTACTTACATAACTTTTATACATGAGTGAAACTGATTAGACATTTGAATAAAGTCGATATACGATAAAGTACATTCAGAAATAATAATATGAGTGTTATTGATCAATTACAGTCAGATGGGAAATAAGTTGAGTGTTTTTATAGTCAAAATAAGTAAGTAACTTGTTAGAATGTTATGATGTACGTGAATTGAAATAGAATACAATTTAAGATTATTTATTATCCTCCTCTGATTTGACTGACTGGTGGTAATAATATCTTCCATATTCCTGGTATTTGCATTGAGTCGTTTCTGTTGCATGTGTTGGGTGTAGACTCAATGAACTAGGCAGGATTCAGTAATCACTCTCTTCTCTCTCTAACTACCCATATAAATTTTGAAAATTTTAGCTCTCTCCCACCTTGTTGAGTGGTTCCGCGTTAATGCATGCAGTGCAATTGTTGAGACTTTTTAAAATTACTCGTATGTCTTAGAGGGGTCAGCCATTCTTACATTAGCTAAATTTTTGTGTTCCGAAAATCTCACTACCCCCAACTTGTTAGTTTGACCTATTTAGTTGACCTCACTCACGGTCATTGCAAGGTATTTTGTATATTATTAATTGGGTTCACTGGGTCTTTTGGCCTACAGAGCTTGTCTCTGTGTGAGTTTGTAGGTTTGAATACCACCCTACCACCTAGAGGATGAAACTTAATACTGACAAGGTAGAATGAGGTTTAAGCTGATTATGGTGACGATCATATACATTCTTCTGATGATAGCTTGATGACTGTTGCTGATTTCGCGCCAATTCATAGGTGGTTGCCAAACGGTTGCGTAATTCCTCATCATAAGAAACATCGCCGATTTATTTAGAGGGTGAAGGGGTAATTAAACTTCAACAGGGAGTCGTAATTCTTGACCGAACAAAAGTGACGTTGAAGAAAAACTAGTGGATGACTCAAGTTCTGGTCCATGATGTCAGTATGGGTTCGAATCTCACCTCTAACAACAATCTGTAACAAACTTATCCACAGAGAAACAAATAATGAAAGCGAAACACGAACTATGCGAACTTTCGAAAATATTTCCTCCCATCCTAAAATTGCTACTCAAATTGTCTCATCACAAAATCCTTGAAACCTAAACCAATAAAACCGCCTACAGTTTCTGCTCCAAGCAAACGTCTCTACCTGAATCTAAAATTCCATAGAGGTTCATCATCAGCAGTAATACTGAGAAACCGCCTGTCCCGCTCACTGAACAATGCAGTCTTCACGGCTGAACTCCAACTAACTACCATTGTAGGCTTCCTCATCAATGTGTATCTACCAATTCACCTGCTCCACCTGTGGAGCTAGGTATGTCAGCGTTTGCTATGCAGACGTATCATCGAACACTTACCCACACTCATGGTTTTATAAAGGTGATAAAAGACCGCCAGTCACAATAACTCTGTCTTGGAACGTCGAATCGAATTTGGACGCCAAGCAAACCTACAAATCAACCCCAAAACTGTTATCCACAGAATATGTGGGAATATGGGGCTAAAAGAGTACAAATCGAATTTCTTCAAAAAGGGTAAAAGCAGAAATGGAGGCAAACTCTGCATACAGAGCAAGTTTTTTCAGTCATTAAATCTACAATCGACCTGATCTGTCTTAACAATGAATAAGTGAATTTTTGTTTTTCTTACCTAACTGTATTATTTGATTCGCCTACTACGCATAATAATTTTCTACCCTTTATTACCACCCTTGTTAACTTGACTTTCTCTCTCTCTCTCTAGTCGAAATTTATTTGAATTCTACTCAACTCCGTCAGTTAGTCATATTACGTCACTTAACTTATTTATTTACGTTTGATTTTAGTTTCTGCCCGATTAACATTTCCTACATTGCGTAATTTGTTTTTTTTCTAGTTTTTAATTGTCTGTAGTCAAAGTGAAGTCATGAAATTCACTTTTTGATATTTGCTTTTCTTGTTCTTCTTGCCTTAGTGAAAATCACTCATCGTTATACTGAGTATGAGACTGTTTCAATCTTAAGTGATGATAGTGGGTTCTTTTGAAATCATGGTGAAAATCGCCTGTACTCAGCATCAGCAACCAAGATCTGGATTTTCAACCTTCATATCAAGTCAGTGATTTTGTATGGTTCACAGAATTGATAAGGTCTTCACTAAAGGCATATTTAACAGAATAATGCAGGTGTTCATCAACAGCTGCCTTCAGATGGCGGCAAACTGAAGATCAGGCGGTGAGAAACCCTGCGAAACAATTCAATCAAGAATCTACTCACCAACAAATACGCTGAAAAAATCCAATGTGATATTCAAATGTTGGTTTGTAGGGATTTGATTGGTTACAGGATTTCATTATGAGCTGACATTAGTTAGAGAACCATTGGAAAACCTGGGACTTACCCTATTCAGGTGGGCAGTTACCTGGAGTTCTAGTGAGAAGTCGTGACCAGTAGGGTTCAGCAGGTCGTGTGTGAGGACAAATACTCGCCGAAAACATTGGATAAGGGTCGCGCTATACCGGGAATTGGCAGATGTCGAATTTCATGGGCCATTGGATCGGGTCCCAGTGGCTTAATGGTCTACGAGCTCACCTTGTAACCAGAAGGTCCTGGGTTCGAACCCCGGTGGGTGCGTACGGCTGATGAGCCCCAAACTGGGACGAAAAATCTGTCCAGTACTTCCAGGTTTTCCAATTGTTCTCAAATTTATGCCAGCTTATGATGAAATCCTGTTATCAAAAAAATCAATGTGAACTGACGAGATATCTGACTGTCATCACGCCACTCACCCTCTAAACGGAACGCGAATATTAAATAGCAGATGACATGGTAGAGATCCTGTGAGAAGAAAATGAAAGCTCATGGAGAGTTTTGGAGCTAGTTGAAGACAGCGGTTAGGGAATATGAGAATGTCGTACATTGAGAATTTATCGGAGGATTTAACCGAAAATGTGACACTCTATAAAAGGTATGTAGATGATATTGTAATCATCAGTGATAAGCCTTGTTCTGCCACTTCAATATGAAATCGAATGAATGAAGTTCAGAAAAGGACATCACTTACATCTGTCTGTAGAAGAGGAAGATAATTGTTTATCTTTCCTAGACATATTGCTTAGTCGACGGCCTGATGGGTCAATAAAAATATCTATCTATAGAAAACCTACCTGGACAGGATAGCATCTTAATTACTATAGTTTCTGCCCTGTTCGGTACAAAAGAGCCTTAGTAAGGTGTCCCTTCAGCAGAATCTAAAGAATATGCACTGAAGACACACTTGATGAAGAAGAAAGAAAGTTGAAACAAACTCTGGTTGATAACAATTGTCCAGACAAGTTCATCATCAGGAGATATAAAGTAGTCAGAACACCAAAACGCACTCTAAAACTCGCCTCTAAGAAAGACATGTACATCAAGCTACCCTATATGGAGCATCATAGCAGCTTGATAACTAGACAAAGATCAATTGCTGCTGTTAAAATGTGAAGCCAATATATCCACCCATCCACCCATTCATCCATCTAAGCCCTTTGAACATGCGAAAAATGAAGTCACATCCCACTGTATTTACGAATTCGAATGTACGTGTGGACACACACACACACATAGGGAAGACTCATCGATCTCTGCAAGTAAGAGCTGGCTTCAAAGTATATTCCAAAATGGCACCAGAAACAAATGGAATCTTTAGAACCCATTAATGGTGAGAGCAGGAAACACAGGTCCCCTATTGCAAAACATATTACAAAGGAGACAGGACATGAAGTTGACGTTAATGGATCTTTTAAACCTATCTATAAAACGTGTAAAGTGGATGGCGTATCTTAAAGTTTGTGGAAGTTCAAGCTGGCGATTGGAATGTCTAAACCACCTTTTCACGTTCAAAGCGACAATTCATCATCACACTCAACCACCTTCCTTGGTAAGCTTTGTCTTGCTACCTGTTAGGACAGATATACTATTACCTCTGTTATTCGGTTTAGTGATTGATCTTCATTGTTATTTTCACCTTCAATATGTCCTTTTAACTACTTGATCTAAGTCTATTTGTATTTCTCACCTCTTAAGTCTTTATTAACTCATACATCTTCCTATGACAAGTCTGTGTGTGTGTGTGTGGTCAGATTGTTCGAAATGTGTTGTGCACAAATACACTATACACGATTCAGACAAATGACGTCTTCTTATTGCTGTATCTAAATACGTTTCAAGATTTTGTGATATCCATGAACAACCGATACTACTTAAGAATTATAAATGAAGTAGTGCAAATATCTTCAGTGAGGTAATGAAACTATTTTAATAAATAGAAAATATCACATTCAGATTCATACATATTCCCCAAAAATATTCATTCAGACATTTAGAAGACAAAAGAAAATTTGAGCAAAGAATATTCTTTCAGTAATTTCCTCTTATGGATCTACATCTGTATACACGTATACTTACATACACAGAATACTATATATCAGTCGTTAACCTGGAGTTCTAGCGAGGAATCATGATCAGTACGGTACAACAGGTTGAAGGTGAGACAGTAACTCATCGAAGAAGACATTGCGTGCTTCTGGTCGCGCTATGTCATGAGTTGACAAAAGTTTAAATTCATGGACAGGCCATTAGGGTCGGGTCCCAGTGGTTTATAGTCTACGAGTTAACTTACCCTGTAACTCAAACCGCGGTGGTGGGTGCTGATGAAAAGTCCCAAACTAGGCTGGCAAAACAGCTGTCCAGTACTCCCTGCATGTCTTACAATGGTTCTCTGGCTGATGTCGACTCATGATGAAATCCTTCAACTAATATCAACAATGCTGCATGCCAAGCAATCCACAACGGGAAACTTACGGAGGCCTTCGAAGTGAGGACGGGAGTGAGGCAAGGCTGTCTACTATCACCAATGATTTTCCTGATTGCAATTGATTGGATAATGCGACAGACAACGGCAACCAACGAGGGAACAGGCATAAAATGGACTGACACAAAAGACTTGGAGGATCTGAACTTCGCCGATGATATATGTCTGATTTCCCACAAGCTGGAAGATATACTAGTGAAAAGCGACAAGTTGGCGATAGAAGAGGCATCAAAGATAGGACTTCAGGTGAACATAGATAAAACAGAGATGATGAAGATCCCTGGCCAACATCAACAGCAAAAACAACAACAGACAACAATCAGCATAAATGGGAGGAACCTGAAAGAAACAACCTCCTTCACCTACCCGGGAAGCATCGTCTCAACTACAGGCGGACGGAATTGATGAGGATATCAAAGCCAGAATCGGAAAAGCAAGACAAGCTTTCATTACTCTGAAATCTGTGTGGAGGTCAACACCACTCATCATCAAAAATAAGATCCGGATTTTCAACTACAATGTGAAGTCAGTGCTACTATACGGATCAGAGACTTGGCCAGCGCGTCATAAAGAGCATCTCAAACAAACTTCAGACCTTCATTAACAGCTGTCTCGGCTCAATACCCAAGATCAGATGGCCGGCCAGAAAAGATCATCAACAGGGATCTCTGGCAATGAGCGAACCAACCCAGCAGGAACCGATTGTGAAACAAATAGGCGGGAAGAAATGAGGATGGATTGACGATACGCTGAGGAAACCATCAAGTGACATCACTAGACAAGCCATTGCTCGAGTGGAACCCGAAAGGGAAGCGGCGAGTTGATCGTCAGTGCGAGGGTGACTTGGAGGAGGTCATGCGAAGAGCAGATGAAAGCATGTGGGCAGACTTGGAACTGAGTGAAAAAGTTGGCAGAAAACAGAAGGCAGTGGAGACGCGGAGCTGAAGCCCTATGTTCCTCTAGGAACTAAAGGATACAATAATAATAATATCGATCTGTTAAGATCACAATGGGATTACCACAGTTCAAGAAAGGTGCATACGTTATAATCAGCATAAAAACTCTATAGCGAATAGAATATCAAATATAATTAGGGAAATTCCCACAACAAAAAATGGCTCATTAAAATTTTGATGACCACAGGGTTAAGAAAAGTGTCTGAACCTATTTCTATTTTTGGATGCATAAATTAAGGTGAATCCCAACAGCCAGTCTTATCAATATGTAGTAGACGAACTCATTAGGTAAAATTAGGATTAGTTGACATACAGTAGATGACTTTGAAAGCCGCATTGTCTACATCAATCTTGTATTCTGTATCCACGAGATGAAAGAGCACAGAATTGTGGATGGACATTGTATGTCCCTTACCTAACCACTATACTAGAGGATGTTTGGAAGTCCGACGATAAACACGCCTATGCAACCAACTGGTTGACTGCTTAGGGGCAGACAAATTGCGTTAGATACACAAAGAAAGAATAGATAAAGTTGCGTAGTTTATCTTCAACTACTCTCGAACGCAAAACAGAGGGGCTGGATTTGAAGACAAAATATACTTGAGCAGTACTGAATGCTCTTTTCACCGCCGTATTACTTAGGCGTTGTCTTAATATCTCACTGGTGTGTTATCACCGAGGAACTGAAGTTGTAAGAACGCCAATATTGTTAATAATGATTATTCTAGAATATTCTGTGTGTAGAAATATACATATATTATAATTGTATAGACGGAAGAGGAAATTATCGGAAAGAATTTTCTTTGCTCACAGTCTTTCTGCTGCCTTCTAAATCGTACATATATTCACTTGCGAAAGAATGAGGACTTTTATTGTATTTATGACCATTTCAATTGATTTTTATCGCCTTCTTGATATTCTGTCGTTTTAATTGTGTTTACACGTTGTCCTTAATGCATCATATTATTTACCACACCTTGATAAATTGCTATATAATCAAATATAATGGAGAAGATTCGTAGATGAGGTTAAGGATTTTGACGATGGTGTGTTCTCTGAACTGGATGGTTTACTGGCAAGTCTTTCCTAGCCTCAACACTAGGCAACATCTTCAATGCATGCTTATTAGTCATCTCTCTTGGTGGGTGAACCTGAACATCATGAATGGTTGCTTTTGTCTGTCTTCACACCATCTAGGCTACTTTTATTCGCATTGATTATTTTGTTGGCCTTAGGTTTAACTTTCTGTGCATGAGATTTTCCTCTTATGGAATGGTGAATTTTATCTATGTCAGTGTGCCTGTTAATTCCTGATTCACTGTAATACCAGGCTTCTGAAAATTTTCTAACATTCTTGGTGTTTCGTCTGTCTAATATTTGAACGTCTTCCTAGTCGAAGTGATACCAGTGGTTGTGTGTATGCAGTAAGGCAATATGAGGGAGTGAATGTCATGTGTTTCGACAGCTAGCCCCCAAAGAAAACATATAGAAAGTCATCTGACCATATGTGAAAACCATTTCACGAATCATTACAAGACTTTGAACCCTTATGAATTGATTTCACCCACAAACCAACAAAATCGCCTCACTCAGCTGGCTCTATGTCAATCAAAAAACTGACAAACGATAAAAGATAAAACCAACATCATCTACAAAATGAATTCTTGTGAATGCGAATTACACTACATTGGCCGAAATGGACACCCTATTCCTCTTCGCATCCATAATCACAAACTAGCCGTCAAAAGACATGATATCCACTCCGTCTCATATCTCTTCATTGCATATAAACAAGCAGGGACAGCTATTTGGCTGGGGACAACGTTCAAATATTAGACAGAGGAAACACTAAGAACACCAGAGAATTTTCAGAAGCCTCGTGTTACAGTGAATCAGGAATTAACAGGTACACTGAAATAGATAAAATTTACCATTCTATAAGAGGAAAATTTCATGCACAAAAAGTCAAACTTCAGGTCAAAGAAAACAATCAATATGAATAAAAATAGCCAAGAGGGTGTTGAGACAAAGATTTCTAGATTGATTTCAGGTTGATGAATATGTTTCTCACCTTCCTGATTCTCGCTCGATTTGACACCCTTGTCCGTTCCGACTTTCTGTAGTTGAGACAATACTCCCTAGATGAGTGAATGAAGTGACCTCTTTCAAACCCCTTCCGTTGACGGTGGTTGGCGCTGGATTTCGCTGTTGTTGTTGTTGGTTGGTTGGTTATTTTCACAACCTCCGTCTTGTCTTTGTTCACCTGGAGTCCTGTCTTCGCTGGCTGCTTCTTCAACCAGTTTGTCGGTTTTCGCTTGTAAGTTTTCGATTCTGTGTGACGTGAAACATAAATCATCCATGCGCGAAATCCAGGTCTTCTGGGTTATTCGCGTCAGTCCAGGATATTTCTGTCTGCTGGTTTCCCACTGTCTGACACATAATCCAGTCCATCACAATTAGGAATATCACTGGTGATAATAATCCAGCACCCTTGTCTGACTTCTGTGTTTACTCCAAACGTCTTGCTGAGTTTTCCGTTGTGGATCACTTGACATGTGCCGTTGTCGTACAGCTAAAGAATAAGGGTACGCAGTAGTACTCGAGTAGTTTCCAAATTACTTCACAGTCAATGCTGTCTGTCGAAGGCCTTCTCAAAGTCTTTAAAGTTGAGGTAGAGGTTTGATTGATGGCCATTCCATGCTTTGTTCTGTGATGATGATGCGTAGAGTTGCAATTTTGTCAGAACATGATTTGCCTTTCCTGAATCCAGCTTGTTCTGGCTGAAGTTCTGTATCAAGTCAAATAACAGCATGTTATTGATTTTTGTGGGATAGTAAGTTTCTACAATATTGATATAACATGTCAGTGTCTATTATCTCATTCCACTCTTTCTTGCCTCACGTTTTGATGTCATCCATTAAAACAAAACAACTAATAATAAATAAAATAAAACTAGCCAACAAATAATATCATACATGCAAATTATTAAAACAAAAAAAACCTAAAAGACATGTCATTCTTTCCCTATTCTGTATTGATATGGATAATATTCTTTGACATGAAAATGTGTTTTCTGCCTCTAGAGTAGAATTAAAATTCCCTGGGGTTACCATGACTACACCAAACAATCTATCTGTTCAAGACATCAGATATCAGTTATTAAAATCAAACTAAATGGGAACAGGATGACAGAAAATAGAGTATTTCTTGGGAATAAGGAAACTTTTGAGTGAATGTTCATTTTCAATAACTTATTCTGCCTCTTCTTCAGATTCTACAGTTATAAATCTATAAATATTAGATTACAAATAACTAGTAGAGCGGAATCAAAGGTACGTTAGGATCGGTATAAGATAGATACTTATAGCATAATATTTTCAGCTTTTGTTACAGTTTTGTATTTTTAATTTACTCAAAATATGAATAAATTTCACTACAGGAATTTGTCTACACTTATAGTAGGAGTGATGTCAAAAATGTGTAGAAAATAAATGAGAGTAGTGAATATTATAACTGTTTCCTTTGATTCCTAGAGAGCAACGTAGGGCTTCATTTGCAAATCTCCATGGTGTTTGGTTCTCCGCCAACGTGTTCACCTGGGCCGACGTCTGCTCACATACTTTCATCTCCTCTTCACACGAACTCCTCCATGCCACCCTCGCAATAATGACCAACTAATTCACGACGGTCTTGCGTGTGATCTCACTCACTTGATGATTTTCCCAGAGTACGACCTCCAATCCACCTCCATTTCTTCCTGCATATTTGTTGCAAATTCGGTTCCTGTTGGGTTGGTTCGCTACCAGAGGTCCTTGTTGCTGATGTTTTCTGGCCGGCCATCTGGTCTTGAATGGTATTGAGCGAAGACAGCAGTTTACGAAGGTCTGTTGCTTGTTCAAAATGCCTTTCGTGACGCGGCGCAGTGCGGCGCTAAATCTCTGATCCGTATGGTTAGTAGCACTTTCTTCACATTGGATTTTAAAATCCGGATCTTATTTTTCATACTAATTAGTGTCGCTAATTTCCACATAGACTTGAGTATAATGAAAGCTTGTCTTGCTTTTCCACTCCTCATTTTGATATACTCGTCAGTTCCGCCTGTAGTTGAGACGATTCTACCCAGATATGTAAAGGCGGGTGCATCTTTCAGACCTTTCCCATTTATGCCGATTGTTGTCTGTTGTTGTTGCTATTGGTCAAGAATCTTCATCACTTATCTCCGTTTTCTCATCTCTGTCCCATCTTCGATGCTTCTTCTACCAACATGTTGCTTTTCACTTGCATATCTTCCAGTTTGTGTGAAATCAGACATATATCATCATGGGTGAAGTGCTGATCGTGCAAGTCTTTTGTGTGTGTCCATTTTTCGCCTGCCTCCCTAATTACTGCTCAAGTAAGCTTAAGTAGTTTCATTTAGCCTAATGAATTAATACTCCCACTTCAATTCTATTTAAATCGAAATTCCCCATGCCGTTAAGTGTTTAATAAATGCCAATTAATGAAAACAAAATTACGTAGATCAGAGAAGAGTCTCTTTTCGGCTGCGAATTGATTTTCATAGCTGTACAATCGCGAATATATATGGTTGTTTTGTATGTATGTGCACATTAAGTCTGTCAAACAGAAATACAATTAGTTATGGTTATTTTAACTAAACAGGTGAAGATTGGTAATTAGAGTTACCTAATACAAAATCAGTCAAGAAAACTAGGTGTTAATGAAACTGGGTTAGTAACAAAGGTGATGAGTTGTCATAAACAGTTGTTAAAAAAGAAGTTATGTAATAATAATATGAATAGTTTGATGAGTGAGTTTTACTCAGGATACACATAGGAACAAAGAAGAAAATACGAAAGGAGTGCGATAATTGAACACCTGGTTAACACTGATCATTCTATCTCAACAAACGTCTCCTGGTTCAAAGTAATCTACAGAGTGAGGAATAATCTACCAAAGGCAATACGGTTTCGTCTTCTTTGTATTGCTGAAGCTCTGGCCATCCATTCACATAGGAAAACCGGAGCTTTGCATACAAAAGAAGATTACTCAACCACTTCTACTGTCATGGTAACAATGTTTTGATTTGATTTGAGTTTTTTTTTATTTTGATGACTTAGTTTTGTTTGTTTGCCTGTTCTTTAATTGCTTATAATTCTTGCATATTCAGTTAGAACTCTTACATAATTTCGTATTCTCTGATTTGTTCTTATGTGTATCCTGAGTAAAACTCACTCATCAAACTATTCATATTATTATTACATAACTTCTTTTTTAACAACTGTTTATGACAACTCATCACCTTTATTCCTACCCTAATTTCATTAACACCTAATTTTCTTGACTGATTTTGTATTAGGTAACTCCAATTACCAATCTTCACCTGTTTAGTTAAAATAACCATAACCAATTGTATTTTTGTTTGACAAACTTAATGTGCACACACATACAAAATAACACATATATATTCGCGATTGTACAGCTATGAAAATCAATTCGCATCCGAAAAGAGACTCTTTGCTGATCTACGTGTTTTGTTTTCATTAATGCCTGGATGGGGATTATCCATGAATTAAAATGCCAATTAATCACGAATACCTATAGTCGTAGACACAGGTTGACATAAAATGACAGGAAAAACACAGTATCCTAATACCTATGATGTATTATTTCACAGAGTTTGTATTGCACAAAGCAGTTTAAGTTTCAAAAGGCAGATTACTACTGAACAAAGAATATCCTTTCCTATAACTTTCTCTTCATCAGGTCCCACATTTATATGCATCCATAATAATGAAAGAATAATTGTCATTATTAACATTGATGTTTAAGAGACATCAAATTAATCAGCAGTATGAGTAGATTACACCTGATTAGTATCCGTAAATGTAATAATATGCTACAACATAAAACTACACCGAATATCAGACAAATTAGGAAAAATAATAACAAAGAATTCATGAATTCATAGGCTCCACAGAAAGGTGACCAGGGCTGTAATAGCAGCTGACTGGAACTGTTGATATAAGTTGGTTGGAGCGAATCACCCACAGGAAGCCCCTCCTGACCCAGACTTCATCCTAGTTGGCAATCAACAGCTAGCAAGAAGTGTATGCAACCCTGAAGGAATTTATCTCCCTTCTGAGATTTGAACGCGCGTTACCCATTGATGCAGTCAGAGAAGTTACCACTGAGACATGACTTCCTTCAAGGCTGCAGATATGATTTACTGACTGGATAAGATCTAGATCAGGAAGAGCTTCTGTGGTCGATTGCCTCAAACCACCTAATATCAACAATTCAAAGTGCACCATGACGACAAGCCACCTAGTGGCGTGGTGACCACACTGCAAACTTTACTGATAGAATTCAGTCTGCACCAAAAAAATGACTAGACACATCACACCAGTCACTAACTAATGTCCAATCAAAAGTGTCTCAACCTGTTTCATCTGCACACAGAGTACCGGTTATTTTAGACGAATTGCAATTGAAGCTTTCAGTACTTGGATGCTTTTGGCAATCTATTTGGTACTCGATAGATGATTATGCAGAAGGATTCTTCAATATTAGGTTTGTGGCCGGTCGCCTTGAACCATGTGGCCTAATATCAAGCTGTTCATGATAGTTTTCAGTCTACCTCTTATTTAGCCACACCACATCGGTATGTGTTACCGAGTGAGCACGAAGAATCAAGTTCCTAGAGCAACAGCCAATAAAACTCGCTCCAAAACAAGCTCAGTTGAATCGATACAATTACAAGAGGGGGCTGACCTGGGTACTTTATCTTTGAACTGGGAAATCGCAATTGGTCGTGTAGAAAATCTGCACATTTTTCGATGAGTTTAAGATTCATTTGAATGTATTCTGTGTTATGTGTTCTAAGCCAAGATACACTCTGCATTAAAGTAGCCTGGTAAATAGATAATAATAAATACGACCAAACTATCAGATGAAATGTATTTTTGATTTTCCCGTCGATTGATTGGACCGAAGTGCTCGGTCTCAGGTTGACATGTCGGCTTCTTGTGCAGATGCTTCGACGATGTCTGGTCATTTAATTAGTATACAATTGGTGGATGGTGGCTAGCAGTGGAATCCAGGATGCGCATTTCGTCCTATTTGGGACTCGTCAACTGGATGTACCTGCATTTCTCAGTGAGTGATGATGTTCCCACCAATGAGGCTCAAACCCAGTACCCATAGTTTCAAACGCCAAAGCGTTATCCACTAAACCACTTGGGCCACGAGAGCCACCTCTTGTGCAACGGGTCATATTAATTATTGAATTGAATTTTAGATTTTCCCGTCGATTGATTGGACCGAAGTGCTCGGTCTCAGGTTAACATGTGCAGATGGATATCTTGTGCAGATGCTTCGATGATGTCTGGGTATTTAATTAGTATAGTATCAGATGAAATGTGTTTTCACTTTCGGACAAAATTCTTTCAGAAACTACCAAAAGCAACATCTAAAATGTCCGACATATTGATTTTTTTTTATAAATCTTCATTTAAACAACATTTTTTGGGAAACGTTTACAAGAACATGGATCCAGAAATAAGGAACAACAATTTTACCTTTAAAAAGACGAACACTGCGATTTCACTTACTAGGCTTTTGATTGGCTGAAGGATTTTAGCATGAGATGACATCGGTTAGAGAACCATTGAAAAACCAACACACCAGTACTGGACAGCCAGATGTTTCATCAGACCAGTTTGGAACTCTTTATCCGTATGCATACAATCCACCCAAAGGGTTCGAAACCACGACCTTCTGATTACATCAACAAAGTCGAAAGAAGCCTCCCAGAAACGGTAAGCTCCCTCATACTTTGCATCCCTGAGGCTTTAGCGATCCTGATGGAAACTTCTCAATCCCCTCCTTCTACCTTGGGTATAATTCCACGTTCGACTACTTCGTGACTACTGATACTGCTTGTGAATGACATTTTAGTAAAATCTTCTTCCTAACTAACCCCCTCTATTTACACCTCCTACCTATTACGTGATTTATTTATTTTTGACACTTGTCTGAATGCTCTTTCGTCAACATTCTATTTTTCTAGTTGTTTCTCATATTACGTAATCCCTGTTATAACTTACTAATCCTCAACCCACCCCACCTCCTGTTATACTGTGATTACTTGCCACCTTTCTTGAAACATTTTGATGACACAAACAATAAGCCTAACTAATTTTTACTCTTGTCTGACAAACCTAGTTTACACACACACACACACATAGAAATAATTCTATATAATTGTGATTGTACAGCTGAGTGAATGAATTCGCCACAAAAGTCAGACTCCTTGCTGAACTGTTTTATTCTTATTTTACATGATTATCGTCCACATAGTCATGTAATTGTAAAAAATTGGATGCCTAGTTCTTGTCCACTTACCAAAACCCTATTTGGAATAATGATACGTGAAGCTGCATTCCTCGTTACGGTAGTCTTTGATCTATTATTGAAGGTAGTTACAGGCATTTATCTTCGCTTTCTCATTATATGAATAATTCATCTGTGTCTACAACTTGAGATGTTTCACAAATCACTCTTTGCTGGTATAATATCATATTGTATTATTCTACCTTATCCCATGATATAAGGATATTAAGTAAAGCTTCTGTTTTCATATTAGGTTAATGATTGCTGGAAAAAGCGAAATTCGAGGCGCTAAGATTCAGTATGATAAGACTATTATTATCACTAATATTGTTTGCAATTAATAATGTTCTCTGAGCTGGTTGGTTTAGTTGAGGAGCTTTCGTCACCCCCCCTTGTGGACAACATCCCCCTTCAGCGCAATGTTTAGCATAAAGTGAAATGATTTGAATTTTTCTTCATGAATGATATAATTGCGTCTCCCGGTAACCCCATCTTTACATATGTATTGATGATTTTCTGTTGACCTGGATTTTAAAATTTCTCATCACACGTGATTTACTTTTTATTAGTTGGTATATTTCGTCTATATTAACGTGTTTGTTAATTGCATATTCGTTTGAGTACCAGGCTTCTAGGAATTGCCTGAATGCACTTTTGGTGTTTCCTCTGTCTAAGATTGCTTGTACACCAACTCAAGTTTATAGGAAATCAACTCACACAGACCAAATACTGAATTACAACAGCAACAACCCAATAGCACACAAAAGGAATTGCATACAAACACTATTCAAGAGAGCAAGGACTCACTGCAGCACTCCCACCTTAAGGAAAATTGAACAAAAGTATCTCATGGACGTCTTCCAAAAGAATGGATATCCACGGAATTTCATCAAAAGACATATACCCCCAAGTCAACCTATCAAAGCAAAAGCCACCAAGGAAAGCACAAAGAAAACAGCCCTACCATATATAAAGGATATCTCAGAAATCACTACAAGACTCTTCAAACCTTTAGGAATTGACGTCGTACACAAACCAACAAAGTCGCTTCACTCAATTCTATGTCAACCAAAAGACTCAACAGCGAAAGAAGATAAAACCAACATCATCTACAAAATAAATTGTGACAACTGCGAAAACACTACAGTGGCCCAAATGGGCGTTCCCTTCGTCTTCGTATCTACGAACATAAGCTAGCCGTCAAAAGACATGATATCCACTCCCTCGCTCATATCACTACATACAGACAACCACGGACATCAATTCGACTGGGACAACGTTCAAATATTACACAGAGGAAACAACAAGAATGCTAGAGAATTTTCAGAAGCCAGCTTGGTATTCCAGTGAATCATCAATCAATAGACACATCGAGATAGACAAAATTTATCGACCGATAAGAAAGAAACTTCACACACAAAGGATCAAAGTTCAAGTCAAAGAAACAATCAGTCCCAATACAAGTAGCCTAGAAGGTGTGAAAACATACAAAAACAACCAATCACGTCCAAGGTCACCCATCAGGAGAGATGATTAATAAACTCGTGGAGAAATCTAAAAGCTCACTTCATCGAATTGAAGTATGCGCTGAAGATGTCACCCAGTAGGGTGATGAAAGCTTCGCAAATTAACCATCCAGCTCAGAGAACACAACCACATCAAAATTATCTACCTGAGCTACAAATCTTCTCTATCATATCTATTGCTAGTATGATTGAGTATTTGATCTGTGTGTGTTGATTTTCTAAATAGTTTCGTTTCTAAATTTCCTGTGTTGGTTCTCCTGATTAAGACATCTAAGCAGAATGGGATTTTGTTATCGAATTCTTCTTCTCTCGTAGTGAATTTGATGTCTTCAAATATGTTGTTTATTAGTTTCAGGATTTCATCATGAGCTGACATTAGTTAGAGAACCATCGGAAAACCTGGGAGTACTGGACAGCTGTTTCGTCCTGGTTTGGGACTCTTCAGTAGTGCGCACCCACCGGGATTCGAACCCAGGACCTTCTGGTTACAAGGCTAGCGAGCTCGTAGACCATTGAGCCACTGGGACCCGATCCAATGGTCCTTGAATTCTAACTTCTGCCAATTCACGACATAGCGCGACCGCTAGCCAATGTCTTCGGCGAGTATTTGTCCTCACACCCGACCAGCTGCACCCTACTGGTCACGACTTCCCACTGGCACCCAGGTAACTACCTACCTGAATAGGGCCAGTCGCCAGTGAGCATCTCATTGGTATTCAAGTGTTGGTTTGTAGGGATTTGATTGGTTTCAGGATTTCATCATGAGCTGACATTAGTTAGTTGTTTATTAATTTATGGGTACATTCTAAATCATTTCTCTTAGTTATTACAAATGTATCATCAACCTAACGTATCAAATCTTCTCTACTATTATTGTTCCCTTGAGTTCCCAGTGTGACATAGCGCTTCAACAGCACACTTCCTCTTTCTTCTATTTTCTACTGTCCTTATCATCTGGTTACAAGACTTCTCTTAATCTCGTATCACCGCTCCGCCAGACAATCTTCTCAATGTTACCGTAGATGTGACAACCCACTTGTCATTTCCTATTCGAATCCCATTTGAGCAGTGAGTGGCCTGCGTTGAGTGTGGCCTTTTCAGTGGCGTATACCCCAACCATTTCCATGTTCTTCTCTATATTTGGTGAGTAACTGTCTCTCAGTTGGTGGGTAGTGGGAGTTTATTGTTGCTAATTCTTTATAGCTTGCTAGCCATTCGATCTTCTATATGTATAGAGCCAGTGAAGTTAGCCGTTAATAGGAGTCTGTAAATTATTGAAAATCCTTTTTGTGTCTCACGTACAGTGCAAATTCCTCAACCATATAGAAGAACTAACTGACTGGCTTTATATATTTGTTTTGAAAATTCAAATCATGTTCTTTATGCTCACTGAGTGAAGCAAAATATTTCCATGCATCTTTCCCTCCCGATTCTGACTGTATTTGACAGCTTCAGAAGTGCTGTCTCCTGTGGCTGGAACAATGCTTTCTAGGAAGATAAGCTGAGGAAGTAACCTCTGTTTAATCTCTTTTCCGTTGATATTTATTGGTGCTGTTTGTCGTTGCTGTCAGTTGGTTGGTCATCTTCATCGCCTCTATCATCTCTATGTTCACCTGGAACCCTGTCTTCCCTGTACTGCCTCTACAATCAGTTTGCTGGCTTTCACCTACACGTCTTCCGGTTTGTGTGTGTGTGTGTGGTATTAAACATAAATCATCCACACGTGAAATTCAGATATCTTCAAGTCTTCTTATCGGTCAGTGAAGCATATCCTTGTCTCCTCACTCACTCCAAAACTCACAGTCTGACGCATGATCCAGTCCACCACAGTGAGTAATATTATCATGCATGATAATAATTAGGCAACCAGACTCGTCTTACCCATATATATTCACCTCAAAACCTAATTTATCTGAGTTTTCCGTTGTGGTTCTTCTGACTGCCACATGGTAGGCATTGTCATATGACCAACTGCTGGAAGAGGTTGATAAAGATTTGAGGCACAGCTCGCCATAGTTTAGAATTGGCGTAGTTTCCAAATTACTTCTCGATCAACGCTGTCTGTCAAAGGCCTTTTAGAAGCTGACGAAGGAAGTTGAGATAGAGATTGATGGTTATATGCTATGTTATGCTTTGTTTTATTGCAGTCTGATCAACCCACGATTTGCCTTTCTAACTTGTTTCGGCGAGCTGGCGAAGTTCTGCATCCACTGCATCTTCCATTCTCCTTAGGACTATGTGAATTAGTATTTTACAAAAGCCTTATTCATCAGCAGCAGTTCTTTCAGAGTGGTGCATAAGTCATCCTTTTCTGGTAGCCTGACAATGTAGCCTTTTTTCCAGTCAGTAAACACATCTCATTCCTTCCAAAGTTTTTGCAATAATGGTGTCAGAATATATGTCGCAGTCTTAAGGTCTGTGTTTGAGTGCTTCACTGGGAATTACATCTGGTCCTGCTGCCTGCCTGGACTTTAGTAGCCTGATCGTAATCAAGATTTCTGCTTTTTTCGGAGGACTGGTGTCCACTGTTAGTTCTTTGAGTGTTGTCGAGGATATTTCTGGATGCGTTGCAGGTGATGGTCTCCTCAAGAATCTTTTGAAGTGATTGGCCTATTCGACTAGTGGATAAATGGTTGCTGAGAGGGGATGATCTGATTATAATTTGGGTCTCTAAGCTCTGCTGGCAGCGGACCAGAATGGGAATTCAATGGTCAGTGATTCGAGTCTTGGCACCGATAACATATTCAAATTCATTTACAATCCTCATCAAATGTGGAATATGGAATAATTAGTATCATAAGCCATCAAAAACTTCACTCTTTCAGAAGTGAATATATGCATGATTCTAACTGTAATCTGCCCTATTCCCACACCCAGTTTTTAGTAACCCAAGGCCCCCTTTCTTTCAGAATAGAAATAATCTCAACTACTATTTATGGAGACAGGCAAATTACATAGAATGGTCTGCGTAATTTCTCTTTGAATCATATAGAAGAAAAAGTGTTCAGTGAAGACTTACCCTTTCCAGCGATGTCATTCTCAATCTGTACAATCGCATATACAGAGAGTAAATGATCTTAGGAACAAATGAAGTATTTCCAAAGATGTGTCGTTAATAGTTAATTGGTGGATGGTGACTAGCAGTGGAAACCAGGGTGAAGCGCATTTCCCCTATTTGGGACTGGCTCATCAACTGGATTTACCTGCGATCCTCAGTCAGTGAGTGCTCATTTTCCCACAGAAGCTAAAACCCAGTGATCATAGTTTCAAACGCCGAAGCGAGTTATCCACTAGACCACTAAGGCCATGAAAGCCACTGCCTCTTATGCAACGGGTCATATTAATTATTTAATTGAATTTTAGATTTTCCCGTGGATTGATTGGACCGAAGTACATGGTTGCTTTGGATTTTCGAACTATAGGCACTGCGTTCGAGCCTCGCCAGTGGGAACAACATCACTCACTGCGGAATGCAGGTACATCCAGATGACGACAAAGTCTCAAATAAGACGAAATGCAACTTATCCTGGATCCCACTGCTAGTCACTATCCACCAACTGACTTCAGGTTACATCCCTAGACATCGTCAACGCGTCTACACAAGAAACCGACATGACAACCTGAGACCGACCAATTCGGTCAAATCAATCGACGGGAAAATCTAAAATTGAATTAAGCGTTGTGTCATTAGAAATGCAAATTTTGCTTTGGGTAACAGATTACGTAATGTAGAAAGCTTTAAACAAATAGGAACTAAAGTAACATGCAATAAGTAAATTGAGTGACGTTATATTACTCTGACGGGATTGAGTATAGCTCAACAAAAATTAAAACTGAACAAAAGTCAAGTTAACAACAGTGGTAATAAGGCTTGGATGTAGAAAACAATACAATGAAGAAATAAACAAGCAAAAAGAGACTAAGTAAAATTTATGTACTTGGTGTCAAGATAGACCGATCAGGTTCACTGTAGATTTAATGAATCCACAAACGTCCTCTTTTGTATGCGTAGTTGAGGATTTAACATTTGAATTGCCGTCATTGCTGCTTGTGCTGTGTTTGAAGAAGTTTGATTGATGTTCATTTAGCTCCAGTACTCTCACGTATTCTATGGATAACTTTTAAGTTGTTTTTGGGGGTTTGCTTGGTGTCTTGATTCGACCAGATGTTCGAGAATAAAGCTTCAGGGGAGCATGCTTTTTAGCCTTTATGATTTCTCTTTCCAATGAAAATTGTAATGACTTCGATGTGATTGTGTTCTCTGAGCTAAACGGTTCATTCGCGAATCTTTTATTACCTTACCACTAGGCAACATCTTCAGAGCACACTTCAATTTAAAGCGAGCTTTTAGATTTCTCCACAAGTTTATTCGTCATTTCTCCCGATCACCTTGAGTGCGATTGGTTGTCTTTGTGTATTTTCACACCCTTTAGGCTACTTGTATTGGAACTGATTGTTTCTTTGACTTGAACTTTAACCCTTTGTGTGTGAGATTTCCTTCTTATCGATGTGTCTACTGAACGAAGATTCATTGGAATGCCAGGCTTCTAAAAATTCTCTAACATTCTTGGTGTTTCTTCTGTCTAATATTTGAAAGTTGTTCCAGTCGAATTGATGTCCATTGTTGCCTGTACATGGTGATATGAGGGGGTGGATTTCATGTTTTTGATGGCTAGTTGTCGAATCTCACTTCAACAGATTGAAGTATACGCTGAAGTGAGGATGTTGCCTAGTGATGAGGCGTTGAACGCTTCGCAAACAAACCACCCTACAGCTAGCTCAGAGAACACAACTACATCAAAATAATATATTAAGACGAAACAGGAAAGAAAAGATTATTGTTTAGTCTGAAAAAGGTTTGATTGGTACCACTGTAACGGTAAAAGACAAGAGACTTGGTACAAGAGTATTTATTTAGGAATTGACGTCGTACACAAACCAATAAAATCACTTCACTCAGCGGGCTCTATGTCAGCCAAGAGACTCAACAATGAAAGAAGATAAAACCAACATCATCTACAAAATAAATAGTAACAACTGAGAAAAACACTACACTGACCAAAGTGGACATCCCATTTATCTTCGTATCCATGAATATAAACTAACTAGCCGTCAAAAGACATGAAATCCGCTCCCTCATATCGCCTCACTGAGTACAGACAGACAACCACGGACATTAATACGGCTGTGACAACCAGCGTTCAACTATTAGACTGAGGAAACACCAAGAATGCTAGAGAATGTTTAGAAGCCTGGTATTCCAATCAATAGACACTTAAAGTGAAGGCGAAAATCAACATCAATAGATGTAGCCTAGAAAGTGGGAAAAAACACACAAAAACAACCAAAGAGTCACGTCCAAGGTCCCCAGGAGAGATGAATAATAAACTCGTGGAGAAATCTAAAATCGCACTTCAACAAATTGCAGTATGCCCTGAAGATGTTACCCAGTGTTTGGTTAATGAAATCTTCGCAAATAAACCGCCAACCAGATAGCTCAGAGAACACAACCGCATCAAAATCGTCCAAATGAGCTACAAATCTTCTCCATCATATAGAAATTGTAATGATTTTTCAAACTGAACCATGGTAATTACAGTTCGGGAATTTGATCAACCTTAAATTTAGTGATCTCTTCAATGGTATTGGTAATATACCACCTACATGGAGATGTTTCTTCTAAAATGGTCACGAAAAAAAAGGCCATCAGGTCTGACTATCCAGACGTTCCTCGTCATTTTCAATAATAAATGTTAACCGAACACACATTAGAAGGTGACCAGTATTATTATGAGACACAGACTTCAATCTATCGACCACTAAACACCCGGTACTGATGTTAATTGAAAAAAGTCGAATGGATGCTACTTATCACAAACCACAATATTTTACTGAAGATTTTATCTTATCACAATGTACATACTGATATGAACATGCAGGGAGCAGCGGTCACACATTATAGGTAAGAGTTGGAAATCATGTACTTAAACAGCTTGAAAATAATTAAACTCTTATACTCTGATAAATGCAAAGTATACTCAACTGGCTTCTCCCAAAGTAGAGTAATTTGTTGATATAAATCATAAGATTAAATGTTTAAATGGCTTATAAAATTCTTTACAAAACGCCTTAAGAGGTATTCTGAAGCGATCAGTATTCTTAAAACAATTTACTAATCCTTATCTGATTATACTGCCGTAATGACTGTTGGCCATTCTCCTTCTTCTCACTCCTTGATACCCGGTTATTTTTAATCAATTCATCTTAAATTTCATTTCTTCATTTAAGCAGTAATTTCTTAAGAAATGAGACATATGATGATCAGATTGAAGATTATATTTTTTTCGGATAAAATCTGAATTTTAATAAATCCTAAAATCAGGTTAGACCACGAAAGATTGACATCAGTTAAAGAACCACTGAAAACTATCACTTGATTAATGGAGAGCCGTTTCGTCCTAGTCTTGGGAGTCATCAGACATTAAATCGGGTCCCAGTGACTGAATGATCTAAGAGGTTGCCTTGTCACCAATAGGTCCTTGGTTTGGACCCTGTTGACGAGTTCGTGCTGCGGACGAGTACCAAACTAGCACTAAACAGCTGTCCAGTACTTCACTAGTGGTTTTCTGGTGTTTCTCTGAGGTCTTATCTGAGATAAGTAGAATTCCTAATTCGTTTAACAGGCTAATTGTCTTAAACGAGTCCCAAACACGGCGAAATGAGCTTTATCTTGGATTCTACTTCTAGTTACCATCCGCCAATCAACTTCGAATGACATGCCCAGACATAATAATAATAATAATTTTATTTACATATAAACATAAATTTACATGAAAATGCATGCCATTTTTACAGGCACGATCAAGTATGTTATAATGTCAAATCTTAAATTGTCTACAAGTTAATAATGTTTCAACTGTTAAATATTTGATATATATATATATATAATTACACTCATTGTCTGAACCAGGCCGTATAGTAATTGAATGGTACAGTTGTCCTCCAGGTTGAGCGGGAAAATCGACTTCGTTTCGTTTTCATCCCGTGGTTGTAGGCATACGATAACCAACCAATATTGAGGTAAGTACAACGTTTACAAGGGATTGGAAGCTGTTTTAGAAAAACTAAAGTGCTGAGGTGAAACATTAAAGTGTAATAGATTAAGTGAGTGAAATATATCATTAATAAACAGATTTATATAAAAAACAGAATGGGGAAGCAATTAATCCTTAGGCCGACATCGTTCATTTGCAATGTATAATAAAACCAATATATTTTGTACTATCATGATGTCCACTTTTGGCTTTAATGCAATTATTTTCAAGCCAGTTGTTTTTATTTCATGCCTTTTTGTCTATTTGGTGCACAACCGTACCCTCCAGAGAATAGGAATAGAATAAGTCGAATCAAATTCATAAAGAGCTATAAAATGTTAGGTTTATTGGAATATAATGAGGATCAAGTAAAGACGTTATTAGAAAATAAATGACATAAGACATTGTGAAGTGGTATTTAAAGATCTGACGATGGATACCAAGTTAATTTATAAGATGCCCCATAAATCTGTGCAGATCCCGCGTGGTCACATCTCAACAATAGGCTGAGCGAATGGTATATATTTAAAGGTAGAAGCATGATCTGTCAAGGCGTTCATTATTATCTTTTTCAAGATAAAGATCTAAGCCCTCATAAAAATCAGAAAAATCTCGAGCCTTCAAATTGCATATTGCTGTTCCTGCAGAATGGGGTGATCCACCTTAGTGACCACCACCATATCTACTGATCAGCCAGCCCCACCCTCATCGAAGCATCTGCACAAGAAGCCGACATGTCAACCTGGGACAGAGCACTTCGGTTCAATCAATCAACAGGACAATCTAAAACTGAATTATATAAAAACGAGGGTTTATTTCGCAAACTACTGAATCCGAATTTTTACAGTGTTTCTAATTTTGAATTCAAATAGTTGGTAGTGTAAAGAAGGAAAGGACTGATGAGGCTTAAAAGAAAGTTTAGTAGGACAAACTCAGTTTTCGGTATTTAAATTTGGTATATAATATCTCCAATGCTTTCTTTGCACACCATTTGTAAATTGATCAAATATCACCACATAAGACAGCTTGTTGGATTCGGTACAGTGTTTTTAACTTTTCTCTCAAAGTTCTTTTCTTCGATCTCTTTTTCCAATGTACGGAACATATTGTTACTTTTCTGAATTCTATGAAAAAGAGAAGACGTTCAGCGAAGAGACTCTTTCCGACGGCGAACTCATTCACATAGTTAGCTGTACAATCGCATTCATACACAATTATTTGTGTGTGCATGTGTGTTCACATGGGGTTTGTCAAGTTTGGATAATTGATCAGGCGATACAAGAATGATCTAATATTGAAACAAGGTTAATTAGACAGCAACTTAAGTAAGATTGAGTTAATTAGTAAGTTAGATGACGTAATATAATTGACTAAAATGTTTCAGTTTAGGTCAGGGCAAGCAACAGAGGTGATTACACGTAGAGACTAAGTAGAAGTTGGGTAGATACAAATGCCATCTTAATTGGAAGTGAAATTGAGCAAATAAGTTGGATGACGTAACATAAATGAGTTTTACAAAGGAGAAAAACAATGTCCCCGCAACTCCATCTTAGAACATATGATAGAATCCGGACAACAAGCTACACCCCAGACAAACTTCAAAATGGTCTACAGAGTAGTAAGTAGTCTTCCTAAAGGTGTACGAATCAGACTTCTTCAAACTGCAGAAGCAATGGTAATTCACTTGCTAAGCCCTGA
Source organism: Trichobilharzia regenti (assembly GCA_944472135.2). Lineage (NCBI taxonomy): Eukaryota > Metazoa > Platyhelminthes > Trematoda > Strigeidida > Schistosomatidae > Trichobilharzia > Trichobilharzia regenti. The sequence goes on from OX235267.1 coordinate 12,237,195, forward strand.
ACATACATAGGAATTTCGTTCAATCACTGCACTTGCAATGGACTTAATCTATCTTATTACCCAACAAGTAAATTCTACCTAATCCTTTTCTCTTCTGTCTTTTCATAAGTATTATTTTGCCTTCTCAATTGTAATACTTAACATTTTCAACTTTCTTGTTCTCTACCCCCACCCAATTTAATTTCTACACCTCACTACCACTGTTATTGACTTCACCAACACTCAATTTCTAGTCATTTGTGTTAAGTCATCCAACCTAATTGCTCAATTTCAGTTCTAATTTAAGTGACATTATTCCCTACACCACTTCTACTTAGTTTCTACCTGTAATCACCTCTGTTGCCTGCCCTGACCTAAATTGAAACATTTTTGTCAATTATATTACGTCATCTAACTTACTAATTAACTCAATCTTACTTAAGTTGCTGTCTAATTAACCTTGTTTCAATATTAGATCATTCTTGTATCGCCTGATCAATTATCCAAACTTGACAAACCCCATGTGAACACACATGCACACACAAATAACTGTGTATGAATGCGATTGTACAGCTAACTATGTGAATGAGTTCGCCGTCGGAAAGAGTCTCTTCGCTGAACGTCTTCTCTTTTTCATATGACTCAATGGGGATTTTCAAGCCACTTTTCTGAATTCATTTAATGGAATATTACTTATGTCTGATTATACGTAACACTCACCACAGTGGTATTTCTAATGTAATTCATGAGTATTTTTACCCGAATGGAGTAATATCCTGACTAGTGGTCACTTTCCGACAAATGAAGTTAAGATATTCCTGAAGTCAAAACGCCTTGGTATGATTTTGTCAGTAGTTTATCCACGTTTTTTAGTGAATGTTTTTATAAAGACAGCAGATTGATCAAAGAAATAGGAATTCTTCTTCAATTGGTGCGTCGGTGGCACATCGGTCAGGGCGATCGCCGACCATCCAAACGGTCCGGGGTTCGATCCCCGGCCAATGCACAACCGAAATCAATGGTGATCGGCCTGCAAAACTTGGGCTGAAAATTTCATACCTGTACCAAAAATATTGTGTGTTGTCAAGCTATAATAAAATAAATGAAAACAGATAGTTCGTCATCATGGGCTCTACACTAATATTTAGTTTCCTTTACATCAAAATGTCTTACCAATCAAATGGTTATTTTAGTTAACCAGTTTCAAGTATACCTAGGGAGGGGATATGAAGAGGGTAAAAGTCATCAAAACACCGATTAACTAATAGTTGTTAGTAATAAGATATCTAAGTTTCGAAGGAATGAGGTGTGAAAATTAATTGCTGAATTCAAGATTAATGGGTTCATAGCAGCAATTTATTACATAATTAGGACATTTGTAAAACAAAAAGCAATGATGACTTAGAAGAATTACGCAAAATACAAACAAGTTAATAGAATTAGCTAGAATTGTAGAAAATAACTAAATGAAAAGATAGTTACAAGGGGAGAGAAAAAGTCGTTTTTAATAACTTAATATATAGCGTATGTGGTTGGTCATGGAAGAGAAAGGGGCTATACAAGCTCCTATTGAACTCACTCACACAGATTTGGCTTTTGCCGATAAATTTCGATTGCTTTCGCTGTGTGCATAAAAGTCGTACTCGTAGACCAATTGAGAAGTGAGCTGATATGCGATAAATAACCTTAAAAGCCTTAATAAAGTGAACTTCATATCCAGTATCGACGAGATGACCTTGTATTCAGCTGCGTATAGCTTTATTCATACCTTTGTCAAACCAAAATGAGAGGTGTTCAAAAGTTTGACAGTGAACTTACCTTATCGGATGTCCAATGTAACTGCATCCGCACGAGCAGTTGAACTGTTAAATATTTTTTTATTTTTTTGTTTTAAAAAATTTTTTTTTGATAAATGCACATGGAAAAGGCGAACCAGGGCAGTTATTCTTTGTTTCTTGTTTGGCCAGTGAATTCACAGCATAGATTAGCTGAGTTAAAAGTCCATTATGGATAAGACTTCTATTTTGATAAATCACACACAGTGTTGTACAGTTATGAATACATGGAAAATATGACGAGTGTTTATATAGTCATAATAAGTAACTTGTTAGAATGTTGTGAAGTGTTTGAATCGAAATAGAATTTTGAGATTATTTATTATCCTCCTCTGATTTGACTGAGTGGTGGTAATAATATCTTCAATTCATATCTCTGGTATTTGCATTGAGTCATTTCTGTTGCATGTGTTGGGTGGGTGTAGACTCGATGAACCAGACAGGATTCAGTAATCAACCTCTCTCTCTCTCGCTCTCAACCTACATAGATTACTTATTAGAATTTTAACCCTCTGCCACCCTATTGTGTGGTTGTTTGTTAATGCGTGAAGTGCAATAGCTGAGCTTTTTTCTTAATTACTTATCTTCTCAGGGTCAACCATTCTTTCCTTAGCTAAATTCTTATGTTCTGATAATCTGGCTATTCCTGACCCACTAGTTTGACCTTTGTAGTTGACCTCACAGTCATTGCATGGTATTTTGTAAATAATATTATTTTGTTTAATTAGGTCCACCGGGTCTTTTAGCCCACAGAGCTTGTCCCTGAGTGATTTTGTAGGTTTAAATGCCACCCTCATTCCTGCTTTATTTAGAATCTTACGTAGGGCCTCAGATGTGCCCTCCTTATACTGTATAACAGTAGATGTTCTATATTCTCACTTATTTATGTTATCATTACTAGTTCCACAATTATTTTTATTTTGTTTTTTGCCTTTACTGATCTTCCTAATGAATTTTATAGGATAGTTACTCAACATCAACGCTTCTTCTATCTGTTTTATTTCATCATTTCGGTCTTTTCTTGTGCTACTTAGTGCTATAGCTTGGTTTGTGAGACACTTCACTAAGCGTGCCTTAACAGTTAACAGATGAGACGAATTAATGTCTACATATCTATTAGAATGCGTTGGTTTTGTTCCAATATCTAATTGATTCCACACATGTATATTAATGAAAGAAAAAAGTTGTGTGAGTAGCTTGATATGATTATGAGTGGCAATAGTTTGTGCTCGAAACACCACCAGTTAATCTAACTGTACAACACTGTGTGTGATTTATCAAAATAAAAATCTCATCCATAGTGAAGTTATACTCTACCACAGTGCCCAAGGTTTATGCTCATATCGAGTTGAAAGTGCTTTTGAACTCCCTTCTCAGACGTTGAAATAAGTTCTCACTTTCAACATCACCCGTGAATTGTAATCTTAGGAAGACTGATCTTTCTGGAATAGTGAGCACCTTTGACTTTTTACTATCTGAGTTTGTGTGTTTATTCAAGAATTTAGTCGGATATCCGTTTCTACTTAGTAGATCACGAGTATTACCGAGCTGAATGACGAGACATGTAACCAAATTACGTATATTATCCCGATGAAGTAGGCTTCTGATAAAGACGTCTCCATATTGTTCCATCTGTTCGTTTACTCATCAGGACATCCAAAGACGAGATCGATAGAGGAAGAGGAAATATATTTAAAACAAACCATTTTACTAATCTTCCATTCAATGGTATTTGTTAATACTGAACTTACATATTGTTAATTCACACAGAATGACTTCCTTCTATGTTGGGAATGACATCCTCTGGTTGTAATTTTATTAACTGTTACGTTGAAATTTAGTCCTTTCTCGAGTACTTTTATCTCACTAGAGCTTAGTTCCCTCGATGAGAGGTTGATCACCCATTTTGTTCTGTCTATAGAGGATGAAGTGTTGACATCGATTTCATTTGTTGTGTTCTTTTCTTTAATTAATTTGTTGAATTTTTTGATTTGTGTGATTTTCTACTTTCTTAAGGCTGATTCTCTAACTTTTTCGGATGTCACAACAACGATTGCATAATCTTTGTCATTGACCATACATTCGAGTTTCTATTTGAGATTTTCGATTTCATCTCGTTTGTTATTTAGTTTCACAGTAATTCGATGTAGTTCTTCTCTTAGACATGATTTACTGAGATGTTCAGCTGCTGATGTTATTTCGCTTGAAGTAATTGGAGTACGTAGACGTAAATATTTCTGAATTATATGATTTTTTAAACATCGACTGTTAAAAATCCGGTAATTTGTGAATCTTGCTTCAGTTTGACTAAGTCGTGTAAGTTTGTTGATAAGCTTCCTAGTAGGAAGACCATAAGTATCATTGATATAAGAATAAAACTTGTGCACTGTGGTAAAGTATAATTCCATTATGGTTAAATTTTGTTTTGATAAAGTCTCACAGTGTTATACAGTAATGTTTACTGATGACGTTTCGAGCATATCATCACCTTGATATGATTATGAGCAATAAATTGTGCTCGAAACGTCATCAGTAAACATTACTGTATAACACTGTGAGACTTTATCAAAACAAAATTTACCCATAATGGAATTATACTCTACCACAGTGCACAAGTTTTATTCTTATATAAGAATGACTTCCTTTCGAATATTTTCGCGCATATGAGCATTACTCTCAGATGCCACTGGATATTGTGAACTTTATGTGTAATCATACTCTCATAGATGATGTCCATGTTTGCGCAGTGGTTGTACCGTAGTCAGTGAAGGAGCGGTTATTGACGGTTGAAAACTACTCCCAATACCCCACACTCATGGTATTTTGTGCGTTGGCGGCACAGTGGTTACGACTCTTGCCAATCATGCACATGCCGACGCACACCCGATATCAATGTTCTGCCTGCAAAATTTGGGCTACTGATATCACATGCTGATAATTCCGTACTTGTATCAAAAATACTGTGTGGAGTGAAGCTTTAATAAATAAACATCATATATTTCTGGCAAAATATACCGATTCGACAACACCTAAAATACGGCACCTAACTTCCATGTTACTTGATGGTTGATGTGACTAGCGGTGGAATCAAGCCACTATCTACCAAATTTAATCCCTGTTAACCGTCGCATATTATCGAATTGGCTGTATTCAGAGTCAGCATGTCCATAGAAACCAAACATTTTAGTTCAATTAGGCAATAGCGAAAACCGAATTTGACTTTCTTTGTTAAATTAAAACAATACTGGGCTATGCTAAGTGGTACCTTTAGTATTTGTCCAGCTCTTATTCACTTAGGAACAACATGCATTAGTTAATCGACTATTAGTGAAAACATCAGTGATTTTGCACCAGGATTTCAAAAACAGTAATTCTAATCATTTACAAATGATTTAGTTGCAGGATTTCATCATGAGCTGACATTAGTTAGAGAACCTTTGGAAGACCAGTTGGGAGTACTGGACAGCTGTTTCGTCCTCGTCTGAGACTCTGTAGCGGTACTCATCAACAGCAAGGGTTCAAACATAGGAACTTCTGATCACAAAGTAAGCTAGCTCGTAGACTATTAAGGCACTGAGACCTGGTCCAATGGCCAGTGCATGAATTCCAACCTCTGCCATTTCACGATATAACGTAACCTCTAGCCAACGTGTTCTGTGAGTATTTATCCTCTCACCTGACTTTCTACACTCTACTGCTGAAAACTCTCAAACTAGGGGGAAACAGCTGTCCAGTACTCCCAAGTTTTACAATGGTTCTCTAACCAATGTCAGCTCACGATGAAATCTTATAAGTAATCAATCAAATCTCTTCAAACCAATTCTTGAATATCGATGAGATGCTCACTGGCGATTGGCCTCATTCAGGTAGGTAGTTACCTGGGTGGGTTCTAGTGGGAAGTCATAACCAGTAGGGTGCAGCAGGTTGAGTGTCAGAACAAATACTCGTCGAAGATATTGGCTAGCGGTCGGGCTATGACGTGAGTTGGCTGAAGTTGGAATTAATGCATTGGCAATTGGATCGGGCCCCAGTGCCTTAATGGTCTAAGAGCACGCCTTGTAATCAATCAGTCAAATCCCAACAAACCAATACTTGAATACAAATGATTTTACCTTTGAGCAACAAGTCACTTTCAGAGTTCATTCAATAGTTCAGCATATAATCTTCTGGTTACTGAAACAATGAGTGCTAACATGGGGTCATGATGAAAACATCATCAATGCAAGACAAACCAAGCTGACGAGTTCCAAGTCGGACGAAACAGATTCTGCATCCCACTGTGTTATCTACAATGAATGAACTCAATAAAGATAATCATAAGGGTTCAGCAACAATAGATTATGCTTAAATAAGCTATACATATGACATATATATATAGATATATCAAAAGAAAGGATACTGAACAAAGAATACTCTTTTCGATAACTTCATCATCACGCTCCACAGTTATGTGTACATGATAGTAGTGAATGAATTAGTGTTATAAATAGCATTATTGCTGTTTAGATAATAGTGAATTAATAGATTACAGTTCAATAGCATCAACATAATAATAAACCGAATGTCAGAAAAATTAGGAAATATAATATTATAAATTTATGAAATTATAGTCTCTACTGAAGACCAAGGTAGTAGTAGAGGCTGAAATTGCTTCTTTTGAACACAGAGCACTGTTTTTTTCACGCGAATTGCAACTGCCTTTACTGTTTTGAGTATTCAGTAAATGAATATTTTTGGCAGTTTATTCGGTGCCCGAAAGATGATAGAGAAGGATTCTTCCACGCTTACTTTGTGACCAGTTTACACAAAATGGTCTAATATCGAACTGTTAATGGTTTTCATTACACCTATACTTACCCATGCTGAGAAATATTCTCGACCACTGAAATTCAATTTCCTAGAGCGACGACCGATGTAACTCGCTCCAACACAAGCTCAGTCAAATTGGTAGATAAAATTAGAAGTGGCTTCGCTAAGTACTCCATCTCTCAGTTGAGGAATCACCATCGGTTGTGTAGAAACTAAGATTTGTAATTTGCCAGCATTAAAAGTTCTTTCAACTGATTTTCTTAATTTCTTCATAAGTATTTCACTTGGTATTTCTCTCTTGAATTGCATATAAAGAGGCTTCTTGTTTACAGATAGGGAATACATGGAGGATTTAATCATGAGCTGACATCAGTTAGAGAACCACTGGAAAACCTGGGAGTACTGGACAGCTGTTTCGTCCTAGTTTGGGACTCCTCAGCAGTACGCACCCACCGGGATTCGAACCCAGGACCTTCTGGTTACAAGGCGAGCTCGTAGACCATTGAGCCACTGGGACCCGATCCAATGGTCCTTGAATTCTAACTTCTGCCAGTTCACGATATAGCGCGACCACTTCGCAATGTCTTCTCCGATGAGTTACTGCCTCATCTTCGACCTGCTGTACCCTACTGGTCACGGCTTCCCACTAGAACCCCAGGTTAACTGCCTGAATAGGGCCAGTCACTAGTGAGCATCAGATGAATTTTCAAGTATTGGTTTTTTGTAGGGATTTTGTTTGATTGCATGGAGGATTTAATCATGAGCTGACATCAGTTAGAGAACCACTGGAAAACCTGGGAGTACTGGACAGCTGTTTCGTCCTAGTTTGGGACTCCTCAGCAGTACGCACCCACCGGGATTCGAACCCAGGACCTTCTGGTTACAAGGCGAGCTCGTAGACCATTGAGCCACTGGGACCCGATCCAATGGTCCTTGAATTCTAACTTCTGCCAGTTCACGATATAGCGCGACCACTTCGCAATGTCTTCTCCGATGAGTTACTGCCTCATCTTCGACCTGCTGTACCCTACTGGTCACGGCTTCCCACTAGAACCCCAGGTTAACTGCCTGAATAGGGCCAGTCAGCTCATGATTAAATCCTCCATGCAATCAAACAAAATCCCTACAAAAAACCAATACTTGAAGATAGGGAATAGTCATTTTCCGCTTTCTTTGTCATCTGTTTCGTGATAAATCTGACAGGATAGCTATTTTCGATCAAAGTATCATATTATTATTGTATCCTTTAGTTCCTAGAGGAACATAGGGCCTCAGCTGCGCGTCTCCATTGCCTTCTGTTTTCTGCCATTTTTTTCACTCCGTTCCAAGTCTGCCCACATGCTTTCATCTCCTTCTCACATGACCTCCTCCAAGTCACCCTCGCACTGACGATCAACTCGCCGCTTCCCTTTCGGGTTCCACTCGAGCAATAGCTTGTCTAATGATGTCACTTGATGGTTTCCTCAGCGTATGGCCAATCCATCCTCATTTCTTCCCGCCTATTTGTTTCACAATCGGTTTCTGGTTGGTTCACTCGTTGCCAGAGATCCCTGTTGCTGATCTTTTCTGGCCGGCCATCTGATCTTGAGTATTGAGCGAAGACAACTGTTAATGAAGGTCTGAAGTTTGTTTGAGATGCTCTTTATGACTCGCCAAGTCTCTGATCCGTATAGTAGCACTGACTGACTTCACATTGGAGTTGAAAATCCGGATCTTATTTTTGATGCTGAGTGGTGTTGACTTCCACACAGATTTGAGAATAATGAAAGCTTGTTTTTCTTTTCCGATTCTGGCCTTGATGTCCTCGCCAGTTCCGCCTGTAGTTGAAGCGATGCTTCCCAGGTAGGTGGGTTAAGGAGGTTGTTTCATTCTGGTTCCTCCCATTTATGCTGGCTGATTGTTGTCTGTTGTTGTTGTTGCTGTTGATGTTGGCCAGAGATCTTCATTACCTCTGTTTTCTCTCTATGTTCACCTGAAGGAAGTCCTATCTTTGATGCTTCTTCTGCCAACTTGTTACTTTTCACTTGCATATCTTCCAGTGAGTGAGAAATCAGACATATATCATCGGCGAAATCCAGATCCTCCAAGTCTTTTGTGTCAGTCCATTTTATGCCTGTTCCCTCGTTGGTTGCCGTTGTCTGTCGCATTATCCAATCAATTGCAATTAGGAAGATCATTGGTGATAGTAGGCAGCCTTGCCTCACTCCCGTCCTTACTTCGAAGGCTTCCGTAAGTTTCCCGTTGTGGATTACTTGGCATGCAGCATTATCGCATAACAGTTGGATGAGATGTATAATTGTCGATGGGACCCCGGCGAAGTAGTTGCCAAATCACCTCTCAATCAACGTTGTGCTGTTGAAGGCCTTTTCAAAGTCGATGAGGTGACTGCCATTCCAAGCTCTGTTCAATGATGATCCGTAGACTGGCGATTTGATCAATACATGACGTGTTTCTCCTGAATCCAGCTTGTTCCGGTCGAAGTTTTTCATCCAGGTTGGCGTGTTTGATTCTCTCCAGGATGATACGGCTTAGTATTTTGCTTGGGATGAAAAGGAGCATAATTCCACGCCAGTTTTTGCATTGACTTAAGTCTCCTTTCTTTGGTAGTTTGAATAAGTATCCTTTCTTCCAATCCCCGGGTACTTTGCCGTCTTTCCACACCTTCTCCAGTAGTGGTGTCATCAAGTCCTCTGTTGTCTCTGGGTCAATTTTCAATTCTTCTGTTGGGATTCCATCTGGTCCTGGTGCTTTTCCAGCTTTTAGCATCTTGATTGCATTCAGGACTTCTGTTCTCGTAGGGGGATCAGTGTTCACTGGTAGTTCTGCTTCCATTGTTGGTATTGTTTGGCCTGTCCTAAGTGGCGGTCGATTAAGAAGTCTTTTGAAGTGTTCAGCCCAGTGTTTTCTTTGCTCCACCATTTTGGTGATTGACTTTCCATTGTCATCCTTCACTGGCTCACTTTGTGTCGAACGTTTACCCAATAGTTGCCTAAATGTTTGGTAGAGTGTGGCGGCGAGGTCTCCTTTGCCTGAAGGTTGTTAGTTCTGCTTCAATTTCCATGGTTTCATAATATTTTCTTTTGTCTTTCCCTGGCACTCTTCTTCACTCTTCTTTTCAGCGTAGTGTTGCTTCCATTCAACTCCTCTTTTTGTTGCTCATCAGTGCTCTGGATAATCTTTTGTTTCACTGTCCTTCTCTCTTCTATTAGTTTCCAAGTGTCCATAGTGAGCCACTGTTTGTCCTGTCTCTTCTTTCTGTCTAGAAGTCCCTTATATATATATATATATATATAACAATTGGAATAGTATTGCATTAAACGACTTACAAATATTAAAAGCATATTATGTATAGATTAGGTTTTTGAATAGCCTACAATTTAGACAGCCTTGTCACTACATATATGCAGTTATTTACTAGAGCATAATTACATTCTACTCAAATGTTACAACAAAACTACTTTGAAGATTAAAGCATCATTTACTGCATGCATGTTTCTGCGTTCATCTTTCGCTCCAATTCATTTGAGTCAATTTATCACTGTCAGTTGATATGTAGGATTGATGTAAGTTTATATCTTGTTTTGCGAAATGTAGGAATTCCCTTCATGAGTAGTTTTGAAAGCAAACTCTCTTACTTACTGTGTTGTTTTGATTTAGCCTGAAGTTAGAAAAAAACAAAATAACCATAAAATTATGTAATGAGATTTTGCCTTGACATTATCATGATGCAATTGGATTTTTAGTAATGAACTCATTTTATACCACTAATAATAATAATTAATAAATTCTGATAGTATTAGTTAAAATGAATGATTTCATTTTTTTTCTGTAACTAAAGGAAATTATTACATTTTGACTGTATATTATATGTATCTATGTGTGGGTTTCCCTTGGGTTCCGAGTTGAATGTAGGACATCGACAAGACCTCTCCACTTCGCGCAATTTTCTGCTGTTCTCTACACCGGAGGATACGATTGCCTATAATCATATATCTCCTCCATCTCACCCTTGCACTGACGATCCACTCGTCGTTTCTTACTCGGATTCCACTGTGCCGGTGGCTTTCATTGAGTGTGATGCCACTCGATAGTCTCCTCACTGTCGTTTACCCAATCCACCTCGATTGTCTCCTACATATTTGGTGAGCAATAAGTTCTTGATTTGTTCTTTCCCATAGTTTCTTGTTACCAGTTTCTTCTGACGTGACATTTGTTTTTTCAGGGCACTTGTTGGAAGTGCTTTTCGTGACAGACAGTGTAAGTTTTTTACCTGTATAAGAGAAATGACTGACTTTTCCATTTGTGTAGCAAATCCGTATCTTGTTCTTCATCCTGGCTAGCTGAGTGAAGCATAAGATTTCCGAAATTGTTTCAGTTTGATGAAGGTTTATGTTGCTTTTCCGACTCTGGCTGGCTGGTTCCGCCTGCCGGTGGTTGAAACAACACTGCCCAGTCGGATAAGATAAGAACGTAACCTCTTTCAAATTTTCCACTTGATGGTGAATGCTATCGTTTGTTGTTGCTATTTGGTTGGTTCTCTTCATCACACCCATCTTCCCTATGTTCACCAAGAGTCTGATATATATCCATATGTTATGTGTGTTTTGTTTGACAGTCTGTATATTTACTATGTATATATGGATCGATATTCCATTATAATTAGCCAATCATGTTAAGACTGTCTATTGATTTGTTCATTTTGAATATTCGCTCACACACTTGTGTTCACACACTTGTTCGGACATTCATATATTTTGCTCTCACACACTTGTGTGATATTGATCCTCCTGGTGTTTTGGAAAATAGAAGTATCATCGCAAACCTAGTGGTCTTCTGATTTCCGTCTTTCTTGCGTCAGGAAAAATTAAATTCTCGACCAGTACATAACAACAATTTGGCAACGAGTACATAATAGAGTCACATCTTCTCTGTACTGCCTCTTCAGCCATTTTGTTGGCTATCGCCTTCCTGTAAGTCTCAGAGTCTGTGTGTGTGTGTGACACTGAAAATAAATCATCATCCGCCAAATTCAGATCTTCCACAATCTTCTTATCGGTCTGTGCAGTGTATTCCTGTCTTCTCACTCACTCCCAACTCACATACAGACACATCACCCAGTCCACCGCAATCAGGAACATCATCGTGGATGGTAATGGGCAGCCAATTAGCCAGGCTTGTCTAACTCCTGTGTTCACTTCAAAATATTAGTTAGTTGAGTTTTCCATTGTGAATCACCTGACTGGTCTGTGGTAGGCATTGACAAATAGCCAGCTGTTACATGTGGCTGATAGGGATTTGTACACTGTTCGTCATAGTGTAGAGTTGAGGTAGATCCAAAGTACTTCTCGGTCAACACTGGCTGTCGAGAACTTTTTCGGAGTCGATGAATTTAAATTAGAGAGTGATGGCTGATTGCCATTCTATGCTTAGTTATTTATTGATGATGGTGATGCATGAAGTAGCCGTCTGACAAGCTCACAATTTTCCTTCCCTGAATCCACCTTGTTTAGGCAAGCTGGTGGAGTTCTGCATCCGGTGCATATTTTATTCTCCCTAGGATGACGTAAATTAGTATTTTATTTGGCGTGGACAAGAGCATTACTCCACACCAGTTCCTTCAGAGTGATGCTTCCTTCTTTGGTAGCTAGACAAGGTAGCCTTTTCTTCTTTTAATCAGTAGGCACATTTCATTCATTCCAAACCTTATGCAATAATGGTGTCAGCCTGTCCTCTTTAGTCTCTGGGTCTCTTTCCAGTGCTTCGGAGAGGGATTCTATCAGATCCGGGTGCCTTCCGGGACTTCAGCAGCTTGACTGAATTGTAGCATTATATATATATATATATATATGCATGACTACAATTCAAATGGGGTATACCAAGTGAAATAATAACCGACAAGTTGAGAAAATCGATTCAAATAAGGTTTAATGCCAGTAAGCTACAGCTTTTGCATAAAACACGAAGTACCTTAGCTAGTCACCTCTGATCAAATCCATCAGTTCAGCTGCTGCTGTGGAGCTAGTAAGGTTAGCAATTACTCTGGGAGCCTAATTTGAGTGACGTTATATAATTGACGGGATTGAGTAGAATTCTATTAAAATTTGACGGAAGGGATTCACGTTAACAAGAGTGGTAATAAGGGGTAGAAAATTAATATGTGGCATGGATAGGGGAGAAAATAATACGTATTTAGTGTCAAGAAGGATAAGGTTGATTGTAGATTTAATGACTGAACAGACTTGCTCTGTATGCAGAGTTCAGGAGTTAGCATGTGAATTGCTGCCATTGCTGCTTCTGCTCTGTTTGAAGAAGTTTGATTCCTACTCTTTTAGAGAGATTCCCACGTAGATAACAATTATAAAGTTGGTTTGTGGGTTTGCTTTGCGTCCTGATTCGATCAGGTGTTTCTGGATACAGTTGCTGTGGCGAGGGGATCTTTTCTCCTTCATGAATTCATGACTGTGAGTAAGTATTCGATGATAGTTTTGGATAGCTAACACTGCGTATAGCTGACACAAGTAGCTCTTCAAGGTGGAGCAAGTTAAATGGTAGTTGCATATTGATGAGAAAACTAACAGTGGTTGCTAATTCATCACGTTCACGTGAATCATTGATTTCGCAGAGAAGGTTAGTCGGTGTTCAGACGCAAAGATTACGTTGATTAGTGAGCGAGACAGACGGTTTCTCAGGATTTCTGCTGACGATGGGTCTTTGTTGAATTCTAGATACAAGCAGAACATTTTTCTGGCAGAAGAAAGTGTGGTCCGTTCAAGTGATTTAAGCTTCTTTTTCACCTCTTTCTAGTCGGACGCCCAGGAAAGATATTTTTGTATGGGACTGCTTCTCTAACATGAACTAAAACTTAGGATGGTAGATGTTGAAAGCGTCTAGAATGTCCTGAAAATTCACCTCATTACTGGAGATAATGTAAGTATCGTCCCGGTATCTCTTATAAATTCGATATTGGAAATCCTTTTAAATCTATGGTTATAAGAGTCGTCTTCAAGCCACATATCTGTATTTGCTAAGGCCTTAGATATGGGTGTTTTTAAATATCTTTAGTATTTATAAATTATTTGTTAGCCCACTGAAGCACCATCAACAGCCCAACTTAAAAGTCAGTGGGAAGTCTGCCCAAGACTTCTTTTCATTCGTCGCTTATTCCACTTACAAATCAACATTTTGACCTATACTGGTTCTATCTTCAGCTCCCCCCCCGGACCTTGTTAACTTCTGAAGAAATTTGTATTCGCTTAGATCAGCTCGATAGCAAACTTCATAAACCTACTGATAAGAAAGATTTTCCGAACACAGATGGATACAATTGTCAAGTTCTGAGTTCCGTAGCCGCACAGCCAACACACGGGAAGAGCTGGATCAACACCCCGTAAAGTCCTTGAATAAAGCAGAATAATATGGTACCATCATTGTTTATTTCGTTGGCTTCTCATCAGCTCAGCTGCTGCTTACAGCCTAGATAAATTATTACGAGGTTTACGTACAGAAACGTTTTAACATACTTGCAAATTTTACATGTTCTCAGTTGACAGAAAATTCCACAATTAGTGAACAGTGCTCAAAAAATTGAGCTTATATAGTTTTTACTCAGGCAGTTCAAGTTTAAACAAAATAAATGTATGCATACAGTGTTAAAGGAGTTACGTAATAAAGACGAGAGATGCGTAAGATGCAGAGTGACTAATAAATTAGGTAACAATGTACTGAGTTCAACTCAAATCATAGAAACAAGAGACAAGCAAAATTACGCTATATTAAAGTAGTGGGATAAAGTTGAAGCCAAAGATTAGGTAATCGAATGAAAGAAAGAGTAAAGATCTTCAGTTATCATGGCAAGGAAAGACTAATAACTGCTTTTTTCTGAACACATAAATCTGGTTTCAAGCCTTTGATTGAAATTTTTTTTTTAGAAAATTTGAGGAGCATCGAGCTCCTTTGTCTACTGATAATTTCAGAGGATTTTGCGATTTCCACCTCATGACCGGTATCGAGGAGATGTCTAGTAATAGCTTATTTTAAGAGTTTGTTCCCGGGAGACGTAGGCTTTTCGGCACATGTTCAGAAAATTGGAGGTGTCCCCTTCTTTCTGTTCTTCCAATGTAACTGCTTCCGCAGATACAGGTAAATTTGTATACACAATTAGAGTTGTTAAAACGAGAAGGGTATCCGGTGACTTTTGATTGTGCAAAAGAGCATGTTGTTCGATGGACGTAAACCGACTTAGCTGCAGGATAGACTCTGGCTAGTGATGTATTTAGTCTTCTGTTGACCATTGCTGCAATGTTCTCACCTTTAAAATGAAGCTGAATGTAGATGGGCTTTTCCTAATGTAATTTACTTGAAATTGGAGCCTTCAGATCTTTCGTACTTGTTACTGAATCTTTGAGAGTAACGACTGCTTTCAAACATAGAAACACAAATTCTTAGTCTAATTTGTCTGCGGAGCATATTCTTCTAGCTCTATTGTACAGAGTTTTGACTAGTGCTCGTTTATAGCTTTTTGAACAAAAACTTTTAAAATGAAGGTATTGTCCATTCTGTGTAGGCTTTCGGTGAAATGACCTCTGGAGACTACCATCTTCTAGGCCTTACATGGTAATGTCAAGGAAATGGAACTCTCCATCATTTTCATTTTCCATAGTAAATTCATAGTAAATTTGTATGTGTGTCGTAGAATAATCCAAGTAGGTAGGAAGCACGACTTTCCTTGTTTCACACTACGAATGTGTCATCGACATATCGACAATAGGAAGTTGTTTCGTCAATCGCGTGCTTTAACCTTGCTTTCTCAAGGTTTAGCATGAAGATATCTGGTAAAACGGGGCTAAGTGGACCGCTCATACCTACACCATCCATTTGTCGGTAAAGAGTGTTGTCAAATTGGAATTGCACATCCATGGTTTACATTAGCAGTAGGAGTTTGAATTCCGGTTCTGGTAGTGAGAGAAGATCAGACTGCTGACAAATGATCTCAATGGTTTCATTGTTTGGGATCATTGTGAACCAGGTTACATCCAATGATGCAATGAACTCATTTGAAACGTTCTTGTGGTTCACACTTTAAGCGAAAGGAAATGCGTATTTCATGGTGTGCACGGCTAGCCATCGACCAATGGCTTGGAACTTCTCATGTTGGAGTGAGCTGACCATCGAAAGTATAGGTTCCAGAAAGACTTCTTTCTTGTGTGTCATTGGAAGGCCATACATATGTGGCAAACGGCATCCTCGGCGTTTCACTTCATTGTATGTATTGCTGTTAATCAATTTCTTCTTTAGAAGATCTCTCAGTACGTTTATGATGCGTTTTTCAGCTGCATCCGTCTTGTCTTTCTGGCAGTCATCGACTTTAAACCTCAATGAGTCATTCAACACAGTTTTCATCTTTGAGGTGTAGTCATCTCTGTCCATCAGCACTTCTCCTAAGCCTTTGTCAGGTCGCAATATGGCGATTTTGTCATTATTTCTGAGAGCTTCCAATGCTTTTTAATGATCTTCAGAGAGGATTTTAGAATATGACGTTGGTGAAATGAGGTGAAATGATTTGCAACGTCGACCAGCTTAGATTTGAACCAGCTTTTTTTGTCCTCATCAACTAAAGGAAGATCATTCAGCTGATGGAAAAAGTTTTCGAATTGAGCTGCAACATTGGTTCTTTTGAGATATGAAACCCCTAATGTCCTAGCGTACACCTGTAAGGTAGACTTGTAGACATTTTGGAGAAATAATATTAAACTGCACGCGCCAACAGTTGTTGCTTATCGCGAGAATAACAAAACACCCCTCCATATAGGTTTTATAGAGTTACATCTTTCTGAAAAACCAAACTACTTTTCCGATTACTGGAATTTGTGTCACAATTCCGCAAAATTAAGTCACACATACAACATTAAGGGAAACTATAGGGATGCCGACTGTAGTTCAGGTTTGTCTTCAACATTGGAAGGGCTGGTGGAAGGGCAGCCTGTTTCAAAAGCCAGTGTCTACAAACTCTTAATAAGATATTGTAATACATTTCCATGTTATTCAGTGTGGAGAATCTACACAGATTTCATGTAGAGTGTAAAAAGTCAAAAATTTATGAAATGAAATACCTTTTTTGTCTTGAAAAGTAACCCTAATACTGGCATACCAAGCTGTTTATAAAATATATGATGATCCCACCTCTGTGAAATATCTATTATTGAATAAGATACTACTTACAACTACGAAGTAGTTAATGTACATTCAAAGAATTTGTAGCAATTACCCAATAAAATCTGAAATAAGAAGCGACCTAATTTCAATTACGTTTATAAGTTAATGACCGTAAACGTACTTCACTTTCGAATCAGTCGTAGGATTTCTATTCCTGAATGTACCACTCACAAGGAGATAAGACTGTACGATCCAAAGATCAACAACATATTGCAAGCCAACATGGACGGGACAGTTCATCAACTTCCAGAGCTTTGTCTCATTGACCCGAAAGCAAAACCTAATACATACATTATGCTCACGCATTAGAAAATGTGTTAAGAAGGCACGAAATAAAAAGAGTTAAATACGCAACGCGTAACCCTACTAGAGAACGGGTATCCACCAAGATTCATAAACAAAAATATGAAGGAAAAATGTCCGTCGCCAAAAATTACAACTGTTCCTAAGAAAACTCTCTTTCTTGAACCTGGAATTCAAAGTTGACATTGAAGCAAAAATTCTGAGAAACCAATTTAACCAGTCTAACGTTTA
Organism: Trichobilharzia regenti; assembly: GCA_944472135.2. Lineage (NCBI taxonomy): Eukaryota > Metazoa > Platyhelminthes > Trematoda > Strigeidida > Schistosomatidae > Trichobilharzia > Trichobilharzia regenti. The sequence continues at coordinate 12,254,564 of OX235267.1, forward strand.
GGACAATATATCGATTTTGACCGCCTCAGTGTGTGTTAATCAGTTAACTTGTTCATGTGAAGCAAAGTATATCAGCCGTACGCAATGTCAAGTCCACAAACGTATTCTAGAACACTGTCCATCCTGGCTAGCTAGGAGAGAAAATGAGAATAGTAACAGCTCCATCCTCGAAAATCTTGTCAACTCTGTAAACACGGCACTCCTTACCGCATGAATGCTTCACAGTGGTATAAAGAGTCCCTTAATATCTTGCGAAAGGACTGCGAATACACCGTATGTGCATAGCCGAATCACTGGCTATTCAGAATCTCAGAGTGGATTTCTGCATTCAGAAGCACCATAAACATTCCCTCACCCTACTGTGGACAGAGTAACGTTCTCATGATGATTTTGTTTCTTTTTAATATGTAGGTTTACTATTATTATCACTATTATTCTCATCAGCTTCAGTTATCATCTGTTATGTTGTTAGTTGAACTAAGCGAGGGGGGGGAACCATCCAATTATGTACAATATCCTGCTGTATACTATGAGTTGTTAGATAACACCGACATCAAACAGTTGTGCTTGTTTGCTAGTGAACTTGATTTCATGCAGAAAAATTATATCATTTGAATTTACGATAGTTTCCTAGTAGAAACAAATTTGATCCATTACACCTTAATTGTATGATAAATAAATCACTTTATTTAATTCCTTACCTTCAAATTGCCCGCTGTAAACATGGCTTCACCATCGGCATAGTAAACATGCGAACAGAAACTAAGTAAAATATAGCTAATGACAAAAATTAGGGTCAGCGTAATTGATGTGTCTTAGCAAAGAATTTCATTGGTGGATGGTGACAAGCAGTGGAATCCAGGATGTGCATTTCAACCGAGCACTTCAGTATAATCAATGGACGGGAAAATCTAGAATTCGATTTTTGTTCAACACAGGCTGTGTAAGTATGCATTTTCAACTAAGTCAATTGAGTTCGTTTATTTCTACTGACAGTGACTGATTGAATTATTTGATCTACCCGTCACTTTAGGTTATTCAGTTGTCGAAGCTACTGATGTGTTTTCTTGGATGGAGGATTTCAACATGCGCTGACATCAGTGAGAGAACCACTGGGAAACTTGGGTTTACTGGATAGCCTTCTCGTCCTAGTGCAGGACTCTTCCGCAGTACGCACCAACCACAAGGGTTCGAACATAGGACCTTCTGGTTACAAGGAGGGCTCGTAGATCATTGAGCCACTGGGACCTGATCCAATGACCAGTGATATGTTTTCGTCTGAAATGTAAATGAAATATCGTTAGAGAAAAGGAAGACCATATTTGCAGTATAAGATGATAACATTCCATTTTACAGAATCTCATCAGCTGCAAACAACTTGAAATTACAATATTTATAAATAATGACATTTTTTATGATAGCTTGATTCCACACCGTATCCACGGTACAAGTATGGAATTTTCAGCAAACGATATTGGCAGCCCAAAGTTTGCAGGCTGAACACTGATATCAGGTGTACGTTGGAAGGCCATCGGACCCCAGACCATGTTCGTGGTCTGGTGAGAGTCCTAACCACTGAGCTTAAAAGGTAATAAAGAAAACATCATAAGGTGAACACATCCGGAATATAAGTATTACAATTCGCTTTAGTTTAAGTCACCATCAATTAATATGCTATCAAACTATGAAATAAAGAGAGCGGGTGAGAGAAGACAGAAAACAGAAAAATCTAATAAACAGTGTTAGCTTGTACGCCAACATGGCAACTCAAGAAGGTTTAAGTTCATCAAAATGAAAGCTTGCTTAGTGAGTTGAGCTAACTAGTGTGTATGACTTATTCACTGTAATGAAAGTGATATAGTTACCAAGGGATTGAGAGATTGACGACACTCTCTTTCTGTGTGCATAAGTTTGGTCTGAGACGTTTGACTGCAATTGCTTCAGCAGTAAATCGAAGTAGATTCGCTGTCCTTTGTGTTATTATTACTTTAAAGGATTTGGAAATCTCTACAAAATGACCCGTAACCACAAGGTATCTGGTGATTGCACTTTGTAAATATATGCTTTCTTTTAAGCATACGTTTCTCGGAATATGCTCTGAAAACCGGATAGAAGCCCTTCTTTCCGTCCTTTCAATGTACTTGCTGCCACAGGTGCATGTAAATTTATAAATGCAGTTGGGGGGCAGAGGTAACATCAGCAGAGGACTTCTCTAGTTTCGATTGGATTATAGAGCATATTTTGCTCTATATAAGTGTAAATGAAATAAAGTAAAGCGTAATAGACAGTGATTGCATATAAATATGAAACCATCGATGATGAATATTGATAGTGGTGACCATAACAATAACTGTGACTGAGTCAAAAATGTATAGATTCAGAAGTGGCAGAAGTAATACGAAATGGAACAACCTGTTGAAATATTCTTCCAGGACTAAAAGAAAATCGACTGTATCCTGAAATTTCTAATGTTCAACTGTCGTTCATTGTTCTAATAAAGTATTATGCTTCATATGTATATATATATATATATACGTGAATAAGGGTGGGATTCTCAACTAGATTGAATGACAGACTGAAGCAATCCTGGAACACAGAGTGTAATTCTGATGAATGGTTACTCATGAAGCTTTTATTGCTTTACTTAGTGAAATCTTCAGCGCGACATTATCCAATCACCTGAGCTACAAATCTTTTGCACAAAAGACATTAAATTCAAATTCAACAACCAATTCTACCGACAAATTGATGGGGTCGCTATGGTTTCACCTCTAGAAATTATTCCAGCCGAGATCGTCATGGGTTATCTCGAACATACGCGACTGAGTGACGTTATCAATGAAACAACATACAACTGTCGATATGTCAGTGATAAGTTTGTTGTTTGTGACGATATGGGTCAGCCATTCAAACATTAAATTCACCATAGAATATGAATACTGCTTCTGCCCTATAAGATATAATCGAGGAATAGTAAGGACACTGTACGACAGAGCCAGAAAGCCATGTTCACCCAACAAGTTGGGAGAAGCATTGGGTTTCGTTGAGGAATGCCTAATAGAAAATGGATACTCAAAGGGACTTATACAAAAGTATAGCAGAGAAAAAGGTAAGAAAAAAACACCCAACTATAGAAAAGAAAAAAGGAGATGCAATGTCACAAAAGATTGACAAAAGACTGAAAGGTACAATAAGGAAATGCTTTCCTGCAGCAAAACTCATAACATTATACACCAACACTTCTTCTATAAGCCACTCAAAACTGGATATATACCCTGCTGATGTCACCTCCAACTGCGCTTATGAATTTACGCGCACTTACGGGAGCAGGTACATTGGAAGGACGGAAAGGAGGGCTTCTATCCGGTTTTCTTAACATATTTCATTAAACGTGTGACTGAAAGGAAGCAAATATTCTCAAAGTGCAATTACTAGACATATTGTTGATACTGGTCATCTCGTAGAGAGTTATAAGTCCTTCAAAATATTAAATAGACAAAGGAGAGCAAATTTACGACGATTTGACAAAGCGATTGCAATCAAACGATTCAAACCAACAAGACTTAAGCTTACAGCAAGAGAGTGATTAAACTCTCACTCCATTGGTAGCTGAATTTTGATTATGATTACATGAATTAGTCACTGAGCAAGTCTCACTCTTATAAACTGTAACCGCTCTTGTTTTTTTGAGTTTCTATGTAAACCTATAAGCTGACACTGTTCTGTTAATTAATATTTTTCTGTTTTCTGTCTTACCCCTCCCTCCTCTTTTCTCCTTTGAAAGTGTATAAATTGATGATGACAATTTAAACTAAAAATTGTAATGCTTACATTTTGGATGAGTCAATTTTATGGTAATTCTTCCATCTCTACTACCATTCAAACATTAAAGTATGTTATTATCACCTATATAAACATTGTCATTTCAGGTAGTGGACAGCAGCAGTTGATGAGGACCTGTGAAATAGAATGATGATATAATTTTATACTGCACATTTTGGTCAGAAATTTAACCATTTTACTTCACAATGCACATACACTAATCCCCACACATTTCCAACATATATTTCTACTTCCTCGTAACTATCGCTACAATTTTTCAAATATCTGGTAGGCGTTTTGTGCCATTTTTATGATTAATTGAGACTCAAGTAGCAACATCTCTTCCCATTCCAGATAACTTGTCTTAGAGTTGAGCTCATTATTCTATACTCTCAGCTAAATGTTTATGTGTTCTGATTACTTCACAGTCATAATGTGTAATACTTCTCATAATTATGAATACAATCTTTGTGGAAATAGTTGTGTAGAAGTGCCGATCATCAAATTGCACATCTCATTTAAAAAAGAAGCGTCTCGTAGATTAATTGACTGACAGCTGTTTTAGAAATATATGTTATTGTCGCTTTATCCTATGTAGTTTGCTCAAAAATGATTAAAAATTCCTGATTCAACAGCAGTTGAAATAGGAGTTTATTCAATTCACTTGTCCCTCTTTTACCATTGAGAAGCATATGAATTCAAACCAATTTTTACTTAATGTAAAGTTCATTCTCCTAAGGACACTGACTTCAGTCGATTGAGGACAAATCAAATTTTAATAAAACTCACAACTCAATAAACAACGTCTTCAACGACATCAAATTCACAAGAGAAGAGGAATCCGAGAAGAAAATACCATTTTTGGACGTCTTAGTCAGGCGAACAACTACAGGAGAATTAGAAACTCAAGTTTATAGGAAATCAACTCACACAGACCAAATCCTAAATTACAACAGCAACAGCCCAATAACACACAAAAGGAATTGCATACAAACACTATTCAAGAGAGCAAGGGCTCATTGCAGCACTCCCACCTTAAGGAAAATTGAAGAAAAGTATCTCATGGACGTCTTCCAAAAGAATGGATATCCACGGAATTTCATCAAGAGACATATACCCCCAAGCCAACCTACCAAAGCAAAAGCCACCAAGGAAAACACAAAGAAAATTGCCTTACCATATATAAAAGATATCTCAGAAATCACTACAAGACTCTTCAAACCTTTAGGAATTGACGTCATACACAAATCAACAAAGTCGCTGCACTCAATTCTATGTCAACCAAAAGACTCAACAGCGAAAGAAGACAAAACCAACATCATCTACAAAATAAACTGTAACAACTGTGAAAAACACTACATCGGCCAAAGTGGACGTCCCCTTCGTCTTCGTATCCACGAACATAAGCTAGCCGTCAAAAGACATGATATCCACTCCCTCATTTCACTACACACAGACAATTGCGGACATCAATTCGACTGGGACAACGTTCAAATATTAGACAAAGGAAATAACAAGAATGCTAGAGAATTTTTAGAAGCCTGTCTGGTATTCCAGTGAATCATCAATCAATAGATACATCGAGATACACAAAATGTATCAACCAATAAGAACGAAACTTCACACACAAAGGGTCAAAGTTCAGGTCATAGAAACAATCAGTTCCAATACAAGTAACCTAGAAGGTGTGAAAACACACACAAACAACCAATTACTTCCAAGATCATCAGGAGAGATGATTAATAAACTCGTGGAGAAATCTAAAAGCTCACTTCAAATTGAAGTATGCGCTGAAGATGTCACCCAGTAAGGTGATGAAAGCTTCGCAAACTAACCATCCAGCTCAGAGAACAAAACCACATCAAAATCATCCACCTGAGCTACAAATCTTCTCTATCATATACAAATCGAATTATATGACCGCATCATACTTCATCTCGAAACTTTACTTTAGTGTTCATTTCGTGAGATTCGTACTTTGATGCTCAATGAAAGCTCATAAGTGTGACTGGTCTAGTCATACTTGAACATTGCAAGTCCAATACATTCAGCATGACATTGTTATCTTGATGAAGTACCTGTTTATTCCAAACTTGAATAACCTGACCTGTATGTAGTTGAAACAATATTCATAATTCAAATTGATCATAAGGAATAAAAAGACAGTTGAAGTGAAGAAAATTTCCTTTACAACGAAGTAACCATCAACTAGGCTGTACATTTGTGTATTTATATCAAATAGATGGGAAAGTTCCAGAATAATTTCCAGTCAATGGTAAGATTAATAAAATTACATTCAGGAATTAAAATGCCATAATAAACAGGGGGGACGAATAAAGCTCAAACAAAGTAGCATCACCATCATTACTGAGAAGATGGACTTATTGTGCAATTAGAGGTTAGAAATGTAGAAATAACAAAATAGACAGGATCGTTGGATATGAAAATATAGTAGTGTAAATAGAGATTAAGAAAAACTGAGAAATACCTTGAATAAACAGGAAGTTTGGATAAGAAAAGTAATGGGATGCTCATTAATAAAAGTATTACCTGCTTATGATGGCCATGGCAGGGACAAGAGTTGGACGAATTTCTTGTCAGTACATAGCGTGGGTTTAGGCTTTTGATATCTAGTGCCTCGGCTATGCCCAGATGTCTTAATTTCATTCTCTTTTGATATGTTTGAACGAATCTAGTATATTATTTTGAAAGATTTTTCGAATGGCACTGAATGTCCTGAATTGGCCAAATGTTCTGCCACTGAACTATATTACACGCGTTTCGTTCTCCTTCTTACTATCCAGGCTGGGTAGTGTTCACAGGTGCGCTTTTCAAGTTGGAGCATGGCACTGCTGATGTACTCAGCTCCACACGGGCAAGTAAACTGGTATATGCACGTTTAAGTGCCTCAATGCTACAGCTTGTCTTTCGCATTCTGGCTGAACAGTTTCTTGCAGAACCACGTTAGTCGTAGGCTTGCGGCGATGTTTCCCTTCCTCAGAGATTTTCAGAGGCGTTTACGAAAGACTTCTCCTTTAATGTCACGTTTGAATTCTAGAATAAACAGAAGTATCTTCTTTGGGATTGAGGATTGAACTTGTTCGGAAATCTTCTTTGATTTTAGCTTCTTGTCCATGAATCTAGGCGGAAAACCGTTTTCTATCAGGGTTGCTCGGAGATTGCTCATTTCTTCATTAATGAATTCCTCACTGCATATCTTCCGAATCCTCGAGGAAAGCCTATATCAGGCTCTTCTTTTTGTTAGGAGCATGCAGCTATGAAAGTTGATGAATTGTTCAGTCCATGTAGGCATTTTGGATATGGACTTTTTCAGAGAGTTGTCGGAGGTTCTCGTCAGACGGATGTCGAGGAAGTGGAGTCAGCGTCAAGAGTAAAGTCGATGTTTTGGTGGACATTACTGAAGGTTTGAAGTTTTCAATGTCCAAGTTCTCATCACAAATGATGAAAATATCATCAACATATCTCTTGTAGAGATGGAAATCGTCGATTGTTGATGATAAAAGGTTTTTTCAGGGCTGGCCATAAAAAAGTGGGTGAGGAGGGGTCCGAGTGGAGAGCCCATTGCTACGCCACCTTTTTGCCCGTAGATTTCATCGTTGAATCTGAAGTAGACGTTGAAAGTGCAACGTAGTAACAGCTCTGTTAGATAATGGATCGGTATGCTAATATCTATGCTGTTGCATTGGATGAAGTCACACAGAAAACATATAGTTTCTGTCAGTGGAACATTGGTGAAGACAGATACGACGTCTAGGGAGATTGTTTTTTATTTGCAAAGTCGACATTTTTAATTGAATCGACGAAATCAAATGTGTCGCAGAGGTTGTCCAGGAATTTCTACCAGCCACTTCGCGATTAGGTGATATGGCGAATTAATCATATCTAATATTGGGCGGAGTGAGACGTCCTTTTTACGCACTTTGGGTAGTCCATACATTCGTGGAGATGTAGAACCAGTTCTGTACTAATAATCGATCTATCTTCTTTTTTTTCAATAAGTTGGTCAGCTGGAGCTCCGTCTGTTCACTTGGATCTTTTTGGATCCTCAGTTTTTGAAATTTGTTGTCATGAGATAGAATTAACGAGAGTTTCTTCACATAGTCTGACTTGCTGAGCATAATAATTCCAGAACCTAAGTCTGATCGATTTGTTATCAGGTTTTCATTTGATTGCAATTCTTTGAGTTACTTTTGATGTTCACTTGAGAGCATATTACGAAGTCTAGGTTTTTTGTTGATGCAGTCGAGGCAGCAATTCACAACAGCTGATTTGAAATTTTCTGCCTTGTCATATGAGATGGTGTTCAATTCGTTTAGTTTTGATAATGCATCACAAAATTTTGTTCCGAGAGACAAGAGTTGCATTTGAATCGATGAAAGTGAGGTATCAGAAAAATTGAATACCTATTTCTCGGGAGAAGACGGGAAAGCTGTTTCCTTGGTAACGGATTTTAGGCTCTGGTTAAGTTTCATGATGATATTATCCTTTTTCTTCTCTGTAACTGGGCTGGCGTGGTGTTATGGCGAATGACGTACTTTCATCAACAATCAGTCAAACTGGAGAAAGAGTTCAACTTCAAAATATCCTTTGTTGACGTCCAACTAGCAGGACGAGAACAGAATGAAACACTGAAAAGATCAATCCACAGAAAGTCAACGTGGAACGGACAGCTTACTAACTTTCACAGTTAGGTACCTCTATACACCAAACGAAACCCGATCCGTTCACTCAGCTATAGAGTTCGCAGAATTTGTACCCCGGACACTATAGAAGATGAACTGGACAATCCCAAGAGAATCCTCGTCGGGAATTGTTATCCAGAAAGATTTATTGCAAAATCTATGAATCCTTGACAACAAAAGCTGCCCATTCTCAGCGTCCTGAACAAAAAACTACTCTACATGAACCTTCAATTCAGTGGAGATATATCTGCGGAAACACTGAAAAAATTGACTGTTGCGCTCATTTAAGAAGACCTTCTTCGCAACTGAACTAAGACTAACTTTCTCCACAAAACCTATGATCCATGTTAACGTGAAGGATATGCTACCACTGCTGGCCTCATCAGTGTGTATTTATCAATTCATCTGCTCGTGTCGAGCAAGGTATCTCGGCTGTACCCAGCATTCGCTTTCCAAACGCACCACCGGACACTTACCAACATGGTTTTACAAAGTAGAAAAACGATGCCTCCTGACAGCTCAATCTAAGAACATCTGATAGAATCCGGACACCAAGCTACACCCCAGACAAACTTCAAAGTCGTCTACAGAGTAGTAAGCAGTCTTCCTAAAGGTGTACGAATCAGAATTCTTCGAAGTGCAGAAGCAAGGGCGATTCCCTTGCTGAGTCCTGAACTCTGCATACAGAAGATGTTCATTCAATCACTACACTTGCAATGGACGTAATCTATCTTATTACCCGACAAGTAAATTCCACCTAATCCTTTTCTCTTCGGTCTTTTCATTAGTATTATTTTGTCTTCTCAATTGTAACATTTTACATTTTCAACTTTTTTGTTCTCTACCTCCACCCAATTTAATTTCTACACCTCACTACCACTGTTATTAACTTTACCAACACTCAATTTTTGATCATTTATGTTACGTCATCCAAGTTTTTTACTGGACAGCTGTTTCGTCCTGGTTCGGGACTCTTCAGCAGTACGCACCCACCGGGATTTGAACCCAGGACCTTCCGGTTACAAGGCGAGCTCGTATACCATTAAGCCACTGGGACCCGATCCAATGGTCCTTGAATTCTAACTTCTGCCAATTCACGACATAGCGCAACCGCTAGCCAATGTTTTCGGTGAGTATTTGTCCTCACACCCGACCGGCTGCACCCTACTGGTCACGACTTCCCACTGGAACCCAGGTAACTACCTACCTGAATAGGGCCAATCGCCAGTGAGCATCTCATTGGTATTCAAGTGATGGTTTGTAGGGATTTGATTGGTTTCAGAATTTCATCATGAGCTGATATTAGTTAGAGAACCATTGGAAAACCTAGGAGTACTGGACAGCTGTTTCGTCCTAGTTTGGGACTCTTCAGCAGTCTGCACCCACCAGGATTCGAACCCAGGACCTTCCAGTTACAAGGCGAGCTAGCTCGTAGACCATTAAGCCACTGGGACCCGATCCAATGGTCCTTGAATTCTAACTTCTGCCAATTCACGATCGGGTCCCAGTGGCTTAATGGTCTACGAGCTAGCTCGCCTTGTAACTGGAAGGTCCTGGGTTCGAATCCTGGGGGGTGCGTACTGCTGAAGAGTCCCAAACTAAGACGAAACAGCTGTCCAGTACTCCTAGGTTTTCCAATGGTTCTCTAACTAATGTCAGCTCATGATGAAATTCTGAAACCAATCAAATCCCTACAAACCATCACTTGAATATCTAATCAATTACCTAAATTTGACACACCTTATCTACACACAAACACACACACACACAAATAATTGTGCATAAATGCGATTGTTCAGATATTTGAATAAATACGGTGTCGAAAACAGTCTCTTTGCTGAATGTCTTCTCATGAAACAATCAAATCGTAGACAACGTGGTCTATTATTATTTTATTCAGTGTGAATCTGTGTTAATTTTAGTCGTATACACTGACACAGTTATTCTCAGAGGAATAAAAGTAAAATTTTCAAGTAATCGATTTTGTAGGGATTCCTTTTTGTTTCGTTTCATTGGTTGGAGGATTTCACTGTCAGCTTGAGCAGAATCCTACAGCTCCTAATTTCAAGCTTATCTTCCTGGCGAGAGAAAAAAGTAGTAGTAGTAATAATACTAATAAGATAGACAGTTATCTGGGGAGAATAAGAAATATACTAAAGACACTGAAAGTATGAAATAAATTACTGTCTAACTAATTATAGCTCAAGAGGATTATGAAAACCTGAGTCTAATTTTAGTCACCGGCTTGTGATTTTGTCAGCATATTTTATCGACTTCAAAAATTCATATAAACTTTTCAGTTAGCTCTCCTCATCATTATCATAGGCTCTACAGTAAAGAAATGGTATTATTAACCGGAGAACAAAGTTTCGAACAAAATTTGTTGTTCATAATCATTTCATCAATTATAATCACATGACTTCGAAACTTTAGTTTTACAGTTTTCTTTGTTCTCTCATATTTGTCGTCATTGAGGTAGTAGAATTTTCCAAATATCCCAGTGAACAGGTGTTGAATCATTCATATTACACGTACTCTATTCAGTTGATTCGATAAATAGAGCTTCCGTTGTTATCAATCTCTCCCTCCACTCTGTGACATTCGATTTTAAAACTGTCATCTTATCCCATCCAGCCTATTGTATGGTTGTGTGTAATTGCATGTAGTGAGTGCTATAGCTGAACTATCCTCTAGATTTATTATCTTATTCGGGTCAACCAATCTATATATCGCTAGGTTTTTACACTCGGCTAGTGTGACTGCCCCTGTTCTACTAGTTTGACCTGTGTATTTGACCTGACAGTCATTCAAGCAGGATATTAAATAAACTAAATTGTTTTGTTTGAAAGGTGCTCCATAGGATCCTATAACTTACAAGGCTTGTTTCTAATTGAATTTTTGGATTTGAATGCAACTTTTATTCTTACCTTGTTAAGAATTCTGTGTAAGGTTTCCAAAGTTCCTTCCTTGTATAGAATTACTACTGATGGTTTAGACTCCTTATTGTTGGTGTTGTCTTGCTCATGTCTGACATGCATGTCGTCATTATTATTACTATTATTATCATTATTATTATTATCACTATTGCTACTATCATTATTTATTTTATTTTTACACTTACTTACATATTTCTTGACTAATTTATCCGGGTAATTATTAAGTTTCAAGGCTTCTTTTATGTGTATCATTTCCTGTTTTAGATTTTCCTTGGTGCTACTTTGTTTTTGTGCCCTGTCACTGAAATATTCCAGCAATCCTAAGTTCACTGACATAGGATGGGATGATCGGGGGAATCCAAATATCTGTTTGAATGTGCGGCTTTCCTGTTCAACCACTAGTGTGCTCAACTTCCCATCTTCTTATCTTTTCACGTTGCAATCTAACATTGGAAGCTCCCCTTCCTGACTTTCCAATTCATAAATGAATTAAATTGCCACCACCTTTGAGTTTATGTGTTCGATAATCTATCTATACCTTGTGTTCTAAGTACGGTGAATATGTCGTCTAGTTGAGCTATATCAGCACTACATGCAGATACACACAACCATGCAATAGGATGATAGGATATAATGACAGTTTTTACTATCTAATGTCACAGAGTGGAGGGAGAGATGCATAAAAACGGAAGCTTTGTCTATCGAATCAACTGAAGAGAGCTCGTGTAGTAGGAATGATTCAACAGCTGTCCCCCCAGATATCTAGAAAATCTTACTACTCCTACGATGGCAAATATGAGAAAAAAATAAAACCATGAAACGGAAGTTTCGAAGTCATGTTATGAACGGTAATAAATTTTGTTCGAAACGTCATCCAGTAAATACTAATACTGTTTCACTGACTGTGTGATACATCTAATAAACAAACTAATATGGAATTACTTACTACCACAGTGCCCATGTTTTACACATATATTAATATGACTGTCAAATCAAGTCTTAATCAGTGACAATTACAAGCTTTCATTGAGATTCAAAGTATGAATCTCACGAAATGAATGCTCGAATAAAATTTGAAGAGGAAGACGTATGATGCTGTCATATAATTCGATTTGTCCTCAATCAACTGAAGTCAGTGTCCGTAAGAGATTGAACTTTACATTAAGTAAAAATTGGTTTGAATTCATGTACTTCTCAATGGTAAAAGAGGGACAAGTGAATTGAATAAACTCCTATTTCAACTGCTGTTGAATCAGAAAGTTGTTATACATCCTGAAGCAAACTACATGAGATGAAGTGACAATAACATATATTTCTAAAACAGCCGTTAGTCAATTAATCTACCAGACGTCTGTTTGCTGAAATATGCAATTTGATGATCGTCACTTCTACACAACTATTTCCACACACCACTTTATTCGGCATGGGAATAACCCGACCTGTATGTATGTAGTTGCAGCAATTTTGATATTTCTAATCAGGTAGAAATCCGTCTTTTATTATGTTATGCAGTATGGATATGTGTTAATTACCATATTTCAGTTCTAAACACTGACGTAGTTATTCTCAGAGGAATAAAAGTAAAATTTTCAAGTAATCGATTTTGTAGGGATTCCTTTTTGTTTCGTTTCATTCGTTGGAGGATTTCACTGTCAGCTTGAGTAGAAAAATCCTACAGCTGTTAATTTCAAGCTTACCCTCCTGGCGAGAGAAAAAAGTAGTAGTAGTAATAATACTAATAAGATAGACAGCTATCTGGGGAGAATAAGAAATAAACTAAAGACACTGAAAGTATGAAATAAATTACTGTCTAACTAATTATAGCTCAAGAGGATTATGAAAACCTAAGTCTAATTTTAGTCACCGGCTTGTGATTTTGTCAGCATATTTTGTCGACTTCAGAAATTGATATAAATATATCACTTTTGAATTAGCTCTCCTAATCATTATCATAGGCTCTACAGTAATATCTGTATATATGATTTTTAAATCAAAAATATGCCAATTATTTGATAATTTTTAGGAAACAAATTAAGGCAAATGACATATTGATGAAACTCAATATGGCGTGCATTCTGTCATAAGTTTTAACCAGAATAAAAGGAAAAGAAGAAGCGGAAGAAAGTGATTCCATGTGTCATTTTTGGATGTTTCAGATGACTAAGACGCTTGCATAGAAACTATATAGACAAATCGATGGTGTGGCAATTGGGTCACCAATAGGACCCGTTCTAGTCGACATTTTCCTTGTGAAACTAGAGAATAAATGGGCCTTTGAAGAATGTTATTAATGAACTCGAATTCTATTCTCGGTACAACATGGATGATACATTTTTGAGTATGAAAAGCGAGAAGGAAGCAAAGAACATCCTGGATAAATTTAACAAGGTTTATCCTGCAATGCATTTTACTTTTGAGAAAGAAAAGACTCTAGTATTTCATTTCTAGACGTTCTTATGACCAGAAAAGAGGACGGTACAATGACAGGAAGAAGTGTATATAGAAAACCTACATCAACTGACATTCAATATACTCATTTGCTCAGCTTCGTGTCCTTGAAATACAAACTCAATCTGATAAAGCGCTTGGTTCACAGAGTAAGAACAATTTGCTCGGATGAACGTCTTGATGAGAAACTTAATAAAATTAAACGGTTGCTGATTAAAAATAGTTATCCAGGAAAGTTCATTGATAAGAATGTGAATCTAAAATCAAAGCAGCTCAAGGTAGACCAACAGTTCCGAAAAATGAAAGCCTTATTCTTACAGGTTCAGTTCCTCGGAGACAACATCAGCGAGATACTAACACAGCGCCTTAGAAATGCCATAAAAAAAAGAGCATTCCCTGCTGCCACATTATGCTGTATCTTCAAAATCACTCCTCTTTTGCGTTCAGAGGCAAAAGACATACTGCTTAATTTCGCCTATTCCATGCGTATCTACCAATTTAACTGCTCCTGTGGAGTGAGCCAGTTAGTAGCATAGGCCGTACTATTGGGCTTGTGTTCCTCATCGAATTTCCCCGAACATCACCCTACATAGTGGTTAAAATAAATGACAAACGAAATCTATTTGCAGCGCTATTCTATCTCATCTTGTGGATACAGAACACAAGATTGACATTAAACATGCTTCCAGGGTGATTTACTGCAAACCTACGAATCTCAATTTTGCCTTAAGAGTTCGACTATTAAAATTGCTCATGCTGTTGTGCATCCAAAAGGAGTTAATCCAGACATTATCCTTACCTTGGCCATCCAGGTTTGAACGATCATGAATTTTTGTGGAATTTTCCTAATTTTAGCTGATATTCTATTTGCTACTATATCTTTATTATTATTATTATTATTATTGTAATTTAAGCATGTTTAATGAACTTTTATTCCATTGTAATCTTACTTGACAAAGCGATGTTATTCAAAAAACACACTAATATTGTTATTGACTACTATTCTAGAATATTCTATGTATATAAACATGTACGTCTGTCGACAATACAAATGTAATTTGCTCAAGTGTTTGATTGATCGGGTTAGAGTTATTCGTTCAAAAATAAGATGCTTCGTAATACTCATCATCTACTAAAAAGATATAAATATCCAACAAAGGTAAAAGTCATTCTGAACGAAGACTATTCTTTTCATTATGGATAAGACTTTATTTTGATAAAGTGTCACACAGTGTGGTTATACAGTAGTAATATTAACTGATGACCACGTTTCAAGCACAAATTATTGCCACTCATAATCATATCATCCAGGTACTCACTCACACAACTTTCTTGATTCATTTATGTACATGTGTGGAATTGATGATTAGACATTTGAATAAATACTCAATATTAATCAAATACAATCAGATGGGAAATAAGACGGGGGTTTCTATCGTAAAAATAAGTAACTTGTTAGAATGTTATAATGTATGTGAATTGGCATAGACTTTTAGGAGTATTTATTATCCTCCTCTGATTTGACTGACTGACTGGTGGTAATAATGTCTTCCATGCATATCTCTGTTATTTGCATTGAGTCATGTTTATTGCATGTTTTGCGTGTAGACTCAATGAACCTGGATTCAGTTGTCAACCCCCTCTCTGTCCACCTTCCTATACAACCTTTTAGAATTTTAACCCTCTCCCACCCTATTGTGTGATTGTGTGTTAATGCATGCAGTATATTTGCTGCTCCTCTTTTGCAATTAATAGTTTTTTCTGAGCTGACTGGTTTAGTTGAGGAGCTTTCGTCGTCTTTCTGGACGACATCTTTACCGCAGTATTTAGGATGAAGTACAATGATTCAAGTTTCTTCATAAGTGATATAATTGCGTCTCGCGGTGACCATCTTTAGAAAAATATTGACCGTTTTCTATTCACGTGGATTTTAAACTTTTTGGCCACCTGATTTATTTTTTATCAGTTGGTATATTTTGTCTATATTAATGTGTTTGTTAATTGCATATTCGTTTGAGTACCAGGTTTCTAGGAATTCCCTGACTGCACTTTTGGTGTTTCCTCTGCCTAGGATTCCGACATTATCCCAATCAAATCGATGTCCATAACAGTCTACATGCATTGATTTGAAACAGAAATATATATCATATCTTTTCGCGGCTGATTTGTGTTCCTGGATTTTGATTCGAAGGGGATGCTCACTCTGGCCGATGTTATGCCTGTTACAGTTCATACAATTTATTTTGTAAATTGAGTTAATTTTACCTCTTTTTTTGTTGGATCTTTTGGTTTGCGTAGTATCGAATTAAGCGATTCGACTGGTTTAGGTGCTACATCTATATCAAACGGTTTCAGCATTCTAGTCATTATTTCAGCGATATTTCTGACGTATGATGGGATGAATTTCTTTTTGGTCTTTGGTGATGGTTCTTTGTTGGTGCTTTGATTCGATTTTAAACACTTTTTGATGAAATGAAGACCGTTTGTAAGTATTTTTTTCTTCCATTCTTTTCAACTCTGGTGTGCTACAGTGTTGTGTTTGAATTCTTTTAAACAATGTCTGCACACAGTTTCTTTTGTGAGTGAGTAATTGGATTATTGCTAGTATAGTGAAGTATTTTTTATTCTGTGCTTTTTTCTAAATTACTCATCCGTCTTCGTGAGATCAAGCATTCAAACCTGAGCTAAATTCCTCTTTTCTGAAAATCTCACTACTCTTGAACGACTAGTTTGACCTATGCAGTTGACCTCATTATCCTATATTGATTTTCATTCAAATATCTAATAATTCATTTCACTCGTGTATATAAATGAAGGAAAAACGTTGTGTGAGTAGTGCCTTGATATGATTATGAGTAGCAATAGTTTGTGCTCGAAACATTGTCATCAGTAAATATTACTTATTGTATAACACTTTGTTACACACTGACAAAATAAAATCTTACATATAGTGAACTATTAAACAGCTATGAAATTAGATTTAAACATATTATTCTGTCGATGTTTCACCCGTCTTCTTTATTTAATTCAATGTCAAGCTTTCAGATAAAATGTCCAGATAAATTAACCCCTGAGGAATAACTCCTCATTGTTACAAGAGTTTCCATATTAGACCAACAATTAACTAAGTCGCTTGAGAGCTATTTTATGAGATGTCCTGTATTAACTAGACTGCAGAAAATAATGTTTTGTTGTTGGTCTATGACTGATTGAAATTAAGATGGATATTTGTAACAATAAGTGGTTATATACTTCATGTATTTTAGAAGTGATTAACTCTCTTTTTGTGTATTACTTCATGGCTTATCTGAAACATCTGTTTCCCTGACTTTGGCTGGTAGTACCTTCAACTATATAGACCAAATCTAATCATCTCACCATCATTATAATCATTTAAAGTTGATAATGAATAACATTCTCCCATAAGTGTTTTCACACATTTCACAAATATACATGTTCATAAATTTTCACTTTTTGAGATTCGAGGTTTATTGTGAAAGATTAGTCTTGTGATTACTGTTATTTAACTTGTGAATTAGACAAGTATATATATATGAATTCCTTTTTGGGTGACATTTATTTTGATAAAGTCTCACACAGTGTAGTGTTCAACAGTAATATTTACTGATAACTATGTTTCCAGTACAATTTATTACTGCGCATAATCATATCAAGTCAATATTCACACAACTTTCTTACTTCATTTATATAATTTCATCATTACTTTACATCGCTTGACTAGATTGGTGTGTAGTATTTTTCATATTTCCGGTATGATTGATGAGTCATCTCTATTGCACATGTTGGGTGTATGTATGTATGCAGTGCAATCGCTGAGCTTTTTCCAAATTACTTATCTTCGCGTGTGGGGTCAATCGTTTGAACCTTAGTTGAATTCTGATAATTTCACTACTTCTGATCGACTAGTTTGACCTATGCAGCTGACGTGGCTCACAATCATTGTAGGGTATTTTATAAATTACGTTAATTTGTCTGAATGAGTCATCCGACAGGGTCCTTCAACCTACCAAAAGAGCTGGTCTTACCTCAATGAATTCGTAGGTGTCGATGCCACTCTAATTCCTGCTTTATTAGGAATCCTAGGTAGGGTTTCATATGGTTTCTCCTTGTATGGTAAAACTGAAGATGTCTTTTATTTTTTCAAAAACATAGGTCAAACAAGTAGGTCAGGAGTAGTCAGATTGCCAGAACATAAGAATTTGGCTAGGGCTAGAATGACTGAACTCGAGAAAATGAGTAATATTGAAAAAACCTCAGCAGGAGTGACACTGCATGCATTAACACACAAGCACACAGTAGGGTAGGAGAGGGTTATAAATGTAAGAACCAATATAGGTAGGTGGAGAGCGAGAGAGATTGATTTCTGAATCCTGCCTGTTTCATCGAGTCTACACCCGACGCATGCAAGAGAAATGTTTCAATGCAAACACCAGAGATGTAAAAGATATTATTACCACAAGTCAGTCAAATCAGAGGAGGATAATAAATAATCTTAAATTTCTGTATCTATTCACGTACATTATGAAAATTCTAACAGGCTACTTATTCTGACTACAAAACACTCGTCTCATTTCTCATCTAACTGTATTTCAATGACACAGATTTTTTTATTCAAATGTCTCATGAATTCCACTCATGTATATAAATGAAGGAGGAGGTCATACGAGGAGGAGATGAAAGCATGTGGACAGACCTGGAGCAGGGTGAAAAAGTTGTCAGAAAACCGAAGTCGATGGAGGTGCGCAGCTGAAGCCCTATGTTCCTCTAGGAACTAAAGGATACACAATCAATCAATATAAATGAAGTGAAACGTTACGTGAGTCACTTGATATGATTATGAGCAGTAAATATTACTGTACAACACTGTGTGACACGTTTTCAAAATAAAATCTCATTTATAATGAACTATTAAGCGGATACGCATTTCTTTTCAAACATATTTTTCTATCGATGCTTCACTCCAGCTCCTTATTTAACTCGATATCAAGCATTCAGAAGAAATGTCCAGACAAATTAACCCCTGAGGAATAACTCCTCATTGTTACAAGAGTTGTCACATTAGACCAACAATTAACTAAGTCGCTTGACAGCTATTTTATGAGATGTCCTGTTTTAACTAGACTGCAGAAAATAATGTACTGACTGTTTCGAATTGTTACGAAAATTTGTATCAATAAGTGGTTATTTATTTCATATGCCTCTAGAAGTGATCAATTCACCTTTTGTGTATTACCCCATGATTTGTATAAAACATCTGCTTCACTTCCTGGTAATATCTTCAACTCTACAGACTGAATCTAATCATCCCCACCACCGTCATCATCCTTTCAATTTGATGGTGAATAACATTCTCCGACGTTTGTTTTCACTAATCTTTAGTTCATTGTTGAAAAAATCACTGAAAGGTTCAATATTATCCCAATGATTTAATTTTTTTAGTCCCAGTGTTTCATATTGTGAACAGCATACACGCAACACGATATATGTCTCCTGTGTGTTGTTTATTTTTCACGAATTTTTACAGACGTTTCACAAATATACATGTTGATAACTTTTCCCTTTTTGTGATATAAGGTTGATTGTGAAAGATTAGTCTTGTGATTGGTGTTATTTAACTTGTGGAATACACAGTGATATATGTGAATTCCATTGTGGGTGAAATTCATTTTGATAAAGTCTCACACAGTGTAGTGTTCAACAGTAATATTTACTGATGACAACGTTTCGAGCTCAATTCACCCCCGTCCTCCTTACACCTCATAATCATTTTCAGTTACTCACACGACTTTCTAACTTAGTTTATATAGCGGTTCGACTATTTTTCATCACTTGACTTGATTGGGTGTAGTACTTTTCATATTTCCAGTATGAGTGATTAGTAATTCCTATTGCGTTTGTAGGGTGTAGACTCGAAGAAGAAAGGTCCAGTAATCAACTTCCCTATCTCTACTTACCTATATTACTTCTTAGAATTTTAAACCTCCCCTTACCCTATTGTGTGGTTGTGTGTTAATGTATGCAGTGCGATGCAAAGCTCAGGTTTTTTCATTTTTGCAGGTTCAATCATGCTAGCTCTAGCTAAATTCTTATGTTGTGACAATCTGATTACTCGTTGACCTACTGGTTTGACATATGTAGTTGACTAAACTTACATTCATTGCAAGGTATTTTGTGCGTCGGTGGCACAGTGGTAAGGACTCTCGCCGACCATGCACATGGTCCAAGGTTCGAACCCCCGCCGACGCACACCTGATATCTATGGTCGGCCTGCAAAATTTGGGCTACCGATATCCATGCTGAAAATTCCATACTTGTACCAAAAATACAGTGTGGAATCAAGCTGTAAATCAAAAAAAAAATCATATTATTTTATCTAATTTGGCCAAATGATAAGGCCTCTTAAACTACAGAGCTTGTCCTACCTGAATGAGTTTGTAAGTTTAAATACAACTAACCTTATAACTGCTTATTAACTATCCTACGTAGGGTTTCAGATGTGATCTTCTGGCATGGTAAAACTGAAGATACCTTTTTATTCTTTCAAATACATAGGTGAAAACAGTGGGTGAGGATTAGTCAGATTGTCAGAATATATAAGAATTTAGCTAGGGCTAGAATGATTGAACTCGCGAGAATGAGTAATTTTGAAAAAAATAGCTCAGCACTGTATTGCACTGCATGGATTAACACTCAACCACACAATAGGGTGTGTGGGACAGAGTCAAAATTCTGAGAACTAATATAAGTAAGTGGAGAGCGAGAGGGATTGAATACTGAATCCTGCCTGATACATAGAGTCTTCAACCAACATATGCATCGGAAATGACTCAACGCAGATAGCAGAGATTTTATTTGATTAAAGCTTGATTCCACACTGTAATTTTGGTACAAGTATGGAATTTCAGCATGGATATCGGTAGCCCAAATTTTGTGGGCCGACCATAGATATCAGGTGTGCATCGGCAGGGGATCGAACCTCGAATCATGTGCATGGTCGGCGAGAGTCCTTACCAGTGTGCCAGCGAAGCAGATATGGAAGATATTATTACCAGAAGTCAGTCAAATCAGAGAGGGATAATAAATTATCTAAAAATTCTATATCCATTCACGTACATTATGAAAATTCTAACAGGCTACTTATTCTAACTACAAAACACTCGTCTCATTTCTCATCTAACTGTATTTCAATGACACTGATTTTTTTATTCAAATGTCTGGTGAATTCCACTCATGTATATAAATGAAGTAAAAAGTTACATGAGTCACTTGATATGATTATGAGCAGTAACAAGTTGTGCTCGAAACGTGGTCATCCGTTAATATTACTTAATGTATAACAATGTGTGACACGTTTTCAAAATAAAATCTCATTTATAATGAACTATTAAGCGGATACGCATTTCTTTTCAAACATATTTTTCTATCGATGCTTCAATCTACCTCCTTATGTAACTCGATATCAAGCATTCAGAAGAAATGTACAGATAAATTAACCCCAGAGGAATAACTCCTCATTGTTACAAGAGTTTCCATATTAGACCAACAATTAACTAAGTCGCTTGACAGCTATTTTATGAGATGTCCTGTATTAACTAGACTGCAGAAAATAATGTTTTGTTGTTGGTCTATGACTGATTGAAATTAAGATGGATATTTGTAACAATAAGTGGTTATATACTTCATGTATTTTAGAAGTGATTAACTCTCTTTTTGTGTATTACTTCATGGCTTATCTGAAACATCTGTTTCCCTGACTTTGGCTGGTAGTACCTTCAACTATATAGACCAAATCTAATCATCTCACCATCATTATAATCATTTAAAGTTGATAATGAATAACATTCTCCCATAAGTGTTTTCACACATTTCACAAATATACATGTTCATAAATTTTCACTTTTTGAGATTCGAGGTTTATTGTGAAAGATTAGTCTTGTGATTACTGTTATTTAACTTGTGAATTAGACAAGTATATATATATGAATTCCTTTTTGGGTGACATTTATTTTGATAAAGTCTCACACAGTGTAGTGTTCAACAGTAATATTTACTGATAACTATGTTTCCAGTACAATTTATTACTGCGCATAATCATATCAAGTCAATATTCACACAACTTTCTTACTTCATTTATATAATTTCATCATTACTTTACATCGCTTGACTAGATTGGTGTGTAGTATTTTTCATATTTCCGGTATGATTGATGAGTCATCTCTATTGCACATGTTGGGTGTATGTATGTATGCAGTGCAATCGCTGAGCTATTTCCAAATTACTTATCTTCGCGTGTGGAGTCAATCGTTTGAACCTTAGTTGAATTCTGATAATTTCACTACTTCTGATCGACTAGTTTGACCTATGCAGCTGACGTGGCTCACAATCATTGTAGGGTATTTTATAAATTACGTTAATTTGTCTGAATGAGTCATCCGACAGGGTCCTTCAACCTACCAAAAGAGCTGGTCTTACCTCAATGAATTCGTAGGTGTCAATGCCACTGTAATTCCTGCTTTATTAGGAATCCTAGTTAGGGTTTCATATGGTTTCTCCTTGTATGGTGAAACTGAAGATGTCTTTTATTTTTTCAAAAACATAGGTCAAACGAGTAGGTCAGGAGTAGTCAGATTGCCAGAACATAAGAATTTGGCTAGGGCTAGAATGACTGAACTCGAGAAAATGAGTAATATTGAAAAAACCTCAGCAGGAGTGACACTGCATGCATTAACACACAAGCACACAGTAGGGTAGGAGAGGGTTATAAATGTAAGAACCAATATAGGTAGGTGGAGAGCGAGAGAGATTGATTTCTGAATCCTGCCTGTTTCATCGAGTCCACACCCGACGCATGCAAGAGAAATGTTTCAATGCAAACATCAGAGATGTAAAAGATATTATTACCAGAAGTCAGTCAAATCAGAGAGGGATAATAAATTATCTAAAAATTCTATATCTATTCACGTACATAATAAAAAATTCTAACAGGCTACTTATTCTGACTAAAAACACTCGTCTCATTTCTCATCTAACTGTATTTCAATGACACAGATTTTTTTATTCAAATGTCTGATGAATTCCATTCATGTATATAAATGAAGTAAAACGTTACGTGAGTCACTTGATATGATTATGAGCAGTAAATATTACTGTACAACACTGTGTGACACGTTTTCAAAATAAAATCTCATTTATAATGAACTATTAAGCGGATACGCATTTCTTTTCAAACATATTTTTCTATCGATGCTTCACTCTACCTCCTTATGTAACTCGATATCAAGCATTCAGAAGAAATGTCCAGACAAATTAACCCCAGAGGAATAACTCCTCATTGTTACAAGAGTTTCCATATTAGACCAACAATTAACTAAGTCGCTTGACAGCTATTTTATGAGATGTCCTGTTTTAACTAGACTGCAGAAAATAATGTACTGACTGTTTCGAATTGTTACGAAAATTTGTATCAATAAGTGGTTATTTATTTCATATGCCTCTAGAAGTGATCAATTCACCTTTTGTGTATTACCCCATGATTTGTATA
The DNA here is from genome assembly GCA_944472135.2 of Trichobilharzia regenti. Lineage (NCBI taxonomy): Eukaryota > Metazoa > Platyhelminthes > Trematoda > Strigeidida > Schistosomatidae > Trichobilharzia > Trichobilharzia regenti. The sequence continues at coordinate 12,278,035 of OX235267.1, forward strand.
AAACATCTGCTTCACTTCCTGGTAATATCTTCAACTCTACAGACTGAATCTAATCATCCCCACCACCGTCATCATCCTTTCAATTTGATGGTGAATAACATTCTCCGACGTTTGTTTTCACTAATCTTTAGTTCATTGTTGAAAAAATCACTGAAAGGTTCAATATTATCCCAATGATTTAATTTTTTTAGTCCCAGTGTTTCATATTGTGAACAGCATACACGCAACACGATATATGTCTCCTGTGTGTTGTTTATTTTTCACGAATTTTTACAGACGTTTCACAAATATACATGTTGATAACTTTTCCCTTTTTGTGATATAAGGTTGATTGTGAAAGATTAGTCTTGTGATTGGTGTTATTTAACTTGTGGAATACACAGTGATATATGTGAATTCCATTGTGGGTGAAATTCATTTTGATAAAGTCTCACACAGTGTAGTGTTCAACAGTAATATTTACTGATGACAACGTTTCGAGCTCAATTCACCCCCGTCCTCCTTACACCTCATAATCATTTTCAGTTACTCACACGACTTTCTAACTTAGTTTATATAGCGGTTCGACTATTTTTCATCACTTGACTTGATTGGGTGTAGTACTTTTCATATTTCCAGTATGAGTGATTAGTAATTCCTATTGCGTTTGTAGGGTGTAGACTCGAAGAAGAAAGGTCCAGTAATCAACTTCCCTATCTCTACTTACCTATATTACTTCTTAGAATTTTAAACCTCCCCTTACCCTATTGTGTGGTTGTGTGTTAATGTATGCAGTGCGATGCAAAGCTCAGGTTTTTTCATTTTTGCAGGTTCAATCATGCTAGCTCTAGCTAAATTCTTATGTTGTGACAATCTGATTACTCGTTGACCTACTGGTTTGACATATGTAGTTGACTAAACTTACATTCATTGCAAGGTATTTTGTGCGTCGGTGGCACAGTGGTAAGGACTCTCGCCGACCATGCACATGGTCCAAGGTTCGAACCCCCGCCGACGCACACCTGATATCTATGGTCGGCCTGCAAAATTTGGGCTACCGATATCCATGCTGAAAATTCCATACTTGTACCAAAAATACAGTGTGGAATCAAGCTGTAAATCAAAAAAAAATCATATTATTTTATCTAATTTGGCCAAATGATAAGGCCTCTTAAACTACAGAGCTTGTCCTACCTGAATGAGTTTGTAAGTTTAAATACAACTAACCTTATAACTGCTTATTAACTATCCTACGTAGGGTTTCAGATGTGATCTTCTGGCATGGTAAAACTGAAGATACCTTTTTATTCTTTCAAATACATAGGTGAAAACAGTGGGTGAGGATTAGTCAGATTGTCAGAATATATAAGAATTTAGCTAGGGCTAGAATGATTGAACTCGCGAGAATGAGTAATTTTGAAAAAAATAGCTCAGCACTGTATTGCACTGCATGGATTAACACTCAACCACACAATAGGGTGTGTGGGACAGAGTCAAAATTCTGAGAACTAATATAAGTAAGTGGAGAGCGAGAGGGATTGAATACTGAATCCTGCCTGATACATAGAGTCTTCAACCAACATATGCATCGGAAATGACTCAACGCAGATAGCAGAGATTTTATTTGATTAAAGCTTGATTCCACACTGTAATTTTGGTACAAGTATGGAATTTCAGCATGGATATCGGTAGCCCAAATTTTGTGGGCCGACCATAGATATCAGGTGTGCATCGGCAGGGGATCGAACCTCGAATCATGTGCATGGTCGGCGAGAGTCCTTACCAGTGTGCCAGCGAAGCAGATATGGAAGATATTATTACCAGAAGTCAGTCAAATCAGAGAGGGATAATAAATTATCTAAAAATTCTATATCCATTCACGTACATTATGAAAATTCTAACAGGCTACTTATTCTAACTACAAAACACTCGTCTCATTTCTCATCTAACTGTATTTCAATGACACTGATTTTTTTATTCAAATGTCTGGTGAATTCCACTCATGTATATAAATGAAGTAAAAAGTTACATGAGTCACTTGATATGATTATGAGCAGTAACATATTGTGCTCGAAACGTGGTCATCCGTTAATATTACTTAATGTATAACAATGTGTGACACGTTTTCAAAATAAAATCTCATTTATAATGAACTATTAAGCGGATACGCATTTCTTTTCAAACATATTTTTCTATCGATGCTTCACTCTACCTCCTTATGTAACTCGATATCAAGCATTCAGAAGAAATGTCCAGACAAATTAACCCCAGAGGAATAACTCCTCATTGTTACAAGAGTTTCCATATTAGACCAACAATTAACTAAGTCGCTTGACAGCTATTTTATGAGATGTCCTGTTTTAACTAGACTGCAGAAAATAATGTACTGACTGTTTCGAATTGTTACGGAAATTTGTATCAATAAGTGGTTATTTATTTCATATGCCTCTAGAAGTGATCAATTCACCTTTTGTGTATTACTCCATGATTTGTATAAAACATCTGCTTCACTTCCTGGTAATATCTTCAACTCTACAGACTGAATCTAATCATCCCCACCACCGTCATCATCCTTTCAATTTGATGGTGAATAACATTCTCCGACGTTTGTTTTCACTAATCTTTAGTTCATTGTTGAAAAAATCACTGAAAGGTTCAATATTATCCCAATGATTTAATTTTTTTAGTCCCAGTGTTTCATATTGTGAACAGCATACACGCAACACGATATATGTCTCCTGTGTGTTGTTTATTTTTCACGAATTTTTACAGACGTTTCACAAATATACATGTTGATAACTTTTCCCTTTTTGTGATATAAGGTTGATTGTGAAAGATTAGTCTTGTGATTGGTGTTATTTAACTTGTGGAATACACAGTGATATATGTGAATTCCATTGTGGGTGAAATTCATTTTGATAAAGTCTCACACAGTGTAGTGTTCAACAGTAATATTTACTGATGACAACGTTTCGAGCTCAATTCACCCCCGTCCTCCTTACACCTCATAATCATTTTCAGTTACTCACACGACTTTCTAACTTAGTTTATATAGCGGTTCGACTATTTTTCATCACTTGACTTGATTGGGTGTAGTACTTTTCATATTTCCAGTATGAGTGATTAGTAATTCCTATTGCGTTTGTAGGGTGTAGACTCGAAGAAGAAAGGTCCAGTAATCAACTTCCCTATCTCTACTTACCTATATTACTTCTTAGAATTTTAAACCTCCCCTTACCCTATTGTGTGGTTGTGTGTTAATGTATGCAGTGCGATGCAAATCTCAGGTTTTTTCATTTTTGCAGGTTCAATCATGCTAGCTCTAGCTAAATTCTTATGTTGTGACAATCTGATTACTCGTTGACCTACTGGTTTGACATATGTAGTTGACTAAACTTACATTCATTGCAAGGTATTTTGTGCGTCGGTGTCACAGTGGTAAGGACTCTCGCCGACCATGCACATGGTCCAAGGTTCGAACCCCCGCCGACGCACACCTGATATCTATGGTCGGCCTGCAAAATTTGGGCTACCGATATCCATGCTGAAAATTCCATACTTGTACCAAAAATACAGTGTGGAATCAAGCTGTAAATCAAAAAAAAAATCATATTATTTTATCTAATTTGGCCAAATGATAAGGCCTCTTAAACTACAGAGCTTGTCCTACCTGAATGAGTTTGTAAGTTTAAATACAACTAACCTTATAACTGCTTATTAACTATCCTACGTAGGGTTTCAGATGTGATCTTCTGGCATGGTAAAACTGAAGATACCTTTTTATTCTTTCAAATACATAGGTGAAAACAGTGGGTGAGGATTAGTCAGATTGTCAGAATATATAAGAATTTAGCTAGGGCTAGAATGATTGAACTCGCGAGAATGAGTAATTTTGAAAAAAATAGCTCAGCACTGTATTGCACTGCATGGATTAACACTCAACCACACAATAGGGTGTGTGGGACAGAGTCAAAATTCTGAGAACTAATATAAGTAAGTGGAGAGCGAGAGGGATTGAATACTGAATCCTGCCTGATACATAGAGTCTTCAACCAACATATGCATCGGAAATGACTCAACGCAGATAGCAGAGATTTTATTTGATTAAAGCTTGATTCCACACTGTAATTTTGGTACAAGTATGGAATTTCAGCATGGATATCGGTAGCCCAAATTTTGTGGGCCGACCATAGATATCAGGTGTGCATCGGCAGGGGATCGAACCTCGAATCATGTGCATGGTCGGCGAGAGTCCTTACCAGTGTGCCAGCGAAGCAGATATGGAAGATATTATTACCAGAAGTCAGTCAAATCAGAGAGGGATAATAAATTATCTAAAAATTCTATATCCATTCACGTACATTATGAAAATTCTAACAGGCTACTTATTCTAACTACAAAACACTCGTCTCATTTCTCATCTAACTGTATTTCAATGACACTGATTTTTTTATTCAAATGTCTGGTGAATTCCACTCATGTATATAAATGAAGTAAAAAGTTACATGAGTCACTTGATATGATTATGAGCAGTAACATATTGTGCTCGAAACGTGGTCATCCGTTAATATTACTTAATGTATAACAATGTGTGACACGTTTTCAAAATAAAATCTCATTTATAATGAACTATTAAGCGGATACGCATTTCTTTTCAAACATATTTTTCTATCGATGCTTCAATCTACCTCCTTATGTAACTCGATATCAAGCATTCAGAAGAAATGTACAGATAAATTAACCCCTGAGGAATAACTCCTCATTGTTACAAGAGTTTCCATATTAGACCAACAATTAACTAAGTCGCTTGAGAGCTATTTTATGAGATGTCCTGTATTAACTAGACTGCAGAAAATAATGCACTGACTGTTTCAAATTATTACGGATATCTGTAACGATAAATGGTTATTTAATTCAGATCCTCTAAAAGCGATAAATCCTCTTTGTGTGTATTTCTCCGTGATGTGCATGAAACATCTGCTTCCATAGTTTTTGACTTGTAATATCTTCAAATCTACAGACTAAATCTAATCATCCCCACCACCGTCATCATAATCATCATTTTTAGTTGATAATGAATAACATCCTCGCACAATTGTTTTCAATAATTTCAAGTTTATTGTTCAAAATATCACTGAAACTTTCAATATTTTCCCAGATGATTTAATTGTTTTACCCCTAGTGTTTCATATTGTGAGCAGCATTCACGCAACACGGTATATGTATCCTGTGCATTATTTGTTTTCACGAATTTTATAGACTTTTTTCAAATCTACATGTCCATAAATTCTTACTTCTTGATGTTTAAGGTTGATTGTGAAAGAGAAGTTTCGGGATTAGTGTTATTTTAACTTGTAGATTAGGCAAGTATATATTTAAATTCCATTGTGGTTGAAATTTATTTTGATAAAGTCTCACACAGTGTTATATAGTATATTTACTGATAACCATGTTTTGAGGACAATTTATTACAGCTCATAAACATGTCAAGGCACTACTCACATAACTTTTCAACTTCTTGTATATGGTGGTTACACTAATTTACATCGCTTGAGTGGATTGGTAGTAGTAGAATTTTCCGTATTTCGAGTATGAGTGATGAGTCATTCCCATTTCATATGTTGAGTGTAGACTATTCGATGGAGAAGGATTCAGGAATCAACCTCTCTTTCCACTTAATTATATTACTTCTTAGAATTTTAACCCTCTCCCACCCTATTGTATGAATTTGTGTTGAGAAATGCAGTGCAATTTCTGAGCATTTCCCCAAATTACTTATCTTCACGGGGTCAATCATTCTAATCTTAGTTAAATTCTTATCTTATCTGTCAAAACCCCGATCTACTAGTTTGACGTATATAGTTGACCTCATTATCCTATATTGATTTTTATTCGAATGTCTAATCATCCGTTTCACTCATGTATATAAATGAAGCAAGAAAATTGTGTGAGTGGTGCCTTGATATGATTATGAGTGGCAATAGTTTGTGCTCGAAACGTTGTCATCAGTAAATATTACTTATTGTATAACACTTTGTGACACTTTATCAAAATAAAGTCTTATCTAAAATAGAGTTATACTCTACCGAAGTAACCAAAGTTTATACTTATATCAATATTCATTCCAATAATTTCTCCTTGTCAGGTTCTTACAATTATAAAATAGAATATATATGTATACGTTGTCGTTACAATATAGGCCAGTTATGCGGCGGATACATTTTTTAACGTAGAATGACAGATTAGTTATGGGGTGTCAAAATAAATAGTCATATTTGTGTGATCAACCTGCTAGGCTGAAATCGATTACAAAATATTTCGGCGAAATGTGAGACAATGTTGGTAGTTAGTCACAGTAGCTGCATAGAATTCGGGGATGGAAAACCTGACAAGGCTATAACAGGTGTCGAGTGAGTGACTAGAACATAGTACTATGTGATGCAGAACATTTGTAGCACAGGTGGATGATTTTCATGCAGTTGTCTTGTCTCAGCTGGATGGTTTATTCGCCAAGCTTTCACTGCCCTAATAGGCTACATCCTTACTTCAGCGCAGATATCAATTTGTTGAAGTAAGCTTTTAGATTCCTCCACGAGTTTATCAGTCATCTCTCCTCGTGACTTTGAACGTAATCGGTTGTTTTATCAGGTCAAAGAAACAATCAACACTGATACAAGAAGCCTAAAGGGTGTGTAAACAATCACAAGCAATCATGTTCAAGGTCATGAGGAGAGAGATGAACAATAAACTCGTTGAGAAATCTTAAAGCTCACTTCAACAAATTGAAGTATGCGCTCTGAAGATGTAGCCTCTTAGTTCAATGAAAGCTTCGTAAATAAACCACTATCCGGCTGAGAGAACACAACTACATCAAAAGTAGTATATATTCAAGAGGAGATGGTTAAACTGCAGTGAGAAATTCATTAAGAAATAGCTAGTGTGTCAGTTGAAACAGGTTGAGGCATATATTGAGATTAAGAGATAATATCACTAATAATAAGTCCGGATAGTATAAATGGAAAATTCGGTAGTATTGACTGAATGTTTGCTTGAAGGGTCTAAATTACGACGAATAATATTATTAATTGTAATAATAAGCAAAGCAAAAGAAAAAATAACCAAGGGGAATAAGGGGAACAAACATTCATGATGAGAAGAGGAATTATTTTTAAACAAGTTTGGCCACAGTAGGAATAGTGTCTGGTTGTGTGCATTTTGGATACAGAACTCCGGTTTAGTTAATCTTATGTGTAGTACACACAAGCAAACTCTACGTGATAATGACTTGGGAATTCGGTATATAACCCTGAAAGCTGTGTTGGCGTCTATGCGATATCCAGTATCTACCAAGTGTGAGAAGATACAGTCTATTGTGCACTTAGTTTCAACTTGATATGATTATGAGCACTAGTTTGTTCTCGAAACGTCATCAGTTAACATTACCGTACAACACTGTGTGACTTATCAAAATAAAATCTTATCCATAATGGAGTGTATTGGGATTGCTTTTGATTTTTCCCTTGACCTGAAGTTTGACCTTTTCTGTTTGAGATTTCCTTCTTGTTAATCGGTTAATTTTGTCTGTGTCAGTGTGTCTGTTGATTGACGATTCAGTGGAAGGCTTCTGAAAATTCTCTAGCATTCTTAATGTTTCCTCTGTCTAATATTTGAACGTTGGTTGTCCTGGACTAGTTGATGTCCGTGGTTGTCTGTATGTATTGATATGAGGGAGTGAATGTGATTTCTTCTGACGGCTAATTTGTGTACATGAATACGAAGACGAAAAGGGCATCCACTTTGGCCAATGTAGTGTATTCCGCAGTCTTATGCAGTTTACTTTGTAAATGATACTGGTTTTATCTTCCTTCGCTGTGGAGTCTACTAGTTGACACACAGCCAGCTGAGTGAAGTGATTTTTCTGGTTTGCGTAGAGAAATCGGAAAGCTCACTTCTATTCAAATTGAAGTATGCACTGAAGATGTTGCCTAGTGGTGGTGGGGCAATGAAAGCTTCGTAAATGAACCACCATCCAGCTCACAGAAAACAAAACTACTTCAAAATCATCCACCTGAGCTATAAACCTTCTCTACCATATGTCAACCTGATACCGTGCACTTCTGTTCAATCAATCAATCAATCGACGGGGAAATCTAATTTGAATTACACAAGTTTATCATACATTTAAAGACGGGATAAATTAACATGAAAGTTATGAAATTGAACTGTTAGAAAGCGTTGTTCTGAGATTTTAGGTGAATTTCTTAGAAGATTATGTTGAAAAAATAAGTCACATGTATTGTGGTTTGTGATTCCTGTTAAAATCTTTGTTTATAAAACAAAAACGTGTTTCCTTTAAAAGCATATTTTCCCATGGTGATTTTAGCTGATTATACAAATAAAAGTTTGCGTGTGGTATAGTGAGTACATCTACATTCGTATTCCCTTGGGCATATTATCCAACTAGACATGAAATGATGTCAATGAATGTCGTAAAATTGTCGATATTAATCACTGACTGACTGGTTTCAACATAGAACTTTGCACCGATGTGCAGCAGTTCGAGACGCAACAAATTGGTGAGCCCGACGACGAATTTTGACAGCGACGACAAATTGGTGTCCTTGACGATAACTGGTTCACCCCGACAACAAATTGTTGACGCCAACGACAAATTTCGACTCCGATGACAAATTGTCCACCGCGACGACAACTTTTTCACCGCGACGATAACTTGTTGACCCCGACGCATCATTACACCTGCTGGATTATTTATAACCTAACTTTATCGGATCTATATATATCCATATAATAGACATTTCGAACTCATTCTTGTGATTTCTCATTACACAACTTGCAGTAATCTGTGGTAAGCATCTGCATTGCATGTTTTTCTCTTTCACCATATTCTCGGTGTGCATAATTTTTGCTATTTTGTTACTGTTAAACCATTTTTCTACGAATTGTATCATGTCTTCCAATACCTCTAATAACTTAGAGCTGGGATCTGTTAGTACTATTTCTCTTACTGTACCAGTTTTTAAGCCCAGAGACCCTCATCTTTGGTTTGCACGACTGGAACATTATTTCACTGCCAATAAGCTCACGTCACAGACGGCTAAATTCGGCATTTTGTGTACAGTACTACCAGACGAAATCGCCGAACAGGTTCGACAATGCATCGTTCAGCCCAGCACAGACGCTCCTTACGACAAGTTGAAGGAAGAGGTACTTCGATGCACTTCGCTTTCTGATAGGCAAACACTCGATCGTTTGTTAAGCAATGTAGAGCTAGGTGATAAAACCCCATCACAACTCATGAGGCATATGCAAAGCCTAGTAGCAGGAAGAGATATCGACAAACGTCTCTTTTACCAAATTTGGTTGCGACGACTGCCTGCAAACATTCAGCAAGTTCTTGCTTACGGAGACGACGACATTGACATGGAAAAGCTCGCCAAAATCGCGGATCGCATGTACGAGAGGTCAACACCTCAATCTATTGCTTCCACTAGCAGAATACCAGACACTGACGACAGGATACAGACTCTAGAACACAAAGTCGACACTTACTGAGTCAGTTAGCAGCACTGACCACACACACACGACCAAGCCGTTCTAGAAGCTCGTCTCGTCGACGTCTTTCTCGGTCACCCAGCACGTCACGACATCACGATACTATTTGCTGGTACCACCGTAGTTACGGAAGTAATGCACGACGGTGTCGTTCACCTTGCAACTTTCAGGCTAAACCAAAAGATATATCGTCATGTATGAAAACTTCTACTGTTGGCAATCTACGATCTAGCAGTCGTTTGTTTTATGTAACAGATAGAAATACCGGTACTACGTTCTTAGTCGACACAGGAGCAGAGGTTAGTGTTCTCCCTCCGTCTACGCAGGAACGTCAACATCCTGACCCTGCAGTTACGCTCCAAGCAGTTAATAAGTCTAATATTGTTACATATGGTAGTAAACGAATGACTTTAGATTTTGGTCTGCAGAATACCTACACTTGGTCTTTCATCATCGCAGACGTTCCATCCCCAATCCTTGGTATAGATTTTCTACAGCAACACAAACTGCTGGTTGATCCGGTAAGCCCTAAGCTTATAGACTCGCTCAATAAAAAGTACATCGCTGGTACGATTAGCCGTGCATCATCGCTGAACTTGATGGTCACACGCACACCAGCACCTCCATATACCGACTCGGCAGATCAGTTTCCTGACATTCTACAACCATCTTTCCGATCAACAGACCATAAAGCTCCAACGAAAGCTTTATCAGCAAAGCAGGTTAATTACTCTCCGCGCGAAATACGACATCTCGAGTTTATATCCCAAGTCAACTCCGATCTGCGACACATAAAGGGTAAAAACAATGAAGTGGCAGACGCTTTATCACGTATGCACATTGATAACATTGTATGCCCAGACATCGACTACGAACATCTCTCAAACTTACAACGAGATGACGCCGAACTCAAAAAGATCATGTCTTCTAAAACAACATCTCTAAACCTCGAGGCAATTCCTTTTGGCACGGCAAAAGTTATCTGCGACACCTCTACGGGTAAATATCGACCTTTCGTTCCAATAGCTATGAGACATACAGTATTCGAGAAGTTACATAACTTGTCGCATCCTGGTGTTAGCGCTACTACCAAGCTACTAAGAGAAAGATTTATCTGGCCAAACATTAACAGCGACGTTAAGAAGTGGACACGAAATTGCTTGTCTTGTCAAAGAGTCAAAATCAACCGGCACACCAAAGCACCACTTGGTCGCTTCCCTAACCCCGACTCTAGATTTGACCATGTACATGTAGACATAGTTGGTCCACTGCCTCCTTCCAATGGTTTCAACTATATTCTAACCTGCATTGACAGATTTACTCGTTGGCCAGTAGCAGTTCCATTAATCGACGTCTCAGCTGAAACGGTAGCTAAAGCTTTAGTCGAAAACTGGATAGCCAATTTTGGTGTCCCATCAATTATCACTACAGACAGAGGTGCCCAGTTTGAAAGCCGACTTTTTGACCAGCTAACTGGATTACTAGGCATTAAACGAATACGAAAAACAGCGTATCATCCTAGTTCCAACGGTATAGCAACTGTAAACACGCTTTTTAATCTAATTTGTATACTTGTATTATATGTGTATACAGACCGATTTTATATGTACTTCGCAAACATTTGTCAATTTACTGTTGAATATTACCTTGACACAATTTCGAATTTGACTACTGCTACAATACACGATCGTACTCTTCGCAAGTGCCTTTTGATTTACTTTGTGGGCGTCGAGTAGCCACAACGTCTGTGCACATTAATAAGAACGAAGAAATGCTAGAATATACGTGTACGGCAGTTAAGTCAAATAACGCACGCAACATCTTAGACTAATTCTTTCTTCTGATCTATCCTGTTGCTTCCATGTCTTAACGATTGCTAAAAAGATATTCCGTCTGACTCCTTACACTGAGAAGTTAAGGCACTTGAATATAACTGAGCAGCTTCTCCTACTATTACAGTTTGTTAACTCTTACGCATCGTACCTATTCTTCTTTATTGCTCACCCTTATTCTTCCCTAGGCTGCTTAAAAAGACTATATCATACTGAAACGGTCCCTTTTTCAACTCCAATTTGAAGTCAGTACTACTTAATGGATCAGAGACTTGGCGCACATTGATGAGCACTTCAAACAAACTGCGGACCTTCATCAACAGATGTCTTCGCTCAATACTCAAGATCAGATGGCCGGCCAGAAAAGATCAGCAACAGGGATCTCTGGGAGAGAACTAACCTAACACGAACCAATTGTGCAACAAAATATGCAGGAAGAAATGGAGGTGGATTGGCCGTATTCTGTGAAATCCATCAAGTAACATCACAAAACAGGCCTTTAAGTGGGACCTGATAGGGGAGCGGCGAATATATACAACCAAATTATGCATACTTTCACTTCAGCGCACCATTTGCACAGATCTTCGTTTTGTGGTACTTCTGGACTGCATGCTGTGTTTCTTTGTGTTCCTTTCACGTCTTCCATATATCTTTACAACGCTGTATCAACTGCCTTTTCTGAAATCAAATGTATCTCCCTGAAATTTGATACTTTTTTTCCGATGAATATCTCTTTATATACTATTGATGAATCTTATCAGTAGCACTCGCCACACTCTTCCCTCACATCAAATATTTTCAAACGGAGCAGTTCTGACCTTCATGGTTCTATCCCTTGTTGTCATATCTTGCTCCCGCATTCCTCATCCCAATGAAACTATTTCTGCAGTTGGCTTATGTTAACCCGTTTATTTCCTCTTTTGATGGTATAAACAGGACCACGTCTCCCGGCGTCATTGTATGGCTCTTCCCGGTTTAGAAGGAGTTTCCGTGAACCTGGCTCAAATCTAACCACGTCTTTTTTTCTACGCTTTATTTAATCACCGACGTCAAAGGTTCTGCATCACATCTTTTCTCTCTGTTCTGATTTTATGGTGTCTTTCTTCCAAATTTCGCTTTACATTCCTGACAGCTTCTTTCCGCTCAGTTCGCAGCCTCGTTGTGTTACAACCCAGTTGGACGGGCCAGGTTTTGTTGTGCGTTTGTAGTCGTGGTTTCTTTCAGTATATCAACTGATATGATTATTTCCTTGTTGTTTCCTGGATAGACGTATGACGTGCTCGCAGAATGAATGGAAACTCTGTCTCCCGGTTACCTATCTTTGAAGCCAACCACTCCTTCAGTGCATGGTTATTTGTCTTTGTCATATCGTTCGTTTACAGATGATATGGTGTTGTTCTGACCCTCTTGATACCTAAATGTTGCGAACGGGAGGTAAATAATTCGCTATCAAAACAAAGGCCTTGATCTGTGAGTATCGCTTTTGGTCCACAACGATGTGTCAAGGATCAGGGATCGCGATGGCGTCTACTCGTTGTGTAGCATGTTCGGTCATCAGCAAGATGTATTGATTTCCACTAGATATCTGCGTAAACTAACCCATCACATCTACAGACCACAAGTAACCTACTACCGTAAATAGGATTGACTACAGAAGTGGCCGTATACACCGATCTCCTTTCATCAGCTGACACTACCGAAATTCAAGTACATATTTCTCCACATTTCTCATACCTGAACAGAATATGCTTTGTTTCAAGGGATCGGTTGTTTTGACTACTTTTTTATGCGCTAGCTGATGGCATTCTTGTATCATCCAATGGCGTAGAGACTGAAGTATTACCGCCAACCAAATTCCATAGATCTCCCGCCAAGTCAGAGTTCCGTAGGTGCTCAGTTGTAGTCAATTTCTTTCTGTCTGAGTAGCGTAGTCAGCTCCTTACTTGCCGAAAGTTGATTCGCCTCTATTCCGTTATTGATTACTTCGTTGAAAACTAAAGACTGTCATTACTGTCAGTAAAGGTATCCCATTACGTCATATCGATCTTTGATGTTGTCACTGATAAGCACTTGATTTCATGTAATAAATTCGCTAAAAAAATTTTGTCTGACTATAAATATCCATAGCAGCATCCTCAACTTTCACCTCCCGGCATCTCCTAAGGTAAAAGAAGGAGTAATTTCAAAAGACCTTAGGCGCACATGTTTAATTATAAAGATTATAAGATATTATATTTGGCTGCACGTATTTTATGCAATGAAAATGTGAGGACAAATACTCGCCGAAGACATTGGCTAGTGGTCGCGCTATGTCGTGAATTCGCAGAAGTTAGAATTCAAGGACCATTGGATCGGGTCGCAGTGGCTTAATGGTATACGAGCTCGCCTTGTAACCAGAAGGTCCTGGGTTCGAATCCCGGTGGGTGCGTACTGCTGAAGAGTCCCAAACTAGGACGAAACGGCTGTCCAGTACTCCCAGTTGGTTTTCCAATGGTTCTCTAACTAATGTCAGCTCATGATGAAATCCTGAAACCAATGAAAATAGTGTCAGACACGAACTAGCTAACTAACTAACCTTCTTTCCACCTAGTAAATAAACACACTTTCTCCATCCTTGTACTAATAAACTTTACGGTTTAATTTTTCACGCTTACAGCCCTCTCACTTTTCGTTTTTGTTCATTTTTGTATAAATGTAAACATCATATAAGCTCTACAATAATTGTTATTTTTTGTTTTTTGCCTTCACCACTCTTTATAAAGAGAACATTAGTTTCAATACTTTATAACATGTTAAAATTTCTATTCTGTATAAACGACACTGAAACGAACCCACTCTTATTATTATTATTATTCTCACTTTGTACTTTGCATATTTTTGACTTTATTCCTACCGTATGTATGGACAAATTCTTATGGCCAGCTTTATTTATATTTTGAGTTAATTTAGATGCAATATTGTAACAAATGTTAAAAATTCTATGCTGTATCGGAAATACTGTTTTTGGAATAAAACTGGTTATTATTATTATTATTATTTTTATTGACCATTGACAATTTCCAGTTGTACGTTAGATATGTGGACGACATCTTTATCATCTGTGATGGCGGTCACGATCTCAATCAACTACTGCAAATATTCAACAAATGCCATCCAGCCACAAAGTTCACTCTGGAAACTGAAAATGAATCCCAAATCCCTTTCCTTGATGTTGAGCTTACAAGGAGAGATGACAGAACTTTAAGAAGGTCAATCCATAGAAAACCGACTTGGAACGGACAATTAACAAGTTTCTACAGCTGCGTACGAATCAGTCGGAAAAGAAACCTAATTAAATCCCTTTCCACTCGCGTCAGACGCATCTGCAGCTCCGACACCATGGAAGGAGAACTAAACTTCCTGAGGGAAATCTTCATACAAAATGGCTACCCACCAAGATTCGAAGACAAAAACATCAAACAGAAAAACCAAAAGCAAGAGATACCATCCGTGCCAAAAAAGATACTTTATATGAACCTAGACTTCAAAGGAGACCTATTTAGTGACGTCCTCAGAAGCAGAATTTCCACCTCTTTAGGAAGAACTTTCCCTGCGGCAACACTAAGAATAGTGTTCTCCAGTCGCCCGCTGATCTGCAGAAACCCAAAGGACAAGATTCCGCACATGACCACTTCTATGTGTATATATCAGTTCACCTGTTGCTGTGGAGCCAGGTACATCGGTCGTTCAACGCGCATCCTGTCAAAAAGGGTGAAGAACACTATCCAGCGTGGCTACAGATAGGAAATAATGGCCATATAAGAAGTGCAATAATCGAACATCTCGTCAACACTGGTCATTCCTTCTCAACAAACGTCTCCCCTTTCAAATTAATCTACAAAGTGAAGAACAACCTTCCAAAGACAGTTCGATTCCGTCTTCTTTGCATCGCAGAAGCCCTAGCCATCCAGTTGGTGGAACCAGAACTATGCATACAAAAGAAAATTATCCACCCACTTCTACTCGCATGATAACAACTCCGTTGATTTCACCTAACTTTTCTTTGTTTGTTTGATTTGACCTTACTTCTGTTTGCATGCTTATTTTTCTAACTTGTGGAATTCTGTATATTATTTTGTTTCCATGTACACACAACCTGAGCACAACTCATTCATCAAACTATTCATGCCATTACGTAACTCTTATTTAACAATCGTTTTTGACAACTCATCACTTTTGTTACTATCCTCTTATATGAACATCCAATTCACCTGAACTTACTAATTGTATTTTCGTTTGACAAATTTAATGTATACACACACACACACACAAAATAACCATATACAATATTTGCGATTGTACAGCTATGAAAATGAATTCGCCACCGAAAAGAGACTCTTCGCTGAATTACTTGTCTTCTGTCTACTAATGACCATAAATTGGAGAGTGTTGAAAATTCGAATCTTGTTGTTTATGCTTAGTCAGAATGAATACGGACCTTACTTTGCCGATTCTCACTTTGACATAATCATTCGTTCCGCCCATCTGTAGTTGAAACGATGCTTTCTAGATAAGTGAAGGCAAGAAGTAACCTGTGTCAAATCTCTTCCACTAATGGTGACTAGTGCTGGTTGTTGTCGTTGTCACAACTGTTCAGTGGTTATCTTCATCACCACCATCTTCTCTATGCTCACCTTCAATCCTGTTCACACTGCTTTGCCAGCCGTTTTGTTGTTCTTCACCTGCAAGTCCTCGAGTTCATGTAAAATTAAACAGATATGATCTATGAAATCCGGATCTTCGAGAGTCTTCTAACCAGTGTATGCCAGTTTCCCCTCGCTCCCCACAGTCTGGCTCACAATCCGGTCCACCACAATTAACAATTTCATCAGTATTCACTCTGAACGCTCTCTGAGTTTCCTACTATGGATCATCTAACACGTGATGTCGTCACATAGACAGCTATTGAATGAGATTTGTCATTTGCCTCTTTACCCTGTTCATTCCCTAGTTTTTCAATGCTTCTCTTTTTGTAATTGTGAAAAATACTAATAATCTGTTTATTAACGATGTGATTTTGAGTGAGTCAAGGTTATGGTAACCTCAGACTATCCCCGAAAATTATTGATGTGTGTGATCCTTAGTGACCGAGTTTCGATCCCAACATTGTTTGAAATATTCGACGTGATTTGAAGCTACTTCTTACAGACTAATTTTGTTCTACAGGACTCTTAATGGTTTGTACCTGGAAGGTTCGCTTGATATCATAGCTGCATAACACGCCACTGTTGAGGTAATTTTGGCATTTTGATGTTACTGTTGTTGAGTAGAAGCACACCGGTTTACCTACGAAGAAAAGCTTGCTTTCTGTTCTTGGAACATTTTGTAACGGTGTCTCTCTCAAGGCGAATACGGCCGGCCATACAGTAGCATGTAGATATCTGTTTTTTACGTTCATAACACAACGAGTCGGTTTCGGTGGAAACGACGGTCTTACTGGAAATAATCACAACTTTGATTTGTCTTATAATATCTTATGAGAACTCCTTTTTTCATCTTGGACAAATTTATTTGTCATGTCTATCGACAAAAGCCGTAGGTGTTTAATTCCCGGGGGATTCATTCCTGTACCTCGTCTAGTTTACTAGCCCTTAGTTGTATTTAAAAACAACACCATGGCTACCGAAAATGTAATACTCAAAAGGGCAAAGTCTTACTCTCTACTTGCGATACAAGGAATTTTTTTCACGTTCCCATTGGAACATAGGGCCTCAAGCTAGTGGCTTGAAGTTTCTGCAGCCGTGTTTAATTTTACAGGATGGGGTGGCTAGTCTCATGACCAGCCTCTCCTCTTCACCAGCATTATTTCTGGCTTAGTGAGGTAAAGGAGTGCGTCTGTCTGGGATTGAACCCCGGGCAGTGTGCATGGCCGGCGAGTGTCCTAACCACTGTGCCACCGACGCCACAAGAAATGAAAAAACAGAATACAAGAGAATTCACCCGTGGTTGATTAAAGAAGTTGAAATCATAATTCGCTGACTAACAGCATGTACAATAAACTGTGACCCAGAGGATCCAGACTGCCTTACTTTATACGGCTTACTTAAGATGCATATACTCAACGTCCCCATGAGACCAGTACTAACCATGCATGATTCTCCGTGTCGAGAAGGTTGGTCGGTGGCTAACAAAACTATTGGAATCAATCGGTGCCTAATAATCTGTCTATAGCTTGAAAGACACCTTTCAGTTGGCTAAACAATTAGAGAAATTGCATATCTCAAAAAAATTCGTGGCGCCATTTGACGTCTTAGGGATTTTTACAAGGATATCACCAGAAGAAACAATACAGATTATATGTCAACATGCTGATCTCATTCCTCCGCCAAAGAATGAATTCAGAAAACTTCTGCTAACATGTAGTTAGGACATACAGTTTCGATTTAACAATTTACTTTCCCGCCAAATAGATGGAGTTGCTATGAGAATTCCTCTGGAACCGATTTTGGCAGATATTATTACTGGCAAGCAGGAATTAACAAGAATGAAGTCCGCAATCGGTCAGACTGACTTCAAAGTTCACAATAGAATGTGAAGATGAGGTCAAGTTTCACTTTCTGAACCTTAGCAACGAAAGTGATAAAAAAGGATAAAATCGTAAGTTGCATCTGGAGAGAGGAGATCCGGAGAGCGACTTACTTGAACTTCAAAAGCCTCTGGCCTACAAATTACAAAAAGAGATTGATCGTGTACGGAAGCTTTATTCTTGAAGAAAAAGTCGAGGAAGAACTATCCACTGTAGAAAAATGCCTGCGTGATAATATTTACACATAAAAGGTCATGGACAAACGTGGAAAACGTAGTGTTGAAAAAGGTGAAGTACAACACTGCAGAGAAAAAGCCAATCTTCCTACAGCTTGTCTTTAACGTTAACGATACTGCTAGTAGAACAAGATGCATACTGATCTGTGCCCTGAAAAGAACATATCCAACAGCCAATCTGATATGTGTTTATCAAATGACTAGTTGTTTAAGACAGCGAAAAGTGAATAAACTCCTGTCTGACTTTACTTCCGATTGCTTCTACCAATTTACATGTAAGTGCCAAAGCATAAACACTGGAGAAACAGACGGAAGAGTTATTATCCGCATCTCTTAGCACATACTGAAGAATCTGAGACTAAAGGATCCACAAGCATTAAACAGTGGGATTGCACGCCATCTGGTAGACACTGGCCATGTTGTGGATAATGTGAAGGCGTTCAAAATAATCAACAGGAAAAACGAAGCCTAACCTGCTTCGTTTCGTTTAGGCAAACGCCATCAAATGGCTAAAACCAAGTCCATGTACTCAGAAAGAGATAGTGGTGAATTTTGCACTACCTTGGTGATAATAGAGTATACAAATTTCACTACGTCATCTTCCGTCCTGTTTAGGAGCATTGATTCTTTCATTTAACATAGCTCATCAAACCTCCCCCTTCATATTTTTTTTATCATGTCTATTTTATAAGAACGCGTTTTTCTATGGTTAAGTAACCTATTACTTTTTATACTCTTTCAAGTAAAACTTCATTTCTACCCACAAAACATCTGTTGAACTCTATCCTTTTGTCTTTAAGCTTAGTCATACAATTCTTCTATAAATGGTCGATTCTTTTCACTCTTAATTATTTTACAACCTATTACATCATTCCTGATCAATGTTACTCTTAGCTCCAATCAGTTACTCCTAATCACTTTAAAAAAAAGTATGTTCAGATCTTTAATTTAACTTATAATTTTGGTATTGTTCACATTGAATGCAGCCAGTTGAGAAAAATCCACGAAATGATTTTTAAAAATGAACTCATATTATACTGGTACACACTTATCGTTCTTGCTTTATTCAAATTTATTAGTGGGAAGAAGCGTTTGACTTTTTTTTAGTGTACATACACTAGATGAACAAAACATTTTTTGATGATCCCGTTCAATAACTCAAAAGAATAACCGCAAAAGTGCTACGAATATTTCTTGATTATGAAGTAATGATGAAAAAGAGATTTCTTAGCTACAGTGTGGATATTTTCAACCTAACTGTTGTGCACTCTGAAGCGTGTGGTTTCATTGAGAAACCCTTTCACTGGTCTCCAAGATAACAAGTTCAGCGCTTAATTCCCGAATAATGCCAGCCATAATATTATTAGTTATTACGGATTATTAAGGTAAGGATATATCGGCTTATACTAGAAAATGCGTTTTCTCGACAAGCAATACAAACTTCAGCTAACAAGAGTTCCTTTGACTTATCTAGTGAGGAAGCACAGTTTCAACCACAAGCCGGCAGTCGCAGACTTTTATCAACAACCGCCTACTTCGCTGGCTCTATACTGAAGATGAAATGGCCAGTGAGAGAGAATAAGCAACATAAGACTGTGAGAACAAACCAAACAAGAACCTTTGGAGATGGTTTGAGCACACACACACACTACTGAGGAGATCGTCGAATCCCATTGCTTTCACTACAGGCCATCACTCAAATGGAATCTGAATGAGAAACGACAAGTGGGTTGTCAGTGCGAGGGTGATATGAAGATGACCATGTGTTGGGCGGGAGGAGGAAGCGATGAGAGATTATAGGCAATCGTGAGCCCAGCCAGCTGACGAGGACAGCAGAAAGTAGGGCAAAGTGGAGATATGCTGTTCAAGCCGTCAGTCTTCTGTTAGACGTTTTCTGTGGCCTCCTTTTTCACAATGATTCCAATCAATTAAACTATCTCTTAAACGTCTAATGCTAAGGTGTACCATGAATGTACAATTCCAGTTGGACAACACTCTTTAAAATCAAATAGACGGTGTAGCTATCGGCGGTCCACTTTGCCCTGTTTTAACAGATATATGTATGTCCAACCTTGAAAGAACAAAGTTAAAGCATGCAATCGACGAAACATCTTATTAGTGTCGATATGTCAATGACAAATTTGTAGTGTGCAACAATGAAATTCATGCTTCCCACTTACTCGGATTATTCAATGACGCACATACCAATATTGAATTTATTATGGAACATAAAAGTGATGGAAAGTTCCATTTCCCTGACATTGCCATGGAGTGCCTAGAAGATTGTAGCCTCCAGAGGTCAATTCACCGAAAGCCTACCTGGGATGGACAATACCTACAGTTTAATAGTTTTTGTCCAAATAGTTTTAAACGACTACTAGTCAAGACTCTGTATAATACAGCTGGCAGAATATACTCCGCAGACAAATTCAAGGAAGAATTTATATTTCTCGAAAAGATGTTTAAAAGCAGTGGTTAACCTCAAAGATTCATTAACAAGTACGGAAGATATGAAGGCTCAAATGTCAAATAAATCACATTAGGGAAAAAAGCCCATCTACATTCAGCTTAATTTTAATGGTGGAAGTAATACAACAATCGTTAACAGAGGATTAAGGACGTCACTATCCACTGCCTATCCTGCAGTCAAATTGGTTCCGGTTTGTCGGACAACATGGTTCTTGGTGAAGTGACAAGACAACAGATACCCTCCTGATGGTAACCCAGACTGGGGAAGAATTTACATTGCAAGATAAAGAAAGAACGGCATACCTGCAATTTTCTCAACATGTAGCAACGAGTCCACATCTCAAACGAACAAGTGCTTTCAACAGTGCAATTACCAGGCATCTGCTTTACAAAGGTCTTGACGTGGACGTTGTGAGATAGATCAAAATTAAAAATAGGCAAAAGAGTTCAATTCTCCTTAAGTTTTTGCCGAAGCAATCTCCATCAACTGCCTGACTGAAACCCGATTTATGTGTTCAGAAAGAAGGGGTTATGAGTCCTTCCTTGTCCACCTGGTAACTTGACGTTTTCATTCTTTCTTTCATCTGATTGCGTAATGCTAGAAGTTTTCATTGTGTATGATCATTATTGTTCGGGATGAAGTGTTTATTATATATATATATATATATATATATATATATATATATATATATATATATATATATATTATTGTATGCATATATTTATTGATTAATTCTTAATTTTTTTAATTTTTAATTAAAAATGCCCATTGAAATTCACAAAAAATGGATACTTAACAAAGAACACTCTTGTCGATATCTTCATCATCATCAACACATAATAGTGAATGAATGAATTAGTGTTATTAACAACGACATTAATGTTCTTCAAGTAACATCGAATCAATAATGATATCAATAGATTACAGTTCAACAGCATCAACATAACAATAAACCGAATGTCAGAAAAATTAGGAAAGATAATAATATTACAAATTCCTGAGTTTACAGTTTCTACTGAAGGACAGCCATGGCAATAGTAGGGGCTGGACTTGCTTTTTTTTCTATGCGAATTCCAATAGCCTCTACTGTTTGCAGCATTCGGTGCTTCGATGATTTTGGCAATTTATTAGGCTTTCGGTAGATGATAGAGAAGGATTCGTCAACGCTGGCCAGCTTTGTGGCCGGCCGGTTCAAACCAGATGGTCTATTGTCGAACCGTTAATGGTTTTCCTCACTCCTTTACTTAGCCATAGTGGGAAATGTTCTCGAGTGGTCACTCAAAATCAAGTTCCTTGAGCCACCGGCCTATATAACTCGCTCCAATACAAGCTCATTTGAATTGGTAGATACAATTTGATGTGGCTAGTCTAGTCCAGGTACGTCATCTTTCAGTCGAGGAATCACCATCGGTAGTGTAGAGAATACCGCGTGTAGTTTGCCAGCATTAAAAATTCTTTGAACTGATTTCCTTAGTTTCTTCGTCGTTATTTCGCCAGGTATATCGCCTTTGAATTTCAGTCGTATACATAAAGGCTTCTTGTTTACGGATAGTGAGTAGTCTTTTTTGCCTTTCTTTGTCATGTATTTCTTGATAAATTTGTGGGGATAGCTATTTTCAATCAAGTAAGTAAATTTGTTAAAATTGATTCTGTAGTTATACTTAAGAATGACTTTGGCCTGTAAGCAGCAGCTGATGAGAAGCTAATGAAATAAACGAAGGATGGTAGCATCTTTTTATTCTGCAAAAGCCACTAATGTCTAATAATAATTTGCTTTATTCCAAAACAGTACTTGTGATACAGAATGGAATTCTCAGCATTTTACTACAGTATTACATCCAGTTAGTAAATTAACAATAAAATAAAATTCTACATAGATTATGGGTAATCTCAGTTCATTATGACAACAACATATTGGCATATCGGTAGCAAAGTCAGAAATTGAACAGAGTGTTTGAAGGTGTTCGAAAAGTAGGTGCTAGCATATTTATTGGCGTAAGCAGAAGAAAGAAACAAGGCAGCACATAGCAGAGGGAAAAAAGAGAGAGGGAAAAGGGAAAGAAAGAAAACGTTGTACCTATAAATGATATGAGCTGGAAAGACGAGCTCCAGTTGTTCTACTGACTATTTAATAAGTTGCAGGTATCACGCCTAATTCTTTCTTTATCGCATAGAACACGAGCTAAGTAGGGTATGGTTGATTTTTATACTTACTAGTGCGAGCATATAGTTTTCCATGTAGGCTTCTGGTTCTGCCTGATGAGATACAAGGGGGGAGAGTTGTGAATGAAGATGGTGGTGTGAGTTAGATCAAATGGATTTAGCCCATTTTTCACATGCGTCCATGTGCCTGTCAACCAGAATATTAACAAGCTGGTTAAGTGGCACGTAGCTTACCCTGCTGACAACCTTTAACATCCTGTGTAATAAGGTATAGTCCTACTTCAGTAGCCCTGGAAAATCTAATGGGGAACAATAGAGAATAATAGGCAGGATGCAACAGTTAACGAGTCGTAGGAGTAAGGGTTGGGTTGGGTTGGGTTATTCCAGAATGTCTTAACTTCTTGATGCAGAAGGTAAGGCGGAATATTTTCTTAGAAATCATCAAGATATGAGACGAGCAGGAAAGATCAGCAGATAGAATGACGCCTAGGTATTTAATTTCTGACTTGGTTTCTATTTCAGTGCCATCTATGTTGCACACCTCGTGAGTGGTAACCAGTTTGTTTAGGTCAGATTTATGCCCAAAAGTTTAAACTGACTGTTTTGCATTTGGAGGGGTTTAAGGTAAGGCCGTTTTCCTTGGACCACTGGCTGATTTCTGATAAAAAGCCATTTAGTTTAGAGCAGTCACTTTGACATTTGACAGGCAAAGATACAGTCAGGTCGTCAGCATATTTGACAAAATTAACGTCATGTTCTCGATCGCTTTATTCAAATTCATCAAGGGGAATAAATATATGAAATAATAATTTCCTGAAAGACATTTTTCGTATTTACAAAAAGGCTAATTTTCCTTTTTCTTGACAAAAATTTGCAACTAAGCGCAAAAATTGTCCTTATGCAAATAAGAATTAACACTGTCGTGTTCAAATTATACTACTACTAATAATAATAATAATATTGCTACTTAATTCCTGTCCATACTGAAACAATAATAACAGAACAAAATATTTAGAGCGAACAATTGTTTTCAATAAATTCTTCCTCAGACTCTACAATTATAAATCCATTAATGTAAGCATACAATAGCCAGTAAAGGCGAATTAGAATCATATCAGAAAGTGTATTATGGAACAAGTATAGGATGGGATGAAACAATAGTCATATAGTTTTTTTAATATGCATGGTCAATAACAACATGGGACAGAATGAGATGAAGTAATTTAATTTAATGATGTATATATATATATATATATATATAATATATATATATATATAGTCAACGGAAAATACAAGTCTCGAAAGTGAGTGTAATCAGGGTGTGTGAGGCAATATGAAAATAAACCAACGAATGGGGCGGTCTAGACTTAAGTTCAAGGTTGAAAATAACAACAATAAGAATGATTGTAAAATAATAACGATGATATGGTGTAAAATTAAAATTAAATGTACTATTGGTGAATGATTGTCAAATAATAATAATAATGAATATTATGAAGTGGAATGAACAGGATTTTGTAAATACGATAGTAAGTTAGAAAAGCACTATTTAAACCTAAGGTAATAAAATCATAAGAAAGGTCATGAAATCATAAAAGTCGAAAATGAACGTTTGTCAATGAAACAGAGGAATAGAAGAAGGAAAAGAAAAGAAAATCGCGAAAGGAATTTATAGTGTTAATGGAGGATTTGTTGGCTTTATTGTAGGCCAAGGTAAACACAGAGGTTGAACATACTTCTTCTGTATGCAGAGGGATGGTCTTCTGGTATTAATTGCAACTGCTTCAGCTACTGATAGAAGACGTAGTCGAGCTCCTCTAGATAAATTACTAGGAACGCGGTAAATAACTGAGAACGCTTGGTCAAGTTTTATCGGGTGTCCAGTATCTACCAAGTGGGCTAAGACTGCACTATTTATGCCTTTGGTTACTCCTTTACTCAACCATACAGGTACATGTTCACGTGCGCGCATGGATAAAGCCCTCTGAGTACGGCCAATATAACTAGCTCCACATGAGCAGTTGAATTCGTAGATGCACATTGATGAGGCCATCTTTGGTAATTTATCCTTTACTTGCTGTGTGAGTACTGGTTTAGTTGAGAAGTTTAGTACCAATTTAGCTGCGGGAAATGTTCTATCTATTGCTCTATTGAGTCGACACTTTAGAATGTCAGCTGCAATTTCCCCTTTGTAACTTAACTTAAGATACAAAGGTTTCTTGTCTACGGTATCCACCTTTACCCTGTCTATAGGTATTGACATATACTTTCTTAGGAAGCTCTGTGGATATCCATTCTTTTGCAGTGTGAGTTTTAGTTTATGCATTTCTTCCTTAATGCATTCCTCTGAGCATATTCGTTTTATTCTGTAGCTAAGACACTTAACTAAGTTTCTTTTATGCTGAATCGGTGTGAAACTATGGAAATGGGTGTACTGACCCGTCCAAGTTTTCTTTCTAAATAATTTCCTTTGTAGATATCCGTCTGTCTTCATGGTAAGTAGGACGTCCTGTTAACTATATTTATATATATACACACATCATTATTAAATTAAATTATTTCATCTCATTCTGTCCCATGTTGTTATTGACCATGCATATTAAAAAAAAAAACTATATGACTATTGTTTCATCCCATCCTATACTTGTTCCACAATACACTTTCTGATATGATTCTAATTCGCCTTTACTGACTGGCTATTGTATGCTTACATTAATGGATTTATAATTGTAGAGCCTGAAGAAGAATTTATTGAAACCACAATTGTTCGCTCTAAATATTTTATTCTGAATAAATTATGGGAATATTTAATTTACAATAATTACAATCAAAAAACCCACCAGTTTTGATTTTTATTTCGTATTCAGCAGTCATTGATGAAATTCATCTGTCCAAAAAATTAAACATTTGGTGGTTGTGTCGCCATCAGCTTGACAGAATCTTTCTTTTTTCTAAATATGATAACATTCATTTCAAGAATTCTGATTCTATTTTATCTCTTTAAGTTCCGAGTGGGATTTAGGGCCGATTCAAGCTGGAGCTTTTACGTTTCGGTAGCAGTGGTGTTTATTTTCTTATAGGGTGCTGCTAGTCTCAAACCAAACCTTCGCTGTTTACTGGCCTTGCCGTAAAGGTACACGTTATGTCTCTTATCTATAGTGGAAGCTATATGCGTAAAAGAAGCATATTCATCCTATTTGTTTACCTTGACCCACTATAATGTCCCCAGGAACATAATCGTCCATATTTTTATGTCATACTATGCCTTTCTTATTCCTGTTTACCTTGTTCACTTTACTCTATTTTAACCTTCATTATCTGTCAACCTTTTGTAATTTACACTAAGCAGCTTATTATATCTCTAGCATTTTATTACAGTGCACAATTTGACCTCTTTATTTTTTGGTCACTACACTTCATATCTGTCAGAACTTGGCCAAACGTTGATTGAACATTCACTCTTTCCTATTTTTTTGGTATTTGTATCTTTGTAAGTATTTTGTGGTGATTTCTTACCTCATTCCGACTCCTACCCTAATGGAACTTATATTCTGTTGACTATAAATATATTAGTAGTAGTATGTCACCCAACTGTCTATTCACAATTTACCTTATGTTCTGAATGATTGCACACTTGTTATATACGTTCATTTGACAATGCTGAATACCGAACTATCACCCCATATTCCACATATACCCTAATACAGACAGTTTCTGATATAATTTTCACATGCCTTTAATGACTGGCTATTTATATTCTTATATTCATAGATTTATAACTGTGTGGAGTAATGAGGAAGAAGTTGTTATCGAAATGACAATTGCTCTCTTAAAATCATCTTGTTCAAATCTATACTAGTTCACATTAGTAATGATTTTCTGAGTTAGTGAGATATTTCAATCTATCCTTTGCATTTGTGTGCAACTGATAATATGTCACACTTATTGTGTGTGTGTGTGTATGTATGTGTGTAGAGGCGTTTGACACTATAATTGGCTAGCTGAACTTCAACAGATGGTAAGAATGCGACCAAAAATTAGAACCTAATGATTCCGAGTCAAAAGACAAAACCAATGAGCAATGGTTTCGTTCCCTCAAGTATTCAACATAAACATGTGTGATCTTAATCAGGAAAACTAACATAAGAAATTTAGAAACACAAGCAGATAGAAAATCAACACACACACAGAGACTAAATACTAAACTATGATAGCAATAATCCAGTTACCCACAAAAGAAACTGTGTACAGACATTGTTTAAAAGAGTTCAAACACAACACTGTAGCACTTCAGTGTGGAAAAGAAAAATACCTACTAACTGTCTTCAAAAAGAATGGATATCCCCCTCAAAAAGTGTTTAAGATCAAGTCACAACGCCAACAAAAAAACCATCATCAATGACTACAAGAAACCTCATTCTACTGTATAGAAAACATATCTTTGAAATAACAGCTATAATATTATTAAGACTGCTTGAAATAGATGTAGCGCACAAGCTAGACAGGCAGCCAACACAATCACTTCACTCGATATTGTGCAAACCGAAAGATCCATCCAACAGAAAAAGAAGGTAATATTCCTAATACCATTTACAAAATAAATTGCATGTATGAACTGTAACAGACATTACAAAGACTATCAAAATGGGAGTTCCCTTCGAATCCAGGAATACTAGAAGTTAAGCAGGGACATAATCATCCATATTTTCACGTCATATTATTATGCCTTTCTTATTCCTGTTCACTTTCTAGTTTACTTTACTTCATCATTATGATATGTATCCACATATATATATTTATGTGTGTGTATGTTGGTCTCTCTTTCTGTTTGCTCTCTTAGTCTGTGACCATTTCACTAGTATGAACCTGTCTCCTTTAACAATGTATATTCTCCTTATATTATATTATATATAATATGAGTGTTTGTTGACAGTCCGTTGCTTGGTGACATATATATCCATATATGGTTGTTCACATGTCTGCTATATTCGCTATGTATATTTGGATCGACACTCCATTATAATTAGCCATTCATGTTAAGACTGTCTAATGATTTTTCCCACGCTTTGTCTGGAACATTCATATATATTTCGCATTCACAATCTTGTGACTTTACTACACTTACTTACCACTTTGGTGTGAGACCATTTATTTTCGTCTCCTTGTGTTTGGACAATAGAAGTATCATCGCAAACCTAGTGGTCTTCTGATTTCCGCCTTCTCGCGTCAGGACTATTAATTTCTCGACCAGTCCATAACAATAATTTAGCGACGAGTACATAACAATTTGGCGACGGGGAAAACTAGTACATAACACACTACCTTTATTATTTCTCAGCCATTTGTAATTTATTATATTATTGTTGTTGTTCCCTTGGGTTCCGAGTGAAAAATATGGTTTTAACAACATATCTCCACTTTATTTCATTTTCTGCCATCCTCTTCCGTTTGGTGGAGTCATGACTGCCTAGAATACCCCCATCTCTTCCACACACACGATCTCCTTCATGTCACTCTCTCACCGACGACCGACTCGTCGCTTGACATTTGGATTCCGCTTGAGTGTCAGCCTGACACAGGACGTCAGTTGACAGTCTCCTCAATGTATGCCCCATCCATCTTCACTGTCTTCTACATATTTTTCGACTGATGAGTTCATGGTTGGTTTTTTCCATCTTGCAAAGTTTCCTGTAACTTCTTCTTTCTTGCCGGCCATTTGATCATAAGTGTGGAATTGTAATTGTAACTATTACGCTGATTATGTTTCTGGTGTTTTTGATTACGGTTCACAATTTAACCTCTTTATTTCATCATTACACTTGAAATCTATTAGCCCTCGCTTGAACTGACTTACATTCAGTGTTCCCCATTTGTCAGCACTTTTTTTTAACGTATTTTGTTGTGGTTATCATTTTCCTAACACACACCATTGAAAATTACTCACCGTCCACACAGCCCAATGTGACTTATACTCTGTTCACTACTGGACAGCTATTTTATCCTAGTTAGATGATCATCATCAGTCCGCACCCACTGGGGTTCGAATCCAGGACCTTCTCGTTACAAATTAGGCTCGTATACTATTGTACCACTGGGAAATAATTGACTGGTTAACCCAATAATTCAAACATATAGCAAATCTAAAATAAACCAAGAACAACAGCGGTTTGTGCAAAATAATATGGTGCCATCATTGTTTATTTGGTTAACCTCTCATCAACTGCTGTTTACAGCCTAAATAAATTATTAGGAGGTTAACCTACAGAAACGTTTTAACATACTTGCAAATTTTACATGATGTCAGTTGACAGGAAGTTCCACAATCGGTGAACAGTGCCCAGAAAATTCCACTTATATAGTTTTTACACAGGCAGTTCATGTTTAAACAAAAGTAAATGTATGCATACAATGGTAAAGGAGTTAGTTACGTAATAAAGACGAGAGAAGCGTAAGATAAAGATTGGCTAATGAATTAGGTAACAATATATTGAGTTCAACTCAAATCATGGAAACAGAAGGCAGGCAAAATTACATTTTATAAAATAAGATGGATGAGGTTAAAGACAAAGATTACGTAATCAGATGAGAGAATAAGGACACTCAGTTACCAGGGCAAGGAAAGACTAATAACTGCTTTTTTCTGAACACCTAAATCTGGTTTCAAGCATTTGATAGAAATTGCTTCGGAAAACTTGAGGAGAATGCAGCTCGTTTGTCTATTGATAATTTCAGAGGATTTCTCGATTTCCACCTCATGACCACCTGGTAAGTGGATGTCTTTATTCTCTCATCTGATTACGTAATCCTTGTCCTTAACCTGTAATTTTGCCTGTCTCTTGTTTCCATGATTTGAGTTGAACTAAGTACACCGTTACCTAATTTAACAGTCACTCCGCATCTAACGCATATTTCGTATATATTACGTATCTCCTTTATCAATGCATACGTATAATTATTTTGTTTAAACTTGAGCTGCCATGTAAAAACTATATGAGTGGAATTTTCTGGGCACTGTTCACCGATTGTGGAAGTTCCTGTCAACTGACATCATGTAAAATTTGCAAGTATGTTAAAACTTTTCTGTAGGTAAACCTCCTAATAATTTATTTAGGTGGTGAGCAGCAGCTCATGAGAAGCTAACGGAATAAAAAATGATGGTACCATATTATTCTGCACAAACCATTGTTGTTCTTGCTTTATTCAAATTCATCAAGGGGAATAAATGCATGAATGTTTTAGCGAACCGTGATTTAGCATTGCCACCAGCCAATGCCATTCGCGGGAACTCCATCCTCCATGGTCGCGCTAAAATCACGAATTGGTAAAAGTTAGAATTCATGGGTTATACATTGAATCGGGTCCAAGTGGCTGAATATTATACAAGCTTGACTTGTAATTAGAAGGTCATAGGTTTGAACTCAAGTAGGTGCATACTGTTATCGATCCCCACACTAGGATGAAACAGCTGTCCAGTACTCCCTGTGGCTGGTTTTCTATGGTTCTTTTATTGATATCTATCGGCTAGAGGTCAACATTGAAAAGCCGAATGTAATCCTTACAAATCAACTATTGAAAATCCACCTAAATCCATAAACTTCCTCGAACTGTCATAAATGTTGTTCACATTGTGTCATTCATTATTTGTTCACAATATGAAAGGAATCCCGACTAACGCACTGAATAAGTTGAATAAAAATAAATCAAGAGGAGATTAAACTCAATAAAGTACTGAGAAGTTACTCTTGCGTCAGTCTTTTGAAAAAATACAACAAAATAAAATAGAATACTACAACAATATCCGGAAGACTGATTGAATTTCGACAGACAGGCAGGTAGTCTTAAAAGATCAGACATTGCTGACGTGTTTGTTAGTCAACTTTAGAATAAAAAAAAGAGGTTTAAAATACATCCAGACAAAAAACACACTCTATTTTAAGCATTTCAGTAAACATATGAGTTATTCTGAATATGTCTATTGTTTTATTACTGCTATTCTTGTCTTCTTCAATAAAATATGTGTCAATCCTATTGAACATTGAACCGTTCGTTTGTTTATTTGTTTGTTTGTTCAAACTGGTTACCATATTGGCGGGAGATTGAAAGGCTGTCATTACTTAATCGTGTACTAGTTTGCAGAAGATTAGAGAAGCACAACTGTTTTACATTATTTATATATTAACGTTAATATGCACAAGTTGGCACTGATTAACCCTTGTAAATCTGTTTTATTGTCAAAGAACAGAACACGAAGTTCAGCAATGATAACTACCTTTTTAACGATTTCATTTTCAAAAGCTGTACAATTGTATTTATATGCATAATTTTATATAGATAGAGTTCTTATTTGATTTCGCATGATCACGAAGGCGAATATAAGGAGACAATTATTTTCAACTAGATATGGTTTACGAGAGGATTAGAAACAAAAAATCCTAAAGAGAAACTTGGTACGTACATTGGGTCCAAGGATTAGAAAAATCTGCTCAGAAGACTCGTAGAGAAAGAATTAAATTTATTGCGTGAAACCCTACTAGATAATGGGTATCCACCAATATTCATCCACAAAAATATGGAGGAGAAGCCTCCGGTGTCAAGTATCACAGTGGTTCCTAAAAAGACTCTCTTCATGAACCTAGCATTCAAAGTTGATATCGCAGAGGAAATTCTCAGAAACCGCCTCTCAAAAAGTCTGAAGAAGACATTTTCAGTAGCCACTCTACGTATCATATTTTCCTGCAAACAGTTAATCCAGTCTAACGCTAAAGACGAGATACCGCTTTTGGCCACTTCAATGTGTATTTATCAATTTACTTGCTCGTGTGGAGCAAAGTATATCGGCCGTACGCAACATCAAGTCCACAAAAGTATTCTGGAACACTGCCAAGCTTGGTTAGCCAGCCAGAGGAGAAAAGAAGAATAGCAACAGCTCGATCCTCGGACACCTTGTCATCTCCGGACATCAAGCACCCCCACATGAATGCTTCACAGTGGTACACATATCATACAAAAGGACTCCGGATACGACTTCTGTACATAGCTGAGGCATTAGCTATTCGAGACCGAAAACGGGATCTGTGCACACAAAAGTGATACATACATTTTCTGGCCCTACCATGGCCAGAGTAAATTTCTAACTATAATTTTGCTCCTTTCTTTTAATATGTAAGTTCAGTATTAATATGATTGTTCTTAATACTTTTATTATCATTATTATTACCATCATCCACATTTTATTACCACTCTATTACTGTTGATTAACAACATTGCTTTTTCATACAGATTTTATACAAAAACACTTTATAGCCTTTCCACTAGTTCCTGTCCATTCTACATTAGCGTATTGATTAGACATTATCTCACACTTATTACGTCATGCCAACTTCTGTCTCCTTTCTAGCTTACAATTAGTCATCCCTTCTTACACCTTACACTATATAGTAGAATTTTCAAGGACAAAGTTTCCCAGTATCTGATTGATCTAAAGATTTCCGTGTTAATTATAATTATGATTGTACAGCTCATGAAAATGAATCGTCGAAAAGAAAATTTTCCTCGCCGTCTGTGCCTTTTTCTTATGACAAAAAATTACACAGGATTAGAACAGATTACAAGTGTGTAAAAATGAGCATGGAAACAAAATTGTAATAATAATAATTTTCAACTTGAGATGGAAGTTAAAAGACTTCAAAACAGAAATATTACAAGGGATTGCAGTGAATTACAGTCGTGTTATCCAACCGTTTTATTTGGTTCTCCGTACTGAGCTTGGTCTTCTGAAATCAGCGATAGTTCAAGGATCTCTGCAATATGGATATTTGATAATACGTATGATAAGAGATTCCATTTTGCTGCAGCTTCATTCGTAAAGTATTAAAAAGAACAATTCTACGGAAATGAGAAAAAATGGCATGAACTATTCGATCTGGAGAAACATTCGTTATTCTTAGTCCCTCTTGGGTCTTATTGTGGTCGAATACAACGTAAGACGCAATTCTTTAACAAGAAGAGTTGTTAAGCTTAATTGATAATGTATGGATTAATGCCTCTTGAATTGGTCTAGCTGACTTCATTATCAACACTGTGGAGTACTTTTTGAAAAAAGCAAGAAAAATAAATCACAGTGGGAAAAAGCCAATCTACTTTCAGCTTGATTATGTAGGTATAAAAAACATTGCAGCAAAGATCAACACAAGGCTGAGTACATCACTAGCCATAGTCTATCCTGCATGCGCCTAAGCTCATTCCCGTCTATCAAACAACTTGGTGCTCTTTGGTGTCATCAAAAATCGACAGATATCTTTCTCATGTTAACATTTCCAACTGTGTATATAAATTTACATGTATCTGCGGGAGCAGTTACATTGGAAGGACAGAAAGGAGAAGGACATATCTACGATTTTGTGAACATGTACCAAAAAGCTTACGTCTAAATGGAACAAATGCTTTAAACAGTGCCATCGCCAAGCATCTCCTCGACACGGGTCCTGAAGTAGAAATCGAGAAACCTTTTAAAATTATTACTAGACAAAGGAGCTCGTTTCTCCTCAAGTTTGCCGAAGCAATTTCTATCAAACGCTTGAAACCAGATTTATGTGTTCAGAAAGAAGCAGTTATTAGTCTTTCCATGCCATGACAACTAGATGTCTTTATTCTCTCATCTGATTACGTAATCCTTGTCCTTAACCTGTAATTTTGCTTGTTTTTTGTTTCCATGATTTGAGTTGAACTAAGTACACCGTTACCTAATTTAACAGTCACTCTGCATCTCAGGCATTTCTCGTCTTTATTACGTAACTTTTTTACCAATGTATGCGTACATATATTTTGTTTAAACTTGAGCTGCCATATAAAAACTATATGAGTGGAATTTTCTGAGCACTGTTCACCGATTGTGGAAGTTCCTGTCAACTGACATCATGTAAAATTTGCAAGTATGTTAAAACTTTTCTGTAGGTAAACCTCCTAATAATTTATTTAGGCTGTAAACAGCAGTTGATGAGAGGTTGCCCGAATAAACAATGATGTTACCATATTATTCTGCACAAACCATTGTTGTTCTTGCTTTATTCAAATTCATCAAGGGGAATAAATGCATGAATGTTTTAGCGAACCGTGATTTAGCATTGCCACCAGCCAATGCCATTCGCGGGAACTCCATCCTCCATGGTCGCGCTAAAATCACGAATTGGTAAAAGTTAGAATTCATGGGTTATACATTGAATCGGGTCCAAGTGGCTGAATATTATACAAGCTTGACTTGTAATTAGAAGGTCATAGGTTTGAACTCAAGTAGGTGCATACTGTTATCGATCCCCACACTAGGATGAAACAGCTGTCCAGTACTCCCTGTGGCTGGTTTTCTATGGTTCTTTTACTGATATCTATCGGCTAGAGGTCAACATTGAAAAGCCGAATGTAATCCTTACAAATCAACTATTGAAAATCCACCTTAATCCATAAACCTCATCAAACTGTCATAAATGTTGTTCACATTGTGTCATTCATTATTTGTTCACACTATGAAAGGAATCCCGACTAACGCACTGAATAAGTTGAATAAAAATAAATCAAGAGGAGATTAAACTCAATAAAGTACTGAGAAGTTACTCTTGCGTCAGTCTTTTGAAAAAATACAACAAAATAAAATAGAATACTACAACAATATCCGGAAGACTGATTGAATTTCGACAGACAGGCAGGTAGTCTTAAAAGATCAGACATTGCTGACGTGTTTGTTAGTCAACTTTAGAATAAAAAAAAGAGGTTTAAAATACATCCAGACAAAAAACACACTCTATTTTAAGCATTTCAGTAAACATATGAGTTATTCTGAATATGTCTATTGTTTTATTACTGCTATTCTTGTCTTCTTCAATAAAATATGTGTCAATCCTATTGAACATTGAACCGTTCGTTTGTTTATTTGTTTGTTTGTTCAAACTGGTTACCATATTGGCGGGAGATTGAAAGGCTGTCATTACTTAATCGTGTACTAGTTTGCAGAAGATTAGAGAAGCACAACTGTTTTACATTATTTATATATTAACGTTAATATGCACAAGTTGGCACTGATTAACCCTTGTAAATCTGTTTTATTGTCAAAGAACAGAACACGAAGTTCAGCAATGATAACTACCTTTTTAACGATTTCATTTTCAAAAGCTGTACAATTGTATTTATATGCATAATTTTATATAGATAGAGTTCTTATTTGATTTCGCATGATCACGAAGGCGAATATAAGGAGACAATTATTTTCAACTAGATATGGTTTACGAGAGGATTAGAAACAAAAAATCCTAAAGAGAAACTTGGTACGTACATTGGGTCCAAGGATTAGAAAAATCTGCTCAGAAGACTCGTAGAGAAAGAATTAAATTTATTGCGTGAAACCCTACTAGATAATGGGTATCCACCAATATTCATCCACAAAAATATGGAGGAGAAGCCTCCGGTGTCAAGTATCACAGTGGTTCCTAAAAAGACTCTCTTCATGAACCTAGCATTCAAAGTTGATATCGCAGAGGAAATTCTCAGAAACCGCCTCTCAAAAAGTCTGAAGAAGACATTTTCAGTAGCCACTCTACGTATCATATTTTCCTGCAAACAGTTAATCCAGTCTAACGCTAAAGACGAGATACCGCTTTTGGCCACTTCAATGTGTATTTATCAATTTACTTGCTCGTGTGGAGCAAAGTATATCGGCCGTACGCAACATCAAGTCCACAAAAGTATTCTGGAACACTGCCAAGCTTGGTTAGCCAGCCAGAGGAGAAAAGAAGAATAGCAACAGCTCGATCCTCGGACACCTTGTCATCTCCGGACATCAAGCACCCCCACATGAATGCTTCACAGTGGTACACATATCATACAAAAGGACTCCGGATACGACTTCTGTACATAGCTGAGGCATTAGCTATTCGAGACCGAAAACGGGATCTGTGCACACAAAAGTGATACATACATTTTCTGGCCCTACCATGGCCAGAGTAAATTTCTAACTATAATTTTGCTCCTTTCTTTTAATATGTAAGTTCAGTATTAATATGATTGTTCTTAATACTTTTATTATCATTATTATTACCATCATCCACATTTTATTACCACTCTATTACTGTTGATTAACAACATTGCTTTTTCATACAGATTTTATACAAAAACACTTTATAGCCTTTCCACTAGTTCCTGTCCATTCTACATTAGCGTATTGATTAGACATTATCTCACACTTATTACGTCATGCCAACTTCTGTCTCCTTTCTAGCTTACAATTAGTCATCCCTTCTTACACCTTACACTATATAGTAGAATTTTCAAGGACAAAGTTTCCCAGTATCTGATTGATCTAAAGATTTCCGTGTTAATTATAATTATGATTGTACAGCTCATGAAAATGAATCGTCGAAAAGAAAATTTTCCTCGCCGTCTGTGCCTTTTTCTTATGACAAAAAATTACACAGGATTAGAACAGATTACAAGTGTGTAAAAATGAGCATGGAAACAAAATTGTAATAATAATAATTTTCAACTTGAGATGGAAGTTAAAAGACTTCAAAACAGAAATATTACAAGGGATTGCAGTGAATTACAGTCGTGTTATCCAACCGTTTTATTTGGTTCTCCGTACTGAGCTTGGTCTTCTGAAATCAGCGATAGTTCAAGGATCTCTGCAATATGGATATTTGATAATACGTATGATAAGAGATTCCATTTTGCTGCAGCTTCATTCGTAAAGTATTAAAAAGAACAATTCTACGGAAATGAGAAAAAATGGCATGAACTATTCGATCTGGAGAAACATTCGTTATTCTTAGTCCCTCTTGGGTCTTATTGTGGTCGAATACAACGTAAGACGCAATTCTTTAACAAGAAGAGTTGTTAAGCTTAATTGATAATGTATGGATTAATGCCTCTTGAATTGGTCTAGCTGACTTCATTATCAACACTGTGGAGTACTTTTTGAAAAAAGCAAGAAAAATAAATCACAGTGGGAAAAAGCCAATCTACTTTCAGCTTGATTATGTAGGTATAAAAAACATTGCAGCAAAGATCAACACAAGGCTGAGTACATCACTAGCCATAGTCTATCCTGCATGCGCCTAAGCTCATTCCCGTCTATCAAACAACTTGGTGCTCTTTGGTGTCATCAAAAATCGACAGATATCTTTCTCATGTTAACATTTCCAACTGTGTATATAAATTTACATGTATCTGCGGGAGCAGTTACATTGGAAGGACAGAAAGGAGAAGGACATATCTACGATTTTGTGAACATGTACCAAAAAGCTTACGTCTAAATGGAACAAATGCTTTAAACAGTGCCATCGCCAAGCATCTCCTCGACACGGGTCCTGAAGTAGAAATCGAGAAACCTTTTAAAATTATTACTAGACAAAGGAGCTCGTTTCTCCTCAAGTTTGCCGAAGCAATTTCTATCAAACGCTTGAAACCAGATTTATGTGTTCAGAAAGAAGCAGTTATTAGTCTTTCCATGCCATGACAACTAGATGTCTTTATTCTCTCATCTGATTACGTAATCCTTGTCCTTAACCTGTAATTTTGCTTGTTTTTTGTTTCCATGATTTGAGTTGAACTAAGTACACCGTTACCTAATTTAACAGTCACTCTGCATCTCAGGCATTTCTCGTCTTTATTACGTAACTTTTTTACCAATGTATGCGTACATATATTTTGTTTAAACTTGAGCTGCCATATAAAAACTATATGAGTGGAATTTTCTGAGCACTGTTCACCGATTGTGGAAGTTCCTGTCAACTGACATCATGTAAAATTTGCAAGTATGTTAAAACTTTTCTGTAGGTAAACCTCCTAATAATTTATTTAGGTGGTGAGCAGCAGCTCATGAGAAGCTAACGGAATAAAAAATGATGGTACCATATTATTCTGCACAAACCATTGTTGTTCTTGCTTTATTCAAATTCATCAAGGGGAATAAATGCATGAATGTTTTAGCGAACCGTGATTTAGCATTGCCACCAGCCAATGCCATTCGCGGGAACTCCATCCTCCATGGTCGCGCTAAAATCACGAATTGGTAAAAGTTAGAATTCATGGGTTATACATTGAATCGGGTCCAAGTGGCTGAATATTATACAAGCTTGACTTGTAATTAGAAGGTCATAGGTTTGAACTCAAGTAGGTGCATACTGTTATCGATCCCCACACTAGGATGAAACAGCTGTCCAGTACTCCCTGTGGCTGGTTTTCTATGGTTCTTTTATTGATATCTATCGGCTAGAGGTCAACATTGAAAAGCCGAATGTAATCCTTACAAATCAACTATTGAAAATCCACCTAAATCCATAAACTTCCTCGAACTGTCATAAATGTTGTTCACATTGTGTCATTCATTATTTGTTCACAATATGAAAGGAATCCCGACTAACGCACTGAATAAGTTGAATAAAAATAAATCAAGAGGAGATTAAACTCAATAAAGTACTGAGAAGTTACTCTTGCGTCAGTCTTTTGAAAAAATACAACAAAATAAAATAGAATACTACAACAATATCCGGAAGACTGATTGAATTTCGACAGACAGGCAGGTAGTCTTAAAAGATCAGACATTGCTGACGTGTTTGTTAGTCAACTTTAGAATAAAAAAAAGAGGTTTAAAATACATCCAGACAAAAAACACACTCTATTTTAAGCATTTCAGTAAACATATGAGTTATTCTGAATATGTCTATTGTTTTATTACTGCTATTCTTGTCTTCTTCAATAAAATATGTGTC
The DNA here is from genome assembly GCA_944472135.2 of Trichobilharzia regenti. Lineage (NCBI taxonomy): Eukaryota > Metazoa > Platyhelminthes > Trematoda > Strigeidida > Schistosomatidae > Trichobilharzia > Trichobilharzia regenti. The sequence goes on from OX235267.1 coordinate 12,316,608, forward strand.
AATCCTATTGAACATTGAACCGTTCGTTTGTTTATTTGTTTGTTTGTTCAAACTGGTTACCATATTGGCGGGAGATTGAAAGGCTGTCATTACTTAATCGTGTACTAGTTTGCAGAAGATTAGAGAAGCACAACTGTTTTACATTATTTATATATTAACGTTAATATGCACAAGTTGGCACTGATTAACCCTTGTAAATCTGTTTTATTGTCAAAGAACAGAACACGAAGTTCAGCAATGATAACTACCTTTTTAACGATTTCATTTTCAAAAGCTGTACAATTGTATTTATATGCATAATTTTATATAGATAGAGTTCTTATTTGATTTCGCATGATCACGAAGGCGAATATAAGGAGACAATTATTTTCAACTAGATATGGTTTACGAGAGGATTAGAAACAAAAAATCCTAAAGAGAAACTTGGTACGTACATTGGGTCCAAGGATTAGAAAAATCTGCTCAGAAGACTCGTAGAGAAAGAATTAAATTTATTGCGTGAAACCCTACTAGATAATGGGTATCCACCAATATTCATCCACAAAAATATGGAGGAGAAGCCTCCGGTGTCAAGTATCACAGTGGTTCCTAAAAAGACTCTCTTCATGAACCTAGCATTCAAAGTTGATATCGCAGAGGAAATTCTCAGAAACCGCCTCTCAAAAAGTCTGAAGAAGACATTTTCAGTAGCCACTCTACGTATCATATTTTCCTGCAAACAGTTAATCCAGTCTAACGCTAAAGACGAGATACCGCTTTTGGCCACTTCAATGTGTATTTATCAATTTACTTGCTCGTGTGGAGCAAAGTATATCGGCCGTACGCAACATCAAGTCCACAAAAGTATTCTGGAACACTGCCAAGCTTGGTTAGCCAGCCAGAGGAGAAAAGAAGAATAGCAACAGCTCGATCCTCGGACACCTTGTCATCTCCGGACATCAAGCACCCCCACATGAATGCTTCACAGTGGTACACATATCATACAAAAGGACTCCGGATACGACTTCTGTACATAGCTGAGGCATTAGCTATTCGAGACCGAAAACGGGATCTGTGCACACAAAAGTGATACATACATTTTCTGGCCCTACCATGGCCAGAGTAAATTTCTAACTATAATTTTGCTCCTTTCTTTTAATATGTAAGTTCAGTATTAATATGATTGTTCTTAATACTTTTATTATCATTATTATTACCATCATCCACATTTTATTACCACTCTATTACTGTTGATTAACAACATTGCTTTTTCATACAGATTTTATACAAAAACACTTTATAGCCTTTCCACTAGTTCCTGTCCATTCTACATTAGCGTATTGATTAGACATTATCTCACACTTATTACGTCATGCCAACTTCTGTCTCCTTTCTAGCTTACAATTAGTCATCCCTTCTTACACCTTACACTATATAGTAGAATTTTCAAGGACAAAGTTTCCCAGTATCTGATTGATCTAAAGATTTCCGTGTTAATTATAATTATGATTGTACAGCTCATGAAAATGAATCGTCGAAAAGAAAATTTTCCTCGCCGTCTGTGCCTTTTTCTTATGACAAAAAATTACACAGGATTAGAACAGATTACAAGTGTGTAAAAATGAGCATGGAAACAAAATTGTAATAATAATAATTTTCAACTTGAGATGGAAGTTAAAAGACTTCAAAACAGAAATATTACAAGGGATTGCAGTGAATTACAGTCGTGTTATCCAACCGTTTTATTTGGTTCTCCGTACTGAGCTTAGTCTTCTGAAATCAGCGATATGTCAAGGATCTCTGCAATATGGATATTTGATAATACGTATGATAAGAGATTCCATTTTGCTGCAGCTTCATTCGTAAAGTATTAAAAAGAACAATTCTACGGAAATGAGAAAAAATGGCATGAACTATTCGATCTGGAGAAACATTCGTTATTCTTAGTCCCTCTTGGGTCTTATTGTGGTCGAATACAACGTAAGACGCAATTCTTTAACAAGAAGAGTTGTTAAGCTTAATTGATAATGTATGGATTAATGCCTCTTGAATTGGTCTAGCTGACTTCATTATCAACACTGTGGAGTACTTTTTGAAAAAAGCAAGAAAAATAAATCACAGTGGGAAAAAGCCAATCTACTTTCAGCTTGATTATGTAGGTATAAAAAACATTGCAGCAAAGATCAACACAAGGCTGAGTACATCACTAGCCATAGTCTATCCTGCATGCGCCTAAGCTCATTCCCGTCTATCAAACAACTTGGTGCTCTTTGGTGTCATCAAAAATCGACAGATATCTTTCTCATGTTAACATTTCCAACTGTGTATATAAATTTACATGTATCTGCGGGAGCAGTTACATTGGAAGGACAGAAAGGAGAAGGACATATCTACGATTTTGTGAACATGTACCAAAAAGCTTACGTCTAAATGGAACAAATGCTTTAAACAGTGCCATCGCCAAGCATCTCCTCGACACGGGTCCTGAAGTAGAAATCGAGAAACCTTTTAAAATTATTACTAGACAAAGGAGCTCGTTTCTCCTCAAGTTTGCCGAAGCAATTTCTATCAAACGCTTGAAACCAGATTTATGTGTTCAGAAAGAAGCAGTTATTAGTCTTTCCATGCCATGACAACTAGATGTCTTTATTCTCTCATCTGATTACGTAATCCTTGTCCTTAACCTGTAATTTTGCTTGTTTTTTGTTTCCATGATTTGAGTTGAACTAAGTACACCGTTACCTAATTTAACAGTCACTCTGCATCTCAGGCATTTCTCGTCTTTATTACGTAACTTTTTTACCAATGTATGCGTACATATATTTTGTTTAAACTTGAGCTGCCATATAAAAACTATATGAGTGGAATTTTCTGAGCACTGTTCACCGATTGTGGAAGTTCCTGTCAACTGACATCATGTAAAATTTGCAAGTATGTTAAAACTTTTCTGTAGGTAAACCTCCTAATAATTTATTTAGGCTGTAAACAGCAGTTGATGAGAGGTTGCCCGAATAAACAATGATGTTACCATATTATTCTGCACAAACCATTGTTGTTCTTGCTTTATTCAAATTCATCAAGGGGAATAAATGCATGAATGTTTTAGCGAACCGTGATTTAGCATTGCCACCAGCCAATGCCATTCGCGGGAACTCCATCCTCCATGGTCGCGCTAAAATCACGAATTGGTAAAAGTTAGAATTCATGGGTTATACATTGAATCGGGTCCAAGTGGCTGAATATTATACAAGCTTGACTTGTAATTAGAAGGTCATAGGTTTGAACTCAAGTAGGTGCATACTGTTATCGATCCCCACACTAGGATGAAACAGCTGTCCAGTACTCCCTGTGGCTGGTTTTCTATGGTTCTTTTACTGATATCTATCGGCTAGAGGTCAACATTGAAAAATCAAATGTAATCCTTACAAATCAACTATTGAAAATCCACCTTAATCCATAAACCTCATCAAACTGTCATAAATGTTGTTCACATTGTGTCATTCATTATTTGTTCACAATATGAAAGGAATCCCGACTAACGCACTGAATAAGTTGAATAAAAATAAATCAAGAGGAGATTAAATTCAATGAAGTACTGAGAAGTTACTCTTGCGTCAGTCTTTTGAAAAAATACAACAAAATAAAATAGAATACTACAACAATATCCGGAAGACTGATTGAATTTCGACAGACAGGCAGGTAGTCTTAAAAGATCAGACATTGCTGACGTGTTTGTTAGTCAACTTTAGAATAAAAAAAAGAGGTTTAAAATACATCCAGACAAAAAACACACTCTATTTTAAGCATTTCAGTAAACATATGAGTTATTCTGAATATGTCTATTGTTTTATTACTGCTATTCTTGTCTTCTTCAATAAAATATGTGTCAATCCTATTGAACATTGAACCGTTCGTTTGTTTATTTGTTTGTTTGTTCAAACTGGTTACCATATTGGCGGGAGATTGAAAGGCTGTCATTACTTAATCGTGTACTAGTTTGCAGAAGATTAGAGAAGCACAACTGTTTTACATTATTTATATATTAACGTTAATATGCACAAGTTGGCACTGATTAACCCTTGTAAATCTGTTTTATTGTCAAAGAACAGAACACGAAGTTCAGCAATGATAACTACCTTTTTAACGATTTCATTTTCAAAAGCTGTACAATTGTATTTATATGCATAATTTTATATAGATAGAGTTCTTATTTGGTTTCGCATGATCACGAAGGCGAATATAAGGAGACAATTATTTTCAACTAGATATGGTTTACGAGAGGATTAGAAACAAAAAATCCTAAAGAGAAACTTGGTACGTACATTGGGTCCAAGGATTAGAAAAATCTGCTCGGAAGACACGTAGAGAAAGAATTAAATTTATTGCGTGAAACCCTACTAGATAATGGGTATCCACCAATATTCATCCACAAAAATATGGAGGAGAAGCCTCCGGTGTCAAGTATCACAGTGGTTCCTAAAAAGACTCTCTTCATGAACCTAGCATTCAAAGTTGATATCGCAGAGGAAATTCTCAGAAACCGCCTCTCAAAAAGTCTGAAGAAGACATTTTCAGTAGCCACTCTACGTATCATATTTTCCTGCAAACAGTTAATCCAGTCTAACGCTAAAGACGAGATACCGCTTTTGGCCACTTCAATGTGTATTTATCAATTTACTTGCTCGTGTGGAGCAAAGTATATCGGCCGTACGCAACATCAAGTCCACAAAAGTATTCTGGAACACTGCCAAGCTTGGTTAGCCAGCCAGAGGAGAAAAGAAGAATAGCAACAGCTCGATCCTCGGACACCTTGTCATCTCCGGACATCAAGCACCCCCACATGAATGCTTCACAGTGGTACACATATCATACAAAAGGACTCCGGATACGACTTCTGTACATAGCTGAGGCATTAGCTATTCGAGACCGAAAACGGGATCTGTGCACACAAAAGTGATACATACATTTTCTGGCCCTACCATGGCCAGAGTAAATTTCTAACTATAATTTTGCTCCTTTCTTTTAATATGTAAGTTCAGTATTAATATGATTGTTCTTAATACTTTTATTATCATTATTATTACCATCATCCACATTTTATTACCACTCTATTACTGTTGATTAACAACATTGCTTTTTCATACAGATTTTATACAAAAACACTTTATAGCCTTTCCACTAGTTCCTGTCCATTCTACATTAGCGTATTGATTAGACATTATCTCACACTTATTACGTCATGCCAACTTCTGTCTCCTTTCTAGCTTACAATTAGTCATCCCTTCTTACACCTTACACTATATAGTAGAATTTTCAAGGACAAAGTTTCCCAGTATCTGATTGATCTAAAGATTTCCATGTTAATTATAATTATGATTGTACAGCTCAAGAAAATGAATCGTCGAAAAGAAAATTTTCCTCGCTGTTTGTGCCTTTTTCTTATAACAAAAAATTACACAGGATTAGAACAGATTACAAGTGTATAAAAATGAGCATGGAAACAAAATTGTAATAATAATAATTTTCAACTTGAGATGGAAGTTAAAAGACTTCAAAACAGAAATATTACAAGGGATTGCAGTGAATTACAGTCGTGTTATCCAACCGTTTTATTTGGTTCTCCGTACTGAGCTTAGTCTTCTGAAATCAGCGATAGGTCAAGGATCTCTGCAATATGGATATTTGATAATACGTATGATAAGAGATTCCATTTTGCTGCAGCTTCATTCGTAAAGTATTAAAAAGAACAATTCTACGGAAATGAGAAAAAATGGCATGAACTATTCGATCTGGAGAAACATTCGTTATTCTTAGTCCCTCTTGGGTCTTATTGTGGTCGAATACAACGTAAGACGCAATTCTTTAACAAGAAGAGTTGTTAAGCTTAATTGATAATGTATGGATTAATGCCTCTTGAATTGGTCTAGCTGACTTCATTATCAACACTGTGGAGTACTTTTTGAAAAAAGCAAGAAAAACAAACCACAGTGGGGAAAAAAGCCAATCTACTTTCATCTTGATTATGTAGGTATAAAAAACATTGCAGCAAAGATCAACACAAGGCTGAGTACATCACTAGCCATAGCCTATCCTGCATGCGCCTAAGCTCATTCCCGTCTATCAGACAACTTGGTGCTCTTCGGTGCGATCAACAATCGACAGATATCTTTCTCATGTTAACATTTCCAACTGTGTATATAAATTTACATGTATCTGCGGGAGCAGTTACATTGGAAGGACAGAAAGGAGAAGGACATATCTACGATTTTGTGAACATGTACCAAAAAGCTTACGTTTAAAGGGAACAAATGCTTTAAATAGTGCCATCTCCAGGCATCTCCTCGACACTGTTCTTGAAGTGGAAATCGAGAAACCTTTTAAAATTATTACTAGACAAAGGAGCTCGTTTCTCCTCAAGTTTGCCGAAGCAATTTCTATCAAACGCTTGAAACCAGATTTATGTGTTCAGAAAGAAGCAGTTATTAGTCTTTCCATGCCATGACAACTAGATGTCTTTATTCTCTCATCTGATTACGTAATCCTTGTCCTTAACCTGTAATTTTGCTTGTTTTTTGTTTCTTTGATTTGAGTTGAACTCAGTACATCGTTACCCAATTTAATAGTCACTCCGCATCTAACGCATATTTCGTATATATTACGTAACTCCTTTACCAATGTATGCATACATTTATTTTGTTTAAACTTGAACTGCTTGAGTAAAAACTATAAAAGTTCAATTTTCTGAGCACTGTTCACTAATTGTGGAACTTTCTGTCATCCGACAATATGTAAAATTTGCAAGTATGTTAAAACTTTTCTGTAGGTAAACCTCCTAATAATTTATTTAGGTTGTAAGCAGCAGCTCATGAGAAGCCAACGAAATGTGTATCGGTGGCACAGTGGTTAGGACTCTCGCCGACCATGCACATGGTCCGGGGTTCGAGCCCACGCCGGCGCACACCTGACATCTATGGTCGGCCTGCAAAATTTGGGCTACCGATATCCATGCTGAAAATTCCATACTTGTACCAAAAATACAGTGTGGAATCAAGCTGTAAATCAAAAAAAATAAATAAAAATAAATAAATAAAAATATGAAAAGTACTCAGTTCTTAGTGGAAAATGTGTCAATGTTTCAGCCTGCGTTATGAATTCACGTGTATATGGATATGAATATATGAAGTCATGAATATTTGCCATCCAGATATCAATGGAAACAAAACACGCAGGTCAGTGAAGAGTCTCATTTCGACGGAGAATTCATTCAGTTATTTGTGCAATCTCAATTACATTAGGTTTGTCAAATAAGAATTAAAATTATTTAGCGTTATTATTCACAAGTAATGGTTTTGTAGATAATTTGTTTCAATGTCTAGAGAATTTTATCATGAAGTGATATCGTGTTGAGAACCATTGGAAAACCTACAGGAAGTACTGTACAGTCAGCTGTTTCTTCAGCCTAGTTTGGGGCTCTTCATCAGGGCGCATTCACCCCTATAGTTTGAACCCAGGTATTTTCTGGTTACAAAGTGAGCTAGCTAGTAGACCATCAAGTCACTGGGACCTGCCAATCCAATGGCCAGTCCATGAATTCTAACTTCTGCCAATTCATGATATAGCGCGACTACTTAGCAATGTCCTCTTCAATGAGTTATCGCCTTGTCTTCCACTTGCTGTACCCGAATGGTTACAGTATCTCAGAAAATGTGACGAATAATTCATTTATAACTAGGGAATGCGGGAATTATCACTGGTAAGAGGGAAGTGGTGATGTGTTGTCAAAAAGCTTGATTATCAATGTTAATCAAGTTAAATTAGCGTGACTCAGTCACGTAATGAGATGGATAGTTTAATGTACGAGTTTTGACTAGGGTGAACTTATGAAAATATAGAATCATGTGAGAGGACAAGATCTCGCATCTGTCCACTTCTGTGTGAATATATATATCAGTTCCCTTCCTTCTATGGAGCCAGGTACACTGGTCGTTCGACGCGCAACCTGTCCAAAAAGTTTCAAGAAAACTATGTCACAGCATTGCTGCAAAAAAGGTGGTAGGGGCTTAATAAGGAGCACGATACCCGAACATCTATCTCGTCAACGTTGGTCATTCCATTTCAACAAACGCCACCGCCAAAGTGATATACAAAAAGTGAAGAACAACTTAAGAAAAAAGTCAAAGAGCTTTCGTCTCCTTTGGGCTGCCGTAGCCATAAGCGTTCAGTTGGAAAAACCTGAGTTATATGTATACAGAAGAAAATCATTTTGACAACCGTCTTGAATTCTACTGACTTGAAAAGTTTGTGTGCTTGTTTCTTCTACCTCTTTATAACACTTGTAACTTTTAGAACTCTTACATAATTCCATATTTTCTTTTGTTTCTAAGTTCACCCTAGTCAAAATTCACACATTAAACTGCCCCCCTCATTACGTAACTGTATCACTCGACTATTCAACCTCTTTTTTGATGTGTTGAATAGCACTATTAACTATGTTTTTTTTGACAACATATCACCAATATCCTCTTACTAGTCCTCATCTTCAACTCTCCTAGTTACACATTTTCACATTTTCGAAATACCTTGACAATAATAACACTAACTAATTTTAATCTTACCTAAGAAACCCTGGTGTACACAAACAGACAAAAATGAGAACACGTAATTACGATTGGATTACGAAGTAAAAGAATTTGCCGTCAAAATGATAATCTTTGCTTAACTACGTGTTCTTTTCTAATTAATATATATTATTATTATTATTCCGTTGGGTTCCAAATGGAACATAGGGCATCAAAAAGACATCTCCACTTTTTTTCTATTTTCTGCCCTCCTCTTAAGTTTGATGGGTCAACAATTGCCCGAAATCTCTCATCTCTCCCACACACACACACGATCTCTTCTTATATCAGCCTCTCACTAACGACCCAGTCGTCGCTTTCCAATTGAATTCCACCCTAGTGTCGGCCTGGAATGCGATGTCATTCAACGGCCTCCTAAATGGCGTATACTCCATCCATCTCCGTTTTCTCCTACATATTTGTTAAGCGATCGGCTCTTGATTGGTTTGTTACACTGAAGAGTATCTTGTTACTAATTCTTTCTCTCCGGCCATTTTCATCTTCATTATGGAACGAAGGCAGCGGTTGACAAGTGCTTGCAACCTGTTGAAAATCGTATTGTTATGCACTGAGTTGCCGACTCATATAGGAGAATCGATTGACTTCCAATTCGTGTTGAATAGAATCCGAATCTAAGCATTTATGCTGGCCGGTGAAGTGATGCAGAAGATTTCTAAATCGAATGCAGGTTGATGAAGGTGTATCTTGCCTTTCCGATTCTCACTTGCTTTGACATATTCATCCATGCTGTCCGACTGTTTATAATTGAAACCAAGCTTCTTATTCAGATAATTGAGGGAAGTAACCTCTGTCAAATGTCTCCCGTGGATGGTGTTGATTGTTGTTAACGTTGATGTCGGTGCGTGGGTTTCTTCATCACCTCCTTCTGCACCTCGTTGCCAGTTTCTTCTGTCACTTTGCTTGTTTTCACCCGCAAGTCTTCGATTTTGTGTGAGATTAGACACATTTCATCTGTGAAACCCAGATCTTCGCAGATGTTTATTATACTTTCAAATGTAATTTATCCCGCCAAAAAAAACATAGAAATTTGGTCAACTGCACCCTAATACCTATTACAACACTTCCTGAAGCTTTTGTTTCTTCTAAAATCCATCAGTAACAAATACGAATTCGTTACAAGCTACGACATTGTGAAGTCACCTGATTCAATTGCATTTCGACATTATCTAAAATAGTTGGCTGATTATCTTTGAAAGTGGAGTCCTGGCTGGGCATTTTTGATCCTACTTAGACCACGTCAGCTGGATATACGTGCATACCCGCCCCTGTTGAGTCCTGATGAGTCGTTAAACATGATGACATGTGCATCCTGGATTCTATCGCCAACCATCATCACAGATAATACATCATGTTGTAGTTCAGACACTGTCAGGAAGGGGAGCTTCCAATGTTAGATTGCAACGTAAAAAGGAAAGAAGATGGGAAGTTGAAACACACTAGTGTGTTTACAGAAAACTCCGCACATTCAAACAGATATTTGGATTCCCCCGATCATCCCACCCTGTGTCAGTAAAAATAGGATTGATGGAATGTTTCAGTGACAGGGCACAAATACTAAGCAGTATTAGGGAAAATCTAAGACAGGAAGTGATACATGTAAGGTAAGTCTTGAAACCTAATAATTACCCTGAAAAATTAGTCAGGAAATATGTGGGGAAATGTAAAATTAAAATAAATAATGATAGTAGCGATAGTGATAATAATGATAACAATAATAATGATAATAATAATAACAGTTATAATAATAATAATAGTGATAATAATAATAATATTAATGACGACACCAACAATAAGGAATCTAAATCATCGACAGTAATTCCATACAAGGAAGAAACCTCAGAAACATTACGGCCTAGAATTCTTAACAAGACAGGCAGGAATAAGAGTGGCTGGAATCCAGACTGCCCACAAACTCAATTAGAAACAAGCTTTGTCGGTTAAAGGATCAATCCTGTAGAGCCTTTAAAACAAAACAATTTAGTTTATATAATACCCTGCCTGAAATGACTGTCAGGTCAAATACATACGTCGAAGCAGTAGAACAGGGGCAGTCAGACTAGTGAAATCTAGATTGGTTGACCCAAAATGAGATAAGAAATCTGGAGAATGGTTAGTTCAGCTATAGCACTCACTACATGCAGTTACACAAAACCATACAATAGGCTGGATGGGATAGGATGACAGTTATAAAATTTAGAGTCACAGGGTGGAGGGAGAGATTGATAACAGAAGCTTTGTTTATCGAATCAACTGAAGAGAATACGTGTAATAGGAATGATTCAATACCTGTTCAGCCAAATATCTGTGAAGTTCTACTACCCCTGCGACAATTAGGAGAAGACAAAGAAAACTATAAAACTGAGGTTTCAAAGTCATGTGATTACAACTGATATGATTATGAACGGTAATAAATTTTGTTCGGAGCGTCATCCAATAAATAATACTGTTTCAGTGAATATGCGATACATTTAATTAACAAACCAATATGGAATTACTTACTACCACAATGCCCAAGTTTTACACATACATTAATATTCTGTTGCTCCTTGGACACTGGCCCTACTCAGGCAGTGAACTGGAGTTCTAGTAAAAAGTCGTAACCAGTAGGGTACAGCAGGTTGAACATGAGGGAGGCAGTAAGTCATCATCGAAGAAGACACTGTGAAACGGTCACGCTATGTCGTGAATTGGCTGAAGTTACAATTCATAGACTGGCCATTGGATCGGATCCCGGTGGCTCAATGGTCTACGAGGTCGCCTTGTAACCAGAAGGTCCTGGGTTCGAACCTTCGCAGTGAGGTGGGTGCTTGCTGCGGAAGTGCCCCAGCTGTCCAGTACTCCTAGCTGGTTTTCCAATGGTTCTTTAACTGATATCAGCTGATGATGAAATCCTCCATGCAATCAAACAAAATCCCTACAAAACAATATTTGAAAATAGATGATTTAACCAACACTTACATCGGGACGCATTGAACAATAAATTTTCATTCTGAAGTTCTAAATCCTCTATTTTGTTATGTTTATAGATTGAGAAATTTTATCACTCTTTTTCCCCCAGAAGAGGCTGCGAAGCCAGGAATTCAAGTGAACGTACAGAAGACGCAGAGGATGAAGATACTCACTGATCAACAACAATATAAGCAACAACCGAACATCATCAACAGCAGATATTTGAAGGAAGTTGCCTGTTTCACTAAAGAGACATTTTGGTAGCATCATTTCAACTACAGACAGTGGCACGGATGAGATTGTCAGAGTCAGTCAGCATCAGGAAAGCAAGACAAACAGGAACTTGTAAATCTGCATGGATAGTACCCTGCATAAAATAGTATATCAATATCATCATGCTTTCTCACTAATCGTGTGATTTATCTCGTAATGGAATTACCATGCTAGTCTGTCATTTCTCACGCATATTGTGATTTAGTGTATGAGATCAATTCATCGTCTTTTGTTTCACCTTGATCTTTGTCAAATCGCCAACCAATTAGATAGACGTCACCAGTCAATAAGAACAGTCCATTCTCACGGCTGTGAGACAACTTTATTAGGGTAAATTGTTATTATTATTATTGCTTCCTTTAGTTCCTAGAGGAACATAGGGCTTCTGCCGCACGTCTTTATTGCGTTCGATTCTCCACCTACGTCTCCGCATGGCTCCACATCTGCCCACATGCTTTCATCTCCTCTTCACTGCAAATACATGTAATGGAAATGATTCAACACCTGTCAACCCAAATATCTGGAAAATGCTACTACCCCTACGACGACAAATAGGCGAGAACAAAGAAAACTATAAAACTCAAGTTTCAAAGTCTTGTGATTACAATTGATGGGATGATTATGAACATTAATAAATTTTGTTCGGGACTTTGTCATCCAGTAAATAATAATAATACTGTTTCACTGTGTGATACATCTCGAAAATAAAGTAATGTGAAATTTCCGTCAAAGTAGCCTTAAAAGGGGGCTGACAGACACCCTGCACTTTTGTCGAATATAAATCAATATGTAGAAAATTCGAAATTAAAATTAAACATTTAACGACACTTCTTATCTGCCTGATTAGTTAACATTCTAGGAAACTGATTAATTTTTTTCGAAAAAAGCACATGTCATGATTCCTTTTTAAACTGTTGAATGAACATGGAGATTTCAGCGATAAAATTCATGTAATCACTCACTTTCATTGTGTGTTCATCAGATATGAAATTATTTACGCTAAGGGAGAGACAAAACTGATAAGAACATATTTTGAAAACAAAACTTGCTTTTTTTAACGACTGTTGAATATATTTCACGTAGAAATAAAGACTCGACTATGTTATGTTAGATATACTTGATACAAGTTGAGAAATTATTTAGTGTCTTGAGGCATACATAGTGTCATGTGAGGTACAAACTAGCAATACTGTGAATTTATAATAGAGACGATTTTTATTTCAGGTGAATGATATCAAATTAGATATGTTCTCTGTTTCAGCTGGTTGATGGTTTAATTGCGACGTTGTAGTCTCCCTTCTAGAAAACATCTTCAGAGCACCAAAAATCTGCGTACATTATGTTCATCATTCATTTGTAATAATTAAAAGAAATGTGATTTGGAATATACCCACAGATTCATAAACAACATATTTGAAGACATTAAATTCCCGAGAGAATAAGAATTAAAATAGCGAAATTCCATTTTTAGATGTCTTAATGAAGAGAGAAGTAATACAACAAATTTAGGAACATAAGTGTACAGAAAATCAATGCGCAAAGACCTTATACTAGACTAAAATAGTAATCACTCAATTATACATCAAAGAAACTGTCTGTAGACATTGTTTAAAAGAATTCAAACACAATAATATGGCGCTACTCCTGGTGATGAAGAGAAGCCAGGAAAAATGCCTACTAACCGTCTTAAAAAATCAATGGACATCCCCTTTCCCATAATTTCAGCAAAAAGTGTTTAAAATCAAGTCACAAAACCAAAATCGAGACAAAATGGAATACATAAAGAAAATCAAAACAAGTGATTCAGCGAAGAAACTCCTTTCAACAACGAATTTATCTAACTGATATCAGCTCATGATTAAATCCTCCATGCAATCAAACAAAATCCCTACAAAACCAATACCTGAAAATAATTCTGTGCTCACTAGTGACTGGCCCTTTTCAGGCAGTTAACCTGGGGTTCTAGTGGGAAGCCGTGACAAGTAGGGTACAGCAGGTCGAAGATGAGGCAGTAACTACTCATCGAAGAAGACATTGCGAAGTGGTCGCGCTATGTCGTGAATTGGCAGAAGTTAGAATTCAAGGACCATTGGATCGGGTCCCAGTGGCTCAATGGTCTACGAGCTCGCTAGCCTTGTAACCAGAAGGTCCTCGGTTCGAACCCCGTGGTGTGGGTGCGTACTGCTGAAGAGTCCCAAACTAGGACGAAACGGCTGTCTAGTACTCCTAGGTTTTCCAGTGGTTCTCTAACTGATGTCAGGTCATGATTGAATCCTCCATGCAATCAAACAAAATCCCTACAAAACCAATACTTAAACAACGAATTTATCATCAAGCTGTACAATCGTATTTATATGGTTTTTAAGAAGTTATATCCGGTGAGGGAATTGAATCATAGGTGTGAATGCATAAAATAATAACAATAATAGTATGAAATGCGACTAAAACTAAAATGTTTTTTGATTGTAATCATAGTTAAATGTCAATTGGCAAAGCAAATTAATGTCATATATAGAATAGTTCATAGGATGGATAGAACTTGGAATGGGGGCGTGCAATTATAGGATTAGTAGACGAATCGAATAAAATAAAAACGTTACATAATATTGTGTGAAATTTTAATAGCATAGGATTTAACGTTGTAATAAAAAGAATTGATTTAGAATGACAAGTGGAACGAGTGAAATAATACCGGGGACAATTGGTGGATGGTGGCTAGCAGTGGAATCCGGGATGCGCATTTCGTCCTATTTGGGACTCGTCAGCTGGATGTACCTGCATTTCTCAGTGAGTGGTGGTGTTCGAGCCTCAGTGGGAACACCATCACTCACTGAGAAATGCAGGTACATCCAGCTGACGAGCCCCAAATAGGACGAAATGCGCATCCTGGATTCCACTGCTAGCCACCATCCACCAGTTGTATACTAATTAAATACCCAGACATCGTCGAAGCAACTACACAAGAAGCCGACATGTCAACCTGAGACCGAGCACTTCGGTTCAATCAATCGACTGGAAAATCAAAAATTCAATTCAATAATACCGGGGACAGTTCAAAGTGAGAATAGTGATAATAACAACTGACGTAATAAGGAAGGGAGTACAAATTGTATAGACAAAATGAAAAATTGGTAGAGCCAAAATATAATTAGGGATTATAATACTTTAGCGCAGAGGGATTAAGACCATGAAAGTTGGAGGGGTTGAACGAACTTTCTCTGTATACAGAGGTCTGGCTTTTCAGTTTCGATAGTCAAAGACGGCTTCAGCAATACAGATGAGTTGAGTCCGTAGTGATTTTGGTAAATTACTTTTTGCATTGTAGATGACTTTAAAGGCTATAGAGATAGGGTGATCATTATCGACCAAATGTTCAATGATCACGCTTATTATTGCTCCACTTCCACCACTTTGTAAGTATGCAGGATAGTGTTCTTGCATCCTCTTGGACAAAACTCAAGTAGAACTACCGATATACCTAGCTCCATATGAGCAGGTGAATTGATAAACACACATAGAGTTGGTCAACAGCGGTTGGATCTTGTCCTTCAGTTTACTGAACATTAATGGTCTACTAGTAAAGGCTATTCTCAAAGATGCAGCAGGGAATGTTCTTTTCACGGGCTGTGATATCCTTCGTTTCATGATATCTGAAGCTAAGTCCCCTTTGAATTCCAAGCTCATGTAGAGTATTTTCTTGAGCACGGTTGATAAGTCACGTTTTACAGGGTTTGGATGTATATTCTTATTTATAAAACGTGGTGGATATCCATTTTCTATTAGGATTTTCCCCAAAAGGTAAAACTCATCTTCCACAGTATCAGGGCTACATATGCGCTGAATACGAGTGACAAGCAACTGGACCAGATTTCGTTTTCAACCAGTGGGTACCTAGCTGTAGAAATTTGTCAGCTGACTATTCCATGACAGCTTTCGATAAATCGATCTCTTCAGAGATCCATCGGTCCTCCTTGATATGTTCACATCGAGGAAATAAATGCTAGACTTGTTCTCCATCAAAGACCATAAGAAAATGCATTCTACCATTTATAAAATATATCTTTGAAATAACAGATTGAACATTAAGACCATTTGGAATAGATATATCACACAAGCACAAGTTGGCTGTGAGCAGACATGATATGTATTCTTCAATATCAATGCATCAATTACATGACTGGATAACGTAAAAATTTCAAATTGAGGAGACACCAAAAATTCATTTAGAGAGTTTCTAGAATTATGGAAGTCAATTGAATCAACACATTGCCTCTGTTAAGCCACTTTACTAGCCAATAAAAAGTAAATCAGGTGACAAGAAAGTTCAAATTCCAAGTCAGTGACAGAAATGATCAACAGAGATGTAAATTCAAAAAAAAACAACGGGTCACGACAGTAGTTGCCACGAGACACAATTGCATCATTCACGGAGAATTCAAATAGGTTCACTTTATACTATAGCCTGCGCTGAAGCAGTGCTATCTAGAAAATGGGGTCCGACGAAAGCTTGGCAATTAGATCAACCAGGATAGATAGAGAACACAACTCATTCAATATTATGAATGCATGTTGATCTCTTAGGCTAGTGAGTTATTCCTTCATGAAGAATCCTGATACTCACGTAGTATTCACATAATTTTCAAAAAGGGATGTGATGAAATTATGTCATTTAAGAGAAGGCGGCCATATTGTTGATTAAAGGCTTTCAATATACAAGTCTATTTCCTTTGGATATTCGAAACTAACATGTTTGTACAAAAGAGAAAAACGATGTCCCCATTACTCCATCTTAGAACATCTGATAGAATCCGAACACCAAGCTACACCCCGAAACAAACTTCAAAAGTCGTTTACAGAGTAAGAAGTAGTTTTCCTATAGGTCTACGAATCAGACTTCTTCAAATTGCAGAATTAATGGTGATTCACTTGCTAAGCCCTGTAATATTTTTCATTTTCAACTTTCTTGTTCTCTACCCCCCACACACACCCGATTTAATTTCTACACCTCACTATCACTGTTACTGACTTGACCAACGCCCAATTTCTAGTGATTTCTGTTACGTCATCCGACTTACTTGCTCAATTTCAGTTCTAATTTAAATGGCGTTATTATCTATCCCACTTCTACTTAGTCTTTCTCTACCTGTAATTACCTTTTTTGCTACCCTGACCTAAGTTGAAATATTTTAGTCAATTATATTACGTCATCTAACTTACTAACTCAATCTTACTTTAGTGGCTGTCTAATTCACCTTATCACCGCACAGCCAAATGGCTAGCAGATCTACTAGAACCAATCAGAAGACAAGTTTCCTGCCACACAGTTCGAGATTCATTCGACTTTATCGACTCAATTGAAAACATCAACGTATCCAACAGGACCATGATCTCATTAGATGCCACATCACTATTCACAAATGTTCCACTGACTGAAACAATATGCTATATATATGCGAACTTATTGATTCCAAAGGAATAAACATCGGTATACCCACCGAGCGTCTTAAAGAACTCCTTCTGAGGTGTACCTTGAATGTTCAATTCTCTGATCCGTTCACTTAGCAACAGAGTTCGCAGAATTTGTACCCCGGACACCATAGAAGATGAACTGGACAATCTCAAGAGAATCCTCGTCGAGAATTGTTACCCAGAACGATTTATTGCAAAATCTATGGAGCCTTGACAACAAAAGCCGCCCGTGCTTAGCGTCCCGAAAAAAACTACTCTACATGAACCTTCAATTCAGTGGAGATATATCTGCGGAAACACTAAAAATTCGACTGTCGCGCTCACTCAGGAAGACCTTCTTCGCAGCTGAACTACGACTAACCTTCTCCACAAAACCTATGATTCATGTGAACGTGAAGGATAAGCTACCACTGTTGGCCTCATCAATGTGTATCTACCAATTCACCTGCTCGTGTGGAGCCAGGTATGTCGGCCGTACCCAGCGTTCGCTTTCCAAGCGTATCACCGAACACTTACCAGCATGGTTTTACAAAGGAGAAAAACGATGTCCCCGCAAACAAACTTCAAAGCAGTCCACAGAGTAAGAAGTAGTCTTCCAAAAGGTGATTTGAATCTATTGAAACGAGAAAAATTGTAATAAAGAAGTCCACTTAAATAATATGCGGTACTTGAGGTAGAGGTAATAGAAATAGTGGACTGAAAATTTCATTCCATCAGATTATTTTTATTATCGATGCTCTTACTTGAAAGATCCAATATTTAACAAAGTTTCTTCGAAGAGATCATGGGAAAGATGGGTGGATAAAATCTCTTTGTTCACAGTAAACAATAGTATAAATCTAGTCTAATCTCTTAATTATATTTTACATATAAAACACCAACAGTTCCTTTCCACTATTTTTTATTAATTCATAGTAATGCGATGGCCTGAATAAAATTTGGGATACCAAAAACTTCCATCTCTCTATTGTTTATACTTTCTCTCGTTTGGTTTCTTTTAATCGATTAAGATATGACCTCTAATGGTATCATCTTCACTCTTGTGTGTATTTAAAAGGTTTACAAGCTTTTGATGTGGTTTTGTTCTCTGAGCTGGATGGTTAGTTTGCGAAGCTTTCATCACCTTACTGGGTGACATCTTCAGCGCATACTTCAATTTGAAGTGAGCTTTTAGATTTCTCCACGAGCAACTACTTAGCAACGACGAACAACTGCCACAACAATCAAAAATGCAACACACAAGCTGGATGGAATGCATAAATCTATGCCTAACAACATACTTCCAATTCAACGGCCAAATATATGAACAAGTCAAAGGAACACCCATGGGATCGCCAATATCAGGTTTGATTGCAGAAGCAGTGATGCAAAGACTCGAAAATATAATTCTACCAAAGATCAAACCCAAGATTTGGATACGCTACGTCGACGACACATTTGTAATCATCAAAAGAAACGAATTAGATAAAACTCACAACTTAATAAACAACGTCTTCAACGACATCAAATTCACAAGAGAAGAGGAATCCGAGAACAAAATACCATTTTTGGACGTCTTAGTCAGGCGAACAACTACAGGAGAATTAGAAACTCAAGTTTATAGGAAATCAACTCACACAGACCAAATACTGAATTACAACAGCAACAACCCAATAACACACAAAAGGAATTGCATACAAACACTATTCAAGAGAGCAAGGACTCACTGCAGCACTCCCACCTTAAGAAAAATTGAAGAAAAGTATCTCATGGACGTCTTCCAAAAGAATGGATATCCACGGAATTTCATCAAGAGACATATACCCCCAAGCCAACCTACCAAAGCAAAAGCCACCAAGGAAAGCACAAAGAAAATTGCCTTACCATATATAAAAGATATCTCAGAAATCACTACAAGACTCTTCAAACCTTTAGGAATTGACGTCGTACACAAACCAACAAAGTCGCTGCACTCAATTCTATGTCAACCAAAAGACTCAACAGCGAAAGAAGACAAAACCAACATCATCTACAAAATAAACTGTAACAACTGCGAAAAACACTACATCGGCCAAAGTGGACGTCCCCTTCGTCTTCGTATCCACGAACATAAGCTAGCCGTCAAAAGACATGATATCCACTCCCTCATTTCACTACACACAGACAACTACGGACATCAATTCGACTGGGACAACGTTCAAATATTAGACAAAGGAAATAACAAGAATGCTAGAGAATTTTTAGAAGCTTGGCATTCCAGTGGATCATCAATCAATAGACACATCGACATAGACAAAATTTATCAACCAATAAGAAAGAAACTTCACACACAAAGGGTCAAAATTCAAGTCAAAGAAACAACCGGTTCCAATACAAGTAACCTAGAAGGTGTGAAAACACACACAAACAACCAATCACGTCCAAGGTCACCAGGAGAGATGATTAATAAACTCGTGGAGAAATCTAAAAGCTCACTTCAAATTGAAGTATGCGCTGAAGATGTCACCCAGTAAGGTGATGAAAGCTTCGCAAACTAACCATCCAGCTCAGAGAACAAAACCACATCAAAATCATCCACCTGAGCTACAAATCGTCTCTATAATATCTAGGTTTACAAGCTTCTGATTAGCAAGATCCTACTAAACGTGAGGAATGGCCTGATTGTGGGTGGCAGTATGTTCCAATACACGAGGTAACTACTCTTCAGTTATGTCCTAGGGTCTCGAAATGTACTTCTGGACATCTTACAGTCGACTTTTAACTAGATATCGTGGATGTATTTCTTGAAGGAGGAAAAGCAGATATATCAGCTCAGTGACTATTGTATCCCAGGATATACTGATGTCAATTAATATTTTACTTGAAGACATTGCACAAAGGGAGAGAATATCACGCAATGAAGTCCTCTGAAAATGCTGTACATTTTATAAATACTGCCTAGAGTAAAAATATTACTACTTTTATTTAAAACTCACTTTCGTTTAATATCGAGTTTTTCTTGTAAATTCTTAACTAAACATCAGGGTATCTCTGACTGGAGGGTTCTTGTTAACCGTCGTTACAACTGAAAAGAAATTATTAGACAACAAATGCTTCCCCACTTTCACAGTAAAGTCATAAATCATCTCTAAATGCATCTAGCAGTCTCTACCAACATAGTTTATTTTTTCATGTAGAAATTATGTGTAAAATCTCGGCGAAATTGAAATGAATAATGTACAACGTTTCCGGCATTCTACAAACTGGTCCTAACTTCGTCAAGGAAATTAATTAAATTTAAAATAACAGAGGTTTACATATAAAAAGGACATCTGTTGTCTTTGAAAAACTTTGTCCAATCATATGAGTCATGAAACAGGCATCAAAATATGACAGTAAACAAAACTGCATGAACTGTAATCAGAATTTGACCTCTGACTTGTTATAAATATTAGTCTACTTTTGTTAAACAATTTAAACAGAGTGTACTTTTGCATCAGAATTTTGGTGATTAAGTCCAAATAAAGTTTATGGTTGTAGATAACTGAATATGTAATATATAAATATATATATGCGGTATAGATTGATGTGTGCATGGGTGTGTATATGGGGCAACAATAATTATACATGATTTTTTCGCCTTTCCAAATAAGATATACACAATCCTGGCTTCGAATCAAGTATGACTGCTTGGTGAAATATATCGGTGGCACAATGGTTAGGACTCTCGCCGACCATGCACATGGTCCGGGGTTCGAGCCCGCACCGACGCACACCTGATATCTATGGTCGGCCTGCAAAATTTGGGCTACCGATATCCATGCTGAAAATTCCATACTTGTACCGAATATACAGTATGGAATCAAGCTGTAAATCAAAAATAAAAATAAAATAAAAATCCATTTTTATTTATTAATCAGGACCTGTCATGCTTCAGCTAACATCACTCTTTCACATATGTTCATATGTTTGGGATTCGCGTATATATATAGGGCTTCTACAGTCAATCACTCTTTCTCTATACGAATCAAACCGTTTCTGTAGGACCGTGATCCTATTAAAGTCAATCTTTTATCCCATTTCTATCAAGTGCAGTACAGTCACCGATCTGTTTTCTATCTTCTTCAAATTTGCAGAGGTCTTTGAAACCACCTTCAGACATTATTAACGCTCCTTCATTCTTGCATATACATGCCTGGAAGTTCCTAAATAATCTGGTACATACAATTCTGTTGGTTGCTTACTTCTCTTTAATCCTTAACTATCACCAGTGATGAGAGTAAGATGGCCGTTGTATGAAAATACACTCTTGTATCATGATTTTTAAGGATTTGCTTTATCACATCCAATGTTTGTTTGCGGTTAGGAATCACCACTGCACTAACCCAATTCTTAGCAACACGTTGCTTACCTTTAAACAGAAAGCATTGCTATGGGATCATCAGAGTCTCCGCTAGTCGCCAATCCGTTTATGCAATCATTAGAAACAAATACAATTGTGAGATGCTGTAGTCCTTCAAGAATGTCGTTGGGATACGGGATGGTAATTCTGTCATAATCAGAAGCAGTATGTTGAACAAACTCTCTCTACTAATAAACACTACGTCAGAGACCACTTAGTCCTGTTTTAGCAGATATCTTTATGTCAAACCTTGAGAAAACAAAGCTGAAGCATGCAATTGATCAAACAACTTCCTATTGTCGATATGTCGATGACAAATTTGTAGTATTCAACAACGAATGTCAGGCTTCCTACCTACTTAGATTATTCAACAACGCACATACAAATATTGTATTTACTGTGGAACATTAAAATGATGGAAAGTTCCATTTCCTTGACGTCGCCGTGCAACGCCTAGAAGATGGTAGTCTCTAGAGGTCAATTTACCGAAAGGACACATGGAATGGATAATACTTACATTTTAATAGTTTTTGTCCAAATAGCTATAAACGAGCACTAGTCAAGACTCTGTACTATAGAGCGAGGAGAATATGCTCTGTAGAGAAACTAGAGGAAGAATTCACGAATCTCGAAAAGGTCCTGAAACACAACGGCTATACTCAAAGATTCATTAACAAATATGGAAGCTGTGAAGGCTTAAATACCAAACAAATCACAGTTGAAAAAAGCCTGTCTTCATTCAACTAGACTTTAAAGGTGAAGACATTGCAGCAATGATCAACAGAAGACTGAGAACGTCACTAACCAGAGCCTATCCCGTCTATCGAACAACATGCTCTTTGGTGCAGTCAAAAGTCGACAGATAGCCTTCTCATGTTAACTCAAACTGTGTATACAAATTTACGTGTATCTGCGGGGGCAGTTACATTGGGATAACAGAAAGAAAGGCACACCTCCGATTTTCTGAACATGTGCCGAAAAGCCTACGTCTCAAGGGAACAAACTCTTATAGCAGCGCTATTACCAGACATCTCCTCGACACGGGTCATGAGGTGGAAATCGAGAAATCCTCTGAAATTATCAATAGACAAACGAGCTCCATTCTCCTCAAGTTTGCCGAAGCAATTTCTATCAAGCGCTTCAAACCAGATTTATGCGTTCAGAAAGAAGCAGTTATTAGTCTTTCCTTGCCTTGGTAACTGGATGTCTTTTTTCTCTCACCTGATTACATAATCTTTGTCTCCTTTTATAATCTGTAATTTTGCTTGTCTCTTGTTTCTATGATTTGAGTTCAACTCAGTACATTGTTATCTAGCTTATTAGTCACAATGCACTTAACGCACATCTCATCTTTATTATGTAACTCCCTTACCATTATATGCATACATTTATTTTGTTTTAACTTGAATTGCCTGTGTAAAAACTTTATAAGCGCAATTTTCTGTGCACTGTTTACTAATTGTGGAACTTTCTGTCAACTGACAACATGTCAAGTTTGCATGTATGTTAAAACTTTTCTGTAAATAAACCTCATAATTTATTTAGGCTGTAAGCAGCAGCTGATGAGAAGCCAACGAAATAAACACAGGATGGTACCATCTTCTAATTCTGCACAAACCCCCACTGTTGTTCCCGCTTTATTCAAAACCATTAGGTTTTCCGAAGAATTTAGCGGACGAAACCTTGCAATTATTCATTTCACTTTCACTTAGATATTACACGTATATAATTTTTACATATGTCTACTTCTCACTTGGCGCCCAGTTATTTTAAAACTGTCCGGTCAAATTTTGATAACAGTTCATATGAATTATCTATTTCCATGGTACTCTACCAAAACCTCTGAATAACTCAAGCGATAAACGCTGATAAATATGTGCTCTAATTGAAGGCTATATTTCAGTAGAACACTTAATATTTTGTGACGTCAAACACAGTACTCAAATATATTATTATTACTATTTCTTTGGATTCCGAGTGAAAAATGCGACCTCAACAACACATCTACACTTTGTTCTATTTTCTGACATCCTCCTTAGCTGGTTTCACGATTGCCCAAACTTCCCCATCTCTTCTTCACACGATCTCCTCCATGTCACCCTTGCACTGACAACCTACTCGTCGCTTCCTATTGGGATTCCACTTGAGCATCAACCTGTCGCACGATGCCATTCGATGGTTTTGCTCAATGCATGCCCAACCGATCCATCTCCATTCTTTCCTATCTATTTGTTAGGCGATCGACTCTTTCTCTTGTTATTAATTCATTCTGGCCATTCAACCTTTAAAATGGAGTGGGCAGGCGGCTGTTGACAAAAGTCCACAACCTATTGAAAATCCTCTGCGTTACAAGCCAAGTTTATGACCTATTAAGAAGAACACACTTGACAATAGTGTTGAAAATGTGAATCTTGTTCCTTAAGTGGACTTGGTGCATCAGGGGTTCCTGCCTGTAGTTGAAACGGTGCTGCCTGACCAGATAAATGCGAGAGGTAACCTCTGCTAATCCTCTCCTGTTTATGATGATCGGTGCCAGACGTTGTTGTTTCTATTGGTTGGTTAGCTTCAACACCTTCATCTTCTGTATGTTCCCCTGCAGTCTTGTCTTCGCTGCCTCTTCAGTATAATATATATAGTAGCTCCTTGAAAAGAACCTGAGTAACGCTTACTATTGTTTTTTATTGAGGGAATTAAACAAGGTTCACGTTATGACATAAAACTTTCCACATTTTTTTAATAAACTTCACTCACTTACATCTTATACTCAATTTTAGATAATTTTTTATATTCTCATGTGATAAATTCAGTTGGCTAGTGAAAAGCTGAAAAGCTTCTTAATCAAACTTTGTATTAAATTATCAATCGAAATGTTATCTAGAAATCAAAACAGATATTCACATTGCTTATGAAGTTGCTGTCGACAGGAAGCCTTGCCGATTGCCTTCGACCATCTAATAACAACATTTCTGAGTGTACATTGATGGGGAGCTACCTGGTGGCATTGTGGCCACACTGTAAACTTGACTGTGATAGAATTCAGTCTGCACTAAACACATAGGAGGACTAGATATACTACGCTAGTCAGTGATTACTGTCCATCCAAGGTATTTCAACTTTTTCATAATCTCATGAGATACACTAATAATAGTTAATTATATTAATGAAAACTTAAAAAAAAAGAAAACATAAAAGTTTTATTGGGTTAAATTTAATTAAGGTAGGCGTAATTCAAGAAAGAAAACAAAAAACACAAGGCACAAATAAGTAGGCATGAATTGCATTTATTATAACTTATTTTTCTAAAATATGCATTGCATACAAGTTTTGAATTTTATTTTCCCGCCAAACTGTTCAACGCATATTGAACGCAAGTTTGTTGGACATTTTCTTTTGATATAATGCTGCATCTTCTATGAAATACTTGGATCTTCAACCATATCTAAAATTTAAATAAAATAAATAAAAAAAATATGAGTTACACATAGAAATTAGTAATATTGATGTGTGCTTAAATGTATATAGGTATAACAACAGAACTTGAGAGCAGTGTGGTAGAGAATAGGTTCAATAAGAAGAAAATTTATTTTGATCAATTCTCAAAATATTATATAGTGAAATCTGCTGATGAGCACGTTTCAAGCTCAATTTATTGCTACTCGTAATCATATCTAGGTATTCACACAGCTTTATAACTTCGCTTATATAATTCCATTACTTTTCATCACTTGGCTTGATTGGTAATAATATCTTCCATGCATATCTCTGGTATTTGCATTGAGTCAATCCTGTTGAATGTGTTGGCTGTAGATTATTCGATGAACCAGGATTCAGTAATCAACCTCTGTCTCCCTCGATATACATATATTACTTTTTAGAATTTTGGACTATGTCCCTCTCATCCTTTTTTTTGTGGTTGTGTGTTGATGCATGCAGTGCTATTACTGCTGAGCTTTTACCTACATTACTCATCTGTCTTCGTAGGATCAGTCATTCTAACCTAAGCCACTAAGTTCTTCTGTTCTGGTAATCTCACTGCACCTGATCGACCGGTTTGATGTATGGGGTTGACCTCACTCACAATTACTGCAAGGTATGTTGTGAATTATATTATTTTGTTTAGTAGGATCCACCGGGTCTTTTAGCCTACGGAGCTTGTGCCTGAATGAGTTTTCAGGTGGTAGTTCCACCTTAATTCCTGCTTTATTGAAAATCCTACCTAGAGTCTCAGATATCCCCCTCCTTATATGGTCAATCTACTGCAGATGCCTCATTATTAGCTTTATCACTATTTTCATTTTGCGTTTGATCTTCTTTGATATTCCTAATGAATTTCATACAATGGTTAGGTATTTAACACCAACGCCTCTTCTACCTGTTTCATTTCATCGGTTAGGTCTGTAGTTGTACTGCTTAGTGCTACTGTTCAGTTTGTTTTGAAACTTAACTAAGCCTGCCATTACAGACAACCGACGAGATGATGTTATTTGTCTGAAAATAAATTCTTTATGAGTTTCCGAACTCTCATTTATGCATTAAGAAAAAACATCAGAGTAAGCGAAGAATTATGCATGCATTTTCAATTAGATCCTCATCATCGGCTCTACACCAATTTATAGTTTTTTTCCTCAAAATTTCTTACCCCTGCGGAGTTATTTTTACATAGGTCGTATGACCAGGCAAATTTATCGTCGAATTTTTCAACACCTCCCATACTCGTTTGGCATAGGTTCGATATATTCAGCTGATATATTCAGCTCGATAGCAGCTCATAGCGTTCACACTGACTGGACATAAAGTCGACTATAACGAAGCTCTTAAAGTTATGAACCGTATTTCACCTAACCTCTCGCCACATGGTCTATGATTACGGATTTTACAAACAAAAGAGGAGAAAATAGGAATTCATCTGGACAAGCCAAAAACTGTGCGTCAGCTCAAAAGAAATTTGTACAGTCCCCTTTCCTTGCCATGGCCAACTACATATGGTATTATAAATTTTTGAAAACGACTTTCCTCATCTCCTTTGACTTTGTTGATTTTTAAAATTCTAGCTGACTCTATTAACTTGTTTGTATTTTACGTAACTCTTCTAAGACATCCTATTCTTCTTAGTTATCACTGCTATTTTGTGAATTTACCGATTATGCAATAACTTGATGCTAACGCCCGAGAATCAAGCTATCTTGAATTCCGTAAATAATTTTCACCCCACCATTCTTCAAAAATTAGATATGTCGTCACTAACATCTATTAGTTAATTGATGTTTTGATGACTTTTAACCTCCTAATTTCACTAACACCCCCGTAGGTATACCTCAAAATGATTAACTAATATAACCATTTGATTAATAAAACAAATTACCGATGTAGAAAAATATTCATTAATGTAGAACCAGCCTACAGGATAGCCGAAGATGGTGAGAAACTAATTAAAAATTAATGCATATTTCTTTTCTCGGTCTGTGACTTTTTCCGAAAAAAATTCTTCAATAAGATAATTCACTTTCAAATAGTCGGTGGATCGCATCTTGCTTTGGCTTTATTATTATGAAGTCTTTTTTATGGGGTAACTCGCCTTGTCCACTTATGAGCTAGCAAATGAACAAGGTGAACTGGTCGTGCTAGATTGTAAAATAAAGACAAAAACACAGTGGTGAGTTAGATATGACTATTTACGGGAAACTGACACACACTCCAATAAATGCTAAGACTTTAATTCATTCATGACTCCAGATTCGATAAAGGAGGAGAGGTTTACTTAAATGTCCATATAATAATCAAGCCAAGAGCCTTACTAGTAAGCTAGAAAATTTAAATGAAGAAATCAAACAAGTTAAGGAAATATTACTAGTGTATAACTAACTACCTACCAGAATTTATTCAGAAATGTATGAAGAACATTAGAAAAAAGATTTGAACAATGCAAGAACTACAGTTTTAGCAGAATAAAATGGTACCATCTTTTATTTCGTTGCCTTCTCGTCAGCTGTTTACATGGCAAAGACATTATTAAATATATCTACAACAACAATTTTAACATACTTGCCCACACAGAGTTAAGTTTAAACAAAAACCAATCGATCAATATACGCATACACTAAAAATATATACATATATAAATATGCAATAGTAACCACTATTCCGAACAATAATAATCAAACTTTTAGCATTTCACATTCGGGGGAAAGAGAGGTGAAATCATCCAGTTACCAGACAGGGCAAAGAAAGACTGATAATCGCTTCTTTCTGGACGCATAAATCAGGTTTCAGGCGCTTGATGGAAATGGCTTCAGAAAACTTAAGGAGAATTGAGCTATTTTGCTTATTGATAATTTTGAACGACTTTTGAACGTCCACCTCATGATCCGTGTCGAGATTAGTTATGATAATGACAAAAATAATATAGAATTCAAAGACTCTGTGGTACTGCAGTATGAAGAGGTAACATCAGAGGCCTAACGTAGGATTTTCAATCAAGTTTGAGTCGGTATAGGTGACACTTAAGCCATCCTACGTTCTCAAAGATAAACTTTATCAGCTTCAGGATTCGATAGATCCAATTTAATTAGAATTAGGTCATTAAAATTACTAGAACATACAAATTTAACCAGATCTAGAATGACTGATCCCACTAAGCTAAGTAACTGATAAAAAAAGCTCAACCACTGTAGTACATCGCATTCACTTGCATATAATCACGCAGCTAAGGTGAGACAGGGTGAAAGTAATATTACTTGTCAGTGATAACATTGACTGTCGCAAGTTACGCTTTATCGTGAATTAGTAGAAGTTGGAATTTATGGGCTGGCCATTGGATTGGTAGGTCCTAGTGTTTGAATGAATGGTCTACAAGCCAGCTCGCCTTGTAATCAGATAGTCCTGAGTTTGGACCCCAGCAGTGGACGCATACTGGTGAAGAGTCACAAACCCAGCTGAAGGAACGCCTGTTCAGTACTGGGATGCTGGTTTTTCAATAGTTCTCTAACCGGTGTGGGCATAAACTACTGAGAAGACCGTCGAATCACATCTCGCTTAGTGCTAGCCATTGCTGGAGTGTAATCCGAACAGGAAGGGACGAGTGGGTGGTTAGTAAGAGGTTGACATGGAGATCATCGTGTTTTGGGGGGGAGGAGATGAGGGATTACACACAGCAGAAAATAAACAAATGTGTTGTTGGAGCCCTATTTTTCTTTCGGTACTCTAAAAAGGTTAATTTCACAATTATCACAGTGAAAATATTCATTCAAATAATTCGAAGATAAAATAAAATTTGAGCAAAAAAATATTCTTTTCAACAGTTGGTTTGTAAGGATTAGATTTGTTTTTATGAGTTTGACCTCGGATTGATATCAGTTAGATAACTATTGAAAAGCAGCCAGAGGGTAGTGGACAGCTGTTTCATCCTAGTCTCTTGGGAATCATCGGCAGTATGCATCCACTTGCGTTCGAACCTAGGACCTTTCAGTTACAAGACAAGCTAGCTCGTATATCATTCAGCCACTGGGGTCCGATTTGACAATGGCTAGCGCATGAATTCTTACTTCTACCAATTTGTGATTTATCGTAAATTGTTGAATTACTGTGGAACTACAGTTCAAGAAAGATGTACAAGTTATAATAAGCATTTAAATGTAATAGTAAATAAAATATCAGATAAAGTTAAGGAAATCTCCACAATAACAAATTAGGGATCATTAAAACTTTGATGGCCAGCGGAGTGGTAAGAACAGTGTCTGAACCAACTTCTTCTTTGTGAAATAAAAGTTTGGTTTCTTTGTGTAGATTACAACAGTCAGCTTCAAAAAATAATGTAATAGATGAACTCATAAAAAGTAAAATTAGGCTTAGTTGGTACACTGTAGATGACTTTGAAATTAGCGTCGTTTACATCAATTTTGTGTTGTGTATCCACGAGATGAGATAGAATAAGAGATTACTTGGCCAACCACTCAGAATGATGTTAATAAATCCGACAATAAACGCACCTAACTGCACGGCCTATGTATGTATAAATATTTTTTTCCACAGAACTCAATGTCTTAACTATGTCTAATCGTTTCAGCTGCACTGCATGGAGGCGTGTATATCTCCTACAAGACCGAAAAAAAAACTTATGAAGTAGGGAATGAAAGGAAATAGAGGATTATTTTGCACGAAATTTTCACATTATTCAATGTTGTAAAAAGTCTTATATCGCAAGTCACAAGAACAGAAGATGAGAATAAGTGGGTGATAGTCAAATATCCCTGACATAAATATTTCAAAATTTACACCGTAGAAAATAACTCTGATAACACTGAGATGAAATTTCTCCTTTTTCACGTCATGGAGTATTGGGTGGTGCGAATCTGGTACTTTAACTTCCCTAACATCTTACAGCAATAAATTATGATCAAATGCAGTTGTCTTCAAGAGTGTGAAATATCCCGGTATCATGAAATAAAAACTAACTCAAAACGAAGAATTTCCTTCTCAATAAATTATTCTCAGATTCTTACAGTAATGATAACAGTCGGCTGTGTGGTGGATACAACATCTTACTTAGAATAACAGATTAGTTGTACGGTGACAAATAGTGGAAAACCAGCTGGAAGCATTGGAAAGCCAGCTGTTTCATCAGCCTAGTTTGGGACTCTTCATCGGTACGCATCCAGCCCTAAGGTTCCAAACAAAGACCTACCGGTCACATAGCGAGTCCAGGTTGCAAAATGTGAAGTCGATATATCTGTCTAATCCCTTAGAACATGCGAGAAATTATAGTACATTCAACTATGTTAACCAATTTCAATGTACATGTTGATACATATGCATGGAGAGGACTCATCGATCTCTGAAATTAAGGGCTTGCTTCAGAGCATACTCCTAAATATCTTCAGAAGCAAACTTAATCTTCTGAAGCCATTATTGATAAAAAAAGACGACCTACCTGCTCTATTTGCGAAATGTATTTACAGGGACAACACACAAAATTGACGTTTACACATCTTTTAAATCCATCCACAAAATATGTTTGGGGTGTATCCTAAAGTGTGTGAAAGCCTTGCCTAGCAATTAGGAAGTTTGAACCACCTTTATGTGTTCAAAAAGAATTCATCATCACATTAAATCACCTTTCTTGGTAAATTTTGTTTTTATACCGGCTAGGGTTAGTGATCGTTGTTATTTTCACCTTATATACTGTGTGTGCGTCGGTGGCACAGTGGTCAGGACTCTCGCCGACCATGCACATGGTCCGAGGTTTGATCCCCTACCGATGAAGCACACCTGATATCTATGGTTGGCCTGCGAAATTTGGGCTACCGATATCACATGGTGAAAATTCCATACTTGTACCAAAAATACAGCGTGGAATCAAGCTGTATTCAAAAAAAATAAAAAAAACATAAAGAATATATCTGAAAAAGTACTTTAGGTATGTTGATTTCACAGTATAGTAAGGGATGACTGATTTCTACCTGAGTTACTACAGAATTTAATTAACAGCAAGTTTTTTTATTTACAGCTTGATTCCACACTGCATTTTTGGTACAAGTATGGAATTTTCAGCATGGATATCGGTAGCCCAAATTTTGCAGGCCGACCATAGATATCAGGTGTGCGTCGGCGTGGGCTCGAACCCCGGACCATGTGCATGGTCGGCGAGAGTCCTAACCACTGTGCCACCGACGCACGGTAGTATTAAAATCCTGCGGACTTTAAAGGGAAACATTCCTTGTAATATGTTCAACAGTGGGAATACAAATACTGTCGGTCTCGCAGGCTTGTTTTTACTAAATCCTGATTCGTAAGAGCGGTTGATGCAAAGCATTACTATGGTTTCACATTCATTTCCTGACTGCTTTTAATAGTTCTCTTTATTGTTAATCTCGTTACATTTGTAAATGCGGAGCTTTCATTCTGTGAGTTGTCTTTATGTTCTGCGATTTCATTTTATCGTTTTCAGGGAAGACAAATTCCTGCCACTCATTGTTAATTTTTTTGTCAAGTTAGTGCCTTCAACTTCCTTTACTGCTTATTTCTAACCTCTACAGAATAATGTGAATATTCTACTTTACACAGTTTGTTTGATAAGCGTAATCGAACTCACTATTGTTATTGTTTCCTTTAATTCATGGAGGAACACAGGGCTTCATCCTCACGTCTCTATTGTGCTCGGTTCTCCGCTAACGTTTTC
Source organism: Trichobilharzia regenti (assembly GCA_944472135.2). Taxonomy (NCBI): domain Eukaryota; kingdom Metazoa; phylum Platyhelminthes; class Trematoda; order Strigeidida; family Schistosomatidae; genus Trichobilharzia; species Trichobilharzia regenti. The sequence continues at coordinate 12,348,451 of OX235267.1, forward strand.
ACATGGCTCCACGTTTGGTCACATGCTTTCGCCTTCTGTTCACATGACATACTCCTACATGTCACCCTCACAATGACGACCAACTAACTCCCATTTTCCCATTCGGGTTCCATTCGAGCGATTGCCTGACGTGTGATGTCACTCAATTTATGGTTTTCTCAGATTATGGTCAATCCGCCTCCTGCTTATTTGTTGTACAATCGGTTCCTGTTTGGTTGGTTGGTTCGCTCATTGTCAGAAATTCAAGTTGCTGATCTTTCCTTGCCGGCCATCTGACCATGAATTTTGAGCGAAGACAGCTTTTGATGAAGGTCCGCAGTTTTTTCAAAGTGCCCTTCATGATGGGGCACCAAATCTTTGAACCGCATGACAAGTGGCACTGACTTGACATTGGAGTTGAAAACCTAGGTCTTATTTTTTATGCTGAATGCTACTGATCTCCACACAGACTTGAGAGTAATGAAAGCTGGCGTCGCTTTCCCGATCGTCGCTTTGATATCCTCATCAGTCCCGTCCGCCCATAGTTGAAATGATGCTTCCCAGGTAGGTGAGTAGGTAAAGGAGGTTGCTTCTTTCAGATTTATTTCATTCATAATGTTTGTTGTCTGTTGTTGCAGATGGCCAGGAATCTTAATCAACTCTGTTTTCTCTAAGTATACCTGGAGTCCCATCTTTGATGCTTCTTCCATCGCCAACTTGTTGCTTTTCCCTTGCATATCTTTGAGTTTGTGGGAAATCAGACATATATATAATCGGCAAAATCCAGATCCTCCAAGTATTTTGTGTGTGTGTCCATTTTATGTCTGTCTTCACGTTGCCCACTGTGCGTCTGTCGTATTATCCAGTCTACCTTAACTAGGAAAGTCATTGGAGATAGTAGACAGCCAGCCGGCCAGCCTTGTCTTACTTCCGTCTTCACTTTTTCTAAGGATTCGATGAGTTTCTTGTTGTAGATTATTTGGCACGCAGCATTGTCGTACAACTGCTGGATGAGATGTTTAATTGTCGGCGGCACCCCGTAGTAGCGAAGTAGTTGACTATGTTCCACTTTTATTTTTGCAGTAAATACCTGCCTTCAGTCGCTTTTATATTATCAAAATTTACCATGTATCAAAACAGACCGACTAAGGGTATTCAGTGAAATTAAAATACAAGTCATTGAAACTGTGTACGAATAACAGAAACACCAAAAACAACCCTGTCTTGGTAAAATATGTTTTGATACTATCCAGGGTAGATGTACTATATTACCTCTCTCCTTTGGTTTAGTGATCTTCATTGTTATTTTGACCTTCAATATGTCTTTTTAACTTGATTCAAGTGCATTCCTATTTCTTGCCTTTTAACTCTTGATTAATTTCATATATATGTAGTCCTATGACAAGCCCATGTGTGATCAGCTTGTTCGAAATGTGTTGTACAAATACACAATACACGATCAAGACAAATTATATCTTCTTGAATCGTGTTGATACTATTTTGATATTGATATGATTCGGCTTTGTAACCAATGAATTATTTTTTGAAAAGCTAGGGGTACTGAACAGCTGTTTCGTCCTAGTCTGAAACTCTTCATCAATATGTACCCACTTCCACAGTTCTAACTCGGGAGCTTCTGGTTACAAGGCGAGCTCGTAGACGATTGACCCACTGGGACTCGATTCAATGGCCCATGAATTCTAACTTAAATTACCTAATCGAATCCTACGACCATTCTATCAATTCGTCAATCCAATTTTTAGAGAAAATCAAAAACATTCAAGTGGATGACAATGAAATAATGGTATCCTTTTGATGATGTCACACAGCATTATAAAGTTCAATTAGTCCAAAACTAGCAACAGAAACGATGCAGCAATTACTCTATAGTGATATAAACATAAAATCGTAAGGTTCAACTTGAACAGAACTCATAGAATTATGTCTTACAACATACTTCCGATTCAATACTCACATATATGAACAGATAAAAGGAACACCGATGGAAGCATAGCCCATATCAGGATCAGTAGCTGAAGCCGTTGATGATACATTTGTAATAATTAAGAGAAATGATTTAGAATATACCCATAAATTATTAAACAACATATCTGAAGACATCGAATTCACCACGAGAGAAGAAGAATTACATAACAAAATCCCATTTTTAGATGTCTTAATTCGGAGAACCAACACAGGAAATTAAGAAACACAAGTATATGGAAAATTAACGCACACAGATCAAATACTCAACTATACTAGCAATAATCCAATTCCTCACAAACGAAACTGTGTGCAGACATTTTTCAAAAAGAGTTCAAACATATTGTAGCACTCCAGAGTTGAAAAGAATGGAAGAAGTCTTCGAAAAGAATGCTTATCCAAAAAATTTCATCAAAAAGTGTTTAAAGTAGAATCAAAGCACCAACAAAGAACCATCACCAAAGACCAAAAAGAAAATCATCCTACCATATATCAGAAATATCTCTTAAATAACGACTAGAATAATGAAACCGTTTGATATAGATATAGCACATAAGCCAGTCGAATCGCTTAAGTTGATACTATGCAAATCAAAAGATCCAACAGAAAAAGGGGGTAAAATTAATACCATTTACAAAATAAATTGAATGTATGAACTGTAACAGGCATTACATCGGTCAAAGTGGGCATCCCCTTCGAATCAAAATCCAGGGACACAAATCTTCCGTGAATTGACACGATACATATTTCTGTTTCATATCAATGCATATAGACAATTATGGACATCTACTTGATTGGGATAATGTCGAAATCCTAGGCAGAGGAAACACCAAAAGTGCAGTCACGGAATTCCTAGAAGCCTGGTACTCAAATGAATATGCAATAATAAACAGGTTAATATAGACGAAATATATACCAAATAATAAAAAGTAAATCAGGTGACCAGAAAGTTTAAAATCCAAGTCAATAGAAAATGGTCAGTGTACATATGTAAATATGGTTACCGGGAGACTCAACTATATCACTCATGAAGAAAAATTTAAATCATTTCACTTTATGCTGAATATTGCGTTGAAGGGGGATGTTGTCCAGCAAAGGGACGACGAAAGCTCAGCAACTAAGCCAGTCAGCTCAGAGAACACTAATAATTGCAAATTCTAACTTCCGCTAATTCGTGACGTAGAGCAACCATTTCACAATGTCTTCTTCCATGAGCTGCTGCCTCATCTTCAAACCGCTGTGCCTTACAGGTCACGACTTCCCACTAGAACTCCAGGTAACTAACCGCCTGAATAAAGTCAGTCACTAGTGAGCATCATATTAATTTGCAAGTATTGGTTTTTTGTAGGGATTTTGTTTGATTTGCTGAAGAGTCACAAACTAGGACGAAACATCTGTCCAGTACTCCCAGGTTTTCCAGTGGTTTTCTAACCAATCTCAGCTCATAATGAAATCCTCCATCCAATCAAACAAAATCCCTACAAACCAATACTTGAAAATTATTCTTTGCAAAATGTATTGATGCATGCCTCCTTGACTGGTACTCAATTACTAGAGGATTGGCGATAAAAAGCTATTTGAAATTCCTACGAAAGAACCTGCTTGAATAATTTTACATCTTCCAGGATAATTTTAAATAAAAGGAACAAAAACTCAACAATGATTTAAATGAAGAACATCGGACATTTCTCGTCTGTGTGAGCAATTGCTCCGGTGACTCTAAACTATAACAACCCAAAAAAGAAACTACTTCATGAATGAACTAATGTGTTTGAGCAATCAGTCAGATACGTTCCCTAGTACATTGACGGAATTATGGGTGATGTAAACGAAAAGTACATCAAAATTCATCCGAATCTGTTGTTTAAGTAACGCTTAGATCACAGGATCATTGGAAAGGAGAAAACGTTAACGCCAACTATCATTCCTGAGGTATATTCATAATGTGGTCAATAGTACAGATGATTTCGTTAATCCATTCGATAAATCTCAAACAAATTCCGTTCACATTTTTTAGAGTCACCTAAAAAGAGGAGTGGAGCAGTGGATTAGTTAGGAGACATGACAGTTTACAGTTATCTCAACAAATTTACGCACAGAAATCGGTTCAACCTAACTACCAGGACTTCTATGAGAAAGTGAAAGGTTTTCATAGGACATATTCAAAGAAGACATTCTATACAACTACTTCTTAACGTTAGATTACTTTTATAGAGACGTCTTTTTCAAATTTCGCACTTCTACACTGAGCGCATCTGATTGGTCGACAGAGATTCGTCAAAGTTTTTATTAGGCAGTTTCGTTTTTGGGCTGCTATTTGGTTTAGAGTCACCCTTTCTCAGTACTGACTTTTCTGCAAAACAGAATAATTTTGGAATTTACTGTCAAAAGAATGGCGTCTTTCTGTAGCAGTCCCACGTCTTTATCTGCACATACTGATGACAGTCCTTTCTCCTTTTCCATTTTCTTTTTTTTTGCATGATTTGCCTCACTCTGATTATGAAATGAACTTTGTTAAGTATGCCGATGATCTAACTATTTAAATGTCTGTTAACTCCCAGCTTGACTGTACCAAGATGAACAGCTTTCTTTCAGGAATTAGCAAATGGTCTTCGTCTAACGGCCTTAAACTAAATCCTTCCAAATGTCAGACTGTTAATTTCAGTTTCCGATGTAAAAGAAAGTTAAATGAAGCCTTTGGTTCCTATGACCCTTGCAAAATTGATGATATTGATATAGAAATCAAGTCTGAAGTTAAGTATCTTGGATTAATTCTTTCTACTGACCTACCTATCCTGATCTTCCCATGTCTTAGCGATTTCTAAGAAAACATTTTGTCTGACATTTTACATTAAGAAGTTAAGGCACTCAGGCATTGTCCAACCCCTCCTCTTACAGTTTGTCAACTCGTGCATCTTACCTATTCTTCTTTACTGTTCACCTTTATTCTTTCCCCTGGATTGCTTAAAGAAGACTATGTCATACTTCGTGGAACTCTGAAGACTGTTACTCAGTAGGACGAGTGGTATCCCGTTGGGCCAAATCATTGACATTGTCACTGATAGGTACTTGATGTCATGCAACAAATTTGCTAAAGGAATTTTGTCAGACTGTTAGCATCCACAGCAGCACCCGCAGCTCCAACCTTGTGTCTCTTCAGGTAAAACAAGAAGTCTTTTCAGAAGACTTTATACACGTACGTCTAAGTATAAAAATTCCACTATACCATATTTGGTGGCACGTACTTTATGTGATGAAAATGGTGTCAGGCATGAACTAACTAACTAACCTTCTCTGCACTACTAAATAAACCATTTCTTCCACTCTCACAGTACCAAACTTTATTGTTATTGTATTTCTTATATTTATAATCCTCTCAATTTTTTGTTTTTATTTATTTATTTTTCATAAGTGTGAACATCGTTTAATCTGTGTTACCACTGTCAATCTTGTATTTCCCCTCACTATAATACTATATCAACAGAACATTCGATTCAATACTCTATAGTAACATGGTAAAATTTCCATACTGCATCGACAATACTGCCTGAAACGAACTCACTGTTATTATTATTATTATTGTATTTAATATTCTCAATTGGTGCTTCGAATATTTTTGACTTTATATCGTAAACGTGGACAAGTTCCTCTGGTTAATTATAATTTAATTTTTAATTTTATTTATATTTTAAGTAAATCAGATGCAATTTTATGACAAATGCTGAGAATTCCATTCTGTATTATAAGTACTGTTTTTGGAATAAAGTACATTATTATTATTATCTAGAAGTCCTAACCGTATTAAAAAAGACAGAACGTCACGAATGTTTAGGCTGAAAAAGTATAACTCCAAAATTGGTGAAATTTAATTTGATAAAGTCTCACACATCGTTATTCAGTAATATTTACTGATGACCACGTTGCGAACACAATTCATTGTCGCTCACAATCATATCAAGTCACTAATCACACAACTATCTAACTTCATTTATATAATTCCACTATTTTCCATTGCCTGACGTGATTGGTAGCATTATTTTGCATATTTCCGGTATGAGTGATGAGTTATTCCTATTGCCTGTGTTTGGTGTAGACTCGATGAACAAAGTAATTACATTATGGGTAAATTTTGTTTTGATAAAGTCATACAGTGTTATACATTTGACGCGGAAAATGAACAAGGAGAATTAGCTGTGATGTTAGATTGTAAAATAAAACGAATAGAAGAAGGTAAACTGCACACTAGTGTGTACAAAAAACTAACTCATTCTAATAGATACTTGGACTTTAATTCATCTTATCCTTTAACTGTCTGTGAAGGCAGGCTTAGTTAAGTGTTTAACAAAGCGTGCAGTAGCATTAAGTTGCACAAAAAAGACCTAATTAATGAAATAAAACAGATAGAAGAGGCTTTGGTGTTAAATAACTCTTCTTTAAAATTCATTAGGAAGATTGAAAAAGGCCAAACGAAAAATAAAAAAAATTGTGAAACTAGTAATAAAAACATAAATAAGAGAGAATATAAGTCATCTACAGTTATACTTTATAAAGAAGGGACATCTGAGACCCTACGTAGGATTCTTAATAAAGCAGGTAGTAGAGTGGCATTCAAACCCTCCTACAAACTCACTCAGATAGGACAAGCTCTGTAGGTTAAGGGACCCTGTTGGCCTAATTAGACAAAATAATATAATTTTCAAAATACCGTACAATGACTGTGAGTAAGGTCAACTACATAGGTCAAACTAGTAGGTCAGGGATAGTCAGATTGTCAGAACATAAGAATTTAGTGGCTAAGGTAAGAATGGTTGACCCCGAGAAGATAAGTAATTTAGAAAAAGCTCAGCAATTGCAATGTATGCATTAACACACAACCACACAATAGCATGGTAGGAGATGGTTAAAATTCTAAAAAAATAATCTATATAGGTGGTGAGCTAGAGAGGTTGATTACTGAATCCTTGTTCATTGAGTCTACACCAAACACATGCAATAGGGATGATTCATCACTCATACAGGAAATATGGAAAATACTACTACCAATCAAATAAAATGATGGAATTATATAAACAAAGTTAGAAGGTTGTGTGATTACCTTCATATGATTATGAGCAATAAATTGTGCTCGAAACATAATCATCAGTAAACATTACTGTATATCACTGTGAGACTTTATCAAAACAAGATTTACCCATAATGGAATTACACTCTACCACAGTGCACAAGTCTTATTCTTATATTGATGAGCAAAGATTCAGTAATCCATCTGTTTCACTCTCCACCGAACTAAAATTTACTTTCTGGAATTGTTACTGTGTCTCACCCTACTGTGTGGTTGAGTGTTAGCGCACTTCTTTTTCAAATTACTCATCTGTCTTCCCAAGGTCAATCATTCTAACCATTGCTGAATTCTTTTGTTCTGACAATCTGATCACCCCGCTCCCCATCTACCAGTTTAACTTGACCTCACTCACAGTCATTAGAAGGTACTTCGTAAATTATATTATTTTGTCTAATTGGGTCAAGTGGGTCCTTGAACCTACAGAGCTTGTCCTACCTGAGTGAGTTTGTAGGAGGGTTTGAATGCCACCCTACTACCTGCTTTATTAAGAATCCTACGTAAAGAGAGTCTCAGATGTTCCTTCCTTATATGGTAAAACTACTGTTTGACCATCATTTTCATTTTGCTCTTAGCCTTTTGTGATCTTCCTAATAAATTTTATAGGATAGTTAGTTATTTAACATCTACGCTTCTCCTTCAATCTGTTTTATTTCATCATTTAGGTCTTTATTCGTACTACTCAGTGCTATTGTTCGATTTATCAGACAATCAACTTGTTTTGACGATATTTGTTGACAGAATAGAACACGCACAATTTTTTTCGCATGAATTCATGAAGAGAATCTTTCAGGTCGTTCTTCTTTGTATCTTCGACGTCATAACAACTCTGGTCTGATGAATAAGTAAAATGTGGTGAATTTGCCTAATTATAGTAAATACCCCTAAAAAACACAGAGAGAGAAAGAGACATGAAGAGATAGAGATTTCCGAAGTTGTAAACTCAGGCTAAATTCATCTGGTAGACGTTACAACACCCACTGATACTACTTCAATTTACAATTCATTGAGCAATCATTTAAGTGTAATGCATATCACTATTCCTCAACATTAGATTTGTATCCATTATTGAGCTTCTAGGAATGTCTACTGGTTGAAAATAAAAGAAAAACAATAGAATTTCTAAGTTGACTGACCAATAATCAGCGGTATAACACACACACACACACTCACACTGGGTGTAATATTTTGCCATGTGAAGTACAGTACTCAATATCATAAGCTGATAATTAATTTTTGTCTCCTAAATTTCCGTCTGCAAAAATATTAGAATAACAAGTTGATTTTTAGAGAATTAGTAATCCTCTGCTTTTCCGTAAGTTGCAATAGAAAAAGTTGGTGTTTTACAAATAAAATAGGCAGACGCACCAATGTAGAATACAGGATGTAAAGATGAGTATTCATTACTATTATATTTACTGTTGTTATTCTTATTATATATGCAGAAAAAACGACCTTGACGCGCTTTTCGATTTGCTTCCTACATTCGCTCAGTTACATAAAGCTCTTGTTTCTCTATAAAGACTCTTGCCAATAAGTTGCGGAATTTATTGTATAATTATTTAACTTTCGAATACTAAATCTGTGGATATAATCTTGTTCACTGATAATACCTATAACTATCTCTTTTACATTTTGTGAGTGTTTAACACTATCTAATATCTATAATTGTATATTGTAGCGTTGGACTTACATACCCAATTAGACCCATGTCAGTGAGTCTATGGTTTTAATAATCATTCTAGTTAACTGTATTTGACTGTGATACTACTGCTACGGGTTTTTATTGCTGTTGTCGCTGCCCTTCCTGTTGTAAATTTTTTTCCCTTTTACTGGTGTTGTCCTGATTGATTTATTCCTTCTGAGGGGAGCGTCTTAAAAAGTCGCTCGTCTGTAAAATATATATTCATGTAACAACTCACCTGTAAACAAAATTGCTACAGAAACTTCAGTACGATGAGTCTCCTTGCGAGAAAAGAAAAAGTCTATATGTGGGGGGATGGACATAGAACGTCCGCACCTTGCATGAAACTAGTAAAGCTGCCTAGATTACAAACGAGATGAAAAGATACGGAATTCAAGTAATGGGAATTTACGAAAGCAGATGGAATTGGAGTGGACTCATCAAATTGTCAAGGGAAGAGTCGATGATCTACTTAGAAGAAAACCACAGGCACATCGAGGGTGTGGCTATCATGATGTCACCAAAGGCAACAAAGGTCCTGATGCAATGGGAGGCAAGCTCGCCCAGGATAATGACCACCAGATTCAACTCCAAACGAAGGAAATTGTCAGTTATGCAATGCTATGCACCCACAAACAACGCAAACCTCGAAAATAAGCAAGAGTTCTACAGACAACTACAGGCAACAACGGACAGTACTCCAGTCGGTGACATTAAAATATTAATGGGAGACACGAATGCCAAACTAGTATCAGCCAAAACACGAATATAACTCATCATGGGTAGAGAAACTCTTGGAGAAATGAATGAAAATGGAGAACTATTCGATGACTTCTGCCCCTTTAATGAACTAGTGATTGGTGGCAGCGTATACAAGCAAAACGATATCCACAAGGCTACATGAAAGTCACCAGACAGCCGAACCATAATCCAAATTTACTTCATCTCAATGTCATTCAAGCAAGTGGAGACGCAGCTTACTTGATAATAATTCATTTGGGTTCCAAGAGAAATATAGGCCTCCAACAACATATCTTCACTCTCTTCTGTTTTCTGGTGTCTTCTTCAGGTAGTTTTGTCCACGACTGTCAATAATTCCTCAACTCCTCCTCCTCAAACGATCTCCACCATGTCAACCTATCATTGAAGACTCGATCATCTTTTCCAGTTTGTGTTCTACTCGGACGTGGCCTGAATTCAGCGCGATGTCACTCAGTGGTCTCTCTATTGTCATGTTCTGAATCCATCTATATTTTTTCCCACACATTTGTTGAGTAATCGGCTCTTTGTCTATTTGTTGCCAGAGTTTCATGTTACTAATACTTTCTGACCAGACGTTCGATCTTCGGTAAGGAGTTATCGAAGACAGTGTGGCAGCCTGTTGGGAATGCTTTACGTGACTCACGCACAGTGCAAGACTCTGACCCATATAGAAGAAGTGACTGACTTAACATGGACGTCGAAAATCCAAATCTTCTTCTGTATGCTGGCTGAATGAAGCAGAAGATTCACAAACTGATTTCATGACGATGAAGGCATTTCTTGACCTTTCGATTCTGGTTGTCACGTTCTCCTCCGTAGTGCCTTTAGTCGATATGAAACTCTCTATATTAGTGTAGGAAGTAATCTCCGTCAAACTGCTCCCGTTGACGGTGACTGGCTCTAGTTTTGTGGTCGCTTTCAGGTTGTTTAATTGGTAGGTTGTCTTCGTCACCACTATCGTCTTTATGTTCATCTGGAGTCAGTCCTGTCTTCGCTATCTGCCTTCTTCTCCCGCTAGTTTGTTGGTTTTTGCCTGCCTGTATGTCTTCAAGTTTGTGTGTGTGACATTAAGCATAAATCATCCACACGTGAAGTCGAGATCTTTTAGAATCTCCCTATCGGTTATTGCAGGGTATTCCTGTCTTCCTACTCCAAACGCGCAATCTAACCCATAATCCAGTCCACCAAAATTAGGAATATCATCGTGGGTGATAATAGGCAGCCAGCCAGTCTTGTCTTACTCCTGTTTCCGTTTCAAAGGCAGGATTCGCTGAGTCTTTTGGGTAATAATTATACATTTATTTGTTTAGTATTTAACGGGATGAAAAAGCTCCAATCTGAAGGATAACAACCATTATATCATATCAAATAAACAGCCTTCTCCCATATTCTGGATTTGATTAAGTTCACTGTAGCTTTGTCAAAGGCAGTTTATTCGGTAAGATTTGTGTTTCTTCTAGCTGAAATTATTTTTGCGATACTTTTGTTAGAACGGGGCAAAGTCACAGTTACATTCATGTGGTATTACATTCTTATCATAATTTGCATCAATATTTATATATTACTAAAACTAGAAATGTTAACAATGGATAAATGTTAATTTCCGTGTCACTTGTCGGTGGCACAGTGGTTAGGATTCTTACCGACCATGCACATGGTCCGAGGTTCGATCCCCTGCCGACGAAGCACACCTGACATCTATGGTCGACCTGCAAAATTTGGGCTATCGATATCATATGCTGAAAATTCGATACCTGTACCAAAACTATGGCGTGGAATCAAGCTGTAATAAAAAAAAGTATTTCGTGTGAAAAAGAAGCAAGTTCAACCAGCCAATGCTGCAGCGCTGGCCGATCTTCAGGGATGACTAATAATTCATTAATTTGTATTATTATTTCTAGAAGATTTTCTGATAGTAAGTGTATAAAAACACTTGAGCAAAAAATATCCTTTCCAATATTTTTCTCTTCCGGCACCATAGTTATGCATACATTTTTATATACACAAAGTATTCTATAGTAATCTTCACTAACAATTTTGGTGTTTCTTAAAATACCATCAGTTTGTCAAGTTCACAGTAGAATTACAATTCAAGAAAGACACTTAAGTACTACTGAAGAGTCACAAGCTGAGACGGAACAGCTCTCTTCTACACTCTGCATGTTTTCTGAATTGGTGAAACTTAGAATTCATGGGTTAGCCATAATTAGATTCTAGTGTCTGAATGGTATACGAGCTTGCCTCGTAACCAGAAGGTCCTGGGTTCAATCCTCAATGGGTACGTACTGCCGACGATTCTCAAAACTAGAATAAAAACAGCTGTCCAGCACTCCCTGGCTGGTTTTTAATGTTACTCTTACTGATAGCAATCCTTCATCATCAACTCGTAAAAACGAAACTAACCTTTACAAATCAACTATAGAGAATATCAAATAAAATTAGGGAAATATCAACAATAAATTAGGGATCATAGAAACCTTCATTATCAAGGTGGTAAGGACAGTGTGTGTACTAACTTGTTCTGGATAAATAAGTTAGGTTTCTTAATATAGATGCAATATGTAGTAGACAAACTCTTAAGATAAATTTAAGATTGGTTGATATGCGATAGATCACTTTGAAAGCCACCTTGTTAAGATAAATCTTGTGTTCTGTATCCACGAGATGAGACAGAATGGAGCTAGCTACAAATGCATTTTGTTTGTCCTTTACTTAACCGACCACTAGGGAAGATGGTGTCCGGAATTCTGAAAATAAACGAATCTTAACTTTACATTAAGAGTTCGTCTATTACATATTGTTAAGGTTGGCTTTTGGGATCAACATTAAGAATACCTGACTTATGGCTCAGACGCTTTACTCAGACCCCAGGCAAACAAGTTTTTAATGATCATTAATTTGCAATTATTAGTGTTCTCTGAGCTGACTGGTTTAGTTGCTGAGCTTTCGTCGTCACCCTTGCTGGACAAAATCCCCCTTCAACTCAATCTTCAGCATAAAGTCAAATGATTTAAATTTTTCTTCATGAGTGATATAATTGAGTCTCCCGGTAACCATATTTACATATGTACACTGACCATTATCTATTGACTTGGATTTTAAACTTTCTGGTCACCTGATTTACTTTTTTATTAGTTGGTATATATTTCGTCTATATTAACGTGTTTGTTAATTGCATATTCATTTGAGTACCAGGCTTCTAGGAATTCCCTGACTGCACTTTTGATGTTTCCTCTATCTAAGATTGCTTGTACACCAGCAATAATCCGATTACTCACAAAAGCAACTAAGTGCGGACCTTGTTGAACACACTGTAGCACTCCATAGTTGAAAAGAATGGAGAAAAAATACCTACAAACGGTCTTCCCAAAGAAAGGTTATCCACAGAATTTCATCAAAAAGTGTTGAAAAATCGAATCACAACAACAACAAGAATCCATCATCAAACACCACAAGAAAATTCATCCCATCATACATGAGAAGTATCTCTGAAATAACAGCTAGAATACTGAAACCGTTTGATATAGATATAGCACACAAGCCAGTCTAATCACTTCATTCAATATTGTGCAAACCGAAAGACTCATCCAACAGAAAAAGTAGATAAGAATAATACCATTTACAAAACAAATTGTATGAACTGTAACAGGCATTACATCGGCCAAAGTGGACATCCCCTTCGAATCAAAATCCAGGAACACAAATCAGCCGCGAAAAGACACGATACATATTTCTGTTTCATATCAATGCATATAGACAATTATGGACATCAATTTGATTGGGATAATGTCGAAATCCTAGGCAGAGGAAACATCAAAAGTGCAGTCAGGGAATTCCTAGAAGCCTGGTACTCAAATGAATATGCAATTAACAAACACGTTAATATAGACGAAATATACACCAACTAATAAAAAGTAAATCACGTGACCAGAAAGTTTAAAATCCAAGTCAATAGAAAATGGTCAGTGTACATATGTAAATATGGTTACCGGTAGACTCAATTATATCACTCATGAAGAAAAATTTAAATCATTTGACTTTATGCTGAATATTGCATTGAAGGGGGATGTTGTCCAGCAAGGGTGACGACGAAAGCTCAGCAACTAAACCAACCACCTCAGAGAACACTACTAATTGCAAATCATCCACCTGAGCTACAAATCTTCTCGATTATTTGATCCTTAATTTGTTGGTGCAGAGGGCACTATGGTATTCAGAAATTCGCCAGTAAACTTTCCTAATTGTTTGGTTTATGCAACTAACTAGGTTCTTTGGAGCAATCAAATCGGTAGATACACATAGAAGAGGAGAAATTAAGCAGTTTATCTTCTAAAGTTGATGTTATCGAACTATAATCCATTGATATTATCATAATTATTGATTTGATGTTATTTAAACCACATTAATGTTGTTGTTAATAACACTAATTCGGGCATTCACTCATTATTATTGATGTATATACAACTGTAGGAGCGGATGATGAAGAACAGGTTATCGATCAGAAGAATATTCTTTGTTCAATGAACCATTCTTCACTGAATATTTGATATGACCATAATAATGTGTTATAGAATTTGCCACAGTTTTAAATCTAGAATAATAATACTGATAATAAAAACTGAATATGCCCCAGTCATTGAACAAATGATGTGAAAATATTCATAATGACACCATATGGTTCCATTTATTTTCTCAAGTTGACTTGGAAACCACAACAACAAAAAACGTGAGCGTCATATTTTTTTTGTCTGAAGCGGTAGTAAATTAAATTCTCAAAAAGACTTAAAAAGGGGCAGTCTATTTTTGGAAAAGGAGAAATAATTTTAGGAGATTTTTTTTAACTAGCATAGATTTTTAGTGTCAAGAAATTCTCAGCGCCTAAATATTTAGGTAAGGAAATCTCTGACTAAGGTTTATAGAACACAGACAAGAGTGGGACAGTTTCAATTGTCACAGTGTGAAGTTCTTTGATTTCTTCGATGTGTTATCTGAATTCCATATTAATTTTCTTTTCTATAGTTTGGTTTTTAAGGGTTTGTTATGTTTTCACGATTTGATCACGGATTGATATCAGTTAGAGAACCATTGAAAACCAGGGAGTACTGAACAGCTGCTGTTTCATCCTAGTCTCTTGGGAATCATCGGCAGTACGCACCCACCCCCACTGCCAAGATTCGAACCCAGGACCTTCTGGTTGCAAGGCAAGCTGGCTCCTATACCATTCGGCCACTGGGACCCGATTCAATGGCTCATGAATTCTAATCGTCCAGTACTCCCTGGTTTTCACTGGTTCTCTAACTGATATCAATCCGTGATCAACTCGTAAAAACATAACAAACCCTTACAAACCAAACTATAGAAAATTAATCTGATGCTAACTAGTGACTTACTACAGGTTGGAGTTTCCTGAGTTCTAGTGAGAAGTTGTGACCAGTGAGGTCCAATTAGATGTCACGTGTGTGGATGGATGTCCCACCAACGACAATGGTCGGGGTCGCACTTAATCACGAATTGGTAGAAGTTAGAATTCATCAGCCATTGAATTGGGTCTCAGTGGCTGAATGGTATAGGAGCTTGCCTCGTAACCGGAAGGTCCTGGGTTCGAACCCTGGTGGTGGGTGCGTACTGCCGATGATTCTTAAACTAGGATGAAAAAGCATCTGTCCAGTACTCCCTGGCTAGTTTTCAATGGTTCTCTAACTGATATTAATTTTCTTATTAGTTACATCAAACACTGGAGAGGTATTGCTGAATGGATGATAAAGTTGCAAACACTATTTATTTATTTGAATAAGACATTAAGAAGACGAATTTCGCGAGATGATATCGTCATTTCGTAGTCTCTTTACAACAACTTTACAACTAACATGGTTAACATTAATAAAATAAAGTTCATGACAATTACTCAGTTAAATAAAAAACAAAAGTACATACATTCAGTTTTATTAGCTAATGGAAAACTTTATCACTTGTTACAGTAAAGAAAGACCACATCTCGAAAAGCCAGCTTCTGTACCAAAGAAAGCTATCTATCTTTATCAACCTACCATTCAAGGGTGACCAGATTATGCTGTTGACACCTAGCTCAAAGACATCGGTCAGTCATAAAACACACATTCTACGCCGCCGCATCTCTTTTTCTCACTTGCCGAACATTTTCGATCCCTGTGCCTACACGATTAAAAGACGAAATTCTGTGGACTCTACTTCAAACTGTATCTACAAGTTCACCTGCAGCTGCGGTGACATCTATATAGGTAGAACCAACAGAATGTTCCAATGTCATCGAAAAGAACATATTCCAAAATGGCTACTAAATCATATCGAAAATCCTAACGCGATTAATCTTAATAGAAATCCAGAATCATCCATTGCAAAGCACTTACAAATGTCAGGTCACAAATTCAATATTAATAATGACTGTTTCACAATTAGTTCATCACATAACTCTAATTCAAGGTTATTGAAGGTGATGGAAGCACTTTGGATTAATCACATACAGCCTAAACTGTGTGTACAAAAATCAATGGACTTCAGTCTTTACCTACCATGAACTACATGACCTATCTAAATAAATATAATTGGTCATTAGTATGTACTTTTGTTTTTTATTTAACTGAGTAATTGTCATGAACTTTATTTTATTAATGTTAACCATGTTAGTTGTAAAGTTGTTGTAAAGAGACTACGAAATGACGATATCATCTCGCGAAATTCGTCTTCTTAATGCCTTACTCAAATTTATCACAAGGACTAATTGTTTTAATTTATTTATTGTTCATAAAATCACAACTTCGAAATTTTCGTTTTAATAGTTTTCTTTATTTCTTCCTATTCGCCGTCGTAGAGGTGGTAGAATTTTCCAGATGTCCGGGTGGACAGGTGCTGAATTTTCCCTATCACACATACTCACTTCATTCAATCTGATAAATAAAGCTTACATTGTTATTAATCTTTCCCTTCACACTGTCATATAGTGATAATACCAAAAAAATATAAATCACCAGTGGTACTTCCATACAACCATGGACTCTCGGAAAACCTTACGGAGGAGAATTCTTAACGATGAAGTCCGGAATAAAAGTAGCGTTCAAACCCCCACAAACCCATTTAGAAAAATGCTTCGTCAATTCTGTGAACCTAGTTAAACAAAACAATTTAGTTTATCCAATAGCCTGCTGGAATGATTCTCAAGTCGAATACATACATCAAAGTGGTAAAACACTGTCAGTCACTCAGTCAGACTAGCGGAGCACGAAAGCCTAGCAGCGAAATCTAGATTAGTTGACTTGAATAGGATAAGAAATCTGGAGAATAGTTAGTTCAGCCATAGCACTCACTACATGCAAATACACACAACCAACCATAAAATAGGATGATAGGATAAGATTACAGTTTTCAAATCTCTTGTGGCAGATTGAATGAAGAGATTGATCAACTGCCGAGAAGACGCGTCCACCCACCTTGACGTCTGGAAAATTCATTCTACTACCCCTACGACGACAAATAGGGGAAGGAAAAAACAAAACTACAAAACAAATGTTCCGAATTTGTGTGGTTATAACAAATTGTATCTGAAACGTTATAATTTAGTAAGGAAGACTGCTGCACTGTGTGGACTATCGAATAAACAAAGCAATACTCAATTTTCTATAGTTTGATTTGTAAGGGTTGGTTATGTTATTATGAGTTGATCACGGATTGATGGCAGTTAGAGAACCATTGAAAACCAGCACTGGAGTAATGGACAGCTGTTTCATCAGCCTAGTGTGAGAATCACCGACAGTACGCACCCACTCCCAATGCCAAGATTCGAACCCAGGAACTTCCGTTTACAAGGCAAGCTCGTATACCATTCAGCCACCGGGACCCGATTCAATGGCTCATCATTTCTAAGTTGGGGTCGCGCTAAATCACGGTAGAATTTAGAAATCATAAGGTATTGAATCGGGTCTCAGTGGCTGAATGGTATACGAGATTGCCTTTTAACCGGAAGGTCCTGGGTTCGAATCTTTGCAGTGAAAGTGGGTGCGTACAGCCGATGATTCCCAAACTAGGCTGATGAAACAGCTGTCCATTACTCCAATGCTGGTTTTCAATGGTTCTCTAACTGATATCATTCTGTGACCAACTCATAAAAACAATATTTAATTACATAATACCACACTGCCCAAGTTTCACACATATATTCATGTGTTGTTTGAATATTTATAAGATAGAATGTTGAAAACAATAAGAACAGCAATCACACAATGCAAATGAACTAATAACGTTGATCGCATACACTATTCGTTAGATTACTTAACCCGCCATGTGTTCTGTATCAAAAATACCCTTTATTTACGAGTAAAACTAACATAATAATAATAATTATTATTATTATGAAACATATAGAAAACGGTGCGCTGGCGGCACAGCGGAAGAACGCATGTGGTCCAGGGTTCAATCCCTGGTCGGCGCACTTCTTTGCTTCGTTATGCCATCAATAAGACTGGTTGGGCATGCGGTTATTAACCCAAAAGAGTAAAAATGAACGCCACTGCTATCGAAACTTCAAGTCTCTAGCTTGAAGTCCTATGTTCCACTGGGAACGTTAAGGAATAAAAAAATATTGAAGACGATATCGTAACCTGACGTGGCTAGTAAATACTTCCTAATTACAATCAAGTGTAGGAGTTTACAAATTTCATAACTATCAAAACTGTTTCACCTTAACCCAGGAGAACTATAGACATACTAACCGTAATCCTTACCTTAACCCTGACTGTAATACTTACCCTTACCCTAGAAATTACGTTAAACACAGTCCTTTATTATTTTATTATGCCCTCAGGTTCCAAGTGACAGATAGGACTTCAAAAACACATCTCCACTTTCCTTTATTTGGTGCTGTGCTCTTCAGCTGGCCATGCCTACAATTGCCCATAATCTCTCATCTCTTCCACCCCCCCCCAACACACGTTCTCATCTATGTCACCCCCGCCACTGATGACACAATCGTCACTTCACATTCCAATCCCACTCGTGTGATGGCCTGCAGTGAGCGCGATGTCATTCAACGATCTCCCAACTGGCATATGCCCAATCCATCTCCATTATCTCCTACAAATTTGTTGAGCGATCGGCTCTTGGTTGGTTTGTTTGTCGCCAGAGTTTCCTGCTCCTAATTCTTTCTGGCAATTCTTTTTTCGATTTGAAGCCAGCGAATTGGGCAGCTCCTTATAACAGTTTGCAGTGTGGCCTGTTGGAAATCCTTTTCATGACATGCAGTGCACGTTTCCGACCTGTATAGAAGAACTGAATGAAAGTCTGAATTTTATTCTTCATGCTGTGGTGAAGTGTAGACGATTTCCAGACTGATTTTAGAGTGATGTAGGTGTATCGCACCTTTCCGATTCTGGCTAGCTCAAACATATTCATCCGTGCTGTCGCCTGTGGTTGAAACAATGCTCCGTAACCGTATAAGCGAAGGAAGTACCCTCTTTCAAATTCGTCCCATTTATTGTCCCTAATGAGTAGTTATCTTCATCATCCTCGTCTTCTCTATATTCACCTAGAGTCAGTTCTCTCTTTGCTGGGCTGCTTCTTCTGCGAGTTTTCCGGTCTTCGCCTGCCTGCATGTCTTTGATTCTGGGTAACATTCAACAAAAATAACCCACACACAAAAGTCATATCTTCTAAAGTCTTCCTATCGGTCTAGCGTACCCCTGTCATCTCAATTCCTTTCCACATTCTGACGCATAATCCAGTCCATCATAATTACGAACATCATAGGTGACAATAGGCAGCTAGGTTTGTCTTACTCCTGTATTCGCTTTGAACGCCTCGCTGGACCATTGTCACATCATCAAATATTGTATGTAGTGTTGGTAAAGTTTGAGGCACTGCACGCCATGCCGTTGAAGTAGTTTCCCAATCGCTTCTCGATCAACGCTTTTCTAAGCTGATGAAGTTAAGCTACAGATTTGAATGCCATTCTATGTTTCGTTCTGTGATGATGATGATGCGTTGAGTTACAATTTGATCAATTCATGATTTGATTTCCTGACTCTAGCTAGTTCCCGTAAGCAGAGTTCTTCATTCATTGCATCCTTTGTTCCCTCCAAGAGGACCGTCATTCCACTCCAGTTCTGGCAGAATGTGGTGTGAATTACCCTCCTTTAGCAGCTTGACGAGGTAACATTTCTTCCAATCGGTAGGTACTTTTCCTTCTTTACAAATCTTTTGTAATAATGTGATGACTATATCTGCCACGGTCTCTGGGGCCGTAATCACTGCTTCGGTAAGAAATCCGTTCGAACCTGATGCCTTCCCTTTCGGACTTCACTATCTTGACCTTATTCATGAATTCTGCTTCCGCTGGAGTATTAGTGTCCACTGGCAGGCAGTTCTGTGCGTGCTGTTGGTTATAGTGGTGTTTCTGGGCGAGTTGTATGTGATGGTCGATTTAACAGTTCTCTGAAGTTTTATTTGTTTCGCCTTCCTGGTGATTAGACTACCTTGAAAATCTGTAACAGGTTTCACCTGAGCTGATCTCTTCCTGGATAGAGACCCGGTTGTCCCTTATAATGTTCTCAAGTCACTTCTACCTGCGACTAGCCTGTTTTGCCTTAGCTGCCAACCAGTGTGTGTCATAGAATTATCTTTCGTCTTTTTTCGCAGTCTTTTACACTTCTCTGTCAATGCGGTGTACACTGAACTCAGCTCTTCTTTTTGTCCACCTTTGCATTGATTCATCTTTTCTTTCAACATTTTCCTCTCTCTCCTATGAGCTTCCAAATAGCCGATGTGAATGACGCCAAGAGCCATTTTTTATTTTAAGTCTTCTTTCTTCCCAGAATAGTTGTACACGTTTCCTTGAACATCACCTTCGTAGAGTTAGTTCTAATCTTCTTCCACAAAGGTATCCTCAGTCACACGACGTAATGTATCCAACTTTGCTCTGATCTGATCCATAGTGAAGGTATCCCTTGTAGTTTTGTCCTTCAGTTTCTGAATGTTGAACCTAGAATTGTTGCCTGTCTCCAGTTGTTCTGAGGGATTCCACCTTCACTTTGAGTGTTCCTCGAACTAGATAATGATCTAATCTGAAATCTACTCCTCTTCTCCACTTTGTGTCCAGCAGACTAGCTGCGTCTCCACTTTATTGAGCAGCATTGAAATGAAATCTATCTGGTTTGTCATGTGTCCATCAGGCGAAATCCATGTTGCTTTGTGAAATTCAATGTGTTTTTGCACGCCACCACCGATCATAAAAATCACTGAAAGCACAGAAGTCTTCAAAGAGTTCTCTGTTCTTATTCATTTCGGCGACCAACAGCATTTACGACCCATGATGAGTTCTTTTCCTGTAATATTCACTTTTTAATCCTTACCTTAATTCCAACCACATGCCTTACCTCAATACTAATCCCAAACATAACATGCTATTAATCCATTTTCCGAACAGTTTTCAAAGTCCAGATCAGTTCATACACAGTGTGCATACAAGCGCTGTAATAACGGCAGGTCCTGCAATCTAACGAATGGAATATGTCCAAGCTCGCTAGTGCGTTTCCACTCAGTAGCTACTATTTCTTCAGATTTACCTAAAAAGTCATTCTGTGTTTAAAAAGTTAAATAGTCGTTATCATTAATTTTTTCTAAACCATAATTTTCTTTGCCATAAACAGAAATGTTCATTCATGGAGTTTTAACACTTATAGCAGTAACACATCTCTATATTGGTTTGTTTATTAGATGTATCACACATTGAGTGAAGCAGTATTACTTACTAGATGACAAAGCTTTGAACACAATTTATTATTGTTCATAATCATTGCATCAATTATAATCACACGACTTGGAAAATTTAGTTTTATAGTTCACTTTGTTCTTTCGTGTTCGTTGTCCTAGAATGAATTTCCAGATGTTCAGGTGGGTGGAAAGGTGTTCAATCATTCCTGTTACACGCAATTGAATAAATAAAGCTTCTGTTATCAGTATCTCGCGTCAATCCTGTTATGTGAGATTTTCACACTATCATCGTATCCCATCTCATCCTATTGTATATTTGGTTGTGTGTAATTGTATGTAGTGAGTGCTACAGCTGAACTAATAATTCTCCACATTTCTTATCTTATTCGGGTCAGTTATTCTAGATTTTGCTGCTGGATTTCTGTTCTGAGATGGCCTGAATGACTGTTCCTGTTCTACTACTTTGACCTATGTATTCGACCTGACAGTCATCTCACCAGGGTATTAGATAAACTAAATTGTTTTGTTTTATAGGCTCCACAAGATCCCTTAACTGACAAAGCTTGTTTCAAAATTAGGTTTCTGGGTAGTTTGAATGAATGACAGCCACTTTTATTCCTGCTTTAATAATTCTCCTCCGTGAGGTTTTCTGAGGCGCTACTTTGTATGGAATTACTACTGATGATTTGCATTCCCTATTGTTGGTGCTGTCTCACGCATGTTCGACATGCATGACGTCATTAATACTATTATTATATTCACTATCACTATTTATCTCATTGTTACATTTCCCTACATACTTTCTGACTAATTTAACAGGGTAATTAATAAATTTCAAAGCTTCTCTTTTATACCTCACTCCCTGTCTCAGATTTTCCTTAGTACTACTTTGTTTTTGTGGTCTCTTATTTAAACATTTCATCAATCCTATTTTCACTGACACAAGATGGGATGATCGGGGGAATCCAAACATCTGTTTGAATGTATAGTTTTCCTGTAAACACTTGTGTAAATGAACTTGAACATTGAACGTTGGTTCATTGGTCTTGGTCGTCATTGGTGGCTAACTAGAAGGCGCGAATAGTTCAGTCGTGTACGAGTTGAAAGAAGACGAAAGAATACGAATAAGAACTTCTACTTATCCAGACTTTAATTGCCAAACGATAAAACTTTCCTTAGGTACTGGTGTTTTGAAGTTAAAGTCGAGAAAGTCATACTAATTATCGGTTCGGAGTGTCTTCGTTACAATAGCAACTTATGTTTATTGTTCCTTGACAACTTGTGTGTTTTAACCTTCCGTCTTCATTCTTTTTTACTTTACAATCTAACAGTGAAAGTTCCCCTTCCTGACTTTCGAATTCAAAGATGAATTGAATTGTCTCTACCTTTGAGTTGATGTGTTTAAGTAATCTATTTAAATCCTGTGTTGTAATTACTATGAATGTATCATGTACATTCATTGTAATACTTTTGGAGTGGGGTTGAACGTTTCAATCGCTAAGTTGTCCCACCTATCCATAAAATATATCTGTCACAACAGATCTACAGCAACTGGATCTACTCAAGTTACACATTTGAAATTAGAAAGGTTAATTAATCTGTCTTTTTAAAATAATTCTCAATTATATTCAACTATTATTTACCTGTAGCATAATTTGCTTTTGTGTTGAAAAACTTCTGGGAATTGAGCTTGTTTGTTTTTCTGCTATGATTCTACTCAAACGTAAACAGTATTTACTTGCTTAAAATAACAGATATTGTTTTTACGTCCACTGTATTTATTTGTTTCCTTGATCTGTCGTGTTTTGTATCAAGTTATATATATATATAATTTCATAATTCCCATTGTAACATTAAGAACACAATATTCAGCAAACAGATCCTTTTCGATGAGTTTATTATTGGGCTGTACAATCGTGTATAAATATTTATTTTGTTTTGTATTGAAAAAGTATATCATGTGAGGAAATTCAAATAAAGGCATGATTACACAGAATAATATTAGTAATAATAATAGTTGTATGAGATGTCATGCTCCCATCAGATATGACGTCGCTATTTACCAGTGTACCTTTCATGGACAGAGTTTAGAAATGGAGTTGTTGACAACTCTTACTGAAATGCATGCTGAATGTTCAGTTCACTTTTTCATTATTGAGATTTTTAGGCATATAGATGGCAAATAGATGGTATCGTCACTGGATCAATTACTAGCTAATTGTTTTATGGAAAAGCTTGAATAATCTCAGGTTAGCCAAACCATTGGTTTTTTCTACATTTAAAGAAGACACGTAGACGAAACTTTTGTTATCCGCGATAAGAATGTAATTCTTGACCATATCTTGTTTGCATTCAACAACTACCATCCCAATTAGCAATTCACCATAGAAAATGTATGTGATTTGAGCATTCCCTCTCTTGATGTGGACAACAAACTAATTTTTACAGTTGGATGCCTATCTCCAGGAAAAGATACCCAATTCAATCGCTTCGCATCGGGGTAAGAAACATTTGTCATTCTGATTGTGTTGACTCAGAACTCGACTTCCTAAAAGCCACGCTTGCAGAAAACGATTACCCTAACCGATTTATTGACAGTAACATGAAAGATAAGCAGTCGAAACTGGTCACCGACTCAGTTCCAAAGAAAACTGTATTCATGAATCTGGAATTCAAAGGTGATCCAGCTTCAGACATGCTCAAAAACCGACTCTCTAAATTAGTCAGTAAGGCGGTCTTCACTGAAAAATTACAAATGACATTCAGTTTCTGTAAGTTGTTCTCCGTCCTAGTGAAAGATAAGCTCTCCCGTTTGGCCGCTTTCATGTGCATCCATCAGTTCATCTACTTTTATGAAACAAGGTACACTGGTCTTAATCAGACAGCGCCGCTTTCTACACAGATACGAGAACATATTCTAGCAGCACGGTTTTACAAAGAAGAAAGGAAGGGTGTGCGAAGCTCTATGCTAGAGCAATTGATCGACTGCTATCACTCTACCAACCCTGACCATCATTTTAAGAGTATCTATCAAATCCATGCTAACTTTCCGTGTTTTCTTCATTGTAAGCCTGTAAAGACAGTAGAGGCTTTGGCCATTCATGAATTTAAGCCAGCCAGACCTTTGTGTACAGAAGAAGTATGGCTTGGCTGAAGAGAGAGCGAGACATTTATTTACTTATTTCGCCAGAAGTTCCTGAGTTCGAAATGTGGGAGTGCGTGTGTACTATTGAAGAGTACCAAACTAGGCCGACGAAACAGCTGTCTAGTACTCCGAGATTTTCTAACGGTTCTCTAACTGATGTCATTTCGTGATGAAAGCCTTCAACCAATCAAACTAAATCCTAAAAAAACCAACACTTGAAAGTTCTACCTTATCGAATTTATCATCGTGTTATGTAATACACTTCTTTATATTGACCTACTAAACCTATAACTATTCACTCTTTCCCAGTATCTATACATCTTATGAATTATTCTTTATATGACACTAACTGTTTTACCACTTGTCATTTAACTATGATTGTAATCACGAAAATTTCAATTGCATTTTTATACTACTATTATTATTTCATGTATTGACACCTTTGATCCAATTCCTTCACCGGCTACAATTTCTGTAAAAAGCCATATATATATAATTGATTGTACAGCTTGATCGAAAATTCGTCGAAAAGAGACTCTTCTCTGAGTATTGTGATATATATATATATATATGCAAACAAGTATATATCAAATTTGCCACAAACATTCCGACTTTCGGATACGAATTCCCTAAGATTCACCAACATAGAGAATCAGTTGTGACACAGTTCCCTGGATGGATGATAAACGAGTGGATACTCTCATTGATTCCAATACGCGACCCTTAATCTTTCCTGGACTTCTCAAAAAAGACTATATCATATTACGAAGGGTATTAAGTGCTGTGAGTAGGGCTTGTGGTTTGCCACTGCGTGAGCTCGCCAATACTATAGTCGAGAGGCATATAAATTCCTGTACGAAGTGAGCAAAGGCAGTACTGTCAGACCCACTGCACCCACTTTATTCACAACTATCCCCTTGTATCTCATCAGGTTGGACGAGAAGTCAATATAAGAAGTTATATGCTCGTACCACTTAGTATAGAAATTCTACAATATCCTATTTAGCCCGTACTTTATGTGTTGAAGACTCTGTTAGACGTGAGATATATAAGTTACTATGTAATTAGCAAAGTGACTCGACTCTTTCATCGTTCATCTTTCTGTAATTTTATGGTGTCACACTTTCTATCGTTTAATTACAACTTAGCGATTTTGTTTTAGTTGTTATTACTAATGTTACCACAACTTGATACTTTATGCATATTTTTCTCCTTATCTCATACTGTAATTTGCCACATAGCTGCTATAACAACGTTTTGTTATCGTTATTATTATGTAATGTTTATTTTTTGTCGTTTTTGAGTAAATTAGATGCAATATTGTACTGAATGCTGAAAATTCCCTGCTGTATCAACAGTACTGTTTCTGGAATAAAGCAAAAATTATGATAACCAAATAGAACCACACTCTTCACGTCTGTCCGTAGGATCCGCATCATGAAACCATGTGATGATAGCTTCAATATTGTCAAGAGGAGAAATTCTGTTATCAGTCAAACATGACAACTACTCAACAAATTGTTTATAATGAAGTTAACGTTGAAAGACATTGAGTGGTATCCTGGATAAGTTTTACAGATTAAATCAACAAAGATTTTAGATTTCAGAGTTGTATTGATGAAATTAAGTTGCGGAAATTGATTCCATCCTATGAAATGAAATTACGACAGCAATTCGTCATAGTAGCTAGCCATATATATATTTCTGATGGTTTGAACTGATTCACCTATCCAAGTCGAGTTAAAACCTTAGATGTACGAAACAGCTGTCCAGTACTCTCTGGCTTTTCAATGCTTCTCTCTCTAATTAATGTCAGCCCGTAAACAAGTCTGTAGGCAGTTACTCCTCGCTGGAAACCAATGCATGAATACGTAACGTAAAGTGTGAAAAGACTCACTTGATTACCGACTGGTAGGAAAGAATTTTTCAGAAGAAGGCACTGTTAGTTTACAGTAGTTATTGCCGGTTGTTATATACACCTTATTTTCCAGAGAAACCTTAAAATAATCTTTTCATAGTATAGAAAGTTTTGTATTCTCGTCTTGTTATGACTTCCAAACCCTATCAGTCTGTCGACTGTTTCAACTTCTCAATGTAACTAGTGCCTCTCAAGGTCATTTTAAAGCTGATGTATGCAGATTCGCTGTAGATTAGGACAACAAAAGCTCTCAACGTCAACGGTCTGTATTCTTCCTTTTCGGCTCTGCATATTTGTTGTATCTCGCCGCGGTGGTTGTCTTTAACAATATCGTGATAGATCAGCAGGCTTGCAAATCTACTAGGTAGGAAGTTTATTAGCGCAATAAACTCGTAAACCGCTACGCTGCACCGAAAGTCATATCACAAGCAGCAGAAGAAGTTAAAGTATAATAGTCGAAGCCAAGCTCATTCAAAAATTGATTTTCAAGAAACAGTCAGAGAGAGGGAATACTACGACAGGTCATTCAAGGTAAAGTCATTCCTGCCTTTCCGAACTTGGAGGAGGCAGAAACAGTATTCCACTTATTTCCTAGGTCCTTTTTTTGTTAATCTAAACTGTTCGGAAGGTTTATGGCTTTTTAGATTACGGTTTATGGTCCAGGGTTAAGGTTATGATTAGGATTTAGGATTATGGTTAAAGTTAGAAGTAAGTCGAAAAACAGTTTAATAAATATCGATAGATCCTGAAATACCGCGACCTTAAGTCTCCTGAACGAATGCATATATTGCGCATGGTGTGATTTATCTATGGATCACCTGTGTAGTGACTGGGAGACATTCTTACAACACACAAGCGACTAATATATATAGCATAATACCATGTTTCCAATGTCTTTTAATGAATTTTTCAAAGATACTGTGACCTTTTTGTATCTGAACTCTGATTGGTTGTTCAAGGTCACTGCTGTATTACGTATGATAGGTTAACTGTGCCCAGCAGCAATAGAACAGTGAGAAGATAGTCAGTGTATGCAGCTGGACGTTTAACCATACACCTGATCCCAGCGTGTGTTTTTTCCAATTTAGGCATAATTACTTCTTAAAACGTTTAGAGAACAACACCGCTTAAAATATAAATACACACAGATAACAATAAATTCTTCAAAAAAAAAATAGATTTTATTGTACCAGAGTTATGCAAGCCCTCAAAGTAATTTGCAAAATCGGATATTTATTAAATGACTTTACCAAAAAGAGTACTTACTGAAACATGAGCTCTGAGGCTTAAACAACTCTCTTTAGTAGAATGAGACAATTTGCAATAATACATATGGAAGTTCTTCCCCTGTTGAATACTCTACCTTATTTCAGTGAGTTATTTAACAATTTACATAAGTATCTTGGATTTGACGGATGGGGGAAGTCCTAATAAATAGTCAGGAAAAACTTTAAAATTTAATAAACATTAGACTGTGGGATTTCGTATTCTATTTCTTTATTCCCCAAGAAGTGTTTTATAGGGTTTTGATTTGTTTATTAATTTTCACCATGGATTAATATCGAATTGAATTTTTGATTTTCCCGTCGATTGATTGGACCGAAGTGCTCGGTCTCAGGTTGACATGTCGGCTTCTTGTGCAGATGCTTCGAAGATGTCCGGGCATTTAGTTAGTATACAATTGGTGGATTATACTAACTAAATGCCCGGACATCTTCGAAGCATCTGCACAAGAAGCCGACATGTCAACCTGAGACGGAGCACTTCGGTCCAATCAATCGACGGGAAAATCAAAAATTCAATTCAATAATTAATATGACCCGTTGCACAAGAGGTGGCTCTCGTGGCCCAAGTGGTCTGTCTAGTGGATAACGCTTTGACGTTTGAAACTATAGGTACTGGGTTCGAGCCTCGGTGGGAACATCATCACTCACTGAGAAATGCAGGTACATCCACTGGCTGACGAGTCCCAAATAGGACGAAATTCGCATCCTGGATTCCACTGTTAGCCACCATCCACCAATTGTATGGATTAATATCCCTTAGAGAAGCATTGAAAACCATCAGTCGAGTACTGGACAGCTGTTTCGTCAGAAAGATTTGAGATTCATTGACAAGACGTACCCACTGTGTTTCGAACCTAGGAGGTATCAGTTACTAGGCATGCTAGCTTGTAGACTATTCAGCCCCTGGGAACCGACTCAGTGGTCCATGAATTATTCATTTTCATTTCGGAGGATAACTGTAGTATTAGCAGTAACCAAGGGTTTTTGTTTGGAAAAGAAGAGACAGGGTTTAGGGGGTAACAAATGCATTCAGTAGCGTAATAAGAAAGCTGGTTCATTTAATTGTGTCAAAGTCATTATGAAATAATGAATGTTTTAATCAAGAGAACTGATACAACAAATGTAGAAACATAAGAATATAGAAATTAAACACACACGGACCACATACTCAACTATAGTAGTAATAAATAACCCAACTACCCACAAAAGAAACTGTGTGCAGACACAACACTATAGCACTCGGGTGTTGAAGAGAATGCAAGTAAAATGCATACTAACTGTCTTGAAAAAGAATGCATACCTACCCCCCCCCTCCACAATGTCATCAAAACATGTTTTAGCTTGAGTCAAGGCATCAACAAGAAACCATCATCAAAGAACACAAGGAAATTCATTCAACCATGCATTAAAAAAAATATCTCTGAAATAACAGCTAGAATATTAAGACCGTTTGAAATAGACAGAGCACATAAGTCAGTCAACCAGCCATTCAGCCAACCAGCACAATCACTTCATTCGATATTGTGCAAATCAAAAGACTAAAAAGTAAAAGAAGATAAAATTCATACCTTTCATAAAATAAATTGCGCGTATGAACTGCAATAAACATTACATCGTTGGTCAAAGTGGGTGTTCCCTTCGAATCTGAATCCAAGAACACAAACTGGTTGTAAATAGGCACGATATATATATATTCTTTCATATCAATGCACGTAGGTAATTATGGACACACGAATTCGATCGTTATAATGTGAAAATTTTAAATAGGGGGAAACACCAGACAGTAATGCAGTCAGGGAATTTCTGGAAGCCCAGTATTCAAGTGAATCAGCCAGTGACTGACAAACACACTAATATTACTATAGACCAAATTTACCGACTACTAGAAAGTAAATCACATGGCAAGAAATTTCAAATTGCAAGTCAATAGAAATGTGCAGTAGAGACATAAATTAACAAACAACAAGTCACGACAGTTGTTGTCAGTAGGGAGATACAATTACATCATCGTTTATGGACAATTCAAATAAATTTTATTTTATACTGAGACCAGCGCTGAAGTGATGTTGTCTAGGAGGTGGATGACAAAAGCTTCGCAATTAAA
This sequence comes from Trichobilharzia regenti, assembly GCA_944472135.2. Lineage (NCBI taxonomy): Eukaryota > Metazoa > Platyhelminthes > Trematoda > Strigeidida > Schistosomatidae > Trichobilharzia > Trichobilharzia regenti. The sequence continues at coordinate 12,378,167 of OX235267.1, forward strand.
TCTTTGTGTACGGTAAGTTTTTCATTTTTATTGGCAAAGTTGTCCTAAGCACTCTCTGTGTTCTGCTGCTCTTTTACAGATTATTCTAGAGTGGTTGTACTCTGAATTTTAGGTATTGAGTGTTGCAATAGCAAAGTGTGAACCTAATCTTCTTTCCTTCTAAACTTTTTCGAAATGACAGATATTATAATGATAAGTGGAACACCCAATCTTATACAAGATCCTGAGTCTTTAGTATGAATCACAGTGATGTGATACATTTGGAAATATGTATAACTCAGAGGTGAAAGCCTAATAATCCTTTTTGTTCTTACGAATTAAGATACCAAATATTTCCTGTCGGTTTGAGATGGAAGAATGCTCATAGCACTGTTTCTAGAAATCAGGATACTTTGAGGATTATTATTTGGAAAAAGAAGGCGTATTAAGGATATATCCGGGTAATTAAAAGGTGTAAAATTTAGGAATGAACGAAAAGTCTGTAAACTTGGAGAAAGGTGGAATCAGGCAATCTCGGACATTTCAAATTTAATTACAGATTTAATGTCAGTTGGAGAACCATTGAGTTTTAGACAGCCGCTTCACCGCATTAAGGGACTCTTCAGTGGCTGGAAACCAGGGCTTATCGATTACAATTCTAGCTGACAAAACATTCAGTTAGTGGGACTCGATTCAATGGCTGATACATTCCTATTTCCACTAGTTTGTTATTACTAGCGCGATCATTTGCTTTCACACCCGACGCGACAGAATCCAGTGGTCACGAATACTCACTGGCACTTCAAACAACTTCATCCAGTAGCCAGTCCCTTGACTTGGCGTTTTCTAAGTTTCACCGCTAATTGACTTTAGCAGTCACTGGTGACTGTCTACACTATGAAGTTGTCTGAAGTTGTACTGTCAAGTCGTGACCAGTGTGTTCCAGATGCGTGATGCACTCTTCGATGAATGGCTGACGGTTTCGATAGAAATGGACAATTTGGTAGAAGCCGAAGTTCGTAAACTGTTTGATAGGCACCCAGTGTGTGAATGATCCATGAACTTGGCTTGTAGCTGTAAAATCCTGAGTTCGAGCCCAAAAGGCTGCTCTACTGATGGAAAGTCTTAAACAAGGGATAACCAGCTGTTCAGTACTCCCCAGTTTACAAAAGTTGTCTAACTGTCGTCAGCCCACTGACAAACTTAGAAAAAGTGAAATCCCTACAAACTCACTCGACAGAAACGTCACTTGATGCTGGGACCTTAACTGCCCTAGTCTGAACATTTGAAGACACATTAACTATCGAATTTGGCGGAGACTTAGTATGCTATATTTTAAAAAATGAATTATCTTTGTTAAAATATGAAGTTCTGTGATTACTCTGTGTACCAAGTAGAGGACAGGGCTTCAAGACATTGGCCTTGAAGCTATAGTGTCAGGTATGTTGTTCTAAAGAGAGGGTGAGTGTGAAGTCATTAGCCATGCTCTCAATTTTGCGTTTTTCCTGGCTAACCGCTAGCTGAGCAACATGTAGGAGTGCGTCATCTGGATATCAAACCCCTGACGATGTACACGGTTGACGAACATTCTGCAATCCAGCGACCGATGTGTAGTAAGTTCATTTGACCGTTCGAATATCTGTCTTCAGTGAGTTCGACTGTTCAGTGATCTAACTGTATTACTATATTATTTCGGTATCAATTAATATCTATAGAAACAATGAACAGTGGTCTTTTTCCGGAACATTTCACAAAATCAATACTTTTCATTTTCAAAACTTGTGAGGTCACAAGAATACTGATTATCTTCTCTCAATGCCATCGCATTAGTTGATTTATAATTCATTTAGTACAAAAGAGAAGACGGTGATGATGGAGACACTTGCGCATCAACAGCAACAGCAGTAACAACAAACAGCGCCAGTCACCATCAACGGGAGAGGTTACTTCCTGCCTTCACTTATCTGGATAGGTAGCACGGTTTCAACAACAGGCAGCTGGACAGCACTAATTAAGATGTCAAAGGCTGCCAGCTAAAATCGGAAATGCAAGATACACCTCCATCACAACCTGAAATCAGCCCGGAAATTTTCTGCTTTAGTCGGCCAGCCAGCATGGAGAACAAGATTCGCATTTTTCACACAAATGTTAGGTCAGTCAGTCAGTCTATTCTTCTATACGAGTCAGAGTATTGGCCCTGGTGTATCACGAGAATCATTTCCAAGAGGCTAATGCACACTTTTATCAGTAGCTACCTTCGGTAAGTCCGTATTGAATATCAAGTGTTTGACTGACCAGAAAGAATAAGCTACAAGAAACCGTGGGAACAAACTAACTGAGAATTAATCTTGCAACATAACTAATCCTTACAAACCAAAGTATAGAAAATTAATCTGATGCTCGCTAGTGACTTACTACAGGTTGGAGTTTCCTGAGTTCTAGTGAGAAGTCGTGGCCGGTGAGGTCCAATTAGATGTCACGTGTGTTTTGATGGATGTCCCACCAACGACAATGGTTGGGGTCGCGCTAAATCACGAATTGGTAGAAGTTAGAATTCATGAGCTGGCCATTGAATCGGGTCCCAGTGGCTGAATGGTATACGAGCTTGCCTTATAACCGGAAGGTCCTGGTTTCGAACACCAGTGGGTGCGTACTGTGGATGATTCCCAAACTAGGATGAAACAGCAGCTGTTCAGTACTCCCTGGTTTTCAATGGTTCTCTAACTGATATTAATCCGTGATCAACCCGTAAAACATAACTAATCCTTACAAACCAAAGTATAGAAAATTAATAAGAAGATAATTGAGATGGAGTTGGCATACGCCATTGAGGAGGCCATTGAATAACATCACGCGCCAGACTATCACCCGAGTGAGTCTGCAGTGCAAGGGTGACATGGAGGAGAACGTATTTTGTGCAGGAGGAGATGAGGGATTATTGGCAACCGTGGCGCATTGCCAGCTGAAGAAGACAGTAAAGATGTGATACTGTTGAAGACCTATATTCCGCTTAGAACCCAAGGGAACAATTATGAAATACCAGTTGACAGTATGTCAAAAGACAAATTATTCCTCTTTTTTTGATGTATGATGGCTAGCAGTGGAATCTGAGAATTGAACTTCGTCCTATTCGTGACTTATCACTGCACGTGTCTGCATTATCTGTGAGCAACAGTGTCTCACCCCTCCCCCTCCCCCCCCCCGCTAAGATTTGAACTTTGCACTTATGGTTTCATAAGCCAAAGCAATATCCACTAGACTACTCGAACCGTCGATAGTCAGTATTCTCCAAACAACCACATTAGTCCTAGGATATCGCTTAATTATTGCCTTTTTCACCTTGAATAAGGGAAAGTATAGAGATATATTTATATCAGTACTATATGTGGAGTTATAATCAAAACCAAAAACGCCTGAAGGTATAATTTAGTCGTGAAATTTTTTTTCTCAGAGTTTAAATTTTTAGTTAGGTGTATAATTCATATAGGCAGGCGACTATGGCTGTTCACGGTAAATGCCTTGCTTCGTTTCGTAATAATTTCTGCTAAAACGTCTTTTTACATATTTTAGATTTCATTTTAGTTTGAACTAATGACAACGAAATACGGTACATTGACACCAAGGTTTTACGGCTTACCGTAGATACACAAAAACGTACCATTCAACTGAGAAATGGCTGGTGGAACGTTTTCAGCCGTTGCATAAAAAAAACTTACGAAAAATAGCGTAAAGGATAGTTTTGAGTTTGTAGAAGGAGTCAGGGAATTAAATGCGAAGGATAAATATATGATATCTCTGGAAGTATCTTCTTTATTTACTGACTTGCCTTTGAAAGACACAACTGATTACATAAATAAATAATGAATCGACAAAGCAAGTTATAGAGAATGGTTTTCCTAGGTGTCTCCCTTAAAGGAACTTCTCCTAAGGTCTACAATGAACGTAAACGTTTTGTTCAATAAAGAAATGTATGAATAATCAGATGATGTTGCCATGAGGTCACTACTAAATCTATTCCTAGCGGATTTTATCCTCGCGAAACTTGAGGACGGTTCTCTTAAAGACGTAGTATGTAATCTTGATTTCATTTGCTAATGATAATAATAATAATTTGCTTTATTCCAAAGACAGTACTAATGATACAGCAAGGAATTTTCAGCATTCAGTACATAACTGCATCTAATTTACTCAAAAAAAAGACAAAAAAGTATTATAAAAGTAAAAATTACATAATAATGATAACAAAACGCTGTTATAGCAGCTACAAAGCAAATTACTGTATGCGATAAGGAGAAAAATATGCATAAAGTATCAAGTTGTGGTAACATTAGTAATAACAACTAAAACAAAATCGCTAAGTTGTAATTAAACGATAGAAAGGGTGACACCGTAAAATTACAGAAAGATGAACGATGAAAGGGTCGATTCACTTTGCTAATTACATAGTAACTTATATATTTCACGTCTAACAGAGTCTTCAACACATAAAGTACGGGCTAAATAGGGTATTGTAGAATTTCTGTACTAAGTGGTACGAGCATATAACTTTTTATATTGACTTCTCGTCCAACCTGATGAGATACAAGGGGATAGTTGTGAATAAAGTGGGTGCAGTGGGTCTGACAGTACAGCCTTTGCTCATATTCTACAGGAATTTATGTGTCTCTCGACTATAGTATTGACGAGCTCACACAGTGGCATACCATAAGCCCTACTCACAGCATTTAATACCCTTCGTAATATGATATACTGATATTAATTCTTTTTTGAGAAGTCCAGGAAAGATTAATGGAGAGTAATAGAGTACAATAGGTAAAATACAGGAGTTTAAAAATTGCAAAACTAAAAGTTGGTTGATACCTGATTGTCTTAACTTTTTAATGTAAAAGGTAGGATGAAACATTTTCTTAGAGATTGATAAGATGTGGGATGACCATGGAAGGTCAGAGGAAAGAACCAATCCAAGGTATTTAATGCTTGACATGGTTTCAGTTTCAGTGCCATCTGTGCTACAGACATCATGGAAACTGACTAGTTCATGTATGTGACGTCGATGCTTGAAACTAAAGTTAACTGCCTGACATTTGGAAGGATTTAACATAAGATTGCTGATATTTCGGTGACACATTTATCGTTGCCAAGAAAAAAGTGAGCCTAAGGACATATTGAATAAATTGAATAAAGCAGATCCTAGCATAAGCTTCAGTAAGCAAGAAGAAGAGGAATAAAATGACTATCTCTTTTCTGGACGTCCCAATGACTAGACGAACATATCGAAAAATATGGAGACTTTTGCATCGGAAACCTACTTCCAATATACAATGTACTCATTTCCTGAGCTTCTTAACTCCACAATAAAAACACAGTCCATTTTGATGTTTGATTCACTAGGCTAGAGTTATCTATTCAAGCGAGGCAGTGAACGAAGAAATCGGAAATATTCACCATCTATTAAGTAGAAACGGTTATCCGAATAAATTCTTGAACAAACACAAATTCAGAAAGCAAAACGTCGAAGGTTCCTTCTGTTCCAAAAAATATCAGTTTCCTTTAAGATTACAAATCACTTGTAATGTTAATAGTGAGATCTTGTCACAGAGTCTGAGATGGAACTTCATAGCTAATCTATACTGCCTATTGTTTGTATTTTACGTAATTCCTCTGAGTTATCCTATTCTTCTTGGTCATCATTACTATTTTTTCAAATTTCTTGATTATGCAATGGTTTGTTGCTAACCCCTACGAATTAATTAACTTATCTTGAATTCCGTAATTAAGTTTCACTCCTCCTTCCTTCAAAACTTAGATATCTGGTTAATAACATCCATTAGTTAAGTGATGTTTTGATAACCTTTAATCTCTTAATTTCACCCCCCCACACACACACACACACATAACTGTCTAGGTATACCTGAAACTGATAAACTAAATAACCACTTGATTGGTAAAACATTTTGATTGCATGGAGGATTTCATCATGAGCTGACATCAGTTAGAGAACCATTGGAAAACCTAAGAGTACTGGACAGCTGTTTCGTCCTAGTTTGGGACTCTTCATCAGTACACACACAGGGGTTCGAACCCAGGACCTTCTGGTTACAAGGCTAGCGAGCTCGTAGACCATTGAGCCACTGGGACCCGATCCAATGGTCCTTGAATTCTAACTTCTGCCAATTCACGATATAGCGCGACCACTTCGCAATGTCTTCTTCGATGAGTTACAAACAAAATCCCTACAAAACCAATACTTGAAAACATTTTGATGCAAGAAACTATATATAAGAGTAGGTAGAGCCGATGATGAGGAACTAATTAAAGAGGAATGCAGATTTCTTCGTTCAATCTGTTGTTTTCTCTGAATGCCTAAGTAGGAAGTCTTAAATTAATAAAGATTTCGTCAGAAGCCAGCATCATTAAAATTTCAGGACATTCACCCAGTAGCTCACTAATGAGCTGTAATTTGATCTTTTATATTCCTGATTCTATAGGGATTTCCAGTAATTTTAATGCGGACTTCGTCACGAATTGACACTAGGTAAACAGTCACTGATCCTATAATATGAAGCTTCTAAGTTCGATCCCTAGTAAGTGCAACTGCAAAAGACTATAAAACTAGAGATAAACAGTTAGTTGTCCAGTGGCCCCTGGTCATCGGGAAGCCTCTAAGCTTTCCGCATCACAAGCACAGCACTGGATTACCAAATGGTTGAATGCTTATTTTTCTGATAGGAGGCAATAAAATGTTTACAACGGGAAGTTCTCCACGTCTTCACTCACTAAAGCTGGTATTAATTACTCAGGGAACTGTTCTTTCTTCTTTTCTGTTTTCTTTCTTCTTACATTGCATATTCGCCCCACTCTGATTAAGATAATTTTGTTAGGTGTGTCGGTTAGCCTGACTGTTTCTATACCTGTTAAATCTGAGTCAGGCTGTTTCAAAATGAATAACCGTTTATCGAAAATTAGTCAGTGGTCCTCATCTCAAAGGGTCTTAAACCTAATCCCTATAAATGATAGGTGTTTAATTTCCCTACCAAAAGCAAGCGTTACTTGCATGAACTGGTTACTTCACATGCTTCCACTACCACATATGTCACAACAGTTGGAACCAAATCAAATGTTAAACACCTTGGACTGACATTGGCTAGCGGTAGCGCTATGCCGTGAATTGGCAGAAGTTAGAATTCAAGGACCATTGGATCGGGGCCCAGTGGCTCAATGGTACACGAGCTCGCCTTGTCCTGGGTTCGAATCCCGGTGGGTGCGTACTGCTGAAGAGTCCCAAACTAGGACGAAACAGCTGTCCAGTACTCCCAGGTTTTCCAATGGTTCTCTAACTAATGTCAGCTCATGATGAAATCCTGAAACCAATCAAATCCCTACAAACCAACACTTGAATACCTTGGACTGAGTATTTTCTCTGATCACATCTCTTAGTCCTCGCACATCATATAAGTTTCCAGAAAGATATTGCGTTTAATATTCTACATAAGGAAGTTAAGACAATGTGGTATCATTCCGTCTGTACTGTTACAGTTTGTCAATTCTTGTATTCTACGCATGCTTCTTTACTGCTCCACCTGCCAGCTTAATATTTCCCCGGCTACATAAGAAAGACTACTTTATTAGAATGTGAACGGCACCGGAAACCGTCAGTAGGACAAATGGGTTGTCGTTGAGCTAAACCAACTCGCCAATACTACTGTAGACAGTGGACACATGGACTCTTGTAAGAAATTAGTAAATATTGTTCTGTGAGACTCTATGCATTCTGTCCATTCACAACTCTCTCCTTGCACCTATCTCATCGGGAAGAACTAAAAGGAACTAAAGAAGACTGTATGCTCGAACAAGTGAGTATAAAAACTCTACAGTACTTTATTTGGCAGGCACATATTTTATATAATGGGAAAAAAGTGTAAGACAGGAAATTATCACCCTTACTGAGGAAATCTAATTAAACGGCCTAATTTTTCTTATTTCATTGTTATACTGTCGTTGATATTTTCACTTGATTTAACCGTAAAGTCATCTTATTGAACAAAGTTATCGATGTAAATGCCGTATACTAATTATTGCCCATGTAGTGAGAAAATCAGATGCAATAATATACTATTATTATTCCCCTAGGTTCTGAATGGAACATATAGAGGGCTTCAACAACAGATCTCCACTTTGTTCTACTTTTTACCATCCTCTTCAGCTGTGTCCACGATTGCGAATAATCTCTTACCTCTTCCTCCTCAATATACGATCTCCTCTCTGTCACTCTCGCCCTGACGACTCACTGGTCGCTTTGCGTTTGAATTCCATGCGAGGCATTGCCTCCTCAGCGCATTCCCGATTCACCTCCATCTACTCCTACATATTTGCTCAGTGATCGTCTCTTGATCGATTCGTTCTCTTGTTTTCTTGTCACTGATTCCTCCTGGCCACCCATTTAATCTTCAGTATGGAGCCAGCGAAGGCAGATGTTGACAAAAGTCTACAACTGGCTGATGGAAATGCTTTTAGTGACACCCAGCGCAAGTTTCTGACGCGTATAGAAGCATCCACTTGACATTGTTGTTGTTTAGAATCCGAATCTTGTTCCTTATGGTGACTGTTGAGAATTTCCACACTGGTTTCAGCTTAAGGAAGGCGTATTTTGCCTTTTCCTTTTTTGACTGACTGCTTTTGACATCTTCATGCATTCAGACTGCCTGTGGTTCAAAAACAATGCTTCTTAGATAAATGAAAGCAGTAAGTAACCTCTATCAAATAACTTTCGTTGATGGTGATTGGTGTTGGTTGTTGTTGTTGTTGCTGTTACTGTTGGTACCTGGGTATCTTAATGACCTCCGTCTTCTCTATGTTCACCGGGAGTCCAGTTTTCTCTACACTGCCTGGTTTTTCAGCCAGTTTGTTGGTTTCCGTCAGCCTGCCTGTAAGTCTTAGAGTTTTGTGCATAACATTGATCATAAATCATCCACACGCAAAATCCAGATCAAATACAGTCTTCTTATAGGTCCAGTGAATTCCGGTATTCTCACTCACACTCAACCCACAGTCTGACGCATGATTAAGTCCACTGAAATTGTGAATATCATAGTGGGTGGTAATACGTAGCCAGCCAGACTTGTCTTACTACTGTACGACATGCTGAAAATTCAATATCTATACCAAAAGTACAGTTTGAAATAAAGCTACTATTGTCATTATTAACGTTTATTGATGTTTCATTGTGAACACAATGAAATAACACATATAATTATTCCACAATGATTGTAGTAATTTCTGAAGAAATACATTCGAATAAAAGAAATTGTAATCACGCATTTCCTGTCCCAGTTGTCGCTTTTACTTTTTTCAGTTTTTAGTGTCTCTTTTCAGTTAATTCTTCGTGCAACATCACTCATCAAAATGAGAAAGCCATCATACATATAACATCCTGGCTTTTCTAGATCAATAACCAATTCAAATATATCTCATAGTAACGTTGTATTTTTCTCTCTTCCTCCCATGAATCAAGTCACAATAACCACTCTGTGATACGCTTCATCGAAGTGGAAAATTCAACTAATTGAGCTATTGTTACATGATAATAACAAGCTTGAAGAGTTCACTCGAAATAAAAAATTGTTAAAAAAATAATTTATTATTTTAATTTAATTTAATTTGAGATTTTTCCGTCCATTGATTGATCGGATCGAAGTGCTCGATCTCAGGTTGACATGTCCGCTTCTTGTGCAGATGCTTCGACTATGTCTGATCATGTAACTTGAAGCCACTTGGTGGATGGTAACTAGCTGTGGAATCCACGGTGCATATTTCGTCCTATTTGGGACTCGTCACCTGAATGTACCTGTATTTCCCAGTGAGTGATAATGTTCCCACCGAGGCTCGAACACAATGCCAAAGCGTTATCCACGAGAGCTGTCTCTTGTGCAACGGGTCATGCTTATTTAATTTAATTTAAAATTTTCCCGTCAAGCCTTGTTGGGAACATCATTATCACTGACTCACTGGGGAATGCAGGTACATCCAGCTGACGAGTTCCGAATAGGAGGAAATGTGCCTCCTGGATTCCACAGCTAGTCACCATCCACCAATTACATTCTAATTTATTATTTTGACGAAATAGAATGTTAAACTAGATGGTGGTGCGTGGACATGTTCGCGTATTCATCAGTGCAACACTATATTCACCAGTAACTGTTTATGATTTAATCAGACGAAAAATAAAATCAATATTCCTTACTGAAAACACATTATCAGAGGGATAGATATCACGTGTGAAGAACATGTCAAGCTAACAAATGAGAAGTGTAATATTTCATAGCTTGATTATACTTCAGGAAAAATAAACTGAAGGAAGGCGACTTAGCCATGTGCTAGTGTGGTAAGACCTGGATACTAGCCAAAATTGGTGGACAGTATTTTACGTCAATGTTTACGTCCTCAATACTGGTCGTGAGAAAATATGAACAAAGACTTACTCAACAACCAACCACAACAGATTTTGCGTAGGCGGATACAGTTAACATATAGATGATAATCTGACATTCAAGAAACAGTCACAAAGAGATGCAAGGTTAACTTTCTGTGAGAAACAAGCAATCAAAGACTGTGTCTTTCTGCTAACAATAATCTATAATAATGTACATGAAAATACATAAATATGTGTTGATTTCCTTAATCAACGATCTGTGGACTGGCCCTTGTCTTCTGTTGTTACACTAGAACTGGAGCGGAATCATCTTCTTGTCCTCTCCAAGAAAAATATATTAAAACATGTTATCCTGGAGAGGATATAGGATGCACTGGATGCAGAACTCTGCTAGCTTACCGAAACAAGCTGGTATCAGAAAAGCTAAATTCCAAATCTAGACATCATCGCTGAGAAGAGTATAACGAGGAAGCTAAATCTTTAGCTCAGCTTCATCAAATTTCAAAAGGCCTTCAACTTCACTGACCGTGAAGTGATTTGGAAACTATTACAACAATATGGCGTGTGGTGCCCAAATCTTTATCAACACTGTTCGACAGCTTCATGACAATGACTGGTAACAAGTGATCCATAATGGCGAATAGCAGCGACACCTTTCAATTGCATACAGGAGTAAGAAAAGTCTGTCTGACTGGCTGGCTGCATATTACCACCCACGATGATATTCCTAATTGTGCTGGACTGAATCATGCGGAAGTCTATGCTATGGAGGTGGGGATACAGGAATACACTGTACAGACCGGTAAGAAGACTCTATGAAGATCTGAATTTCGCTGATGGTGATTTATGTTTAGCGTCACACAGAGTTGAAAACTCACAGGCGAAAATCAACAAATAGGCTGAAGAAGCTATGCAGCGATGTCTGCAGTCTAGGTGAACATAGAGAAGACAGAAGTGGTCAAGACAACCAACCAACCAACCAAGCAATCAACAACAACAAGCACCATTCTCCTTTAAGTAGAGAGATTTGACACAGTTTAATTCACTCACTTATCTGGTCATGAAGCATCGGTTTAAACACAGGTGGGACGGATGGATTTGTCAAAGCCAGAATCGAAAAGTCAAGACAAACCTTCAACACTGGAAATCTTCTGCAATCAGCATAAAGAACAAAGATAAGAATTTCAGCACCAATGTTAAACCAGTCACCCTTTCTATACTGATCAGACAGTTGGCGAAGGCGTCACAAGAAGCATTTCCAACATGCCACTGCAGACTAAACTAAATGATAATGAATGGAAAATATTCACACACTCATCAATGAAACTCTTTATTCACTAGTATAGTTACAAAGCACTCAGTAACTGTTTATGAGTAAATTAGACAAAATAATACCAATCCTCCTTCCTAAAAATACATAATACAAGGGATAGATTTCAGGTGTGAAGAACACGTCAAGCTTACAAATGAGAAATGATATGTTTCACAGCTTGATTATACTTCTTGAAAAATTAACTAAAGGAAAGAGTCTCAGGCTTGAGCCATCTTACACAAAATATCCTTCCTTATCTAGATAAATACCCGAATCACATATTTCATGGTAACGTTGTATCAAAATAATACTGTTTGGAATAAAGCTATTGATAAATTAAATGATCAATGTTCACTGTTTAAAAGAAAATCTTTGAAAATACTTCTACCAGTACTACTCATGAATACTGATAGGATTAATTTCATTTGAAGTGGAAAATGCAAATGAGTGGTTTTTCGTCAATGGTTAATTATTATTTATTTTAATTCCTAGAGGAACATAGGGCTTCAGCTGCGCGTCTCCATTGCGTTCGGCTCTCTGCTAGAAATTTCACCCCACTCCAAGTCTGCCCACATGCTTTCATTTCCCCTTCACATGACCTCCTTCAAGTCACCCTTGCACTGATGACCAACCCGCCGACTCCCCTTTCGGGTTCCACTCGAGGATTGGCTTGTCTAGTGATGTCACTTGATGGTTTGTTTCCCCAGAGTATGCCCTCCAATCCATCTCCATTTCTTCCTGCATATTTGTCGCAAGATCGGTTCCTGGTTGGTTGGCTGATTTCCAGAGATCCCTGTTGCTGATCCTTTCTGGCTGGCTATCTGATCTTCAACGGAGTACTGAGCGAAGACAACTGTTAATGAAGGTCTGAAGTTTGTTTGAGATGGTCTTTATGATGCACTGGTCAAGTCTCTGATCCGTATGGTAAGTAGCACTGACTTCACGTTGGAGTTGAGAATCCGGATCTTATTTTTGATGCTGAGTGCTGTTGACCTCCACACAGACTTGAAATTAATGACAGCTTGTCTTGCTTTTCCGATTCTGGCTTTGATATCCTCATCAATTCCGTCCGCCTGTAGTTGAAACAATGCTTCCCAGGTAGGTGGGTAGGTAAAGGAGGTTGTTTCATTCAGGTTCCTCTCATTTATGCTGACTGTCGTCTGTTGTTGTCGGTGTTAGCCAGGAATATTCATCACCTCTGTTTCATCTATGTTCACCTGAAGTCCTATCTTCTCTGGATGCTTCTTCTGTCAACTTGTTGCTTTTCACTTGCATATCTTCCAGTTTGTGGGAAACCAGACGTATTTCATCATCGGCAAAGTCCAGATCCTCCAAGTTTTTTGTGTGGGTCCATTTTATGCCTGTTTCCTCGCAACCTGTCGCTGTCTGTCGCATTATCCAATCTACTGCAATCACGAAAAGTTCATGGTTTGCATCAGTGGTCTTTTCGAGTGAAAGACTTTTACCAGGTTACTAAAAGTCGCATAGGGTAAAAACTCACGCAGTTGAATAGCATCAGTCATAATGTTTGCTGTATGAACTTAAATCATGTGGATTTTATAATATGTTTAATCAACATTTTTGCATACACTTACCGAGAATCATTTATTTATGTTATGATAAGATTGTTTTCACTACGTTTACTTAGGCAGTAGAAAAGGTCGCTATCCACATCAGTTGTTCGGCTATGACTCCCGGCTGACGCATTCTCCCTTTATTTCACTCTATCAGTGGTAAACCTAGTAAGGTAGGAAGTTTGGTCACAAGAATACGAACCCCGTCTCCTGTTATGAATTTAGGCACCCTCTTTTCTCATCTAGTAAACCAGTCGAAGCGTTGGAGTGCATATGGTGCGGAATTCAACTCGAATTTCCATGTGGCGGATTGTGCTGTTAAGTAAAATTGATAACAGAGGAGAGTAGGAAGGTATCTGATTCAAAATCCACTGACTGTGATGTTCATTCCATTAAGTAATTATCTGAAATTGTATCGGGTATGGGAGATTGGAAACCCTGTATCTATTTATCATCCAAGAAAACGTCGAGTATTAGATAGTTGAAGGTAATCTGCGGGAAGTCTTGAACATAGGTTTCGTGCTTGTTAGTACTCATCAGCAAGGCGTATCTACAACCTTGAGGGAACTCATATAGCCTTCTGAGATTCAAACCCACGTCACCCAGTGCTGCAGTCAGAGACCTTACCACTGAGCTATTTGAGCTCGCAATCGATCTTCAGAAGCGACGTGAGTTCCTTCATGTCGCAGATATGCCTTGCTCACTGGTGAGTACCAACTGGCACAAAACCTAGATCCAAGGCTCTCTGCTGATTACCTCCAACCATCTCATATCATCAAATCAACGTGCATCGTGATGGTGAGCTACCTAGTTGAATGGTGGCCGCATTTTTATGCCTGACTGATAAAATGCAGTCCGCATCAAAGCCAGTTGGACTAGACACATCTCACTGGTTACTGACTAGTGTCCAATCAAAAAACGTCGAGTAATTAAGCTAATGCAATGTGGTGCATAGCTGACCGTTATTATTACTCCTTTGGGTTCTGAGTGGAACATAGGGTTTCAAGAGCACGTCTCTACTTTGTCCTATTCTCTATTGTACCCTTTAGTTGGTCTCACGTTAAGCCATAGACTGTAATCTCCTCGCACGATCTCATCCAAGTCATCCTAGGATGCCTGACTGGTCGTTTACCATTCAGGTTATACTCGAGGACTTAACAGCGGTCTCCTTAGAGTGTATCCAATCTATCTCCCTACTGTTGTTACTGATTGTTTTATGGCCAGCCTGACGCGTTCACCAACTGTCTGAAATTTCTAACTTTGTTCTTTATGCTGATTGCAGAAGATTTCCAGTGTTGAAGGTTTGTCTTGACTTTTCGATTCTGGCTTTGACATATCTATCCGTCCCACCTGTGTTTAAACCAATGCTTCATGACCAGATAAGTGAGTGAATTAAACTGTGTCAAATCTCTCTAATTAAAGGAGAATGGTGCTTGTTGTTGTTGTTGATTGGTTGGTTGGTTGGTTGTCTTGACCACTTCTCTATGTTCACCTAGAGTTCAGACATCGCTGCATAGCTTCTTCAGCCTATTTGTTGATTTTCGCCTGTGAGTTTTCAACTCTGTGTGACGCTAAACATGAATCACCATCAGCGAGATTCAGGTCTTCCTAGAGTCTTCTTACCGGTCTGTACAGTGTATTCCTGTATTCCCACCTCCATAGCATAGACTTCCGCATGATTCAGTCCACCACAATTAGGAATATCATCGTGGGTGGTAATATGCAGCCAGCCAGTCAGACAGACTTTTCTTACTCCTGTATGCAATTGAAAGGTGTCGCTGCTATTCGCCATTATGGATCACTTGTTACCAGTCATTGTCATGAAGCTGTCGAACAGTGTTGATAAAGATTTGGGCACCACACGCCATATTGTTGTAATAGTTTCCAAATCACTTCACTGTCGGCGAAGTTGTAGGGCTTTTCAAATTTGATGAAGCTGAGCTAAAGATTTAGCTTCCTCGTTATACTCTTCTCAGCGATGATGTCTAGATTTGGAATTTAGCTTTTCTGATACCAGCTTGTTTCGGTAAGCTGGCAGAGTTCTGCATCCAGTGCATCCTATATCCTCTCCAGGATAACATGTTTTAATATATTTTTCTTGGAGAGGACAAGAAGATGATTGCGATCCAGTTCTAGTGTAACAACAGAAGAGAAGGGCCAGTCCGCAGATCGTTGATTAAGGAAATCAACACATATTTATGTATTTTCATGTACATTATTATAGATTATTGTTAGCAGAAAAACACAGTCTTTGATTGCTTATTTCTCACAGAAAGTTAACCTTGCATCTCTTTGTGACTGTTTCTTGAAAGTCAGATTATCATCTATATGTTAACTGTATCCGCCTACGCAAAATCTGTTGTGGTTGGTTGTTGAGTAAGTCTTTGTTCATATTTTCTCACGACCAGTATTGAGGACGTAAACATTGACGTAAAATACTGTCCACCAATTTCGGCTAGTATCCAGGTCTTACCACACTAGCACATGGCTAAGTCGCCTTCCTTCAGTTTATTTTTCCTGAAGTATAATCAAGCTATGAAATATTACACTTCTCATTTGTTAGCTTGACATGTTCTTCACACGTGATATCTATCCCTTTGATAATGTGTTTTCAGTAAGGAATATTGATTTTATTTTTCGTCTGATTAAATCATAAACAGTTACTGGTGAATATAGTGTTGCACTGATGAATACGCGAACATGTCCACGCACCACCATCTAGTTTAACATTCTATTTCGTCAAAATAATAAATTAGAATTTAATTGGTGGATGGTGACTAGCTGTGGAATCCAGGAGGCACATTTCCTCCTATTCGGAACTCGTCAGCTGGATGTACCTGCATTCCCCAGTGAGTCAGTGATAATGATGTTCCCAACAAGGCTTGACGGGAAAATTTTAAATTAAATTAAATAAGCATGACCCGTTGCACAAGAGACAGCTCTCGTGGATAACGCTTTGGCATTGTGTTCGAGCCTCGGTGGGAACATTATCACTCACTGGGAAATACAGGTACATTCAGGTGACGAGTCCCAAATAGGACGAAATATGCACCGTGGTTTCCACAGCTAGTTACTATCCACCAACTGGCTTCAAGTTACATGACCAGACATAGTCGGAGCATTTGCACAAGAAGCGGACATGTCAACCTGAGATCGAGCACTTCGGTCCGATCAATCAATGGACGGGAAAATCTCAAATTAAATTAAATTAAAATAACAAATTATTTTTTTTTAATTTTTAATTTCGGGTGAACTCTTCAAGCTTGTTATTATAATGTAACAATAGCTCAATTAGTTGAATTTTCCACTTCGATGAAGCGTATCACAGGGTGGTTAATTGTGACTTGATTCAAATGAGAAAGAGAGAAAAATACAACGTTACCATGAAATATATGTGAATTGGTTATTGATCTACGAAAGCCAGGATGTTATATGTATGATGGCTTTCTAATTTTGATGAGTGATGTTGCACGAAGAATTAACTGAAAAGTGACTTTTAAAATTGAAAAAAGTAAAAGTGATAACTAGGACAGGAAATGAGTGATTACAGTTTCTTTTATTCGAGTGTATTTCTTTAGAAATTACTACAATTTTTGTGAAATAATTATATGTGTTGTATGATTTTAATTTTAATTTTGAATTTTTTAATTCTAATAGCTTTATTCCAAACAGTACTTTTGGTATAGATATGGGATTTTCAGTATGTAGTATCGGAGTTAGTCAAGTCTGACTGGCTGCTTATTACCAGCGACGATGGCATTCTTATTGCATTGGGCATTGATCATGCGTCAGACTGTGCGTTGGGTGTGAGTGAGAAGACAGGAATACACTGTACTGACCGATAATTAGACTCTTATTTGATCTGGATTTCTCGTGTGAATGATTTATGTGCAATGTCACGCACAAACTCCGGGCACAGGTTACTTTCTTCACTTATCTCTTCAGGAAACATCATCTCACTTATCTAGACCTTATCGTATCGACTACAGGCGGTACGGATTAGAGCGTCAAAATCAGAATTGGAGAGAGGGGATACGCCTTCATCACTCTGAAATCGTTTATAGGTTTCCAGACCTTAGGTGTTACGAACTTACTGGAATAATTTGAGCGCCGATTCAGATCTTGAGGTTGACCAAGTGGAAATTAAAAACAAATGGACCTGAGCTGTTTAAACGCATAAAATGGACAAAGGGGATGGAAACACGGTAAACTGTTTATGTAAAACCAGAATTGTGCGTCGGCGGCAGAGTGGTTAGAATTCTCGCCGACCATGCACATGGTCTGGGGTTCGATCCCCTGCCGACGCACACCTGATATCAATGGTAGGCCTGTGAAATTCGGACTACCGATATCCATGCTGAAAATTCCATACTCGTACCAAAAATACGGTGTGGAATCAAGCTGTAATCAAAAATAGAAATAAAAAATACTACTTAAGACAGAATTTGTTACACTACGAAGGACACTAGAGGCTGTCAGTGGCAGTGACTGGGCTGCCAGTAGGCCACTATTTTGATACTGTCCTAGATATACCCTTAAACTTACGCAAAAAATTAGCGTATATTGTATTGTCGAACTCCGTGCATCCTGTCTATACAAAACTGTCGCCATGCATTTTACCAGCTAGGACTGGAAGTAACCTTATTTAGCTAACTTTTATGTGTGCCGAAAAGTGTGAGACATGACACAAATAACTTATGGCGAAGTATGACTCTATCGATTCACTTCTTCTACATGTGGAGCTAGGTTTATCGGCGGTACCCAGAGTTTTCTATCCAAATGGAATATCAAACGCTTACTTACTTACAGTTATGGTTATACAAAGGATAAAAAATATCGCCTAATCACAGCAACTCTATCCTAGAAAACCTGATCGTTTGAATCTGGGCACCATGCTAACCTATAAACCAACTTTAAAGTGGTTAACTAAAGAACACAAAGGAGTCTCAATTCTTCATACAAAAGAATTTTGTTCAGTCATTAAATCTACAATCGACCTGATCGATTCTCACGCTTAATATGCGAACTTGGATTTTGTTTCTTAACTGTAGTTTTTTCTTCTCCCACCTCCTAATGAATCTCTTCCCCTTATTACCACTCTTGTTAACTTAACTCTCTACCACTCTCTCTCTCTCTGCCAGATTTAGTTGAATTCTGCTCACTTCCATAAATTATTGATTAAAGGGTTTCATCATGAGTTGAAATCGGCTAAAAAACTATTGGAAAAACACTAGGGAGAACTGGACAGCTGTTTCGTCCTGGATTGTGACGCTTCATCAATACGTACCCGCCGATGAAGTCGTAACCCGTAGGGTACAGCAGGTTGGTTGTGAGGACAAATACTCGCCGAAGACATTGGCTAGTGGACCCGATATGTCGTGCATCAATCGGCAAAAGTTAGAATTCATGGGCTGCCCATTGGATTGACGGGTCCTAGTGGCGTAATGCTCTATAGGGCAAGCTCGCCTTGTCACCACAAGGTTCTGGGTTTAAACTGTGAGGTTATTTGCGTACTAGGACAGGATAGCTGCGAAGTACTCCCAGGTTCTCCAATAGTTTCTTAACCGATACATTAGTTCATGATGAAATCCTGTAACCAACCAATCAAATCCTTACAAACCAAGACTTGAATATCCATAAATTATATTACTTACATCACTCAATTTACTTATTTAATCTTTATTTATTTTCTATGCAACTAACGCATTCTACACTGCGTAATTTGTTATCTAAAATTTACAATATCAGCCACACATCTTTGAAAATATTCCTTTTGTTACCAACAGAAATTTACTATATAGATGCGATTGTAGAGCTTGAGAATTATATCACCGAAAAGAGAAGTAACTCTTGACTGAACATTATTCATATATTTCCACTTGAATTTTAAATTTATATTCGAATATTTCTTGAAGAATACTTTCAGCCTAGATGTCTTATGTCACTATTCTCCCTTGTACTATACAACATTAAAAGAGAAAATAAGATGCGTGATTGTTGAAAATTCCACACTTTCATAGAAGGACTGTTTTGAATAAAGCCACTAATAGTATCAGGGATGCATTAGTGGTTGAGTGGTAGGATACCGGTCAACTGAGCCAGTAGTCCGTGGTTCAATCGTAAGCCGACACACTTCAAAACTTCATTTAGCAGGTAGGAAGTCCGATACTAAACAGGAAAGGCGGGGTATAAGGCTAGGTGACTCCATCTCACAAAAATGAGACTACACTTCTACTGGAACATTTAAGCTCAAGCTTGAAGACTCCCTATGTGTTCCACTGAGAACATAAAAGAATAAAATTAAAATGAGTAGAAGAAATTTGCAAGTGGCAAGAGCGCTACACTGGTCACGATAAGGCCAGGGAATGTATGTGTGTTGATTTTGAACGTAGAAGTCTAGTTCCAGATATCGGATGACTAGTGGTTCGGCTATGAATAAATGGCTTATTCTAAGAATAATTCTCATGCGATATTGGGGAAGTTAATTACATTTAGAGTATAAGAATGTTTGGTATATTGAAGATACTGATTGAGTGTGATAACCATTTGCTATGCATTAGCACAATCAACCACTAAAAAATACCCATTGGACAGTTGATTCGGTCTAAAATTCCTTTCTTCATATTAAAGTCTCGATATATATATTTCACAAAACATACAGATATGCACATCAAACACAACACGCGATACTTGCGTGTGATTACTCGTAAATGATAGTGAATAAGAAGATATCCAATTCTAGTCGAATACTTCCGGGTTGAAATCTGCTTTTAATGAATTCCAGTTTCAATGAGTGGAAAGTTGTGCGAATGACAATACAATAGAGGGTGAGTTTTCCAGTTACATTATAAACCAACTTCATATATGCTTGATAGAAGCGTAGAACTGATGCATTGTGGTGGTAAATTTACAATTCCATTGTGGATAAAATTTATTTTGACAAAGTCTCACAGAGTGTTAGACAGCTATATCTACTGATGCCCAAGATTCGAGCACGATTTATATTGTCTCCTGGTAATCTTATCAAGTTACTCACCTGACTTTCCAAATTCGTTTATCTAGTGGTTCCACTATTTCATATCTCTTGATTTAATTGGCAGTAATCTTTTCCATGTCACGGCTATTGATGATGAGCCATTCTGTCTGTCTGTCTGTTTTCGACATAGAACTTTGCACAAATGTGCGGTAGTTCAAGTCGCCACACTCCGTGTAGCACGCGAAGCAAGAGAAGAAAGTACAAGAAACGCATAATAGAGACAATGAGCAAAGGTGTGAGACAAAGGAGTAATAAAGAAAAACAAAAGTTTCATTGAAGATCATAAGTCACAAGGAGTGGATGCATCTGCGCCACTGAGAACGGTTTTGAGCCATGTCACCAATTGTTTCCAACCATAGATTTTTACCGTCCCGAGGACCCCAGCCTGGAAGTCTACACCTTCCTTCGTAGTTGGCTTAGACCAACTGTTGTGGATTTCATTGACTGGTGAAGCCAAGTTTTTGTTTGACCGCCGCTAGCTTTTTTCCAGCCTGACCCTATATCCGCTAACATTGCTCGTCGAGGGAGGCGATGGCTTGGCATACGTAACACATGTCCTAACCATCCCAGTCTTTGTAACTTCACGACTTCGTCGATTGATTTCCCCTGTTTACCTAGAACTCGACGCCTAACTTCAATGTTGCTCACCTTGTTGTGCCACCTTACACGGGAAATAGAGCGCAGGCACCTATGATCAAAGAGAGCTAGCCAGGCTGTTCATGTCTTCCACTCTCAGTGGCCAGGTCTCACAACCATAAAGGAGGACGAAGCGGACTGATGAGCAGTACACTGGCCCTTTGGTCGATAGTCGAACATCTCGTCTACGCCAGAGTCGGCGTAAACTGGCAAATGCGAAACGAGCCCCCTGTATTCGTGCTGAGATTTCGTGAGAGATCAACCCGTTGGTACTGGCTGATGGTACTTCCCAAATAAGTGAAGCGGTCAACGTGCTCTACCACTTCACTTCCTATTTTTAAACTAGGCGTCGATATAGTCCAGTCCTGTAACATCATCTTGCATTTGGCGGGAGCGAATCGCATGCCAAACATTCGTAGATTGCGGCTCAAGGTGTTTAGAAGACTCTGCATTTCGTCAGCGTCTTCGCCTAGAAGGACTATATCGTCTGCATATTCCAAGTCAACGAGATTATTCCCCGGTAGCAAGTCAATCCCTGAGTCGCTGAAGTCACCTAGGGTTAAGTCCATTAACACATCTATGATGAAGTTGAATAGAAAAGGAGATAATGGGCATCCTTGACGGACACCACTGGTCGTCATCAGTTCAGATGACAGCTCGCCGTAAGCCCTCACCTGGCTGTATGAGTACGAGTAGAGTGCTTTAATCAGTGCAATATATTTTCTCGGAATTCCCTTTACCACCAAGCATCTCCAGAGAACTTCTCTATCGACAGAGTCGAATGCTGCCTTTAGGTCATTCTGATTGCGTATGTTGGGTGTAGATTATTCGATAAACTAGGATTCAGTAGTTAACCTGTCTCTCGCTCTTCACCCAACTATATAATTCTTAGAATTTTAAAATTCTCCCACTCTATTGCATGGTTGTGTGTTAGTGCATGCAGTGCGATGCAGTACTGAGCTTTATTTTTTCAAAATAGCTCATCATTAAGGATTCGATCATTCCAGCCTTAGCTAAATCCTCATGTTCTGACTGTCTAATTAATCCTAAACTACTGGTTTGACCTACGTATTTGAAAGAATAAAAAGCTTCCATAGATTAACCATACAAGGAGAGGAATTCTGAAACCCTAGCTAGGATTCATAATAAAGCAGGAATTAGAGGAGCATTCAAACGTACAAACTCACTTATGTATGATAAGCTGTGTAGTTGAAAGGACCCTGTGGATTGACCCAATAAGACAAAGTAACACAATGCATGTGAGTTAAGTCAACTACATAGTTCAAACTAGTAGGTTGGGGGTTGTCAGGTTGTCACAACATGAGAATTTAACTAAGGTTAGAGTGATTGTCCCAACACGCAATGATAATTAATTTGGAAAAGGTCCAGCGACACCAATGCATGCATTAACACAAAACCGTAAAATAGGTTGGGAAGAGATAAAATTCTAAAAAGTAATATAGGCAAGTGGAGATAGGGAGGTTGATTACCAATTCCTCGTTAATCGAGTCTACACCCAACAGATGGAATAGAGATAACTCATCATTACTGGCGGAAATATGGAAAACACTACAAACCAATCTAGTCAAGCGATGTAAAGTAATGATGGAATTATATAAAGGAAGTAAGAAAGTTGTGTGAGTAAGGCCTTGATATGAATAAGAGCAGTAATATATTTTACAAGACACGTGGTTATCAGTAAATATTAATATACAAAATTGTGTGAGGTCCTATCAAAATAAATTACACCCACAGAGTAATTCAAATATATGACCGTCTGATACATAAGTTCAATAACACCAATCACAAGACTACTCTTTCACAATCAACCTTAAATATCAGAATATAGAATTTTAAGATTATTTATTATCCTCCTCTGATTTGACTGACTTCTGGTAATAATATCTTATACATCTCTGGTATTTGCATTGAAACATTTCCCTTGCATGCGTCGGGTGGAGACTCGATGAAACAGACAGGATTCAGAAATCAATCTCTCTTGCTCTCCACCTACCTATATCGGTTCTTACATTTATAACCCTCTCCTACCCTATTGTGTGCTTGTGTGTTAATCCATGCAGTGTCACTCCTGCTGTGCTTTTTTCAATATTACTCATTTTTACGAGTTCAGTCATTCTAGCCCTAGACAAATTCTTATGTTCTGACAATCAGACTACTCCTGACCTACTCGTTTAACCTATGTTTTTGAAAAAATAAAAGACATCTTCAGTTTCACCATACAAGGAGTAACCATATCAAACCCTACCTAGGATTCCTAATAAAGCACGAATTAGAGTGGCATTGACACCTACGAATTCATTGAGGTAAGACCAGCTCTTTTGGTAGGTTGAAGGACTCTGTCGGTTGACCCATTCAGACAAATTAACGTAATTTTTAAAATACCCTTCAATGATTGTGAGCCACGTCAGCTGCATAGGTCAAACTAGTCGATCAGAAGTAGTGAAATTATCAGAAAGCAACTAAGGTTCAAACGATTGACCCCACACGCGAAGATAAGTAATTTGGAAAAAGCTCAGCGATTGCACTGCATACATACATACATACACCCAACATGTGCAATAGAGATGACTCATCAATCATACTGGAAATATGGAAAATACTACACATCAATCTAGTCAAGCGGTGTAAAGTAATGATGAAATTATATAAAGGAAGTAAGAAAGTTGTGTGAGTAGTGACTTGATATGATTATGCGCAGTAATCAATTGTACTGGAAACATAGTTATCAGTAAATATTACTGTTGAACACTACACTGTGTGAGAATTTATCAAAATAAATTTCATCCAAAAAGGAATTCATATATATATGCTTGTCTAATTCACAAGTTAAATAACACTAATCACAAGACTTATCTTTCACAATCAACCTTATATCACAAAAAGTGAAAAATTATCAACATTTATATTTGTGAAACGTCTGTAAAATTCGTGATAACAAATAACACACAGGAGGCATATATCGTATTGCTCGAATGCTGCTCACAATATGAAACACTAGGGCTGAAACAATGAAATCATCTGAGAAAATATTTAAAGCTTCAGTGATATTTTGAACAATAAACTTGAAATCATTGAAAACAATTGTGGGAAGATGTTATTCACATATTTGTTTACAGGGATTTGCTTGGTTGGTTACAGGATTTCATCATGAGCTGACATCATTTAGAGAACCATTGGAAAACCAGCTGGCAGTACTGGACAGCTGTTTCGTCCTAGTTTGTGACACTTCATCAGTGCACAAATGTTATTCATTATCAACTAAAAATGATGGTGATAATGATCACGGTGGTGGGGATGATTACATTCAGTCTGTAGATTTGAGGATATTTTCGGCCAAAAACTAAAGAAGCAGATGTTTTATACAAACTATGGAGTAATACACAAAAGGGGAATTCATCACTTCTAAACGATGTCACCAATTATTCTTACAAATATCCATGTTAATTCGAATCAGTCATAAACCAACATCATTTTCTAGAGTCTTGGAAAAACAGGAAACCTCACAAACTACTTCTAAAGTGACTTAGCTCAATATGGAAACTCTTTTAACAATGAAGAGTTATTCTCCTGGGGTTAATTTGACTGGCCAATACCTCTGAATTCTTGATATCGAGTTAAATAATTAAGTAGAGTGTAAGATCGACAGAAAAATATGTTTATATCTAACTTCACAACTGTTTAATAGTTCATCATAGAAAAGATTCTATTTTGATAAAGCGTCACACAGTGGTGTTATACAGTAATATTTACTGATGACCACGTTTCGAGCACAAATTATTGCCTCTCATAATCATATCAGGTCACTCACTCACACAACTTTATTGCTTCATTTATATACATCAGTGGAATTGGTGATGAGACATTTGAATAAAAATCAATATAAGATGAAGTACATTCAGAAATAATAATAATATGAGTATTATCAATCAAATACAGTCAGAGGGGAAATAACACAAGTGTTTTTATAGTCATAATAAGTAACTTGTTAGAATGAGAACTGAATACATTTTAACATAATATATTATCCTCCTCTTATTTGACTGGTGGAAATATCTTCCATACACATCTTTGATAATGGCGTTGAGTGATTTCTGTTGCAGGTGGTTAGTGAAAAGAGTCGACGAACCAGGATTCAGTAATAAATCTCTCTCGCTCTCCACCCACCTTCACTAATTCTTACATTTATAACCCTCTCCTACCCTATTGTGTGGTTGTGTGTTATTCCATGCAGTGCAACTCCTGCTGTGCTTTTTTCAAAATTACTCATCTTCGCGGGTTCGATCATTCTAGCCCTAGCTAAATTCTTATGTTCTGACAATTTGACTACTCCTAAACTACACGTTTGACCTACGTATTTAAAAGATTAAAATACAACTTTAGTTTTACCATACAAGAACAGGACATCTGAAACCCTACGTAGGATCCTGAAGAGAGCTGAGATTCCAGCGGAATTTAAACCTACAAACTCATTCAGGTAGGATATGCTCTGTAGGTTGAAGGACACTATGCGTTGACCCATTCAGACAAATTAACATAATTTACAAAATACCTGACAGTGAATATGAGTTAAGTCAACTACATCGGTCAAACTAGTATACTTGAAGTAGTTAGACCGTCAGAATATTAGAATTTAGCTAAGGTTACAATGAATGACCCCACTCGTGATGATTGGTAATATTGGTAACAGCTCAGCGATTACAGCGTACGTAATAACATAAAATCATACAATAAGGGTGGAAGAGAGTTCAAATTCTAATAAGTAATATAGTCAGGTAGAGTGTGAGACAGGCGGACTACTGAATCCTAGTTCATCGAATAATTTACACTCAACACACGCGATCAGAATGGCTAATCATCAATAGCAGTGATATCGAAAATAATACTGCCAATTAAACAAAGAGATGAGAAATACTGGAATCATATAAACGAAGTTAGAAAATTGTGTGAGTAGTGACTTGATATGAATATGAGCAGTGATAAATTGTACTCGAATCGCGGTCATCAGTAAATATTGAGGTATAAAACTGTATGAGATTTTATCAAAATAAATTTCACCCACAATAGAAGTGTCATATATACTTGTCTGAACCAAAAGTTAAATAACACTAATCACTAGACTAATCTTTCACAATAAACCTCGAATCTCAAAAAGTGAAAATTGATCAACATGTATATTTGTGAAACGTCTGTAAAATTCGTGATAACAAAAAACACACAGGAGACATATATCGTGTTGCATGTATGCTGCTCACAGTATGAAACCCTCGAGCTAAAACAATGAAATCATCTGAGAAAATATTGAAAGTTTCAGTGATATTTTGAACAATAAACTTGAAATTATTGAAAACAATTGTGTGAAGATGTTATTCACCATCAACTTGAAATGATTATGATGACGGTGGTGGGGATGATTAGATTCAGTCTGTAGAGTTTAAGATATTACCAAGAAGTGAAGCAGATGTTTTATACAAATCATGGAGTAATACACAAAAGGAGAATTATTCACTTCTAGAGAAATGTGAAATAAATAACCACTTATTGATACAAATTTTGGTAATAATTCGAATCAATCAATACATCATTTCCTGGGGTCTAGTAGAAACAGGATATCTCACAAAATAGCTCTCAAGCGACTTAGTTAATTGTTGGTCTAATATGGAAACTCTTGTAACAATGAGGAGTTATTCCTCAGGGGTTAATTTGTCTGGACATTTCTTCTGAATGCTTGATATCGAGTTAAATAAGGAGCTGGAGTGAAGCATCGATAGAAAAATATGTTTAAATAGAAATGCGTATCCGCCTAATAGTTCATTATAAATGAGATTCTATTTTGAAAACGTGTCACATATTGTTATACATTAAGTAATATTTACGGATGACCACGTTTCGAGCACAACTTGTCACTCCTCATAATCATATCTAATTACTCACCTAACTTTTTACTTCATTTATATACATGAGTGGAATTCATCAGATATTTGAATAAAAAATCAGTGTCAATGAAATACAGTTAGATGAGAAATAAGACGAGTGTTTTTAGTCAGAATAAGTCACTTGTCAGAATTTTCATAATGTACGCGAATAGATATAGAATTTTAAGATTATTTATTATCCTCCTCTGATTTGACTGTCTTGTGGTAATATCTTATACATCTCTGGTATTTGCATTGAAACATTTCCCTTGCATGCGTCGGGTGGAGACTCGATGAAACAGACAGGATTCAGAAATCAATCTCTCTTGCTCTCCACCTACCTATATCGGTTCTTACATTTATAACCCTCTCCTACCCTATTGTGTGCTTGTGTGTTAATCCATGCAGTGTCACTCCTGCTGAGGTTTTTTCAATATTACTCATTTTTACGAGTTCAGTCATTCTAGCCCTAGACAAATTCTTATGTTCTGGCAATCTGACTACTCCTGACCTACTCGTTTGACCTATGTTTTTGAAAAAATAAAAGACATCTTCAGTTTCACCATACAAGGAGAAACCATATCAAACCCTACCTAGGATTCCTAATAAAGCACGAATTAGAGTGGCATTGACACCTACGAATTCATTGAGGTAAGACCAGCTATTTTGGTAGGTTGAAGGACCCTGTCGGTTGACCCATTCAGACAAATTAACGTAATTTACAAAATACCTGACAGTGAATATGAGTTAAGTCAACTACATCGGTCAAACTAGTATACTTGAAGTAGTTAGACCGTCAGAATATTAGAATTTAGCTAAGGTTACAATGAATGACCCCACTCGTGATGATTGGTAATATTGGTAACAGCTCAGCGATTACAGCGTACGTAATAACATAAAATCATACAATAAGGGTGGAAGAGAGTTCAAATTCTAATAAGTAATATAGTCAGGTAGAGTGTGAGACAGGCGGACTACTGAATCCTAGTTCATCGAATAATTTACACCCAACACACGCGATCAGAATGGCTAATCATCAATAGCAGTGATATCGAAAATAATACTGCCAATTAAACAAAGAGATGAGAAATACTGGAATCATATAAACGAAGTTAGAAAATTGTGTGAGTAGTGACTTGATATGAATATGAGCAGTAATAAATTGTACTCGAATCGCGGTCATCAGTAAATATTGAGGTATAAAACTGTATGAGATTTTATCAAAATAAATTTCACCCACAATAGAAGTGTCATATATACTTGTCTGAACCAAAAGTAAATAACACCAATCACAAGACTAATCTTTCACAATAAACCTCGAATCTCAAAAAGTGAAAATTGATCAACATGTATATTTGTGAAACGTCTGTAAAATTCGTGATAACAAAAAACACACAGGAGATATATATCTTGTTGCATGTATGCTGCTCACAGTATGAAACCCTCGAGCTAAAACAATTAAATCATCTGGGAAAATATTGAAAGTTTCAGTGATATTTTGAACAATAAACTTGAAATTATTGAAAACAATTGTGTGAAGATGTTATTCACCATCAACTTGAAATGATTATGATGACGGTGGTGGGGATGATTAGATTCAGTCTGTAGAGTTT
The DNA here is from genome assembly GCA_944472135.2 of Trichobilharzia regenti. NCBI lineage: Eukaryota > Metazoa > Platyhelminthes > Trematoda > Strigeidida > Schistosomatidae > Trichobilharzia > Trichobilharzia regenti. Next base: position 12,406,679 of record OX235267.1, read on the forward strand.
AAGATATTACCAAGAAGTGAAGCAGATGTTTTATACAAATCATGGAGTAATACACAAAAGGAGAATTATTCACTTCTAGAGAAATGTGAAATAAATAACCACTTATTGATACAAATTTTGGTAATAATTCGAATCAATCAATACATCATTTCCTGGGGTCTAGTAGAAACAGGATATCTCACAAAATAGCTCTCAAGCGACTTAGTTAATTGTTGGTCTAATATGGAAACTCTTGTAACAATGAGGAGTTATTCCTCAGGGGTTAATTTGTCTGGACATTTCTTCTGAATGCTTGATATCGAGTTAAATAAGGAGCTGGAGTGAAGCATCGATAGAAAAATATGTTTAAATAGAAATGCGTATCCGCCTAATAGTTCATTATAAATGAGATTCTATTTTGAAAACGTGTCACATATTGTTATACATTAAGTAATATTTACGGATGACCACGTTTCGAGCACAACTTGTCACTCCTCATAATCATATCTAATTACTCACCTAACTTTTTACTTCATTTATATACATGAGTGGAATTCATCAGATATTTGAATAAAAAATCAGTGTCAATGAAATACAGTTAGATGAGAAATAAGACGAGTGTTTTTAGTCAGAATAAGTCACTTGTCAGAATTTTCATAATGTACGCGAATAGATATAGAATTTTAAGATTATTTATTATCCTCCTCTGATTTGACTGTCTTGTGGTAATATCTTATACATCTCTGGTATTTGCATTGAAACATTTCCCTTGCATGCGTCGGGTGGAGACTCGATGAAACAGACAGGATTCAGAAATCAATCTCTCTTGCTCTCCACCTACCTATATCGGTTCTTACATTTATAACCCTCTCCTACCCTATTGTGTGCTTGTGTGTTAATCCATGCAGTGTCACTCCTGCTGAGGTTTTTTCAATATTACTCATTTTTACGAGTTCAGTCATTCTAGCCCTAGACAAATTCTTATGTTCTGGCAATCTGACTACTCCTGACCTACTCGTTTGACCTATGTTTTTGAAAAAATAAAAGACATCTTCAGTTTCACCATACAAGGAGAAACCATATCAAACCCTACCTAGGATTCCTAATAAAGCACGAATTAGAGTGGCATTGACACCTACGAATTCATTGAGGTAAGACCAGCTATTTTGGTAGGTTGAAGGACCCTGTCGGTTGACCCATTCAGACAAATTAACGTAATTTACAAAATACCTGACAGTGAATATGAGTTAAGTCAACTACATCGGTCAAACTAGTATACTTGAAGTAGTTAGACCGTCAGAATATTAGAATTTAGCTAAGGTTACAATGAATGACCCCACTCGTGATGATTGGTAATATTGGTAACAGCTCAGCGATTACAGCGTACGTAATAACATAAAATCATACAATAAGGGTGGAAGAGAGTTCAAATTCTAATAAGTAATATAGTCAGGTAGAGTGTGAGACAGGCGGACTACTGAATCCTAGTTCATCGAATAATTTACACCCAACACACGCGATCAGAATGGCTAATCATCAATAGCAGTGATATCGAAAATAATACTGCCAATTAAACAAAGAGATGAGAAATACTGGAATCATATAAACGAAGTTAGAAAATTGTGTGAGTAGTGACTTGATATGAATATGAGCAGTGATAAATTGTACTCGAATCGCGGTCATCAGTAAATATTGAGGTATAAAACTGTATGAGATTTTATCAAAATAAATTTCACCCACAATAGAAGTGTCATATATACTTGTCTGAACCAAAAGTAAATAACACCAATCACAAGACTAATCTTTCACAATAAACCTCGAATCTCAAAAAGTGAAAATTGATCAACATGTATATTTGTGAAACGTCTGTAAAATTCGTGATAACAAAAAACACACAGGAGATATATATCTTGTTGCATGTATGCTGCTCACAGTATGAAACCCTCGAGCTAAAACAATTAAATCATCTGGGAAAATATTGAAAGTTTCAGTGATATTTTGAACAATAAACTTGAAATTATTGAAAACAATTGTGTGAAGATGTTATTCACCATCAACTTGAAATGATTATGATGACGGTGGTGGGGATGATTAGATTCAGTCTGTAGAGTTTAAGATATTACCAAGAAGTGAAGCAGATGTTTTATACAAATCATGGAGTAATACACAAAAGGAGAATTATTCACTTCTAGAGAAATGTGAAATAAATAACCACTTATTGATACAAATTTTGGTAATAATTCGAATCAATCAATACATCATTTCCTGGGGTCTAGTGGAAACAGGATATCTCATAAAATAGCTCTCAAGCGACTTAGTTAATTGTTGGTCTAATATGGAAACTCTTGTAACAATGAGGAGTTATTCCTCTGGGGTTAATTTGTCTGGACATTTCATCTGAAACCTTGGCATTGATTGAGATGAAGAAGTAGGGCCAAACATCATCAGAAAATCATGTTTAAATCGAAATTCACAATTTTTTAATCGTTCCTGCTTATATGAGTATCTTAACTCTTTTACGTAACTGCTTTATTCAACTTCTAAGCTTCAGTCAGTTATCCGGTGATTAATTTTATTTTGGGAAGTAATTATCCGATTAAGCACACAACGATGTTGCTTACTATTTATTATTTATTATTATTATTTATTATGCGTCGGTGGCACAATGGTTAGGACTCTCGACAACCATGCACATGGTCCGGGGTTCGAGCCCACACCGGCGCACACCAGATATCTATGGTCGGCCTGTGAAATTTGGGCTACCGATATCCACGCTGAAAATTCCATACCTGTACCAAAAATACAGTGTGGAATCAAACTGTTACCAAAAATATAAAAAATAAATTTGATATGAGTTTTCGCCTTTGCAAGAACTGACGTGGAGTAATGCTTCTGTCCAAGTCAAGCAAAATACTAATTTGAGTCATTTTGGAGAGAATAGAGGAAGCACTGGATACAGAACTCCGTCAGCCACGAATGGGGTTGGATGGACTCCTAAAAGGAAAATCATGTGCTGATCAAATTGCAACTCTACGCATCGTCATCATCGAACAAGTCATAGAATGGTAATCAAACCTCTTTGTACCTCAACTTCATTGACTTTGAAAAGGCCTTTGACAGACAGTGTTTACTGGGAAGTTGTTTGGATACTACTCCAAAACTAAGACCTGCAGTGCCCAATTCTTTATCAGCCTCATCCAACAGCTATAGGACAATGCCACGCGACAGGTGATCCATGATGGAAAACTCAACAAAGCCTGCCTTTGAAGTGAATACAGGAGTACTAAAAGGCTGACTGCTTTCCTATTATCACTAATGATATTCTAAATCATGATGGAATGTACCATGCGTCAGACTGTGCGTTGGGAGCAAGGAGACTGGAATATGCTGGACCACCGATAAGAGGACTCTAGAAGATCTGGATTTCGGAAGTGATATATGTCTTATGTCTCACAAACTCGAAAACCCACAAGTGAAAACTGGCTGAAAACGGCAGGTAGCGGACACAGAACTGACTCCAGGCGAACATAGAGAAGGTGGGCACGGAGGTGATAAAGATAGCCTGAGAACCACAACAACAACAACAACCAATACCAGTCGCCATCAATAAGGGAGATCCGACAGAGGTTACCGCCTTTACTTATCTGGTCAGAAGGCGTCGTCTCAACCATAGGCAGTCGGAACGGATGGAGATTTCGAAGCCAGCCAGTTACAGTCGGAAAGGCGAGATACGCCTTCATCAACCTAGCGCCATTCAGGAAATCTTCTGATTCATTCGGCATAAGGAACAAGATTTTGTTCAACAACAATTTCAAGTGGTTTATTCTCCAAGGATCAGGGACTTGCACTGCATGTCACGAAATGGATTTCTAACAACCAGATGCAGACTTTAATCAACAGCTGCCTAGGCTGGCTGCATACTGAAGATCATATGGGTGGCTGGAAGGATTTAGTAACAAAAACCTCGTAGAACACACCAGCCAATAGCTGATTGCTCAACAAATATGTATTAGAAAACAGAGATGGATCGGGCGTACACTGAGGAAATCGTAGAGTGGAATCCCAATGGGAAGCGACGACTGGGTTGTCAGTGTTAGGTTAACATGAAGGAGGTCGTGTGTTGTGGAGGTGAAGATTAGAGATAATGGGCAGTTTTTGGCTCACCTTTGTTGAAAAGGACGGCAGGGAAAAGGAGAAAGTGGAGATCGGTTGTTGAAGCCTTATGTTCCACTGGGAACCCAAAGGATTAATAGTATAATAACAATTATAATAGTAATCAGATACCACTCATATTAACCAATAATATTTGTTGGCCCAATAGATCGAATTGCCGTACACCCCAGACATATGTTACATTTGTTTGAGATCAGCTCATCAGCAGTGTACTTGATTTCATCAAAGTTTGTCAGCCGAATCAGTTGAGATCACCAGATATCTGACTAATGACTTTGATGAACTGGTATTGCTGTAAATGAAATTTTTGTTTGGCAAATGAATTTGTAATTTTACACAATCTGAGGTGGCATTTCCGCGCAGTTCCATTCAGAAACCAAAATTACACAGATCAGAATGTATGATTTGTTCGATTGCATATTAGGTGGTTGGAGGCAGTCGGTCACAAGAAGCCCAGCCTGACCTAGGGTTCATGCCAGTTGACACCTCTTCCTGAGATTCAAACCAGTATCACCCAGTCGTGTAGAACTGTATTGGGTATTGTTTTGATTGGACACCATTCAGTAACTATTGTAATATGTCTAGTCCTTCTATCTTTAGTGCAGACTGAGTTATATCAGTCAAGTTTGCAATGTGGCTACCATGCCATTGGGTGGCTTGCCATCAATGTCCAGTCAGTCAAGTTATTTCGAGTTCGATCCCTGGCAAGCACACTTGTTCACCTCGCTTAACCTGTTGTAAGGTACTAAAAGATGGAAGATTGGGTATGAGACTAGCAAAGCAATATCGTAAAAAGACATCAACACTGCTACTGAAACCAAAAAGCTCTAATTTAAAGGCATGTGTCCCTCTGGGAGTTCAAACGAACAACTTGGATATCACTCATATCAACCGGTTGTTCTTATTAATTGTATGATATATAACAATTTAATTGGTAACTCACCTTGAACGACCAAACACTTGATAATATTGATTTAATGCTGCTAAATAATCCACCATTTGTTCATAAGAAGTGAAATATTCCGGTCGTTTAGGCATTCCAGCTGGTGCCTGCATCATCGCCTCTGTAGCGGGGAATTTCAAAGAATTATCTATATGAATTAGACAAGTATATGCCTTATAATGAATATATTTCAGGCAGGCTTTAATATCCACCTTCTTCATTAAATCATCCAGTGATGGTAGAATTAAGCTGAAGGTTATTTGTAATAAAAGAACAACAAATGTCAACAGCCAGGCAATCCGTTGATCTTTAAATTTCGATTGAATTATTGTCAGATAAATAAAGATAATATTTATTGGCAGCTCAGGAGGATTAAATTCCCTGATAATGTAGCGTTCAATACACTCCGTGTTCCAACCATTTATCCTTATCGGTGTTTTATAGCGCTCAGCATAGCTATCGCAACAACACCGTAAGCCAAAATTCAATAAAGTATAAACTAGGATAAAATTCAACGGAAACTGGAATAATAATCTATTCAATCTAGTTTTGTGCATAGATCGTTTTTTCTTTTCTTTTTCTTTTTTCAAAAAGTTTGAATGAATTTCACTTCAGCACACAGTTGAAATGAATACTAACTGAGTTCTAAATGCATTCACTGCTAGGAAACATTTGTAAAACAAAAGCGTTTTTTTTTGTTGTTGTTGATGAAATGACCTCAGTCAGTCTTTAGACATCATTTTATTGAATAACTCCTTTTATGATGTAAAAGTTAGATACATAATGTGTTTTTGCTTTAAATTTAAATTATTTTCTCCTCTTATTTCTTTTTTGTAGTTTTTGATCACTCCGTCCTTTTCAACAGAACAAAATGTTGTTGTTTTTTTTGGTGTGTGTCTTTTGTGGCGACCTTCACCGAGTTGATTTAACCAATCAAAATAATCGACCAATCAGAATTCAAGGTTTATAGACTTCACATTAGATTTAAAGCATTTAATTTTTAGGATAAAAATTGGTTGGAGAGAGAACAATTATGATTTCAATAAAGTTACTCTTCCTAAGATTCTACAATTAATAATAAAGCCATTAGTTTAAGCATACAATAGCCAGCCAGTAAAGATAGATTAGAATCATATCAAACAGTATATTGGATGTTTCCATATTCCTCTGCGTGAGGCTTGAAGTTTCGGTAGCAGTGGTGCTTATTTTTACAGGTTGACCAATCTTCCTTCTTTACCATCAGTCTTATTACTGGCTTATCGATGTAGAGGAGTGCGTCCACTGGCCGGGGAATGAACTTTGGAGCACATGAGGTGAGCATTCTACCGCTGTGCCACCGACACACAGAAGGTATTGTATTGTGAAATAAGCAGTGAAATGGGATGGAACAATAGTCAATTAGTTTTTGAATATGCATAATTAATGAAGACATGGGAGTAATCGGTGGTGTGTGTGAGACAATATTGAATACTACAGAAAAATAAACCATTAAATAGGATGAACTAGACGCAAGCTCATTGGTGACAAATAACATTATTAATAATAATGAAATAATAATAACGACGTGGTGTAAACTTAAAATTAACACCATTGGTGAATGATTGTCAAACAATAATCACCCAGAACACCGACTGAGTCATGAAGAACACAAAATACAATTCAGTAAAGAAAATTTTCTTTATCGATGAAATCATCTTCAGAGGTTGCATGTACAGTCGTATTTATATTTAGCAAAAATGTATAGTAGTCCATTATTGAGTAATACGAGGGGTGACATAATTGATATAATCACTTAGATGTGGCTTCTAAATTAGAAATGAAAATTGCTAACAACGTAATACTCAATAACAGCACAAAGAAAGAAGGCGCTAGAAATTTGAATGAGGAGAAAGGCGGTAGTTGAGTGTCCATTTAACAAGTTCGAAGAAGGTTGAAAAACGTACATGAGGAACATATGAGAGTAATAACAGTGAATTGATTAATAGAGTAAATGCAAATTAATCATCAAAAATAGAAAAAATTACAAGGAACGACTAGTGAAGAGTTTAAGGGCATGGTAGAATAAGAGACAGAAGAAACGTTTTCTGTGTAAAGAGTTCGGGCTTGTATTGAAGAATTTCCAACGCCTCTGCCATACACAAATGCCGAAACCTGACATCCTTTATATCATTTGGCCTCACCTTATAGACAATATTTAAAGAAGACTCTTATCAGAGCAGCGTGTCTTGACTTCACCAAATGCTCGGAAGTTGAGCTAGTAATTGTCCTGCATTATCCTTTTGATAACCATTCCTCATGATGCTCAGGGATGCATTTCGAAAGTCTGCGCTTTTTGCGGCCAATAGAACCATCTCCACAGCAGAAAGTGAATTTATAAACACACAGTGAAGTGTCTCATAGTGGCAGTAGTTTATACTTCACATATACATTGATCATTTGTCGGTTATAGTAGTTGATCCATTGCTTATCCGAAAAAATGGCTCTCCTCAGTGATCTGCATGAGCGATTCTTCAGGAGCTCAGCTGCGGTCAAAAAGAAGTTATGTAATAATACGAAGAGTTTGATAATTAACTTTTACTCAAGATACACATAGGAACAAAGTAGAGATTACGAAATTACGTAAGAGCTCTAAATGAATGCAAGAATTATATCATTTCACCTGCTCCTTTGGAGCCAGGTACATAGGTCGTTCGACGCACACCCTGTCCAAGAGGATTCAAGAATACTATTCAGTATGGTCACGAAAAGGCAATAGTGTTGCAATAAAGAGTGCGACAATTGAACGCCTGGTTAACACTGATCATTCCATTTCAACAAACCCCACCTTCAAAGTAATCCACAGATTCACGAATAACCTACCAAATGCAATACAGTTTCGTCTTCTTTGTATCGCTGAAGCTCTGGTCATTCACATAGAAAAACCGGAGCTGTGCATACAAAAGAGAGAATTACTCAACCACTTCTACTGTCATGGTAACAACTTTGTTGATTTTTGTTGACTTAATTTTGTTAGTTTGCCTGTTTCTTTAATTGTCTATAATTCTTGCATTCATTTGGAACTCTTACGTAACTTCGTACTGTGTACTTTGTTCCTATGTGTATCCTGGGTAAAAGTCAATCGTCAAACTATTCATATTATATCACATAACTTCTTTTTGACAAGTGTCTTTGACAACTCATCACTTTTATTACTACCCTAATTTCATTAACACCTAATTTTGATGACTGATTTTGTATTACGCAACTCCAATTACCAATCTCCAATTGTTTAGTTAAAATAACCAAATAATAAATCGTATTTTTGTTTGACAAACTTAATGCACACATACATACAAAATAACATATATATATTTGCGATTTTACACCATTGAAAATGAATTCGCCGCCGAAAAGGGACGTAACTCTTCCTCCACAACATCTAGACTACTGAATGCGAGTGGAAAATGATTAAATCAGTCTTTGCTTTCGACCGATAGGTATCCAGCTGTAGAAATTTGTCAGTCGCCTATTCCATAACAGCTTTCTATAAACTGATCTATTTACAGTCCCATCAGTCCTCTTTGAAAGCTGCATATTGAGAAATTGAATGTCAGGCTCATTCTCCATGTCGAGTGACAATTTTATCATTGGATAGGAAGCATTAGATGCATTTATTATATATATTTTTGAAATAATATTTTTCATCAAAATAATAAAGCTTTCATTTAAAATACTTCTTATACAATAGAAAACAATGGGCTGCTAACTTCAGCTGACCATCTTCTGAACTGGCCATAAAATAATCTACAAGAAAATGTGATGCAACTTCTAAAACTAAGAAAACGCCTTGCATAAACTTTGAATTGAAAAGTGACTTAGTTGCCAACATCCTTAAAAGAAAAATCGCCACAGTCGGTGAAAAGGACATTCCCTGAAACATTGTTGAGAATAGGATGTTTTTATAAACCATATAACAGGCTTATTTTGTTTGTCACCATAAACATTATTATTAATAGGAATCATATATATATATATATATATATATATATATATACTATTCTACAAATTGAGAATAAGTTCTCGAAGCTGATCGGTTTAGTTGTGGAGCTTTCATCGTCCCCTTTCTGGACAATATCCCAATTCAGCAAAATTTTTGGCATAAACTGAAATGATTTAAATTTTCCATGAGTGACGGAATTACGTCTCTCGGTAACCATCTTTACATCTGTATTTATCATTTTTTGATTGACTTGGATTTCAAACTTTCTCGTCACATGTGATTTACTTTTTATTAGTTTGTAGATTTGGTCTATATTAACATCTTTGTTAATTGCATATTCATTTGGATACCAGGCGTCTAGAAATCCCCTGACTGCACTTTTAGTATATCCTCTGTCTAAAATTTCGAGATTATCCCAATCAGCAAATTGGTGCTCAAAGTTATCCATATTGGAGGAACCTGAAAGAAACAACCTCCTTTACCTACCCACCTACCTGGGAAGCATCGTTTCAAACACAGGCAGACGGAAGTGATGAGGATATCAAAATGAGGATAGGGGAAAACAAGACAAGCTTTCATTACTCTGAAATCTGTGTGGAGGTCAACAGCATCACTCAGAATGAAAAGTAAGATGCAGATTTTCAACTCCAATGTGAAGTGAGTGCTACTATACGGATCAGAGACTTCGCACGTCATAAAGAGCATCTCAAACAAACTACAGACCTTCATTAACAGCTAACTGTCTTCGCTCAATACTAAAGATCAGATGGCAACAAAAGATCAGCAACAGAGATCTCTGGCAATGAGCGAACCAACCCAACAGGAACCGATTGTGAAACAAATAGGCAGGAAGAAATAGAGATGGATTGGCCATACTCCGAGGAAACAAACCATCAAGTGACATCACTAGACAAGCCATTGCTCGAGTGGAACCCCATTAGAAAGTGACGAGTTAGTTGGTCGTTACTGTGAGAGTAACTTGGAGGAATTCATGTGAAGAGGATATGAAAGCATGTGGGCAGACTCGAAGCCAGGGGATGAAAACGTTGGCAGAGAACCGAACTCAATGGATACACGCAGCTGAAGGCCTATGTTCCTCTAGGAATTAAAGAAAATAATAGTAAATAATTATCTATATGCAATGATATGATATATATCATTTCTTTTCACAGCTGATTTGTGTTCCTGGATTCAGATTCGAAGGGGACGCTCACTTTAACCGATGTAATGTCTGTTACAGTTCATACAACTAATTTTGTATATCATATTAACTTCATCTCTTTTTTCTGTTGGATGGGTCTTTCGGTTTGCACAATATCGAATGAGGTGATTTGACTGGCTTGTATGCTATATCTATTTCAAACAGTTTCAATATTCTATCTGTTATTTCAGAGATATTTTTCATGTATGGTAGGACGAATTTTCTTGTGATCCTTGATGACAGTTTCTTGTTGGTTTTGTGATTCGATTTGGAACACTTTTTCAGGAATTTTTGTGGATATCCATTCCTTTTCAAGACCCTTAATAGGTATTTTTTCCATTCTTTTCAACGCTGGAGTGGTACGGCTATTGAATAACTCAGATAAAACTTAAACCTGCCCTAAAAGTGTTGTCTAGAAGCGGTGGACGACAAAGGCTTTTGCAATTAAATCAATCAGCCCAAGAAGATCATAACCACTGAATCAAAATCACCCATCTCCATTATTTGAGAATGAGTTCTCTGTTTGAAAGGACTCTTCTCTGAATCACCTGTTTTTGTTCTTCTATACGCTTCCGGTAATCAAATTCACATACACCTGTGAGTTGACATCTTCCTAAGTAATTTGCAGGCAGTCAGTGTATGAGACAGACTAAATTTCAGCTTAATAACTTTGTATTGACAAGGATGGTTGAGATTAAATCGATAGACGGACAACAGAAACCGGATTTTATTCGCTTTTACGATTCAGTAATTCAATAATTTACTAATTTTTTTTTAAATATATCAAGCTTCAAGCGTTTATGCTATTTCCTAATGGTAATATGAATTCATGTCGAAAGGATGTAATCCATGGCAGGGGAACAAAAAACATCCTGGATACTTCAAAATTTCATGATCAAGCAGCTAATTTTCGAGAGAGAGAGAGAGATAGCGAGAGATCTAGCCCGGTTAATTATTCAATCTACCGCCGCCCACAAACAATTAAAATCTCAATCTGCTCTTTATTTTTGCTTAGCCAGCAAAACTGGTTAGTTAATCCGATTACAGTATTAACTGTGATAAAGATTAGGCATCTTACTAAACTCACACATGCGCATATATTCACATTCATCGCTCAAAAAACAGTAGAATCAGATAAGGTAACCATAGAGACGCAGAAGGAAATTTTTTAAAACAAAAACCTAGAGTGATTAAATTCCTTACAATAAGAATAATAAGGCATTATAAAGATAAATATTAGGAGATGATATCATTTTGTATTTTCTCTACAATCGATTTCGGACTTCATATCTATTGGTTAAGGATAGAAGGTTTAGAGTCTGTGTTAATCCCTTTCTAGTAAATATTTGTGGTTGTCCAAACCCTACTTGAATCAGTCAGTTGAGGTTGCAGACACCACTTCTTCTTGGAGTCAGTTCTAAGAGTTTATGACTCAGTGTGAGAACCAGTACTCAACAGGAGTAATATGATTTCTTCTTGGCTTTTGAACTCTCCTGTTATATCTTCTAGGGTGTTCCCATTCGCCGGGAAGAAAAAGAGAATAGGTCAGTCAGTAGTCATTATTTAAAATTTTAAACATTGCGATTAAATTCCCTTTCTGCCTACGGTATAACAGGGAGAAGTCATGCCGAGAACCATAGGTGTTGCCTTCCTTTGAACCCTTTCTAGAATGTGTGAGTCCTCTTTAGAACAAGGACTGGCTGCCTAGACACAGTTTTCTAGTTTTAACCTCACCAGAGTTGTATATAAGGAGGTGAACATATCTCTGGTGGTTCTATTAGAGGCTCTGCGAATTGCCCATAAGGATCTGAAACTGCGTGCAGCCACCGCTAGACAATGTGCTGTAGTTTTTAAATAGTGCCTAACTATGACACTTAAATCCAAGTGAGTCTGAACAGATAAGAGTGGTATTCCCTCTTGTTCGTAGGGGCTGATGATTGTTTGTCCGATGCGCATGGATGCACATTATACTAGATTGATCAGAAGCATCCATTTTTTGAACTACTCTGACAATTTGTTGAGGTCCTCTTGCAACTTGAACGTATCACTGTTGCACCCCAACTCTCTCCAAATTTTAAAAGTCATCTGCGTATAGGACCAAAGAGGAATCGGTGAGCAGAGATACTCATTTATAGGAGGAGAGATCCTAGTACTGTGCCTTGTGGCACTCCACTACGTACTGCTGTCCTAGAGGACAGTTTCATGTTGATTCTAACCCTCTGCCTCTTATCTTTGAGGAATCCCTGAGCCAGTTTAGTAATCTGCCTACAAGGTTCACAATAGTAGAATTAAATGTGTGAACAATTACTCAATCGTACATATTCAGGAAACTTTATCCCATGTCACAGTAGACAGAAAGAGAGAGACAGGAATACTGCCCTTTGAAAGCGAAGCTTCCATACCGGAGAAAACCAACTCTGATATTAGATGGTTGTAGATATTCGATCACAGAAAGCCTTGGAACTAGGTTGCATGCCTGTTAGTTTGGCACCCACCTGACAGGAAGGCGTATCTGCAACCGACTTGAAGCAACCCTTGCTCCTTCTTAGATTCGAACCCCCCCCCTCACAAAGTGCCGCCTGCAGTGACAGATGTTACAACCGAGCTATTTGGACTCGATACTAACCTTAATACTATTCGATTTTTCATATATACTATCTGGACTTATTATTACCAACGGGAGGGATTTGAAAGAGGTTACTTCATTCACTTACCTAGGGAGCATTGTCTCAACCACAGGAAGTCTGAACGGACGAGGATGTCAAATCGAGCGAGAATCAGGAAGGCGAGAAACACATTCATCAACCTGAAACCAATGTGGAAATCTTCGTCACTCAGCGTCAACAACAAAATTCGGTCGGATTTTCAATACAAACGTCAAGTCAGTCAGCTCTTCTATACGGATCAGAAACTTGTCAGGCGGGTGGATCACAAGGAATATTTCCAACAGCCTGTTGCAGACGTTACCTTTATCAACCAACAACTGTCTTCGCTCTATACTGAAGATCAGATGGCCGGGACGGAAAGAATCACCAGCAACCAACTAAACTATGGGAAGAAGCAAAACAAAAGCCGATCGCCCAACAGTTATGCAGGAGAAAGTGGATTGGATGGATTGGACACTCATGGATGAGGAGGCCACTGGGCGACACCGCGCGTCAGGCCATTGCTCGAGTGGAACCTGAAAAGAAAGCGGTGAGTGGGATGTCAGTGCAAGGGTGACATGGAGGAGATGGTGGGAAGAGGAGTTGAAGCAGTATGGACTAACATGGATATATGTGAAAAGTACAAGAGAAGAGAGAAGCAAGTGGAGACGTGCATTTGAAGCCCTATATGCCATTAGGAACCCAAAGGAACAATAATAATAATGTTCGTCAAATAAATACAATATTTATTTTGTCACCTTATACGTACTAATCTGTTATTCCACGATGGAATGTATCCACCGCATCACTAAGTTGCTATCATTATTGTAGCTACAACAAATATATTCTATTTTATACTTGTAAAAACCTGAAGAGAAATTAGTGAAAAGAATGTTCTACGCTGTAAGTGTTTGGAAAAGGCATTTTGTGTCAGGATGTCTAAACACCTTTCCTCGTATACTTGATTTACGAATATGTTGCAGAAGAGCTTTTTTTATTCCTTTAGGTGCCCAGCGGTGGAACATAGGGCTTCAAGCTAGGCGTTTGAAGTTTCGGCAGCAGTGGTGTTTTCTTCTTTTGCGGGATGGAGTTGCTAGCTGCCTCATATCCAACCTTCCTTCTTAACCAATTTTATTACTGGTTTAGCAAGGTAAGGGAGTGCGTCGGCCAGGAATCGAACCCCGGACCACATGTGGCGTGGTCGACGAGCATTCTACCGCTGTGCCACCGATGCACAGTGGAAGAGCTTAGCAATATAAATTTCAATATGGGTGGGTATTAAACTCCTACTAATCTTCCACATAAGTTGAACATACATGATATATATTAAACGACTTCACAGAAATCAGACAAGGAACTCTTAAGTGTCTTTGTTTGTGTGTGTGTGTGTGCGCACACTGGAATTTTATCACTTACCGGCTAGTTGAAGTTAGTTGACCAAACTGCTACTGACAAGATCTATCAGTAGTATATATATAAAGAGACGTTCATCGGTACACAAAATGTTAAATAGCTGAGAGACATATTCGATGTCAAAGGGGAAAAATGATTCAATGTTACAGAAAAAGACATGGGAGACACGAAAAGGAAGACAAAGAAACACAATACGAAGAAATGGAAGCAGCAGTAAAACACTGAAGATCTGTGCAAATAACGGTTTTCATATAAGGCGTACATAATATCGCTATATGGAGATACGAAACTATCAATAAACATTTCTTCATCTAGCTCTCCGTTTGGCACTAAATTCTCTCAATTGTGAATGAAATGTCGCCATCATGACAGTAGGTAGCTCACCATTAGAATGCACTATGAGTTGTTCTTAGATGGATAGGAGCGAATGGAAGGAGCCCCTGACTGATAAAACTCATGTTGTGCGGCTCTGAGTAGAAAGAGAAACTTTATATACCCTCTGGCCTCGAGGATCCGGAAAACATGCTGTGACCAGTTGACTGATGAAGCATTGCGAAATCGCCGAGGGACATTGACAAAAACTAATTTTCCAAGCAAATTTATAGACAAGAATCTGAACCGAAAATCTCCTGAAAAAGTTCAAGTCCCCCCCAAAAATATACTGATACTTAACTTTGGATTCAAAAGTGATACCAAGGCAGATCTTCTTCATAGACAGCTTTCGAGTCCCTCAATAAAACATACTTTCGCCGTCAGGAAAACCAGTGATATTCTCCATCAAAAAACTATTCAACCAGCACGTGAAAGACAAGCTGCCGCATTAAGCCACTTCAGCATGCATGTACCAGTACATTTTCTCGTTTGGAGCCGAGTACATTGACCACACGTAACATGCTTCTGCTTGTAAAACACGCTCGGGAACACTAGCCAGCATGTTAATATATGTGTAAAACTTGGACACTGTAGTAGTAAGTAATTCCATATTAGTTTGTTTATTAGATGTATCACACAGCGAAACAATATTGTTTACTGGATGGCGTTTCGAACACAGTTTATTACCATTCACAATCATATCAGTTATAATCACATGACTTAGAAACTTGAGTTTTATAGTTTTCTTTGTTCTCTCTTATTTGTCGTAGGGGGAGTAGAACATTCCAAACATCTGAGGCAGGTGTTGAATCATTCCCATGACATGCTTTTGCAGTTGATTCGATTAACATAGCTTCTGTTATCAATCTCTCCATCCACCTGTCGAGCCTTTAAAACAAAACAATTTAGTTTATCTAATACACCTGTCTGCAATGATTTTCAGGTCAAATACATAAGTCAAAGTAGTGGAACAGAGGCAGTCAGTCAGACTAGCCGAGCATCAAAACCTAGTGGCAAAATCTAGATTGGTTGACTTAAATAATGAGATGACAAAATCTAGAGCATTGTTCAGCTATAGCAATACATCCAAAAGCTCAAACCCATTCTAACGGTTGTTCCAAACTTGGCCATTATAAAATGTCACTTCCATCCATAATGATTATCCTAATACCACCTTTTTTTGTCCAAACTATCTGCTTATTTCTAATATTTTAACATTGTTAATTCCTAGTTGCATTACTAGATTTGACTTTTAACCGAACTTCCCATGTATTTGGTTATCACCACGTCCTTAATCCGCGATTGTACCAACAGTCAAGTTTTTCAGTAATTATGATCTTATGATGTCTTTATTACACTTGGTAATTTTGTTAATTTGACCCTTGACTGACCGGAAATATTTCTGTAACTTTCTCTCATACATTTACTGCTATAAATACAGGAATATACAGCCTCTTGGTCGATGACTTCGTTAAAAAAAAAGAAAATGTCCTTCTTCGCAGCGGCAGTCTTTACAATAAGAACTCAATCTGCACCAAAAGGAATAACTAGATATAATATAAAGCATAAGTCACTGTCTTGTATCCAATCAACGAAGTAACAGCTTCATTCGGCACAAAAAAGTTTCACACAATATACAGAATTGTAAGTTTGTTTTATTGCATAATAATTTTCTTCTCACCAAAGACCAAAAAGCAATTCATCCTACCATATATCAGAAACATCTCTGAAATAACGGCTAGAATAATGAAACCGTTTGATATAGATGTAGCACACAAACCAGCTGAATTGCTTAATTCCATCTTATGCAAACCAAAAGATCCGATAGAAAAGGGAGATAAAATTAACACCATTTACAAAATAAATTGTGTGAACTGTAACAAACATTACATCGACCAAAGTGGGCGTCCCCTTCGAATAAGAATCCAGGAACACAAATCAGCCGTGAAAAGACATGATATAAATTCTTTAGTATCAATACATTCAGACGATCATGGACATCAGTTTGACTGGGATAATGTCAAAATCTTAAACAGAGGAAACACCAAATGTGCCAGAGAATTCCTAGAAGCCTGGTACTCAAATGAAAACGCAATTAATAAACACGTTAATATAGATGAAATATACCAACTAATAAGAAGTAAATCAGGTGATCAGAAAGTCTAAAATCCCAATCAATAGAAAACGGTCAATAAATATCTAAAGATGGTTACCGGGAGACTCATGAAGAAATTTAAATCATTTCACTTTATCCTAAATACTGCGCTGAAGATGTCGTCCAGAAAGACGATGAAGGCTCCGCAATTAAACCAAGGAGCTCAGAGAACACTATCAATTGCAAATCATCCACCTGAGTTACAAATCTTTTCTATTATTTCATAATTTTCTTCTCATTCAAGGATTTAGAATAAAATGACGTAATATTTTTAAATTTGAAGAATAAAATATAATCCTTAAGGGAATCTTTTTGTTTCATAGGCAAGAAATTCTCATCAGTAGGTTGTGAAGGCTGATTTAAAGTGGGCATGAATGCATTTCGTGATCCAATGGTTAAAATGAAAGGGATATTGGATAATTTCAACAAAGCGCATCCTGGCATAAGATTCAGTAAGCCTGAAGAGGAAGAAGAATGTGACTCTATCTCCCTTTTGGACATCCTAATCACTGAACAAAGAGACGTAACAATATGTAGACGTCTGCCTTGAAAACTTACTTCCATTAGACTATATACCTACTTCCTGAGTTTCGTACTTCTACAATAAAAACGTAGTTTGCTTAGTTGTCTGGTTCACCATGCTAGAGTTACCTATCCGAATGAGACACTGAACGAAGAACTCGGTAACATGCGTGATCTACTTAGCAGAAACAGTTATCCGAAAAAAAATTCTTGAACAAACACATGAACGCCGAAATTTAAAAACGTCGAAAGTGTATACTGCCGCCTAAAACCGATCTTCCTAGGATCACAATTCGCTAGTGATGTCAATAGTGAGATCTTATCACAACGTGTGACTCCGAAAGGACTTTCTATGCAGCTTGGCTATGCTGTAAATTCAACACGCACACTCTGTCCGAGAGGATTCAAGTGGTACAATAAGGAGTGCGATAATCGAACACCTGATTAACACTAATCATTCCATTTCAACAAACCCCACCTTCAAAGTAATCCACAGATTCACGAATAACCTACCAAAGGCAATACAGTTTGATCTTCTTTGTATTGCTGAAGCTCTGACCATTCACAAAGAGAGAAAAACCGGAGCTGTGCGTACAAAAGAGAGAATTACTCAACCACTTCTACTGTCATGGTAACAACTTTGTTGATTTTTGATGACTTAATTTTGTTTGTTTGCCTGTTTCTTTAATTGTTTATAATTCTTGTATATACATTTAGAACTCTTACATGATTTTGTATTCTCTGCTTTGTTCCTATGTGCATCTTGAGTAAAACTCACTCATCAAACTACTCATATTATTACATAACTTCTTCTTTAACCAACTGTTTGTGACAACTCATCACCTTTGCTACTAACTGCCCTTATTTTGATTAACATCCAGTTTTCTTGACTGATTTTGTGTTACGTAACTCTAATTACTAATCCTCACCTGTGTAGTTAAAATAACTATGACCATTATGGTTAAATTTTGTTTTGATAAAGTCTCACAGTGTTATACAGTAATGTTTACTGATGACCACGTTTCGAGCACAATTTATTGCTCATAATCATATCAAGGTAATCACACGACTTCCTAAATTCATTTATATAGTTTCATTGTTTTTCTCTTGATTTTCACTTGATTTGATTGGTAATAGTATTTTCCATATTTCAGGTATGAGTGACAAGTCATTACCAATCAAATCAAGTGAAAATCAAGAGAAAAACAATGGAACTATATAAATGAAGTTAGAAAGTCGTGTGATTACCTTGATATGATTATGAACAATAAATTGTGCTCGAAACGTGGTCATCAGTAAACATTACTGTATAACACTGTGAGACTTTATCAAAACAAAATTTAACCATAATGGAATTACACTCTACCACAGTGCACAAGTTTTATTCTTATATTAACTATGACCAATTGTAATTTTGTTTGACAAACTTAATGTACACATACATACAAAATAACTCATATGCATATTTGCGATTGTACAGCTAAGAAAGTGAATTCGCCGCCGAAAAGAGACTCTTCGTTGATCTATCTGTTTTGTTTTCATGAATATTTTTTTTAACTATTTCACATTCTGCCGTCAACCGTAAACTTTTACATCTACAACAGATGAATTCACCTGCATTTAAAAACATTTCAAGCATTAGAAAAATGCAAAAAGTTTCAGAGAAAAAATATTCTTAAGCCTGTTTTATTTTTTTTTTTTAACAGCCGTGCAAATGCCTGATTTTCAATGCAAAAGTAAAAATATTTACAAAATCCAGACACACAAGAACTGACGTAGGATAATTACCTGATTTTACTGGTAAACTTTGCGCTAAAGCTCATTATGAAATATAAATAAATATATATGAGATTGAAACAGTCTCATAAAAACACCCAAAGGACTTTCTGAGGCGAAAGAAAGTCAAGTGGAGAATAAATAACACGATATATATATTGAGAGAGAGAAAAAAACAACTCTCACGATTAACTACATATTCCGAGATAGTAAAAATGATGTCGACGGAGGAAATTATATAATTTTACAGCTAACAGTGAGTGTCCTGCATTTGCCTAGTCGAATTGTCTATCCAGTACATAAAGGACATAAAATTGAACCATCTGCGATTAGTTTATCTTCATTTAATTCAATTTTGGATTTTCTCGTCAAATTTTGATGAGAGCTGGCTGTTAGTCAAAATTGGTAGACAGTAATTTACGTCACTGTTTATGTCCCTAATATTGGTCGTGAGAAAAATGAGAACAAATACTGATTTTGTGTAGGCGGATACCGTTAACATATAGATGATGATCTGACATTCAAGAAACAGTCACGGAGAGATGTAAGGTTATGTTTCTGTGAAAAAAACAACCGATCAGAAGACTATGTCTATAATATGTACATAAAATATATAAATATGTGTTGATTTCCTCAATAAACGATCTGTTGCCTGGCCTTTGTCTTCTGTTCTCGTTACATTTGGTGTCGCTACCTACCGACAAACGGAAAGCCTATGCCCCGCAGCTTTTGATGGAGACATATGGATCTTCGGGCAGGACTTCGAGGCTTCTGCGCAGTTAAGTGTCGTTCAAGATCTGTCAGCAATGATGAGGCTGCTACTTAAGACGCTGCTGAAAGGTCGGAAGAAAGCAACATATGAAAGTGTAAGGTGAAATACTGACAAATGTGTGACAGGGTCAGGCAAACAGTTTCAAAAGTGGGATGGACCACATATGGTCACGTTGAGATGGGGTTATGCAGACACAATCGCAATGGTGAACAAGGAGAAACAGGTGAATATCAGCAAGCGCCGAGATTCCAGACATCAAGACAAACGAACAAAGCGCCTAGAACCAAGAAGACCGAACCAACTTCAGTCACAAGTCTTTGACGGGAGAACAGGTGTGGTGAGAGCTGGCTGTTAGTCAAAACTGGTAGACAGTAATTTACGACAATAGTTGTGTCCCAAATATTGGTCCTGAGAAAAATATGAACAAAGGCTTTGCGTAGGCGGATACAATTAGCCTATAGATGATCTGACATTCAAGAAACAGCCACAAACAGATGTAAGGTTAACCTTCTGTGAGAAACAATCAATCAAAAGACTGTGTTTTACCGCTAACAATAATCGATAATATGTACATGAAAGTCTATAAATATGTGTTGATTTCCATAATAAACGATCTGTTCCCTGGCCCTTGTCTTTTCTGTTGTTACAAAATGACTGGAATGATATGCTCAATCTCAGGTTGATATGCCGGCTCCTCTTTGTGTAGAAGCTTCAACGATGTATAATCATGTGAATTGAAGTCATTTCGTGGATAATGACTAGCAGCGGAATCCAGGATAAGATGCATTTCGTCCCACCTAGGACTAGTCATCTGGATGTGCCTGTATTCCCCCATTTAGTCAGTGATGGTGTTCCCACCCAAGCGGTCTACTGAATAACGCTTTGGTGTTTGAAACTATGGGCACTGGGATCACGTTTCGGTGTAAGGAACTCCATCACTAACTCAATGGTGAATACAGGTAAATCCAAATGACGAGTCAGCTCCAAATAGGATGAAATGCGCGTTATTCTGGATTCCACTGCTAGTTGCCATCCATCAAAGACTTCACTTTATCATCGCCTTGTAGATATCTTTAAGTCTGTTCGTGGACGATCGAAACATCAGAATACTGGCTTTATGATTGGCTTATTATTCAGCTAAGCAGTGTAATGTTTCCAAATAATGTTGTATAGGGAGTGAGTGAAGCAACCTCATAATCCGTAACGACGCTAATTGTTTTCCTGGAAAAGTAAGACACCACTCAACCTTAAGGATTCATTTTTTTACCTAAATACTTAGTAATCTTTATGCGTATAATGTTTTTCTTATGTCGAACAAGGCGTAACTCGGGTGATTGTTAAATTTTGAGAAACAAATATTATGGAATTGAAAAGAAAAGTCGTTCAGCAAAGAGTTAATCTATTCGGTGTTATCAACGTCTAGCTGTACAATCGCATATATGTAGAAAATTGTTTTAGCAACAAAAAAGGAATATTTTCAAAGATATATCATTATAATTGCAAAATTTTCAGCCTTGATAATATGGAATAGGAGCTCAACACTCTTGTTAGAATTCTGCTCGAAAGTCGCTACCCAGAACGTTCCATCACACAATCCGTGAAGACTAAACCACTAAAACCGCCCATACTTCCTACTTCCAGGAGACTTCTCTACTTGGATTTACAATTCAATGGAGACTAGTCATCGACAGAAATACTGAGAATCCTCCTAGCCCGCTCACTGAAAAAATCCGTCTTTGACGCTAAACTTCGATGACTTACTTCTTCTAAGAAATCAGTGATTTGCGCAAAGGTGTAAGATAAACTACCACTGTTGGCTGCCTCATCAGCATCCACCATTACATCTGCTTCACCTATGAAGCTAAGCATGTCTTCCTTACCACCGTTTGCTGTTCAGATGTGTCATCTAACACTTACCCACAGTCATAGTTGTACAAAGGAGAAAAACGAACCCCTCGTCACAGCAACTCTGTCCTTGAACACCTGACCAGTCGAATCTGTGCGTCGATGGCGCAGCGGTTAGGACTCTCGTCGACCATGCACATGGTCTGGGGTTCGATCCCCTCCCGACGCACACCCTATATCAATGGTCGGCCTGTGAAATTGGGCTAATAACATCACATGCTGGAAATTCCATAATTGTACCAAAAATACGATATGGAATCCAGCTATAACCAAAAAGACAAGCTAACCCACAAAGGAACTTCAACGTTATCTACAGAATACGTGGGATTACTCGAGTTGAAAGAGTACGAGTCAAACTTCTTCTAACAGAATAGAAGCAGCAATGACGGTGATTTACATGTTAAATCCTTAACTTTGCATACAAAAAAAATTTTTTCAGTCATTAAATCTACAATCGGACTGATCTGTCTTAACACCAACCAGCACCTCTACCCCCAACTTCATACTAAATTTCTACCCCTCATTTATCACCACTCTTGTTAACTTGACTCTGTCTCTCTCACTTGGCCAATTATAGTTGAATTCTATTCAACCCCGTCAATTATATTAGATACTTCATTCAATTTACGTATCCATTCTTACTTTAGTTTCTACCCAACTGATGCCATAACACTAAGCTATTTCTTATCTAAAATTAACAATTCTAATTACTGATATATGTAAATATTCCCTTTTGTTCAAGTGTGGGTTTGTAGAGATTTCATCATGGGCTAACATTGGTTAAAGAACCAGAGCAAATCCCGTGGGGAGTACTGGACAGCTGTTTTGTCCTAGTTAGGGACTCTTCACGGTACGCACCCACCGGGGTTTGAACTCAGGACCTTCTGGTTACAAGACGAGCAGCTAGCTCGTAGACCACTGGGATCAGATCCAATGGCCCATGAAATCTAACTTCTGCCAATTCACGACATAGCGCGACCACTAGCCAATGTCTTCGGAGAGTATTTGTCCTCACACCCTACCTACTGCAACCTACTGGTCACGACTTTTCACTAGAACGCCAGGTAATTACCTACCTGAATAGGGCAAGTAGCTAATTCGCGTCTCATCGATATTCAAGTGTTGGTTTGTAGGGATCTGACTGATTGGTTACAGGATTTCATCATGGGCTGACATTGGTTAGAGAACCAGTGGAAAACCTGTAGAGAGTACCGGACAGCTGTCTCGTCCTAGTTTGGGACCTTTGAAAAGTCCTAATGGTTCTGTAACCAATAAAAGCTCATGATGAAATCCTGTAACCAATCAATCAAATCCCTATAAACCGACACTTGAACATCTATGAGATGATCACTGACAACTTCCCCTATTCAGGTAGATAGTTACCTGGAGTTCTAATGAGAAGTCAGGGTCAGTATGGTGCTGTAGGTCGAGTGTGAGGACAAATACTCGCCAAAGACATTGGCTGGTGGTCACGCTATGTCGTGAGTTGGCAGAAGCTAGAATTCGTGGATTGGCCATTGGATCGGGTCCCAGTGGTTAAACGGTCTAGGAGCCAGCTGCTCGTCTTGTAACCAGAAGGCCCTGGGTTCGAACTGTGGTGGTGGGTGCGTTCTGACGAAGAGTCTCAAACTAGGCTGACGAAACAGCTGGCTGTCCAGCACTCCCAGATTTTTTAATGGTTTTCTAACCAATGTCAGTTCATGATGGAATTTCTTTTTGTTGCTAAGAGAATTTTCCATGTATGTATATACAATTGAACAGCTTGATATTGATATCGCCGAAAAGAGGAATAACTCTTCAGTGAATGCCTTTTCTTTTATTTGACTCAATTACGGAATTTTTTTTTCTATACCCTGAAAAATAATTAAAATACTATCATTCTTGTGATCTGAGTTTTTCTAATATCTATGTAATAGACGATCTTCTATAGTTTGGTTTGTAAGGGTGGTTAGTTTTGTTTTTACGAGTTGATCACGGATTGATATCAGTTAGAGAACCATTGAAAACTAGCCAGGCAGTACTGGACAGCTGCTGTTTCATCCTAGTTTGGAAATTATCGGTAATACGAACCCACTGGGATTCCAACCCAGGACCTTCCGGTTACAAGGCAAGCTGGCTCATATATCATTCAACCACTGGAACCCGATTCAATGGCCGGTGCATGAATTCTAATGTCTACCAATTCGTGATTTAGCGCGACCCCAACCATTGTCGTTGGTGGGACATCCATCCACACACGTTACATCTGGATGGACCTCACTGGTCACCACTTCTCACTAGAACTAACTCCAGGAGACTCCATCCCGTAGCAAGTCACTAGCGAGCATCAGATTAATTTTCTATAGTTTGGTTTGTAAGGGTCATTGAATAGCGTCTCAGTGACTGTGTGGTTTACGAGCTCGCCTTATAACCGGGAGGTCCAGGTTTCGAACCCTGACAGTGAGGTGGGTGCGTACTGTCGATGAATCACAAACTAGGCTGATGAAACAGCTCTCTAGTACTCCCTGGCTTTCAATGCTTCTCTAACTGATATCCATCCATGATCAACTCATATACATATATATATATATATAAATATATAAAAACAATCTACTTAAGCATGTTTAAGCCACCAGTTGGAAAGTACATAAGTTTGAATCCCATCAGTCACAGAATTCTCGCTAACCAGTCACATGATCCTAGTTCAATTCCTGGCTGACTCACTGCCAAAAAACTCCTCGTAGTTGATAGTAAGCTCATTCAAAGAGTGAAGGTTTAAAGTGAGATCAACAATCCCACTGCTTGAAAAGAACATTACCTCCAGTGAAAAATCAAAACTTAGCTTGAAATTCTTATGTTCTCCTCAGAATCTAGAAGAATGACGTGAAATTCCCCCATCTAAATGTCATTTTATCCGTAAACCATATAGGAAAAGAGATTAAACTTAGTTTATATTAAAAGGTTATTTTAAGATACACTGTATCGCATAATCTCCCAGTCAAATTCCCTGTTTCTACAGGCTAATATGTATACTATAGTTTTGTACATTACTCAAGTATTATAAATTAAAAAAAAACTATTTAGTCATTGTGAACACATTTATAAAAATGTAAACAAATAACCGAGAGATGTAAATAAACAATTTTTTATTTTTATTTTCATTTACAACAAGGCTTAGACGCTTTTATTGTTTTCAGAAACTGTGTGTTTATCTAATGTTTACAGGTATCTGTTAGTATAAACTGTCACACGCACACTGAGAAAATAACATAAAACAACTTTTAACATTAAGTAGGAATATATATATATAAATATATATATTTGCATTGTTATTTTAGCAAGTGTTACAAGAATAGTTAATAAACAAAGAATACTCTTTTCGATAACATCTTCATCATCAGGTTCTACAGTTATATGCATCCATAATAGTGAATGAATAAATTAGTGTTATTAGCAACAACATTAATGCGATTTAAATAACTAACATCTAATCCAACACTTGTACGACAATGCTGGATGCCAAGTAATCCACAACGGGAAAGTTACAGAAATCTTCGAAGAAGTGAAGACGGGAGTAAGATAAGGCTGGCTGCCTACTATCGCCAATGATTTTCCTGATTGCAATAGATTGGGTAATGCGACAGATAGCGGTGGGCGATGAGGAAACAGGCATAAAATGGACTCACACAAAAAAACTTGGAGGATCTGGACTTTGCCGATGATGATGATATATGTCTGATTTCTTACTAACTGGAAGATATGCAAGTGAAAAGCAACAAGTTGGCGATAGAAGAAGCATCCAGAGCAGATAGACCTCCAGGTGAACATAGAGAAAAAAGATGTGGTGATGAAGATTTCTGGCCAACAAGAACAGACAACAATCAGCTAACATAAATGGGAGGAACCTGAAAGAAACAACCTCCTTCACCTACCTACCTACCTACCTGGGAAGCATCGTTTCAACTACAGGCGGATGGGAGTGATGAGGATATGAAAGCAAGGATCCGGAAAGCAAGACAAGCTTTCTTTACTCTCAAGTCTGTGTGGAGGTCAACAGCCCCACTCAGCATCAAAAATAAGATCCGGATTTTCAACTCCAATGTGGAGTCAGACGGTGCTACTATACGGATCAGAGACTTGGCCAGCGCGTCATAAAGAGCATCTCAAACAAACTACAGACCTTCATTAACAGCTAACTGTCTTCGCTCAATACTCAAGATCAGATGGTCGTGCAGAAAAGATCAGCAACATGGATCTCTGGCAATGAGCGAACCAACCCAACAGGAACCGATTGTGAAACAAATAGGCAGGAAGAAATGGAGATGGTCGTCATTGCGAAAGTGACATGGAGAAGCTCATGTGAAGAGGAGATGAAAGCATGTGGACAGACCTGGAGCCAGGTGAAAACTTTATCAGAAAACCGAACGCAATGGAGACGCGCGGCTGAAGGCCTATGTTCCTCTAGGAATTAAAGGAAATAATGATAACAAATAACATCGAATCAATAACGATAATAATAATAATATCAAGGGATTACAGTTCGATAGCATCAACATACACTACACTGAATATCAGAGAAATTAGGGAAAATAATCATAGTAGAGAATCCATGAATTTATAATCTCGACAGAAGACGAGCTAGGGCAGTAGTAGTGGCTAGCTGGACGTGTTTTTTCTAAACGCAGAATGTTGGTTGCGTTAGGCGAATCGTGATGGCCACTACTGTTTGGAGTGTACCTGAGAGCTTTTGACAGTTTATTTGATACCCGATAGATGATTAGGCAGAAGAATTCTTCACTATTGGGTTTGTGGACGATCGCTTCCACTGATGAGGTATTTATGGTTTTTACTACACCTTTATTTAGCCACATCACGCTGGTAGATGTTCCTGAGCAAGCAAGAAGAATCAAATTCCTAGAGAAACGACCAATATAACTCACTACATCAAAAGCACAGTTGAACTGATGGATACGAGAAGATGAGGTGGCTAGTCTAGTCCACTTACTTCATCCTTTAACTGATGAATCATCATCGGTTGTGTAGAGAATAAGAGGTGTGATTTGCCAGCATTAAAACTTCTTTGAAGTGATTATCTTAAGTTCTTCGTAATTATTTAACCAGATATATCTCCCTTAAATCGCAGTCGTATGTATAGTCTTCCTGTTTATGGATAGTGAGCAGTCCTTTTCGGCTTTCTTAGTCACATGTTTCCTCATGAACTTGTCTGGATAGCTATTTTCAGTCAACATGTCATATACACTCAATTCTAAGTTCATCTTTGATTAAGTCTTCTGAGCATACAGCTGTAAACCTGTGGCTGAGGGTCCTTATTAAATTTCTTTTGTACTGGAGATGAACGAAGCTTTGAAAATGTGTATATTATCCTGTTCATGTTCTTTTCCTATGCAAATTTGCATTCATACTACGTGATCCGAACCGGCCGGCCACACAGCAGGCTAGCATTGAAGAGTCCTTCTCCATTATAATCATCTATAAGGTACCAAACAAGTTGGCAAAAACATCTAGATACCGCATACTCCAAACAGTAGAAGCCGCTAACACGATTCGCCTAAAACAACCTGTGCTCTGTGTGTGTGTGTGTGTGGAGAAGAAACGTGTCCAGCTAGCCACTACTACTGGCCTGGCTGGCCTTCAGTGAAGACTACAAAATCGTCAGTATTTATTATTATTTCTCTTAAATTGTCTGTCTAACATTCAGTATAGTGCAGTGTTATGCTGATTCTATCGAACTGTAATCCACTGGCTCTATTATAATTATTGATTCGATGTTATTTAAATAACATTAATGCTGTTGTTAATAACCCTAATTCTTTCATTGTTATAGATGAACACATGACTGTAGAACCTGATTTATTTTATTTATTTTTAACTGCGGCTTGATTCCACACCGTATTTTTTGGTACAAGTATAGAATTTTCAGCATATGATATCGGTAGCCCGAATTTCGCAGGCCGACCATAGATATTAGGTGTGCATCGGTAGGGAATCGAACCTCGGACCATGTGCATGATCGGCGAGAGTCCTAACCACTGCACCACCACTGATGAAGAAGAGCAGGGGTTATCGATCAGAAGAATATTCTTTGTTCAGTAATGATTCTTTCAAAAATTTTAATGGGCATTTTTACTCTGTTTTTAAGTGTCCCTAGATTTCTCATAGAATAATAAAAGTTACGGAAATTCTTGATGAGGATAGTAAAAACCGTTTTTAAATACTACTTCACAAAGTTAAGAAACATAACTGATATCAGTAGTAGAATTGTTATCACAAAAAAAATGAACAAACGCTAATCAAGATCTATTGTTTTAGAGAATTAACCCCTCGTGTATATGTATCTTCATTGTTAATTACAAGCATGAAAAAAAGGAACCAGGATGTATGAACAGAACAAGGGCAGTGTGTACACTATGATCGAGTGAATAAGAATGTCAGTTCACCGATCTTTTGTATAATAGTGAAAAAAATAACTTCGGAAGCAGTCTTTTCTATAAAGAATAAAATTCTAGATAGGAAGTATTGTAAGATCAAACGATTCTTACAAGTTCTGGACAGTTTAGTAAAGTAGGACTTTAACTACGTCTTGATGTGTAGCATGGTGATTTGTATAAAAATCGAAGCGATATCACTAGTTTACTTGGATGATTGGAGGAGACGATTGGCCACAGGAAGTCTCATCTCACCTAGGTATCTTGCTAGTTGGCTGGAACTCACCAGTCAGCAAGGCTTATCTATAACTGTCTTGAAGGAACTCACTTCTCTCCCCACTGAGATTCGAATCCGCGTTACCCACTGCTTCAGGCAGTGATGCTACCCATGTGCTATTAGGACTCGCGACTGGTCTCATGTGGGACTGAATTCAATACTTGTGATTGGACACTAGTCAGTGACTAGTGTAATGTATCTAGTCCTTCTATCTTTGGTGCAAACTTAATTCTATCAGTCATGTTTACAATATGGCTATCACGCCACTATGTGGATCACTGTCACGATGCACGTTGAATTATTGTTGAAACTTAGGTGATCCAAGGCTTCCTGTGGCTGATTGCCTCAAACCATTCAATATCAACAACTCAAAATGATGGTTGGCCACCTAGAGTGGCATGATGGTCATATTGCAAACCCTGACTGATAGAATTAAGTTTGCACCAAAGATAGGAGGACTAGACACATTACACTAGTCACTGACTAGTGTCCAATCACAAGTATTGAATTCAGTCCCACATGAGACCAGTCGCGAGTCCTAATAGCACATGGGTGTCAATGGAGTTGAAGATTGAACGATCAATTCTTGGTTGTTTGCTCAAAATCAACTTCCCCAATTTTCGCGGAGGCATCAATACGACAGTCATCGTCTCATCGGTCGCTGTTCAGAAAGAAGAGTGAAACATCGTCAGAAGTAATCTTATGATTTATTATTGTAATATTTGTTTTCAGACCTTAGTTCGCTTATTCCTTTTATATGTTGGTGTAACAATAAACAAATATCAAGCGGCAGATCGGTGTTTTGGTTTTTGCGTCCGTTATAACTAAGCGTTTCTGAAATCTTCGAAGAACAGCGTGGGCCCGAGCGTAGCGAGAGCTGGGCATTAACGGTTTATGAGACGTGATTGACAGTTTCTGACGATAGAAACAGATCTGGCGGATTCAAACAGTTGGTGAAAGTTTGGATAGTCGCCGTTCATTTTTCCTGGTGCCGGTCAAGTCCTCTTTGAACAAGCAATATCTGGAACTTTTTGGAATTGGGTCAAGTTCAACAATGCCTGGGTCAAAGAAGGGACAGAGTGTCTTGGATGCAAACAGGAAAGTAAGTCATGGTGACTTGTCTGTTAATTGTAACGATGTGTCTGATGTTAAGCATGACATGGTTGATGTTACTGTTTCGCCGTTCAGGGATAATAGGAACATCAAACTCCCTAAATTTGAACCACGGTGTTTTGATGGAAACCCGGCTGATTATTTACAATTTGTAAAGGAGTTTGAGATCATGTTGAGTGGTTTTTTATTAAATGATGAATTGAAGTTAATGTATTTGATGAGATATTGCACTGGAGATGCTGCAAGAGCTATACAGTGCTGTAAGTTTATGAAGCCAAAAGAGGGCTACTACGAGGCTATGAGCATATTACGTCAAAGGTTTGGAAGACCTTCGATGATTGCAGGGAAATTATTCGAGGCTGTTAAGGGTAATGGTGGTCAATTACAGGATGACTCCCAGGCACTCACTGAGTTTTTAGATAATTTGCTAATTTACAAGAATGGAATGATTTCGATGAATCGCATGAGTGACCTCAACTCGAGTTTTATACTAGAAGTAATAGCAAGACGTCTACCTACTCGACTGCAAAGGAAGTGGGTGAAGATGAGCTCCCGTATGGAGGATGAGGGTATCGAGCCAAAGTTTGATGATATCCTGAAACTGGTAAATACTAGTGTCAATCAATCTATGAGCAAGTTCGCCAGTCTATTACATCTCACCCCTAGAATAGAGCAGTCTGAGATCAAAATGCAATCATTGATGACGAGTAGGCCTCAGAGAGGTGGATATCGAGAAAGCTCCATGATGTCTAGTAATGCATATAGACCTAGTGAGTGTAACAGGTTTCGTAGTACATCCTCAACAGATAAGTTACAAGATGCAAGACAAACACGGTTTTGTTTTACACGTGTGCAAGAGGTGCATACAGAAGTGAACTGTGAACCGGTGAGCAAGTTCAGTGATAAGCTAAATGTAAACTCCAGGTCTGACTCCGAATTGTGTGACGATAACGGTGCGGTGAAGAAGTCTGTAGTTGCAACTGGTAAGCCGTTGTTGAATAGAGTGTCACAGAATAGAGTTGCTGCTTCAGAGTGCAGTTCTGACCCTACAAGTTTACAAGGTATTACTAGTCAGAGTGAAGTTATAAAACCTTTTATGATTTGCGAGGAGGAACCAAAATTGTCTACTTCTGTTATTAAAGAGTTTGAAAATGATGAAGTTGACGGTAAAGTGAATATTCGTGATAATGATCATGATACTTCACAGTTGTCTTTGGTTGATCATTATGAGATGAGGGATATGCCTACTACTGCTAAGTTAAATAAAGGTTCTGTACAACTACAACGTGAAGTAGAATTGAACGCAGATGCAGTTCCAAAAGGTGTGCATACTTGTGAGACAGTCAGTGTAATTGATCAGCGTGTAGCCCACCTATCATCAGATGATAGTGCTAAACCCGAACTAGTAGTGAAAGACAGCAGTGGTGGTAATCTTGCAGTTGGACAACTATCTGAGAGCCGAACAAGAACAGCTTCTGATCCACCACTAAGTTCATCACCTTGTGTCACTCAGTCATCGTTGGTGCTGTCATCCACAATGAAACAGACACCCATCAACTCAAGTATCTTGTGCAATGACTATGGTAGTATCAGTTCGTTTGAAAGGACGAATATCAATGGTCAGTTTAGTGTGGATAAGCCAAGTGTAAAGGAGAGAGTTATTGTTAAATTGACTTGCACGAATAAAGGCATTTCTAGTTTCAAGTTACTATTTGAATGTTATTATCTTTGGTGTAAATTACTCTGTTTCTACACTTGGTTGATGAGATATGTCGTGTGTTTGTTGGTCATCTATATTCTACGATACAATGACATGGGCGTGTTGCCGTTCAGATTTGAGGATATAGCTGATAGAAGGAAGTTAGCAAATGAACTCTGCGACGATTTTCCAACCTAGGGCGTCAACCTGAGAAGGGTTGTAGGCGTACTGCTGTAAGTCCTACAGTTCTTCAAAGGGTAGCGCATCAATGAGCAGTCCAATGTGCTTGGTGTATGATCTTGTACATATGTTCATATTGTATATACTGAATTGATATCATCTGTCATCTAGCTGTTGGTAATTCTGTTTGTGTCCGGACGACTTCCACTTGGATCATCAACCTGAGAAGGAATGTAGGCGTACTGCTGTAAGTCCTACAGTTCTTCAAGGGTAGTTTGTCGTGTCAGAATCCACAACATTTGATGTGTTGATTGTACATATGTTTGTGTTAAATAGTTGTGTGAGTTCCAATTGATGTAATTGTTGGTTAATCTTGTTTGTGTCCGGACATTCCACAACTTACAATCGTCAACCTGTGAAGGGTTGTAGGCGTACTGGTGTAAGTCCTGCAATTCTTCAAAGGAATTCCATCAAGACATGATCTGCGAGTTTGTGTGTACTGTTTGTATATACGTGTGGTGTGTCATATCAATTGGTGTATTTTGGATTCATTGTGTTTACTCGTTGTTTTCGTACCTTGTTGTTATTGCGTAATTTTGTTAAAATTTTCGTCGTGATTACTTCTGAAGTTGTTTCGAGTCTTCTACATCCGTGAATGAATTGATTGATGTTAAGGACAGCAGATGGGTCGTATACGCCGGGGAGGCTAGGCTATTGCTGAGAATGAAATGCACACGGAGATAATTGTTAGCTGCGGTCCGACACGCCGGGGAGAAAGAGTGTAAACGACTGAGGCTCGCATGCGTCACCGCTACTAGAACTGAGGCAGAATGAGTGACAAGCGATTTCAGTGGTAATTGGTAGTGAGTAATTAAGAGGATGTGCGTAGAGTATCGTGAGGTGCTGCCATGGTCACTTTGCATTCTGCAAGAGTCATTCTAGCAAGTGGCGATTGTGTTGCAAGATGTCAAGAGGAGGTCTCTGTCTGGAGGCGCAGGTCGTCATTGATGTGTGAGATTGTGCTGTGGGTATGCTTGTGGTGTGTTGGCTTTTCTGTTTGTTTTCCATTTCAGCTCTGTCCGTGTGACCCAGGTTCTCGCAATGGCATCCAAGTCAACGTGCATTGGTCGTGAAGGAAAAAAGGGTTGGATCCCTTTTTTGCCGGGGAGTGTCAATGGAGTTGAAGATTGAACGATCAATTCTTGGTTGTTTGCTCAAAATCAACTTCCCCAATTTTCGCGGAGGCATCAATACGACAGTCATCGTCTCATCGGTCGCTGTTCAGAAAGAAGAGTGAAACATCGTCAGAAGTAATCTGATGATTTATTATTGTAATATTTGTTTTCAGACCTTAGTTCGCTTATTCCTTTTATATGTTGGTGTAACAATAAACAAATATCAAGCGGCAGATCGGTGTTTTGGTTTTTGCGTCCGTTATAACTAAGCGTTTCCGAAATCTTCGAAGAACAGCGTGGGCCCGAGCGTAGCGAGAGCTGGGCATTAACGGTTTATGAGACGTGATTGACATGGGTAACATCACTGCCTGAAGCAGTGGGTAACGTGGATTCGAATCTCAGTGGGGAGAGAAGTGAGTTCCTTCAAGACAGTTATAGATAAGCCTTGCTGACTGGTGAGTTCCAGCCAACTAGCAAGATACCTAGGTGAGATGAGACTTCCTGTGGCCAATCGTCTCCTCCAATCATCCAAGTAAACTAGTGATATCGCTTCGATTTTTATACAAATCACCATGCTACACATCAAGACGTAGTTAAAGTCCTACTTTACTAAACTGTCCAGAACTTGTAAGAATCGTTCGATTTTACAATTATTATTGTTCCTTTGGGTTCTTAGTGGAACATAGGGCTTCAACTGCACGTCTCCACTTGCTTCTCTCTTCTGCTGTACTTTTCACCTCCATCCACGTTAGTCCATACTGTTTCAACTCCTCTTCACATGATCTCCTCCATGTCACCCTTGCACTGACGTCCCACTCGCTACTTCCCTTTCGACGTGGTTCCACTCGAGAAATGGCCTGACGCACGCGCAATGTCACCCAGCGGCCTCCTCAGCCACTAGTGTCCGATCCATCTCCACTTTCTCCTGCATATTTCTTGGTTGGCGATTGGTTCTTGTTTTGTTTTGTTTGTTCCCAGCCATAGTTTCTTGTTGGTGGTGATTGTTTCCGGCCCGCCCGGCCATCTGATCTTCAGTATAGAGCCAGCGAAGACAGTTGTTGGTTGATAAAGGTAACGTCTGCAACAGGCTGTTGGAAATATTCTTTGTGACCCACCCGCCTGACAAGTTTCTGATCCGTATAGAAGAGCTGACTGACTTGACGTTTGTATTGAAAATCCGATCGAATTTTGTTGTTGATGCTGAGTGACGAAGACTTCCAGATTGGTTTCAGGTTGATGAATGTGTTTCTCGCCTTCTCGATTCTCGCTCGATTTGACATCCTCGTCCGTTCCTCCTGTAGAATAGTTAATGCCCCCCTAGATAAGTGAACGAAGTAACCTCTTTCAAATCCCTCCCGTTGATGGCGATTTGCGCTGGATGTTGTTGTTGCTGTTGGTTGGTTATTTTCATCACCTCCGTCTTGTATATGTTCACCTGTAGTACTGTCTGCACCGGCTGCTTCTTTGACCAGTTTGTCGGTTTTCGCTTGTAAGTCTTCGATTTTGTGACAGTGACATCAAACATAAACCATCCACGCGCGAAATCCATGTCTTCTAGGTTCTTCATGTCGGTCCAGGATATCCCTGTCTGCTTGTTTCTCATTGTCTGACGCATAATCCAGTCCACCACAATTAGGAATATGATTGGTGATAATAAGCACCCTTGTCTGACTCCTTCATACCTAGAATTTTATTCTTTATACAAAAGACTGTTTCCAAAGTTATTTTTTTCACTATTATATAAAAGATCGGTGAACTGACATGGTTAGCTAAAGTACAATACAGGAGAGTTACTTACTAGCTCAATCCGCGAGAACTTAGTGAACTTGAGCCACATAGCTGTACTAGACTGATATCTCAAGATTATCTACAAAGTGCCACCAGATGGTAAAAGAGGCGTCAGATTTAGGCATTTGCGCATGGCGGAGGTGTTAGCAGTTCTTCGAAACAACCCTGAACTCTGTATACAGTAAAATTTGTCCAGTCTCTTAATCAGGTGTGATTGTAACCTCTTTATTAGCCGTTTCCTCTAATTTTTTTATTTTTTTAATGATTAATTTGCTTTTACTTTATTAATTAATTCACTATTATCACTCTCACACTATCCTCTTGTATATTTTCTCACCCTCTTTACACCTGTTAAATGGTCACTCAACTACCGCCTTTTTTCTCACTCAATTAGTATTTTAACGTAATTAAATTCCTAACGCTTTCTTCCTTTGTGCCATTGTTGAGTACTACGTAATTTAAAACTTCTATTTCTACTTTTGAAGCCACAACAGAGTAATTACATCAGTTATGTGACCAAACAAATTGCCACAAAAACATCCAGCTACCGAATACTCCAAATAGCGGGGAGCCGCTGTCGCGATTCGCCTAAAATAACCAGTACTCTGTGTTCAGAAGAAACACATTCAACTAGCCACTAATAATGCTTTGGTCGGTCTTCTGTTCAGATTATAAATTTATAAATTCTGTATCACTATTATTTTTCCTAACTTTTCTGATATTCAATGTAGTACAGGGTAATGTTTGTGCTATTGAACTGTAATCCATTGATACAATAATTATTATTTATTCGATGTTATTTAAATAACGACATTAATGCTGTCCACATGAATGAATGATCATGCTATGATGATAAATAATATCAAGGATAAAACGATGATGTCTTTCGACACAGTGGTTAGGACTCTCGCCGACCATGTACATGGTCCGAAGTTCGATCGCCTGCCGACGCACACCGGATATCCATGGTTGACCTGCAAAATTCGGGCTACCGATATCCATTCTGAAAATTCTATACGTGTACCAAAAATACAGTATGGAACCAAGCTGTAATCAAAAATTTAAAAAATTTACCTCCAGTAGAATGGTTAACTACATATATGAACAAATGTACACCAAGCCGGTAAATATTAGTATCCTGACAGAAATCCAAAAACAACTATAATTAGGAGGTACCGTGAATGTAAATTTTAAATTTGATGGCACGCTTTACAGCCAAGTGGAGGGTGTGAAAATTCTGGCTGATTTCTTTCTAAGTAAACCAGAAAATACAACTTTGAACAACCTTATCAGAAAGTTCTCATTTTACGAGTTGATCACGGATTGATATCAGTTAGAGAACCATTGAAAACCAGGGAGTACTGGACAGCTGCTGTTTCATCCTAGTTTGGGAATCATCGGCAGTACGCACCCACTGGGTTTCGAACCCAGGACCTTCCGGTTACAAGGCAAGCTCGTATACCATTCAGCCACTGGAACCCGATTCAATGGCTCGTGAATTCTAACTTCTACCAATTCGTGATTTAGCGCGACCCCAACCCAAGTTAGAATTCACGAGCCATTGAATCGGGTTCCAGTGGCTGAATGGTATACGAGCTTGCCTTGTAACCGGAAGGTCCTGGCTTCGAAACCCAGTGGGTGCGTACTGCCGATGATTCCCAAACTAGGATGAAACAGCAGCTGTCCAGTACTCCCTGGTTTTCAATGGTTCTCTAACTGATATCAATCCGTGATCAACTCGTAAAACATAACTAATCCTTACAAACCAAACTATAGAAAGTTAATCTGATGCTCGCTAGTGACTTGCTACAGGTTGGAGTTTCCTGAGTTCTAGTGAGAAGTCGTGACCAGTGAGGTCCAATTAGATGTCACGTGTGTGGATGGATGTCCCACCAACGACAATGGTTGGGGTCGCGCTAAATCACGAATTGGTAGAAGTTAGAATTCACGCGCCATTGAATCGGGTTCCAGTGGCTGAATGGTATACGAGCTTGCCTTGTAACCGGAAGGTCCTGGGTTCGAAACCCAGTGGGTGCGTACTGCCGATGATTCCCAAACTAGGATGAAACAGCAGCTGTCCAGTACTCCCTGGTTTTCAATGGTTCTCTAACTGATATCAATCCGTGATCAACTCGTAAAACATAACTAATCCTTACAAACCAAACTATAGAAAGTTAATCTGATGCTCGCTAGTGACTTGCTACAGGTTGGAGTTTCCTGAGTTCTAGTGAGAAGTCGTGACCAGTGAGGTCCAATTAGATGTCACGTGTGTGGATGGATGTCCCACCAACGACAATGGTTGGGGTCGCGCTAAATCACGAATTGGTAGAAGTTAGAATTCACGCGCCATTGAATCGGGTTCCAGTGGCTGAATGGTATACGAGCTTGCCTTGTAACCGGAAGGTCCTGGGTTCGAAACCCAGTGGGTGCGTACTGCCGATGATTCCCAAACTAGGATGAAACAGCAGCTGTCCAGTACTCCCTGGTTTTCAATGGTTCTCTAACTGATATCAATCCGTGATCAACTCGTAAAACATAACTAATCCTTACAAACCAAACTATAGAAAGTTAATCTGATGCTCGCTAGTGACTTGCTACAGGTTGGAGTTTCCTGAGTTCTAGTGAGAAGTCGTGACCAGTGAGGTCCAATTAGATGTCACGTGTGTGGATGGATGTCCCACCAACGACAATGGTTGGGGTCGCGCTAAATCACGAATTAGTAGAAGTTAGAATTCACGAGCCATTGAATCTGGTCCCAGTGGCTGAATGGTATACGAGCTTGCCTTGTAACCGGAAGGTCCTGGGTTCGAAACCCAGTGGGTGCGTACTGCCGATGATTCCCAAACTAGGATGAAACAGCAGCTGTCCAGTACTCCTTGGTTTTCAATGGTTCTCTAACTGATATCAATCCGTGATCAACTCGTAAAACATAACTAATCCTTACAAACCAAACTATAGAAAGTTCTCATTTTATTGCTGGTATATGGATGACACCTTCGTTCTTTGTGATTACAATTCGCATAGGAGTACAATAATTACTGAATTCAATAAAGTACATTCTGTTATGAAATTCACATGCGAAGAGGAATCCCAAAATAGTATCGTTTTCCTAGACATCCTTCTTACAATAAAACCAGATGTTAGTGTACAGAGAAATTTGCATAGGAAAAGCACATGGACAGAACAATATACACACTTTTATAGCTTTGCTTCTCTACAGTACAAAATTAAATGAATAAGAACCCTCAGCTACAGGGTCAAAGATCTTTGCTTAAAAAAAGACGTAACTGAAGATGAATTTAGGCTTGATTGTATTACTGTTGTATATCCTTTAATTCCTAGAGGAACATAGGCCTTCAGCCGCGCGTCTCCATTGCGTTCGGTTTTCTGATAAAGTTTTCACCTGGCTCCAGGTCTGTCCACATGCTTTCAACTCCTCTTCACATGAGCTTATCCAAGTCACTTTCTCAATGACGACTAATTCGCCCCTCTCCTTTCGGGTTCCACTCGAGGAATGGCTTGTCTAGTGATGTCACTTGATGGTTTCTTCCTTCAGAGTATGGCCTCCAATCCATCTTTATTTCTTCCTGCTTATTTGTTTCACAATCGGTTCCTAATTGGTTCACTCCCAGAGATCCGTGTTGCTGATCTTTTCTGTATATGACACCCTTATCGAAAATAGCTATCCATAAAAGTTCATGAGGTAACACATGACAAAGAAATTAGAAAAAGTCTATTCTTCATCCGTAAACAAGAATCCTTTATATATACGACTGCAGTTCAAGGGTGATGCATCTAGCCAGATAATTGTTATCAGTAACCGTTGGATATTGTGAATTAAGATCAAAATTTTATGAGTGTGTGTGTGTGTTGATGTTGTTCTTGTTGCTGTAAGTGCTCTTTCACCATTTGCAATTTACTCAGTTCGAGGTATAATCTCACCATATTCAGATAGAGATAGTGTGATCTACTTGTTACCATAAATAGTAATCAACAGAGCAAGCGTAAATGTATGATGGAAAAACTACTTTTACTTCGTCTCGAACCTTCATTGAAACCTTTTAATGATCCTAAACAATTTGCATATAAACATGGTAGAAGTAAGTACCTTGAATGCTGCGGTTGCCTTATATCACAATGTTGTTTCTTGTTCAGACAAAGGTGCCAAATATGTTCATGGTGCTCTCCTAGACTACACATCTGCTTTTGACTCTGTACCTAGAAGCCTTTTATTGAATACGCTTTCGCCCACACAGACAGGATCCTGGGCTAAGAGTTGGTTGCATTCCTATTTTTCTGATAGAATGCAGTATGCTGTACATAATAGCAAATCTTCTTCTACCTCGCTTGCAAAAGCCGGTGTTCCTCAAGGTGCTGTCCTCTCTCCTTTTCTTTTTACTTTCTTCCTACACAACCTGCCTCATTTAAACGAAACTAACTTTGTCAAATATGCAGATGATCTGACTGTATTACTCACTACCTATCACTTCCGAGTCTGACTGCTCCAAACTTAATAGCTTTCTGTTGGACATCAACAAATGGTCCAAGTCAAATGGTCTTATGTTAAATCCTTCCAAATGTCAGGCAGTTAACTTTAGTTTCAAGCATTGACGTCACATACATGAACTAGTCAGTTTCCATGATGCCTGTAGCATAGATGGCACTGAAACTGAAACCATGTCAAGCATTAAATACCTTGGATTAGTTTTTTCCTCTGACCTTCCATGGTCATCCCACATCTCATCTATCTCTAAGAAAATGTTTCATCCTACCTTTTACATTAAAAAGTTAAGGCAATCAGGTATCAACCAACCTTTAGTTTTGCAATTTTTAAACTCCTGTATTTTACCTATTGTACTCTATTGCTCTCCATTAATCGTTCCTGGACTTCTCAAAAAAGAATATATATCATATTACGAAGGGTATTAAGTGCTGTGAGTAGGGCTTGTGGTATGCCACTGTGTGAGCTCGCCAATACTATAGTCGAGAGACACATAAATTCCTGTACAAAATGAGCAAAGGCCGTACTGTCAGACCCTCTGCACCTCCTTTATTCACAACTATCCCCTTGTATCTCATCAGGTTGGACGAAAAGTCAATATAAAAAGTTATATGCTCGTACCACTAAGTACAAAATTTCTACAGTACCCTATTTAGCACGTAGTGTATATGATGAAGACCCTGTTAGACGTGAAATATATAAGTTACTATGTAATTAGCAAAGTGACTCGACCCTTTCATCGTTCATCTTTCTGTAATTTTATGGTGTTACCCATTCTATCATTTAATTATAAATTAACGATTTTACTTCAATTGTTATTACTACTATTATCACGACTTTTTACTAAAAGCATGTTTTTCTCCTTATCGCATACTGCAATTTGCCACATAGCTGCTATTACAACGTTTTGTTATTGTTATTATTATGTAATGTTTATTCTTTTTTTGTCGTTTTTGAGTAAATTAGATGCAATATTGTACTGAATGCTGAAAATTCCTTGCTGTATCAATAGTACTGTTTTTGGTATAAAGTAAAAATTATTACTACTGTCAAATGGCTGCATTCTTATTTTTCAGGAAGAAAGCAGTACACTGTATGCCAGGGAAAGTCGTCCACTTTGTTGCTTACTGAGGCAGGTGTCCCTCAAGGCGCTGTCCTTTCTCCTTTTCTGTTCTCTTTCTTCTTGCAAGA
Source organism: Trichobilharzia regenti (assembly GCA_944472135.2). Classification (NCBI taxonomy): domain Eukaryota; kingdom Metazoa; phylum Platyhelminthes; class Trematoda; order Strigeidida; family Schistosomatidae; genus Trichobilharzia; species Trichobilharzia regenti. The sequence continues at coordinate 12,446,863 of OX235267.1, forward strand.
CTTGCCTCACCCTGATGAAATCAACTTAGTTAAGTATGCCGATTACCTAACTAATCCAGTGTCTGTTAACTTCCAGCTAGACTATACTAAGATGAACAGCTTTCTATCAGGTCTTCGTCTAACCGCCTTCAACTAAATCCTTCCAAGTGTCAGACTGTTAATATCATTTTCAGATGTAAAATAAAGTTAAGTGAAGCTAATAGTTCCTGTGACCGTTGCGAAATTAATGATACTGATATTGAAATCAAGTTTGACGTCTGACAGCACGTTTGACTCATATCAGTAGTTGAACATTACTCACATCCATAGTAATAATAGTAATAATAAAGCTTTATTTCAGACAATATGTGAACACCACAGTACAAACATTTTCGGTGTATTTAGTTTTCATTTTCACCTCATACAGAATTTACATGTAAAAAGCAAAAATCATCCTAAGTACATCATTTCTCGTAATATTGTTGTGGCATTGGCGGAGATAATCAATTCTGCAGAGGTTTTCTTTAATTCCTTTTCGAAAATTGCATATCGTATAGTAGAAAACTAGTTAAATATTCGCGCGAGTTCAAGCGTCGGTCATCTGATATAATTTGCCGACGAAAATCATAAGAAATGCGGGAGAATTTAGGTATTTTGAAGGATGGATGGATGGATGGATAGATGAAATTCTGGTGTAGACCAGGGATTTAAGCAACCCGTCGGATATGAGCGAAAAAAAGAGAGGGTATTTTCCACTAACAAAAACAAAAATACAAAAGTGCAGAAATGAAACTACTTTAGAGGATAAAATTTCATATAAAGGAGGCAAGCACATCATGAGTTTTGGACAGATGGAAATCATAAAAAGAAATAAAGATCGAAGAGAAGGCAGTAAGAGTGCAGTGAGAGGTTTACAATGAAATAACCACTATGTGAAATGAAACAGGTGGAGGCATAAATTAAGAAATAAGTTCGGATAGTATGAATGGCAAAATTCGACAGTATTGAATGTTTAAATGAAGGGTATAAATTATAATGAATAATAATAATAATTGTAATAATAAACTAAGCAAAAGCAATAATGGAATGAGGCATTCTCGGTGAGAAGAAGAAAATTTAATCCAAATTTGCCCACGGTATTAACAGCCTTTCAATGTGTTCTTTTTGAATGTAAAGTTCCGGTTAAATTGATCTTATTGCAGCAGCTTCAGCTATGGTGTAGAAGACGTAAGCGAACTGTACATGATAACAACTTCGAAATTCGGTTTGTAACCCTGAAGGCTGTGTTGGCGTCAATGCAATGTCCAGTTTTCACTAAGTGTGACAGAATCGAGTTCTTTTATGCATTTAAGTTCTCGCTTGCATAACCAAGCAGGTAAATGTTCTCAAACTCGTAGACAAACCTTCCTTATCGTACACCCTATATAACTAGAACCAAAGGAACAGTTGAAATGGTTAAATGCATGAAGAAGAGCTAAGGCTAGAGTAAGACATCTTCCAGTTGCTGGGTAAACATTAGATGTCTAATGAAGGATAGAAAGAGATGTGGCAAGTAGAAAGTTTTCTTTATTGCCCTGATTAAATGTTACGATAGAATCTCCGTTGGTATACCTCCCCTGAATTGTAGACGTGATAAATAATAAAGACTTTTTATCCACCGTTGCCAGTTCATGTTTACGAGCACATTTATAATTTTATGTGAGTCAGTGGCACAGTGGTTAGGACTCCCGCCGACCATGCATATGGTCAGGGGTTCGATCCCCTGCCGACGCACACCTGATATCTATGGTCGACCTGCAAAATTTGGGCTACCGATATCACATGCTGAAAATTCCATACATGTACCAAAAATACGATGTGGAATCAAGCTGTAATCAAAACAAAATAAAAAATATTATTTCCTTTAATTCCTAGAGGAACATAGGCCTTCAGCCGTGCGTCTCCATTGCGTTCAGTTCTCTGCTAGAGTTTTTACCTGGCTACAAGGCTGCCTACATGCTTTCATCTCCTCTTCACAAGACCTCCAAGTCACCCGCACCTGACGACCAATCCGCCGCTTCCTTTTTGGGTTCCACTCGAGGAATGGCTTGTCTAGTGATGTCACTTGATGATTTCTTCAGAGTATGGTCTCCAATCCATCTCCATCTCATCCTACTTATATGTTGCACAATCGCTTCCTGATGGGTTGGTTTGCTCATTGCCAGAGATCTTTGTTGCTGATCTTTTCTGGCACATATTTCGACTTTATTAAACTTCTCTGGATATCAAATAAAGTATAATTATATTTCAATAGTTTATACACAATGATAAGTTTTGTTACTGGTAATATTTCGAGCAAAATTACCAATAACAAAATTTATCATTGTATGTAAACTATTGAAATATAATTATACTTTATTTGATCTAATCCACAATGCTCAAACTTTTTACTGATATCAATTCTCTGGATATCCCTTCTCGCTTCGAATATCCTGGACAATATGGAGTTCTATCTCAACACAGTCTTTGGAGTGAATTGACCTCGCTCGAAATTCTAAGGTCCTGATCACACACTACGTTTGTATTTCGTATGTACCAAGCTAAGCTTCCAATATCATCGAATTTTTCATTTATACCATCTGAACATAAAGACTGATCAGACGTTTAGAGACGTTCAGAATCTACAGAATTCAACAAAAACTTGAATTTCATCTGTAAAGTTTTTTTTACATCCGTAATAATCATGAATCCAAAAGGATTTACCCTTCAAAGTTACTTTGAAGCCAATGGTAGATACACAGATGTTGCTTTAGATGATCTCATTGTTTGAGTGAGGCGAATGAAAACTGCCTACCAGATCTATCCTAAAGCATATTACCATTTAACCGACAACTCAACGCCTACTTAAAATACCTCTTAATTAAATTTCATACCAAAGCTGTTAGGTCATATGGATAATGAAAGGCTGAGCAGCTAAAATAATTACCACTTCTCAAAGAATAAGTATAGGTCAATTGCTAATTTGTGTTTTTTTTCAATAAAGATTTCCTCCTAAACGCCCCCTCACTTTTCTTTTACCCAACATTTAAGTCAATTACTTAAGGCCAATTGGTGGTATTGGCCATTCAACTCACATCTAGACGGTAACAAATTTGTTTTTATTCTTTTCTCCGCTCGCCTCACCACACCTCCCCTCCGCATTCAAGACACCAGTGAACTGCCAAACAAAATCAGACGTGATCATCACACAGTGTTTTACATCACTAAGTCCACTTTATTCTTCGTGTTAGACGGCAATTAGTTAAAGGAGAGAAAAAAAATTGGATGAAAAACAGATAAATGAGTGTTATTCATTTATTCAATTACTTATTTATTTATTTATTTATTCATTAATTTATTGGTTGTTTTATTGAATTCATCTGATGAAAATATTAGGGGCATATATATATATATATATATATATATATATATATATATATTGTCAGTCATTTTGAGACAAGTTTAAATCTGAGGGATTAACAAAAATTGATAAAAATGATGAGCAGTTGTTTTTGCCGTTGTCGACGTCCTATGTAAGATGTAAGGGGTATAAATATAATATAGAGTGGTGAAAGCAAATAATACAATTAAAAACTAAAATCAAAGGTTAGGTGTTCGTTGTTAAGACAGATCAGGATATCTGATCAAAACACATTGAATCTGGGCACCAAGCTAAGCTAAAAAACAAAACTTAAAATTATTGAATTGAATTTTTGATTTTCTCGTCCATTGATTGATTGGACCGAAGTGCCCGGTCTCAGGCTGACATGTCGGCCTCTTGTGCAGATGCTTCGACGATGGCATTTAGTTAGGATACAACTGGTGGATGGTGACTAGCAGTGGAATCCAGGATGCGCATTTCGTCCCATTTGGGACTCGTCAGCTGAGACCGAGCACTTCGGTCCAATCAATCGACGGGAAAATCAAAAATTCAATTCAATAATCATTATGACTCGTTGCACAAGAGGTGGTTGTCGTGACCCAAGTGGTCTGGTGGATAACGCTTTGGCATTTGAAACTATGGGCACTGGGTTCGAGCCTCGGTGGGGACATCATTACTCACTGAGAAATGCAGATACATCCATCTGAGAAGTCCCAAATAGGACGAAATGCGCATCCTTTATTCCACTGCTAGCCACCATCCACGAACTGTATACAAACTTATAATTGTTATCTACAGAATACGTGAGATACCTGCTAAAAGAGGACGAATCAAACTTCTTCAAACAGAGTAGAAGCAGTATTGACGACAATTCACACGTTAAATTCTCAACTCCACATAAAAAACCGGTTTGTTCAATCAATAAATCTATCTTAACACCAAACACGTAACTTTTGATTGTGTTTCTTAACTGTACACTTCACTTTAGTGAATTATTAGCTTAAAGGATTTTATCATAAGTTGACATTAGTTAAAGTACCATTGGAAAATCTGCAAGGAGTACTGAACAGATAGTCGTTACGCCAGCTGAGTTTCGGGCTCTTCAGCGGTACGCGCCCACCTTACTGCCGAAGATTCAAGTCAGGAAGTTCCAGTTACTAGGCGAGCTCTATATATAAAAAATAGTCAGACTGTAGGGAGTAAGAAGACTGGAACACGTTCGACTGATGAGAAGATTCTAGAAACTCTCAACTTCTTCAATGAAAAATGTCTATTATCACAGAAAACTTGAACACTTGCAAGCAGACGAGAACCAACAGACTGGCAGGACCAAAGTGAGTATACAGAAGACGGAGGTGATGAAGATACCCACGCACAAACACCACCAACAACCAGAAGCATTCACCATCAACGGGAGAGATTTAAAAGAGGTTGCCTCCTTCACTTATCTAACCAGGAAGCACGGTTTCAACTTAAGGCAGGGATGAATATGTTATAACCAGTCGGAATAGGAAAGTCAAGGTAAACCTTCGTCAATCCGAAATTAGTTTGTAAGTCTTCTGTTTCACTCAGACAGCCAGGCAGTATTGAGAACAAGATTCGAATTATATTCAACACAAATTTAAAGTCAGTCAGTCAGTCAATCATTGCTTCTATATGGGTCAGAAGCTTGGCGGGCACCTCACGCGAAGCGTCAACAACAGGCTACTGCATAATTTTGCTCAACAGCTGACCCATTCGCTAGCTGCATGCCGAATGACTCAAATGACTAGAAAGAGTGAGGAACAAAGATTTCTGGCAGAGGACACACCAGCAAAGCAGTGAGTAGAATCCGAGTGGGAAATATGGCGTGAATCACCAGTGCGGAGGTCACATGGAGGAGATCGTGTGTTAGTCAATCGTGGCGCCACCCAGCTGAATAGGATAGCAGAAAATAGAACAAAGCGGAGGCGTGTTGTTGAAACCGTATGTTCTCTATGTTCCAATGCACATAATTGTAGAAATAAAGTAAAAAAAAATAACTACTGAATAAAATCTGATTATGTCGCTAGATAACAAAATAAGCTAAGAATATAAATTATGCATTATCTTATTGCTATCGTTACACAGATTTTTTTTTTAAGCAAGATATCTGCGGTTTGTATTGTTTAAAAATGTGTCTAGAATGCACACATTTCATTCATTACCTGATATGAAAGTCTGCAGGCGTATTGTTGAATATTAAACAGGTGGGAAAACGTAAAATCAAAAGAAATTTTGTGACATTTTCGTTTTATTTTTTTTATTATGTTGGTTAAATTGATATAGAGATAATGCAGGCAGGCAGGCAAGTATCTTTTGATAACTGAATTATCCTGAAAAGACTCATTTAAACCGTTATCACTGGTTTACAGAAACAGGAAAGGAAACAACGCAGAATAGTCATCATAGAGAGATTAACACTATTAGATAAGTAGATCCATTGACATATGAGATAGTAATATCTTATGAACTAGTAATCTGTAATGCAATGCTTTATCTCTTTATTGTACTGCTAATAATTTTAGAAATGAAACCTTTATCTGTAGGGAAATATTCCATGGAGAATACAGTAGGCATGTGGGAAACGTATTTATCATTGCATTTATTTATAACCATTCAGACTGTAGAAGGCGGCTAATGACAAAGCACTGTGATGCATATATTAGGCGTAGGTGTTCTCTCCTTTATTATATATATATAATTGAATGGGGAGCATTAAGAACCTGACATTGTTAAGTTGATCGTGTCAGTAATGTAATCATCCCACTTGAGGCCCATCAGTTTACAATGTACGTGCATTTCCACTACGTGAGTGCGTTTCCCACTTGTGACGTGAAACCAGCATACTTTTTTTAAAAAAAACCTTATAGCATTATGCACTAGGAAAAGAGAGCCACCTTTTGTTCAGTGAGTAACAGTCATTACATTACTTTAGTTAATTTGTATTCCCTGTAAATTAAATTTAATTACACTGGAACCGAATAGCCAGTCTTCTTAGATGTGTTTATTTCTGGGAGGGGCATCCAATCGACGAGTGTCAAATTGGAAAACATTGCCCATTTTAGATTCCACTGCAAAGCACCATCAACCAAGTAGGACTGTAGAAATGATGATAATGTGAGTCAAAAAAATGTCAGAGGAGATCAAGAATTCTGGTCTTGTATAATCAGTCGAGTGGAAATATAAATTAACGTACATTTTATGAAGCTTATAAAAGTGACTGCAAACACTCCAAGAATAAGTCAGACAATGTGAGTGTAAATAATTGGTGAAATGCTTCAGCTACTGATAGAAGATGTAGTCGAGCTCCTCTAGATAAATCAACAGGAACGCGGTAAATAACTGAGAACGCTGGGTCAAGTTTTATCGGGTGTCCAGTATCTACCAAATGGGCTAAGACTGCATATTATCTACACGTTTGGTTACCCTTTTACTCAACCATACAGGTACATGTTCATGCGCACGCATGGATAAAGCCCTCTGAGTACGGCCAATGTAATTGACTCCACATGAGCAGTTGAATTCATAGATGCACATTGATGAGACCATCTTTGGTAATTTATCCTTTACTTGCTGTGTGAGTACTGGTTTAGTTGAGAAGTTTAGTACCAGTTTAGCTCTAGGAAATGTTCTATCTATTGCTCTATTGAGTTGACATTTTAGAATGTCAGCTGCCACTTCCCCTTTGTAACTTAACTTAAGATACAAAGCTTTCTTGTCTACGGTATCCACCTTTACCCTGTGTTTAAGTATTGACATATACTTTTTTAAGAAACTCCGTGGATATCCATTTTCTTGCAGTGTGAGTTTCAATTATGCTTTTCTTCTTTAATGCATTCCTCTGAGCATATGCGTTTTATTCTGTAGGTAAGACACTTAACTAAGTTTCTTTTGTGCTAAATCGGTGTGAAGCTATGGAAATGAGTGTACTGACCCGTCCAAGTTTTCTTTTTGAATAATTTGCTTTGTAGACATCCGTCTGTCTTCATGCTAAATAGGATGTCTAGGAAAGGTAAACTGTTATTGTCTTCTTCTTCACATGTAAACTGAACAGTTGGGTGAACACTATCAACAGCATTCAGAAGCTCTTGTTTATTAAGATTTCTATCACAAACGTTAAAGGTATCATCTACGTATCGACAATAATAGTCAAGCCCTTTAATCGTGTTTTTCAGTGGACCATTTTCAAGCTTTGCCAGGAAAATATCCGCTAGCATAACGCCCAGAGAAGAATTTATTGCCAAACAATTGTTTGCTCTAAATATTTCGTTTTGAATAAATTATGGGAATATTCAATTTAATTTATAATAGGCTGAAATCGATGACAAAATATTTCTGTGAAATGGGAGACAACGGTGGTGACTAGTCATATAACAGATTCGTAGAGTGTGTAGTAGGAAAGTTGACAAGTCAGTCAGTTCTAGGTTATAAAAGGTGTCAGGTGAGTCAGTGGCTGGTAAAAAGCGGTATGTATTAAAGAAAGGCGGTTCATAATGAAATAACAAGTGTGTGAAATGAATTAACAGGTGGAGGCATATATTGAGAAAAGAGATAATATCACTAATAATAAGTCCGTATAGTATCAATGAAAAATTCTATAGTATTGAGAGAATGTTTGCATGAAGGGCATAAATTATGACGAATAATAATAATAATTTTAATAATAACAAAACGAAAAAACCAGAGGGTTAAGGGGAAGGAGCACTCTTGGTGAGAAGAAGAATCATCAATCCAAATTTGGCCACGGTAGGGACAGAGTCTGGGATCATTTTCCGTTGTCAACACCTCCCTCGCCCATGAAGTGACGAAGTCAACACAAATGTGATAAGCAAGTTCACTATGTTAACACACACTACTTTTATAATATTATACACTGATCAAATCTAACAATCTACACTTGATTTTGTCATCTCTGCCAATTCACCAACTTGACAAGTAAAAATGACCCCAGACAGACGAACGATGATCAAGTTAGTAAACTTTATTTTGATATCATAACAGACGTACTCTTACCTTTGTTATTTGATTCAGTGATCTTCATTGCTATTTTGACTATCAATATGTCCCTTTAACTTAACCTAAGTCTATTTTCTTACCCCTTAATTCTTCGTTATATATATGCTAAGATTTTGTAAATTCCGGTTTATTAATACTTTGATAAAGCTACCAGCATTAAATAGCGGAACGTCAGTAAAAACAATATCGTTTTGTTTTTTCATTCATTGGGAAATACAAAAACCTCTATTATAATGAATATCATATACCCAATGCCCATTTTTTTCAAACTGTTAAAAGTGAACTTGGTTTGGACATATGTAGGTGTTCTCTCCTTTATTATTATATATATGTATACAATTGAATGAGGAGCATTAAGAACCTGATATTGTTCAGCTGATGGTGTCATCACTGGAATCGTCGTACTCGAGACTTGTCATCTGGATGTACCTGCATTTCCAGTGCTTGAGAGGATTCCCACCTATGATGCAAAACCAGTAATCACAATTTTTAAAACCTTAGTAGCATTGTGCACTAGGACATGAGGGCCTCCATTTGTACGATGAGTATCGTTCATTAATTACTTTAGTTAATTTGTAATCCCTGTAAGTTAATTACACTGGAACAAAATAGCCAGTCTGCTTAGATGTGTTTGTTTCTAGAAAGGAAGCTGTGAGGATGAGAACAACATCACTGACTGATGGTTTAGAGGCATCCAATTGAGGAGTTTTAAATCGGACATGATGTACATCCCAGATTCGAATACTAAGCACCACCAACCAAATCAGACAGTAGAAATGGTGGATCTGTGAGTCTAAATATCAGAGGAGATCAAGAATTCTATTGTTGTGTGATCAACCGAGGGAAAATATAAATTAACATACACCTAAAAAGCCTAATAAAATATCCATAGCTCATCTTGAACAGAAACGAATGTAACCAGATATAGAGAAAGAAGCACCTATTTCTGCAGGTATATTGACGATACGTTTGTGGCTTGCAACAAAATAGATCACGTATACACTGTGGTTTACCTTCATATAACATTTACAGTGAACCGTCAACGTGATAATCACCTACTGGAGCTCAAAATAAAACTAAGAAATGATAGAACGACTGGGAAATCCATCTACAGGAAAAAAAGTTACGACTGGCTAATACTTGAATTATCACAGCTTTTACCTGATTGATTACAGACAGAGCCCAGTTAAAACACTTTTCAACAGAAAAAGCTATAGCGTTGTATTCAGAAGATAAGATTGAAGAAAAACTCGCAGTTGACGGAAAGAACCTTATCGTAAATAGACTTCCTTGGAAGTTCATGTCAAAATATAAGAAGGAAAAATCACCTAGACCGAAAACCGAAATTGTTGAGGAGAAATCCGTCTTTGTATGTCTAGCGTAAAAATGCGGAGAATTATCCAAAAGAACGGGAAACAGAACTGAAGGTGCGCTGGAAAGAATATCTCCCACGGCCAGACTTATTCCACCTTACCACCTCTTTAACCCAGTCAAAATTAGATAAATATCCCGGTCTACATATCAACTCCAACTGCATTCACCAATTCACCTGCACTTGCGACAGCAAGTACATAGGAAGGAGGGGCTGAGAGGAGGAAAATGTCTAGCAGATACGCCTAGTATATCCCTAAAATTCTCCGTCTGACAGGCAGCAAAATGTTCTCGAGTGCAATTGTCAGACACACAAAATTGACACGGGACAACATACAGGCCTGCAGGCTTTCAGAATAATCAATACACAAAAATGAACTTGGTTACTTCTGTTCACAGAAGCTGTTGCCATCAGAAGACTTCGATTTAACCTATGCATACGGAAAGAAGAGAGTGTGACTAGTCTCTCACTACTCTCTACATGGTAACCGTCATTGTTGTATTTGTGTGCTGTTGTGTTTTGTTCTGGTCTGTGGCATGACATTCCACTCAATCTTGGTTTCGATTTTCACCTTTTGACTGAGTTGAACCCACTGTGAAATTTTCAGATCTACTAAATTAAATTATTTTGTCTATTTAATAATTTTACTTCACCATTCACCCTAAGCCGACCCTCCTGAACTCTCCATTATAATAAGTAAAAATTCACTGTTCTTCTATCTTGTAATTTTGTCTCTAGTCCTGTGTTGTTTCCAAGCGAAATACTAACTCCACCTACCTCCTCTTCTAATTACTATATAAATAGTTACTCTTTTAACGCTGAATAATTGTCAACTTACATCATATTTGAAATTATGTTGCCTGCACTTTGTATTTGTAAGTTGAAGTCATTGTGAAGAAAGTATGTTCAGACAGTATTTTGTAATCAAAACAAGATTTTGAGCGGACAATTGTTTTCGATAATTAAAAGTTGTAAATTACGTAGTACAAAACGGCACAAATTTGATAAGGTTAAAATTGCTATTAAGTGAGAATAAAGGTGGTATTTGAGTGTCAATTTAACAAGAGTGAAGAGGGTGTGAAAATATACAAAAGGAGCATATGAGAGTGATAATAGTGAATTAATTAAATAAAGCAAAATCAAACTAAAAGTAAAATTAAAAATTAAAAAAGGAAAGAAAAAATCAAACATTTTATACAGGGAACGATTAGTGAAGAGGTTAAGACCAAGGTAGAATAGGAGACTTGACAAACTTTTTCTATATACAGAGTTCAGGGTTGTATTGATGAATTGCCAGCGCCTCCGCCATACACAAAAGCCTAAACCTGACGCCCATTGTACCATTTGATTTCACTTTGTAGGTGATGTTGAAATACGACTCTGGTGGAGCTACTTGACCTGAGTTCACCAAATGTTCGAGAATTGAGCTAGTAATTGTCTTACATTGCCCCTTGGTTAATCACGCCGGATAATGTTCAGAGATGCATTTGGAAAGTGTGAGCTTTGTGCTGGGGCGGCCAATATAACTAGCTCCACCAGAGTCGTCTTTCAACATCATCTACAAAGCGAAGCCAAATGGTACAAAGGGCGTCAGGTTTCGGCTTTTGTGTATGGAGGAGGCTCTGGCAATTCGCCAACACAACCCTGAAGTCTGTATACAGACAAAACGTTTGTCCGTTATCTTATTCTACCTTGGTCTTAACCTCTTCACTAATCGTTCCCTGTAAAAAATGTTTGATTTTTTCTTTCCTTTTTTAATTTTTAATTTTACTTTTAGTTTGCTTTTGTTTTAATAATTAATTCACTATTATCACTCTCATATGCTCCTTTATCACACCCTCTTCACATTTGTTTTCGATAACTTCTTCTTCAGGCTCTACAGTTATAAATCCACGATTAACAGAGTACACATATAGCCTATAAAGGTAAGTGAAAATAATATCAGAAACTGTATTTGGGTGCATGTGTAAGTTAAGCTGATAGTCCATTAGTTAACATAGTCAATCAAATGTGTATAGACAGAAAAATGTGATAAAGTGTGAATGAACAATTGGGTCAACAGAATACAGGTGTGACTGGGGTGAGAAAAATGCGATAACCACAAAGTACATACAAACACACATTTACAAAGGAGACACTGAATGCGAGGATTGACCTGAAGAAGTTCGGACCAGATTGCCGAACGAAACGTTGGAATTAATCATTTCAATTTCGCTGAGATTTTACAAATATAACTTTATAAATGATAATGTCTAATGATAAAGTAAAGGGGTTAAATTGTAAATTGTAATAAGATGTTACAGAATTGGTGGTAGGCTTAGTATAAAATCATAAAGGTTGACAAAAATTCAGGGTAACAATGAGGTGAAATAAACTGCGTGGAGGAACGGATAATGAAGACATGATATCACAAAATGATAATAGTAGTACGAAAAATTATGATCCTGGTGACCTTATAGTGGGCCAGGGTAGACAAAGAGAGTGAATAAGTTTCTTCTATACACATAGGTCTGGTCTCTCTCTATTAATCTCTAAAGCCTCAGCTATGGCTAGGAGGCGTAATCGTGTGCCTTTGTGGAGATTGTTCGGTACTCGGTACACAAATGTAAATGAATCATCTACTTTGATGCTGTGTTCGCTATCTACTAGATGAGACAGAATTGCAGAATAGGTTGCTCTTTTCCCAAGCCAAACAGAAATATGTTCACGAGCGCGTAAAGATAAATACCTTTGGGTACGACCTATATAATTAGCTCCACAGGAGCAGTTGAAATTATATACACACATTGATGTCGCCATTTTGGGTAATCCATCTTTTTGTCTGTAATATTCCTTATTGAATAAGAAATGAACATTCATTGTACATCTTAAAATAAGTTCTTTCAAGGTGGATACAGAAATGTCGATGTCTATGTTTCATGTAGTTTCACATGCTTCATGTTTCACATATAAAATCCACTGTCTCCATTAACGGTACATTAGTGAACAAGGAGGATACATCAAAAGATATCATAAACTTGTCCCTCACATTAAGATCTCTTATTTTTCCAACAAATTCAAAACTGCCATTTACACTATGCTTTACCAACTCATTATGTAGAGGTTTCAGGAGCTTCACTAACCATTTTGCTGTGGCATGATATGGGGAATTACACATGTCTAACACTGGTCGAAGTGGCAAAACAATTTTGTGCACTTTTGGAAGTCCATATAATCTTGGTGTAATCGTGCCGGTAGGCTTCACAGATTCATATAAACCTTCTATGATGCTACTTTGTTGTTTAAGTCTTTTTAGTGACTCAATTAGCTGTTACTCCACTTTTTCTGTTGGATCGACGGAAGATGTGATTTTTTGAAATTTTCGATGACCACTGAGTATTCCATTCATCTTATCTATGCATTCAGTCTTATTCATTATTACTACTCCAGAGCCTTTATCAGGTTTCGAAATTATTATATTCTCATTATCTCGCAGCTTATCTAGGGCTTCCCTGTGTTTCTTGGTCAATAAGCTATTCAGTCTCCGTTTACTATTTATATATTTATAACAACAGTCGATGAGAGTTGATTTAAGACTTTCAACTGCCTCAGCTGACGAGGGTGTCAATCCTTTAGTTTGTGCATAAAAGTTTTCAAACTGGACTTGTATATCCATCTTATTCATTTTAACGTGATTGTCACAAAACTTAGTACCTAGGGATAATACTTGCAAATCTGTGTCATCAAGAACAACATCAGAAAAATTATAAACATACCGACTAGGGTTTCGCGGAAATCGCATTTCTGGAGTTTTGCTTTCCAGGCTTTGTAATAATTTGGTGCGTTTCTTTTCCCTTCTTTTGCCATAAACCTCATTCATATAATCCAGGAACTGTTTCTTCAAGTGCTGTGGGAGCTCGTCCACAGCACAAAACCTTTCTGTTACATTCTTTGATAATTCCATGATACATGATTTGAGTAAGTCGATCTGATTCAATGCGTGACGCTTGAGTGTCTTACTATTCGAGCGAACTCTGTAACGTCGTAAAGACTTCCAATAAGACTTTGGATACTGGTTTCTCTCAATGCATTCGATAAATTCTCACTTCACTGAGCCTTGCGCTATACTTCAAATACTCACTGAGCACCATTAATGCGAACTGTCGCTCCGAAGATTTCAATATAGAAAAAATCCCCATTTAGACATTCAGAAAAGAGAAAGATTGAGTGAAGTAATATTTACTTTTCAATTAGATCCTCGTCTTCACTAGCGCGTAAAGATAAATTCCTTTGGGTACAGAAACAGATGAATTTATATACACACACTGATGTCGCCATTTTGGGCAATCTTTCTTTCATACACGGTGTCAATATCGGTCTGGTTGAGAAACCGACATGCAGTTTTGTGGCATTAAAAATTCTTTCGATTGATCTCGTTTATCTGAGCTCTAAATATATCACTGGATATATCGCCTTTGAATTGTACATTTAAGTAAAGTTTTTTCTTACTTACTGTGTCTCGCTTAATTTTGTAAGTTACAACTGATTTATTTATAGTATACACAGTTGAAGAGGTTCCACAAGATAAAATGAGCTTGTAATATCCTGCAAACACATTCTTTCCTACTTTATTTGAACTAATGAAAACAACTTCAAACACACCATGAATACGTCAGACAGTGTGAGTGTAAGTAATTTGTGAGTGGTTTATCTGAGTTGTGTCACATTACTCATTACTCTTCGCAGCTGAACTACGACTAACTTTCTCCACAAAACCCATGATTCGTGTGAACGTGAAGGATAAGCTACCACTGCTGGCCTCATCAATGTGTATCTACCAATTCACCTGCTCGTGTGGAGCCAGGTATGTCGGCCGTACCCAGCGTTCGCTTTCCAAGCGTATCACCGAACACTTACCAGCATGGTTTTACAAAGGAGAAAAGCGATGTCCCCGCAGCTCCATCTTAGAACACCTGATAGAATCCGGACACCAAGCTGCACCCCAAACAAACTTCAAAGTAGTCTACAGAGTAAGAAGTAGTCTTCCAAAAGGTGTACGAATCAGACTTCTCCAAACTGCAGAAGCAATGGCGATTCACTTGCTAAGCCCTGAACTCTGCATACAGAAGAGGTTCGTTCAATCACTACACTTACTATGGACTTAATCTACCTTATTACCTGAAAGGTAAATTCTACCTATTTTTTTCTTTTCTTTCTGTCTCTTCATTGGTATTATTCTGTCTTCTTAATTGTAATATTTTGCATTTTCAACTTTCTTGTTCTCTACCCCCACCCGATTTAATTTCTACACCTCACTACCACTTAAATTGACCTGACCAACGCTCAATTTATAGTCATTTATGTTACGTCATCCAACTTAATTGCTCAATTTCATTTCTAATCTAAATGGCATTATTATCTACCCCACTTCTTCTTAGTCTCTACCTGTAATTACCTCTGTTGCTAACCTGACCTAAGTTAAAACATTTTAGTCAATTGTATTACGTCATCTAACTTACTAACTCAATCTTACTTTAGTTGCTGTCCAATTAACCTTGTTTCTATATTAGATCATTCTTTTATTACCTGATCAATTATCTAATTTTGACAAACCTCATGTACACACACACACACTCAAATAATTATATATAAATGCGATTGTACAGCTATGTGAATGAATTCGCCGAAAAGAGTCTCTTCGCTGAACGTCTTCACTTTTTCATATGACTAAATGGGGATTTTCAAGTTACTCATTTCAATCAATAATTGATATATGCAGTAAGGCATCTACGCCTTCTTTCTACGGTGTCAATTATGTTATTAAGTAGATTACATATTTTACTCTGAATAATTCGTGTTTCTGAAGAAATGTGCGACGAAATTTCTTCTCAAACTGTGTAGTTTTTTACAAAAGACGAATTCAATTCAATGTATTATGAGGTATCCGCAGTAGCTAACCAGGCAATTGGGCGGTTTGAAGAGGTTTGGCTCTTTCTTTTAACTTAGTCAAACCAGGTAGAGCGCCGATGAACTCGATCTGGAATCAGTGAAACGATCGATCTGGTTGGCTAGCACATATTACTGTTTGATCTGAGTGCTGTCCACCTATTCAAATCAATCCATGTTGTGTGGTACACTGAATGCTGCGGACATCAACACTGACTTTGCCACTGCACTATGTATTCACATATTTAATAGTTTGTAGTTACGTAACATAAAGTCGTTCGGAATGATTTTTAAGAATGCCTTTAGGAAATAATTATTTGTGTATTTTTATACTCTCCAATTTTAATGTTAATTTTTTTTTTTAAATGCGTTTTTCAGTCAGTCATTATAGCTTAGGGGAAAATTCTTAAAGAGAGAACGCTTTCATGAACCTGATAGATTTTACACTTAATTTATCCCAATCCTAATTTCTGCTCTTTCCAACACATACAGATGACTATCGTGAAACATATTCATTTATAAAAGGTAGTTAACACTTAATCAGATAGCCCAAAATATATGAAGCAGCTTAAGTGAATAAATTAAGTACTTTTCATCACTCATTGGAACTACTGGACGTGAAATAAAAGTAGTAGTTGAAATGATTATTATCAGGTGTTGGTTTGAAAAGGGGTTTGATTGGTTACAGCTAACTTCAGTTAGACAACCACTGATAAACCATGAAGACCTGGAAAGCTGACCTGTTCCCGATAGGGACTCTTCAGATGTACTCAGGACCTTCCAGTTAGAAGGCGAGCTGGTAGATCAATAAGTCACTGAGACTCGATCCAATAACCTATGAATTCCGATTTCTAAGTATAAAACTTGGTCACTGTATTATTATTATTATTATTGTATCCTTTAGTTCCTAGAGGAACATAGGGCTTCAGCTGAGCACCTCCATTGCCTTCGGTTTTCTGACAACTTTTTCACCCTGCTCCAGGTCTGTCCACATGCTTTCATCTCCTCCTCGCATGACCTCCTCCAAGTCACCCTTGGACGACCAACTCGCCGCCTCCCTTTCAGGTTCCACTCGAGCAATGGCTTGTCTAGTGATGTCACTTGATGGTTTCCTCAGCGTATGGACAATCCATCTCCATTTCTTTCTGCCTATTTGTTTCACAATCGGTTCCTGATTAGTTCGCTCATTGCCAGAGATCCCTGTTGCTGATCTTTTCTGGTTGGCCATTTGATCTTGAGAATTGAGCGAAGACAGCTGTTAATGAAGGTTTGAAGTTTGTTTGAGATGCTCTTTATGACTCGCCAAGTCTCTGATCCGTATAGTAGCACTGACTTCACATTGGAGTTGAAAATCCGGATCTTATTTTTGATGCTGAGTGGGGCTGTTGACCTCCACACAGACTTGAGAGTAATGAAAGCTTGTCTTGCTTTTCCGTTTCTGGCTTTGATGTCCTCGTCAGTTCCGCTGGCCTGTAGTTGAGACGATGCTTCCCAGGTAGGTGAAGGAGGTTGTTTCTTTCAGGTTCTTCCCACTTATGCTGATTGTTGTCTGTTGTTGTTGTTGCTGTTGATGTTGGCTAGGAATCTTCATCATCTCTGTTTTATCTATGTTCACTTGAAGTCCTATCTTTGATGCTTCTTCTGCCAACTTGTTACTTTTCACTTGCATATCTTCCAGTTTATGGGAAATCAGACATATATCATCGGCGAAATCCAGATCCTCCAAGTCACTGTGATACAGTATAACTCTATTATGAGTGAGATTTTATTTTGATAAACTGTCACACAGTGTTGTACAGTAATATTAACTGATCACCTCGTTTTGAGCACAAATTATTGCTACAGCTCATAATCATATCAAGTCACCCACTCACACAACTCTTTCTTTCCTTCATTTATATACATGAGTAAAATTGATTAGACATTTCAGTAAAATTAATATAAGATAAAATACATTCAGAAATAATAATATGAGTGCTATCAATCAAATGCAATAAGATGAGAAATAAATAATATGATCAAAATAAGTATCTGCAACTACCTTGAAGGAACCCATGTCTCTTCTGAGATTCGAACCCGAACCAAATAAAAGAATAGAAATATCACACTAGTTACTTGTGTCCAATCAAAGTATCCACTACAGTCCTACAGGAGGACAATGGCGAACCCCAATAGCTAATAAGCAGCATACCTCTCTGACTGCAGGCGGCACTGGGTGATGAAGGTCTGAATCTCAAAATGGATATGAGTTCCTTCAAGTTTGCAGATACGCCTTGCTGACAGGTGAGTGCCAACTAGCACAAAATCTAGGTCAGACTGCGCTTCCTGTGGCCGATTGCCTCCAACCATCTAATATCTTCATAAGTTAACTGGTGGATGGTGACTAGCAGTGGAATCCAGAATGCGGATTTCGTCTTATTTGGGACTTGTCTTCTGGGACCGTCACCTGAGACCGAGCATTTCGGTCCAATCAATCGATGGGAAAATATAAAATTAAATTCAATAATTAATATAACCCGTTGCACATGAGGTAGTGGCTCTCGTGGCTCAAAGGATCTAGTGCATAACACTTTGTCATTTGAAACTATGGGCATTGGATTCAAACCTTGGTGAAGGGAACACCATCACCGACTGTGGAGTATTTTCACTTAATTTAATTTCATATTCATTTCTTATTGAACAATATTGTCGATGTAAATGCCTTGTTTTAATTAATACCTCTGTCATGATAAAAAGTTGGATGCAATACTGTACCACTACATGCTGAAAATTTCATATTTGTACATAAATCGTACTGTTTGAAATAAAGGCTTTATTATTATCATTCTTGTAACCAAAAAGCAAGCAAACCATCCATCAGTATAAAAGTAAAATACGGAAGCGACGCCTCTGACCACAACTTATCTCAGTATACGCCCCCGGGGGATATGTTGTAAAGAATTTTAAAAGACGATCGTCTACTATTTTGTCTTGTCTGAAAAAGTATGGCAGTTTTTCTGCTGTGCAGGCTGTTTCTCATATACTTCCTCATCCAACCTCGAAATGCACTTACTCCTCTTTATGTATGTATATATATGTCCACGCTTACGTGTATGTGTAAATACATCACGCTGTCTTCGGTGGCACAGTGGTTAGGACTCTCGCCGACCATGCACATGGTCCGAGGTTCGATCCCCTGCTGACGCACACCTGATATCTATGGTCGGCCTGCAAAATTTGAGCTGCCGATATCCACGCTGAAAATTCCATACTTGTACCAAAAATACAGTGTGGAATCAAGCTGTAAATCAAAATAAAAATAAAATAATAATAATAACTCCGTCTTTGAATAACAATACCTATATTACACTGTTAGTTTTGTATATTGTGGAAAAGGAAGTGCGTCTCTGCGGTTATTACCACTCGACTGTCCACACCATTCAAGCTGTTTTCTTTTCAAAAATATCTGTTTTAAGAAGTAACATTAGTGTTGCGTGATTGCAGAACCCCGAAGGATGACGGCAGTTGTGTCTGTGTAAACATCTTAAGGGGCCTACGAACTACTGCAAATTAGGTAGAGATATACAATTTTTGAATCCATGAATCCACCTAGAGGGTAAACAGTACAGCTTGCCGTCCTAGGAAAATGCCCTATTCATTATCAGTACTAATTTGCTCATAGATCCCCAAAATTAGTTATTATTTTATTAGGTTCCGAGGGGAATATGGGGCTTCAACAAGGCATCTCTGCTTCAGTCTGTTCACTGTGTTCCTTTTTAGCTTCATCTCCCCCTCACACCATCCCCTTCATTTCAACTTCTGATGAAAAAATCATCGATTCGCATTTAGGTCCGACTTGAAGCCCTCAACATATTGTAAAAGAATTAAACCCCGATGGTAACTGTGTTTAGTCTACCCGCTATCTAAACGAATTTCGTCGTGTGTTATGACATGCGAGAACATTAGTCACAGTCAGTGTAGCTTGTTGGGCTCATCGTGATATGAAAGCCTGATCACCATGTTGAGTTGACATCCATAGGCTGGCTTCAGTGTTGGAAGACTGTGAAAGACATATATATAGAATATTCCAGAATAACCGTCATTAACAATATTGGTATTTTTTCACTACTATCGATTTGTTAAGATCACAATGGAATTATCACAGTTCAAGAAAGATGCATAAATTATAATAGGCATACAAATGGTATAGCAAATAGAAAATAAAATAAAATTAATGAAATTTCCAAATTGAGGAATATCATCTGACCGTCTTAATGAGATCCACGCCTTCCCCAAACATTAAATTCACCAGGAAATATAAACACAATGAAGAGTCCAATTTCCTGGACATAAAAGTAAAAATAAGAAACGATGGAACGTTTGAAAAGTCCATCTACAGAAAAGAGACTTGGAATGGATAATATCTTCACTACAACAGCTTCTGCCTTATAAGCGATAAGCGAGGAATGGTAAGGACACTGTACAACAGAGCCAGGAAGTCATGTTCGCCTAACAAGGTAGAAGAAGAATTAAGCTTTGTTGAAAAATCCCTCAGAGAAAACGGGTATCCAAATGGGTTTATCCTAGAGGACAGCAGAGAAAAATATGCAAAAGCGAAGTATCCAACCGTTTAAAAGAAGAAGGCGCTCACTTGTCTCCGATACAAAGGTGAAGCAGTATCACAAGAGATTGACAAGAGGATGTAAGCAGCAATAAAGGGATGCTTCACTGCAGGTAAGCTGGTAGCAATATACAGCACTACATGCTCTATAAGCCAATCAACACTGAATAAGTACCCTACTGATGTTACCTGCAACTGCATTTATAAATTTACGTGCACCTGAGGCAGCAAGTACATTGGAAGTACAGAAAGAAGGTCTTCTATCCGGTTTTCAGAGCATATTTCAAGAAATTTATGCTTAAAAGGAAGCAGATATTTACTAATATAGAAGTTATGAGACACCAAGTGGATACCTTGAGTCATTTTGTCAAAATTTCCAAATCCTTCAAAAATATTAAACATACAGAGGACAGCGAATTTACAACAATTAGCTGAAGCGATTGCAATCAAACATCTCAGACCAAACTAGTGCACACAGAAAGAGAGTGTAGTCAAACTTCACTTCCTTGGTAACCATATCACTTTCATTACACTGGTTAGTCATACACTTTAGTGAGCTCAACTCACTGAGCCAGTTTTCAATTTGATGAACTTTGACCTTCTTGAGTTGCCATGTTGACGTGCAAGCTAACACTGTTTATTAGATTTTTCGTTTTCTGTCTTCTCTCACCGCCCACCTTTTTCTTCATAGTTTGATAGCATATAAAATTGTGATACTTATACTCCGAATGCATTCATCTTTTAATGTTTTCTCTATTACCTTTCGAAGATTGAAGTGTGAAATGTTATTATTTATAATTATTGTAATTTCAGGTAGTTTGCAGTTAGCTGATAAGAGAGAACCTGTGAAATAGAATGATGATATCAGTTTATGCTGCAAATCTGGTCTTTCTTTCTCTATCGAAATTAAGGATCATTAGAACCTTCATTTGGATACATAACTTAGGTCTCTTAATATAGATGCCAAAAGCCAGCGTATGCAATATTTAGTAGATGAACTCTTAAGGTAAAGTGAAGATTAGTTGGTATGCGGTAGACGACTTTGAAAGCAGCCTTGCTGACATCAATCTTGTGTTCTGTATCCACGAGATGAGTAGAATGGAGTTAATTATGAATGAATTGTGTTTGTCCCTTACTTAACCAATTACTAGGCAAGATGGTGTCCGAAAATCTGACGATAAGCTAATCTTATACATTTATTCCCCTTAACGAATTTGAATAAAGCAAGAGCAATAGTGGTTTTTGCAGAATAAAACGGTACCACCATTGTTTATTTCGTTGGATTTTCATCGGCTGCTTAGAGACCAAAGTCATAATTAAGTATATCTACAGAAACACAGTGGAGAAAAATGCCGTCCACACTCAACTTGATAACAAAGGTGAAAACATTGCAGCAATGGTCAACAAAAGACTGAGGACGTCACCAGCCAGAGCCTATCCTGCATGCAGCTAAGCTCCTTCCTGTCTACCGAACAACTTGCTCATCTTTGCTGCAATCAAAAATCGATAGATATCCTTCTCATTTTAACAACTCCAACTGTATATACAAATTTACATGTGTCTGTGGGAGTAGTTACATTGGAAGAACAGAAAGAAGAAGGACATATCTACGATTTTCTGAACATGTACCAAAAAGCTTATATATAAAGAGAACAAGTGCTTTAAACAGTGCCATCGCCAGTCATCTCCTTCACACGGATCATTAGGTGGACGTCGCAAGATCGTTCAAAATTACCAACAAGCAAAACAGTTCAATTCTCCTCAGGTTTCTTTGGTGAAGCGATCTCCATCAAGTGCCTGAAACTTGATTTATGCGTCGTTCAGAAAGAAACAGTTATCAGTCTCTCTTTGCCAACCCTGGTAACTGGATATCTTCACCTCTCTTTCATCTGATTACGCAATGTCGAAAGTTTCCATTGTGTATGATAATTATTGTTCGGAATAGTCTTTAATATTGCATATATATATACATATTATTACTGTGTGCAGATATTTATTGATCGATTTTTGTTTAAAAGTGTATTCTGTGCAAGTATGTTAAAATTGTTTCTGTAGATATACCTAATAATATCTGTGGTCTGTAAGCAGATGATGAGACGCCAGTGAAATAACAATTATGGTACCATTTTATTCTGCAAAAGCTTTTGTTCTTGCTTCATTAAAACTAATCTTAACTTTAGATTAAGAGTTCGTCTACTACACATCACTGGGATCATTGTTAAGAATACCTTATCGTATGTATACAAAAAGGAGAAGTTGGTTCAGACGCTTTTCTTAGATGCCAAGGCATCAAGTTTTTATTGATCCTTAATTTGTTGCTGGCTCGGCATTATGCTCCTGTCCATCCCAAGCAAAATACGAAGCTGCATCATCCTGGAAAGAATCAAACAAGCCCTGGATGAAAAACGTCGACCGGAACAAGCTGAATTCAGGAGAAACATGTCATTTATTGATCATATCATCACACTACGCATCATCATTGAACAAAGCTTGGAATGACAGTCACCTCTCCATCTCAACTTCATCGACTCTGAAAAAGCCTTCGACAGCGCAGCATCTATCAAGAGATGATTTCGCAACTACGGGGTGCCATCGACAATTATACATCTCATCCAACAGTTTTTACGACAATTCTGCATGCCAAGTAATCCACAATGTGAAACTTACGGAATCCTTCGAAGTGAAGACGGGAGTAAGACAAGGCTGCCTACTATCGCTAATGATTTTCCTGATTGCGAGCGGTAGACTGGATAGTGCGATAGACAGCGAGCAATAAGGAAACAGGCATAAAATGGACTCACACAAAAAACGTGGAGGATCTGGACTTCGCCGATTATACATGTCTGATTTCCCACTTGTGAAAAGCAACAAGTTGGCAGAAGAGGCATCCAGAGAAGATACGACTTCAGGTGGACACAGAGAAAACAGAGGTGACGAAGATTCCTGGCCAACACCAACGGCGACGATAACAACAAACAACAATCAGCATAAATGGGAAGACCCTGAAAGAAACAACCCCCTTTACCTACCGACCTGGAAGCATCGTTTCAACTACAGGTGGACACTACTGATGAAGATATCAACGCAAGGATCAGGAAAGCGAGACATGATTTCATTACTCTCAAATCTGTGTGGAGGTCAACAGCACTTAGCATCAAAAAATAAGATCCGGATTTTCAACTCCAATGTAAAGTCAGTGCTACTATACGGATCAGAGACTTGGCGAGTCATAAAGAGCATCTCAAACAAACTACAGACCTTCAGTAACAGCTAACTGTCTTCACTCAATACTCAAGATCAGATGGTCGTGCAGAAAAGATCAGCAACATGGATCTCTGGCAATGAGCGAACCAACCCAGCAGGAACCGACTGTACAACAAGTAGGCAGGAAGAAATGGAGATGGATTGGCCATACTCTGAGAAAACAAACCATCAAGTGACATCACTAGACAAGCCATTGCTCGAGTGGAACCCCATTAGAAAGTGACGAGTTAGTTGGTCGTCACTGTGAGAGTGACTTGGAGGAATTCATGTGAAGAGGATATGAAAGCATGTGGGCAGACTCGAAGCCAGGGGATGAAAACGTTGGCAGAGAACCGAACTCAATGGAGACACGCGGCTGAATCCCTATGTTCCTCTAGGAATTAAAGGAAATAATAACGGTAATTTGTTGCTGTAGATATTTCCTTCATTTTTATGCATCTTTCTTCAACTGTGGTAGATCCACTGTCATCTTACTTGACAAATCGATAGTATTTAAAGCGAAACGCCAGTATTGTTAATGCCGATTATTCTAGAATATTCTATGTATATAAATAGACGTATATGTATAATTGTAGAGCCTGAAGAGAAAATTATCGAAAAGGATCATGTTTGGTGAATTTTTTTCCATATATATATATATATATATATATATATATATATATATATATATATATATATATAATTTGCTGAATAACAATATGAAATTTAACAGATTATTAAAGGCACTTTACAACACAATCTTTAAGGTTAGGGTTTAAGAGTTGGGAGTTTAAGAACTTGACGAAAAATGTTATTCAACAAAATAAATCTCTTATTAAAAATGGCCTCAGCATATTTTTCAAACTGCCAAATGACTGACAAATCAAACTGCGAGTTACTGTCATTAATATCTGTAAGAGTAAATAAAGAACCAAGACGAAGTAAGATCCATAGTAAGAGAAAGCAACCGACCGAGTACATACAAAATAATAGTCCGAGTATTAAAAGTCTTCTTCATCTCTATTCGCACAATAATCGAATACATTGCTGTCATTACTTTCATTGATATGATTCACATTGTTATCATTATTATTATTATTATTATTATTATTAGCATTAATATTATTACTGTGTATATGATTATTCATGTGAATTTGACGTTTATTCAACACACGATTTAAGCTTTTATTATGACTAGGAAAATGCATAGTCAAATCGGTTATTGAAGACTGCTTATGCGTGCTGACACTGACTAAATTATTTGGTCCATTTCTTTTATTCAACTGTGGAAGGGATTGATGCGCTTTCTTCTAAAAGAGAAAGAAAAACAAGGTGCAAAAAATAAACGCGGTGATGATGATGATGAAAATTGTCGTGGAATTTTATGATTTTTACTTTTGAAATGTGATCTACTTTAGAAATAACAAAACAGACACCCTTGCTTAGGTGCTGGTTTGCAGGGACTTGATTGGTATACAGGATTTCATCACGAACTGACATTAGTTAGAGAACCATTGGAAAACCAGTGGGTGCGTACTGATGAAGAGTCCCAAACTAGGACGAAACATCTGTCCAGTACTCCCAGCTGGTTTTCCAATGATTCTCTAACTAATGTCAGCTCGTGATGAAATCCTGTAGACACACTTACCCCTCAGTTCAGGAACTGCTGATCTTATTAATACTGTCCCTATGGGTTACAAGTGGAAAACATAGGCCTTCAACAGTCCACGTTAGCCTAGCTCCGAGATTGCCTTTAGACTCTCATCTTCTCCTCCAGGTTATTGTCGGACCCCAGCCAAACTCGTCCTTTCACATTCGAATTTCGATCGACGGCCCGGCACATGGTGTCATCCTATGGTTTTCTCAGTATTTGTCTGTTCAGCAGTAGACTCTTCATCGGTTCATCTCCACAGTTTTTTTGTTGCTAATTATTTCTGATCACCCATATAATCTTCAGTATAGAGTCAGAGAAGGGGCAGCTGCTGATAATAATCTGCACTAGCTGTAAGAAATGCTTTTCATGACATGAATGAAAAGTTCCTGATCCATACATGATAAGGGTGTGTCCCGCCTTTTCGTTACTGAAAATCTTTGACATTCCTATCCATGTCATCTGTATTTGTAAGGATGCCGCACAGATAAATGAAGGATCTAATATCTCACCGAAAACACCCATTAAGTCATGAAGAAAATAAAAGACAAATTCAGTGAAGAAAATTTTCTTTATCGATGAAATCATCTTCACAGGCTGGCTGTACAGTCGTATTTATACTTACAAAAAATATATAGTGGTCTATTATTGAGTAATACAGAGGGGCGACATAAGTGATATATTTACTCAGAAGTGGCTTTAGAAGTGAAAATTAAAAGTTGTAAATTAGGTGGTACTCAATGTGTGTTTATAGATTCACTTGCTCATGGGGAGCTAGTTAAATTGGCCGCTCTCACAAAGCGCACACTTTCCAAACGCATCTGTGAACATTATCCGCCATGTTTGGAAAAGGACAATCCAGTGCTCAATTCTTGAGCATTTTGTGAACTCAGGTCACGTAGCTTCACCAGAGTCGTCTTTCAACACCATCTACAAAGTGGAGCTAAATGGTACAAAGGGCGTCAGGTTTCGGCTTTTGTGTATGGCGGAGGAGCTGGCAATACAACCCTGAACTCTGTATACAGAAAACGTTTGTCCAGTCTCTTATTCTACCTTGGTCTAAATCTCTTCACTAATCGTTCCCTGTAAAACATTTTGATTTTTTCTTTTGTTCTTAATTTTTAATCTTACTTTTAGTTTGCTTTTGCTTTAGTAATTAATTCACTATTATCAATTTCATCTGCTCCTATTGTATATTTTCACACCCTCTTCACACTTGTTAAATTGACACTCCAATACCACTTTTATTCTCACTCAAGAGCAATTCTCACCCTATCAAATTTCTATCTTTGTGCTGGTGAGTACCACGTAATTTATAACTTTTAATTTTCACTTCTAAAGCCACTTCTGAGTAATTATATGTGGTGATTGACAATTTCTATCTCTGTATTGTTTCAATACTTACTGTTGATTGTTAATATATTTCTTATATGAATTGCATAATAATTCCGCTAAATACAAATTCCTGAATTCCGCCCTCTCTGTGTTTTGTTTGGATTCTTGTAATTCGGTCATCTTGAAATACTAATACTACGACTACAATAATTACTACAAATTGGCGTCGCGATGGAACTAAATAACCTGGGAAAACTTCCTATTAATGGGTCTCCGCGGGAGATTGCTGATTATTTGGAATGCTTCGATGCGTGGTGCATTTCAAAGAATGTTCGGGATGACAAAATACCAGCACATTTCATCACTGCTATTGGGCTAGATGCGTATAGCCTAGTAAAGACTCTGTCATTTCCAGATAAACCCATTTCTCTGTCATATGTCAAGATTCGTGAACTTCTGATAAATCACTTTCATGTAACTACATTTGAGACCAGAGAGAGGGCTCAATTCCATAAACTGGTTCGTGCTCCCAACCAGAGGATTAGAGACTTTATTCTGCAACTCCAAATACAAGCTTCAAAGTGTAATTTTGGAGATCAGCTGCATACTCAACTACGTGATCGTCTAATTGCTGGAATCAATATTCCTAAGTTAGAGAAAGAGTTAATTCAGATTCCTTCTTGTAGTTTTCAAACTGCTAAAGATTTATGTATTACATATGAAGATGTCAATAATGAATACTCTGCTCCCACTACGTCAGTATCTGATGTCATGCTTTCTAAAGTCGAAAATACAAGTGGTCATGGAAAGCAATCCAAACTGCCGTCCACAGGTAATAGAATGCAGCGAGAGATCAAAAACATTAAACCGTGTTTCTCCTGTGGAAAGTTACATCTACGAAGCACTTGCCGTTTTCGGGGTGCTAAGTGTCACAAATGTGGTAAAGTTGGACACATCAAGACTGTTTGCAGAAGTTCGAATACTTATGCTGCTCAACATTCTTATAATTCTCCCAAGCTGTCTAGTAAAATGGAGTCAATGTGTCTTTCAACTTTTCAAAATACTCAATCTCATCCAATGAAAACCTCCACTACAAGTTCAGCAACTCAAGCGTCAACTGTTTTCAAAAATGAGGTAGCTGAGTTACAATGTGAACTGTCGAAAACACGGAAAAACTGAATGAGATGAGAGAGCAACTGATTAAAATGGAGGAATTGCTGCATATGCATAGACTGCGTCTGTCGAATGCAGAGCATACAAGTACCCGTGAAAGTCCTGCAAAACTTTTCAAATCTCGAATTCCCAAAAAGCATCTGATGTCCACGACTTCTAATGTACATTATTACAAAGGGAAAGACTATTGACCTTCTGTTGGAATTATACTACAAAAAATGGGAAATCGAGTGGTGAAGGTATTAGACATCAAAGATCACTCAGTTCATGACAGACACCTGGACAAAGTGACAATAAATGAAGTAGGTCGTTCCAATTATCATTTTAATGATTCCGCTAATAATCCTGATTTTGTAGATAATTCAGAAGTAGGTCCAGATAATACTGATGAAAATAATATCACAGAATCAGATAGGTCGCAGCTACTTGCAAGCAAACCGAGACATCGTTATAAGTACGCAAGGAGACATTCGACGTGTGACGGATGTGGTGATTGACAATTTCTATCTCTGTATTGTTTCAATACTTACTGTTGATTGTTAATATATTTCTTATACGAATTGCATAATAATTCCGCTAAATACAAATTCCTGAATTCCGCCCTCTCTGTGTTTTGTTTGGATTCTTGTAATTCAGTCATCTTGAAATACTAATACTACGACTACAATCAATTACTACATTATATCAATTATGTCGCTCCCTAATACTCAATAATAAACCACTATATATTTTTTGTAAGTATAAATACGACTGTACAGCCAGCCTGTGAAGATGATTTCGTCGATAAAGAAGATCTAACATCTTTTTAACTTCTCGCGTTGATAGCAAATGCTGCATATTGTTGCTGTCGTTGGTTGGTTGGTTGGTTGGTTGGTTGGCTGGCTGGCTGGCTGGCTGGCTCGTTGTCTTCACCACCTACTTCTTCTCTGTGCTTAGCTGATGTCGTGTCGACCACAATTGAGGATATCATCGGTGATAATAGGGAGCGTTGTCTTACTCCTGTATTCTCGTCACACTATTCGGTGAAAATCCGGTCGTGGATCAATTGAAATGTGGTATTTTCATATATCTGTTGGGTGAGACTCATAAAGATTTCCGTCGAGGTGTAATTATTTAGGCAGACGACTAAGAGAATTTCAGACACTTTGAAAATTACGCAACATTCTTGCATTTCTATCGCTGAAAACAGGGAATCAGATTTCAATAGATTCCCATCATTGTTACTACTACCACTATAATGCAACATTCACTTACATAAACTGAAATGACTTCTAGTCGAAACAATAAGTATGAAAAAGAGAAGACACTCAACGAAGAGACTCTTTTCAACGGTGAATTCATCCACATAGCTGTACAGTTGCATTTATATATACAATTATTTTTGCATGTGTGCGTACATTAAGTTTGTCAAGTTTAGATAATTAATCAGGTAATACAAGAATGTGAGCCTAAGAAGATCCATAGATCCATAGAAAACCTACGTGGAATGGTCAACTAACAAGCTTTTATAGCTGGGTACCCACCAATTCAACAAAAGCGGAATTTAATTAAATCACTTGCCATCCGCATCCCACGACGCATCTGTAGTCCCAAAGTTCTGGAAACAGAATTAGATATTCTAAGAAAAATATTCATCCAAAATGGATACCCAATAAGATTCACCGACAAAAATATCAAACCAATAATTCGGAGAAACGAAACTTTAACTGCACCTGAAAAGAAACTCTACATGATCTTGGTTTTCAAGGGAGATTTAACAAGTGATATTCTCAAGAGAAGGATGACATCATCTCTGAGATGAACATTCTTTGTAGCAACACTAAAAATAGTGTTCTCCAGTAGTCGCCCACTGGTCTACAGAAGCCTCATGGACAAGATACCGCATCTGACCACTTCTATGTGCAGATATCAGTTCACCTGCTGCTGTGAAGCCAGCCACGTACATCGGGCGTTCGACGCGCATTCTGTCCAAGAGGATTGAAGAACACTATCCAGTAAGGTTGCGAAAAGGCAATAGTGGTGCAATAAGGAGTGCGATAATTGAACACCTGGCTAACACTAATCATTCTATTTCAAAAAACGCCTCCTTCAAAGTAATTTACCGAGTCAAGAATAACCTATCAAAGGTAATACGATTTCGCCTTCTTTGTATCACTGAAGCTCTGGCCATTCACATAGAAAAACAGGAGCTGTGCATGCAGAAGAGAATTACTCAACCACTTCTACAATCATGATAATAACTTTGTTGATTTTGATGACTTAATTTCATTTCTTTGCCTGTTCTTAAATTGCTTATAATTCTTGTATTCACTTAGAACTCATACGTAATTTCACATTACATACTTTGTTTCTATATGTGTATCCTGAGTAAAGCTCACTCATCAAACTATTCATATTATTATACAACTTCTTTTAACAACTGTTTGTGACAACTCATCACCTTCGTTACTACTCTAATTACTTCAAATCACGGAATATACACATTAGGTCATAGGAGTTATTATAAAGACAATTGCAGCGAAGAAAATTTTCTTTTCGACGAAGTCATCATCTACTAGGCTGTACATTCGTGTATTTATGTCAAATGGATAGGAAAGTTCCAGAATAATATCCGGTCAAGGGTCAAATTAATAAAAATTAAAATTAGGGATTAGAATGCCATAATAAACAGGGGGATGGATAAAACAAACAAATTAGCATCATGATAGCTAAGAAGATTGACATTGTGCAATTAGGGGTTAGAAATGTAGAAACAACAAAATAGACAGGATGTTTGGATAAGAACTAATGTGATGAATAATTGTTCATGCAATCAGGGATTAAATGTGTAGAAATAGTAAAATGACAAAATAAACACGAAGTTCGGGTATGAAAATATGGTAGTGTAAACAGGGATTAAGAAAAACTTAAAATAACAAGAATAAACAGGAAGTTTAGGTAAGAAAGGCGATGGGATGGTCATTAATAAAAAATTACCTGTTTATGATGGCCATGGCAGGGACAGGGGTTGGATGTATGTCTTTTGGATACAAAGGGTGGGTTTCACCTTTTGTATAGCTGGCGCTTCGGCTATGCCCAGATGTCTTGATTTCACTCTCTTTGATAGGTTTGATTGAATCTTATATATTATTTTGAAGAATTTTTCGAAAGGTTCTGAGTGTCCTGATGATGATGTTTCTGATGACTTCGTCGAAAAGAAAATTTTCTTCGCTGCAATTGTCTTCTTAATAACTCCTATGACCCAACGTGTATATTCCGTGATTTGAAGAGACGCAAGGACCGTTCGACGGTAAAGGAACTGAGCAAGTTTCTACGTTTGTCCGTCAAGCTTGCTGAGGCGAACACAGAGATTTTCTTCTTCAAGAATTGTCTCAAAAAACATGAATATTCCAAAGTATTTTGGAAGCATCTCAGACGAAATCACATATCCCCTTACTCACGTACACTGAAACGACACACTCTGAATCACATCGATGCGGTGCGATCAAGACTACCTGAGATAGAACAGAATATCTCAAGAAGTTCCCATGTCCTCTATGAGTTATCTGAAGACGAGAGAACATCATTCGAAGACTACTCCAATACGTTTAAAAAGAAAAGAGCGGATGATGTTATAATGAAAGTAAATCAAAGCCTAAAGTCCGTTACAGAAGAAACCGTCTTTCCTACTTGTCCAGAAAAATACGTGTACAATTATTCCAATGTTCCACTATCTCTAATTCAAATGCAAATTCTAGCACTTGGACCTAAGTTTTCTGATGCAACATCAAAAGTGAATCAACTGAACACGAAAGTGCAATTTGAGAATCTAATCGACCAGACGAAAGATCTGGCCCCAACCTCATATGAGAATGCAGAACTTGTCAAATCAACCATTTTAAATTGCTGCCTTGATTACATCAACAAAAAACCCAGCCTTTGTAACGTACTTTCCAAAGAACACCGAAAGCAGCTGAAAGAACTGAAAGATAATGAAAACTTGATCATCACACGACCAGATAAAGGCTCCGGAATCGTCTTGATGAACAAATCAGACTACCTAAGCAAACTCTCGATCATACTATCTGATGATAAAAAATTTCAAAAACCGTTTCCTTAGAAAGATCCCACCGAAGAGACGGAGCTCCAGCTAACAAAGATATTGAATAAAATGAAAGACGAATGTATTATCAGTTCAAAACTATATGAACAACTGCGTTCATCTGGTTCTACAACGCCGCGCATGTACGGCTTACCTAAAGTGTACAAAAAAACGTCCCACTCCACCCAATACTAGGTATGATAGATTCCCCATATCATACAATCGCGAAATGGCTGGTGGAAATTCTCGGGCCGGTGAAAGAAAAGCTGTCAAGACACAACCTCCGTGACACATTCGACTTTGTTGATTCAATTAAGAATGTCAATGTAGCCGAAAAGAAAATGGTCTCCCTGGATGTTGTGTCTCTCTTCACCAACGTTCCACTGACAGAAACCGTATGTTTCCTTTGTGATTACATTCAATCCAATAGCATCGATGTCGGTATACGGATCCATTACCTGAAAGAACTGTTACTTCGATGCACCTTCAACGTATACTTTAGTTTCAACAAGGAAATGTACAGGCAAGTAGATGGAGTAGCAATGGGTTCTCCCTTGGGACCCCTCCTAGCCGATTGCTTTATGGCTAGCTTAGAGAACAACGCCTTATCACCGACTATCAACGACCTCCATCTCTACAAGAGATACATCGATGATACTTTCATTATTTGTGATGAGAATTATAATGTCGAAAAACTACTTCAAATCTTCAATAATGCCCACCCAAACATCGACTTCACACTTGAGACTGAATCCGACGGAATGTTCCACTTCCTCGACGTCCATCTGACAAGAAACGCCGACAATTCTCTGAAAAGGTCCATATACAAAAAGCCTACATGGAATGGACAATTCATCAACTTTCAAAGCTTCGTGCCCCTGAGTAGAAAGAGGAACCTGATATACGCTCTTACCTCGAGGATTCAGAAAATATGCAGCAAGGAAGTGGTGTAAGAAGAATTATGTAATCTTCGAAAAACCCTGATGGAAAACGGTTTCCCGCCCAGATTCATAGACAAGAATCTCAAATGTAAGAAGACTTCCGAACAAGTCCAATCCATTCCAAAGAAAATACTTCTGCTTAATCTAGAATTCAAAGGTGACATTGAAGCAGAAATCCTTCGCAAATGCCTCTCCAAATCGCTAAGGAAAACATACTTCGCCGCGAGCCTAAGACTGACGTTTTCCTGCAAGAAACTGTTCAGCCAGAACGCGAAAGACAAGCTGTCGCATTGGGCCACCTCAACGTGCATATACCAGTTTACTCGCTCTTGTGGAGCTGAGTACGTTGGACGTACCATGCGCCGACTTGAAAAACGCGCTCGTGAGCACTACCCAGCCTGGCTAGTAAAAGGAGACCAAAAACGTGTATACAGTTCAGTGACAGAACATCTGGTCAATTCAGGACATTCAGCGCCTTTCGAAAAATTCTTCAAAATAATATATAAGATTCAATCAAACCTATCAAAGAGAGTGAAATCAAGACATCTGGGCATAGCCGAAGCGCCAGCTATACAAAAGGTGAAACCCACCCTTTGTATCCAAAAGACATACATCCAACCCCTGTCCCTGCCATGGCCATCATAAACGGGTAATTTTTTATTAATGACCATCCCATCGCCTTTCTTACCTAAACTTCCTGTTTATTCTTGTTATTTTAAGTTTTTCTTAATCCCTGTTTACACTACCACATTTTCATGCCCGAACTTCGTGTTTATTTTGTCATTTTACTATTTCTACACATTTAATCCCTGATTGCATGAACAATTATTCATCACATTAGTTCTTATCCAAACATCCTGTCTATTTTGTTATTTCTACATTTCTAACCCCTAATTGCACAATGTCAATCTTCTTAGCTATCATGATGCTAATTTGTTTGTTTTATCCATCCCCCTGTTTATTATGGCATGCTAATTCCCAATTTTTACTTTTATTAATTTGACCCTTGACCGGATATTATTCTGGAACTTTCCTATCTATTTGACATAAATACACGAATGTACAGCCTAGTAGATGATGACTTCGTCGAAAAGAAATCTTTCTTCGCTACAATTGTCTCCTTAATACTCTAATTTCATTAACACCTAATTTTCTTGACTTGTATTACCAGTCTTCATCTGTTTAGTTAAAATAACCATACTCAATTTTAATTTTGTTTAACAAACTTAATGTACACATACATAAAAAATAACACACATAGATTTGCGACTGTATAGCTAAGAAAATGAATTCACTGAAAAGAGCCTCTTCGCTGATCTACGTGTTTTCTTTTCATTATGAAATTATAACATGATAAAGAGAAGACGTTCAACGAAGAGAATATTTTCGACAGCAAATTCATTCACATAGCTCTAAAATCGCATTTATATATAATTATTTGTGTGTGTACATGAGGTTTGTCAAGGTTAGATAATTATAATTAGGTAATACAAGAATGATCTAATATAGAAACAAGGTTAATCAGCAATAAGAATAAAACTTGTGCAATGTGGTAGAGTGTAATTCCATTATGGGTAAATTTTTGTTTTGATAAAGTCTCACAGTGTTATACAGTAATGTTTACTGATGACGTTTCGAGCACAATTTATTGCTCATAATCATATCAAGGTAATCACACGACTTCCTAAATTCATTTATATAGTTCCATTGTTTTTCTCTTGATTTTCACTTGATTTGATTGGTAGTAGTATTTTCCATATTTCAGGTATGAGTGACGAGTCATTCCTATTGCATGTGTTGGGTGTAGACTGGATGCAATAGGAATGACTCGTCACTCATACCTGAAATATGTAAAATACTATTACCAATCAAATCAAGTGAAAATCAAGAGAAAAACAATGGAACTATATAAATGAATTTAGGAAGTCGTGTGATTACCTTGATATGATTATGAGCAATAAATTGTGCTCGAAACGTCATCAGTAAACATTACTGTATAACACTGTGAGACTTTATCAAAACAAAAATTTACCCATAATGGAATTACACTCTACCACAGTGCACAAGTTTTATTCTTATTGCTGATTAACCTTGTAGGATTCTGAATAAAGCAGGAATTAGGGTGGTGGCATTTAAACCTACAAACTCACTCAGGGACAAGCTCTGTAGGTTAAAGGACCCAGTTGACCCAATTAGACAAAATAATATTATTTACAAAATACCATGCAATGACTGTGAGGTCAACTACATAGGTCAAACTAGTAGGTCAGGGGTAGTCAGATTGTCAGAGCATAAAAATTTAGCTAAGGTAAGAATGGTTGACCCCGAGAAGATAAGTAATTTAGAAAAAAGGTCAGCAGTTGCAATGCGTGCATTAACACACAACCACACAATAGGATGGGAGAGGGTTAAAATTCTGAAAAGTAATCTAGGTAGGTGGAGAGAGAGGTTGATTACTGAATCCTTGTTCATCGAGTCTACACCCAACACATGCAATAGGAATGACTCGTCACTCATACCTGAAATATGGAAAATACTATTACCAATCAAATCAAGTGAAAATCAAGAGAAAAACAATGGAACTATATAAATGAATTTAGGAAGTCGTGTGATTACCTTGATATGATTATGAGCAATAAATTGTGCTCGAAACGTCATCAGTAAACATTACTGTATAACACTGTAATGGAATTACATTCTACCACAGTGCACAAGTTTTATTCTTATATTATATTCTCTCTTATTTATGTTATTATTACTAGTTTCACAATTATTTTTATTTTGTTTTTGGCCTTTAATGATCTTCCTAATGAATTTTATAGGATAGTTATTCAACACCAACGCTTCTTCTATCTGTTTTAATTCATCATTTAGATCTTTTTTTGTGCTACTTAGTGCCACTGCTCGGTTTGTTAAACATTTAACTAAGCCTGCCTTAACAGTTAAAGGATGAGACGAATTAAAGTCTAAATATCTATTAGAATGCGTTGGTTTTCTATAAACACTAGTGTGTAGTTTGCCTTCTTCTATTCTTTTTATCTTACAATCTAACATAGCTAATTCTCCTTGTTCATTTTCTGATTCAAATGTGAATTTTATTCCCTCAACTTGTGAGTTTATAAGTGTCGGGAAGCTAGAGATGTGTTCTGTTTTTAACACTGTGAAAGTGTCATCCACATATCTCCACCATATTTTCGGAGTAGGGTTAAATGTATTGAGGGCACTATTTTCCCAGCTGTCCATAAATAAGTCTGCTACGATAGGGGATATTGGTGATCCCATTGCTACACCTTCTGTTTGTCTATATATTTTGCCTTGCAACTTAAAGTTGGTAGATGTGAGACATAATTGAATCCCTAACATAATTTCTTCAATGGGCAGCTTTGTCCTATGATTCAGTTGAGGATCCGCAGTTAGTTCTTTTCTATTTATTTTATTTTTCATCTCATATGAAGATTCTGAACGATTTGTAATGCGGCACTGTATTAGATATGTGGATGACACTTTCACAGTGTTAAAAACAGAACACATCTCTAGCTTCCCGACACTTATAAACTCACAAGTTGAGGGAATAAAATTCACATTTGAATCAGAAAATGAACAAGGAGAATTATCTATGTTAGATTGTAAGATAAAAAGAATAGAAGAAGGCAAACTACACACGTGTTTATAGAAAACCAACGCATTCTAATAGATATTTAGACTTTAATTCGTCTCATCCTTTAACTGTTAAGGCAGGCTTAGTTAAATGTTTAACAAACCGAGCAGTGGCACTAAGTAGCACAAAAAAAGATCTAAATGATGAATTAAAACAGATAGAAGAAGCGTTGGTGTTGAATAACTATCCTATAAAATTCATTAGGAAGATCATTAAAGGCCAAAAACAAAATAAAAATAATTGTGAAACTAGTAATAATAACATAAATAAGAAAGAATATAAGTCATCCACAGTTATACCATATAAAGAGGGGACATCTGAGACACTACGTAGGATTCTGAATAAAGTAGGAATTAGGGTGGCATTTAAACCTACAAACTCACTCAGGGACAAGCTCTGTAGGTATAAAACTTGGGCACTGTGGTAGAATATAATTCCATTATAGATAAGATTTTATTTTGATAAATCGCACAGTGTTTACAGTTATATGAACTGATGACGTTTCGAGCACAAACTATTGCTCATAATCATATCAAGTTGATATGATTATGAGCAATAGTTTGTGCTCGAAACGTCATCAGTTCATATAACTGTAAACACTGTGCGATTTATCAAAATAAAATCTTATCTATAATGGAACAACTCTGTAGGTTAAAGGACCCAGTTGACCCAATTAGACAAAATAATATTATTTACAAAATACCATGCAATGACTGTGAGGTCAACTACATAGGTCAAACTAGTAGGTCAGGGGTAGTTAGATTGTCAGAGCATAAAAATTTAGCTAAGGTAAGAATGGTTGACCCCGAGAAGATAAGTAATTTAGAAAAAGCACAGCAATTGCAATGCATGCGCTAACACACAACCACACAATAGGGTGGGAGAGGGTTAAAATTCTAAAAAGTAATCTAGATAGGTGGAGAGAGAGGTTGATTACTGAATCCTTGTTCATCGAGTCTACACCCAACACATGCAATAGGAATGACTCGTCACTCATACCTGAAATATGGAAAATACTACTACCAATCAAATCAAGTGAAAATCAAGAGAAAAACAATGGAACTATATAAATGAATTTAGGAAGTCGTGTGATTACCTTGATATGATTATGAGCAATAAATTGTGCTCGAAACGTCATCAGTAAACATTACTGTATAACACTGTGAGACTTTATCAAAACAAAATTTACCCATAATGGAAGGTTAATCAGACTTGAACTAAAGTAAGGGGTTAGAAAGTTAGATGACGTAGTATAAATGACTAAAATATTTCAACTTAGGTCAAGATAGCAACATAGGTAATTACAGGTAGAGACTAAGTAGAACTGGGGTAGATAATAATGCCATTTGAATAAGAACTGAAATTGAGCAAAATAAATTGGATGACTAGAAATTGAACGTAGGTTAAATCAGTAACAGTGGTAATGAGGTGTAGAAATTAAATCGGGTAGGTGGGGATAGAAAACAGGAAAGTTGAAAATGTAAAATATTACAATTGAAAAGACAAAATATTACTAATGAAGTGACGAAAAGAAAGAAATAGAATTAACCTATCGGGTATTAAGACAGATTACGTGCATTACAAATATAGTGATTGAACGAACTTCTGTTCAGGACCTAGCAAATGGATTACCATTGCTTCTGCAGTTTGAAGAAGTCTGATTCGTTCACTTTTAGGAAGACTACTTCTTACTCTGCAGACGACTTTGAAGTTTGTTTGGGGGTGTAGCTTGGTGTCCGAAATCGATCAGATGTTCTAAGATAGAGCTACAAGGGCATCGATGTTCTACTTTGTAAAACCATGTTGGTAAGTGTTCGGTGATACGTTTGGAAAGCGAACGCTGGGTACGGCCGACATACCTAGTTCCACACGAGCAGGTGAATTGATAAATACACATTGATGAGGCCAGCAGTGGTAGCTTATCCTTCAAATGTATTGTGTTACATTTTCAAGTTTCCCGTTCTCTACCCCGTCTCCCCGATTTAATTCTTACACCTCATCACCACTGTCACTGACTAAACCTACACTCAATTTGAGTTCTAATTTAAATGGCATTATTCTCTACCCCAGCTCTACTTAGTCTCTACCTCTACCTGTAACTACCTCTATTGCTGTCCTGACCTAAGTTGAAATATTTTAGTCATTTATACTACGTCATCTAACTTTCTAACCCCTTACTTTAGTTGAAGTCTGATTAACCTTGTTTCTATAGTAGATCATTCTTGTATTACCTAATTATAATTATCTAACCTTGACAAACCTCATGTACACACACAAATAATTATATATAAATGCGATTTTAGAGCTATGTGAATGAATTCGCCGTCGGAAAGAGTCTCTTCGCTGATGAACGTCTTCTCTTTTTCATATGACTCAATAGGGATTTTTAAGCTACTAAAACAATATATTTCATTCAAACGTATTCCATTCAGAAATAAACCCGAGTTGTATCTTGAATGAATGATTAGCTTATGCAAACTAAGGCAACAAATCAGGGATTTCATTTTAAACACGTATATAAACAAAATGTCCTGGGCAATATAGCAATATGAAACACCAATTAGTGTAAATAACGCAGAAGTGAAGAAATATGTTTCTAAGTCTGGTGCTTGCTATAACTTTTGTCACACTTTACGAGTCGAATTATCTTAAAATTAAATTAGTTTTAAAGAGTGCACAAAATAGTCATCCATTATCCATATATGATGTTACACTTCTACCTAGTGGCACAGGTTGTCATATCTATCATTTTCTTATCATATGTTGCCGGCTTTGAATTGGTCCACCGAGGGAGAGGGCTCTCGAGTGGTTGCGCCACAGGATGATCCTGCATGCGGGTCTCGTCTCGCAAGAAGCAGGGATGGGTGTATTTGGTTCTCTTGAAAACCAATACCCAGTCAATGGGTGTATCTGTGTGTCGGTGGCACAGCGGTTATGACTCTCGCCGATCATGCACATGGTCTGGGGTTCGATCACCTGCCGACGAACACTTGATATCTATGTTTGGCCTGCAAAATTTGGGCTACCGATATCACATGCTGAAAATTCCATACGTGTACCAAAAATACGGTGTGGAATCAAGCTGTAATCCAAAATAAAAAAAAATCAAAAAAAAAATCACCGATTTACTAGAAATGAGTAAATTTGACCAGCTAACATTAGAACAGCATTGTTTTAACAGTCGTTGCATTCTGAGTAGAAACCAGGACTTCATACTTTCAGAATTCAGTAACTGTGATGTTTTATTTCACAGATTTCGCTTGGTAGATCCACACCCAATCATCCCTCCTCCTTTCTTGTTTTACTAGTGGTTAGACAAAGTTTAGGCATACATCGATGGGGAACCAAATCTTTAACTCAAGTGTGACTGGAGAGCACTTTACTATTGAACTACCAAATAGCCTGACTCACCTTCAATTCATTTCGAATAATTCCCACTCTATAAAACAGATAATATTACTGATTTTCTCTTTGTAATCTATTGACAAACGCATTTTGTTAGAGCTAAGCTACGGATGTCTTCGGCAACTACACTTCGGGCGATTATTAGCTCAAGTATAGAGATTCTCAGTAGGTCATCCGTGCTGATGAGTTACAGACTATGAAGAAACAGCTTTTATGTAATCCATGGTTTTACAGTTAGTCGCTTGTTTGGTGTATGTGACTTCATCAGGGCATCGCCTCTTCCCTTTCAATATTTATGATTATAAGAAATCGCGTATCCGTCTTAGTTAGAGTGCTTTCAAAAGACTCCAACCCCTTATTCAATTTATCTTCGTTGTGAATGTGATAGTGTCTATTCAGAGATTGCCTTTTCCACTCATTGAGGTAAAACTTCAAAAGTTTGTTAACTATGCAGCCTACTTTGTTTCAGTAATGAAATGATCCTTACAAAGATCCATCCATTTACATAAACAGAAGACCAGTAAGTAGTTCAGGGAAGCCTCTTTCCGGTGAATTCATTTTCTTCGCTGTACACTTGCAAATATATATGGTTGTTTTGTATGTGTGTGTACATTAAATTTGTCAAACCAAAATACAATTTGTAAGTTCAGGTGAATTGGATGTTCATATAAGAGGATAGTAACAAAAGTGATGAGTTGTCATAAATGATTGTTAAATAAGAGTTACCTGATAGTGTGAAAAGTGTGAAGAAATGACTGTACTCAGGGTGTACATGGAAACAAAATAATATACAGACTTACACAAGGGTTTTAAGTAGTTAGAAAAATAAGCATACAAACAAAAGTTAAGTCAAATCAACGGAGTTGTTACCATGAGAGTAGAAGTGGTTGAATAATTTTCTTTTGTATGCATACATAGTTCTGGTTTATCTAACTGAATGACTAGAGCTTCTGCAATACAAAGGCGGTGGAAACGTATTGTCTTTCGCAGGTTGTTCTTCACTTTGTAGATTAATTTGAAAGAGGAGACGTTTGTTGAAATGGAATGACCAGTGTTGACGAAATGTTCAATTATTGCACTCTTTATACGGCCATTACTCCCTTTCTGTAGCCACGCCGGATAGTGTTCTTTGACCCTTTTTGACAGGATGCGCGTTGAACGACCGATGTACCTGGCTCCACAGCAACAGGTGAACTGATATATACACACACACAGAAGTGGTTAGGTGCGGATTCTTGTCCTTTGGGCTTCTGCAGATCAGCGGGCGACTGGAGAACACTGTTCTTAATGTTGCTGCAGGGAAAGTTCTTCCTAATGAGGTGGAAATTTTCCTTCTGAGGATGTCACTAAGTAGATCTCCTTTGAAGTCGAGGTTGATATAAAGTATCTTTTTTGGCACGGATGGCGTCTCCTGTTTTTGAATTTTCTGTTTGATATTTTTGTCTATGATACTCGGTGGATATCCGTCTTGTATGAAGATTTCTTTCAGGAAGTTTAGTTTTAATGTGTACACACGCACACAAAACAACCATATATATTTGCGATTGTACAGCTATGTAAGTGTATTCGCCGAAACAGTCTCTTCGCTAAACTACTGGTCTTCTGTCTATTAATGTTCAACTGGGAATTGTTCATAAATCCATCCATTTGTCTTGAGATTTAAATTATCTAAGAGGGATAACTTACCTTCTGATTCAACACTAATTTTAAAGTCAACTGATCGATGAATATTGTCTCAGAATAAATTTTACATTACTTTTTTTGACATTTACTCTTATGTCTCTGATCAGTTATCACTACAGAGTTAGTTATCACACTTTTTCGATTACGTAAGTAAGTCCACTGTTCATTGAAACACTGGATGACGCGGCTACGAATCTCAGAAGGGAGATGAGTTCCTTCCTTCCGTCAGTCACAGATACGCCTGACTTGCTGACTTTTGAGTGCCAACTGGCAAGAAAGCTAGGTCAAGTGAGGCTTCCTGCTGATAGTCTCCAACCATCTAGTATCAACGATTCACAGTGCATCGAGATGCTAGAGCATCTAGTAGCATGGTGACCACATTGCAGGCTTGACTGACTGATAGAATTCAGACTGCACCCAAAAATAGGAAGACTAGAGACATGATACTAGTTACTGACTTGTATCCAACCAAAAACAAGATTTCTGAAGAGTCCTAAACTAGGAGAAGCCAGCTGTCCACTACTCCTAAGTTTTCCAACGATTCATTAACCGGTATCAGTTCATGATGAAATCTTGAAACTAATCAAATCCTTGCAAAAGCAACATTTGCCTCGAGTAATAATCTTATGCTTACAAGCGGCGATAACCACTTCATTGAAGAGTCTCCTTTTGACGGTGAATTCATTCACTCAGCTGTACAATCGCATTTTTTATATAATTATTTTGAAAAAATTTTACAGTTGAATACACATCAATCGCAAGCGGAACTTGATTATATCTCTTGCGAATAGAATCCATAAATCCTACAGTCCTGGACCAATAACGAAAGAGACCACTGTATTCAGTAAGACACTACTTGAGAATGGCCATCCACCACGCTTTATAGATGAACACACAAAACATAAAATTGACAAAGAACAACTCATCTCTGTGTCGAAGATGATGCTTTACATGAATGTGGCATTCAAAGGCGACCTTCTGGCTGACATCCTAAAGAGGAGAATACTAAACACCTTGAAGAGAACAAATCTATGCTGCTAAATTACGATTGGTATTCTCATACCAATCATTGTTCTTCAACAACTTAAAAGGTAAACTATCGCATTTAACCACTTCTATGTGTATCTAGCAATTTACGTGCACATATGGAGCGAGTGACAACTCATCACTTTTGTTGCTATCCTCTTATCAACATCCAATTCATCTGAACTTACTAATTGTATTTTCGTTTGACAAATTTAAAGTATACACACACACAAAATAACCATATATATTTGCGATTGTACAGCTATGAAAATGAATTCGCCGAAAAGAGACTCTTCGCTGAACCACTTGTCTTCTGTCTACTAATAGAGGAGTGTCAAATAAACATGAATAGCGTGACGGCGGGTAAAGTTGTTGGTAATGGAAGGATTATTAACTCGGTTAATAACTTTAAAATACAGGATTATGTGTAAACATATTCTTTGCGAATTACGATAAAATCATAATGATAAAAATTAAGGCTAATGAAAACAGAAAAACAGATCAGTATCACATGAGAAAACCCACCACGAAAGATTCTCTGACCAACAGTAAAGTGGACAGTAAACACAAACACACTTAGTTGCAAAAATAACTATGGACTAAAAGTTACATTTAAAGAGGAAAGGCTATTTCACTGTCACAGGATTACCACCTTTTTCACTGTCTATTTTATATCCTTATGTTCTGTGTGGAAAAGAGGGCTTCAAGCTGGAGCCTTGAAATTTTTGTAGCAGTGGTGTTAATTTTCACCAGGTGGGGTTGCTAGCCACCTCATGCTCAGCCTTCCTCCCTTGCCGATCTTATTACCAGTCTAGCGACGTTTAGGAGTGCGTCGGCCGGGGTTAGAGAGCATTCTACGTTTGTTCCACTGACGGCAACAGCCATTGGATACAACCTATAAATTCCCTGCCAGTGTGTCTTCTGTTAATAGTTCTTTCGTGTTTAAATTTATACTACTTACCAGGGGTAAGTAGTACATCCACTATCGTGCATTCACGCTCTGTTTAATGCGTCTTTTTTATCAATGCACAGTGAAAGTGTATTTGACGGCATTTAGCCACCAGCACCTCATCAGTCGACGTTTGTATATTATATTCCTTTTTTCTATGCATAACATAGTACCATACTCTAGACAAATCCTGTGTTTTGGATTTTGAGCATATCTCGACGAGTGTTTCAATTATTCGATCGGGTTATCGCTTCGGACTTCCTAAAAGAAATCTAAAGAAGTTTTCACCATATGCAGCTTTTAGAAACCTAAATCAAATATGTTAGCATAACACTTTATCAGTATTATAATACAGAATATTTTGAGGAAGTGGTGTCATTTCATTCGAATTTGTTAAGAAGTAGTTTATGTCGAAAACTAGCGTCAAAGTATATGAATAAAAGCTGAGTACTATTAATATTGTCGCCTTCAGTTCCTAGAGGAACATACGGCTTCATCCGCACGTCTACATTGCGTTCGGTTCTCCGCCAGAGTTTTCACCTAGCGCCACGTCTGCCCACATGCTCTCATCTTCTCTTCACATGACTTTCAGCTAACAACTGGCTGTTTTCCATACGGGTTCCACTCGAGCAATGGCCTGGTGTATGGTGCCACTTGATTGTTTGTTTTCTCAGAGTATGGCCAACCCCCCTCCATTTGCTCCTGCATATTTGTTGCACAGTTGGTTCCTGCTGGTTTGGTTCGTTCACCGCCAGAGATCTCTCTCTGTTGCTGATCTTTTCTGGCCGGCCATCTGATCTTGAGTGGTATTGAGCGAAGGCAGCTGTTGATGCGAGATGTGTAGTTTGTTCGAAGTGGCCTTCGTGACATGGTGCTAAGTCTCTGATCCATATAGTAAGTAGCACTGACTTCACATTGGAGTTGAAAATTCGGATCTTTATTTTTCATGCTGATAAAAGCTGGTTAGATTCTTCAAATTTACCGTTTAATATTCGCTACACCGTCAATCTGAAACTTAGTCCAACTTATTCATTATTATCAAATGACATCTCTCCTTTTATTGAACACAGTTCATACCTTCAACGAGGATTACGTCACCTACATCTGGAATGATTATTCCGTTGACTATATTTTAAAAAGTTAGATGACCTTGGCGTACTCACAGGCTTGTGCTTTTTCTCAAACTTTTCTGTAAATCGCTAAATATACCCATTAATTCATGGGGAAAACCGCAGTGATTTTGTTCAGCAAAGAAGCACTATTTCTTCTCAACGACTTTATTTCCAAGCTGTACGCAGTCATACTTATATTACGGATAAAGGTCCTTCTAAGGTGAATAAAAATGGTGTCCCTCTACGCCCTATATTAGACATGCTGAACTCAACTTACTATTCTATAGAAAAATGGTCACTGAAATCCCCGAACCAGTAAGATCAAATTTATGCAAACATAGTCTTTGGGACACTTTTGACATCATCCCA
Organism: Trichobilharzia regenti; assembly: GCA_944472135.2. Classification (NCBI taxonomy): domain Eukaryota; kingdom Metazoa; phylum Platyhelminthes; class Trematoda; order Strigeidida; family Schistosomatidae; genus Trichobilharzia; species Trichobilharzia regenti. The sequence goes on from OX235267.1 coordinate 12,491,802, forward strand.
TCAATCGCTTATGGGATTAATGTGATCGGTAAGCATATGATCTCATTAGATGTTCGGCCTTTATTTACAAACGTACCATTATTAGGAGCTATTTGTTATTTATGTGATTACATCGACCCAAGATGCACAAACATTTAGGTGCCAACTGACATGCACGCCCAATGTGCAGCTGAGATTCAACGATGTCATTTATAATGAAAGGGATGTGGTCACCATGGGGTCTCCATTAAGCCCTCTCCTAACGGATGTCTTCATGGTGACAGAGTGGTCCATTGAAAGAAGTACCCTTGAGTCTGCAAATGTATAAGTGATATATTGGCAACACCTTCATTATTTGTAAGGCCAAATGTTCAACTGCTGAGCTTCTAGAAACATTTAATAGTTCTCACCCATCGATGCTTTTGACTATCGAATAACAGTCGAATTCCGCATTTCACTTCTTAAATGTGATTTCAGATAAAAGAGAGGAGGACATGTTAAAAAGGTCAATTTACTGAAAGCCAATATTTACAGGGCAGTGCACTATTTTCGACAGTTGGGTACCTCTAGAAAAGAAGAGAAATCTTATCCGTTCTCTATGCCCCAGAATTTGGAAGATTCTCTCTGTAGAAATGGTTGACACAGAACGAGAAAATCTTTGCAGAAACGTCTTAAATACTGCATACAGAAACGCCAAGAAGGAAACTATCCCCAGGCAAATCACAGTGCCAAAGAAGACACTATGTATGAGCTTGGCTTTCAAAGGTGACACCATTGCTGAAATCATTAAAACTCGTTTATTTAAATGTATCATAAGTTGTTTCTATGCAGCCGACTTACATTTAATATTTACCAGCCGAAATATGATTCGACAATGCGTTAAGGATAAACTACCGCTTATGTCTACCTCTATGCGCACTCATATACTCATTCAACTAGCTCGTGTGGAGCTGATTACATTGGACGTTGTAAGCGTAATCTCCGTAGACGCGTAGCTCAACACTACTACCTGGTATAGTTAATGAAAGTTGGAAAGGGGACGACACAGTCTTCAATTTGTGAACACCTTCTGGAGTTAGGTCATTCAGCTCGTCAAAGATGATTAATCCTTCAAAGTTATCTATAGGAACAAATCTAATCACTCCTAAAGCCTACGTTTTCTATACTCATGCACAACCGGAGCTTTAGCTATATATGGACAGAAACCTAATTTATGTGTTCCAAAAACATTTTGTCAAACCCCTTTCTTCACCCTGGTCACAGTAACGTTCTTTTAATTCATTTTGTTTTACCAACTGAATTCATCTCGCTTATTCACTTTACCTTCACCGTCATCATAGTACTGTGAATTGTCTAGACAACATTTGACCTACTATTTTTAAAATCTTAACACCGATTCACTTATTTAATAATCTTTCAAAGATTTATTACTCATCCACTTCAACTCTACCCCCTTAAGACGTCATTTGAATTATCTTTATTCTTATCATCATATGTGCAATATTGACTACTGAGCGATTTCTAGTGCCCCTACTTAATGCCCCCCTTTTCCGTAATATCAATTCGACTGGGAGAGCCTGAAATTAAAGTCGCTAGGATAGAAATAGTGTTTCAAATTGAATATATTGATTTTTCAACTAGCTGACTGTTTAAAGCACGAAGTATCCATGTTAACATCCTGTAATACGTTTTCATCATATCATTCAGCGCCGGAGCCCTAATACAACATTTTACGTGTACAGTACTGAATACAGTCTTTGTAAAGTGATAAAATAACTACAGTATAGCGACTCAGAATTTCGCATCATCCTGGAGAGATTAAAGAACGCACTGGATACAAAATTCCGACCAGAACAAGCTGGATTCAGGAAAGACAAATCATGTTCTGACTAAATCGCAACTCTACGCATCATCATCACAAAACAAAGCATAGAATGGCAATCAAACATCAACTAGCTCAACTTTATAGACTTAGAGAAGGCCTTCGACAGACAGCGTTGACCGCGAAGTAATTTGGAAACTACTCAAGTAATACGGCGTAAAGTGCACCAAATATTCATCAACCTTATTCAACAGCAGTATGACAACGGCACATGTCAAGTGATCCACAACAGAAAACTCAGCAAGGCGTTTGGAGTAAACACAGGAGTCAGACAAGGGTGCTGGCTTACTATCAACAATGATATTCCTAATTGTGGTGGACTGGATTATGCGTCAGACAGTTGGAAACGAAAAGACAGGGATATCCTGGACCGACGTGAAGAACCTAGAAGACCTGGATTTCGCGAGTAGATGATTTACGTTTGATGTCACTGTCACGAAACCGAAGACTTACGAGCGAAAACCGACAAACTGGTCGAAGAAGCAGCTGGCGAAGACAGGACTCCAGATGAATATAGACAAGACGGAGGTTATGAAAATAACCAACCACCACCAACAACAACAGCATCAGCAGCAACATCCATCGCCAATCAACATCAACGGGAGGGATTTGAAAGAGGTCACATCATTCACTTATCTGGGGAGCACTGTCTCACCTACAGGAAGTCGGAACGGACGAGGATGTCAAATTGAGCGAAAATCGGGAAGGAGAGAAGCACATTCATCAACCTGAAACCAATCTGGAAATCTTCGTCACTCAACTCAGCATCAACAAAATTTAGTCCGATTTTTAATACAAACGTCAAGTCAGTCAGTTCTTCTATACGGATTAGAAACTTAGCAGGTCACAAAGAATATTTCTAACAACCAGCTGCAGACCCTCATCAACCAATAACTGTCTTCTCTGGCTCTATACTGAAGATCAGATGGCCGGGCTGGAAAGAATCACCAACAAGAAACTATGGCTGGGAATAAACAAAACAAGAACCAATCGCCAGCCAACAAATATGCAGGAGAAAGTGGAGATGAATTGGACACTCGTGGCTGAGGAGGCTAGACCGCTGAGTGACATCGCACGCGCGTCAGGCCACTGCTCGAGTGGAACCCGAAAGGGAAGCGGCGAGTGGGACGTCCAAGGGTGACATGGAGCAGATCGTGTGAAGAGGAGTTGGAACAGTATGGACTTGCATGGATGCAGGTGAAAAGTACATCAGAATACAGAAGCAAGTGAAGACGTGTAGTTGAAGCCCTATGTTCCACTAGGAACCCAAGGGAAAAATAATAATAATAATAAATGAAGGCTTATATCTCCATCAAAGTTATCCACTCCTTGAATGACCCTAAAGCCAATATGAAATATAATTGGAACCAATTCGACAAGAGTTGGCAGTCCACATTATCAAGGGTTCTTTTTAATTTGTACAAGAAATGGACCAACTGAACATTTCAGGCAAACTTATCGTATCATACGATGTTTGTTTGCTGTTTACTAGAATACCCACTGAAGAGACAGTGAGAATCATATTCCAACAATCCGAACTACTTCCTCTTCCTGAGAAGGAGCTACAAAAATTACTACTTCTTTGTACAAAGAACGTTCAGCTTTGATTCAACGACCTGCTGTACCGGTAAATTGACAGTTCACTCTTCGGTTCTGTTCTTGCAGATTTATTCATAGCCCAATCTTAAACAGACATGAATGAAACCGGAAAAAGAGTGAACCACCTGTTACTGCAAGTATGTCGATGACACGTCTGTAGTTTGAAATAATATGGATCAGGTATCCATGATTTTCGAAAACCTCAATGCGATTCACCCTCACACAGCATATACAATGGATCATGAACGTGACAATCAGTTCCACTTCTCCCAGATCTCTACATAAAAAGAAAAGATGATGGGAGGATTCAAAAACCCATCTGCAGGAAAGAAACATAGATGTGTCAATACTTGAACTATCACAGCTTTTACCAGATAGGCTACAAAATCAGCCTGGTGAAAAAATAACCCTCTTCAGCACAACCAAGGTGTTATATTCAGAAAATAAGATTCAAGAGGAATTCGTAGTCATCAAAAACAACCTTATCGGAAATGCATAGCCTCAAAAGTTCACATCAAAATATTCGAAAGGAAAAATGCCAGTTTTTATTTGTCTAGTGTATGTTGAAGAAGAAGTATCCATATGAACGGAGAACAGAATTAAAAATGCATTGAAACGGACATTTCCCACGGCTAGACTCATTGCGCTTTACAGCACAGTATGCTGATTAATCCAGTCAGAAGCAGATAAGTTTCCCGTTCTGCATGTCAAAATTCCAACTGCATTTACCAATTCACTTTCACTTACGGTAGCAAGTAAATAGGGAGGAAAGTGTCTACTTTGTGCCCTGAGCAAATATGTAAACGTCTGTGTCTTACAGGCATCAAAGTGTTCTTGCTAGACTCACCTAGCTGACACTTTTGTTATCGTCAACAATGAAGAAAATCCAGACGACATCCTGAAGTCGTTTAACAATTGCCACCCTGTGATTCAGTTCACGCTGGAGAAAGTGTCCAACTCCAAAATATGCTTTCTTGACATCCAGCTAACGAGACGAGAACAAGATGGAACACTGAAAAGATCTATCTACAGAAAGTCGAACGAACAGCTTGCTAACTTTCACAGTTGGGCACCCCTATACACCGAACGAAAGGTGATCAGTTCACTCAGCTACAGAGTCAACAGAATTTGTATCCCGGACACCATAGAAGATGAACTGGACAATCTCAAGAGAATCCTCATCGAGACTTGCTATCCAGAAAGATTTATTGCAAAATCTATGAATCCTAGACCACAAAAGCCGCCCATGCTTAGCGTCCCGAAAAAAAAACTACTCTACATGAACATTCAATTCAATGGAGATATATCAGCGCAATTACTAAAAAATTGACTGTCGCGCTCACTTAAGAAGACTTTCTTCGCAGCTGAATTACGACTGACCTTCTCCACAAAACCTATGATTCATGTTAACGTGAAGGATAAGCTACCACTACTGGCCTCATCAATGTGTATCTGCCAAATTCACCTGCTCGTGTAGAGCCAGGTATGTCGGACGTACCTAGCGTTCGTTTTCCAAACGTATCACCGAACACTTACAAACTTGGTTGTACAACAGAGAAAATCGGTGCCCTCGCAGCTCTATCTTCGAACATCTGATTGATTTCGGACACCAAGCTTCACTCCAAACAAATTTCAAAGTTGTCTACAGAATACGAAGCAGTCCTCCTAAAAGTGGATGAATCAGAATTCTTCAAATTGCAGAAGCAATGGTAATTCACTTGCTAACTCCTCAACTCTGCATACAGAAGAAGTTCGTTCAATCACTGTCTGTCTGTCTGGATTCAACATAGAACTTGGCACCGAAGTGCAGCAGTTCGAGTTGCCACGTTCCAAATAGCACACAGAGGTAGACAAGGAGATGAGTGAAGAGAATCAATAGAGTTTGACAAGTATAAGAGTGAAACAGAATGGGTAATGGTAGAAAGAAATATGAAAGATTACAGAGACTGAATACATCTGCGCCATTGACAACGATTTTGAGCCATGTCACCTATTGTCTCCAGCCATTGATTCCTAGAGTCCCGAGGGCCCCAACCCGAAAGTCTGCATCTCCCTACCTGACTCAGTTTAACTGTCAAGGATTTCATGGATTGATGAGGCCATGTTTTTGTTTGGCCACCACTGGCTCTTTTCCAACCTGCACCTATATCAGCTAGCAATGCCCGTCGGGGGAGGCGGTGGTTAGGCATGCACAGCACGTGACCTAGCCATCTTAGTCTATGTAACTTTATAGCCTCGTCGATTGATTTCCCCTCTTCGCCCAACACTCTACGCCTAACGTCAACATTACTTACCTTATTAAACCACCTAACGTGAGACAGAGATCGCAGACATCTATGATCGAAAGCAGTCAACCTTTTCATGTCTTTAAAGCGTATTGGCCATGTTTCAGAGCCATAGAAAAGGACGGAGCGAACTGCTAAGCAGTACACACGTCCCTTGGTTGATAGCCGGATGTCACACCTACGCCAGAGATGGTGTAAGTCAGCGAGAGCAGCTGGAGCTTTTTGGATCCGTGCTGAGATTTCGTCGCCAATCAGTCCGTTGGTGCTGATACAACTTCCCAAATAGGTGAAGTGGTCAACATGTTCTATCACTTCACTCCCTATCACTAAGCTAGGAGTTGACTTAGTCCAGTCCTGTAGCAGCATCTTACATTTTGCAGGGCCGAGTCGCATGCCAAACATACGAAGATTGCTCCTCAAGGTGTTCAGAAGACTGCATTTTGTCAGCATCCTCCCCTAACAGGACTATGTCATCTGCATATTCTAAGTCCATAAGACTATTCCCTGGTAACAAGTCGATTCCCAAGTCGTTACGTTCAGTTAAGGATACTTCCATCAGCATATCTATGATGAAGTTAAACAGAAATGGGGAAAGTGGACATCCTTGTCGGACACCGCTGGTTGTTATCACTTCAGATGACAATTCCCCATAAGCCCTTACACGACTACGTGAGTTTGAATAGAGTGCCTTGATTAGTGCAATGTATTTTCTTGGAACTCCCTTCACAGTCAGACATTGCCATAGTACCTTTCGATCCACGGAGTCAAAGGCTGCCTTCAAGTCAAGAAATATGACAATTGTTGTTCAATCACTACACTTTCAACGGACGTAATCTATTTTAATACCCAGCAGGTAAATTCTATCTCTTTCTATCTGTCTCTTCATTAGTATTATTTCATGTATTCAATTGTAATATTTTACATTTTCAACTTTCCTGTTCTCTATCCTACACCTCATTACCACTGTCACTGACTTGACCAACACTCAATTTCCAGTCATTTATGTTACGTCATTCAATTTGTTTCGCTCAATTTTTGTCCTAATTTAGATAGAATTATTCTCTATTTCACTTCTACTTAGTCTCTACCTGTAATTACCTCTGTTGCTAACCTGACCTAAGTTAAAACATTTTAGTCAATTGTATTACGTCATCTAACTTACTAACTCAATCTTACTTTAGTTGCTGACTAATTAACCTTGTTTCTATATTAGATCATTCTTTTATTACCTGATCAATTATCTAAACTTGACACACACACACACAAACAAACAAATAGTTATATATGTATGCGACTGTACAGCTATGTGAATGAATTTGCCTTCGAAGAGAGTCTCTTCGCTGATGAACGTCTTCTCTTTTTCATATGACTCAATGGGGATTTTCAAGCTACACAATGAAAATTAATCAGGCTTTCAAAGTGATCAATGAATACACTAAGAAAAGCATGGTTACTTCGGTTTGCAGAGGTCATGGCCATCAAAAGGCTTCTCTCCAATCAATGCATACAGGAAGATAGTGTGAATAATCTCTCATTATCCTATCTGGCAACCGTAATTGTTCTATTCGTGTGCTGTGGGGATTTGTTCAGTTGAATTATATTTCTCTCAAACTTGATTTTGATATTCACTTACTGATTGTGTTGAATTCACTTTGAAGTTTCCAAATCTACAACGATTAATTATCTTATCTATTTTGTAATTTTACTTTCCTATTCACTCCACCATCACCCTCCTGAACTCTCCACCATAATATGTTTAAATTCCCTCTTTTGTTCCATCTTGTATTTTGTCTCTAGTCCATCATTGTTTCTAAGCGAAATCTTAACTCTAGCCTCTTGTCGAATTGTTATATAAATAGTTACTTTCTTTTAACACTACAAAATTTGACAACTTACATCATTTTTGGAACTAAATTGCCTATACTTTCTATTTGTAACTCGAAATCATTGTAAAAAGTATGTTCAGGCACCATTTTATTTAGGATGTATACAGTTGAAGAGAATCCACGAAAAAGACGAGCTCGTATTATTCTGAGAGTATTTTCGTTCTTTCTTTATTCAAAATATTTGCAAACCGTTTAGAAGATATGCATCACAAACCAAAGCATAATGAAAATTACAGTCACGAATTAATTCTTACTTAGCAAATGTACTACTCTGTATTTATTAAGTAGTCAATTTTGTGTTAGCAAATATTTAGGCGTTGCAAAACCCAAACTAATCAGCAAAAACTAAAGTAAGTAAATCTAAAATAAAGGGAACCTACCAATTATTAAAAATGCCTCTTCATAAATTAAACACTATATGACTACTGTTTAATACGGATCACACTCTGAGATATATTTCATCTGAGGTTTTTGTGATGCATTTGAATTACGCGTGTATATATCACTTGATCCAAGTGGTATTTTAGACTAATATAATATACAAGGACAAAAAGAAAATACCAATGATTGGTAGAACTAGATGTGTTTGTCATCTGTGTAAATTTTGCTAGCCTTGTAAAAATGGTTAATAATAATACCATCACTTGAATACCAATGAGATGCTCACTGGCGACTGGCCCTATTCAGGTAGGTAGTTACCTGGGTTCCAGTGGGAAGTCGTGACCAGTAGGGTGCAGCCGGTCGGGTGTGAGGACAAACACTCGCCGAAGACATTGGCTAGCGGTCGCGCTATGTTGTGAATCGGCAGAAGTTAGAATTCAAGGACCATTGGATCGGGTCCCAGTGGCTCAATGGTCTACGAGCTCGCCTTGTAACCAGAAGGTCCTGGGTTCGAATCCCGGTGGTTGCGTACTGATGAAGAGTCCCACACTAGGACGAAACAGCTGTCCATTACTCCCAGGTTTTCCAATGGTTCTCTAACTAATGTCAGCTCATGATGAAATCCTGAAACCAATCAAATCCCTACAAACCATCACTTGAATATGTTCTTAATCGATTTATTGGTCTATGTTATAGACTAAACTTGTTAATTCTCCAAGAATAGGAGTAATTTGTGGGGTTGTTATTTGTGTAGTAAAGGGAGTCCATCTTAAAAAAGTTACTTTAATTGCTGTTGCCTACAACCACAGTGTAATCAATGAGATATTCTTCGAAGTAATTATCTTCGCGTTTTCAATGAAAATTTTCAGAGACCTTCTGTCAATGTATTTGAAGATTGAACGATCAATTCATGGTTGTTTGCTCAAACCCAACTTCCCTATATTTCCGCGCAGACATCGATACACCAGTCATCTTCTCATCGGTCGCTGTTCAGAAGGAAGTCAGGCCAAAACTGTCAGAAGTAATATTGTGATTTATTATTGTATTATTTGTTCATAGACCTTAGTTAAAGCTTAATTTTAAAGTTGGCTCTATATTGGCTTTACAATAAAGAATTCTCGAGTAGCCAATCGGTGTTTTGGTTTTGCGTCCGTTATTACTAAGTGTTTTTCTGAGAAACTTCAAGGAACAGCGTGAGTCCCAGCGTAGCAAGAGCTGGGCATTGACGATTTACGAGACGTGGCTGACACCTTCCTCTAATTATTTGGTTAGTAGCCATAAGAATTTCTAAGAAATTACATTATGGATAAAATTCATTTTGACAAAGTCTCACAGAGTGTTATCCAGTAATATTGACTGATGACCACATTTCGAGTATAATTCACTGCCGCTCATAATAATATCAAGACACCACTCACAAAACTTTCCAACTTCGTTTACATGGTTCCACAACTTTCTCATCTCCTGATTTGATTAATAGTATTATTTTCTGTATTTTTGGTGTTGGTGGTGAGTCATTCCTAATGCGAATGTTATGTGTAGATTCTAGCCTATTCACACACACAAATAAACTCAATAGTAAAGGGAATAAAATTCACATTTCAGTGTGAAGATGAACAAAGAAAGTTAGCCATCTATTTTAGGTTGTAAAATAAAACGTAGAGAAGAAAGTAAACTCCACACTAGTGTTCATAAAAGGCTAACGCATGCTTTTTTTTCCTTCACGTTCCCAGCGGAATATAGGGCTTCAAACTAGTGGCTTGAACTTTCTGTAGCAGTGTTTAATTTTTACAGGATGGGGTTGCTAGCCTCATGCCCAACCTTTCCTCGTTACCAGGATTATTTCTGGCTCAGCAAAGTAAAGGAGTGCGTCGGTGGGGGATCGAACCTCGGACCATGTGCATGGTCAGCGAGCGTCCTAACCGCTGTGCATACGACGCACAAAACACCAAAGCATTCTACTAATAGATATTTAGACTTCAATTCATTTCATCTATCGACTTTTAAGGCAGGCTTAGCTTAGTGTCCAACAAACCGAGCAGTAGCACTAAGTAGCACAAAAAAGACCTAAATGATGAAATAAAAGAGATAGAAAGAGGAGCTTAGATATCATAGAGAAGATTTGTAGCTCAGGTGGATGATTTTGATGTGGTTTTGTTCTCTGAGCTGGATGGTTAGTTTGCGAAGCTTTCATCACCTTACTAGGTGACATCTTCAGCGCATACTTCAAATTGATTGATAACACTAATATTATTTCCGAACATACTTTATCTTGCATTGATTTTATTCAAATGTCTAGTCAATTTCACTCATGTATATAAATAAAGCGAGAAAGTTGTGTGAGTACTGTCTTGATATGATTATGAGTAGCAATAATTTGTGGTTAAAACATGGTCATTACTAAATACTACTTTACAACAGTATGTGACACTTTATCAAAACAAAATCTTATCCATAATGGAGTGAATTGTGTACTATTTTATCCATGAAGGTGAGCAGTAGAGTTTCTCAAAATGCCTTACACGATTTCTAGAATGTATCACCGGAAAATTCTCAGATCTCAGGTGTTGGTCCCCGACTTATTCTAAGAGACGAAACTTCAGCGTAATCAAAGGCTGTGATTAATTTTTGTATCCCAGGTAAACAACACAAGCGAAATATTCGCCAACTATTCAGAGGAAGCGTTACTTCCACTCGATCTTACATCACTAACTAAGTCTATGTAATGGAATTCACGGGGCCATTGGATTGGGTCCCAGAGGTTGGCTGAATGGTCTACGAGCTAACTCACTCGCTTTGTAACCAGAAGGTCTTGGGTCCGAACCCTGGCAAAGAGGTGGGTACGTACTGTTGAAGACTCCTAAACTAGACTGACAAAACTGCTGACCGTCTAGTACTCCAGTTAGCTAAATGAATATAAGGAATATTGTTCAAAGAAGCCGGGGTAAAGTTTATGCATAAATGGTAGCAATAAAAGTACGTATATATTACAATAATTAATTTTTATTCAAAACTCACTGGACCTGAGTATTTCCAAGCAGGTTCTCGAGGTAAATGTGATTTAGGATTTCGTTGACGTTGAAGCTAAAAGGGATTTACAGCTATTTATGAGAGAAAACATTTTTATGTGGTGGAATCAATTAAAACAATCAGATAGAACTGTTATTTAAAAGAATCAGTTCCCCTTATGAATTTAGTTAGACAAAGTAATAAGAAGATGTCATTTGTCTGAATCGTGTATTGTGCATTTGCCCAACACATTTTGAACAATCTGATCACACACACACACACAGACTTGTCATAGGAATGTGTATATATGTGAAATTAATAAAGAGTTAAGAGGTGAAAAATAGAAATAGACTTAGCTAAGTCGAGTTGAAAGGTCAAAATAACAATGAAGATCAGTGACTAAACCAAATAACAGAGGTAATAAATAGTACATCTATCCTGATAACAATCAATACACAGTTTACCGAGGAAGGCTTAATTAATGTGATGACGAATTATTGCTTTGAACGCAAAAAGATGGTTTAAACATCCTAAATGCCAGTTAGGGCTTCCACAAACCACAGGATATACACCCTTCCCCAAACACTTTCTATAGGTAGGTTTAAAAGACGTATGTAAACATCAATTTTATGTCCTGTCTGCACAATATGTTTCGCAATAGAAGAGCTAGGTCTCCTGTTCTCACCACTAATAGGTGCTGGGGATTTTCTTCTATTTGCTTCTGGAGCAATTTAGTAACATGCTTTGGAGCCCTTACTTCCAGAGATCGATGAGTGGATTTAATTATAGGTTAACTGATGGATGGTGACTAGCAGTGGAATCGAGGATAATGCGCATTTTGTCTTATTTGGGACTGGCTTGTTAGCCAGTAGATGTACCTGCATTACCTAGTGAGCCAGTGATGGTGTTCCTCCCACCAAAGGCCGAACCCAGTGCCCATATCTCCAAAAGCCAAAGCGCGATCCACTAGACCACTTCAGCCACGAGAGCCATTCCGCCTCTTGTGCAACTGGTCTTAATAATTATTAAATTGAATTTAGATTTTCCCATTGATTGATTGGATTGAAGTGCTAAGCCTCAGGTGACGGTGCCAGAAGACGAGTACCAAAGAGGACGAAATATGCCTCCTGAATTCCACTACTAGTCATCATCCCTCAGTTAACTTCTGATGATATTAGGTGATTTTGGAGGCAATCGGCAGGAAGCCGTCGACCTAAATTTCGTGTTAGTTGGCTGGTACTCACGAGTCAGAAAGAAAGGCGCATTTCCAACCGTACTGAAGGAACGCATACCCCTTCTGACATTTGAACCCGCGTCACTCAGTGCTGCAGTCAGAGACGCTACCACTGAGCTATTCGGGATCGCGATCGATCTCCCTGTAGGACTGTATTGGATACTATGATTGTACACTAGTAACTAGTGTTAAGTGTCTATTCCTTTCTTTGTTTCGGGTTCAAATCTCAGTAAGGACATGAGTTCCTTCAAAGTAGTTGCAGATACACCTTGCTGACCGTTGAGTACCAACTAGCACGAAAGCTCGGTCAGATGGGGCTTCCTGTGGCCGACTGCCTCCAACCATCTAATATCATCAAATCACTGTGCACCTTGATGGCGAGCTACCTGGTGGCATGGTGGCCACTCTGCAGTTCTGACTGATAGATAAGAGGACTAGACACATCACACTAGTTACTAGTATCAAATCAAAGTACCATTTAACTTCGAAATTGATAATAACTGATAAATATGTCACTGTCTAATCTTCTAACTTTTAGAGATATCAATTCTTTTTCCAATTAAATGACCTAAGTGCCCACCAGGATGAAGATCCCAGATAAGACTGACTGTGTCTAATAGGACGTCAATCCTCATGAGTTTCGCCGACAATGCACCCAAAAACCTTTATGAAGAAGTTAGAAACAACTGGTAATATAATAGAATGAGTAATACTGAGGTCGGGCAGGCGTCGAGTGCTAGATAGGGAGGGAAAATATAAGTCGATGAGATTGTGAAGCAATCGCCTTCCTCGGCAGGCGATGCCAGCCGACTGACATAGAATCAAGTTGGAGAAGAGTTAGTGGTGATCGAATTAAAACTTAGAATCAGTCCATTAAGTCTTCATCAGTCAGTATGAGCCTTATAGAGTGTTGCAGCCCTCCTAGTTGGGGTCATCGGGATTCTAAGAACCAATGAAGGCTGAAAGACAATTGCTGAAACGGCTCAAAGTTCTTCTCAAAAGTGCAGATGTAATCACTTTTTGTGATCTATTATTAATCTCTATTATCTTCCCATGTTACTATTGTTTCTCCTCACACTTTTCTGCTTATGATCGATCGTTTGAAGTTCTTGTTTTTATCTTTTGTGTGCTACATGGAATGTGGCATGTGTTCTATGTTGAAATCAGTCAGTCAATCAGTCAGCCAGTCAGTATTAGTAAACAATTAAAACAAGATTGTTTTATATTTAACCCACTTCTTCTTCTAATGCTTTAATTCTTAACTCAGAATTATCCAACATTTTGTAGAGCTCTAAACGTTCATTATCTGCAATCGCTGTCCGAAAATTCTCGTTTTCCTGTAAATGTAAGAGAAAATAACGAAGAATAATGAACTTCATGAATAATCAAATCATATATATATATATATATCCACTTGGTCCGGGGTTCGACCCCCGGCCGGCGCACTCCTTTACCTCACTGAGCCAGAAATAATCCTGGTAAAGAGGAAAGGTCGGGCATGAGGCTAGCAACCCCATCCTGTAAAAATTAAACACTGCTACAGAAACTTCAAGCCACTAGCTTGGAGCCCTATGTTCCACTGGGAACGTGAAGGAAAAATTATTATTTATATATACATATATATATATACATTAAGTAGTTTAGCTGAATTTCTAAGGCCTATCAAACTCAGTTAAATCCCCTACAACGCCCAGAAATTAATAGAACGCTGGTCTTAGTAGAAAGTAAATCCGGAAATTACTTAAATTTCACAAGATTTTATGCCACTATAAGCCTTTTATGGTTACAGAATTTCATCATTAGCTGATATCCGTTAGAGAACCATTGAAAAACCGTTACTGGAGTACTGGACAGCCAGCTGTTTCGTAAACCTAATTTACGACTCTTCATCAGTACGCACCCACCCCACTGTCAGGTTTCGAACCCAGGACCTTCTGGTTAGAAGGTGAGCTAGCTTGTGAACCATTAAGCCACTGGGACCTGATCCAATGCCCAGTTCATGTATTCTAACTTCTGCCAATTCAAATGAATATGAATGAGATGCTCACTAGCAGTGACCGGCCCTATTCGGTAGGTAGTTACCTACACCTCTAGTGGGAAGTCGTGACCAGTAGGCTTCAGTAAGTCGTATGTGAGGACAAATACTCGCTGAAGATATTGGCCAGCGTTCGCGCTTTGTCGTGAATTCGCAGAAATTGGAATTCATGGACTGGCTATTGGATTAAGTCCCAGAGGCTGCTTGAATGGTCTACAATCTAGCTTGCCTTGTAACCAGAACGTCCTGAGTGCGTACTGATGCAGAGTCGCAGAGTAGGCTGACGAGACAGCTAGCCGTCCTGTACTTCCAGGTGGTTTTCCGCTAATCCTATAACTCATTTCACTTCATGATGAAATCCTGAAACCAATCAAATCCCTACAAACCAACATTTGAATAACATGTTTTTATTTGATTGTTATAAATGTAACGCATTGTTTTGAATATTACGTTGGTTAGCGTGGATTCATTGATTGGGAACTAATTTGAAGGGGATTTACTCCTTCTATGGTGTTGAAAATGTATATGACAAAGCCTCCCAGTGTCATACAGTAATATTTATTGATGACTATTAGAATACAAAAGGCATATTACCTTTTAAGACCAACAGTTGATTTTAGAAATACGCCTAGTTATGAATTATCAAAACATTTAGCTCTAATATTATATCCCCTCAAAAAAATATCGTTCAAACTTGAGGTTGAGTAACTCATACGAAACGAAAAAAAAAACTAAATGACATTCAATTAGAGAATAATGAAAAAGTTTTCTCAGAGACTGTATGAATAATCATGAATATCCCAAGTGGTATTGGAAAGCTCTACGTCGCAATCACATTTATCCGAACTCGAAATCCCTCAAGCGTCATACCCTGAACCATATTGATTCCATTATATCACGTGTGCCAGAACTCGAGAGGAACATAGCGCAACGTTCCTCTGCGTTACACGAATTGTCTAGTGATGAACGACAAGCATTTACCGACTATGTCACTCTGGTTACGGAGAAGCGTACACAAGCCATCCATTCTAACTTATTGAAAAGTCTCAAAGCTACAGAAACACGACGCAAGTTTCCAGAAGATCCCAGCAAATTTGTATTCAATTATTCTTCAGTAACGTTATCTCCCATACAATTGGAGGCCTTGTCTCTCGGACCAAGATTTTGCGACATGAACTCAAACATAAGCAAGCTCAATACTTATGTCGAGTTTGAAAATTTGATCAATCAGACTACTGATCTTGTCCCAGCTTCCGAAGAAGAATTCAAACATTTTAAGTCTACTATTCTAGACTCCTGTCAACAGTATCTCAATACAAAGTCCAAGTTCAACAATCTCTTGACCAAAGAGCATAGAGAACAACTCAACCAACTGAGACAGAACAAAGAATTGCTTATCACACGCCCTGACAAAGGTACAGGTATAGTCTTAATGGATAGAAAAGATTATATTGATAAAATGGTGGCGATTCTCTCAGATAACAACAAGTTCTCAGTATGCGAGAAAGAGAAAGACAAAACCGAGGCAACGGAAAAACAGCTAACTGAGATCTTGAGAAAGCTAAAAACTGATCAAGTTATCTCTGAAAATGTCTTCGAGAGCATTCGACCGACAGGTTCAATAATACCCCGACTATACGGATTGCCAAAAACTCATAAACAAGGTCTTCCACTGCGCCCTATTTTGGACATGTCGGGATCTCCGTATCATCCAATAGCGAAATGGCTAGCAGAACTCCTACAACCTGTTAGAGAACGAATTTCAAAACATTCTCTTCGAGATACTTTTGAATTCATCGATTGTATCAAAGATGTTAAAGTGGGAGACAAACGTATGATTTCACTCGACGTCGAGTCTCTCTTTACAAACGTCCCTATCACTGAGACGATTTGTTTTCTATGCAAATACTTGGAAGAAAACAACCTGAATATTGGAATACCTACCACCAAGCTAAAAGAACTCCTACTCAGATGTACCCTAAATGTCCAGTTCACATTCAATGGGAACCTCTATAGACAACAAGATGGCGTGGCGATGGGATCACCTTTGGGTCCGGTGTTGGCTGATATTTTCATGGCAAGTTTGGAAAATGGTCCGCTGAAAGCAACCATCGACAAATTCTTCTTATACAAAAGGTATGTTGATGATACTTTCGTCATCTGCGATAACAATTGTGATCAAAATATGGTTCTTCAAGTGTTCAATAGTTGCCACCCCGCCATCAAATTTACAATCGAAGTAGAAACCAAAGAGACAATCTCCTTTCTGGACGTTCGTTTAAGTAAGAAGACCGATGGTACCTTGAACAGATCAGTACACAGAAAACCTACATGGAACGGTCAGTTGACAAACTTCTACAGTTGGGTACCAATTAGTCGCAAGCGAAACTTGATAATATCTCTGGCGACTAGAATCCGAAAAATCTGCAGTCCTGAATCAATAGAGGAAGAGATCGCCCTCTTAAGGAAGACACTGCTCGAGAATGGCTACCCACCCCGTTTTATAGACAAGCATATTAAGCCTAAGACTTACAAAGAACAACCCACTACAGTGCAGAAGAAGATGGTCTACATGAATGTACCCTTCAAAGGTGACCTTCTGGCTGACACCTTGAAGAAGAGGATATCTACTGCTCTAAGAAGGACATTCTTCGCTGCCACACTACGACTGACATTTTCCTCCCGGCCATTGTTCTTCAACTACTCTAAAGATAAACTATCGCATTTGACCACTTCCATGTGTATCTACCAATTCACCTGCTCTTGCGGAGCGAGGTATATAGGTCGTTCGATGCGAGTTTTATCTAAAAGAGTTCAAGAACACTATCCCGCCTGGCTACGGAAAGGTAACAATGGAGCAATAAGGAGCGCCATTATTGAGCATATACTTAACACTGGTCATTCGATTTGCAAGGAGAAGTCATTCAAAGTCATCTATAAAGTCAAAAGAAGCCTTCCAAAATCGACAAGCTTCCGTATACTTTGTATTGCCGAAGCCTTAGCGATTTGGATAGAAAAGCCTGAATTATGCACACAGAAGAAACTTCTCCACCCCCTCCTACTACCGTGGGTTTAATTTCAAGTTCATCTGTCATCAACATTTTGTTATCAAATTTTTTGGCAATATTCGTATAATAATTTTTAGTAACTAACCCATTCAATCTTTTCACCTATTATCTAGTTTATTTTCATAATTGTCTCCATACTCCTTCACGAACATCTAATCTTTCTAAACATGTCTATATTACGTAACCCTACTCACATCTTACCAATTTTCACCCCACTTAGTTACAACTTTGATTACTATTCCCACAATTTAATTTCTTTATTATTTTGATGATGTAATCAACAACCCACACTAACTGTTATTTTGATTTTGATTTTGACAAACCTTATGTACACACACACTCACAAAATTAATTGTATATATTTGCGACTGTACAGCTAAGAGAATGAATTCGCCAAAAAGAGACTCTTCGCTGAACTAATTTGTTCTTATTTCAATAATGAAAAATGCTTAGTTTTGATATAACTAGTCTTTATACTAATATACCAATCAATATGGCCTTAGAAGCAGTTAAAAAAGAACTAACTGCGGATCCTGAACTCAATCATAGGACAAAGCTGCCCATTGAACAAATTATTTTAAGGATTGAGTTATGCCTCACATCTACTATCTTCAAATTCCATGGTAAAATATATAGACAAACAGGTGCAGCGATGGGATGCATCACGAATATACCTAATCGTAACAAATATATTTATGGATAGCTGGGAAAATACTGCTCTTAATACATTTAATCCTACTCCGAAAATGTGCTGGAGATATGTGGATGACACTTTCATTCACAGTGTTAAAAACAGAATATATCTCTAGCTTCTTGACACACATAAACTCACTAGTGGAGGGAATAAAATTCACATTTCAATCGAAAAATGAACAAGGAGAATTAGCTAGCTATGTAAGATTATAAAATAAAACGAATAGAAGAAAGTAAAAACTGTACACTAGCGTCCACAAAAAGCCAACACATTCTAATGGGTATTAAGACTTTAATTCATCTTATCCGTTATCTGTAAAGACAGCCGGTTTAGTTAAGTATCTAACAAACCGAGCAATAGCACTAATTAGTACATCAAAAAACCCAAATGATGAAATGAAACAGACAGAAGAATCTCATTAGGAATATCAGCAAAGGTGAAACGCAACACAAAGATAATGAGGAAGCTAATAACGATAACCTAATTAGGAAAGAATATAAAGAGAAGACATCTGAGGTTCTATGTAGGATTCTTAATAAAGCAGGAATTAGGGTGGCATTCAAGCGTACAAACTCACTCAGCTAGGACAAGCTGTGTAGTTTAAAGGGCCCTAAAGGCTGATCTACTTAGACAAAATAATATTTATGTACAAAATACCTTGCAATGACCGTAAGTTAAGTCAGCTATATAGGTTAGACTAGTAGATCAGGAGTAGTCAGATTGTCAGAACATAAGAATTTAGCTCAGGTTGAAATGATTGATCTCACGAAGACAGATGAGTAGTTTAGATAAAAGCTCAGAAATTACACTTCATGCATTGACATACCACCACACAAAAGGGTGGAAGAGAGTTTAAATTCCAAAACGTAATATAGCTAGGTGAAGACAGATGGAGAAAATGATTACTGAATCTTCGTTCATAGAATCTACACCCAACGCGTGCAACAGGAATGACTCATCATCACTCATACCAGAAATGTGGAAAATACTACTACCAATCAAATCAAAAGATGAGAAATGGTGGAACGTTGTGTGAGCAACTTGATATGATTATGAGCTGCAGTAATAAACTGTGCTCGAAACGTGGTCATCAGTAAATATTACTGTATAACACTCTGTGAGACTTGGTCAAAATGAATTTTCTGTACAATGGAATTATACTCTACCACCACAGTGCACAAGTTCTTGTCTTATACACACACACACACATAGACACTCACAAGTATTCCAAAAAACCTCTCTAACTTAGCATTCCCATTATCAAAACACTTAACACTAATATTATGTCCCGTCAGAAATCGTTCAAACTCTAGGCTAATTAATTCATATGAAATGAAAAAGAAACTAAATGACATTCAATTAAAGAATAATGAAAAAATGATCAGTTTTGATAAAGCTAGTCTGTGCATCAATCTGTCTGTACACCAATCAATATGGCCTTAGAACCAGTTAAAAAAGAACTAACTGCACATCATGAACTCACTCATAGGACGAAGTTGCTCATTGGGGAAATTATCCTTGGAGTTCAGTTATGTTGCATTACGTTTAATATCTTGAAGTTCCAAGGGAAAATATATAAACAAACAGAAGGTGTAGCAATGGCGTGGATCATCGATATCCCCTATCTTAGTAGATATCTTTATGGACGGCTGAGGAAATATAACTCTTAATACATTTAATCCTACTCCGAAAATGTGCTGGAGATATGTGGATGACACTTTCATTCACAGTGTTAAAAACAGAATATATCTCTAGCTTCTTGACACACATAAACTCACTAGTGGAGGGAATAAAATTCACATTTTAATCGGAAAATGAACAAGGAGAATTAGCTATGTTGCATTGTAAAATAAAACGAATCGAGGAAGGTAAACTCCACACTAGTTTTTGTAGAAAACCAACGCATTCTAATGGATATTTAGACTTTAATTCATCTCGAATTGAATTTTTGATTTTCCCGTCGATTGTTTGGACCGAAGTGCTCGGTCTCAGGTTGACATGTCGGCTTCTTGTGCAGATGCTTCGACGATGTCTGGGCATTTAATTAGTATACAATTGGTGGATGGTGGCTAGCAGTGGAATCCAGGATGCGCATTTCGTCCTAATTGGGACTCGTCAGGTGGCTCTCGTGGCCCAAGTGGTCTAGTGGATAACGCTCTGGCGTTTGAAACTATGGGTACTGGGTTCGAGCTTCGGTGGGAACGTCATCACTCACTGAGAAATGCAGGTACATCCAGCTGACGAGTCCCAAATAGGACGAAATGCGCATCCTCGATTCCACTGCTAGCCACCATCCACCAATTTTAATTCATCTCATCCGTTATCTGTCTGTGAAGGCAGGCTTAGTTAAGTGTCTAACAAACCGAGCAACAGAACTAAGTAGTACATCAAAAAACCTAAATAATGAAATGAAACAGATAGAAGAAGCGGTGTTGGTGTTAAATAACTAACTACGCTATAAAATTCATTAGAAAGATCAGGAAAGGTCAAAAGCAAAATAAAAATAATGAGAAAACTAATAATGATAACCTAATCGAAAAAGAATATAAGCTATCTGATATGTTTCCATATAATATGTGTGTTTTGTTTGACAGTCGGTTATCTTTTACTATGTATACATGGATCGATATTCCATTATAATTAGCCAATCATGTTGAGACTGTTTATTGATTTGTTCATTTTGAATATTCGCTCACACACTTGTTCGAACATTCATATATTTTGCTCTCACACACTTGTGTGACATTTTGATTCTCCTTGTATTTGGAAAATAGAAGTATCATCGCAAACCTAGTGGTCTTTTGATTTCCGTCTTTCTTGCGTCAGGACTATTAAATTCTCAACCAGTCCATAACACTATCTACATTAGTTTATCCATATAAGAGGGGACATCCGAAACCCTCACTACGTAGGATTCTTAATAATGCAAGAATTAGGGTGGTGGCGTTCAAACCTCAGGTAGGGCAGGCTTTATAGGTTTAAGAACCCTGTGGGTTGACACAATTAGAGAAAATAATATAATTCACAAAGTACCCTGCAATGACTATGAGTGAGGTCAACTACATAGGTCAAACTAGTAAGTCGTGGGGTAGTCAGACTGTCGCAACATAAGAATTTAACTAGGGCTAGGATCACTGACGCTGCCAAGATTAGTACTTTAGAAGAAATCTCAACAATTGCACTGCATGGGTTATTACACACAACCACACTATAGGATGGGACAGAGTTAAAGTACTAAAAAGTAATATAGGTAGAGGGAGGGTGAGAGAGATTGATTACTGAATCTTTGTCCATAGAATCTACACCCACCATACTGCACAAGTTCTATTCTTATATATATACGCCCACATAGACACACACACACACAACTGTTCCAAAAACTCTCTCAAACTCAGCATTCCATTCCATCAGAATAATCCACTCACCATATGATCCAAACGTCTATTCTTATGCACTGCCTCCTCCATTAAACGACTTTGTTGTTCTTTTAACGCGTCAATCTCTTCACGATACCTCTGTTCAATACTTTGTTGATAATCATGACTGTCTTGTTGTTGTCTAGCCAAGTTACGTACAGTTCGATTCAATTCAGCTACAGTCCGACGTAAGGCATCATTTTCACTGGATAAATTTCTTAACACTGCTGATGTAGACAATTCATCATTTTGTGGTTGTATAATTGAAGTTTCAATCGGTTTATGATTTCCTATAGGCTCCAAGACTTCATTGTCTAATGGATTCAGGTGGACAGCATAATTGGACAAGTTTGCATTGACTACATGTTCTGTTTAGAAAGGCAAAGAAATCAGGGATGAAATACAAAAAAAAAATTAAAGACTGAAAATTTTCAATAATTTAAACATTCAAATCACTGAGTCATTAAGGAAATAAAAGACAAACTTTTTCACACCTGCACATGGATGTTACTCTATGGAGAATGTTCAGAATCTTAGGAGTATGCTCAACAATACAAGGTGGGACTTGTTTAATAAAGACTCTCTTGATGACACAATCTCTAATATTACAAGTTATCTCAAATTTTGTCTTGACACCTGTTGTCCCAGAGAAACGCTCTTCATCAGATATGACCGTTTCTCCTCCCTTCAAATTAGAAAATCTTCGCAGGCAAAAAGAAAAATTTTATAAAATGAAGGATAATACTGGTTTGAAAAGAATTAACATCCTAATAAAGTCTGAAATGCACAGGTTGAATTCAATTTACAACCAAAATTTTATATCCTGTAAACATGCGTCTAATATATGGAAACTTTTCAAAGAAATTACTGCTGGTAAGCAGATGAATAGTATTCCTTATTCCTTTGTTGTTTACACACTAAACAAGTCTTTCATATATTCTCCCACAAATGCCAAACTTTCTAATGTTACAAGTGTTAGGGAAACCTGCTTCCCTGGTTACAATACAAATGATGTTCTAAAATGTCTCCATTCTCTGAACCCTTCTTGTAACTTGGCTTCAAGCAGTTTGCCTAGTATTATTCCTAAAACGTGTGCAGATATCCTGTGTTATCCTCTCATGGACATATTTAATGAATCTTTTTTTCAGAAATGTCGTGCCAGCCGTTTTGAAGGACATTAAAATTGTACCTATGCCTAAGTCGTCTACTGGAACATGTTTTAAATTTAGACCTATTGCTATTACCTCCCCTTTTCTGAAAGCTACGGAAAAGTTACTCTTACTTAATCTTCAACCTTCACTTAAAGCCTTTAACAATTCCAAACAATTCGCTTATAAACACAGTAGAAGTACTTTAGATGCAGTTGCAGTCTTGTACCATAACATTGTCTCCAGCTAAGACAAGGGGGCTAAATTTGTTCGCTGCACCTCCCTAGATTACGCATCTGCTTTCGACTCAGTACCTAGGGACATTTTGTCAAACAAGCTTGCTGAAACTCAAACTGACTGTTGGGTTGTCAAATGGCTGCATTCTTATTTCTGAGGAAGAAAGCAGTACACTGTATGTCAGTCAGGGAAAGTCATCCACTTCGTTGCTTACTGAGGCTCAAGGCGCTATCCTTTCTCCTTTTCTGTTTTCTTTCTTCTTGCATGATTTGTCTGACTCTGATGATGAAATGAACTTTGTTAAGTATGCTGATGATCCAACTATTTCAGTGTATGTTAACTCCCAGCTTGACTGTACTAAGATGAACAGCTTTCTATCAGGAATTAGGAAATGGTCTTCGCCTAACGGCCTTAAACTAAATCCTTCCAAATGTCAGGCTGTTAATTTCAGTTTCCGATGTAAACGAAAGTTAAATGAAGCAGTTGTGGTTCCTATGACCGTCGCAAAGTTGATGATATTAATGATATAGAAACCAGGTTTGAAGTTAAGTATCTTGGATTAATTCTTTCTTCTGACCTACCTATCCTGGTCTTCTCATGTCTTAGCGATTTCTAAAAGAATATTTCGTCTGACTTTTTACATTAAGAAGTTAAGGCACTCAGGCATAACTCAACCCCTTCCCCTCCTCTTACAGTTTGTCAACTCGTGCATCTCACCTATTCTTCTTCACTGTTCACCCGTGCTTATTCTTTCCCCTGGATTGCTTTAAAAAGACTTCGTAGAACTCTGATGACTGTCAGTAGGCCGAGTGGTGGTATCCACTTGGGACATATCGTTGACATTGTCACGGATAGGCATTTGGTGTCATGCAACAAATTTGCTAAAGGAATTTTGTCAGACTGTGAGCATCCACACCAGCACCCCCAGCTCCAACCCTGTGTCTCCTCAGGTAAAACAAGAAGTCTTTTCAGTAGACTGTATGCACTTACGTCTAAACATAAAAATTCCACCATACCATCCATATTTGGCACGTACTTCATGTGATGAAAATGGTGTCAGGAATGAACTAACTAACTAACCTTCATTGAACTACTAAATAAACCATTCCCTCCACCCTTACAACATCAACCTTTATTGTTATTGTACTTCTTATATTTATAATCCTCTCAATTTTTTGTTTTTATTTATTTATTTTTCATAATTGTGAACATCAACAGAACATTAGATCCAATAATCTCTAACATGTTAAAGTTTCCAAACTGAATCGACAGTACTGTTTGAAACAAACTCACTATTATTATTAATATTATGATTATATTTAATAATCTCAATTCGTGCTTCGAATATTTTTGACTTTATATCGTAAACGTGGACAAATTCCTCTGGTTGATTTTGTTTTAATTTTTAATTTTATTTATATTTTAAGTAAATCAGATGCAATTTTGTGACAAATGCTGAGAATTCCATTCTGTATTATAAGTACTGTCGTTTTTGGAATAAAGTAGATTATTATTATTATTAACTGTTCAGAAGTGACTTTAGAAGTGAAAAATAAGAGCTGTAAATTACGTAATACTCAACGGCACAAAGTTAGAAATTTGATAAGGTTAAAAGTATTATTAAGAGATAAGAAAGGTGGTGGCAGTTGAGTGTCAATTTAACAAGTCTAAAGAGGGTGTGAAAATGTGCAAAAGGAACATGTGAGAGTGATAATAGTGAATTAATTAACTGAAGTAAAAGCAGACTAATCATTAAAAGTAATGAGGAGGTTAAGACGATGGTAGAATAAGAGATTGGACAAATTGTTTTCTGTATACAGAGTTCGGAGTTGTAATGACAAATTTCCAGGGTTTCCGCCATACACAAATGTCGAAATCTAACACTCTTTGTACAATTTAGCCTCACCTTATAGATAATCTTGAAAGACAACTCTGATGGAGCTGCATGGCCTGAGTTCACCAAGTACCACGAGAATTGAGCTAGTAATTGTCTTGCATTGTCCCTTTGCTAACCATGCCGGATAGTGTTCAGAAATGCTTTTGGAAAGTGTGCACTTTGTGCCGAGGCGGCCAGTATAACCAGCTCCACATGAACAGGTGAATTTATACACACACACACACATTGATATGGCCCAAAATGGTGGCAGTTTATCCTTCACACATCCATTGGTCATTTGTCGGCTGTAGAAATTGTCAATTATATCACCCACCCACCCCTGTATTACTCAACAATAGACTACTATACATTTTTGGTAAATATAAATACGACTGTAAATGCACTCTCTGAAGATGATTTCGTCGATAAAGAAAATTTTCTTCGCTGAATTCAAACATTGTTCTATCAAGCATTACTGAAACCCTCAAGCAAAACAAACATCCAAAGAACTTCATCAACAGAATCAACACAGACATTAAGTATGGCCGAAATTACGCATTACGAAAACATGAACCTCAACAGTTGTCATTCCATATAGACCATCAGAAACGTTAAACGATATCAGAAGAGTACTCAGTAAGCTCTATATCAGAGTATTTTTCAAAACATCAGACACACTACGAAACAATCTTGTCCATATAAAAGACCAAATCCCTAAAGATTCCCTATCTAATTGTGTCTATAAAATAAAATGCTTGGAATGTGATGCGATACGATATACATCGGACAAACACCGCCACATTTAGAATTCAAGGTAATCAGAAGAAATGAACACCGTAGAGCCACCTATGGTAGACCACTGAGGAATTCAGTTGAACTAGAAAATCTTGACAAATTATCAGCCATAGGTCATCTACACGCTACTCTATAGAATCAGGTCACAAAATTGATTCTATGTGTATCTACCAGTTTGACTGCAGCTGCGGAGCCAGCTACATCGGGCGAACAATTAGGCAGGTTCATCATCGTATTTCCGAACATCATCCGGCATGGTTAAGCAAGGGACAAACAAAATCTATTCGTAGCTCTATTTTAGCCCACCTTGTAGATAGTGAGCATAAGGTTGATGTTAATACTGCATTTAAAATTATTTATCGCATTCCTACTAATCTTAATTTTGCTTTACGAGTTCGTCTTCTACATACAGCTGAAGCAATAGGAATCCACCTGAAGAAGCCAAACTTGTGTGTCCAGAAGAAATTTGTACAGCCACTTTCCTTACCTTGACCATCGTTACATGACTGTATAAACCGGACTACTCCATCACCCTCCCCCTAGAATAATTTTTCTTTTTAAAAACTGTAATTGTCCAAATTATTTTATTTTTCTGACTACTTCATCTTTAATTACGTGTTATCCTTGTACAAATTATTTTATTCTTATGACCACTTCAACTTTAGTTACAAATTATCATTGTCCAAATTGTTTTATTTTCTTTAACAACCTGTTACGTAATCAACCTGTGAACACGCTTATTCCTTAATTGCTCTTCATTTTTCCAAAATTATGCATTATGCAATCCACGTGTTGTAACCATTTCCACCTTTTAATTATATATATTAATTTTTCCTCGTTAATTATCACCCCATTAACATTTTGACACCGACTAATTATTGTTAACAAACATATCGCCACTTGATTGGTAAATTGTTGTGTATTGTAATTAAAATGCTATATATATTAGAGTAGAGCCAGAGATGAGGATCTAATTGAAAAGTAAATATTTCTTCGCTCAATCTTTCTCTTTTCTAAAATTGATTCTGACAATATTGAAATAATCCAGAAAAAATCATTTCAGAAATCACAAAAAACGTCTAATATCATCAGAAGCACTTCATATCATCAGATGGTGGAATCCAAATCGTCTGAACTGAATATGATGAGGGACTAAAACAGAATTTCACCTGGTTACATAACCCCCACCGGTATCCCAGAAAACAACAAAATCAACACGAATGTGATAAGCAATTACATTATGTAAAAACACGTTGCTTTTGTATAATTTTACACATTTATCAAATCGAACAATCTACACCTGGTTTTGTTATCTTTATCAGTTGACCAACTTGACAACGAAAAACGACCCCAGAGAGACGAATGACGATTAAGTTAGTAAACTTTATTTCGACATTATAACAGATGTACTATTAGCTTTGTTTTTTGGTTGATTGATCTTCATTGCTACTTTGACTATCAATATGTCCCTCTATCTTGACCTAAGTAGTGTATTTTCTCACCCCTTAACTCTTTGTTATATATATGCTGAGATTTTGTAAACTCTGGTTTAATAATACCACTTTGATAAAGCTATTAGCAGCAGCATTAAATAGCGAAACGTCAGTAAAATGACAACAATATCGTTTTGCCCTTTCTCATTCATTGGGAAATACAAAAGCCTTTATTATAATGAATATCATATACCCAATGCTCAAACTTTTTCAAACTGTTAAGAATGAATTTGGTTTAGGCATATTTAAAATTGTCTAGTTAATTAAAGTTTAATTTTAGAAAAGGTAATGTTTTTTTTTTGAAAGTATTTTTTATGGCGCCTTAATCTGGAGTTCCTATTTTAAAAATGTGTACATGATTTTTGCTGTTAATTCAAGTAAGGAACATCCCTGAGAAATCAAACTGTTTTCGTTGTCTGAGTAATGAGAAGCGGGAGTATAGAAACTAATCTATATACATCTCTTAGGCACTACATAAATAGAGGAAACGATTACACTAAGTAGGAAAGTTACATTTGATTTAATAATCCTGTCTTTTTTCCAGTATTAAATACCGTCTGTCTCTATACTATACAGATAGGAGATTATGCTATATAGATAAATTAGAGGAATTTGTGCTTCTTGAAAAGAGGTTGAAGAGCAATGGTTACCTTCAAAGATAAATTAACAAGTACGGAAGGTCTGAAGGCTCAAATGCCAAAAAAATCACAGTGGAGAAAAGGCCAATCTGCATTCAACTTGATTATAAAGGTGAAAATATTACAGCGATGGTCAAAAAAAAGACTAAGGACGTCACTAGCCAGAGCCTATAGTGCATGCAGCTAAGCTCGTTCCCGCCCATCGAACAACTTGCTCATCTTTGCTGCAATCAAAAATCGATAGATATCCTTCTCATTTTAACAACTCCAACTGTATATACAAATTTACATGTATCTGTGGGAGTAGTTACATTGGAGGAACAGAAAGAAGAAGGGCATATCTACGATTTTTTGAACATGTAGCAGAAAGCCTATGTTTAAAGGGAACAAATTCTTTGAACAGTGCCATCGCCTGGAATCTATTTGATACGGGTCATGAGGTAGACGTTCAAGATTACCAATGAGCAAAAGAGCTCAGTTCTCCTCAAGTTTGCTGAAGCCATTTCCGTCAAGCACTTGAAACCTGATTTATGCGTCGTTCAGAAAGAAATAGTTTTCAGTCTTTCTTTGCGAACCCTGGTAATTGGATATATTTCACCTCTCTTTCATCTGATTACGTAATGTGAAAGTTTCCATTGTGTATGATCAATATTGTTCGGAATAGTGTGTTTAATATTATATTATTGAACCAGAATCTACAAAATCTACTCATTCAGCTTATATATAACTACTTAATCATTGTTCCTCAGCATGGGGGCATTTTTCAGTTGTCAAGTTAGCCAACGGGTAAAGATAACAAAACCAAGTGTAGATTGTTCGATTTGATAAATGTGTAAAATTATACAAAAGCAACGTGTTTTTACATAATGTAATTGCTTATCACATTCGTGTTGATTTTGTCGTTTTCTGGGATGCCGGTGGGGGTTCTGTAACCAGGTGAAATTCTGTTTTAGTCCCTCATCATATTCAGTTCAGACAATTTGGATTCCACCATCTGATGATATACTAAGTGCTTCTGATGATATTAGACGTTCTTTGTGATTTCTGAAATGATTTTTTCTGGATTATTTCAATATTGTCAAAATCAATTTTGTGCCCTGGTTCTATAGCGTCGCTTATAGATGAGCTATGGCTGATGATTTTTCAAGTTTTTCTAGTTCAACTGGATTTCTTGGTGGTCGAAGAGAAACCATACGGTGTTCATTTCTTCTGATTTTGATTTCTCGAGATGTTTGTCCGATGTATATCGTATCGCATCACATTCCAAGCATTTTATTTTATAGACACAATTCGATTGAGAATCTTTCGGGATTCGGTCTTTTATATGGATGCGATCTACATCGGACAAACATCTCGAGAAATCAAAATCAGAAAAAATGAACACCGTAGAGCTTCTCTTCGACCACCAAGAAATCCAGTTGAACTAGAAAAACTTCAAAAGTCATCAGCCATAGGTCTACATGCTATAGAATTAGGCCACAAAATTGATTTTGACAATATTGAAATAATCCAGAAAAACTTTAGAAACCACAAAGAACGTCTAATATCAGAAGCACTTCATATCAAGTGGAATCCAAATTGCCTGAATAGGAATGATGGACTGAAACAAAATCTAACCTGGCTACAACACCCTCCCCCATGAAGTAGCAAAATCAACGCAAATGTGGTGAGCAAGTTCACTATGTAAACGCACACTTCTTTCGTAATTCTACACACTGACAAAATCCAACAATCTACACTTGGTTTTACTATCTTTACCAGTTCGCTAACTTGACAACAAAAAACGACCCAGACTGACGAATGATGATCAAGTATTTCACAGCCTACACTTAGTTTAGTTACCTTTACCTATTCCTCAACGTGACAACCAAAATGACCTCATACTGACGAACGATAATCAAGTATTTCACATTCTACACTTAGTTTGGTTACCTTTACCTATTCTCGAACTTGACAACCAAAAATGACCCCAGACTAACGAACGATGATCAAGTTAGTAAACTTTATTTTGATATAATAACAGATATACTATTACCTTTGATATTTGGTTTGAACGATCTTCATTGTTATTTTGACTTTCAATATGTCCTTTTAAGTTGAACTAAGTCTATATTTTTCTCACCCTCTAATTCTTTGTTATATATATGCTGAGTGGATTTTGTAAATTCCGGTTTAATAATACTTTGAGAAAGCTATTAGCATTAAATAGCGAAACGTCAGTAAAAACAATATCGTTTTGCTTTTTTCATTCATTGGGAAATACAAAAAAAACCTCTATTATAATGAATATCATATACCCAATGCCCAAATTTTTTCAAACCGTTAAAAGTGAACTTGGTTTGGATATATATAATACTAGACGTTGTTTGTGATTTCTGAAATCTTTTCAATATTGGCCTACTGATGAGGATACCCAAGTGAGGATTGGGAAAGCAAGACAAGCTTTCATTACTCTCAAGTCTATGTGGAGATCAATAGCACTTCTCAGGATGAAAATGAAAATAAGATCTGGATTTTCGACTCCAATGTGAAGTCAGTGCTACGGATCAGAGACTTAGCGCCACGCTGTGTCATGAGGGGCACTTCGAACAAACTGCAGATTTTCATTAACAGTTGTCTTTGCTCAATACTACTCAAGATCAGATGGCCGGATATTAAGCCATGTGATTTTAACCCATAAGAACGTGTTAGGCAAAAGTGTTTGAAAGAATGCACAAATGGATTCTTTTACAACTATCTGTGCAGAATACTAAAATTCTAAAACCTGATTTACTACAACTTCGTTAATGAATAAGCTAATTTTTTTTAACTATTTAAGGTGATAAATTTATCTTTAAATAGGTCGTGAAAAAGAACACTTACGTTGCTTCGGATTTATGTTTATTGGGCTGAAATGGCCAGTCTATTTTCATGTCAGCTGCTAGTAAGAATTCTCTGACGAACTATCAGCTGTCTACAAATCCTATATATATAGATATATATATATATATATATATATATATATATATATATATGCTGATCAAATCGCAACTCCACGCATCATCATCATCACCATCATCGAACAAAGCGTAGAATAGCAGTCAACCATCACTCTCTACCTCAACTTCTTTCATCGACTTCGAAAAGACCTACGACAAACAGTCTTGACGGAGAAGTAATTTAGAAACTAGTTCAACACTTTATGGCGTGCAATGCTCAAATCTTTATCAATCACATCTTACAGCTGCCTATATGACGATGCTCGCCACGCGTCAGGTGATCCACAGAAACTCAAATACTTGCAGGTAGGTGAAACCAACAAACTGGCAGAAGAATCAGGCAGTGCAGAGAAGACAAAACCAACTCCAGGTGAACATAGAAAAGACGGACGTGTGATGCAGATACTCAAGCACCAACTGCAACAGTGACAACAACCAGCACCAATCATCATCAACGGGGAGAAATTTTTCAGAGATTCCTCCCTTCACTTATCTGACCAGGAAGCAAGGTTTCAAACACAGGCAGCCGAAACTGATAAAGATGTCAGAACCAGCCAGTCAGAACCAGAAACCAGTTATAAAATTTTTTCTCCATCACTCAACCGACCAAATGGAATGGAGAACAAAATTTGAATTTTGTTCAACACATATATTTAGTCATTTAGTCAGTTCTTGTTTGCATCCCAGGAATTCGGCAGGTCATGCAAAGGAATTTTTCAACAGGCCAGTGCAAACAGCTGCCTCTGATGACTCCATAGTGAAGGTTAAATGATCAGCGAGGAAGAATCACCAACAAGAAACTCTGCAGTGGAACAAACCAAGCTAGAGCCGATCGCTCAGCAAATATGTAAAAGAAAATGGAGGTGCATCGAGCACACACACTGAGAAGGTGTCACCGAATGATATCGTATGCAATACAGGCCCCTGTGTGAGTTGAATCCGAATGGGGGAGGCGACGAATGGGTCGTTAATACAAGCGTGACACTGGATGAGATCGTTTGGGGAGGAAGAGATAAGAAATTATGGGCGATGGGTGAGCCCTGACCAGGTGAAAAGGACAGCAGGAAAGAGAAGAAAGTGGAGATGTGTTGGTGAAGCCCTTTGTTCCACTCAGAACCCAGAAGAAGAAGAATTTTTTTATTTTTTTTTTTATTTTTGATTACAGCTTGATTCCACAGCGTATTTTTGGTACAAGTATGGAATTTTCAGCGTGGATATCGGTAGCCCAAATTTCGCAGGCCGACCATAGATATCAGGTGTGCGTCGGTAGGGGATCGAACCCCGGACCATGTGCATGGTCGGCGAGAGTCCTAACCACTGTGCCACCGACGCACAGAAGAAGAATTAAAACGCTTAAATACTTTCCAAAATACAGAAAAGTGTTACCTGCAGTTTCATTTTTCTGTCAGACGAACGATTCATATATAAATGCATAATAAAAGTCTTACCTTTCTGATACTCTACACACTGTTGACTGAAAAAGACAAGACTAGAAGTTTGAAATGACCTTGATTCAATAGTTAACAATTAAACCAAATGAACTGGAGTCAAAATTTGACAGAATAGTTCTAAAATATTTAGGCGCCGAGTGAGGAGTAGACATTTGTAAAAAAAAAATTATATTTGTAAGTTTTTAAAAACAAGAGATGTTCCTTCTATATATAAACCTCTGTTATGTCTAATTTCGATTAATTTCCCTGAAGAAGTTCAGACCAGATTGCCGAACGAACGAAACGTTGGAATTACTCATTTCAATATCGCTGAGATTTTACAAATATAATTTTTTACAACTTAACAATTAACTACTACACTTATTTATTTCAATCTAACTTCGGATTTCTAACTTGTAACTTGAATAAGGCATTCAGAAAACAAATTTCGCGAGATGATATCATCATTTCGTAGATTCTTTACAACCACTTTACAACTAACATGGTTAACAATATGAGAATAAAAGGCATGACAATTACTCAGTTAAATTAAAAACAAAAGTACATACTAATGACCAATCATATTTAAATAGGTCAAATAGTCAGTCCATGGTAGGCGAAGGTTGAAGTCTATTGTTTTTTTGTACATGTAGTTTAGGATGCATGTGATTAATCCCTGAAAGTGCTTCCATCACCTTCAATAACCAACCTTGAATTAGAGTTATGTGATGAAATAATTGTGAAACAGTCATTATTATTGATTTTGTGACCTGACATTAATGAGTGTTTCTCAATGGATGATTCTGGATTTCTATTAAGATTAATCGCATTGAGATTTTCTATGTGTCTTAATAACCACTTCGGAACATGTTCTTTTCGACCACGACGTTGGAACATTCTATTGTTTCTACACCTATATAAGGTCACCACAAATGCAGATGAACTTGTTGATACAGTTTTGAAGTAGAGTTCACAGAATTTCGTTCTATAATCGTGTATGTACAGGGATCAAAAATGTTGAGCATGGGAGAAAAAGAGATGTGGCGTAGAATGTGAGTTTGATGGCTGACCGAAGTCTTTGAGCTGTCAACTGCATAATCTGGTCACTCTTGGTCTGCAATCAAATACTCATTGTACGCCACGTCTCTTTTTCTCCCATGCTCAACATTTTTGATCCCTGTACATACACGATTATAGAACGAAATTCTGTGAACTCTACTTCAAAACTGTATCAACAAGTTCATCTGCATTTGTGGTGACCTTATATAGGTGTAGAAACAATAGAATGTTCCAACGTCGTGGTCGAAAAGAACATGTTCCGAAGTGGTTATTAAGACACATAGAAAATCTCAATGCGATTAATCTTAATAGAAATCCAGAATCATCCATTGAGAAACACTCATTAATGTCAGGTCACAAAATCAATAATAATGACTGTTTCACAATTATTTCATCACATAACTCTAATTCAAGGTTGGTTATTGAAGGTGATGGAAGCACTTTCAGGGATTAATCACATGCATCCTAAACTACATGTACAAAAAAACAATAGACTTCAACCTTCGCCTACCATGGACTGACTATTTGACCTATTTAAATATGATTGGTCATTAGTATGTACTTTTGTTTTTAATTTAACTGAGTAATTGTCATGCCTTTTATTCTCATATTGTTAACCATGTTAGTTGTAAAGTGGTTGTAAAGAATCTACGAAATGATGATATCATCTCGTGAAATTTGTTTTCTGAATGCCTTATTCTAATTTATCATACGGACAAATTATTTTAACTTGTAATTGGAAAATAACTCCAATGACTCACTTCTTTGACGATCTAAAAATGTTTCCAATCGACAAATTAGATCTTCTTGTTGTTTCACTGTTTTCTCCAGTAAGGGAACTCTTGAAGCTTGTTCTTGAGCTTTCTCAAGATCCAAAGACTGTGTTTTATATTCAGCTTGAAGCTAAAGAAGGTATATGAAGGTATAATCAATAAATCTGTAAGTCACTGTACCCATCTACAACTGGAAACATGAAAAATACAAAATCCTATTTTTGGAGAAAACCATGACGAACAACTTGAACGCTATCGGTAATTACTGGTTCCCCAAATCCACACACACACACTGCATTCAATTCCCTTCAGTGTGTCAGTAATATGTTACGGGTTAATCACGGATTGATATCAGTTAGAGAACCATTGAAAACCAGGGAGTACTGGACAGCTGCTCTTTCATCCTAGTTTGGGAATCATCCACAGTACGCACCCACTGGGATTCGAACCCGGGACCTTCCAGTTACAAGGCTAGCGAGCTCGTATACCATTCAGCCACTGAGACCCGATTCAATGGCTCGTGAACTCTAACTTCTACTAATTCGTGATTTAGCGCGACCCCAACCATTGTCGTTGGTGGGACATCCATCCACACACGTGACATCTAATTGGACCTCACTGGTCACGACTTCTCACTAGAACTCAGGAAACTCCAACCTGTAGCAAGTCACTAGTGAGCATCAGATTAACTTTCTATAGTTTGGTTGTGTAAGGATTAGTTATGTTTTACGAGTTGATCACGGATTGATATCAGTTAGAGAACCACTGAACTGAATGGTATACTAGCTTGCCTTGTAACCAGAAGGTCCCGGGTTCGAATCCCAGTGGGTGCGTACTGTGGATGATTCCCAAACTAGGATGAAACAGCAGCTGTCCAGTACTCCCTGGTTTTCAATGGTTCTCTAACTGATATCAATCCGTGATCAACCCGTAAAACATAACTAATCCTTACAAACCAAACTACAGAAAGTGTCAGTAATATTTTCGACTCCAATACAATCGGTTAACATTGTGTGTCGTTTCATGTTACTTCTCCACTGGTTTCTGTTTCAACAATACACTCCGAGGAGTTGTTACTATTATGTCCTATGGATGTTCAGTCTCATACAGTGGCTAGCTAGCTGTTGTGTCAAATTGTTGACACTACAGTTGGAAGCCTCCTAGGACCCCTGTTTTCACAGGATGGCTTGTATCTAGTCTGGAAGTTGACACCTTTAGATAGTATACACAACGGAAAAAATCCCCGTCTAAGATGTGTTGGTGACATTTTTTTATTGTCAGTGAAAGTAAACCAGGGGTAGAAAAAACTTATTGGCAAAACTCATTTCAAGTCGTGCTTATCTTATTTTTACAATAAAGCATGAGGTAAACGGTACTATTGTGATGAGAGCTGTCTGCGAACAAGCCAAAATTGTAGACAACAATTTACGTCAATATTTACGTCCTGAATCAGGATCATGAGAAAGGAAAAACAATAACAAAGCTTAACCTTGAGGAACTCACCAACCAATCACAGCAGACTTAACGTGTGCAAATACAATTCGCGGATATATGGCTTAACCCTCTAAGAAACGATCACAAGCAGTACGGAATAACCTTCAGCAGGAAAACAACCAATCAGAATGCGTTGCTTCTCTGCTAACAATAACGCTAATAATAATGTATATAAAAATTTATAAATACCTATCGATTTTCTTAATAAATGATCTGTTGCCTGGCCGTTGTCTTCTGTCGTTATCCTGTAAGATTTCTAGACTAATCTCTTTTTTTTTCCTTCACGTTCCCAGTGGAACATAGGGCCGCAAGCTAGTGGCTTGAAGTTTCGGTAGCAGTGTTCATTTTTAATTTTACAGGATGGGGTTGCTAGCCTCATGCCCAACCTTTCCTCTTTACCAGCATTATTTCTGGCTCAGTGAGGTAAAGGAGTGCGCCGGCCGGGGATCGATCCCCGGACCATGTGCATGGTCGGCGAGCGTCCTAACCGCTATACCACTGACGCACAGACTAATCTCTAGTGAAAAGAATTGACGGCATTGTAAAATGATTCATATTTAGAAATCCTTCATAGAAGAGACAGTACATAAACTTTATAAAAGATTTGTTCTCACCCAATATAAAAAGAACCTAGTCAGTATAGCGTTTAATAGAGCGCGAGAAGTCTGTTATGATAGCACAGTCGAATACGAAATACAGACACGGAAAGATATTTTAACTGAGGTGTTCTGAAGGTGCATGTGTCAATCAAGACTGTCCTAACAGCTTCCAAATAGCCTGTATCCTTCAGTATATCAGTTTTAAAAGCAACCATGTACACGATGAAGGCTTGACAAAGCTAAAATAGGAGTGTATTAGGCGGAAACGTTTTTCTCCTTCTTTTTGTCAGTACAATAATTTGGTGTGTAACCTATATCCAATCGGTCCCTTTATTTCCTCTTAATTTGATTCTCTAAACTCCTAAATTCAAAGTTTAATTTGTGCACTGTGTTATTAATCTCTTACTCTTGTGAACACTATTCCTCTTTCCATGAGCTTATAGTTTTATTAATAATGATAACTTACTATGATTGGTTTGTAGGGATTAGTTTTGTTTTTACGAGTTGATCACGCAGGATTGATGTCAGTTAGAGAACCATTGAAAATCAGGGAGTACTGGACAGTCGTTTCAGCCTAGTTTGTCAATCATCGGCAGTACACACCTACCCCACTGTCAGGGTTCAAACCCAGGACCTTCTGATTACAAGGCAAGCTGGCTCGTATACCATTCAGCCACTGAGACCTGATTCAATCGCCAGCTGATGAATTTTAACTTCTACCAATTCGTGAGAATTCGTGACCAGTGAGATCCATCCAGTCAAGTGTGAGGATGGATGTTCCACCGACGACATTGGTTATTGGTCGTGCTAAATCACAAATTGGTAGAAGTTAGAGTTCATGTGCTCGCGATTGAGTCAGGTCCCAATGGCTGAATGTTATTCGAGCTAGCTTGCCTTGTAACCAGAAGATCCTGGGCTCGAAGCCTGACAGTGGGGTGGATGCCTATTGCCGATAATTCCCAAAGTAGGATGAGACAACTGGTACTCTAACTGATATAGATCCGTGATCAACCCGTAAAAATAATGATGACCACTTCTGAGCGTTAATCATCACTTAATGGTTTTAGATTATATGACACGACATTACGTTTATCATCATTTCTCCGGCTTTCTAGATCACCTTTCAGTGAAGTTATGAAAAGATTATATTTTTCTGACCAATGTCTTTTTAATATAATCTTTATAGAATGATTGGAAGCAATCGGCGATAGGAAACCTTCCATCTAGTTTTCGTGCAATTTGCCACTCAGTAAGATGTATCTGCGACAGCCTTAAAAGATACTTTTGACTGGAGACTAGTCAGTAACTAGTGTAATGTGTCTAGTTCTTTGTTTGGTGTAGAGTGAATTCTATCAGTTGCACTTACAATATACAGGGTGACGAGGATTCGAATTTCAGAAGAGACAAGAATTCCATCAATGTGGTTCCAGATAAACCCTGCTGACTGGTGAGTGCCATCTAGTACGAAACCTACATCAGGCTGGGCTTCTTGTTGCCGATTGCCTCCAACCACTTAATATGAATAATTCACAGGGCACCGTGACGTCGAGCCAATTACTGGCATGGTAACTGCATTGCAAACTCGACTGACAGAATTCAGTCTGCACCAAAGATAGGAGGAAGATAAGACACATCACACTAGTTACTGACTAATGCCCAATCAAAATAATACAATCAGTTTATCAGTCATATATTTCCCTTTCTGTTTCGTCTAATATATCCTTATTAACTGAATAAAAATGCCCATTCAAATTTTCAAAAGAATGGATACTGAACAAAGAGTACTCTTTTCAATAACCCCTTCATCATCAGGCTCTACAGTTATATATTATCCATCCATAATAGTGAATGAATGAATGAATGAATTAGTGTTATGAACAACATTAATGTTGTTGTTTAAATAACATCGAATCAATAATATTCATAGATTACAGCTGAATAGCATCAACATAAGATAAGCTGAATGTCAGACAGGGAAATTAGGAAAGATAATATTACAAATTCATGAGTTTATAGTTTCTACTGAAAGGCGGCCAGGACAGTAGTAGGGGCTGGAATTGCTTCTTTTGAACACAGAGCACTGGTTGTTTGAGGCGAATTGCAATACCCTCTGCTGTTTGCAACATGCGATGCTTCAATGATTTTGGCATTTTATTAGGCACCCGGTAGATGACAGAGAAGAATTCTTTCACGCTGGCTTTGTGACTGCTTTGGACCAGATGGTCTAATATCGAGATTTAAGTGGTTTTCCCTACACCTTTATTTAACAATACCAGGGGGAGATGTTCTAGAGCGAGCGCGAAAAATCAAGTTCCTAGAGCCACGCCCGATATAACTTGCTCCACAAGCGCAGTTGTGTGTAGAGCATTCAGCTGGCGTGTTGAATCAAAATTTGGTGAATCCACCAAAATCCTACTTTATTAATATTTATTCTTTGTTGCGATATCATTTTTTTTTGACTATATAAGCGTTCATAAATATTTCAAGAATGTAGGTCAATGTTAGCTGGAGACCCATCTCTAACCATATATGAAAAGTAACTCTGACAGGAAAATGGTTCCAGTTCTGGTGCACTACAGGTGCATACTGCCGATGAGGCCTCAATTAGCCTGAAGAAACATCTATCCAGTACACGCTGGTTTTCAGAGTGGTTCCCTAACCGATACCAGTCCGTGACCAAACTTAGTAAACAAATAGAATCCCCACAAAGTAACTCCAGAAAATAACAATTACCGTTTACATAGCAGAAGACCTACATCAGTTAGTGGTGGCTGACAAGCAGTGGAATCCAAGATAATGCGTATTTTGTCCTACTTAAGACTGGCTCATCAGCTAGTGGATTTACCTACATTACCCAGTGAGTCAGTGATGATGCTCACTTCACAGACGCTCGAATCCAGTGCACACAGTTTAAAACACCAAAGTGTTATCCACTAGACCACCATCCCGCCTGTTTTGCAACGAGTCATATTCATTATTTAATCCAATTTTAGATTTACCCGTCGACTGATTGGACTGAAATGCTCGATCTGAGGTTGACATGTCACCACCATCACTGGCTCACTGGAGAATACAAGTACAGTGGTTAGGATTCTCGCCGACCATGCACACGGTCCGAGGTTCGACCCCCTGCCGACACACACGCGATATCAATAGTCGGCCTGCGAAATTTGACCTACCGATATCACATGCTGAAAATTCCATACTTGTACCAAAAATACAGTATGGCATCAAGCTGTAATCAAAAAAATTTAAAAAATACATCCAGTCCCAAGTAGGACGACATATGCTTTCTCTCCTGTTGGATTCGACTGCTGGTCAGTCACCATCCACCAACTGACTTCAAGTTACATGACCAGACATCGTTGAAGTATCTGTACAAGGATGAGTCGATATATCAACCTGAGACCGTACACATCCTGTTTTACATAAAGGAAATGAAGTTCATCAAAATGTTTTTTAAAAAATTAACACATTTTTGACTTTTCTTACTCGGATCAATTTTTCTTCATTTTTCTTCTGATGAATCAATTGATCTTGTAGAACAGTGACACGTTCCTTGTAATAGGTCAGTTTACCTGCAGCCCGAAGTAACTTCCTTTTCATGATGACTAGAAATGGTTGTGTTTTAACGAAAGAAATATGTGTTTTAAAAAAGAAATTTTATAAGCAAATGGATATATGAATAAAGTTGTGATTGGTAGCAAAAGGACTACTGATTAGTTCTCATGAATTGATTGAGCCTTTGTTTCATTAAACAGCATCCAGAAACACATGTAAGTATTTCATTATATTAGATGGTTGGAGGCGATCGGCCATAGGAAGCCCAGCTTGACCTAGGTTTCTTGCTGGTTGGCACTTTTAAGCAAACATGACTGATAGAATTCAGTCTGCACCAAAGATAGGAGGACTAAACACATCACACTAGTTAGTGACTAGTGTCCAATCAAACAATATCAAATGTAGTCCTACAGGGGTTGATCGCGAGCCTGAATAGCTCAGTGGTAATGTCTCTGACTGCAGGCGGCACTGGATGATGCCGCTTCGAATCTCACAAGGTACATAAGTTCCATCAATATGGTCGCAGATACGCCTTGTTGACTGATGTGTGCCAGATAGTACGAAAGATGATTCTGATAGGGTTTCATATGGCGGATTGCCTCCAACCACCTAATATCATCAAATCAATGTGTGCACCGTGATGGTCAGCTACCTACAATGGTGGCCACATCACAAACCTGACTGATAGAATTCAGTCTGCATCAATAGATATGAGAACTAGACACATCACACTAGTTACTAGTGTCCGGTCAAATGTTTCATTACATGATGGCGATCTACAGTTAAAAAATTACTGTAAGGTGTCTTCTTCATTTCAGTGGGAAATAAGTTATACGTTACAATACCGAGTTATAATTAGGCGAAGCTATGCTGATCGTATCAAGGGATGAGTTGTCTTTCAAGATTATCTATAAAGTGAGGCTAAATAGTACAAAGGGTGTTAGATTTCGGCATTTGTGTATGGCGGAGGTGCTGGCAATTCTGCATTACAACGCGGAACTCCATTTACAGAAAATGACTGTCCAGTCTCTTATTCTACCATGGTCTTAACCTCTCCATTAGTCATTCCTTGTGGACTTTTTTTTTTAATTTTCAGTTTGCTTTTGCTTTGATAATTAATTCATTATTATTGTCACTCTCACATATTCCTCGTGTACATTTTGCAATCTTGTTCACACTTGTTAAATGGACACCCAACTACCGCCTTTCTTCTCACTCAATAATAGTTTTAACCTTATCGAATTTTTAATACATTTTTCCTTTGTGCCGTTGAGCATTATGTAATTTAAAACTTCTATTTTTACTTTAAAGCCTGGGTTTGAACCCTGGTGGTGGGTGTGCACTATCAATGATTCCCAAAACTAGGATGAAACAGCTGTCCAGTACTATCGGATTTTCCTTTGGTTCTCTAAATGATATCAGCTCATGATGAAATCCTCCAACCAATCAAATTAAATCCCTACAAAACTAGTACTTCAAAATTAATCTGATGCTCACCAGCCACGGGCCCAAATCAGGAGGTTAGTTACCTGGAGTTCTAGTGGGAAGCCGTAACTAGTAAGGTACAGGAGGTTGAAGGTGAGTCAGTAACTCATCTAAGAAGACATTGCGAAGTGATCACACTGTATCGTGAATTGGCAGAAGCTGGAATTTATGCACTGACTGGTCATCGGATCGGTCGGGTCCCAGTGGCTTAATGGTCTACCAGCTAGCTCGCCTTGTAACCAGAAGGTGCTGCGTTCGAAATCCAGTGGGTAAGCACTGATGAAGAGTCTCAAACGGGGACGAAATAGCTGCCCAGTACTCTTGGGTATTTCAGTGGTTCTCTAACTGATGTCAACTCATGATGAAATCCTTGTAACTTTGAAGAACTGATTATTAGGTCGCTGCTCAGTGATTCCTTATATCTTACACCTTTTACTTTGAGATGTTGTAAATGATTATTTATAAAATAAATCGATATAAGAGACAGTAGTTTCCTCGAAGGCTTTATGATGTCGTTACATAAGGATTTTGAATATATTTTAAAAATTTGCATACTATATTTATCATTTAATATTCTCTTGGGTTCCCAGTGGAACATATGGTTTCAACAACACATTTCCACTTTCTTCTATTTCCTGCTGTCCTCTCCATCTGGCCAGGAATATTTCTATACACCAGTACTCAACTGTTTTGTCAGGATTAAAGGCCAAGTTAAAATCTAAGCATCACTAATTACCACCAATCGAGTGCAACCACACCATTGACCCTGAAAGGTCCAATGAGATTTATTCACATTGAGTCGAAGCTTCTATCCCGCTGGATTCAAGTCAAATACCTGCTGTAACGCAGTTGCGTTAGCCATTTGGTGAGGATCAAGTGTCCTTCAGTAATGCCCGGATTTGGGTTTGATTAGGAAAGAAAGGATTTGTTCATCTGGAGGTGTCATGAGTATCAAAACCTTCAACAGGTCGATTGATGGATATATTCATCGTTGGGCAATTTTGTTTGAGATGATTTATTGTCAGAGAAGGTAAGCTGATGACTTTAGTACTTTGTAGGGACATTTTTCGCTAGATTCCATCTGTTTTTAACCCATATTTTTAATATTTGTAATGACTGCGTTTTAAAACAGCCTGTGAGAGTTGCAACTGCTAAAACTGGAAATAGCCCCTACGGATTGATCTCGGACGAAATCTCAGCACAGATACAGAGGGCCAGTTTCACATACGCCAGTTTACGCCGTCTCTGGCGTAGGCGTGATATCCGACTATCGACCAAAGGACGGCTGTACTGCTCATCAGTTCGCTCCGTCCTTCTTTATGGCTGTGAGCGAGACCTGGCCATTGAGAGTGGAAGACATGAAAAGATTAGCTGTCTTTGATCATCGGTGCCTGAGTTCTATCTCCCGTGCGAAGTGGTATAATAAGGTGAGCAATATTGAGGTTAGGAGTCGAGTTCTAGGTAAGCAGGGGAAATCAA
The DNA here is from genome assembly GCA_944472135.2 of Trichobilharzia regenti. Taxonomy (NCBI): domain Eukaryota; kingdom Metazoa; phylum Platyhelminthes; class Trematoda; order Strigeidida; family Schistosomatidae; genus Trichobilharzia; species Trichobilharzia regenti. The sequence continues at coordinate 12,534,315 of OX235267.1, forward strand.
TAGACGAGTTTGTGAAGTTACATCGACTGAGATGGTTAGGACATGTGTTACGTATGCCTAGTCGTCACCTTCCTCGACAATGGTCAATGTTAGCTCACATAGGGTCAGGCTGGAAAAGAGCTAGCGGTGGTCAAACCAAAACACTGCACCAGTCAGTGAAATCCACAACAGTTAGTCTAAACCACGTAGAAAGGTGAAGACTTCCTGGTTAGGGTCCTCGGGACGGTAGATACCAATGATTGGAAACAGTTGGTGATATGGCTCAAAATCGTTCTCAATGACAGCTCAGATGCATTCACTCCTTGTGACTTATGATTTCCGATGAAACTATATTGTTCTTTATTACTACTATTCCTTTGTCTCACACCTCTGTTTACTGTTTCTATTATGCATTTCTTCTACTTTCTTCTCTTGCTTTGTGTGCTACATGGAGGAAGTGTGGCGACTTCAACTGCCGCACATTTGTACAAAGTTCTATGTCGAAAACAGACAGACAGTCTCGTATCAACAGTTCAGTGGTACCAACACTGCGGAGATATCGCCTCGTGGAAAAAATGGGGAGAATTACTTCGTTATTCGGAGGAGGTGTCGTCGTAGATGAATCTTCTTGTCAGCGAAAAAACAATGTTTGGATAATTGTTTTATATGATACCTCTTTACAGAAAGGATTCATCGAGAGGACAGCAGACAGAAAGTCAAGTAAATTTATACATATTATCACTTGACTGGAGAAACAAGGATCTATAATGCACACAGATGAGTGGAAAGGTTGTAACTCCTTCTCATCCCCTGAATATGTATTCACCATAGAGTCAAACATTCTAATAACTTTGTGGACCCCATTACAGAGACCCGCATCGATTCCTTTGAAAGCCTTTAGGGAAGGTTAAAAAACAGAAGCGATGTCATTTATAGTCGTTTAGATGAATATATATGTATAGGATGTGGTATAACTTTTCCATTGATACTCCTATGCCAAACTGGGAGATATTCTTATCACATATGAGAGAAAGGTATCCTATGTAACGCTTTTAAACAGTTTTTATGCATTTTTCCCTTATCAATATATGTACTGCATACCTAAAAATGTCTTCTTCATGTGATTGGTGCGTTCAAGGTCGATCGCTGATTGGTGGTAGTTAATGATGCTTAGCCGACTTAACTTAAGCCGACTAAACAGTTTTATAATAAAAAACTATAACCATCTTTAACTCTTCGGATACAGTTAAATGCAATAGCCATTTTAAAAAATGAATTACCACTGGTGTACAGCAGGAGTATTTCACAGCATGATACAATATAATTCTTTTTAACTAGGATAGACCAAGAAACAGAAAACTAGGGGGAACTATGTAAAGAAAGTTATATATCTTCAGTCAACTTAAAGAGGTTTGCCTAAGCTGACCAGACATTTTACCAAAATGATGGTTATCTAAAGTTGAGATTTATAAACATCCAACTGTCTAATGACTTAAGTGAAATTCTAATAACTGAGATACATTAGGCGTGTGATGATATTCGATAGTTGGAGGCAATCGGCAACATTGCAAACCTGACTGATAGAATTCAGTATGCACCAAACAACGAAAGGACTAGACACACCACACTGATTAATCGTGTCCAATCAAAGTATCCACTACAGACCTACAGGAGGCCAATCGTGAGCCCGAATAGCTCAGTGGCAACGTCTCTGTCTGGCTGCAGCACTGGATGTTGCGGGTTCGAATCTCAGGAGGGCCAACTACCTAGCTCCAAGGCTTCCTGCTGATTGCCTTCAACTATCTAATATCAACAAATCAGTGTGCAACGTGATGGCAAACCAGCTAGCATAGTGGCCACATTGGAAACCTGACTGATAGAATTTGGTCTGCACCAAAGATAGGAGGACTACACACATCACACTAGTTACTAGTGTTCAATCAAAATAACGGGCGTTGTTAGAGCAGGAATTCATTTCTCTTGCGGAAATTAGAGAATCGGGTGGCAGAAGAACATTTTAACTGTGGTCGAATTCCTTGAAACTATTTGAATAGTTTGGTGTGTTTTTTTCCTTTACAGTATAGTGGTCAATTTGATCAATGAGACTAAACCAGCCGGTTACTTGCTGATCGTACTTTTGTGTAGTGTAGTTGCATGATGACTGGTCATGGAAAACTGTATGGCTTGCACCAGCTCTTGCCTAAATGAGATCGGAGTACAGAATGACTACCCAACAATATAGATAATTATTTAACGTAAGGTTCTAGTCAATGAATTGTCATCTATATAGAAAAATATGCTTCAGAAAATATGAATATAAACTACTTCAAAGATCTCAATATGCGATCCATTTGATGCCATAAATGACACTACTGAATGGAGTGAGTAGTTTCCAATTTTTTCATGTCAGTAAGCCAGTTTATTACTATTTATTATTCCCTTTGATCCAAAGTGCAACACAGGGATTCGACAGCAAATCTCCACTCTATTTTATCTTACGCTATCCTCCTCAGCTGACCTGACCCACGATTACCCATAACCTCTCATCCCCTCACTGTCACCCTGACATTGACAGCCCACGAGTCACTTCCCATTCAGGCGCTACTCGTGCGATGGCTCACACTGAGCGCGATATCACTCAATGGTCTCCTCAGTGGCGTATACGCAATCCGCCTCCATTTTCTTTTACATACTTGTTGAGTGACCGGCTCATTGTTGGTTGGTTGGTTGGTTCCACTGCAGATTTTTTTATTGCTAATTCCTTCTCGCCGGTCATCTTGCTATGACTAAAGAGCCAGAGAAGGGGCAGCTGTTGATAAGAGCCTGCAGTTGGCTGTTGGAACCAATTTAGGGACGTTGGCGCTAACCTACTGACCCTTACAGAAGAACTGACTGACTGACTTCACATTTGTGTTGAACAGAATCCAAATCTTTTTCTTCATGCTGGCTGGCTGAATGAAGCAGAAGATTATCAAACTGGTTTCAGCTTGATGAAGATGCATCTTGCTTTACCAACACTATCTAAGCGTCTTTGAGATCTTCATCCGTGCTGTCCGACTGCTTGCCTGTGGTTGGAGCCATGCTTCCTGGACAGATAAGTGAAGGAAGCGACCTATATCAGATTACTCCCGTTGACGGTGATTGCTGCTGTTGTTGTTGCCGCTGTTGCAGTTCCTATCGCTGTTGGTTAGTTATCTTCGTCACCCCCGTCTTCTTTATGTTCAGTCGAATTCAATCCTGTCTTCGATACACTGCTTCTCCAACCAGTTTGTTCGTTTATGCCTGCCTGCAAGTCTTCGAGTTTGTGTTTGCGACACACAGTCTGACGTATGATCCAATCAGTCACATTTGGGAATGTCATCACCAGGGAAAACAGGCAGTCGGTCAGCCTCGTTTTACACCCGTATTAACTTCAAAGCCAGGCTTCGCTTAGTTTTCTTTCGGTGATCACCTGACACATTGCAGGCATTGTCATACAGCCAGCTCTTGACTGAGGTTGACAATGATTTGGGGCCACTGCACTCCACAGTTTTGAAGTAATTTACAAATTACTTCTCGGTCAACTTTGTCGAAAACTTTGTTGAAGTCGATGAAGTTGAGGTAGACAGGGCTGGCTGACTGTCAATCTATGCTTTGTTCGGTTATTATTATTATGATGATGATGCATAGAGCTGCAATTTGATCAGCACATGATTTGCCTTTTCTGAATCCAGCTTGTTCCGGTGGGCGGAGTTCTGCATCCAGTGTATCCTTCATTCTCTCCAGGATGATGCGACTTAGTTTTTTTTATTTGGCGCTGAGAAGAGCATTATCCCACGCCAGTTCTTGCAGGGGTGTAAATCTCCCTTCTTTGGTAGCTTGACAAGTTAACCACTCTTTCTTCCATTAGGTAGCCACCTTTCCTTCCTTCTAAATTAGTTAGATCTTCCTCAACCTTTAATCTATTATACAAATCTTTAAACACAGGTGAAATCTTAAAGAATGACTGTAAGCTGTTTAAAATATTTATGTTATCCTAAGATCTTCATCAGTCTCATCGCCACCATCGTTAAATACTTGTACTTTTATATCGTTGATACTACTGACTGACTAAGCATGAGTAGTCGTGTACAACTCACACCAACCAGGCAGGAGTGATTTAAACACGGTACAGTCATTTCGCTATTTTAAGAGAAGAGTTCATCAGCTTTGTATCCGGTTTACGATTTGAATAATCGTGTCATCGGTCGACAAAACCGGTTAGCCAGAAGCCGAGTAATTTGAACTGGTTTGGTTCTGTGATCCAAGGCAAATCAGGTGCACTACTGATGACCTCTTGGCAAAATGAGAAAAGTGAACATCCATTGTCTAGATAATTACGATCAGGCTAAGAACCACTATAGGTTGACGTGAGTGAATTCATCAGTAAGAACCACTGAACGGTCTTCAAACAACTTCAGTCACTCTCCAAATCTATCGTGAGATATAAGAATAAAAATTGTGCACAGTGGTAGAGTAGTAGCATAATTCCATTATGGGTAAAAATTTATTTTTACAAAGTCTGATGGTGTCGCACAGAAATATTTCCTGATACAGACGTTTCGAGCACAATTTATTACTGCTCACAGAACTTTCTAACTTCGTCTATATAATTCCATTATTTTCCATTGCTTGATTTGATTGGTAGTAATATTTTCCATATTTCTAGTATGAGTTATGAGTCATTCCTATTGCACGTGTTCGGTGCAGACTCGATGAAGAAGGATTCAGTAATTAAACTCTCCGTCAATCTACCTAGAATACTGTTTAGAAGTTTAACTTTCTCCCACCCCACCCCCATTGTGTGGTTGTGTGTTAATGTCCAGTTACTGAGTTCTTTCTAAATTACCATTCTAACCTTAGCCACCAGTAATCTTGTGTTCCAACAATTTGACTAAATTTGATCTACTAAATAGGTAGATCTAATAGAGATATTTAGACTTTAATTCATCTCATCCGTAGTCTGTAAAGACAGGCTTAGTTTAATGTCTAACAAACTGAGCAATAGCACTAAGTAGTACAACAAAAGACCCAAATGTTGAAATAAAACAGGTAGAAGAAGAAGCGTTAGTGTTAAATAACTAACTATCCCATAAAATTCATTAGGAAGATCAGAAAAGGTCAAAAGCAAAATAAAAATAATGGTGAAACCAATAATAATGATAGCATAAATAAGGAAGAATATAAGATATCTACAGTAGTTTAACCATATTAGGAGGGGACATCTGAGACCCTACGTAGGAATCTTTATAAAACAGGAATTAGAGTGGCGTTTAAAGCTTTAAAACTCACTCAGCGACAAGCTCTGTAGCTTAAGGGGCGAAGTTAAACTTTCGACACCACTAACTACCAATCAGCGAATTATCCAATGAGATTCACGAAGGATGTCGAATTATCCAATGAGGTTCACGAACGCAGTTCAATGTTGTATAGCGCTTGATTCATTTCTGATGCGTGACCTTACAAGGCTATTGTTGCAATTCGAGGAGGTTAGTGTTTTCCTGTATTTCCTGGATTTGAGTTGCTCCAGAAAGAGCGAATTTGTCTTTTTGCTGGTATTATGACTTTAAAAAGCTATACCAAATCAACTGATGGGTTTGTTCATCGTTGTGCTATATGTTTGAAGCCTGCTAACACTAGAGAGGTTAAGCTGATAATTTTAATATTTCGTAGGAACTTTTTTCGCTAGGTCGCTTCTCTCCCTAACCCAGATTTTGTATATCTGCATCTAATGGGTGTTGAAACAGGGTGTGAGAACAGCACGGTAATAGGTTTGTACAACACCTCCCTCCGAAAGGGATTCGTCGAAAGGATAGCAGATAGAAAAGCAACTACTCTTATACCTATTATTACCAGACTTGTTAAGCGGGGGTCAATTATACACACGGACAAGTGGAAAGGCTACAATTCGCTGTCATCTCTGGGATATATTCATCATAGAGTCAACCATTCAAGTGATTTTGTGGATCCCGTTACGAGGACACATACAAATTCTATTGAAGGATTTTGGGGCAGGTTGAAAAATAGGATAAGGGCTATAAATGGATCTCATTTATAGTCATTTGGATGAATATATGTACAGGATATGGTGTAACTTCTCCATTGACAGTCCCATGCTAAACTGGGAGATGTTTCTCTCCCATGTAACTTTTTTATTCTCTATTTTATGCTTTTTTCTACAAATATACATTTCCATTCATCGTATATGCCTCTTTAATGTGATTGGTCCATTCAAGGTCGTTTGCTGATTGGTTGTTGGTGGTGTCTAAAGATTAACTTTGCCACTTAAGGGACCCAGTAGGTTGACCCAGTTAGACAAATTATTGTAATTTACAAAATACCTTGCAATAACTGTGAGTCAGGTAAACTACAGAAGTCAAACTAGTAGGTCGAAGGTGGTCAGATTGTCGGAACATAAGAATTTAGTGAAGGTTAGGATGGTTGACCCCGCGAAGATGAGTAATTTGGAGTACCTTAGCAATTGAACTGCATACATTGACACACAACCACAAAATAAGGTAGGACAGAGTTAGTTCCAAAAAGTAATCTAGGTCGGTGGAGAGCGATTACTGAATCCTTGTTCATCGAATAATCTACACCCAACACGTGCAATGGGAATGACTTATCACTCATACTAGAAATATGGAAAATATTACTACCAATAAAATCAAGTGATGGAAAATAATGGAATTCTATAAACGAATTAAGAAAGTTGTGTGAGTATTGCCTCGATAGGATTATGAGCTACAGTAATAAATTGGCGTGCTCGAAATGTGGTCACACAGAAAATATTACTGTGTAACACTGTGAGACTTTTGCAAAATAAATTTTACCCATAATGAAACTATTGTGAGATACTACAGTTTATACAGATCCACATATGGCCATGCTTTGACTACCAGCGGTTTCTGTTAGACAGTCTTCAGTTGCTTACAAGCACTTTTTTCCAGTCCTAACTGGGTCATTAAGATACCACCTTTAAAACATTACAATATCATAAATTCAGAGATTAAAAGATATATATATATATATATTATATATATATATATATATATATATATATATATATATATAATATTTTTACCAAGTAAATTTAATGCTTCTCTACGTGTAACTGGTACATCTTTCAATACTTCTTCCCAACCAGGACCAAGTGCATTTAAACGTAACCAATCCCAATTTGTTGGTTCAAAATTTGTTTCACCTGGATACAGATAATCCGAGCTAAGATAAGGTGGCCAATATTTTCTTGATGAATCTATTTGTGATCGTCTATCCAATAAACGTATTTCACTATCACTTAAATCCCAAAAGTTATAAGTTCCATTCACTTCCTGACAATAGTAACAAAAAAAAACAGAACACGAATCAGGATCTATTCAATGGATTTGCGTAGATTAGTTAAACACGCCTAAAAAATCATTTCTACTATTATTACTACCATTAATAGTATTATTATTATTTCTTCAAATAAAGTATAATTATATTTCCAGTAGTATGCACCCACTGGAATTCGAATCCTGAACCTTCTGGTTACAAGGCGAGCTAGCTCAGAGACCACTGAGCCACTGGGAACTGATCCAAGGGCCAGCCTATGAATTCTAACTTCTGCCAATTCACGACATAGCGCGACGCCTAGCCAATGTCTTCAGGGAGTATTTGTCCTTAAACCCGACCAGCTCTAACCTACTGGTCACGACTTCTCACTAGAACCCCAGGTAACTACCGGTCATTGCGTACTACTGAAGAGTCCCAAACTAGGACGAAACAGCTGTCCAGTACTCCCAGCTGGTTTTTCAATGGTTCTCTAACCAACCGATGTCAGCTCATGATGAAATCCTGTAACCAATCAATCAAATCCCTACAAAACAACACTTGAATAATTATATTTCAATAGTTTACACACAGTGATAAGCTTTGCTATTGGTAATTTTTAGAGCAAAATTACTACCCGTGTTCACACCAACTGCTGTTGGAATTGTTTTGTTCACACATTTATGATTTCCACTCATATATTTATAGTTCATTTTCTTTTGTTCATTCATGTTTTTGTATTGAGAATTATATTCCAGGTTGTTGACAGTTGTGCTGCTGAGTCACCCTTGTTACATGTATCCGGTGTAACCTTAATGAATATAGATTCTGTTATTAATAGTCTCTCTTTCCATTAGTACATATTTTCTATAGTTTGATTTGAAAGAGTTAGTTCCGTTTTTACGAGTTGATCACGGAGGTTTGATATCAGTTAAGGAACCAATAAAAACCAGCCACAAGGGGTACTGGACGCTAGCTGTTTTATCCGCCTAGTTTGAGATTCATCGGCAGTACACACCCACCACCAGGGTTCGAACCCAGGACCTTTCGGTTACAAGGTAAGCTGGCTTGTATACCATCCAGCCACTGGGACCCGTTTCAGTGGCCACTCAATGAATTCTAACTTCTACTAATTCGTGGGGTAGCGCTACGCCAGCCAATCTCGTCGGTGAGACACCCATCCACACACATGACATCTGAATAGACCTCACTGGTCACGACTTCTTACTGGAACTGACTCCAGGAAACTCCATCCTGTAGCAAGCCACTCACTAACGAGCATCAGATTAATTTCCTATAGTTTGGTTTGTAAAGGTTAGTTTTTGGTTGTGCCAAATCAGGAATTGGTAGAGGTAGGAATTCATGAATCACTGAATCGGGTTCCAATGACTGAATGGTATACGAGCCAGTTTGCCTTGTAACCGGAAGGTCCTGGGTTCGACCACGGTGGGTGAGTACCGCCGATGATTCCCAAATTAGTTCATATTAGTTTTTAGAATATACGCATTGTCACGAAAAATACCCATTTATTCACAAGTAAAAACACAGTTTTTGTTCAGCGAAGAAATTTCTTTTCAACGACTTCATTTTCAAGCAACTGTAAAGTCGTATTTATATTACAGAAAAAGGTTATTAAGTGGCACTAAATAATTACTCAGTCAATGTACGTATATGTGTGATAAAAGTTATAAAGGGTAGAGTTGAAGTGGATAAATTACAAAAATATTAAAGATTGTTCTATAACAAAAATGTCAAGTGTTGTCTAAAAATTTTGAAAATTAGGAGTACGATTACGATAAGAATGAAGATGTGAATTGAAGTGGAATGAATTCAAGTGGTAAAATAAAATAAAAACTATAAAGAACGTTGTTATGACCACGGTAAAGAAAAAGGGGTTTGACAAAACGTTTTTGAACACACATAATTTAGGTTTCTGTTCATGTATAGCTAAAGCTCCGGCTAGCTATGCATAAGTGAAGAAAACGTAAACTTTTGGATCGATTCGATTTTGCCATGCAGATAATTTTGAAAGATGAATCACGTGGGGCTAAATGACCAGACTCTAACAGGTGATCATCACAAATAGACGACTTCGCAGTTCTACGTTCGCCTTTCATTAATTAGCCAAACCGGATAGTCTTCAGCTACACGTTTTCGGAGATTACGCTTACAACGTCCAATATAAACAGCTCCACAAGAGCAAGTAAAAGAGTAAATGCACATAGATGTGGACAAAAGCGGTAATCTATCCTTGACGCATTGTCTGATCATATTTCGGCTGGTAAAAACTAGTTGCAGGTCAGCTGCAGGAAAAGTGCGTTTAACACATTTAGATAAACGATTTTTAATCAATTCTGAAATGGTGTCACCTTTGAATGCAAGACTCATAAACAGCTTTTTCTTTAGTACTGTGACTTGTCTCGGGGCGGATCCTTTCTTGATGTTACGTTCAATGAACCTTGTGGGATAACCATACGCATTGTCCCAATCGATATTGTGGTTTTTAACCATGCATGTGTAGCTATAGATGAATAATTTTTTCTAAATTCTTGTAAAGTTGTGTTCCTGATGGTTGACACCTTTAGTTAGGCGTTTATATGTACATTCAGTCTTATCTTGAGTGATCTGGCTGTTAAACCCTCATATTTAGTCAGACACTTGGCACAAGATATTTTGTAAATCACACTTCTGTTTTTATCCAGCATTTTTCCGGGATCTTTCAGTTGATTTACTTTATTTTTGATTAGATACGTCGGTTTAAACGTGCTGCAAATCCCAATATTATTGAGGTTTCTTCGAACTGCTTCAATTTGCCACAAAAATATTAGGATTCTCATAACGTTTATACCGACGGATCTAATTAAAAATAAAATAAATCAATTGAAATATCCCATAAAAATGATGGATAAAAAGGAATGTGATTTACAAAATATCTTGTGTTGAGTGTCCGACTAAATACACGGGTTGAACGTCCAGATTACCAGTAACAAAACTTATTATTGTGTGTGTAAACTATTGAAATATAATTATTCTTTATTTGATCTATTCCAAAATGCTCAAACTTTCTACTGACATTAATTGTTATTACTATTTATTCCTTAAAATAAACAACGAAAAAGGGTCATTGAATTGGGTCCCAGTGGCTAGATGGTATACGAGCTAGCTTGCCTTGTAACCGGTAGGTCCTGGGTTTGAACCCTTACAGTGGGGTGGGAACGTACTACCGATGATTCTCAAAGTAGACTGATGAAACAGCTAGTTGTCTGGCAGTACTCCCTGTGTCTGGTTTTCAATGATTCTCTAACTGATATCAATCCTCCATGATAAACCTGTCAAAATAAATCTAATTCTGAGAAGCCAGCTATTAAAAAAGGTTAATAAAGCAGGGCTTAATGAATTCATCAAATGTCGGTAGAACTGAACTCCTTAGCTAAATACTCGGCATACAGGGATATATTTCTAATATTATTTCAAATACATTGGAAGATATAAAACTGATAAGTGAGTAAATAAACTACATTGAATTAATCATGCCAAATGACATGTGCTTAGTCGACGACTTGATGGGTCAATAACACGATCTATTTACAGAAAAACTACCTGAATTGGACAATATCTTAATTATCGCAGTTTTTGCCCTGTTGGGTACAAAAAAATCTCAGCCTATTCAGTAGACTCCAATGAATAGGCACTGAAGGCATATTCGATGAAGAAGAAAAAGCTTGACACAAACTCTGGTTGATAAGAATTTTTCAGAGAAGTTCATTAAGAGATATAAAGTGGTCAGAACACCAAGACACACTTTCCAACACGCCGCTAAGAAAGACGTGTACATCAAGCCATTTTATTATATGGGTGATTAAAACAGCCTACTGACTTGAAAAAGACTGAACACTGCTGTCAGGAAGAAAGACTTTTTATGCAGCTAATATCATAATAATAATTGAAAATGTGAAGCCAATATATCCATCCATCCATTTAAGCCCTTAGAACATGCGAAAAAAAATGACATCACATCCCACTGTATTTGCCAATTTGAATGTACGTGTGGACACACATACATACATACATAGAAGGGAGGACTCATCGATCTCCCAAAGTAAGGACTGGCTTCAGAGCATATTCCTAAATGGCTCCAGAAACAAATGGAATCCTCAGAACCCATTAATGGTGACAACAGGAGACCTAGCTCCTCTACTGCGAAACATATTATAGAGGAAGAATACGAAATTGACGTGAACACATGTCTTTTAAACTTATCTATAAAACGTGTTTTAGGAAACAGCGTACATTAAAGTTTGTTGAAGCTGTAGCTGCGAAGTTTAAACTGCCTTTATGAATCCAGAGCAAAAATTCATCATCACATTAAATCAACTTCCTTGGTAAATTCTGTATTGATGGTACCAGGGTAGATGTACTATTAACTCACTTTTCTTTGGTTTGAGGATCTACATTGTTATTTTGACCTTTAATATGGCGGTCTTTTAACTTATTTATTTTCTCACCTCTTAACTCTTTATTATTCCACTTTGGTGAACACTCCATCTTGCGAGTAGACGATCGCCTTTATGTGCGACCTATGTATTTACTTCCTTCCACAAACACACTCATCAAATTGATATACGTAGTTTGAAGTGTCGAGCACTCGGTTGGTGTTGTTAGAAAATAAGTTCTCTTGATAGCTTTACCGAGTTTTCGTTTGACTACTTCTTCTACATCATCTTCTTTGAGTGGCAAACTGATATAGATAGACTTTTTTGAAACTGATTGGTTAGTTTTGCAGGGCCCCATCTCCTTAGAGAATTTATTAATGAACTTCTCAGAATATTCATTCTTATCCTTCAGAGACCTTATTTTATGTTCATTCGTACTTTTTGTCTAAGTGATGTGGCTGAACTGTAATTCATCTGATCTGAATTCTAATCTGTCATACTTCCATCACCTTATCTATTCGAATATGATGTGATCTGAAAAACATTCACACATGGCGTTTTGCATGATTAATTCAATGTGGTTTATTTACTCACTTATCAGTCTTATATCTCTCAATGTATTTCCAGCAGTGTATATATATATCCCTGTATTTAGAGTATTCAGCTGAAGAAGAGTTCTAACGAAATTTGATGAATTCAATAAATCCTGCTTTATTAACCCCTCTGTTGATTGTTTGAAATTCGTATCAGGAAATCAATGTTTCTTTACGTTGTGAGTGTGGGAAATAAGACTTCAGCAGACCAACACAATTCCAGTCGATTCTCTTAAGTTACTTCACATGTTCGACTCTCTGTTATCCCTTAACTTTCACCCGAATAATCACTTAGCATTCGGGTTCCACTCGCCATATTGTCATGCGATGTCACTTGAATATCTCTTTAGTGTATATCCCTTCCATCTGTCTATATTGCCTTCTTTGTATTTCTTCAGGCGATAGGTTCTTGCTAAAACATAATGACTATATTTCAAAATTTAATCAGAGAACTAGGTAACATCATACTATGGTGTCTTCAACTAAATAGTGAAGGATAGAAAGAAAATCGATATTGTACTTCACTTTTAATGAGAAAAGTTCAACTTGTAGAAAAGAACCGTCTCTCTCTACCCTAACGTCTGAAAAATTACTAATAAATAATCAATATCTCATACGTGACATGATTTTAGCTTTCATCCCATCAATTTATTCAAGGGTCTTGTCTAGGACCTTGGTGTTAAGCCCAAATGCTTGGAACTTAGCAAATAAAACAACTCTGGAGGCCTGTAGATAAAATAATGAATAAGGTTAAGAAATTCACAACAGAACTAATACACAGAATAAAGCCGTCACTAGGTGAGTCAAAATGGTTTAATTTAATGCCTAAAACTAATAATGCTAGTAGAATATGTGGTACTATTAAAATACACAAGCCAGATTACCCCCAGACGACCATTGGTAGATTTCAAAATCACCCTTACTTCTGAATTATTAAAACACTTAGCTCTAATATTATATCCCCTTGTGGTGAGAGCAGGCTGCTAACCGATTGGTAGACATTAATCTACGTCAGTGTCTGGATAATTAATATTGGCCGTGAGAAAAGATGAACAAGGCTGATTCAACAACCAATTACAGAACACTTAACGTGGGCAAATATGATTCGCAGATAGATGGCTCCAATTTCCGAGGAAACCCGAAACAACCAATCAGAAGACTGCGTTTGTCTGCTTAACTTTCCGAGAAACCAGAAACAATCTATCAGAAAACTGTGTTTATCTCCTTGAAAAAGCTATAAAAATGTACATGAAATGTATATATAAATACGTGCTGATTTCCGTAATGAAATGACCTGTTGCCGGTCCTTGTCTTCTGTTGGTACACCCTCATAAATCGTTCAAACTCTAGGCTGACTAATTCATGTGAAATGAAAAAGAAACTAAATGACATTCAATTAGAGAATAATGAAAGACAAAGATAGAGTCATTGCTTTCTTTACAAATTAAATTTTTTAGTTTTACAATTCTAGTGAATCCTCTTAACTTGTTTGTTTGCCTAAGAATTAACTGAATTCCTGAATTCCGTAATTAATTAATTAATTAATTAATTTTCAATCCGCGCTCCTTAGAATCTTAGATATCTTGTTACTAACATCTATTAGTTAAATGATGTTTTGATGAGTTTGAATCTTTTCATTTCACCCGCCTATATCTAAAATTGACTAACTAAAACAACCTGTTGACTGGTAAAACATTTAGATGTAAAAAAGGACTACATACATATTAGTTTCTAGAGCCAATGATAAGAAACTAATTGAAGTGAAGGAATGCATATTTCTTCGCTCAATCCGCTGAATTTTTCTAAATGCATAAATGGGAATTTCGACCTATAGTAGTGATAAAAACTGCGATCCTCTATGCTCTCTCTCTTTGCATCTGTATAAATTTGTATAACAAGTGCAGGTGGGCTAAGAATGCCGGAAATGTGTTGGGAAATAAATAAAGACATACCACATTTCAAGTAAATTACGTCTTCTTTCGGTTTTGCTGAAAGAACACTCACTGACTGTGAAGTACCAATTACTTGCGGCATGACAGATAATTTATAGTCCACATCTGCAGGAAGTCAGCTCAGCAGTATTCCATTTCGAATTTGTTGAAGAAAAAACAGTTTCATAACTAAATTTCTACACTGGTTCCACACAAAGATCAATTTAGTCGATGGTAATATAAACACAGCGTGTCTCAAGCCTTTATTAGCCAAATCTGGACACCAAGCTACACCCCAAACAAACTTTAAAGCAGTCTACAGAATACAAAGCAGTCTTCCTAAAAGTCTACGAATCAGACTTATTCAAACTGCAGAAGCAATGGTAATTCATTTGCTATGTCCTGAACTCTTCAAACAGAAGGAGTTCGTTGAAGCACTACACTTGCAATCTTTCCTGTCTTCTCTCTCTTTCTTAGTATTATTTTGTCTTCTCAATTGTAATATTTTGCATTTTCAACCTTCTTATTTTCTACCCCACCTGACTTGACCTAAGCTCACTGTTTGACAATATTTTTTGATGTGGTTGTGTTCGCTTAGCTAGATAGTTAATTTGCCAAGCTTTCATCACTCTACTAGGTGACATCTTCAGCGCATACTTCAATTCGTTGAAGTGAGCTTTTAGATTTCCCCACGAGTGTATTAATCACCTCTCCCGGTCGGTGACCACCTTGGACGTGACTCTTTGGTTGTTTTCGTGTGTTTTCACACACCTTCTAGGTTACTTGTATTGGAACTGATTATTTCTTTGACTTGAATATTGTCCCTTTGTGTGTGAGGTTCCTTTCTTATCGGTTGATAAATTTTGTCTATCTCCATGTGTCTATTGATTGATGATTCACCGGAATACTAGTCAGGCTTCCAAAAATTCTCTAGCATTCTTGTTGTTTCCTCTGTCTAATATTTGAACGTTGTCCTAGTCAAACTGATTTCCGTGGTTGTCTGTATGTAGTGATATGAGGGAGTGGACATCATGTCTTTTGATGGCTAGCTTATGTTTGTGGATACGAAGACGGAGAGGACGTCCACTTTGGCCAATGTAGTGTTTTTCGCAGTTGTTACAATTTATTTTGTAAATGATGTTGGTTTTATCTTCTTTCGCTGTTGAGTCTTTCGGTTGACATGGAGCCAGCTGAGGGAAGTGACTTTGTTGGTTTGTGTACGACGTCGATTCCTAAAGGTTCGAAGAGTCTTGTAGTGATTTCTGAGATGTCCTTTATATATGGTAAGGCGATTTTCTTTGTGCTTTCCTTGGGGGCTTTTGGTTTGATAGGTTGCCTTGAGGGTATATTTCTTTTCTAGCTAGCTGTCAAAAGATATGTTATCCACTCCCTAATATCACTATATACAGACGACCACGGACATCAGTTTGACTGGAACAACGTTCAAATATTAGACAGATGAAACAACAAGAATGCTAGAGAATTTTTGGAAGCCTGACTGGTATTCCGGTGAATCATCAATCAATAGACACATGGAGACAGACAAAATTTATCAACCGATAAGAAAGGAACCTCCCACACAAAGGGACAATATTCAAGTCAAAGAAATAATCAGTTCCAATACAAGTAACCTAGATGGTGTGTGAAAACACACGAAAACAAACAAAGAGTCACGTCCAAGGTGGTCACCGACCGGGAGAGATGATTAATATACTCGTGGGGAAATCTAAAAGCTCACTTCAACGAATTGAAGTATGCGCTGAAGATGTCACCTAGTAGAGTGATGAAAGCTTGGCAAATTAACTATCTAGCTCAGCGAACACAACCACACATCAAAACCATCCATCTGAGCTACAAATCTTCTCTGTCATATCGCTGTTTGACAATGTCTGGCAAGTACTAGGTGATCCACAATGAAAGACTCAGAGAAGCCGGTTTTTGAAGTGAATGAGGGAGTAAGACTAGGCTGGCTGGCTATCTATTATCCACGACGATGACATTCCTAATGGCAATGGACTGTATCCTACGTCAGACTATGCTTTGGGTGTGAGTGAGAAGACAGGAATACGCTGCAATGACGCAATAGAAGATTTTAGAAGATCTGGATTTTGCGTGTGGATGATTGATGTTTAATATCACACAAACCCTTAGACTTGCAGGGACAAAGTGGCTGAAGAAGCAGCACCACAAATACAGTACTCCAGTTGAACAAGGAGAAGAAAGAGGTGATAAAGATAACCAACCAACCATTCAACAGCAACAGTAACAACAACCATCTCACCAATCACCATCAACGGGAGAGATTTGACAAAGATTACTTCTTTCAATTATCTGGCTACGAAGCATGGTTTCAACTAAAAGCGGGTGGGATGGATGAAGTTTTCGAAGCCAGACAGTAACGAAAAGGCGGGATACAGCTCCATTAATCCGAAATCAGTTTGTAAAAAATATTCTCCTGTAATCAGCCAGCCAGTATGTAGAACAATAATCGGATTTTCAATACAAAAATAATAAGTCAGTCAGTTCCTCTATGCTGGTCAGAAACTTGGCGTGACACGAAGAGAATTTCCAACAGCCAGTTACAGACTTTCATCAACAGGATGAACATCATGGAACTCTGAAAGAAATTCAACGAATTACTTATCTACCAACAGATATGCAGAAAGGGAAAGGAGACACTGGACATAAGCTGCGAAAATGGCTGAGTAACGACACACTGAAGCAAAACCCGATTGAGAAGTGATGAGAGAGAGAGAGAGATGGCTCCTAGGCTGATATGGAAATGATCATGTAAGCGGGAAAGAAAATCCTGTGGGCAGTCGTGCAGCCAGTAAATGTCCAAGTGAGATGAGCTATCGAAGTCCTATTTTCCAAGCAGAACATAAGGAATAAATAGTTATGACAACACCATTTTTGAAAAACACAGTTTAATTGTTCAACCTTATTCTACACTGCACAATCAATGCTTAACTATCCGAACACCAAGACAGACATCATAATAGCCTGAGATTCAGAGTAATATTTTGAAATTTAGTATTTGATAGAACCTGTTGATTAAGAGGAGTAAGGACGGCCAAGCTACAAGTTACACTAACTATATGCTAGCCATTAGTCCAATAAATACTTCATTTCATCCAGAAGATACGATTAATCTTCGTAGAATAGCTTTAAAATAGCTTCCACCGTGTTGAGAGCTATCTGTAGCCGAAATTGGTAGGCAGGCATTTACGCAAATGGTTACGTCCCAAATAATGGTCATGAGAAAAAAACGAGAACAAAGACTAACTCAACAACCAATCACAGCAGACTTTGTGTGGGCGGATATGATCCGCATATATATATATGGTATGACCTTCAAACGAATGGTCACAAAGAGATGACAGATTAATGACTAATCAGAAGACGTTGCTTTTCTGCTAACAATAACGCTAATAATAATCTACATAAAAATCTATAAATATCTCTTGATTTTCTCAATAAACGATCTGTTGTCTGGCCGTTGTCTTCTGTCGTTCCACCACTACTGACGAGGACAGTTTCTTTAAAGGATCTCAAATCATGACAAAAACAAATAAACAGACAGACAAAAACAAACCTACACCATCTGAATTATTCTGTAATTGACCATTCTCAGGTGGATATATCTTTTTAATATTCACTGCCTCGCCTTTTTGTTCTCCACCATCTTGTTTAACCATCGACTTGTCTCTATGTTTCATTGGATCAGGTTGTGCATAATTTGGAACACCATCCATCAAGCTATTCAGCACACTTTGATCTTTTTCATGATCCATTGTCTCTAATTTCAACTAAATTTTTGACAATGAAAAATAACAGAGAGAAAATTTAGCCAACAAGAAATATATAATCACACCATTTATTGATTTACAGACCTAGTTTTCTCTCACCCAGTTTACGCCCTTGAAATCCTATTGGTTGTTGACTGTTTTTATTTATCAGTGTAGTTACTGTCTGTCAAGGTCGTTCACAGCATATACAAATATACACAAGAGCTGCTAATCAATTTCACTGTTGATACGGGACAGTGAAAACTTACCACGTCAACGGTCGGTTTTATCTTCTGGTCTTCTTGAGTCGGGTTTCCGGTGGTATCGTATTGATGTTGTTATCAATATTATGATAGAGAAGATTTGTAGCTCAGGTGGATGATTTTGATGTGGTTTTGTTCTCTGAGCTGGATGGTTAGTTTGCGAAGCTTTCATCACCTTACTGGGTGACATCTTCAGCGCATACTTCAATTCGTTGAAGTGAGCTTTTAGATTTCCCCACGACTGTATTAATCATCTCTCCTGGTGACCTTAGACGTGATTGGTTGTTTGTGTGTGTTTTCACACCTTCTAGGTTACTTACGAGCGGGATACGCTTCTCTCTGTTCGAAAGTGGGAAGACTTCGCCAAAAGGCAAGGATCCACCAGAGAACAATTATTCTTTCTCCATGAGTGCCTTCGTCATTCAATCCTACCAAACAGTGTAAGATACAAACCACCAGTCAACTGCCCAATGGGATGGAAATTGGCCGAACAATGTGGAAGACGAATGGTCAAATTAATGATTACAGACGCACATTATCGGATCAACAAAATCAACAAATTATAGATATCCAAAAAGCAAAATTAGAGAAAACCCTCAACCAGGAACACCTGTCAACGCTGATCACCGCAATTACACTGTCAAGTGAAAAACACAGAGAACAAAGACGAAGAGTCCTCAAAACCAAGCTAGCCAAGATTAGAAAACAACAACCAGACAATACGCCCATAGACTGCGTAGTCAACCTATCAAAACAACCACTATCAAAAATGGAACAACAACTACTACAAAAAGGATTAAACTACAACACCGGAGATGCTTCAAAAACTGATTTCTTCGCTGCCTTTGAATCATTACTCAAATCATCAAACTTGAACGAGGAAACACAGGAAGAGATACGCCAAACAATTGTACCAATGGTCAAACAGAAAAGACAACACACACAACTCAACGCTCAAGAACTAAAGGCCCTCAAAAAGCTGAAAAATAGGAAGGACATCGTCATTTTACCAGCCGACAAAGGAAGAACAACAGTAGTCATGGACAGAGAAGAATATACCAAGAAAGCTGAAGAACTACTCAAAGATGAAGATGTATATCAACAACTCCCAACAAATCCCATACAAACATTGGATAACCGCATCCAAAGGACCTTAAACAAGCTCACCAAAACTGGACAGATCACAAAACAAGACCAATGGCGAATGAAATCCAATGGACCAGTCCTACCCCGATTCTACGGCAGACCCAAAATACACAAGGCAAATATCCCATTACGACCAATTGTATCACTCCCAGGAACTCCAACATATAATTTATCCAAAGAATTATACAGAAAACTAAAACACCTAACGGAATCTTGCGATCACTCCATCAACTCTGCTATCCAATTCCTAGAGAAAATCAGAGGCATCCAAATAGATGAACAAGAAATAATGGTATCCTTCGACGTGACAGCATTATATACCTCATCGGACAAAACCTAGCAAAAGAAACCATGGAGCAATTACTTAGCAACGACGAACAACTGCCACAACAATCAAAAATGCAACACACAAGCTGGATGGAATGCATAAATCTATGCCTAACAACATACTTCCAATTCAACGGCCAAATATATGAACAAGTCAAAGGAACACCCATGGGATCGCCAATATCAGGTTTGATTGCAGAAGCAGTGATGCAAAGACTCGAAAATATAATTCTACCAAAGATCAAACCCAAGATTTGGATACGCTACGTCGACGACACATTTGTAATAATCAAAAGAAACGAATTAGATAAAACTCACAACTTAATAAACAACGTCTTCAACGACATCAAATTCACAAGAGAAGAGGAATCCGAGAACAAAATACCATTTTTGGACGTCTTAGTCAGGCGAACAACTACAGGAGAATTAGAAACTCAAGTTTATAGGAAATCAACTCACACAGACCAAATACTGAATTACAACAGCAACAACCCAATAACACACAAAAGGAATTGCATACAAACACTATTCAAGAGAGCAAGGACTCACTGCAGCACTCCCACCTTAAGAAAAATTGAAGAAAAGTATCTCATGGACGTCTTCCAAAAGAATGGATATCCACGGAATTTCATCAAGAGACATATACCCCCAAGCCAACCTACCAAAGCAAAAGCCACCAAGGAAAGCACAAAGAAAATTGCCTTACCATATATAAAGGATATCTCAGAAATCACTACAAGACTCTTCAAACCTTTAGGAATTGACGTCGTACACAAACCAACAAAGTCGCTGCACTCAATTCTATGTCAACCAAAAGACTCAACAGCGAAAGAAGACAAAACCAACATCATCTACAAAATAAACTGTAACAACTGCGAAAAACACTACATCGGCCAAAGTGGACGTCCCCTTCGTCTTCGTATCCACGAACATAAGCTAGCCGTCAAAAGACATGATATCCACTCCCTCATTTCACTACACACAGACAACTACGGACATCAATTCGACTGGGACAACGTTCAAATATTAGACAAAGGAAATAACAAGAATGCTAGAGAATTTTTAGAAGCTTGGCATTCCAGTGAATCATCAATCAATAGACACATCGAGATAGACAAAATTTATCAACCAATAAGAAAGAAACTTCACACACAAAGGGTCAAAGTTCAAGTCAAAGAAACAACCGGTTCCAATACAAGTAACCTAGAAGGTGTGAAAACACACACAAACAACCAATCACGTCCAAGGTCACCAGGAGAGATGATTAATAAACTCGTGGAGAAATCTAAAAGCTCACTTCAAATTGAAGTATGCGCTGAAGATGTCACCCAGTAAGGTGATGAAAGCTTCGCAAACTAACCATCCAGCTCAGAGAACAAAACCACATCAAAATTATCAATATTAATTTGAACAACTGGCTCATGAATCGACTTAGTAGGAAATTCATTAGCGCAACTACTAAGTGTATTAACGGTCACATCAGTTTCGCTTACTCATTCTTAAGAGAATCATTAGTGAACAAAAATACTCTTTTCGATAGCTTCATCATTAGGTTCTACAGTTATTTATACATTATAGTGAATGAATTAGTGTCATGAACAACATTAATACTGTTTAAATAACATCGAATCAATAATATAAATAGATTACATTTCACTGGCATCAACATAACTATAAACTAAATTTCAGAGAAATTAGGGAAAATAATAATGAACTCATGAATTTATAGACTCGGTGGAGGGCCAGGGCAGTAATAGTGACTGCCTGCACCTGTTTCTTCTGTACACAGAACACTGGTTGATTTATGCGAATTGCAATAGCCTCTGCTGTCTGGAGTATGCAGTGCATGGAGGCTTTCGGCAGTTTGTATGGTACTCGATGGATGCCATTACTGTTCAATAACCTGAAGGATAAGATCCCACAGCTGACCTGACCGTCTGGAGCTAGGTATATCTGTCCTTTGGCTTGGGTTTTTCCAAGAGGATGCAAGAACCCTATCCATCATAGTGGTTACGAAGAGATGGAAGTAGAGCAATAAGAAGCACGGTTATCGAACAGATGTTTGATAATGATCACACTATCTCTACAGCTATGGAAATAGAAAGGCCAGATCTCTGTGTACAGAAAAAGGTTCGTTCAACCACTTCAATCTTTCATGTTCTTAATCGCTCTATGCTAAAGTATGGTAATACTTAATCATATTTTGGCTGTACCAATTTCTTTGTTTTGTCTGTTTAATTTGCCTACTCTCCCTTTATTAAGTCAATTGTTGCTACAATTACTATTCTCACTTTTAACTGTCCCCTGCATTACTTCACTTGTTTAACTTATCATTCTACATCAGTCCTGTTTTGCAACGTTAGATTCGATGCTATCAAATTTCACACAATATTACGTAACGTTTTTATTTTATTCTATTCGCCTAGTCTACTAATCCTCTAATTGCACACCCTTTCCAAGTTCTATCCATCCTATGAATTATTCTATGTATGACATTAATTGTTCGGCTACTTGACATTAAACTATGATTAATTTTAATTTAATTTTAATTTTAATTGCACTTCATACTATCATTATTACTATTTTAGGCATTCACACCTATGATTCAATTCCCTCACTGGATATAATATCCTAACACAACTATACATATACGATTGTATAGCTTGATAATAACTTCGTTGTTGGAAAGAGTCTCTTTTCGCTGAATCACTTGTTTTGATTTTCTTTATGTCCCGAAAGGGAATTTTCCATGAATTTACTATTAGTCCGTAACAGCTTAGCACTATATTCGGTGGTCGATTTCAATACAATCCATTTGGCTTATGTAAACATTTGATGAATTTTTTAAACACTACCAGAGAGCTTCGTTTTTTATTCACTTTTTCTGATATCTTGCACTCCAAATGTAGCATAGATGCCTTCAACTAATGGTGTTTTATTGAATTGAATTTTTGATTTTCCCGTCCATTGATTGATTGGACCGAAGTGCTCGGTCTCAGGGTGACATGTCGGCTTCTTGTGCAGATGCTTCGACGATGTCCGGGCATTTAGTTAGTATACAATGGGTGGATGGTGGCTAGCAGTGGAATCCAGGATGCGCGTTTCGGCCTAATTGGGACTCGTCAGCTGGATGTACCTGCATTTCTCAGTGAGTGATGATGTTCCCACCGAGGCTCGAACCCAGTACATCGAAGCATCTGCACAAGAAGCCGACATGTCAACTTGAGACCAAGCACTTCGGTCCAATCAATCAATGGACGGGAAAATCAAAAATTCAATTCAATAATTAATATGACCCGTTGCACAAGAGGTGGCTCTCGTGGCCCAAGTGGTCTAGTGGATAAGGCTTTGGCGTTTGAAACTATGGGTACTGGGTTCGAGCCCCGGTGGGAACATCATCACTCACTGAGAAATGCAGGTACATCCACTGGCTGACGAGTCCCAAATAGGACGAAATGCGTTTTATCCTGGATTCCACTGCTAGCCACCATCCACCAATTATATACTAATGATGTTTTATTGTGGTGGTGTGGTGTAGACAATGCCTACCAACGGAATATGATTCTCACATATTCCCACAGTTCAATTCGGCATTAACAACAGAATACAATATACAGTCTTACAGGAGATCAATCGCTGGCCAGAATAGCTCAATGATAACTTCTTTAACTGCAGCACTGGGTGACGCGGGTACAAATCTCAGAAGGGACATGTGATCCTTCAAGGTAGTTGCAGATACACCTTGCTGACTGATGAGTGCCAACTAGCATGAAACCTAGGCCCATGGCTTCCTGTGGCCGATTGCCTCCAATCATCTTATATTATCAATTCAATGTGCACCCTGATAACAAGCTACTTAGTGACATGGTGTCCATATTGCAAACCTGACTGATAGAATTTAGTCTTCACCAAAGATAGGAGGACGAACGACATCACACTAGTTACTAGTGTCTAATCAAAGTATACAATATATATATATATATATATATATATATTTGAACATTCTATTTAATGTTAGAGACAGAATACTTTACCATAGGTCAATACTACTACATTGGCAACAGAATACTCAGACTGGTGTCCCTCAAGGCTCTGTCCTTTCACCTTTTCTGTTTTCTTTCTTCTTGCATGACTTGCCTCACTCTGATTATGAAATGAACTTCGTTAATTATGCAGACAATCTAACTATTTCAGTGTCTGTTAACTCCCAGCTTGACTGTGCTAAGATGAACAGCTTTCTATAAGGAATTAGCAAATGGTCTTCGTCTAACGGCCTTAAACTAAATCCTTCCAGATGTCAGACGGTTAATTCTAGTTTTCGATGTAAAAGAAAGTTAAATGAAGCGGTTGTGGTTCCTATGACCCTTGCAAAGTTGATGATGCTGAGGATATAGAAAT
The DNA here is from genome assembly GCA_944472135.2 of Trichobilharzia regenti. NCBI lineage: Eukaryota > Metazoa > Platyhelminthes > Trematoda > Strigeidida > Schistosomatidae > Trichobilharzia > Trichobilharzia regenti. Next base: position 12,558,505 of record OX235267.1, read on the forward strand.
CAAGCAAGTCTGAAGTTAAGTATCTTGGATTAATTCTTTCTTCTTACCTATCCTGGTCTTCCCATGTCTTAGCGATTTCTAAAAAAACATTTTGTCTGACATTTTACATTAAGAAGTTAAGGCACTCAGGCATTGTCCAACCCCTCCTCTTACAGTTTGTCAGCTCGTGCATCTTACCTATTCTTCTTTACTGTTCACCCGTGCTTATTCTTTCCCTTGGATTGCTTAAAGAAGACTATGTCATATTTCGTAGAACTCTGAAGACTGCTACCCAGTAGGACGAGTGGTATCCCATTGGGCCATATCGTTGACGAAATCGTTATTGATAGGCACTTGATTTCATGCAACAAATTTGCTAAAGGAATTTTGTCAGACTGTGAGCATCCACACCAGCACCCCCAGCTCCAACCCTGTGTCTCCTCAGGTAAAACAAGAAGTCTTTTCAGTAGACTGTATGCACGTACGTCTAAACATAAAAATTCCACTATACCATATTTGGTGGCACATACTTTATGTGATGAAAATAGCGCCAGGCATGAACTAACTAAACTTCTTTGCACCACTAAATAAACCATTTCTTCCACGCTTACAGTACTCAACTTTATTGTTATTGTATTACTTATATTTATAATCCTCTCAATATTTTGTTTTTATTTATTTATTTTCCATAAGTGTAAACATCATTTAAGCTATGTTATAACTGTTAATTTTGTATTTCCCCTCACTATTCTGTATCAACAGAACATTAGATCCAATAATCTATAACATGCTAAAATTTCCAAACTGAATCGACAATACTCTCTGAGACAAACTCACTGTTATTATTACGATTATTCTCATTTAGTAATTCGAATATTTTTGACTTTATATCGTAAACGCTGACAAATTCCTCTGGTTACTTTTGTTTTAATTTTATTTATATTTTAAGTAAATCGGATGCAATACTGTGAGAAACGCTAAGAATTCCATTCTGTATTATAAGTACTGTTTTTGGAATAAAGCAGATTATTAGTATTATTAATATTTGAACATTGAATTTCATGTCGTTTGACGTAAATCAAAATCACACGCTCATTAACTGTTTTATGAACTGTAGATATATAAACAGCGGTTTAATTCGTGAAAAATATACCTTGCCTCCCATATCTAGCCTTCTGTTGTTAGAGTATTATTCCTACAGATTTGGGGTTACAGATCTCACATCTTACATTGTTTCTCTTTCCCAAGTTTACTACCAGCTCCTAAACCAGGAGAGGTTTAGAAGTGCATCGGTTGGGAATTGAAACCGAACTATGCTCGGTGCGTCGTTAATGTACGCTGAACTGCCATTGAACCAGTTACCAGTGACAAATTCCCCTAATGATCACTTCTTTACTATACCTGATATTTTGGTTAAAGGCGCTCGACATAAATATTGAAGCACTACTTAATAAACCACCTAAAAATGGTAGTATTCACTTCTGCATTAAGAGATTTTTATTCGGTTATTCGTAGGCAGTTTCAATGACTTGTATTTTGATTTCACTGAATACCTATAGTCAGTCTATTTTGATAAATGGTGAATTTTGTTGTTATAAAAGTGATTCCCGATAGGGATTTACTGCAAAAAGTAAAATGTAGCATAGTCAACTACTTCCCTACTACGGGATGCAGCCAACAATTATACCTCTCATCCAACAGTTGTACAACAACGCTGCATGCCAAGTAATCTACAGCGGGAAACTCATGGAATCCTTCGAAGAAGTGAAAAAGGGAGTAAGACAAGGGTGGTCGGCTGGCTGTCTACTATCTCCAATGATTTTCCTGATTGGGTAGACTGAATAATGCGAGAGACAAAGAACGGGCCGAGTGACTAGGAAACAGGTAAAACGAACTTATACAAAAAAACTTGAAGGATCTGGATTTCACCGGTGATATATGTCTGATTTCCCACAAACTAGAAGATATGCAAGTGAAAAGCAACAAGTTGGTGATAGAACAAGTATCAAAGATAGGACTTCATTTGAACATAGAGAAAACAGAGGTGATGAAGATTCCTGGCCAATAGTAACATCCACAGCAACAACAACAGACAACAATCAGCATACATGGGAGAAATCTGAAAGAAGCAACCTCCTTTACCTACCCACCCACCTGGGAAGCATTGTTTCAACAGAGAGATCAACAGCACACTCAACAGGAAAAATAAGATTCGGATTACGAACTCCAAAGTGAAGTCAGTGCTACTTGCTATACGGATCAGAGACTTGGAGCCACGTGACGAAGGCCACTTCGAACGAAATACAGACTTTCATCAACACCTGTCTTCGCTCAATACTCATGATCAGATAGCCGGCAAGGAAAGATAAGCAACACGAATCTTTGGGAACGAACCGACCAGGAGCCGATTGTGCAACAAATAAGCAGGAAGAAATGGAGGTGGATTGACCATACTCTGAGGAAACAAACCATCAAGTGACATTACACGCCATACCATTTTTCGAAAGGAACCCGAATGGGAAGTGGTGAGTCGGTCGTCAGTGCAAGGGTGACATGAAGAAGGATATCATGTGAAGAGGAGATCAAAGCATATGGGCAAACGTGGAGCCAGGTGAAAACGTTAACGGAGAACCGAACACAATGGATACGTGTACGGCTGAAGCCCTATGTTCCCCTATGAATTAAAGGAAACAATAACAATATTGAGTTCGATTACGCTTATCAAACAAACTGTGTAAAGTAGAATATTCACATTATTCTGTAGAGGTTAGAAATAAGCAGTAAAGGAAGTTAAAGGCATTACTCTGAAAAAAAATTAACACTGAATGGCAGGAATTGATCTTTCCTGAAAACGGTTAAGTGAAGTCGTAGACCATAAAGACAACTCACAGACCGAAAGCTCCGCATTTACTGATGTAAAGGGAATAGTAAAAATCATTCAGGAAATGAAGGTAAAACCATAGTAACGCTTTATATCAAGCGCTATTGCGAATCACGATATAGTAAAACAAGCCTGCGAGACCGATAGTATTTCTCTTCTTACTGTTAAACATGTTACAAGTAATACGTGCCTTAAAAGTCCACAGTATTTTAATACTACTGTTAGAACAACTTGCTGTCAATTAAATTCTGGAGTAACTCAGGTGAAAATCATTCATACCTTAGCGGTATATTGTGAAATTAACATTAGCTAAAATACTTTTGTTCAAAATTATATTCTAACATACATATTATCGATTTTATCGCAGTAGTTCATTTGCTTTTCACAACTAATCCTTTGAGTTTTTGATATCCATTTATTTAGACCTCATTTATTTCCCCTGGCAAATCATGTACTGACCAAATTGCAACTCTACGCATCATCATCACAGAACAAAGCATGGAATGGCAATCCAACCGCTACCTCAACCTTATAGACTTTGAGAAGGCCTTCGACAGCGTTGACCGTTAAGTAATTTGGAAATTACTCGAGTACTATGGCGTACCCCAAATATTCATCAACCTCATTCAACAGCTGTACGACAACGACACATGTCAAGTCATCCAGAACGGAAAACTCAGCAAGGCGTTTGGAGTAAACACAGGAGTCAGACAAGGGTGCTGGCTTACTATCACCAATGATATTCCTAATTGTGGTGGACTGGATTATGCGTCAGACTGTGGGAAACGAGAAGACAGGAATATCCTGGACCGACCGAAGTGAAGAACCTAGAAGACCTGAATTTCGTGCGTGGATGAATTATGTTTGATGTCACACACAATCGAAGACTTACAAGCGAAAACCGACAAACTGGTCGAAGAAGCAGCCAGCAAAGACAGAACTCCAGGTGAACATAGACAAGACGGAGGTTATGAAAATAACCAACCAACAACAGCAACAACATCCAACGTCAATCACCATCAACGGGAGGGATTTGAAAGAGGTTACTTCATTCACTTATCTAGGGAGCATTGTCTCAACTACAGGAGGAGTGGACGAGGATGTCAAATCGAGCGAGAATCGGGAAGGCGAGTGAGAAACACATTCATTCATCAGCCTGAAATCAATCTGGAAATCTTCGTTACTCAGCATCACCAACAAAATTCAGTCGGATTTTCAATACAAACGTCAAGTCAGTCAGTTCTTCTATACGGATCAGAAACTTGTCAGGCGGGTGGGTCACAAAGAATATTTCCAAAAGGCTGCAGACCTTTATTAACAACTGTCTTCGCTCAATACTGAAGATCAGATGGCCGGAAAGAATCACAAACAAGGAATTATGGGAACAAACAAAGCAAGAACCAATCGCCCAACAAATATGCAGGAGAAAGTGGAGATGGATCGGACACTCGCTGAGGAGACCGCTGGGTGACATCGCGCGCCAAGCCCTCGAGTGGAACCAGGCCGAAAGGGAAGCGGTGTGTGGGACGTCCAAGGGTGACATGGAGGAGATCGTGTGAAGAGGAGTTGAAACAGTATGGAATAACATGGATGCAGGCGAAAAGTACAGCAGAGGACAGAAGAAAATGGAGACGTGCAGTTGAAGCCCGATGTTCCACTAGGAACCCAAGGGAGCAATAATAAATAATAATAATATATTTCCCCTGCTATCAAGCAATTTCAAAATTACTGAAGTCATTTTATGAACATTTTCTTTAAACACAAGAGTTAGAAGACGAAATTTGTCTTAATCATGGAATGTGTTCGCACGACAATTATTTCGAACAATCTGATCACAAACGAACTTGTCACGGGAATATATATATATACATATTTTGAATTAAAAGTCAATCTGAACGAAGAATATTCTTTTCAATACATCCTTCTCCTCTTAAGGTTCTTACAATTATAAAATATAATATTTGTTGTCGTTACAATAAAGGCCAGTTATGCGGCGAATACATTTTTTAACGTAGAATAACAGATCAGTTATGGGGTGTCAAAATAAATAGTCGTATTTGTGTGACAAACATTGTGCTCGGCTGAAATCGATCACAAAATATTTCGGTGAAATGGGAGACAATGGTGGTGATGATTCATGATAGATTCGTAGAATGTGGAGCGAGGTAGGAAAAATTGACAAGTCAGTTCAAGGCTGTAAAAGGTGTCAAGTGATGGAGTGGCTAGTACAAAGTGGTCTGTATTAAACAAAGGATAGTAAGACTGCAATGAGAGGTTCATCATGAAATAACGAATATGTGAAATGAAACAGGTGCAAGCATATAATGAGCAAAGAGATAATAATAAGTCCAAATAGTATAGAGGGAAAAACTCGATAGTATTGAGGAAATGTTTACATGAAGGGCATAAATTATGACGAATAATAATATCAATTGTAATAATAATATTTGTAATAATAAGCAAAGGAAAAAACCAAGAGGGTTAAGAGGAAGGAGCACTCTTGGTGGGAAGAAGAATCATCAATCCAAGTTTAGCGACGGTAGAAACAGCGTCTGGACGTGTTCTTTTTGGATACAAAGTTCTGATTTAATCGATCTTATTGCAACCGCTTTAGCTATGTGTGTAGGAGACGTAAGTGAACTGTACGTGATAACGACTTCAGAATTCGGCGTGTAACCCTGAAAGCTGTGTTGACGTATCGATGTCAATAAATACGACTGTTTATTTTGATTGCCTATACGTACTAATCTGTAGTTCTACGTTAAAAATGTTTCCGCTGCATAACTGGCCTTTATTGTAACGACAACAAATATTATATTTTATAATTGTAAGAACCTGAAGAGAAGAAGGATGTATTGAAAAGAATATTCTTCGCTCAGATTGACTTTTAATTCATAATATGAGAATATTTCACACTAATAAATCATCTACATATTTGAGAATCACAAAGGTTTAAGAGGTGAGAAAATACACTTAGGTCAAGTTAAAATGTCATACTGAAGGTTAAAACAACAATGAAGATCCCTAAATCAAAGAAGGGAGGGAATACAGTACATCTACCCCGGCTAGTATCAAAACAAACTTTACCAAGGAAGGTGGTTTAGTGTGATGATGAATTGTTTGTTACTTTGAACGCATAAAAAGGTGGCCTGAGCTTCGTAATTATTAGCTAGGGCTTATACAAAATTTAGGATGCGCTCAGTTCATTTCAAATGTATCTTTTTAATGTGTAATTTAAAAAATTTTCTTTTCACTGGGTCTTATAATTTCAATAACCACTGAGCAAGTCTATGTTTCGTGCGTCGGTGGCAGAGAGGTAAGATGCTCGCCAACCACGCATGTGGTCCGGGGTTCAATCCCCGGCCGACGCCGCACTCCTTTAGCTCGCTAAGCAAGTAATAAGACTGGTAACAAAGGAAGATTGGGCGTGAGGCTAGCAACCCCATCCCGAAAAAATAAGCACCACTGCCACAGAAACTTCGAGCCTCTAGCTCGAAGCCCTATGTTCCACTGGGAACGTAAGGGAATGAAAAAATTCCATGTGTCGGAGATATACACATTGGCGTAGAGGATTATTGGGTTTATGTGTTCTGCGTAAACCACAGATTTGTGGAAATTTATATTCTGATGGTTTCAAAGAGTCAAATGTGTCTCTGGTTGGTACCAAAGAGACTCACTGAGTTAGTTTCTTCTTCAGTAGAATCCAACGAGTATGCACTGAAAATGCATTTGACGAGGAAGAAAGGAAGCTGACATAAACTCTGGTTGATAATAATTATCAAGACGATTCAATAAGAGGATAAAAAGTAGTCAGTGGACCATCAAGAAACACTTTCCAACTTGCTACTAAGAAACATGTCTATATCAAGCTACCCAATACGGGTGATCATAACAGCTCGCTGACTTGACGAAGACTAAACGCTGCCAATAAAAAGATTTTTATGCAGCTAAGATCATAATATTTGAGAATGTGAAGCCAATATATCCATCTAAACCCTTAGAACATGCGAAAAATGACGTCACATCCCACTGTATTTATCACTTTAAATGTGCGAGTTGTCACACATTCACAGAAGGGCGGACTCATCGACCTCTGCAAGAAAGATCTTCAGAAGCAAACAGAATTCCCAGAACCCATTAATGATGAGAACAAACGACTTATCTCCTCTATTGCGAAACGTCGTATTATAGGAACAGGACATGAAATTTATGTTTCCACATCTTTTAAACCTCTCTTACGCGTCGGTGGTACAGAGGTAGGGTGCTAACCAACCATACATATGGTCCGGGATTCGATCTTCGGCAGGGGCCGCACTCCTTTATCTCGCTAGGCCAGTAATAAGACTAGTAAAAATGGAAGGTTGGGCGTTAGGCTAACAGCCGCACTCCTTCAAAAATAAAACACCCCTGCTACCGAAACTTTTAAGCTCTCTAACTTGAGGCCCTATCTTCCATTGGGAACATAGGCGAATAAAATAATAATAGAACGTGTTTGGAGTAAGGCGCATCCCAAAGATTTTGAAATCCCTAGATTGCAGGTGGGAAGTTTAAATCACTTTTCTTTGCGTTCGAAGCAACAATTCGTCATCACCACACTAAGCCACCCTCCTTAGTAAACTTTTTATTTATACTAGCCAGGGTAGATGTACTATATTACTTCTCTTCTTTGATTTATTGATCTTCAGTGTTATTTTGACCTTCAATATGGCGGCTTTTTAACTTGACCTAAGTCTGTTTCTATTCCTCACCTCTGAACTCTTTGTTATTCTCTAATATGTATATATCCTTATGAGGAGTGAGTGTGTGATCAGACTGTTTGAAATTATTGTTGCGTAAATACATTACACCATTCAGACAGATTACGGCTTTTTATTGCTTCGTCTAAATTCATAGTAGTTAATGCAGTTGACTTCAAGGAATAGTTATTTAGACAAAGCAATAAGAAGACATAATTTGTCTGAATCGTCTATTGGATATTTGTGCAACACATTTCGAACAATCTGATCACACACACACACAGACTTGTCATAAGAATGTGTATATGTGAATGAAATTAATAAAGAGTTAAGAGGTGAAAATAGAAATAGACTTAGTGAAGTCAAGTTAAAAAGACATATTGAAGGTCAAAATAATAATAAAGATCACTAAACCAAAAAAACAGAGGTAATATCGTACATATCTACCCTGGTTGGCATCAAAACAAAGTGCACCAAGGAAGGTGTGGTTTAAACCTTCTAACTGCCAGCTACGGCTTTCACAAACTTAAGGATACGCCTCAAACACATTTTATAGATAGATTTAAATGACGTGTGGAGATGTCAATTTTATACCCTGTCTCTATGATATGCTTCGCAATCGAGGGGCTAGGTGGTCCGTTCTCACCAAAATTGTGTTCTGGGGATTCTATGTACTTTTAGAGCCATTTAGGAATATGCTGTGAAGTCAGCCCTTACTTGCAGAGATCATCGATGAGTCCTCCCTTCTGTGTATGTGTATCCATTTGTACATTTCAACTGGTAAATACAGTCGGATGGCACATCATTATTCGCATGTTGTAAGGGGTTAGATGGATATATAGGCCCCACATTCTCAATTATTATGATTTTATCTGCATAGAAAGTTGTTTTAACCACAGTGTTCAATCTTTGTCGAGTTAGTAATCTTCTTTCATCACCTATATAGGGCAACTTGACGTGGGAGCGTTGAAAAGTGGGTCTTGGTATTCTGACTGCTGTATCTCTTCTAATGAACTAGTTAAGAGAAAGGAATACGGACATTTTGGCATATCCATATTCAGGAAGAAAACCCACCCCAATATATATTTAGACTTCGGATTATCACACCCCATCAGCGCAAAGATTTCAGTTGTTTTAAGTCTTCTTAGACGAGCACACTTTCCCATGTTAATTGATGAGAAAGAAAAACAAGAAGAAATATCAAACATTACTGAAACTCTCAAGCAAAACAGCTAACTACCCAAGAAACTTCATCAACAAAATCAACACAGACATTAAGTATGGCCGAAAACGCATTCCGGAAACATGGACCTCAACAGCTATCATTCTCTATAGAGCAGAGACGTCTGACGATATCAGAAGAGTACTCAATAAGCACAATATCAGAGTTTTCTTCAAAATATCAGACACACTGCGAAACAACCTTGTCCAAATAAAAGACCGAATCCCCAAAGATTCTCTATCTAATTGTGTCCATAAAATAAAATGCTTGTATTGTGATGCGATATGCATCGGACAAACATCTCGAGAAATCAAAATCAGAAGAAATGAACACCATAGATGCACCTCTATTCGACCGGTGAGAAATCCGGTTGAACTAGAAAAACTTGAAAAATCATCAGCCATAGCTCATCTATAAGCGACGCTATAGAACCAGGGCACAAAATTGATTTTGACAATATTGAAATCATCATCCAGAAAAAGCATTTCAGAAATCACAAAGAACGTCCCATATCATCAGTAGCACTTCATATCAAATGGAATCCTAACTGTTTGAACTGAATATGATGAGGGACTAAAACAGAATTTGACCCGGTTACAACACCTCCCTCTCCATGAGGTGAAAAAATCAACACGGATGTGATAAGCTATTTCATTATGTAAACACACGCTGCTTTTGTATAATTTTACATACTTATCAAATCCAACAATCTACATCTGGTTTTGTTATCTTTACCAATTGGCCAACTTGACAACGAAAAATGACCCCAAACTGATGAACAATGATCAAGTTAGTATACAATTGGTGGATGGTGGCTAGCAGTGGAATGCAGGATGCGCATTTCGTCCTATTTGGGGCTCGTCATCTGGATGTACCTGCATTTCTCAGTGAGTGATGATGTTCCCACCGAGGCTCGAACCCAGTAACCATAGTTTCAAATACCAAAGCGTTATCCACTAGACCACTTGGGCCACGAGAGCCACCTCTTGTGCAACGGGTCATATTAATTATTGAATTGAATTCTTGATTTTCCCGTCCATTGGTTGATTGGACCGAAGTGCTCGGTCTCAGGTTGACATGTCGGCTTCTTGTGCAGATGCTTCGACCAAGTTAGTAAACTTTATTTTGATATCATAACAGACGTACTATTACCTTTGTTATTCAGTTTAGTGATCTTCATTGTTATTTTGACCTTCGATATGTCGTTTTGAGTAGACCTAAGTCTTTTTTCTCATTACCTAACTCTTTATTATTTTCACATATATTCCTATGAGAAGTGCCTGTGTGATCAGACTGTTAGAAATGTTCAAGTATTGGTATTGTAGGGAATTTTGTTTGATTTCATGGAGGATTTAATTATGAGCTGACATCAGTTAGAGAACCACTGGAAAACCTGGGAGTACTGGATAGCTGTTTCGTCCTAGTTTGGGACTCTTCATCAGGTCCTCGGTTCGAATCCCGGTAGGTGCGTACTGATGAAGAGTCACAAACTAGGACGAAACAGCTGTCTAGTACTCCCAGGTTTTCCAGTGGTTCTCTAACTGATGTCAGCTCATGATTAAATCCTCCATGTTAGAAATGTGTTGCACGAATAAATTACACGATTCAGACAGACTACGTCTTCTTAATGCTTCGTCTAAATTCATAGTGGTTAATGTAATTGACTTCAAAGAATAGTTCCCCATATGAAATGTGAAAAATAGTCAGGCGAATAATGGTGAAAATCGGAAAACAGATATGACTTAATTTAACCATTCTCATTCTAATTTTATGCAGAAAACTCATTAGTAAAGATTAATCCATCGTTCAATACACTGAAACGCCTAAATATCTCTTCGGCTATGAATCCCCAAGAGGCACCTTCCCCTTTAAGGTTACAGATATGCCTTACTGACTAGCGCCAACAGGTTTCCTGATGATCATCTACAACCACCTAACAACAATTTATAATGTTCCACGGCTTTGAGTTACCAAGTTTAGTGACCACACGCTGAAGAAAAACCGACAGAATTCAGTCAGCATCAAGAATATGACGTTAAAATATAACTTGATTATTCCTTATTTCTGAATAAAATTTTAAGATAGTCGAGCTGTTGAATAACTGTTGTTATAACAATCATGATATGATTGAGAAAACCTCCTGCTATCAGAAGGCACGTCATCTGTAGAGGCATTTCATACTGAAAAACTGTCAACAGTAAAGCTTGGCAGATAGACAAATCGGCATATGCTTTTTAAGAGTTTAACCATGGACTGATATCAGTTAGAGAAGCTGTAGTCATACTCGTAAAAAATAAATCTAATCCTCACAAACCAACACTTGAAAGTTAATCTTATGCTCACTAGTGACTTGCCACAGGACGGAGGTTCCTGGATTTACTTCTAGTAAGAAATTGTGACCATTGAGGTTCATCCAGTCAAGTGTGTGAGGATGGATGCCCTACCAATGACATCGGTTGGTGCTGTCAGTCGCGCTAAATCTATCAAGAGCTGGAGCTTGAGTCAGGTCACAGTGGTTGAATAGTGAACGAGCTTGCCTTCTAACCGGAAGGCCCTGGGTTCGAACCCTGTCAGTGGGTGCATACTACTGATGATTCCCAAACTAGGATGAAACACGTCTCTGGCAGTACACAAGTGCTGGTTTTCAATGTTTCTCTAACTGACATCAATCCATAGTCAAATTTGTAAAAGAAAAATTTAATCCTCAGAAACCAACTTGTGAAAATCAGTAAAAAATGCTTATTTTTTACGGGTATTCAACTATTTTGTGAACACTTTCCGAATTGTTCTAAAGAGATTTTGACTGATAATCAAGAATGCCGATGAACTTCGATTTTGCTTCTAAAGAGAAAAGATGCTTATTAACTTAACAATTTTTAATCCATGAACACTATTTAATTGTCTTACAGCTTTTCATGGTTAGATAGAAAAAAGTATAACGGTAATTTCGGAAAAAATTCAGATGCAATTGCTGTTATATTAGGAGGTCAGTTAGAGTTGGTTATCCTCAAAATTGAAACTCTATCTTATTAAAATATTGCATGTGTGCTACAACTGGCTACTGAGACTACCGGTATCTACTATAGCTACAGAAATAGAGAATACTAAATTTAATTGAATTTTAGATTTTCCCGTCCATTGATTGATTGGACTGAAGAGCTCGGTGTCAGGTTGACATATCGGCTTCTTTGGCAGATGCTTCGACGATGTATGGGCATCCACCATCGACCAATTAACCTCTAGTTAAATGCCCATACATCGTCGAAGCATTTGCACAAGAAGCCGACATGTCAACCTGAGACCAGGCAATTCGGTCCAATCAATCAATGGACGGGAAAATCTAAAATTCAATAAAACTAATATGACCCGTTGTACAAGAGGTGGTTCTTGTGGCTCAATTGGTCTAGTGGACAACGCTTTGTCGTTTGAAACTATGGGCACTGGGTTCGAGCTTCGGTGGGGAAATCATCACTCACTCAGTAATGCAGTATCAAATAGGATGAAATTCTCATCCTGGATTTCACTGCTAGTCACCATCCAACAGAATACTAAATTGTCAAAAGTACAGTGGTATCAGCATTTTCGAGATATTGCCCGGAATATGATCCATAGAACTATTTCTTCACTTGGAGAAACGGGTGTCGTCCTTCATATTAACGAAACAGTACTTATTAAATGAAAAATGAATCGTCACGGTGAGGGGAGAGAAAACCATGTTTGAATACTGGGACTGTAAAATACAAATCTTTGGAAAGCGTTGGTAGAACGCATCCTAAATAGAAATTCTGATGTTTTAATACCAACAATACAACAACTAGTTCTCCCAGGCGCTAACATTCACACAGACAAGTGAAGAGGTTATTTGCAATTATCATCATTAGGCTATATTCGTTATCAAGTCAATCATTCTTGTCACTTAGTGGATCCTATAAGCCGAACTCACGTAAATTCTATTGAAGGATTCTGGACCCAGCTAAAAAACGCATAAGAATGGTTTCCGGTAAAGGTATAACGAAGAAGATTTGAAGCTCAGGTGGATGATTTTGATGTAGGGGTGCTCCGCATCCATGAACACCAACTAGACGTGAAAAGACATCACATTCAATCCCTCATATCGCTTCACTGCATACAGACAACCACGGATAGCAATTCGACTGGAACAACCAATCAACGTTTAAATATTAGATAGAGGAGACACAAAGGATGCTAGAGAATGATTTTAGAAGCCTGGTATTTCAGTGAGTCGTCAATTAATAGACACACTGACATAGACAAAATTTGCCAATAGATAAGAAGGAAATCTCACACACAAACAGTCAAACTTCAGGTCAACGAAACAATCAGTACCAATACAAGTGTAGCCTAGAGGATGTGAAAACACACAAAAACAACCAAACGTTACGTTCAAGGTGACCAGGAGAGATGACTTATACACTCGTGGAGAAATCTAAAAGCTCACTTCCCTCGGCGTAATCCAAATATTCATCAACCTTATACAACAGCTGTACCACAACGGCACATGTCAAGTCATCCACAAAGGAAAACTCAGAGAGGCGTTTGGAGTAAACACATTAGTCAGACGAGGGTGCTTATTATCACCAATGATACTCCTAATTGTGGTGGACTGGGTTATGCGTCAGAGAGTGAGTGGGAAACGAGAAGACAGCGAGGGATATCCTGGACCGACCGAAGTGAAGAACCTAGAAGACCTGGATTTCGCGAGTGGATGATTTATGTTTGATGTCACTGTCACAAAATCGAAGACTTACAAGCGAAAACTGACCAACAAACTGGTCGAAGAAGCAGCCGGCGAAGGCAGGACGCCAGGTGAACATAGACAAGACGGAGGTTATGAAAATAACCAACCAACGACAACAACAACAACAGCAACATCCAGCGCCAATCACCATCAACAGGAGGGATTTGAAAGAGGTCACTTCATTCACTTATCTAGGGAACACTGTCTCAACTACAGCAAGCCGGAATGAACGAGGAAGGCGAGAAACACATTCATCAACCTGAAACCAATCTGGAAATCTTCGTCACTCAACTCAGCATCAACAACAAAATTCAGTCGGATTTTCAATACAAACGTCAAGTCAGTCAGTTCTTCTATACGGATCGGAAACTTGGTGGTTGGATCACAAAGAATATTTCCAACAGCCTGTTGCAGACGTTACCTTTATCAACAGCTGTCTTCGCTGGCTCTATACTGAAGATCAGATGGCCGGGCCAGGCAGGAAAGAATCACCAACAAGAAACTATGGGAGCAAACAAAACAAGAACCAATCGCCAACCAACAAATATGCAGAAGAAAATGGAGATGGATTGGACACTCGCTGAGGAGGTCGCTGGGCGACATCGCGCGCGCGTCAGACCATTGCTCGAGGGGAAACAGGCCGAAAGGGAAGCGGTGAGTGGGACGTCGGTGTAAGGGTGACATGGAGGAGATGGTGTGAAGAGGAGTTGAAAGAGTATGGACTAAGATGGATGCAGGTGAAAAGTACAGCAGAAGCAAGACAGAAGCAAATGGAGACGTGCAGTTGAAGCCCTTTGTTCCACTAGTAACCCAAGGGAGCACTAATAATATCTCCTCTTTAGTACACACTACCTACTCACCTCTGACACCTTTTATAACCTGGAATTTTGTGATCACTCCATCAACTCTGCTATCCAATTTCTAGAGAAAATCAGAGGCATCCAAATAGATGAACAAGAAATAATGAAATATCCTTCGATGTCACAGCATTATATACCTCAGTCGGACAAAACCTAGCAAAGGAACCATAGACCAATTACTTAACAACGACGAACACCTTCCACAACAATCAAAAACGCAACACACAAGCTGGATGGAATGCATAAACATATGCCTAACAACGTACTTCCAGTTCAACGGTCAAATATATGAACAAGTCAAAGGCACACCCATGGAATCAACAAAATCAGGTTTGATTGCAGAAGCAGTGGTGCAAAGACTCGAAAATATAATTCTACCAAAGATCAAACCCAAGATTTAGATACGTTACGTAGACGACACATTTGTAATAATCAAAAGAAACGAGTTAGATAAAACTCACAACTTAATAAATAATGTCTTCAACGGCAACCAAATCAATACAAGATTCTTCAAACCTTTAGGAAATGACGTCGTACACAAACCAACAAAGTCACTTCACTCAGTTCCATGTCAACCAAAAGACTCAACAGAGAAAGAAGTACAAATCATCAAATCAATTTATCGAAAGCTCACATGGAAAGGACAATACTTGCATTTTAATAGCTTTTGTCCACATAGCTTTAAACGTGGTCTAGTCAAAACTTTGTACTATAGAGCGAGGAGAATATGCTCTACAGAGAAACTAGAAGAGGAGTTTGAGTTCCTTGAAAATGTATTGAAGAGAAATGGGTATCCTCAAAGGTTCATCAACAAGTATGGAAGATCTGAAGTCACAAGAGTAAAACAAATTACAGTGGAAAAAAGTCAGTCTACCTTCAGCTTGATTATAAAGGTGAAAATATTGCAGCGATGATCAACAGAAGGCTGAGTACATCACTAGCCATAGCGTATCCTGCAGCGAAGCTCGTTCCCGTCTATCGAACAACTTGCTCTTTGGTGCAATCGAACATCGATAGATATCCTTCTCATGTTACCTCCAACTGTTTATACAAATTTACATGTATCTGCGGGAGCAGTTACATTGGAAGGACAGAAAGAAGGGCATATCTGCGATTTTCTGAACATGTACCGAAAAGCTTACGTCTAAAGGGAACAAATGCTTTAAACAGTGCCATCACCAGGCATCTTCTCGACACGGGTCATGAGGTGGACGTTGAAAAGTCGTTCAAAATTATCAATAAGCAAAATAGCTCAATTCTCCTTAAGTTTGCTGAAGCCATTTCCATCAAGCGCATGAAACCTGATTTATGCTTCCAGAAAGAAGCGGTTATCAGCCTTTCTTTGCCCTGGTAACTGGATAATTTCACCTCTCTTTCATCCGAATGTGAAATGCTAAAAGTTTCCATTGTGTATGATTATTATTGTTCGGAATAGTGTTTAATATTGCATGTATATATTATTAGTGTACGCGTATATTGATCGATTGATTTTTGTTTAAACTTAACTCTGTGCAAGTATGTTAAAATTGTTGTTGTAGATATATTTAATAATGTCTTTGCCATGTAAGCAGCTGACGAGAAGGCAACGAAATAAAAGATGGCACCATTTTATTCTGCTAAAACTGTAGTTCTTGCTTTGTTCAAATTCATTGTGGATAGTTATATTTTCAACCTACGCTAAGTTATGATGAGACTATGCGAGATTGGTTTGACAGACTAACACTGATACCTCTCTGTCTGACTGTCTGTCTGTTTTCGACATAGAACTTTGCACATATGTGCGGCAGTTCAAGTCGCCACACTCCCTCTTTGTAGCACACAAAGCAAGAGAAGAAAGTAGAAGAAATGCATACTAGAAACAGTAAACAGAGGTGTGAGACAAACGAATAGTAGTAACGAAGAACAATATAGTTTGATTGGAAATCATAAGTCACAAGGAATGGAGCTGTCATTGAGAACGATTTTAAGCCATATCACCAATTAGTATACAATGGGTGGATGTTGGCTAGCAGTGGAATCCAGGATGCGCATTTCGTCCTATTTGGGCATCGACAGCTGGATGTACCTGCATTTCTCAGTGAGTGATGACGTTCCCACCGAAGCTCGAACCCAGTACCCATAGTATCAAGTGGTCTAGTGGATAACGCTTTGGCGTCTGAAACTATGGATACTGGGTTCGAGCTTCGGTGGGAACATCATCACTCACTGAGAAATGCAGGTGCATCCAGCTGACGAGTCCCAAATAGGACGAAATGCGCTTGATCCTGGATTCCACTGCTAGCCACCATCCACCAGTTGTATACTAATTAAATGCCCAGACATCGTCGAAGCATCTGCACAAGAAGCCGACATGTCAACCTGAGACCGAGCACTTCGGTCCAAACAATCGACGGAAAAATCAAAAATTCAATTCATATCATCAATTATTTACAGCCATTGGTATTTACCATCCCTAGGACCCCAACCAGGAAGTCTACATCTTACTATGTGGCTTAAACTAACTGCTGTGGATTTCAGTGGCTGATGCCATGTTTTGGTTTGACCGCTGCTAGCTCCTTCACAGCCTGACCCTCTGTCAGCTAACATCGCCCGTCGAGGAATGCGATGACTAGGCATATGTAACACATGTCTTAACCATCTCAGTCGATGTAGCTTCACAGCCTTGTCGACTGATTTCCTATCCCACCTACCTAGCCCTCGACCGAAGCCTAACCTCAATATTTATCACTTGATTATACCACCGAACACAAATGAGAGATAGAATGCAGGTACTTACTATCTAAGATAGTAAGCCGGCCTTATCATGTCTTCCACTCTCAATGACCAGGTCTCACTCACAGCCATAAAGGAGGACGCAGCGAAGTGACTGCTGAGCAGTACACCCGCCCTTTGGTCGATAGCCGGGATTCACGTCCACGCCCGAGACGGCGTAAACTGGCATATGCGAAACTAGCCCTCTGTATCCGTACTAAGATTTCGTCAGAGATCAACCCGTTGAAGGTGGGATGGTACTTCCCAAATAAGTGAAGCGGTTAACGTGCTCTACCACTTCACTTTCTATTTCTAAACTAGGAGTCAGTGTAGTCCAGTCCTGTAACATCATCTTACATTTCACAGCGGGAGCGAATCACATGCCAAACATTCGTAGATTGCCGCTCAAGGTGTTCAGAAGACTCTGCCTCATTTTGTCTTCTGATATAGTTACTGGAGACTAAAGATAAAGTCAGGACTGTCAAATGAGTAGCTCAAATCTTGTCAATTAATTAGAACAGAAATTTCAAGAAAGATTTCATCACACAGTACAGAGCCACTGGAAATTAGGTAGTACCAGAGAGAAACATTTAGTTCCATGAAGTCATTTGGTGTAGGATGGTGACTAGCAGTGGAATCCACCAGGATAATGTGCATTTCATCCTATTTGGGACTGGTTGGTCAGCTGGATGCATCTTCACTCCTTAGTGAGTCAGTGACGGTGTTCCTACGGAGGCTTGAGTCGAATGCCCATAGTTTCAAACGACAAAGCGTTATCCACTAGAACAAATGGGCTACAAGAACTGCCGCCTTTTGTGCAACGGGTCTTATTAATTGTTTAATTAAATTTAGATGGTAGAATTTTTATATTTAATAGCTGTATGAGTGAAAATGCTTCTTGTGAAGTTTTTAACCGAAGAGATACAAGGAGGAAGTTGAGAATAAATAGAGAGTATGTTCAGTATCAGACAAGATAACTTCAGCCAACTGCCTGAAACGACTGAATTGAAGTGCCTATTGACAATATTGTCAGTTAATTGAGTCGAAGTCGCATACATCACTAACCCTACTCACAGTCTTTGCTGTTCCACGCAATATGTCATAGTCTTTTTTTGAGAAGTTCAGGGAAGAATAATGGGAAACAATAAAGAAGGATGGGTAGAATGCTTGAATTGATAAACTATAAAAGGAGAAGTGAGGTTGAGTTATGATGCCAGAAAATCTTAACTTCTTTATGTGATAAGTCAAACGAAGATTTTTCCTAGAAATGAATAGGACTTGATGAGACAATCAACAGAGATTTGATTAGAAACCGATGCTGAGATCTAAGCGATATTCGATTTACTCCCTAATACATAGTGGCGTCAGTATCACAGAAATCATTAGACTAAATCAATCCCTCCACGCATGCAAGTCTTGTTCGCATTTGAAACTAAAATCAACAATATGACCTGTTTAGGTGGATTAATTTAATGCCCAAAACTAATAGTCCCGGTAGGATGTATGGTGTTGTTAAAGTTCATAAGTCAGGTTACCCAGATGTCTTGATAGGTTCGACTGAATCTTGTGTATTACTTTGAAGGATTCATCTGCTTTCAAAGCTTCGTGCCCCTAAGCAGAAAGAGGAACCTGAATTACGCTTCCTCCTCGAGGACTCGGAAGATATCCAACGAGGAAGTGATTGAAGAAGAACTGTGTAGTCTCCGAGGAATCCTGATGCAAAATGGTTTTCCGCCCAGGTTCATAGACAAGAATCTCAAATCAAAGAAGACTTCCAAACAAGTCCAATCCGTCCCGAAGAGGATACTTCTGCTTAATCTAGAATCCAAAGGTGACATTGAAGCAGAAATCCTTCGTAAACGTTTGTGCAAATCTCTGAAGAAAACATACTTCGCCGCGAGCCTACAACTGACGTTTTCCTGCAAGAAACTGTTTAGCCAGAACGCGAAAGACAGGTTGTCGCACTGGGCCGCCTCAACGTGCATATACCAGTTTACTTGATCTTGTCGAGCTGAGTACATCAGCCATACCATGAGTCGATTTGAAAAACGCGCTCGTGAGCACTAACCAGCCTGGCTAGTAAAAGGAGACCAAAAGCCTGTATACACTTCAGTGACAGAACATCTGGTCAATTCAGGACATTCAGCGCCTTTCGAAAAATCCTTCAAAGTTAGGATACCTTATTAGACCTATAGTTAATTTTGGAAATTCACCTACTCATGAATTATCTAAATATTTAGCCATGGTATTAAATCCCCTAAAAGGCCACTCGAAATCTAGACTAACAGATTCTTATGAACTAAAACACAGATTAGATAATTTTAAATTAAATAATGAAGAAAAAATGGTTAGTTTTAACATTGTCAGATTATATACACGTGTATTAATAAATATGGCTATAGAGGCAGTCAGAAACGAACTCATTTCTGAACAAGAACTCGAACTTAGGACAAAAGTGCCACTTGAGGACATGATGCTGGGAGTGGAGAAACTGTGCCTGATTTCCACAGTATTTAAATTCCAAGGGAAAATATACAAACAAACTGAGAGAGTTGCTATGGGATCACCAATATCCCCAGTTGTAGCAGATATACTCATGGATAGATGGGAAAACATATCGCTTGAAACGTTCAGCCCCACCCCATATCGAATTATGGTGGAGGTGTAGGTAGGTTTTTCGAACACAATAACTCGAAGGTAGAGGCAATTCAATTCACTTATGAATTGGAAAGTCACGAAGGGGAACTTCCTATGTTAGATTGCAACGTAAAAAAGAAAGAAGATAGAAAGTTCAACACTAGTGTTTACAGGAAACCCACACATTCAAACAGATATCTGGATTTCAGATCATCCCATCCTATGTCAGTAAAAATAGGATTGGTAAAGTGTTTCAGTGACAGAGCACAAAAACTAAGTAGTACCAAGGAAAATCTAAGACAAGAAGTGATACACATAAAAGAAGCCCTGAAACTCAATAATTACCCGGATAAATTAGTCAGGAAATATGTAAGGAAACGTAGAAATAAAATAAATAATGATAGTAGTGATAGTGATAATAATAATATTAAAGACGACAAGCATGTCAAATATGCGCAAGACAACACCAACAGCAATAAGGAATCTAAACCATCAGTAGTAATTCCATACAAGTAAGGAACCTCGGAAATCTTATGCAGAATTCTTAAGAAGGCAGGAATAAGTGGCTGGCATTGCGACCCCTCAAAATTCTATTAGAAACAAGCTTTGTCGGTTAAAGCATCAATCCTGTGCAGCCAATTAAACAAAACAATTTAGTCTATCTAATACCCTCATGGAATGATTGTCAGGTCAAATACATAGGTCAAACTAGTAGAACAGGGGCGGTCAGACTAGCCGAGCACAAAAGCCTAGCAGCAAAATCTAGATTGGTCGACCCAAATAAGGTAAGAAATCTAGAGAGCAGTTCAGCTATACCACTCACTACATGCAATTACACACAACCATACAATAGGATGGGATGGGATAAGATGACAGTTTTAAAATCTTATGTCACAGGGTGCCAAATAGGGAAGATTGAAAACAGAAGCTTTGTTTATCGAATCAACTGAAGAGAGTCCGTGTAATACGAATGATTCAACACCTGTCCACTCGGATATCTGGAAAATTCTACTACCCCTACGATGACAAATAGGAGAGAACAAAGAAAACCATATAACTCAAGTTTCGAAGTCGTGTGATTAAAATTGATGCTATGATTATGAACAGCAATAAATTTTGTTTGAAACCTTGTCATCCAGTAAATAATAGTACTGTTTCACTGACTGTGTGATACATCTAATAAACAAACGACCACAGTGCCCAAGTTTTACACATATATTAGATGGATGCAGTTTAAGACCATTTAAGTGAGACGACTTGTCAAATTCACACAAGAACCTATTCATCATATAAGAAAAATCAATTTCAGAAACTACTCTACTGGGGAAGAAATGGTTAGATCATCGGCATACTCAATGAAGTTAGCTTTAAACGAATTTGGAAAGAGAGGGAGTACAGTACAGTACACTACTATTACTAATTTAACTATATCATTTTATTCAACCGAAAACAGATAACAAATTTTGCACTCAACCTTTACAAAAATCGATTTACAGACAATTGAGTAATAGGTAGCGCTAATATCGGTTGTTATGACAACTAAAACAATTTAAGTCTCTTTTTTTTGTTCACAGTCTATCTATATTTTGTAATATCCTACTGAGAAATTAATATTAGATGAAATATTTATGTCACAAGAAAGAAAGACAAAGACAGAAAAAAGGCAAAAATTTTAATTAGTTAGTGTTTTCTATTTCTTTCTTTTTCAAAAATATGGTCTACTTCTACAGTGTACACCAGTGTTCCTACTGGGTCGGGAAATTCTCAGATGTTAACTGTTTGAATATAAGTAGGAACTGCATTTGTTCAATTTATCATTAAAAATAAAAATTATTAGTTCATTAAAACATCAGAAAGAAAGTAAATGAAGCCGAAATATTTGCCCTAAGTTTTCCATTGATGATACGTTTAAATTTATTGATAGTATTAAAGATTTTAATGTCTCTAACAAAGTCCTTGTTCTCACTAAGATGTGACGTCGATATTTACCAATGTTCCTCTCATGGAAACTGTTTCCCATGTATGTGATTATATTGATACACATAGTTTGGAAATAGGTTTACCGACAATCCACCTCAAAGAACTTTTATTGAGATGTACGTTGAATGTTCAGTTCACCTTCAATAATGAGATTTTTAGATAGAGAGATGGCATTGCTATGGGATCACCACTGGGTCACTAGTTGACTGATTGTTTTATGGCAAAGCTTGAAAATTCTCAACTTAATCAAACCATCAGTCATTTTGACATTTATAAAAGATACGTAGACGACATTTTCGTCATCTGCGATAATAACGTAATTCTTGATGATGCCTTGTTTACTTTCAACAACTGCCATCCTTCTTTACAATTCACCATCTGAACTAAGTATTCTGTTTATTGATGTGTGTCTCAGTATCTCCCAAAATATCTGTCCACCCGAAACGTACATGGGACGGACAACTAACTAATTTTTACGGTTGGGTGCCTATTTCCAGGAAAAGGAACTTAATTCATCCATTCTGCTTTAGGATAAGGAAAATATGTAGTTCTGATTGTGTTGACTCAGAACTTGACTTCTTGAAAGCCACACTCACAGAAAACGGTTACCCTTACCGATTTATTGACAGCAACACGAAAGATAAGCAGTCTAAACTGGTCACCGACTCAGTTCCAAAGAAAACCTTATTCATGAACTTGGAATTCAAAGGTGATAAAGCTTCAGATATGCTCAAAAATCGTCTCTCTAAATCAGTTAGTAAGACGTTTCCTGCAGCTAGATGATTACAAATGACATTCACGAGCCACAAATTGTTCTCTAACTCTGTAAAAAATAAGCCCCTATATGCATCTACCAGTTCACCTGCTCTTGTGGAGCAAAGTACATCGGTCGTAGTCAGAGAACGCTCTCCACACGGAAACGAGAACATATTCCAGCAGTATGGTTTTACAAAGGAGAAAGGAAATGTATGCGAAGCTCTATTCTGGAACACATGACCGACATCTGTCACTCGGTCAATCCTGACCATGATTTCAAGATCATATATAGAATTCATGCTAACTTACCGCGTCTTCTTCGTTACAGACTTCTAATGATAGCTGAGGCCTTGGCAATTCATGACTTTAAGCCAGACCTTTGTGTATAAAAGAAGTATGTACAATCCCTACTTCTGCCTTGGCCGTAGAGGAATAAACATTTATTTATTTAGTTATTCTATGTACTTTTCCCTTATTACTTCGATTATTTTTATTATTATTATCATTATTATTATTACTACTATTCTCACTCTGAATCTTTTCCACTTGACATTTTAAACCCAAAATTATTAATTTGTATACTTTATATTTTTAGAATATTGAATTCTATCATATCAAATGTAACATTTTATATTCGTCTACTAATCTTATAATTATGCACCTCTTTCCAAAATCTATACACCTTATTTATGTATTATTCTACATATGACATTAATTGTTTTGCTACTTGACATTTAACTATGATTATAATCACAAATATTTTAATCACATTTCATACTACTACTACTACTATTATTCATGTGTTCACACCTTTGACCTAATTCCCTGACCGGATATAATTTCTTAAGGAAAACCATAGATATACGATTGTACAGCTTGATAATAAATTCGTTGAAAAGAGTCTCTTCGCTGAATATTGTGTTCTTGATAAAAAAAAATAATCATTTTATTTTAACCTGACATGAGTTAGAGAATTATTGGAAAACCATCACTGCAGAACTGTCAGAGAGCTGTTTCATCAGCCTAGTTTGGGACTGTTCAACAGTACGTGCCCACCGCTCCACCGAACCCAGGACCATCCGATTACAAGGTGAGCTAACTCATACACTACTAAGCCATTGGGACCTGAACCAAGAAGGCCAGTTGCTAGTGAGCATCAGACTGATGTTCAAGTGAGAAGTCACGATCAGTGGGGTACAGTGGGTCAGGTGTGAGGTCAAACACTCCTCAGTAATGACATTGGCTATTGATCGCGCCATGTCGTGAATTGGCAGAAACTGAAACTCATTCACTGACTGGCTATTGGATTGGCGGGTCCCAGTGGCTTAATGGCCTACGAGCTAGCTTGCCTTGTACCCAGAAGATCCTGGCTTCGGACTCCTATGAAGGGTGCGTACTGACGAGAAGTCCCAAAGTAAGCTAACAAAATATCTCCAGTGGGAAGTCGTGACCAGTAGGGTGCAGCGGGTCGGGTGTGAGGACAAATACTCGCCGAAGATATTGGCTAGCGGTCGCGCTATCTCGTGAATTGGCAGAAGTTAGAATTCAAGGACCATTGGATCGGGTCCCAGTGGCTTAACAGTCTACTAGCTAACTTGCCTTGTAACCGGAAGGTCCTGGGTTCGAATCCTGGTGGTTGCGTACTGCTGAAGAGTCCCAAACTAGGACGAAACAGATGTCCAGTACTCCCAGGTTTTCCAATGGTTCTCTAACTAACGTCAGCTCATGATGAAATCCTGAAACAAAATATCTATTCAAAACTGCCAGGTTTTCGCATGGTTCTTTAATCGATTGACAACATAAATGCTTGAAATAACTATTGCATTTATAGATTGAACTGTTCCAGTGGAGCGAGTTATATTGTCCACTGATCTAGGAATATAACGTTCTGTGCTCAGAAACGACTACCAACTTGATTAAATAAAAGTTTTCGTTGAAATCATCAACATTTCAACATTAGATCACCTTATACAAACAGGCCATAAAGATGGCATGCAAAAATATCCTTCCATGATTTATAGAACACCGAGTGAATTACCCTCCAGACAACAGATTTTATTGCAATTCACTTAAAACCATTGGAGTGCCGTATGCAAAGGAAATAGGTCTATCCACTATTTGTGACTCTGGCCTCCTGTCGAACTTATAAAGTCATGAATTCTCTATTGATTTTCTTAATTTATCCGGCATTGAAATTATATTACACATCTGAAGACAGTCGGCAGGAAGCCTTCCACCTAGATGTTGTGCTAGTTGGCACTCACTAGTTTGCAAGGCGTATCTGCAACCACCTTGAAGAAACTCATGTCCCTTCTGAGATTCGAACCCATGTCACCCAATGCCACCTGCAGTCGGTCAGAGACGTTAACACTGAGCAATTCGGTCTCACCACTGACCACCTGTAGGAATTAGTGTATTGGATACTTTGATTGGATACTAGTCAGGAACTAGTGTAATGTGTGTGTCTAGTCCTCCTATCTTTGGTGCAGACTGAATTCTATCAGTCACGTTTGCAATGTGGCCACCATGCCACCAGGTGGCTCTCCATCTTGGCTCACTTTGAATTGTGGATATTAGATGGTTGAAGGTTTGATATTCAGTTTAATATAACTGCAGGACCTGATAGAGAAGTTATCGAAACGAATATTCCTTGTTCACGAATCACTGAAATCACCGAATACCAGAGAAAAGCTGATAGAAATCAAATGCCCCATAAAGCCAGAATCTGAATGTATTAATCTCCTGTTCATTGGTGACTACAGTAAGGCGACAGATCCTCTGGCTCCAATGCGAAAGTGTGACCGGTGGAGACAATCATACCTGTGTTGACTGTATGCTCACCTATAACACAGATTGACGGTGGAGCAATATCACGAATAAACAATAAATAACTCCTAGGACCCAATGTGTATATTCTGTGAATAAACAAATGCTAAGATTCTCAGGTGCTACCCTGTCAAACTAACAAACAAGGGCGACTCAGGCATTTGCAAGAACTAGCAGGGAGTCATGCCGCTGTTTACACCGAGCAAAACATCAGATCACGCCATTCTAGAGAGACTGATCAATGCTCTGGATGCAGAAGACCAATCTAAACAAACTGGATTCACGAAAAGCGACCCTACGCATCATCATCATCACAGAACAAAGTGTAGGACGTCAGTTAAATATTTCTCCCAACTTCGTTGACTTTGAAACTATCTCAGCAATATGGTGTACAGTGCCCCAAGTCTTTACCAACCTCATTCAACAACTGGCTATATGACAATGCCTTGTGTCAGGTGAATCGCAATGGAAAACCCAGCAAAGCCTGACTTTCAAGTGAATACAAGAGTAAGACAAGACCGGCTGTCTTTCCCAACACCAGTAATGTTCCTACTTGTGGTGGACAGGACTATGCGGCACACTGTGAGGTGTGAGAAGAAAGAAGTATGTTATAATGACAGGAAAAATCTAGAAGATCTGGAATTCGTGGACAAGCTGTTTTTAATGTTACACAGGCTCGGGGATCTATAGGCGAGTTGAAAAGAAGAAGCTGCGAAGACAGAAATTTGAGTGAACGTATAGAAGACAGGGGTGATGAAAATAACTAACCAGCAACAAGCACCAATCAATATAAATCGAAGGACATGAGATGGAAGTCAATCCTTACACTTGTCTAAGCAGAATCGTTTCAACTACAAGCAGTGCAGATGAATACATCATAGCTGGTCAGTATGAGAAAGATGAGACAGACCTTCACTACTGAATATACACATTTGATCATAGGGAATAATAAAAAGGGAGTAAAATTAAGACGTCTGGGCATAGACGAGGCACTAGCTATCCAAAGCCTCAGACCCATGCTATGTATTCAAAAGAAATACGTTCAACCCTTGTCCCTGCCATGGCCATCATAAAGAGGTAATTCTTTTAGTAATGACCATCTCATTGCCCTTCTTATCTAAACTTCCTGTTTATTCATGGTATTTGTAAGTTTTTCTTAATCCCTCCTATTCACACGACCATATTTTCATATCCGAACCTCCTGAGTAATTTTTGTCATTTTATTATTTCTACATATTTAATTCCTGATTCCATGAATAATTATTCGTCACATTAGTTATGATCCCACTAGATTTTTCATCCAAACGTCCCGTCTATTGTTGTTATTTTTTACATTTCTAGCCCCTAATTGCACAATCAATGTCAATCGTCTCAGTAATTCTGATGCTAGTTCGTTTGAGTTTTATCCGTCCCCCATCCCTGTTTATTGTGACATTTAAATTCCTAACTGTAATTTTATAAATTTGACCCTTATCTGGAAATTATTCTGGAACTTTCCCACCCATTTATACTATAAATACACGAATGTACAGCCTAGCTGACGGTGACTTCGTCGAAAAGAAAATTTTCTTCGTTGCAAACGTCTTTTTAATAATCCCATATTAGTTTGTTCATTAGATGGATATATCACACAGTCAGTGAAACAGTATTACTATTTACTGGATGACAAATTTTCGAATACAATTTATTTATATTGTTTATAATCATATCGTCAATTATAACCACACAACATTGAAATTTTCGTTTTATAGTTTTCTTTATTCTTTCCCCTATTCGTCATCGTAGGGGTGGTAGAATTCTCCAGTTGTCCAGGTGGATGGACAAGTGTTGAATCATTCCTAAATACTTATGTCTACGAGCTCCGGTTACGACAAACAAAGTCACAACCAGAATAGAAAGTCTACAAAAATTATGCTTAAAACAAAATACATCCACAGAATTGTTAAAAAGCAAAAATGAATGAGAACGGTTACCAACAAGGATTACTATTTAATAATACAGTCCTCTGACAATGTCAAATCAGCAGCATTCAAATAGTGAAAAAAATATATCGACAACACAATAAGAAGATGTAGTTTATCTGAAACGTGTATTGTGTATTGGCGCAACACATTTCCGACATTACGATCACACACGTACCTGTCATACACAGTTTTTATATAAGGCAAGAAAGTATGAATAATTACAATACAAGGCAGAGAAGGGGTTTGAAAATATTATGAAGCAAATTGGTCCTTGGTTCTAAATTGGATTACTAAGGCAGGTTTAAGGTGATAGCAACCCATTATTTGTGACCTTGACCTGTATTGTATTTATTCATGCCATCTTGCCTTCTATAAAAACTGTGTATGACAAGTACATGTGCGTATGTGATCAGAATGTCCGAAATGTGTTGCGCCAATACGTTACACGTTACAGATAAACTACGTCTTCTTATTGTGTTGTCGAAATTCATAAAGGGAACCAATTGCTTTAAA
This sequence comes from Trichobilharzia regenti, assembly GCA_944472135.2. Taxonomy (NCBI): domain Eukaryota; kingdom Metazoa; phylum Platyhelminthes; class Trematoda; order Strigeidida; family Schistosomatidae; genus Trichobilharzia; species Trichobilharzia regenti. The sequence continues at coordinate 12,586,369 of OX235267.1, forward strand.
ATATATATATATATATACAAAAATCAAAAAGTTCAGTAAATTACTGGATGAGAAATCTCCATCTGAGAATGATGAGATCAGCGATCTAAAGTCAGCACCAATCGACAAAACAAATTATTTTGATTGGACACTCGTAACTAGTGTGATGTGTTTAGTCATCCAGTCTTTGGTGCAGACCAAATTCCATCAGTCAGGTTTGAAATATGGCCACCATGCCACTAGGTGTCTCGCCATCACGGTGTACACTGGTTTGATGATATCAGATGGTTGGAGGCAATCGGCCACAGGAAGCCTCGTCTGACCTAGATTTCGTGCTAGTTGGCACTTACCAGTCAGCAAGGCGTATCTGCAACCCTGAAGGAACTTATTTCTCTTCTGAGATTCGAACCCGCGTCACCCAGTGCCGCCTACAGTCAGAGACGTCAGAAGGGAAATGAGTTCCTTCAGGGTTACAGATACACTTTGCTGACTGATGAGTACCAACTAGCACGAAACTTAGGTCAGGGTAGGCTTCCTGTGGCCAATTGCCTCAAACTATTTAATATGATAAAACAAATCGAGCTATCAATTTATCAACACATAGGTTAAGTCCAACAGAATCAAGTGTATAAGAGAAGGGACTGAATTTCAATGTAGTGATAGACAAGCTAAAACTAGAGGATTTCATCCCTAAATTAGAAATAGCACTAATTGGGAGAGATAAAACAACAACCGATGAAGTACAGGTAAAATGTACACTGAAATTTAAATGACAGAAAAGAGGAAACTCTAACTTGACAAAACCAGATATAGAAGCCCTAAAACAGTTTAAGAATAACAAGGACATAGTAATCACTAAATCAGACAAAGGAAATTCAGCGGTAATATTAGATAAATCAGACTATTTGGAGAAGGCGAATACCCGTATACAAACAGCGCTATATCAGGAAATTAATAAATCAATAGACACTGCTATGAATAAAGTTAAGAAATCTACAGCGGACCTTATACTCCAAATGGAGCTGTTTCCAGGTGAATCTAAATGGTGTAATTTGACGTTGGAAACTATTAACCCTGGTCGGATGTATGGTGTTGTTAGAGTTCATAAGTCTGGATACCCTATTAGACCTATTGTTGATTTTAGAGATGCACCTACTCATGAATTATCTTAATATTTAGCCATGGTATCAAAACCCCATTAAAAGCCACTCAAAATCTAGACTAACAAATTCTTATGAACTAAAGCATAGATCAGATAACTTAAAATTAAATAATGAATAAAAAATGGTGAGTTTTGACCCTGTATGTTTATATACACTATACCAATAAATATGACTATACAGGCGGTCAGAAACGAATTCACTTTTGACCAAGAACTTTAAACTAGAAGCACAGTACCACACTAGATGACATAATGCTTGGATGACTAGTTATTTATTTGAGTGATGTAATTGAACCGTGTATTGCATTTTATCTTAATTTTGATCTCTCATACTCCGCTCCTCTTATCTATTTGAACATGACCTGAAAACATTCACGTGTGTCATTTGGCGTGATTAATTCAATGCATTTTTTTTTACTCACCCATCAGTCTTATATCTCCCAATGTATTTCCAATAGTATTATAAATATATCCCTGTACGTAGAGTATTCAGCTGAGGAAGAGTTCTATCGAAATGTAATTCCTGCTTCACTAACACCTTTTGTTATTGCTTGTTTTAAATTCTTATCGGGAAATAAGGGTTTCCAACACTTATCAGTCTCTTTAATGGGTAACTGACTGATTTTGTCAACTATAAATACCTCTGACACAAAAAAAAACTTTTTAAATCCTAACTGTAAGTGCATGCATATGATCACATATTTAGGATTACGAAGACACCTTTTTATTAATAAACTTCATATATCAGTACATTACAGAGACTAAAATGGGAGTCTCTACAAACTAACTGCATTGGTCAAATATTAAACTCGATCCAAACAAACGAAAGGCTGAATCTTCATTTTCAAAGATAAATGACTTAAAAGTCAAACCACTAACTTGCAATCACTTTTCTTACCCTACTTCTAGGTGCCCTTTAATCTCGTCTAGATTACTAGTCGTTCTCAAACACAGAGAAAGAGGGAAGATTAGTTGTGGGGCTATCGACTACTCCTCATAAACAAATCAATCCAGTGGCTACAGAAATTCAATGTTTGCTAGGATCGGAGCGATGAAATGACATAGGCTAGGGAATACCTTGAGAACTAATATTGTTTTTTTTTATTACAGCTTGATTCCACACCGTATTTTCGTTACAAGTATGGAATTTTCAGCATGGATATCGGTAGCCCAAATTTTGCAGGCCAGCGGCAAGGGATCGAACCTCGGACCATGTGTATGGTCGGCGAGAGTCCTAACACATTGTGCTACCGACGCACAGCATCAACTACATCACGCAACTAATGATATTAAGAAATCCTAAAAAGATAAGACTAACTGTAAATTACGAAACCAAGTAAAAACAGGCTGTAATCAAAAACAAAAAAAAAGAACAAAAAGTCAGTTAATGTGTAAGAATAAGCCTGGGAACTTGAAACGTCCTCATGATTAGCAACATTACGCGTTAGTACGGCAGCTAAGTTGGATGCGAAGAGGAATCGATGAATTGATCGTGGGTTCGACAGCAACAAGAAGAAGATTTTGTAAGCAGTAAATAAAAAGTGTATGGGCAGTCATGGAGCTAATTAAAAAGAATGGCAGAGAACAGAACGAAATGACGATCTACCTCTGAATTCCTTCATTCCATTGGGAACTGAAGAGATGAATAATAATGATGATAATAGATAATGCTTCCCCGATAAAGGGGATAGAAGAAATGTGATCAAGAATCACCTTGAAATGATCTTTTCTTAACTCCGTTACACATAAATATATTTTCAACAGTTAAAATTGTAAGGATTAGACTTGTTTTTCTAGTTTGCCCATGGAGGATTGATATCAGTTAGAGAATCATTGAAAACCAGCTTAGTTGTCCTAGTTTGGGATTCATCAGCAGTCCACATCCACCATCGGGGTTCGAAAATTAATCTGATACTCTCTCGAGTTACTTGCTACAGAACACAGTTTCCTGTGGTTAATTTTAGTGAGAAGTCGTGAACAGTGAGGTCCATCCAGTTATGAATGAAGATAAATTTCCCACCGATGACATTAGTCGCTGCCAGTTGCGCTAAAACCACAAATTGACAGGAGTTAGAATTCATGCACTGGCCATTGAATTGCTATACAAGCTAGCTTGCCTTGTAACTAGAAGGTCCTAGGTTCCAACCTCCTCCCTCCAAGGTGGGTGCGCACTCCCGATGATTCACAGACTAGGACAATTAAGCTAGTTTTTCCAATGGCTCTCTAAATGATGCTATCAATCCTCTGTGCTCATACTTGAAAAAAAAACATAAATATGTATTTGGATAGCGTTATTAGAAGACGGAGATTATCTCAAAAATGTGATGTATTTGCGCTATACATTTCGAACAATCTGATCCCTCACACATTTACTTGTCAAGTCGATATACATATATATGAAAAAATTAAGGGCAATCAAATTAAACAAAGTGACAAAAGAAAGATTTAAAAAGGATTACATAACGTTTGGTAATCCAGTCAAGTAAGGACTACCAAGGTAGGTTAAGAGTAACAACAAACTATTTATAAATACACAGGGGGGGGGTTAAGTTTATGAATACCTATAACCTCAGCGTATTTCAGTAAACGTCCTTGACCGTTTTTATAGATGACCTTAAAGGCTGAGTTAACATCAATCTTATAGTTCATCTCGATTAGATGTTTAGCCTCCAAAGCCTCAGGATGGTCGGGGGTGGGTGCCTTGCGCTGCGGGTTGGCCACCCCTCCGCACACCTCTTGAAATGCTCCCATATGACCGGGCGTCTTACATAGCCTCTCCTGAGGAAGTCCTACTCACTGCCTTCACGTGGCGGAGGTGTTTCTCACCAAAGTGAGAGGGCGAAAGCGGATGCCCGGCGCTCTCCACCGGGTTGACTGTCCATTGGATGACAGTCTAGGGGAGATGGCTAAACCCTGATTCCAAACCTCCATCGATTGGCGTATGAAGCTCACTGGAGCTCACCGGCAGACGTATGGACAAAGGGCTTGTTGGTTTTCCTGGATGTCTGGCCCCATTCAAAAAGGCGTATGAACCGAACTTCGGTCATCGGCTGCCAATGGATAGTGGACTCCTTACTCCACTCCTACTGCCTTGTAGGTCACACTTGGTTGTGTAAAGGCTAGAGCTGCACTCTCAAACAAAAGGCCGAGCGATGCTGGGGACATCACTCGTACCAAATTCCCATGAAACTTCATGAACTCTCTTACAAATTGCCGCGCCTGGGCAGCGATGATTCGAGACGTTCATGAAATCGGCTCATCCTCCCGTAGGAGGTAGCCGAAGTAAAGTAAAGTAAGTAAGTATAGACGAAGTTGGTAGTCTGACATTTGCATCTATTGGTTTTTCAGAATTCATTAATTTTTCTAACCATTTCGAGATTTGTTCACCCACCCTCACATGCAGAGCACGATTACTCCTCCCTATGTATGTGTCCACACACACACACACACACGAAAATTGGTAAATTGTGTGGGATGTGACATAATCAATGGTGCACTTTTGAGGTTTGCAGTGAAGCATATTTTTAGCTTTTTCCACAATTACAAACTGGGCTTTATAATGGGTTCTACGGATGATCGAATTCAACCTTTGTCTCACAATCCTACTGTTTATTTCCCTGTTATGTGGTAATTTGATGAAGACCTTTTTCTTAAGGACGGTATGGATTGTAGGTTAAGAGGCTAGTTGACTTCTACACCTGTCTAAAGATTTTAAAGGATATCCGTTTTCAACAAACAAGAGTATCCATTAATATTTCGTTTTCCTTGTCTATAACATCAGTCGTGCAAATACGTTGAATCCTCTTGAATAGACACTTCACCAAGCCCCTCTTATACTGTAATGGACAGACAGAAACTGTGAAAATTAAGGTATTGTCCTATCTAAATGGGCTTTCTGTAGATTGATCGTCTTATTGGGCCATCATCTCTTCGACTCAGAAGTATGTCTAAAAATGCCAGCTGGTTGAGACTTTCTTCCTCGCATGTTAGACTAATATGATTCTGTACAGAGTTAAGTCTGTCTAATAGACAACTCGCATCTTCCCAATCGTCGCATATCAAAATGATATCATCTACATATCTCCTATAGAAGGCCAATTTAGAAATTGAATCAAGCGATAAGTTCTCAACATAAGATATGCAAACATCCGCCGCTAACAAAGGTCCTAATGGACTTCCTATAGTAATAACGCCATCCACTTGTCAAAAATCCTAACCGTCAAACATGAAATAATCTCCATCTGCCAATAACGCTATCCAAATATACATGCAAAAATCATTTTTTGTCTTCACAACATCATCTACTTACCTCACTTGTTCCAGGACGATAATACAATGTCGACATTACGAGTTAATTCCATGAAATTATCAAAATTTATACAAATAAATCATACATAGTCCAATTGAAAATGAAATCTTTTTCTCTCTATTCTGCGTGTTTTGTTTATAATACTGTTTGTTGCAGTATATCCATTGAAACATTCAACAATAATAATAATACAGGTATTGTCCCATGTGGAAAAATACAATCAAAGGATTATTTGTAATAACAACACACAGCATCGTCGTAATCTATTCTCCTTGATTACATCTATTCAGAATTCATTTAAAAATTATTCTTAACATTATTATTATTATTATTTATCTCTAGGCGATTTATTTTTCCTTCTCTCTATCTGTGTAAAACATTAAGGTATTTATTACGCATACACACTATATTTTGAGAATATCTCAGTATCGTAATCGGTTGTCATAGTGATGTTGAATTTTCAAGGTTTAAAACAAATCGTATTGGTGTATACTGTGTTTTTGAAGAGAGAAAGAAAGAGAGAGAGAGGTAAAAAAGAGAAGAATTAGATTGGATTGGTTTTAAACGTTACATAAGTTTATTTTAGTGCTCATTTCTTGATTGTACTAGTAAAAATTTTGATAACAATGAGACAATATATTAATTAAGCAGGTGGTTGGTAAGGTTAATTGCTATTTTGTATATTTATAAGATTTTTATAGGTATAGAAGGAGGGAGGGGAGCCTGCAGGGGGTGGAGGTTACTTGTTTGATTTTAGTGTACTTTATCGGAACAATTGACCTAGACTAAGAATAGCATCCAAAATTAACAAGAATTTATTTAATGTGGCTTTCATCCTAATAAATGAATTTTTAGTAAATCACAATATATGGTGAATGTGTTGGTTGTTTACTGGCAGAATGCTCGCTCATCATGCATATGGTCCATGGTTCGATTCCCGGTCGATGCACTAATAAACTCCGCCTGGTTTACCAGTCTATTGTAAGGCATGAAAAAGATGTAGGGGTGGCGGCCTAGTTAAACTTAAAGCACCAGTGTAAATACCAATGGAGTGAGACCGCACCAGTGACCTTCAAATCAGTTAATAGTTTTGTGTTTTATTTTTATAGACCTTGATTGCACACAGTATTTTGGTACAAGTATGCGATTTTCAGTATGTAATATCAGTAGCCTATATTTAGCAGGCCAACCATTAAATCCTGAACTGTGTGCATGGTCGGTGCCACCGATACGCATCATTAATAAAATATACTCATTGAAGTGTTGTGCTATTAAATTGGATATCTGGTAATTTTCAGGTCAGGTTTGAGAAAGATTAAGTTACGGTTTACACTAAGGACAGGTTAAGGTTAGATTAACCAAATATATAGAGGTATTAGAGTCTGTTGGAGTTAGAATGGGGCTAGTTTAGAGATACTTTGATAACTTTTATCAATTCACCTGCTTGTATTGAGCTAGGTATACCGGTCATTCGACTCGAGTTTTGTCCAAGAGGGTGCAAGAACACTATTCTGCATGGTGGATACGAATAGGTGGAAGTGGAGAAGTGCGATTATCGGACATCTGGTCGATAATGACCCCCCTACATCTACAGCCTCCGACTTTAAAGTCATCTACAAGGCGTAAAATAATTCACCCAAATGATTGCGTATCCGACTCATCTGTATTGCTGAAGACATCTTTAGTCGTATCTTTGTATACACAGAAAGTTTGTTCAACCCCTTCAACGTTCATGGTCTTAATCCCTCTATGTTAAAGTATGATAATCCCTAATTATATTTTAGCTCTACCAATTTTTCATTTTGTTTATTCAATTTGTATACTCTTCCTTTATTACGTCAATTGTTACCACTATTACTATTCTTACTTTTAACTGTCCCCTGCATTACTTCACTTGTTTCACTTTTCATTCTACATCAATTCTTTTTTACAACGTTAAATTCTATGCTATCGAATTTCACACAATATTACGTAACGTTTTTATTTTATTCGATTGGCTTACTAGTCCTAGAATTGCATACTCTTTCCAAGTTTTATCCACCAATGATATTTAACTATGATTATAATCACAAAAAGTTTCATTTTCATTGCATACATACAGGAACCCGGATGGGAAGCGGCGAGTCAGGTGGCCGTCAGTCCGAGGGTGAAATGGAGGAAGAGGTCATGTGAAGAAGAGATGAAAGCATGTGGGAGGACATGGAGCCAGGTGAAATAGTTGATGGAGAACCGAACACAATGGAGACGTGTACGGCTGAAGCCCTATGTTCTTCTAGGAACTAAAGAGAACAATAATAATATAATAAAACCTAATATGGACCTATACAAAAACTTATGCGCTGATTTAACTTGTTACGAAATAAACGCTCTACAGTTCTACAATGAAATGAAGATACCCTTCAGATTATTACTTTACATGTAAATCCTGTATGAAGTAAAAAAGGAATTTGGAACCAAATATGCTGAAAAATTTTGTACAGTATGTTCATATGTTGTTTTAAATAAAGCTTTATGATTATTATTATTATTATTTGTAAAATTCAAGAGACAGAACAACGCAAACCCTAGTTGATTCGCTGATTCTGTGTTAACGAAACGCTTAAAACCTGATCTCTGTATACACAAAGAATTCATGGTTGAAGTTTATCTACCCCAACAGCCTCTTTAATGGTAACTTCTAGAATATTCGAAGATATCGATCAGGGTTCCTAGTTCCCTCGACTGATTTTCGCAACAGACTTTAATTTCCCACTTTCCATGATAGTCTTTACTAATATATGTAAATGCTTAAACAATATTATATGGCTAACTTCAGGATTACTTTTTCAATTTTGTGACAACTTTCATCCCATAGTTCCACTGGTAGTGGCTACCCACCGAATGACTTCAACTACATGAAAAAAACAAAATACATAGTTCAGTGATTAGTCTCTTTCCAGCGGCGAATTCATTCACTCAACTGTACGATTTCAATTATATGTATATATATGCACATTTGTCAGGCAAAAAGAAAGATTAGTTAAAGTGGTTGCTTACGTCATCAAAATATTTTTAAAAATGTGGTGAAGAAAATTTTCTTTTCGAGGCGTCATTTTCATGAGCTGCCGCACAACCGTAATTATATTTAAGACTTAAATGTTTCTGATTATAGTCATAGTTAAATGTCAAGTTGGCAAAGCAAATTAATGTCATATATAGAATAATTCATAGGATGGATAGAACTTGAAAAGGGTGTGCAATTATAGGACTAGTAGGCATATGGAATAAAGTAGAAACGTTAAGTAATATTGTGTGAAATTTGATAGCATAGAATTCAACGTTGTAAAAAGAAAAGAGAATTGATTTAGAATGACAAGCGGAACAATCTGTTATGGAATGGTCAACTGACAAATTTCTACAGCTGGGTACCCATTGGTCCAAAACGAAACCCGGTCCGATCGCTTGCCACTCGTTTTCGGTGTATATGTAGCCCTGATACTGTGGAAGATGAGTTATATCTTTTGAGAAAAAAATCTTAACAGAAAATGGATTTCCACCACGTTTTATAGATAAGAATATACATTCAAATCCTATAAAATGTGACTTATCATCCGTACCCGAGAAAATACTTTACATAAGCTTGGAATTCAAAGGGGACTTAGCTTCAGATATCATGAAACGAAGGATATCACAGTCCCTGAAAAGAACATTCCCTGCTGCATCTCTGAGAATAGCCTTTACTAGCCGACCATTACTGTTAAATAACCTGGAGGACAAGATCCCACTGTTGACCAACTCTATGTGTGTTTATCAGTTCACCTGCTTGTGTGGAGCTAGGTACATCGGTCGTTCGGCTCGAGTTTTGTTCGAGATGTTGCAAGATTTCTATCCTGCATGATTACGAAGAGGTGGAAGTGGAGCAATAAGAAGCGCGATCATTGAACATCTGATCGATAATGATCACCCTATCTCTATAGCATCCGCCTTTAAAGTCATCTACAAGCCAAAAAGTAATTTACCCAAATCCCTACGTACCTGACTTATCTGTATTGCTAAAGCTTTGGATATCGAAACAGAAAAGCCAGATTTCTGTGTACAGAAAATGTTCGTTCAAACCCTCCAACTTCCATGGTCTTAATCCCTCTATGCTAAAGTGTGGTAATCCCCAATCACATTTTTGCTCTACCAATTTTTAATTTTTTCATTTTGTCTATTCAATTTGTATATTCTTCCTTATTACGTCAATTGTTACTATTACTACTCTCACTTTGAACTGTGCACGGTATTATCTCACTTGTCATTCATTCTATGCTATCAAATTTCAAACAATATTACTTAACGTCTCTATTTTATTCCATTTGCCTACTAGTCCTATAATTGCACACCCTTTCCAAGTTCTGTCCATCCTATGAATTATTCTATATATGACATTAATTGTTTTGCCACTTGACATTTAACTATGATTATAATCAGAAACGTTTTAGTTTTAATTGCATTTCATACTATTATTATTATTATTTTTATTTTATACATTCACACCTGTAATTATATTTAACAAAGAAATCTTTAGACCAATCAGATACTGATATAAGAAAAAAGTGTTGGTTTTGTAGGGATTTGGTTTGAATGTATGGAGGATTTAATCATGAGCTGACATCAGTTAGAGAACCACTGGAAAACCTGGGAGTACTGGACAGCCGTTTCGTCCTAGTTTGGGACTCTTCAGCAGTACGCACCCACCGGGGTTCGAACCCAGGACCTTCTGGTTACAAGGCGAGCTCGTAGACCATTGAGCCACTGGGACCCGATCCAATGGTTCTTGAATTCTAACCTCTGCCAATTCACGACATAGCGCGACCACTTCGCAATGTCTTCTTCGATGAGTTACTGCCTCATCTTCGACCTGCTGTACCTTACTGGTCACGGCTTCCCACTAGAACCCCAGGTTAACTGCCTGAATAGGGCCAGTCGCTAGTGAGCATCAGATTAATTTTCAAGTGTTGGTTTTGTAGGGATTTGGTTTGATTGTATGGAGGATTTAATCATGAGCTGACATCAGTTAGAGAAACTTGTGCACTGTGGTAGAGTATAATTCCATTATGGGTAAACTTTTGTTTTGATAAAGTCTCACAGTGTAGTGATATACAGTAATGTTTATTGATGACCACGTTTCGAGCACAATTTATTGCCACTCATAATCATATCAAGGTATTCACACGACTTCCTAACTTCATCTATATAGTTCCATTATTATTCACTTGATTTTCAATTGATTTGATTGGCGATAGCATTTTCCATATTTCAGGTATGAGTGATGACTGATTCCTATTGCATGTGTTTGGTGTAGATTCGATGAACAAGGATTCAGTAATCAATATAATTTACAAAATACCATGCAATGACTGTGAGGTCAACTACATAGGTCAGGGGTAGTCAGATTGTCGGAACATAAGAATTTAGCTAAGGTAAGAATGGTTGACCCTGAAAAGATAAGTAATTTAGAAAAAAGCTCAGCAATTGCAATGCATGCGCTAACACACAACCACACAATAGGGTGGGAGAGGGTTAAAATTCTAATAAGTAATCTAGATAGGTGGAGAGAGAGGTTGATTACAGAATCCTTGTTCATCGAATCTACACCAAATACATGCAATAGGAATCAGTCATCACTCATAACTGAAATATGGAAAATACTACCGCCAATCAAATCAATTGAAAATCAAGTGAAAAATAATGGAACTATATAGATGAAGTTTTTTTTTTTTTACAGCTTGATTCCACACTGTACTTTTGGTACAAGTGTGGAATTTTCAGCGTGGATATCGGTAGCCCAAATTTTGCAGGCCGACCATAGATATCAGGTGTGCGCCGGCGTGGGCTCGAACCCTGGACCATGTGCATGGTCGGCGAGAGTCCTAACCACTGTGCCACCGACGCACGTGCCACACGGATGTCGTGTGAATACCTTTAATAATAATAATAATAACAGCTTTATTCCAAACGGTATTTGTGGTACAGGTATGGAATTTTCAGCGTGCATTACAGTATATTGCATCTAATTACCTCATAAATTTTATAAGATTTTAAAATCAAAAAGCAACACCCAAAAAAAGATAAATAAAAAGAACAGCGTTGCGTTTTAAACAATGCACCACAGGATATGAAATATAAAATTAGTGTGTAATAGAAGATGAGAACAACAATAGTGTAATAGTAACGAGGAAAGGAAAACAAAAACTAATGAGACTATTTGTTAGAGTGTTGCAGTAAGTTTATCGTGTCATACCTAACGGATTTCTCCTCACATAACAGCTGTGCCAGATATGGTATTGTGGAGTTTTTGTATTTGGTGGTCCTAGCATATACCCGCCTATAGCTGCTTCTAGTTCTACCAGATGAAATGCAAGGAGACAGCTGCGTATAGAGAGGATGCTCGGGGTCCGACAATATTGTATTCGCTAGTTTCTTACATGACATAATATGTCTATCTACAATAGTGTTCACCAGTTGGTTTAACGACATCCCACTTGCCCTACTAACAGCTTTTAGTGCCCTTCTCAGCTAAGCAAAGTCTTTCTTAAGTAGTCCAGGAAAGATTAATGGGGAGCAGTAAAGGAGGATGGGTAGAATACAAGAATTTACAAATTGAGAAAGTAAAGATTGCTTTATACCAGACTGCCTAAATTTCCTAATGTAGAACGTTAAGCGAAACATCTTTGTAGTAACTAGCAAGATGTGGGAAGACCAGGAAAGATCGGTGGAAAAACTCAGCCTAAGGTACTTGACATTAGATGTATTTTCAACCTCTGTGCCGTCAATGATAGTGGGGCCATGTGAGCTAACTAGTTGCTGTAGTTCACATTTACGTCTGAAAGTGAAATTGACTACCTGACATTTAGACGGATTAAGCTTGAGACCGTTTGAAGAGGACCACTGACTAATTTCCGACAGGAAGTTATTTAATTTGGAACAATCTGACTGAGAGTTGACAGGCATAGAAACCGAGAGGTCATCGGCATATTTAACAAAAGTGGCTACATCAGAATGAGGCAAGTCATGTAAGAAAAACGAGAACAGAAAGGGAGAAAGAACAGCACGTTGAGGAACACCAGCTAAAGTAAGTGAGGTAGTGGAGGATTTTGATATGATTATGAGTGGCAATAAATTGTGCTCGAAACGTGGTCATCAGTAAACATTACTGTATAACACTGTGAGACTTTATCAAAACAAAAATTTACCCATAATGGAACAATCAGATACTGGTAAACTTTGTCCTCGAAATATGCATTACACAATGTACAGTGTAACCTAGAAGGCAAGACGAAATTAATGTCAGTAGAAAGTTTGAGCACTGTGGATTAGATCAAATAAAGTATAATTATATTTCAATGGTTTACACACACAATGATAAGTTTCGTTATTGGTAATATTTGGAGCAAAATTACTGCCCGTGTTCACACACCAACTGTTGGAATTGTTTTGTTCACACATTTATGATTTGTACTCATATGCATATGGTTCATTTTTGTGTATGAAGTATTATATTCCAGGTTGTTGACAGTTGTGCTGCTGAATCTCCCTTGTTACATGCATCCGGTGTGACCTTAATGAATATACATTCTGTGACAAATCTCTCTTTCCATTTGTTCATGTTAGTTCATATTTGGAATGCAAACAGTGTTCCAATCAATATTGTGGTTTTTGCCCCATGCTGCATGTGCAGCTATAGATGAATTTGTTTTCTAAATTCTTGCAAGCTTGTGTTCCTGTTGGTTGACACCTTTAGTTAGGCGTTTATGTTCATTCAGTCTTATTTTGAGTGATCTGCACGTTTGACCCACATATTTTGTCGGACACTTATAACAAGACGAAATATAAGTTAGGAAAGGGGCAGAAGTTGGAATGACGTAATGAGTGTGAGATAATGACTAATCAATGGGACTGTGTATAATGGACAGGAAGGAACTAGTGGAAAGGCGATAGAGTGTTTTCGATAAAATCCGTATGAAAAAGTCATGTTATTAATAAACAGTAATAGAGTGGTAATAAAATATGGATGATGGGAATAATAATGATAATAAAATAATAATAACAATAGTAAACTTACATAATAAAAAAAGAAAAAAGAAAAATTATAATAAGAACTTTACCCTGGCCATAGTGGGGCGAAAGCGTGTAGCGCTTTTGAATGTAGATGTCCGGTGTCAGATCTCGAATAGCTAATGTTTCAGCTATGTACAGATGGCGTATGCGAAGTCACTTTGTACGATAATGAAGTACTCTGTGTAGCACTGTAAAGTATTCATGCGACGCGGGGTGCTCGATGTCCGGAGATGACAAGGTGTTCGAGGATAGAGTTGCTGCTATTCTTCTTTTCTCCTCTGGCTAGCTAGCCAAGAAAGACACTGTCCCAGAATACGTTTGTGGACTTGACGTTGCGTACAGCAAATACATATACTGAGGTGGCCAAGAGCGGTATCTTATCCTTGACGTAAGACTGGATTAACTATCTGCAGGAGAATATGATATCTAAGGTGGCTGTTTATGTTGTGTTAGTCAATACATAAAAGAAGTTGAATAAGTGTGTTGTCGTTACGTAATAGGATAAATAATTTAATGAGTGACTTTTGATTAGGATGTACATAGAAACGAAGGAAAATATTAAAATGTGTAAGAGTTATAAGGAGTTAGAACAGTAGGCACACAACCATCAAGTGCGTAGAAATCAGCACGCTTGTTACCATGAGAGTAGAAGTATTTGAATGATTCCATTTTGTATGCATAACCCTGTTGATATGTGTGTAAAACTTGAGCACTGTATTTTATTATTATTGCTCCCTTGAGTTCCTAGTGGAACATAGGGCTTCAACTGCACGTCTCCATTTGCTTCTGTCTTGCTTCTGCTGTACTTTTCACCTGCATCCATGTTAGTCCATATTCTTTCAACTCCTCTCCACATGATCTCCTCCATGTCACCCTTGCACTGACGTCCCACACGCCGCTTCCCTTTCGAGGTCCACTCGAGCAATGGCCTGACGCGCGCGCGATGTCACCCAGCGGCCTTCTCAAAGAACGTCCAATCCATCCAATCCACTTTCTCCTGCATATTTGTTGTTTGACGATTGGTTCTTGCTTTGTTTGTTGGTGATTCTTTCTGGCCATCTGATCTTCAGTATAGAGCGAAGACAGTTGTTAATAAAGGTCTGCAACCTTTTGGAAATATTCTTTGTGACCCACCCGCCCAAGTTTCTGATCCGTATAGAAGAAATGACTGACTTTACGTTTGTATTGAAAATCCGACTGAATTTTGTTGGTGATGCTGAGTGACGAAGATTTCCAGATTGATTTCAGGTTGATGAATGTGTGTTTTCTCGCCTTCCCGATTCTCGCTCGATTTGACATCCTCGTCCGTTCCGACTTCCTGTAGTTGAGACAATGCTCGTCAGATAAGTGAGTGAATGAAGAGACCTCTTTCAAATCCCTCCCGTTGATGGTGATTGACGTTGGATGTTGTTGCTGTTGTTGGTTGGTTATTTTCATAACCTCCGTCTTGTCTATGTTTACCTGGAGTCCTGTCTTTGCTGCTTCTTCGACCAGTTTGTCGGTTTTCGCTTGTAAGTCTTCGATTGTGTGTGACATCAAACATAAATCATCCACGCGCGAAATCCAGGTCTTCTAGGTTCTTCACGTCGGTCGGTCCAGGATATCCCTGTCTTCTCGTTTCCCACTCACTGTCTGACGCATAATCCAGTCCACCACAATTAGGAATATCATTGGTGATAGTAAGCACCCTTGTCTGACTCCTGTGTTTACTCCAAACGCCTCGCTGAGTTTTCCGTTGTGGATCACTTGACATGTGCCGTTGTCGTACAGCTGTTGAATAAGGTTGATGAATATTTGGGGTACGCCGTAGTACTCGAGTAATTTCCAAATTACTTCACGGTCAACGCTGTCGAAGGCCTTCTCAAAGTCTATAAAGTTGAGGTAGAGGTTTGATTGCCATTCCATGCTTTGTTCTGTGATGATGATGCGTAGAGTTGCAATTTGGTCAGTACATGATTTGCCTTTCCTGAATCCAGCTTGTTCTGGTCGGAGTTCTGTCTCCAGTGCGTCCTTTAATCTCTCCAGGATGATGCGACTCAGGATTTTACTTGGCGTCGACAGGAGCATGATTCCTCGCCAGTTCTTGCAGAGTCCTAAGTCGCCCTTCTTTGGTAGTTTCACGAGGTAACCTTTCCTCCAGTCAGTAGGCACCTTTCCCTCCTTCCAGACCTTTTGCAATAATGGAGTCAGCATGTCTGCTGTCGTCTCTGGGTCCGCTTTCAGTGCTTCAGGGGGTATTCCATCTGGTCCGGCTGTTTTCCAGCTTTCAGAAGTTTGATTGCGTTCAAGACTTCAGCTCTCGTTGGAGGATTGGTGTCAACTTGCAGTTGTGTGCGCGCTGTTGTTGGTATTTCTGGACGGGTTGCAGGTGATGGTCGGTTCAAGAGTCCTTTGAAGTGATCCGCCCATTGTTTAATCTGTTTTTCTTCCTTGGTAATGGGCTTCCCTTGGCTGTCTTTTATAGGTTTCGCTTGTGTTGGTCTCTTCCCGGATAGAGATTTGGTTATCTGATATAGTGTCCTCAGGTCCCTTTTGCCTGCTGCCTTCTCAGCTTCAGTGGCCAGGTTGTCGTAGAATCGTCTTTTGTCCTTCCTAGCACTCTTCTTCACTTCTTTGTCCAGTGCTGTGTAAGTTGAGCTCAGCGTCTCCTTCTCCTGTCCGTCCTTGCATTGAATCATTTTCTCTTTCACCATTCTCCTCTCTTCTATTAATTTCCAAGTGTCCGTTGAGAGCCATTCCTTGTCTTGTCTCTTCTTTCTTCCTAGAACCGTTGAACACGTTTCGTTGAGAATCGCCTTCAGAGACTTCCAATGTTCTTCCACGCATGATTCTTCAGTGATGTCGCGTAGTGTTTCCTGCTTTGCTCTGACAGTTGCAGTGAAGGTGTCTTTTGTGGTTGTGTCCTTCAGTAATTGAGTGTTGAACTTGCATTGTGGCCTATCCCCAGCTATCCTCGAGGCTTTTAGTTTCACCTTGAAAGTCCCTTGTACTAGATAGTGGTCTGAACCCACATCTGCTCCTCTCCTTGACCTTGTGTCCAGTAGGCTCCGTCTCCACTTTCTTGAAATTGAGATGAAGTCTATTTGGTTCTTGGTGTTTCCATCTGGTGAAATCCATGTCGTCTTGTGTATATCCTTGTGTTTGAACACACTACCACCAATCACCAAATCATTGAAGGCGCAGAAGTCTGAGAAGAGTTCACCATTGTCGTTCATTTCACCGAGGGCCTCACGACCCATGGTGAGTTCTCTTCCTGTGTTGTCTCCTCCCAGCTTCGCATTCATGTCGCCCATCAGGATTTTGATATCGCCATTTGGGACGTTGTCCATTATTGCTTGTAGTTGTCTGTAGAACGCCTCCTTCTTCTCTTGTTCTGAGACGTTTGTAGGCGCATAACATTGAATGACTGTAACTTTCCTTCCTTTTGAGTTGAACCTGGCTGTCATTATCCTGGAGGAGATTGGTTCCCACTGCATGAGAGCTTTGGTTGCTGTTGGTGACATCATGATGGCCACTCCCTCGGTGTGCTCATGGTTGTCCTCTGGGTGGCCGGAATAGATTACTGTCTCTCCAGTAGGTAGTTGGCACCTTCCAGTTCCGTTCCATCTGCTTTCGCAGATTCCCAACACTTCTATTCTGTACCTTCTCATTTCAGCGGCTATCTGGGCAGCCTTTCCAGTTTCGTACATTGTACGAACATTCCAGGTACCCATCCTTACTTTTGCTTTCATCGAAAGAAGGCACATCGGCTGACTGGCTTCCCGAAGGCTTTCACCAGCCTGCGTCATTTCACTTCCCCGATTCCAGCGAAAAGTAAGGCTATTGCTTATGTTTTTAGAATTTTTAATATATTCATTCGTTGAATGAAACATTATTATTATATACTGAATGACAAAGTTTCGAACACAATTTATTTATTGTTCATAATCATATCGCCGGTTATAATCACACAACTTCGGAATGTTCAAGTGACAATAAGGGACAAAAACTAGGTAGTACCAAGGAAAATCTAAGACAGAAAGTGAGACATATAAGAGAAGCTTTGAAACTCATAAATTATTACCCTGATAAATTAATCAGAAAGTATGTAGGAAAATGTAAAATTAAAATGATAATAATAATAATAGTAGTAGTGATAGGGATGATAATAATAACATTAACGACGATATGCATGTCAAATATGCACGGAATAATAACAACATCAACAATAGGGAATCCTAGTCATCAGCAGTGATTCCATACAACGAACCTCGGAAACCACCTTACGCAGAATTCTTAACAAGGCAGGAATAAAAGTGGCTGGCATTTAAACTGCCCACAAACTCAATTAGAAACAAGCTTTGTCAGTTAAAGGGTCGATACTGTGGAGCCAATTAAACAAAACAGTTTGGTTTATATAATACCCGCTGGAATGATTTTCAGGTCAAATACATGGGTCAGAGAAGTAGAACAGTATCGTTCAGCGAGTCAGACTAGGGGAGGACAAAAATCTAGCAGTAAAATCTAGATTAGTTGACCCGAATAAGATGGGAAATCTGGGGAATAGTTAGTTCAGCTATAGCACTCACTAACTGCAATTACACACAACCAACCATACAATAGGATGGGATGGGATAAGATGACAGTTTTGAAATCCAATGAAACAGGATGGACGGAGACACTGATAATGGGAGATTTATTTATCGAATCAACTGAAGAGAGCACGTGTAATAGGAGTGTGATTCAAACCTGTCCATCAGGACATCTCCAAAATTCTACTACCCCGACAATGGCAAATAGGAAAGAATAAGAAAAACTATAAAACTCAAGTTTCGAAGTTGTGTGGTTATCATTGGTGATATGATTATGAACAATAAATGAATTGTGTTCAAAACTTTGTCATCCAGTAAATAATAATACTGTTTCACTGACTCTATGTTATACATCCATCCAATAAAAAAATTACTATGGAATGCACAATTCCGGTTTTTCCAAATGAGTGGCTTACGCTTCAGTAATACAACGGCGACGAAAGCGTATTACCTTCGATAGGTTACTCTTGACTCTGGAGATTACTTTGAAGCAGGAGGCGTTTGTTGAGATGGAATGATTAATGTTGACAAGGCGTTAGACAATCGCACTCCTTATAAAGCCACTAGTACCTTTTGGCATCCATGCTGTGAGATGGTGTTCTTGAATCCTTTTCGAGAGAGTACGCCTCGAACGACCGACGTACCTCTGGCTTCACAGCAGCAGGTGAACTCATATGTATGCACACAGAAGTGGTTATGTCAGAGATCTTGTCCTCTAGACTCTTGCAGACCAATCGATAACTGCAGAACACTACTGTGAGCGTTGCTGTGAAGAATGTTCTTCTCTTTACAGGATATCGCAGGCTATGTCTTCCTTGAAATCCAGGTTCATGTAAAATTTTCTTTTTTCGAACAAGTTAATCCTCGTAAATTATCAAAGCGTCTATACAGGAGGCTGAAATGTCAACAGTCAATCACTTAACTCCCCACCATTCTATCTAACTCTCACAACCCTCTTCATTCACAACTCTCCCCCCTTGTATCTCATCAGCCAGGCGAAACCAGAAGCCTATATAGAAAACTATATGCTCACACTAGTAAGTACAAAAACTCAACCATACCCTACTTGGCTCCTGTTCTGTGCAATAAAGAAAGCATTAGGCGTGAAACTTATAACTTATCATTAAATAGTCAGTAGAACAATTGAATCTCGTCTTTCTAACTCATATCATTTATAGGTACAACGTTTTCTTTCTTTCTATTCCTTTTCTCCTTTTTTGTTTCTCTCTTCCTTATAAACTCTTTTTACAACATTCTTCTTCGTTCTTTCACACTCTGTATATCTCTACCTTTTTGTTACCGCTTACGCCAGTAAATACGCTAGCATCTACTTTACTAAAACGTCCAGACACTCTGTTCAATTTTGGTTTTTCTGTCTGTCTGTCTGTCTGTCTATCTATTCTCAACATAGAACTTTGCACCGATGTGCGGCAGTTCAAGTCGCCACACTCCCTCGATGTAGCACACAAAGCAAGAGAAGAAGGTAGAAGAAATACATAATAGAGACAGAAAACACAGGTGCGAGACAAAGGAATAGTAGTAACGAACAACTATGTAGTTTCATTGGAAATCATAAGTCACAAGGAGTGGATGCATCTGAACCAGCCATCACTGAGAACGATTTTGAGTCATATCACCAATTGTCTCCAGCTCCCATTGGTTTTCACCATCCCGAGGACCCCAACCAGGAGGTCTACACCTTCCTACGTGACTTAAACTAACTGTTGTGGATTTCATTGACTGGTGCCGTGTTTTGGTTTGACCACCGCTAGCTCTTTTCCAGCCTGACTCTATGTCACCTAACATTGCTCATTGTCAAGGAAGGCGATGACTAGGCATATGTAACACATGTCCTAAACACCCCAGTCAATCCATGCAACTTCACAGCATCGTCGATTGATTTCCCCTCCTCACCTAGCACTTGATGCCTAACCTCAATATTGCTCACTTTATTATACCACTTCACACGGGAGATAGAACGCAGGCACCTACGATCAAAGATAGGTAGTCAGCCTTTTCATGTCTTCCACTCTCAATGGCCAGGTCTCACAGCCATAAAGGACGAGGACAGAGCGGAATGCTGAGCAGTGCACCCGCCCTTTGGTCGATAGCCGGGATTCACGTCCACGCCCGAGACGGTGTAAACTGGTATATGCGAAACTAGCCCACTGTATCCGTGCTGAGATTTCGTCAGAGATCAACCCTTTGGCGTTGGCTGATAGTACTTCCCAAATAAGTGAAGCGGTCAACGTGCTCCATCACTTCACTCCCTATTTCTAAACTAGGAGGCGGTCTAGTCCAGTCCTGTAACATCATGTTACATTTGAAAGCAGGAGCGAATCACATGCCAAACATTCGTAGATTGCAGCTCAAGGCGTTCACAAGACTCTGCATTTGGTCAGCGTTCACGCAAAGAAGAACTATATCGTCTACATATTCTAAGTCAATAAGATTATTCCCTGGTAGGAAGTCAATCCCTGAGTCTCTGAAGTGAGTTAGGGTTACGTCCATTAGTATATCTATGATGAAAGTGATTAGAAATGGGGATAATGGGTATCCTTGAAGGGCAACACTTCAGGTGACAACTCGCCGTAAGCCCTCACCTGACTGCATGAGTTCGAGTAGAGTGCCTTGATCAGTGCTGTGTATTTTCTCGGCATTTCCTTTACAGCCAAGCATCGCCAGAGAACCTCTCGGCCGACAGAATGGAATGCCGCCTTCAGGTTAAGAAACGTAATGATTGTTGGACACCGGTAGGTATGCCTGTGCTCTAGAATCTGTCGAAGGGTGAAGATATGATCAATATACCCTCTTCCTCGTCTAAAGCCTGCCTGGGTCTCTCGTGTTTGTGCCTCCCGAGCACCACTTAGTCTACGCATGATTATTGAGCCTAGGAATTTAGATACTAAATTAGTCGAGCTAATCCCTCTGTGATTATCACACGAAGACTTGTCTCCCTTCTTGTATATGGGGATGACCAGTGACTTACGCCAACCCGACGTACCAATATGTTGTTGTCATAATGAACTGACATTTCCTTAATCTATGTAGAATTTTATTTATTGTTAATGTACTAATTGAATGCAATACTGTTGTAAAATTCTGAGAATTCCATTCTGTATCACAAGTACTGTTTTGGAATAAAGCAAATTATTATTATTATGATTATTATTATTACCAGTTGGTCCCAGGTTCGAATCTCATTCCACATACTTCAGCCTGGTTAAACAACTGGATAATTTCATCAATATTCCCACACACACACACACGCACGCACACACACACACACAAATACACACAGAGAATAAGTCTGTAGCTCACAGCCCAATACGGGATAACTAATTTTCAATCCTTTTCAGAATGAAAAACATTTCTACAGATAGTTTCGTCTATTTTTCTTTCTCTTTAACTTCACACTTATAACTCTGTTAATTTCACAGGATAAAACTAAAAATTTTAAAAACCAAAGCTTAATGAATACATTTCATTTTTCGACAGATAGACAAATTTCCAGGCAAAACTATGTCATAATTAATATAAATATATATACGCATATACAAAATATGACCTTTAGAATAAATCGATTATTACAAGGCCTTCCTTCCTTCCTTTTAATGTATTGATTTTTCTAACAATTTTAAATTGTTACATCACATTCACACACTAACATTTATAAACATTTCTGACTGTTAAACTACTTATTACTACTTCACCGCCGAATTTTGTCTTCGCCCCCACCCACTATTCATTATGCGTAGAATACGTCGATCATTTTCGAATACAACTTCATTGAATCCACGAATTCACCATAGACATGAACATGATGAGGATGACAATGATGAAAGTATGCTACCCCACCATCAACAACAACCTCATCATCGATTAGATGAAGACAGACGTTCAACGCATCGTTCATCTCATAATCCACATGATTCGCATCACCATCATCAACACTCAAATGAATCGAATTCATCATCATTAAATATCAGTAATACACCAGTGAATAATTCAATTTTATCCGATCAATCAAATGAATTCTCGACACAACAGCAACAATTGCACCACCAACAACAACACTCAGTTGGATCATATACAACGGATGAATCTTATATAAATTTATTAAACACCCTGAATAACTATAATACTGCCACTCCTACTGCGGATGATTCAAATCCACCGAAATACACGCATGTTATCAAAGCTATCCGAGAAGTGATCTCCTGTTGTGCATGTTATGCAAGTGACACACTGATGAAAGAATGTATGAATGGACATTTAATATGTCAAAATTGTTTTTTAACTTTACGACAAGATGAAAGACCCCAATGTCCAACATGTAGAGCCAGCCTGTATTCAGATACACGACGTGCACTGATAGCACAAAAAGTACTCTCTGAATTACCTGATACCTGTCTGGATTGTAAAACATCAATGTTGCATAAGTCTTTAATCAATCATCGATTAAATTTATGTCCTAAACGAAGTGTTGCTTGTGGTTTATCCCCATTTGGTTGTGAATGGATTGGTAATGCTGAACAATATCAACAAAAACATCAAAATGAATGTGTAACACGTAAACGTCTACTGGAACAACCTATCGGTGATTATTTAGACACTTTATTACATCGTTTTCAAACAAGAGAACAGATAATGCGTGAAACATTCCAATGTTTTTCCACTGTATTACATCACCTGGAAGCACATGAAATACAAACGACATCAATTACACTGTCGAGTATTAATATCACAGAAACAGATATATTATATCGTAGTGATTATTTCCACTTGAATCAATCAAGATGGACTATTGAAGCATTGATTAAATTTTTACCAGAACAAACTTCTACAACTGATATGAATATGAATGCAGCCTATAGATCTGATCCGTCTACCATTCACCTTGATTTAAATTTACCTTCGACGAATCATACTATTGAACATCCTGAATGTTCAATGGACGAGGACACAGATATTCCACATCAATC
This sequence comes from Trichobilharzia regenti, assembly GCA_944472135.2. NCBI lineage: Eukaryota > Metazoa > Platyhelminthes > Trematoda > Strigeidida > Schistosomatidae > Trichobilharzia > Trichobilharzia regenti. The sequence continues at coordinate 12,609,457 of OX235267.1, forward strand.
CCAACAACACCAACAACAACAACAGGAACAGGAAGAAGAACAACCTCTATTGTCATCATCAACATCCTCATCATCCTCCATACGTAGACGTAGAAATCATTCTTCATGCCTGTTTACACGACATCATCCCTATCAAAGATCATTTGGTCTAGCACAAAATCAAACATTTACACATACAGAACAATCTGAGACATCCGTGAATGATGAGCGTATCATCTCTCCACGTGTATCTCCATATATATCAAATTCTAACTGGTATGGTGATATTACTTTTAGGTTAATTAAAGAAAATAGTTCTGGTATTGGACGTAAAGCATTTTCATTTGTATTTCTTCAACTGAAAGTACCTGAATCTGGTGTACATATCTATGCTAGACCCCAGTTGCATACATATCGATTTAATGTTCGTGGGGAGCATACACCATATTATAAAATATTACCTATACGTTGGAGATATATAAATAATTTACGTGAAATGATTAAACATCGTTTAATTCAAGTAGAAGTTGTTATTGCTAGAAAAATTTCAGAAGATCATACAGATAATTAATTTATTTATTTATTTTAATAAGCAAATTTATTAACTCTTTTATTAATTATATCGCTTATTATTTTATATATGACAAAAAATTCAAATTTCCCTCTCTCTCTCCCTAGTAATCACTATGGCCGCTTTTTATATGCCGCGCTTAATTTAAACACTAATTCAATATTTCAATATAAATTAAATGCATTCATAATGCAATGCTTTTATGAAATGCTTTTCTAGGGAAAATATTAAGAAAAAAAGATATATGATAATACAGATATAAGTAGTATATTGACTTTATCGGTAAAAGATTTTTTTCTTTCGTCTAAAAATTGAAAATGGGTGAATACTTTTTTATGATTTACAAAATTTAGTCTTGATTTGATGAAAAAAAGATATTTTTATTCTTAACATTCCGATTTATTTTTGTCTTTTGAAGATGATAACTATACCAACAGTACTAATGCTAATAATAGGAATAATATTGAAAAAAGAACGACCATATCATCATTTTATTTTCCTTATTCATTAGTCTCTTGGAGAGTATTTTTTCTAAAATAAATTACATTTCTTGATTACTGAAAAGCTTTTTTTGATTATTTGGTTTTTAAACCTATTAGAAGGATCAGAAGTTCATCTGTAGAAGGTTTAATAGGTGAGGTTTAGCAATGAATAATCTTGTGTCTTAGTATCGTTAGTCCAAGTATACCATATCGCAGATATCAGGTGGATATAATACAAGTTTGACCAAGGGTTGATATGAGTAGTAATAACGTCTCTGACTGTAGAAATGATTGGAGCACAATTGAACCTAAGGGGGGCGGGGAATCATTAGTTGACACGAGTACCAATAAACAAGAAACCTGTGTCTGACTCTCATTTAAAAGATGCAGAGTGAAATGATGTTCACCACATCACTTACTCGGGAAGTTGTATTAGTTCTAATCAACTGACTGTAGACCGAAATCTTATCTCGCATTGTACTGGTCACTTTATATGACCTGTGACGTAGACGTGGTTCCGGCTATAGATAAAAGGATGTATATGTAGTGAGCATCAGTCTGCTCTTGCCTTCTTTGTAGCTGTGATACACAGCTGTTGAAAGAGGAAGACGTGGAGAGGCCAGCTGTCTTAGACTATGAGTGTCTAGATTCTTTGCGTCATTTTAATTGGTATAAATATGGTGAGTAATATTCAGGTTAGGCGTAGATATCACGGTAAGGAAGAACAGTCGATCAATGAAGTTTGAGAATGTTGAGAAGCCGCATCATCCTGGAGAGAATCAAACACGCTTACCTGGATGAATAACTTCGACTGGAATAGGCTGGATTTATGAGTAATACGTCATACACCGATCAAATCGTAACATTACATATCGTCATTGAAAAGAACTTGGAATGGAAGTCACACTTCTCTCTACTTCAACTTCATTGACTTTGAAAGGGCCTTCAACAGACAGCGTCGATCGAGAGGTGATTTTGGCAACTACTTCGCTCTCACAGGGTGCTGCCAACAATTAGACATCTCATCCGACAGTTGCACGACAATGCTGCATGCCAAGTAATCCAAAAACGGGAAACTCACTGAATCCTTCAAAAAAGTGAAGATGGGATTAAGACAAGGCTGTCTGGCTGTCTACTATCCTAAATGATTTTCCTGATTACGAACAGTAGACTGGATAATGCGAGGAAACAGACATAAAATGGACTAACACAAGAAACTTGGAGGACCTGGATTTCGCTGATGATATATTTCTGATTTTCCACAAATTGGAAGATATGCTAGTCAAAAGCAACAAGGTAGGAAGTACTTAGGGTGAAGAAAGAGAAAACAGAGATGATGAGGATGCCTGGCCAACGCAACAGCAACAACAACAACAGACAACAATCAGCATAAATGGGGAATTCTGAAAGAAGCAACCTCCGTTACCTACCTGGGAAGCATCGCTTCAACTATAGGCGGATGGAACTAACGAGTATATCAAAGAAGCGAGGATTGGAAAAGCAAGACAAGCTTTCACTACTCCCAAGTCTGTGTGGAGGTCAACAGCACTCAGCGTGAGAAACCATAAGCGGATTTTTAACTCTAATGTAGAGTCAATGCTGCTTACCTTACGGATCAGAGACTTGGTGCCGCGTCGCGAAGGGCACTTCGAACAAACTACATACATTCATCAACAACTGTATTCGCTGACTACTATTCGTGATTAGATGACCAGGAAAGATCAGTAACAGGGATCTCTGGCGATAAACGTACCAACCCAGCAGGAACTGATTGTATAACAAACATGCTGGAAGAAATGGAAATGGACTGACCATATTCTTTGAAAACAAACCATCAAGTAAGTGACATCACACGCCAGGCCATCGCTCGAGTGGAATCCGAGTGGGAGGCGGTGGAGTTAGTTGGTTGTCAGTGCGATGGTGACATGGAGTGGAGGAGGTCATGTGAAGAGGAGATGAAAGCATGTGGGCAGACGTGGAGCCATGTGGAAACGCAGGCGGAGAACCGAACGCAATAAAGACGTGCGGCAGAAGCCCTATGTTCCTCTAGGAACTAAAGGAAGCAATAATAATAATAACAATTTACCTTAATAAAGTTGTCTCACAGCCGTGAGAATGGACTGTTCTTATTGGCTGGTGACGTCTATCTAATTGGTCGGCGATTTGACAAAGATCAAGGTGAGACAAAAGACGATGAATTGATCTCATACACTAAATCACAATATGCGTGAGAAATGACAGACTAGCATGGTAATTCCATTACAAGATAAATCACACGATTAGTGAGAAAGCATGATGATATTGATATACTATTTTATGCTGGGTACTATCCATGCAGATTTACAAGTTCCTGCTTGTCTTGCTTTCCTGATGCTGACTGACTCTGACAATCTCATCTGTGTCACCGTCTGTAGTTGAAATGATGCTACCAAAATGTCTCTTTAGTGAAACAGGCAACTTCCTTCAAATATCTGCTGTTGATGATGTTCGGTTGTTGCTTATATTGTTGTTGATCAGTGAGTATCTTCATCGTCTGCGTCTTTTGTACGTTCACTTGAATTCCTGGCTTCGCAGCCTCTTCTGAGGAAAAACAGTGATAAAATTTCTCAATCTATAAACATAACAAAATAGAGGATTTAGAACTTCAGAATGAAAATTTATTGTTTAATGCGTCCGGATGTAAGTGTTGGTTAAATCATCTATTTTCAAATACTGTTTTATAGGGATTTTGTTTGATTGGATTGAGGATTTCATCATCAGCTGACATTAGTTAAAGAACCACTGGAAAACCAGCTAGGAGTAATGGACAGCTGGGGCGCTTCCGCAGCAAGCACCCACCTCACTGCGAAGGTTCGAACCCAGGACCTTCTGGTTACAAGGCGACCTCGTAGACCATTGAGCCATCGGGATCCGATCCAATGGCCAGTCTATGAATTGTAACTTCTGCCAATTCACGACATAGCGCGACCGTTTCACAGTGTCTTCTTCGATGATGACTTACTGCCTCCCTCATCTTCAACCTGCTGTACCATTACTGGTTACGACTTTTTACTAGAGCTTCAGTTCACTGCCTGAATAGGGCCAGTGTCCAGGAAGCAACAGACTATTAATGTGTGTGTAAAACTTGGGCATTGTGGTAGTAAGTAATTCCATATTGGTTTGTTTATTAGATGTATCGCACATTCACTGAAACAGTATTATTTACTGGATGACGTTCCGAACAAAATTTATTGTTCATAATCATATCAGTTGTAATCACATGACTTTGAAACCTCAGTTTAATAGTTTTCTTTGTCTTCTCCTAATTGTCGCAGGGGTAGTAGAACTTCACAGATATTTGGCTGAACAGGTATTGAATCATTCCTATTACACGTATTCTCTTCAGTTGATTCGATGAATAAAGCTTCTGTTGTTATCAATCTCTCCCTCCACCCTGTGACTCTAGATTTTAAAACTGCCATCCTATCCCATCCAGCATATTGTATGGTTGTGTGTAACTGCATGTAGTGAGTGCTATAGCTGAACTAACTATTCTCCAGATTTCTTATCTCATTTTGGGTCAACCAATCTAGATTTTGCTATGTTTTTTTTGCTAGTCTGACTGCCCCTGTTCTACTGCTTCGACGTATGTATTTGACCTGACAGTCATTTCAATAGGGTATTATATAAAATATTTTGTTTTGTTTTAAAGGCTCTACACGATTGATCCTTTAACCGACAAAGCTTGTTTCTAATTGAGTTTGTGGGCAGTCTGGATTCCAGCCACTCTTATTCCTGCCTGCCTTGTTAAGAATTCTCCGCCGTAATGTTTCTGAGGTTCCTTCCTTGTATGGAATTACTGTTGACGATTTAGATTCCTTATTGTTGGTGTCGTCATTAATATTATTATTATCACTATTGTTATTATTCCTGTTATTATTATTATCATTATTATTGTTATCAGTATTATTATTATCACTATCGCTATTATTATTTATTTTATTTTTACATTTACTTACATATTTCTTGACTAATTTATCCGGGTAATTATTAAGTTTCAAGGCTTCTTTTATGTGTCTCACTTCCTGTCTTAGATTTTCTTTGGTACTACTTAGTTTTTGTGCTGTGTCATTTAAATATTTCACTAATCCTATTTTTACTGACATAGGATGGGATGATCGGAAGTCCCAATATCTGTTTGAATGTGTAGGTATCCTGTTAACACACTAGTGTGTTTAACTTCCCATCTTCTTTTCTTTTTGCTTTCCAATCTAACATTGGAAGTTCCTCTTCTTGACTATAAAACTAAACTATAAAACTCAAGTTCCAAAGTCTTGTGATTACAATTGATATGATTATGAACAGTAATAAACTTTGTTCGAAACGTCATCTGGTAAATAATACTGTTTCTGTGACTGTGTGATATATCTAATAAACAAACTAATATGGAACATCAGATTAATTTTCAAGTATTGGTTTTGTGGGAATTTTGTTTCTTTGCCTCTGTGTGAAAGTGTTGGTTAAATTGTCTAGTCAAGGATATCATAGTAACATAAACAATCTGTTGAAATCCGCACAAAAAATCCCTGACTATTCCCCTTTATTTTTTTAAAACTCCAGTAAATACTTCGCCCCCTTTTATTCTCTCCACCAACTTTCTGTTGTACTTCTATGATGTAATGATGACAATTTGTTTAGTCTAACTCTTGGTGGGAATATGCATGTGTCTATGTCTTCGATTTCATTGTGTGTGTGTGTGTGTGCGTGCGTACATGCTGTTTAGACGATAATTTAAACAAAATATGAAAACTAGTCACTGATATCAAGACATAATTGACAGAAGCTTATTTAGTGATCGCAAAAATGGAGTGTATAATAGAACCTGTAGAAATGCATCGGAAAAAGTCAAAATAATTCGTTTACCTTGAAACCGTGTATTCACTTACGTGATAACTTATAATTCACCAGAAATTAAACAATCTTCACCTTTAGTAAACAAAATACTGAAATTTTCAAAAGAACGAATACTGAACAAAGAGTACTCTTTTCAATAACCCCTTCATCATCAGGCTCTACAGTTATATATTATCCATCCATAATAGTGAATGAATGAATAAATTAGTGTTATGAACAACATTAATGTTGTTGTAATAACATCGAATCAATAATATTGATAGATTACAGCTGAATAGCATCAACACAAAATAAGCTCAATGTCAGACAGATAAATTAGGAAAGATAATATTACAAATTCATGAATTTACAGTCTCTACTGAAGGCCAGCTAGGGCAGTAGTAGGGGATGGATTTGCTTCTTTTGAACGCAGAGCACTGGTTGTTTGAGGCAAATTGCAATAGCCTCTATTGTTTGGGGCATGCTGTGCTTCGATGATTTTGATAATTTAATAGGTAGCCAGTAGATTATAGAGAAGGATTCTTCCACGCTGGCTGGCTTTGTGGCCGGTGAACAAGTGGATAACCAGTCGATAAACTTTGGCATCCATACTGAAATCCTAAAAGAATTGTTATTAAGGTGTACGATGAATGTAAACTTCAAATTTACAGGCAAGTGGACGGGGTGGCAATGGGCTCCCCATTGGGTCCCATTTTGGCTGATTTCTTTCTAAGTTAGCTAGAAAATGGACCTCTGAACAACCGTATCAGTAAGCTCTCATTTTATTGCCGATATATGGATCATAACTTTATTCTTTGTGATAATGGTTCTGATAAGAGTACAATAATTACTGAATTCAATGAAGTACATTCGGCTATGAAATTCACATGTGAAGAGGAATCCCAAGACAGAATGCTTTCCTGGATGTCCTACTTACAAGAAAACGAGATGGTAGCATAAAAAGAAATTTGCATAGAAAAAGGACTTGGACAGGACAATATACACATTTCCACAGCTTCGTTCCTACCAAGTACAAAATAAATTTAGTGAAGACCCTCAGCCACAGAGTTAGAGCTATATGCTCAGGAAGGGGTAATTGAAGATGAATTAAGCATTGTATATGATAATTTGATCCAAAATGGCCATGCTGATGAATTTATCAAGAAACACATGACAAAGAAAGCGGAAAAGGAATACTCACTATCTGTAAAACAGAAGCCACTTTATATACGACTACAATTCAAGGACAATATACCAAGTGAGATAATTATGAGGAAATTAAGAAAATCAGTTCAAAGAACTTTTAATGCTGGCAAACTACACGTCTTATTCTCTACACGACCGATGGTGCTACGTCGACTGAAAGATGAAGCACCTAGACTAGCTACTTCAAATTGTATCTACCGATTCAACTGCTCTCCTGCGGTGGAGCGAGTTATGTCGGCTATGGCTCTAGGAACTTGATTTTTCGTGGTCTCTCCAGAACATCTCCCACTATGGCTAAGAAAAGGTGTAGTGAAAACCATTAACAGTTCAATATTGGACCACCTGGTGCAACCGGCCACAAAGCCAGCGTGGAAGAATCCTTCTCTATAATCTACTGGCTACCTATTAAATTATCAAAATCATCGAAGCACAGCATGCCCCAAACAATAGAGGCTATTGCAATTTGCCTCAAACAACCAGTGCTCTGCGTTCAAAAGAAGCAAATCCATCCCCTACTACTGCCCTAGCTGGCCTTCAGTAGAGACTGTAAATTCATGAATTTGTAATATTATCTTTCCTAATTTATCTGTCTGACATTGAGCTTATTTTGTGTTGATGCTATTCAGCTGTAATCTATCAATATTATTGATTCGATGTTATTACAACAACATTAATGTTGTTCATAACACTAATTTATTCATTCATTCACTATTATGGATGGATATATAACTGTAGAGCCTGATGATGAAGGGGTTATTGAAAAGAGTACTCTTTGTTCAGTATTCATTATTTTGAAAATCCTGAAATGTTTAAGAGTTAATTTACAGGAAATTGATTAATTGATTTCAAGATCGGCCGGGGAGGTGACTTCATTTAGAGGAAAAGAATCTGTTAAATACCAAGCAGCTGTTTTGTCCTTTTTCAAAAATCTTCAGCATTACATGTTCTTGAACCAACTAGAAATCCGACCCACGACGTTCGGATTACAGAACAAGCTTGCTAAACATTCGGTTATGAGGAAAAAATCCAATGACTTGTGAATTCTAACTCCTGACAATTAGTGATATATATTGCTGCGACTGTCAACTGATGTCAGGAATGAGGATTCGACCACTGGTGAGGTAATGTGTGGTTATCCCTGAAGAGTGACAAACAATGAAAAAACATTTTTGATTGTATACTAGTCAGTAACTAGTGTAGTTTGTCTAGTCTCATCTTCCGTGTAGACTGAAAGCTTTCAATCAAGTTTTCAAAGAGCTCTGCAGATTTGACGAAGAAGAAGCTAGAAAACAGATTAGCGATTGCACTGCACTGCATTCAATAGAAACGCGACACAAAATCGACTTTGATAGAACGAAGGTTCTACAGAAATGCGTTGGTTGGTATAAAGAAAGACTGACTGACCGCAGAAGACTTACATATATGGGTGAAGGCCGAAAGTATGAACAGACGTGGATGTGTGATGTTAGCTGATCTATGGCAAATCCTCATTAATAAACAAAAAAATAAAAAAAAGGGATTTACATCAATAATTAATGATACTTGGTCTAAATTCTCGATTGTCTATATCTTCTCATGGATTAGCTAACAAATGTTTTACAGCTGTTTACCCATGCACACATACACACACACACCATTGTATACTGCATAAACACATATTTTCTCATATTCAGTTATCTAAGACCATGAACTTTTAGTCGAATGTAATCTGATGAAAAGGTCATTCTGTTTAAAGTGTTTAAGGAAAGCAGAATAGTTTTCGAAAGTCAATAATTTCTCCTCTTCATGTTCTTACAATTATAAAATATAATACTTATTGTTGTTACAATAATGGCCAGTTAGTTATGCGGCGGACACCTTAGCTCTTCTTCATGCAGATATCATTTCAACTGTGTTTTGTGGTTCAAGTTATTTATATAGGGCGCACAATTAGGCAGGTTCGTCTACAGGTTCGAGAACATTTACCAGCTTGGTTCAGCCGCGGGGGAGGGGGAGAATTAAGTCTATACAAAGCTCGATCCTGTCACAATTGGTCGATGCTACTAGATATCCCATCGATGTAAACACAGCTTTCAGGGTTATATAACGAATTCCGAAGTGGTTATCACGTACAGTTCGCTTACGTCTCCTACACATAGCTGAAGCTGTTGCAATAAGATCGACTAAACCGGAACTTAGTATCCTAAAAGAACACGTCCAGACTCTGTTCCTACCGTGGCCAAACTTGGATTGATGATTTTTCTTCTCACCAAGAGTGTTCCTTCGATTCAACCCTCTTGGTTTTTTTTTACTTTGCTTTTTATTGCAAACATTATTATTACAATTATTATCATTATTCGTCATAATTTATGCCCTCTATGCAAACATTCCCTCAATACTATCGAATTTTTCAGGTGCTTAGCGTTTAGAGCGAGGTCTATTTGTTCCGAAGACTGTGTAGAGAAAGAACTCCAGGTCATCCTAGACATTCTACACGAGAACGGATATCCAGAGAAGTTCATTAAAGCCAACATAGATTACAATAGTCGTAAACATGAACTGGAAACTGTGAAGAAAAAGCCTTTGTTTTTACGTCTCCAATTCAAGGGAGATACTCCTGCGGAGATTCTATCCCAACGTTTAACCAGGGCGATCAAGAAAACTTTCTACTCTGCACGTCTGTGTCTGTCCTTCACTAGCCATCCAATGTTAACCCAGCAACTCAAAGATGTCTTACACTAACCTTAGCTCTTCTTCATGTACATACCAACCATTTCAACTGTTCCTGTGGTTCAAGTTATATAGGGCGCATGATTAGGCAGGTTCGTCAACGGGTTCGAGAACATTTAGCAGCTTAGTTCAGCGGGGGGAAAATTAAGTGCATAAAAAGCTCGATCCTGTCACACTTGGTCGATACTGGACATCGTATCGAAGTCAACACAGTTTTAAGGGTTACATACCGAATTCCGAAGTGGTTATCACGTACAGTTCGCTTACGTCTCCTACACATAGCTGAAGCTGTTGCAATAAGATCGACTAAACCGGAACTTAGTATCCTAAAAGAACACGTCCAGACTCTGTTCCTACCGTGGCCAAACTTGGATTGATGATTTTTCTTCTCACCAAGAGTGTTCCTTCGATTCAACCCTCTTGGTTTTTTTTTACTTTGCTTTTTATTGCAAACATTATTATTACAATTATTATCATTATTCGTCATAATTTATGCCCTCTATGCAAACATTCCCTCAATACTATCGAATTTTTCAGGTGCTTAGCGTTTAGAGCGAGGTCTATTTGTTCCGAAGACTGTGTAGAGAAAGAACTCCAGGTCATCCTAGACATTCTACACGAGAACGGATATCCAGAGAAGTTCATTAAAGCCAACATAGGTTACAATAGTCGTAAACATGAACTGGAAACTGTGAAGAAAAAGCCTTTGTTTTTACGTCTCCAATTCAAGGGAGATACTCCTGCGGAGATTCTATCCCAACGTTTAACCAGGGCGATCAAGAAAACTTTCTACTCTGCACGTCTGTGTCTGTCCTTCACTAGCCGTCCAATGTTAACCCAGCAACTCAAAGATGTCTTACACTAACCTTAGCTCTTCTTCATGTACATACCAACCATTTCAACTGTTCCTGTGGTTCAAGTTATATAGGGCGCATGATTAGGCAGGTTCGTCAACGGGTTCGAGAACATTTAGCAGCTTAGTTCAGCGGGGGGAAAATTAAGTGCATAAAAAGCTCGATCCTGTCACACTTGGTCGATACTGGACATCGTATCGAAGTCAACACAGTTTTAAGGGTTACATACCGAATTCCGAAGTGGTTATCACGTACAGTTCGCTTACGTCTCCTACACATAGCTGAAGCTGTTGCAATAAGATCGACTAAACCGGAACTTAGTATCCTAAAAGAACACGTCCAGACTCTGTTCCTACCGTGGCCAAACTTGGATTGATGATTTTTCTTCTCACCAAGAGTGTTCCTTCGATTCAACCCTCTTGGTTTTTTTTTACTTTGCTTTTTATTGCAAACATTATTATTACAATTATTATCATTATTCGTCATAATTTATGCCCTCTATGCAAACATTCCCTCAATACTATCGAATTTTTCAGGTGCTTAGCGTTTAGAGCGAGGTCTATTTGTTCCGAAGACTGTGTAGAGAAAGAACTCCAGGTCATCCTAGACATTCTACACGAGAACGGATATCCAGAGAAGTTCATTAAAGCCAACATAGGTTACAATAGTCGTAAACATGAACTGGAAACTGTGAAGAAAAAGCCTTTGTTTTTACGTCTCCAATTCAAGGGAGATACTCCTGCGGAGATTCTATCCCAACGTTTAACCAGGGCGATCAAGAAAACTTTCTACTCTGCACGTCTGTGTCTGTCCTTCACTAGCCGTCCAATGTTAACCCAGCAACTCAAAGATGTCTTACACTAACCTTAGCTCTTCTTCATGTACATACCAACCATTTCAACTGTTCCTGTGGTTCAAGTTATATAGGGCGCATGATTAGGCAGGTTCGTCAACGGGTTCGAGAACATTTAGCAGCTTAGTTCAGCGGGGGGAAAATTAAGTGCATAAAAAGCTCGATCCTGTCACACTTGGTCGATACTGGACATCGTATCGAAGTCAACACAGTTTTAAGGGTTACATACCGAATTCCGAAGTGGTTATCACGTACAGTTCGCTTACGTCTCCTACACATAGCTGAAGCTGTTGCAATAAGATCGACTAAACCGGAACTTAGTATCCTAAAAGAACACGTCCAGACTCTGTTCCTACCGTGGCCAAACTTGGATTGATGATTTTTCTTCTCACCAAGAGTGTTCCTTCGATTCAACCCTCTTGGTTTTTTTTTACTTTGCTTTTTATTGCAAACATTATTATTACAATTATTATCATTATTCGTCATAATTTATGCCCTCTATGCAAACATTCCCTCAATACTATCGAATTTTTCAGGTGCTTAGCGTTTAGAGCGAGGTCTATTTGTTCCGAAGACTGTGTAGAGAAAGAACTCCAGGTCATCCTAGACATTCTACACGAGAACGGATATCCAGAGAAGTTCATTAAAGCCAACATAGGTTACAATAGTCGTAAACATGAACTGGAAACTGTGAAGAAAAAGCCTTTGTTTTTACGTCTCCAATTCAAGGGAGATACTCCTGCGGAGATTCTATCCCAACGTTTAACCAGGGCGATCAAGAAAACTTTCTACTCTGCACGTCTGTGTCTGTCCTTCACTAGCCATCCAATGTTAACCCAGCAACTCAAAGATGTCTTACACTAACCTTAGCTCTTCTTCATGTACATACCAACCATTTCAACTGTTCCTGTGGTTCAAGTTATATAGGGCGCATGATTAGGCAGGTTCGTCAACGGGTTCGAGAACATTTAGCAGCTTAGTTCAGCGGGGGGAAAATTAAGTGCATAAAAAGCTCGATCCTGTCACACTTGGTCGATACTGGACATCGTATCGAAGTCAACACAGTTTTAAGGGTTACATACCGAATTCCGAAGTGGTTATCACGTACAGTTCGCTTACGTCTCCTACACATAGCTGAAGCTGTTGCAATAAGATCGACTAAACCGGAACTTAGTATCCTAAAAGAACACGTCCAGACTCTGTTCCTACCGTGGCCAAACTTGGATTGATGATTTTTCTTCTCACCAAGAGTGTTCCTTCGATTCAACCCTCTTGGTTTTTTTTTACTTTGCTTTTTATTGCAAACATTATTATTACAATTATTATCATTATTCGTCATAATTTATGCCCTCTATGCAAACATTCCCTCAATACTATCGAATTTTTCAGGTGCTTAGCGTTTAGAGCGAGGTCTATTTGTTCCGAAGACTGTGTAGAGAAAGAACTCCAGGTCATCCTAGACATTCTACACGAGAACGGATATCCAGAGAAGTTCATTAAAGCCAACATAGGTTACAATAGTCGTAAACATGAACTGGAAACTGTGAAGAAAAAGCCTTTGTTTTTACGTCTCCAATTCAAGGGAGATACTCCTGCGGAGATTCTATCCCAACGTTTAACCAGGGCGATCAAGAAAACTTTCTACTCTGCACGTCTGTGTCTGTCCTTCACTAGCCGTCCAATGTTAACCCAGCAACTCAAAGATGTCTTACACTAACCTTAGCTCTTCTTCATGTACATACCAACCATTTCAACTGTTCCTGTGGTTCAAGTTATATAGGGCGCATGATTAGGCAGGTTCGTCAACGGGTTCGAGAACATTTAGCAGCTTAGTTCAGCGGGGGGAAAATTAAGTGCATAAAAAGCTCGATCCTGTCACACTTGGTCGATACTGGACATCGTATCGAAGTCAACACAGTTTTAAGGGTTACATACCGAATTCCGAAGTGGTTATCACGTACAGTTCGCTTACGTCTCCTACACATAGCTGAAGCTGTTGCAATAAGATCGACTAAACCGGAACTTAGTATCCTAAAAGAACACGTCCAGACTCTGTTCCTACCGTGGCCAAACTTGGATTGATGATTTTTCTTCTCACCAAGAGTGTTCCTTCGATTCAACCCTCTTGGTTTTTTTTTACTTTGCTTTTTATTGCAAACATTATTATTACAATTATTATCATTATTCGTCATAATTTATGCCCTCTATGCAAACATTCCCTCAATACTATCGAATTTTTCAGGTGCTTAGCGTTTAGAGCGAGGTCTATTTGTTCCGAAGACTGTGTAGAGAAAGAACTCCAGGTCATCCTAGACATTCTACACGAGAACGGATATCCAGAGAAGTTCATTAAAGCCAACATAGGTTACAATAGTCGTAAACATGAACTGGAAACTGTGAAGAAAAAGCCTTTGTTTTTACGTCTCCAATTCAAGGGAGATACTCCTGCGGAGATTCTATCCCAACGTTTAACCAGGGCGATCAAGAAAACTTTCTACTCTGCACGTCTGTGTCTGTCCTTCACTAGCCGTCCAATGTTAACCCAGCAACTCAAAGATGTCTTACACTAACCTTAGCTCTTCTTCATGTACATACCAACCATTTCAACTGTTCCTGTGGTTCAAGTTATATAGGGCGCATGATTAGGCAGGTTCGTCAACGGGTTCGAGAACATTTAGCAGCTTAGTTCAGCGGGGGGAAAATTAAGTGCATAAAAAGCTCGATCCTGTCACACTTGGTCGATACTGGACATCGTATCGAAGTCAACACAGTTTTAAGGGTTACATACCGAATTCCGAAGTGGTTATCACGTACAGTTCGCTTACGTCTCCTACACATAGCTGAAGCTGTTGCAATAAGATCGACTAAACCGGAACTTAGTATCCTAAAAGAACACGTCCACACGCTCTTCCTACCGTGGCCAAACTTGGATTGATGATTTTTCTTCTCAATACTATCGAATTTTTCATTTATACTATCCGGACTTATTATTATTAGTGATATTATCTCTTTTCTCAATATATGCCTCCACCTGTTTCATATCACACAATCGTCATTTCATTATCGGAGTCTTACTATCTCCTTCTGTTTAATGCATTCCACTTTGTACTAGCCACTCACCTGACACCTTCTATAACCTTGAACTGATGTGTCAATTTTCCTACCCCACACTCTACAAATCTATTATGATTAATCACCACCATTGTCTCCCATTTTACAATATTTTGTAATCGACTTCAGCCTAGCACGACGTTTGTCACACAAATACGACTATTTATTTTGACACCCCATAGCTGCTAATCTGTTATTCTATGTAAAAAATTTATCCGACGCATAACTGGCTCTCATTATTGTAACGACAACAAATATATATTCTATTTTATAAGTGTAAGAAACTGAAGAAGAGAAGGGTGTATTGAAAAGAATATTCTTCGTCCAGATTGACTTTTATTGATTGATATGGGAATATTTCACACTTAATTTTTGAAAGTCTCAGGTCAAATGGTGATCACACCTCATATAATTTTGTTTATTATCACATTTAAATGCCAGTTTCATGAGTCATATGTTTCGGCAAAGTTTTTAAAATCAAGATATCTCCCTTTTTATATAAACTTTCGTTATTTTAATTTCAATTAATTTCCCTAAAGAAGTTTGGAACAGTTTGTTGAACACCAGTAACGTTGAAACTACTCATTTCAGTTTCGCTAAGATTTTACAAACATAATTTTTTACATATGTCTACTTCACACTGGACACCCAATTATTTTGGAACTATGCGGTCAAATTTTGATCACAGTTCATAAGAAAACGAAAGGTTAGTTAATGCAAGTGTAATGACAAGGGGTAGGGGAATTATTATTTACAGGATGGAGGGCCATAAGAAAAGCACCGATGTAATGAGGTATTTATGAATTTGCAAACTCCACAACAGACCAGAGCAGTAATGGTTGTTGAACTTGTTTTTCTGCACATAGAGAGAGAGAGAGAGAGCCAGGTGTTCTACGCGAATCGTGATAGCCTCAACTGTTTAGAGTACGTGGTACCTGGATGTTTTGGCAGTTTATTTGGTATCCGATAGATGATGGTGGAGAAGTGTTCTTCAATGCTGGCCTGATTTGTGGCCAATATGGACCAGATGATCTAAACTCGAACTATTGAGGATTTTCACTACACCTTTCTTTAGCCACAATGAGAGATCTTTCCGAGTGAGCGGGAAAAAGGAAGTTCCTAAAGCAAAGGCCAATATAACTCGCTCCATCACAAGCGGAGTTGAACTGGTCGATACAATTAGAAGTATCCATTTTCGTAGGAATTTTGTTTGATTGGTTTGGGGGAATTCACCATTAGCTTACATCAGTTAGATAACCACTGGTAAACCAGCACTGGAGTGCTGAACAGATGCTTCATCCTAGTTTGAGACGGTTCACCAGTTCGCACCCATTGCCGGTGTTCGAACCCCGGGGCTTCCCGGTTACAAGACGATCTCGTAGACCATAACCAGAAAGTCCTGTTTGTGAGCCCCAGTTAGTGTGTACAGATGAATAGACCCAAACTAGGCTGATAGGACAGGTGGCTGGTTGTTCATTACCCCCCCCCACCCACAGCCGTTCCAATGGTTCTCTAACTGACGTCAGCTCATGATGAAATCCTTGTTTATCGAAAGAACATCTGTAAGAACGATATCACTAATTGGGGATCCACTGTAAGCCATTATCAGCTAAATAACAACCAATATTTAAGAAAAAAAAATAAAGACATCCATTTTATTGATTTAAAATTTTCACTTTTATGGAAATTTTAAAAAAAAACTATTAACGAATTTACTTCCAGAAAAAAGCTGACATCAATTAGAGAATTTTCATAGATTCATTCTCCTGTATGTATTTGAATAAAGCAAGAACAACAACAACGGTGGTTTTTGCAGAATAAGAAGATGGTACCATCCTGTCTTCATTTCGTTGGCTTCTCATCACCTCAGCTGCTTACAGCCTAAATAAACTGTTACTTAGTTCATGTACAGAAACAATTTTAACATACTTACAGATTTCACATGATGTCAGTTGACAGGAGATCCCGGAGTTAGTGAACAGTGCTCAGAAAATTACGTTTATATAATTTTTACAAAGAGAGTTCAAGTTTAAACAAAATCACTGCATGCATACAATGGTAAATGAGTTAGCTACGTAATAAAGACGAGAGATGCACAAGACAATGAATAACTAACCAGTTGGGGGAAAATGTACTGAGTTCAACTCAAACCATAGAAACAAAAGACAAAAAAATTGCACAATATTAAATTGGGTAGGGGTGGGGTTAAAGCGAAAAACTACATAATCAAACGAAAGACAGAATAAAGACATCCAGTTACCACCAGGGTGGGCGAGAAATGACTGATAACTGCTTCTTTCTGAACATATAAACTGGGTTTCAGGCGTTTAGTGGAGATTGCTTCAACCAACCTGAGGAGAAATGAGCTATTTTCTCTTTTGATAATTCCAAAGGATTTTACGATTTCCACCTACCTCATGACCCATATCAAGGAGATGCCTAGTAATGGTACTATTGTAAGTGGATATTCGCATGAGACATAGGCTTTTCGATGCATGTGTAGAAAATTGCAGGTGTGCCCTTCTTCTTTCTGTTCTCCTGATGTAAAGGCTCCCACAGATTTGTAAACGTAAATTTGTCTACAAAATTCGAGTTGTTAACATGAGAAGAGTACCTCAAGTTTTCTCAGGTTTCCTGAAGCTATAGCAATAAAACGATTGAAGCCTGACTTATGTGTCCAAAAAGAATCTGTTGTTGTTCGACTTCAATTACCCGGGCGACTCACATCTTAGTAACTCTTTGTTGTCTAATTTTCTTAACTTATATTTTCACTCCCTCCCCCTCCCCCCTTTATTTTTCACTTGACTCTCTAAAGAGATAGTTCTTATTGATCTTCTGAGTTCTGCTCACTGTATTACATCATCAACTTCTCATCTGACCTCATGTGCACCGAAATTGTGAAATTTTGATCTTCTCTTATCTAATTACGTAACTATTACTAATTGTTTTCAGGATTTCATCATGAGCTGACATTACTAATTGTCTTTTGTTACCACCCCAACAACACAACTGTTAATTAATTTTTTTTCAAGAAACTTCTCTCTACCAAGATAGATACATATATGTCGTGACACTTTAGACACCCTGTATATCTCAACGCCTTATTTTACTATGACGCTCTGACAATGTGCTTGTTAATGGACAAAGGTATGTTGAAATTGTACACTTTTTATTTTCAATTAAACAATTCAGGTTGTACGCAGCTTCTGATGAGAACCGACGGAATAAAATGGATCCAGTTTATTCTGCGCTAATGTTTCTTCCTTCTTTGTTCAAATTTATAAAAGGGAATCATTGTATGAAAGAAGAATATCTGCCGACGTTTGTTTGATTGCACTAAAGATGAGCATGTTGTCAAATAGATGGGAACCAACTTAGGCTCCGGTTAGTGACCTACTCAATCTTCTACCGACTATTGGTTGCTGCAATATATTTTCACCTTTAAAATCGAGTTGAATGAAAACAAACTTTATTCCACTGTGATTTGGTTGGTTGAATTTGTGCCTTTACATCTTTGATATCTGTTAATGAATCTATAAGGGTACCCGTTGTTTTCAACATCTTTTCGACAGTCGGAAATTCTTCTTCTAATTACTCTGTAGAGCATATTACTGGGAACCATAGAGCACAGTGGTATTATTATTATTACTATTTGATCCACAAACTCACCTTCATTGGTTACATTACCTCGTACATATAAATCTATGTGAATTAGAGTAAAGCCTGAAGAAGATCTAATTGAAAACAACAATATTGTTTGCTTATATGTTCTGTTCTAACCTATATAACATTCTCTAGTGGTCGCGTCATATCGTGAAGCGGTAGAAGTTGGAATCCATGATCTGGTTGGCCATTGGATCGGTGGTTCCCAGTGGCTTAATGGCTACGAGCTAACTCGCCTTGTAACCAAAAGGTTCTGGGTTCTAACCTTATTATTATTGTTCCTTTGGGTTCCTAGTGGAACATAGGGCTTCAACTGCACGTCTCCACTTGCTTCTGTCTTCCTTCTGCCGTACTTTTCACCTGCATCCATCTTAGTCCATACTCTTTCAACCAACTCCTCTTCACACCATCTCCTCCATGTCACCCTTACACCGACGTCCCACTCACCGCTTCCCTTTCGGCTTCCACTCGAGCAATGGCCTGACGCGCGCACGATGTCACCCAGCCGCCTCCTCAGCCATGAGTGTCCAATCCATCCAATCCACTTTCTCCTGCATATTTCTTGGTTGGCGATTGGTTCTTGCCTGTTTGTTTGTTTGTTCCCATAGTTTAGTTCCTTGTTGGTGATTCTTTCCGGCCCGGCCCGGCCGGCCATCTGATCTTCAATATATATCCAGCGAAGACAGTTGTTGGTTGATAAAAGTAAGTCTGCAACAGGCTGTTGAAAATATTCCTTGTGATCCACCTGCTAACTTTCTGATCCGTATAGAAGAGCTGACTGACTTGACGTTGTTTGTATTGAAAATGCAACTAAATTTTGTTGTTGATGCTGAGTGACGTGATGCTGATTTCCAGATTGGTTGTTTCAGGTTGATGAATGTGTTTCTCGCCTTCCCGATTCTAAAACTAGGCTGATGAAACGCCTGGCCGTTCAATACTCCAGTGCTAGTTTTCCAATTATCCCATAACCGATGTAACCAATATTAATAACAACATTAACGCCTTAAGTACTTACAGTTCTAACATTCAAGTGCTTCTTTTTCTAATCACAGGTAATTGGAAAGGTCATTGTCATCTTTATATATACAGGCATAATTTCTTTATTAGTCAATCAATGAATCCATTGATGTTACTGTTTATTTCTAACCCATTCACACGTTGTGACATTTTCTCTCCCTCTCCCCACTTGCTCTCACAAAAAAGAAAATTCCTCTTCATAAATTATGACATTCAAAAACAAACGAAAACAAAGTAGGAAGGAGTATACACATCTAAGTAACATTCTCGAAGACAGAACTGGGAAGCATTTAAACAAAAAAGAAGGACGCTAATTCATCATCGTGTATTCTGATGTCATAATGACTTTCTAAAAGAAGAAGGATGCTGTGGCCTGTACTAAAGTTTATCGATTATTTTATAATGACAACACGATTACAAGCTTTATAAGTATTTGTGTATGTGTGTGCGTATGTATTAGCGTGTATAGGTGTGGCTGTGTATGTGCATAAATGTGGACCAGTATAAATGGCTAGATGTGATTGGCTGAAAAAAACAATCAGCTGACTTTTAATGGAATTTATCACTTTACCAGTCTGTTGATATTATTATTAAGTCATTCAAAGATCATTGAAGAGTGGAAATCACGGAAAGGCTTGATGTTGTTGCTTGTTTTCTTATTTATTTATTTTTTTGAATAATCGGATAATTCATCCTTGAAAGAAGAAGGTGCATTCATGAATATTTTGGGAGAAAACTAGATTTATTTATACAGAATGATGAAAAATTGGTGAGTAATTGTTTTGATTTTGATTTCCATTTGAATTGATATGTTTTATTGGTTTTGGGAATCATCGGTAGTACGCACACACCACCAGGTTTCGAACCCAGGACCTTCCGGTTACAAGGCCAGCAAGCTGGCTCGTGTACCACTGAGACACCAGGACCCAACTCCTTAATGGCTATAGCCCATGAATTCTAACTTCTACCAATTCGCAATTTAAGGCGACCCCAACCAATGTCGTAGGTGGGACATCCATCCACACACGTGACATCTAATTGGACCTCACTGGTCACGACTTCTCACTAGAACTGACTCCAGGAAACTTCATTCTGTAGGAAGTCACTAGCGAGCATCAGATTAATTTTGTATAGTTTGGTTTGTAAGGGTTAGTTATGTTTTTACGAGTTGATCACGGATTGATATCAGTTAGAGAGAACGGTATACGAGCTTTCCTTGTAACCGGAAGACCCTGGGTTCTAACCCCACCGTAGTGGGTGGGTACTGCCGATGATTACCATACTAGGCTGATGAAACATCTGTCCAGTACTCCCTGGTTTTCAATGGTTCTCTAACTGATATAAATCCGTGATCAACTCGTAAAAACATAACTAACCCTTACAAACAGAACTACAGAATATTTATTTGTGTTATATGATACAATTAGGATATATATTAATTGTAATTGTCATGAATTAATATCATTTAGAGAAACGATTGGAAATTAGGGAGTATTGGATAGCTATTTCAACCTACTTTGGAAATCTGCGGCAATGTGGGTCCACGACCCCACTAGGGAGATAGAACACGGGATCCCACGCCAATTACAAGACAAAGTTTGTTGATTCTTAAGGTCCTTGGACTGGAATTCAATGATCTGTGAACTGTAACTTTGATTAAATTGTATTCTATGAGGTGAAGTGGTTGATTTAACTGTGAAGATCTCGTCGTTCACAGCCTCTGGAGAAAATTGCTTCAGTGCAGGTTTTACTGTGAAATGAACTTATTTTGATACAATGATTCCCTTTTATAAATTTGGCGCAGAATAATCTGGATCCATTTTATTTCGTTGGTTGTCATCAGCTGCGTACAACCTGAATTCTTTAATAAAATAAAAATGTACAGTTATAACAAACCTTTGTCCATTAGCAAGCATATTGTCGGGGCGTCATAGTAAAATAAGGCGTTGAGATTTACAGGGTGTTACGACATACATATAAATATCTTGGCAGAGAGATGTTTCTTGAAAAAAATTCATAAACAGTTGTGTTGTTGGGGTGGTAACAAAAGACAATTAGTAATAGTTACGTAATTAGATAAGAGAAGACCATTGGTGCGGTCAAAGATTGACAAGTACCCCTCACATATTACCTCCAACTGTGTATACCAATTCATATGTATCTGTAGGAGCAGTTACATTGGAAGAACAGAGAGGAGGGCCTACGTCAGATTCTGCAAACATGTGCCAAGGAGCCTCCGGTTAAAGGGACCGAATTGTTTAAGCTCTTCAATCACCGCCAAACACCTGACTGACACAGGACACAAAGTGGATGTGCTGAAATCATTCAAAATAATCAACAGACAAAACACCTCAAGTCTTCTCAGGTTCGCTGAAGTTATAACAATAAAACGATTGAAGCTTGACGCATAGTCCAAAAATAATCCGTTGTTGGACTTCAATTACCCGGGTGACTCACGCCTTAGTAACTCTTTGTTTTCTAATTTTAACTTATCTTTTCACTTCCTCACCCTCCCCCCTTTATTTTTCACTTGACTCTCTAAAGAGATAGTTTTTATTGATCTTCTGAGTTCTACTCAATGTATTACATCATCAACTTCTCATCTGACCTCATGTGCACCGAAATTGTGAAATTTTGATCTTTTTTAACTATTGGTTTTTTGTAGGGATTTTGTTTGATTGCATGGAGGATTTAATCATCAGCTGACATCAGTTAGAGAACCATTGGAAAACCTGAGAGTACTGGACAGCTGTTTCGTCCTAGTTTGGAACTCCTCAGCAGTACGCACCCACACTACGGGGTTCGAACCCAGGACCTTCTGGTTACAAGGCGAGCTAGCTCGTAGACCATTGAGCCACTGGGACCCGATCCAATGGTCCTTGAATTCTAACTTCTGCCAATTCACGATATAGCGCGACCACTTCGCAATGTCTTCTTCGATGAGTTACTGCCTCATCTTCAACCTGCTGTACCCTACTGGTCACGGCTTCCCACTAGAACCCCAGGTTAACTGCCTGAATAGGGCAAGTCACTAGTGAGCATCAGATGAATTTTTAAGTATTGGTTTTTTTGTAGGGATTTTGTTTGATTGCATGGAGGATTTAATCATGAGCTGACATCAGTTAGAGAACCACTGGAAAACCTGGGAGTACTGGGCAGCTGTTTTGATCTTCTCTTATCTAATTACGTAACTATTACTAATTGTCTTTTGTTACCACCCCAACAACACAACTGTTAATTAATTTTTTTTCAAGAAACTTCTCTCTACCAAGATAGATACATATATGTCGTGACACTTTAGACACCCTGTATATCTCAACGCCTTATTTTACTATGACGCTCTGACAATGTGCTTGTTAATGGACAAAGGTATGTTGAAATTGTACACTTTTTATTTTCAATTAAACAATTCAGGTTGTACGCAGCTTCTGATGAGAACCGACGAAATAAAATGGATCGAGATTATTCTGCGCCAATTTTTTTTTTCTTACTTTGTTCGAACTTATTTGAATTCTCTCTCCATGAAGGGCGATATAACTGTGTCTTCTGACAACTTTTGTCGTGCATGGGTAGTTGTTAATTCACATCTCTACTGATCATTTTTATTACTGACTTGGAATTTGAACTTTATTGTCATGCAATGATTTACTTTTTATTGGCAGTTGGTAAATTTGATCTTATGTAATTGGTGTATTTGTTAATCGATCGCTGGCTGATTCACTTAAGTACTAACCAGGCTCAGAGAAATTATCTCACTGCATTACTGTCTGATGTTCCTCCTTGTTTAAAATTCCCACATAATCCCAATTATCTAATTGGTGTCCATAATTATCTACATGCATTGATATGAAAGAATATATATCATGTTCTTTTTACAACTAATTTGTGTTCTCGGATTTGGATTCGAAAGGGACGCCCAATGTAAGCGCAATATATCGCTTAAAATTAAGTCACGCGTAGATAAAGGCTATCCCGGTCCAGAACAAACAAGAAGTCGGTCACTGTTTCTACGGTACTATTAATAAACAAATCAATAATTATATATACAACAAACCTTAACGGTTTCAAGAGTACAAAGCACAACGCTTAACTGAAAGCAAGGTACCACCGCTATCAGAGCGGAATAACGTTAAAGCCAAAATTGCCAACTAGCCGGAATCAGACACGACCGTTCAGGTAAACAGTCAGTAGAAGAATGAACTCAAGTAAGACATGGGTCAGCAAAAATAACAGTTCACAAAATACTCTGATTAGGTCATGAGTTCAACTGTCTGACTAAACGGATCGAGGTAAAAAACACATACACACAGTTCATTAAACAAGGGGAGATAGACACGTTAGGCATGGATAATTGGGTTGCAACAACGCTAGGCTGATCCGGGACAGGTTGACTTGATTCAAGGATGGGAATTGAATTGATCTTACACCCACTCTATTGACCGATGTAATGTTTATTGCAGTTCATGCACGCAGTTTGTTTTGTAAATGGTATCGATCTTATCTTCTTTACCCGTTGGATGGGGCTTTCAGTTTGCACAATATCGAATAAAGCGATCGTGCCGCCTAGCTAACTGGTTGCCTTGTGTGCTATATCTACTTCAAATGGTCTTAATATTCTAGTTGTTATTTCAGAGATATTTTTTATGTATTGTAGTATGAATTTTAAAAGGTAGAAATGGTTAGAATAAATTAATTTTACAAGGATAACACGTAAATTAAAGATGAAGTGGTCAGAAAAAATAATAAAATAATTTGCACAATTACAATTTTAAAGGTTTAGGGACACGGGGAGGGCGAAGTAGTCCGGTTTATACATTCATGTAACGATGGCCAAGGTGTAAGGAAAGTGGCTTTACAAATTTCTTCTGAACACCGACAGGTTTGGCTTTTTCAGGTGGATTCCTATTCCTTCAGCTGTATGTAGAAGACGTACTCGTAGGGCAAAATTAAGATTAGTAGGAATGCCTCAATGAGAAGCTTGAGATTATTAGAGAATTACTTAGAAAAAATGGTGATCAAGATAAATTCACTGAGAAAAATATGAATTCACCACCCAGGACAGTCACTATGGCAACAGTTCCGAAAAAACCACTGTTCATAAAACTGCAGTTCCTCGATGACAGCATCAGCGAAATAATAGCACAGCACCTGAAGAATGCAGTTAAAAGAGCGTATTATGCAGGAGAAGTACGTTGTCCCTTCACAACCACCCCAATTCTACGTTCGAGAAATAAGGATATTTATTATTATTATTATTATTGTATCCTTTAGTTCCTAGAGGAACACAGGGCTTCAGCTGCGCACCTCCATTGACTTCGGTTTTCTGACAACTTTTTCACCCTGCTCCAGGTCTGTCCACATACTTTCATCTCCTCCTCGCATGACCTCCTCCAAGTCACCCTTGGACGACCAACTCGCCGCCTCCCTTTCGGGTTCCACTCAAGGGCTTGTCTAGTGATGTCACTTGATGGTTTCCTCAGCGTATGGCCAATCCATCTCCATTTCTTTCTGCCTATTTGTTTCACAGTCGGTTCCTGATTGGTTCGCTCCCAGAGATCCCTGTTGCTGATCTTTTCTGGCCATTTGATCTTGAGTATTGAGCGGAGACAGTTGTTAATGAAGGTTTGAAGTTTGTTTGAGATGCTCTTTATGACGCGCTAGTCAAGTCTCTGATCCGTATAGTAGCACTGACTTCACATTGGAGTTGAAAATCCGGATCTTATTTTTGATGCTGAGTGCTGTTGACCTCCACACAGATTTGAGAGTAATGAAAGCTTGTCTTGCTTTTCCGATTCTGGCTTTGATGTCCTCGTCAGTTCCGCCTGTAGTTGAGACGATGCTTCCCAGGTAGGTGAAGGAGGTTGTTTCTTTCAGGTTCTTCCCATTTATGCTTATTGTGGTCTGTTGGTGTTGTTGATGTTGGCTAGGAATCTTCATTATCTCTGTTTTATCTATGTTCACGTGAAGTCCTATCTTTGATGCTTCCTCTGCCAACTTGTTACTTTTCACTTGCATATCTTCCAGTTTATGGGAAATCAGACATATATCATCGGCGAAATCCAGATCCTCCAAGTCTTTTGTGTCAGTCCATTTTATGCCTGTTCCCTCGTTGGTTGCCGTTGTCTGTCGCATTATCCAATCAATTGCAATCAGGAAGATCATTGGTGATAGTAGACAGCCTTGCCTCACTCCCGTCCTCACTTCGAAGGCTTCCGTAAGTTTCCCGTTGTGGATTACTTGGCATGCAGCATTGTCGTATAACTGTTGGATGAGGTGTATAATTGTCGATGGGACCCCGTAGTAGCGAAGTAGTTTCCAAATGACCTCTCGATCGACGCGCGCTTTTCGAGAAATAAGGATAAACAACTCAAATTTGCCTCTACTATGCATATCTACCAGTTTGACTACAGCTGCGAAGCCAGCTACGTTGGGCGTACAATTAGGCAGGTTCATCATCGCATTTCCGAACACCACCCAACATGGTTAAGCAAGGGACAAACAAGATCTATTCGTAGCTCTATTTTAGCACACTTTCTAGATAGTGAGCATAAGGTTGACGTTAAAATTATTTATCGCATTCCTACTAATCTTGATTTTGCCCTACGAGTACGTCTTCTACATACAGCTGAAGGAATAGGAATCCACCTGAAAAAGCCAAACCTGTCGGTGTTCAGAAGAAATTTGTAAAGCCACTTTCCTTACACCTTGGCCATCGTTACATGAATGTATAAACCGGACTACTTCGCCCCCCCGTGTCCCTAAACCTTTAAAATTGTAATTGTGCAAATTATTTTATTATTTTTTCTGACCACTTCATCTTTAATTTACGTGTTATCCTTGTAGAATGAATTTTCTTTTGGTCTTTGATGATTGTTTCTTTTTTGGTGTTATGACTCGATTTTAAACAGCTTTTCGTTGAAATTGTGAGGAGGATATCCATTCTGTTTGAAGACGGTTAATAGGTATTGTCCCTCCATTCTCTTCAACACTGGAGTGCTGTAGCATTGCGTTTGAACTCCTTTAAACAATATCTGCACACAGTTTATTTTTTGGGTAACTGGGTTGGGTTATAACTGTTATAGTTGAGCATTTGATCTGCGTGCGTTGATCTTCTTTATACTTGTGTTGCTTCTCTTGATTAAGACATCGGCCACTTGAGCTGGAAGTCTTCATTTATCAGGATTGTAACCTTGTCATTTCGCGATATAGGACTACCCTCAATCAATACCTTCAATGGACATCTAATTTACCTTGATGACATGAGAAACTCCACTAATCATGACTTCTCAACCAACTAGAACCAATACCAGGACACCCATTCAATCAATAGCTATCAATTAGCTGGTCAGTATTGTCCAGTACTTCTTGGCTTTCAATGATCTTTCTGATTAATGTTGTTTCGCTGAGGAAAATCCAACGACTGAAATCATTCAAGATCGCCACAGATCCTATAATCTACATGTCACATGTCAATTTTTTGTGCCTAACAACCTAAATGATTGCTTGACTAGACCAAATTTAGAGTTAGTTCATTTTGTAAATACGCAGCCAAATTTGTCTGCAGACTGGATCTCATCAACAAGTGACATCATTTATTGAACTGTTGAAAATCATTAGTGAACTGAACAGCTGTTTCGTCCTAGTTAGGGGCTCTTCAACGGTGCGCATCTAGGTGATTACGGTGAAGAGTCCAAAAGTAGGCTGACAAAAGACCTGGCTGTGCAGTACTCCCTGCACGTTTTCCAATGTTCCTCTAACCGATGTCTGTCCATCATGATGGAATCCTGTTAGCACTCAGTCAAATCCCTGCAAACCAACACTTCAATATTACATGTTACTTGACAAATCGAACTGTTTTGCTTATTTGTAACCACAGAATCTACTGGCCTATTTATTATCGATCTGAGTAATTACAGTTTAAGTACCACTGTAATTGCAGTCTTGTAACAATGACACTTGTCTTTATGTGACAATACAACAGAAGCTCTCAGGATTTTGTATCTATTGATGTTATAACTAGCAATTATGTATCTATTTATATGAACTGTGATCAAGATTTGATCGAATAATTCTCAAATAATTGGACGCCACAGAGTGAGAATTAGATATATGTGTAAAAATTATGTATCTGTAAAATCTCAGCGAAATTGAAATCATTAGTAGACAGAAGACAAGTAGTTCAGCGAAGAGTCTCTTTTCGGCGAATTCATTTTCATAGCTGTACAATCGCAAATATATATGGTTATTTTGTGTGTGTGTGTGTGTGTGTATACATTAAATTGGTCAAACGAAAATACAATTAGTAAGTTCAGATGAATTGGATGTTGATAAGAGGATAGCAACAAAAGTGATGAGTTGTCATAAATGATTGTTAAATAAGAGTTACGTAATGGCATGAATAGTTTGATGAATGAGTTGTGCTCAAAGGGTGTACATGGAAACAAAATAATATACAGAATTACACAAGGGTTTTAAGTTAGAAAAATAAGCATACAAACAGAAGTAAGGTCAAATCAAACAAACAAAGAAAACAAGTAGTTCAGCGAAGAGTCTCTTTTCGGCGAATTCATTTTCATAGCTGTACAATCGCAAATATATATGGTTATTTTGTGTGTGTGTGTATACATTAAATTTGTCAAACGAAAATACAATTAGTAGGTCTTCTGTCTACTAATGTTCGAATGGGAATTATTCATGAAACAAAGAAAAGTTAGGTCAAATCAAAGGAGTAGTTACCATGCGAGTAGAAGTGGTTGGATAATTTTCTTTTGTATGCATAGTTCTGGTTCCTCCAACTGGATGGCTAGGGCTTCTGCGATGCAAAGAAGACGGAATCGTACTGTCTTTGGAAGGTTGTTCTTCACTTTGTAGATTACTTTGAAGGAGGCGTTCGTTGAGATGGAATGACCAGTATTGACGAGATGTTCGATTATTGCACTCCTTATATGGCCATTATTTCCTTTCTGTAGCCACGCTGGATAGTGTTCTTTTACCCTTTTAGACAGGATGCGCGTTGAACGACCGATGTACCTGGCTCCACAGCAACAGGTGAACTGATATATACACATAGAAGTGGTCATGTGCGGAATCTTGTCCTTTGGGTTTCTGCAGATCAGCGGGCGACTGGAGAACACTATTCTTAGTGTTGCCGCAGGGAAAGTTCTTCCTAAAGAGGTGGAAATTCTCCTTCTGAGGACGTCACTAAATAGGTCTCCTTTGAAGTCTAGGTTCATATAAAGTATCTTTTTCGGCACGGATGGTGTCTCTTGCTTTTGGTTTTTCTGTTTGATGTTTTTCTCTACAAATCTTGGTGGGTAGCCATTTTGTATGAAGATTTCTTTCAGGAAGTTTAGTTCTTCTTCCATGGTGTCGGAGCTGCAGATGCGTCTGACGCGAGTGGCAAGGGATTTAATTAGGTTTCTTTTCCGACTGATTGGTACCCAGCTGTAGAAACTTGTTAATTGTCCGTTCCAAGTCGGTTTCCTATGGATTGACCTTCTTAAAGTTCCGTCATCTCTCCTTGTAAGCTCAACATCAAGAAAAGGGATTTTAGATTCATTTTCAGTTTCCAAAGTGAACTTTGTGGCTGGATGGCATTTGTTGAATATTTGCAGTAGTTGATTGAGATCGTGACCGTCATCACAGATGATAAAGATGTCGTCAACATATCTAACGTACAACTGGAAATTGTCGATGGTTGATTTGAGTGGGCCATTCTCGAGGCTTGCCATGAAGCAGTCTGCTAGTAATGGGCCCAGTGGAGATCCCATTGCGATCCCATCTTGTTGTCTGTAAATAATGTCGTTGAATGTGAATTGCACATTTAGTGTACATCTCAGTAGTAGTTCTTTTAAACAGGTCGTCGGTAATCCGATGTTCAGCTGATTTTCGTCGATATAGTGACAAATATAAGAGACAGTTTCTGTGAGTGGAACGTTGGTAAATAGTGATTCAATGTCGAGGGAGAGCATAGTTTTGTTCTTTGTATTGATATCTTTAATGTAATCGACGAATTGGAAAGTGTCACGAAGTGAATGGTGGCACATTCGTTTTCGTACAGGTTCTAAAATGTCAG
The DNA here is from genome assembly GCA_944472135.2 of Trichobilharzia regenti. Lineage (NCBI taxonomy): Eukaryota > Metazoa > Platyhelminthes > Trematoda > Strigeidida > Schistosomatidae > Trichobilharzia > Trichobilharzia regenti. The sequence continues at coordinate 12,638,849 of OX235267.1, forward strand.
TGAGCCATTTCGCTATTGAATGGTACGGGGAACCTGACATATCCAGAATCAGTAATTTCAATGTTTCCTGCGTTCGATAAACTGGTCAGTTCGAACTTCTTCAGGGGAATTAATCTAAATTAATATAAGAGAGGTTTATATATAAAAAGGATATCTCTTGTCATTAAAAAACTTTGTACATTTGGTTCTCTTGATAAATTCCGATAAAGAAAGAAAGAAAGATGAAATTTGCAGTATAAAATGATATCATCATTCTATTTCACAGGTTCTCATCAGCTGCTGCAGACTACCTGAAATTACAATGTTTATATCGATTATAATAGCATACTTTAATGTTTGAGTGGTAGTAGAGAAGAGATAGGCATCCAAAATGAAAGCATTACAATTTTTTAGTTTAAGTTTTCATCATCAATTTATACACTTTTAAATTTGAAAAGAGGGGGGAGGGGTAACACAGAAAATATAAAAAATTAATTGACAGAACAGTGTTAGCTTGTAGGTTCCCATAGTAACTCAAAAAACAAAAGCGGTTACAGTTTATAAGAGTGAGATTCGTTTAGCGAGTTGAAATCACTGAATTAGATGACTAATTAATGCAATCGAAATCAAAATTCAGTTGTCAAGGGAGTGAGACGTTAATCACACTCTATTTCTGTATGCATAAGTCTGGTTCATTTGAATCGTTTGATTACGGTAGCTTTGGTAAATCCTAGTAAATTTGCTTTCCTTTGTCTATTTACAATTTTGAATGACTTAGAAATCTCTACAAGATGTCCGGTATCAAAAATATGTCTAGTAATTGCACTCTGAGAATATTTGCTTCCTTTCAGGCTGATAATATGTACCCACATGATGTGTGTGTTTTGTTGTTGACAGTCTATTATATTTTGCTATGTGTAAATGGATCGATATTCCATTATAACTGACAGTATGCTTTTGTCTGTCCACTAACTAAATAAACAGTGTATGACCTTGAATTGAATTTTCGATTTTCCCGTCGATTGATTGGACCGAAGTGCTCGGTCTCAGGTTGACATGTCGGCTTCTTGTGCAGATGCTTCGACGATGTCTGGGGATTTCACTTGTATACAGCTGGTGGATGGTGGCTAGCAGTGGAATCCAGGATGCGCATTTCGTTCTATTTGGGACTCGTCAACTGGATGTGCCTGCATTTCTCAGTGAGTGATGATGTTCCCACCGAGGCTCGAACCCAGTACGTCGAAGCACCTGCACAAGAAACCGACATGTCAACCTGAGACCGAGCACTTCGGTCCAATCAAACGACGGGAAAATCAAAAATTCAATTCAATAATCAATATGACCCGTTGCACAAGAGGTGGCTCTCGTGGCCCAAGTGGTCTAGTGGATAACGCTTTGGCGTTTGAAACTATGGGCACTGGTTTCGAGCCTCGGTGGGAACATCATCACTAACACACTGGGGAACGCAGGTACATCCACTGGCTGACGAGTCCCAAATAGGACGAAATGCGTTTTATCCTGGATTCCACTGCTAGCCACCATCCACCAATTGTATACAAGTGTATGACCTTGTTATCACATGACATTACAACTAATCGTGGTAAGACGTTATCTTATTGGTTCATGTGTATTGACCATTTCCATATATACTTTTGTATTAGACACTTATTCACTTTCTTTCTTGTTCCCACGTTCGTACTTTACTTACCATTTCACTCACACTCTTGTGTGACATTTATTTTCCTTGTCTGGAAAATACATGTATCATCGTAAACCTGGTGGTCTTCTGATTTCCCTCTTTTCGCATCACGACTATTAACTACTCAACGAGTACATAACATAAGCACAGGTTTCTTGGAATATGTTCAGCAAACCGAATAGAAGCGCTTCTTTCCATCCTTCCAATGTATTTGCTCTCGCAAGTCCACGTCAATTCATAAACGCAGTTGGAGGTGACATCAACAGGGTATTTATCCAGTTTTGAGTGGCTAATAGAAGACGTAGTGCTGCATAATGTTATGGGTTTAGCTGCAGGGACACTTCTTTTTATTGTACCTTTCACTCTTTTGTCAATCTTTTGTGACACTGCATCTCCTTTGAATGGGTGGGAGACAAATAAACACATTTTTCTTTTAAAAATTAAACTAAATAATTGTAATGCTTTCATTTTGGATGTGTATCTCATCTCGACTACCACTCAAACATTAAAGTATGTGATTATCAATTATATAACTATTGTAATTTCATGTGGTCTGCAGGTGATGAGATCCTGTGAAATAGAATGATGATACCATTTTATACTGCAGATTTCGTCTTCCTTTCATTATCGAAAAAACTTTGTCCATTCATATGAGTCATGAAACAGGCATCAAAATATGATAAAATTGCATGAACTGCGATCAAAGATCCGCCTCAGACTTCTTACAAATATTAGTCTACTTTTGTTAAACACATTAAACAGTTTGTATTTTTGCTTAATTCAATTTAGATTTTCCTGTCAATTGATTGGACCAAAGTAGTCGGTCTTAGATTGACATGTCGACTCCTCTTGTGCAGATCCTTCGACGATGTCTAGTCATGTAACTTGAAGTCAGTTGGTGTAGAGATGGTGACTAGCAGTGGAATTCACTAGGATAACACGCATTTCATCCTATTTGGGAGTGACTAGTCAGCCAGTGGGTATACCTGCATTCCACAGTGAGTAGTGGTGCCGGTATGTCAACCTGTGACCGAGTACTTCTGTTCAGCCAATCGACAGGAAAATCTAAATTCAACTGAATAATTAATAAGACCCGTTGCAAAAGATAATGACTCCTGTGGCCTAGTTGCTCTAGCAAATAAAGGTTTTGCGTTTGAAACTGTGGGCAATAGGTTAGAGCCTCGGTGGGAACACCATGACTCATTGGGTAGTGTAGGAAGGTACAGATGACGAGTCCCAAATAGGACAAAATGTGCATCCTGGATTCCACTGCTGGTCACCATCTACTAAATGACTTCAAGTGTGTATTTTTGCATCCAATTTTTAGTGATTACGTTCGACTAAAGTTCAATGTCGTAGATAACCGAATATAAAGAATATATGAGTATGTGTATATGCGGTATACAATGGTGTGTGTGCATGTGTGTATGCGTAAACAGCTTTAAAACATTTGTTAGCCTCTCCATAAGAAGATATGGACAATTGGAATTCAGATCAAGTATGATTGGTTAGGACTTGCCAGGCATCAGCTAACATCACTCTTTCACATCTGTTCAAACGTATGCCATTCACCCATATATATTTGGTGCTTCTGCAGTCAGTCAGTCTCCCTTTATACTAACTGAAACCTTTCTGTAGAATCTTAGTCTCAATAAAATTCATCTTGTGTCCCGTTTCTATCGACTACAGTGTAACCACTAATCTGTTTTCTGTCTTCTTCAATTCTGCAGAGGTCATTGGAACTAACTTTAGACATTGTTTATGCTCCTTCATTTTAACTTTAGTCCGTCCGCAAGTTTCTTCTACAAATACAGCATCGCAATCTCCATAGTTTATCCGGTACAAACGATTCTTTTGGTTGTCTTTTTTTATTCCATCCTTAACCTTCACCAGTGATGAGAGTAAGGTGTTAGTTTCACGTAAATACACCCTTATGTCATGATCGTTAAGGATTCGCTTCATCTCATCCGATGTTTCTTTGAGGTAAGGAATCACCGCAGCAGGTTTCGATTCAACCTCATCTTCACATTTCAAATATCTTTTTATGAAGACTTTGAGGTAATTATGTGAATCAAGAGTTAAATGAACCGGTTCTAGTTGCCTGCTGATCTCTTACTCCTGAATAACTAGACATTTGTCTGCGTGTAATCAGATTGTTGGCCACATTTACTTCGGTGGTATAGACATACGTATTGAGTTGTAGTCTAGGTATCTGTCCGAATGTATCGGCTTTCAAAAAATGATTATTTTAAGTTTACCATGTGGTTTTCTTTTTTTACTAAACAGTCCAAGAACTCCAAAACTTTTGTATCGGATTTAACCTCTTTTGAAAACTTAATAGTTTCTGACATACTGTTTATTAAATGAAAACGTTCAATCAACAAACTACGTTTGATTATGACGAAGGTATCATCCACGTATATTAACTACATTGCCGGAGGATTAGAGCATCTCATAATTGCATTTGTTTCTAATGAGTCATATGACTAGACAAAGTTTGTTGAACGCAGGAAACGTTGGAATTACTCATTTCAATTTCACTGACATTTTACAAGTATTATCTTCAATTATATATCTAGCCATATACTCCTTTTTTGTAAATTCTGGGAGGACCCCTGGTTGCATTGCATAAATATTTCAACAGACTCATCTTAACAGACATGGGATACAAGACAGTATAACCCCCAGTATCTAACAGAGAATGTATATCTTCTGTAATATATGTGTAAAACTTGGGTACTGTGGTAGTATGTAATTCCATATTAGTTTGTTTATTAGATGTATCACACAGTGAAACAGTATTGTATACTGGATGACGTTTCGAACACAATTTATTGTTCATAATCATATCAACTGTGGTCACACGACTTTGAGATTTGAAGTATATCTTCTGTAAACTCCAGTACGAAAGTCCTGTCTCCTGTTCACCTTAGTTTATCACTTATAAGCCAAATAAGCTAAGATTATAATAATTGAGAATGTGAAGCCAATATTTCCATCTAATCCTAGTTTGAAAATCATCGAAAGTATGCACCCACTGATAGGCTTCGAACCGAGGACCTTCCAGTTATAAGGCAAGCTCGTATACCATTCAGCCACCGCATAAAATTTAGAATTAATGAACCAATGGATCGGCTGCCAGTGGCTGAATAGTATACGAGCTTGACTTGTAACCGGAAGGTCCTGGGTTCGAACACCAATGAGTTACTGCCGATGACTACCGAAGTAGGATGAAACAGCTGTCCAGTACTCCCTGGTTTTCGATGGTTCTCTAACTGATATCAATCTGTGGTCAGACTGGTAAAAACAAAACTAACCCTTACAAACCAAGCATAGATATTATTATTATTGTTCCCTTGGATTTCTAGAGGAACATAGGGCTTCAACTGCACGTCTCCACTTGCTTCTGTCTTGCTTCTGCTGTACTTTTCACCTGCATCCATGTTAGTTAGTCCATACTCTTTCAACTCCTCTTCACACCATCTCCTCCATGTCACCCTTGCACTGACGTCCCACTCACCGCTTCACTTTCGCCGTCCACTCGAGCAATGGCCTGACGCGCGCACGATGTCACCCAGCCGCCTCCTCAGCCATGAGTGTCCAATCCATCCAATCCACTTTCTCCTGCATATTTGTTGGTTGGCGATTGGTTCTTGCCTGTTTGTTTGTTTGTTCCCATAGTTTAGTTCCTTGTTGGTGATTCTTTCCGGCCTGGCCGGCCATCTGATCTTCAATATAGATCCAGGGAATACAGTTGTTGGTTGATAAAGGTAGGTCTGCAACAGGCTGTTGGAAATATTCCTTGTGACCCACCCACCTGCTAACTTTCTGATCCGTATAGAAGAACTGACTTTACGTTTGTATTAAAAATCCGACCGATTTTGTTCGTGATGCTGAGTGACGAAGATTTACAGATTGATTTCAGGTTGATGAATGTGTTTTTCGCCTTCCCGATTCTCGCTAGATTTGACATCCTCGTCCGTTCCGACTTCCTGTAGTTGAGACAATGCTCTCTAGATAAGTGAGTGAATGAAGTAACCTCTTGCAAATCCCTCCCGTTGATGGTGATTGGCGCTGGATGTTGTTGCTGTTGTTGTGGTTGGTTGATTATTTTCATAACCTCCGTCTAGATTACTAGCTCGCTAGTTTTCTAGTCGGTCCTAAGCCCGTATAAAGAGGGAGGGTTGGGGCGTGGCGCTAGCAACTCCTCCCCCAAAACTTAACCAAATCGCTACAGAAACTTCAACGCACAAATATATTAAATAATGGTGCCAAGGATTATATCATATAAATTGTTTTAACCTGTGTAAAGTGTGTTTACTGTCATTTTTCCATTACCTTTCCTTATATATATATATATATATATATATATATATATATATTCTTGTGTCAGTAACATACATAGGTAGGAATAAACGTGTACCTTATTATATTATCATTACTAACTATGCTTACTTATCTAGGGAGCATTGTCTCAACTACAGGGAGTCGGAACGGACGAGGATGTCAAATCTAGCGAGAATCGGGAAGGCGAAAAACACATTCATCAACCTGAAATCAATCTGTAAATCTTCGTCACTCAGCATCACGAACAAAATCGGTCGGATTTTTAATACAAACGTAAAGTCAGTTCTTCTATACGGATCAGAAAGTTAGCAGGTGGGTGGGTCACAAGGAATATTTCCAACAGCCTGTTGCAGACCTACCTTTATCAACCAACAACTGTATTCCCTGGATCTATATTGAAGATCAGATGGCCGGCCGGGCCGGAAAGAATCACCAACAAGGAACTAAACTATGGGAACAAACAAACAAACAGGCAAGAACCAATCGCCAACCAACAAATATGCAGGAGAAAGTGGATTGGATGGATTGGACACTCATGGCTGAGGAGGCGGCTGGGTGACATCGTGCGCGCGTCAGGCCATTGCTCGAGTGGACGGCGAAAGTGAAGCGGTGAGTGGGACGTCAGTGCAAGGGTGACATGGAGGAGATGGTGTGAAGAGGAGTTGAAAGAGTATGGACTAACTAACATGGATGCAGGTGAAAAGTACAGCAGAAGCAAGACAGAAGCAAGTGGAGACGTGCAGTTGAAGCCCTATGTTCCTCTAGAAATCCAAGGGAACAATAATAATAATAAGCACAATAAATCTGCTGAAGAAGCTGTGGCTTACACGGCGAAACGTTCAAAAAAATCTTGTTTTGATTTTCCTAACACGCTGGGATTAATTTAAATAATTTATAATGAAGCACAATAATTGTTTGAATTTGTCGAAAGTGTTCGCGACAACTGCGTATTGCGTTACATCTGGTCGTTATGTTGGACTACTCACAAAAGTATAAAAATGGGTTATATAACGTTAGTTAGTTTACCGCAAAACGATGGTATAAGCAATATAATCTGCAAGAAGCTCACCATAGCAGTTAGAATCCAGTTAAACTTGCTAAGAAGCAATAATGATTCAGCAACCGGTGGATTTTCGACTCTTTTCGGTCTGGAACCAGAATGACCGCGAACCATTCCATACAAAAGTGCTGAATGAAGCATGCAGGAACAGAATATTACCATCGAATGAGTCAGTAAGGATCTGAAATGCAGCTGTCAGCATATTTTGGTTATTTCCTAGATATCCAGGTTTATTGCCGCTGTATAGGTAGTGATTAGTATTTGTCATCATGATCAACATATGGATGAACATCCGGATGTGTACTACAATTTGTTTGCCGTTCGGATTTAGTTAATTACATCCCGTATAGGGTTTGATTACTCTACGATTCTGACATATTCCGCAAAGTGTCGCCGTAATCACATGAGAAGTATGCGTATTCTTTAAATGGATTACTTTGTTGGCTTCCTACCTCCATTGAGTAGATACGCAGGGGAACTGTGGATTTATGTATTTCCTCGCCACTGTGGATAAAACATAGTCGTATTCATTTTGGAAAGGAGACCAGTTGGTGGTAGTGTGGTGAGAACTGGCTGTTAGTCAAAATCGGTGGGCAGTAATTTATGTCAATGTTTATGTCCTCAGTATTGGTCGTGAGGAAAATGAGAACAAAGACTTTGCGTAGGCAGACACAGTTAACATGCAGATGATCTGACATTCAAGAAACAGCCACAAAGAGATGCAAAGTTAACTTTCTGTGAGAAACAACCAATCAGAAGACTGTATTTTTCTGCCAACAATAATCTATAATATGTACATGAAAATCTAAAAATGTGTGTTGATTTCCTTAATAAACGATCTGCTTCCTGGCCCTTGTCTTCTGTCGTTGCATTTGATGTCGCTGCCTACCGACAAATGGAAAGCCTATGCTCTTCAGTTTTTGATGGAGACATATGGATCTTCGGAAAAGACTTCGAGGCTTCTGTGCAGTTGAGTGGCGTTCAAGATCTATCAGAGATGAGGCTGTTACTTGGTATGTTGCTGGGAGGTCGGGCGAAAGCAGTATATGAATGTGTGAGGCGAAATACCGACGAATGTTCGACAGGGTCAGGCAAACAGTTTCCAAAGTGGAAAGGACCAAATATGCTAACTTTGAGATGGGGTTACGCAGAAACAATCGCGATTACAAACAAAGAGAAACAGGTGAACATCAGTGAGTGCCGAGATTCCAGAAAGCAAGACAAACGAGCAAAGCCCCTAGAACCGAGCAGACCGAACCAGCTTAAAAGTGCAAGTCTTTGACGGGGGGACAAATGTGGTGAGAGCTGGCTGCTATTCAAAATGGTAGATAGTAATTTACGTCAATGTTTACGTCCCCAATACTAGTCGTGAGAAAATATGCACAAGACTGATTCAACTACCAACCACAGCAGACTTTGCGTAGGCGGATACAGTTAGCATATAGATGATCTGATATTCAAGAAACAGCCACAAAGAGATGAAAGATTAACTTTCAGTGGGAAACAACCAATCAGAAGAGAGAGTGTTTGTTTGCTTACAGTAATCTATAATAATGTACATGAAAATCTACAGATATGTGTTGATTTCGTCAACAAACGACCTGTTGCTTGACCCTTGTCTTCTATCGTTACCCTACTACAGAAGGAAGATTGGCTGCGAAGAAAGCAACTCTACCCAGTAGAAATAAACACCACAGCTACTGAAACCTCAAAGCTCTGGCTTTAAGTTCTATGTCCCACTGGGAACTCAACGGAATACAAAAAAATGTGTCAAGAAGCTGTATGGCAAGGTGGTATATACTACTGAATATTATGAGTAGTTGAAAATCACTCATATCTGGTGTTCATACCACTTTCTATCTGCCTGCAAGTGAATTATGACTACTACTCATGTCAACCAATTAATCAATCAATCAATCAATTACCAGTATAAATTGTTCGCTATATACTCTTCGTTTTCTCAGTGGTCATTTAGCATTATCAAGTGGATCACGTATATACTGAGATATAGATATGATAGTGAAGATTTGTAGCTCAGGTGAATGATTTTGAGGTGGTTGTGTTCTCTGAGCTAGCTGGATAGTTAATTTGCAAAGCTTCCATCACCCTACTTCCTAGGTGACATCTTTCTTCAGCGCATACTTCAATTTGAAGTTGAAGTGAACTTTTAGATTTCTCCACGAGTTCACTATTAGTCATCTCTCCTGGTCGGTGACCATCTTGGACGTGACACTTTGGTTGTTTTTGTGTGTGTTTTCACACCTTCTAGGCTACCACCATTGGAACTGATTGTTTCTTTGACTTGAGCTTTAACCCTTTGTGTTTGTGAAGTTTCCTTCTTATCAATATGTCTACTGAACGAAGATTCATTGGAATGCCAGGCTTCTAAAAATTCTCTAGCATTCTTCGTGTTTCCTCTGTCTAATATTTGAACGTTGTCCCAGTCGAATTGATGTCTGTGGTTGTTTGTATGCAGTGATATGAGTGGTGGAGTGGATATCATGTCTCTTGACGGCTAACTTATGTTCGTGGATACGAAGACGAAGGGGACGTCCACTTTGGCCAATGTAGTGTTTTTCGCAGTTGTTACAATTCATTTTATAGATGATGTCGGTTTTATCTTCTTTCGCTGTTGACTCTTTTGGTTGACATAGAACTGAATGAAGTGATTTTGTTGGTTTGTGTGCGACGTCAATTCCTCAAGTCTTGAAGGGTCTTGCAGTGATTTCTGAGATGTCCTTGATATATAGTAAGGCGATTTTCTTTGTGCTTTCCTTGAAGGCCTTTGATTTGGCAGGTTGGTTTGGGGGTAAATGTCTTTTGATGAAATTCCTTGGATATCTATTCTGGCTAGAGAATTTTTAGAAGCCTGCCTGGTATTCCAGTGAATCATCAATCAATCATAGACACATCGAGATAGACAAAATTTATCAACCGATAAGAAAGAAACCTCACACACAAAGGGTCAAAGTTCAAGTCAAAGAAACAATCAGTTCCAATACAAGTAGCTGCCTAGAAGGTGTGGAAACACACAAAAACAACCAAAGTGTCACGTCCAAGATGGTCACCGACCAGGAGAGATGATTAATAAACTCGTGGAGAAATCTAAAAGTTCACTTCAACTTCAAATTGAAGTATGCGTTGAAGGAAGATGTCACCTAGGAAGTAGGGTGATGGAAGCTTCGCAAATTAACTATACAGCTCAGAGAACGTGACCACATCAAAATACTGGGATATAAATACTTTTAGTTTCCAGTATAAACGGGGCTAAGTTTTCACCCTGAGAGTGTTTAATCTGAAAGTGAACGAATAAAGCATGTGGAAATGCTTCTTCTTTTTGTCGACTGTAAGAAGTGAACACATTAGTCATGAAATCTCATTCTGTTCAAGTGTATTACGTCACACACATATACACACACACCTCCCGACGGGATTCTGAATGATATTTTGTCGTCATTATGATGCATCGGTGACACAGTGGTTAGGACTCTCGCCAACCATGCACTTGGTCCGGGGTTCAATCCCCTGCAGACGCACACCTGATATCAATGGTTGGCCTGCAAAATTTGGGCCACCGATACCACGTGTAGAAAATTCCATATTTGTACCAAAAATGCGGTGTTGTGGAATCAAGCTATAATCAAAAATTAAAATAATTTCCTAAATAAAGTCGACTAAATAAAAATTTAAGTCCGAAACTAGGCTAGCGAAACAGCTGGTTGTCCAATACTCGCTTCTGACTTTCCAATGATTTTCTAACCAACATCAGCTCATGATGCAATCCTCCAACCAATCATCAAACTAAATCCCTACAAAAGCCAATACTTGAAAAATAATCTGATACTCACTAGCGACTGGTCCTATTCAGGCAGTTAGTTACCTGGGGTTCTAGTGGGAAGTCGTGACCAGTAGGGTGCAGCAGGTTGAAGTTGAGGCAGTAATTCATCGAAGAAGACATTGCGAAGTGGTCGAGCTATATCGTGCGTGAATTGGCAGAAGTTAGAATTTGTAGGGCTGGCCATTGGAATGATGGATTCCAGTGGCTTAATGGTCTACGAGCTCGCTCACCTTGTACCAGAAGGTCCTTGGCTCGAACTCCGGTGGGTGCGTACTGTGAAGAGTCCTAAACTAGGATGAACCAGTTGTTCAATACTCCTTGGCGGTTTTCCAATGGTTCTCTAACCGATGTATCAGCTCATGATGAAATCCTACAACCGATAAAACTAAATACCTACAAAAATCAATAATTTAAAACGAATTGTGGGCTATAAAGCTAGAAAATAAAGTACAAAACGCTCTCGTGACCAATATCCAGCCTGGCTAGTGAACAGCGGAAGGAAAATGTGCTTATAGTTTAGTGATCGAACATCTGGTCAACTGAGGACATTCAGCGCCATTCGAAAAATCCTTCAAAATCCTACATGAGATTCTATTAAACCTCTCAAATGAAGTAAAACCAAAATATCTGGGTATAGCCGAGGCATTAGCTATCCACAAACTCAAACCTACACTATGTATCCAAAAGAAATACGTTCAACCCTCGTCCTTGTCAGATAATTCCTCTAATAATGACTATCCCATTGACTTTCTTATCCAAACCTCTTGTTTATTCATGGTATTTGTAAGTTTTTCTTAATCCCTCCTATTCACACGACCATATTTTCATATCCGAATCTTCTGAGTAATTTTTGTCATTTTATTATTTCTACATATTTAATTCCTGATTCCATGAATAATTATTCGTCACATTAGTAGTTATGATCCCACTAGATTTTTCATCCAAACGTCCCGTCTATTGTTGTTATTTTTTACATTTCTAGCCCCTAATTGCACAATCAATGTCAATCTTCTCAATAATTAGGATGCTACTTTGTTTAAGTTTTATCCGTCCCTCCCCCGTGTTTATTATGGCATTTTAATCCCTAATTGTGATTTTATTAATTTGACCCTTTCACTGGAAATTATTCTGGAATTCTCCCATCCTATTTGTTATAAATACACTAATGTGTAGCCTAGTTGATGAATTTGTTGAAAAGAAAAAATTTTCTTCGCTGCAACTATGATCATAAGTGATATATGTTTTAAACGACTAAAACGTAAGTATTTTGGTCTGAATGCAATGATCTGATATCAGTTAGGGAACCATTAAAAATCAGGAAACAATGAACAGCTATCCCACCCTAGTTTACGACCCTTCCAGGAATCGAACCCAGGACTCCTAAGTTACGAGATCAAGCTTGTTGACCATTCAGACACCTGGCCGAACAAAACCCAGTGACCTATGAACTCTGATTTTGATGATATTAAATGCTTTGAGACGATCGGCCACAGGAAGCCTCGAACCTAGATTTCGTGCCAGTTGGAACTCGTCAGCAAGGAGTATCTGCAACAGCCTTGAAAGAACTCATGTCCTTTGTGAGATTAAAACCCGCGTCACCCAGTGCTGCAATCAAATCAATGCGCACCATGATCGCGAGGTATCTAGTGCCATGGTGGTCACATTGCAAACCTGACTGATAGAACTCAGTCTGCACCAAAGACAGGAGGACTAGATACACATCACATTAGTTACTGACTAGTGCCCTATCCAACTCTGTGTTTATAAACCAGTAACATAGCGCTACCCACACCAGTATCTTCGATAAGAGCTCATCTCATTCTGCCATGATCAGAAGTCGTAACCAGTGGTGGGTCCAACATTTTAGAACGAAGCAGATTCTTATCAAAGACATTAGTGAGAATTCACAGGTCAACGAATTCCATTGCAAGCGTCTGAATGGTCAATAAGCTTAGTCACATAACTAAAACTTTGAAGGTTCGACCTCTGGTAGGGTCAGGGTGCTCATTCATGAACATCCCCATAAAAGGATGAAATGGCGGTTTAGGTGGCCCTTGGTTTTCAATGATATCTATGTTGGTTCGTGGTGGAAACCTAACAACTGCAGTGTGTCACCAGATTGTCCGAAATATGAAGCGGAAATATATCGCGTTTTTAATAATGTTTTCTAAATTCATTTATTCCATAACTGTACAATATGTCAATCTTCTCAATAATTATGATGCTACCTTGTTTTAATTTTATCCTTGAGTCAGTGGCACCGCGGTTAGGACTCTCGCCGACCATGCACATGGTCCGGAGTTCGGTTCCCTGCAGATGCACACCTGATATCAATGGTCGGCCTGCAAAATTTAGGCTGAAAATTCCGTACTTGTACCAAAAATACAGTATGGAATTAGTCTCTAATAAAAGAATTTTCTAAAATTAAAACTGAAAAAAAAGTAATTACTTTTAATGATGCAATATTAGCTGAGTTGAGATAACTTTGTGCGTTAAACAAACTGACAAAACACAAAATAATTGAGCAAAGAATATTCCTTTCGATAAATTCCTCTTCCGGCTCTACAATTACATAGAATATTCTAGATTAGTAGTCAATAACAATATTAGTGTGCCTTTTAAATAATATCGATTTGTAAAGTAAGATCACAATGGAATCACAGTTCATTAAAGATGCTTAAATAATAATAATAAAGATATAGTAGCAAATAGAATATCAAATAAAATTAGGAGAATTCTACAAAAATTCAGCATCATTCAAACCTCGATGGACAAGGTAATGATAATGCCTGAACTAACTTCTTTTGGACGTACAAATTAGGCTTGTTAATATGGATCCTAACGGCCAGCCTCAGAAATATTTAGTAATCGACCTCTTAAGGCGAAATTGAGATTCGTTGGTATTTCAACGAGTATTTGAAGTATGCCGCAAGTCTCAGCGAAGCAAAGACTACTGTTGACTTTGTCCACCAGTGTATTGAAACAAACCGTTACCCTAAATCTTATTGGAAATCTTTACGCCGTAAAAGAGTCCGGCCTAATGATAATACACTAAAACGCCATGCACGTAATCAAATTGACTCAATTCAAACATGTGTTGTTACTGAGTTATCGAAGAACGTAACAGAAAGGTTCTATGCTGCCGACGAATTACCAGAAAACTTAAAGAAACTATTTTTAGATTATGTGGATGTAATTGTGAGTAGTGGGAAAGAAAAGAAACGCATGAAGCCGTTAGAGAGTTTGGACGATAAGGTACCTGAAAAACAAGATTTCCTCCGAACCCAAATCGTTTTGTGTATTATATTTTGGATGTAAAACTTAGTGAAGTGGATCTACAGGTTGTATCGCTTGGCCCTAAATTTTGTGATAGTCATGTAAAAATTAACAAAATGGATGCACAAATTCAGTTAGAAAGTCTCTACACTCAAACGGAAGGTCTAACACCCTTATCAACTGAAGATTTTGAAAGACTCTAATCAACACTGGTCGATTGTTGATATTATTACATGAAGAGTAAACGCGATTCGGATAATATATATACCAACGAATCTCAATTTCGCCTTAAGAGGTCGACTACTAAATATTGCTGAGGCTGGCCGTTGGGATCCATATTAATAAGCCTAATTTGTGCGTCCAAAAGAAGTTAGTTCAGGCATTATCATTACCTTGTCCATCGAGGTTTGAATGATGCTGAATTTTTGTAGAATTCTACTAATTTTATTTGATATTCTATTTGCTACTATATCTTTATTATTATTATTATAATTTAAGCATCTTTAATGAACTGTGATTCCATTGTGATCTTACTTTACAAATCGATATTATTTAAAAAGCACACTAATATTGTTATTGACCACTATTCTAGAATATTCTATGCATATAAACATATATGTATATATAATTGTAGAGCCAGAAGAGGAAATTATCGAAAAGGATATTCTTTGCTCAATTATTCTGTTTTTTATAGATGTCTGAATGAATATTTTTGCTGTGGTGAAAAAAGTTTACTGTGTGACTTAACTGTAACTGGAAACCTTTTGAAATTACATCACATAACCGTTGAAGTTAAAATGTAAATCGGGGCCTGTTGCAAAATTCAAACGTGTAGGTTAATCTCCTCATCTCTATGTTACTAGATTCAACCACTTCTTGTATCTCAGTTCCATCTGGACCACCGGAGCTTTCCACCAGCCTGTTGTATGATAAAATAATCAACATAATAATAATCTAAGGCATACCTTCAAACACTCAGATAAAAATATAATAGATTTGATCCCGATCTGTCATTAGTTAGTAAACCATCGGAAAACCAACAGGTGTTTGGAGCTCTTCAGCAGCAATTCTTCACCGCGGTTTGAACCCCAGACCTAAGAGAAACATCTCTCCTGTGCTCCCTGTTGGTCTTCCAAATGGTGTTCTGATCGATAATAGTTCGATATCAAAGCTAAAGTCAGTCAGATCCCTGAAAATCACTACTAGATAAAATAAAATACTTAGTCGACAACCTGGGAGGAATCTGAAAGAAACAACCTCCTTTACCTATCCACCTACCTGGAAAACATCGTTACAACTACAGGCGGACGGAGCTGATGAGGATATCAAAGCAAGATCGGAAAAGTAAGACAAGCTTTCATTTCTCTCAAATCTGTGTGGAGGTCAACATCACTCACCATCAAAAATAAGATCCAGATTTTCAACTCCAATGTGAAGTCAATGCTGCTTACTGTATGGATCAGACACTTGGCCAGTGCGTCATAAAGAGCATCTCAAACAAGCTACAGGCCTTCATTGGCAGTAGTCTTCGCTCAGTACTTTTCTCAAGATCAGATGGCCGGCCAGAACAGATCACCAACAGGGATCTCTGGCACTGAGCAAACCAACCCAGAAGGAACCGATTGTGCAAAAAATACGCAGGAAGAAATGGAGATGGATTGGCCATACGTTGAGGAAAGAAACCATCAAGTGACATCAGTAGACAAGCCATCACTCGAGTGGAACCCGAAAGGGAACCGGCGAGTTGGTCGTCAGTGCTAGGGTGACTTGGAGGAGGTCATGTGAAGAGGAGATGAAAGCATGTGGGCAGACTTGGAGCGGGGTGAAAAAGTTGGCAGAAAACAGAAGGCGATGAAGGTGAGCAGCTGAAGCCCTATGTTCCTCTAGGAATTAAAGGATATAATAATAATAATACTTAGTCGATATTTGCATCGTTTCATTGCACTGATTGGCGGTAGTGGCGTGCTACGATAAATGAATGAATGATTATTGGGCTCACCTCGTCACTTGAAGATCCTACATTTCACGCCAAGTGGGACAGTGAGTGCGTACGTCTAAAGGGCCCACGCTTAGAAAACTAACATAAAACTGAACATCTGAAAACCTACAACCAGTCTTCATATTGTTTGAAATGAATTATTGAGCTCCTTCGAAGACACTAAGGATAAAATTCAATCAAAAATGTTTAAAGCAGGAACCAGTTACAGGACGAAGTGTAACATGCTTTATTTTTTAAACTAGATTACAGATTATAATCTTAAATGATTTATGCAATGGACTTATGTGAAGTACATTTGCCTGACAATACTCTATAACCGAAATACATGTATTCTATAAACTACTTCACATTATATTGTAACAAAATTTTTAAAATTCTACCCTTTGGGAAAAGGAATCTTAGTAGTTGTAGTAATCTAATCATCTGTAAGAAAACTTTTTTGTTTTAAACAAAGACAATAAACAAAGAGGCTTGAACATTGAACACATTAAATGACTTTTGCCATTTCATTTCACCTTACCGACTTTTGTTCAATCAAACGTTAATTAAAATGTACTTCTTCTATAAAAATGAATTTCAAAAATGTATTTTAAGATAAACCGCGTGACAAAACAGAGTGAAAAGCTACCAACATCAATCACGAGTAAAATTACAGTGGTACTGCTGTTCAAGGCTATTTTTCGCATTTCATGATGGTTTTGTCTAATTTCTAGTTTAAAAATTATTTTTACATATTTAAATGTTTTAACAGTACGCTGAATTCTTATTCAAACTGTAACGACATCGAAAACATTTTATTGGTCTAATATACTATTTATAAATTATTTAGTAGTTCAAGTTTATTTGCAAAAATTCAGTGGGAGCTTGAATATTTCTGTTGATATTCATAACTATTATTTGCCTAAATTCTTTATGAACATTTCAAGTGTACCGTCCATTTGTGCATCGCTTTTACTGTTCTCCAGGTTCCATGATATCTGAGGAACCTTCTTGCTATATACATCAGTTTCCAAGCTGTTAGACTGAGTTTCTTTTTGTCTTGGATAAGCTATAAGTGAAGTAAGGGCAGAATTAGCGAGTAGGATATAATTCTCTATAGGAAAGTTTATTTGACATAGCACACAGTGAGTATTATGTTATTGACTGGATGACATCTCGAACACTATTTACTGCTTACAATCATATCAGTATATATTCACACGAATTCCCAACTTCTTCTATTTTCCTTCAGTTTTTATTATCGTTTTTGCTGTAATATTCCGTGTAGGCGGTGTGGCCGTTAAGTTATTTTTACTAGACATTTTTGGTATTGTTTTGATGAACAAATATATTGACTGATTAACCTCTCTCTCTCCGTCTAGCTATATTACTTTTTAATACTCTCATCCTGTCCCACCCACCCTATTTTGTGATTTTATAAAAGTGAACGCTTGGGATGACCGAGGGTTTTTCTAAATTACTTAAGTTATCAGGGTCATTCATCCTAACTCAAACTAAATCCTTATGCCTAATTACTCTAATTCATCGCAATCTACCATTTCGACCTATATAATTGACCTAGCAGTCATTGAATGTTACTGAGTAAATTATATTATTTTACTTAAATGGATCTACCAAGGTCAACTCTGAGTGAATTTGTCTACTTGAGTGCCATCCTAATCCCAGCCTTATTAAGAATCCTACAAAAACAGTCTGGTGTTCGTTCTACATATGGCTGTACAATCATAAACATCTTATCTCATTTCAAATTGCTAATGCAAGTATTTACACCTTTTGTTTAAATTCACTCTCAAAATATGGTTAGGACTCTCGCCGACCATGCACATGGTCCGAGGTTCGATCCCCTGCCAACGCACACTTGATATCTATGGTCGGCCTGCGAAATTTGGGCTACCGATATCCATGCTGAAAATTCCATACTCTTGTACCAAAATTACAGTGTGGAATCAAGCTGTAATCCAAAAATAATTCAGAAAAACCACATATATTTAAATGTTGGTTTCCAGGGATTTTGACTTGATTGGTTACAGGATTTCATCATGAGTTTATATCTGCTAGAGATCCACTGAAAAACCAGCACTAGAGTACTGGACAGCTGTTTCGTTTGCAGGGCGAGGTCCTAGGTTCGTACCCGATGGGCGCGTACTTTTGAAGACTCCCAAACTAGCCTGACGAAACAGCTCACTGTCTAGTACTCCAGTGCTGCTTTTCCAATGGTTCTCTAGCTAATTTCATCTCAAAATGAAACCCTGTAACCAATAACATATTTATAAGACCGTTAAGCTAAATAATAAACTCGGAGAAAATGAGTCTGTTTTCTGAAATACTGTGTTAAAACTGTTAATGGGAGTTAAATTGAGTAAAATTGTGCCTTTAAATTCATATTACTTAAACCTTTCCAAGTAGATCAAAATGTATTGAGGAATTTACTTCAAGTTTTAATTCTAACGTTAATAAAATAAATTTCCTTTAAGTTATGAAGAACTTCCTCATGTCAGACCGATATACTGAAGTATTACCAACTCTCAGCATTTAGAAAAGTATGAAATAATAAACGTTAAAAGTGTCATAATTTAAAACAGTTTAGTTCAGTAATTAGTAGTGACCTGCCTATTGTCACCCAAGAATGAAAACATAGAAATATCACTGGGAGATTTGTGGGGGATTTGAGTTAATTTTAATTACAGTTGATAGATTTTGTCACGAAATAGAAATCTTTTGGAGAGATCACTGAAAATCAGGCAGCACTGGCCACTGTTTCGTCCTATTTGTTTGAGACTCTTCAATAACCCAACTCCCCACGACCTTTTGTCAAGGTTCGAACCTGGGGCCTTCAGTTGATTAGTCCAAGGTCGTTAACTATTTAGTCATTTAAGACGGATTTTAACCACCTGAAATCTGACAGCTGAAATTAATTTAATCCATATTCCTGTAAATCTTAGACTGGAGAGTCCCGAAATAAGATGAAAGACCTTTCCAGTGACCATTATTTTCCAGTGATCTCTCTAACAGATTTTCTTTCATGACGAGACCCAAAAAGTGAAATTAAACAGAAATATTAGAGAAGAAATATGTAATTTTAAAAGACTGGTTACTGAACAAAGAATACTCTTATTTCTTTATATACATTTGTTATTTAAATAAGTAGTATTTAGTGCTAGTTGGCGCTCACTAGTCAGCAAGGCTCATCTGCAGTCACGTTGAAGGAATTCATGTCCCTTCTGAGATACAGATCCATGTCATGCAGTACCTCCTGCGGTCAAAGACGTTACCACTGAATATAATAATAATAATAATAGTAATAATACTTCCCGAAGACGCTATGTCGTGAATTGGCAAAAGTTAGCATTCATGAACTGGCCATTGGATTGAGTCCCAGTGAGTAGCTTGATGGTCTACGTGCTAGCTCACTCGTCTTGTAACCAGAAGATCCTAGGTTCAAACCCTGGGAGTGGGGTGGGTGCGTGCTGCTGAAGAGTCCCAAACTGGGCTGGTGAAACAGCTAGCTCTCCAGTACTCCTAGGTGGTTTTCCAGTGGTTCTCTAAACAATGTCAATTCATGATGAAATAACATCCCTGCAAACCAATACTGCAGGTTTTTCAGTTATGTGTAGCCATATTGATGGAAGAATTAGCGTTATTAACAACATTAATATTGTTTTAATAACATCGAATCAATAATATCAATTTCTACGCCACCATTGGTGATTCCTCAACTGAAAGATGATCCATCTAGGTTAACTACCTCTTCTTGTATCTATCAATTCAACTGTGCGTGTAGAACTAGCTTTCTTGGCCACTGCTGTAGGAAATTGATTTTTCGTGCTCGCTCAAGAACACCTACCAGTGTGTCTAAATAGAGGTAGGACGTGAAAAACTTCAACAGCTCGATATTAGACTGTTATGTACTCGTCGCCAAATTATTGTTATGTACTGGTCGAGAATTAAATAGTCCTGACGCAAGAAGGCGGAAATCAGAAGACCACTAGGTTTGCGATGATACTTCTATTTTCCAAACACAAGGAGAATTCAAAAGTGGTATCACACCAAAGTAGTCACATAAGATTGTGAGAGCGAAATATATATAAATGTCCAGACAAGTGTGTGAACAAATCAATAGACAGTCTTAACATGAATGGCTAATTATAATGGAGTGTCGATCCATGTATACATAGCAAAATATAGCAGACATGTCAACAAACACTCATATTATATATAATATAAGGGGAATATACATTGTTAAAGGAGACAGGTTCATACAAGTGAAATGGTCACAGACTAAGAGAGCAAACAGAAAGAGAGATCACCATACACATATATATATATATATATATATATATGGATACATATCATAGACCACCTGGTTCAAAATGGCCATAGAGCAGGCCGGCATTGAAGAATCCTTCTCCACCATAATTATTTATCGGGTACCAAATAAATAAATTGTCAAAAACATCTAGGTACCGTATACTCCAAACAGCAGAGGCTATTTCGATTCGCCTAAAACAATTGGTGCTCTGTGTGAGTGTGTGTGTGTGTACGGAAGAAATTGATCCAGCCAGCCACTGTTTCTGCTCTCGCCAGTCTTCTATCGAGTGTGTTTGATATTCAGTGTAGTGCAGTGTTATGTTGTTGTAGTTGGTTGTTTTCCTGCTGAAGATTATTCTGTTATCTCTTTGTGGCCGTTTCTCAGAAAGTTAAGCCACATATATCTGCGAATCACATTTGCACACGTTAAGTCTACCGTGATTGGCTGGTAAGTTCCTCAAAGTAGAGCTTTGTTAATTTTTTTTTCTTACCCTCCCGATTCCGGACGTAAACACTGACATAAATTGTTGTGTACAATTTTGTCTTGCAGACAGCTCTCACTTCAGTATGTCCTTATCAGCTGAACTCAGGAATCATCTCAGTCCACGCCCTGTAAGGTTGCTTTCTTATGTAGATACGTTTATATATCTCTTTCATCCTGAGGTATCAATTACGAGTACAGAGATCATTGCATGAATGATATTGTGATTTTATACGACATACTGACTAACTCATTAATATTCGAAATATTTTTTAATGAAATTTCCAAAGCACTTTTCTTGGTTGGTTGGTTGGTTGGTTGGAACCTTCTGTGGATCATTAAACAACTGTTTCGTCCTCACTCGAGACTCGTCCATAGTTCTAATCTACAAGACCATACGGAATAAAACTCATTGATGTCAATTTTCACAGCCAACATGACTTATCTTACGTATACTTCCGAAAAGAAATTCATTCTGTATGAATTTGTTCCATTCCTTTCAAGTTCTCATTGTAACATTGGATATGAAGCTTAGAGATTTAAAGTTTTAGTAGCACTGATGGGGAGGGGTTACCAGCTTCACGCTTAGCTTTTCCCTGGTAGACTAGGAGAGGTTTAGCAGTGCGTGTTGTGGTCAGAGCCAGTTGCAAGCCAAAAAGTGTAAACAGCAATTTACGTCAAGTGCATTGGTGACACAGTGGTAGAATGCTCACCGCCCACGTATGTGGTCCGGGGTTCGATCCCCGGCCACTGGATGCATTGCTTTACCTCACTACGCCAGTAATAAGACTGGTAAAAAGGAAAAGCTGTGCACGAGGCGACCAGCAAGCCCATCTTGTAAAAATAAACACCACTACTACCAAAACTCTAAAGTTTTAGCTAGAATTCGTATTTTCCACTGGGAATTTCAAGAAATAAAATATTTCACGTCAATCTTACCTCCCGAATCAGGGCCATGAGTAGAAAACAATGACAAAGCTTAACCTTGAAAAACTCACCAACCAATCACATCAGATTTAACGTGTACAAATACGATTCGCAGATATATGGCCTAGCTTTCTGAGAAACAGCCACAAAGAGATAACAGAATAACCTTCAGCAGCAAAACAACCAATCAGAAGACGTTACTTCTCTGCTAACAATAACGCTAATAGTAATGTATATAAAAATCTATAAATATCTGTTGATTTTCTCAGGAAACGGTCTGTTGCCTGGCCGTTGTCTTCTGTCGTTTAACATCGACTGGGTCTCAAAAACCAAGCTACGCTCATGGTCAGTAATCATTCTATTGTTGGACCACTGAGGCTCATGAATTATCCAGTGAACTTTCCCTAATACATCTAATCCATTTTCTTACATCATTGAGTCCTTTAAGAACATTACTCGCGAGCAGGTTACCTTGCCAATTAAGCTCAAAGTCATAAATAGAGAATGAGTTAAACCCTGCTGACAAGTGTCAGTAAAAATGAAGCCTTCCCAGGAATGGAATCCTATGAACACAGAAACACCAAAACGGAGAAAAAAAGAGATGTCTATTGTTAACGGTATTTTTGGTTTTCCCCGTGTTGTTCATGCATATGAGTACAAAAACAGAACAATCTCTGCCTCCATTATGACTGTGACGTTCCAGAGGGAAACGTTAACCTCCATTATTTAAAAATAGATCATGCGAAGCGAGAAGTCAGGGATACGTTGTTTTGTTTTATTCCTTTACGTTCCCAGTGGTAGAACATAAGGGGCTTCAAGCTAGAGTCTTAAAGTTTTGGTAACAGGGGGCCTTTATTTGTACAGGATGAGGTTGCCAGCCGCTTCATGCCTAACCTTCCCCATTTACCAGTCTTATTACTGGCCTAGCGAGGTGAAGGGGTGAGTCAGCTGGCGATCGAACCCCGGACCACATGCTTGGTTGGTGAGCATTCTAGCTCTGTTCCACCCATGCATTCAAATCATTGCGTCAGTCAAGGATAGGACTCTACTTCGCAGTGTGATAGCTGCTCAAGAATTTACTTCTCTTCGACAAAACATTAGACAGACAAAAAGATACTAGAATATCTGAACTCCATTTATGATTTATGTCGAATGTCATACACACTCAAAGATCTACAGACGAAAACCAACAAACTGGTAAAAGAAGCTGAGAAGACAGGACTTCGAGTGAACATAGAGGTGACAGGGGTAATGGAGATACCTAACTATTAACGACAATAACAAGAGTGATTGAAGAAGGTCACCTCTGTCATAAATCTTGGCGGCATCATTTTAGCTACAGGCTGAGGAAGGTAAAGTCATGATCGGGAAAGGCATAAAATGAGTATAGTGATCTACTGCACTCCACGTAAGGAATAAGATACGAATTTTCAACATTCCATATGCTTCGGAGACTTGGTTGTTGCGTCATGAAAGCCAACAGGCTATCGCAAATTTTCATCAACAGCTATCTCCTCTTCAACGAAGCTGCCAAGAGAGACTGGTCAGATATACGCTAAGCAGATCGTTGGAGGACATCACTTGCTGGGAAAGCAGTCAAGAAGAACTCGAAAGGGAGAAACGATGATTGTATTTCGAGAAGACGACGGCATATGGGCTAGCTAAAGAGGAATGAAGAGAAGAGACAGTGTAATGGAGACATGGTAATGAAACTTTTTTTGATTATAGCTTGATTCCATACCGTATTTTTGGTACAAGTATGGAATTTTCAACATGTGAAAATCGGTAGTCCAAATTTTGCAGGCCGACCATAGATATTAGGTGTGCGTCGGCGAGGATCCTAACCACCGTGCCGCCCTGTATTCCACATGGAACCTAAGGGAGTAATAATAATTTATAAGTACAAGTGATGGGTTGAATTGGCAGAATTTAGAATTCATGGGCCGTTAGATCGGGTCCCAGTGGCTTAATGGTCTACGAGCTAACTCGCTCTGTAACCTGAAGGTCCTGGGTTCGAACCAAGGCTGGCGAAAACAGCTATCTAATACTCCCTGGTTGGTTTTCCAATGGTCATCTAAGTGATGTCAGCTCCAACCATTCAAAAGTGATAAGATCAAGGCGTAAACAGCGAAGAAAATTTTCTTCTTGACGATTCATTTTCATGAGCCTTAAAATCGCGATTATATATGCAACAGAGAAATCTTTAGACCAATCAGATACTGGGAAACTGTGTCCCCGGAAAGTGTATTACACAATGTAAGGTGTAACCTAGAAGGGATGACTAATTGTAAGTTAGAAAACAGGCAGATGTTGGCATGACGTGACAATAAGTGTGAGATAATGACTAATCAATAAGATTGTGTAGAATGGATAGGAACTAAAAGGAAAGACGATAAAGCGTTTTTATATAAAATCTGTATGAAAACTCAATGTTATTTATACACAGTAATAGAGTGGTAATAAAATGTGGATGATGGGAATAATAATGATAAAATAATAGTAATAACAATAATAATAACAGTGAACCTATATAATAAAAAGAATAAGCAAAATTACGGTAAGAACTTTACTCTGGCCATGGTAGGGGGGAAGGATTTTATGTATCGCTTTTGAATGCAAGGGCCCGGTTTCAGATCTCAAATAGTTAATGCTTTAGCTTTGTACAGATGTCATATGCGAAGTCCCTTTGTACTATACTGAGGGACTCTATGTAACACTATGAAGCATTCATGTGGGGGTGCTTGATGTCCGGAGATGACAAGGTGTTCGTGGATGGGGATGTCAGCACTCTTCTTTTCTCCTCTGGCTAACCAAGCTGGACAGTGTTCGAGAATACGTTTGTGGACTTGACGTCACAAACGGTTGATATACTTTGCTCCACAGGAACAATTAAACTGATAAATATACACAGAGGTGGCCAAAAGCGGTATCTTATCGTTAACGTTAGACTGGATTAACTGTGTTCTGGAGAGTGTGATACGTAATGTGGCTGCTGGAAATGTCTTCTTCAGACATTTAGAAAGGCGGTTTCTGAGAATTTCCACTGCAATATCACCTTTGAATTCTAGGTTCATGAAGAGAGGAACAGTTGCGATGTTTGACAACGGAGGCTTCTCTTCTACGCTTTTGTCTATGAAACTTGGTGGATACCCGTTAATTAAATTTTGCTGTAGTCGCACTGTAACGATAGAAGACCGAAGACTTGGTAAAGAAACGTTTCCTAGCAATTAGGTATCTCTATATAAAGCTAAATTGTGTGCAGCTTATCTTCAACGCATCATTTGCACAGATCTTCCGTGTTGTGCCTACTTCTGCCCTCCTTTCACATCGTCTCCCGTATATCTCCGTAACTCTGTATCATTTTCTTTCTCTGACATCAAATCTACCTCCGTTATTTGATATTTCTATTTATATACTACTGGTCAATCTTTTCAGTAGTATAGTCCACAATAGTACTTTCCTTTTCTTCATGAACTGTTTTTTTTTGTTCTTTTCTTACAGACTGACATGAATCTTCAACACACAGCATATTCTGGAGTTCGTTGCGATTCTAATCCTAATATGACTCAGCCCTGAACTTATTTTGTGTATATCTACAATTTGTCCGACATCACTAAAACTCATATATTAATAATAATAGTATCAATTGTAACAGTATGGTGGCAAGAACTACCTATCATACTACTATCAATACTACTAATACCAGTATTAATGATAATAATAATAATAAACCTTATCAACAACCACTTTCATATTTCGCGCCTAATCCCAGCCATTTTAAACAACAATGGAGAAGTTATCAAAATTTAGGGAATATTTTACCGCTTAATCGACACGTGTCAGATCAATGCATAAATGGAGTAGTTATGAGTGGTTCGTGTAGAAATCTTGCCAAGAAACGATGCGATATTACCATTCTTATTAATAATGACGACATGAATAATAATAGTAATAATAATTGTAATTATAGTAATAATACTAATCACAATAGTAGTAACTATAGTATTAATAGTACAAATAATAATTTCACTGAACGCTCAGATAGGCCTATTTTATCATCAAATGCTATGCTTGAAAATACACAAAATAAGCAATTCGTATTTAGGGGAAATTCTTCTACTATGCCAAGGTTATTAGTATACAATGAAAAATTATTACGTTCTGCCTCTTTACCACCTGGATTCTCATCTCCACCAATCGGGGCAGGCAATTATCTAACATCAAAACGATCAATAATTGCCAATACAGGGCATGCTTCACCCTTATTGGTCAATTCAATGTGTTATTCGCCTTCCTACGGCTCGCCCACCTACGCATGTCAACATGATGGTGCAGATTGGGAAGATTGTCGTATTAGTATTGACTGTTTTGGTTTTAAAGCAACTAGGTGTAAATATGTAAGACGCTTACAGGGAGAAATTGCACCAATTACCAATTTGATGGTAATACAACTACTGCATGGGATGGATTACAAAATACCAAATATTATTTACGCTTACCAGTAAGGCTGCCTACCATTCATAAAGAAGAGAAAAAGTTGCCACAAGCACACCGATCAATAAAATCGCATAGTTTATCAGCTAGATCTGTCCGTCTATCTATTATCCCATTGAATCCAATCTACAAAAAGAGAAGATCATCACAGGCAACAGTGAAACGTAGATTGTGCAGGTATAATAGCAATAATCAGCAGTCAATTAGAGGCAAACCAACTACAGAAACAGATAGAACAAATTGGATTAGTCCGGTTGATTTAAACACTTGTCGTACAACTCTTCGTAATTGTTGGCGTAAAAGTTTAATACAAAGAATGGTAGGTCATGCATTTCTTTAACGATGTTTAAATGTTTTTTAATCGATTACTTTTGCTGTTTTCACTCATCATTCATGTTCCATTTTTTTTTTGAAAATATATTTCTAAATCGATCTGGATCTGTGGAGAAAGGTATATTAGGGAGAAAAGCGTTGGAGTGTGCCATTTGTTTAAACGGAATATGCGATTAGGGTTCTAGGGGCCTGAGTTTTCCTTTGAAAGTCATTAGTACATGCGTGGGGCATCTTATATATATATATATATATAGCAGTTTGAAAAAATTTGTGCATTGTGTATATGATATTCATTATAATAAAAGTTTTTTGTATTTCCCAATGAATAAAAAACAAGACGATATTGTTGTCTTTT
The DNA here is from genome assembly GCA_944472135.2 of Trichobilharzia regenti. Classification (NCBI taxonomy): domain Eukaryota; kingdom Metazoa; phylum Platyhelminthes; class Trematoda; order Strigeidida; family Schistosomatidae; genus Trichobilharzia; species Trichobilharzia regenti. The sequence goes on from OX235267.1 coordinate 12,665,945, forward strand.
ACTGACGTTTCGCTATTCAATGCTGCCGCTAATAGCCGGAAATTTCAAAACCCACTCAGTTTATGTATAGCAAACTTAATCATCATTCATCAGCATGGGGTCATTTTTGCGTTGTTGTCAAGTTGGCCAATTGGTAAAGTTAACAAAAACAGGTGTAGATTGTTGGATTTGATAAGTGTGTAAAATTATAAAACAGCGTGTGTTTACATAATGAAACTGCTTATCATATTCGTGTTGATTTTGTCACTTCATAGAGGAAGGAGGTGTTGTAACCAGATCAGATTTTGTTTTAGTCCATTATTCCTTTTCAGTTCAGAAAATTTCGACTCCACTTGATATGAAGTGCTTCTGATGACATTAGACGTTCTTTGTGATTGAATATATGTGTGTGGGAAACTTGAGCACTGTGGTAGTGAGTAATTCCATATTAGTTTGTTTATTAGATGTACCACACAGTGAAACAGTTTTATTTGCTGGGTGACAAGGTTTCGAACAAAATCTATTGTTCATAATCATATCGCCATTTATAATCACACGACTTCGAAACTTGAGTTTTATAGTTTTCTTTGTCCTGTCCTATTTGTCGTAGGGGTAGTAGAATTTTCCATATATCTGGGACAGGTGTTGAATCATTCCTATTACATGTATTTGCGGCTGATTCGATAAAAAGAGCTTCTGTTATCCATCTTTCCCGCCACCCTGTGACACTGAATTTTAAAACTGTCATCCTATTGTATGGTTGTACGTAACTGCATGTAGTGCTATAGCTGAACTATTCTCTAGATTTCTTCTTCTAGATTGGTTGACCCGAATGAAATAAGAATTGATGTCAGTTCATGATGAAATCCTCCATACAATCAAACTAAATCCATACAAAACCAATTCTTGAAAATTAATCTGATTCTCACCAGTGACTGGGCCTGTTCAGGCAGTTAACCTGGGGTTCTAGTGGGAAGCCTTCACCAATAGGGTACAGCAGGTTGAAGGTGTGGCAGTAACTCATAGTAGAAGACACTGCGAAATGGTCGTGCCATGTTCAGAATTGGCAGAAGTCAGAATTCAAAGACCATTGGATCAAGTCCCAGTGGCTCAATGGTCTGTGAGCTCTCCTTGTAACCAGAAGGTCCTGGGTTCGAACCCCAGTGGGTGCGTACTGATGAAGAGTCCCAAATTAGGACGAAACAGCTGTCCAGTACTCCCAGGTTTTCCAGTGGTTCTCTAACTGATGTCAGCTCATGATGAAATCCTCCATACAAAACTATAAAACTCAAGTTTCAAAGTCGTGTGATTATAATTTATATGATTATGAACAATAAATTTTGTTCGAAACCTTGTCATCCAGTAAACAATACTGTTTCACTGTGTGATACATCTAATAAACAAACTAATATGGAGTTCTTTGGGATTTCTGAAATTGTTCTGAATTATTTCAATATTGTCAAAATCAATTTTGTGACCTGATTCTATAGCCTCGCGTGTAGACGAGCTATGGCTGATGATTTTTCAACCTTTTCTAGTTCACTAACTGGACTTCTCGGTGGTCGAACAGAGGTGGCTCCAGAATGTTCATTTCTTATGATTACCTTGATCTCTCTCTGGCTATGTTTGTCCCATGTATATTGCATCACGTCACATTCCAAGTATTTTATTATGTAAGCACAATTAGATAGAGAATCTTTAGGGATTTGGTCTTTTTAATATGGACAAGGTTGGTTTGTAATGTATGTATGTGTCTAATGTTTTGAAGAAAACTCTGATGTCGAGCTTATCGAGTACTCTTCTGATATCGTCTGATATCTCCGCTCTATATGGAATGATAACTGTTGAGGCCCATGTTTTCGGAAGGCGTTTTCGGCCATACTTAATGTCTGTGTTGATTTTGTTGATGAAGTTCCTTGGGTAGTTGTTTTGCTTGAGAGTTTCAGTAATGTTTCATATTTCTTCTTCTTTTTCTTTCTCATTCGTTAACGTCAAAGAGTGTGCTCGTCTAAGAAGACTTGAAACAACTGAAATCTTTGCGCTGATCGGGTGTGATGATTTGAAGTCTAAATATTTATTGGAGTGGGTTTTCTTCCTAAATATGGATATACTAAAATGTCGGTTTTCCCTCCTTTTAACTAGGCAGTCTAGAAATGGCAGTGGGACATCTAAGTTACGCAAAGTTTAACTTTGCTGGTCACCTAAGAGGCACACATAGCTTAGCTAATAAGCTTCATAAGGATGGATTATCTTGAATTCACTTAACTTTAATTCCATTCATCATGTCTACAGTATGTCCAGTATTGATTAAAAATTGGATAGAAATGACCTTGTTATTGAGTTTATTACATCTGTCTAATCCAATCGTAGTCTACTTTTCCTTGTCTCTGATAAACCTTTCATATGTTCTTAGTTAGACTATGATTTCGACTTAATTAGACTATATTGGGATATTATTATTATTATTATTGTCAGTATTAACTTTGTTATATGTACTATTACGACATTTTACTTCCCTCCAGTTACCATTAAGAGAAGATCTCCCCCCCCCCCCACATACACACAAACACACCCCACGTTGAATTGTACTCTTACCGCCGGTTTAAAACACGTCTCTTAGCCTCACCAATCACTACTTAGTCTAAATCACAAACTCCACTCTAGTAAGATGAACACAAAGTGCTTCATTCATACACACACTCAATCCCTTGTCCATCGCAAACTCATACACAGACTTGCACAAACACACAAGTTTGTAATCTATCAACCAAGTATACTCAACCTCAGCCTCGTAATCACCAGCTCTTATTTATATTTAATAGTGTGAAATATTTCCATTTCATGAATTAAATGTCAATCTGAACGAAGAATATTCTTTTCAATACATCCTTCTCCTCTTCAGGTTCTTATACAATTATAAAATAGAATATTTATTTGTTGTCGTCACAATAATGTTAGCCAATTAGTTATTTATGCGGAGGATACATTTTTTAACGTTTTTAAAAATTTTAACTTGTCACAGGAATGTGTATATATGAAATAAATAAATAGTTAAGATACAATTGGTGGATGGTGGCTAGCAGTGGAATCCAGGATGCGCATTTCGTCCTATTTGGGACTCGTCAGCTGGATGTACCTGCATTTCTCTTTGAGTGATGATGTTCCCACTGAGGCTCGAACCCAGTACCCATAGTTTCAAACGCCAAAGCGTTATCCACTAGACAGACCACTTGGGCCACGAGAGCCACCTCTTGTGCGACGGGTCATATTAATTATTGAATTGAATTTTTGATTTTCCCGTCGATTGATTGGACCGAAGTGCTCGGTCTCAGGTTGACATGTCGGCTTCTTGTGCAGATGCTTCGACGATGTCTGGGCATTTAGTTAGTATACAATTGGTGGATGGTGGCTAGCAGTGGAATCCAGGATGCGCATTTCGTCCTATTTGGGACTCGTCAGCTGGATGTACCTGCATTTCTCAGTGAGTGATGATGTTCCCACTGACGCTTTGGCGTTTGAAACTATGGGTACTGGGTTCGAGCCTCAGTGGGAACATCATCACTCACTGAGAAATGCAGGTACATCCAGCTGACGAGTCCCAAATAGGACGAAATGCGCATCCTGGATTCCACTGCTAGCCACCATCCACCAATTGTATACTAATTAAATACCCAGACATCGTCGAAGCATCTGCACAAGAAGCCGACATGTCAACCTGAGACCGAGCACTTCGGTCCAATCAATCGACGGGAAAATCAAAAATTCAGTTCAATAAATAGTTAAGAGGTGAGAAACTAGACTTAAGTCAGGTCAAAAGGACATACTGAAGGCCAAATTAACAATGAAGATCGCTAAACCAAAGAAGGTAGGGAATACCATACATCTACCCTGTTTGGTATCAAAACAAAGTTTACCAACGAAGGTGGTTTAATGTGATGACGAATTGTTGCTTTGAGTGCATAAAAAGGTTGTTTAAACTTCTTAATTGCCAGTTAGGGCTTCCACAAACTTTAGGATACGCCCTCCCTCAAACACTTTTTACAGATTGGTTTAAAAGATGTGTGGAAACAATAATTTTATGTCGTCTCTTCTCTGTAATATGTTTCACAATATAGAGGAGCTAGGTCATCGTTTGTTCTCACCATTAATGGGTTCTGGGGATTCTATTTGTTTCTGGAGCTATTTAGGAATATGCTCTGAAGTCAGCGCTTACTTGCAGAGATCGATGAGTCCTCCCTTCTATGTATGTGTGTCCACACGTACATTGAAACTGGTAAATACAGTGCGATGTGATATCATTTTTCGCACGTTCTAAGAGCTTAGATAGATAGCTTCAAATTCTCAATTATTGTTATCTTACCTGCATAAAGTGTGTTTTTAGCCTCAGTGTTCAATATCTGTCTAGGTATAAAATTTGATCGTCTGAAATATTCCCATATTAAGAATTAAAAGTCAATGTGAACGAAGAATATTCTTTTCAATACATCCTTCTCCTCTTCAGGTTCTTACAATTAGAAAATATAATATTTGTGGTCGTTATAATAAAGGCCAGTTATATATGAGGCGGATACATTTTTAACGTAGAATAACAGATTAGCAGTTATGGAGTGTCAAATTAAATAGTCATATATGTGTGACAAACGTCGTGCTAAGCTGAAATCGATTAGAAAATATTGTAAAACGGGAGACAATGGTGGTGATTAATCATATAATAGATTTGTAGAGTGTGGGGTAGGAAAATTGACAAATCAGTTCAAGGTTATAGAAGGTGTCAGGTGAGTGGCTAGTACAAAGTGGAATGCATTAAACAGAAGGAGATAGTAAGACTGCGACAATGAAATGACGAATGTGTGATATGAAACAGGTGGAGGCATATATTGAGAAAACAGATAATATCACTAATAGTAATAAGTCCGGATAGTATAAATGAAAAATTCGATAGTATTGAGGGAATGTTTGCATAGAGGGCATAAATTATGACGAATAATGATAATAATTGTAATAATAATGTTTGCAATAAAAAGCAAAGTAAAAAAAACCAAGAGGGTTGAATCGAAGGAACACTCTTGGTGAGAAGAAAAATCATCAATCCAAGTTTGGCCACGGTAGGAACAGCGTGTGGACGTGTTCTTTTTGGATACTAAGTTCCGGTTTAGTCGATCTTATTGCAACAGCTTCCGCTATATGTAGGAGACGTAAGCGAACTGTACGTGATAACCACTTCGGAATTCGGTATGTAACCCTTAAAACTGTGTTGACATCGATACGATGTCCAGTATCGACCAAGTGTGACAGGATCGAGCTTTTTATGCACTTAATTTCCCCCCGCTGAACTAAGCTGCTAAATGTTCTCGAACCCGTAGACGGACCTAAACCACAGGAACAGTTGAAATGGTATATGCATGAAGAATACCTAAGGTTAGGTAAGACATCTTTTAGTTTCTGGGTGAACATTGGAGGGCTAGTGAAGGACAGACACAGACGTGCAGAGTAGAAAGTTTTCTTGATCGCCTTGGTTAAACGTTGGGATAGAATCTCCGCAGGAGTATCTCCCTTGAATTGGAGACGTAAAAAACAAAGGCTTTTTCTCCATAGTTGACAGTTCATGTTTACGACTATTGTAACCTATGTTGGCTTTAATGAACTTCTCTGGATATCCGTCCTCGCTTAGAATGTCTAGGATGACCTGGAGTTCTTCCTCTACACAGTCTTAGGAACAAATAGACCTCGCTAAGCACCTGATTAGATTACGTTTGTATTTCATCGGTACGAAGCTAAGGAAGTGTGTATACTGAGCTTTGGTCTCTAGCTTTCTAAATATGGTTCTTTTAACGGATTCATCCTCTCTTCTCGTTAGTAGGACGTTGAGAAAGTGTAGAGAGTCCTTGTATTCTCCTTCGTAGGTGAAATGGACCGCTGGGTGAGCATTATTGAAGTTTTTTTTATTTATTTTTACACCCTATAACTAATCTGTTATTCTACGTTAAAAGTGTATACGCCTCATAACTGGCCTTTATATTATATTTTCTAATTGTAAGAACCTGAAGAGGAGAAGGATGTATTGAAAAGAATATTCTTCGTTCAGATTACCTTTTTAATCTGTCTAGTTGTCAAGTTGCTATGATACCCCATATATGGTAGGTAGCTTGATGTCCACGTCTTTCTTAGGAACGAGTTGGAGAGTGGGTCAAAATAAATAGTATATGTGTGACAAACCTCGTACTGGGCTGAATTCAATTACAAAATATTGTGAAATAGGAGGTAATCGTGGTGATTAGTCAGAATAGATTCATACAATGTGGGGTAGGAAAAACTGACAAGACAGTTCAAGGTTATAAAAGGTGTCAGGTGAGTCAGTGGCTTGTATAAAGTAGTATGTACTGAAGAGGAGACTGCAATGAGAGGTTTATTACGAAATAACCAATATGTAAAATGAAACAGATGGAGGTATATATTTGACACCCCATAACTAATCAGTAAGTCTATGTCAAAAATGTATCCGCCGCATAACTAACTGGTCAGTATTGTAACGAAAACAAATATATTCTATTTTATAATTGTAAGAACATGAAGAGGAGAAATTATTGAAAAGAATATTCTTCGTTCAGATTGACTTTTAACTATATGTATAAGGTTGGGTTCGATCAAAATTAGGAGACGACTTAGCATCCACAATGGCACTATTAGAGAACGATAAAATAATTTCCTGGCCTATGGAATTCAGTGAATCCATTTCACTTCTAATGGACAAGAAACATAAATTAGCCTATTCTGTGCCAACTTTCAAAAGTCCCCTCCGTTCCTACGCTTGCACCTACCACCACTAACAAAATGAAGTTTGAATTCTAACATCTTCAAGATGAACTGTGCATAAAAGAAACTGGCGTCATCAGGGTAGAGTTAACGGGTAAAATACAAAAACACCCTCCCTTACCTCAGAAAGAACAACCTACTATTGTTTAGGGCAAAATGACTAGGATAAGGTGACGAGATCAACTATGACAGCATGCGGTGCAGACGACATATACTTTGTGAAGGTGAAAATAAACCCCACAACCTAGAATTATTTATTAATCACGATCATTATTCATGCATTTAAGAAGATTGAATCTGTGAAGGCAAAGAGAAATCAGATTTAATTGAATTTTAAATTTTCCCGTCCATTGATTGATTGCACTGAAGTGCTCGGTCTCAGGTTGACATGTCAGCTCCTCCTTGTACAGATGCTTCGATGATGTTTGGGAATGTAATTAGAAGGTGGATGGTGACTAGCAGTGGAATCCACCAGGATAAATCGCATTTCGTCCTATTTGGGACTCGTCAGCTGGATGTACCTGCATTTCTCAGTGAGTGATGATGTTCCCACTGACGCTTTGGCGTTTGAAACTATGGGTACTGGGTTCGAGCCTCAGTGGGAACATCATCACTCACTGAGAAATGCAGGTACATCCAGCTGACGAGTCCCAAATAGGACGAAATGCGCATCCTGGATTCCACTGCTAGCCACCATCCACCAATTGTATACTAATTAAATACCCAGACATCGTCGAAGCATCTGCACAAGAAGCCGACATGTCAACCTGAGACCGAGCACTTCGGTCCAATCAATCGACGGGAAAATCAAAAATTCAGTTCAATAAATAGTTAAGAGGTGAGAAACTAGACTTAAGTCAGGTCAAAAGGACATACTGAAGGCCAAATTAACAATGAAGATCGCTAAACCAAAGAAGGTAGGGAATACCATACATCTACCCTGTTTGGTATCAAAACAAAGTTTACCAACGAAGGTGGTTTAATGTGATGACGAATTGTTGCTTTGAGTGCATAAAAAGGTTGTTTAAACTTCTTAATTGCCAGTTAGGGCTTCCACAAACTTTAGGATACGCCCTCCCTCAAACACTTTTTACAGATTGGTTTAAAAGATGTGTGGAAACAATAATTTTATGTCGTCTCTTCTCTGTAATATGTTTCACAATATAGAGGAGCTAGGTCATCGTTTGTTCTCACCATTAATGGGTTCTGGGGATTCTATTTGTTTCTGGAGCTATTTAGGAATATGCTCTGAAGTCAGCGCTTACTTGCAGAGATCGATGAGTCCTCCCTTCTATGTATGTGTGTCCACACGTACATTGAAACTGGTAAATACAGTGCGATGTGATATCATTTTTCGCACGTTCTAAGAGCTTAGATAGATAGCTTCAAATTCTCAATTATTGTTATCTTACCTGCATAAAGTGTGTTTTTAGCCTCAGTGTTCAATATCTGTCTAGGTATAAAATTTGATCGTCTGAAATATTCCCATATTAAGAATTAAAAGTCAATGTGAACGAAGAATATTCTTTTCAATACATCCTTCTCCTCTTCAGGTTCTTACAATTAGAAAATATAATATTTGTGGTCGTTATAATAAAGGCCAGTTATATATGAGGCGGATACATTTTTAACGTAGAATAACAGATTAGCAGTTATGGAGTGTCAAATTAAATAGTCATATATGTGTGACAAACGTCGTGCTAAGCTGAAATCGATTAGAAAATATTGTAAAACGGGAGACAATGGTGGTGATTAATCATATAATAGATTTGTAGAGTGTGGGGTAGGAAAATTGACAAATCAGTTCAAGGTTATAGAAGGTGTCAGGTGAGTGGCTAGTACAAAGTGGAATGCATTAAACAGAAGGAGATAGTAAGACTGCGACAATGAAATGACGAATGTGTGATATGAAACAGGTGGAGGCATATATTGAGAAAACAGATAATATCACTAATAGTAATAAGTCCGGATAGTATAAATGAAAAATTCGATAGTATTGAGGGAATGTTTGCATAGAGGGCATAAATTATGACGAATAATGATAATAATTGTAATAATAATGTTTGCAATAAAAAGCAAAGTAAAAAAAACCAAGAGGGTTGAATCGAAGGAACACTCTTGGTGAGAAGAAAAATCATCAATCCAAGTTTGGCCACGGTAGGAACAGCGTGTGGACGTGTTCTTTTTGGATACTAAGTTCCGGTTTAGTCGATCTTATTGCAACAGCTTCCGCTATATGTAGGAGACGTAAGCGAACTGTACGTGATAACCACTTCGGAATTCGGTATGTAACCCTTAAAACTGTGTTGACATCGATACGATGTCCAGTATCGACCAAGTGTGACAGGATCGAGCTTTTTATGCACTTAATTTCCCCCCGCTGAACTAAGCTGCTAAATGTTCTCGAACCCGTAGACGGACCTAAACCACAGGAACAGTTGAAATGGTATATGCATGAAGAATACCTAAGGTTAGGTAAGACATCTTTTAGTTTCTGGGTGAACATTGGAGGGCTAGTGAAGGACAGACACAGACGTGCAGAGTAGAAAGTTTTCTTGATCGCCTTGGTTAAACGTTGGGATAGAATCTCCGCAGGAGTATCTCCCTTGAATTGGAGACGTAAAAAACAAAGGCTTTTTCTCCATAGTTGACAGTTCATGTTTACGACTATTGTAACCTATGTTGGCTTTAATGAACTTCTCTGGATATCCGTCCTCGCTTAGAATGTCTAGGATGACCTGGAGTTCTTCCTCTACACAGTCTTAGGAACAAATAGACCTCGCTAAGCACCTGATTAGATTACGTTTGTATTTCATCGGTACGAAGCTAAGGAAGTGTGTATACTGAGCTTTGGTCTCTAGCTTTCTAAATATGGTTCTTTTAACGGATTCATCCTCTCTTCTCGTTAGTAGGACGTTGAGGAAGTGTAGAGAGTCCTTGTATTCTCCTTCGTAGGTGAAATGGACCGCTGGGTGAGCATTATTGAAGTTTTTTTTATTTATTTTTACACCCTATAACTAATCTGTTATTCTACGTTAAAAGTGTATACGCCTCATAACTGGCCTTTATATTATATTTTCTAATTGTAAGAACCTGAAGAGGAGAAGGATGTATTGAAAAGAATATTCTTCGTTCAGATTACCTTTTTAATCTGTCTAGTTGTCAAGTTGCTATGATACCCCATATATGGTAGGTAGCTTGATGTCCACGTCTTTCTTAGGAACGAGTTGGAGAGTGGGTCAAAATAAATAGTATATGTGTGACAAACCTCGTACTGGGCTGAATTCAATTACAAAATATTGTGAAATAGGAGGTAATCGTGGTGATTAGTCAGAATAGATTCATACAATGTGGGGTAGGAAAAACTGACAAGACAGTTCAAGGTTATAAAAGGTGTCAGGTGAGTCAGTGGCTTGTATAAAGTAGTATGTACTGAAGAGGAGACTGCAATGAGAGGTTTATTACGAAATAACCAATATGTAAAATGAAACAGATGGAGGTATATATTTGACACCCCATAACTAATCAGTAAGTCTATGTCAAAAATGTATCCGCCGCATAACTAACTGGTCAGTATTGTAACGAAAACAAATATATTCTATTTTATAATTGTAAGAACATGAAGAGGAGAAATTATTGAAAAGAATATTCTTCGTTCAGATTGACTTTTAACTATATGTATAAGGTTGGGTTCGATCAAAATTAGGAGACGACTTAGCATCCACAATGGCACTATTAGAGAACGATAAAATAATTTCCTGGCCTATGGAATTCAGTGAATCCATTTCACTTCTAATGGACAAGAAACATAAATTAGCCTATTCTGTGCCAACTTTCAAAAGTCCCCTCCGTTCCTACGCTTGCACCTACCACCACTAACAAAATGAAGTTTGAATTCTAACATCTTCAAGATGAACTGTGCATAAAAGAAACTGGCGTCATCAGGGTAGAGTTAACGGGTAAAATACAAAAACACCCTCCCTTACCTCAGAAAGAACAACCTACTATTGTTTAGGGCAAAATGACTAGGATAAGGTGACGAGATCAACTATGACAGCATGCGGTGCAGACGACATATACTTTGTGAAGGTGAAAATAAACCCCACAACCTAGAATTATTTATTAATCACGATCATTATTCATGCATTTAAGAAGATTGAATCTGTGAAGGCAAAGAGAAATCAGATTTAATTGAATTTTAAATTTTCCCGTCCATTGATTGATTGCACTGAAGTGCTCGGTCTCAGGTTGACATGTCAGCTCCTCCTTGTACAGATGCTTCGATGATGTTTGGGAATGTAATTAGAAGGTGGATGGTGACTAGCAGTGGAATCCACCAGGATAAATCGCATTTCGTCCTATTTGGGACTCGTCAGCTGGATGTACCTGCATTTCTCAGTGAGTGATGATGTTCCCACTGACGCTTTGGCGTTTGAAACTATGGGTACTGGGTTCGAGCCTCAGTGGGAACATCATCACTCACTGAGAAATGCAGGTACATCCAGCTGACGAGTCCCAAATAGGACGAAATGCGCATCCTGGATTCCACTGCTAGCCACCATCCACCAATTGTATACTAATTAAATACCCAGACATCGTCGAAGCATCTGCACAAGAAGCCGACATGTCAACCTGAGACCGAGCACTTCGGTCCAATCAATCGACGGGAAAATCAAAAATTCAGTTCAATAAATAGTTAAGAGGTGAGAAACTAGACTTAAGTCAGGTCAAAAGGACATACTGAAGGCCAAATTAACAATGAAGATCGCTAAACCAAAGAAGGTAGGGAATACCATACATCTACCCTGTTTGGTATCAAAACAAAGTTTACCAACGAAGGTGGTTTAATGTGATGACGAATTGTTGCTTTGAGTGCATAAAAAGGTTGTTTAAACTTCTTAATTGCCAGTTAGGGCTTCCACAAACTTTAGGATACGCCCTCCCTCAAACACTTTTTACAGATTGGTTTAAAAGATGTGTGGAAACAATAATTTTATGTCGTCTCTTCTCTGTAATATGTTTCACAATATAGAGGAGCTAGGTCATCGTTTGTTCTCACCATTAATGGGTTCTGGGGATTCTATTTGTTTCTGGAGCTATTTAGGAATATGCTCTGAAGTCAGCGCTTACTTGCAGAGATCGATGAGTCCTCCCTTCTATGTATGTGTGTCCACACGTACATTGAAACTGGTAAATACAGTGCGATGTGATATCATTTTTCGCACGTTCTAAGAGCTTAGATAGATAGCTTCAAATTCTCAATTATTGTTATCTTACCTGCATAAAGTGTGTTTTTAGCCTCAGTGTTCAATATCTGTCTAGGTATAAAATTTGATCGTCTGAAATATTCCCATATTAAGAATTAAAAGTCAATCTGAACGAAGAATATTCTTTTCAATACATCCTTCTCCTCTTCAGGTTCTTACAATTAGAAAATAGAATATATTTGTGGTCGTTACAATAAAGGCCAGTTATATATGAGGCGGATACATTTTTAACGTAGAATAACAGATTAGCAGTTATGGAGTGTCAAATTAAATAGTCATATATGTGTGACAAACCTGCTAGGCTGAAATCGATTAGAAAATATTGTAAAACGGGAGACAATGGTGGTGATTAATCATATAATAGATTTGTAGAGTGTGGGGTAGGAAAATTGACACATCAGTTCAAGGTTATAGAAGGTGTCAGGTGAGTGGCTAGTACAAAGTGGAATGCATTAAACAGAAGGAGATAGTAAGACTGCGACAATGAAATGACGAATGTGTGATATGAAACAGGTGGAGGCATATATTGAGAAAAGAGATAATATCACTAATAGTAATAAGTCCGGATAGTATAAATGAAAAATTCGATAGTATTGAGGGAATGTTTGCATAGAGGGCATAAATTATGACGAATAATGATAATAATTGTAATAATAATGTTTGCAACAATAGGCAAAGTAAAAAAAAAACCAAGAGGGTCGAATCGAAGGAACACTCTTGGTGAGAAGAAAAATCATGAATCCAAGTTTGGCCACAGTAGGAAGAGCGTGTGGACGTGTTCTTTTTGGATACTAAGTTCCGGTTTAGTCGATCTTATTGCAACAGCTTCAGCTATGTGTAGGAGACGTAGGCGAACTGTACGTGATAACCACTTCGGAATTCGGTATGTAACCCTCAAAACTGTGTTGACATCGATACGATGTCCAGTATCGACCAAGTGTGACAGGATCGAGCTTTTTATGCACTTAATTTTCCCCCCGCTGAACTAAGCTGCTAAATGTTCTCGAACCCGTTGACGAACCTGCCTAATCATGCGCCCTATATAACTTGAACCACAGGAACAGTTGAAATGGTTGGTATGTACATGAAGAAGAGCTAAGGTTAGTGCAAGACATTTTTGAGTTGCTGGGTTAACATTGGACGGCTAGTGAAGGATAGATACAGATGTGCGGAGTAGAAAGTTTTCTTGATCGCCCTGGTTAAACGTTGGGATAGAATCTCCGCAGGAGTATCTCCCTTAAATTGGAGACGTAAAAAAAGGCTTTTTCTCCACAGTTTCCAGTTCATGTTTACAACTATTGTAGCCTATGTTGGCTTTAATGAACTTCTCTGGATATCCATTCTCGCTTAGAATGTCTAGGATGACCTGGAGTTCTTTCTCTACACAGTCTTCGGAACAAATAGACCTCGCTGTAAATGCTAAGCACCTGATTAGATTACGTTTGTATTTCATCGGTACGAAGCTAAGGAAGTGTGTATACTGAGCTTTGGTCTCTAGCTTTCTAAATATGGTTCTTTTAACGGAACCATCCTCTCTTCTCGTTAGTAGGACGTTGAGGAAGTGTAGAGAGTCCTTGTATTCTCCTTCGTAGGTGAAATGGACCGCTGGGTGAGCATTATTGAAGTTTTTTTTATTTATTTTGACACCTTATAACTAATCTGTCATCATACGTTAAAAGTGTATACGCCGCATAACTGGCCTTTATATTATATTTTCTAATTGTAAGAACCCGAAGAGGAGAAGTATGTATTGAAAAGAATATTCTTCGTTCAGATTGACTTTTAACTATATGCATAAGGTTGGGTTCGATCAAAATTAGGAGACGACTTAGCATCCACAATGGCACTATTAGAGAACGATAAAATGATGTCCTGGCCCATGGAATTCAGGGAATCCATTTCACTTCTAATGGACAAGAAACATAAATTAGGCTATTCTGTGCCAACTTTCAAAAGTCCCCTCCGTTCCTCCGCTTGCCATCACCACCACTAACAAAATGAAGTTTGAATTCTAACATCTTCAAGATGAACTGTGCATAAAACAAACTGGCGTCATCAGGGTAGAGTTAACGGGTAAAATACAAAAACACCCTCCCTTACCTCAGAAAGAACAACCTACTATTGTTTAGGGCAAAATGACTAGGATAAGGTGACGAGATCAACTATGACAGCATGCGGTGCAGATGACATATACTTTGTGAAGGTGAAAATAAACCCCACAACCTAGAATTATTTATTAATCACGATCATTATTCATGCATTTAAGAAGATTGAATCTGTGAAGGCAAAGAGAAATCAGATTTAATTGAATTTTAAATTTTCCCGTCCATTGATTGATTGCACTGAAGTGCTCAGTCTCAAGTTGACATGTCGGCTCCTCCTTGTACAGATGCTTCGATGATGTTTGGGCATGTAATTAGAAGGTAATTGGTGGATGGTGACTAGCAGTGGAATCCACCAGGATAAATCGCATTTCGTCCTATTTGAGACATGCCCATACATTGTCGAAGCATCTGCACAAGAAGCTGACATGTCAACCTGAGACTGAGCACTTTGGTCCAATCAATCAACGGGAAAATCTAAAATTCAATTAAATAACTAATATGATCCGTTGCACAAAAAGTGGAGTGGCTCTCGTGGCCCAAGTGGTCTAATGAATATTACTTTGGGCACTGGATTCGAGCCTCGGTGGGAACATCATCACTGACTCACTGGGGAATGCAGGTATCTCCAGTTGACGAGCTAGTCCCAAATAGGACGAAATGCACTTTATCCTGGATTCCACTGCTAGTCACCATCCACTAATTAAATTCTAGAAGTCAGATTTCTTGATATAGAATAAAGTGACAAGAAGAACTCACATTAAAGTAATTCATGAATAAACTCCATCCGGACGTTAATGAAAATAAAACACGTAATTCAGCGAAGAGTCTCTTTACAGCGGCAAATTCACTTAGTTGGGGGTAGTGGTGATGTGTTGTCAAAAAAATATAGTTGTTAATGTTAGTTAGTGCATAAGAAAATTTGAATAAGTGTATTGTAGTTGCGTAATAAGACGAGTAGTTTAATGAGTCAGTTCTATTTAGGATGTATGG
Organism: Trichobilharzia regenti; assembly: GCA_944472135.2. NCBI lineage: Eukaryota > Metazoa > Platyhelminthes > Trematoda > Strigeidida > Schistosomatidae > Trichobilharzia > Trichobilharzia regenti. The sequence continues at coordinate 12,681,099 of OX235267.1, forward strand.
AATTATGTAAGCGTTGTGAGGAAATACAAGAGTTATAAGGAGTTATAAAAGCAGACACACACTATCACGGCTGTTGCCATGATAGTAGAAGTGGTTGGATGATTCTCTTTTGTATGTATAACTCTGTTTTTTCCAAATGAATGGCTAAGGCTTTAACAATGCTCAAAGGAGACGACGGCATATTGCCTTTGGTAGGTTATTCTTGACTCTGTAGATTACCTTGAAGCAGGAGACGTTTGTTGAGATGGAATGGTTAGTGTTGATGTTATGTACTCGTCGACAAATTTTTGTTATGGACTGTTCGAGAAACTAATAGTCCTGACACAAGAAGGCGGAAATCAGAAGACCACTAGGTTTGCGATAATACTTCTATTTTCCAAACACAAGGAGAATGCAAAAGTGGTATCACACCAAAGTAAGTAAGCAAGTAGGTGAGTCACACAAATTGTGAATGCGAAATATATATGAATGTTCCAGACAAAGTGTGTGAACAAATCAATAGACAGTCTTAACATGAATGGCTAATTATAATGAAGTATCGATCCATATATACATAGCGAAATATAGCAGACATGTCAACAACCACCATACATGGATATATGTCACCAAGCAAAGGACTGTCAACAAACACTCATATTATATATAATATGAGGGGAATATACATTGTTAAAGGAGACAGGTTCATCAAAGTGAAATGGTCACAGACTAAGAGAGCAAACAGAAAGAGAGATCACCATACACACACACATATATATGTGGATACATATCAGTTGACAAGGTGTTTGATGATCGCACTACTTATACAACCACAACTGCCATGCTATGGGATAGTGTTCTCGAATGTTTATGGACAGGATACGCGTCGAATGACCAATTTACCTGACACCAAAACAACAGGTGAACTGATATATACATATAGGAGTGGTTAGATGAAAGATCTTGTCCTTAAGGGTTCTGCAGATCAATGAACGACTAGAGAACACCACTCTTAGCGTTGCTGCAAAGAATGTTTTTTCTCTTAAGGATATCACAGACCACGTCTTCCTTGAAATTCAGGTTCATGTAAAGTTTCTGTTTTGGAATAAGTAATGTTTCGTTCCTCTGGGTGAGATTAAAAGTATTCTTATGGGGTTTCCAAGCACAGAGCGAAGTAAAACTATCACAGACGAAACCCCAGTGACCTTGAACAACCAATCACAACTCAAATGCCAAAGAGAGTCACAAAATCCTGTCTCCTTTTTGCTACAAAAATGTTTTCAAGTATTGGTTTTTGTAGGGATTTTGTTTGATTGCATAGAGGATTTAATCATGAGCTGACATCAGTTAGAGAACCACTGGAAAACCTGAGAGTACTGGACAGCTGTTTCGTCCTAATTTGGGACTCCTCATCAGTACGCACCCACCGGGATTCGAACCCAGGACCTTCTGGTTACAAGGTGAGCTCGTAGACCATTGAGCCACTGGGACCCGATCCAGTGGTCCTTGAATTCTAACTTCTGACAATTCACGACATAGCGCGACCACTTCGCAACGTCTTCTTCGATGAGTTACTGCCTCATCTTCAACCTGCTGTACCCTACTGGTCACGGCTTCCCACTAGAACCCCAGGTAGCTAACTGCCTGAATAGGGCCAGTCACTAGTGAGCACAGATTAATTTTCAAGAATTGGTTTTGTATGGATTTAGTTTGATTGCATGGAGGATTTAATCATGAGCTGACAACCAATACATGAAAATTAATCTGTGCTCACTGGTGACTGGCCCTATTCAGGCAGTTAGCTACCTGGGGTTCTAGTGGGAAGTCGTGACCAGTAGGGTACAGCAGGTTGAAGATGAGGCAGTAACTCATCAAAGAAGACATTGCGAAATTGTGACGCTGTGTCGTGAACTGACAGAAGTTAGAATTCATGGACTGCCCATTGGATTGAGTCCCAGTGGCTCAATGGTCTGCGAGCTCTCCTTGTAACCAGAAGGTCCTGGGTTCAAACACCGGTGGGTATGTGCTGCTGAAGAGTCCCAAACTAGGACGAAACAGCTGTCCAGTACTCCCAGGTTTTCCAGTGGTTCTCTAACTGATGTCAGCTCATGAATAAATCCTCCACGCAACAAAGATGTTTGCTAATTACTCCAAGGATAATCCACAGAGATACCATACCATACAATATAGATATATTAATCCAGATGACAGTAGGTCATGGTGCTTTGGGATCTATCCTCAATCCTGACACTGCTCTTTAATCTACCCCCTAACCATTAACTCTGACCCTAATTCTAATCCTAACCATACCTGCGAGTATAGACTTACAAAAAAAGTACTTATTGAATAAACAGAATACTGTATCTACCCTACAGAACTTGATTTGGAATGACCTTTCATAGCGTCGCTCAAATCTGATTGGTTCTTTTATAGGTCAACGTTTGACACACGTTGACTTTGATTGCGATACTTTAACTTCACCGCGTATAATATAGCAGGATGTTATAACAGATTATTACTACAGGTGTGCAAAACAAAATAGTTGGTAAAACACCTTCAGAACAGTCAAACGTAATATCTCATATGATAACAACATTGCATTCCTGTAAGCATGCAATATAAAATCATATAGGATCAACTACCTGAGGTAATTCAAATCGTAATCGATCTCCCCTCTTCTATCCACTTAAGTAGGCAGAAACCAAAAAGAGATAGATTATCAGCTCATATATATATTTCGAATTCGTATATTTCAAATAATAATCCCACCTAAATAACTAAATATCTTCAAACTTCTTTCCGAGGAATGGTTTGTAAGGATTTGATATAGAGAAGATTTGTAGCTCAGGTGGATGATTTTGATGTGGTTTTGTTCTCTGAGCTGGATGGTTAATTTGCGAAGCTTTCATCACCCTACTGGGTGACATCTTCAGTGCATACTTCAATTTGAAGTGAGCTTTTAGATTTCTCCACGAGTTTATTAATCATCCCTCCTGGTGACCTTGGACGTGATTGGTTGTTTATGTGTGTTTTCACAAGTAACCTAGAAGGTGTTTGTTTTTTTGATGAAGGCTCTACAAACCAATTCTTGTAAATTAATCTGATGCTCTCTAGTGACTAGCTACAGGATAGGGTTTCCTGGAGTTATAGTGAGAAATTGTGATTGATAGGGTATATCCTATCGGCAGCGAGGACAAATACTCGCCAGCGATGACACTAGCTTGTGCCGACAGCCGCGCTAAAAATCACGAATTGATAGAAGTTAGAATTCATGGGCTGGTCATTGAGGAGTTGAGTAGCAGTGGCTGTGAATGGTCTACGAGCTAGCTTGCCTTGTAACCGGAAGATCCTGGGCGCGAAACCCTGTTGGGTGCGTACTGCCGATGAGCCGCAAACTAGGCTGACGATGCAGCTGGCTGTCCAGTACTCCAGTGTTGGTTTTCAATGGCTCTCTAACTGATGATATCAATCCGTGGGGAAACTTGAAAAGGCATAATAAATTGCTTAGTTAAATAGTTTTATGTAATCTAAAATCATAAATATTGCTTAGAAATGAATATTATTAATAAAACGTCAAGGTCATCAGAGTAAGAGATTCAAATTACGTACAAAGTAATATTTTTTTTAAGTTAGGAGTTTGAAAAGAGGAGAAAAAAATCAATGAAGATGGAACACATGGTGACTCTAAACTATAGCAGCTGAAAACGATACTACCTGATAAAGACCTTGACAAATCTTCGCCCGCCAATCAGATGCATCCGAAGTGGAAGTGCGTAATTTAAAAAGAAACGTTTGTGTTTTAATAATGCCATGTTAAAAAGTAGTTATATAAAATAACTTCATCGTATATGTTCCAAGGAAACTTCCTAACTCCTCATAAAAGTCCTCATAGTTAGATTAAACCAATTCCTGTGCTGAAATTCGTCGAGATAACTGTAAATAATCATGTTTCTTAATCTATTCACCGCTCTGACCCTCGGTTTTAGGTGACTCTAGAAACTTTCGATGGAACCTATGTGAGTCTCATTGAAAAGGTTAACAAAATCGTCCGCATAAATGGACCACTTTGTGAATATAGCTCAGAAACGACAGTTGGCGTTGACGTTTTCGCCCTTCCAATGAGTCTCTTGTCTAAGCAGTACTTATCTACTAAATTTGGATGAAATTTACTGTGTAATTGGTGTACAGCATATATAATTCCACCTATATACTACAGGTTCATCTGATTGGCTGCTTGAGGTCATTAATTCACACATTAGACAGTTTCCTTTAGGATTGATAGAGTTCAGAGTCACTAAAACACATCAAATTTTTGTACAAGCAGAAGCTTTTGTGCGCGTCGGTGGCGCGCAGCGTTAGAGTGCTCGCCGACCACTTAGGTGGTCCGGGGTTTGATCCCTGACTGACGCCGCCCTTCTTTACCTCGCTAGACCGGCAATAAAACTGGCGAAGACGGAAGGCTGGGCATGAAGCTAGCAGTTACATCCTGTAAAAATAATCACTACTGCTACAGAAACTTCAAGCCTCTAGCTTGAAGCCCCCTATGTTCCACCACTGGGAACGTAAAGGAATAAAAAAGCTTTTGTCATACACAAGGAGAATCTTAAACTGTGTTTAAATAGTAGCGACGTATCCACTCCCTAAGCCTCTCTTTTTTTTAGTTATCACAGTAATTCCCCTCCCCCCTTTGGCCCTCTCAATCACAATACGTTGAATATTACGATGTATTTGAAATCAGTACACTACTGTAAACAAAATCATGAAACCAACTCACTATAAATCCAAAATGATACAAAAAATCACTGGAAAAAACATACCAGCCTATAGAGATAGGCCATGGGTTTTGCAATCACTTCACCTGAAATGATAAAATCAGAAACTAAACTAAACTCAGCTAACTGACATCAATCCGTAATCACAATTGAAAAAACACAAATCCAATCCCTAGAAACCAATAAGTCACACAATTTTATTTATTTTTTTTAATTTTTGATTTACAGCTTGATTCCACACTGTATTTTTGGTACAAGTATGGAATTTTCAGCATAGATATCGGTAGCCCAAATTTTGCAGGCCGACCATAGATATCAGGTGCGCGTCGGTGCGGGCTCGAACCCCGGACCATGTGCATGGTCGGCGAGAGTCCTAACCACTGTGCCACCGACGCACACAATATGGTTATACAGTAATATTAACTGATGACCACACCTTTCGAGCACAATTTATTACTGCAGCTCATAATCATATCAAGGCACTACTCACACAAGTTTTTACTTCGAACCTACAAACTCAGTCAGGCAGGACAAGCTCTGTAGGCTAAAAGACCCGGTGGACCCAATTAAACAAAATATCTTCCAATGACTGTGAGTGGGGTCGATTACATAGGTCAAACTAGTAGTGGATCACGGGTAATGAGATTATCAGAACATAAGAATTTAAGGGCTAAGGTTGGAATGATTGACCCCGCGAAAACAGATGAGTAATTTAGAGGAAAACTCAGCAATCTCACTGCATGCATTAACACACAACCACATAATATGGTGAGAGAGGGTTGAGATTCTAAGAAGTAATATAGGTAGGTGGAGAAAGAGAGATTGATTACTGAATCCTGCCTGGCTCATCAAGTCTACACCCAACACATGCAACGGAAATGACTCAATGCAAATACCACAGATATGCATGGAAGATATTATTACCACCAGTCAGTTAAATCAGAGGAGAATAGTAAATAATCTTAAAATTCTATTTCAATGCAAATACATCACAACATTCTAAGAAGTCACTTATTTTGACTATAAAAAACACTCGTCTTATTTCTCATCTGACTGTAATTGATCAATAACACTCATATTATTATTTCTGAATGTACATTATCCTATACTGATTTGTATTGAAATGTCTAATCATCAATTTTTACTCATGTATATAAACGAAGCAAGAAAGTTGTGTGAGTGACTCGATATGAATATGAGTGATAATAATTTGTGCTCGAAACGTGGTCATCAGTTAATATTACTGTATAACACTGCACTGTGTGACACTTTATCAAAATAAAATCTTATCTCTAATGGAGTTATACTCTACCACCACAGTGCCCAAGTTTTATACGTATATCCTACAAATCAACGCTTGAAAATTAATCTGATGCTCGGTATTGAGGACAATGCCTGAAGTCCTTGTGAGAAGTCCAACAGCTTAGACATGGCATTCAAGAGTTACGTTCCAGTGATTGGAAAGTCTACGAACTCGTTCGCCAGAAGAGTCTCAAACTAGACTGACGAAACAGCCGGCTGTCCAGTACTCTCTAGCAGTTTTTCAATGGTTCTCTAAATGGCATCAATTCGTGATCAAAAAATTTCAAATTAAAATTTTTAATGGGCGTCGGTGGCACAGTGGTTAGGACTCTCGCCGACCATGCACATGGTCCGGGGTTCGAGCCCGCACCGACGCACACCTGATATCTATGGTCGGCCTGCAAAATTTAGGCTACCGATATCCATGCTGAAAATTCCATACTTGTACCAAAAATACAGTGTGGAATCAAGCTGTAAATCAAAAATCAAAAATAATAATACGCAGATTTATTCATTGTCTCTTACAATGTGTATTTATTTCATCATTATTTCAATGTGTTCTCTTCTTATTCAGGCCTTCAAAATTGATGATTTCACAATTCAAGAAGATCAAGTCAAAGGTAATATGCCTTATTTGATTTTAAATAATACCCCCCCACCTCTTGTTAGTTTATTTTGTTGATTTAGTTTTTCCGTTTTGACCGCCTTCTAATTTGTTTTTTCTTTTTGATTTGTTTAAATTTCACATTCGTTTAAACAATGCAAATATATTTTTTCAAGTATTGGTTTTGTAGGGATTCTGTTTGATTGCATGGGGGATTTCATCATGAGCTGACGTCAGTTAGAGAACCACTGGAAAACCTGGAAGTACTGGACAGCTATTTCGTCCTAGTCTGGGGCTCTTCATCAGTACTCACTCACCGTACTCTCTAACTGATATCAGCTCATGGTGAAATCCCCCATGCAATCAAACAAAATCCCTACAAAACCGATACTTGAAAATTAATCTGATGCTCACTAGTGACTGGCCCTATTCAGGCAGTTAGCTACCTGGGGTTCTAGTGGGAAGTCGTGACCAGTAGGGTTCAGCAGGTTGAAGATGAGGCAGTAACTCATCGAAGAAGACATTGCGAAATTGTGGCGCTGTGTCGTGAACTGACAGAAGTTAGAATTCATGGACTGCCCATTGGATTGAGTCCCAGTGGCTCAATGGTCTGCGAGCTCACCCTGTAACCAGAAGGTCCTGGGTTCGAACACCGGTGGGTGTGTGCTGATGAAGAGTCCCAAACTAGGACGAAACAGCTGTCCAGTACTCCCAGGTTTTCCAGTGGTTCTCTAACTGATGTGTCAGCTCATGGTGAAATCCCCCATGCACTTCAAATATAGTCGATATATGTTAAGGCAAAAAAATTTTAGTATATTTTACATTTTGAAATGATGATCCAGTTTTCATTTCTGATTTGTTAGTACGTTTAATGACGACAGTGATAATAAGAAAGAAGATCTTGATTTCGAAGATGATACATGCCGATTAGCCTCCAACCATCTAATACCATCAACAAATCAATGTGCACCATGATGGCGAGCTAGCTAGAATGGTGGTCACACTACAACCTGACTGATAGAATTCAGTCTACACCAATCAGAGGACTAGACGCATCACACTAGTTACTAGTGTCAAATCAAGATACATGACTAGTGTCACACTCACAAACTTGAAGAATTCCAGGAGGGTGGACGAAAACCAACAAAGTGGCTGAAGAAGTAGGCAATACAGCGGAGACAGGACTAACTCCAGGGGAACAGAGAGAAGGTGGAGACGGAGGTGATGAAAATAACCAAACAACCAACAGTAACAGCAACAACAACAACAACAACCAGCACCAATCACCATCAACGGGAGAGATTTGACAGTGATTACTTCCTGGCTTCAATTAGCTTGTGGTGAGAGCAGGCTGCTAGCCGATTGGTTGACACTAATCTACGTTAATGTCTAGGTCACTAATATGGGCCGTGAGAAAATATGAACAAGGCTGATTCAACAACCAATCACAGCAAAGTTAACGTGGCAAAATATGATTCGCAGATAGAGAACTCTATTTGTCAAGGAATCCCGAAGCAACCAATCAAAAGCCTGCGTTTGTCTGCAACCAATCAGATGACTGCGCTTTTTCTACTTGCATAAGCTATAATAATGTATGTGAAATATATATAAATACGTGTTGATTTTCATAATAAAACGATCTGTTGCCTGGCCCTTGTCTTCTGTTGTTACAAGCTGACCAGGAAGCCAGTACGGTTTCAACCACAGGTAGATGGACAGCACGGATGAAAATGTCAAGGCCAACGGTCATCAACCTAAAACCAGTTCGGAAATCTTTTACTTCACTCAGCATAAGGAACAAGATTCTCATTTTCAACAAGAATACCAAGTAGGTTCATCTATATGGATGAGGAGCTTGCACTGCGTTTCACAACAGTATTATTTTCAACAGGCTGTAGACTTACATCAACAGCTGCCCCCTTCACTTGCTCCATACTGGAGAAGAAATGGATGTCCAAAAAGAATTAGTAACAAGAAACTCTGCAGTGGAACAAACCAACCAAGAGCCAGCCGATCGCTTAACAAATATTTGGCAAAAAATGGAGATGGATCGGGCATACATTGAGGAGGCCACCGAATGACATCGCACAACAGGCCATTGCTCGAATGGAATCCAAATAGGAAGCGACGAGTGGGTCGTCAGTGTGAGGGTGACATGTAGGAGATAGTGTAAGCAAGAGATGAGAGAGTCTGGGCAATCATGAACCCAGCTGAATAGGACAGTAGAAAATAGAAGAAAGCTGATTATGTGTTGTTGAAGCATTATGGTCCACTCTCAACCCAAGACAGCAATAATAATATCCTCATTGTAAACTGTTCATTGAGGATAGTATTTTGACTGGCACACGTTTCATTATTGTGCTAGACATCCTTATCAATGCTATATGTGTTCCAGGTAAAGTTGTTTGACTAGACATGAAAAACTTATGATAACACGCTACTCTGTCTGAATTCAATCTAACTAATTATGTGATAAGTATATAGTAAGTATAGTAAGTAGTGAACCAGCCTTTCCCTGAAGCAAATTATAGAAAATTAAAACAAGCAACTCAACGAAAGAGACTCTTTACAACAACGAATTTATTATCAAGCTGTACAATCGTATATTTTTGGTTTTTCTTAAGAAATTATATCCGACGAGGGAAAATTAAAATACTTGTGATTGTAAGGATGTATAGAACTTGGAAGGGGTGTGCAATTATATGACTAGAAGGTAAATAAAAGAAAAATATAAAAAACGTTACGTAACCTTGTGCAAAAATTTGATTACGTAGAATTTAACGTTTCAAAACGAAAATAATTTAGAATGACAAGTATGAAATGAGTGAGATAATACCGGAGACAATTTAAAGCGAGAATAGTAATAGTGACAGTTGACGTAATAAAGGAAGATTATACAAATTGAAAGGACAAAATGAAAAGAAAGTTGGTAGAGCCAAAATATGATTAGGAATTACCATACTTTAGCATAAAGGGATTACGACCATCAAAGTTGGAGGAGTTGAACAAGCTTTTCCCGTATACAAAGATCTGGCTTTTCTATTCCGATTGTCAAAGATAGCTTTAGCAATACAGATGAGTTGGATGCGCGGCGGTTTTGGCAAATTACTCTTCGCCTTGTAGATGACTTTAAAGGCGGAGGCTGTAGAGATAGGGTGATCATTATCGACCAGATGTTCGATGGTCGCACTTCTTATAGCTCCACTTCCACCTCTTTGTAACCACCATGCAGGCTAGTGGTTCTTGCACCCTCTTGGACAAAACTTTAGTCGAACGACCGATATACCTAGCTCCACATGAGCAGGTGAATTGATAAACACACATAGAGTTGATCAACTGCGGGATCTTGTCCTTCAGGTTATTGGACAGTAATATTCGACTGAGAGACGCTCTTCTCAACGATTCAGTAGGGAATGTCCTTTTCAGGAACTGTAAGACCCTTCCTCTAATGATATTGGATGCTCCTCCTCCTTACCTTCTAGCACTGGACTGATGCCTAACTAGAATATTGCTCACCAGCTGACATGGGAGATAGAACGCAGACAGGCACCTATGATCAAAGACAGCTAGTCTTTTCATATGTTCCACTTTCAATGGCCATATCTCACTCACAGCCATAAAGGAGAACAGAACGAAGTGGTGAATAGTACTCCCGGCCCTTTTGGTCGACAGCCAGATATAACGTCCACTAAGCCAGCGAAGAAGGAGTAAGTCGGCTGGCGAATGCCAAACCAGCCTATCTGTTATGATACTGGATCTTTGTCACGAGGTGACTGCTTAACTACTGACCAGTGCCCACTTAACTGGTAAACCAGAACTCGCGATAATCAGCTGTAAAACAAGATACCTTTTATTATGACAAAACTGACTGTATTTATGCAAAAATAGGGTAGACTGGAAATAAAACAACCCGGTTGAGAGTTTGGGATTGTGCAAGCGTCCAATCAGAAAGCAGAAACAAATGCATGTCAACGACATGATAATAACTTGATAATTGCATGTGTTTTGCCTCTTCCTAACACCTCCCCTTTTAAGATAGGGCTACCGGTAGCTTTTGTATCGCGGAATCACTTGTAGGTACTTTGGCGGTCTTGGTTGTCGTTGTGATCTCCTTGGCTGCTGGGACACTTTGCCTTTGTTTCGACTATTTTGGCCATGTGACGTTTTCGGATCCGTCGTATCTATCAATAGCTCAAATTGTACGTCGGCGGACTTGGAATCGTTCAACTGTTTACCAACTAGTCTATTTCTTATTTGATTGGCATGCCTGACCCAAATAAGGTCTCCAACCTTGACCTTGTAAATGACTTGGCCTTTTCTTCCAACGATCACTCCAGAAACCCATGGGCGATCTCTCCGTATGTAATCACGAACCAGTACCGACTGACCAACCATGAAACTTCTTTGCTTGGTGCCATGACGTCTATTGAACCAAAATTCACTATTTCGACCACATTTGCTCCGTCTTGATGGGATCGGGATAATTGTATCCAAAGTAGTACGTAGTCTTCTTCCAAACATAACTTCTGCGGGAGATGTTTGATTTGGGCATGATGGGTTGGTTGTGGTTCGATAAATGAAGAGGAAATTGTGCAATACATCCTCTATCGATCCCTCCCCGTTTGACTTCTGAAGTGCGCGCTTGAGTGTATCAACAAAACGCTCTGCTTGTCCATTTGACTGAGGATGGTAAGGCGGGCTGCGAATATGCTGAACACCTAGCCGCTCACAAAACTGTTTGAATTGTTCAGCTGTAAACTGAGGTCCGTTATCGGAAACGATGATCTCTGGAACACCAAATCTGCTGAAAAGCTGAACCAACTTATTTAATGTTATCGTCACTGTGGTATTTTGCATAATGAAAACCTCCGGCCACTTGGAATACGCGTCGATTACCACGAGAAACTGTTTGCCATTGATTGGGCCGGCAAAATCTATGTGGATTCTTGACCACGGTTTTCCTGGGTTGGGCCACGGCTGTAGGTCTGTCTTGATAGGCATTTTCAAAGCCTGAGCACAGCGAGAACATGAGCGAACCATCGCTTCTAATTCACGATCGATATTTGGCCAGTAGACGTAACAGCGTGCCAACGATTTCATACGGCCAATACCAGGATGCGTAAAATGTAGTTGACTCATGACTTTTTGTTGGAGACTTCGAGGCACGACCACACGTTCGCCAAACATAATGCAGTCATTGACCAGGGATAACGAATGTCGTCGTTGATAGAACTGTTTTAAATCTGGACAATCAATACGCGAGGGCCAGCCACAACGCAGATACTGTTGAACTGACTGTAATGTCGGGTCACGCTGCGTCTCTCGTTGAACCATGTCGGCTGAGACAGGTAAAGTGTTTATTGCCGTCATCAATACGTGGCACACGTCTTCATCGACAGAAACGCCGGCGATCACAGCGTCCTCCTTTGCGGTCGAGTTCGGATGCATCAACATGTTGGTAGGACTATCTGAGCACTGTACATTGGAACAAACTGAGTTCAGTGGGACATCCCAGAGTTTCATCTTTTCGATCCAGTCAATACCAAGCAAGTTCAAATCATGACGATTGGTGATGTAGCATGTTCCTTGGAACGAGGTCGACCGGAAAGTTACGTCGCATTCAATCTGGCCAGATAATTTCATTACGTCACCCGACGCGTTTCTTGCAGTATGCTCCGTTCTCTGATAAGGTGGACACCCGAGTGCCCGCCACGTCTGGGGAGATAAGATTATGATATCAGAAGCAGTATCTAACTGTAGTCGAACTGGCTTCTGGTTGATAGAAAGTGTGACAAACTTTCTTTTTGACTCGAAGTCAACTTTGAAGGTAGCGAACATACTGCTGATTTGAGGTTTCGTCGACCGAGATCGAAACTTTCGTGACTGTGCCATCGTATTGTGAGATCGGATTGATCTAGGTTTCACTGGGGGACAAAATCCTTCCTTGTGACCATACTTGTTACAGATACTGCATTTATGTCTTTTATACGGGCAAAATTTACCAAAATGCCACGATCCACAAAACCAACAATTTGTGGGAGGCTTGTGTTTGACTTGCAGAGAATTGTTTGACTTGACAGCCTGAACAGAAGTAAATTCATGAACTTGACCGTCCTCAATCAACTTCGTGTCATGCTTTAGATTGATGATTCGCTGGCACTCAGCAGTTACCTCCTGTAAAGTCATGTCCGGTTTGCGTTCAATCTCTGCAAGGATTCGGGTACGAATATCACTGTCAACTGAAGATTTGAGACCGCAGACAAAGATCAGGCATTTAAACTGGTCATCCGTAAGTGATCGAATTTTCGATCGCTCGCATTCACGATTCACCTTACCAGCATAGGTGAGAATATCATCTCCTGGATCTTTGGATATCTTGAAACAATTGTAACGGATACTGAAGAGAGATAACTGTTCACCGAAAATATTGGTTAACGTTTGAACGGTTTCTTCAAAGTTGAGTTCTCTGGAGTTCTTTGGTAGAATATGATTGACATATTTGTTATGTTCGGCTGGACCAAGTTTCCGAAGGAGTAGTCTCACTTTGGCCGAATCATCTAGGTGAGCGCATTCAACCCGGAACAGATCTTCATAACGTCGAAACCAAGCTTCAAACGTCACGCCTGTTGAAGGTTCGAAATTGAACTCTACAATTGAACTCCCAATAGATTCGGTTTTCTCTGAGTTGGAACTGCGAGATTTTGAATTGAAAACTGCTTTGTAAGTTTTTCAATCAAGCTGAGCTGGCAAGCTTCAAACTGTTGCTGTTGTTGATGAAGGAGAAGTTGCATTTGTTCAAATGAAATTGTCATTTGGAAGACAGGCTGGATGTACACTGGATGATCTGGTTTTTATTTGACTGTATTGAACTGCAATGGATTCGAAACCCCGTCGCCAATTGTTATGATGCTAGATCTTTGTCACGAGGTAACTGCTTAACTACTGACCAGTGCCCACTTAACTGGTAAAGCAGAACACGCGATAATCAGCGGTAAAACCAGAATCTTTATTTATGACAAAAGTGACTGTATTTATACAAAAATAAGGTAGACTGGAAATCAACCAATCCGGTTGAGAGTTTGGGATTGTGCAAGCGTCCAATCAGAAAGCAGAAACAAATGCATCTCAACGACATGATAATAACTTGATAATTGCATGTGTTTTGCCTCTTCCTAACACTATCCGTATCCGAAGAATACACACTGTACATTCCTGTGTCACATTTAATCAATCAAATCACACATTTAAAAATTAATTTTCCTCACTTATTTACTTCCTTCCTTTGTCTTTGTAATTTTAGTTGCTAAAGATGTTTTTAAACGTTTCGATAAAAGAGGACAAGAGAAAATCAGCACTACTGATTTAGGTCCAGCTTTTCGTGCACTTAACTTGACAGTTAAACCAGACACCTTGAAAGAATGGGCTGATCAAGTTGATGATGATGGTAAGAGTTTTTTTTTAAAGAGATTTCATTGTGCAATGTTCAATTTTAATGGTTATATCATAGGATGCGTTTGTTTTGTGTGTGCGTGTTTTAATTTTTGGTTGTTTCTTTGAATGAACCCTTGACTTCGTCTTCTTCTGATACCCTTAGTTCGGCGAGAGTCCTAACTGCTGTCCCACCGTCTAAATGGTTGGTTTCCAACTACTTATACCACCCAAAAATAATGATAATAACAGTATTTGTGGTACAGGTATGGAATTTTCAGCGTGCATTACAATATATTACATCTAATTACCTCATAAATTTTATAAAATTTTTAAAATCAAAAAGCAACATCCAAAAAATAGATGAATAAAAAGAACAGCGTTGCGTTTACTTTTTAAACAATGCACCACAGGATATCGAGATATAAAATTAGTGTGTAATAGAAGATGTGAACAACAATAGTGTAATAGTAACGAGGATAGGAAAACAAAAACTAGTGGAACTATTTGTTAGAGTGCCGCAGTAAGTTTATCGTGTCATACCTAACGGATTTCTCATCACATAACAGCTGTGCCAGATAAGGTATTGTGAAGTTTTTGTACTTGGTAGTCCTAGCATATAGCCTCCTATAGCTGCTTCTAGTTCTCCAAGATGAAATGCAAGGAGACAGCTGCGTATAGAGAGGATGCTCGGGGTCTGACAATATTGTATTCGCTAGTTTCTTACATGACATAATATGTCTATCTACAATAGTGTGAACCAGTTGGTTTAAAGATATCCCACTTGCCCTACTAACGGCTTTTAGTGCCTGCCCTCCTCAGCAAAGCAAAGTCTTTCTTAAGTAGTCCAGGAAAGATTAATGGGGATCAGTAAAAGGGGATGGGTAGAATACAAGAATTGACAAACTGAGAAAGCAAAGACTGCTTAATGCCAGACTGCCTAAATTTCCTAACGTAGAACGTTGAGCAAAACATCTTTCTAGTGACTAGCAAGACGTGGGAGGACCAGGAAAGATCGGTGGAAAAACTCAGCCCAAGGTGCTTGACATTAGATGTATTTTCAACCTCTATGCCACCAATAATAGTGGGGCCATGTGAGCTAGCTAGTTGTTGTAGGTCACGTTTTCGTCTGAAAGTGAGTGAAATTGACTACCTAACATTTAGACGGATTCAGCTTAAGACCGTTTGAAGAGGACCACTGACTAATTTCCGATAGAAAGTTATTTAATTTGGAACAATCTGACTGAGAGTTGACAGGCATAGAAACCGAGAGGTCATCAGCCTACTTAACAAAAGTGGCTACATCAGAATGGGGCAAGTCATGCAAGAAAAAAGAAAACAGAAAAGGAGAAAGAACAGCACCTTGAGGAACACCAGCTAAAGTAAGCGAGGTAGCGGAGGACTTTCCATTGTAGACGGTGTACTGCTTCTTATCAGAAAAAAGTAGTATATGCCGTCATGGTAGTTGTTAAAATCTAGTTACACAGAAGAACTCAAACTGTGCTTGCTATATGCATGTAAATCTCGTTATACCCAAACAGCGGCACAAATTCTTGGTGTTTTTAAATTCTCTAAGCTGGGTGGTTTAACTGGGAAGCTTGCATTAGCCTTGGAAGGCGTCATATTCAATGCCTCGACTTCCCAGTGTGAAAGCTTCACAATTAAACCATCATCTACCTGAATTACACATCTTCTCCATTACAACTAGTGACCAGACCTTTTATCTGTTTGAAGAGTGTGGTACAAATTGTTGTCGTTAACAAATTTCCAGCTGCCTGATAGATTTAATTTATGTGTTGTTTTTTTACACAAAAACTGTACCTTTTTAAAAAAAAAAGATGCTTGCACTTTAGTTCAATCTGATAACTACTTTTCACAATATTCTCAGTAAACAGAAGAAAATGCCAACTTAATAAGATATATATGGAGATTGTGTATTTTGTCTACATTATTGATTTTAACCATCTTTCTTTCTTATCCTTTATTCTGATTGGCTATTAGTACTAATGGATAGCACATACAAAACATATATGACCGTCTTAAGTGAACCAATCAAAAAATAGTATCGATTATTCAGTTAGACCAAAAAAAATAGTTGGCCTTCTTCAGCTTAAAGTGGTAATCAATTACTGCACTGGGTTGTTGAAAAAATAGGTAATTTAAAACACAGTTGTTATCATTTTACAAAAAGTACCAGTGGGGTAAAAAAACATTTATACACACGAATAACTTGAATGCGTAGGCAATAAACAATTAAAAAAAGTATATCTGGCTTTCGTCTTTTGCAGCACTCATTAGTCAAATCACCTATAAAGTACCTTTCAGATTTTTCCAGTTGAAAACTAAACTTCATCAAGATACACTATCAGTTGGCATTTACCACCAATTTACCAGTGACGAACTTGAAGTTAGAGTTAGTCAGTTAGTTACAAGGCAACAACACCGTTGTACTTCATGAAATTTTACATGGCCATTTATGTTAAAACTAATTTTCAGCCTTCCTAACACTCACTATAAAAAACTAAGTGTTTAGTGCACAGAGCTACGATAATCTTCTCAAACTACTCTCCTATTGAAGAGCTTAAGATTACCAGAAAATTACCGAGAAAATATAGTTATCCGGATGAACTGATAAAAATATGAATTTAGCGCCAAGATAAATCAACACGGCAACAGTTTCAAAGAAGTCTTTTTCCATAAAACTGTTATTTCTAGGTGATAACACAACAGCGAAATAGTAACATAGGGTTTGAAGAACGAAGTTAAAGTGGTGTTCAGTACAGCAAAAATTCGCCATTTCTTCACAACCACTTCAGTTTTACTTTCGATAAACAAGCATAAACTACTTAATTTCTCCTCTTCAATGCTTATCTATCCGTGTGACTGTTCCTGTGGAGCTAGTTACATTGGGTGTAAAACCAGGCTGGTTTTTCACCGGGTTTTCGAATAAAACAAGATCAATTCGTAGCTCTCTTTAGCATATCTTCTAGATAGTGAGCATAAAACTCATGTTAATACAGCATTGAAAGCTATTTATCACATTCCTACTAATCGTA
Organism: Trichobilharzia regenti; assembly: GCA_944472135.2. Taxonomy (NCBI): domain Eukaryota; kingdom Metazoa; phylum Platyhelminthes; class Trematoda; order Strigeidida; family Schistosomatidae; genus Trichobilharzia; species Trichobilharzia regenti. The sequence goes on from OX235267.1 coordinate 12,698,237, forward strand.
ATTTAGATAATAAATATAAGGATAAAAATTGGGCACTGTGGTAGAGTATATAACACCTCTCCATTATGGATAAAATTTGCTTTACGAGTTCATTTTCTACATACCTACAGCTGAATTCAGTGGGATTCAACTGAAGAAGCCAGACCTGTATGTTCAGAAGAAGTGTTTATACAGCCCACTTTCCTTACCTTAACCATCGCTATATGAGTGTTACAAACTGACAGTTTCCCTCTCCCCTAGGCCATCTTCAACCTAGAATTGTCGTAATGTTTTCAAGTTTGACTATGCATTGTTATCAGTTAGAGAACCAATGAAAATCAGGGAGTACTGGACGGCTGGCTTCAAACCCCCGTAGTGGGTGCATACTGTGATGAGTCCCCAACTAGGACGAAACATCTGTCCAGTACTCCAATGGTAGTTTTCAATTATTCTGTAGCTGATATTAATCCATGGTCAAAAATGTCGTAATTATTTTGCCATCCTGACTACTTCATATCTAACTGCTTATTACATACATAATCCATTCGAGCACTCATTTATTTCTTGATTGCTCCTTAATTTTTCCAAAATTATGCCTTATGCGATCCACTTGTTTTTTTGTTTTTTTTTCTGTCCTTTGATTGTTTGTTTTAATTGTCTTGGTTAGTGATCACCCGCTTGATATGTTAATACACTGACCAATTATTTATTAACAAACATGTCATAACTGGCTTGGTTAATTTTCTGTATCGTGTTAAAATGGCTAGAGTAGAGACACAAATGATGATCTAAACGAGAAGTATTTCTTCACTCAATCCTTTTGTCGACGAAGTTAAAGTATCATAACCAAAGTCAAAGTCTTTGAAAAACTAACTTTGAAGAGCCGATTAGACACAGGGAATGCTATGAAATATTATTCCAAATCAAATCATGTCTGACCTTTTTGGACTTGGAGACGGTAGATACGGTATTCTACTTATTTCCTGAGTATTTGTGCAATTTTGTGCAAATTTATACTGTTTGTTAGGGTTATTGTCTCTATAGCTTAAGGTTTACGGTCTAGGAATCAGGATTATGGTTAGAATTAGAAGTAGGTTGAAGATCTTCAAGTCCCATGACCTACAGTCACCTAGATGGATGCGTACATCAGGCATGGTACGATTTGTCTATAGATCATCTGTGTGGTGACAGAAAGACATTCTTACTACACACACATACATACACAGAAGCTACAAGTGCACCTTGTAATGCCATTTTTGCAATATATTTAAGTTACAAATATAAACCAATCACGGTATCTTGTGTTTGGATAATAAGATGGTGAATATAAATTGTGCAGTTAGTTATAATACTAGTAATGACAATACCAATAATAATAATAATGGTTTTATCAATAATAAGGATGAAAACATCAGAGAAAAAACCTAAGACTCTGACTGCACAAAAAAAAGCCTCTATTTATTAAGTTACAATTTAATGGTGACTTATCAAAGTGAGACTTTGTTCCAGAGACTATCCAGGAGTACACGGAGAACGTTTTACGCAGCGCATCTATCTATGTCATTCTCTGGCCGACGAATGATTCAGACGCAAACGAAGAATAACCTAGATAGTTTTGCCACATCGGTGTGCATTCATCAATTCAACTGAACCTGCGATGACAGTTATGTTGGGCGTACTACTAGACAGCTTAGCCAACATCTCACTGCTGAATACCTCCCATCGTGGTTTGGCAAAGGACAGACAAAAACAATCCGTAGCTCAATTTTATCACATTTAATTGATAGTGGTCATGTAGTGGAGAAAACGAGAGCTTTCATAGTAATTCATCGTATCCCACCGAATCTTTCCAATAGACTTTGTATTCGTCTACTGCACACAACTGAGGCAGGTGATAGGCATTAGAACTATTAAACCTAAACTATACATTCAAAATAAGTTCGTAAACAGCCATTATCCTTCCCTTGCTGGCCTATTAAGACATAACCAACTAATGACTTCTACACCACTCCTTGTTTATATTTTCAACCCTTTTCTTATCATCCCTTAATCTTATCACATCTTCATTATAAACGTGTTTCATTTCCTTCCCTTACAATCTAATATTCCTTAATTGGTTCATTTGTTTTTACTAGCCTTTATCGACTAATTCCATCTGAACATCTATTTGTTTAATCCCGCTGTTTTTCATTATTCGTGTTATCACAGATTGCCTCACTTTTTCACCCTTATTACTGATAAAACCATTATAATAATAACAATTATTATTATTACTAGTATTATTACTATTATTATGACTAATATATTCAAGTGTAATTTTCAACGATCATGTGACTTGGTTACAGGATTTCATCATGTGTTGACATTGGTTAGAGAACCATTGGAAAACCTGGGAGTACTGGACAGCTGTTTTCCAATGGTTTTCTAACCGATGTCAGCTCATGATGAAATCCTATTATTAATCAACCAAATCCCTACAAACCAATACTTGAATACCAATTAGATGCTCACTGGTGACTGGTCCTATTCAGGTAGGTAGTTACCTGGGGTTCTAGTGGGAAGTCGTCACCAGTAGGGTGCAGCAGGTTGGGTGTGAGGACAAATACTCACCACCGAAGACATTAGCTAGTGATCACGCTATGCCGTGAATTAGCAGAAGTTAGAATTCATTAGCTGGCGATTGGATCAGGTCCCAGTGGCTTAATGGTATACGAGCTCGCCTTGTAACCAGAAGGTCCTGGGTTCGAACCCCGGTAAGTGCGTACTGATGAGGAGTACCAGATTAGGACGAAACAGCTGTCCAGTACTCCCAGGTTTTCCAATGGTTCTCTATACAATGTCAGCTCATGATGAAATCCTGTAACCAATCAATCAAATCCCTACAAACCAATACTTGAAGATCATGTGACTTTTTTGCAATCTGGATCCGGATTGGTCGTTCAAGGTCAATGCAGTTTTAGCCATGGCAGTTTAACTTCATCCTTTTGTCATCTAAGCGTTTAAATATCGATTTTTTCACTTGTACAATTTCATACGATCTATTCAATTGTCAATTTCCTTTACTTTTTTTAATTTAAACAACTACAACAACTAATTTCAGCTACTGGATTCATTGACTTTAATGGATTTCTGATATGTTACGGAAAAAAACTTCAAGAAGATCAAGATGAAAGAGATCTGAGAGATGCTTTCCGAGTGTTGGATAAAAATAAACGTGGTGAAATCGATGTTGAAGATTTAAGGTGAGTGTTCTCATATTATGTTTTCAAATCATTCTCCACGTTATATCTCTGAAGTTGATGGATGTTGGCTTAAACAACGAGGTAGTGTCCCCCCCCCACCGCCTTAGTTACCAATCAGAGTGGATATATGTGGGGAGAGACTCAACCTAAAATAAGTCAGATTTCACCAAACAAACACCAAACTGTCCATCTTACTTATTTAAATATATTCATATTACTGATGACTATTTCCCCTTGTGAAACTGACACAATAATTCAAGAGTTTCCTATCTCACTATCTATGGTGTCCGCTGAACAACAGAGTGGGTGCTTAGCTTTTACTAAAACGATCTCAACAATATTGTATATGAAGTAGACAATCTTTAAAAAACTAGATCAGTCCAATTTACTTTATTTGATCCTATTATTTTGGTTATATTTTCAGACTACTCATGAGTAGCTTCTCGTAAAAAGCTAAAACGTGCTCTAAATATTTGATTTTTAGATGGATTTTGAAAGGTCTTGGAGACGATCTGACTGAAGAGGAAATCGATGATATGATCAGAGATACTGACACTGATGGATCTGGCTTCGTCGATTTCGATGGTAAGTTTTTTTTAAGTGTAACTGAATACATTATGAATATAACCAGTAGTGATTGTAAAAATTTGACGTGATAAGTATCAGAATTCATTCCTCAATAACCTACGATAATATTTGTCTTTGAGTTGATTGACATTTTCGTCTACTTCTAACCTTCTGAACAACATGTTAATCTTCGTGATCATAAAAAGCAGGTCAAGGGGTCAGCTAAGCATTCGTCATCTTTACTGAGCAGAAATAACAAAAATTTCTCGGCCCATTTTATGCATAATATTATTAATAAAAATAATAATCTGCTTTGCAATTGATAGTGTTCTCTGAGCTCCTTGGTTTAATTGTGGAGCTTTCATCGTCTTTCTGGACGACATCTTCAGCGCAGTATTTAGGATAAAGTGAAATGATTTAAATGAATCGCTTAATTCCATCTTATGCAAACCAAAAGATCCGATAGAAAAGGGAGATAAAATTAACACCATTTACAAAATAAATTGTGTGAACTGTAACAAACATTACATCGGCCAAAGTGGGCGTCCCCTTCGAATAAGAATCCAGGAACACAAATCAGCCGTGAAAAGACATGATATAAATTCTTTAGTATCAATACATTCAGACGATCATGGACATCAATTTGATTGGGATAATGTCAAAATCTTAAACAGAGGAAACACCAAATGTGCCGGAGAATTCCTAGAAGCCTGGTACTCAAATGAAAACGCAATTAATAAACACGTTAATATAGATGAAATATACCAACTAATAAGAAGTAAATCAGGTGATCAGAAAGTTTTAAATCCCAATCAATAGAAAACGGTCAATAAATATCTAAAGATGGTTACCGGGAGACTCATGAAGAAATTTAAATCATTTCACTTTATCCTAAATACTGTGCTGAAGATGTCGCCCAGAAAGACGATGAAAGCTCCGCAATTAAACCAAGGAGCTCAGAGAACACTATCAATTGCAAATCATCCACCTGAATTACAAATCTTTTCTATTATTTCAATAATCTGCTTTATTCCAAAAACGGCAGTACTTATAATACACATCATGGAATTCTCAGCATTTGTCACAACACCTTGCATCTAACTTACTCAAAACATCATAAATAAAATTAACCACAAGAATTTCTCCACATTTACAGTAGGAATAATGTTAAAAATGTGCAAATTACAAAATGAGAATAATAACTCTAATAATAATGGTAATAATAACAGTAGGTTTGTTTCAAACACCATCGTCGATTCAGATTGGAAATTTCAGCATGTTATAGAGGATTGAATCTAATGTCCTCTTGAGATAGCATGATGAGAGGAAAAACAAAAAAACAATTATTACAAAGCTCAAATGGTGTTTACACTTGTGAGAAAAGAAACAAAAAAATATGAGACGGCTATAAATATGAGAAGAATAACAACAATAAAGGTTGATGGTATAAGGGGGGGGGAGGGGAATTGTTTATTTACTAGTGGAAAGAAGGTTAATTGGCTAGTTACTTCGTGCTTGACACTATTTTCATCACATAAAATACGTGCCGCCAAATATGGTATCATGGAATTTTGATACTTAAATGTGTGCGCGTAAATTCTTTTAAAATGACTTCTTCTTCTTCTACCTGAGGAGATGCAAAAGGGTGACAGCTGTGGGTAAAGTGAATGCTCACAGTCTGACAAAATTCCTTTAGTAAATTTGTTACATGAATTTAAGAGTGCCCATCATCAATTACGATGTTTAAAGATATGCCCTACTGACTCAGGCTCCCTTAAATTATATAACCTATTCAATCAGTGTGACTGACGAAATATGAGATAACATAACTAAATCTCAATGCTGATCATAACAGTAATGGTTGAAATAATCTGTAGAAGAGAATATATTCACCCATCATTTCAATACTTTAAAAATGTTATTCAGGTTTTGCAGGACCTAACATTGGTGATAATAGACAGCCAGTCCTGTCCTACTCCTGTATTCGCTGAATTTTCCCGTTGTGGATAATACGCATAAATATAACAATAAAATAAATCTTAGTTTGGGAATCATCAGCAGTACGCAACCACCACACTGCCAGGGTTCCCACACAGGACATTCCGGTTAAAACGCAAGCTGACTCGTATACCATTTAGTCATTGGGACTCAACTCCTCAATGGCCACAGCCCATGAATTCTAGTTTCTACCAATTCGTGAAGCATTTAGCGCGACTAGCACCAACCAATGTCATCGGTGGGGCATCCATCCTCAAACTTGACTGGATGGACTTCACTGGTCACAACGTTTCACTAGAACTCCAGGACAGGAAACTCCGTCCTGTAACAAGTCATTAGCTAGCATGAGATTAGTTTTGTTTGTAAGGGTTATTTTTGTTTCTACGAGTTGATCACGACATTGGTTGGGGTCACGCTAGATCACGAATCGGTAGAAGTTAGAATTCATAGGCTGTGGCCATTGAGGAGTTGGGTCCCAATGACTAAATGGTATATGAGTCAGCTTGCGTTTTAACCGGAATGTCCTGGGTTGAAACCCTGCCAGTGAGGTAGGCGCGTACTGTCAATGATTCCCAAAAAAGTGTAGGATGAAACAGCTGTCTGGCAGTACTCCAGTGGTGGTTTTCAATGATCCTCTAACTGATATCAATCCATGATCAACTCGTAGAAACAAAACTAACCTTTACAAACCAATTATAGAAAACTAAAATGAATATTAGATAAGTTAGGGAAAGAAATATGGAATTTATGAATTTACATGTTTTCACAGCAGACCATGGTAGGTAGCATTAGTGGCTGATCCTATTTATTTCCCACATAGGGCTCTGGACTTTGTTTGGAGTGTCTGGTACCCAGAGGCTTTTAGTAATTTATTTGCTACCTGATAGATAAATGGCCATAAAGCCAGTAGTAGTACCGAATACTTCAATCAACAGAGAAAACCATTGTACTTTGCTTGAAACAACTGGAACTCTATGTGGAAACGAAACAGGTCCATTCACCGTTGATAACTACAACAGTCTGCTGTAGAACATATAAAATCTTAATTTTCCTGTTATTCAGTTCAGTGTTATATCGATGCATATTACCACTTACAGAAGCGAACGAAAATCCGAGCAAAGAATATTCTTTTGGATAATTTCCTCCTGTGGCTCTAGCACTATATTTACATGCATTTATATACACAGAATATTGTAGAATAATTGTTATTAACAATACTCGCGTTTTGTTTTAAATGTTAACGATTTGTTAAGATTACAGTGGAACTACCACACTTCAAGAAGGATGTATAAGTTATAATAAGCATAAAAATGTAATAGTAAATAGAATATCAGTTGACATCGAGGAAACCTCTACAACAAATTAAGGATCATTAAAACCTTGATGAACAAGGGGATAAGGCAAGCGTCTGAACCAACTTCTTTTTTTGGATACATAGATTTGGTTTCTTAGTTAAAGTGGATTCCAACAGACAGCCTCAGTGATATGTAGTAGATGAACTCTTAAGGTAAAATTAAGATTCATTGGTATGCGGTAGATGACATTGAAAGCAGTCTTGTTTACATCAGTCTTGTATTCTGTATCTACGAGATGAGACAGAATAAAACTAATGAATGGAATTTATTTATCCCTAACCTGACTACTAAGCAGGATGGTGTTCAGAAATCCGTCGATAAACATGCCTTACTGTACATCTTCTGTGACTAACTGCCTCACTCCACAGGAGCAGCCACATTGTGATAGATAGACACAGAAGAGGCGAAATCAGGCATTTTACCTTTAATGACTCCCGAAAGCGAAACAGGTGGATGGTTTTGAAGACACCGCATATTTCAAGATTATTGAATGCTCTTTTTACCACCGTATTCCTTAAGCGTTGTGTAAATATCTCACTGATGTTATCCACAAGGAGGTGAAGTTGTAAGAACAAGGCTTTCCTCCATTCGAAACTGTTGTTACTTTTGTCTGCCTTGACTTTTGTTTCAAATACTTATCGATGAATGGTTCTGGGGAACCGTTCTCACCCAACCTAGGCCTTTGAACTGTAATCCAACGCTATTATTGTATCAATGTCATTGTTCAAAAATTAATGTTGTTAATAACAATAATTTCTTTCAAGTACTGGTTTGTAGGGATTTGATTGGTTACAGGATTGCATCATGAGATGACATAAGTTACAGAACCATTGGAACACTAGCACTGGACGGCCAGTTGTTTCTCCAACCTAGTTTGGGACTCTTCATCAGTACGCGCCAGCCGACCCAATGACCAGACCATGAATTCCAGCTTCCGCCCATTTAGGACATAACACGATCACTAAACAATGTCTTCGGAGAGTATCTGTTCTCACACTCGACTTGCTGTATCCTGCTGTCATGAACTGGCAGAATTTGGAATTCATGGGCTTGCCATTGGATCGTGTCCCAGTGACAGACTGACCTATGAGCTAGGTCGCCTTGTAACAAGAATGTCCTGGGTCCGGAACCCGGTGGGTGCAAACTATTGAAGAGTCCCAAATTAGCCTGACGAAACGTCTGGTTGTCTAGTACTCCAGTGCTGGCTTCCCAACGGCTCATGATGAAATCCTGTAACCAATAGTTTTTTGAAATTATCATTACGAACAAATAACTGTACAGCCTGCTGAAGAAGACGAAGTTATCGAAAAGAATATTCTTTCTTCATTAATCCCAGTCTTTTACAAATATTTTTTATTTTATTATTGTTATTTCTCTTTTCTCTTCTTTTAGAATTCTACAAACTAATGACATCTGAATAAGCTGGATTCAATCTTCTTTTTGTAACATACTCTACGAAATGCATGCCGTAATAGCAAGCAACTGCAACAGCGATAATACCAATCATCCATCACATACCAAAATCCTTTTCCTGTTGAACAGTCCGTACTATTAGTTTAATTTAAATCGATTGTATCATTATCACGTGATTTATTCATCGATTGGTTGATTGACTGCCTGCCTATCTGCCTGAATGACTGACTGCGCTTTCTCATGCCCAAAAATAATAATAATTCTTCCTACCCTGTTTAATCTAGTAATATCGATCACATGTTTTTAAATGTAGTTATTTATAATAATAATAATATAATAAATGATTGTGTGTGGGTGTGTGTGAGTGCATGAGTGCGTGAGCGTGTATTTTAACCTTGAATTGTTTAGTCCTATTTATATTATATTCCCTTGAATAATCTTATCTTCGTTCATTTTTGTTTTCTTTTACTTCTCCCTCCTATTTCGCTTGAACTGTTAACACTTTCTGTATAAGAAGGTGGTTGACTGACGACCAACTGACCCCAATTCACATTGTATTCTTTCAACGATTCTTTCACTTCTGTATTATTTATTACCAACATGGATGGTTAATAAAGATTCCTTTACATTACGTTAAAAATTGAATGTTATTCATTATGCGGATGGCATAGATATTATATTTTGATGTGAGTGTGTTCTCTGAACTAGGCTAGGATTTATTTGTGAAGTTTTCATTGACTTGCTGCCACACAACATCTTTAGCGCTTAAGAGTAACCTGAATTCGCAAGTGATACCCCTTAATTGTAAGGATTACGTTTATCCTGAAAGTAAATTGTATAGGTAGAATTCAATTGGTGGATGGTGACTAGCTGTGGAATCCATCGGGATAAGGCGCATTTCGTCCTATTTGGGACTGGCTCGTCAGTAATGATGTCCGCACATAGGCTCGAAGCCAGTGCCAATAGTTTCAAACGCCAAGGTGTTATCCTCTGCACAACTTGGGCCACAAGAGCCACTCCACCTCTTGTTCAACGGGTCATATTAATTATTTAATTGAATTTTAGATTTTCCCGTCGATTGGTTGATTGGATCGAAGTGCTGAGTCTACTCAGGTTGACATGTCGCTTCCTTGTGCAGATGCTCCGAAATCATCACTCACTGGGGAATGCAGGTTCATCCAGCTGCCGAGCCGGTCCAAAATAGGACTCAATGCGCTTTATTCTGGATTTGACTGCTAATCACCATCCACCAATGAAATTGTGATTACATGCCCAGACATAGTAGAAGCATCTGCACAAGAAGCCGACAGACATGTCAACCTGAGACCGTGCACTTCCGTTCAATCAATCAATGCAAGGGAAAATCTAAAATTCGATAAAATAAATTGTACAGTAACTAGAAGAACATAGGGTTTGAAGCTTTAGCTTTGAAGTTTCGGTAGCAGTGGGTGGTTTTATTTTTACTGAGTGGGGTTGCTAGCCTCACGCCTAATCTTCTCTCTCTATACCTGGCTTACTGACGAGTAAACAGCGAGGTTTAGGAGTGCGTCGTTGACCAGGCCTAGAACTCCAGACCACATGCGTGGTTGGTTACAGTATAATTCAGGTAAGTTGTTAGTCATTAAAAGCTCTCGAAAATGAAAACTGTCTATTCAAATTTTATTCTGACGCATAAAAAAATGCTGGAGGTTGACAATTCCCAAGAATGAGCTAACAAAACATGCTCCATTGGGATCCGGATAGTTTATCAGCGTTTCTTGGACTCAGTAAGGTCTATTTAAAAAAAGATGGTTGATTCAAACCCTTAAAACACAACCTCCCTATTTTTAAAGGAGATTAAAATCTAGATGACATCAGTTAGAGAACCACTGTAAACCAGATAGTTGTTTTATCTTGGTAATAGACTCCTCAACAGTACTTACTCATGATCCCGTGGAGAGGAGCACTTGGGACATTCAGGTTACGAGGTTAGCCCGTTGACCATTCAGCTGATGGGATGGAAACGAAGAGATCATGAATCGTAGCTTCTGTCAGTTCACAATGAATCGTGCCGGACATTATCGTCGGTTAGTATTTCTTCGGGGTGGTGGTGGAGACGAGGATATCAAAGTGCGAGAATCGGGATAGCAAGGCAAGTCTGTATGGAGGTCAACAGCAGTCAGTATGAAAAATAAGATTCAAATGTCATCTGTGGGAAATCCATCTTCACAACTGACTGGATTAACTTGTAAAAACAAATCTAATCCTCATAAATCAACTCTTAAAAAGAAATTAATCCTATGCTCGCTAGTGACTTCTTACAGGACGGAGTTTCCTGTCCTGGAGTTCTAGTGAAAAGTTGTGACCAGTGAAGTCCATCCATCCAAGTTTGAGGATGGATGCCCCACCGATGACATTGGTTGAGGCTAGTTGCGCTAAATGCTTCACGAGTTGGTAGAAACTAGAATTCATGGGCTGTGGCCATTGAGGAGTTGAGTCCAAGTGGATGAATGGTATACCAGCCAGCTTGCCTTGTAACCGGGATTTCCTGCATTTGAACCTTGGCAGTGTGGTGGATGAGTACTGCCGATGGTTCCCAAACTAGGTTGACGAAACAGCTGTCTGGCGGTACTCCTTGGCTGGTTTTCAATGGTTCTCTAACTGATATCAATCCGTGGTTAAACTCGTATCAACAAAGCTAATCCTGACAAACCAACTATAGATAATTAATATACATTATATTTATTATTTGAAATTTTGATTATACCTTGATTCTACAACGTATTTTTGGTACTGGTATGGAATTCCCAGCATGTGATATCTGTAGACCAAATTTATCAGGTCAACTAGTGATATCAAGTGTGCTTCGGCAAGGGATCGAATCCCGGACCATGTGCTTGGTCGGTGAGAATCCTGATCGTTGTGTCACCAAAAGAAACAGCCTAACATCGTCTGACATCTTCTAAAGTCTTAGTCTTTCGTATAGTAAATTAAGGAGTGAAAATTTCCCGTTTCAAGTATATTTGTCACAAGGTTTAAAAATAAATCTTCATTCATCTGCATAACGATAAAATATTATTGCGTGGGTCACTGATAAGATTTATCAGTAGTATATAAAGAGACGTTCATTGCAGCACTCAAAAATATCAAGTATTAAAGAGATAGATTTGAAGCCAAAGAGGGTAAATGATTCAGCGTTGAGGAAAAACATTGGAGATGTGAAAAGGAAGACAAAGAAACACCTAATTCGAAAGGAGGGCAGAGGAGTAGCTCAACAAGGAATATCTGTGCAAATGACGATTTCTGAAGATAAGGTGGACATAACTTGGAATTACAGAGATACCAAATATCCAATAAACATTCGTTTTGATTTTACGGGTTGTTCACCGATTGATATCAGTTAGAGAACCATTGAAAACCAGGGACTACTGGACAGCTGCTGTTTCATCAGCCTAGTTTGGGAATCATCCGCAGTACGCACCCACTGCCAGGATGTGAGCCCAGGACATCCTGGTTACAAGGAAAGCTGGCTCGTATACCATTCAGCCAGTGGGACCATATTCAATGACCAGTGCATGAATTCTAACTTCCACCCAATTCGTGATTCAGCGCGACCCCAGCAAATGTCGTAGGTGGGACATCCATCCTCACACGTGACATCTGGATGGGTCTCACTGGTCACGATTTCTCACTAGAACTCCAGGAAACTCTGTCCTGTAGCAAGTCACTAGCGAGCATTAGATTAGTTTTCTATAGTTTGGTTTGTAGGAGTTAGTTTTGTTTTACGAGTTGATAGGGTCCCAGTGACTGAATGGCATGCGAGCCAGCTTGCCTTGTAACCGGAAGGTCGTGGGTTCGAATCCCAGTGGGTGCTTACTGTCGATGATTCCCAAACTAGAATGAAACAGCTGTCCAGTACTCCCTGGTTTTCAATGGTTCTTGTTATGTTGCCGCTGCTGAGTGGTTAATAGTAGTTTTCCCCGTCACCAAATTGTTATGTACTCGTCGCCAAATTATTGTTATGTACTGGTCGAGAATTTAATAGTCCTGACGCAAGAAGGCGGAAATCAGAAGACCACTAGGTTTGCGATGATACTTCTATTTTCCAAACACAAGGAGAATGCAAAAGTGGTATCACACCAAAGTAGAGTCACACAAGATTGTGAGAGCGAAATATATATGAGTGTCCAGACAAGTGTGTGAACAAATCAATAGACAGTCTTTACATGAATGGCTAATTATAATGGAGTATCGATCCATATATACATAGCAAAATATAGCAGACATGTCAACAGCCACACATATAATATGGATATATGTCACCAAGCAACGGACTGTCAACAAACACTCATATTATATATAATATAAGGGGAATATACATTGTTAAAGGAGACAGGTTCATCAAAGTGAAATGGTCACAGACTAAGCGAGCAAACAGAAATAGAGACCACCATATATATATATATATGGATACATATCAGTTCTCTAACTGATATCAATCCGTGATCAACTCGTAAAACATAACTAATCCTTACAAATCAAACTATAAAAAACATTCGTTTACATAGTCCTCTATCTCCTACCGTTACCCTACAATTAAACACTCACCTTATTTAAAATACATTTCCAAAACAAACACATTATAATAAAGATTGATGAGTATGGTGATAAACTTTTCGACCTCACATTCATGTGAATACTAATCAAATTGAGTAAATAGAAAAATCAATCAACTAATTGCATACAATATGTGAAATATGTGGCCGTTATCGTTTACGATGATTTATGCAGTAAAATTATTGAATCAGGTTTAAGACGACTAGGGGAAAGGCAACTGGCATATTCACGAACTGGAAGTGATTTTCACCACTTACTGTTGAGTATATCAAGTTTTGAATGAAGATGGTCTCCTATGGGTGTAACACTGAATGATAGTCTCAGTAATTGTCTCACTACATTCCCAATTAATTGAAACTGTAAACCCATTAGCTATTCAGCACCTAAATTAACTGCACAACTGAACAAATGAGTAATAAGTCAGTAGAAATTGGGTTCGCAGCAATAGAAATGCTGTAAATGTAAATTTTAAACTTGATACTTCCTTCTACAGACAAGCAGACGAGATAGAAATGCGCTCTTGAGGGGATTCCACATGTAAATGAACACAAACGTACCTCGAGTCTTTGTCAACCTCATTCAACAGCTATACGATGCTTGTCAAGTGTCAAGTGATCCACAACGGAAAACTCAGCGAGGCGTTTGAAGTGCATACAGAAGTAAGACAAGGCTGGCTGTCCATTGTCGCCAATGATATTCTTAATTGCGGTGAATTTGCTTGGATTATGCGCCAGACTGTGCGCTGGGAATGAGGAGTCAGGAATACGCCAGACGACCGATAAGAAGGCTCTACAAGATCTGGATTTCTCAGGTGATATATCTCTAATGGCACACGAACTCGAAGATTCACAGGTGAAAACCAACAAACTGGCTGAAAAGACATCGAAGACAGGACTGCAGGTGAACATAGAGAGAAGACGGAGGTGATGAAGATAATCAGCCAATCAACAGCAACAAAAAACCAGCACCAATCACCATCAGCGGGAGAGATTCAACAGAGGTTGCCTCCTTCAATTATCCAGGAAGCATCGTTTCAACCACAAATGGCGGAATGGATGAAGATGTCAAAGCCAGCCAGCCAGCCAGAATCGGAAAGACAAGATACGCCTTCATTAATCTGAAACCAGTTTGGAAATCTTCATCACTCAGCCTGCATAAGGAACAAAATTCGCATTTTAAACACTAATGTGAAGTCGGTTCTTCTATACGGGTCAGAAACTTCCACTGCATGTAGGTCACGAAAAGGATTTCCAACAGCCAGTTGCAAACTTTCATCAACAGCTGCCCATTTCTCTGGCTCCATACTGAATATCAAATGGCCAGCGACAAAGAATCGGCAACAAGAAACTATGGGAACAAACCAATAAATCAAGAGCTGATCGCTCAAAACATATGTAGGAGAAAGTGAAGATGGATAGATCAGGCATTGATTGAAGAGGCGGCCAAATGACATCCCTCGCCAGACCATTGGTCGAGTAGAATCCACATAGGAAGCCAGCGACGAGTGGGCCGTCAGTGCGAGGTAACCCTCGCATGGAGGAGATCGTGTGAGGAAGAGACGAGAGAATTTGGTCAGTTGTGTACCTAGCCAGATGAAGAGGACAGCAGAAAACAGAACAAAGTAGAGGTGTGTTGTTGAAGCCCTCCCTATGCTCCACTCGGAACCCAGGGGAACAATAATAATAATAAATAATATAAGCCAACTATTGAATTGGATTTTTGATTTTCCCGTCGATTGATTGGACCGAAGTGCTCGGTCTACTCAGGTTGACATGTCGGCTCCCCCGTGTGCAGATGCTTCAACGATGTTTGGGCATGTAATTAGAAGGTAATTGGTGGATTGTGACTAACAGTGGAATCCAGGATAAAACGCATTTCGTCCTATTTGGGACTCGTCAGCCAGTGGATGTACCTGCATTCCCCAGTGTGTTAGTGATGATGTTCCCACCGTGGCTCGAACCCAGTGCCCATAGTTTCAAACGCCAAAGCGTTATCCACTAGACCACTTGAGCCACGAGAGCCACCTCTTGTGCAAGGGGTCATATTAATTATTGAATTGAATTTTTGATTTTCCCGTCGATTGTATACAAATCAAATCCCCAGACATCGTCGAAGCATCTGCACAAGAAGCTGACATGTCAACCTGAGACCGAGCACTTCGGTCCAATCAATCGACGGGAAAATCAAAAATTCAATTCAATAATTAATATGACCCCTTGCACAAGAGGTGGCTCTCGTGGCTCAAGTGATCTAGTGGATAGCGCTTTGGCGTTTGAAACTATGGGCACTGGGTTCGAGCCACGGTGGGAACATCATCACTAACACACTGGGGAATGCAGGTACATCCACTGGCTGACGAGTCCCAAATAGGACGAAATGCGTTTTATCCTGGATTCCACTGCTAGCCACCATCCACCAGTTGTATACAAATCTAAGCCAACTGTTGGAAATCACTGAATGACTAAACGATCAGCTGTTATATGTGTATATGTATAACTTATTGTGAATTCATTTCATTCTACGAATCAATCAACTTCTCAACTGTATAATGAAAAGATTTTTTCACAGTGGCGGACAGTTGAGTGAATAGAAAATTATGTATTGCTGAGTTTTACTTTTATAGATGCTTGAAATCAAATATTTACTCACAAATACCCTCTTGATAAATAAATAAATAAATAAATAAAAATGTGACCAAACGTGTTTGGACACGTTTGTATTAGTACACCGATGCGAGAGATTGTTTATTCGCAAGATAAATCAGAGAAAATAAAAAACAAATTGGAGGAAAGCAAAATCGATCAGTTAATCAGTCATAGAAGGAAGAAAAGAAAGTGTAAACAGTATTTCTGTTTTGAAGCAAAAGTATGCTCGCTAGTGACTTGCTACAGGACAGAGTTTCCTGTCCTGAAGTTCTAGGGAGAAGTCGTAACCAGTGAGGTCCATCCAGACGTCACATGTGAGGATGGATGTCCCACCGATGACATTGGTAGAAGTTAGAATTGATGGTCTGTGGCCATTGAGAAGTTAGGTCCCAATGTCTGAATGATCTATGAGCTCGCTTGTCTTGTAACCGGAAGGTCATGGGTTCGAACCCTAGCAGTGTGGTGGATGCGTACTGATGATGATTCCCAAACTAGGTTAATGAAACAGCTGGCTGTCCAGTACTCCTTGGCTGGTTTTAAACGGTTTTCTAAATGATGTCAATCCTCCGTGGTCAAACTCGTATCAACAAATCTAATCCTTACAAACCAAACTCTTGAAGGCGAAGTTCAACAATAGCATCCCAGGAGTGTGAACGCTCCAGTGACCTTGAACGCGTGCTAATCATTGGCTAACGGCATCTGTCATTATCATCATAGCTGAAATATCAACGCTATTCACCACCAATTTAGGAGCAAATATCATCCAGATCATGTTTTTAAGTACTGTTTGGACAATGTGTTAAAAGCTCGTTAGGGTTAGAATTAGGGTTAAGGTAAGTATTGGGGTTAGGATCAGAGTTATAATTAACACTAGGGTTAGGGTTTGGATAAGGGTTATGATTAGGGTAAGGATTGAGGTTAGGATTAGTGTTAGGCTCAGGATTAAGCTTATGTTTACGATTAGGGATAGATTTAGAGTTGATGTCATTTATTTTAATTTGCTTTATTATCCACGTTTTCCTGCTAAGCAGTCGTCTATCCTCTTACTGGAAACCGTCGTAATTCAACCGAGGGCTGTTTTGGAAGACTGTGAGCAGGATGAGAGAGATAAACGTTCCAAAAAACAGTTTATTTGTAGTCATCTTGGTGAATACATGCACAGAAACTAGTCTAACTTAACAACTAATACTCTTCGATATAACTACAACGTATTTTTAAGCCCTTTCACAGAAAGATAACCTGTTTAATGCGTTTTCAAGCATTTTTTCTGTCAATATACATCATTTTTTTTTGAGCAAACATTACTTATTTTTATGATTGGTTAGCTGAAGGTCACTCATGAGTCCGCACTCCTTGGACGTTATTTTGTTGAACTTTGCCCTTTTGAAGAGTATTCCTGAAAATCACCCAACATATAGTCGATATTCAATAAGAACTAATATGCAGCATATAAATTAGTCCAAAGAAAGTAAAATAATTAATATTCAAGTGTTGGCTTGTAGGAATTTTATTTGAGTGGTTTTAGGATTTCCTCATGAACTGACACATCGGTTAGAGAACCATTAGAAAACCAGTACTGGAGTACTGAACAGCCAGCTATCTGGTCAACCTAGTTTAGATCTCTCCGCCAGTGTGCACCCACTGATTTTATAATCCAGAACATTTTGGTTAAAACGCGAGCTAGCTCGTGGACCATTAAGCCACTGGGACCCCCCAATCCAGTCAGTTCATAAATTTCAACTTCTTCCAGTCCACAATACGGCGCAACCACTAGCTAATGTCGTCTCTGGAGAGTAATTGTCGTCACACCCTGCCTGATGTACCCGACTGGTCACAAGTTCCCAGTAGAACCCACCCAGGTAACTACCTACCTGAATAGAGTCAGTAGTCACTAGTGAGCATCAAATTAGATATTCAGGTGTTGATGCCTGAAATGTGATGCTCAGATGCATAACACGAGTAGGATAAATGACGTATTCTTATGTTTTTATCAAAATTCATAAAGACTACCAATCGGTTTCAATTACCGATGAAATTGTCTTTTATGACTTCGTGCTATGCATCAAAATTAAGCACTACGTCTACTTGTTAGAGAAGTCTAAGTTGGCTTGAATGACCTCCAACTACTAATATCAATAGTTAGTATATGTAGCACTACGCAACGATGCATGCTTTCTTGATTGCAGTTTATGCTACCGAGTGGGTGTACACAAATGACGAGTTTCATACAAAACAGCACGAAACACACGCGTTTTGAATTCCGAAGTTGATCTATCGACAATAAACTGGTAGCCTCGACATCACTCACATTTTACATCGCCTCAGATAGAAACAAAAGAATTTCTTAATGTGATTATGAAAATGAGTGACTCTGCGTATAATTACTCTTCGAGTTGATGTTAGGTCCCTCTCTCCGAGGCAACAACAGTTCTTTCAAGAGTGTAGGTACACCTTGTTGATGATGACTATCAATCACTAAGAAACCTGAGTATATTAGATGGTTCGAGACAATCGGCCATAGGAAGCCATGGACACAGCGTAGGTTTCGTGCTAGTTGGCACTCATCAGTCAACAAGGCAGGCGTATCTACAACCACCTTGAAGGAACTTATTTCTCTTCTGAGATTCGAACCTGCATCATCCAACTAGCCAGCCAGCACAAAACCTAGGTGCTGTCCAAGGCTTCCTATGCCCGATTACCTCCAATCATCTAATACCAACAATTCACAGTGCGCCGTGATGGAAAGCCACCTGCTTGTAAGCTTGACTGATAGGATTCAGTCTGTACCAAAGATAGAAGGACTAGACACATTACCCTAGTAACCGAGTAGTGTCCAATCAAAAAAAACTAAATATAGCCAGGGATTCCAGAAATAACTCACTTCAACCATAATAATAATAATAAGGTCACGCTTTGATTTTCCCGGTGATCTTAACATCACTGAGCATCATGTCTGTCTAGACAAGGCATCAAAAAATCAAACCTGGTCACAGTAGGTGACCTTTGAGTCCCAGTGGCTGAATGGTCTACGAACTCATTTTGTTACAGGGAAGTCGTGGATTAAAACCCTGTTAAATGTTTACCGCTGAAAAGTCCTAAACTAGGCAGAAACAGCTTTCCAATACTTCTTGGTTTTCCAACAGTCCTTTAAATGAAATTAGCTTGTGACCAGGATTCAAATGTACAGTCTTTTCAAATGCATATAATTACAACAATACTGATAAGAAGTACATTTCATAAATTATAATTAAAATTTTTCAAGAATTGATTTCTAGGGTCGCGCTAAAATCACGAATTGGTAGATATGAGAATCCATGGGTTATCTATTGAATTGGGCCCTAGAGGCTGATTGGTCTACGAGCTTGCCTCGTAAGCTGAAGTTCCTGGGTTTGAAAACTGGCGGTGGGTGCTCACTGACAATAAGTTTTAAACTAGGCTGACGAAACAGCTGGCTGTCCAGTACTTCTTGTCTGGTTTTCAACGCTATGTATAATCATACACTTCTGTCTCCTACCAAAATGTGGGAAATTTTTTAATGAAATTACTGGCAATAGTAAGCGGTGCAATGTTTTCCTTCTTATGATGTTAGCGCTCTTAATCAGTCTTTTATACGCTCTCCTTCTACTATAACTACTTCTAATGTTACAAATCATGTAGCTGATAACTTTCATGACTTTAATACTCTTGATGTTCTAAAATGTCTTAAAACGCTTAGGCCCTCACGCAGCCTTGGCCCTGATGGTCTACCTGCCTATGTTCTTAAACAATGTGCAGATGCTTTATGTTCTCCTCTAACTAACATCCTAAATGCTTCTTTTTCCAAAAACGTTATGCCTGTTGCATGGAAAGACATTAAAATAGTCCCTGTCCCTAAACCTGGAAATAACAAGAACGTAAAATTCAGACCCATTGCTATCACTTCCTCGTTTCTAAAGCTGATGGAAAAACTAGTACTTCTTAAACTCGAACCCTCCCTTAAAAGTACTTCGAAGACATCAAACAATTTGCTTATAGACAGGGTAGGAGTACTTTAGACGCTGCAGCCCTCTTACACAACAGTATCGTCTCATCATTAGATAAATGTGCCAAATACGTTCGTTGCACGTTTCTTGACTTCACTTCTGCTTTTGACTGTGTACCTAGATGTCTCTTGCTGAATTAGCTCTCTATGGCACAAACTGAGTCCTGGATCACAAACTGGTTGCATTCCTACTTCTCTAACAGAATGCAGTACACTGTTTACAAAGGTAAATCCTCCTCTGCTGTGCTCACTGAAGCTGGTGTCCCCCAAGGTGCTGTACTCTCTCCACTTCTCTTTTCTTTCTTTCTTTCTTTCTACATGGCCTACCATCTTAAAATGACATTAATTTTGTCAAATATGCTGAAGACCTGACTGTATCTTTGCCTGTCAAATGTCAAAGTGACTGCACTAAACTAAACGGCTTTTTATCAGAAATCAGCCAATGGTCCAAGGAAAACGGTCTCACCTTAAACCCCTCCAAATGCCAAACAGTCAATTTCACCTATAGGCACAAATCAGACCTAAACAAACTGGTTAGCACTCACGAGGTGTGCAACATAGATGGCACTGAAATAGAGACCAAGTCGGAAATTATATATCTTGGCGTCATTCTATCTGCTGATCTTTCCTGGTCATCTCATATCTTGATGATTTCTAAGAAAATATTCCGTCTCACCTTCTACATCAAGAAGTTAAGACATTCTGGTATAACCTAACCCAACCCAACCCTTACTCCTACAATTCGTTAACTGTTGCATCTTGCCTATTATTCTCTATTGTTCCTCATTAGATTTTCCAGGGCTACTGAAGGAAGACTATACCTTATTACGCAGGATGTTAAAGGTTGTCAGCAGGGTAGGGTAAGCTACGTGCCACTTAACCAGGTTGTTAATATTGTGGTTGACAGGCACTTGGATTCATGTGAAAAATGGGCTAAATCCATTCTATCTAACTTACATCACCCTCTTCATTCACAACTCTCTCCTTGTATCTCATCAGGAAGAACCAGAAGTCTATATAGAAAACTATATGCTCGCACTAGTAAGTACAAAATCTCAACCATACCCTACTTAGCTCGTGTTCTGTGCGATAAAGAAAGAATTAGGCGTGATACCTACAACTTATTAAATAGTCAGTAGAACAACTGGATCTCGTCTTTCCAACTCATATCATTTATAGGTGCAACGTTTTCTTTCTTTATTTTCCTTTTCTCTATCTTTTTTGTTTTTTGTTTTTGTTATGTGCTGCTTTTTTTCTCTATTCCTCACAAACTCTACTTAAAACATTCTTCTTCGTTCTTTCACACTCTGTATATCTTGACCTTTTTGTTACCTCTTACGCCAGTAAATATGCTAGTAGTATCTACTTTTCTAACACCTTCAAACATTCTGTTCAATTTTGGCTTTGCTACTGACATGCCAATATGTTGTTGTCAAAATTAACTGAGACTTGCCATAATCTATGTAGAATTTTATTTATTGTTAATATACTAACTGGATGCAATAATGTAGTGAAATGCTGAGAATTCCATTTTGTATCACAAGTACTGTTTTGGAATAAAGCAAACTATTATTATTGATTTCAGGATTTCATCATGAGCTGACATTAGTTAGAGAACCATTGGAAAACCTTGGAGTACTGGACAGCTGTTTCGTCCTAGTTTGGGACTCTTTAGCAGTACGCACCCCCCGGGATTCGAACCCAGGACCTTCCGGTTACAAGGCGAGCTCGTATACCATTAATCCACTGGGACCCGATCCAATGGTCCTTGAATTCTAACTTCTGCCAATTCACGACATAGCGCAACCGCTAGCCAATGTCTTCGTTGGCGAATATTTGTCCTCACACCCCACCTCCTGCACCCTACTGGCTGATCACTACTTCCCAGTAGAACCCAGGTAACTACCTACCTGAATAGGGCCAGTCGCCAGTGAGCATCTCATTGGTATTTAAGTGTTGGTTTGTAGGGATTTGATTGGTTTCAGGATTTCATCATGAGGTGACATTAGTTAGAGAACCATTGGAAAACCTGGGAGTTTGATTGGTTTCAGGATTTCATTGTAACCGCCTTGTAACCGGAAGGTCCTGGGTTCGAATCCCAGTGGGTGCGTACTGATGAAGAGTCCCACACTAGGACGTAGGAAACAGCTGTCCAGTACTCCCAGGTTTTCCAATGGTTCTCTAACTAATGTCAGCTCATGATGAAATCCTGAAACCAATCAAATCCCTACAAACCAACACTTAAATATTATTATTGACTTTTACGGTAACGCTAAAATGACGAAGTGGTAGATATTAGAATCCATAGGTTAGCTATTGAGTTGGGTCTCAGTGGCTGAATGGTCTACGAGCTTTCCTCGTAACCAAAAGGTCATGGGTTCGAAAACTGGCGGTGGGTGCTCACTGACTATGAGTCTTAAACTAGTCTGACGAAACAGCTGGCTGTTCAGTACTTCTTGTCTGGTTTTCAATACTCCCCTAACTTATATCAATCCTTGATCAAACTTGAAAAATTAATCTGATGCTCACTAGTGTCTAACCACAGGATGGAGTTTCCTGGAGTTCTAATGAGAAGTCGTTACCCATCCTGTTGCTGTCCAGCCATGACTGGGTGTGACCAGTCACATTTAAATCACGAATTGGTAGAAGTTATAATTAAAATGTTTTTTTTTTGCCAATATTTTTATATATCGATCAAGTAAAACGAATGCATTTCTGTTCAACAGAAAATTAATACTTGAGCCCCGGTACATTTAAAAAAAAAAAAGAGTTTTATATATTCGACGATTTTTTTTGGGGGGTTTTGTTTCGTTTTGAAGGAATGCACTTTGGAGAGAAAACACAAAAAATGTTTTTCTATCTGATAACTAACTGGAGAGTTAAATTTTTTGCGCTTAATACGCTTGTATTGTTTTTAAATGTTATATTTCTAGAATAAAGTGCATTAAAAGTATGGGATTACTTATTGTTGATAAGATCTTCAAGGTTTTAATAATGACTTTGTTATAATTTCTTAGTTTTTATACCCTACTACATATAAAGTAAGCCAAACAGATTGATTTGTCCTAAATACTTACAGAATTCGTACAAGATAAAGGCGTGAGGCAAGCAACCCTACCCTGTAAACAAAGTTGCTACAGAAACTTCAGTCCGATGAATTTCCTTGCGCTAAAAGAAAAAGTCTGTGTGGGGATATGGAACGTCCGCACTATGTACGAGACTGGGAAAGCTGCCCAGATCGCAAACGAAATGAAAAGATACGGAATTCAAGCACTGAGAATATGTGAAAACAGAAGAAACGGGAAAGTATTCACCAAATTGTCAATGGGAGAGTCAATGATCTACTCCGGTCACCCAGAAGATAACCACATGCACACCGAGGGTGTGGTATCATGATGTCACCAACGGAAACAAAGGCTCCGATGCAATGGGAGGTGATCTCGTCCAGGATAATGACCGCCAGATTCAACTCCAAAGGAAGGAAAGTGTCAATTACACAATGTTATGCACCCACAAACAACGCAGACCTCGAAAAGAAAGAAGAATTCTACAGACAACTACAGGCAACAATGGAAAATTACTCCAGATGGTGACATTAAAATACTGATAGGAGACATGAACGCCAAACTGGGACCAGACAACACAGGAAGGGAACTCATCATGGATAGAGAATAAAAATGCATAACTCTTCGCCGACTTCTGCACCTTCAATGAACTAGTGATTGGTGGCAGCGTATACAAACACAAGGATATCCACAAGGCTACAGAGGTGTCACCAGATGGGCAAACCAAAAACCAAATTGACTTCATCTCAATCTCAAGGAAGTGGAGGGGCAGCCTACTGGACACAAAAGTAAGAAGAGCAGCAGATGTTGGCTCAGAGCACTATCTCGTTCAAGGGACAATCCAAATCAAATTAAAAGCTTTCAGGGAAGCGGGAGCTGTAGATAGACCACAAGCCAATTTCAATACTCAAAGACTGAAGGACCAGGCTACAAAGGACATCTTCACTGCAAGCATAAGGGAAAAAGCCGAGACACAAATCAACACTAGCGAAGAGGTGGGCATCGAAAAGCACTGGGACAACTTGAAAACGGTGTGGAGTCAAACCTGCATGGAAATTCTAGGCAGAAAGAAGAGACAGGATAAACGGTGGTTCACTTCGGACACTTGGAAACTAATAGAAGAGAGATAGATAGTGAAACAAAAATTCATCCAGTACATCGACGAGTAACAAAAACAGAAGTTGAATGCAAGCGACAATACACTGAACAAAAGCGTAAAGAAGAGTGCCAGGGAAGACAAAAGAAAATATTATGAAGCCATGCGAAGTGAAGGAGAACAAGCTGCAGGCAAAGGAGACCTCGCCACACTTTAACAAGCAACTGTCAGTAGTATATAAAGAGACGTTCGTCGGCATAGAAACATCAAAAGGTGGAGATAGATTTGATATCAAAGAGAAACGCTGAAAATGATTCAGCGTTGTGGAAAAACATGGGAGACGTGAAAAGGAAGACAAAGAAACAAGCACAATACGAAGAGAGGGCAGAAGTAGCATGACTTGGAAGATCTGTGCAAATAGTGGTTTGAAGTTAAGGTGTGCATAATTTCACTATAGAGAGATACCAAACGTCTCTTGTCTTCTAATGTTACGCAACTACTAAATTCAGCCTCCAACTAAGCCCTAATTTTGTTTCAAATATTTCGTCAGCCCAGTCTGGGACTCATCGGTAGTTCTCATCCACCACATTGGTTGTAACCAGGGTCCTTCAGGTTACAAGGCAAGGTAGCTCTTACATCATTCAGCTACAGGGATCCGATTCATTGCCCAGCCCATGAATTCTAACTTCAACCAATTCGTGATTTTAGCCCGACTTGCACCAACTAATGTCAATGGCTGGAACTCCATCCTCACTGCTGTCAAGGTGGACCCCGCTGGTCACGAATTCTCACTGAACGTGGCCATTGAAAGTGGAAGATATAGAAAGACTAGATGTCTTTGATCATAAGTGTCTGTGTTCCATCTTCCATGTTAGCATTGAGAGATAGGTAGGAAGGGAAAATCACTTGACGAGACTGTGTGAAGCAGGTAAATCCACTGAGATTGTTAGGAGATGTATTACGTATGCCTAGCCATCGCTTTCCTCAATGAGCGATGTTAGCTAACATAGAATGGATCAGGCTGGAAAAGAGTCGGTTAGTGCTGGTCAAATGAAAACGTAGATTCATTAGTCAGTCAAATCCACAACAGTCAGTTTAAGCCAGCCACTCACGTGGAGAGTTGTAGACTTGCTGGTTGGGGTAATCAGGATGATAAAAAACCAATGGCTAGACACAATGGTGATATGGCTCGAAATTGTTCTCAATGGCTGGTGCAGATGCATCCACTCCCTGTGACTTATGATTTCCAATGAAACTATATTGTTCTTTGATATTACTATTCCTTTTGTCTCATTTCTCTTTCTACCGTCTCTATTTTGCATTTCTTCTACTTTCTTCTCTTGATTGCGTGCTACATAGAGGGAGTGTTACGAATTGAACTGTTGTACATCGGTGCAAAGTTCTATGTTGAAAATAGAAAGGCAGACAGACTAGAACTCCAAGAAACTTCGTCTTCTAGCCAGTCACCGGCAAGTATCAGATTACTGTTCAAGAACAAATAGAATCCCTTCAAAAGAAAAACCATTTCTTGAAAATTAATCTGATGCCTGCGAGTGACTGTCTACAGGATGAAATTGTCTGGAGTTCAAGTGAGAAGTCGTGACCAGCAGAGTCCATTCTGTCGAAAGTAAGATGAAGTACCCTAATATCATTCCGTAATCTAACCTGAAACGAATAGAATCCATTCAAAATAAACCAATTCTCCGAAGTTATCATATGACTGTTAATAATAATAATAAATAACAGCACACAAACCAGACAGCCAGACAGCTAGCATAATCACTTTATTCAATATTGTACAAACCGAAAGACCCATCCAACAGCAAAAGAAGATAAAATTATTAATACCATTTACAAAAAAAATTGCATGCATGAACTGCAATAAACATTATATCGGTCAACAAAGTGTGCGTCCCCTTCAAATCCGAATCCAAGAACACTAATTCTTCCCATGGCCTTCGCCATCAAACTAGAATAGTTATCTATCCCGGCAATACTGGCCAACTGCAAATGTTTTAAGAGTTGATCACGGATTGATATCAGTAAGAGAACCATTGAAAACCTGCCAGGGAGTACTGATAGACAGCTGTTTCATCCTAGTTAGGGGAATAATTGTCAGTACGCAACCACCCCACTGCCAGGGTTCGAACCAAGGATCTTCCAGTTACAAGGCCAGCAAGCTTGTATACCATTCAGCCAATGGGACCCGATTCAATGGCCAGTCCATGAATTCTAACTTCTATCAATTCGTGATGCATTCAGCGCGACTGGCCTCAACCAATGTCATCGGTGGGATATCCATCCTCACACTTGACATCTGGTTGGACCTCACTAGTCACGACTTCTTACTAGAACTCCAGGACAGGAAACTCGATCCTGTAGCAAGTCACTAGCGAGCATCAGTTTAATTTTCTATAGTTTGGTTTGTAAGGGTTAGTTATGTTTTTACGAGTTCATCACGGATTGATATCAGTCAGAGAACCTTTGAAAATCAGTCCGGGGGTTACTGGACAGGCAGCTGTTTCGTCAGCCTAGTTTGAAAGTCATTGTAAGTAGGAACCCGCAGGGGTTCGAACCCAGAACTTTCCGGTTACCAGGCAAGCTTGTATTACCATTCCATGTGCGTACTGCCGATGATTTTCAAACCAGGCTGATGAAACAGCTGTCTGACAGTACTCCCTGGCTGGTTTTCAATGGTTCTCTAACTGATATCAATCCTCAATCGACTCATAAAAACATAACTAACCCTTACAAACCAAACAATACGAAATATTTCATTATAACCGGGAAGTATTATATACAAGACAAACAAATGCCTGTTAAATGAACCATAGATTATCGATTGTTTATTCACGATGATTATCATATAAATTATATGGCTTTTCGGTGTTATCACATAACTACTAAGGTCAATCAATCCATTTTGATTATATGCCTGATTATCCACTTTAATTACTATTCTCTATCTTCGGATCAATTTTAATAACCTAAAAAAGGATTTTAGAAAACAGAATGAAGCTAAAATGGGCTGGCTGTTGAAGCCCTTAGTGGAACTGTCGAATCAAGGGAAGGAATAATAAAGATAAAGCGGTTGTAGTATGGTGTATTCTACTGATAGAATTTATCAGTAGTATATAAAGAGTCGTTCATTCCAGCACATAAAAATATCAAATAACAGAGAGTTAGCTTTGACGACAAATTAGACAAATGATTCAGCGTTGCAGAAGAACATGGGTGACATGAGAAGGAAGGACAGAAGTAGCACAACAGTGAAAATCTACGCTATATACACATATCAAAATCCAAATAAACATTCCTTAACCAAGTCTCTCGTCTTCGACCGTCACAATAGTATCAGTCCCTTCTCATAATAACTACGTCCTACAATAAAAGGTGATTAGTTTCTACGAGTTGATCACGGATTGATATCAGTTAGAGAACCATTGAAAACCAGCGAAGGAGTACTGTCAGACAGCTGTTTCATCCTAGTTAGGGGAATCATCCTCAGTGCGTACCCACCACACTGCCAGGGTTCGAACCAAGGATCTTCCGGTTACAAGCAAGCTAGCTCGTATACCATTCAGCCACTGAGACCCAACTCCTCAATGACCAAAGACCATCAATTCTAACTTCTATCAATTCGTGATGCATTTAGCGCGACTGGCACCAACCAGCGTCATCAGTGGGACATCCATTCTCACATTTGAAAGGATGGACCTCATTGGTCACGACTTCTTACTAGAACTCCAGAAAACTCCGTCCTATAGCAATTCACTGACTAAGTCATGAATTGGTAGAAGTTAGAATTCATGCTCTGTGACCATTGCGGAGTTGGATTCCAGTCGCTAAATTGTATACGAGCCAGCTTCCTTTGTAAGCAGAAGATCATGAGTTCGAATCCTGATGGTGGGGGCGTACTGTGGTTGATTCCCAAACTGGGATGAGACAACTGTCTGGCAGTACTCCCTGACTGGTTTTCAATGGTTCCCTAACTGATATCAATCCGTGATCAAACTCGTTAAAAACAAATCTAATCCTTACAAACCAACTATAGAAAAGTGATTAGAAATATTCACTTTACCAGTTTGTAAATATTTAATTCAAATAGTCTTCTTTTCATTGTTTCTGTTTTTTGGTGTTTTTTGGTCATTTAATTAGCTCATTTTGAACAAAATCAAGATGAACAAGGTTCATTATTAGATTAAATACATCACCTGATATTGATCGCTTATCAGTTGGCTTTTAACAGGTGTAAATTCTCAGTGTGACCAATTATTTTATAATAATTAAGTTATGCAAACAGTAAGATTTACTGATTCATTTATGATGCAGGTTTAGATGGAAGGAAGGAAAGGTTCCTACCGATTGGAAGAAAGACTGACTAACTTGTCAGGCTACCTACCATTGAAGGGCGACTTAAGCCTCACTCTGAAACAACAGGAGTGGAATATGTCTGTCTTTCAATTTTAGACATAGAACTTTGCACCGATGTACAGCAGTTCAAGTCGCCACACTCCCTGCTTGTAGCACACAAAGCAAGAGAAGAAAGTAAAAAGAAATGAATAATATAGACAGTAAACAGAGGTGTTCAGAAGACCAAGCAAAACACTAAATCGCGTCATCCTGGAGAGAATAAAAGATGTATTGGGTGCAGAACTCTGCCAACTCGTTGGAACAAGCTGAATTCGGGAAAGGCAAATCATGTGCTCATCAAATTGTAACTCTATAATTCATCATCATCATCATCATCATCGCAGAATAAAGCATAGAACGGCAGTTAACCATCGTCACTCGATAACTCAACTTCCTTCATCGATTTCGAAAAGGCCTTCGGCAGCCAGCGTTGAACGCGAAGTAATCTGGAAACTACTTCAACACTATATTATGACGCGCAGTGCCTCAAATCTATATTAACCTTATTCAGAAACTGGCTATATGACAATGTCTGCCACGCGCCAGTCAAGCAATTCACAATGGAGAACTCATTCAGAGAAGTCTGGCTTTGTAGTGAATTCACGAGTAAGACAAGGCTGGCAGGCTAGCTGGCTACCCAGCTATTATCCCCCCACGATAATATTCCTAACTGTAGTGGACTCACTGGGTTATGTGTCAGACTTTGCACCGGGAGTGGGTAAGAAGACACGAATACGCTGTACTGACTGATAAGAAGACTCTGTTGGATCTGGATTCCGCGGGTAGATGATTTATTCTTAATGTCACATACACACGCACACATACAGACTCGAAGACTTACAGGCAGGCAGGTAGGCGAAAACCAACAATCTGGCTGAACAATCAGGCAATGTAGCGAAGACACCACTGACTCCAAGTGAACACTCAGAAGATGGAGGTGGTGAAGATGACCAATCAATCAACCAACCACCACCAACAGCAACAGCAACAACAATCAGCACCAATCATCATCAACGGGAGATGTTTTGTTGAAACCCTATGTTCCACGGTGAACCTAAAGGAATAATAATATTAATAATCAGGCTACAAGCTGATCACACTGATATTAACTCATTGCAGTGAAATCTGTTAGCTCAGTTTTCTGTAACTGTGAATCCACAACCTGTTAAGTCCGCTACTGGGATAACTAAACTCCCTAGCTGCTTAACAGGGATTAATGATGGCTAATCACATATGACTAACTCTTGAGTGAAATGCCAGAGAATGTCTTTGTGCCGATTAATAACCCGAACTAATACTGTGGTGAGAGCTGTCTGCTAGCCAAAAAAAAAACAACAGCAAATCATGTTCTGCGTGGAATAGAGTAAATGTTTAGCTGTGTGCGTCGGTGGCCTAAGTGGGAAGAATGTTCCCCAGCCAGTCAGCTGGTCAGGGGGTCCGATCCGCACCCAACACACTCCTAAAGTATAAGAACAGAACTTGTGTACTGTGGTGGAAGAGTATAATTCCATTGTGGGTAAAATTTATTTTGATAAAGTCTCACACAGTGTTATGCAGTAAGTAATATTTACTGATGACCACGTTTCGAGCACAATTTATTGCCGCTTATAACCATATCAGGGTACTCACACGACTTTCTAACTTCGTTTATAGAATTCCAACATTTTTCCTCGCTTGACTTGATAGGTAGTAGCAGTATTCTCCATATTTACGGTATGAGTGATGGGTCATTCTTATTGTACGTATTGGGTGTAGACTCGATGAACAAAGATTCACATTTGAATCGGAAAAAGAACAAGGAGAATTAGCTATGATGTTGGATTGTAGAATAAAACGAATAGAAGAAGGCAAACTGCATACTAGAGTTTATAAGAAGCCAGCGCATTCCAATAGATACTTAGACTTTAATTCATCCCATCCATTAACAGTCTCTAAAGGCTGGCTTAGTTAAGTGTTTAACAAACCAATCAGTAGCACTAAGTAGCGCAAAAAAGACCCAAATGATGAAATAAAAAAGATAGAAGAGGCGTTGGTGTTCAATAAATATCCTATAATATTCGTTAGGAAGATCGAAAAAGGCCAAAAGTGAAATAAAAATAATTGTGGAACTAATAATGATAACATAAATGAGAGAGAATATAAACCATCTACTGTTATACCATATAAGGGGTGAACATCTGAGAGCATCCCTACGTGGTAGGATTCCCAATAAAGCATGAATTAGGGTGGCATTTAAATCTACGAACTCACCCAGAGACAGGCTCTGTAGGCTAAAAGATCCGGTGGACCCAATTAGACAAAATAATATAATTTACAAAATAACCTGCAATGACTGTGAGTGAGGTCAACTACATAGATCAAACTAGTAGGTCAGGGGCAATCAGATTGTCGGAACATAAGAATTTAGTGGCTAAGGTTAGAATGGTTGACCCCGCTAAGATTGTAACAACAGAAGACAAGGGCCAGGAAACAGATCGTTTATCAAGGAAATTAACACGTATATATATATATATATATATATATATATATATATATGTATTCTATATAAATTATTATAGCTTATTCAAGCAGACAAACACAGTCTTCTGATTGGTTGCTCCCTCCTCAAGGTTATTCTGTACTGCTTGTGACTGGCCTCTCAGAAAGTTAAGCCATATATCTGCGAATCGTATTTGCCCACGTTAAGTGTGCTGTGATTGGTTGTTGAATCAGTCTTGTTCATATTTCCTCATGGCCAATATTAGTGACCTAGACATTGATGTAAGTTAATGTCTACCAATTGGCGAGCAGCCTGCTCTCACCACAAGGTAAGTAATTTAGAAAGAAACTCTGCATTTGAATTGCATGCATTAATTCTAAGAAGTAATGTAGGTAGGTGGATAGGGCGAGAGATTGATCAATGAATCTTTTTTCATTGAGTCTACGCCAAACATGTGCAACAGGAATGACTCTTCAGAAAAGTATCACTTTCTTTCTCTGTCATCGGATTCTTGTTCTAGAAATAGTCATTGAGTCATGAAAATAAAAGAACAATTCAATGAAGGTTTTCTTGAAGGGCTGTGTATTAGTCTATTATTGAGTAATAGAGAGAAGGAGTAACATGAATGATACTCTTACTCCGAAGTGGTTTCTAGAAATAAGGGGAAATAAAATTACATAGACATGAGACAGATTATAGAAGTAAGAGTTTGAAAGTTAACGATGTGAAAGTTGTTATTAAATGTGAATCCAGTTGGTTGAGTACCTCTTTGACAGGTGTGAAGAATAAGAAAGGGGTGTAACGACAGAAGACAACGTCCAGGCAACAGATCCTTTATTGAGAAAACCAACAAATATTTATGGATTTCTATGTACATTATTATTAGCGTTATTGCTAGCAGAGAAGCGACGTCTCCTGATTGGTCGTTTTCTTACTGAAGGTTACTCTGTCAACTATTTGTGGCTGTTTCTTAGAAAGTTAAGTAAGCCACATATCCGCGAATCGTATTTGCACACGTTAAGTTTACTGCGATTGGTTGGTAAGTTCCTCATGGCTAAACTTTGCTATTGGCTTTTTCTCACGACCCCGATTTGGGACGTAACACTGACGTAGCACTGAAGAACAAAATGCATTGAAGAAACTAAAGAATAGAAAAGATATAGTTATTCTACCGGCTGATAAAGGAAGAACAACAGTAATCCTGGACACAGAAGACTACATAAAGAAAGCAGAGGATTTACTCAAAGATAATAATGTATATCAACAGTTGACAAAAAACCCTATACAAACATTCGATAACAAAATCAGAACAACGTTAAATAAACTAACGAAATCAGGACAAATTACAGAACAAGATCAATGGCGAATGAGATCTAACGGACCCATTTTACCTCGATTTTATGGTAGACCAAAACTACACAAACCGAACATCCCCTTACGACCAATCGTTTCGCTTCCAGGAACACCAACATATAATCTATCTAGAGAACTTTTCAGGAAGTTAAATTACCTAACAGAATCATGCGACCATTCTATCAATTCGTCAATTCAATTTCTAGAGAAAATCAAAAACATTCAGGTAGAAGACAATGAAATAATGGTGTCCTTTGATGTCACAGCATTATATACTTCGATTAGTCCAAAACTAGCAACAGAAACTATGCAACGATTACTCTATAGTGATGAAAACATAAAAACGCAATGTTCAACTTGGATAGAACTCATAAAATTATGCCTTACAACATACTTTCAATTTAATACTCAAATATATGAGCAAATAAAGGGAGCACCAATGGGATCGCCCATATCAGGATTAATAGCTGAAGCCGTTATGCAAAGATTAGAATTAATAGCTCTACCTATAATTAAACCGAAAATCTGGGTACGTTACGTTGATGATACATTTGTAATAATTAAGAGAAATGATTTAGAATATACCCATAAATTAATAAACAACATATTTGAAGACATCAAATTCACAAGAGAAGAAGAGTTAGATAACAAAATCCCATTTTTAGATGTCTTAATCAGGAGAACCAACACAGGAAATTTAGAAACACAAGTATACAGAAAGTCAACGCACACAGATCAAATACTCAACTATACTAGCAACAATCCAATTACTCACAAAAGAAACTGTGTGCAGACATTGTTTAGAAGAATTCAAACACATTGTAGCACACCAGAGTTGAAAAGAATGGAAGAAAGATACTTACAAACGGTGTTCAAGAAGAATGGTTATCCAAAAAATTTCATCAAAAAGTGTTTAAAATCGAATGAAAGCACCAACAAAGAACCATCACCAAAGACCAAAAAGCAATTCATCCTACCATATATCAGAAACATCTCTGAAATAACGGCTAGAATAATGAAACCGTTTGATATAGATGTAGCACACAAACCAGCTGAATCGCTTAATTCTATCTTATGCAAACCAAAAGATCCGATAGAAAAGGGAGATAAAATTAACACCATTTACAAAATAAATTGTGTGAACTGTAACAAACATTACATCGGCCAAAGTGGGCGTCCCCTTCGAATAAGAATCCAGGAACACAAATCAGCCGTGAAAAGACATGATATAAATTCTTTAGTATCAATACATTCAGACGATCATGGACATCAATTTGATTGGGATAATGTCAAAATCTTAAACAGAGGAAACACCAAATGTGCCAGAGAATTCCTAGAAGCCTGGTACTCAAATGAAAACGCAATTAATAAACACGTTAATATAGATGAAATATACCAACTAATAAGAAGTAAATCAGGTGATCAGAAAGTTTAAAATCCCAATCAATAGAAAACGGTCAATAAATATCTAAAGATGGTTACCGGGAGACTCATGAAGAAATTTAAATCATTTCACTTTATCCTAAATACTGCGCTGAAGATGTCGTCCAGAAAGACGATGAAAGCTCCGCAATTAAACCAAGGAGCTCAGAGAACACTATCAATTCCAAATCATCCACCTGAGTTACAAATCTTTTCTATTACTGACGTAAATTGTTGTCTACAATTTTTAGCTTGCAGCTAGCCCTTACCACATGGGTATAAGAGAAAAGTGTTTTAATTCTGATCACGAACTGATTCCAGTGAGAGAACCACTGATAATCAGGGAGCTGGTTGGGGAGTGTCCAGCAATGCTCCCTCGCAGACCCTCCCGAGATATCTTCAGGTGGTTAGAAGGCAAGGTCAAAAGACCACTCAACCACTGTGAAGGAATCCAAGGTGTCCAACACTTCGAACTTCTGCCATTTCGTGATAAACTGGAGTGACAGTCAGTCAATGCTTTCGGTAAATATCCATCCACACGCCTAACTCACTGGACCCATTTGATGATCACAGCTTTCCAATAGAAATTCAGGTAACGTCGTTCAGTTCAGTGGGCGTCAAATTAATCTTCAAGTGTTATTTCGCAAGAATTTGACTAATTTCACTTTAGTGCTGCTGAAGAGTCCCAAAATGGAACAATATAACCAGCTAGAGGACGAGACGACCAACAGTACACTGTATTTTTAGACTGTACTCGGAAGTTATCTATATTCTAACATGAATCGTTTTAAACAAAAGTCATGTACAATGAATGTCTCTAATTTCAACATCTAACAAAAGAATGCACAACCATATTGTTACGTACTCCACAAGCGAATCATTGCAAAACCTGGGAGTACTGGATAGCTAGATGTTTCATCAGCCTAGTTCGGTACTCATCCTCAGTACGCACCCACTGAGGTTCGAACCTAGGACCTTGTGGTTACGAGGAGAGCTAGCTGGGACCTGCCAATCCAATGGTCCATGAATTCAAACTTCTGCCAATTCATGATATGGCGCAACCAGTAGCGAATATCATCACTTAACATGATGAAATCCTGAAAGATTGTTTAATTATTTCTGTATGAATTAGATTTTTATATAAGTTCATTTTATGCCAACCGTCAGTCACCTGGCTGCACATCTGTGTAACTGACTGATTGACTGACTGACTGAGCTTGAAGATAGAACTTTGCAGAGAAGTGCTACACTTCTAGTTGCTACACTCTCTGCAGCCTGTAGAAAATAAAGAAGACTATAGCCTACCAAAATATACACAAAAAAGAATAATAACAGGGAAAAACATCAGGTTTTAATGGATCTAGTAAAGTAAAATGAATCAACGTTTATGTACCAATGTGAATGATTTTGTACCACATCTCCAGACACTGAAAAAACAGAGGTGATGAAGATTCCTGGCCAACACCAACAACAACAGACAACAATCAGCCAAAATAAATAGCAGAAATTTGAAAGAACCAACCTCCTTTACCTACCTACCTACCTATCAGAGAAGCCTCGTTTCAATTACAGGCCAACGGAACTGATGAGAATATCAAAGCAGCGGATATCGAGAATGCAAGGCAAGCTTTCATTACTCTCAATTCTGTGTAGAGGTCAACAGCACTATTCAGCATGAAACATAAGATCCGGATTTTCAAATCCAATGTGAAGTCAATGCTACTTTATGGATCAGAGGCTTGGCGCGTTATGAAGGGCACTTTGAACAAACTACAGACTTCTATGAACAGCTGTCTGTGCTCAAAACCACTCAAGATCAGATGATCGGCCAGAAAAGATCAGCAACAGGGATCTCTGGCAATGAACGAACGAACCCAGCAGGAACCGATTGTGCAACAAATGTGCGGGAAGCAGAGGAGGTGGATTAGCCATACTCTGAGAAAACAAACCATTAAGTGACATAAATCTGGTGGAACCCGAACGGGAGGCGGCGAGTTGGTTGTCAGTGCGAGGTTGACATGGACGAGGTCATGTGAAGAAGAGATGAAAGCATGTGGGCAGACGTGGAGTAAAATGAAAACGGTGTCAGAGAACCCAGTGCAATGGAGACGTGCGACTGAGGCCCTATGTTCCCCTCGGAACTGAAGGAAACAATAATAATAAGATTCCCAACCATACAGTGTACATCTAATTATGCGGCTCAAATCAATTGCCAAAGCCGCCATGGATTGATTGACTGATAGCAAATTTTTATTTCATGACCATCCTTAACTCTTCTTCAGCTTAATCATAATTCAGTTAAAATTGATCGTCGATGGAGGCCACAAATAGGCTTGTGCAACACATGTCCTAGACACCACAATCGATCCAGATTTGTATATTGAAATCATCTCCAAACCTTTGGTATCCAACCATATTTAGCCTCATTTGTCAGGATGTTATTGAGTCACTTAGTTTATTGGTCATACTGTACAAGTGACCAATGGAATGCAACCAATGTGTGAGACTGCAGAGCGTAAAATGGGTAACATAATAGAAAAGAATAAAAAGCCGTTGTTAAGCTCGTTCGTAAGAAATATGGTGGGTGTTACTGACAAGATTTATAAGTAGTATATAGACGCACATACAAATAAATGGAATGGCGGAGTAACTGGTGTCCAGTCAATGTATCCAATACAGTCAGTTCTACAGGAAGTCAATGGTGAGCCCGAATTGCTCAGTGGCAACGTCTCTCTCTCTGACTGCAGGCGGCATTGGGTGATGCGGGTCCGAATCTCAGAAGGGACATGAACTCCTCCACTATCACTCCATTATAGATAAGATTTTATTTTGATAAGTCACAGTGTGGTTATACAGTAATATAAACTGATGACCACGTTTCG
This sequence comes from Trichobilharzia regenti, assembly GCA_944472135.2. Taxonomy (NCBI): domain Eukaryota; kingdom Metazoa; phylum Platyhelminthes; class Trematoda; order Strigeidida; family Schistosomatidae; genus Trichobilharzia; species Trichobilharzia regenti. Next base: position 12,734,763 of record OX235267.1, read on the forward strand.
AGCACAAACAATCATCACTCATAGTCATATGAAGTCACTCATTCACACAACTCTTTCTTTCATTTATAAATTGTGTGGAAATGACTAGATATTTGAATAAAAATCAATACAGGATAGTGTACATTCAGAAACAATAATATGAGTGTTATTGATCAATTACAGTCATATGAGAAATAAGATGAGTGTTTTTATAGTCATAATAAGTAACTTGTTAAAATATTCTGACGTTTTGATTGGACACTAGTAACTAGTGTGATGTGTCTAGTCCTCCTATCTTCGGTGCAGACTGAATTCTATCAGTCAGCTTTGTAATGTGGCCACCATTCTAATTAGCTCGCCATCACGGCGCACATTGATTTGATGATATTAGATGGTTGGAGGCAATCGACAGGAAGCCTTGGACCTAGGTTTCGTGCTAGTTGGCACTCATCAGCAGAGCGTATCCGCAACCTTGAAGGTCTGCTCGAAACCTAAGTCCAAGGCTTCCTGCCGATTGCCTTCAACCATCTAATGTTCTGATGTGCTTGAATTGGAATAGAATTTTAAGATTATTTATTATCCTACTCTGATTTGACTGGTGGTAGTAATATCTTCTATATCTCTGGTATTTGCATTGGGATATTTCTTTTGCATGGTGTTGGGCGAAGACTCGACGAATCAGGCAGGATTTAGTAATCAACCTCTCTCGCTCTCCACCTACCTATATTACTTCTTAGAATTTTAACCCTCTCCCACCAAGCTATTGTGTGGTTGTGTGTTAATGCATGCAGTGCAATTACTGCTGAGCTTTTTTCTAAATTATTTATCTTTGCGGGGACAACCATTCTCACCTTAGCCACTAAATTCTTATGTTCCGACAATCTGATTGCCCCTGACCTACTAGTTTGATCTATGTAGTTGACCTCACTCACAGTCATTGCAGGTTATTTTGTAAATTATATTATTTTGTCTAATTGGGTCCACCGGATCTTTTAGCCCACAGAGCTTGCCCTGCGTGAGTGAGTTTGTAGGTTTGAATGCCACCAGCCTAATTCCTGCTCTATTGAGAATCCTACCACGTAGGGATGGTCTCAGATGTCCACCCCTTATATGGTATAACAGTAGATGGTTTATATTGTCTCTCATTTATGTTATCATTATTAATTTCACAATTATTTTTATTTTGTTTTTGACCTTTTTCGATCTTCCTAATGAATTTTAATGGATAGTTAGTTATTTAACATCAACGTCTCTTCTACCTGTTTTATTTCATCATTTAGGTCTTTTCTTGTGATACTCAGTGCTACTGCTTGGTTTGTTAAACACTTAACTAAGCCAGCCTTTACAGACAGTTAACGGATGAGATGAATTAAAGTCTAAGTATCTATTAGAATGCGTTGGCTTTCTATAAACACTAGTGTGTAGTTTACCTTCTTCTATTCGTTTTATTTTACAGTTTAACATTGCTAACTAATTCTCCTTGTTCATCTTCTGATTCAAATGTAAATTGTATTCCCTTTAATAATGAATTTCCGTGTGTGAAGAAGCTAGATATATGCTCTGTTTTTAATAATGTGAGTGAAACTGTCATGCACATATCTCCACCATACTTTTCGAGTAGCATTGAATGTATTAAGAGCAATAATTTCCCAGCTGTCCATAAATGTCCACAGTGTGACACTATATCAAAATAAAATCTTATCTATAATTGAGTTATACTCTATCATCACAGTGCCTAAGTTTTATACTTATATCAATGTTCACTATCACATGTTAACTTCAATAAGATAAACGTCTCAAAAATTTTCATGGAATGGTTTTGTAGGGATTTTGTTTGATTGGTTAGAGGAGGATTTGATCTGATGCTAACTAGAGACTGGCCTTATTCAGGCGGTTAGTTACCTGGGGTTCTAGTGGGAAGCTGTGACTAGTAGGGTACAGCAGATTGATGGTGAGGACAGCAACTCATCGAAGAAGACATTGGCTAGTGGTCGCGCTATGCTGTGAATTGGCAAAAGTTATAATTCATGAACTAGACATTGGATTAGCGGGTCCCAATGGCTGAATGGTCTACGAGCTAGCTGGCTCGCCTTGTGATTAGAAGGTCCTGGGTTCGAACCTCAGTGGAGTGGTTGCGTACTGCTGAAGAGTCCCAAACTTGACTGAAGAAACAGCTGGCTATCCAGTACTCCTTGTAGCTGGTTTTCCAATGGTTCTCTAAGTGATTTGTCAGCTCATGGTGAAATCCTCTAACCAATCTCAAAAGTTACTCTTTCTAGTATATTTTATTTATTTATTTATCTTGATTATGGCTTGATTCCACACTGTATTTTTGGTACAAGTATGGAATTTTCAGCATGTGATATTAGTAACCCAAATTTTGCAGATCAACCGTTGATATCAGGTGTCCATCTGCAGGGAATCGAAACCCGGACCACGTGTATGGCCAGCAACAGTCTTAACCGTTGTGTCACTGACGCAATTCAGCATAATATTTCGTTTTCGAGGAGCTTTTTAAAGAGGAAAACCAGTTAAACAAGTCATTTTGGTGGCCTGCTTAAAATCTGGACTACCAAGATAACTTCCATCTCTCTCTCCATTGGATATATTTTCTCTCATTCGGTTTGGTTTTAATCGATTTAGATATCACCACCTCTCTGATGGTATTATCTACTCTTGCGTGCATTTAAAGAGCTCCTGATTCTCAAGTTCCTATTAAACTTGAGGAATGGCCAGATTGTGGGTGGCAACGTGTTTCAATACGTGAGAGGACTGTTCTTCACTTATGTCCCTGGGGTCTCAAAATGTACTTCTGAACATCTTACATCTTACAGCGGTGGCTCTCGTGGCCCAAGTGGTCTAGTGGATAACGCCTTGGCGTTTGAAACTATGGGCATTGGATTCGAGCCTCAGTGGGAACATCATCACTCACTGAGAAATGCAGGTACATCCAGCTGACGAGTCCCAAACAGGACGAAATGCGCATCCTGGATTCCACTGCTAGCCACCATCCACCAATTGTATATCTTACAATTGACTTTCAACTAGATATCCTGGAAGGATTTCTTGAATGAGACAAAGCAGATATATGCATCATAATGGACCACTGTTTGTCACAGGATATACTACTGTCAATTGGTTAATATTTTACTTGAAGATATTGTACTAAGGGAGAGAATAATCACATGCAATAAACTCCTTTGAAAATTCTGTACATTTTATAAATACGACTGTTCAACTTAACAGTGTATGTGTGCGTGTGTGTGTGTGTTAGTTCCACTTACTAGTCAGAAGTGGATACACTATTTAGTTGCTATATGAAAATGAGTCAAACTTAAACAATAAAGACGTGTGTGAGACGGGGAGAGAACATAATCATACGTAAATATGTATGTATGCATGTATGTAGTGTACATTGAAGGTCATAAAAGAAACAAATACGGTCTAGGCTAAGTTAAACTTTCAACACCACTAACTACCAATGGAGTGTGACCGCTTATTGTTAGGGTTAGAAACCTAAATAATCACATGCATAGAATGTCAGTAAATTAACTCTGTTGCTATAAGAATAGAACTTGTGCACTGTGGTGGAAGAGTATAATTTCATTGTGGGTAAAATTTATTTTGATAAAGTCTCACAGTGTTAGTTATAACAGTCATATTTAATAATGACAACGTTTCGAGTATAGTTTATTGTCCCATACATGTTACTGGATAACACCGTGATACTTATTCATAATAAATTTTGTTCACAATGGTGTTATACTCTGTTGATGCTACAACCTAAAACTAAGAGCTATTCTTATCAAATGTGACAGAAATGTAGCCTCTGTAAAACTTGCATACAGTTTATTTTGATTGGACACTAGTAACTAGTGTGATGTGTCTAGTCCTCCTATCTTCGGTGCAGACTGAATTCTATCAGTCAGCTTTGCAATGCGGCCACCAACCTAGGTAGCTTGCTGTACAAGACTATTTTGTATACTGTTTTCTTTTTCTTTCATAAATATATGTGTTTCATGCATAAAAATGCCTCCTTCGTGTGATTGGTGCGTTCAAGGTCATTTGCTGATTGGTGGTAGTTAGTGTTGCTAAAAGTTTAACTTTGCCACGGTCTAGTCTCTCTATTATGCCTCATACAACAACATACACTCGTCACAGTGATCAATATTAGGGCTGAGAATAAGGGCTTTGTTAGCCAAAATGATAATTATAATAATAATCAAAACAAACTATATTTACTAACGTAGATTGGGATATATTATGAGCAGCACTGGTTTGATTTCGGCACTCGAGTACTGGACGGACGTTTCGTCCCAGTTTGCTACTCATCATCAGTATGTAGCCACACATTTTTAGCCCCAGGATCTTCCAGATACAAGGCAAGCTAGCTCGTATACCATCGCGACACTGGGACCCGCCAACCCAATGTCCAACCTAATGATTCCAACTTCTTCCAATTCACTCACAATATGGCGGCATAGACAATAGCCAGTGTTATTGGTGGCGAGTATTTAACCTCACACCCGACCTCCTGTACCCCACTAGTTGGTCACGACTTCTCACTAGAATGAAGGTAACTGTCTACCTGAATAGGACCTGTTGGTTTTCAAGGATTCGATTGGTTACAGGAATTCATCATGAGCTGACATGATTGGTTAGAGAAGTATTTGGAATTCATGGGCTGGCTGAGCATCGGACTGGAGGTCCCTGTTGGCTGAATGGTCTACGAGCTAGCTCATCTTATAACCGGAAGGTCTTGCCATCATCGTTGTAAATTATCGTAGTTGGTCAGTTATATGTACAGGTTGGATCCATCGTCAACGTACACAATTCTGAATTTCTCCTAGAGTTTACTAAGATGTTCTCACTAGTGGAAAAGGTTGAACATGAAGCTAGTAACGACACACAGCAAAACCATCATTGGAATTTCAAAACTTGGATCTCAAAGCTTCACGTTCCACTTGGAATGCAAAAACTCATTTTTTTTTATAACTAAGTCGGCTGTCCAACCTTCATCAAAGTGGTATATTACCTCTAGATGTGACCTTCACAATGTGAAATGGCTTCATCCTCTTAGAGATATCAACTTCCGCGCTTGAATTATCATCAGTCTGTATGACCTAAGACTATTTTTAAGAAAAATAATAAAAAGTATTTAATCAAATTTTAGATTTTCCCGTCAATTGATTGATTGAACCGAAGTGCTCAGTCTACTCAGGCTGACCTGTCGTCTCCTCCGTGTGCATATGCTTCGACGATGTCTAGGCATTTAGTTAGTATTTAATTGGTGTATGGTGACTAGCAGTGGAATCCATCGGGATAACGCGCATTTCATCCTATTTGGGGCTCGCTCGTCATATGGATGTGCCTGCATTCCACGGTGAGTCAGTGATGGTGTTCCCACCGGAGCACGAACCCAGTGCCCAAACAAAATGCGCTTTATCCTGGATTCCACTGCTAGTCACCATCCACCAATTAACTTCTAATTACATGCCCAGGCATCATCAAAACATCTGCACAAGAAGCCGATATATCAACCTGAGACCAATCACTTTGGTTTAATCAATCAATCGACGCGAAAATCTAAAACTCAATTAAATAATAAATATGACCCGTTGCACAAGAGGTGGAGTGGCTCTCGTGGCCCAAGTGGTTTAGTGGATAACGCTTTGGCTGGTGTTTGAAACTATGGCCACTGGGTTCGAGCCCCAGTAGCGGGAACGCCATCACTGACTGACTGGGGAATGCAGGTGCATCCACTGGCATCGAGCCAGTCTCAAATAAGACGAAATGCGCTTTATCCTGGTGGATTCCACTGCTTGTGACCACCCATCTCGTTAATCATTAAAAGTGTTTGTAGATAAGTAGGCTGTTCATGTCAACAGTAAATGGTTACATCCTATTTACATATGGGTGGAAATGATAACCTGAAGTCTTTAATCCGGTTTGAATATAGGTTATGCCTATTTCCGCACTATTTTTTTTTACAACTCATAGGAGTTACATACAGTTTGGTTGACCTTTTATGTTCAAATTATCCATTATTTCATCGATATCCCCTTGAAAAGTTCTTAGTGAAAAATAAGGATTCAGCACTACGTCACGTTTTCACTCCTTTTTCTGAAGTCTTTTTTACCTAGTTCCACAATCTCCCCAATGTCAACCTCAAACTGGCGGCCAACTCGGGTTCCAATCGATGGTCTACCTTGGGTGTGATTTCATTCAGCAGTCACCTCAGAGAATGTTTGGCTAGCCGATGGACAGGGACCAAGTAGGTGGCTGAATGATCTGTGACTTCGGTCGCCTTGTGACCGGAACTCCCATGTGTTCCAAAACCCAACGGGTGCGTACTTCTGAAGAGTCCCAAACTAGGGCGACATAGATGCCCGTGTAAAACTCCCAGGTTTTCCAATGGTTCTCTAAATTATGTCAACTTGTGATGAAACCGGCTAACAAATACTAAATGTTTTTTTTGTCTTACAATTTTCCTCATGGTGTAATAATATAATAATTTTTCCTTCACGTTCCCAGTGGAACATAGGGCTCCAAGCTAGTGGCTTGAAGTTTCTGTAGCAGTGTTTAATTTTTACAGGATGGGGTTGCTGGCCTCATGCCCAACCTTTCCACTTTACCGGCATTATTTCTGGCTCAGTGAGGTAAAGGAGTGCGCCGGCCGGGGATCGGACCCCGGACCATATGCATGGTCGGCGAGCGTCTTAACCGCTATACCACCGACGCACCCATGGTGTACTGTTGGTAATAATAATAATAATATACTTTATTCCAAAACAGACAGTACTTATAATACAGAATGGAATTCTCAGCATTTGTCACAATATTGCATCTGATTTACTCGAAATATAAATAAAATTAAAAATTAAAACAAAAGTAACCACAGGAATTTGTCCACGTTTACGATATAAAGTCAAAAATATTCGAAGCACGAATTGAGATTATTAAACATAATAATAATAATAACAGTGAGTTTGTTTCAAACAGTATTGTCGATTCAGTTTGGAAAATTTAGCATGTTATAGATTATTGAATCTAATGTTCTGTTGATATAGTAGCATGGTGAGGGGAAATACAAGATTAACATGAGTAACACAGCTTAAATGATGTCCACACTAATGAAAAAATAAACAAATAAAAACAAAAAAAATTGAGAGGATTATAAATATAAGAAATACAATAACAATAAAGTTTGATACTGTAAGGGTGGAGGAAATGGTTCATTTAGCAGTGCAAAGAAGGTTAGTTAGTTAGTTCATGCCTGACACTATTTTCATCACATAAACTACGTGTCGTCAAACATGGTATAGTGGAACTTTTATACTTAGACGTACGTGCATAAATTCTTCTGAAAAGACTTCTTGTTTTACCTGAGGAGACACAAGTTTGGAGCTGCGGGTAGAGTGGGTGCTGAGAGTTTGACAAAATTCCTTTAGCAAATTTGTTACATGAAATCAAGTGCCTATCAGTGACAATATCAACGATATGGCCCAATTGGATACCACCACTCGCCCTACTGACAGTCTTTAGAAATCTACGAAGTATGACATGATTAGTGCATCGGTGGCACAGAAGTAGAACGCTGGCCAACCAAGCCTCACATAGTCCGAGGTTCAATCCCCGGCCACTGGACTCACTCCTTTACCTCACTAAGCCAGTAATAAGACGGATAAAGAGGGAAGGTTGAGCGTGAATGAGGCTAGCAACCCCATCCCGTAGAAATAAAACGCCACTGCTATCGAAACTTCAAGCCTCTAGCGTGAAGTCCCATGTTCCACCACTGGGAACGTAAAGGAATAAAAAAAACTATCGATTAACTGTGAGATAAGAAACCAAGACTAACGAAACTTAATATTCACTATACTAATTCTATTCACACCATCCATTCAGAGATTTACCTAATCACACTGTGTAGTGTAACACACTAACCTTCATGGTTGTTATTATTATTATTACCATACTGTATTGTGTACATCGGTGCGTTGGTGGTCCAGCAATATAAAATACTCGCCAACCACACCTCATATGGTCCGGGGTTCAATCTCCGGCCGGCACCACACTGCTAAGCCTCATAAAGCCGCTTGTAAGTCCCATAAAGAGGGAAGGGTGGGCGTTAGACTACCAACCCCACTTAATAATAATTAATAATTTAATAATTTTTTTTCCTTCATTCCAAAAACAGTACTGATGATACACCAAGAAATTTTCAGCATTCAGTACAATATTGCATCTAATTTACTGAAAACGACAAAAAATAAACATTACGTAATAATAATAATAAAACGATTGTTATAGCAGCTACATAGCAAAATACTGTATGCAATACGGAGAAAAGTATGCATAAAGTATAAAATTCTAGTAGTAGTAGCAATAACAACTAAAATAAAATAGCAAAGTTAAAACTAAACGATAGAAAGGGTGACACCATAAAAATACAGAAAGATGAACGATGAAAGGGTCGATTCACTTTGCTAGTTTCATAGTAACTTATATGTTTCATGTTTAACAGTGTCTTCATCACATAAAATACGGGCTAAATGGGGTATTGTAGAATTTTTCTACTTAGTGGTGCGAGCGTATAAATTCTTATATTGACTTCTCGTCCTACCTGATGAGATGTAAGGAGCTAGTTGTGAAAAAAGGGGGTGCAGGGGGTCTGACAGTACTGCCTTTGCCCATTTTGTACAGGAATTTATGTGTCTCTCGACTATAGTATTGGCGAGCTCACGCAGTGGCAAACCACAAGCCCTACTCACAGCATTTAATACTCTTCGTAATATGATATAGTCTTTTTTGAGAAGCCGAGGAAAGATTAGTGGAGAGCAATAGAGTACAATCGATAAAATACAGGAGTTTAAAAATTGCAAAACTAAAGGTTGGTTGATACCTGATTGTCTTAACTTTTTAATGTAAAAGGTAGGATGAAACATTTTCTTAGAGATTGATAAGATTTGGTATGACCATGGAAGGTCAGAGGAAAAAACTAATCCAAGGTATTTAATGCTTGACTTGGTTCCAATTTCAGTGCCATCTATGCTACAGGCATCATGCGAACTAACTAGTTCATGTAAGTCACGTCGATGCTTGAAAGTAAAGTCAACTGCCTGACATTTGGAAGGATTTAACCTAAGACCATTTGACTTAGACCACTTGCTGATTGATGTCCAACAGAAAGCTATTAAGTTTGGAGCAGTCAGACTCGGAAGTGATAGGCAGTGAGTGATACAGTCAGATAAATGAAGCAGGTCGTGTAGGAAGAAAGAAAAAAGAAAAGGAGAGAGGATGGCACCTTGAGAAACACCGGCTTTTTAAGCGAGGTAGAGGATTTGCTATTAGACACAGTATACTGCATTCTATCAGAAAAATAAGAAACCAATCAACTCTTAGCCCAGGATCCTGTTTGAGTCAACGAAAGCTTATTTGAAAGAAAAGAACACGAAGTTCGGCGATTTCGTTCTCAAAAGCTGTACAATCGCATTTATACACATTAGTTTACACGGATACAATTATTATTTGTTTAATTAATTCCTCATAGTAACGAAGGTGATAATAATTTTCAACTTGGTATGAAAGTTTGAAGGTAGGAATACAGATTACAAGGGGATTAGAGACAAGATTTCATAGGATTAGAAAATAGTTACAAAGTATGCAAAATTAATATTTGATAACTGGAGAAATAATTTTAAAGGCGAATGAAAGGTGATAATTGTTTTCAACTTGACATGAATTACAGGAGGCTTAGAAGCTCAGGGATAGAACGAATTACAGGTGTGAACAAAATGAGTATGGAAACAAATTGAAATCAAAATTTTCAACTTGAAATGTTAGTTAGGAGGAGGTAAGAATAGAGATTACAAGAGGCATAGAAACAAAAAACTACACGGTATTAGAATATAACTGTAAAATGGTTATTCTAAACGGATTACAAGTGTGATCAGCAGGAGCATGGAAACAAACTTAAAATAACTGTTTTTATAACTGAAAAAATTAGGTGAATCTAATGAAGACTGAGGGACTAAGGATCGAACACACAGCGAACGAAAAAATGCTCAAAAAGAAAAGAGGGAACGAAAAAACAAGAAAAAAAGGAAACAAAGGGGACATACCAAACTAGGCCCATGGTAGTTGTAGAGGTTGGACTAATTTCTTTTGAACACACAGCTCCAGCTTCTCGATGCATATTGCGAGGGCTTCTGCAGTACAAAGAAGTCGGAAACATACTGCTTTTGGTAGGTTTCTGTTAATTTTGTAAATTACTTTGAAAGAATCAGTTGAGATGTTGTGGGAGGTGTTGATCAGATGTTCACTAATGGAACTTCTGATTGAACCGGTCCCCTCTCTTTGCAGCCGTGCTGGGTAATGTTCTCTAACAAGTTTTGGAATGACGCGCATACAAAGACCTATGTACCTAGCTCCGCACGAGCAAGTGAACTGGTATATGCACATTGAATTGGTCATATGCGAAAGTTTGTCCTTCGTGTTGTTTCGAAGTATTGGGCGGCTAGAGAATGTCACTCTTAGTATTGCTGCAGGGAAGGTCTTCTTTAAAGATTTGGATATTCTCCTCTTCAGGATATCAGCTGCCAAATCTCGCTTGAAATTCAGATTTAGATACAGTGTTTTCTTCGGCGCTGAATCGCATTCTTCTCTTTTTGGTTTAGGTTTCATGTTCTTTTCTAATGTCCATATGGGTGTTTTTCACGATCTGAAAGCTTATTTAATAAAAGGCCCCTAGATACTAAGTCTAGGAAGAGCACCATGAACATATTTGGCGCCTTTGTCTAAACAAGAAACAACATTATGATATAAGACAACCGTAGCATCCAAGGTACAGCATCTACCATGTTTATATGCAAATTGTTTAGGATCATTAAAAGGTTTCAATGAAGGTTCAAGACGAAGTAAAAGAGTAATTTTCCCATCTGCTGAAAATTTAAAGCTGTGTGTTCCACTTTGGGACGTAAAGAAATGGAATAAAATAAAATTTAAAATAATAAAATCGTCTACATCACTTCAAATGCCTAAGATTATAAGCAACTACCAAAGACGTTTTAAAGTGCAGCACATATATAAATTGTAATCTAAGAATTATATCACAAAATTATGAAGCACACATACCAATTACGGCTTTTAGAACATGTTGGAACTTGCATTTTTTTCAGTTGTGAATTAATCAATAGGCTTCCTTTTATCTTTTTTTTTTAAAAATTCTTATTGTAAATAACCTTCAGAATGCAAAGAAATACTGATTTCAACCTCAATGCAAATATAAACAGATCACTAATCACAAACACTGGAAGCAGTCAATTAATACACATGACACAAAATACCAATCGATAGTTTCTTATCTAAGACCTTAGAGTTAAAATATTCATGTACAAAGATTTCACTGAGTTTTACGTGAGATCGTGAATTGACATTGGAAACCATAGAGTACTGGACAGCCTTAATTCTTTCTCTCTATATTAGTATAACAATAGAAGGAAAGACACGTTAGTCTAGGTATATTTTAAAGTGATCCAACCGCTATTTATATCCATACCGATCATATTCGTTAACTAATCACTGAGCCATCGTGTGATTTTGGTTCACATTAAATGACATGAAATAGAATGTTCAAATACACATATAGTATTCTTTTGTTAGTACAGTATATAACCGCGGGAAATGTATTCTGTCTCTAACATTAAATAGATATATCGTATTCAAGTGTTGGTTTATGGAGATTTGATTGATTGGTTACAGGATTTTATCATGAGCTGCCATTGGTTAGAGAAGCACTGGAAAACCTGGGAGTACTAAACAGTCAGCTGTTTCGTCAGACTATTTTGGGACTCTTCATCAGTGCATACACACCGCTGGGGTTCCAATCCAGGACCATCTGGTCAAAAGGCAAGCTAGCTCGTGCACCGTAAAGCCACTGGGACCCATCAGTCCAATGGCCAGCTACTCCATGAATTCCAACTTCTGCCAATTGACGCACGACATAGTGCGACCAGCACTAGCCAATGTCATCGGTGGCGAGTATTTGTCCTCACACCCGACCTGCTGTACCCTACTGGTTGATCATGACTTCCCACTAGAACCCAGGTAACAACCTACCTGAATAGGGCCAGTCGCCAATGAGCATCTCACCGATATTCAAGTATTGGTTTGTAGGGATTTTATTGATTGATTGATTAGAGGAATTCATCATGAGGTGACATTGGTTAGAGAACCATTGCAAAACCAATACTGGATAGCTGTTTCGTCAGCCTAGTTTGGGGCTCTTCGTATTCTTTTGCTAATGCCGTATTGGACTGTGTGAATATGTGACAATAATATTCCTTTGGCACACATTGTCTGTATCACACCACCATGACCACAGTATTATGCAAGACCCATGAACCCACCCTCTACAGTCTTAAGGTTACGGTTTGAACGCGTTGAGTATTCAGCCATTGAGACACAATTCAATGCCATATGAATTCGAATTTCTGCAAATTAGCGATATACAGAGCTACTGCCAGCCAATGTCGGCGACTTACCGGACTTCACTAAATCACAACTTCTAGAACTATATGTAGTGATAACCTGTTATGAAAATCCCTCGTGAACAGTCTGATCACAATATTGATAGTGATTTTGATGTTTCAACTAGCTGTGTACTTATTAACCACTTTTCTAACATAAGCATATCATACGTTGACTTTATTCTTAATATTTACAAGTACTGGTTTCGTAGGGATTTAGTTCGATGGGATGGAGGATTTCATCATGAGCTGATAACAGTTAGACAACCACTGCAAAACCTGGGAGTACTGGACATCTGTTTCATCGAACTAGTTTGGGACTCTTCATCAATACTCACCCACCGCTAGATTAGTTCGAACCCAAGAACTTCCAGCTACAAGGTGAGCGAGCTAGGTTGTAGACCATTAAGCCATTTGGACCCGCTAATCCAATGACCAGCCCATAAATTCTAACTTCTTACAATTCCCTCACGACATATCCTGACCACTTCGCAATATCTTCTTCGATGAGTAGTTACTGCCTCGTCTTCAACCTGCTGTACCCTACTGATCACAGCTGTCCAGTACTTTCAGGTTTTCCAGTGGTTCTTTAACTGATTTCAGCTTATGATGAAATTTTCCGTCTCAATATTTATCTTCCTTCATGTTTGATTTCTAGTTTTAATGCTGCTATTTGTGGTTGTGCGATAAACTGATGACATACTACTTTAGCGATACGATTGTGTTTGAGTGAATGAAGGCCAGATTCCGACCTTGGAGTGTCTCTGTGTAGTGTTGGTGTGTGAGTCTTGGTGACAGAGATTTTTATCCCACCTTATTGGGAACATTCGACTTGATTTTAAGTACTTGTTTTGTACGTCGAAAATTATCTAGTTTGTATAGTTGCCTAACTTTATTGTGGAGATAATCTTGGGTTTTTGATGTTAATATTATTTTCAAGTATTGGTTTTGTAGGGATTTTGTTTGATTGGATGAAGGACTTCTTCATGAACTGACATCAGTTAGAGAACCACTGGAAAACCGCAGAGTACTAGACAGCTGTGGGAAGCCGTGATCAGTAGGTTCACGACATAATGCGACCACTTCACAATGTCTTCTTCGTTGATGAGTTACTGTCCTCATCATCAACCTGCTGTACCCTGCTGGTCATGGCTTCTCACTAGAACCCCAGGTAAGCGTCTGAATTGGGCCAGTCGCTAGTGGGGACAGTTATTCGTCGAAGAGATTGCAAAGTGGTCACCTGAAGTTAGGATTCATGGACTAGCCATCGAGAAGTCGGGTCCCAGTGGATCTCGTCTTTCCAACTCATACCATTTATAGGTACAACGTTTTCTTTCTTTCTTTTCCTTTTCTTTCTCTTTTTTTCTGTTATGTGCTGTTTTGTTTCTTTCTTCTGCTTATGCCAGTAAATCTGCTAGCATCTACTTTCCTAACATCTTCAAACACTCTGTTCAATTTTGGCTTTGCTACTGGCATGCCAATATGTTGTTGTCATAATGAACTGAGATTTCCTTAATCTATGTAGAATTTTATCTATTGTTAATCTTCTAACTGGATGCAATACTGTAGTAAAATGCTGAAAATTCCATTTTGTATCGCAAGTACTGTTTTGGAATTAAGCAAATTATTATTATTATTAATGGTCTACGAGCTCACTCGCTCGCTCGCCTTGTAACCGGAATCTCCTAGGTTCGAACCACCCCAGCTGTGGGTGAGTACTGTCGATGAGTACCAAACGAGGCTGACAAAAGAGCTAGGTGTCTAGTACTCCCTGTGGCTGGTTATCCAATACTTCTCTAACCGATATCAGCTCATAATCAAATCCCTACAAATCAATACTTGAAAAATGACTAATCATCAAACATTTAACATGAAGCGATAATCAATTCCACTGGTTGATTCAAGGACACACATGAACAAGCTAAATGGAACGCTTTCAACAATACAACAGTAATTTGTCATAATTTGTAGTGTGCTATTATTGGGATCTTAGTGTATAAAGAGAGATCCGTATATATTCCTACATCTACACACACACACACACATACTTTCACACGGCGATCACATCTGTCAAATACGCACAACACACCATATCATCTTTAAGAATCCAAGTAGCTTTAAAAATGAATATCCCAGCTGTATAAATAAGCCCATATATATAATCCGTTATACTGAACATAGGAATGTGAACACATTCGCACACACACACACATCCAACATACATACGTCTAAGGTCATCATGTGCATACCACATAAATACACACAGACATTTGGTCACAGACACAATGAAAGTAACTCAACTGGTTATTATGTTGTTGGATTTCCGCTTCAAGTATATCACATATTAGACGTTTCCCGTGGTAATTACGCACTCACACACGCACACAACATACTACTTTAATATGCATGGGAAGCAGAATAAGAATAAATGCAGTTGAATGAAGTATACATCAATGTCAAAGTGTGGAGATTACTGTTACAGCTAAATTTCAGGTTATTATCCACCTGAGAATGTATGTGTTATGAAGCCATCATAACCTCTACACGAGCGATAGTAGGCCAAGTCACATACACACATACACGCACAAAGTATCATGTTGTATAAAGATTACTGACCTTATTTCTAATCTAATACTGATAATAATAACAATAATTATAATAGTAATGATAACAATGAGTCGTATAAGGTGGTTGTTGCACTTTTAGGGACAGTAGATTTCAAGCCTATTTTATTTATTATTATTATTATTCTCATTATCATGGTTGATTTAAGTCTCGTTTCAACTTGTTTAAATACAGTAATTTCTTTAAGAATTGTTAAAGATTCAATTAAAACATGAATATAAATATAGTGAAACACAATAGACTAAGGAATTTAGGTTTGGTTTGTAAGGGTTAGTTATATTTTTACGAGTTGATCATGGAGTGATATCAGTTAGAGAACCGTTGAAAACCAGGGAGTACTGGACAGCTGCTGTTTCATCCTAGTTTGGGAATCATCGGCAGTACGCACCCACTGGGATTCGAACCCGGGACCTTCCGGTTACAAGGCAAGCTCGTATACCATTCAGCCACTGGAACCCGATTCAATGGCTCGTGAATTCTAACTTCTACTAATTCGTGATTTAGCGCGACCCCAACCATTGTCGTTGGTGGGACATCCATCCACACACGTGACATCTAATTGGACCTCACTGGTCACGACTTCTCACTAGAACTCAGGAAACTCCAACCTGTAGCAAGTCACTAGCGAGCATCAGATTAACTTTCTATAGTTTGGTTTGTAAGGATTAGTTATGTTTTACGAGTTGATCACGGATTGATATCAGTTAGAGAACCATTGAAAACCAGGGAGTACTGGACAGCTGCTGTTTCTTTATTTTTATTTTTGATTACAGCTTGATTCCACACTGTATTTTTGGTACAAGTATGGAATTTTCAGCGTGGATATCGGTAGCCCAAATTTTGCAGGCCGACCATAGATATCAGGTGTGCGTCGGCGTGGGCTCGAACCCCGGACCATGTGCATGGTCGGCGAGAGTCCTAACCACTGTGCCACCGAATGGTATACGAGCTTGCCGTATAACTGGAAGGTCCTGGGTTCGAATCCCAGTGGGTGCGTGCTGCCGATGATTCCCAAAACTAGGATGAAACAGCAGCTGTCCAGTACTCCCTGGCTAGTTTTCAATGGTTCTCTAACTGATATCAATCCGTGATCAACTCGTAATAACATAATTAACCCTTACTAACCAAACTATAGTAAACTTATTTATACAGCTAGGATATTCATTTTTAAAGCTACCTGGATTCTTGAAAATGATATAGTGTGCTGTGAGTATTTGACAGATGTGATCACCGTGTGTATGTATGTACGTGTGTGTGAATCTAGAAATATATATGAATCACTTTATACACTAAGATCCCAATAACAACACACTGCAAATTCATCGAAGAAGACATTGTGAAGTGGTCGCGCTGTGTCATGAATTGGCAGAAGTTAAAATTCATGAACTAGCCATTGGATCGAGTCCCAGTGGCTTAGTGTTCTACGAGGACGCTCGATCCTTCGTCTTGTAAGCATAATGTCCTTGGTTCGAACACTAGCGATGGGTGAGTACTGCTGAAGAGTTAGTCCTAAACACCTGGCTGTCCAGTACTCCCTTCTGGTTGTCCAATCGTTCTCTAACCGATGTCAGCTCATGATAAAGTCCTCCGACCAATTAATCATTTCATCCACTGAAAGGTGTTCCACAAAATACACAGATTATTTCAAATTAGTATGCATTGACAAAGACATTAAATTATCAATGAAAGGTTTATATACATTAATAATATTAAAGCTTTATTTCTGACAATATATGAACATATATATTACAGAAATTTTCGGCGTATTTAGTTCCAAAAACATTTTCCCTTCATATAGGATTTACATGTAAAGTAATAATATGAAATACACCATTTGTCATAGTGTTATTGCTGCATATGAGGAGATAACCAATTCTGTATAGTTTTTCTTTACAATTCCTTCGAAACTTGCATAGCGTATAATGGGAAACAAATTTAATATGTGCGCGAGTTCATCTATTGATCATTTGACGTATATAATTGCACCATTCAAACAAAAATAAGAAGTGCACACGAGGCGTTTAAGCAGAATTTCGAAGGATGGAAATTCTGGTAGCCCAGCAATCTAAGCAGATGGCTGCTTTAAATTACTGGACGTCCAGACTTACCTGACATCATTGTAGTAATCGTCTATAACCTTAGTTTGTGGGATATCACTCATTGTAAAAAGAACGCCATGCTACATTCTCTTACTACTAATACTCTACCAGTGAAATTGGACAACTATTCACAGTTAACGTTTATACTCGCATTCTTGATGGCTGTACGAAACTCTTTTGAATGCATAGTTTAGGTTTAATAGTTTAAATGTCTATCACCTCAGCTGTGTGTAGCAAACGAATACGAAGTCTATTGGAAA
Source organism: Trichobilharzia regenti (assembly GCA_944472135.2). Taxonomy (NCBI): domain Eukaryota; kingdom Metazoa; phylum Platyhelminthes; class Trematoda; order Strigeidida; family Schistosomatidae; genus Trichobilharzia; species Trichobilharzia regenti. The sequence continues at coordinate 12,752,253 of OX235267.1, forward strand.
GATTCGGTGGGATATGATGAATTATCTTGAAAGCTTCCGCTTTCTCCACCACATGACCGCTATCAAATAAATGTGACAAAATGGAGCTACGGATTGTTTTCGTCTGTCCTTTGCCAAACCACTATGGGGGATGTTCAGTAACACCTCCGTTGGCTAAGCTGTCTAGTAGTACGCCCAACATAACTGTCGCCGCAGGTCCAGTTGAATTGATAAATACACATAGATGTGGCAAAACTATCAAGCTTATCCTTCATTTGCGTCCCAATCATTCGTCGCCTACAGAATGACAAACATAGGTTTCCACATGCGTTAAACGTTCTCCGTATACTCCTTGAAAGTCTCTGGAATAAAATTTCACCTGATAAGTCACCATTAAATTGTAAGTCAATAAATAGAGGCTTTTTACGTGTAGTCATAGTCTCAGGTTTTCTCTCTGATGTTTTCATATGTTTCTTTATGAAACTTCTCGGATAGCCAGCCGATCTCCGTCAAGGAATCATGAAAATATATTCAAATTCCTTTCGTAAGAGGTCATTCGTACACATCTTTCTTGCTCTCCTTGTAAGACATTTAACAACATTTCTTTTATATTTAATGGGCGCGTAACTATGGAAGTGTGTGTGTTACCCTGTGAATATACTTTTTCTATACACGCTTTTCCCAAGTGACCCATCTTTTCGCCTATTTAGCAAGACATCCAGGAAATGTAGTTTACTATCCTACTCCTCATCACAGGTAAAAGTAAACGAAGGGTGGACGTTGTTGAATTTCATCAACAATTCGTCTATGTTAACATTCGCATAAACCAAGATAAATGTATCACCGATATATCGATAAAAGATATCAAACTCCTTGATGATGTCTTTCAATTTCCCACTATTCGTGTTATCACAGACTGCCTCACTTTTTCATCCTTATTATTGATAAAACCATTATTTTTCAAGTATTGGTTTTGTAGGGATTTTGTTTGATTGTATGGAGGATTTCACCATGAGCTGACATCAGTTAGAGAACCACTGGATAACCTGGGAGTGCTGGACAGCCGTTTCGTCCTAGTTTGGGACTCTTCATCAGTACGCACCCATCGGGGTTCGAACCCAGGACCTTGTGATTACAAGGCGAGCTGTAGACCATTGAGCCACTGGGACCCGATCCAATGGTTCTCGAATTCTAACATCTGCCAGTTCACGACATAGCGCGACCACTTCGCAATGTCTTCCTCTATGAGTTACTGCCCCATCTTGAAAATTAATCTGATGCTCATTAGCGACTGGTCCTATTCAGGCAGTTAACCTGGGCTTCTAGTGGGAAGCCGTGACCAGTAGGGTACAGCAGGTCGAATATGGGGCATTAACTCATAGAGGAAGACATTGCGAAGTGGTCGCGCTGTGTCGTGAACTGGTAGATGTTAGAATTCGAGAACCATTGGATCGGGTCCCAGTGGCTCAATGGTCTACGAGGTCGCCTTGTAATCACAAGGTCCTGGGTTCGAACCCCGATGGGTGCGTACTGATGAAGAGTCCCAAACTAGGACGAAACGGCTGTCCAGCACTCCCAGGTTATCCAGTGGTTCTCTAACTGATGTCAGCTCATGGTGAAATCCTCCATACAAAACCATTATTATTATTATTGCTAAATTGGCAATCAACCATCGCCTTCCTTCTCACACAATAACAATTTTAACCTTATCTAATTTCTTACTTTGTGCCGTTGAGTACCACGTAATTTATAACTTTCAATTTTCCCTTCGAAAGCCACTTCTGAATAATTATGTCAATTAGCTCCTTTCTTACTTTAATTTCGACTAATTTCCCTAAAGAAGTTCGGACCCAATTGCTGAACAAAGCGTTGGAATTACTTTATTCGATTTCCCTGAGATCTTCCAAATATAATTTTTACAAATGTTTTTTTTAAATTACATTAAATTAGTAGTGCCGACAGATTACATCTCACAAAAGCATCATCAAGGTACAATATGCACTACTAAACGGAATATTAGGCAAGTAACATAGAATTGATAAATTTTTAAGGCTAAGTTAAACTTCAAACACCAATAACTACAAATGAAGTGCGACGCAACAATGACCTTCAAAATTCTACTGAACAAGTTAGTGAAACCTGGCAAATTATGTTGTCATCATCAATAAAATATGCTCATTGAAGTTTTATGCTATTAAATGGAATATCTGACAAGTTTCAGCTTAGGTCTGGGAGAGATTAAATTACGCTTTAAGCCAAGGACAAGTTGGGGTTGGTACGAGTTAGATTACAGTTAGTTTAGGGATATTTTCACGTTAAAGTCTAGTTTTAGGAATGATCAGGGTTAGAAGACCTAAATAATTACAAGCATGGAATGTGGTTAAATTACTTTGTTGATATACGAATAGAACTTGGGCACTGTGGTGGTATAGTTCCATTGTGGGTAGAATTTATTTCGATAAATTCTCACAGTGTGTTTACACAGTAATATTTACTGATGACCACGTTCTGAGCACAATTTATTGCTAAGTAAATATTACTGTTTAACACCGTGAGACTTTATCAAAACAAATTATACTCTGTTGATACTCCGACCCATAACTGAGAGCTACTTTTATCACATGTGAGAGGAAGGCATCCTTTGCAACACTTTTTATATAGTTTTCGTGCAATTATTTTTCATAAATATATGTATTCTATACACAAAAATGCCTCCTTCACGTGATTGGTGCGTTCGAGGTCGTTCGCTGATTAGTGGTGCTTAAAGTTTAACTTTGCCACTTAAAGGTTCTGCAGCAGGCCAAGATTGCGGTAAGGGCTGACTGGATGTGCTTATTTTGTACACATAACTCTAGTTGTTTTAGGTGAAGTGGAGTGGCCTTTGATGTCTAGAGACTGCCTATATTTGGAGGCCTGTGGTGGTATATATATTTGATACCTGAAATATGTCACAGAGATGTTGGATATTTTCTATACCGCATAAACTCCTCATAAAAGCTTTCCAAACACTAATAAATCCATAGTTACACAATTCGTAATAACGCATGATTTTAACGAAGTTAAACTGTAGCAAGCAGCCCCATCGACTTTACCGCTGACTTCACGCAATAAACCAGAATTATGGAGTAATAATTGTCGCCAGATTGTTAGGATTGGTGACTGTGTAGCGGTAGAAGACAAGAGACTGAATGGGCGAATGTTTACTAGCAATGTAGTATAGAATATACACATTGGGTCAAAGGAGTTATTAAGAAGACAGCTGCAGTTCACTGACAGAATATCTGGTCAATTAAGGACACTCAGCGCCTTTCGAGAAATCCTTCAAAGTAATATACAATATTCAATCAAACCTATCAAAGCGAGTGAAATTAAGACATCTGGGCATAGTCGAGGCACTAGCTATCCAAAAGCTCAAACCCACGCTTTGTATACAAAAGAAATACATCCAACCCCTGTCCCTACCATGGCCATCATAAACAGGTAATTCTTTTAGTAATGACCATCCCATCGCCTTTCTTACCTAAACTTCCTGTTTATTCATGTTATTTTAAGTTTTTCTTAATCCCTGTTTACACTACCATATTTTCATACCCGAACTTCGTGTTTATTTTGTCATTTTACTATTTCTACATATTTAATCTCTGAGTGCATAAACAATTATTAACCACATTAGTTTTTTTATCCAAACATCGTGTCTATTTTGTTATTTCTACATTTCTAACCCCTAATTGCACAATGTCAATCTTCTTAGTTATTATGATGCTACTCTGTTTGAGTTTTATCCGCCCCTCCCCTGTTTATTATGGCATTCTAATTCCCAACGGCAATTTTTATTAATGTGGCCATTAACCGGAAATCATTCTGGAACTTCCCCATCCATTTGATATAAATACACGGATGTACAGTCTAGTTGACTGTGACTTCGTCGGAAAGAACATTTTCGTCGCTGCAACTGTCTTCTTCATAACTCTTATGACCCAATGTGTATATTCCGTGATTTGAAGAGAAGCAAGCACCGTTCGACGGTAAAGGGACTGAACAAGTTTCTACGTTTGTCCGTCAAGCTTGCTGAGGCGAATACATCTTATCTCCCATCATCATTTGCACAGATCTTCCGTGCTGTACTAACTCTTCCCTCCCTTCATATTGAGTGTTTCATTGTCTCCCTTTATACGTCTCCCATGTTTTAAAATTCCTTCAAATTTCTGATTTCGTTGCTTAATCTACCTGTTATCAAGATTTCTCCGCATATGTATGGTTTCAGTAACTTCAATTAATCCATTATTTATACTTAAATCAAACATACGAGAATCCTGGAACGAGTTAAGCAAAATCAAGAAGAGAAAACATAATTTCATCTGGAGGTCGTCAGCTGGATGTACCTGTGTTCCCCAGTGAGTGATGATATTCCCACCGAGGCTCGAAGTCAGTGCCCAAACGAAATGCACTTTATCCTGGATTCCACTGCTAGTCACCATCCACCAATTAAATTCTAATTATATGACCAGATATCGTCGAAGTATCTGCACAAGGAGGAGCCGACATGTCAACCTGAGTAAACCGAGCACTTCGGTCCAATCAATCAATAGACGGGAAAATCTAAAATTGAATTAAAAATAATTTCATTTGGTTATACCACCAAAAGCTCCAGTTGGTGGTAGTTAAGGCTCATCTACCGCGCCGGCTGTTATATAAATCCTGACTTCGCTAAAACAGAAATAATTCTAAGATTTGATATGTTTTACAAGTGTTTGACAATGGATTGATATCAGTTAGAGAAATAATAGAAAACAGCTGTCTTGTCAGCCCAGTTTGGGAGTACGCACCCACCCACATCCTTCCGTTTACAAGGCGAGAGAGCTCACAGACCATTCAGCTACTGGGACCCAACTCCTCAATGGCCAGCCCATGAGTTCTGACTGCAACCAGCCAGCCAGCCAATGTCATCGCTAATGAGCAGTTTTCCTCACTGCCGACAGGATGAACCTCACTGGTCATGACTTCTCACTTGAATTTCAGGAAACTGCCTCCCATAGCCAGTCACTAGACAGTTGGGTCCCAGTGACTAAATGGTCTACAAGCTTGTCTTGTAACCGGAAGGCCCCGTCTGGGCTTGAAACCTCGTGGGTGTGTACTGCCGATGAGTCGCAAACAAGGCTAACGAAACAGCAGTCCAGTACTCCCTGGCTGGCTGGCTGGCTTTCAATGGTTCTCTAAATGATGATATTAATCCATGGTGAAACTTGAAGAAGGACAAGAAGAAGAAGAGATAATTCCAATCAAGTTTCATTGAGAACGATCGATGTTCACAAAATGGATAACCAGCTTTAAACACGATCTCAGATTACTAAATTATACAAACATTCTCAGAGCGTGTTAAAGCCGACTAGCCAATTTGACGACAAAAATAAATACCTGTAACGCTCACCGCCTACCTTAACGATCAAGCAACTAATATTGATAAAATGCACTGAGAAAATCCAGTTCAGTTCAAATGGATAGATAGTAGTAGTCACCTGATACATGTGTGTAGGTAAGTAGGTAGGCCAAAAATCCATATACACATATTTACACACACTCTCATGAAATTGATCAATAAAAAAGCCCATTATCCACCAATTGACTTTGTCAATTTTTTACATGCTATTGAGTTCTTTTTTACTCTCATCTGATTGGTCAAAAAATTAAGTTCAATAGCTTACAGTTGGTGGCATGTCTGTCTACGATCATTAAGTAGAATCATATTGCACCACTGACATATCGTATGTATTAATCATGATAACTACTTAACTAATCATGAATGTCTCCTTAAGTGTGTGTGTGTGTGCGTGTGGTATATGACCTTGAGATGACAATAAAGTCACAAAATGTTGGGCAAGATTCATCGTATAGTTCGTTATGGTTGATGAATGTCTATGTTAAGTGCATCGATCTATTGTAGTATCCATGTAGAGTTAGTTACCTTGCGAGAATGTTAACGCCCAAATAGTTAAAATCAGACACAGGCCTTCGTTGAATTATACCTTAGGAGTATTTTGCAAATGAGACACATTTCTCAATACATTAGAGGTTGAGATGTTTAAGTCGGTTGGTTTCACACAACGAATAGTATTTTTCACATAAAGTGCAGTCAAGATTTGACAGAATAGTTCGGACCAGTTCACCGAATGCAGGGGACGTTGGAATTACTTATTTCAATTTCACTGAGATTTTACAAATATAATTTTCAAGTATTGGTTTTGTAGGGATTTTGTTTGATTGTATGGAGGATTTTAATCATGATTAAACCCTCCATGCAATCAAACAAAATCCCTACAAAACCAATACTTGAAAATTAACCTGATGCTCACTAGTGACTGGCCCTATTCAGGCAGTTAACCTGGGCTTCTAGTGGGAAGCCGTGACCAGTAGGGTACAGCAGGTCGAATATGGGGCATTAACTCATAGAGGAAGACATTGTGAAGTGGTCGCGCTATGTCGTGAACTGGCGGATGTTAGAATTCAAGAACCATTGGATCGGGTCCCAGTGGCTCAATGGTCTACGAGGTCGCCTTGTAATCACAAGGTCCTGGGTTCTAACCCTGGCGGTGGGTGCGTACTGCTGAAGAGTCCCAAACTAGGACGAAACGGCTGTCCAGTACTCCCAGGTTATCCAGTGGTTCTCTAACTGATGTCAGCTCATGATTAAATCCTCCATGCAATCAAATATAATTTTTACAAATAGGATTGTTACTGCAATTAATAGTGTTCTCTGAGCTGGTTGGTTTAGTTGCGGAGCTTTCGGTGTCCCCTATCTGGACAAAATCCCACTTCAGCGCAATATTTAGCATAAAGTGAAATGATTTAAATTTCTTCATGAGTGATATAATTGCGTCTCCCGGTAACCATCTTACATATGTATTGACCATTTTCTATTGACTTGGATTTTAAACTTTCTGGTCACCTGGTGGATGGTGGCTAGCAGTGGAATCCAGGATGCGCATTTCGTCCTATTTGGGACTCTTCATCTGGATTTAATAATAATTAATAATAATTTAATTAACACCACTTGTAAAATAAATTGTATAAACTGTAACAAGCATTACATCGGTCAAAGTGAGCGTCCCTTTCGAATTAGAATCCAAGATCACAAATCAGCCGTGAAAAGACACGACATATATTCTTTAGTATGAATGCATACAGACAATTATGGATATCAATTTGATTGAGATAATGTCGAAATCTTAGACAGAGGAAACACCAAGAGTGCAGTCAGGAAATTTCTAGAAGCCTGGTACTCAAACGATTATGCAATTAACAAACACGTTAGTATAGACCAAATCTACCAACTAATAAAAAGTAAACCAGGGGACCAGCAAGTTTAAAATCCAAGTCAATAGAAAATGATCATTACATATGTTTCCGGGAGACGCAATTATATCATTCATGAAAAAAATTTAAATCATTTCACTTTATGCTAAATATTGCGCTGAAGTGGGATGTTGTCCAGATAGGGGACACCGAAAGCTCCGCAACTAAACCAACCAACCAGCTCATAGAACACTATTAATTGCAAATCATCCACCTGAGCTACAAATCTTCTCTAGTATTGTTACTAGCTAGTATTAGTATGAGATAATTCGTTGTAAAAAAGCACCCGAAGAGTGCTGGAAAGCTGTTTCCTTTTAGTTTGTGACTTTTCACAGCACTCAAACACCCCACTGCCAAGGTTCGAACCTATGAGCTTCCGGTTACAAGACGAGCTCGTGCACCATTTAGCCACTGGGACCCATGAATTCCAGCTTCTGCTAGTTGACGCATGATATAGCACGACTAGCACTAGCAGATATCATCACTGGCGAGTATCTGTTCTCACACCCTACCTGCTGTGCCCACACCAGTGGTCACGAATTCTAACTAGAACCCAGGTACCTACTTACCTGAGTAGGACCAGTAGCTAGTGAGCATCAGATCGATATATTCAGGTCAGGTGTTGGTTTCCAGGGTTTTGATTTGAATGGTTACATGATTTTATTATGGGCTGATATTGGTTAGAGAAGCATTGAAAAACTAGCTGGGAGTAGTTGAAATTCATGGGCTGGCTGGACACATTGGATTGGCGGGCCTCAGCGGCTTAATGGCCTACGAGCTAGCTTGTCTTGTAATTGCGAGGCTCTGAGTTCGAATCTTGGCAGTGGGGAGGGTTGTACTGATGAAGAGTTTCACATTAGGCTGAAGAAACAGCTGGCTCTCCAGTACTCGAGTTCTGGTTTCTCCATAGTTCTCTAACCAACTTCAGCTCATGAAGAAATCCTGCCAACAATTAATTTAGTTTGTAAAAATTATATTTGGAATATCCCAGTGAAATTCAAATTACTAATTCCCCTCGCAACTGTGTTCGGCAAACTGGTTCGAACTTCTTCAGGGAAATAAATCGGAATTAATGTAACAAAGGTTTGTATGTTAAAAAGGACATCTCCTATCGTTAAAAACTTTGTCCAGTCATATGGTTCCTGGAACAGGGATCAAAATATGATAATAAACAAAACTTTGTGAGCTGTGACCAAAATTGTATCTCAGACCTACAAGTATTGGTCTACGTTTGTTTAACAGTAGAAGTTAGGAATCATGGACTGGTGGCCATTAAGGAGTCGGGTCCCAGTAGCTGGATGGTCTACGAGCTCGCTTGCCTTGTAGTCGGAAGGTCCTTGGTTCGGAACCCTGGTGGTGGATACGTACTGCCGATGAATGCCAAACTAGGATGAGACAACTGTCCAGTACTCCGTGTTGGCTTTCAATACTTCTCTGAATAATGCAATCGATCCGTGGTGAAGCTTGGAAAACTAATCAAATCCCTACAAACCTTTTTTCTCTTTGAAATTATTATAAAACAATTAGTTCCCTTTATGAATTTAGATAAAGCAATAAGAAGACAATAAGAAAACAATAAGAAGAAGAAATTACTGGTTGTGGTAAGCATAATAATTTTGCCTCTTCTATTGATGTAAATACTCTCAATAGATCTTTCATCCGCCCTCCAAATGTCCCTTCTGCCTTCAATTTAACTAATAACACGACCAGTGACTTTCATCGTTTCAATACTTCTGATGTTCTTAAATGTTTGAAATCTCTTAAACCTTCCCAGAGTCTAGGCCCTGATGGTATACCTGCCATTGTTTTAAAGAAATGTGCTGATATTTTAAGTAACCCACTTACAAGCATTTTCAATACTTCTTTTTCTAATAATAATGTACCTTCTCTGTGGAAAGATATTAAAATCATCCCTGTACCCAAGTCTGGTTCTGAACCAATTGCCATTACCTCTCCTTTTTTGAAACTGATGGAGAAATTACTGTTACAAAAACTCATTCCCTCCCTAAGCTTCTCAAACGATCCAAAGCAGTTTGCTTACAAACAGGGTAGAAGTACTTTGGATGCTGCTGCTGTGTTTCATCACAACATTGTATCCTCCTTAGACAAAGGGGCCAAGTATGTCCGTTGTACTTTCCTTGATTACACATCTGCTTTTGACTCTGTACCTAGAGGCCTTTTGTTAAACAAGCTTAGCCTTACACAAACTGAGTCCTGGGCTATCAACTGGCTGCACTCTTACTTCTCCAATAGGATGCAGTACACGGTATATAATGGTGTAGCTTCCTCTCCTTTGCTTACTGAAGCTGGTGTTCCTCAGGGTGCTGTTCTCTCGCCGTTTCTCTTTTCCTTCTTCTTACATGACTTACCTCTCTCAGACGAAATCAACTTCGTCAAATATGCAGATGACCTGACTGTTTCGCTTCCCGTTAAGTCTCAGTCAGACTGCTTCAAATTAAATAGCTTCCTGTCGGACATCAGTCAGTGGTCTAAACTAAATGGCCTAACGCTGAATCCCTCAAAATGCCAGACTGTCGACTTCTCCTTTAGGCATAAACGAGATCTACAAACACTAGTAAGCACTCATGATGCCTGTAGAATTGAGGGGACTATAATTGAAACAAAGTCTAATGCAAAATACCTCGGATTAGTTATATCTTCCGACCTTACCTGGTCATCTCATATCCAAATGATTTCCAAGAAAGTGTTTCGTCTAACCTACTACATTAAGAAACTCAGACTAACTGGAGTCCCTCAACCTCTGCTTTCACAATTTGTCAACTCTCGTATCCTACCTATTCTACTTTACTGTTCCCCGTTAGTCTTTCCTGGGTTACTGAAAAAGGATTATACCATCCTGAGAAGGATGTTGAAGGTAGTTAGTAGGACTAGCGGTGTAAAACTCAGTCAGCTCGTCACAACATTAGTGGATAAGCATCTGAATACATGTGAGAAATGGTCTAAAACCATACTCTCTGACCCCCAACACCCCCTCTATTCCCAACTCTCTCCTTGCATCTCATCAGGTAGAACCAGAAATCAGTACAAAATAATATATGCTCGTACAACCAAGTATAGGAACTCAACGATACCATATTTGGCCCGTGTTCTAAGTGACAGAGACAATGTTAAGCGTGAAACCTATGACTTGCTTTGTTGTTAATAACATAATTTTGGCCCTTGTTATTTCCCCCTTATACTCTCTTATTTGTACTCTATAGTGAACAACCTTCTTAAACATACTTAGCTGCTTAAAATTATTATCATTGGCTTACTTTTTTGCACTTTTACTCTATTCCTTCTTTTGTATATCTACTATATTATCACTATGATTATTAAAAATTGTCCCGTCATTAACCATCATGTAACATTAGTTTTGTGGTTGTTCTTTGTTCGGCACTATTTAACTGACAATCTTGTTTGTTATTGCCACTATCACCATCTTAAAAATTTTGTATTATGCATGATTCCTCACACTACCACACTACAAACACTGCATTAGTGCTGACAATAAAAAAAACACAACCTGAAATGTTTATTTTATGATTGTTTAGTGTTGTTCAATCAAATTAACTGATCATCTTGGCTATAAACATTCTTAAGAACATCTCATAATTTCCCGTATGATTATAGCTGTTACTGTTCACCACGCATACACATATCGTAGCTTCCACTAACCAATACTGAAATATTTTTTTCATTATTTGTGTTTATCTTCCTTTTTACTTGGTATTTTTATTTGCATTTTTTTTCTTATGTTTTTTTTGTTATTTCTGTTTCTTTTTTTGGTTTTTTATGTTGTTTTTTTATATATTTTATTTTTTTTTATAATACTCCTTTTAAATGTACGATGAAATTAGATGCAATATTGTAGATATGTGCTGAAAATTCCACACTGTACCACAAGTACTGTTTCTGGAATAAAAGCGAAATTGTTATTGTTATTATTTGTCTGAATCGTGTAATGTATTCGAGCAACACATTTTGAACAATTTGATCACACACACACGAACTTGTCATAGGAATGTGTATATATGAAATTAATAAAAGGTTAAAAGGTGAGAAAATAGATTTAGGTCAATTTAAAAGGACATATTGGAGGTTAAAATAGTATTGAAGATCATCACTAAACCAAGTAGCGGAGGTACATATGCTACGGTATCAAAACAAAGTTTACCAAATAAGGTGGTTTAGTGTGATGACAAAGTGTTGCTTTGATCGCATAAAGGTGGTTGAACTTCCTAATGGCCATCTAGGGCTTCCTCAAGCTTTAGGATGCGCCCTACCCCAAACACGTTTTATGGATAGGCTTAAAAGATGTGTAAACATCAATTTTATTTCCTGTCTCCTCTATAATATGTTTCGCAATATAGGAGCTAGGTCTCCTGTTCTCACCATTAATGGGTTCTTGGAAGTCTATTTGTTTTTGGAGCCATTTAGGAATATACTCTGAAGTCAGCCCTTACTTGCAGAGATCATCGATGAGTCCTCCCTATGTATGTGTGTCCATACATACATTCAAATTGGTAAATACAGCGAGATGCAACATGTTCGCATGTCCGAAGGGCTTAGATTGAGATATTGGCTTCACATTCTCAATGATTATGATATTAGCTGCATAAAAAGTCTTTTAACCACAGCAGCATTCAATCTTTGTCTAGTTATCAAGGTGCTATGATGTCCCATGTAGGGTAGGTAGCTTGATGTCCACGTCTTTCTTAGGGGCGAGTTGGAGAGTGAGTGGGTCTTGGTGTTCCACTGACTACTTTATATCTCCTGATGAACTTGTTTGGATAATTGTTATCAACCAGAGTTTTCGTCAACTTTCTTTCTTCTCCATCAAGTGTGTCTTCAGAGCATATTCATTGGACTCTACTGAAGAGGCACCTTACTAAGCCTCTTTTGTACCGAACAGGGCAGAAGCTGTGGCAATTAAGATACTGTTCGGTCCAGGTACGTTTTCTATAAATAGATCTTTTTATTGATCCATCAAGCCGTCGACTAAGCAATATGTCTAGGAAAGATAAACAATTATCTTCCTCTTCTACAGACAGATGTAAGTAATATGCTTACTATTCTGAACTTCATTCATTCGATTTAATATTCAGGTGGCAGAACAAGACGCTTATCACTGATGATGACATTATCATCTACATACCTTCTATAAAAAAGTGGCACATTTTCGATTAAATCCTCCGATAAATTCTCAATGTACGACATATAGATAGATATCTGCTAAAAGGGGCCTTAACGAACTTCCCATAGCAACACTATCAACTTGTCGGAAACAATCGCCTTCAAATGTAAACATTTGTACATTGTTAGTACATAGAAGTAATAAATTCCTTAAATAAGATATAGGAAACAAGATGAAAATTGTAATCATTATTATAATCATTGTACAATAAAGTTGAAAAGTACACAATCAATTTTATTTTTGATGAGATATTCATTCCAAATTATAAAGGGGCTTGAATAAAATTCCCATCTCTGTCTAGGATTAAGAAATAAGGTTGACCTTTAACAATTTATTTTCTGTTTGTAGGTTTGTTTCTTCGTTCGTTTGTTATGAAAACATTGAAAAACCAAAAGGTTTTTGTGGTGTAAATGTTAATAATAAAGTGAAGTCAAATCACACAGGAATTTTATCTCATTTTACGTTTCCCTATGGAACAGTATTAAGGTTATTTGTCAGTGACTTATGATTGAGAAAGAATATCGATTTTCAAGTATTGTTGCTATTTCATAAGGTCTGATTAGTTTTCGAATATTGGTTTTTTTGTAGGGAATTTCCCTTGAATGTTTGGAGGATTTCATCATCATGAGCTGACAAATCAGTTAGAGAACCAGTGGAAAACCAGCCACAGGGAGTATTGGAAAGCCTACTGTTTCATCAGCCAAGTTTGGGACTCTTCGACAGTACGCGGCCACCACAGTTCAAAGCCTAATGTATTCTGACTGAAAAACAAACTAGCCAGGTATTTGTATTGTTGGTTTATGTGCGTCGGTGGCACAGTGGTTAGGACTCTCGCTGACCATGCACATGGTCTGGGGTTCGAGCCCACGCCGGCGCACACCTGATATCTATGGTCGGCCTGCAAATTTTGGGCTGCCGATATCCATGCTGAAAATTCCATGCTTGTACCAAGAGTACAGTGTGGAATCAAGCTGTAAATCAAAAAAATAAATAAATAAATAAAATGTTATCATAGCGTGACACGTACTACTGATAAGATTTATTAGTAGTATGTAAAGAGACGTTCATCAGTATAGAAACATCTAATATAAGGGAGATAGATTTAATGTCAGAGAAAGCAAATGATTCAGCATTGCGGGAAAACATGGGAAACACGAGAAGAATACAAAGACACACACACACACATAATCCGAAAGGACGCCAGAGTTAGCACAACACGAAAGATTTGTGCAAATGACAATTTCAGCCAATAAGGCGTACATAGTTTGGCTAATATAGAGATACCAAACTGCAAATAGGAATTTGCTTTGCCAGGTTTCTTGTTTTCTACCTCTACAATAGTGTAAAATTGCATGCGCACAACATGGTGACAAATACAGTTATTCAATCTAGCGTAATGAATACAAACCTGTTTAATTCGGTACTGTTGTCGTAATAACTAATTGAAAGTCAAATATTAGAAAGTAGTATTATGGGCACATCGCCAGGGCGAAACTGAGACAATTTATTATTAGTTGACCAAAACATACAATCTGTTAACAAATTCTATTTAAGATTTTCTTCACTTACATTCCAAGTGGAACCTAGGAACCTAGCCAGCTAGCCAGCCAGCCAGCCAGAATCGTAAAGGCAAGATATACGCCTTCATCAACCTAAAACCAGTTTGAAAATCTTCTGCACTGATTTCGCATAAAGAACAAGGCTTGGATTCCATTCAACACCAATATGATGTGTACGTCACGAGAAGCATTTCCAACATGTTAGTGGAGACTTTTTATCAGCATCTGACTTCGCTGGCCCCATACTGAACATCAAATGCCCTGGCTGGCTAGAAAGAATTAGCAACAAGAAAAGCAACCCAGGGCCTATCGTAGGAGAAAATGAGAATGGATTAGGTGGATGGCAATGTGGAAACCGTTGAATGATATCGCGCTCAGTTCATGTCATCGCTCGACTGGAATCCGAAAGTGAAGCGACTAGAGGGTCGTCAGTGTAAGGGTGAGATGGAAGAGATCGTTTGGAAAGGCGAAGAGGGAGATAATAGATTATGGGCAGTTGTGGGGTTAGCCAGCTGAAGAGGACACCAAAAAATAGAAGAGAGTGCAAAATGTGTTGTTTGAGCCGTATGTTCCACTTCAAACCCGAAAGAATAATAATAATAATAATATAAAGAGTTAAACGGTGACTTGAGCATCTTATTTGTGACAATAAGTTTCACAAGCTCCCCAATTTGCTAGGGTGTCTGAAAATTAACTCCTACCATTTAATCCGGTCACATTTTCTAAAAAAAAGTGGGCAAATGAAAGACCATTGTCTACTGATAGCTAGTTAGTCTCTTAATATTTAATTGAACAGTTGAACTGATTTTGGGTAGATCAATTGAGAAAATTAGTTTTTAATGTCAGTTACTTAATTTAAACCAAACTTGGTTATTGAATTTGTTTTAATCCTGTGATTAATAAGTTTAGCATTACATTTCATATGAAAGATATCATGATTTCAAATTTCATTTTACAAGAAAAGTAAAGACGTCCATATTTGTATCGAAGACAAAAGAATGTTTGTACACATTTAGTATAGGCTAACCCAGCTGATAATTTGACGATTTCATCTGCTGTAAATGTACAGCCACAATCATGTACTAATTAAATGAGAAATAGAATATATTTGTTTTTTTTATTTTTGACTATAGTTTGGTACAAGTATGGAATTTTCAGCATATGATATCGGTAGCCCGAATTTTGCAGGCTGACCACTTGATACCCAGTGTGCGTCCGCAGGGGATCGACCACCGGACGATGTGCATAGTCGGCAAGAGTCCTAACCCCTGTGCCACCGACTCTTATATAAGAATTCTGTTTGAAAATGTGTTTCTATTCGTGAAACACATTACAGTATATTGAATTGGTGTAACAGCAGAAGACAAGACATGGAAGCCAAGGCATATTTTCAACTGATCAAACCGGATATTGATATGGCATATCCCCTGTTTGAAGTGGGGCCTCCAGGTTTACCTTGAGGACATTTGTGCGGTCTAGTTGATTTGAGTTTGGCTGATTCCTATCGTTTGATGTAGGCAGCTGCATTTGATGTGATTCTGTTTGTTATTTGGCTTGAACTGTGTTGATTTCGTTGAGAATAGTCGTCAAAAGCTGTCTCTAAGCCTGAAGGCATTTATCGTGCAGGAGGATGCTTGAGAATGTGTTTCATGCAAAAATTATACGGTGCACCTAAAATCCTTGGTGTTAACTCCTGTTTGTGGCGTCTCAATGATTTCTGCAGAGCTTCATTTTATCACTTGTGTTCATATTTGTCTTTCACGAGTGTTTCAGTAAATGTTTGTGGCTATAATGAGGAAGTTTCCAAAACCGACCCAAACACATTTTGAACCTTAACATGTTCTGGCTAACATTATCCCTCGAGGATGGCGATGGCTTGGTATGCCATCACGTGCCATCTCAACCTATTCAGCTTCCCTACCTTGAAGGCTAACTTACCCTTCCCACCTAAAAATTTATGCGTAACCTCAACATCACTCGCCATATTATACTGCTTTACTCATGAGATAGAACACAGACACCTATAATGAAAGACCGGTATTCTTTTCATATTTTCCAGCATCAGGGGTTACTTCTCATAGTCTAGGTGGACAATATTATCAGCAAACTGTAAGCTGATGAAACTATTCACTGATAAGTCTCTAAAGTCAGTTATAAACTATCCTACTAATATATGTGTGATTGGATTGAACTGATATAAGGATGACAGTTTAAGAATTCAGCCTTGTGTTACATCCCACTCGGAAATATGTTTTCTCGGATAATTCGCAAACAGTAATCACTGAATAGAAAACATTATGTAGACTTTATGAAGCTCATAAACTGATGCACTACTTTTGCAGGCAATATAGTATTTCCTCAATAAACTGAGAATCGGATATTTCGGCTGCATAAAACGAGTAAGTGGTATCCTGGCAATACCAATGACTACAACAAGTCCAGGAATTATGCACTACAACTTTTACTTTACTGAATACTCCAGCAGATTTTAAATAAACACTTCATAAATACCAAACTTATACAGGAAGTCAGTAAGATTTAGTAAACTGTAAGCACTTTCGGTTTACATAGGAGTTCTCCATGCTGGATTTATTACTTTAAGGGCCCACATAGATTACGACTTCAATTAAGTAACACTGACGTGGAAGAAATTCCATTCTTCACTACTAAACTTAATGAAAGGAATCATGCTTTTTATTTTAAAAACAGGGGCATTCGTAATGTTTTACTTTATGTAAATGCAGTTACATAGAGTAGCATTAAGAACTCAGTGCAACTCGATGCACAATAGTATATACATACAAATAAACTGAAAGGTAATGTGCTCCTTAGCTCATGTACAACTTGTCCTTATTCCAGGATTATAACTTTCTTTCACCTATGAGCCTGAGTTATGTCTATGAAATCACAATATTACATCAGTTAAATCTTCCCCTAAAACCAAGGCCACTTGGAACCAATAGCAACATGGCAACAAGCGTCATTGTGGGGATTTGCAATAAAGTCGCTCGATCGAACTGCTATTTATGTATATGTATACAGTTTTATACTCTTTTGACCAATCAGTGAGCGAGTGTGTGATTTTAGCTTACATTTAAACGACTTGAAATAGAATGTTCAAGTACAAACATAGTATTCTTTTGTTAATGCAGTATATAACCGTGGTAACAGTATCCTGTGTCTAACATCAAATAGAATGTTCAAATAGATATTTTGTATTCTGTTGTTAATGGCAAATTGAACTGTGGGAACATGTGAGAATAACATTCCATTGGCACACATAGTGTGTATCACACCACCACATTAGTTGTGTTCTCTGTGTTCAGCTGGTTGATGGTTGAATTGAGAAGCTTTCGTCGTCCAGCCCCTCTGGACAACATCTTCAATGCAGGTTTTAGCATATAAAATGAACTTATTTGGATTCTGTCTTAATGGATAACATAACATAACATAACATAACATAAGCTTTATTCCAAATCAGTACTTGTGATACAGAATGGAATTCTCAGCATTTTACTACAATATTGCATCCAGTTTTTTACATTAACAATAAATAAAGTTCTACATAGATTAAAGTTATCTCAACAACATATTAGTATGTGGGTAGCAAAGCCAAAATTTAAGTGTTTGAAGGTGTTAGAGAAGTAGAAACTACTAGCATATTTACTGGCGTAAGCGATAGCAAAATGGTCGAGATATACAGAGTGTGAAAGAACGAACAAGAAAGTTTTAAGTAGAGTTTGCAAGGAAGAGAGAAACAAAACAGCACATAACAAAAATAAATACAGAATGAAGAGCGAGAAAACGTTGTACCTATAAATGATGTGAGTTGGAAAGACGAGATCCATTGGTTCTACTGACTATTTAATAAGTTAAAGGTTTCATGCCTGATGCATTCTTTATCGCACAGAACACGGGCTAGGTAGGGTATGGATGAGTTTTTGTACTTACTAGTGCGGGCATATAGTTTCCTATATAGGCTTCTTGTTTTCCCTGAAGAGATACATGGGGAGAGTTGTGAATGTAGAGGGTGTTGTGAGTCAGATAAAATGGATTTCGCCCATTTTTCACATGAGTCCATATGCCTGTCCACCAGAATATTAACTAGCTGGCTAAGTGGCAAGCTGCTTACCCTGCTGACAACCTTTAACATCCTACGTAATAAGGTATAGTCTTTCTTCAATAGCCCAGGAAAGACTAAGGGGGAGCAATAGAGAATAATAGGCAGAATCCGGGAGTTAACAAATTGTAGGAGTAAGGGTTGGGTTACACCAGAATGTCTTAACTTCTTGATGTAGAAGGTAAGACGGTATATTTTCTTGGAAATCGTCAAGATATGAGACGACCAGGAAAGATCAGAGGATAAAGTGACGCCTAGGTATTTAATTTCCGACTTGGTTTCTATTTCACTGCCATCTATGTTGCACATCTCGTGAGTGCTAACCAGTTTGTTTAGGTCAGATTTATGCCTAAGGGTGAAATTAACTGTTTGGCATTTGGAGGGGTTTAAGGTGAGACCGTTTTCCTTGGACCATTGGCTAATTTCCGATAAGAAGCCATTTAGTTTAGAGCAGTCACTTTGACATTTGACAGGTAAAGATACAGTTAGGTCATCAGCATATTTGACAAAGTTAATGTCATTTGAAGACGGTAGGTCATGTAGGAAGAAAGAAAAGAGAAGTGGGGAGAGTACAGCACCTTGGGGGACACCAGCTTCTGTGAGCACAGCAGAGGAGGATTGGCCTTTGTATACGGTGTACTGCATTCTGTTTGAAAAGTAGGAATGCAACCAGTTAGTGACCCAGGACTCGGTTTGTGTCATGGAGAGCTTATTTAGCAAGAGACTTCTAGGTACAGAGTCGAAAGCAGAAGTAAAGTCAAGAAACGTGCAGCGGACATATTTGGCACCTTTGTCTAATGATGAGATAATACTGTTGTGTAAGACGGCTGCAGCGTCTAAAGTACTCCTACCCTGTCTGTAGGCAAATTGTTTGGGGTCTTCGAAGCTTTTAAGGGAGGGTTCGAGTTTAAGAAGTACTAGTTTTTCCATGAGCTTTAGAAACGGGGAAGTGATGGCGATGGGTCTGAACTTTACGTTCTTGCTATTTCCAGGTTTAGGGACAGGGACTATTTTAATGTCTTTCCATGGAACAGGTACAACGTTTTCGGAGAAAGAAGCATTTAGGATATTAGTTAGAGGAAAACATAAAGCATCTGCACATTGTTTTAGAACATATGCAGGTATGCTATCAGGGCCAAGACTATGTGAGGGCTTAAGAGTTTTAAGACATTTCAAAACATCGAGAGTATTGAAGTCCTGGAAGTTATCAGCTACAAGATTAGTAACGTTAGAAGTGGTTATAGTAGAAGGAGAGCGTAAAAAAGACAGATTAAGAGCATTAACATCACAAGAGGGAAAAACATTACATCGCTTACTTTTGCCAGTAATTTCATTGAAAAGTTTCCACATGCTGTTAGGAGATTTGCATGATAAAAGTGTTTGGTTATAGATAGCATTAAGATTTTTGATTTCAGATTTGATTTGAGCATTAATCTTTTTAAGTCCTAACTTGTCTTTGCATTTATATAACATTTCTTTTTGCCTGCGAAGTTGTTTGAGACGGGGAGACGAGAAGCGGTCGAGGCGTTTGAACAGTGTTTGTTTGGGACAGCATATGTCGAGGCAGAACTTAAGATAATCCATTATATTGGTGATTGAGTCATCTAATGTACTTTCATAGAATAGATCCCAGTTGGTATCTTTTAACATGCATCTTAGATTGAGTAAGTTGTCAGATGTGTAGCATCTTTCTTGTGCTTCGTAGACAGGTGTGAGAAGATTTTAATATGTGTTTTGCTGTATATTTTTGGCAAAACGCGGACAATGCAGTGATCGGAGTTATGTATCGGTGAACGTCTACGTGTTTCATATACTCCTTCGTCATTAGTAAAAACGAGTCGAGTGTTTTGTCAAGTCGAGTGGGAAATTTGACTATGTTTGTGTGACCAAGAGCTTCAAGAAAGGAGCAATCTGATGTGTTGAAGTCTCCAGTAATAACGGATAGAGAGTTGTCGAAGTTGGCAGCAGCAAACATGGTGAATTCATCAGCAAAATTAGATAGATCAGATGGAGAGCAACTAGGAGAAATGTACATGTTTGTAATATAGAATTGTTTATATTTGGGGATATGTTTGGGGCGACATTTGACAGTAATACAGTCAATGAAGTCATTTGAGAAGGTGAAGCAGACGTTATTTGAGACAGACCATTTGGAGTGAATAAAAGTTGCAACGCCACCACCATTTTTCTTATTACAACATTGACGGTCTTGACGAAATAAAATAAAGTCCTTTAGTGAGATAAGGTTGTCATCATACAGTTCATGCAACCACGTTTCTTGTAATGCGATTATGGCGGTGTTATGATACGTATCAGTTGACATCAGGGATTGTAGGTACATTATCTTATTTGGCAGAGAGCGACAGTTTGAGTTCATTATGACGGGGACCGTAGTTAAGTGTATTGGTGTACGTTTGAGAGCTCTCTGCCAACCACTACGATGTTTCCTTCTTGGTTTCTTTGGAATATGAAAGTCATTTGGTCGTAAATCATTAATAAAGTTACGAGAGTAAATGATTCTGTTAGAATTCATATTTAAGTGATAAATGTATGCTGGTAAACAGTAAACTGGATGCAAAATGTAGATATTTTGGTAGCAGGCCCAAAAATTCGAATATATATATATATATATATATATATATATATATATATATATATATATATATATATATATATAAATGGATACATATCATGAAGACATTAAATTCACCACAAGAAAAGAGGAATTAGATAACAAAATCCCATTCCTCTTAGATGTCTTAATCAGAAGAATTAACACAAGAAATTTAGAAACACAAGTATATAGAAAATCAACTCACACAGAC
This sequence comes from Trichobilharzia regenti, assembly GCA_944472135.2. NCBI lineage: Eukaryota > Metazoa > Platyhelminthes > Trematoda > Strigeidida > Schistosomatidae > Trichobilharzia > Trichobilharzia regenti. The sequence continues at coordinate 12,773,283 of OX235267.1, forward strand.
TAAATACTCAACTATAGTTGTAATAACTCAACCCAATTATCCACAAAAGAAACTGTGTGCAGACATTGTTTAAAAGAATCCAAACCCAACAGTGTAGCACTACTCCGATGGATATCCTCCTCACAATTTCATCGAAAAGTGTTTAAACTCGAGTCATAAAACCAAAATCAAAGACCATACGAAAATTCACTTTACCATTTATAAAGACAATTTCTGAAATAACAGCTAGAATTTTAATACTGTTTGAAATAGATATAGCATACAGTTCAGTCAGTCAGTCAGTCAGCCGGCCGGCACAATCACTTCATTCGATATTGTGCAAACCAAAATATCCATCAGAATAAGAAGAAATAATTAATACCATTTACCAAATGAATTGTACGTCGTCGGTGCGTCGGTGGCATAGTGGTTAGGACGCTCGCCGACCATGCACATGGTCCGGGGATCGATCCTCGGCCACTGGAAGCACTCCTTTACCCTTCTAAACCAGATATAATGCTGGTAAAGAGTAAAGGTTGGGCATGAGGCTAGCAACCCCATCCTGTAAAATAAACACTGCTACAGAAACTTCAAGCCACTAGCTTGAGGCCCTATGTTCCACTGGGGAACGTGAAGGGAAAAAAAAAGAATTGTATGCACTGCAATACACAATACATCAGTCAGGGGTGGGCGTCTCCTTTGAATACGAATGGAAGAATACAATTTAGCTGTAAAAAGATGTCTACATCGATTTAAGATTAATGAAGGCGTGTTTTGCTTTCGCGATCCTGTCTGACTTTGGCATCATCATTGGGGATAGTGTTTAAACACTGAAATGATGAACATTCTTCACATTTCTCCTGTAGGTGATAATTGATGTATCGTTTTAATTATCGATTTATTTTCCAATGGATTTTTCAACTTGATCACTTTTGTTAGTGATGAAATACGGATCATCATAATATCTTTTAAAATTGTTTATTATTGGTCATGACAAATTTAAAATTCTCATACTGTGATGAGAGCTGTCTGCAAGACAAAATTATAGATCAAAGCCTAACCTTGATAAACTCATCAACCAATCATAGTAGACTTAACGTGGGCGGATACAATTTGCAGATATATATATATATATATATAGCTCAACTATCTAAGAAACGGTCACAAGCAATACAGAATAACCTTCATCAAGAAAACAACCAATCAGAAGATGCTGCTTCTCTGCTAACAACAACGCTAATAATAATGTACATAAAAATCTATAGATATCTGTTAATTTTCTGAATAAACGATCTGTTGCCTGTCCGTTGTCTTATGTCGTTAAAATGCTAGTTTTATACTCACACAAGCAAATGCTTTGTATATCTTTCACAAATGTTTTGTATATATATACATGTATTCTATTTAATCCATGTCAGCTAATAGCTTAAATATATTCGCTACTTGAATCGATCTGCAGGACAAATCACATTCATACGATTGTAGCATGATTGTACAATGTTTCGATTTGACTACATATATACATAAATATATAGATTATCAGTCACTTCAAAGATTACTGACTTTAATCACATGACCTCTGTCTTTTTTAAATCAAAATAAGTACAAATATTGGGTGTGTACTGTGTGTTAAAGCTTGTGATGATGACGGCGATGAAGGTAGGTGACCAGAGAGAATGAGAGAGAGGGAGGAGTCCTGTTGATTTACTAGCATAGTAAATGGTCTAAGTAAAATTGATTTTACTCAAATAATTATTAATGTGAAATCAAACTAAAAGTAAAATTAAAAATTAAAAAAAAAACAAAAATATTAAAATCATTTACAGGGAACGACTAATGAAGAGGTTAAGACCATAGTAGAATAAAAGACTGGGCAAACTTATCACCGAACACTTACCAGCATGGTTTTACATAAGGAGAAAATCGATGATCCCGCCCCGCAGCTCTATCTTAGAACATCTGATAGATTCTGGACTCCAAACTACATTTCAAACAAACTTCAAAGTCGCCTACAGAATACGAAGAAGTCTTCCTAAAAGTCTACGAATCAGACTTCTTCAAACTTCAGAAGCAATGGTAATTCACTTGCTAAGTCCTGAACTCTGCATACAGAAGAAGTTTGTTCAACCATTACACTTACAATGGACGTATTCTATCTCAATACGCAACAGGTAAATTCTATTTCTCTCTGTCTCTTCATTCGTATTATTTTGTATTTTCAGTTGTAATATTTTACATTTTCAACTCTCCTGTTCTCTATTCCCCCCACAACGTTTAAGTTCTAGTCGTTTATGTTACGTCATCCAGTTTATTTGCTCAATTTTAGTCCTAATTTAAATGACATTATTCTCCACTCTACCTCTAGCTGTAATTACCTCTGTTGCATTCCTGACCTAAGTTGAAACATTTTAGTCAATTATATTACGTCATCTAACTTACTAACTAAGTCCAATTAACCTTGTTTCTATATTAGATCATTCTTGTATTAACTAATTAATTATCTAAAAACTTGACAAAACTCATGTACGCACACACCCACACACAAATAATTGTATATAAATGGGATTGTACAGCTATGTGAATGAATTCGCTGCCGAAAAGAGTCTCTTCGTTGAACGTCTTCCCTTTTTCAAACTTTTTCTGAATACAGATTTCGGGATTGTATTAACGAATTGCCAACACCTCCGCTATACACGAGTAATGCCCAAACCTGACACCCTCTGTGTACCATTTGGCCTCACCTTGGAGATAATCTTGAAAGACGACTCTAACGGAGCTGCGTGTCTGGAGTGAGTGAACTAGTAACTGTCTTGCATTGTTCTTTATTTATTTGTTTTTCAATTTTTCTTTTATTTTCAATTTTACTTTTAGTTTGCTTTTGCTTTAATAATTATTTCACTATGTTCCTATGTACGTATGTTCCTTTTGTACGTTTTCACACCCGATCTTCACACTTGTAAAATTGATTTTGTTCAAAAGTTCTAAAATTTTTGAAGATGTACACATTATTATTTCTATTATTCATTTGGGTTTTGAGTGGAATGTAGGGCTTCAGCAACACATCTCCACTTTCTTATATTCTCTAATGTCCTCTTCAGCTAGCTGAAGCAGGACTTCCCATAATCTTTCATCTCTTTCTCCTTCTCCTCCCCAACACACGATCTCCTCTATGTCATCGTCGCATTGACGACCCACTCGTCACTCCCATCTCATACGTATATATACCTGATGTTGTAACCGTTGCCCATTTCCTCGTCTATTCAAGTCAAAATTTTAAGTCTCCATCATAGAGAGCAAAAATTAGATGAACATTATTTTTTGAAATATTTACAACTACTTATATTCATTTGAGTAGAACAAAGAAGCTACTAAAAAAAAGTCGAAATCCTTCAGAATCTATGAGGCAATGAAACAAAGAAGTAGCTTGAAGTAAAAGACATGTTAAATTTGATTCATTTCTTCAACTTTCAAGGTATAACAAACTACTAGTAGTATCCCAACTACTAGAAGTAGTGACTTCTATCTTTTGATGGAAAAATTATTTCGCGTTCAAAGCCCGAGTATCAGGCAAGGAAACTAAACAACGTATTCTGAAGCAGCACTTTGATGTTATTAAGCATTTGAAAAATGTAATTTCCTCGTCTTAATGTTTGTCTTCTGAGGGGAATTTAAAGTGACTTTGTTAGAAATATTCTTCTATAAACATTGGAAAACCAACTGCTTACAAAGTCAGAAAATCAAAATAGAATAGTTTCAGGTTATCCATGATATTGAATATAATTCAGTGACGAAACGACAGAAGGACATTGTCTATTCCTCTGTGTTTTATGACATTTATTTTTCAACCCAACTATTAACTGACCATAGGTTTACTTCCTGATCTATTTTAGTCTATCAGTGATAATTTTAACTGATTAGATTTTAGATAACAGCCGTAGTTATTTGGTTTTTTCTATGCTTACTCCTGAAACCACAGTACACTACACTAACTGAGAGATTCATCATTTCATTATCTGAGGTTGATTCAGCCTTCTTGTAGCAACTTCTTTACAACGCGTGATATTTGATTTCAAAATATCATCCACTGGAGCATTAATCATTCCTTTCAAGCGGTACTCAAGTCTCGTTTATCCTTAAATGTAATAATAATAATGATCTACTTTATTCCAAAAACAGTACTTATGATTGTTATGTACTGGTCGAGAATTTAATAGTCCTGACGCAAGAAAGACGGAAATCAGAAGACCATTAGGTTTCTGATGATACTTCTATTTTCCAAAACACCAGGAGAATCAAAATCACACAAGTGTGTGAAAGCAAAATATGAATGTCCGAAAGTGTGTGAACACAAGTGTATGAGCGAATATTCAAAATGAACAAATCAATAGACAGTCTTAACATGATTGGCTAATTATAATGGAATATCGATCCATATATACATAGCAAAATATATCAGACTGTCAAACAAACACACATATTATATGGATACATGTCAATAATACAGAATGGAATTCTCAGCATTTGTCACAACACCTTGCATATGCATTACTTAAAATATAAATAAAATTAAAAATTAAAACAAAATTAACCACAGGAATTTGTTCACGTTTACGATATAAAGTCAAAAATATTCTAAGCATGAATTGAGACCATTAAATATAATAATAATAACAGTGAGTTTGTTTCAAACAGTATTGTCGTTTCAGTTTGAAAATTTTAGCATGTTACTATAGAGTATTAAATCTAATGTTCTGTTGATATAGTATAGTGAGGGGAAAGACAAAATTAACAGTTATAACACAACTTAAATAATGTTTACACTTATGAAAAAAATAAACAAAAACAAAAAATCGAGAGTATTAAAAATTATAAGAAATGCAATAACAATAAAGTCTAGTACTGTAAGGGTGGCGGAAATGGTTTATTTAGTGGTGGTAAGACGGTTAGTTAGTTAGTTCATGCCTGACACTATTTTCATTACATAAAGTACGTGCCGCCATATATGGTATAGTGCAATTTTTGTACATAGACGTACGTGCATAAATTCTTCTGAAAAGACTTCTTGTTTTACGTGAGGAGACACAAGGTTGGATCTGAGGGTGCTGGCGTGGATGCACAGAGTCTGACAAAATTCCTTTAGTAAATTTGTTGCATGAAATCAAGTGCCTATCAATAACGATTTCGTCAACGATATGGCCCAATTGGATACCACCAACTGCCCTAATGACTGACAGTCTTCAGAGTTCTACAAAATATGACATAGTCTTTTTTAAGCAATCCAGGGGAAAGAATAAGCACGGGTGAACAGTAAAGAAGAATAGGTAAGATGCACGAGTTGACAAACTGTAAGAGGAGGAGGAGGAGGAGGAGTTGCGTTATACCTGAGTGCCTTAACTTCTTAATGTAAAATGCCAGACGAAATATTCTTTTAGAAATCGCTATGACATGGGATAGGTCAGAAGAAAGAATTAATCCAGGATACTTAACTTCAGACTTGAATTATATATCCTCATTATCATCAATTTTGCAAGGGTCATATGAACCAACGGCTTCATTTAACTTTCTTTTACATCGGAAACTGAAATTAACAGTCTGACATTCAGAAGGATTTAGTTTAAGGCAGTTAGACGAAGACCATTTCCTAATTCCTGATAGAAAGCTGTTCATCTTAGTACAGTCAACCTGGGAGTTAACAGATATTGAAATAGTTAGATCATCGGCATACTTAACAAAGTTCATTTCATAATCAGAGTGAGGCAAGTCATGCAAGAAGAAAGAAAACACAAAAGGAGAAAGGATAGCGCCTTGAGCCTCAGTAAGCAACGAAGTGGACGACTTTCCCTGACTGACATACAGTGTACTGCTTTCTTCCTCAGAAGTAAGAATGTAGCCATTTGACAACCCAGCAGTCAGTTTGAGTTTCAGCAAGCTTGTTTAACAAAATGTCCCTAGGTACTGAGTCGAAAGCAGATGCGTAATCTAGGAAGGTGCAGCGAACAAATTTAGCCCCCTTGTCTTAGCTGGAGACAATGTTATGGTACAAGACTGCAACTGCATCTAAAGTACTTCTACTGTGTTCATAAGCGAATTGTTTGGGATCGTTAAAGGCTTTAAGTGAAGGTTGAAGATTAAGTAAGAGTAACTTTTCCGTAGCTTTCAGAAAAGGGGAGGTAATAGCAATAGGTCTAAATTTAATACATGTTCTAGTAGACAACTTAGGGATAGGTACAATTTTGATGTCCTTCCAAACGGTTGGCACGACATTTCCGGAGAAAGATTCGTTAAATATGTCCATGAGAGGATGACACAGGATGTCTGCACATTTTTTAAGAATAACACTAGGCAAACCGTCTGGGCCCACGCTACAAGAAGGGTTCAGAGACTGGAGACATTTTTGGCTGTCAGTACTTCATATCACTGTTTAGCATGCATGCACGAAACGAATCGTACGGCGACCTAGATCGAAAACACCTTAACGGTGAAAGTTATTCTGGACAGCTGTTTCGTCCTAGTTTGGGACCCTTCATCAGTACGCAACCACCGGGGTTCAAACCCAGGACCTTCTGGTTCCAAGATCGAATCTTTTCGGAAATTTCCTGATAATCCTAAGAGATACGTGCCCATTCACAATTCTATATCCCTATCAAAACGGCAAGTAGAAGCCTTGTCTATGGATTCGAAGTTTCGCAATGTTAATTTCAATGTCAACAAGCTGCATACACATGTTCGGTGCGAGAATCTTCTCAAACCAATGTCAGTTCATGATGAAATCCTGTAACTGATATATATCCATATAATATGTGTGTTTGTTTGACAGTCTGTATATTTGCTATGTATATATGGATCGATATTCCATTATAATTAGCCAATCATGTTAAGACTGTCTATTGATTTGTTCATTTTGAATATTCGCTCATACACTTGTGTTCACACACTTTCGGACATTCATATATATTTTGCTCTCACACTCTTGTGTGACACATTGATTGATTCTCCTTGTGTTTGGAAAATAGAAGTATCATCGCAAACCTAGTGGTCTTCTGATTTCCATCTTTCTTGCGTCAGGACTATTAAATTCTCGACCAGTATATAACAGTAACTAACCAGTCAAATCCCTAGCAACCAATACTTGAATATCGATGAGATGCTCACTAACGGTGACTTCCCCTATTCAGGTAGGTAGTTACCTGGGTTGTTCTGAGAAGTAGTGATCAGCCAGTAGGATCCAGGTTGTGGGGTGTGAGGACAAATATTCGCCAACGAAGACATTTGATGGCGGTTGTACTATGTCGTGAATTGGTAGATGTTAGAATTCATGGGCCACTGGATCGGGTCCCAGTGGCTTAATAGTCTATGAGCTAGCTCGCCTTGTAACCAGAAGGTTCTAGGTTCAAACGCCGCTGGGTGCGTACTGATGAAGAGTCCCAAACTACGACAAAACAGCTGTCCAATACTCCCAGGTGGTTTTTCAATGGTTCTTTAACTAATATCAGCTCATGATGAAATCCTCTTTGCAATAAAAAAGAACTCCTAAGGAAACAATACTTGAAAAATATTCTGTCTTTAAAAACAGCAGAGAGTGTTTGTTATTTTCGTCATTTTGTTTATTGTGATTCTGGTAACAGCCTAACAGTTTAAGCAAGCTGCTTAATAAAATAATGGAAACATGTAGAAACAAAGTTTGAGAGTTATGTGACCGTGATGAGCAATAAATTGTCCTGGTATTTTATATGATTGGAAGCAGTTGGCCACAAGAAGCCTTGGATACCACCTAGGTTGTGTGCTAGTTGGCTGGCACTCACTATTCAGCAAGACAGGCGTATCTACAACCACCTTGAAGTAAGTCATGTTTCTTCCCGGATTCGAACCCGTGTTACCAAGTGCAGCGTGATGGTGAGCCACCTACCTAGTGGTATGATGGTCACATTGGAAACTTGACTGATAGAATTCAATAAATTAAATATTCCCATAGTAAAATTTAGAACAACCCATTTCAGCGAACAATATTGTTTTTAATTAGATCTCATCAGGCTTAACTCTAATATATATAAGTTTACAAATAAAAATTCAAATATAAACCAATCATGGTGTTTTGTCTATAGGATAATACGATGGTGAATATAAATTGTGCCATTAGTCTTAGTAACAATAATGATAATGGTTTTATCAATAATAAGGATGTAAATGTGAATCGATCTGTGATGACAAGAATAGCAAAAAACAGCAGGTGGACATAGTAGTCGATAAAGGCTAGTAAAAACAAATGAACCGATTAAGTAATATTAGATTGTAAGGGAATTAAATGAAACACGTTTATACTGAAGATGTGATAAGATTAAGGGATGATAAGAAAGGAGTTGAAAATATAAACAAGGGGTGGTGTAGAAGTCATTAGTTGGTTGTGTCTTAATAGGCATGGATTTATTAGTGAAAAACTTTATAAAACATACTCCCCGGCTCTATGGCCTTCCAAAGATTCACAAACTTGAGACTCATGTTAGATATGTCGAATTCCCTCTATCACAAAATCTCAAAATGAATTACAGAGGTACTTACTCCAGTAAGAGACTCGTTATCAAATCATTCTGTAAACCCTTAATTCGATCTGACCAATATATTGAACACTTTTCAACATTAAGGAAAAGTTAATGCACTCGATCGACATAGAATCCTTATTCACGAGTGTTCCACTTCATGCAAGTGTTGATTTCATTTGCGATTACATCACAAGCAATAGGATAAATGTACCTATTCCTGCAACTTGCATCAGAGACATTATCTTAATATGTATAGAAAATATCAAATTCACTTTCCAAGAAAAGGCATGCAAACAAATCGGTGGTGTTGCTATGGAAAGCCCTCTTTGGTCCCTGTTAGCAGATATAATCATGTCGAAATCGGAGAAACAAATGCAAGGTATGCTTGGAGAATGTACGCTATATAAACATTATGTGGATGATACACTCATTATTGGTAACAATAGTAAGTCTATCGAAAACTTTATTAATCTATCCAATCATTCATTCAGAATATGCGAGTGACTTCCGAACTCAAGTCGAATATCAGTCTCGGTTTCTTGGATATTTCAATGACTAGTAGAGACGATGGAACGATTAGGCGATCTATTTTTCGTAAACAGACATATAATGAACAATATCTTCATTTCACCAGTTTTGTTCCTATCCAATATAACAGTTCCCGAGTGAAATGTTTGTTCTCAAGGACCCGAAAAATATGCACGAGTGACACATTGATGGATGAGTTTGGACATATACATTCAGTTTTATTAGCTAATGGTTATCCGGGAAACTTTATCACTTGTCACAGTAAGGACAGACCACATCTAGAAAAGACAGCTTCTGTACCAAAGAAAGCTATTTTCATTAACCTACTATTCAAGGGCGACCAGATTATGCGGTTGACAGCTCAAAGACTTCGGTTAGCCGTCAAACGCACACTCTCCTCCGCATGTCTTATTCTCACTTGCTGAACATTTTCGATCCCTGTACCTACACGATTAAAGGACGAAATTCTGTGGTCTCTACTTCAGACTGTATCTACAAGTTCACCTGCAGTTGCGGTGACACCTATATAGGTAGAAGCAATAGAATGTTCTAATGTGGTCGTGGAAAAGAACATGTTCCAAAATGGCTACTAAATCATCTAGGGAATCCCAATGCGATTAATCTGAATAGAGATCTATCATCATCCATTGCAAAACACAATATCTTCATTTCAACAGATTGAGTGTGGAAATATATCCCCTTTTAATTCAGGTCCTCATCAGTGGATGTTCATCAATTTATATATATAGTTTTACATGAATATTAGACAAATCATATGCTGATGTGTTAGTCAATAAGAATTATCACTTTCGAGGTATATAAAGCGTGCAAACAATTGACAAGAACTCGCTTGGAATCATGCTTTTTCCCACGCCAAATAAAATACTAAGTCACATCGTTCTGGAGAGAATAAAAGATGCACTGGATACAGAACTCCGCAAGCTCGCCGGAACAACGTGGATTCAGAAAACGCACGTGTGCGTCGGTGGCACAGTGGTTAGGACGCTCGCCGACCATGCAAATGGTCCGAGGTTCGATCCCCTGCCGACGTACACCTGATATCTATTGTCAGCCTGCAAAATTTTGGCTATCAATATCCATGCTGAAAATTCCATACTTGTACCGAAAATGCAGTGTGGAATCAAGCTGTAATAAAAAATAAATAAATTAAAATATATTAATCATGTTCAAACCATCATCATCACCATCACAGAACAAAGAATAGAATGGCAGCTAACCATCACTCTCTACCTCAACTTCCTTTATCGACTCTGAAAAGCTCTTGACAGCCAAAGATGACTGAGAAGCGATTTGGAAACTAATTCAACAATACGGTGGGCCTAAAGTCTCTATCAACCTCATTTGAACAGGTGGCTAGTCGACAATGCCTGCCACATGTCCGTTGATCCACAAAAGAAAACTCAGCGAAGTCTGGCTTTGAAGTGAATACAGAATGGAGTAAGAAAAGGCTGGCAGGCAGGCAGGCCGATTGCCTATTATCCACCCACGATGATATTCCTAATTGTGATGGACTGACTGAATTATGCATCAGATTGTGAGTGGGGAGTGAATGAGAAGACAGGAATACGCTGCACTGACTGGTAAGAAGACTGTACACCAACAACGACTGGCACCAATCACCAACAACGGGAAAAATTTGGAAAATGTTACTTCCTTCCCTTATCTGGTCAGGAAGCACAGTTTCAACCACAGGCAGGCAGGCAGGCAGGCAGTCAGACAGTACAGATGAAGATGTCAAAGCTGGATAGCCAATCAGAATCGAACTGACAAGATACGCCGTCATCAACCTGAAATCAGTTTGGAATTCTTCTGCTTCAGCCAGCCGGCATAGACCACGAGATTCGAATTCTGTTCAAACACAAATGCGAATCCCGTCAATCAGTGTGTTCTTCTATACAGGTTGGTTAGTAACTAGGCTTGCGCGTCATGGAAAGTATTTTCATCAGCCATTTGTAGACTTTTATCAACACCTACCTTCGATGGCTTTATATTGAGGATCAGTTGGCTAGCTAGCTGGCTGGGTGGTTAGCGAGAAGAAACTCTGGTGATGAACAAACCAACCAAGAGTCCAACACATATACGTAGGAGAAAATGCAGATGCATCAGTCGGCATACATTGACGACAGAGGTCGTCGAATGACATCACGTGCAATGCAGGCAGGCCATCGTTCGAGTGGGACCTGAATGGGAAATGACAAGTGGGTCGTCAGTGTGAGGGTGACATGAAGGAGTTAGTGTGTCTGGGGAGGAAGAGGAATAGATGACAGATTACGGGCAATCGTAGGCACAGCCAGCTGAAGAGGACATCAGAAAATAGAAGAGAGTGGAGATGTGTTGTTGAAGCCGTATGTTCCACTTGGAACCCAAGAGAGTAATAAGATATACATATGAAATCGTACAAACTGTCCCCTGAAATTACCTTTATTATATATAGCCTAACGAGGATTCTTAACCTGCTAATATATTATTCCAGATTATTACTAAAAGCTCTATTGTCTAAGTTTTCTCACCTATCCAAGAATAAATCTGTCACTATCAGGGATACTGGTGACCTCATCGCAACTCCATCAATATGTTTCTAGATATTTTTCTTTGGAATTTTATGTACTATAGAAGCCAGGCTTAGGCTTGCACTCCTAGCATATCCTCCTCTAAGTAGCACATTGGTTCTAATTTGAATTTCTTGGTCAAGAAATGTTGAAATTGAAATAGATAAATCCATTACTTATAGAAAATCAAAACAAGTGATTCAGCGAAGAGACTCTTTTCAACGAATTTATCATCAACCTGTACAGTCGTATATGCATATATATATATAGTTTTTAAGAAGTTAAATCCCTTGAAGTTATATCCGTACCCAAGAAAACACTTTACATGAGCTTGGAATTCAAAGGCGACTTAGCTTCCGATAACATGAAACGAAGGATATCACAGTCCCTGAAAAGAAAATTCCCTGCCGCATCTTTGAGAATAGCCTTTACTAGTCGACCATTACTATTCAATAACCTGAAGGACATGATCCCGCTGTGGCCCAAATCTATTTGTGTTTATCAATTCACCTGCTCGTGTGAAGATAGGTATATCTGTCGGTCGACTCAAGTTTTATCCAAGAGGGTGGAAGAACACTATTTTGATGGAGGTTACAAAGAGGTGGAAGGGGAGCATTATGAAGGGCGATCATTCAACATCCGGTCGATAATGATCACCCTATCTCTACAGTCTCCGCCTTTAAAGTCATCTACAAGCCAAAAAGTAATTTACCCAAATCCCTACGTACCCGACTCATCTGTATTGCTGAAGCTTTGGATATCGAAACAGAAAAGATAGATCTATGTGCACAGAAAAAGTTCGTTCAACCCCTCCAACTTCCGCGGTCTTAATCCCTCTATGCTAAAGTGTGGTAATCCCGAATCATATTTTTGCGCTACCAATTTTCCATTTTTTCATTTTGTCTGTTCAATTTGTATACTCTTCGTTATTACGTCAATTGTCAGTATTACTATTCTCACTTTGAACTGTCCCCGGTATTATTTCACTTGTTCCGCCTGTCATTCTAAATCAATTCTCTTTTCTTTTTACAACGTTAAATTCTATGCTATTAAATTTCACACAATATTACGTAACGTTTTTATTGTATTCGATTTGTCTACTAATCCTATAATTGTACACCCTTTTTCGAGTTCTATATATCCTATGAATTATTCTATATATATTCTATTCTATATATAAATATTCTCATAGTAAAATTTAGACCAACACATTTAAGCGAACAATATTGTTTTCAATTTGATCTCATTAGGCTTAACTCTAATATATATAATTTTACAAATAAAAATTCAAATATAGACCAATCATGGTGTTTTGTCTATAGGATAATACGATGGTGAATATAAATTGTGCAATTAGTCAACATAATAATAATAATGGTCTTAATAAATAATAAGGGTGAAAAAGTGAGGTAATCTGTGATAACACGAATAACGAAAAGCAGTATGATTAAACAAACAATTGTTCAGGTGGACATAGTAGTCGATAAAGGCTAGTAAAAACAAATAAACCGATTAAGTAATGTTAGATTGGAAGGGAAGGATGGGTCACTTGGGAGAAGTGTGTACAGAAAAAGCACATTCACAGGGCAACACACACACTTCCATAGTTACGCGCCCATTAAATATAAAAGAAATGTTGTTAAATGTCTTTCAAGGAGAGCAAGAAAGATGTGTACGAATGACCTCTTACGAAAGGAATTTGAATATATTTTCATGATTCCTTGACGGAGATCGGCTGGCTATCCGAGTAGTTTCATAAAGAAACATATGAAAACATCAGAGAAAAAACCTGAGACTCTGACTGAACATAAGAAACTTCTATTTATTAAGTTACAATTTAATGGTGACTTATCAAGTGAGATTCTATTCCAAAGATTTTCAAGGTGTATACGTAGAACATTTTACGCAGCACACCTATGTTTGTCATTCTGTAGGCGACGAATGATTGGGAGACAAACGAAGGATAAGCTTGATAGTTTTGCCACATCTATGTGTATTTATCACTTCAACTGGGCCTGCGGCGACAGTTATGTTGGGCGTACTACTAGACAGCTTAGCCGAACAGTTAGTGAACATCTCCCATTGTGGTTTGGCAGAGGACAAACAAAAACGATCCAAGGCTCAATTTTGTGACGTTTAGTTGATAGTGGTCATGTAGTGGAGAAAACGAAAGCTTTCAAGATAATTCATCGTATCCCACCGAATCTTTCCAATAGACTTCGTATTCGTCTACTGCACACAACTGAGGCAGGTGATAGACATTCGAACTGTTAAACCTGAACTATGCATTCAAAAGAAGTTCGTAGAGCCGTTAACTCTCTCTTGCTGGCCTATTAAGACATAACCAACTAAAGACTTCTACATCACCCCTTATTTATATTTTTAACCCCTGATCTTATCATCGTTATAAACGTGTCTCATTTCCTTCCCTTACAGTCTAGCATTACTTAATCGGTTCATTTGATTTTACTAGCCTTTATCGTCTACTACTTCTACCTGAACATTTGTTTGTTTAATCATGCTGTTTTTCATTATTCGTGTTATCATAGATTACCTCACTTTTTCATCCTTATCACTGATAAGACCATTATTATTATTATTACTATTATCATTACTACTATTATTCTATATATGAGATTAATTTGTTTTTCCACTTGACATTTGACTATGATTATAATCAAAAAACATTTTATACAGCTGGTGGATGGTGACTAGGAGTGGAATCCAGGATAAAACGCATTTCGTCCTATTTGGGACTCGTCAGCCAGTGGATGTACCTGCATTTCTCAGTGAGTGATGATGTTCCCACCGAGGCTCGAACCCAGTGACCATAGTTTCAAACGCCAAAGCGTTATCCACTAGACAGACCACTTGGGCCACGAGAGCCACCTCTTGTGCAACGGGTCATATTAATTATTGAATTGAATTTTTGATTTTCCCGTCGATTGATTGGACTGAAGTGCTCGGTCTCGGGTTGACATGTCGGTTTCTTGTGCAGATGCTTCGACGATGTCTGGGGATTTGATTTGTATACAATTGGTGGATGGTGGCTAGCAGTGGAATCCAGGATGCGCATTTCATCCTATTTGGGACTCGTCAACTGGATATACCTGCATTTCTCAGTGAGTGATGGTGTTCCCATCGAGACATCGTCGAAGCATCTGCACAAGAAGCCGACATGTCAACCTGAGACCGAGCACTTCGGTCCAATCAATCGACGGGAAAATCAAAAATTCAATTCAATAAAAAACATTTTAGTTTTAGTCGCATTTCATACTATTATTATTATTTCATGTATCCACACCTATGATTCAATTCCCTCACGGGATATAAACGCTTAAAAACCATACATATACGACTGTACAGCTTGATGATACATTCATTGTTGAAAAGAGTCTCTTCGCTGAATCACCACTTGTTTTGATTTTCTATATGTTACAATGGAAAAAAAAATCTATTACTGTATACTAGATAATAGAACACAGATTACGTAATATATAGTTGACAATAAGAGGCTTAATTTAGTATACAGTTACAATATTCATTACTTATAAATTACAGTATTCTAGTGCATATATATATATATATATATATATATATATATATTGAGGACGTAATCTCCTTGAAGTTAAAAGACATTGGTATTCAGATAATTGACTAACTGTTGAGGATGTGGTATCTAGTTCAGCATCAAGTGTTTGTTTTGTGTGTATGTGTATGTCTGTTGAAGGACTCTGGGACGGTGTGTGTGTGTGTGCAAAGTAGGACAAGTGATCTCAAGCATCTACTTAAGTGAATGAATAAACAACTAACACTTATTTACTCTAGTTTATTTACATTACGCAATCATTAACAGACATAAATTACACTTGAAATCATTAACCACTTTAGAAGAAGAGGAAAAGAGCAACTCTCCTTGGAGTCCTTCTTGTTTTTCTTTTCAATTGTTACAGACTGATATATTAACTTGTATTATTGCTGTGAGGATTACATTTTTGTTAGCTATACAACTTTGCTAAAAACATTATGTCATCATCAGTTGTACTAAGAGTGGCTTTATTTTCACTTTTCGTGTTAAGTATAGTCAGTGGTAAGTATTCATATAACACAGTGTGTTTTGAATGCTTTAATGCCTACATTTAAACAAAATATTATTATTATTATTACTGTTATTAATGGGTAGAACAGACGACAGTCTAGCTCCTCTACTGCGAAACATATTATAGAGGAGACAGAACATAAAATTGATCTTTATACACGTCTTTTAAACCTATCTATAAAACGTGTTTTAGGGGAGGGTGTATCCTAAAGTTTGTGGAAAGAAGCCCTAGGCAACAATTAGAAAGTTTAAACCACTTCTATGTGTTTAAAGCAACCATTCATCATCACACTAACTAAACCATCACCTTCTTTGGTAAACTTTGGTTTATGGATCTTCATTGTTATTTTGACCTTCAATATGTCTTTAGATGAAGCAATAAGAAGGCGTAATTTGTCTGAATCGTGCGTGTAATGCTGTATTTGCGCAACATATTTGGAAAAATCTGATTACAAACGAACTTTTCTTAGGAATAATATGTATATATGTGAAATTAATAAAGAGGTAAGAGGTGGGAAAATAGACTTAGGTCAAGTTAAAAGGACATATTCAAGGATCACTAAACCAAACAGCAGAGGTAATAGTACATCAAAACAAAATTTACCAAGAAAGGTTTAATGTGATGACGAATTGTCGCTTTGAACGCATAAATGTGGTTTAAACTTTCTAATTGCCAGCTAGGGCTTCCACAAACTTTAGGATATGTCCCAAACACGTTTTATAAATAGGTTCAAAAGATGTGTTAACGTCAATTTTATGTCCTGTCTCTATAATATGTTTCGCAATAGAGCAGCTGGGTTGTCGTCTGTTCTCACCATTAATGGGTTCTTTGTTTGTTTCTGGAGCCATTTAGGAATATGCTCTGAAGCCAGCCCTTACTTGCAGAGATCGATGAGTCCTCCCTATGTATTTGTGTGAGTCCACACGCACATTCAAATTGGTAAATACAACAGTGGGATGTGACATCATTTTTTGCATGTTCAAAGGGCTTAAATGGATGGATGGATATATTAGCTTCACATATTGGCTGCATAAAAAGTTTTTTTAACAGCAACGTTCAGTCTTTGTCTAGTTATCAAGGTGCTACGATCCTCCATATATGGTAGCTTGATGTACACGCCTTACTTAGTAGAGGCGCCCTACCGAGGCTCTTTTGTACCGAACAGGGCAGAAATACGTGCTTTTAGATTAACCTAAATTTGTTTTCTCACCTCTTAACTCATTATTAATTTCATATATACACATGTGATCCGACTGTTCGAAATCATTGTTGCGCAAAAGCCATAAGACGATTCAGACAAATTACGTCTTCTTATTGCTTCGTCTAAATTATTATTATTATTACTTGTTCTTCTTTCTCCACATTCCAACTGGAACATGGGACTTCTGCAGTACATCTCTACTGCGTTTGTTACTCTTACAATTGCTCACAAGCTTCCACGTTTCCTGTCCCCCCCTCCTCCTCGTCAGTGTAATCCTTGAATACATCTCCAACTCGTCAATCTCCATTCAGGTGGCACTTGAGATTCGGGTGTATGATTTTTTCATCCTTTGCGTTCCTAATGGAACATAGGGGGCGTCAAGCTAGGGGCTTGAAGTTTCGGTAGTAGTGGTGTTTATTTTTACGGGGCGGGAGTGGGGTTGCTAGCCTCATTCATGCCCAACTTTCCCTCTTTACCAGTCTTACTATTGGCTTAGAGAGGTAAAGGACCAATTTTGATTGCTCAAGTGAAAGATAAGCTATCTAGCTGTGCCACTTCCATGTGTATCTATAAATTTAGTTGCTCCTGTGGAGAAAGCTATATAGGCCGAACAACTAGACAGCTTAACAAACGCATTAATGAGCACCATCCTTCATGGTTCGGAAAAGGTCAAATAAAATCCATACGAAGTTCTATTTTAGCTCATTTGATTGATGATAGCGGTCACCAAGTGGACAAAAATAGTGCCTTCAAAGTTATCTAACGCATTCCATCGAGTCTTTCGAACGGAATCAGCAGAACCCGTCTTTTACACCTAGCTGAAGCTATGGGAATTAATTCGAGAGAACAATCCTAGTGTCTTTGCATACAGGAAAAGAAGTTTGTTCGACTTTTGTCTCTCCCTTGCGTTGCCTAGGTGAATTCTATTCAAAATTCTATTCCCACCCTTTCTTATTTTCCATCACCTTAGTACTTTTATGATATTTATTTAAACTCTGATTATCGTCCCATTTGATTTGACCTAATTTATTTATTTATTGAATTGTCTACATATATGCATATACTAACTTTGTTATTCTTATCACCTATATAAGCCTTATTAACAATATTTTGTTATTATTATAATCATCGCTATTAACTTCGTTGAAAACATTTACCACATTATTATTACTATTATTATTTGATCCACAAAATCACCGTCACTGGTTAAAATTTTTTATATATAAATCTATGTAAATTAGAGTAAAGCCTGAAGAAAATCTAATTGAAAAAAATATTGTTCGCTTATATGTCTTGTTCTAGTAAAGCAGTGCATCCAGTGGCCGGGGACTGAACCTTGGACCATATGAGGCGTGGCCGGTGCGCATTCTACTGCTGGATCATTGACGCCTGGTGTCTGATGGTGTCACTCAGTGGGCTCTTCAGTGGATGTCTAATCTTTCTGAGTATTTGTTAGGCTTCTCTGCTATCAAAGTTCTTTTTGCCTATCCTTTCCCGTCGGATGTTTTATAGAGCGTCTTCAGTAGGCTTTTAAAATTCCTTTTTTGTAACCTTACCAAATCTCTGAAATAAACATGATAAGTAAACAAATTTAGGAATATAAAAGGATAGCTTACGTGAAAGTGTACCGGCAGAAGCCAGGGGAATTTGATAACCGAATCACTTATTGACAACACGATTCACCCGCATAGGCAAAATCCGTCTGCCACACTTTAGAATCATATTTCGCAAATATCTTCTCTGTTGTTCTGCCTTGTCTTCTTTTCATGCTTTCCGTGTTGTTTTAGAGGCATCATTCATTAAATTCATCTCTGTGGTATCCGACATTATTGCAAATGATGTAAATATTTATATTTCTATCTATATACTACTTTTAGATCTTGTCAGTAGCATACGCTACAACAGAACGAATACAGACTATTGGTCATTTACTTTCATTACTTTTTTTTAGCATAAATTTTTAATCAAATTTCAGAAGAAATTCGTTTGTGCCAGTTAAGTGATGTCAAGAGGCTTGAAGAAGAGAGGGGGGACTGATGAGGTTTCCAACCTCAATATTGCCCTTTGGTAATAAAAGATTAAAAATGTTCATTAAAATATTTGTCAAAAGAGTGGTTACTGAACAAAGGATACTCTTTTCGATAACCTCCTCTTCATCAGCTTCTACAGTCATATATATATATATACATCCATATTAGTGAAAAAATTAGTGTTACTAACAAGATGAATGTTAGGATACAATTGGTGGATGGTGACTAGCAGTGGAATCCAGGATAAAACACATTTCGTCCTATTTGGGACTCGTCATCTGGATGTACCTGCATTTCTCAGTGAGTGATGATGTTCCCACCGAGGCTCGAACCCACTACCCATAGTTTCAAACGCCAAAGCGTTTGTATCCTAACTAAATGCCCAGACATCGTCGAAGCATCTGCACAAGAAGAAGCCGACATGTCAACCTGAGTAGACCGAGCACTTCGGTCCAATCAATCAACGGGAAAATCAAAAAATCCAATTCAATAAGATGAATATTGTTTAAATAACATCGAATCAATAATAATAATAATATCAATGGATTACAACTCAATAGCGTCAACATAACGCTGCACCACACTAAATATCAGACAGACAGATTAGGAGAAATAATAATAGAAATTCATGAATTTATAGTCTCATGCACACACGGAGTACCAGTTGTTTCGGGCTAATCGTGATAGCAGCCTCGGTTGTTGTTTGGAGTATGCGGTAACTGAATGTTTTTGGCAATTTTTCTGGTATCCGACAGATGATGATGGAGTAGAACTCTTCACTGTTAGGTTTGTGGCTGGTCACTTTGGGCCAGATGCGCTTATATATCGACCTGTTGACGCTTCTCACTACACCTTTTTTTTATCCACACTGGTAGGTGTTCCCGAGCGAGCACTAAAAATCAAGTTCCTAGAGAGACGGCCAATATAACTCGCTCCACGACAAGAGAAGTTGAATGCGTAGATACATTTGGAAGTGGCTGGTCTAGGTACTTCATCTTTCAGTCGAGGAATCACCATTGGTTGTGTAGAAATTATGACTTGTAGTTTACGAGCATTAAACGTTCTTTGAACTGATTTTCTTAATTTCTTCGTAATTTTATTTCGCTAGGTTTAATGGCTCTTGAATCGCAGTCGTATGTTTACGGATAGTGAGTAGGCCTTTTAAAATTTCCTAGTTTGTCTGAATAGCTATTTTCAATCAATCAAGATATCATATAAAATGCTTAATTCATCTTCAGTTGCCTCTTCTAAGCATATAGTTCTAACCCTGCTGCTGAGGGTCTTTACTAAATTCCTTTTGTACTGGAGAGGTATGAAGATGTGAAAATGTGTATGTTGTCTTGTCTATGTGCTTTTCTTATGCAAATTTATTCGTATGCTACCATCTGGTTTTCTTGTAAGGTGGACATCTAGGAAGGTAATTCTGGTTTGGGATTCTTCTTCGCACGTGAATTTCATAAGCAGAATGTACTTCATTGAATTCAGTTATTGTTGTGTTCCTATTCAAACGACTATCACATAGAATAAAGGTGTCATCCATATACTGGAAATATTTGAGAGTTTTATGGTTAGGTTGTTGAAAGTTCCATTTTCTAGTTTACTTAGGATGAAATCTGCCAAAATGGGACCCAATAGGGAGCCAATCGCTACCCCATCCATTTGTCTGTATCCTGTGTCATTGAATTTGAAATTTACATTCATGGTACACCTTAATAACAATTCTTTTAGGATTTTTGTTGGGGCGCCAATATTTATCGACAGGTGGTTACACACTTGTTCACATATGACCGTTTCTACTAGAGGTACATTTGTGAATAAAGGCGTTATATCCAAAGATATCATGGTTCTATCCTTGATATTAATATCCTTGATTTTGTCTATGAATTGACATACATCTGTCACGCTATGTTTCACTATCCGCTCATGCAAAGGCTTGGGAATATTTACTAATGAACCACACAGGTAGATGTTCCTGAGCACGAAAAACCAAGTTCCTAGAGCGACTGCCAATATAACTCGCTTCACCACAAGCGCAATTGAATTGGTAGATAAAATTAACAAGTGGCTAACTAGTCCAGGTACTTCATCTTTCAGTTGAGAAAGCATCAACAACTCGATATTAGAGCATCTGATCTAAAGCCATTGGCCACAGAACAGGTTAGCATTGAAGGATCCTTCTCCATAATCATCTATCGGGTACCAAACAAATTGCCAAAAACATCCAATCACCACATACTCCAAGCAACTGAGGCCGTTATCGCGATTTGTCTGGAACAACCGGTGCTTTGTATGCTGAAAAGTCCAGTCAGCCACTACTACTGTCCTGACCGACCTTCAATGGAGACATAAATTCATGAATTTGTATTATTATCTTTCCTAATGTGTCCGTCTGATATTCAGTGTATTGTTATTTTGATGCTATTGAGCTGTAATCCATTTTATTATTATTGCTCCCTTGGGTTCCTAGTGGAACATAGGGGTTCAACTGCACGTCTTCACTTGCTTCTGTCTTCTACTGCTGTACTTTTCACCTCCATCCATGTTAGTCCATACTCCTCCCTTTCAACTCCTCTCCACACGATCTCCTCCATGTCACCCTTGGACGTCCCACACGCCACTTCCCTTTCGAGGTCCACTCGAGCAATGCCCTGACGCGCGCCCGACGTCACCAACCGGCCTCCTCGGCGAGTCTTCAGCGAACGTCTCCACTTTCTCCTGCATATTTGTTGGGTGATTGATTCTTGTTTTGTTTGTTAGTGCTCATAGTTTCTTGTTGGTGATTGTTTCCGGCCCGGCCGGCCATCTGATCTTCAGTATAGAGCCAGCGAAGACAGTTGTTGATTGATGAAGGTCTGCAACAGGCTGTTGGAAATATTCTTTATGACCCACCCGCCTGACAAGTTTCTGATCCGTATAGAAGAACTGACTGACTGACTTGACGTTGTTTGTATTGAAAATCCTACCGAATTTTGCTGTTGATGCTGAGTGACGAAGATTTCCAGATTGATTTCAGGTTGATGAATGAATGTGTTTCTCGCCTTCCCGATTCTCGCTCGATTTGACATCCTCGTCCGTTCCGACTTCCTGTAGTTGAGACAATGCTCGTTAGATAAGTGAGTGAATGAAGTGACCTCTTTCAAATCTCTCCAGTTGGTGGTGATTGGCGCTGGATGTTGTTGTTGGTTATTTTCATAACCTCCGTCTTGTCTATGTTCACCTAGAGTCCTGTCTTTGCTGCTTCTTCGACCGGTTTGTCAGTTTTCGCTTGTAAGTCTTCGGTTTTGTGACAGTGACATCAAGCATAAATCATCCACGCGCGAAATCCAAATCTTCCAGGTTCTTCACGTCGGTTGGACCAGGATATCCCTTGCTATCTTCTCGTTTCCCACTCACTCTCTGACGCATAACCCAGTCCACCATAATTAGGAATACCACTGGCGATAATAAGCACCCTTGTCTGACTCCTGTGTTTACTCCAAATGCCTCGCTGAGTTTTCCGTTGTGGATCACTTGACATGTGTCGTTGTCGTACAGCTGTTGAATAAGGTTGATGAATATTTGGGGTACACGCCGTAGTACTCAAGTAGTTTCCAAATTACTTCGCGGTCAACGCTGTCGAAGGCCTTCTCGAAGTCTATAAAGTTGAGGTAGAGGTTTGATTGCCATTCCATGCTTTGTTCTGTGATGATGATGCGTAGAGTTGCAATTTGGTCAGAATATGATTTGCCTTTCCTGAATCCAGCTTGTTCTGGTCGGAGTTCTGTCTCCAGTGCGTCCTTTATTCTATCCAGGATTTTACTTGGCGTCGACAGGAGCATGATTCCTCGCCAGTTCTTGCAGGGCTCTAAGTCGCCCTTCTTTGGTAGTTTCACGAGGTAACCTTTCCTCCAGTCAGTAGGCACCTTTCCCTCCTTCCAGACCTTTTGCAATAATGGAGTCAGCATGTCTGCTGTCGTCTCTGGGTCCGCTTTCAGTGCTTCAGGGGGTATTCCATCTGGTCCAGCTGCTTTTCCAGCTTTCAGAAGCTTGATTGCATTCAAGACTTCAGCTCTCGTTGGAGGATTGGTGTCAACTTGCAGTTGTGTGCGCGCTGTTGTTGGTATTTCTGGACGGGTTGCAGGTGATGGTCGGTTCAAGAGTCCTTTGAAGTGATCCGCCCATTGTTTAATCTGTTTTTCTTCCTTGGTAATTGGGTTCCCTTGGCTGTCTTTTATAGGTTTCGCTTGTGTTGGTCTCTTCCCGGATAGAGATTTGGTTATCTGATATAGTGTCCTCAGGTCCCTTTTGCCTGCTGCCTTCTCAGCTTCAGTGGTGAGGTTGTCGTAGAATCGTCTTTTGTCCTTCCTAGCACTCTTCTTCACTTCTTTGTCCAATGCTGTGTAAGTTGAGCTCAGCGTCTCCTTCTCCTGTCCGTCCTTGCATTGAATCATTTTCTCTTTCACCATTCTCCTCTCTTCTATTAATTTCCAAGTGTCCGTTGAGAGCCATTCCTTGTCTTGTCTCTTCTTTCTTCCTAGAACCGTTGAACACGTTTCGTTGAGAATCGCCTTCAGAGACTTCCAATGTTCTTCCACGCATGATTCTTCAGTGATGTCGCGTAGTGTTTCCTGCTTTGCTCTGACAGTTGCAGTGAAAGTGTCTTTTGTGGTTGTGTCCTTCAGTAATTGAGTGTTGAACTTGCATTGTGGCCTATCCCAGCTATCCTCGAGGCTTTTAGTTTCACCTTGAAAGTCCCTTGTACTAGATAGTGGTCTGAACCCACATCTGCTCCTCTCCTTGACCTTGTGTCCAGTAGGCTCCGTCTCCACTTTCTTGAAATTGAGATGAAGTCTATTTGGTTCTTGGTGTTTCCATCTGGTGAAATCCATGTCGTCTTGTGTATATCCTTGTGTTTGAACACACTACCGCCAATCACCAAATCATTGAAGGCGCAGAAGTCTGAGAAGAGTTCACCATTGTCGTTCATTTCACCGAGGGCCTCACGACCCATGGTGAGTTCTCTTCCTGTGTTGTCTCCTCCCAGCTTCGCATTCATGTCACCATCAGGATTTTGATATCGCCATTTGGGACGTTGTCCATTATTGCTTGTAGTTGTCTGTAGAACGCCTCCTTCTTCTCTTGTTCTGAGACGTTTGTAGGCGCATAGCATTGAATGACTGTAACTTTCCTTCCTTTTGAGTTGAACCTGGCTGTCATTATCCTGGAGGAGATTGGTTCCCACTGCATGAGAGCTTTGGTTGCTGTTGGTGACATCATGATGGCCACTCCCTCGGTGTGCTCGTGGTTGTCCTCTGGGTGGCCGGAACAGATTACTGTCTCTCCAGTTGGTAGTTGGCACCTTCCAGTTCCGTTCCATCTGCTCTCGCAGATTCCCAACACTTCTATTCTGTACCTTCTCATTTCAGCGGCTATCTGGGCAGCCTTTCCAGTTTCGTACATTGTGCGAACATTCCAGGTACCCATCCTTACTTTTGCTTTCATCGAAAGAAGGCACATCGGCTGACTGGCTTCCCGAAGGCTTTCACCAGCCTGCGTCATTTCACTTCCCCGACTCCAGCGAAAATCAAAGCTATTGTTTATATTTTTAGAATTTTGAATATATTGGTGCATTGAAGTTTTTGTAGCGGTTTGTTTGAGTTTTGTGGGTGGAGTTGCTAGCACCACGCCCCAACCCTTCCTCTTTATCCGGGCTTGGGACCGGCTAGAAAACTAGCGCGCTAGTAATCTAGGCGAGATTAAAGGAGTGCGCCGTCCGGGGAGGTTGTCGAAAAGAATATTCTTTGTTCAATAGATTAACCTTCTGTCAATACAAGGAAAATTACCCACTGCAATAAATAAGTGTATTTCATTTAAGATCCTGTTTCACAGGGATTCCTTTATTGTTAGATTAATTCTACTGAGTTCGAATACTTACAGTCTAATGATATTTGGAAGGTTGGGTGCTTGAATTAAGTCTGAGTGACAAACTTTAGCACTCAATGTGATTCATGCTCAATCAACTGATGAGTCCGAGACAGGATGAAACTCTTTATCTTCTATTTACTTATATTAGTACGTCGATAGTTCAGTGATAGAATGATCGCCAACGACGCACATGGTTAAGAATCGATCTCCAGACGATGTGTGCACTCCTAAACCTCGCATAATTTACTGGAAAAAAATGGGAGGTTAAACGTGCGGCTAGTGGCCTCACTCCATAAATACAACACTCTGTGTTCCATTGGGAACACAAGCAATGGAAACAGTACACTTACCATACTTAGCTAAGGCTTCATGTGAAGACTGTTATGTAATTTCAATGACGTAAGTGATTATCTAACAAAAATGAAATATTATAAAGCAAAATTAAATTAATTGGAGGGTTTCTTCATGAGCTGACGCATCAGTTAGAGAGCCACTGGAAAATCACTTGTGAGTGCTGGACAACCAGCTGTTTCGTCAGCCTAGTTTCCAACTCTTCAGCAGTCCGCATCCACTGCTGGGGTGGTTCGAACCCAGGACCTTCTGGTTACAAGGCTATCTAGCCACTGGGACCCGATCCAGTGGCCAGTCCATTAATTCTACCTTCTGCCAATACATGACATAGCGTAACTACTTCGCAATGTCTTCTTCAATGATGAGTTACTGCCTCACCTTCAACCTGCTATACCCTACTGATCATGGCTTCCCACCAGAACCCCAGGTTAACTGTTTGAATAGGACCAGTCGCCAGTGAGCATCAAGAATTGGCAGAAGTTAGAATTCATGGACTAGCCATTGGAGTGGTGGGTCCCAGTGGCTTAATGGTCTACGAGCTAGCACACCTTGTAACCAGAAGGTCCTGGGTTCGAACCATGAACAGTCCCAAACTAGAACGAAACAACTGGTTGTCCATTACTCACAGCTGGTTCTCTAACCGATGTCAGCTCATGATGAAATCCTTCAACTAATATTGAATCCTTCAAATATTGGAATTGATGAATGTAATTGCGTAACAACGATTTTGTTTATATTTACAAGAAGACTAATACACTAACGATATGAGCATTTTTCTTTGAAAATTCTTTAGCAGGAGGACCGAGGCCAATATATAAAGAAGGTAATGGTTAATTAATTAATAAAATTAATTTTTCTATTTCCGTTTGATTAATTATATTGGACTGAAATATTCAGTTCGTGGTGACATATTGCCTCCCAGTACAATAGCTTCCACGCTGTCTGAAGACTGCCAAGTTGTTATTTTTTGGTTGGTTGTGATTAGCTGTGTGGAATGCAGAATGGCGCTGTGACATTCGAAGTAATAGGCGCTGGGTTCGAGTCTCAGTGGGATTACTATCACTTACTAAGGAATGCAGGTACATACCTAGTTGACAAGTCTCGATTAGGGCGAAACGCGCCTCCTGGATTCCACTGGTAGTCACTATTCGCCGAAATAACAGAGGGTAATATTCCTTATTATAAAAGGTTTTGTATTTCCCAATGAATGAAAAACAAAATGACATGGTTTTTATTGATGTTTCGCTATTGAATACTGCTGCTAATAGCTTTATCAAAGTAGTGTTATTAAACCAGAATTTACAAAATCCACTCAGCTTATATTAACAACTTAATCATGGTTTCTTAGCATGGGGGTCCTTTTTCCGTTGTAAAGTTGGCCAATTAGTAAAGATAACACAACCAGGTGTAGATTGTTGGATTTGATCAGTGTGTAAAATTATAAAAACAGCGTGTGTTTACATAATGAAATTGCTTATCCCACTCATCTTGAATTTGTCATTTCATGGGGTACCGGTGAGGGCTTTGTAACCAGGTCGAATTCTGTTTTAGTCTATCATTCCTATTCAGGTAATTTGGATTCCACTTGATATGAAGTGCTTCTGATGGTGTGAGAAGTTCTTTCTGATTTCTGAAATTTTTCTGGATTATTTCAATATTCAAGTGTTGGTTTATAGGGATTTGATTGGTTTCACTATTTCATCATGAGCTGACATTAGTTAGAGAACCACTGGAAAACCTGGGAGTACTGGACAGCTGTTTCATCCTTGTTTGGGACTCTTCATCAGTACGCTTCCACCGAGGTTCGAACCCAGGACCTCCTGGTTACAAGGCGAGCTCGTATACCATTAAGCCACTGGGACCCGATCCAATGGCCAGCCTTGAATTCTAACTTCTGCCAATTCACGGTATATCGCGACCGCTAGCCAATGTCTTCGGCGAGTATTTGTCCTCACACTTTCAATATTGTCAAAATCAATTTTGTGGCCTGATTCTATGGTGTAGCCTGTAGACGAGCTATGGCTGATGATTTTTCAACCTTTTCTAGTTCACTAACTGGATTTCTCAGTAGTCGAGCAGATTCTCTAAGATGTTCATTTCTTCTGATTACCATGATTTCTCTCTGGCAGGGTTTGTCTGATGTATATCGCATCGCATTCCAGGCATTTTATTTTTTAGATCCAATTAGATTGAGAATCTTTGAGGATTTTGATCTTTTACATGGACAACGTTGATCTGTACTATGTGTCTCATGTTTTGAAGAAAATTCTGCTTTTGTGCTTATTGAGTATTCTTCTGATATCGTCTGACGCATCCGATTATCAATATGGAATGATAACAGTTGAGGTTCATGTTGTCGGAATACGCATTTTCGATCATATTTAATGTCGGTGTTGATTTTGTTGATGAAGTTCTTTGGGTAGTTAGCTGTTTTTCTTGAGAGTCTCAGTAATGTTTCATATGTCTTCTTCTTTTGCCTTCTTATCCGTCAGCATCAAAGAGTGTTCTCACCAAAGAAAATTTGAAACAAGTGATACTTTTGTGTTGATAGAGTGTGATGACATGAAGTCTAAATATTTACTGGAGTGGGTTTTTTTCCTGAATATGGTTATACTAAAATGTCCATTTTCCCTCCTCTTAACTAGGAAGTCTAGAAATGGTAGTTCACTGAAGTCTGATTCTATTTCCGAAGTAAACTGGATGTTGGAAGATAGATTGTTCAGTTTAGTTCGCACACGTTAAGTCTACTGTGATTGGTTGTTGCGCTCCTCAAGGTTAAGCTTTGTTATTGATTTTTTCTGATGACCCTGATTCAGGACGTAAACATTGACGTAAATTGTTGTCTACAATTTTGGCTTTCAAGCAGCTTTCACTAGACAATTAACTGTTTTAGAACACAGTTTAGCTTATCCAAATAATTGTGAACAGCTTAAATGTTTCATTCTCTTCAATATCAAGTGTTCACATACACACACCACACTATATTTCTCATTGTAATTCATGAATTTAAGTATACTAATATTTCAGATGTGCTATTCTTTTCACAACTCTTTCAGAAGTGATTGAAACAAGTAAGTTTTAGAATTACACAGTTTGATGCAGCCTATTAAAAGAGTATTAGCTGGTGATAAGATAATAGAGATGTTATTCACCTTACCTTACCCACTTAAATCAATTGTGGACACATATGTCTAGACTTGTAGGTTGATAGTTCAGTGACACGATGCTCACCATCCACCCACGCATGTAGTTCATGGTTAAGTCCCAAGAGAACACACCTGTAAACTTAAATTTTAGCTGATCATAAGGTATATTCCGTCTTGCCTTCTACATCAAGAAGTTAAGACATCCTGGTATAAGCCAACTCAACCCAACCCTTACTCCTACAATTCGTTAACTCTCACATTCTGCCTATTATTCTCTATTGTTCCCCTTTAGTTTTTCCTGGGCTACTGAACAAAGACCATAACTTATTACGCAGGATGTTAAAGGTTGTCAGCAGGGTAAGCTACATGCCACTTAACCAGGTTGTTAATATTGTGGTTGACAGGCGCTTGGATTCATGTGAAAAATGGGCTAAATCCATTCTACCTAACTCACACCACCCTCTTCATTCACAACTCTCCCCTTGTATCTCGTCAGGCAGGCAGAACCAGAAGCCTATATAGAAAACTATATGCCCGCACTAGTAAGTACAGAAACTCAACCATATTCTACTTAGCTCGTGTTCTGTGCAATAAAGAAAGCATTAAGCGTGATACCTATAACTTATTAAATAGTCAGCAGAACAACTGGATCTCGTCTTTCTAACTCATATCATTTATAGGTACAACGTTTTTCTTTCTTTCTTTTCCTGTTCTCTCCCTCTCTTTTTCTGTTATGTGCTACTTTGTTTCTCTCTTCCTTATAAACCATACTTAAAACATTCTTCTTCGTTCTCTCACACTCTGTATATCTCGACCTTTTTGTTACCGCTGACGCCAATAAATATGCTAGCACCTACTTTTCTAACACCTTCAAACACTCTGTTCAATTTTGGCTTTACTACCGACATGCCAATATGTTGTTGTCATAATGAACTGAGATTACCCTTAATCTATGTAGAATTTTATTTTATTGTTAATGTACTAACTGGATTCAATACTGTTGTGCAATGCTGAGAATTCCATTCTGTATCACAAGTACTGTTTTGGAATAAAGCAAATTATTATTATTATTATTATTGGTGAAGAAGGAAGGTTGAGCACAAAGGCCAAGTTAAACTTTGAGCACCAGTGTAAATACCAATCGAGTGCGTCCGCACCAATGACCTTGAGATACTTACTGAACAAGTTAGTGAAACCTGGCAAATTATGTTGTCACCATCAATAAAATATGCTCATCGAAGTGTTATGTTATGCTATTAAATGGGATATCTGGCAAGTTACAGCTTATGTTTGGGCAAGATTAAGTTACTCTTTAAGCCAAAGAAAAGTTCGGGTTAGGTTAACCTGTTAAAGGTGACATTAGGGTTGGTTCAAGTTAGATTACACTTAGTTTAGGGATAGTTTCGCCCTTAGAGTTAGAAGACCTAAATAATTACATGCATGGAATGTGGTTAAATTACTCTGTTGACATAAGAATAGAACTTGTGCATTGTGGTGGTAGAGTATAATGCCCTTGGGGGGTAAAAGTTATTTTGATAAAATCTCACATACTGTTGTGGTGAGAGCAGGCTGCTAGCCGATTGGTTGGCACTAATCTACGTTAAGGTCTAGGTCACTAATGTGGGCCGTGAGAAGATATGAACAAGGCTGAGTCAACAACCAATCACAGCAAAGTTAACGTGGCAAAATATGATTCGCAGATAGAGAACTCTATTTGTCAAGGAATCCCGAAACAACCAATCAGAAGCCTGCGTTTGTCTACCTAAACAACCAATCAGATGACTGCGCTTGTCTATAATAATGTAGTTGAAATATGTATAAATACGTGTTGATTTTCATAATAAAACGATCTGTTACCTGGCCCTTGTCTTCTGTTGTTACATTTGGTGTCGCTGCCTACCGACAAATGGAAAGCCTATGCCCTGCTGTTTTCGATGGAGACATATGGATCTTCGGGCAGGACTTCAAGGCTTCTGCGCAGTTGAGTGGCGTTCAAGATCTGTCAGCAATGGAGCTGCTACTTGGGACGCTGCTGGGAGGTCGGGTGAAAGCAGCATATGAAAGTGTGAGCCGAAGTATGGACGAATGTTCGACAGGGTCAGGCAAACAGTTTCCAAAGTGGGAAGGACCATATATGGTCACTTCGAGATGGGGTTACGCAGACACAGTCGCAATGGCGAACAATGAGAGGCGCGTGAACGTCAGCGAGCTCCAGAAATGGATACAGCGAGACAAGCCAACGATGACACCTGCACCAAGTAGATCAAGCCGACTTCAGTCGCACGTATTTGACGGGGGGACGAGTGTGGTGAGAGCAGGCTGCTAGCCGATTGGTTGGCACTAATCTACGTTAAGGTCTAGGTCACTAATGTGGGCCGTGAGAAGATATGAACAAGGCTGAGTCAACAACCAATCACAGCAAAGTTAACGTGGCAAAATATGATTCGCAGATAGAGAACTCTATTTGTCAAGGAATCCCGAAACAACCAATCAGAAGCCTGCGTTTGTCTACCTAAACAACCAATCAGATGACTGCGCTTGTCTATAATAATGTAGTTGAAATATGTATAAATACGTGTTGATTTTCATAATAAAACGATCTGTTACCTGGCCCTTGTCTTCTGTTGTTACACTGTGTAGTTATACAGTAATATTTATTGATGACAACGTTTCGAGCACAATTTATTGCTCAGTATATATTACTGTATAAGAACACCATGAGACTTTATCTAAGCAAATATTACCCACAATGGAATTACACTCTGTTGGATACTCCAGCCTAAAAATGAGAGCTATTTTTATCACATGTGAAAGGAAGGTGTCCTCTGAAACGCTTTTATATCTGTCTGGATTCAACATAGAACTTGGCACCGAAGTGCACCAGTTCGAGTTGCCACGTTCCAAATAGCACACAGAGGTAGACAAGAAGATGAGTGAAGAGAATCAATACAGTCTGACAAGTATAAGAGTGAAACAGAATGGGTAATGGTAGAAAGGAATATGAAAGATTATAGAGACTGAATACATCTGAGCTGGCCATTGACAACGATTTTGAGCCATGTCACCTATTGTCTCCAGCCATTGATTCCTAGAGTCCCGAGGCCCCCAACCCGGGAGTCTGCATCTCCCTACCTGACTCAGTTTAACTGTCAAGGATTTCATGGATTGATGAGGCCATGTTTTTGTTTGGCCACCACTGGCTCTTTTCCAACCTTCACCTATATCAGCTAGCAATGCCCGTCGGGGGAGGCGGTGGTTAGGCATGCGCAGCACGTGACCTAGCCATCTTAGTCTATGTAACTTTATAGCCTCGTCGATTGATTTTCCGTCTTTGCCCAACACTCTACGCCTAACGTCAACATTACTTACCTTATTAAACCACCTAACGTGAGACAGAGATCGCAGACATCTATGATCGAAAGCAGTCAACCTTTTCATGTCTTCAACGCGTATTGGCCATGTTTCAGAGCCATAGAGAAGGACGGAGCGAGCTGCTGAGCAGTACACACGTCCCTTGGTTGATAACCGGATGTCACGCCTACGCCAGAGATGGTGTAAGTCAGCGAAAGCAGCTCGAGCTTTTTGGATCCGTGCTGAGATTTCATCGCCAATCAGTCCGTTGGTGCTAATACAAATTCCCAAATAGGTGAAGTGGTCAACATGTTCTATCACTTCACTCCCTATCACTAAGTTAGGAGTTGACGTGGTCCAGTCCTGTAGCAGCATCTTACATTTTGTAGGGGCGAATCGCATGCCAAACATACGGAGATTGCTGCTCAAGGTTTTCAGAAGACTCTGCATTTTGTCAGCATCCTACCCTAACAGGACTATGTCATCTGCATATTCTAAGTCCATAAGATTATTCCCTGGTAACAAGTCGATTCCTAAGTCATTACGTCCAGTTAAGGATACTTCCATCAGCATATCTATGATGAAGTTAAACAGAAATGGGGAAAGTGGACATCCCTGTCGGACACCACTGGTTGTTACCAATTCAGATGACAATTCCCCATAAGCCCTTACACGACTACGTGAGTTTGAATAGAGTGCCTTGATTAGTGCAATGTACTTTCTTGGCACTCCCTTCACAGTCAGACATTGCCATAGTACCTTTCGATTCACGGAGTCGAAGGCCGCCTTCAAGTCAAGAAATATGACAATTGTTGGACGCCGAAAAGTGTGTCTATGTTCTAGAATCTGTCGAAGAGTGAAGATATGATCTATGCACCCTCTACCTGGTCTAAAGCCTGCATTTTTTTCATAAATATTTGTATTCTGTACACAATGGTGCGTTCGAGGCCATTCGTTGACTGGTAGTGGTAGTAAATGGTGCATAAACTTTAACTTTGCCAGTGTTAGGTTAAAAAACCAGACACAACTGTTACTTAACAAAGCAGTGTGCTCAAGCTTGGGTCTCTCTGGGTCTCTCTCTTTTGAATAAGCAAAAGAATGAAAAAAAATTAGTGAAAGTTCACTCCTCTAATGAGATTTGAATCATAGTTGTAAAATACTATGGCGGGTAATTGAATAGCACGATAAGTTAGTTGTAAAACATACAGCGTGGATCTTTTCATTTCATTTGCAATCTGGGCAGCTTTGCCAGTCTCATACACAGTGCAGACGTTCCATGTCGCCACACAGACTTTTTCTTTCAGTGCAGAGAGATTCATTGTGCTGAAGTTTCTAAAACAACTTTGTTTACAGGGTTGGGTTGCTGGCTTCACGCCTCACCTTAGCAGTAGTATCACAGTCAGATACATTTAACAAAAATGATACCGAAATCATAGACTCACTGACTTCAGCCAACTTGGACATGTAAATCCATCAATATATGCAATTATAGATATTAGTTAGTGTTGGACAGATAGTTATAGGTATTATCGGTCAACAAGATTACATCCACAAATTTAATGTTCGAAAGGCAAATAATCACAATAAGTTCCACAACTTTTTAGCAAAAAATTCCACATAAACAAGAGTTTTATGTAACTAAGCAAATGTAGCGTAGTAATCGAAAAGCGAATTTCTATTTACAAAAAAATGGATACTGAACAAAGAATTTTCACATTTTTGATAACCTGCGAGCAGGCCTTTATTACTGTCAAGTCTGTGTGGAGGTCAACACTCAGCATCAAAAATAAGATCCGGATTTTCAACTCCAATGTGAAGTCAGTCTGTGTTACTATACGGATCAGAGACTTGCACTGCGCGTCATAAAGAGCATCTCAAACAAACTTCAGACCTTCATTAACAGATATCTTCCCTCAATACTCAAGATCAGATGGCCGGCCAGAAAAGATCAGCAACAGGGATCTCTGGGAGCGAACCAACCAGGAAGTGATTGTGCAGCAAATAGGCGGGAAGAAATGGAGATGGATTGGCTGGTCATACTCTGAGGAAACCATCAAGTGACATCACTAGACAAGCCATTGCACTAGTGGAACCCGAAAGGGAAGCGGTGAGTTGGTCGTCCAAGTGTGAGGATGATTTGGAGGCGGTTATGTGAAGATGAGATGAAAGCATGTGGACAGACTTGGAGTCAGGTGAAAACGTTGGCACAAAACGGAAGGCAATGGAGACGCGCGGCTGAAGCCCTATGTTCCTCTAGGAATTAAAGGAAATAATAACAATAATACAGTGTGGATCATAATCTAATGTTTGTCAGTTGATCGATTCATGAATGAGTAATTATTTACTTTAATGGATCGTACCATTGTTTAGTTTTAAACAGATAGGTAGAGTTGCTTAGAGGTAAGGAAGAGAGAAACAAAGCAGCACATAACAGAAAGGAGAGAGAGAGAAAGGGAAAAGAAAGAAAGAAGACGTTGTACCTATAAATGATATGAGTTAGAAAGACGAGATCCAGTTGTTCTGCTGACTATTTAATAAGTTATAGGTATCACGCTTAATGCTTTCTTTATCGCACAGGACACGAGCTAAATAGGGTATGGTTGAGTTTTTGTACTTGCTAGTGCGATACTCAATAAAACTGATTCTTATGACGATAAAATGTGTTTCTTTTGCTAAAATTTTGAGATCGGTTGTTTATTTTTCATTACCTATAGCTGAACTATATCACTAGAGTAGATATCCAGTGGTGTGGTACAATGTGTTTTACTATCAAGCGTTGGTTGCAGAGAGTGGATTGGTTGCAGGTTTCATCACGACCTGATATTAGTTAAAGAACCATTGAAAAAACCAGCAATGGAGAACTGGACAGTTAGCTGTTTCGCCAGCCTAGTTTGGGACTCCTCAGTAGCACGCACCTACCGTTATTTGGACGAAGAGCCCTCCAACTACGAATAAGGTTCGGTTTCCAGTGTCCAAATGGTCTACGAGGTCACCTTTGTAATTTGAAGATATTGGAATCGGACACTGAAGATTCCTAAATTGAAGCAAAACAGCTCTCCAGATCTCCTTAGGTTTCGGATGGTTCTCTAACTGTCGTCAGTCGATTCATGACTAAACCTGTGAACAGCATTTTGTATTTTATACACGTCAGTCAGCTGAGACAAAATTTTTATGGTTTTTTATTTTCGAATTAATTTTCAGCAACTGAAGAGCCAAAAGGTAAGTTAGTCTATGCATTACAAAATGAACTTTCATGAATATATTGGATAATATGAACATCCTTCTGGATAATTCTTGTTCAAATATTGTTTAAATAGCGATTCGATACGGGCGTAACGGTAGATGATGAGGGTATTGGTGAACGAATGTGTAATAACAGTTCGGTATCTCCGTATAGCCAAATTATGGACACCTTATTTCCTAAAATCATCATTTGCCCAGATCTTCCGTGTTGTGCTACTTCTGTATTCCCTTCATATTGCGTTTCTCCATTTTCGTTTCCATGTCTCCTATGTTTTTTTCCGTAACTCTCAGTCATTTGCTCGCTTTGACGACAAATCTATCTCCTTGCTATTTGATGTTTTTATGTTATCTTTATATACTACTGATAAATCTTATCAGTAGCACAGGCCACATGAGTAGTTTTTTTGGTACAGATTAGGACTAAGTGATTTGAATTAAGGATAACTCGAGTTATATGCTAAAACAGATGAAGCGTTATCCACATCTAGTGTAGAGGTTGATAATAAATTCGTTGAAAAGAGTCTCTTTACCGAATCACATGTCTTGATTTTCTGTATGTCCCAAAAAGAATTTTCCATGAATTAAAAAAGAGGGCAAGGGGGTAAAGGAACTTATTGGGTTTCTGCGTAACTCTGCCAAACTTTCTGCGATGAATGCGGAGATTTGTTTTCTTAATGATTGCGTTAATAATCATGAGTATCTGAAGTGGTATTGGAAAGCGTTCCGATGCAGTTGCATACATCCTAAAGCAAAGTCTTTCAACAGGCACACATTTAATCACACTGAAAGTATCATTTCACGTATCCCTGATTGGGAAAGGTATACTGCACAAAGATCTTCTGCTTTATGTGATTTATTGATCGATGAACATCAGACGTCTAATGAGTATGCCATTACGGTCATCAACCAACAGATACTGTCTGTTGATTCTAAACTATAAAGCAGCCGAAAATCTGTCGAGTCTTTCGGAAGTTTCCTGATAATCCTGAGATATACGTGCTCAGCCACACTCCTACATCCCCATCGAAATTGCAAATAGAAGCCTTGTCTGTGGATTCGAAGTTTTGCAATGTTAATCTCAATGTCAGCAAGCTGCATACTCATGTTCGGTGTGACAATCTTCTCTAGCCAATGTCAGCTCATGATGAAATCCTGTAACTGATATATATCCATATAATGTGTGTTTTGTTTAACAGTCTGTCCTTGGTGATATATTTCCATATAATATGTGTGTTTGTTTGACAGTCTGTATATTTGCTATGTATATATGGATCGATATTCCATTATAATTAGCCAATCATGTTAAGACTGTCCATTGATTTGTTCATTTTGAATATTCGCTCATACACTTGTGTTCACACACTTGTTCGGACATTCATATTTTGCTGTCACACACTTGTGTGATTTTGATTCTCCTGGTGTTTTGGAAAATAGAAGTATCATCGCAAACCTAGTGGTCTTCTGATTTCCGTCTTTCTTGCGTCAGGACTATTAAATTCTCGACCAGTACATTACAATAACCAACCAGTCAAATCCCTAGAAACCAATACTTGAATATCGATGAGATGCTCACTAACGGTGACTAGCTCTATTCAGGTAGGTAGTTACCTGGGTTCTACTGGGAGGTAGTGATCAGCCAGTAGGGTGCAGGAGGTGGGGTGTGAGGACAAATATTCGCCAACGAAGACATTGGATAGCGGTTGCACTATGTCGTGAATTGGCAGAAGTTAGAGTACATGCAGTGGCTGGCCATTGGATTTGTGGGTCCCAGTCGCTTAATGGTCTACGAGCTATCTCGTCTTGTAATCAGAAGGTCCTGGGTTCGAACCCTGACAATGGTGTGGGTGGCAAACTAGTCTGGAGAAACAGTTGTCCAATACTCCCAGATGGTTTTCCCAGATAGTTCTCAAACTGATATCAGCTCATGATGAAATCCTGTAACGAATCAATCAAATGCCTGCAAACCAAGACTCGGAGAATCTGCTCAGTCAAACTCATGATCTCATACCATCGTTTAACCGGGATTTTCAGTGCTTCAAAATCTACGATCACTGATTCTGGCAATCAATGTCTTAACGCTAAACCAAAAATGTAAAGCCTTCTGACAAAAGAGCATAAAGCAGAGCTCAAACTATTAATGTAACAACAGAAGACAAGGGCCAAGCAACAGACCGTTTATTGAGAAAATCAACAGATTTAAAGATTTTTATGTACATTACTATTCGTTATTTTTAGCAGAGAAGCAACACCTTCTGATTGGTTGTTTTGTGGCTGAAGGTTATTCTGTACTGCTTGTGACCGCTGCAAACAAAGTTATCGATATATATCTGCGAATCGCATTTGCCCACGCTAAGTCTACTGTGATTGGTTATTGAGTTCCTCAAGGTTAAGCTTTGTTATTGTTTTTCCTCATGACCCCGTTTCCGGACGTATATACCGACGTAAATTGTTGTCTACTGAGGTTTTCCCTCTACGACTACTATTTCGCAGTTAGCAAATATTGTTTGTCCCAAGAAATAATACACAAATTTATATTTACCTTTTTATAATTGCAGTGACTGTTACCAGTAAGTTGAGTAGTGAAAATCTCCTTTTTTAACTGATTAAAAATAAGCATTAGAATTTTCAAAAAACTGATAACTGAACAAAGCGTACTCTTTTCGATAACCTGCTCTTTATCAGGTTCTACAGTTATATGCATCCATAATAGTGAATGGATGAATAAGTGTTATTAACGACAACATTAATGATGTTTAAATCACATCGAATCGATTAAAAATATCGATGGATTACAGCTCGATAGCATCAGGATAAAAATAAACTGAATGTCAGAAAAATTAGGATAGATAATAATACGGAATTCAAAAAATTTATAGTCTCTAGTGAAGGCAAGTGGGCAGTAGTAGTGGCTAGCTAACTGGACTTGCTTCTTCTGCACACATAGCGCCAGTTGTTTCACGCAAATTGCGATAGCGGCCTCAGGTGTTTGAAGTATGCGGTACCTCGATTATATAGCTTGATTCCACACCGTATTTTTGGTACGAAGTATGGAAGTTTCAGCGTGTGGGTAATTCTGAAGAGTCCCAAACTGGGCTAAAATAAAACAGATGTCCAGTCCTCAAGTGGTGGTTTTTTCCAATGGTTCTCTATCTAATATCAGCTCATGATGGAACCCTTTAACCAATCAAACAAAATCCCTACAAAACCAATACTTGACAAGGAATGCCTCTCTTGCTTCTTCGATCCTGACTGCCTTAGACGTCCTCATCCGTGTCAGCTGCCTGTAGTTGAAACGATGCTTCTGAGAAAAGTGAAAGAAGTGGCTCCCTTCAAATCTCTTCCGCTGGCAGTGCTTAGTGTTTGCTGGTGTTGTTACTGTTGGCTGGTTGGTTACTGTCATCATCGCCATCTTCTCTGCTTTCGCTGCTGAATTGTCGGTGAGGAATCACCAGTGTACTAACCCACTTCTTAGCAACAGGTTTCGATTCATCCTTATCTTCAGATTTCAAATATCTTTTTATGAAGACTTTGGGATAATTATTTGATTCAAGAGTAGACTAAACCGATTGTAGTTTCCTGTTGATATCCTACCCCCACCTCAGTAACAAGACGTTTGTCTGTGTGTAATCAGATTGTTGGCCACAGTTACTTTAGTGGTAGGGGGTTGTGCTGAACAGTAGTCTAAGTATCTGTCCAAATGTGTTGGCTTTCTGAAAATGTTTATCATAGTTGTACCAGTCCAGTTCAGTCCAGGAAAGAGAAATCATTTTCGTTGGATTCAACCACTCTAGAGAATTTAATCTTTTCTGACATATTGTTTATTAAATGAAAAAGTTCATTCAACATAATGCTTCTGATTATGATGAAAGTATCACCCGTGTATTCTACGCACATTTCTGGAGGATTAGAGCATCTCATAATTTCATTTATTTCTAAATGAGTGTATAAACAGCTTGGCTACTAAAGGAGACACTAGTGATTTCATAGTAATGCCTTCTGTTTGACGGTAAAGAACCCATCTAAATGTAAATAAAGTTGTTATGTGCTCGTCGCCAAATTATTGTTATGTACTAGTCGAGAATTTAATAGTCCTGACGCAAGAAAGACGGAAATCAGAAGACCACTAGGTTTGCGATGATACTTCTATTTTCCAAACACAAGGAGAATGCAATAAGTGGTATCACACCAAAGTGGTCAGTCACACAAATTGTGAGAACGAAATATATATATGACAAGGGTGTGAACAATCATTAGACAGTCTTAACATGAATGGCTAATTATAATGAAGTATCGATCCATATATACATAGCGAAATATAGCAGACATGTCAACAACCACACATATAATATGGATATATGTCACCAAGCAACGGACTGTCAACAAACACTCATATTATATATAAAATAAGGGGAATATAGATTGTTAAAGGTGACAGGTTCATCAAAGTGAAATGGTCACAGACTAAGAGAGCAACAGAAATAGAGACCACCATACTTATATATATATATATATATCTATGGATACATATCAAAAGTGGAGCGTGAACTCAGTTCCAGTGCCTTTATAATTTCGTCTGGATTTAAAAGACAACCATCAATGGAGAAAAATAAAGTAGTTTAAAAAAAATTTTTTCTTTGCTGAATGCATCTTTATTATTCTTTATTTATAAAATTTCAAAATGCTAACCACTGGATCAAACATCAATGGATTATGAGTGTTAGACTTTATTCCAAGCCACCTAGGGAACTTGAACTGTCCAACACAGTGATTAACCTTCTAACTGATGCCATTTTATATGAACTGTGATCAAGATTTGACCGGATAGTGGGAAAATAATTGAGCACTGAGTGAGATGTAGACATTTGTAAAATCTCAGCGAAACTGAAATGATGATTAATTCCAATGTTTCGTTCGGCAATCTGGTTAGTTCGAACTTCTTCAGGGAAATTAACATTACAGAGATTTATATATAAAAGGAACATCACTTGTTTTTGAAACTTTGTCCTATCATGAGTCATGAAACAGGCATCAACATGTATAATAAACAAAATTGTATGAGCTGTGATCGAAATTTGACCTCAGACATTCAAAATTAGTCTACTTTTGTTAAAATATATGTGTATATGCAGTATACAATGGTGTGTGTGTGGATAAACAGTCATAAAACATTTGTAAGTCTTTCTATAAGAAGACGTAGACAATCGGGAATTTCGACCAAGGATGACTAATTGTTAATACATATCCAATTTTTATTTATTTATTAGTCATGATTTGCCATGAATCAGCTAACATCACATCTTCATGTCTGCTCAAACCTTTGGGGTTCACCCATGTATGTAGGGCTTCTGCAGTCAGTCTTTCTTTATTTGAACCAAACCCCTTCTGTAGAACCTTAGTCTTATCAAAGTCGATTTTGTGTCCCGTTTCTATCGAACGCAGGGCAGTGCAATCGCTGAGTTGTTTTCTAGCTTCTTCAAGTCTGCAGAGGTTTTTGGAACCACCTTTAGACATTGTTTATGCTCTTTCACTCTTATATTTACCTGTCTGGAAGTTCCTCCTGTATATACGGCATTACAATCCTCACAATCGATCTGGTATACACAATTCTGCTGATTTTCTTGTTCTATTCTACCCTTAACCTTCACCAGTGATGGGCGTAAGGTGTTCGTGCAACTAACACCTCTGTTATGTTAATTTCGATTAATTTCCCTGAAGAAGTTTGCACCAGATTGCCGAACGAAACATTGGAATTAATCATTTCATTTTCGCTGAGATTTTACAAATATAAATTTGACTGCATGGAGGATTTAATCATGAGCTGACATCAGTTAGAGAACCATTGGAAAACCTGGGAGTACTGGACAGCTGTTTCGTCAAACTATTTTGGGACTCTTCAGCAGTACGCACCCACCGGGATTCGAACCCAGGACCTTCTGGTTACAAGGCGAGCTCGTAGACCATTGAGCCACTGGGACCCGATCCAATGGTCCTTGAATTCTAACTTATATTAATCTGATGCTCACTAGTGACTGGCCCTATTCAGGCAGTTAACCTGGGGTTCTAGTGGGAAGCCGTGACCAGTAGGGTACAGCAGGTTGAAGATGAGGCAGCAACTCATCAAAGAAGACATTGCGAAGTGGTCGCGCTATGTCGTGAATTGGCAGAAGTTAGAATTCATAGTTGGCCATTGGATCGGGTCCCAGTGGCTCAATGGTCTACGAGCTCGCCTTGTAACCAGAAGGTCCTGGGTTCGAATCCCGGTGGGTGCGTACTGCTGAAGAGTCCCAAACCGGGCTGGCGAAACAG
The DNA here is from genome assembly GCA_944472135.2 of Trichobilharzia regenti. NCBI lineage: Eukaryota > Metazoa > Platyhelminthes > Trematoda > Strigeidida > Schistosomatidae > Trichobilharzia > Trichobilharzia regenti. The sequence continues at coordinate 12,814,529 of OX235267.1, forward strand.
CTGTCCAGTACTCCCAGGTTTTCCGGTGGTTCTCTAACTACTGTCAGCTCATGATGAAATCCTCCATGCAATCAAACAAAATCCCTACAAAACCAATACTTGAAAATATAAATTTATAAATGATGCCAGTTTACTTCCGCCTAAATTGAAATGACTTAAATTTATCCCTATTTTGTTTTTCTTAAAGCGCCACCTAAACCGTAAGTTACAATGAATTAATGAGCATATTGTCATTCAGTATGAAACTGGATCTGTTTTCTTAAAAAATAATTTTTATGATTAAAAAGGAATAGTGGGGAAGTGAAAAGAACCTCTATGCTCTGTTGTTAAGATGTCACTTTATTTACTATTATTCAGGGTGCAGCACAGTTCAGGTGTGAAGACAAATACTCGCCCACCGATAACATTGGCTGGCGGTTGCGCTATGTTGTGAATTGGTAGAAGTTGAAATTCATGCAGTGGCTTAATGGTCTACGAGCTAGCTCGCCTTATAACCAGAAGGTCATGGGTTTGAACCCCGGCCATGGGGGGTACATACTGATGAACAGTCCCAAATTAGGCTGACAAAACAGCTGGCTGTTCAGTACTCGAGTGGTGGTTTCCCAACGGTTGTCTATCCAATGTCAGCTCATGATGAAATCCTGTAACCTATTATTATTCTTTTGTTCCTTTACATTCCCAGTGGAACATACGGCTTCAAACCAGAGACTTGAAGTTTCGGTTGCAGTGGTGTTTATTTTTACTGGATGGGGTTGCTAGCCCCATGCCCAACCTTCGCTCTTTACCAGTCTTATTACTAGCCTAGTGAGGTTAAAGAGTGCCTCCAGTCGCCAGGGTTCGAACCCCGAACCCCATGAGGCGTGGTTGGTGAGCATTCAACCACTGTGCCACCGACACACCGACTTTAATACAAGTAATCAGATACTGGTAGCTGATTAAAAGCGTGACTTTGAAAGTCTAAACTGTTTACAAAAATGCATCGAACTATGTATACTACTGATAGAATAGAATGAGTAGTTTTATATCACGTCAGATCTATATGATCTTAGCACTGGAAAATTGTTCCGCTAGCTTGGCGCCGATCTCATTAGCGGTGTACACTGCTTGACTCAGTTGACACAGACGGAACACTCCGAAACACTCAGTTTCTGGCTGGCTACTTGAGTGAATTGATTTTCGATTGACACACCTCGAGAAGGTGATGTTTTACCGTGGTTTCCTTCGGAAATCAAAATTATTCAGCTGACAATATATGCGCTCTACTTCACACCATAAATTGTAATCCAGAAAGTGAGAGTAAATGTACGAAACTATAAACTGCAGATTGATTGGGATATGCAGTAAGATAAAACTCATGTCGGCCAGTAGAATTGTGATGGGCAGAAGATGGGATACTTCGTAGAGGAATGTTTATTTGCAATTTGGTATCTCTATATAGCCAAATTATATACACCTTATCTCCAAATCATCATTTTCATAGATATTCCGTGGTGTACTACTTCTGCCCCTACCCCTATTCATATTGTGTGTCTTTCTTTGTCTTCTCATGTCCCTCATGTGTCTCCGCAACGCTGTATTATCTGCTTTCTCTGACATCAAATCTATCTCCTTGCTATATGGTATTTGTGTTATGTATATGTGGTATGTATGGTATTTGTGGGCTGCGATGAACGTCACTTTATATACTACTGATAAATCTTATCAGTAGCACACTGCATAAACTACCTCTGAATAATTTCAGTTTCCAAAACAAACTGTAATGAAATCTATCCTCAAACTGTGGAAATTAATTTGTAAACTATGAGTTTGGTTTACAAACATTCTCCTTGATAATACACAGATATTATTGATGAAAACTATGAAGTGGACATTTCATCTGTTTCATGATAATGAAAGGCCTTATAAGTAGTATATATTTTTGATGTAGTTGTGTTCTCTGAGCTAGCTGGATGGTTTATTTGTGAAGCTTTCATTGACCCGAAACTAGGGAACATCTTCAGCACATACTTCAATTTACTGAAGTGAACTTTTAGATTTCTCTACGAGTTCATTAATCATTTCTCTTGTTGGGTGACCTTGAACGTGACTCTTTGATTGTTTTTGTGTGTCTTCACACCCTCTAGGCAGCTATTTGTATTGGAACTGATTGTTTCTTTGACTTGAACTTTGACCCTTTGTGTGTGTGTGAGGTTTCCTTCATATCGGTTGATAAGTTTTGTCCATCTCGATGTGTCTATGATTGATTGATGATTCACTGGAATACCAGGCAGGCTTCTAAAAATTCTCTAGCATTCTTGTTGTTTCCTCTGTCTAATATTTGAGCGTTGTCCCAGTAGAATTGATGTCTGTGGTTGTCTATGTGCAGTGAAGCGATATGAAGGAGTGAATATCATGTCTTTTGACGGCTAGCTTATGTTCGTGGATACGAAGACGAAAGAGACGTCCAGTTTGGCCAAAGTAGTGTTTTTCTAAGTTGTTACAATTTATTTTGTAGATGATGTTGGTTTTATCTTCTTTCGTTGTTGAGTCTTTTGGTTGACTTTGTTGGTTTGTGTACGACGTCAGTCCCTAAAGGTTTGAAGAGTCTTGTGGTGATTTCTGAGACGTTCTTTATATATAGTAGCGCGATTTTCTTTATGTTTTCTTTGAGGGACTTCGATTTGGTAGGTTGGTTTGGGGGTAAATGTCTCTTGATTATATTCGTGGATATCCATTCTTTTGAAAGACGTCCATGAGATATCTTTATTCAGTTTTCCTTAAATTGAGAGTGCTGCAATGAGTCCTGACTGGCCCTCTTGAATAGTGTTTGTATGGAATTTCTTTTGTGTGTCACTGGATTGTTGCTGCTGTAATTCAGGATTTGGTCTGTGTGTGAGTTGATTTTCTATAAGCTTGAGTTTCGAATTTTCCTGTGGTTGTTCGCTTGAATAAGACGTCAAAAAAACGGGATTTCGTCCTCGGATTCCTATTCTCTTGTGAATTTGATGTCTCTGAAGATGCTGTTTGTTAGACTCTAAGTTTTGTCTAAGTTGTTCCTTTTGATTTTCACGAATGTGTCATCCACTAAACATATCCAAATTTTGGGTTTGATCTTTGGTAGGATTATGTTTTTGAGTCTTTACGCATCACATCTTCTGAAATCCAACCTGATATTGGCGATTTCATGCGTGTTCCTTTAATTTGTTCATACATTTGGCCTTTGAATTAGAAGTAATTTGTTAGACATAGGTTTATGCATTCCGTCCAACTTGTATGCTTCATTTCTGACTCTTGTGGGAGAGGTTTGTTGTTGTTGTTGTTGTTGAGTAGTTTCTCCCTGGTCTTTTTTGCTAGTTTCTGTGCATTCGAAGTATATAATGCTTTGACGTCAAAGGATGTCATTATTTCTTGGTATTTTTGAATCGTATATTTATAAATTTTGCAATTGTATGAGCGGCAAAAACACTGATATTCCTAATGAACATATGTTGACACAAAACTGTTGGGTTCCATATTGGTTAGGTTTATGTGATACGACCAATTGTATAACTAGCTGGTCGTCTTTACGATCACATTGTGTTATTTAAGACCACTTTAATAGGGTTATGAGGAATAAAGGCAAAGTTAAACTTTCGACACCACTAACAACCAATCAGCAAACGACCTTGAACGGACCAGTCACATTAAAGAGGCATATATGATGAATGGAAATGTATATTTGTAGAAAAAAGCATAAAATAGAGAATAAAAAAGTTACATGGGATACCCTTCTCGAACATGTGAGAGAAACATCTCCCAGTTTAGCATGGGACCGTCAATGGAGAAGTTACACCATATCCTGTACATATATTCATCCAAATGACCATAAACTAGATCCATTTATAGCCCTTATCCTATTTTTCAACCTGCCCCAAAATCCTTCAATAGAATTTGTATGTGTCCTCGTAACGGGATCCACAAAATCACTTGAATGGTTGACTCTATGATGAATATATCCCAGAGATGACAGTGAATTGTAGCCTTTCCACTCGTCGGTGTGTATAATTGACCCCCGTTTAACAAGTCTGGTAATAATAGGTATAAGAGTAGTTGCTTTTCTATCTGCTATCCTTAGGGAGAGAAGCGACCTAGCGAAAAAAGTTCCTACGAAATATTAAAATTATCAGCTTACTTATTCTAGAGTTAGTAGGCTTCAAACATATAGCACAACGATGAACAAACCCATCAGTTGATTTGGTATAGCTTTTTAAAGTCATGATACCACCACACAGACAAATTCGCTCTTTCCGGCGCAACTCAAATCCAGGAAATACTGGAAAACGCTAACCTCCTCGAATCGCAACGATAGCTTTGTAAGGTCACGCATTAGAAATGAATCAAGCGCTATACAACATTGAACTGCGTTCGTGAACCTCATTGGATAATTCGACATCGTTCGTGAATCTCATTGGATAATTCGCTGATTGGTAGTTAGCGGTGTCGAAAGTTTAACTTCGCCGGAATAAAATATACTCATAATGATAATACAACATAGCGAATAAGATCACATATCTGAATTTAAATTATTGCGATTTCCAAAGAAAACTTTTGATTTCTTTCCTAGAACTAAGCAATCCGTAGATGACGAATATGATTCACTTTGTTAGAATTTCAGTCAAGTAGGTAGCTAAAATTCAGTCGACATGAAATTATTCGGATATCTGGACTTAGTCATACCTAATACACCTTTCTGATAACCTGAGCACTGAAAGAGTACTTCGATCTGACTAGCCAACACCGCTGCTGGAGGTGAGTAGTTTTCATCCACGCATATTGTAATGGCAGAAGACTGAAGACTTGGTAAAGCAGTGTGTATTTGCAATTTAGTGTCTCTTATGTAGCCAAATTATGTACATCTTATCTCCAAATCATCATTTTCACAGACCTTCCATGTTGTGCTATTTCTTCCTTCTCTTTGTATTGTGTTTCCTTTTCGTGTCTTCCATGTTTTTTTTAACAAATTCTGGATCATTTGCTCTCTCTCTCTCTCTGGCATCAAATCCAACTCCCTTCTATTTGATATTTTTGTGTGCTGCGATGAACGTCTGTTTATATACTGCTGATAAATCTTATCAGTAGCATATACCACAATATTAACTAATCAGTAGTATATAGCACAATGTATTTATGCTTGCTAGCTTGCTTACTTACTGTCAGGCAGGTCACATAATTTGATCCAAATATTCAGATTTCCAATTGGGAACTGCGGTAGATTCTCACCTCGATATGTGCAGTGTGCATATTATGGATTTGATTCTACATTTGAGTTATGCTGTATAACTGTGTCCAATTCCGCTATAGTCGTTCATGAAGGTTTTTATTGTGAGATAGGAAGGCAATCACTAGATCGAAGATTTTAAAGGAAAAGAGGTGGACGGCAAGGGGGGGAGGAAACCGACACTAACACTTCAGTCATCTTTTTGATATATTCCTATAAGAAATTAATTACGTTAGCTATGCTAACTATTACCGGAAATCAATTTCACCATTTTGCAATTTTCACAGTTCGAGGTGATATCTCATCAGTTTTTTTTAACCGATTCTGCACTTCAAGCTGATTAGGTCGGCTAGAAATGAGCGAAATGGCTTTCAAGTTCTTTTTTTTGCGTCAATACCATAGGGCTAGCAAATACTATTGGTTGATATAAGTGATTGGCAACTACTTATATTAATCAGTTAGTAGTATGCAGTGTGTTATGGAATAAAAAAATAGAATACATTCATCTAAGCATAATCTTTTGTTAGCGATTTGCTGGTAGAATGTTCATGAATCACATGCATGTGGTAGGGGTTTGGTACTCTGGCAACAAACTCCTAGAACTCGGTTAGTCGGTATTAAGTTTGGAAAAGACAGAAGGTTGATCTTAAGGCATTCAGCCTCTCTTAAGAAAACAAGGATCAGAATAACTGAGGATGTGAAACCACGTATATCAATCCAAACCCTTAGAACATGCGAAAAATGTTGTCACATCCCACTGTATTTACCAATTTAAATGTATGTGTGGACGCACATAAATAGAAGAGAGGGCTCATCGATCTCTGAAAGTAGGAGGTGGCTTCACAGCATATTCTTTAGTGGCTTCAGAAGCCGATAGAATCTCCAGAACCAGATGACGATCAAGCTATTCTATTGCCAAGCATATTACAGAGGAGACAGGACATAAAATGGACGTTTACGTCTTTTAAACCTATCTATAAAATGTGTTTTGGAAAGGGAGTATCTTATAGTTTGTGGAAGCCCTAGGGAGCAATAAGGAAGTTTAAACCACCTCTATGTGTTCAAAGCAATCATTCGTCATCACCACACTAAACCAACTTCCTTGGTAAACTTTGGTTTAGTAATATTCATTGTTATTTTGACCTTCACTATGTCATTTTAACTAATTGATCTAAGTCTATTTCTATTTCTCACCTCTTAACTCTTTATTAATTTCATTCACATATACACATTCCTATGACAAGTCCGTGTGTGTGATCAGATTGTTCGAAATGTGTTGCACAAATACAGTATTACAAAATTCAGACAAATTACTTCTTTCTATAGTTTGGTTTGTAAGGATTAGTTATGTTTTACGGGTTGATCGCGGATTGATATCAGTTAGAGAACCATTGAAAACCAGGGGTCGCGCTAAATCACGAATTAGTAGAAGTTAGAATTCATGAGCCATTGAATCGGGTCCCAGTGGCTGAATGGTATACGAGCTTGCCTTGTAACCGGAAGGTCCTGGGTTCGAATCCCAGTGAATGCGTACTGCCGATGATTCCCAAACTAGGATGAAACAGCAGCTGTCCAGTACTCTCTGGTTTTCAATGGTTCTCTAACTGATATCAATCCGCGATCAACCCGTAAAATTATTTCTTGGTTACAGGATTTCATCATGAGATCGGGTGTGAGGACAAATACTCACCACCTAAGACTTTGGCTTGCGATTGCGCTATATCGTGAATTGGCAGAAGTTAGAATTCATAGTTGGCCATTGGATCGGGTCCCAGTGGCTTAATGTTATACGAGCTCGCCTTGTAACCAGGAGGTCCTGGGTTCGAACCTCGGTGGAAGCGTACTGATGAAGAGTCCCAAACTATTTTGGCGAAACAGCTGTCCAGTACTCACAGGTTTTCCAATGGTTCTCTAACCAATGTCAACTCATGATAAAATCCTGTTACCAATCAACCAAATCCCAACAAACCCATACTTGAAATTACGTCTTCTGATTGCTTTGTCTATAAACACCACCACTTATAGTCGAAACTTAAAAGTGTGAACTTCAATATTCCATTCGGGACTCAAATGAATGGAAGAACACAGCATAATCATGCTTCTCCTCTATTCTGGATAGATTGAAGATATTTTCGCTTATGCTGAAATACAGAGAGATAAAACGTTTTAATTCTGAGCTCAAGTAGTTAATAGACATTGAAAATCATTCAGTACAAGACACATGTCAAGTACCCAGATTGCAGAGATCCTGGACTTATCGCTAATTTCAGAATAATAAGCTTGATATGCAGAACATTATACATTGTTACTGATGCAGAACAACAGAAAACGGTTGGACAACAAGATTGTATATTCTTCAACACGATAATGAAGCAGATTTACAATGCTTAATCAGTGCCAAAATCTGTAAATAAACTTTAATATCGTGTAAACAATACTCCTGGTTGTATTTCTACAGTCTTCTGCCAACCAGTACACGATTAAACTGTCGCCCGCCAATATGGAGACCAGTTCGAACAAACAAACGATTTATTTCAGGTTAGAGCACGGATTGATATTAGTTATAATGAAACAACACAAGACAAGGGCCAGCTAACAGATCGTTTATTAAGGAAATCAACAGGTATTTATAGATTTTCATGTATATTAGTATAGATTATCATAAGCAACCAAACACTGTCATCTGATTGGTGGTTTCTTGCTGAACATTAATGTTTCATTTCTTTGTGGCTGTTTCTTGAATGTCAGATTATCTCTCTCCAAACTGTATCCGCATACGCAAAGTCTGCTGGGATTGTTTGTTGAATCAGTCTTTGTTCTTATTTTTCTCATGATCAATATTGGGGATGTAAACAGTGACGTAAATAATTTTCTACCAAATTTATCTAGCAGGCAGGTCTCACCACAATAGGACCACTCAGAAACCAGGGAGTACTGGGCAGCTGTTTCATCGTTGTTTGGGATTCATCGGTAGTAGGCACCCTGAAACAAATAGAATCCCTACAAAATAATTCACTAGTGACTGACCACAGGACGACGTTGCCTGTGCTTTTAATGAGAAGTCGTAGCCAGTAAGGTCCATCCAGCTGGGAGTGAGGATGTACCTCCCGCTGACGACACTGGTTGGTGGTTGCGCCAATATTACGAATTGGTAGAAGTTAGAATTCATGGGGTAGCCATTGAATTGGGTCCCAGTGGCTGAATGGGTAAACGAGCTAGCTTGCCTTGTAACCGGAAGATCTTGGGTTCGAACCCTGGCAGTGGGTTGTCAATGGTTCTCTAACTGATACCAATCGGTGGTCTAACCCGAAGCGAACAGAATCTCTACAAACTGATTCTTGAAAACAATTCATTGTCCAGCAGCATTGACAACAGATGTTTCGACCTAATCACTGGAACTCAGTCATTAGTGAGAAATCTCTTAGATGAGGAACTTTTTCTTGATATATAAGCCAATTTATTAGCACATCAGAGTATGTGGTTGCATTGTTTGACATCTTGTTTTTTCCAACAAGACTAAAATATACAATTTTCTCCTATTTTTTTGAAAAATACTGTAGATCAGTTTTGAAAACTGTTTAGTAAGTTGATTTTGGTTATATGTTATATATATATTGTGGTAGAATGTGATTCCATATTAGATGAGTGTATATTTTAAATATCATACACAGTGATGATGCAGCATTCACAACTGGATGACAGACAAGGTTTCGAGCATAAATTATTGGTCTCTTATAATCATATCAATGTATTTATATATATATGTCTAAACCAAGTTCACTTTTAACGGTTTGAAAAAGTTTGGGCATTGGGTATATGATATTCATTATAATAAAGGCTTTTGTATTTCCCAATGAATGATAAACAAAACGATATTGTTGTCATTTTACTGACGTTTCGCTATTTAATGCTGCTGTTAATAGCTTTATCAAAGTATTATTAAACCAGAATTTACAGAATCCACTCAGCTTATATATCACAAAGAATTAAGGGGTGAGAAAATAAACTTGGGTCAAGTTAAAAGGACATATTGAAAGTCAAAATAACAATGAAGATCACTAAACCAAATAACAGAGGTAATATTACATCTGTTATGGTATCAAAACAAAGCTTACTAACTTGATCATCGTTCATCAGTCTGAGGTCATTTTTCGTTGTCAAGTTGGTCAATTGGTAAAGATAACAAAATCAAGTGTAGATTATTGGATCTGATCAGTGTGTAAAATTATAAAATCAGTGCGTGTTTACATAGGGAGACTTCAGACGATATCAGAAGAGTACTCAATCATCTCGACATTAGGGTTTTCTTCAAAACATCAGACACACTTCAAAGCAACCTTGTCCATATAAAAGACCAAATCCCTAAAGATTCTCTATCTAATTGTGTCTATAAAATAAAGTGCTGGGAATGTGATGCGATCTACATCGGACGTACATGTTGATAAATCAAAGTTATCAGAAGAAATGAACACCGTAGAGTTGCATCTGTTCGACCACCGAGAAATTCAGTTGAACTAGAAAGGCTTGAAAAATCGTCAGCCGTAGCTCGTCTACACGCTATAGAAGCAGGTCACACAGTTGATTTTGACAGTATTGAAACAATCCAGAAAAAGCCTTTCAGATATCACAAAGAACGTCTAATATGAGAAGCACTTCATATCAAGTGGAGTCCAAATTGTCTGAACTGAATAGGAATGATGAACTAAAACAGAATTTGACCTGGTTACATCACCTCCCTACCCCATGAAGTGACAAAATCAACACGAATGTGATAAGCAAGTTCACTATGTAAACACACACACTGCTTTTATAATTTTACACACTGATCAGATCCAATAATCTACACTTGATTTTGTTATCTTTACCAATTGACCAACTTGACAACGAAAAATGACCCCAGACTGATGAACGATGATCAAGTTAGTAAGCTTTGTTTTGATATCATAACAGGTGTACTATTATTCATATGAACTGTGATCAAGATTTGACCGAATAGTTGCAAAATAATTGAGAGCTGAGTGAGAAGTAGGCAGAGAAATTGAAATAAGTAATTCCAACGTTTCGTTCGTTAATCTGGTCCGAACTTCTTCAGCGAAATTAATCGAAATTAACATAACAGAGGTTTATATATAAAAGGGATGTCTCTTGTTTTTTAAAACTTTGTCCAATCATGAGTCATGAAACAGCTATCAATAGGTATACTAAACAATACAAAACAAAAGTTGTATGAACTATGATCAAAAATTTTTGTTTTGTTTTGTTTAGTATACCTATTGATAGCTGTTTCATGACTCATGATTGGACAAAGTTTTAAAAAACAAGAGACATCCCTTTTATATATAAACCTCTGTTATGTTAATTTCGATTAATTTCGCTGAAGAAGTTCGGACCAGATTAACGAACGAAACGTTGGAATTACTTATTTCAATTTCGCTGAGATTTTACAAATATAACTTTATAGATGTACTATTACCTTTGGTATTTGGTTTAGTGATCTCCAATGTTAATTTGACTTTCAATATGTCCTTTTAACTTGACCCAAGTTTATTTTCTCACCTCTTAACTCTTTGTTATATATATATATATATATATATATATATATATATATATATATATATAAGCTGAGTGGATTTTGTAAATTCTGGTTTAATAATACCACTTTGATAAAGCTATTATCAGCAGCATTAAATAGCGAAACGTTAGTAAAATGACAACAATATCGTTCTGTTTATCATTCATTGGGAAATACAAAAGCCTTTATTATAATGAATATCAATGTATTATTCACACGGCTTCACAATTTGTCTTATGTACATGTTTTCTTACTATTCTGTCTCACCAACTTCCCGATATTGTTTGTTTCCACTTTCCGAATCTACGGGATATATTATTATTATTGTTCCCTTGGGTTCCTAGTGGAACATAGGGCTTCAACTGCACATCTCCACTTGCTTCTCTCTTTTACTGTAATTTTCATCTGCACCCATGTTAGTCCATACTGTTTCAACTTCTCTTCATACGATCTTCTCCATGTCACCCTTGCACCGACATTCCACTCGCCTCTTCCTTTTCGGATTCCACTCGAGGGCCTGACGCGCGATGTCTCTGTTATGTACTGCTGTTGAGTGAGTTATTAGAGTTTTTCCCGTCGCCAATTATGTTATGTACTCGTCGAGTAGTTAATAGTCCTGACGCGGAAAGAGGGAAATCAGAAGACCTCCAGGTTTACAATGATACTTGTATTTTCTAAACAAGGAAAATAAATGTTACACAAGTGTGTGAGTGGAAGGGTACTTAAATGTACGAAATGTGTGAACAAGAATCTAATACAAAAGTATATATGAAAATGGCTAATACACATGAACCAATAGACAGATAGCTTACCATGATTGGTTGTAATGTCATGTAACAACAAGGTCATACATTGTTTATTTAGTTAGTGGACAGACAAAAGCACAATGTCAGTTATAATGGAATATCGATCCATTTACACATAGCAAAATATAATAGACTGTCAAAAACAAAACACACATCATGTGGATACATATCAGTCTCCAACCGGCCTCCTCAACGAGCGTCCAATCAATCTCAACTTTCTCATGCATATTGGTTGGCTGGCGATTGGTTCTTGTTTTGTTTCTTCCCATAGTTTCTTGTTGGTGATTCTTTCCGGCCCGGCCGGCCGGCCATCTGATCTTCAGTAAAGAGCCAGCGAAGACAGTTGTTGGTTGATGAAGGTCTGCAACAGGCTGTTGGAAATATTGTTTGTGATCCACTCGTCTGACAAGTCTCTGATCCGTATAGAAGAACTGACTGACTGACTTGACGTTGTTTGTATTGAAAATCCGACCGAATTTTGTTGTTGATGCTGAGTTGAGTGACGAAGATTTCCAGATTGGTTTCAGGTTGATGAATGAATGTGTTTCTCGCCTTCCCGATTCTCGCTCGACTTGACATCCTCGTCCGTTCCGACAGCCTGTAGTTGAGACAATGCTCGTTAGATAAGTGAGTGAATGAAGTGACCTCTTTCAAATCCCCCCAGTTGGTGGTGATTGGCGCTGGATGTTGTTGTTGTTGGTTGGTTATTTTCATCACCTCCGTCTTGTCTATGTTCACCTGGAGTCCTGTCTTCGCCGACTGCTTCTTCGACCAGTTTGTCAGTTTTCGCTTGCCTAAAGTCTTCGATTTTGTGTGACATCAAACATAAATCGTCCACGCGCAAATCCAGGTCTTCTAGGTCCTTCACGTCGGTCCAGACAGGATATCCCTCGCTGTCTTCTCGTTTCCACTCACTGTCTGACGCATAACCCAGTCCACTATAATTAGGAATACCATTGGCGATAATAAGCACCCTTGTCTGACTCCTGTGTTTACTCCAAATTCCTCGCTGAGTTTTCCGTTGTGGATCACTTGACATGTTCCGTTGTCGTACAGCTGTTGAATAAGGTTGATGAATATTTGGGGTACGCGCCTTAGTACTCGAGTAGTTTCCAAATTACTTCACGACCAACGCTGTCGAAGGCCTTCTCAAAGTCTATAAAGTTGAGGTAGAGGTTTGATTGCCATTCCATGCTTTGTTCTGTGATGATGATGCGTAGAGTTGCAATTTGGTCAGAACATGATTTGCCTTTCCTGAATCCAGCTTGTTCTGGTCGGAGTTCTGTATCCAGTGCGTCCTTTATTCTCTCCAGGATGATGCGACTCAGGATTTTACTTGGCGTCGACAGGAGCATGATTCCTCGCCAGTTCTTGCAGGGTTCTAAGTCGCCCTTCTTTGGTAGTTTCACGAGGTAACCTTTCCTCCAGTCAGTAGGCACCTTTCCCTCCTTCCAGACCTTTTGCAATAATGGAGTCAGCATATTCTGTCGTATCTGGGTCCGCTTTCAGTGCTTCAGGGGGTATTCCATCTGGTCCAGCTGCTTTTCCAGCTTTCAGAAGCTTGATTGCATTCAAGACTTCAGCTCTCGTTGGAGGATTGGTGTCAACTTGCAGTTGTGTGCGCGCTGTTGTTGGTATTTCTGGACGGGTTGCAGGTGATGGTCGGTTCAAGAGTCCTTTGAAGTGATCCGCCCATTGTTTAATCTGTTTTCCTTCCTTGGTAATTGGGTTCCCTTGGCTGTCTTTTATAGGTTTCGCTTGTGTTGATCTCTTCCCGGATAGAGATTTGGTTATCTGATATAGTGTCCTCAGGTCCCTTTTGCCTGCTGCCTTCTCAGCTTCAGTGGCCAGGTTGTCGTAGAATCGTCTTTTGTCCTTCCTAGCACTCTTCTTCACTTCTTTGTCCAATGCTGTGTAAGTTGAGCTCATCGTCTCCTTCTCCTGTCCGTCCTTGCATTGAATCATTTTCTCTTTCACCATTCTCCTCTCTTCTATTAATTTCCAAGTGTCCGTTGAGAGCCATTCCTTGTCTTGTCTCTTCTTTCTTCCTAGAACCGTTGAACACGTTTCGTTGAGAATCGCCTTCAGAGACTTCCAATGTTCTTCCACGCATGATTCTTCAGTGATGTCGCGTAGTGTTTCCTGCTTTGCTCTGACAGTTGCAGTGAAGGTGTCTTTTGTGGTTGTGTCCTTCAGTAATTGAGTGTTGAACTTGCATTGTGGCCTATCCCCAGCTATCCTCGAGGCTTTTAGCTTCACCTTGAAAGTCCCTTGTACTAGATAGTGGTCTGAACCCACATCTGCTCCTCTCCTCGACCTTGTGTCCAGTAGGCTCCGTCTCCACTTTCTTGAAATTGAGATGAAGTCTATTTGGTTCTTGGTGTTTCCATCTGGTGAAATCCATGTCGTCTTGTGTATATCCTTGTGTTTGAACACACTACCACCAATCACCAAATCATTGAAGGCGCAGAAGTCTGAGAAGAGTTCACCATTGTCGTTCATTTCACCGAGGGCCTCACGACCCATGGTGAGTTCTCTTCCTGTGTTGTCTCCTCCCAGCTTCGCATTCATGTCGCCCATCAGGATTTTGATATCGCCATTTGGGACGTTGTCCATTATTGCTTGTAGTTGTCTGTAGAACGCCTCCTTCTTCTCTTGTTCTGAGACGTTTGTAGGCGCATAGCATTGAATGACTGTAACTTTCCTTCCTTTTGAGTTGAACCTGGCTGTCATTATCCTGGAGGAGATTGGTTCCCACTGCATGAGAGCTTTGGCTGCTGTTGGTGACATCATGATGGCCACTCCCTCGGTGTGCTCGTGGTTGTCCTCTGGGTGGCCGGAAGAGATTACTGTCTCTCCAGTTGGTAGTTGGCACCTTCCAGTTCCGTTCCATCTGCTTTCGCAGATTCCCAACACTTCTATTCTGTACCTTCTCATTTCAGCGGCTATCTGGGCAGCCTTTCCAGTTTCGTACATTGTACGAACATTCCAGGTACCCATCCTTACTTTTGCTTTCATCGAAAGAAGGCACATCGGCTGACTGGCTTCCCGAAGGCTTTCACTAGCCTGCATCATTTTACTTCCCCGATTCCAGCGAGGTTTAGGGTTATTGTTTATATTTTTAGAATTTTGAATATATTGGTGCATTGAAGTTTTTGTAGCGGTTTGTTTGAGTTTTGGGGTTGGAGTTGCTAGCACCACGCCCCAACCCTCCCTCTTTATCCGGGCTTGGGACCGGCTGAAAAACTAGCAATCTAGTAATCCAGGCGAGGTTTCCGGGATATATTGGCGTTGTGTTTCTCCATTCCGGCTGCACACGTGCGGTGTTGAGTCGACGATAAACAAAGCTTCAGTGACTAACCTCTCCGTCTCTCTCTCCGCCTGACTGTATTACTTTTTAATACTCACACCCTGTCCTACCAGAATTTATTCAGAAATAAATGCAAAAAACCATAGAAAAACTGAGGCTAGCAATTAAAGTAACGGAAAAAACGAAAATAATATAGAATTCAAAGCCTTTGAGGTACTTCCGTATAGAGAAGGAATATAAGTGACTTTGAATAGAATTCTCAGTGAGGCATTTAAACCAACCAACCAACCAACCAACCAACCAACTGTCTCAGAGATAAACTTTGTCGGTTTAAGGACCCAATAGATCCTCTTAGGAAAAATAATATAATATACCAAATACCATGTAATGACTGTTAGTGAGGTCAGTTACATATGCCAGTCAGACTAGTAGATTGAGGTCAAGTAGATTATTGGAATATAAAAATTTGGCTAGACACCTAGAATGATTGACTCTGCTAAGTTAACTAACCTAGCCATTGCACTGCATTCACTTGCATGTAATCACAAAATAAGGTGAGTGGGACAGGATGAGAGTATTAAAAAGAGTATTCAAAAAATGATGTTGAGAAATTCTTCTCTCTCACACACACATAAACAATCATGTCGACTGAATAAAATTCACTACGGAAATAGAGAGTGAAATTGGGGAACTGCCTTTGTTAGACTACAAAATACACAAAGAGTAACAGATGGCAGGTAGCATAAAATTGACGCTGCATTAACAAAAACTACACACTCTAGAAAATTCCTTGATTATCACTCAGCTCATCTACTCACGGTAAAACGAGGATTGATACAACGTCTTGTAAGATAGAATACGTAGACTTACAACAACACCAGAGGACTAGCGTAAAGAAATAAATTTCCTATTCAAAATGTTGCTCGACAACAATTATCCAACAGAATTTATCAAAGATAATATAAAAAAAAGAAAAAAGAGAGGGTAAAACCAGAGAATGACAAGATGGAGAAATGCAAAAAAGAACAGTCACAATACCATACAAAAATGATACGTCAGAGGCAAATCGAAGAAACCTCAAAAATATTGGGATTTACCATTGCTGGAGTGTAATTCGAATGGAAAGTGACGAGTGGGTCGTCTGTTCCAGGGTGACATGAAGGAGATCGTGTGTTAGGTAGGAGGGGGAGATGAGAGATTATCGGTAATCCTGGGTGCAGACAGCTGAAGAGGACAAGGGAAAATAGGTCAAAGTGTAGATGCCTTGCTGAAGCCGTGTGTTCCATTCAGAACCCAAAGGAATAATAAATAGTAAGAACTGAGATATACCTACAAATATAATTCGAAATAATTCTTATAGTGTATTTGAATACTTCACATCAAAGCTAAGATGGCTGGTTTTGCCTAGATATTTGTAGCATGCACCATCTTACAAAGGTCTTACCTGATTGGTTGGTTATTCAATACATTATACGTGGGTGTATCACGAAATTGATTGGCTAACGGCTTTTCTCTGAATTTCTCTCTGATTAATACTCATTTTTACATCATTCAAATTTCTGGAAAACACTTAGATTTCATTAGGGTAAACAAAGTCTAATTGTTCAACACTGCTATTAGAGATTTAATAAGTTTTTCGATAACTTCATCATCAGGCTTTACAGTTATATATATACATTATAGTGAATGAATGAATTAGTGTTATGAACAACATCAATGTTGTTTAAATAACATCGAATCAATAATATTAATAGATTACAGCTAAAATAGCATCAACATAAAATAAGCTGAATGTCAGTTGAATTAGGAAAGATAATATTACAAATTCATGAATTTACAGTCTCTACAGAAGGCCTACCAGAACAGGGTCACGAACACTGGTTGTTTGGAGCGAATCGCAATAGCCTCTGCTGTTTGGAGCCTGTGGTGTTTCGATGATTTTGCCAATTTATTAGGCACCCGGTAGATGATAGAGAGGGATTCTTCCACGTTGGCTGGCTTTGTGGCCGGCCGGTTTGCACCAGATGGTCCAATATCGAACTGTAAATGATTTTCACTACACTTTTACTTAGCCATAGTGGGAGATGTTCTCGAGTGATCATGAGAAATCAAGTTCCTAGAGCAACGGCCAATATAGCTCGCTGCACGAGCGCAGTTTACTTGGTAGATACAATTTGAAGTGGCTAGTCTAGTCTAGCTACTTCATCTTTCAATCGAGGAATCACCATCGGTCGTAATTACTTCATTTGGTATATCGCTTTTGAATTGCAGTCGTATATAAAGTGGCTTATTGTTTACAGATAGTGAGTAGTCCTTTTCCGCCTTCTTTTGTCATGTGTTTCTTGATAAATTTTTCAGGATAGCTATTTTCAATCAAAGTATCATATACAATGCTTAATTCATCTTCAATTACTTCTTCTGAGCATGTAGGTGTAACTCTGTAGCTGAGGCACTTTGAACCTGAAAGGAACGAAGCTGTGAAAATGTGTACATTGTTCTGTCCAAGTACTTTTTCTATGCAAATTTCCTTTTATGATACCATCTGGTTTTCTTGTAAGGAGGATATCCAGGAAGACTATTAATTCTGTTTTACGATTTCTCTTCGCATGTGAATTTCATAACAGAATGTACTTCATTGAATTCAGTAATTATTGTACACCTATCCGAATCATTATCCCAAAGAATGAAGGTGTCATCCATATGAGGGCTTTTTGATGTGGTTGTGTTCCCTGAGCTAGCTGGATGGGGGTTTATTTGCGAAGCTTTCATTGACCTGAAACTAGGGAACATCTTCAGCGCATACTTCAATTTACTGAAGTGAGCTTTTAGATTACTCCACGAGTTTATTAGTCATCTCTTCTACTGGGTGACCTTGAACGTCGAGATTCGTTGTTTTTGTGTGTCTTTACACCCTATAGGCAGCTATTTGCATTGGAACTGATTGTTTATTTGACTTGAACTTTGACCCTTTGTGTGTGAAGTTTCCTTCATATCGGTTGATAAATTTTGTCCATCTTGATGTGACTATTGATTGATTGATGATTCACTGGAATGCCAGGCAGGCTTCTAAAAATTCCCAAGCATTCTTGTTGTTTCCTCTGTCTAATCTTTGAGCGTTGTCCCAGTCAAATTGATGTCTGTGGTTGTCTGTGTGCAGTGAAATGATAGAAGGGAGTGGATATCATGTCTTTTGACGGCCAGCTTATGTTCGTGGATACGAAGACGAAAGAGACGTCCAGATTGGTCAATGTGGTGTTTTTCTCAGTTGTTCCAATTTATTTTGTAGATGATGTTTGTTTTATCTTCTTTCGTTGTTGAGTCTTTTTGTTGACATAGAACTGAGTGAAGTGACTTTGTTGGTTTGTGTACGACGTCAATTCCCAAAGGTTTATGTATGTTAAGGTGATTTTATTTGTGTTTTTGGTTTGATAGGTTGGCTTGGGGGTATATGCCTCTTGATGGAATTCCGTGGATATCCATTCTGACGAGAATTTTCAGAAGTTTGGCATTCCAGTGAATCATCAATCAATAAAGACATCGAGATTGATGAAATTTATCAACCGGTAAGAAAGAAACCTCTCACACACACACAAAGGGTCAAAGTTCAAGTCAAAGAAACAATCAGTTCCAATACAAATAGCTGCCTATAGGGTGTGAAGACACACAAAAACAATCAAAGAGTCACGTTCAAGGTCACCCAGTAGAAGAGATGACTAATAAACTCGTGGAGAAATCTAGAAGTTCACTTCAGTAAATTGAAGTATGCGCTGAAGATGTTGCCTGGTGTTGGAGCAATGAAAGCTTTGCAAATAAACCCCCATCCAGCTAGCTCAGAGAACACAACCACATCGAAATCATCCACCTGAGCTACAAATCTTTTCTGTCATATGTAAACGAGAGCTTACTGATAAGGTTGTTCAGAAAAGCTTCAGAAACGTTGATTAAATAACACCAGTGATTTTTAGAATGAGGACAAGAGTACATTGGATTGTTTTGTTTCTAACATCAATTGCCTCATTTTCTGGCAGACTTTTTGTAATTATTTAACTGTTCATAAACAGAAATCTTTTCCCTATATATAAAAATAATAATCTTAAACGAAACGAATTTTAATTTGTTTTTTTTCAGTGATGTTGTCAAGTCTCTAATGTTGATTAAAGTGAAAAATGCCTTCGATGCACTAATTGGTAAACCAATGGAGAAAAGTGCAGTTAGTGATGCCAAAAAACTATTTGAGAAAACTGTTTACTGACAGAAATGTCACCATGGAAACAATATTTGCAAACGATTTAAACAAAAACTGTGTTTCTTATGATTACCTAATTGAAATCTTGTGATAATAATAATAAAATTTTGTCATCAAATAGATGTTGTTTCCACTTGCCAATGACCGGGAAAAATTGACGAACAAGCGAAAAGTGTGGAAAAAAGAATATGCAATTTAAAGTCCCATCCGTTTTTCATCAGGATATGTATATCCACGTATTGGTTTGTAGGGATTTGATTGATTGGTTACAGGAATTCTTCATGAACTGACATCAGTCAGAGAACCATTGGATAACCGACTGTTTCGTCAGCCCAGTCTTGGACTCTTCAGAAGTATGCACCCACCTCACTGCCAAGGTTTGAACCGGGCATCTTCTGGTTGCAAGGCAAGCGAGATCGTAGACCATAAAGTCACTGGGGCCCATCAATTCAATGGTCAGCCTTTCGATTCCAACTTCTGCCAATTTAAGTCAGTGAGCGACCACTAGCCGATATCTTCGGCGAGGATTTGTCCTCATGTCCGACCTACTGTACCCTACTTGTCCTGTAACAATATGTATATTTAGTTGACAGAACCTTAATACTACATGTAAATTTTTAAAGGTTACTTAAACAGTTAGTGTGTCAATGATTAGTATTCACAGGATTTCATCATGAACTGACATCGGCTGGAGGACTATTGGAAGAGTTCCAAACTAGGCTGGTGAAACAGCTGTTTGTCCAGTACTCCAAGATTTTTCAATGGTCCTCTAACTGGTGTTAGTTTATGATGAAATCCTGAAACCAATCAAATCCCTTTAAACCAACATTTGAATATCAATCTGATGTTCATTAGCGACCACTGGCCTATTCATGTAGGTATTGACCTGGGTTCTAGTGAGAGGTCATGACCAACCAGCGGGGTTCATCCTGTCGGGTGTGAAGACAAACTCTCATAAGCGATGACAGTGGCTGGTGCCAGTTGTGCCATATCATGAAATGGTAGAAGTTGGAATTCATAGACCATTGAATCGGGTCCCAGTGGTTTAATGGTCTACGAGCTGGCTCGCTTTATAACCAGGAGGTCCTAAGTTCGAACCTCAGGGGGTACATATCACTGAAGAGTCCCAAACTAGGCTGACAAAACAGCTGGTTGTCCAGTACCTGAGTGTTGATTTTCCAATGGTTCTCTAACCGATATCAGCTCATGATGAAATCCTGTAACCAGTCAATCAAATCCCCGCACACCAACACTTGAAGATCAGTAGTATTGCACGAAAATGAGAAAAAAGTACAATTTAAGGAGGTCAAAGTAAAGACATTGTACTGCTGATGATATGCAGGCAGGCAGGCAGACAGGCAGGCAGACAGACAGGCAGGCAGGCAGGCAGGCGAGACAACGGATATCTGATGGGAAGCGGCTAAAAATATTAATCATCTTATGTTCGATTGACTGTATAATTTCATCACCTTTTCCTTACCTTGGTCCTGAACCAATCACCAACCAGTCAGAATATTTATTTTCCATGGTCCTAACCGAATCGCCTACCAATCACAGAACAATCTTGTTTCCACTGCCCAAGCCAAATTTTAATGTGGTTAAGAACATATAAATATGCTATATGCTTTTTTCCTAATAAAGTTGTACCGTAACAGTCACACGCCAGTTCTAGTCTTTTGATGTTTATGTGGGTCAATAAAATGGAAGGTGGTACTAAGGATGAATAGATATATGTAGAGGCCGACATCTTCCTTGTGAAACTAGAGAATAAATGGGCCTTTGAAAAAGACGGTACAATGACAGGAAGAAGTGCATATAGAAAACCTACATCAACTGACTGTCAGTATACTCATTTCTACAGCTTCGTGCCCTTGAAATACAAACGCAATCTGATAAAGTGCTTAGTCCGCCAGAGAGCAAGAGAGTAATCTGTTCGGATGAATGTCTTGATGAGGAACTTAATAAAAATTAAACAGTTTGTTGAGTGGAAATGACTATCCAGAAAAGTTTATTGATAAGAATATGAATCTAAAATCAAAGCAGCCCAAGGCACCAACAGTTTGTAAAAAGGAAGACATTATTCTTACAAATTCAGTTCCTCGTGGATAACATCAGTGAGGTATTAACACAACATCCTAGGAATGTGGTAAAAAGAGCATTACGCGCTGTTGAATTACGCTGTGTCTTCAAAATCACCCTTATTTTGCGTTCGGAAGTAAAAAATAAACTGTCTTATTTCGCCTCTTCTATGTGTATTTACCAATTTAACTGCTCTTATGGAGCTACTTACATAGGCTTTGCAATTGGGCACTTTTCCCGTCGGATTTCTGAACATAACCCTGCGTGGGTGGTTAAGTAAAGGATAAAGAAAATCCTTGTGGATACAGAACACAAGACAGATGTCAACGAGGTTGCTTTCAAATTGATTTACCGCATACAACCAAGTCTTAATTTCGCCTTAAGAGTTCGTTTACTAGACATCGCTAAGGCCATTGGGATCCACATTAATAAGTCTAATTTATGTGTCCAAAAGAAGGACCTAGTTCAGACATTGTCCTTACCTTGGCCGTCTAGGTTCTAATGGCCCCAAATTTTTGTAGAAATCTCCTTAAATCTTTTGACATTCTATTCGCTATTATATCTTTATTATTTATTATTATTCCATTGGTCTTACTTAACAAATTGATATTATTTAAAAAACACAAATGTTGTTATTGACTACTATTCTAGAATGTTCTATGTATATAAACATATATGTATATATAATTATAGAGCCAGAAGAGGAAATTATCGAAAAGTATATTCATTGCTCACTTATTTCGTTTTTTTAATAAATGTCTAAATGCAAATTTTTCGCTATGTGTGTAGGTGCATCAATTGATTTTTCCATTGCGTCATCAGTGTTATTATTACCCATGTATAAGTACACTCGTTCATATCAGCTGTCGACGAGATTATGTCACTTGACAACAGCTCATAACGATATCCTCTAAAAATTGACTGATAAATACAAGGGGATACCAAAAATAAAATCAATATTTGATACAGTACAAAAGAAATCAGTCTGCCTTAACCTTGGATTCAGTGGTGGTTACATATGTGAAAGAATTTTTAATATCCAACTGCCAGACTGCATACACTCACAAGGTGTGCTATATAGATGGCACTGAAATAGAAACCAAGTCTGAAATTAAATACCTAGGCGTCATTCTATCTGCTAATCTTCCCTGGTCGTCTGATATCTTGATGATTTCTAAGAAAATATTCCGTCTTACCTTCTTCATCAAGAAGTTAAGACATTCTGGTTTAAGCCAACTCAACCCCTACTCCTACAATTCGTTAACTCTTACCTTCTGCCTATTATTCGCTATTGTTCCCCCTTAGTTTTTCCAGGGCTACTGAAAGAAGACTATACCTTATTACGCAGGATGTTAAAGGTTGTCAGCAGGGTAGGGTGAGCTACGTGCCACTTAACCAACTAGCTTGTTAATATTCTGGTCGACAGGCACATTGACTCATGTGAAAAATGGGCTAAATCCATTCTACCTAAATCACACCACCCTCTTCATTCACAACTCTCCCCCCTTGTATCTCATCAGGCGGAATCAGAAGTCTATATAGAAAACTATATGCTCGCACTAGGAAGTACAAAAACTCAACCATACCCTACTTAGCTCGTGTTCTCTCCGATGAGGAAAGCATTAGGCGTGATACCTACAACTTATTAAATAGTCAGTAGAACAACTGGATCTCGTCTTTCCAACTCATATCATTTATAGGTACAACATTTTCCTTTCTTTCCTTTCCTTTTCTCTCCCTGTCTCTTTTCTCTGTTATGTGCTGCTTTGTTTCTTTCTTCTGTTTACGCCAGTAAATATGCTACCATCTACTTTCCTAACACCTTCAAACACTCTGTTCAATTTTGGCTTTTCTACCGACATGCCAATATGTTGCTGTCATAATGAACTGAGATTACCCTTAATCTATGTAGAATTTTATTTTATTGTTAATGTACTAACTGGATGCAATACTGTTGTGCAATGCTGAGAATTCCATTCTGTATCACAAGTACTGTTTTGGAATAAAGCAAATTATTATTATTAAAAATTCACCGGATAAAATACTCATTAAGATAATTTAATTTTAACAAGACACA
The DNA here is from genome assembly GCA_944472135.2 of Trichobilharzia regenti. Taxonomy (NCBI): domain Eukaryota; kingdom Metazoa; phylum Platyhelminthes; class Trematoda; order Strigeidida; family Schistosomatidae; genus Trichobilharzia; species Trichobilharzia regenti. The sequence continues at coordinate 12,837,855 of OX235267.1, forward strand.
ACTCTCCCTCCACCCCGACGTTTCATGTTGCTTCCGACTGCATATACAAATTTACAATGTACCTGCTGAAGTACATATATTGAATGAACAGAAAGGCAGATTTTTACCGACTGCATATCTGAGCATATTCTAAGAAACTTGCATCTTAAAGGTGCCAAAGTTCACAGTAGTGCTTATCACTTGTTAGATATTTGTTATGAAATCGATGTACTAAAATCCTTTAAGGTAAAGTTTAGGTCACTTCCTGGTTGGTACGTTTGTTTCATTGAAGGGACTGCCACAAAAACGACTGAAATCGAATTTATCCATCCCAGAGGAAATCGTTGTTAAGTTTCCTCTACTTCTTTGGTAAATTTATTTTAAGTTGTTTTAAAAACAATTGGTCCCATTTTCTTTTATAAATTTAGAGGGTGTTATCAGAAGGCGTAATTTGTTTGAATCGTGCGTGTAATGCTGTATTTGCCAAACACATTTCGAACAGTCTGATCACACACACGGACTTGTCATAGGAATGTGTATATATGAAATTAATAAAGAGTTAAGAGGTGAGAAATAGAAATAGACTTAGGTCAAGTGGAAAGGTCATATTAAAGGTGAAAGTAACAATGAAGATCACTAAATAAAAGAAGGAAGGTAATAAAGTACATCTACCCTGGCTGGCTGGCATCAAACAAAGTTTACTAAAGAAGGTGGTTTAGTGTGGTGATGAAGAATTGTTACTTTGAACGCATAAAGGTGGTTTAAACTTTAATTGCCGCCTAGGGCTTCTTTGCACAGACTTTAGGATACGCCCTACCTCAAATACCTTCTATAGATAAGTTTAAAAGACGTGTAAACATCGATTTCATGTGCTGTTTCCTCTGTCATATGTTTCGCAATATAGTAGCTAGGTCGTCGTCTGTTCTCACCATGAATGGGTTCTGGGGATTTTATTTTTTTCTGTAAAACCATTTAGGAATATACTGTTAAACCAGTCCTTACTTTCAGAGATCTATGAATCCTCCATTCTATGTATTTGTGCCCACACGTACATTTAAATTGGTAAGTACAGTGAGATGTGACATCATTTTTCTCATGTTCTAAGGGCTTGAATCGATATACGGAGCTTCACATTCTCAATTATTATGATCTTAACTGCATAAAAAGTTTTTTAAACCTCAAAGTTCAATCTTTGTCTAGTTGTCAAGCCGCTATAATCTTCCATATGCGGTGGCTTTATATATTCGTCTTTCTTAGCTGCAAGTTGGTGAGTGGGCCTTGGTGTTCTGACCACTTTATATCTCCTGATGAACTTGTCTGGAAAATTGTTAACAACCAGAGTTTGTGTCAACTTTCTTTCTCCTTCATCTAGTTTGTCTTCAGTGCATATTCATTGGATTCTACTGAAGAGGCACCTCGCTCACTAAGGCTCTTCTGTGACTAACAGAGCCGAAACAGTGATAATCAAGATACTTTCCTATCGAGGTAGGTTTTCTATAAATAGACCTTTTTATTCACCCATCATGCCGTCGACTAAGCAATGTATTGTTTGATTTGTACTCTTATAGCGAGATTCCAACGCATTCTGTAGAAAATTTTGAAGATAATTTATAGGAGGATTGGCCTGGTGTCCAGAATCGATCGATCAGGTGTTCCAGGATAGAGCTGTGGTGGTGGCGGTGGCGAGGGGATCTTATTTCTCCTTTATAAAACGATGAATGTGGATAAGTGAGTGTTCGATTATGCATTTGGATGGCGAACGCTGAGTATAGCCGACAGGGGGAGCAACTGAACTGGTAGAAGCACATTGATGAGGCAGCCGACAGTAGTAGCTTATCCTCATGTTCATGTGAATCAATGGTTTCATAGAGGAAGTTATTCGAAGTCCATCCGGCAAGAGGGTTTTCTTCAGTGTGCAGGACAGGCGGTTTCTCAGTATTTCTGCCGATGATGAGTCTTCATTGAATTGTAGATGCTTGCAGAAACGCTTTTTGGTAGCAGGAAGCATGGACAGTTCAAGTGTTTTAGGTTTCATTGATTCTGTAATGAACTATCTGACTGAATAGGGCCAGTAGTCGCTGCAAAGCTTCAAATTGATATTCAGGTGTTGGTTTGGAGTGATTCAGTTGGTTACTAGGTAGGTCATTACCCAGGTGCTAGTGAGGAGTAGTGACCAGTGAGATACAACAAGTCGGGCGTAAGGACAAATACTCGCCAGAGATGACATTGGCTGGTGCCAGTCGCGCTATATCACAAGTGAATTGGCAGAATTTGAAATTCATGCACTGTCCAGCCATTGGATTGGATCCCAGCGACCTAATGGAGTACGAGTTAGCTCGCCTGGCAACTGGAAGGTTGTGGGTTCAAACTCTGGCAGTGGGGTGGGTGAGCACATCTGAAGATTCCTAAACTATGCCGACGAGATAGCTGGTTATCCGGTACTCGAGTGATGGTTTTCCAATGGTTCTCTAACCGATGTGTCACCTCATGAGATCCTAAAACCAATTAAATCCGTGCAAACCAGTACTTGAATTTTAAATAGGTGATTATACGACATCTTGTTGCATAGATTATTTTCCAGATTTCTCTGTATGTATCTAAACGCAAATGTAATAACAAAGGTGCTGCAGCATATCACAAATTCTTTAGGAAAAGAGTTTTATTCAAAGGTTTCAACATCTACAACTTATAAATAGCTAACATCATATCTTTTAATAATAATAATATCTTCATTCAGGAGAGTATCTATAAAACACAAAGAATTTTCGCAGGAGTTGCTTGCATGATATTCTCTCCCTTCATACAATATCTTCAAGTTAAATATTAATTAATTGACAGCATATCCTGTGATTTCCGCAGATGGACACACCAAAAACCAGATAGAATTCATTTCAATTCCAAGGAAGTGGAGACGGTGCCTACTGGAAACTAGGTCGAGGAGAGGAGCAGATGTGGGTTCAGACCACTATCTAGTAGAAGGGACTTTAAAGGTGAAACTAAAAGCCTCGAGGATAGCTGGGGATAGGCCACAATGCAAATTCAACACTCAATTACTGAAGGACACAACCACAAAAGACACCTTCACTGCAACTGTCAGAGCAAAGCAGGAAACACTACGCGACATCACTGAAGAATCATGCGTGGAAGAACATTGGAACACTCTGAAGGCGATTCTCAACGAAACGTGTTCAACGGTTCTAGGAAGAAAGAAGAGACAAGACAAGGAATGGCTCTCAACGGACACTTGGAGATCAATACAAGAGAGAGGAGAATGGTGAAAGAGAAAATGATTCAATGCAAGGACGGACAGGAGAAGGAGACGCTGAGCTCAACTTACACAGCATTGGACAAAGAAGTGAAGAAGAGTGCTAGGAAGGACAAAAGACGATTCTACGACAACCTCGCCACTGAAGCTGAGAAGGCAGCAGGCAAAAGGGACCTGAGGACAGTATATCAGATAACCAAATCTCTATCCAGGAAGACATCAACACAAGCGAAAACTATAAAAGACAGCCAAGGGAACCCAATTACCAAGGAAGAAAAACAGATTAAACAATGGGTGGAGTACTTTAAAGGACTCTTGAACCGACCATCACCTGCAACCCGTCCAGAAATACCAACAACAGCGCGCACACAACTGCAAGTTGACACCAATCCTCCAATGAGAGCTGAAGTATTGAATGCAATGAAGCTTCTGAAAGCTGGAAAAGCAGCTGGACCAGATGGAATACCCTCTGAAGCACTGAAAGCGGACCCAGAGACGACAGCAGATATGTTGACTTTATTATTGCAAAAGGTCTGGAAGGAAGGAAAGGTGCCTACTAAATAACTGAAGGAAAGGTTACCTCGTGAAACTACGAAAGAAGGGTGACTAAGAACCCTGCAAGAACTGGTGAGGAATCATGCTCCTGTCGACGCCAAGTAAAATCCTGAGTCGCATCATCCTGGAGAGGATAAGCGACGCATTGGATGCACAACTCCGACCAGAACAAGCTGGATTCAAGAAAGGCCAATCATGTTCTGACCAAACTGCAACTCTACGCATCATCATCACAGAACAAAGCATGGAATTTCAATCAAACATCTACCTCTAATTTATAGACTTCGAGAAGGCCTTCGACAGCGTTGACCGTGAAGTAATTTGGAAACTACTCGAGTACTACGGCGAATCCGTACCCCAAATATTCATCAACCTTATTCAACAACTGTACGACAACGGAACATGTCAAGTCATCCACAATGGAAAACTCACCGAGGCGTCTGGAGTAAACATAGGAGTCAGACAAGGGTGCCTGCCTATTATCACCAATGAATGATATTCCTAATTGTGGTGGACTGACTGGATTATGCATCAGAGAGTGAGTGGGAAACGAGAAGACAGCGAGGGATATCCTGTCTGGACCGACGTGAAGAACCTAGAAGACCTGGATTTTGCGCGTGGATGATTTATGTTTGATGTCACACAAAATGGAAGACCTGTAGGCAAGCGAAAACTGACAAACTGGTCGAAGAAGCAGTCGTCGAAGACAGGACTCCAGGTGAACATAGACAAGACGGAGGTTATGAAAATAGCCGGCCAACAAGAACAACAGCAGCAACATCCAGTGCCAATCACCAGCGACAGGAGGCATTTGAAAGAGGTCACTTCATTCACTCACTTATCTAACGAGCATTGTCTCAACTACAGGAAGTTGGAACGGACGAGGATGTCAAATCGAGCGAGAATCGAGAAGGCGAGAAACACACACATTCATCAACCTGAAATCAATCTGGAAAACCAATCTTAGTCACTCAGCATCATCGACAAAATTAGGTCGGATTTTCAATAAAATCACGTCAAGTCAGTCAGTCAGTTCTTCTATACGGATCAGACAGAAACTTGTCAGGCGGGTGGGTCACAAGGAATATTTCCAACAGCCTGTTGCAGACCTTCATCAATCAACAACTGTCTTCGCTGGCTCTATACTGAAGATCAGATGGCCGGCTGGGCCGGAAAGAATCACCAACAAGGAACTAAACTATGGGAAGAAACAAAAAAAGAACCAATCGCCAGCCAACAAATATGCAGGAGAAATTGGAGATGGATTGGACACTCACTGAAGAGACCGCTGGGTGACACTGCGCGTCAGGCCATCGCTCGAGTGGAACCCGAAAGGGAAACGGCGAGTGGGTCGTCGGTGCAAGGGTGACATTGAGGCGATCGTGTGAAGAGGAGTTGAGAGGGTATGGACTAACATGGATGCAGATGAAGAGTACAGGAGAAGACAGAAGTGGCAAGTGGAGACGTGCAGTTGAAGTCCTATGTTCCACTAGGAACCCAAGAGAACAACAACTACCACATATAGGACCTCACCGATAGCATATTTGGCCAGCCTGTGTTCTGTGCAAGAACGACAATGTAAAGCGTGAAACTTATGAATTACTACGTTGTTACCTAAATAATTGGCTCTTTCTATCTACTCACGTTTGTAATCTATGCTGATACTACCTCAGTTAACTGAAAATCTTAGCTGCTAGCATCATTATTATCGTTATTTTACAATTTTTTGTATATTTTTATGATTTTACTCTCACTACTAATGACAAATAAGAACTGTCGTTAACAGTTATGTAATATTATCTTTATAACTGTCTTATTATTGTGACTCTATAAAATTAGATGCAGTATTGTACCAAATGCTGAAAATTCCACATTGTAACAACAGTACTGTTTTGGAATTAAACGGATTATTATTATTGTTATTATTACGATGACATCTCTTCCGAATTTTCAAACATTCTGCTTAATCGCTTGATGCCAAACATTTTTTAGCATAATTCATGTTATTACTATTACTATTATTAAGTAATCACACTGTTTGCTTGAAATTTCCTTTCTTATAAACCATACATATACACATATATCCCTGTGTGCAGCTTGTTAATAAATTCGTTGGAATGAGTGTCTTCATAGAATATTGTGTTCCCAGTATTACAGCGAGAATCTAACTGACTAGACTGTATCTCCTGTGTTTCTATGTGCTAATCTCCGCTGAACTTTATTTATTTATTATAAAGTAACTTTTTGGGTGGGGATATAACCTATCACAGTTCTAACTTACCGCGCATTCTTTACAGTATACTTGTATAGATAGGATGAAGACGATCAATTACAGCTTGAATATTTTCAGGTGGGTAACTTTGTGTTACGGGCTAAGATGAATGCTGTAAGTATACTAGAAGTTACGTTTGGCTATTTCAAGGATATTCAAGTGTTGGTTTGTAGGGATTTGATTGGTTACATGATTTCATCATGAGCTGACATTAGTTAGAGAACCATTGGAAGACCTGGGAGTACTGGACAGCTGTTTCGTCCTAGTTTGGGACTCTTCAGCAGTACGCACCCACCGGGATTCGAACCCAGGACCTTCCGGTTACAAGGCGAGCTCGTATACCATTAAGCCACTGGGACCCGATCAAATGGTCCTTGAATTCTAACTTCTGCCAATTCACGGTATAGCGCGACCGCTAGCCAATGTCTTCGCTGGCGAGTATTTTTCCTCACACCCGACCAGCTGCACCCTACTGGTCACGACTTCCCACTGGAACCCAGGTAACTACCTACCTGAATAGGACCAGTCGCCAGTGAGCATCTTATTGGTATTCAAGTGTTGGTTTGTAGGGATTTGATTGGTTTCAGGATTTCATCATGAGCTGATAGTTTCAAGGATGTTTTATCAATTTTTTTTAATGTAGTTAGAATATCTATTTTGAAGTTGGCTGTACTATACGCAAAAACACCCCGAGTACACAAGACAAACCTTTACTACACTGAATTCACTGTGGATTCCTGTAGTACACACATACACACACACAAGGAGCAACATTCGAATTTTAAACGCTAAAGTCAAACAAGTCTGTGCTTCTACATGCTTCAGAGAATTGGTAGGCTTATCATCCAAAAGTACTTCCAAAAGGCCACTGCAGACTCTTATCAGTAGTTAACACATTCGTTGGTGAGGCGCTGAAGATCAGACTGCCAGAAAAAAATGCCAGAATGAAGTCTTGGAACGAATCAACCAATAAAGAACCTATTATTCAACAAACATGCCGAAGAAAATGGAAATGGAATAGTTACTTGTCGGAGAGACTATTGGATGACGTTCTATGTAAGGTAGGATGTCAAGTAGAACTTAAATGGTAGACGAAAAATTGTACTCCGGTTCTAGGAGGACGAAAGCGAGGAAGTCGTGTGGAGAAGTGAAGGCATATTAACAATTCTGGGATCAGCTGAAAAGAGAACTGTAAATAACCGAAAAAGATGGAAGTGTTCAGTTGAAGCCTTATGTTCAACTCTCAACCTAAGAGAATAGTAACAAATAAGCCAAAAAGCTTTGGAATATTTTGAACACTGATGCTACTTCGCACATTTTAGATGATGTAGCCGTAGAAATACTAAGTTTATCGATAGAATATTGCCCTGCATTACTGCCCATAATCTGTCATCTTCTTTCCCCCGAAAAACACTATATTTTCAATATAGCCCTGGTACTGACCACCCATTCGTACTCAATTCCCATTCGGATTCCACTCCAGCAATGGCCTGCATTGAGCATGATGTCATTTGACCTGTGGCTTCCACTGTGACTTGTATATATGCCCCATCCATCGCCATTTTCCCCTCAATCGGCTCTTCTTTGGTTAGTTTGTTCATCTCAAGGGTTTGTTCTTGAAAATTCTTTCTCACTGCCCAGTCGGGCATCCGGCTGGTAGGCCATTTGATCTTGAATATGGAGCCAGCCAGCCAACCAGCCAGCTAGCGCAGTCGGCAGCTGTTGATAAGAGACTGTATTGGCCTGTTGCAAATGTTTTATGTGACTGACAGACTAGTGTGCAGTGCAAGTTTCTCACCTGCATAAAACAAGTGACTGACCGACTGACTGATTTGACATTAGTGTTGAATAGAATCCGAATCGTGTTCGCTCCCAGAGATCCCTGTTTCTGATCTTTTCTGGCCATCTAATCTTGAGTATTGAGGGAAGATATCTGTTAATGAAGGTCTGAAGTTTGTTTGAGATGCTCTTTATGACGCGCCAAGTCTGTGATCCGTATAGTAACACTGACTGACTTCACATTGGAGTTGAAAATCCGGATCTTATTTTTGATGCTGAATGCTGAGTGTTGACCTCCATTTAGTGAGAGTAATAAAAGCTTGTCTTGCTTTTCCGATCCCGCTTGCTTTGATATCCTCGTCAGTCCCGCCTGCCTTTAGTTGATACGATGGTTTACTAGTAGGTAGGTAAAGGAGGTTGTTTGTCTCAGGTTCCTCCCATTTATGCTGGCTGATTGTTTTCTGTTGTTGTTGTTGCTGCTGTTGGTGTTGGCCATGAATCTTCATCACCACTGTTTTCTCTATGTTCACCTGAAGTCCTTCCTATCTTTGATACTTCTTCTGCCAACTTGTTGCTTTTCATCACTTACATATCTTCCAGTTTGTGGGAAATCAGACATGTGTCATCATCGGCGAAGTCCAGATCCTCCAAGTTGTTTTGTGTGAGTCAATTTTATGCCTGTTTCCTCATTGCCCGCTCTCTATCTGTCGCATTATCCAATCTATAGCAGTCAGGAAGATCATTGGCGATAGTAGACAGCCAGCCTTGCCTCACTCCCGTCCTCACTTCGAAGGCTTCCGTAAGTTTCCCGTTGTGGATTACTTGGCATGCAGCATTGTCGTATAACTGTTGGATGAGATGTATAATTGTCGATGGGACCGTAGTAGCGAAGTAGTTACCAAATCACCTCTCAATCGACGCTGTCGAATGCTTTTTCAGAGTCGATGAAGTTGAGATAGAGACAGGTGTGACTTTCATTCCAAGCTTTGTTCAATGATGATCCGTAGTGTGGCGATTTGATCAATACGTGACTTACTTCTCCTGAATCCAGCTTGTTACGGTCGATTTTTTTCATCGAGGTTGGCTTGTTTGATTCTCTCCAGGATTATGCGGCTTAGTATTTTGCTTGGGATGGACAGGAGCATAATTCCGCGCCAGTTTTGCATTGACTTAATTCTCCTCTCTTTGGTAGTTTGGAGAAGTATCCTTTCTTCCAATCCTCAGGTACTTCGCCCTCTTTCCACACCTTCTCCAGTAGTGGTGTCATCAAGTCCTCTGTTGTCTCTGGGTCTATTTTCAATGCTTCTGCTGGGATTCCATTTGGTCCTGCTGCTTTTCCAGCTTTTAGCATCTTGATTGCATTCACGACTTCTGAATTCGTCGGGGAGGGGGTCGATGTTCACTGGTAGTTCTGCTTCCGTTGTTGGTATTGTTGGGCACGTTGTAGGTGGCGATCGATTTAGAAGTCTTTTGAAGTGTTCAGCCTTGCGACAGCAACAATAATAATGTCACAGTTGAGCACAGCTGACCAAAATGATACCAAAATCAGAGACTCACTGACTTGAGCCGACTTGAACATATAAATCCAACATTATATACACAGTTATAGATATTAGATAGTGATAAACAGTCACAATATACCAAACAGATAGTTATAGGTACTATCTGTCAACAAGATTATATTCACAGATTCAGTCTTCAAAAGGTAAATAATTGTTGTATAAATATATATGTGAACCAGTTAGATTAAATCTATGTAAACATAGTCTTTCCGACACTTTTGACTTCGTCAGTTGTGTTGATGAAATTAATGTGACTGGTAAGCATATGATTTCGTTAGATATTTGTTCATTGTTCACAAATGTACCACTAGTAGACACTATCTGCTATCTATGCGAGTATATTGAATCAAATAACATGAACATTGGCTTACCAACTGATTATCTTAAACAACTACTATTGAGATGCACACTGAATGTGCAATTTAGATTTAATGATGTCATCTACAATCAAAGGGATGGAATCGCCATGGGGTCTCCTTTATGACCGCTTTTGGCGCACGTCTTCATGGCAAGCTTAGAGAATGGCCCACTAAAGGAAACTATCGATAGTCTGTTTATGTATAAAAGATATGTCGATGATACCTTCATTGTATGCGATGAAAACTCTTCAACTACTGAACTTCTTAGAATATGTAATGGTTCTCACCCTTATCTTTGCTTTTCACGGTCGAAGAAGAATCGAATTCCTCGTTTCACTTCCTTGATGTTAAGCTAGATAGAAGAGAGAATGGAACGTTGTTAAGGTCGATTCACCGAAAGCCAACATTCACTGGGCAGTACACTAACTTCAACAGTTGGGTACTTTTAGGGAGAAAGAGAAATCTTATTCATTCCTTATGCTCCAGAATTCGTAAAATCTGCTCTGCAGAGACAATCGATAGGGAACTAGATAACCTTCGATCAAATCTCCTTAACAATGGTTATCCCACAAGGTTCATTGAACGTAACATCAAGAAAGAATCCGCCCCTAGACAAATCACAGTTCCAAAGAAAAAACTGTTTATGAGTCTGGCATTCAAAGGTGACACCATTTCGGAATTGATTAAAAATCGTTTATGTAAATGTGTTAAACGCACTTTTCCTGCAGCTGACTTGCGTCTAGTTTTTACCAGCTGTAATATGATTAGACAATGCGTCAAGGATAGATTACCAATTATATCCATATCTGTGTGCATTTAGTCTATAACCTGCTCCTGTGGAGCTGATTATATTGGACGTTGTAGGCGTAATCTCCGAAAACGTATGGCTGAACACTATCCGGTTTGGCTAATTAATGAAAGGCGAACGTAGAACTGCGAAGTCGTCTATTTGTGATGATCACCTGTTAGAGTCTGGTCATTTAGCCCCACGTGATTCATCTTTCAAAATTATCTACATGGCGAAATCGAATCGATCCAATAGTTTACGTTTTCTTCACTTATGCATAGCCAGCCGAAGCTTTAGCTATACATGAACAGAAACCTAAATTGTGTGTGTGTGTTGAAAAACGTTTTGTCAAACCACTTTCTTTACCTTGGTCATAATAATGTTCTTTTTGTGTTTTTATTTTATTTTACCACTTGAATTCATTCCACTTCAATTCACATCTTCATTCTTATCGTAGTCGTACTCCTAATTTTTAAAATTTTTAGACAACACTTGACATTTTTGTTATAAAACAATCTTTAATATTTTTGTAATTTATCCACTTCAACTCTACGCCTTATAACTTTTATCACATATATACGTATATTGACTGAGTAATTATTTAGTGCCACTTAATAACCTTTTTCTGTAATATAAATACGACTGTACAGTTGGCTTGAAAATGAAGTCGTTGAAAAGAAATTTCTTCGCTGAACGAAACAAACTTCACACATAAAGCAATATCTATTTTTCAACTATCAACCATTCTGAATTTATATCACATAATATAAATAAAAATATGCAAGAGAAGAATAAAACTAGGTGCGAATTTAGTAACAAATTTAATTATCATTTTTAATTTCACAGAAAAGTGTTATCTAATCGAAAAATATGTGTGTCTGTGTTTGTCATCATACTGGCTATGGAAAACGCAATCGAGGTCGAGTTATCGCTTGAGCACTCCAATCACGTCTGTAAAACAAAAAAAAGGTTTTGCATTCAAAATTTTTGTTCAATAAAGTTTGATAAGTTTCAGGGTTTCATCATGAGCTGACATTAGTTAGAGAACCATTGGAAGACCTGGGAGTACTGGACAGCTGTTTTGTCCTAGTTTGGGACTCTTCAGCAGTACGAACCCACCGGGATTCGAACCCAGGACCTTCCGGTTACAGGGTGAGCTCGTAGACCATTAAGCCACTGGGACCCGATCCAATGGTCCTTGAATTCTAACTTCTGCCAATTCACGACATAGCGCGACCGCTAGCCAATGTCTTCGGCGAGTATTTGTCCTCACACCCGACCAGCTGCACCCTACTGGTCATGACTTCCCACCGGAACCCAGGTAACTACCTACGTGAATAGGGCCAGTCGCCAGTACTCCCAGGTCTTCCAATGGTTCTCTAACTAATGTCAGCTCATGATGAAATCCTGAAACCAATCAAATCCCTGCTAATCAACACTTGAAAGTTTGATAAGTTAGGCGGCAAGCGGAAAAAAACTTGTGTCTGGGAATTCCTGGTTCTCGATTATAAAAAACCCACACATCCTTATGGAAATAATTGAGAAGATTTTAGTAGCTCAGGTGAATGATATTGAGGTAGTTTTGCTTCCATCTTCCCCCACCCCCTCCCACCTAGAAAGCATCGCTTTACCGCAAGTTGTAGTATAAAATCGAATTATTTGAATTCTCAATCAATGATGATGTAATTGTAATTCTGGAAACACAATTAGATATTGTAAGAGAAATCTTCATCCAAAGTGGATACGCAATAAGATTCATCGACAAAAATATCAAACCAAGGATTCGGAGAAACGAAACTCTTTAATTGCGCCTAGAAAGAAACTTTACATGAACTTGGATTTCAAGGGAGATTTAGTAAGCGATATTCTCAAGAGAAGGATCACATCATCTCTGAGAAGAACATTCTTTGCAGCAAAGCTAAGAATAGTGTTCTCCAGTCAGTCGTCCACTGATCTGCGGAAGCCTCAAGGATAAGATCCCGCATATGACCACTTCTGTGTGCATATATCAGTTCACCTGCTGCTGCTGTGAAGTCAGCCAGTTACATCGGTCATTCGACGCGCATCCCGTCCAAGAGGATTCAACAACACTATCCAACATGGTTACGAAAAGGCAATAGCGGTGCAATAAGGAGTGCAATAACTGAACACTTGGTTAACACTGATCATTGCATTTCAACAAATGCCTCCTGCTTCAAAGTAATCTACAGAGTCAAGAATAACCTATCAAAGGCAATGCGGTTTCGTCTTCTTTGTACCGCTGAAGCTCTGGCCGTTCACAAAGAAAACCGGAGCTGTGGATACAAAAGAAGATTACTCAACCACTTCTACTCTCATGGTAACAATGTTTTGATTTGTTTTGAGTTTTTTATTTTTATTTTGATGACTTAATTTTGTTTCTCTGCCTGTTCTTTAATTGCTTATAATTCTTGTATTCACTTAGATCTCTTACATAATTTCGTATTATCTACTTTGTTTCTATGTGCATCCTGAGTAAAACTCACTCATTAAACTGTTCATATTATTATTGCATAACTTCTTTTTGAACAACTGTTTATGACAACTCATCACCTTTCTTACTACCTTAGTTTCATTAACACTTAATTTTCTTGACTTGTATTACCAACCTTGACCTGTTTAGTTAAAATAACCTTGACCAATTGTAATTTTGTTTGACAAACTTAATGTACACATACATATAAAATAACACATATGTATATATTTCCGATTGTACAGCTAAGAAAATGAATTCGCCGCCGAGGAGAGACTCTTCGCTGATCCACGTGTTTTGTTTTCATTAATGCCTGGATGGGGATTATCCATGAACATGTATATATAGCATATATATACTCAAGTATACTAGCAATAACCCAATTACCCACAAGAGAAACCCTGTGCAGACATTGTTTAAAAGAGTTCAAACACAACGCTATAGCACTATTCAGGCGTTGAAGAGAATGGAGCGAAAATACCTACTAACCATCTTCAAAAAGAAAAAAAAATATTCCCCTCACATTTTCATCAAAAAGTGTTTAAACTCGAGTCATAACACCAACACCACCACCAACAACAAGCCATCACCAAAGACTGCAAGAAAATTTATCCTGCCCTACATAAAAAATATCTCTGAAATAACAGGTAGAATATTAAGACCGTTTGAAATAGATATAGCCCGCAAACCAGCCAGCCAGCCAGCACAGTCACTTCATTCGATATTGTGCAAACCAGAAGACCGATCCAACAGAAAAAGAAGATCAAATTATTAATACCATTTACAAAATAAATTGGATGCATGAACTGCAGTAAACATTACGCCAGTGAAAGTGGGCGTCCCTATCTATTCCTACCGAATCGAAGAACACAAATTGGCTGCAAAAAGACATGACATGATATTTATTTTTTCATATCAATGTGTGCAGATAATTATGGACAACAGTTAGATGATACGGATAATGTAGAGCTTTTAAATAGAGGAAACACCAAAACTGCGGTGAGGGAATTACTGGTTATTATTATTATTGTTCCCTTGGGTTCCTAATGGAACATAGGGCTTCAACTGCAAGTCTCCACTTACCACTTCTGTCTTCCTTCTGCTGTACTTTTCATTTGCATCCATGTTAGTCCATACTCTTTCAACTCCTCTTCACACGATCTCCTCCATGTCATCCTTGCACTGACGTCCCATTCGCTGATTCCCATTCTGTTGGGTTCCACTCGAACAACGGCGTGATACGTGCGCGATGTCACCCTCAGCGAGTGTCTAGTCCATCTCCACTTTCTCCTACACATTTGTTGGTTGGCGATTGGTTCTTGCCTGTTTGTTTCTTCCCATAGTTTCCAATAGTTGGTGATTCTTTCCGGCCCGGCCGGCCATCTGATCTTCAGTATAGATCCAGCGAACACAGTATAGTTGTTGATAAGGGTCTGCAACAGGCTATTAGAAATTTTCTTTGTGACCCACCCGCCTGACAAGTTTCTGATCCGTATAGGAGAACTGACTGACTTGACGTTTGTATTGAAAATCCTAATTCTGTTGTTGGTGCTGGATGACGAAGATTTCCAGATTGGTCTCAGGTTGATGAATGAATGTGTTTCTCGTCTTCCCGATTCTCACTCGATTTGACATCCTCGTCCGTTCCGACAGCCTGCAGCTGAGACAATGCGCCCTCCCTAGATAAGTGATAAGTGAATGAAGTAACCTCTTTCAAATCCCTCCTGTTGATGGTGATTGACGCTGGATGCTGCTGCTGTTGTTCTTGTTGGCTGGTTATTTTCATAACCTCCGTGTTGTCTATGTTCACCTGGAGTCCTGTCTTCGCCGACTGCTTCTTCGGCCAGTTTGTCAGTTTTCGCTTGCCTACAGGTCTTCGATTGTATGTGACATCAAACATAAATCATCCATGCGCGAAATCCAAGTCTTCTAGGTTCTTCACGTCGGTCCAGACAGGATATCCCTCGCTGTCTTCTCGTTTTCCACTCACTGTCTGACGCATGATCCAGTCAGTCCACCACAATTAGGAATATCATTCATTGGTGATAATAGGCAGGCACCCTTGTCTGACTCCTATGTTTACTCCAGACGCCTCGGTGAGTTTTCCATTGTGGATCACTTGACATGTGTCGTTGTCGTACAGCTGTTGAATAAGGTTGATGAATATTTGGGGTACGGATTTGCCGTAGTACTCGAGTATTTTCCAAATTACTTCGCGGTCAACGCTGTCGAAGCCCTTCTCGAAGTCTATAAATTAGAGGTAGATGTTTGATTTCCATTCCATGCTTTGTTCTGTGATGATGATGCATAGAGTTGCAATTTGGTCAGAACATGATTGGCCTTTCCTGAATCCAGCTTGTTCTGGTGGGGAGGAGTTCTGTGTCCAGTGCGTGAGGGAGTTACTGGAAGCCTGGTTAATACTTCAGTGAATCAGCAAGCGATTAACACACACACTAATTACTATAGACCAAATTTACCAACCAATAAAAGGTAAATCATAAAATGACAGGAGAGTTCAAATTTCAAGTGAATAATAAAAATGATCACTAGAGACGTAAATGAACACACAACAAGTCACGACAGTTGTTGTTAGTAGGGAGATACAATTACAACATCACCGTTTCTAGAGAATTCAAGTAAGTCGATTTCATACTAAAACTTCATATAAAGCAATGCTTTCTAGGTGGGGGACGACGAAAACTTCACAATTGCATCAACCTTCTCTGAAAGAGAACACAACTAATTCAACTTATGAAAGTTCTGATGTGGTTGTGTTATCTGAACTGGATAGTTGATTGGCGAAGCTTTCATCACCCTACTAGGCGACATCTTCCTTCAGCGCATACTTCGATTTCAATTGAAGTGAACTTTTAGATTTCCCCACGAGTTTATTAATCATCTCTCCTGGTCGGTGACCACCTTGGACGTGACTCTTTGATTGTTTTTGTGTGTTTTCACACCTTCTAGGTAGCTACTTGTATTGGAACTGATTGTTTCTTTGACTTGAACTTTGACCTTTTGTGTGTGAGGTTTCTTTCTTATCGGTTAGTGAATTTTGTCGATCTCGATATGTCATATTTTTGGACGTCTTAGTCAAGCGAATAACCACAGGGGAATCAGCAACTGAAGTTTATAGAAAATCAACTCACACAGACCGAATCCTGAATTACAACAGCAACAATCGAAAAACACACAAAAGTAATCGCATACAAACACTATTCAAGAGGGCCAGTCAAGACTCATTGCAGCACTCCCACCTTAAGGAAAATTGAAGAAAAATATCTCATGGACGTCTTCCAGAAGAATGGATATCCACGGAACTTCATCAAAAGACATATAACCCCAAGTCAACCTATCAAACCAAAGGCCCCTAAGGAAAGCACACAGAAAATCGCCCTGCCATATATAAAGGATATCTCAGAAATCACTGCAAGACTCTTCAAACCTTTAGGAATTGACGTCGTACACAAACCAACAAAGTAACTTTAGTCAACTGGTTCTGTGCCAACCAAAAGACTAAACAGCGAAAGAAGATAAAACCAACATCATCTACAAAATAAATTGGAACAACTGCGAAAAACATTACATTGGCCAAAGTGGACGTCCCCTTCGTCTTCGTATCCATGAACATACACTAGCCGTCAAAAGACATGATATCCACTCCCTCCTATCACTTCACTGCACATAGACAACCACAGACATCAATTCTACTGGGGTAACGCTCAAATATTAGACAGACGAAACAACAAGAATGCTAGAGAATTTTTAGAAGGCTGCCTGGTATTCCAGTGAATCATCAATCAATCATAGACACATCGAGATGGGCAAAATTTATCAACCGATAAGAAGGAAACCTCACACACACACAAAGGGTCAAAGTTCAAGTCAAATAAACAATCAGTTCCAATACAAGTAGCTGCCTAGAAGGTGTGAAAATACACAAAAACAACCAAAGAGTCACGTCCAAGGTGGTCACCGACCAGGAGAGATGATTAATAAACTCGTGGGGAAATCTAAAAGTTCACTTCAATTGAAATCGAAGTATGCGCTGAAGGAAGATGTCGCCTAGTAGGGTGATGAAAGCTTCGCCAATCAACTATCCAGTTCAGATAACACAACCACATCAAAATCATCCACCTGATCTATGAATCTTCTCTATCATACTTATGAAAGTGTTCAAAACTCGAATGTTGTTTGCATTTCGAGGTTAATGGAAAGTTATGTACTTCATTCTTCCATGATATTGTAGGATACTGTAGACAAAGGCATAGAATTTTGAAGCTTCTTGTATTCTGTGGCTCCTGAATTCGCCAGTATGCAATCATTAAGGTTGCCTTAGTATGAAAAAATAAGCGTCATTTTATGAAGTCGGCTAATTATTGTCATTTAAAATAAGCAACAAGAAAACGGGTTAATAAAGCAGGATTTCATACATTTATTCCCCTTAATGAATTTGAACAAAGCAAGAACTACAGTTTTAGCAGAATAAAATGGTACCATCTTTTATTTCGTTGCCTTCTCGTCAACTGCTTATATGGCAAAGACATTATTAAATATATCTACAACAACAATTTTAACATACTTGCACAGAGTTCAGTTTAAACAAAAAACCATCGATCAATATACTCATACACTAAAATATATACATATATAAATATGCAATATTAACCAATATTCCGAACAATAATAATCAAACACAATGGAAACTTTTAGCATTTCACATTCGGGGGAAAGAGAGGTGAAATCATCCAGTTACCAGGGCAAAGAAAGACTGATAATCGCTTCTTTCTGGACGCATAAATCAGGTTTCAGGCGCTTGATGGAAATGGCTTCAGCAAACTTAAGGAGAATTAAGCTCTTTTGCCTATTGATAAATATGAACGACTTTTCGACGTCCACCTCATGACCCGTGTAGAGGAGATGCCTGGCGATGTCACTGCTTAAAGCATTTGTTCCCCTTACATTGGAAGGACAGAAAGAAGGGCATATCTACGGTTTTCTGAACATGTACCAAAAAGCTTACGTCTAAAGGGAACAAATGCTTTAAACAGTGCCATCACCAGGCATCTTCTCGACACGGGTCATGAGGTGGACGTCGAAAAGTCGTTCATATTTATCAATAGGTAAAAGAGCTCAATTCTCCTTAAGTTTGCTGAAGCCATCTCCATCAAGCACCTGAAACCTAATTTGTGTGTTCAGAAAGAAGCGGTTATCAGTCTTTCTTTTCCCTGGTAACTGGATATTTTTCATCTCTCTTTCACCTGAATGCGAAATGCTGAAAAATTTCCATTGTGTATGATTATTATTGTTGTTCGGAATAGTGTTTAATATTGCATATTTATACATGTATATTATTAGTGTATGTGTATAGTGATCGTTTGATTTTTGTTTAAAATGAACTCTGTGCAAGTATGTTAAAATTGTTGTTGTAGATATATTTAATAATGTCTTTGCCATATAAGCAGTTGACGAGAAGGCAACGAAATAAAAGATGGTACCATTTTATTCTGCTAAAACTGTAGTTCTTGCTTTGTTCAAAAAGCAGGATTTAATGAATTCATCAAATTTTGGTAGACCCTCTTCTCAACTGAATACTATGCATACAGGGATATATGTACTATTAGAAACACACTCAGATAGGTGTGAATGTTTTTCCCGTTTATGCTCAAATAGATAATGGGAAGGGAGTATGACAGATTCAAATTAAGATAAAATGCATTGCGCTTCAGTTGCATCACTTAAATAAATAGTACAACTGAACATGAAATAAAGGCTCTGAAGGATATTTTATCTAAGAATGGATATTCTGAGAAGTTCATTAATAAATACTCTAAAGAAATTATCCCTTGCAAAACTATCGAAACAGTTCCGAAGAAATCTGTCTACATCAGTTTGCCATTCAAAGGAGATGATGAAGTACAGGAAGTAGTCAAACGAAGACTCGATAAAGCCATCAAGAGAACTAATTATCCTGCAAAACTTTTTTTCCTGAACACCACCACCAAGTGAGTGCTTCAACAATCTGGGAAAGACCAGTCAACAATCCTCGACACTTCAAACTACCGCGTATATTAAATTTGAGTGTGTGTTTCAGGGAGGAAGCAAATACATAGGTCGTAAAGAAAAGCGACTGTCTACTCGCATGATGGATCATTTGCCAAAATGGTTGAAAAAAACAGCTGAATGCAAAGTGCCAAAAACCTTAATAACAAAGCATCTTGTGAACTGAGGACATAATATTGACGTTGTCAAGTCACTCACTCACTGTTGTCAGCAGACAAAGAAACAGGAAGATGCTTACCAATCACGAAGGAGGTTCGTGGACAATTGGAGTTTATAAACCAGCTGTTTGTGTACACAAGGAAATGGTCGTCACTCTGAATCTACCATGGTAATGTGTTTTGCATATTGGCTGTGATCATTAATATTAACAACACTTTATTCTACCTCTTAATATTATTATTATTATTGATTCATTTAAAACTATATTTTATCAGTAGCATTATCTCAACTCGTTTCAACATTATTATTATTGTTATTTTTGATTCCAGCTTGATTCCACACTGTATTTTTTGGTACAAGTATGAATTTTCAGCATGTGATATCGGTAGCTGAAATTTTGCAGGCTAACCATAGGTATCAGGTGTGCGTCGGCAGGGGATCGAACCTCGGACCATGTGCATGGTCGGAGAGAGTCCTAACTACTGTGCCATCGACACCTTTCGCAATTCTTGAAATATTTAAGTTCTTTCTCTGGTGACTAATTATTCACCTGAATGATGTAATTGTAGCGTAAAGGATTTTATCTTAATTTTGATCTCTCATACTTCCTCTCCCCTTATTTATTTGAACATGACCTGATCTGAATGAACATTCACATGTGTTGCTTTGCACGAGTAATTCTATGTATTCTATTTGCCATTTATCAGCCATAGTTCTCCTAATGTACTTCCAATAGTATATACATATATCCCTGAATGTAGAATAAAATCAGATGAAGAGTTCTACTGAAATTCGACGAATTCATTAAATCTTGCTTAATTACTCATCCCTTTTTTGCTTGTTTTAAATTCATATCGGGAAATAAATGTTTCTAATTGGTATCATAATAAATAATGCTGTCACTAGTGTGATAAAAAGTGCTGCTTGACTGCATTCTGGAATGATTCTCACAAACCTACTTATATATATATATACATCATTGTGTTATAGTGAACAAAGCGGCTGATCTATAGGAGTGATGATCCTTGAAATCTCTTGAGTAAGTCAATAAACTAAGAATATTTTTTACTTCAAGCGAAGAAGTCAATCGGCGAACAGATGAATGATGTACACTGATGATATGCCTCTTATGGCAAGTAAGAAGAATAAATACAATTGATTGCATATTTCGTGGTTTGGATATTACAGCCGATGAGCAGTACTCTTCAGTTTTCACATAACCGAAACACTTCATCATTGAATTTGTCCTCATTAAAACTTTCAACTTTAATTGGCTTCTGCGTGATAACTATGGCATACGTCTAGTTATTGTCATGTCAGATGTTTGAAGCCAATCGAAAAGTAGCTCTTCTGACCCTTGGTCCCATGCTTGTTATTAGTCACCACAGAAAGATGTTTCTGAAACCTGCAAGGATCTCATAGCCCCTCTGAGATTCAAACCCAGATCACCTATTGTCACAGTCAGAGACGTTACCACTGGGTTATACGGGCTCACGACTGGCTTCCTGTAGGACTGTAGAGGATACTTTGATTGGTCATGCGTCAAGCCCTAGGGGGGAGTAATGCTCACGTTATGTAACACCATTTACTTTCGCTTTGATGATAAAACCTACTACCAGTCAGTTTATTATGTTTACATAGTCTTTCATTACCAATCAATATAGGCTTACGCTCTAAATTTTACATACGGATTTGCATGACTTTTAACCATTCTCACCAGTTGCTTGTATATAAACCGCTTACCTTGACATTCGAAAACGAAGTTCATCAAGTTTTCGTGCGAATACTTCAGTTTCCGAAGGTTCTGTAGACCAAAGTCGTTCAGCTACGCTTGCAACTAGTGGCCTGTAATGTAAGGTGCATGAAAAAGCATGAAAAACATTCTTATCAAATGTTGGTTTACAGAGATGTGATTTGTTACAAGTTCCATTATGAGCTGATTACAGTTAGAGAGAACCACTGGAAAGCCGACAGGGAGTATTGGACAGTCTTTTCATCCTACTTTGGGACTCTTCGGCACAATATACTCACTGAGGTTCAAACTCAGGACCTTTCATTTACAAGGTGAGTTCGTAGACCATTTAGAAACTGAAACCCGATATATTGGTTAGTCCGTAAATTGTAAGTTCTACCAGTTCATGATTTATATGATACAGCCATGAGACAATATCGTAGGTGATCTTACCTGAATTGGTAGAGTGAGCGAACATCTGTTTAAATATTTACTTGCCTTGGAGTGTAAATTTCAAGCAATTATAAAACAACAAACATCCTGCTTGCGTAATTTTCAAGATTTATGTTGCCGAATGAAATACACTACTGACTAAACACATCCTTTGAAGAATCACAAGAACAACAGTAAATGAGGTAGAGTGAACCTTAGATTTGCTGTCCCCACGATCGCCAATAATCCCCAGTCTACTCCTCCTCAACACACCATCTCTTACATGTCACTGTCACACTCACCACCCCCTCGTACTCGCTTCCCATTCACCTTCCACTCAAGTAATCGCCTGCATTGAGCGCGATGTCATTCGACCGACGGCCACCTCAGTGGCGTGTTTCCCCGATCCTACATATTTGTTAAGCAATCAGTCGGTTCTTCTTTGGTTGATTTGTTCATCGCCAGACTCTCTTCGTGCTAATTCTTTCTCACTGCTCAGCTAGAGAGCACACCTGACATTTGATCTTGAATATGGAGTCAGCCAGTGAGCAAAATGGCCAACTGTTGATGGGAGTCTGCACTAGCCTGTTGCAAATAATATCATGGTTGATAATGGTCAGTCAGTCTTGTCTTATTCCTGTATTCACTTCGAACGCCTCGCTGAGGTTTCCATTTTTATATATAGCTGTCGAATGAGGTTGACAAAGACTTAAGGTACGCCGTAGTACTGAAGTACTTTCCAAATTACTCCTCGGTCAATGCTGTCTGTCAAAGGCCTTTTCTAAGTCGATGAAAGAAGTTGAGCCATTCTATGCATTGTTCTGTGATGACGATGCATAGAGTTGCAATTTAATCAGCACACGATTTGCTTTTCCTGAATCCAGCTTGTTCCGGCCAGTTGACAGAGAATAACGCGACTTAGCATTTTACTTGGCGTGGATAAAAGCATCAGTCTACGTCAGTCAGTTCTTGCAGAGTGAGGCTCAAGACTCCCTCCTTTGGTAGCTTGGCAAGTTAGCCAGAGTTTCTTCCACGGACTGTTTTCAGTGCTTCGGTACTGGGAGAATTCCGTCTGGCCCTACTGCGTTCCTGACTCGCTCTCAGTAGCTTGATAGCATTCAGAATTTCTGCTTTCGTTGGAGGATTGGTGTTCACTGGCAGGTCAGTTCTGTGCATTCTGTTGGTGGTGGTATTTCCGAGAGAGAGAGAGAGATCCGGGTGATGGTTGATTCAAGAGTCCTTTGAAGTGATCAGCCCATTGTTTCATTTGTTCCTCCTCCTTGATAGTTAAGTTCCCTTGTTTTTTACCTTTTATTGGTTTCGTCATCTAGTTATCTGATATAATGTACTGAGATCACCTTTTTACCTGCGGCCTGCCTGTTCTGCTTTAGTTGCCAGCCAGTGTGTCGTAAAGAATTGTCTTTTATCTTTCCTCCTAGCACTCTTCTTCACTTCTTTCTCGGTTCATTGCAGTGTACATTGAAATCAAAATATATTTGCGAGGATAATTTATGAATTGAGGTTGGATTTCTTTTCTAGTTGGTTACCAACATAACAAGTATGAATGAATCACTTATAATTTCGTCACTGACATGTCAAAAGATGATTCGTACGAGAGAACCACGTGTTATATTCACCAGTATGGAGATGGATCAAGTCTCTTCAGATCGTACAGGAATCATAGATTATTTTCGATGAATATGACCACTAAGAATGAAATCTTTACAAATTAAAAGATATAATAAACTTTCTATAGTTTGGTTTGTAGGGATTAGTTATGTTTTACGAGTTGATCACGGTTTGATATCAGTTAGAGAACCATTGAAAACCAGGAAGTACTGGACAGCTGCTGTTTCATCCTAGTTTGGGAATCATCGGTAGTACGCACCTAACTGATATCAATCCGTGATCAACTCGTAAAACATAACTAATCCTTACAAACCAAACTATAGAAAGTTAATCTGATGCTCGCTAGTGACTTGCTACAGGTTGGAGTTTCCTGAGTTCTAGTGAGAAGTCGTGACCAGCGAGGTCCAATTAGATGTCACGTGTGTGGATGGATGTCCCACCAACGACAATGGTTGGGGTCGCGCTAAATCACGAATTAGTAGAAGTTAGAATTCACGAGCCATTGAATCGGGTCCCAGTGGCTGAATGGTATACGAGCTTGCCTTGTAACCGGAAGGTCCCGGGTTCGAATCCCAGTGGGTGCGTACTGCCGATGATTCCCAAAATAGGATGAAACAGCAGCTGTCCAGTACTCCCTGGTTTTCAATGGTTCTCTAACTGATATCAATCCGTGATCAACTCGTAAGATATAATAAACCAAATTTTAAAGAAATTTCGGTTGTGCAAAGTGTTGTTGACCATGAGGTAATTTGAAAATGGCTTCAAAACTGCGGAGTTCAGTGAAACAAAACTTTATCAGCCTCATTCAAAAGTCATGTAATCCACAGTGGAAAACTCAGCGATACCTTTAAAGTGAAGACAGGAATTAGGACAAGACTGCCTACTATCACTGACCACATTCTTGACTGTAATGGAATGGAGCATGCCAGTGAACCCAAGAGGTGAGAAGACAGGAACCAATAAGAAAAATCTAGGAGTTGTAGACTTCTGTAATGGATTGTGTCTAATGTCACAGAAACTGTAAGAGTTTGGCAAAGCAGTGAAAACAGGAATCCAAGTAAACTTAGAGAAGGTAGAGGTATAGATGGCTAACCAACGAGATTATTTCCTTCACTAATTTGAGCGAAATCGTTTCAACTACAGGCAGTGACATCAATGGGGATGTGAAAAGCAGGTTCAGCAAAACATGACAGACACTTACTACTCTGAAATCATTGTGGAAGTCCACTGAACCCAACATCAAGAACAAGATTTGAATTTTTAGCACTAATGTGAAATCAATCAATCAAGAAACTATTGCCTAGCAAATATGAAGAAGCAAATACAGGTGTGTTGGACACATACTGAACAGACTGTCGAGTGAATTTACGCGCCAGGCCGTGGCTAGAATACAACTGAAATAGGAAATAATGAGTTGAGCTTGTGCCCTAGTGTTTGTTTTATTCCTTTACGTTCCAAGTGGTTTTCCAATGGTTCTCTAACCGGTGTAAGCTCATGGTGAAATCCTGGAACACCAAGTGGTTGTTGTAAAATGAATAACTTATGTAACAAAAAGTAGGTGAATACACGCATCAGTTATACTTAATTCTGAATTGAAGCAATTTGTATTCGATATTAATTCATTTTTTCTTAGGCAATTAACTCACCAAGTTGCTGGAGATCGATTTGCATTATCCACATAGAAACCCCATAGTAAAGCTTCACCACCAATTAGTAAGGCTTGCTGATCAGCAGTACCTAGAAAGAGTAAATTTTTTAAAATAAATAACACAGAGAAATTTAGAAGTATTTTTCAAATTATCACTAATCAATAAAAGGTAGTATTTTCAAACAAAAGAATAGCAAACATATTTCAAGTCAGTGGATAAAGTATAGACGGCAAGTTAAAGAATGACGATCCAGGAGTGCGAACGCACAGACGACCTTGAACACATACTGTTGATTGGACAATTCGACTTACCATTATTATAGTTCCATTATGAACCTTGTACACAAGTTGATAGACAAATTTCATCCAGAACTCATTTTTAATTACTGTATGGATAATTGGTCAGTGGCTCAGCAAAGTTAGGGTTATGATTCGGGCTAGAATTAAGGTTAGCATTAGGGTTGGGGAGTGAATACAGGAGTTAGACAAGGCTGACTGGCTAGTTGCTCATTATCACCGATGATATTCTTAATTGTGGTGGACTGACTGGATTATGTTATAGGGAGCAAGGAGACAGGAATACGCTGGACCACCGATAAGAAGATTCTAGAAGATCTGGATTTCTCAGATGATATATCTCTAATGTCACACAGACTTGAAGACTTGCAGGCAGACGCAAACCAACAAACCGGCAGCAGAAGTAGGCAGGCAGCCAACGAAGATAGGACTAACTTTAGATGGATATATAGAAGACGGAGGTGATGAAGACAACCAATCAAGCAACAGCAACAACTACAACCAGTACCAATCCCCATCAACGGGAGGGAGAGATTGAACAGAGTTTACCTCCTTCACTTATCTAAGCAGCCATCACCATTTTAAATTCAGGCGGAACGGATGAAGATGTCAGAGTTAGAGCTGGAAAGGCAAGATACACCTTTAACCATCAACCTGAAACCAGTTTGAAAATCTTCCACTTTCAGTATGAAGAATGAGATTTGGATTTTCAACACCAACGTGAAGTCAGTCACTGCTTCTATACGAGTCAGAAACGTGCACTGTGTGTAACGAAAGGGATTTCTAACAGGTTGCAATCTTTTATCAACAGTTACCGTGTTCGCCAGCTCCATACTGAAGATCAGACGGCTAACCAAGAGCCGATCGCTCAACAAATATGTAGGAGAAAATGGGGATGCACTGATCGTGGATACATTAAGAAAACCATCGAATGACAACGCGCGCCAAGTCCTCGAGTGGAGTCTCGATGAGTAGCAACTAGTAGGTCATCCTAGAATGACAAGGAGGAGACTGTGTGAAAAGTAGATTAGATATTATAGGCAACCGTGAACCTAGTTGAAGAGGATGGCAGAAAATAGAAGAAAGTGTCGGGCATTGATTGAGTGGAATCTCAAAATGAAGTAATGAGTGGGTCGTCAGTATGAGGGTAACATAGAGGAGATGGTGTGTTGGGGAGGAGGCGGAGGAGATGAAAGATAATGGGCACCTGAAGTCCTGTCTTCTCTGGATGCTTCTTCTATCGCCAACTTGATGCTTTTCACTTGCATATCTTCCGGTTTGTGGGAAATCAGACATATATCATCATCGGCAAAGTCCATATCCTCCAACTTTTTGTGTGAGTCCACTTTATGCCTGTTTCCTCATTGCCCGCCACTGTCTGTCGCAATATCCAGTCTACCGCAATCAGGAAATTAATCATTAGAGATAGTAGGCAGCCAGTCAGCCTTGTCTTACCCCCGTCTTCACACCGAACGATTCCATGAGTTTTCCGTTGTGGATTACTTCTCATGTAGCATTGTCGTACAACTGTTGGATGAGATGTGTAATTGTCGATGGGACCCCGTAGAGGCGAAGTAGTTGCCAAATCACCTCTCGATCGACGCTGTCGAAGGCTGTTTCAGAGTCGATGAAGTTGAGATAGAGATAGGTGTGACTTTCATTCCAAGCTTTGTTCAATGATGATCCGTAGTGTGGCGATTTGATCAATACGTGACTTACTTCTCCTGAATCCAGCTTGTTACGGTCGATTTTTTTCATCGAGGTTGGCTTGTTTGATTCTCTCCAGGATTATGCGGCTTAGTATTTTGCTTGGGATGGACAGGAGCATAATTCCGTGCCAATTTTGCATTGACTTAAGTCTCCTTTCTTTGGTAGCTTGGATAAGTATCCTTTCTTCCAATCCTCAGGTACTTTGCCCTCTTTCCACACCTTCTCCAGTAGTGGCGTCATCAAGTCCGCTGTTGCCTTGGGGTCCATTTTCAATGCTTCTGCATTTAACAAAAAGTATTCCTGTTGGCTATTTGTGGTTATTAATTGAAGTATAATATCTGATAAGATCTTCATTTCAATACCAATCCAAATATCCGTTAAGATGAGTTCACCCCATAAGATAAGAAATGTAGAGAAAAGTTCAGCTATAGCACTCATTATATGCAATTACATACCACCAACCACAAAATAGGATGATGGGATAAGATGACAGTAATAGATGGTTGGAGGCGATCGGTACGAAGCCTTGAACCTAGGTTTCGTGCTAGTTGGCACTCATAAACATGGCGTATCTGCAACCTTGAAGGAACTCATGTCCTTTCTGATACGCCTTGCTGATGATTGCCAACTAGCACAAAACCTAGGTCCAAGGCTCCGTGCCGATTGCCTCCAACCATCTAATACCATCAAATCAATGTGCACCGTGTTGGCAAGCTAGCTAGAATGGTGGTCACATTACAACCTGACTGATAGAATTCAGTCTACACCAATCAGAGGACTAGACGCATCACACTAGTTACTAGTGTCGAATATAAGATGACAGTTTCAAATTCTAATCTAATGAAACAGGGTGAATGGAGGGAGAGATTGATAACAGAAGCTTTGTTTATCGAATCAACTGCAAATATATGTAATAAGAATGATTCAACACCTGTCCTAGATATCTGGAAAATTCTATTACCCCTACAGCAAACAGGAGAGAACAAAGAAAACTATAAAACTCAAGTCTCGAAGTCGTGTAATTATAATTAGTGATATCGTAACAGCAGAAGACAAGGGCCAGGTAACAGATCGTTTTATTACGAAAATCAGCACGTATTTATATAAATTTCACATACATTATTATAGCCCAGTCAAGTAGACAAACGCATTCTTCTGATTGGTTGTTTTCGAGTTCCTCGGAAAGTGGAGCCATCTATCTGCGAATCATATTTGCCCACGTTTTAGTTCGCTGTGATTGGTTGTTGAAACAGCCTTGTTCATATTTTCTCATGGCCCATATTAGTGACCTAGATATTGACGTAGATTAATGTCAACCAATTGGCTAGCAGGCTGCTCTCACCACAATATGACTATGAACAATGAATAAATTTTGTTCGAAACCTTGTCATCCAGTGAATAATAATACTGTTTCACTGACTGTATGTGATAGATCTAATAAACGAACCAATATGGGAGAACAACATCTATACTGTTATCAATTAAAAATTCCACTTACCATCAAATGTACTGAAATCACATTCATAATATTTTCTCCAATCATCATCAAGCTTGTTTTCATTCAGTTTCCAACAGGAGCTAGTGATTACTCTGTATCCAGCTTTTGTGGCCTCTTCTATTACTGACTTGTATTCAGGTTGATGTACGTGCACCACAGTCGCTGGTTCACCCTGTATTAGAAAACGGAATAGGAATCGCTGATAATGAAAAATCCTTTATGAACAATCTATCAATTCAAAATGTTTATCGAAATTCACTTGCTCATGTGTAGCTGAGTAGATTGGCGGTACCATACATCCCCTTGTAAAACGCGGGTGAGAACACTATCCAGCTTGGCTAGCAAAGGGTTAACGCATAGGGAGGTATATAATTCGATAACAGAACATCTGGTGAATTCTGGACATCCAGCCCTATTTAAAAATTCCTTCAAAGCCATATGTAAGATCCGATCCAACCTACCAAAGGGAGTGAAATCAAGACATCTACGAGTAGCTGAGGTAGGCAGTGGCGATCCAAAATCTCAAGCCTATTATATGCGTCCAAAAGAAATACGTTCAACCGTTGTCCCTACCTACCGTGGCCATCATAAAAAGTCAGTCTCACCCAATAATGGTTATCCTATTACCACCTTTCTTGTCCAACCTTCCCGTTTATTTGTTATAATTACCTTTTAAATCTCTATCTGAATCATTAGATTTGGTTACTGTTTTTATTTGTATATGTCCGACCCTCCTACTCATTTCATTAATACCACATTCTTAACTCGTAATTATACAAACTGACGAGTTTTCTAGTAATTATAATCCTATAGCGTCTTTTCTACCCGATCTCCCTGATTAGTACACATTGGAATTTTTAACTTGACCTTTGGCCTGAAATATTTCTAGAATAGTGCCACTACCTATCTTCTGTTTATTACAGTTAGTAATTTTATTAATCTGACCTCTAACGAGAAATAATTCTGGAACATTCTCACATATGTAATATAAATACATGAATGCACAGCCTCGTAGTTGATGAATTCGTCGAAAAGAAAATTTTCTTATTCAAGTATTGGTTTCAGGGATTTGGTTAATTGGTTATAGGATTTCATCATGAGCTGACATTAGTTAGAGAACCATTGGAAAACCTAGGAGTATTGAAGAGCCGTTTCGTCCTAGTTTGGGACTCTTCACCAGTACGCATCCACACCACGGGGTTCGAACCCAGGACCTTCCGGTTACAAGGCGAGCTCATATACCATTAAGCCACTGGGACCCGATCCAATGGTCCTTGAATTCTAACTTCTGCCAATTCACGACATAGCGCGAGCCCTGGCCAATGTCTTCGGCGAGTATTTGTCCTCACACCCGACCCGCTGCACCCTACTGGTCACGACTTCTCACTAGAACCTTAGGTAACTACCTACCTGAATAGGGAAAGTCGCTAGTGAGCATCTCATTGATATTCAAGTGTTGGTTTGTAGGGATTTGAGTGGTTTCAGGATTTCATCATGAGCTGACAGTAGTTAGAGAACCATTGGAAAACCAGAACTGGAGTACTGGACAGCCGTTTCGTCCTAGTTTGGGACTATTCAGCAGTACACGTTCATGATGAAATCCTGTAACCAATTGACCAAATCACTACAAACCAATACTTGAATACCAATGAGATGCTCACTGGCGACTGGCCCTATTCAGGTTTGCAGTTACCTGGGGTTCCAGTGGAAAGTCGTGACCAGTAGGGTGTAGCAGGTCGCGTGTGAGGACAAATACTCACGGAAGACATTCGCTAGCGGTCGCTCTATGTTGTGAATTGACAGAAGTTGGAATTCATGCATTGACTGGCCATTGGATTGGTGGGTACCAGTAGCCTAATGGTCTACGAGCTATCGCGCCTTGTTACCACAAGGTCTTGGGTTCGAAGCCTGGTGGTGGGTGTGTACTGTTGAAGAGTCCCAAACTAGGGCGGAGCGGCTGTCCAGTACTCCCAGGTTTTCCAATGGTTCTCTAACCGATGTCAGTTCATGATGAAAATTTTCTTCTTCGCTGCCACTAACCGTCTTTTTAATAACAATCTATTTACAAATATCGATACATATTCATTTTCAAAAGTATCTGTAAGTAGTGATATGCATAAAAAATGTCAAATTAAAACGGACATCAAATAAATTAAGGCAAGTGATAGGGAATTTATGAATTTAAAGGTTTGACAGAAGGCCAGGGTAGCAGTAATAGTTGAACCTGTTTCTTCCTTACGGAGATCTCCAGCAGTTTTAATCGAATTGCGATTGCCTCCACCGTTTGGAATGTTCAGTGTCTAGAGGCCTCTGGTAATTTTATTCGATACCGCAAAGATGATACAGAGAAAGATTCTTCAATCTTAGCTTTGACACCTGTTTGGACGAGGTGAATATGAATATGGAACCTTTGACGGTTTTTATGCTACACCTTTGTTGAGCGACACACTGATAGGTGTTCTCAAGCACGAAAGATTAGGTTCCTAGAGCAACAGCCAATATAATTGGCTCCACAGGAGTAGACCTAAGCCCTACTTATCTTTCTCTATTCAAATTCCACTCGAGTGATTATGGCCTGGCAGGCCATGTCATTTGATTACCTTCTCCTCATCGATCAATTGATCGATTGATTTTTGTTTAAAATGAACTCTGTGTAAGTATGTTAAAAACTGTTTTTGTAGATATATTTAACGATGTCTTTGCCGTGTAAGGAGTTGACGAGGAGGCAACGAAATAAAAGATGGTACTATTTTATTCCTGCTAAAACTGTAGTTCTTGCTTTGTTCAAATTCATTAAGGGGAATAAATGCATGAAACATTTCTTTACCAAGTCTCTCGTCTTCTAGCGTTACAATTGGTGTCGCTGCCTTCAGACAAGGAAGGAGACATTTGGAGCTTCTTGTGGGACTTCAAGACTGCCTCTGAGTTGGTGGGTATCAGTAATCCAACGGCGGAGGCGGTTGTGCTGAGGACCGTGCTGAGAGGCCGAGCAAAGGCAGTGTCCGACAGTGTGGGGCGGTTAGATGAGACAAGGACCTTGGAGGTGCTGGTTAGACGACTGATGGCAGAGTTCCACAGCTTGATGGACAGGCAGCAAGCAGGCTGTGTGGTGGTCCCGTACTGCAAAGCTAGGACCGGACGAACTCCTGTTAGTGCTGTTGGCAAAGCTGACGAATCTACTATGTCGTGCAGACCCACATGGGATGAACAGTTAGAGTCACAGCTACTGAAGTCCCAGTTCTTCGCGAGTGTCTCAGAATAAATTTCTCAGCGTCTGCAGCTGGTTAACGCTGCACAACCAATGGACATCGGTGAGTTAGCTAAGGTGACCAGACAGCTGTTTAGCACAACTCTAGCTAACCTGAATAGAGCCA
This sequence comes from Trichobilharzia regenti, assembly GCA_944472135.2. Lineage (NCBI taxonomy): Eukaryota > Metazoa > Platyhelminthes > Trematoda > Strigeidida > Schistosomatidae > Trichobilharzia > Trichobilharzia regenti. Next base: position 12,869,446 of record OX235267.1, read on the forward strand.
CCGAAATTGAATGAATGGAAACAGAAAGTGGACGATTTGTTGAGTGAAGTAGTGGCACAACGAGTGAGTGAGTACCAGGAAATACTGATGTTTTGGATGTGGCAAATCAGGGCACCGGGGGTGGCAACGCCCAGAAAGAAGGAGAATAAAGAATTTCAGACAGTATAATGTGTGTGTTCTTTCTCTTCTGTCAGACCACAAGTAAGGCGGGTTATCGAGTGAATGACTGAGAATTTGTATGTTTAGTAGATACAGGGTCAGCATTGTCACTAATAGACATGAATCTATATCATAGCGTCAGATTCCGTGTTCGTTGTGAGTTCAAACGGTAGGTGGACACGCACAAAGCATCATGCGCATGTCACACAGTACCATTTTCATTGGCGGTCGCGAAGTTACGTCCCTATTCATTAATGTGCCCGAGTTACGATGAACAATACTTAGCGCTGATTTTCTGCCTGAGGCTGGTGCGATTATTAACACGGAGGAGAGGGCAGTGACTACGAAGTATGAGACAAACGAGATAGCGCCGAAAATACACTGGAGATGGTGACCTCTGCAATAATTGTGATAAAGTGAGGCATGAAATGACACTTCAGGTGAACATAGATAAAACAGAGGTGATGAAGATTCCTGGCCAACACCAACAGCCGCTGCAACTACAACAGACAACAATCAGCCAGCTTAAATGGGAGGAACCTGAAAGAAACAACCTCCTTTACCTACCCATCTACCTGGAAAGCGTCGTTCCAACTACAGGCGGAGCTGGTGAGGATATCAAAGCCAGAATCGGAAAAGCAAGACAAGCTTTCATTACACTCACCAAGTCTATGTGGATGTCAACAGCACTCAGCATCAAAAATGAGATCCGGATTATCAACTCCAATGTGAAGTCAGTCAGTGCTACTCACTATACGGATCAGAAACTTGGCCAGCGCGTCATAAAGAGCACTCAAACAAACTTCAGACCTTCATCAACAGTTCTCTTTGCTCGATACTCAAGATCAAATGGCCGGCCAGAAAAGATCAGAAACAGGGAGGGATCTCTGGCAATGATGGAACCAACCCATCAGGAACCGATTGTGCAACAAATAGGCAGGAAGAAATGGAGATGGATTGGCTGGCCATACTCTGGGAAACCATCAAGTGAGTGACATCACTAGACAAGCCATCACTCGAGTGGAAGCCGAAAGGGAAGCGGCGAATTAGTTGGTCGTCAGTGCAAGGATGACTTGGAGGAGGTCATGTGAAGAGGAGATGAAAGCGTGTGGGCAGACTTGGAGTGGGGTGAAAAAGTTGTCAGAAAACAGAAGGCAATGGAGAGGTGATGCTGAATCCCTATGTTCCTCTAGGAATTAAAGGATATAATAATAATAATAGTCACAAAATGACACCATTTACAACACTAAGAGTCCTATGTCATTTAGAATAAGAAGTCGAGTGACAAGTGAAGTAGATATCACTGGATAATATTTCTATTCCAATCAACGTCTCGTTATATACTACTGATAAATCCTATTAGTAGTACACCTCCACAATATCATAATTCCCCTCAAACAGACAATAAATTTGACTAACTTTTAACTATCCATGAAATTCTGAGTAAAGTTGTTCAGCATCATTTCATATCATTCTGGTAAACAAAAAAAAAGTTTCATAGGCAAAATAAATTGGGAAACGCTTGAATCTAGAATATATGTGTATAGAGACTACTGCAAAAAAGAAAAACTACTTACACGGTATCCATTATCAAATACATCCTCCCAAATGACTGGTGAAACTGTCCATTCTGATGAATTTGTCCCAAGAACAGTTTCCATAAGTTTTCGGAAATAATAATCTTCAAGTGAATTGTAATCATCACCAAAGCTTTGTGTTTGCATAAATTCTTGAATAGTTGGATTAGATTGCCTGAGTGTAAATAGATAAGATGAAAGTGTTGATTTATTTTCAAGCGTTAGTTTGTATAGATTCTATTTGTTTTTTTTTTCAAATTTGACCACGGAAGATTAATATCAGTTGGAGGACCTTTGAAAACCAGTACTCGAGTACCCGACAGCTGTTTCATTTTGGTTTGGAACTCATCAGCAGCACACACCCACTGGATTTCGAACCTAAGGCCTATCGATTACAAGGCAAGCAAGTAGATTATTCAGCCACTGGGACCTAACTCGGATTGGCCAGGAGGTAAAGCTGCCTAAGCTGACCAGTGAGGTCCATCCAGCTGGGAGTGAGGACAAATACTAGCCAGTGACGTTGACTATTTGTCATGGTAAAACCACGAATCGATAGAAGTTAGGATTTATGGGCTAACCATTGAGTAGGACCCCAGTGGCTGAATGGTCCACTAGCTTGCCTTGTAGCCAGAAGTTTTTGGTTCCCCCTTTCCTGATGCTTGCCAGCCGTACCGGTGAGCCTCGAACTAGAATGAAACCGCTCTATGACTTCCGGTTGTTCTCTAACTGATGTCATTCCGTGGTAAAGCTTGAAACATTATTATTATTAATGACATCATAAAACTCCTTGTGATCAGCGCTTAAACATGACTGGAATAGTACAGGAATAGTTATTTCATATGAACCTCTTATTCTATCCTCTGACTGACCGCCAAGACATGCCAAAGGTGCTCATACTTTTTACCAGTAATACAAACATACACTTTCAAAAATGAGTGCTGAAAAGGTTAAGCCGGCAAAGATAAACTTTAAGTACCAGTAAATCTCAACGGAGAAATGACCTAAGACGCATAAAACACATAATAAAGGCAATTATTGAGTATAGAATACGCATATTCATGAAAGTAATGAATTATAAGGCATGAAACTGTTACACAGGATACCCTTCTCTGATGTATGACAAAAATATCTTTCAGTTTTGAACTGGAGTGTCGACAGAGTAATCTAGCCACATCCGATGGATGTAACTACCCAGGTCTTCTAAGCCTGACAATAACCCTAAACTTTCTTGAACCTAAGCCTAACGTGAAAATATTTTTTTTGATTTACAGCTTGATTCCACGCTGTATGTTTGGTACAAGTATGGAATTTTCAGCATGGATATCGGTGGCCCAAATTTTGTAGGCCGACCATAGATATGAGGTGTGCGTCGGCAGGGGATCGAACCTCGGACCATGTGTATGGTAGGCGAGAGTCCTAACCATTGTGCCACCAACGCACAATCTAACTCAAACCAACCCTCATTTCATCCTTATCGGGGTTAACCTAACCCCAAACTGTCTTTAGCCTAAACATTAACTTAATCTTTTCCAAACCTAACCTGATGAGACTTGCCAGATATCCTATTTAATAGCATAACACTTCATCATTAAGCATATTTTATTCCTGATTACAATATTATTCACCAAGATTCACTAACTTGCTCGCTGAGCGTTTCAAGTTCATTGGTGTGGTCGCACTCCACTTGAAATTACTGGTACTTAAAGTTTAACTTGACTGAATATCATTTAATGCAATATGAATCGCATTGTTCCACATACATTCAGGTTTTTTTGTATTCTCTTGAGTTTTCAATGGAACATAGGGCAGCTTCAAGATAGAGCCTAGGAGTTTCAGTAGAATTGGTGCTCTGTTTAAGGGATGAGGTCGCTAGTTTCATGCCCGAACTTTCCTCTTCACTGGGCTTACTATTGGTTAGGCAAGGTGTAAAGGAATGCACTGGCTGGGTATCGAACCCCCAACTACTTAGCTTAGTTGGTTAGTGCTCTACCAGTGTACCACAAACATTCAGTTACAATGAGTTAAATTTTCAATGTCATGTCTCCATGTAGGGTCAGTTGATTTTGGGTGCGGTTGGTTCACAATTGAAAATACACAATTACACAAAATTAAGGCGTATACCTATTTATAGAAATAATAAAATTTAGTTGTAATCATTGTCGAAGGTCAACTTCAAAGAGTGATTTTCCCATCAGTCAGACATAAAATGTCTTGATAAATATAGTCTGTTGAGCTACCTTGAGCAGACACAACTAAGTTCTGTTATCAATGAAACGACCTACTATCGCCGATATGTTGATGACACATTTGTTGTTTGCAACGATATGTATCACACATTGACATTATATGATCGCCTAAATGAGATCCATCCAAATATCAAATTCACCATGGAATATGAACAGAATAATGAGTTCAATTTCCTGGATCTAAATGTAAAAATAACAAACGAAGGCATGGTCGAAAATTCCATCTATAGAAAAGAAACCTGGACTGGACAATATCTTCACTATAACAGCTTTTGTCCCATAAGCTATAAAGGTGGATTAGTGAGGACTTTGTACGATAGAGCCAGGAAGCTATGTCCACCAAACAAAGTCGAAAAGAATTAGATTTCGTCGAGAAATGCCTAAAGGAAAATGGATACCCTAAGGGATTTATACAGAAGCACAGCAGAGAAAAAGCTTAGAAAGAAAAGCATCCAACTGTAGAAAAGAAAAACGTCTTTATTTGTCTACCATACAAAGGAGATGCAGTGTCACAAAAGATTGACAAAAGATTGAAAGGTGCAATAAAGAGAAGCTTCCAGGCAGCAAAACTCATAACAGTATACAGCACCACTCCTTCTATAATCCACTCAAAACTGGATAAATACCCCGTAGATGTCACCTCCAACTGCGTTTATGAATTCACGTGCACTTGCGGGAGCAAGTACATTGGAAAGATAGAAAGAAGGGCTTCTATCCGGTTTTCTGAACATATTTCCATAAACTTGTGCCTGAAAGAAAGCAGATATTCCCAGAGTGCAATTACCAGACACATTATTGATACCAGACATCTTGTAGAGATTTCTAGGTCCTTCAAAATATTAAATAGACAAAGGACAACAGATTTACTACGATTTGCCGAAGAGATCGCAATCAAACAATTCAAATGAACCAGAGTTATGCATACAGAAAGATAGTGTGATTAACCTCTCACCCTCTTGGTAAATGAATTTTGATTAGTCATCTAATTCAGTGATCTCAACTCAATGAACAAATCTTAATCTCATAAACTGTAACCGCTTTTGTTTTTTAAGTTGCTATGTCAACCTACAAGCTAACACTGTTCTGTTAATCAATTTCTTTCTGTTTTCCGTCTTACCCCTTCCCCTTGTTTTCAACTTTGAAAACGTATAAATTGATGTTGGAAACTTAAACTAAAAAATTGTTATGCTTTCATTTTGGATGCGTCAGTTTTACACTATCTCTTCTCTACTACCACTCAAACATTAAAGTATGTTATTATCATCCATAAAACCATCCATTGTAATTACAGGTAGTCTGCAGTTGATGAGAACCTGTGAAATAGAATGATGCCATCATTTTATGCTGCAAATATCGCCTTCCTTTCTTTATCGAAATTTATCCACGGGAACCAAATGTATGAATATAGTTTGTTGACTTTTGCCAATATCGACAAATGGTACAGTCGAGAGTTTTTACCACTCAGCTAATAATCAGGGGAATACTCACTTAGAGAATTGAACCAAATTCACCGAGTGGAGTTTCATCACGTTTTCATCATTTCAACATAAAATGTAAGACTACAGTAACTGGAATAAAGGCCCTAGGAGGAAGATCTATCAACACTTGTAGTGACGTTAAGACACTTATTTTACTCAATATTTCATCATGAGCTGACACATCGGTTTGAGAGCAACTATGGAAAACCAGCACAGCATTATAGTAATGGATAGTCAGCTTTTTCATCAGTCTAGTGCTTACGACTAAAGATTCATCAGTACGCACTCACTACGGAGGTTTAAACCCAGGACTTTCCGGCTCAAAAGCCAAGCATTAGTTAGTCTACTGGTACCCCATCGAATTGTTCACGAATTCCAACTTTTGCCAATTCAAGATATTTTCAGGTACTGGATTTGTAGGAATTTTGTTTGAAGAGTCCCAAACTAGGCTGACGAAACAGATGGCTGTCCAGTCCTTCAGTGATGGTTTTCCAACGGTTTCCCAGGCGATGTCAGTGCATCATGATGAAATCCTGAAACCAATCAACCAAATCCCTACAAACCAATACCTAAATAATACTTAATTGTGTTGATGACAAAATTGTAAACTTTTTATACTCTCAAAATTGAGTGTTTACAATCAAGTCCGTTTTCATTGACAAAACTTTTTCAACAAAGATTTATATATATATATATATATATATATATATATAAGTATCCTTCACTGAAAATATCATTACCTTTTTCTGTAATCAAATTGTTATACATGCAGTTTCAAATATATATTCAACGATTCCATTATGTATAAAATTCTATTTTGATAAAGTCTCACAATTTGATGACATTAGATGGTTGGAGGCAATCGGCCACAGGAAGCCTTGGACACCACCTAGGTTTTGTGCTAGTTGGCACTCGTCAGCAAGGCGTATCTGCAACTCCCTTGAAGGAACTCATATCCCTTGTGAGATTCGAACCGATTGCCTCCAACCATCTAATATCATCAAATCAACGTGCAAAGGGATGGCGAACTACCCAGAATGGTGGCCACATTACAACCTGACTGATAGAACTGAGTTTACACCAATGAGAGGACTAGACACATCACACTAGTTACTAGTGTCCAATCAAAGTCTCACAATGTTATACAGTAATATTTACTGATGCGGCCACGTTTCCAGCACAGTTTATTACTTCTCATAAACATATCTAGTCCCTCACGCACAACTATCTTGCTTCATTTATATATATGAGTAAAAATTGAGGATTAGACATTTGAATAAAAATCAATGTACGGTAATGTACATTCAGAAATAATAATATGAGTGCTATCAATCAAATACAATCAGAAGGGAAATAAGACGAGTGTTTTTATAGTCAAAATAAGTAACTTGTTAGAATGTTATGATGTGAACCCAGGACCTTCTGGTTACAAGGCGAGCTAGCTCGTAGACCATTCATCAGCCACTGGAACTCAATCCAATGGCCCATGAATTCTCACTTCTGCCAATTTACGATATAGCGCAACCGCTAGCCGATGTCTTCGGTGAGTATTTGTCCTTACACTTGACCTGCTGCACCCTACTTGTCACGACTTCCCACTGGAACCCCAGGTAACTACCCAACCTAGATAGGGCCAGTCTCCAGTGAGCATCTCATTGATATTCAAGTATTGATTTGTTGGGATTTGTGTTTTTATTACTTAAGCGAGAAATATCCACTTAGGGAACAGTTTCGCAGATAACAGACTTACGAATTCCCTTACGAAATCCTTCATTCATTCAAAATCAAAAATTGAACCTTATATAGGGTGAAATATAAATATCAAATATATTCTTGACTGGAACTAGAAAGACTAAATGACGTGGGTTGGTGAAAGTCTTCATGAATCTAGTCAGTCGATATGTCTTCTTTCAATGGAAACAGAAATAAGCACGAGAATAAGGTGTGTCAACATGATAGATGCTTGAAGATGAGAAGGCTACTCATATTGCAAAAGAAATGAGAAGATACGGTAGTGTAGTAAAATGTGAACTCTCCAAACTGCCAGCTGGAGAGTCAATAATCTAATCTCCTCGCCCAGGTGGCAAACATGAGCACACTGAGTGGTCAGTGACTACCCTGATGTCACCAGAAGCCCTGGGAGCTTTTATGCAGTTGCAAGCAATCTCCTCCAAGATAGTGAACAATTAACAACGTATTGCTCAAAAAATATCCCTAGAGAAATGGAGGGGAATTGGACACACCCTAAAGAGACTGTTGGATGACATCGCGCGTCAGGCCATATATCATGTGGAACTTGAATAGGAACTGATGAGTTGGATGTCTGTCCGACAGTGACATGGTGGAGAGTGGAGTTTATGGTCAGTCTAGTATCTAAATAAAGACGACTGCAGAGAACAGAATGAAGTGTAGATGTTCTTGTGTTGAAGCCTTATGCTCCGATCGGAACTCAAGGAACTAATAATGATGTCAATGTCCTTTGCTCACAGTATTTCAAACCCTCGATTTATCAGTACTTCCAAGTATAAAATAATCAACAGTACTCCACTTACCAACAATCAAATGTTACCTCACTACCACCAAAATGAAGTAGGGTATCAGGGAATACACCGAGAATTTCATTAAAGATATTTGATAAAGCTGTGAATGTTTCATCATCACTTGGATTGATTGGGCCATATCTATCCTCTGGTTTCCCATCCTTGTAACACTGAGTAAGGAACGTGTTAGAAATGCTGCCCCATGATTGTGTGTGAGCTATAATGATCAGAGAGAGAGAGAAAGGTGTAATTAAATTGAGGTACATGATATCGCATTGACTACATCGCAAAGATAAAAACTGTGTTAAATGACCTGGTGAGGTTCAAAGTTGACAATCGCCAGAAAGATAAGACATATGCAGTTGGAAAACGTATCACAAACGTATTGAGAGATCTTCTAAAGAGAAAAATTGATTGACAACAGTACGTACAATGATTTGAAATCCTGAGGATCCTGTTTGTCGTACATGTATGTCAGTCGAAAAACATACAAAAACCAAGTCCCCTAAAATCTTGACTTTCGATGATCAACTCGTCTCAGCATGAGGTCATTCGTTGGCTGTCAGAGAGCATGGAACCCATTTTTCAGCGGTTAGCTTTGTACATCATGAAAGATTCATTTCATTTTGCTGAAAGCCTGAAGCACATGAACGTTTCACATAAGTTCATAGTGTCATTTGATATAATCCCTTTGTTCACAAGGATCCCAATCAATGATACTATCGAAATCATTTGCCAGCATTCTGATCTTCTCCCACTCCCAGAGTCAGAATTAAAACGCCTACTGCTAATTTGAACCATGGATGTACGATTCTAGTTTGACAACATTGTTTACCGGCAAATAGATGGTGTAGTTATGGACAGTACACTTAGCCCTGTTTTACCAGATATATTCATGTCCAGCGTTGAAAGAACAAAGTTGAAGCATGAAGTCGACGAAGAAACTTCTTGTTGTCGATATACAGATGACATATTTGTAGTCTGCAACAATGACAGTCCTGCTTCCTACCTATTCGGATTATTCAACGAGGTACATGTAAACATTGAATTTACTATGGAACACGGAAATGATGGAGAGTTCCATTTCCTTGACAGTGCCATGAAACGCCTGGAAGATAGTAGACCTCAGAGATTAATTCACTGAAAGCCGACATAGGATGGACAATACCTACATTTTAATGGTTCTTGTCCAAATAGTTTTAAACAAGGACTAATCACGACTCTATGCCATAGAGTGAGGAGGCTACCCTCTATAGAAAAAATTAGAGGAAGAATTCATGTTTCTCGAAAAGATGTTGAAAAGTAACGGTGACCCTCAAAGGTTCATTAACAAGTATGGAAGAAGATCAGAAGTCTCAAATGTCAAGCAAATTACAGTGAAGACAAAGCCTATCTACATTCAACTTGATTATAAAGGTGAAAATATTACGGCAGTTGTCAACAAAAGATTGAGGACGTCACTAGGCAGAGCCTATCCTGCAGCTTGGTTGGTTACCGTCTATTGAACGACTTTTTCTATGGTGCTATCAAAAATCAGCAGGTAAATAGGATGTCCGCGAAATGTGTCTTGATTATATCATCATAAAATTTAATTTAAGAAAAACGCTCATTGATAACATAAATAAATTTCAGTTTTATGCCTTGGAATTTAAAGATAGTAGATGTGAGGCATAAGTGAATTCCTAAAATAATTTCTTCAATGGTTAGTTTCGTCCTATAAGTGAGTTCAGGGTCTGCAGTTAACTCTTTTTTTAACTGCTTCTAAGGCCATATTGATTGGTATATTAGTATAAAGACTATTTGTATCAAAAAACTAACCATTGTTTCATCATTCTCTAGTTGAATGTCATTTAAAAGTCAATATGAACGAAGAATATTCTTTTCAATAATTTCTCTTCAGGTTCTTACAATTATAAATATAAAACACTTAAAAGCTTGGTCCAGCACATAGCTGAAGCTGTTGCAATGAGATTGACCAAACCGGAACTTTTTATCCAAAAATAACACGTCCAGATGCTATTCCTAACGTGGTCACACTTGGATTGATGATTCTTCTTCTCACCAAGAGTGCTCCTTCCCCTTAATCCTCTTGGGTTTTTTTTACTTTGCTTATTATTACAAATATTATTATTACAGTTATTATTATTCGTCATAATTGATGCCCTTTATGCAAACATTCCCTCAATACTATCGAATTTTTCATTTATACGGACTTATTATTAGTGATATTATCTGTTTTCTCAATATATGCCTTCACCTGTTTCATTTCACATATTCGTTAGTTCATTATGAACCTCTCATTGCAGTCCTACTATCCCCTGTTTTAAGACAGACCACTTTGTACTGGCCACTGACTCACCTGACACCTTCTATAACCTTGAACTGATTTGTCAGTTTTCCTACCCCACACCCTACAAATCTATTATATGATTCATCACCACCATTGTCTCCCATTTCACCGAAATATTTTGTATTCGATTTCAGCTTAGCACGACGTTTGTCACATGAATACGACTATTTATTTTCACACCCTATAACTGCTAATCTGTGTATTCTACGTTAAAATAGTATCCGCCGCATAACTGGCTATCATTATTGTAACGACCATAAATATATTCTATTTTATAATTGTAAGAACCTGAAGAGGAGAAATTATTGAAAAGAATGTCATTTAGTTTATTTTTCATGTCAAATGAATTAGCTAGCCAAGAGTTTGAGCGATTTCTAATGGGGCTAAGTGTTTATTAGAGCTAAGTGTTTTAATAATTCATAAGTAGGAGTATTCCTGAAGTCTACTATTGGTGGCATGGGATTTATGTATTTTAATAGTACCATACATTCTACTAGCATTATTAGTTTTAGGCATTAAATTACTGAATTGATTACTGAATCCTTGTTCATCGAGTCTTTACCCAACACATGCAACAGAAATGATTCATCACTCATACCTGAAATATGGAAAATACTACTTCCAATCAAATCAAGCGATGAATAATAATAAAATTATATAAATGAAGTTAGAAAGTCGTGTGGTTTCATTGATATGATTATAAGTGGCAATAAATTGTGCTCGAAACATGGTCATCAGTAAACATTACCGTATAACACTGTGAGACTTTATCAAAACAAAATTTACACTCTACCACCATAGTGGACAAGTTTTATTCTTATATTAATGATACATATGGTCTTCCTACTAGGAAGCTTATCAGCAAACTCACAAGACTTTTTCAAACTGAAGCAAGAATGACAAATCATCGGATTTTTAACAGTCGATGTTTAAAAAAATTATATAATTCCGAAATATTTACGTCTACGTACTCAGTTAAATAAAAAACAAAAGTATATACTAATGACCAATCATCACATTTAAATAGGTCAAGTAGTCAGTTCATGGTAGGCGAACATTTTCGACGCCTGTATCCAAAAGAATAAAGGACGAAATTCTGTGGACTCTACTTCAAACTGCATCTGCAAGTTCACCTGCAGCTGCGGTGACACCTATATAGGTAGAACCAACAGAATGTTCCAATGTCGTGGTCGAAAAGAACATGTTCCAAAATGGCTACTATTTATTATTTTTTAAATTTTTGATTACAGCTTGATTCCACACTGTATTTTTAGTACAAGTATGGAATTTTCAGCATGGATATCGGTAGCCCAAATTTTATAGGCCGACCATAGATATGAGGTGTGAGTCGGCAGGGGATCGAACCTCGGACCATGTGTATGGTCGGCGAGAGTCCTAACCATTGTGCCACTGACGCACATATAGAAAATCTCAATGCGATTAATCTGAATAGAAATCCAGCATCATCCATTGCAAAACACTTATTGATATCAGGTCACAAAATCACTATTCATAACTGTTTCACAATTATTTCACATAACTCTAATTCAAGGTTGGTTATTGATGGTGATGGAAGCACTTTGGATTAATCACATACAGCCTTAACTGTGTGTACAAAAATCAATAAACTTCAATCTTCGCCTATGTTGGACTATATGGCCTATCTAAATATGATTGGTCATTAGTATGTACTTCTGTTTTTAATTTAACTGAGTAATTGTCATGATCTTTATTTTATTTTATTATTGTTAACCATGTTAGTTGTAAAGTGGTTGTCAAGAAACTAAAAAATGAAGATAACATCTCGAGAAATTTGTCTTCTTAATGCCTTATTCTAATTTATCAAAGGGACTAATTGCTTTAATTTTTTCAAATGTGGTGAATGTTTTGAACGCAGTTAATAACGATGATCATAATGATAACAAAATAATATTGATAATAAGGTTTATGCAGGTGACGATAAGAATAACGAAGGTAGTCAGTGATATGTGTATATGAAGACAATTCAATAAATAAATAAATTAGGTCAAATCTTAAAAGGTGAAATGGAACGATAATCAGGGTTTAAATAAGTATGATAAAAGTACGAAGGAGATGGAAGATAAGAAGGGATGGGAGGATTTTGTAAATTAGAATTTACCGAGGCGAAGCAGAGGAGAGACAGACTTGGTAGAACAAACTTCTTTTGCTGTAAGCAAAGACACTGGGACTGTTCTCTCGAATTAATTCCCATAGCTTCTGCTATGTATAAAAGAAGGGTTCTGATTCCGTTTGAAAGGCTCGATAGAATGCAATAGATAACTTTGAGGGCAGTATTTTTGTCCACTTGGTGACCGCTATCATCAATGAAATAAGCCAAAACAGAACTTCGTATGGAATTTATTTGACCTTTTCCGAACCATGAAGGATGGTGCTCATTAATACGTTTGTTAAGCTGTCTATTTGTTCGGCCTATATAGCTCTCTACACAGGAGCAACTAAATTTATAGATACACATGGAAGTGGCACAGCTAGCTAGACAGATTGCTTTTCACTTGAGGAATCAAAATTGATTGGCTGGCAAAATGACAAACAAAGGGTGGCAGCAGTATAAGTCCGTTTTATCGCTCTAGATAACCTCAGAGAGAACAATACTAGTGTCTTTGCACACAGCAAAAGAAGTTTGTTCTACCAAGTTTGTCTCGCCCTTGCTTCGCCTAGGTGAATTCTATTCAAAACCCTCTCACCCTTTCTTATTTTCTATTTCCTTCGTACTTTTATGATATTTATTTAAACTCTGATTACCTTTTAAGATTTGACCTAATCTATTTATTGAGTTGTCTACATATAAACATATCACTGACTACCTTCGTTATTCTTATCGCCACCTGCGTAAACATCATTATCAATATTTTGTTATCATTATAATCATCGTTATTAATTACGTTCAAGACATTTACCACATTATTATTATTATTTTTACGAGTTGATCACGGATGGATATCACCAGTTAGAGAGCCACTGAAAACCAGAGAGTACTGGACAGCTGCTGTTTCATCCTAGTTTGGGAATCATCGGCATATTCTGAAAATTTTTGTACCGTATATTCTCATACTGTCTTAAATAAAGCTTTACCATTATTATTATTGTTCTAATATTAAAAATGGGAATATTTAAGACATTTATCATTGTTGAATTACTCAAAAATATAATTGATGATTGTGTGAAGAATTAATTGCTCAGGGTAAAATAAAAAAAGAGGCCACAACACCAAATTAAAACTTACCTGGAGTCTCAAATTCCGCCATAACACGTACACCCCGTAAACGTGCATATTCTAATAAGGATAACACTTCATTACGTTGATATACCATCAATTGAGGATTAAAAGCACCCTAAATAATTTAGATATTTATACATTTAAACATAAAAAAATGTTATAAAATATTACCTGTGCCGATAGTTGTAGGTAAGCTGACACTACAAACGGGAATGATTCATCATCGGTAACATGCCAATGTAAAACATTCATTTTAACCATGGACATTGCATCCTATTTTTCATAAATATCACTGATAATAACTACGATGACTTACGATGATTTTTTCAATCTCAGAGACACTTAGAAAATGTCTAGCTGTGTCAATCATAATACCACGATGTGAATATGCTGGAACATCATACACAGAAGCTTCATATATCACCTTCTATCGAAGTGAAGAAGACATGAGATGAGATGAGAAGCTTTGTTAGATTCCAAAAATTAATTTCAACTCACCGAATCCCATTCACTTCTATAAGTCAATTGTAGGATAGTTTCTAAGGCGTGTAATACACCCCATATCTCTTTCGCAGCTATTTCTATACCGCCTTCAAGAATCTTTAATATATCTAAAAATGGAAAGGAAAACAATAGGCATTAAAAATTGAAATGCAAACTTGACTGACTGACTGATAGAATTCAGTCTGCACCAAAGAAAGGAAGGAAGGAAGGACTAGACACATCAGACTAGTTACTGACTAGGGTCCAATCAAAGTCACCACTACAGTCAGTCCTACAGAAGGTCAATAGCGAGCCCAAATAGCTCAGTGGTAACTTCCCTGACTAACTGCAATACTCATTGGGTGACTCAGGTTCGAATCTCAGAAGGAGAGACATGAGTTCCTTCAAGATGGCTGCGGATACGTCTTGCTGATGGGCGCCAACTAGCATGAAACACCCAGGTCAGGTAAGGCTTCCTGAGGCCCAACTGCCTCCAACCAACTAATATCATCAAATCAATGTGTGCAAGGTGATGGCGAGCTACCTAGTAGCATGGTGGCCACATTGCAAACCTGACTGACTGACTGACTGATAGAATTCAGTCTGCACCAAAGAAAGAAAGGAAGGAAGGACTAGACACATCACACTAGTAACTGACTAGCGTCCAATCAAAGAAATGAATTCAATGCATCGGTGGTACACCGGTATAATGCTCGCTGACCACATCACAAAGATGGTTCAGGGTTCGATCCCCTGTCAACGGACACACTCCTCCTCTACCTCTAAAAAACCAGTCTTATTAGACTGGCTAGCAACCCGATCCTGTTAAAAACAAATAACCACCACAAACACAATCACTCACATGATTCATCCATCATATCAGATGGCCAAAGTTTATTCTCACTTTCATCACACGATTGTTCTATATCTACTGCAAGAGAGGTTATAACACACTTGGATGTAACATTTGATAATAATGGTGTATTTCTAAGTGACAAGTGTTCATCGAATCGTTTCAATGCTTCTTTAAGTATAAAACATGAAGGATATTCATGAATAAATTCAAGTGTTTCACCAATACTACACAATGATTTCGTCTTTCTATAGTCATAAGGTTTTGGAATTAATGCACAGCTTAATGTTATAAAGGAAATAAGCAGGGTAATAGGAGACAAGGTATTTTGATGCATGGGTTTACAAGGACTGTCGTTGGTGAGCGACTGAAATCTAACTCAGTTCAGTACATTTCGATGTATATATATATATATACATATATACACACCTACGGGATAGATTTAAGAAAAAACTTGAGTGCTTTTTTTAAAATTAGAATATCATTCGAGATATTTGTGTTTTTTATTGTTAAGTGATTGTTCTGTCATCCCTTATAACAATTATTACGCATACAGAGGATATGATAAAATTCAAGAATAAAGAATAGATAATTTGCAAGCTAGATACACCGAAGATTGACGTTTAGGAGAGAACAAACATAAAGCACCATGAAACTCAAGTTTCGAAGTCGTGTGATTATAATTGGCGATATATAAATATGAACAATAAATAAATTGTATTCGGAGAAACTTCGTTATCCAGTAAATAATAATAATAATAAAACTGTTTCACTGACTATGTAATAATAATAATAATAACAGCTTTATTCCAAACAGTATTTGTGGTACAGGTATAGATTTTTTCAGCGTGCATTACAATATATATTGCACCTAATTACCTCATAAATTTTTATAAGATTTTAAAATCAAAAAGCAACACCCAAAAAAAGATAAATAAAAAGAACAGCGTTGCGTTTACTTTTTAAACAAGGCACCACAGGATATGAAATATAAAATTGGTGTGTAATAGAAGATGTGAACAACAATAGTGTAATAGTAACGAGGAAAGGAAAACAAAAACTAATGGGACTATTTGTTAGAGTGTGCCGCAGTAAGTTGATTGTGTCATACCTAACGGATTTCTCATCATATAACACCTGTGCCAGATACGGTATTGTGGAGTTTTTGTACTTGTAGTCCTAGCATATAGCCTCCTATAGCTGCTTCTAGTTCTCCAAGATGAAATGCAAGGAGACAGCTGCGTATAGAGAGGATGCTCGGGGTCTGACAATATTGTATTCGCTAGTTTCTTACATGACATGATATGTCTATCTACAATAGTGTGAACCAGTTGGTTTAACAGTATCCCACTTGCCCTACTAACGGCTTTTAGTGCCTGCCCTCCTCAGCAAAGCAAAGTCTTTCTTAAATAGTCCAGGAAAGACTAATGAAGAGCAGTAATAGGGGATGGGTAGAATACAAGAATTTACAAATTGAGAAAGTAAAGATTGCTTTATGCCAGACTGCCTAAATTTCCTAATGTAGAACGTTAAGCGAAACATCTTTCTAGTAACTAGCAAAATGTGGGAGGACCAGGAAAGATCGGTGGAAAAACTCAGCCCAAGGTGCTTGACATTAGATGTATTTTCAACCTCTGTGCCGTCAATGATAGTGGGGCCATGTGAGCTGGCTAGTTGTTGTAAGTCACGTTTTCGTCTGAAAGTGAAATTGACTACCTAACATTTAGACGGATTCAGCATGAGACCGTTTGAAGAGGACCACTGACTAATTTCCGACAGAAAGTTATTTAATTTGGAACAATCTGAGAGTTGACGGGCACAGAAACAGAGAGGTCATCAGTATACTTAACAAAAGTGGCTACATCAGAATGGGGCAAGTCATGTAAGAAAAAAGAAAACAGAAAAGGAGAAAGAACAGCATCTTGAGGAACACCAGCTAAAGTAAGTGAGGTAGTGGAGGACTTTCCATTGTAGACAGTGTACTGCTTCTTATCAGAAAAATGGGAATGCAACCAATTATTTGTTCAGCTCTTAGCCTGTGTTGCAGCAAGCTTACTTAGCAAGAGAGACCTAGGTACAGAGTGAAACGCAGATGTGTAATCAAGGAAGGCACACTGAACGTATTTAGTTTCTTTATCTAGACTAGAGACTATACTATGATGTACGACAACAGCGGCATCTAACGTACACCTACTATGTTTATAAGCAGACTGGTTGGGTTCATTGAAAGGCTTTAAACAAACTAACCTGGAATTAGTTTCATCCTCTTAATATTTATTTTATTGTTTATTTTAGTACTCCTTACGCGTTGCTTGAACTCAGTTCCTCCAAGGTGTGAGGCATACTTGAGATGTTGTAAAGACTGATGATACTGCCACTATCCAGTTAGTTGCTCACTCTGAAGTAATAGGCAGAATGAGACTCCAATGTAGAACGTGGTGACTGTGAAAGAGTTGAGTGTTTAACCCAGGAAGCCACGTTTGCGCACAGTATTCTTTCTAGAGTTAGATTAAATGGTCACTTTATTTTAGTGTGTGTGTGTGTGTGTATATACCCCTTGGATATAAGCCTTGATTTATTGTATTAAGATTTCATCTTAATATCCTTTTCAAATGTTTATATTAATTTGGTTCATTAGATGGATATATCGGTGAAACAGTATTATTATTATTATTTACCGGATGACGAAGTTTCGAATACTATTTACTTATTATTCATAATCATATCACTAATTATAATCACACAACTTCGAAACTTGACATTTATAAAGTCTACTTCTCATTCAGCGCTCAATTATTTTGCAACTATTCGGTCAAATCTTGATCACAGTTCATATGAATTCAAAACTTGAGGTTTATAGTTTTCTTTATTCTTTCCCTTATTCGTTATCATAGGGCTAGTAGAATTTTCCAGATGTCCACATGGACAGGTGTTGAATCCTTCCTATTACACGTATTCTCCTCAGTTATTATTCCCTGTTATATTAGATTAGATTTTAGAACTGTCATTTTATACCATTGTCCTGTTGTATGATTGGTGAGTGCTATAGCTGCACTAACTATTCTAAAGATTTCTTATCCTATCAGTTTAATCTTGACCGATATTTGGATTTCCGCTGATTCCACCTCACGTCAGTGAAAAGCAGGATTGGTGAAGTGTTTAAGTAATAGGGCACAAAAACTAAGTAGTACCAAGGAAAATCTAAGACAGGAAGTGACACATATAAGAGAACCTTTGAAACTTAATAATTACCCTACTCAATTAATTAGGAAGTATGTAGGGAAATGTAAAAATAAAATAAATAAATAAATAATGATAGTAGCGATAGTGTTAATAATAATAATAATAATAATAATAATAGGAATGGTGACATGCATGTGAAACCATGCACAGAGTGATGACAACACCGGTAATAGGGAATTCAAATCACCATCAGTAGTACTTCCATACAAAGTAGGAACCTCAGAAACCACCTTACAGCTGAGAATTCTTAACAATGCAGGCAGGAATAAAAGTGGCTGGCATTCAAACTTTCCACGAACTCACTTAGAAAGAAGTTTTGTCGGTTAAAGGATCAGTCAGTCGTGTGGAGTCAATTAAACAAAACAATTTATTTTATCTAATACTCCGCTGGAATGATTGTGTGTCAGGTGAAACACATAGGTCAAATTAGTAGAACAGGGGCAGTCAGTCAGACTAGCCGAGTGTAAAAACCTAGCAGCAAAATCTAGATTAGTTGATCCGAATAAGATAAGAAATCTAGAGAATACTTCAGCTATAGCACTCACTAACTGCAATTACACACAACCAACCATACAATAGGATGGGATGGGATAAGATGACAGTTTTAAAATCGAATGTCACAGAGTGGAGGGAGAGATTGATAACAACGGAAGCTCTATTTATCGAATCAACTGAATAGAGTACGTGTAATAGGAATGATTCAACACCTATCCACTCGGATATTTGGAAAATTCTACTACCCCCACTATGACAAATAGGAGAGAACAAAGAAAACTATAAAAGTCAAGTTTCGCAGTCATGTGATTATGATTGATGAAATGATTATGAACGGTAACAAACTGTGTTCGAAACGTCATCCAGTAAATAATAATACTGTTTCTTCACTGTGTGATACATCTAATAAACAAACTAATATGGAATTACTTACTACCATATTGACCAAGTTTTACACATATATTATAATCACAAACATTTTTATTGCATTTCATACTACTACTATTAATTATTTCATGTATTCACGCCATTGATTCAGTTCCCTCACCGGATATTATATCTTAAGAAGAAGCCACATATATACGACTTCCCAGGCTTGATAATAAATTCGTTGTTGGAAAGAGTCTCTTCGCTGGGTAAGCCACTATCAACAACATCTGAAATTCACAGGGTCTAATACAGACTACTGTCATATATCTCACTACTTGTTTGACCAGATAACACAAGAAGACTTCCCATAGAGAGTAGAATGACTCACTCGTTAGATTTTATTGCTGGTGTAATACCACTGACTAATTATTATTTTCTATAGTTTGATTTGTAAGGATTAGTTATGTTTTACGAGTTGATCACGGATTGATATCAGTTAGAGAACCATTGAAAACCACCAAGGAGTACTGGACAGCTGCTGTTTCATCAGCCTAGTTTGGGAATCATCCGCAGTACGCACCCACCACAGTTGGGCTCGAACACAGGACCTTCCGGTTACAAGGCAAGCGAACCCACATACCATTCAGCCATTGGGTTTGTAAGGGGTTTTTTTATGAGTTTTACGAGTTGATCACGAATTGATATCAATTAGAGAACCATTGAAAACCAGTCAGGGAGTACTGGACTGCTGCTGTTTCATCCTCGTTTGGGAATTATCGGCAGTACTGGTATCAATCCGTGATCAATTCGTAAAAGCATGACTAATTAACCTTTTTTCCACTAGTAAATCACTAATTTTTCTCCCCTCTTGCACCATCAGGCTTTATTGTTGTTATTCTTCTTAAATTTATAGTCCTCTCATATTTTTTTTTGTTTCTTTGCTCATATGTATAAACACTAATTTAAGCTCTGTAACAATTATATTTTTTCAAGTATTGGTTTTGTAGGGATTTTGTTTGATTGCATGGAGGATTTAATCGTGAGCTGACATCAGTTAGAGAACCACCGGAAAACCTGCAGGGAATACTGGACAGCTGTTTCGTCCTAGTTTGGGACTCTTCATCAGTACGCACCCACCGGGATTCGAACCCAGGACCTTCTGGTTACAAGGCGAGATAGCTCGTAGACCATTGAGCCACTGGGACTCGATCCAATGGTCCTTGAATTCTAACTTCTGCCAATTCACGACATAGCGCGACCACTTAGCAATGTCTTCTTCGATGAGTTACTGCCTCATCTTCAACCTGCTGTACCCTACTGGTCACGGCTTCCCACTAGAACCCCAGGTAGCTAACTACCTGAATAGGGCCAGTCACTTGTGAGCACAGATTAATTTTCAAGTATTGGTTTTGTAGGGATTTTGTTTGATTGCATGGAGGATTTAATCATGAGCTGACATCAGTTAGAGAACCATTTTTTGTTTTTCCTTTCACCCTGCTATATCAAGAGAACATTAGATGTCCCACCGACGACAATGGTTGGGGTCACGCTAAATCACGAATTGGTAGAAGTTAGAACTCATGGATCAGCTATTGAAAAGGGTCCCAATGGCTGGATGGTATGCGGGTTCGCTTGCTTTGTAACCGGAAGGTCCTGTGTTCAAGCCCAACTGTGGTGGGTGCGTACTGCGGATGATTCCCAAACTAGGCTGATGAAACAGCAGCTGCCCAGTACTCCTTGGTGGTTTTCAATGGTTCTCTAACTGATATCAATCCGCGATCAACTCGTAATTATTGTTTATAAAATTACTAAGTGTAATAAAGAGAAGATAGATAGGTAGTGGCACTATTCTAGAAATATTTCAGGTCAGAGGTCAAATTAAAAGTTCCAATGTGTAATAATCAGGAAGATCAGGTAGAAAAGACGCTATAGGATTATAATTACTAGAAAACTAGTCAGTTTGTATAATTACGATGTAGTATTAACGAGATGGGTAGGAGGGTCGGACATATACAAATAAAAACAGTAACGAGATCTAATAATGCTGACAACTCGCTAAGAAGATCCATCTACAAAAAAGCCACATGGAACGGACAGCTTAGCAACTTTCAAAGTTGTGTGCCTCTAAGCAGAAAGAGAAGCCTAATATACTCTCATTCCTCCAGAAACTGAAGAGCCGACCGATGAAGAACTACAAAATCTCCAAGAGACCTTGAATGAAAATGGACTCCCACCCAGATTCACAGACAAGAATCTTAAACCAAGCAAAACACCTGAAAAGATTCATGTTGGCCCCCCAAAAAAGATGCTGATATTGAACCTCGAATTTAAAAGTGATACCAAAGCAGAAATTCTACGTAGACGGTTTTCGAAGTCTCTTAGAAAAACGTAATTCACCACCAGCCTACGAATAAAATTCTCTTGCAAAAAACTAGTCACCCAGCACGTGAAAGACAAGCTATCGCATTGGGCCACTTCAACATGCATATACAAGTTCACTTGCTGGTGCGGAGCTGAGTACATTGGCCATATCATGCGTCCGCTTGTAAAACACGTGCGGGAACACTATCCAGCATGGCTAGCAAAGGGAGAACGTAAAGGGGTATAAAGTTCGATAACAGAACATCCAGTGAATTCTGGACATTCAGCCCCGTTTGAAAAGTCCTTCAAAGCTATATATAAGATCCGATCCAACCTACCAAAGGGAGTGAAATCAAGACATCTACGAGTAGCTGAGGCAGGCAGTGGCGATCCAAAATCTCAAGCCTATTCTATGCGTCCAAAAGAAATACGTTCAACCGTTGTCCCTACCTACCGTGGCCATCATAAAAAGTCAGTCTCACCCAATAATGGTTATTCTATTACCACCTTTCTTGTCCAACCTTCCCGTTTATTTGTTATAATTACCTTTTAAATCTCTATCTGAATCACTGGATTTGGTTACTGTTTTTATTTTTATATGTCCGACCCTCCTACTCATTTCGTTAATACCACATTCTTAACTCGTAATTATACAAACTGACGAGTTTTCTAGTAATTATAATCCTATTGCGTCTTTTCTACCCGATCTCCCTGATTAGTACACATTGGAATTTTAACTTGACCTCTGACCGGAAATAATTCTGGAACTCACGGTTTATACACAGTGGATCATAAGAGTTATTAAGAAGACAATTGCAGCGAAGAAAATTTTCTTTTCGACGAAGTTACCATCAACTAGGAGACTGTACATTCGTGTATTTATATCAAATGGATGGGAAAGTTCCAGAATAATTTCCGATTAAGGGTGAAATTAATAAAATTACAATCAGGAATTAAAGTGCCATGATAAACAGGGGCGGGGAACGGATAAAACTCAAACAAAGTAGCATAATAATTACTGAGAAGATTGACATATTGTACAATTTTGGGTTAGAAATATAGAAATAACAAAAATAGACAGAATGTTTGGATAAAAAACTAATGTGACGAATAATTGTTTGTGCAATCAGGGATTAAATATGTGGAAATATTAAAATGACAAAATAGACTGGAAGTTTGGATATGGTAGTGTAAACAGGGATTAGGAAAAACTTAAAAATAACATGAATAAAAAAGAAGTTTAGATAAGAAGGGCAACGGCATGGTCATTACTAAAAGAACTGCCTGTTTATGATGGCCATAGCAGGGATAAGGTTTGTACGTATTTCTTTTGGATACAAGGCGTGGGTTTGAGCTTTTGGATAGCTAGTATCCCGGCTATGCCCATATGTCTTAATTTCACTCGCTTTGATAGGTTTGATTGAATCTTGTATATTACTTTGAAGGAATTTTTGAAAGGCGCTGAATATTCTGAATTGACCAGATGTTCTGTCATCACTGAACTGTATACACGTTTTTGGTCTCCTTTTACTAGCCAGGCTGGATAGTGTTCACGAGCGCGTTTTTCAAGTCAGCGCATGGTACAACCAATGTACTCAGCTCCACAAGAGCAAGTAAACTGGTGTATGCACGTTAAAGCGGCCCAATGCTACAGCTTATCTTTCACGTTCTGGTTGAACAGTTTCTTGCAGGGGAAACGTCAGTCGTAGGCTCATGGCAAAGTATGTTTTCCTCAGCGATTTGGAGAGGCATTTCCGAAGGATTTCTGCTTCAATATCACCTTTGAATTCTAAATTAAGCAGAAGTATCACCTTTGGAACGGATTAGACTTGTTCGGAAGTCTTCTTTGATTTGAGATTCTTGTCTATGAACCTGGGCGGAAAACCGTTTTCCATCAGGGTTTTTGTCGGAACTTTCTCATACATGTAATATAAATACACGAATGTATAGCCTCCTAGTTGATGGTGACTTTGTCGAAAAGAAAAGAAGATTTCCATCTTCTCTGCCACTAACCGTCTTTTTGAAAATACTAACTATAATTAAGCTTCTATTCCACCTGAGTACAACATCTCAGAGTTTTAAGTACCTTCATTAAAAAAGCAAACAAATTGAAAATGTCATTCAAAAGTCTTTAAGAATCAAATCAAGTACTGTTTTAAAAATAGAGTATAAGTCAATGGAATGCACTTCTAGATTTCTAGATTTAGTAAAGGATGATTGACACTCCTTAAATGAAGTAATGATACTTCCGAAAGAAGCAATTAACTACTACTACTACTTGTAAAAAATTATATTTGTAAAATCTCAGCGATATTGAAATGAGTAATTCCAACGTTTCGTTCGGCAATCTGGTCCGAACTTCTTCAGGGAAATTAATCGAAATTAACATAACAGAGGTTTATATATAAAAGGAACATCTCTTATTTTTAAAAACACTTTGTCCAATCATGAGTCATAAAACAGGCATCAACATGTACAATAAACAAAATTGTATGAGTTGTGATCAAAATTTGACCTCAGACTTACGAATATTGATCTACCTTTGTTAAACACTTTAAACACATTGTGTATGTGTGCGGATAAACAGTTGTAAAACAATGTCTTAACGTCTCCATAAGTAGATATAGACAGTCAGGAACTTTGATCAAGTATTATTAGTTAGTGATACATATCCATTCTTATTTATTAATCAGGATTTCCTATGCGTCAGCTAACATCACACCTTCATGTCTGTTCAAACTGTTAGTATCTAGAATCTTATGATTAGACGTATTTTCAAAATTATGGTGTTTAGGATTAGAGTTTAGTTGAAGCACCCTGTCAAACTCATGACTTTGTCTTCTTTCTGAAAATTGAGCTGATTTATTCGACCTATTGGAGTTGTCAGTTGACTGGACAGCTACGGATTTAGGGTACGCATTCTGTTGCAGACAACGGAGAGTGGAAACACGATGATTGTGCCAATTACATAGTTTCATTTCAATATCGCTGAGATTTTACAAATATAATTTTTTACAAATGTCTACTTCTCACTCGGCGCCCAAATTTTTTAGAACTATTCTGTCAAATCTTGACTACAGTTCATTTGATTTACTACTACTACTATTACTACTACTAAGATAATATCTACCACAGTGCCCAAGTTTCATCCTGTAATTTGGTATCTCTATGAGGATAAAATTTGGACACTCTGGTGGTGGAGTATAATTCCATTATGAGAAACTTCATGCATTTATTCCCCTTGATGAATTTGAATAAAGTAAGAACAACAGTGGTGGTTTGTGCAGAATACTATGGCATCACCATTTATTTTGTCGGCTTCTCATCAGCTGCTACTTACAGCCTAAATAAATTAATATGAGGCTTAAGTACAGAAAAGTTTTAACATACTTGCAAACTGCTTCTTTCTGAACACAGAAGCAGTTATTAGTCTTTCCTTGCCCACCTGGTAACTGGATGTCTTTATTCTCTCATCTGATTACGTAGTCTTTGTCTTTAACCACACCCTCCCTTTTATAATCTTTAACTCTGCTTGTCTCTTGTTTCTATAAGGTGAGTTGAACTCAGTACACTGTTGCCTAATTTATTAGTCACTCTGCATATTAAGCATCTCTCGTCTTTATTACGTAACTCCCTTTACCATTCTATGCATACACTTATTTTGTTTAAACCTGAACTGCCTGTGTAAAAACTATATAAGTGTGATTTTCTGAGCACTATTCACTAACTGTGGAACTTTCTGTCAACTGACAACATGTAAAATTTGCAAGTATGTAAAACATTTTCTGTACGTAAACCTCATAATTTATTTAGGCTGTAAGCAGCTGAGTTGATGAGAAGCCAACAAAATAAATTTATTATTATTATTTTATTATTGCTCCCTTGGGTTCCTAGTGGAACATAGGGCTTCAACTGGACGTCTCCATTTGCTTCTGTCTTCTGCTGTACTTTTCACCTGCATCCATGTTAGTCCATATTCTTTCAACTCCTCTTCACGCGATCTCCTCCATGTCACCCTTGCACCGACATCCCACTCGCCGCTTCCCTTTCGGGTTCCACTCGAGGGCTTGTCGCGCGATGCCACCCAGTGGTCTCCTCAGCGAGTGTCCGATCCATCTCCACTTTCTCCTGCATATTTGTTGGGCGATCGATTGGTTCTTGCTTTGTTTGTTCCCATAATTCCTTGTTGGTGATTCTTTCCGGCCATCTGATCTTCAGAATAAGGCTAAGACAGTTGTTAATAAAGGTCTGCAACCTTTTGGAAATATTCTTTGTGACCCACCCGCCTGACAAGTTCCTGATCCGTATAGAAGAACTGACTTTACGTTTGTATTGAAAATCCGAATTTTGTTGGTGATGTTGAGTGATGAAGATTTCCAGATTGATTTCAGGCTGATGAATGTGTTTCTCGCCTTCCCGATTCTCGCTCGATTTGACATCCTCGTCCGCTCCTCCTGTAGTTGAGACAATGCTCCCTAGATAAGTGAATGAAGTAACCTCTTTCAAATCCCTCCCGTTGACGGTGATTGACATTGGATGTTGTTGCTGTTGTTGGTTGGTTATTTTCATAACCTCCGTCTTGTCTATGTTCACCTGGAGTCCCGTCTTCGCCAGCTACTTCTTCGACCAGTTTGTCGGTTTTCGCTTGTAAGTCTTCGATTGTGTGTGACATCAAACATAAATCATCCACGCGCGAAATCCAGGTCTTCTAGGTTCTTCACGTCGTTCCAGGATATTTATTCGTTGAAGTTTATTTAGCGATTTGGTTGTTTTACAGGGGTGAAGTAGCTAGCATCACGCCCCAACCCTCCCTCTTTACCCGGGCTTGGGACCGGCTAGAAAACTAGTAAGCTAGTAGCCTAGCAAGCTAGTATCTGGTGAGGTTACAACAAAATAAATGATGGTACCATATTATTCTGCACAAACCACCATTGTTGTTCTTGCTTTATACAAATTCCATTATGCATAAAATTTATTTGAGATAAAGTCTCACACAGTGTTATACGTAGGATTCTTAATAAAGCAGGATTTAGGCTGATGACATTGAAACCTACAAACTCACTCAAGTAGGACAAGCTCTATGGGCAGGTTAAAGGACCCCGTAGGTTGGGTCCCAATTAGACAAAATAATATAATTTACAAAATACCTTGCAATGACTGTGAGTGAGGTCAACCACATAGGCCAGACTAGTAGATCAGGGGTAGTCAGATTATCAGAACATAAGAATTTAGTGGCTAAGGTTAGAATGATTGACTCCGCGAATACAGATGAGTGATTTAGAAAAAAAGCTCAGCATTCACACTGCATGCATTAACATATAACATAACATAACATAACATAAGCTTTATTCCAAATCAGTACTTGTGATACAGAATGGAATTCTCAGCATTTTACTACAATATTGCATCCAGTTTTTTTACATTAACAATAAATAAAGTTCTACATAGTTTAAAGTTATCTCAACAACATATTAGTATGTCGGTAGCAAAGCCAAAATTAAAGTGTTTGAAGGTGTTAGAAAAGTAGATACTACTAGCATATTTACTGGCGTAAGCGATAGCAAAATGTTCGAGATGTACAGAGTGTGAAAGAACGAACAAGAATGTTTTAAGTAGAGTTTGCAAGGAAGAGAGAAACAAAACAGCACATAACAAAAATAAATACAGAATGAAAGAGCGAGAAAACGTTGTACCTATAAATGATGTGAGTTGGAAAGACGAGATCCATTGGTTCTACTGACTATTTAATAAGTTAAAGGTTTCATGCCTGATGCATTCTTTATCGCACAGAACACGAGCTAAGTAGGGTATGGATGAGTTTTTGTACTTACTAGTGCGGGCATATAGTTTCCTATATAGGCTTCTTGTTTTCCCTGAAGAGATACATGGGGAGAGTTGTGAATGTAGAGGGTGTTGTGAGTCAGATAAAATGGATTTCGCCCATTTTTCACATGAGTCCATATGCCTGTCCACCAGAATATTAACTAGCTGGCTAAGTGGCAAGCTGCTTACCCTGCTGACAACCTTTAACATCCTACGTAATAAGGTATAGTCTTTCTTCAATAGCCCAGGAAAGACTAAGGGGGAGCAATAGAGAATAATAGGCAGAATACGGGAGTTAACAAATTGTAGGAGTAAGGGTTGGGTTACACCAGAATGTCTTAACTTCTTGATGTAGAAGGTAAGACGGTATATTTTCTTGGAAATCGTCAAGATATGAGACGACCAGGAAAGATCAGAAGATAGAGTGACGCCTAGGTATTTAATTTCCGACTTGGTTTCTATTTCACTGCCATCTATGTTGCACACCTCGTGAGTGCTAACCAGTTTGTTTAGGTCAGATTTATGCCTAAGGGTGAAATTAACTGTTTGGCATTTGGAGGGGTTTAAGGTTAGACCGTTTTCCTTGGACCATTGGCTAATTTCCGATAAGAAGCCATTTAGTTTAGAGCAGTCACTTTGACATTTGACAGGTAAAGACACAGTTAGGTCATCAGCATATTTGACAAAGTTAATGTCATTTGAAGACGGTAGGTCATGTAGAAAGAAAGAAAAGAGAAGTGGGGAGAGTACAGCACCTTGGGGGACACCAGCTTCTGTGAGCACAGCAGAGGAGGATTGGCCTTTGTATACGGTGTACTGCATTCTGTTTGAAAAGTAGGAATGCAACCAGTTAGTGACCCAGGACTCGGTTTGTGTCATGGAGAGCTTATTTAGCAAGAGACTTCTAGGTACAGAGTCGAAAGCAGAAGTAAAGTCAAGAAACGTGCAGCGGACATATTTGGCACCTTTGTCTAATGATGAGATAATACTGTTGTGTAAGACGGCTGCAGCGTCTAAAGTACTCCTACCCTGTCTGTAGGCAAATTGTTTGGGGTCTTCGAAGCTTTTAAGGGAGGGTTCGAGTTTAAGAAGTACTAGTTTTTCCATGAGCTTTAGAAACGGGGAAGTGATGGCGATGGGTCTGAACTTTACGTTCTTGCTATTGCCAGGTTTAGGGACAGGGACTATTTTAATGTCTTTCCATGGAACAGGTACAACGTTTTCACGGAAAGAAGCATTTAGTATATTAGTTAGAGGAGAACATAAAGCATCTGCACATTGTTTTAGAACATATGCAGGTATGCTATCAGGGCCAAGACTATGTGAGGGCTTAAGAGTTTTAAGACATTTCAAAACATCGAGAGTATTGAAGTCCTGGAAGTTATCAGCTACAAGATTGGTAACGTTAGAAGTGGTTATAGTAGAAGGAGAGCGTAAAAAAGACAGATTAAGAGCATTAACATCAAAAGAGGGAAAAACATTACATCGCTTACTTTTGCCAGTAATTTCATTAAAAAGTTTCCACACAATAGGGTGGGTGGGACAGAGTCCAAATTCGAAAAAGTAATACAGATAGGTGGGGAGCTAGAGAAGTTGATTATTGAATCTTCGTTCATCGAATCTACACCTAACATATTCAAGAGGAACGACTTACCACTCATACCAGAAATATGAAAAAAAGTATTACTATCAATCAGATCAAGAGATGAGAAATAGTGGAATCATATATACACAGTTGGAAAGTGTGTATGAGTGACTTGAAATGGTCATGAGGAATAGTTTGTGCTCGAAACGAGGTCATCAGTAAATATGACTGTATAACACTGTGTGAGGCTTTATTAAAATAAATTTTACGCATAATAGTCTCAACCTCTACACTAGTCGTTCACTGTGACAAAATTTCAACTTAATTTTTAATTTTCAATTTCACTTTTAGTTTGCTATTACTTTAATAATGAATTCACTACTATCAGTGTTATGTGTTCCTTTTGTACATTTTCTCATCCTCTTCATACCTGTTAACTGGACACCGAATTACCACCTTTCTTCTCACTCAATAACGATTTTAACCTTGTCAAGTTTCTAACGTTTACTTCATATAGATAGATATAAGTATAAAACTTGTGGACTGTGATAGAGTATAACTCAATTATGGATACGATTTTATTTTGATAAATCGCACAGTATTATACAGTAATATTAACTGATGACCACGTTTTGAGCACAAACTATTGCCACTCATAATCATATCAGGTCACTCACTCACACAACTTTCTTGCTTCATTCATATACATGAGTGAAAATTGATGATTAGACATTTGAATAAAAATCAATATACGATAATGTACATTCAGAAATAATAATACTATGAGTGATATTGACCAAATGCAATCAGATGGGAAATAAGACGAGTGTTTTTATAGTCAAAATAATTAACTTGTCAGAATGTTGTATGATGTACGTGAATTAAAATAGAATTTTAAGATTATTTATTATCCTCCTCTGATTTGACTGATTGACTGGTGGTAATAATATCTTCAACGCATATCTCTGGTATTTGCATTGAGTCGTTTCTGTTGCATGTGTTAGGTGTAGATTATTTGATGAACCAGGACTCAGTAATCAACTTGTCTCTCCACCTACATAGATTACTTCTTAGAATTTTGACTCTGTCCCACCAACCCTATTGTGTGGTTGTGTGTTAATGCATGCAGTGCAAATACTGAGCTTTTTTCTAAATCACTTATCTTCTCCGGGTCAACCATTCTGACCTAAGCCACTAAATTCTTATGCTCTGACAATTTGACTATACCTGATCTACTAGTCTGACCTATATAGTTGACCTCACTCACAGTCATTGCAAGGTATTTTGTAAATTATATTATTTTGTTTAATTAGGTCCACTGGGTCTTCTCACTCAGTAATGATTTTAATCTTGTCAAGTTTCTAACGCTTTCTTCCTTTGTGTGGTTGTTGAGTATTACGTAATTTACAACCTTTGTGCCTACTTTTGAAGCCACTTCTAAGTAATTATATCAATTATGTCAAACTTATTACTCAATAATGGACTACTATACATTTTGTTTTAAATATTCATACCACTGTTCAGCCTCTGACGGTGATTTTGTCCATAAAGAACCCTTTCTAGTGTTGGTTTGCATGGATTTGATTTGATTTAGGATTTCATCATGAATTGACATTGGTTGGAAAAATCATTGGAAAACCAGCCAGGAAGTACTGAATAGCCAACTTTCACGTCAGCCAAGTTTGGGACACATCCATAGTGCACATTCACTCCATGGACAGGATTCGAACCCATGACCTTCAGGTTACAAGGAGAATTCGCAGACCATTGAGCCACTAGGACTCGCTAATCCAATGGCCAACCAGTTTATGAATTCCAACTTCTGACAATTCGCACATGATACAGCACCACTGGTGTAACTGAAGAAGGTAAGGCATGCAAGCCAAGGTATATTTGCCGTTGACCAAACCTATATATATATATATATATAACCGATCACTGAGCATGTAATTTCGGTTTACATCAAATGACATGAAATAAAATGTTCAAATATTCATAATGCGGTGGGAAATGTATTCTATGTGGTTTTGTTCTCTGAGCTGGATGGTTAGTTTGCGTCGGTGGTATAGCGGTTAGGACGCTCGCCGACCATGCATATGGTTTGGGGTTCGATCCCCGGCCGACGCACTCCTTTACCTCACTGAGCCAGAAATAATGCTGGTAAAGAGGAAAGGTTGGGCATGAGGCTGGCTAGCAACCCCATCCTGTAAAAATTAAACACTGCTACAGAAACTTCAAGCCACTAGCTTGGAGCCCTATGTTCCACTGGGAACGTGAAGGAAAAATGTATTCTATCTCTGACATCAAATATGATGTTCAAATAGATATATAGTATTCTGTTGCTAATACCGCATTGAACTGTGGGAATATGTGAGAATTATATTCCTCTGGTACACATTGTCTGTGTCACACCACCACACTGGTACTAGCCAGTGTTATTTTTCCTGGCACCCGAATTGCTGTAACCAACTGGTCGCATACTGCTGACGATTCCCAAACTAGGAAGAAACAGCGACTTTCCAGTACTCTAAGGTTTTCCAATGGTCCTCTAATCGATGTCAGTTCATGATGAAATCCTGAAACCAATCAAATGCCTGCAAACTAACACTTTAATATCAATCGGATGCTCACTAGTGACTTACCATATTCAGGTAGGTAGTTACCTGGGTGGATTCTAGTGAGTAGTCGTGACCACTGGCGTAGGTGCAGCAGGTCGGGAGTCAGGACAAATATTCGCCAGCAATAACAGTGACTAGTACCAGTCTTGTTATATCGTGTGTGAAGTGGCAGAAGTTGGAATTCAAAGACCGATTGGCCATTAGATTTGGTGAGTCTCAGTGACTTAATGGTCTAGGTTCTAACGCCGTCAGTGTGGTGGGTGCCTAGTGCTGAAGAGTTAGTTCCAAACCAGGTTGACGAAACACCTGGCTGCCCAGTACTCGAGTGGTGGTTTTTCAATGGTCCTCTAACCGACGTGTCAGTTCATCATGAAATCCTGAAAGAAACTTTTCTCCACTGAATTGGTCTTTTATTTTCTGCATGACTCAGTGTAGTTATGGTGATGGGGGCTGTTGTTTTCGGTGATTATTGTGCTGTTGTTGTTGTTGCTGTTGCTGCTGGTAATAACACAACAAGTGCTTTTTATGCTACTTAACTTTATTTTCAAGAATGAAGTAAACACTCCTTATCGATTATTTATTAATCTTTCTTCAAGTGTCTACTGAAATCTCTGTATAAATAGTATTCTTTTAATTTTAGAAAGTTTTATTTTTTTAAAAGAAGATGATATAATAAGAAGGGATTTTTACACATCAATTAGTGAAATTAAAAATTCATTCTATAAAATATGGAGAATAAATTTCAAATTCTCATTTTAATTTTTGTTATAATTAGTTATGTACAATGTAAGTTTGATTATTTAAATCAATTTTCTTTTTTTTGTTTTTGTTTTTTTGAGGTGTCTATAAGACAATCAGTGGCTTAATGGTCTACGAGCTTGCCTTGTAACCAGAAGGTCCTGGGTCCGAACCCTACCGGTGGGTGCGTAGTGCTGAAGAGTCCTAAACTAGGACGAAACAGCTGCCCAGTACTCTCAGGTTTGTGCGTCGGTGGCACAGTGGTTAGGACGCTCACCTACCATGCCCATGGTCTGGAGTTCGATCCCCGGCCGATGGACTCCTTTACGTCACTTAGCCAGTAATAAGACTGGTTAAGAGGAAAGGTTGGGCATGAGGCTAGCAACCCCATCCTGTAAAATAAACACTGCTACAGAAACTTCAAGCCACTAGTTTGATGCCCTGTGTTGCACTGGGAACGTGAATGAAAAAAAAATAAGACAACCAAACGATACCATTACTTAGTAATGTGAAGTATTCCCATATCATGAATTAAAAGTCAATCTGAACGAAGAATATTCTTTTCAATAATTTATCTTCTTCAGGCTCTTACAATTATAAAATATAATATTTGTTGCCCTTACAGTAATGGCCAGATAGGCGGCGGGTGCATTTTTAACGTAGAATAAGAGATTAGTACGTATAGGCTGTCAAAATAATTAGTATTTGTGTAAATTAAAACAGTTAATCCCTTTGATAAACTAGAATAAGGCATTAAGAAGACAAATTTCTCGAGATGTTATCTTCATTTCGTAGTTTCTTGACAACCACTTTACAACTAACAGGGTTAACAATGATAAAATAAAATAAAGTTCATGACAATTACTCAGTTAAATAAAAAACAAAAGTACATACTAATGACCAATCATATTTAAATAGGTCAAGTAGCCCATGGTAGACGAGAAGGTTGAAGTTTGTTGTTTTTTGTACATGCAGTTTAGGATGCATGTGATTAATCCCCAACAGTGCTTCCATCACCTTCAATAACCAACACTGAATTAGAGTTATGTGAAATAATTGTGAAACGGTCATTAATATTGATTTTGTGACCTGACATCGATAAGTGCTTTGCAATGGATAATGATGATAGATTTCTATTCAGATTAATCGCATTGGGATTTTCTGTCATAACAACCATTTCGGAACATGTTCTTTACATAGACCACATTGGAATATTCTCTTGGTTCTACCTATATAGGTGTCACCGCAGCTGCAGGTGAACTTGTAGATACAGTTTGAAGTAGAGTCCACACAATTTCGTCCTTTAATTGTAGGCAGCGGAATTGAAGATGTTAGGCATATGAGAAAAAGAGATGAGGCGGCGTAGAATGTGCGTTTGATGGCTAACCGAAGTCTTTAAGCTGTCAACTGCACAATCTGACCGCCTTTGAATAGTAGGTTAATGAAGATAGCTTTCTTTGGTACAGAAGCTGTCTTTTCTAGATGTGGTCTGTCCTTACTGTGACAAGTGATAAAGTTTTCCGGATAACCATTAGCTAATAAAACTGAGTGTATATGTCCAAACTCATCCATCAATGTGTCACTTGTGCATATTTTTCGGGCCCTTGAGAACAAACATTTCACTCGGGAACTGTTATATTGGATAGGAACAAAACTGGTGAAATGAAAATATTGTCCATTCCATGTCTGTTTACGAAAAATAGATCGCCTAATCGTTCCATCGTCTCTACTAGTCATTGAAATATCCGGGAAACCCAGTTTGTTATTCGATTCGAATTCGGAAGTCACTCGGATATTTGGATGAATATGATTAAATAGGGTAATAAAGTTTCCAACAGAATTACTATTATTACCAATAGTGAGTATATCATCCACGTAACGTTTAAATAGCATAAATTCTCCAAGCATACCTTGCATTTGATCCTACAATTTAGACATGAATATATCTGCTAACAGGGGCGCAAGAGGTCTCTCCACTGCAACACCATGGATTTGCTTGTGTGCCTTTTCTTAGAAAGTGAATCTGATATTTTCTGTACATGTTAGGATACTGTCTCTAATGTAAGTGATAAGATCAAGTAGTTGTATCTCATTGCTTGTGGTGTAATCGCAAATGAAATCAACAGTTTCATGAAGTGGAACATTGGTGAATAAAGATTCTGTGTTGATTGAGCACATAACGTTTTGCTTAATGTTCAAAGTGAGTATTTATTACCCATTAACTTGTTTGAAGTTAATGGATGAAGTTTACTAAACATCACTGGTACCCTAGAATGCCTGACTTACAAATTACTACAACAGATCTTATAGAAAAATTGGGCATTGGATTGCTTTACGAGATCAATTTGTTATACGATTCTCACAGTTGTATTATCATTATTATTCGCTTGGGTTCCAAGTGGAAGATAGGACTTCAACAACACATCTCCATCCTCTTCTATTTTCTGCCATCCTCTTCAGCTGGCTGTACCCACGATAGTTCATAATCTCTCATCTGTTCCTCACACGATTTCTTCCCTATCACCCACCCACTCACGACCCACTCGTCGCTTCCCATTCAGATTCCACTTAAGCGATGTCCTACACTGAGCGCGATGCCATCCGACGGTCTCCTCAGTGACGTGAATACTCGATCAATCCATCTCCATTTTCTCCTACCTATACTTGTTGAACGATTATCTCTTGCTTTGTTGGTTTGTTCATCGCCAGAGTTTCTTGTTTCTGATTCTTTCTGGCCAATTGATCTTCACTATGGAGCCAGTCAAGAGGGCAGCTGTTGATGAAAGTCTGCAACTGGGTGTTAGAAATCCTTTTCCTGACCTATGCCGAGTGCAAGTTTCTGACCTGCATAGAAGGGCCGACTTGATATTGGTAGTGAAAATGCGAATATTGTTCTTCAGGCTGGCTGGCTGAATGAGTGAAGCAGAAGATTTCCAAACTGGTTTCAGGTTGATCAAGGTGTATCTTGCATTTTCGATCCTGACTCTGACATATTCATCTGTTCCGTGTGCCTGTAGTTGAAACGATACTTCCCAGCTAGATAAGTGAAGGCAGGAAGTTACCCCTTTCAAATCTCTCCCATTGGTGGTGATTGGTGCTAGTTGTTGTTGTTGCAGTTCGTTGGTTAACTTAATAACCGTCTTTTTTGTTTTCATCTGTAGTTCTGTCTTCGCTGCATTGCTCCGTCAGCTAGTTGATT
The DNA here is from genome assembly GCA_944472135.2 of Trichobilharzia regenti. Taxonomy (NCBI): domain Eukaryota; kingdom Metazoa; phylum Platyhelminthes; class Trematoda; order Strigeidida; family Schistosomatidae; genus Trichobilharzia; species Trichobilharzia regenti. The sequence goes on from OX235267.1 coordinate 12,904,822, forward strand.
GGTTTTCGCTTGTAAGTCTTCGAGTTTGTGTGAGACATTGGACATATATCATCTTCGAAATCCTGATCTTGTAGATTCTTCTTATAGGTCAGTCAGCATATTCCTGTCTCCTCGCTCCCAACGCACAGTCTGATGTATAATCCAGTCAGTCCACCATAATGCGGAATACCGTCTTGGGTGATAATAGGCAGCCAGTCAGCCAGTCTTGCCTTACTCCTGTATGCAGTTGTGCTTTCATCAGAATGAAGATATTATAAGATGAACAAAGCTATTACATTTTCAAGATCTTTTTGACAATCTGTCAGTCAGCTGAGCTGTGCAGTCACCCAACTAAGTGGCTCACCCATACCACACAGTGGAGCATTCACAACACGTTACCATCAACGTAATACAACTCACAACTCACCTTGCGTAAGGCTGTGATGAATATATATAGCTATGGAGTAACCAGTGTAATGTGTCTAGTTATTTCCCCTTATAACTGCCTCCAATCACCTAACAAATCGGCAGTTTGTTTTCTTCATTAAGTCTGATTTGTTACCAGAGTACTTTTAATTGTTAAACTGCATTTACTGATATATAATTTAATTCAGTAGTATAGTCAAACAAGCATAATTTTCTGACTATTTTTTTTTCATCTAGGTGGAGGTAGCACTCCCAAAATGATAGGTAATATGTTTGTATTCAATTTACTTTATGACAAATTTTAACTCCATTTTTCCAAAATTATTATGAAATTTCCTTATATCATGTTTTGTGGCTGGACAGATTGAGTTAACCTGAATGTCGAACAAAACAATTTTATCATAAGAACAACGTGTGTTAGTAAAATTTCTGTAAATTACATAAATAAACCTCTTATCTCCCTAAGGTATCCCGCTATCTGGTTTACTGTGGAAAAAAAACTGAAGGAGAAATATCTTTCCTCGATATGCTACTAACAAGGAGAGCTGACGGGTCCTTCAAAAAGATCTATTCACAGAAAATTGACGTGGACAGGACAGTTGACTAACTTTTACAGTTTTGTCGCCATAGGCAAAAAAAAATGAAAATCTAATCTGTTCTCTGTCAACATGTGTCCGGAGGATCTGTTTTATTTTTTCCTTCACGTTCCTAGTGGAACATGGGGCTTCAAGCTAGTGGCTTGAAATTTCTTTAGTGGTGTTAATTTTTACACGATGGGGTTGTTAGCGTCATGCCCAACCTTTCCTCTTTACCAATCGCACTACTGGCTTAGCGAGGTAAGGGAGTGCGGCGTCGGCCGGGGATCGAAACCCGAACCATGTGCATGGTCGGCGAGCGTCCTAACTGCTGTGTCTCCGACGCACACCGGAGAATGTGTGGTGAAGGAATATTGTTGATGGTGAACTCAAACAAGTAAAAGAAACCTACAAAGAGAACGGGTATCCAATAACAAATTGCTTGGAAGAAAAGAGATTGACAAGGTAGCTAAAGATGTGCTGCTGCTATATATGTCCAAACCAAGTTGACTTTTAACAGTTTGGAAAAATTTGGGCATTGGATATATGATATATTCACTATAATAAGGTTTTTTCTGTATTTCCCAATGAATGAAAAACAAAACGATATTGTTATTGTGTTTTACTAACATTTCGCTATTTAATGCTGCTGCTAATAGCTTTATCAAAGTGGTACTATTAAACCGGAATTTACAAAATCCACTCAGCTTATATATATAACAAAGAATTAAGAGGTGAGAAAATAAACTTGGGTCAAGTTAAAAGGACATAATGAAAGTCAAATTAACATTGGAGATCACTAAACCAAATACCAAAGGTAATAGTACATCTATAAAGTTATATTTGTAAAATCTCAGCGAAATTGAAATGAGTAATTCCAACGTTTCGTTCGTCAATCTGGTCCGAACTTCTTCAGCGAAATTAATCGGAATTAACATAACAGAGGTTTATATATAAAAGGGAAGTCTCTTGTTTTTTAAAACTTTGTCCAATCATGAGTCATGAAACAGCTATCAATAGGTATACTAAACAATACAAAACAAAAGTTGTATGAACTATGATCAAAAATTTCTGTTTTGTTTTGTTTAGTATACCTATTGATAGCTGTTTCTTGATTCATATGACAGGACAAACAATTTAAAACAAGAGATGTTCCTTTTATATATAAACCTCTGTTATGTTAATTGCCATTAATTTCCGTGAAGAAGTTCGGACCAGATTGACGAACGAAACGTTGGAATTACTCATTTCAATTTCTCTGCCTACTTCTCACTCAGCTCTCAGTTATTTTGCAACTATTCGGTCAAATCTTGATCACAGTTCATATGAATAATAGTACATCTGTTATGATATCAAAACAAAGTTTACTAACTTGATCATATTCGTCAGTCTGGGGTCATTTTTCATTATCAAGTTGGTCAATTGGTAAAGGTAACAAAACCAAGTGTAGATTGTTGGATTTGATCAGTGTGTAAAATTATAAAAGTAGTGTGTGTTTACATTGTGAACTTGTTTATCACATTCGTGTTGATTTTGTCACTTCATGGGGGGAGGGAGGTGTTGACAACGAAAAATGCCCCCAGACTGACGAACAATGATCAAGTTAGTAAACTTTATTTTGATATCTATTTGATATTTATTTTGATAGTGTGAAATATTCCCATATTATCAATTAAAAGTCAATCTGAACGAAGAATATTTCAAAATCGCCCTTCTATAGGAGATATGTAGATGATATCATTTTGATATGTGACGATCATGAAGATGCGAGTCGCCTATTAGACAGACTTAACTCTGTACAAAATCATATTAGTCTTACATGTGAGGAAGAAAGTCGCAACCAGCTAGCATTTTTAGACATACTTCTGAGTCGAAGAGATGATGGCTCAATAAGACGGTCTATCTACAGGAAGCCCACTTGAACAGGGCAATACCTTAATTTTCACAGCTTCTGTCCATTACAGTATAAGAGGGGCTTGGTGAAGTGTCTATTCAAGAGGATTCAGCGTATTTGCACGGCTGATGTTATGGACAAAGAAAACGAAATATTAATGGATACTCTTGTTTGTTGAAAACGGATATCCTTTGAAATTTTTAAACAGGTGTAGGATTCAACTAGCCTCTAAACCTACAATCCACACCGTCCCTAAGAAAAATGTCTTCATCAGATTACCATATAACATGGAAATAAACAGTAGGATTTTGAGACAAAGATTGAATTCGATCATCCGTAGAACCTACTATGCAGCCCAGCTTGTAATTGTGGAAAAAGCTAAAAATATGCTTCACTGTAAACCTCAAAAGTGCACAAGAGATTATATCACATCCCACACAGTTTACCAATTTTCGTGTGTGTTTGGACATACATAAATAGGGAGGAGTAATCGCGCTTTGCATATGAGAGGGTGGGAGAACATATCCCAAAATGGATAGAAAAACAAATGAATTGTGACAAGCCAATAGATGCAGGTGGCAGACTACCAAATTCGTCTATAGCTAAACATCTAATCGAGATGAACCATAAGATTGATGTTAACTCAGCCTTTAAGGTCAGCTATAAAAACGGTCAAGGGCGTTTACTGAAATACGCTGAGGTTATAGCTATTCATAGACTTAAGCCCCCCCCCTGTGTATTAAAAAACAGTTTATCATTACTCTTAACCTACCTTGATAATCCTTATTTGATTGGATTACCAAACGTTTGTGTTAATTATTCTTAATTCCCTTTTCTCTCACTTTGTTTAATTTAACCTTTCTATATATATTGACTTGACAAGTAAATGTGTGAGGGATCAGATTGTTCGAAATGTATAGTGCTAATACATCACATTTTTCAGATATAGTCTCCGTCTTCTAATAACGCTATCAGAAGAATATTCTTTTCAATACATCCTTCTCCTCTTCAGGTTCTTACAATTAGAAAATATAATATTTGTGGTCGTTACAATAATGATAGCCAGTTATGCAGTGGATACATTTTTAACGTAGAATACACAGATTAGCAGTTATGGGGTGTCCAAATAAATAGTCGTATTTGTGTGACAAACGTCGTGCTAGGCTGAAATCGATTAGAAAATATTTCAGTGAAATGGGAGACAGTGATGGTGATTAATCATAATAAATTTGTAGAGTGTGGGGTAGGAAAATTGACAAATCAGTTCAAGGTTATAGAAGGTGTCAGGTGAGTGGCTAGTACAAAGTGAACTCATTAAACAGAAGGAGATAGTAAGACTGCGATAATGAAATGACGAATGTGTGATATGAAACAGGTGGAGGCATATATTGAGAAAAGAGATAATATCACTAATAATATCACTAAGTCCGGATAGTATAAATGAAAAATTCGATAGTATTGAGGGAACGTTTGCATAGAGGGCATAAATTATGACGAATAATGATGATAATTGTAATAATAATGTTTGCAATAAAAAGCAAAGTAAAAAAAACCAAGAGGGTTGAATCGAAGGAACACTCTTGGTGAGAAGAAAAATCATCAATCCAAGTTTGGCCACGGTAGGAAGAGCGTGTGAACGTGTTCTTTTTGGATACTAAGTTCCGGTTTAGTCGATCTTATTGCAACAGCTTCAGCTATGTGTAGGAGACGTTAGCGAACCGTACGTGATAACGACTTCGGGATTCGGTATGTAACCCTTAAAACTGTGTTGACGTCGATACGATGTCCGGTATCGACCAAGTGTCACAGGATCGAGCTTTTTATGCACTTAATTTTCCCCCCGCTGAACCAAGCTGGTGGAGTGTTCTCGAACCCGTTGACGAACCTTCCTAATCGTGCGCCCTATATAACTTGAACCACAGGAACAGTTGAAATGGTTGGTATGTACATGAAGAAGAGCTAAGGTTAGTTTAAGACATCTTTGAGTTGCTGGGTTAACATTGGACGGCTAGTGAAGGATAGATACAGATGTGCAGAGTAGAAAGTTTTCTTGATCGCCCTGGTTAAACGTTGGGATAGAATCTCCGCAGGAGTATCTCTCTTGAATTGAAGATGTAAAACCAAAGGCTTTTTCTCCACAGTTGCCAGTGCATGTTTACGACTATTGTAACCTATGTTGGCTTTAATGAACTTCTCTGGATATCCGTTCTCGCTTAGAATGTCTAGGATGACCTGGAGTTCTTTCTCTACACAATCTTCGGAACAAATAGACCTCGCTCTAAATGCTAAGCACCTGATTAGATTACGTTTGTATTTCATCGGTACGAAGCGAAGGAAGTGTGTATACTGAGCTTTGGTCTCTAGCTTTCTAAATATGGTTCTTCTGATGGAACCATCCTCTCTTCTCGTTAGTAGGACGTCGAGGAAGTGTAGAGAGTCGTTGTATTCTCCCTCGTAGATGAAATGGACCGCTGGGTGAGCATTATTCAAGTTGTCCAAAATCAAATCACTATTTAACCCTTCATCGTACACTACAAAAGTGTCATCCGTGTAACGACAATACATTTCCATTTTTGCTATTTCCTCTTTCAACGGACTATTTTCTAGTTTTGCTAGAAGTATATTCGCGATAATAGGTCCCAGAACCCGAAGAGAAATTATTGAAAAGGATATTCTCCGTTCAGATTGACTTTTAAACTTTGTTTTCACATCATAACAGATGTACTATATGCTTTGTTATTTGGTTTAGTGATCTTCATTGCTACTTTGACTTTCAATATGTCCCTTTAACTTGACCTAAGTCTATTTTTCTCACCTCTTAACTCTTTGTTATATATATATATATATATATATATATATATATATATATATATATATATATAAATATAAGCTGAGTGGATTTTGTAAATTCCGGTTTAATGATACTTTGATAAAGCTATTAGAAGCAGCATTAAATAGCGAAATGTCAGTAAAACACAATAACAATATCGTTTTGTTTTTCATTCATTGGGAAATACAAAAAAAACCTTTATTATAATGAATAATGTGTTGCACCTAAACTTAGAATTTAGAGGTGACACTGACAGTGAGGTATTTAAAAATCATCTGAGGAGATCATTGAAAAAAATGTTCTTTCCTGCCACTTTACGAATAACCCACTCTAGAACTTTGCACAAATGTGCGGAAGTTCAAGTCGCCACACTCCGTGTTGCGCGCGAAGCAAGAGAAGAAAGTACAAGAAAAGCATAGTAGAGACAGTGAGCAGAGGTGTGAGACAAAGGAGTAATAACGAAGAACAAAACAGTTTCATTGGAGATCATAAGTCACAAGGAGTGGATGCATCTGCGCCACTGTGAACGGTTTTGAGCCATGTCACCAATTGTTTCCAACCATAGATTTTTACCGTCCCGAGGACCCCAGCCTGGAAGTCTACACCTTTCTACGTGGCTTAGACCAACTGTTGTGGATTTCATTGACTGGTGAAGCCAAGTTTTTGTTTGACCGCCGCTAGCCAGCTCTTTTCCAGCCTGACCCTATATCCGCTAACATTGCTCGTCGAGGGAGGCGATGGCTTGGCATACGTAACACATGTCCTAACCATCTCAGTCTTTGTAACTTCACCACTTCGTCGATTGATTTCCCCTGTTTACCTAGAACTCGACCGACGCCTCACCTCAATATTGCTCACCTTATTATGCTACTTTACACGAGAAATAGAGCGCAGGCACCTATGATCAAAGACAGCTAGGCAGGCTTTTCATGTCTTCCACTCTTAGTGGCCAGGTCTCACAACCATAAAGGAGGACGGAGCGGACTGATGAGCAGTACACCCGCCCTTTGGTCGATAGTCGAACATCTCGTCTACGCCAGAGTCGGCGTAAACTGGCAAATGCGAAACGAGCCCCCTGTATTCGTGCTGAGATTTCGTCAGAGATCAACCCGTTGGCACTGGCTGATGGTACTTCCCAAATAAGTGAAGCGGTCAATGTGCTCTACCACTTCACTTCCTATTTTTAAACTATACAACATCATGATTAATACAAAATCATATGCTCACCTACTCTTGCTGTACTAAGTACGTGGGACATTCATCGAGAAACATATCTCGCCTCTGTATTCGAGAGCACCTTCCATTTTGGCTGAGCAAAGAAGAACTTAGAGGTATCAGTTCATCAATATTGCAACATATTGTAGGCACCAACCACTCAGCATCTGACACATCGTTTAATATTGTCGACAAAATTTCTCGAAGGGGACACGAGTGTATTTGCATTGTACGGCAGAGTCTTTGGCAATACATAAAATAAAGCTAAAACTTTGTTTACAAAAACATTTTGTACAATCTCTTTCATTTCCATGATCTTCAGTTTACTGTCTAATTCACATAGAAACTTTGTTATCTTTCTTTTTCCATGTTCCATTTTTTACTCTATTATATTTTATACAATTGGTGGATGGTGGCTAGCGGTGGAATCCAGGATAAAGCGCATTTCGTCCTATTTGGGACTCGTCAGCTGGATGTACCTGCATTTCTCAGTGAGTGATGATGTCCCCACTGAGGCTCAAACCCAGTGCCCATAGTTTCAAACGCCAAAGCGTTATCCACTAGACCACTTGGACCACGAGAGCCACCTCTTGTGCAACGGGTCCGAGCACTTCGGTCCAATCAATCGACGGGAAAATCAAAAATTCAATTCAACTATTATATTTTATTTCACTTTATGTTGACGAGGTGTTCAGTTATGTCGCTTCTGATTAAACTAATGCCACCTGTTTGTAGTCATGCTGAGTAATATTCTCCAACACGTTTTGATAGGACTAGCATAGAATGGTCTATGCGTCTAGCTCCACAGAAGTAGGTGATCTGATATATGCACACTGAAGTGGTTGTATGTGGAAGCATGTCGTTCACATTGTTTCGAAGCAGTGGGAGGCTAGAGAATATCACTTTTAGAGTTGCCACAGGAAACGTCTTTTCTAAGGAACTGGAGATTCTTCTGTTAAGACTATCTGCTGCTAAGTCTGCTTGGTTGATCCTTGATCTTAATGCTTCCCTTTGCTGTTGATTCTAATAATGTGTTGTTCTACTATTGCTATTTTGTTTAAGTGAAGTGAGTGGTTGACCTTAAGCTGTTTGTGGGAAACGTGGTTTTTACTGCTTGATTCTTATAAACACTTGAATATCAATCTGATGTTCACCAGTGACTGGCCCTTTACCAGGTGGTAGTTACTTGGCTTTTAGTGCGAAGCTGTCACCGACCAGGTTGGGTGTGAGGATAAACACTTACCGGAGATGACGTTGACTGGTGCCAGTAGCGCTACATCGTGAGTCAATTGGCAGAAATTGGAGTTCACGGGCTGGCGGACCCTTGGATCGGCGGATCTCAGTGACTTAATGCTCTGCGGGCTAGCTCACCTTGTAACTGTTAGGTCATGGTTTCGAACCCTGTCAGTGTGGTGGATGTGTACTGCCTAGGAGTCCCACACTAGGATGATGAAACAGCTGGTTGTTTATTACTCCCTGGCTGGCTTTCCAATGCTTTATTATTGTTGTTGTTGAGGTATTTTCGTGTTTTTCACGAAAGTTATTAACTGTTGAGCAGTACTACAGACTGTATCACATGAAACTGTGTTTTTGCTATTCTTATCGGCATAATTTTGGACTCTGTGTGTGCGTGTGTGTGGGTGGGTGGGTGTATGTGTAACTCGTAAAAGTTTGGCAAAACATGGAATAGTTCCTTTCAATCAACACTGAAATACTTGAATTTCGGTTATTATATTCATTCATTAAAAAGCTAAGTGTTTCGGAATCCTTCAGCAGCAGAAGAAAAGGGCCAGGCAACAGATCGTTTTATTACGAAAATCAACGCGTATTTATATATATTTTATGTACATTGTTAAGGCTTATGCAAGCAGACAAACACAGTCTTCTGATTGGTTGTTTTCGATAAATTTCGGAAAGTAGAGTCATTTATCTGCGAATCATATTTGCCCACGTTTAAGTCTGCTGTGATTGGTTGTTGAATCAGCCTAGATTAATATCTACCAATCAGCGTCGATTAATGTCTACCAATTGGCTAGCAGCCTGCTCTCACCACACTCGTCCCCCCGTCAAATAGCTTCATACGCAGACGTTCCGGCCTTCTGGGTGCTGCATCCTCTAGTTGAGGATTGTTACTGATCGGCTTGTCCCACTGTACCCATCGTTGGAGCTGACTGGCATTAACACGTTTCTGTTTGTCACCTCTTAGTTGTTTAGCTACTTCAACAAAACGTAGAGAAAAAAACAAACACATTTTTAAACAGCTTATCGAGGTAAGTGACAGCAAATTGACATTTTTCTTCTGATTTTAATGTCTTATTGTACTGTCTTATCTTTTGTTCCGTATGGAAATGCGATCCATTGTAACTATTGCTATAAGAGCGAAGTTCAACAAAAGCGTCCCAGGAGTGTTAACGCTCCAATGACCTTGAACACGTGCTAGTCGTTGGCTAACGGCATCTGTCATTATCATAGGATTAGGGTTAATGTAAGTATTGGGATTAGGGTTAAGATCAGGGTTAGAATTAGCATCAAGGTTAGAATTGCGGTTTGGATAAGAGTTATGATTAGGGTAAGGATTAAGGTTAGGGTTAAGGCTAGGGATAGATTTATAGCTGATGTCATTTATTTTAATTTGTTTTATTATCCACGTTTTCCTGGTAAGTAGTCACGTCTATCCTCTTACTGGAAACCGTCGTAATTCAACCGATGGCTGTTTTGGAAAACTGCAAGCAGGGTGAGAGAGATAAAAGATCCACAAAAACCGTTTATCTCTAGTCATCTCGGTGAATACTCATGTACAGAAACTAGTCTAACTTAACAATTAATACTCCTCGATATAACTACGACGTATTTTTAAGTCACATGTCAGAGAAAGATAACCTGATTAGTGCGTTTTCAAGCATTTTTTCTGTCAATATACATCATTCTTTTGTGCAAACATTCCTCATTTTTATGATTGGGTTGGCTGAAGGTCGCTCGTGCGTTCGCACTCATGGGACGTTATTGTTGAACTTCGCTGATATAAGTATAAAACTTGGGCACTGTGATGGTAGAGCATAGCTCCATTATGGATAAGATTTTATTTTGATAAAGTGTCACACAGTGTAGTGTGATACAGTAATATTAACTGATCACCTAGTTTTGGGCACAAATTATTGCCACTCATAATCACATCAAGTCACTCACACAACTTTCTTCCTTCATTTATATACATGAGTGGAATTGATGATTAGATATTTGAATCAAAATCAATATGGGATAATGCAGATTCAGAGATAATAATATGAGTGTTATCAATCCAGCATCAAAAATAAGATCCGGATTTTCAACTCCAATGTGAAGTCAGTCAGTGTTACTATACGGATCAGAGACTTGGCGAATCATAAAGAGCATCTCAAACAAACTTCAAACCTTCATTAACAGCTGTCTCCGCTCAATAATCAAGATCAGATGGCCAGAAAAGATCAGAAACAGGGATCTCTGGCAATGAGTGAACCAATCAGGAACCGATTGTGAAACAAATAGGCAGAAAGAAATGGAGATGGATTGGCCATACGCTGAGGAAACCATCAAGTGACATCACTAGACAAGCCATCACTCGAGTGGAACCCGAAAGGGAGGCGGCGAGTTGGTCGTCCAAGGGTGACTTGGAGGAGGTCATGCGAGGAGGAGATGAAAGCATGTGGACAGACCTGGAGCAGGTTGAAAAAGTTGTCAGAAAACCGAAGTCAATGGAGGTGCGCAGCTGAAGCCCTATGTTCCTCTAGGAACTAAAGGATATAATAATAATAATATCAATCCAGTACAATCAGATGGGAAATAAGACGAGTGTTTTTATAGTCAAAATAATTAACTTGTCAGAATGTTGTATGATGTACGTGAATAAAAATAGAATTTTAAGATTATTTATTATCCTGCTCTGATTTGACTGACTGACTGGTGGTAATAATATCTTCCATGCATATCTCTGGTATTTGTATTGAGTCATTTCTGTTGCATGTGTTGGGTGTAGATTATTTGATGAACCAGGACTCAGTAATCAACTTGTCTCTCCACCTACATAGATTACTTCTTAGAATTTTGACTTTGTCCCACCAACCCTATTGTGTGGTTGTGTGTTAAAATGCATGCAGTGCAATTGCTGAGCTTTTTTTTTGAAATTATTTGTAATTCTCATGTAATGTGATATAAGAACAAATAAGTCCATAAAGTGCATAACTAACTGACTGGTTTCAGTATAAAACTTTGCACAGACGTACACCAATGCAAGCTGCCATACTCTATGTGGTACAACAAAGCAAGACAAGAAAGTAAAGAGAGATTCAAAAGAGGGATAGTAATATGGAAGAACAATAAAAGGTCAATCACCAAGGAAGTTGAGCAAAGAAAAAACACTGGGCTGAACACTTCAAAAGACTTCTAAATCGTCCGCCACCTACAACGCGCCCGAAAGTACCAACAACGAAAGCAGATCTACCAATGAACATCGACCCCCCGACGAAATCGGAAGTCCTGAATGCAATCAAGATGCTAAAAGCTGGAAAAGCAGCAGGACCAGATGGAATTCCAGCAGAAGCATTGAAAATGGACCCAAAAACAACAGCGAACTTGATGACGCCATTGCTGGAGAAGGTGTGGAGGTAGGGCAAAGTACCTGAGGATTGGAAGAAAGGATACTTCTCCAAACTACCAAAGAGAGGAGACTTAAGTCAATGCAAAACTGACGCGGAATTATGCTCCTGCCAATCACAAGCAAAATACTAAGCCGCATAATCCTGGAGAGAATCAAACAAGCCAACCTGGATGAAAAAATTCGACCTGAACAAGCTGGATTCAGGAGAAACAAGTCATGTATTGATCAAATCGCCACACTACGAGTCATAATTGAACAAAGCTTGGAATCGCAGTCACCTCTCTATCTCAAATTCATCGACTTTGAAAAAGCCTTCGACAGCGCAGCGTCGATCGAGAGGTGATTTGGCAACTACTTCGCTACTACCAAGGGGTCCCATTGACAATTATACATCTCATCCAACAGTTGTACGACAATGCTGCATGACAAGCAATCGACAACGGGAAACTTACGGAAGCCTTAGAAGTGAGGACGGGGGTGAGGCAAGGCTGGCTGTCTACTATCACCAATGATCTTCCTGATTGCAGTGGACAGACAGTGGTGGGTAATGAGGAAACAGTCATAAAATGGAGACACACAAAAGACTTGGAGGATCTGGACTTCGCCGATGATGACACATGTCTGATTTCCCACAAACTGGAAGATATGCAAGTGAAAATCAACAAGTTGTCAGAAGAAGCATCCAGAAAAGATAGAAATTCAGGTGAACATAGAGAAAACAGAGGTGTGTGATGAAGATTCCTGGCCAACAGCAACATCAACTACAACAACAGACAACAATCAGCCAGCATAAATGGGAGGAATCTGAAAGAAGAAAACCTCCTTTACCTACCTGGGAAGCATCGTTTCAACTACAGGCGGACACTACTGACGAGGATATCAAAGCCAGAATCGGAAAAGTAAGACAAGCTTTCATTACTCTCAAGTATGTGTGGAGGTCAACAGCACTACTCAGCATCAAAAGTAAAATCCGGATTTTCAACTCCAATGTGAAGTGAGTGCTACTATACGGATCAGAGACTTGGCGAATCATAAAGAGCATCTCAAACAAACTTCAGACCTTTATTAACAGTTGTCTTTGCTCAATACTTTGCTCAAGATCAGATGACCGGCAAGAAAAGATCAGCAACAGGGATTTCTGGCAATGAGCGAACCAACACAGCAGGAACCGACTGTACAACAAATAGGCAGAAAGAAATGGAGATTGATTGGCTGTACTCTGAGGATACCATCAAGTGACATCACTAGACAAGCCATCGCTCGAGTGGAACCCGAAAGGGAAGCGGGCGGCGAGTTGGTCGGCAGTGCAAGGGTGACTTGTAGGAGGTCATGTGAAGAGGAGATGAAAGCATGTGGGCAGACTTGGAGCGGGGTGAAAAAGTTGTCAGAAAACAGAAGGCAATGGAGGTGCGCAGCTGAAGCCCTATGTTCCTCTAGGAATTAAAGGATACAATAATAATAATAACTAGGTTCAGAGAGAGATTACTAATTCCTCGTTTATCGAGTCCACAGCCAACACATACAATAGAAATGAATCCTCACTCATACCAGAGATATAGAAAATACTACTATCAATCAAATCAAGCAATCGAAAATAATGAAACTGTATAAACGAAGTAAGAAATTTGTGTGAGTAGTGCCTTGATATGATTATGAGCTGCAGTAATAAATTGTGCTCGAAACATGGTCATCAGTAAACATTACTGTATAACACTATGAGACTTTATCAAAATGAATTTTACCCACAATGGAATTATACTCTACCATCACAATGCACAAGTTCTATTCTTATATCAATATTGTTTTCAATTAGATCTCATCAGGTTTACATAACTTTGCAAGTAACGAAGCAGGATAGTTTACTGCATTTTCCGAACTTAATTTATTTATCCAGTAAATAATACTGTTTCACTGTGTGATACATCTAATAAACAAATTAATATATAAAATTATTTACTATCACAGTGCCCAAGTTTTACACATATATCGATACCAAAGTAATAGTAATAAAAGAGGCTGGATAAAATATTTTACTTTCGCTTATGGATTGATAGAGCCTCATTTGCATCAAGGTGTAAGCGAAATCCTAAGAGAGCCATAAAATCCACAGAATTCGCAGTTATGACACTATGGAAGAAGAGCTGAACACTGTGAAAAGAATCCTCCTCCAAAATGGCTAAGCAGAAGGTTTCATCAAGAAATTCATGAAAGCTAAACCATTTAAACCACCCACTATTTTATGCTACCGAAAGGTGTCTCTACTTGCATCTATAATTCAACGGAGATTCATCATTGGTAGAAATACTGAGGAACCGTCTGCCCTGGTCACTGAAGGAAACCTTATTGGCTGACATTCGACCAACTTTCTCTACGAAACCAATTATTCGCAAGAAAGTGAAGGATAAGCTATCACTGTTAGCTGCCTCATCAATGCGCATCTGCCAGTTAACGTGCACCACCTGTGGAGCTACGTATGTCGGCCGTAACATCGAACACTTACTAATCAACAGGCATGGATATATAAAGCAGAAAAGACATCCCCTCGACACACCAGCTCTATCCTGGAACACCTGATCGATCGAATCTGGACACCAAGCTAACCCACCCACGAAGTAACTTCAAAGTTATCCACTGAATACTTGAGAATCTCGCTTAAATAGTACGAATCAAACTTCTTCAAACAGAGCAGAAGCAGTAATGGCGGAGCAGTTCACATAATCAATTCTGAACTCTGCATACAAAAGAAGTTTGTTCAGTCATTAAATCTACAGTGGACGTGATTTTTCTCAACACCAAAAACTCAATTCTCTGTTTTTGTTTCTTAATTGTATTATTCTCTTCCTCCAACATCTTATTACCACCAGTGAGCACTGGACAACTGTGGGCACTGACACTATATCACTAAATGGTAGAGTTTTAATTCACAGCCCAGTCCGACTTACTGAATGGTAAGAGAGGTGTTATTGTAACCTGAAGATCCCTAGAAGGATCACATGTGCCTACTGTCGAGGAGTATCATACTAGGACGAAACAGTTGCCCAGTACTGTCTTGTTTTTTTTTCAATGAATCTCTAAGTGATATTTTTTAGTGTCGTAATCTGCTCTGAGATTAATCTTGATTCCTACAAAACTCATATTTTGAACATTAGTCAGTCACTAGTGTAATGTGTTTAGTCCTCCTCTCTTTGGTGTAGACTGGATTCTATCAATCAAGTTTGCAGTGTGGCTACCATGTCACTAGGTGGCTTGACATCACTGTGCACTGTGGATTGTTGGTATTAGATGGTTGAAGGCAATCGGCCACAGGAAGCCTTGGAAACCACCTAGGTTTCGTGTTAGTTGGCACTCATCAGTCAGCAAGGCAAGCTTATCTGCGACCTTGATGGAACTCACGCCCCTTCTGAGATTCGAACCCACGTCACCCAGTGCTGCAGTCAGTTAGAGATGTTGCCACTCAGCTATCCAGGCTCGCGACTGATCTCCTGTAGGACCGTATTGGATGCTTTGACTGGACACTAGTAACTAGGGTCATGAGTTCTTTCAAAGTTGCAGATACGTCTGCCTTGCTGAGTGATGAGTGACAGCTAACTAGCACGAAACCTAGGTGGTTTCCAAGGCTTCCTGCCGATTGCCTTCAACCATCTTATGCCAACAATCCACAGTGCACAGTGATGTAGAGCCACCTAGTGACATGGTAGCCACATTACAAACCTGACTGATAGAATTCAGTCTGCACCAAAGATAGGAGGACTAGACACATCACACTAGTTACCAGCGTCCAATCAAAGTTTGATGCGTTTTATTGAATAAAATTTGTGCATTATTTGCGGTCACTTTGAGTTTCATCATGAACACTATCAATTTTTGGGCGAAGCAGATGAATCCCGTCGGTGAGTCTCGATTAAGACGAAACATGCCTTCTGGATACCACTGCTAACTAACATCAACCAAATAACAGGTATCATGTATAATGATTTATTCTTTAAATTTGTCTAAATATTATTAATCTCAGTGTGCTTTTCTACATTCTTTTAACTGATTAAATCAGAAATAACTCGTAAGTTAAATCGTTTAAAAACCTGTTTATCTACAACGTATTATTAAACACAATAGTTGTTGAAAGTCAGTGTAATTCTTGGAATATCGGCACAATGAAACATGATCTGAATTCTTAAAATTACTGTTAAATTACGACTGCAGAAGATAAGAGACTTGGTATTATTATTCCCTTGATTTCTGAGTGGAACATAGGGCTTCAACGTTACATCTCAACTTTCTTCAATTTTCTGCTGTCCTTTCCAACTGGGTGGATCCATGATTACTGTTCATAATCTATCATCACCCCCCCTCCCCAAATGATATCCTCCATGGTACCCTCACACTGATGACCCACTCGTCGCTCCCTATTCGGATTCCACTCGAACGCGAGGTCATTCGATGGCCTCCTGAACGAGTGACAACCGATGCACATATTTGTTATGCAGTCGATTCTTGGTTGGTTTTGTCATCGCCAGAGTTTCTTGTTTCCAATTCTTTCTCGCCTGCTAAACATGAAATCTTCAGTATGGAGTTGGTAAAGGCCGTTGTTGATAAAAGTTTGCACTAATCTGTAGCAAATCCTTTCCGTGAAGCATAAGTCAAGTTTCAAACGCATATAGATGAAGTGACTGACTTCACATGTGTTGAAAATTCGAATCTTGTTCTTCATGCTGGATGGCTGAGTGAAGCAGAAGGTTTCTATACTGGTTTCATATTGATGAAGGTGTATCTTGCCTTTCCTATTCTGAATGGCTGGCTGGCTTTGACATCTTCATCCGTGTTGTCCAACTGCCTGTGGTTGAAACCATGCTTGCCTCCTGTTCAGATAAGTGAAGGCAGGAAGTAACCTCTGTCAAATCTCTCTCTCCCGTTGATAGTGATTTGTGCTGGTTGTTGTCGCTGTTGCTGTTGGTGCTGTTGGTTGTCTTCATCACCTCCGCCTCAATCTTTTCTATGTTCACTTGGAGTCAGTTCTGTCTTCGCTGCCTGCTTGCTTCTTCTCCCAGTTTGTTAGTTTTCGCCTGCCTGCCTTCCCTTAAGGCTTCGCGTGTTTGTGTTTGACACTAAACGCTACTCGTCCACATGCGAAATCCAGATCTTCTAGGGTCTTTTTATCAATCAGCGCAGCGGATTCTTGTCTTCTCACTCACTCTGCAAGCACAGTCTGACTCATAATCCAGTCCACGACAATCAGTTATATCAATGTGAGTGATAATAGGCAACCAGTTAGTCAGCCTTGTCTTACTCCTGTACTCAATTCAAAGCCAGACTTCGCTGAGTGAGTTACCCTTCGTGGATCACCTGACTGGTACTTGGCAGGCATTATCATATAGCTAGTTGTTGAACGAGGCTGATAACGATTTGGTCACTGCACGCCGTAGTATACTATTGAGACAGTTTCCAAATTACTTCTCGGTCAACGCTGGCTGTCGAAGGACTTTTCGAAGGCAAAGAAGGGATTTGAGGTAGAGAGTGAGATTCGACTGCCATTCTATATTTTGTTCGGTGATGATGATGCGCATAGTTGCAATTTGATCAGCAAATGATTTTTCTTCCTTAGATCCACGTTGTTCCGATAGGTGGTGGAGTTCTGCATCCACTGCATCTTTTATTCTCTCCAGGAAGATCAGATAGCTAGAAAGAATAAAGAACTTCAACAGATGGTGAACCAGTAGACAACTTATTGTCTAATAAATATGAAGATAGATAGGCCTGATCCAATGGCCATTCAATGCATGAATTCTAACTTCTGCTAAATCATGACATAGCGCGACCACTAGCCAATGTCTTATTCGATGAGTTACCACCTCACCTTCAACCTGCTGTACCCTACTGGCCACGGCTTCCCACTAGAACCCCAGATAACTAACTGCCTGAATAGGTCCAGTCTCTGGTGAGCATCACGAGTTGGGAGAAGTTGGAATTCATGGGTTGACCGGCCATTCAATTGATGGGTCCCAAAGGTTTAATGGTCTATGAACTTGCCTTGTAACCAGAATGTCGTGGGTTCGAACCCTAGCGGTAAGTGCGTACTGCTGAAGTGTTAGCTGGCGAAACAGCTGGCTGTCTGGTATCCAATTGGTGGTTTTCCAATAGTTCTCTAACTGATATAAACTCATGATGAAATCCTCTAACCAAATAAATCACTAATCTTTTCCAATGTTTATCAAACTCATGTAAGGAATAATAATTTTATCAAAAAGGTTGTTACCAGTAAAAATTGCATGGTTCAAGAACTCAGGAATGCTCATCAACCATAGGCATCGTCTGAGTTCGATTCTCGGTCAACAGATATACTCTCAAACTTTACTCAGCTGGTAATAAATCCCGTTAAAGAGGAAACTTTGGATTTGAGGCTACCAACCTCACCCTATAAAAAAAGTAAACACCGCTGCCACTGAAGCTTCTAAAGCCCAGGCTTGAAGCCCTAATGTTCTACTCAGGAAGCCAACGAAAGAGTAAGAGGACGGAATAATAAGCGTGATTATCTGTCAATATTCGCCAACTTGATTACTTCTGATAAAGAGATAGGCTTGTGAGGCTTTTTATCTACTTTCTGTATACAGCTGATTGATCTTATTATCTCTACTGTAACGACAGTAGACAACAGCAAGGCAACAGATCGCTTATTGAGAAAATCAACACATTTTTATAGATTTTTATGTACATTATTATTAGCGTTATTGTTAGCAGAGAAATAGCGTCTTCTGATTGGTTGTTTTTCTGCTGAAGGTTATTCTGTCACTTGTTTGTGGCCGTTTCTTAGACAGTTCGTTGGTATATCTGCTAATCGTATCCGCCCACGCTATGTCTGTTGTGATTGGTTGTTGAGTTCCTCAAGGTTAGACATTTGTTCTTGTTTTCCCTTCTGACCCGAATTCAAAACGTAAACATTGACGCAAATTGCTGTCTGCCAGTTTTGTCTTACAGACAGCTCTCACTACACTTCTAAAGTGAGAAGGGCCACGCATGGTCACTGTGAGGCTAGGTCAAGTTCACACAATCGCAAATGTCAACAAAGAGAAACAGGTGAACGTCATCGAGTGCCGGAATTCCAAACGGCAAGACAAACGAACCAAGAAGCCTGAACCGAATTCAGTCGAAATTCTTTGACGAGAGGACGAGTGTGGTGAGAGCTTCCTGCTGGCCAAAATTGTACGCAACAATTCACGTCAATGTTTACGTCCCGAATTGGGATCAGGAGAGGAAACAAGGACAATGACTAACAAAACCTTGAGGAACTCAACAACCAATCACGGAAGATGTAGTAGCGTGGGCGGATACGATTAGCAGATATATCGACGCATTGTCTAAGAAACGGTCACAAACAGATGACAGAATAGCTTTCAGTGGGAAAACAACCAATCAGAAGACGTTACTTCGCTGCTAACAATAACGCCAATAATAATGTACATAAAAATCTATAAATATCTATTGATTTTCTCAGGAAACGATCTGTTGCCTAACCTTTGTCTTCTGTCGTTACACTATTACCATTATTATTGTTATTATTATTGTCATTAGTATTGATTTTGTAATTTAAACTATAAAACGTCCAATATCTTTGAGCCATTTTTTTTAACTTTAGCAACTGTTGAAGTTACAGGTATGCAAATGTATAATTTTTGTTTCACAAGAGTTTTTCTTTTTTGGTTCTTAGACAATATCATGTAGGAAATTATTGAAAAAAAAAAGAGTAAAGGGTACTAAAAATCGATTTCTCTCGTGTGTGTGAGTCTTGACTTTCAAGTCTAATTATGAACACACTGTGTTACTTCACCATTAAATAGAAGCTTTCATATCATGTTGAATAACTTTTCAGGCACTCAACTTGAATAGAGTTAAGACTCAAGGATATTTCATGAGAATTGCGAAAGACTAGTCTGCAGGCTAGCAAGCGGTTTGCCTTAGTTTGTTATATAATTGAAGAGATTGTGAGCAGACAATTGGTCAGTAATTAATATCACCAAAGAATTATTGGAAACTAATCAGTACCCTTGGACATATTTTAATCTGGTCCGTTTATTTCGAAATCTGTATATTCCTATTCCTGTGTATATCACAGTAGTTGGACTGCAACAGCCTGGCTTCTCAACCTGAAGGCGCTGAGTACAATCTGCCGTGATCATGTGTGTCTACTACTGAAGCGTCTTAAACTAGTGCGAAACACCTATCGAGTATTTTCTGATTGCATTATCGATAGTTCAGTGGTAGAATGCTGATGCACCCCTAAACCTCGCCTGTTTTACTAACCCGGAAAAATGGAGGGTTGGATGTGAGGCAAGTAGCTCCATTCTGTAAGACAACAACACCTCTCTCTCTACCGAGACTTCAGATCTTGAAGCCTTATTTCCCATTCAGAACGCAGGGAATGAAAGAAATTTTGACTGGACACCAGTAACTACTGTGATGTGTTTAGTCCCCCTTTCTTTGGTGCTAACTGAATTCTATCAGTCAAGTTTGCAATATGACCACCATGCTACTAGGTAGCTTGCCATCACGGTGCACATTGACTTGATGATATTAGATGTTTGGAGGCACTAAAAAGAGGACTAAACACATCAAACAAGTTACTAGTGTCCAATCGAAGTATGGAATACAGTCCGGAGAATTTCAACAATAGCGTCCCAGAAGTGCAAATGCTCCAATGACCCTGAACGCATGCTAGTCGCTGGCTAACGCCACCTGTCATTATCATAGCTAAAATATCAACGCTATTCACCAACTATGCAGCAAATTTCACTGAGATCACGTTTTTAAGTACTGTTTGGACAATGTGTTAATAGCTCGTTAGGGTTAGGATTAAGGTTAGGGTAAGTACTGCAGTTAGGGTTAAGATCAGGGTTATAATTAGGATTAGGGACAGGGTTAGGACTAGGGATAGATTTAGAGTTGATGTCACTTATTTCACTTTGTTTTCTTATCCACATTTTCCTGCTAAGTAGTTGTCGATCCTCTTACTAGAAACCATAGTAATTCAACTGAAGGCTTTCGGGGAAGACTGCACAACAGGATAAGAGAGATGAACGATTCACAAAAACAGCACATCTTCAGTCACCTCGGTGAATACATGTACAGAAACAATGTCTTACTTAGTAACTGATACTCCTCATTATAACTGGGACGTATTTTTAAGTCACATGTCAGAGAAAGATACCCTGTTTAATGTGTTTTCATGCATTTTCTTGTAAATATACATCATTTTTTGTGCAAAAGTCACTTATTTTTATGATTGGTCGGCTGAAGGTCACTCGTGCGTTCTCATCGCTTGAGACGCTATTGTTGAACTTTGCCGACAGGCGTTCGAATCTCTCAAAGGATATGAGTTCCTTCAGGGTTGCAGATGCGCCTGCCTTGTTGACTGATGAATGCCAACTAGCACGAAACATAAATGGTGTCCAAGGCTTCCTGCCGATTGCCTCTACAAACATCTAATATCATCAAATGAAAGAAATTACTTTATCTAAATATACTATTTATGTAACGACAGAAGACAAGGGCCAGACAACAGATCGTTTATTGACAAAATCAACAGATATTTATGGGATTTTGTGTGCATGCTTATTGGCGTCATTGTCAGCGTAGAAGCAACGTCTTCTGATTGGTCGTTTTCTTGCTGAAGGTTATTCTGTACTACTTGTGATGGTTCCCCAGAAGGTTAAGCCATATATCCGCGAATCGTATTTGCACACGTCAAGTCTGCTGTGATTGATTGTTGAGTTCCTCAAGATTAAGCTTTGTTATTGTTTTTTCTCATGACCCCCATTAGGGACATAAACATTGACGTAAATTGGTGTCTACAATTATGGCTTACTCGCAACCAGCTCTCGCCATAGTTATACTGCTACCGTATATTCTTGCATTGGACTCACTCGGAATGTTTGCTTTGCACTATAAATCATAGAAAGTGAACATTTTGGGACGTTATGGCTGCCAGACTGATGACTGCTATCACTATTGCAAAATAGCCTCTATGATAAAGAGTTGCCATTGAAGATAATTATGATTTGCACTGATAATCAAGGGTTAATCTAATTGATAAATTAATATTCATTCAGATACTATAAGATTTTGTTTTCCACACTGATAGAACCACCTGCTACAGAAGCGTAAGTCAAGTATATTTTACTACAATTCATGTTAAGCATATATTTTGATTATTATCATTATTATTGTTTCCTTTGGTTCCTAGAGGAACACAGAGCTTCAGCCGACCGTCTCCGTTGTGTTCGGTTCTCTGCTAACGTTTTCATCACCTAGCTCCACGTCTGCCCACATGCTTTCATCTCCTCTCCGCATGACCTCCTCCTCCATGTCACCCCACTCTCGAACTGACGACCAACTAACTCGCCGCTTCCTACTCAGGTTCCACTTGAGCAACGACCTGGCGTGTGACGTCACTCACTTGATGGTTTGTTTTCCCAGAGTATGGCCTCCAATCCAATTTCATTTCTTCCTGCTTATTTGTTGTACAATTGGTTCCTACTGAGTTGGTTCGTTTATTGTCAGAGATCCTTGCCTGTTTCTGATCTTTTCTGGCCGACCATATAATCTTGAGTCGTATTGAGCGAAGACAGTTGTTGATGAAGGTTTGTGGTTTGTTCCAAGTGCCCATTGTGACTTGCCAAGTCTCTGATCCTTATGGTAAGTAGCACTGACTTCACATTGGAGTTCAAAATCTACATCTTATTTTCATTTCCAAACTGAATGCTGTTGATCTCCAGACTTCGTGAGAGTAATGAAAGCTTGACTTGCTTTGCGAATCCGTGTCTTGATATCCTCATCAGCTCCGTCCGCCTGTAGTTGAAACGATGCTTCCCAGGTAGGTAAAAGAGGTTTTCTTCTTACAGATTCCTCGCATTTATGCTGATTGTTGTCTGTTGTTACTTTTCAGCCAGGAATCTTCATCATCACCTCTGTTTTCTCTATGTTCATCTGGAGTCCTATCTATGATGCTTCTTCTGCCAACTTGTTGCTTTTCTTTTGGATATCTTCCAGTTTGTGGGAAATCAGACATGTGTCATCATCGGCGAAGTCCAGATCCTTCAAGTTTTTTGTGTGTCTCCATTTTATGCCTGTTTCCTCGCTGCCCACCGTCTGTCTGTCGCATTATCCAGTCTACCGTAATCAGGAAATTAATCATTAGAGATAGTAGGCAGCCATTCGGCCTTGTCTTACTCCCGTCTTCACATCGAAGGATTCCGTGAGTTTCCCGTTGTGGATTACTTCACGTGCAGCATTGTCGTACAACTGTTGGATGAGATGTATAATTGTTGGCAGCACCCCTTAGTAGTAGCGAAGTAGTTGCCAAATCACCTGTCGATCGACGCTGCGCTGTTGAGAAGGCCTTTAAAAAGTCAATGAAGTTCAGGTAGACAGAGGTATGACTACCATTCCAAGATCTGTTCAATGCTGGAAAATCCGTAGTGCTGCGATCTGATCAATGCATGACTTGTTTCTCCCGGATTCCAGCCTGTTCCTGTCGAAGTTTTTCGTCCAGGGCGGAGTGTTTGATTACTAAGTCTAATTTATAATGCTATAATACAGCTGTGAATAAGGTAAACCCAAAGGTGAGTAAAAACCACTGGATCTCCACCGCCTCATCCGAACTGATAGATGCTAGAAGACTTATTCCGGCGAGCTCCGAATTCAATGAGGAGCGAAAGCTGCACAAGAGGAAACTTACGAAAAGTCTCCGCAAGGACCGTGAACAGTGGTGGGCGACAAAAGCCAAAGAGATGGAGAAAGCTTCGAGGATAGGCAACACCAGGCAACTCTTTAGACTCATCAGGGAAACGGGTGGGAGAAGACAAATCATAAGTGAGACAATCTCGGAAAAAAATGGCACTATAATTAGCTCCCAGGATAGACGACTGGATCGTTGGAAAGAGCATTATGAGGAGCAGTTTAATTTGCCCACAGCCACGCTCAACCTTCCGAGCATCCAACACCTCCCTGAATGGGATATAGACACAGGTCCTCCATCCCTAACTGAGGTTACTAAAGCTGTCACCAATCTGAAACTAGGCAAAGCAGCGGGACCTGATGGAATGACTCCAGAGGTATTTAAGTACGGTGGAGACAGCTTACTGTCCGGATTAACTGAGGTACTAGGCAGCGTCTGGGAATCAGAAGAAGTCCCATCGGGTTGGTGTAAGTCACTGATTATCCCCATATACAAGAAGGGAGACAAGTCTTCCTGTGATAATCACAGAGGGATTAGCTTGACTAATATAGTATCTAAAGTCTTAGGCTCAATAATCATGCGTAGACTGAGTGGTGCTCGGGAGGCACAAACACGAGAGAGCCAGGCAGGCTTTAGACCAGGAAGAGGGTGTATTGATCATATCTTCACCCTCCGACAGATTCTAGAACATAGGCATTCCTACCGGCGTCCAACAGTCATTATATTTCTTGACCTAAAGGCAGCATTCGACTCTGTCGATCGAGAAGTTCTCTGGAGATGCTTGGCTGTAAAGGGAATTCCGAGAAAATATATTGCACTGATTAAGGCACTCTACTCGTACTCATACAGCCAGGTGAGGGCTTACGGCGAGCTGTCATCTGAACTGATGACGACCAGTGGTGTCCGTCAAGGATGCCCATTATCTCCTTTTCTATTCAACTTCATCATAGATGTGTTAATGGACTTAACCCTAGGTGACTTCAGCGACTCAGGGATTGACTTGCTACCGGGGAATAATCTCGTTGACTTGGAATATGCAGACGATATAGTCCTTCTAGGCGAAGACGCTGACAAAATGCAGAGTCTTCTAAACACCTTGAGCCGCAATCTACGAATGTTTGGCATGCGATTCGCTCCCGCCAAATGCAAGATGATGTTACAGGACTGGACTACATCGACGCCTAGTTTAAAAATAGGAAGTGAAGTGGTAGAGCACGTTGACCGCTTCACTTATTTGGGAAGTACCATCAGCCAGTGCCAACGGGTTGATCTCTGACGAAATCTCAGCACGAATACAGGGGGCTCGTTTCGCATTTGCCAGTTTACGCCGACTCTGGCGTAGACGAGATGTTCGACTATCGACCAAAGGGCGGGTGTACTGCTCATCAGTCCGCTCCGTCCTCCTTTATGGTTGTGAGACCTGGCCACTGAGAGTGGAAGACATGAAAAGACTAGCTGTCTTTGATCATAGGTGCCTGCGCTCTATTTCCCGTGTAAAGTGGCATAATAAGGTGAGCAACATTGAGGTTAGGCGTAGAGTTCTAGGTAAACAGGGGAAATCAATCGACGAAGTCGTGAAGTTACAAAGACTGAGATGGTTAGGACATGTGTTACGTATGCCAAGCCATCGCCTCCCTCGACGAGCAATGTTAGCGGATATAGGGTCAGGCTGGAAAAAAGCTAGCGGCGGTCAAACAAAAACTTGGCACCAGTCAATGAAATCCACAACAGTTGGTCTAAGCCACGTAGGAAGGTGTAGACTTCCAGGCTGGGGTCCTCGGGACGGTAAAAATCTATGGTTGGAAACAATTGGTGACATGGCTCAAAATCGTTCTCAGTGGCGCAGATGCATCCACTCCTTGTGACTTATGATCTCCAATGAAACTGTTTTGTTTTTCTTTATTACTCCTTTGTCTCACCCCTCTGCTCACTGTTTCTATTATGCTTTTCTTGTACTTTCTTCTCTTGCTTCGCGTGCTACACGGAGTGTGGCGACTTGAACTTCCGCACATTTTTGCAAAGTTCTATGTCAAAAACAGACAGACAGACAGATAATGCTATAAAAAGAGTCATCAGTGGTTTGACTAATCAATATGTAGATTTCACAAGCAACATTTTCACCTATAAAACGACTTGAATTTCTATGTGAAGTTTTATACCACTCACATTAAGCAATAGTGTTTACTAGCCAGATAACAATGATCTAAACTTCAGATGAGGCTTTCTGGGCTGTTAGATTTCACATGACAATTATTTTACCAATTTGAGAGATCTAACCACTGATGGTTTTCATATTCTGATATTTCATGAAAATTGGTCAAGTGCTAGGATGGATATCCCCACCGATGACACTGGTTGGTGCCGCCAGTCGCACTAAATCATGAATTGGTTGAAGTTAGAATTCATGGACTGTGGCCATTGAGAAGTTGGGTCCTGGTGGCTAAATTGTATACACGCTAGCTTCTATACCCTAGCTGTGGGTGCGTAGTGCCGATGATTCCCAAACTAGGCTGATGAAACATCTAGGTATCCAGTACTCCCTGTCTGGTTTTCGATGCTTCTCTAACTGATATCAATTCGTGATCAACTCGTCAGAATTGATCTGTTTGTTTTCAATGGGAATATGAGTTTTCTTAGGGTCATATGTAATCGATGTTGACAAGTTCCGACGAATACGTTGGCTAGATCAAGAGTTTCTTGTAGACTTAATATTAGTGCACAAAAAGTGGACTCACAAAAAAAACTTGGAGGGTCTGGACTTCACTGATCATATATGTCTGATTTCCCATAAACTGGAAGATATCCAAAAGAAAAGCAACAAGTTGGCAGAAGAAGCATTCAGAGAAAATAGGATTTCAGGTGAACATAGGGAAGACGGAGGTAAGCGATGAAGATTCCTGGTCAACACCAACAACACCCTCCTTCACCTACCTGGGAAGCATCGTTTCAACTACAGGTGGACAGAACTGGTGAGGATATCAAGGCACGGATTCGCAAAGCAAGTCAAGCTTTCATTACTCTCACGAAGTCTGGAGATCAACAGCATTCAGTATGGAAATGAAAATAAGATGTAGATTTTGAACTCCAATGTGAAGTCAGTGCTACTTACCATACGGATCAGAGACTTGGCGCCGCGTCGCGAAGGGCATTTCGAACAAACCACAAACCTTCATCAACAACTGTCTTCGCTCAATACTCCGCTGAAGATGAGATGGCCGACCAGAAAAGATCAGAAACAGGGAGGGATCTCTAGCAATGAGCGAACCAACTCAGTAGGAACCGATTGTACAACAAATAAGCAGGAAGAAATGAAATTGGATTGGAGGCCATACTCTGAGAAAACAAACCATCAAATGAGTGACGTCACACTCCAGGTCATTGCTCGAGTGGAACCTGAGTGGGAAGCGGCGAGTTAGTTGGTCGTCAATTCGAGAGTAGGGTGACATGGAGGTCATGTGAAGAGGAAAGGTGATCGGTAATGCCCGTATGACTGTTAGGTCTTAAAAAATATGTCTTTATTAATAATAACAGCTTTATTCTGAGCACTACCTATATATTGTGCAGGATTTTCAGGAGTGTTTCTTCCGTGATATTTTCTTTCTGTACTCGACCTCTAGATACAATGACTACAAACTATAGAATATCAAAGTGAAACGATTTAATGCACGGATTAGTGACCTTGAGCAAGTAGTGAGATGCATCCGTAGTAGATAGAAGGAATTATGAATGCTGTCCACGAATTATGTGGCGAATTTAAACTATCATAGCTAAAATCGCAGCGACCTTGAACAACCAATCAGAATTCAGATGGGAAAAGTCTCATAATCGTTGTAAAATGCACTAAAAATATACTGCAAACACGCTATCATACTATATAGTTGTCGCTTATGTGTGTTGTAAGAATGTCTCTCAGTCACTACACAGATGATCTATAAAAGAAATCATACCATGTGCGGCAGATGCATTCGTCAAGGTAACTGTAGGTCATGGTACTTTGATATCTATTGATATTTCTGACACTGTTCTAAAACCCAATCCTAACCTCAATCCAAAAAGCCATAAGCCTACCTAACAGTATAGATAGATTTACAAAGAAAAATACCGTGGGAATAAGTCGAGTGCTGTATACACCTCCAAACCCCAAAAAGACAGGCATAATTTGATTTGGAATGACCTTTCATAGCATTCCCTGTATCGGATTGGTTCTTGGAGATCAACTTTTGAAAGACCTTGACTCTAGGTACGATACTTCACTGAAAATCCCATCCAGTCGGAGAATGCAAATGGGCAATTATGGTTGGCGAAGACTTGGACAAAATGCGACAATAATTCACCCCATGTTTTAAACGACAAAATCAACCAGTCTTTTTTTTCAATATTTCTCCAGTTACCAACCACTTCGTAAACTTTCACTCTTTACAATTATTAGTAGAATTGATCTGCTTACAGTTACAATCGTCGTGACTACCGCCATGAGATTCTAATACCTCTATAACTTCGTATGCCACTGATATAAAATAAAGCAAATGCAGTGAGGGAATAATATATTCTAGGCAGTTGAACATAGGTATCTTAAAAATAGTAACTAAGGTGGAAACGTTTACAAAAATGACTTCATAAATTATTTTGAGGAGAAAGTGGACAGTGATTGGCTGGAACCACCAGGTTGACTGACGTTGACGCACACCTGCAATACAGGAAACAGTTGAATACGTAGAAATAATAATAATAATGAAGTAGATAAAAAAAGAAATGTTGAACACTTATTCATTAAAACTCTACCTCTTCTGATAAGTGATCCTTTTTTTTCGAAGCCGTTGATCATGACACCAATTTTTAGTGGCTTTGACTATCGCATCAAGTGTTTCCTTCTCGTTGCGTCCAAGTCCTAACTGTTTACGAATGATGACATCTAAACACGTGTGATTAGTATACACAAGATCCTGTTTGTTTAAAGTCAACATACCAATTATAATTTGGAAAAAGCTATAGTTGCAGACACCAATCTTGTTTGAAGTACCCTTGTAAGTCATCATTCTTGCCAGGCTTTTATCAAGGATTGTACTCAACAAACGACGGGTAGATCTCATAGCGTCATTTTGTACCTTGAATGAAAGTTGGCACATCTAAAAAACGTAGTTATTAAGGGAACCAAAATTGAAATTCTTTACTATTTGTTCAAAATACTGCCTATGTTTCAGTTTGCTATCGAAAATTTGCAGCACAGCCAATGATTTAATCGGTAGCTTAACAACATCATGTTCGTAATCACCAATCGTGCGTTGATTGATAATTGTAAGCATGGAGTCGATACACTGGACCATCTTTATATTCGATTCACAAAGTGTCTTCACAGCCGCTGTTTAGTAATTTCTAGGATAAACACAAAACTCTAAGATTGAACTGCACCTTCCAAATTTTTATAGGAATTACTGCAGTCTTGAGGTGCGCCAACATCCTTGGGTGATCTGTGAAAGAATTACTATTTAAGGTCGGCATAACTTACATAATTGGGGTACTTGTAGTAGCACTCCTCACCCTTCCCTTGTTTTCGTACAAATGTGACTTATATGGGAGGGCTGAAAAGGCATCCCGAAGACTATGGTCAGCGACGTCCTTAGCTAAATGTTGAAGAGCATACAGCAGTACATTGTAAACCAACTCATCAGGGTAAAGACTATCAAAACGCAGTAGATATTGCCTAAGCTGTTGTTGTTTCACAGTGTTGCACAATTTATGGTGATACCATGGATGACATAATATTAGAAAAACACTTGTGAACAACCTGGAGGAGTTAGCGCACAGTGGAGCGGGTAAAATGTCATGTAATATAGGAATTCTAAACTTTGTAAGTTCTTAGGAATGCAGCTCTCTGCATCCCCCGATTAATGCAAGCAATTGTGTTATTGCTTAAACCCAAATGACGTTGTTTAACCACTCGCAACCATATACCCACATGCCATCTTAAAACACCCAAGCAGACTTAGTGCATTTAATTCAATGGGGAAGCTCCTAACCATTTCAGTTGGCACTCTCTTGAATACAGACGTGTCACTGTAGTAATCGAAGTCCTCCTTATTCCATAAAGCTATCTGTTCTACTGCCACTATTCACATTGCTGACATTCTTTCCTGCAACGCAAAATTGTTTGCATCCTCCCCTGCTGTTGTGACTAGCTTATCAGAGATAACGTTGTGAAGACGACAGTCTATATGCCTATCACTGATATGCAGACCGTGTGCATATAAATATTCCATGTCAGTGACCACTGGTAGCAAAAACCTATTGGAGTTTGACGGTTTATGAAAACCACCATTAACACCAATAAGGAATATATCACTAAGAAACGATTTCACGAGTCTACCCAATATCTACCAAACTTGTTAGGTATCGTGTAAAACAGTGACAACGCATCAACATTCAGCTGCAAACTCATACTATCAAAAGATGCAAAATGACACCAAAAACTCAGTATAGGCGTGAGTGCGGTGTACAAACTAATAGGATAATAAACTCCATTACCGATAGCAGTTGATGGGCAGGATTCACTAATTTTCAAAAGCTTTCTTATATTTGTTGGTAAATTTGGTAGATGCCGTTTAAACAGTCGCATTATCTTCTCGCCATCAGCAATTGAAGTGTTGGTGGTCATCATAATCTTTATGACTGTAGCCTCAAGGTTCGCCTTCGAATTCCTTTCATTTGTGTTATTTCTAGAAGATTTATCCCCGGACGCTGCCGCATCAAATGTATCACCTTATAAGTAGTCAACTACTGAAGTTAAGAAACCTACTTGGTGGGGTTTTTTTCATGTCAGCATGCATATTTTCTGTGCTACTAGGAGTTGGATCTAGCGGACATTCACCAGCTCCAATTCTGTGGTCGGGAGTTATTCTTTTAGCAAGATCACCGAGCAATTGCAACTTTAATCTTTTATTTCTTCTGTAAATTGTGGACCGATGACATGTCTCTTTCTCAAACAAAACTGAAGCAAGAAGGTATATTAAAAAGAAATAGTACTATGGCGTATAGGGTGATTTCCATCACTGACACTACGTGATACTTCACTCTCAGTATCCATTATTATAAGCTTAACATTAAATATTGCACAACCAACGCTTTAATGCCTTACCGCGCTGAGTACACGGTAATGTATTCGAAATCGCGTTTCAAGATGTTCACCTTGACACAAACAAGCATGTTATAATGAGTGAAATAAAATAGTCTGACATTTTCTTCACAGATTTCCCCAAAGGATAGATTTGATTTGTATTAAAATGCGACTGTAATTTACTTTACTTGACTGAGTTAAACTGTGATTGACTACGCTACAAAAACATTATCTCATATATCTTCCCACTTTACCATGTTTTCCATATATTCCCACATTGCCCATGTCTCCAGGAGAAAAGTGCCCTCTTTTTCCCAGTCTCCCCATATCATTTTTGAAAATAGCCCAGCTCTTCCTACCTTGCCCACTTTAAAGCAGGAGACCGCTCCCTTTTTGACTCACATATCCCAGGTCTGAAACAAATTCTTATTGGAAGCCAACTGTCATTCCTGGGTATATTCAAAAAGTGGTCAGTTAAGCGGAGGATTTTTTTGATCCTTTAGGTGAGACTCACACAAAGTCCATCGAAAGTTTCTTCAGAGACTTTCCACTCCATGGAGTCACCTAGAAAAGTGTATCAGAGCGGTGAATGGGGTCAGAAGTCCAAAAACACGATGATTTGCAGTTATCTCGAGGAATTTTTGAGCAAGAATTGGAATTTTTGGGAAACTGGGAAGTTTTCTTGAAATATATGCAGGGATGCCATTTTGTAAAACTACTTTTGAACATGGAATTACCCTAATATAAACTCTTTTAAATGACACACTTCCGCTTCAGACACATCTGATTGGTTGACGGAGGTTTGTTAAGGTCTTTATTAGGTAGTATCGTTCTAGGCTGCTATAGTTTATAGTCTACCGGATATGATGCCTCCACGATAATGCTTTTCCCCAAGCTCAGTTGAAAATGGTGAATCAGCTGGGCTTCAATGTTTTGAATGCTAGTGAGGGTAAAAAAAATACCTGCAAGGTTAAAATATGATCCACCGAATGGGAATGCACGAGTGACCTGGGGATGAACAATAAGAAAATCCAGTGGCCTGTACACAAAAATGACGTGTATTCACAAGTGAATTATATGCAAACCCATCAGACAGGATAGCTTCGCCTTAAATTACTTAAAAATGCCTCCCAATTATAATGAGGAATGTCAGTTTCTAAATTAGACCAGCTTCCGTAATGTATGAGTATAGATGTGATTGAATATGAGTTCCTTTTGTAACCCATTAACCGCTCCTAATCCGTTTTTCAGTCTTCCTGAAAAGCCCTCGATTGACTCAGTTTGGGTTCCACTAAGAGGACCGACTACTATTGGCCAGAAAAATGAGGATAATAAAAATGAAACATCTATTATTATTATTACTATTATTATTATTATTACTATCTCTTTTCTCTTGTCGACGATATCGAAGGACTAACTGGCGAAAGGATCAACTCCAATCACAGTAGTAACAGTCTTAACATACCTCATACTACAAACCACATATAATTAATCCCAGCACTACTCCCTTTGGAGTCAACCATAGCTACGACAGTCGAGTCGCGGGACAAGCTACGCAGAAGTTTACCGAAGATCAGGAACCTATACCTTACAATCAAGAAGCAAGCACAAAGAAATCAAATTGGTTTATACTAGCTCGTAAAAACGACGTTGGATATTGGATCCAGACCCTATTTCCAACTCCAAACATAACCTTAATCGTAAACCTGACTTTCACTGCCAACTCTTATCGTAAACGTAACCCTTACGAGATATCAGCACATTATCCAAATAGTACTTAGAACAGAGATCGGGATGAAATTGCACCTCACTTCACGGACAGCGTTCATCGCGGCGCTATAACCATAGTAGGTCTCGCAATCCAAACAGTAAGCGTTCAAGGTCACTAATGCATTTGCACCCCTGGACCGTGGTACTTAAACTTTGACAGGGCACTTTGGCGTTATGGGTAATATTTTAGTAGATGAAAATAAGGCGAATAAGGAGGGCATATAGAGGTGGTAATGCAACATGACCACTTGAACTGGCAACACCTTGTTTCCAAATCAGCAGTTTGTGAACACCTTATATAACCCCACAGTATCATTAGAGGTCATATTTTGAACGATTCAAACAGAGTGAGCAAGAGAAATTATATGCGATATAGTGATGGAGGCTCTTGATAGCTCAAGTTCTTAGCAATCAGCTATCCCGCGTGAGACAAATCACTCTAATTACACGAGTTATATTAGTCGTTCAACAATTTTCCGAGTTAAATGACTTTCTGTTGATCAAAAATGTTCTATAAGAGGTAGGCAAGAATGGTAAATTTAAGCGTATTTTCCAGTCAGATTGATGTGGCAATCTGTGAGAACTAATCAAAACAGAAAAGCACTGAACACTGTTGTTAATGCATACACCTGAAAGTTCTTAAAGTAGAGTGAATAAATAGCTGTCCAGTCCTTATTGACTTGAAACAGTTCGTGAAGAAGTCGTCACCGAAATAAATTAAATTCCATCTAACGCTATCCAACACTACTGAAAAAGTATAGAGTGCAACATAGGCAACACTGACCGTGTTACTCTATCAGCACAGTGTTTTTATGTCTTATGAGAGCTGATTTGAGGAACATACACATTCGATAGTAGAAATAATTAAAAAGACGGTTGCAGCCGAAGAAATTTCTCTTTTCAGTTAAGTCACCAGCTATTCTGTAAATACGTGTGTGCACAGGAAATGGGCAAGAAAGTCCCAGAACTATTTCTGTTGGAAGATCAAACCATAACAAGCGACAAGATCACAAGTAGGAGCTAAAGAGTAATAATAACAAAAATAAATACGCAGAGAGGGTGAAAAACATGGTCGGACAATAATTATTGAGGAAAGTGGCCGTTTATGTTGGCCATAGCAAAGACATAGGTTGGATGTATTCCTTTCGAATGCCCGTGGATGGCACAGCGGCAGAATGCTCGCCAACTATGCATGTGTTCCGCTTTTCGATCCCCAGCCGACTCACTTCTAAACCTCGCTGAACCAGTAATAAGACTGGTAAAGAAGGAAGGTTGAGCTTGAAGCCAGCAACCCCATCCCTTAAGAATAAACACTTTTTTACTGAAACTTCAAGCCTCTAAATCGAAGCCCTATGTTCCGCTGGGAACGTAAAGGAATAAAAAATTCCCCTGAACAATAACACTACCCTTAGCTTTTATATTGCTATTGCCTCACCTACACTCACATATCCTGATCCTGCTCCTTTTGATAGGTGCAATCGGGTCTCGTATATGACTCTGAAGGATTTCTCAAATAGAGATGAGTGCCTTATGTCCACTAGATGTCCTCTTACACAGCCATATACACACCTATTATTCTCTCTTCGCTAGTTAGGCCAGATTGTGCTAGTGTGTGCACTTTACAAGCTGACGCATGGTGCGACCAATATACCGAGCTCCACAGGAGCAGAAGAATGGTATATGTATGATAAAGTTGGCCCCTGCGACCGCGTGTCTTCCGCATTCTGGGTAGACATTTTCTCGGGAGAAAATATTACTCGTATGCTGCTAGTGGGGTATATTATATTCAAAGGTTTTGAAACCCTGTTTTCGCACAATTTCCGCCTCAGCGCCACATATAAATCCGAGATTCGACAGCAGAAAAGTTTCTGAGGCGACCAAAAGCTGTTTAACAGCTTTCACCGGTTTCACGTTCTTGTCTTTTAATGTGGATGTGAAATCATTTTCTTTCACGATTCTTGGCGGATTTCCTAACTCTTCCCGAAAAGATTCCTGGATGCACATTTTCTGGGTTCGGTATTTTCATCCAGAATTCCTGTTGACTTTCGTTTTCATTAGGTTTTCGGTCCCTATTTGTAATTTCGCTATTCGTTATAATTTCACCTTCGTGCGACAATAGTTCTGCAACTTTCTCATCCCTTTCCCACATTTAAATGAACTTGCAGTATAGTTTATGACTGCATCGAGAGGAAAACTAGTTCAATTCACTGAATTTATGAAGTGATACTACTAGGTAGACATCGCATTTTGTTATATTCAGAATCAATCAGACAGTCGCATGTATAGCCCCCATCGTTTATAGGTCAAAAAAGTCATGTTTTTGGCAACCAGTTACCAGCAACCGAACAGCATCTAGTTAGCCCTAAGGCATCGCCGAGACTTTCATAATAGAGGCCAGTATATCAACAGAGATGAACTTTTCAGCTAAGTGAAAATCAGTAAAAAATGTTGATATGACAGTCAGTGCAGCCAGCCCCAATGAACTTCCTAACGGGTGAAGTAAGAACCTACTATCCTAATCGCTATTCGTAGTGATAACCACCACAGCACTCTTCCATTGACATGAGACTCAAAGAAGGGAAGAAAACAGACCTTTAAAAAGAGCACTTCTACTGTCTCAGGTCCACAGTGGGGAAAACTAGACAGTGGCTCCATACACTGGCCTAAATCATCCTGATATAAACGGTCCACATTTGATAAGCTAAGACAGCTACCAACAGAGTTCACAGGTCAAAAGTGTGGGGAAAATGCAAACGTCACTGTGCTGTAAAAATGGAATATCTTAGAAAATTTAGGCACATATATAAAAAATATGAAATAATGCTTTCGACGAACAACTACTTCTGTGTCATTTTTATTGAGGGCATAAGTGCAAACTGCAAAAGGATTTCAACAAGAAAATCCATCTCTTTTCATGATGCAGTGATTTTCATTAGACAGCACATGGTGAAGAGGGTACTTCGCGAATAGTAACCATTTCTTCGCAATTAAAATCACAGTTTTTGCTCAGAGGGGAAATAATTCCGCTGGAAGACCTCATTTTCATTTTCAAATCCTACTTATATAACAGAAAAATGCATTATATTTTCAGTTGTTTTACTGGATTGATAATTTAAACTCCACCGGTTTGAATCCGATCGTGGTAAGGTTTTCAACTTATCTTCAACCAGTAACAGTGTAACAAACCAAAGCTAACTGAAGCCTTAAATAAAGCATAATTATATTTCAATAGTTTACACACAATGATGGTGCGCCGGTGGCACAGTGGTTAGGACGCTCGCCGACCATTCACATGGTCCGGGGTTTAATCCCCGGCCGACGCACTCCTTTACCTCGGTAGGTCAGAAATAATGCTGGTAAAGAGGAAAGGTTGGGCATGAGGCCAGCGACCCCATCCTGTAAAACTAAACAATGCTATGGAAACTTCAAGCCACTAGCTTCAGGCCCTGTGTTCCACTGGGAACGTGAAGGAAAAAAACACAATGATTAGTTTTTTTATTGAGTATTTTGCTCGAAATATTCAATAACAAAACTTATCATTGTGTGTAAACTACTGAAATATAATTATACTTTATTTAATCTAATCCACATTGCTCAAACTAACTGAAACCATTTCATCATAGTTTTAATATGTTGATTTCTATCTTATATTTAGAACATTTTTGAGACAAGTGTAGTGAGTAATAATATTTTGGGGATAGTTAATCAATTTGTGTTAGATTATGCGTTTTTGTAAGGATCTGTTTTGGCATCCATGTTTAATTCGTCATAAACTAATGATATTTAGAGATCATTGAATATAAGGGAGCGCTGGACAGCTGTCTTGTCCCTGTGCAACGGACAGAGCAACAGACTTGCACATCATGAAAACATAAATCCAGCTGGACAGAGAACGTAAATTCGTCCAGAATCAAATTTCAGAGAGTACGCTTTCTTTAACATCAATTCCTCAAATTGTTGTATCTCGTATTTCAGGCGGCTAACTTCCAAATGCCTTACCTCAGTGAGACGAAAAAGCATTAATTAGTGCTCATTTGCAGGTTCTGTTTTCGTCACCCTAGCTCTCTAATAGAAGTCAGAATTCATCGCCTGCTGATTTGTAGCCCAAGTGTCTGAGTGGTAAACGACCCGGCCTTGTACCCTGAAGGTCCCGGGTTCTATGCATCACAGAGTGATGAGTTTGTACTGCCGAATGGTTGCAAACCAGGACGAAACGGCTGTCCAGTACTTCATGGTTTCCAGTGGTTTTCTGACTGAATTCAGCAATTGATCAGCCATTAAACAAACCATAATTTGACTGGTTAATCACCATCTATAAGTCTCCATTAAAACCTTTAAATAAAACCAAACTAGCATTTACTTTTGCGTTGAGTATTCACTGAGATGGACTCAATTGATTGACAGATTTTATTCATTCACCTATATAAAGTTAGTTATTCCATTAAATTCCATATAGGATAATATAATATAGCTGATGTAAATGCCTTACCTGCATGTTTCCAAAAGACCGAATGACATTTTCCAAACTGGCTCAATAATGATTAAAGACACAAACAATCAAGGTGTCTAACCAACAGTGAAAAGCATCACTCACGCTCGTCGATAGGGATCTAAAATCAGTCTCTTTCAGTTATCTAGAAGGCACTATTTCAACCCCTGGCAGTGACACGGACGAGGAAAGCAAAAGGAGGGACGAAAATGCAAGACAGATCTTAATTCGTCCGATATCAGTGTGGAATTCCACTGCACCTGGAGTGGGGAATAGAACGCAGATCTCCGACACTAATTTCAGATCAATGCCTCTCTATGGTTTAGAGACTTGTTGCGTAACAGAAATAATTTTGAGCAGCCCTCGAACTTTCATTAACAACTGCTTACTCTTCATAATTAATGTAATATGGCCAGCCGGAAAGGATTGGCTACAAGTAATTCCTGAAACGAACCGGCCAAGTCACCATCATCCGACAAATATGACGATGGAAATGGAGACGGAATGGACATATACTGTAGAGACTGTCAAGTGAAATCACTCCCCGAGAAGGCCTTTGAGTGTAGCCGAAGTAGAAAACGACTGGTTATGTGTGGGTCCGAATGTCAAATGGAGGAGTGAAAGCTGATGGGCAATCGCTGAGACAGCTGGGACAGACTGTGGGGAAGAGAGTGAAATAAATCTGTGCAGTGGAAACCCTATCTTCTGTTCGGAATCAAAGGGGGTAAGAACAGTCAAACAGCAAACCAGTGGGATATACAGTTCATATAGCTAACTGGCCGTTCAAGAGGCTCCTGTTTTCAAAAGGGAGGATGATTAGTCTAATCGTATATTTCAACAGCCAGAGGCGTATGATATCTGATTGCTTAAATCATTGGGCTACCGAAATTACTTTCCTCCAAACTGGTTAATTTCATCTGGATTTATCATTGTTTAAATCGTCCAGTTACATCAAATGACTTATACATAAACTTGCGCGATGATTTATCTTGCTCCCAAGCAAACGCTGTACAGTTCTTCAACGAAATGAAGATATACTTCAGATTATTACTTTACATGTGAATCCTGGGTGAAGAAACAAATACTTTGGAACTGAATACACTGAAAATTTTTGTACCGTATATTCGCATACTGTCTTATATAAAGCTTTACCATTATAATTATTATTAAAGTGATTGAAAAGTGTTGAATAAAAACAAACTACTTCCACCCTGTGTTTGAGATTTTACGGCGCCTCTTTTGAAGTTGCAGCAGCGACAAATTCCCAGAATTACTAGCCTATTATTTGCGTTATTCAACATCGTGTGCCGACCCCCACCATTTAAGTCTGCTGATCAGGCCGAAAAAACATTGTTCGGCATTCATGCTGTCGTGCCACGTCTGAATTTTTGCGCTTTCGCTCTTAATAGCTTGACAGAAATCTTCGCACTACGTTCCTGACCTCGTATTATATTTGTCGAATTTTCGATGGTCAATCTGTCGTTTTAATACTGCTTTCGAGGAGCTGTCTGGTCTAATTAGGACCAGCAACCAGGGAGTTGGAGGTTGTATACTTGCATTTAGACGTAGCGTCTTTTATACTATCATCGATACTACTCGTCTTCAAACTGTTGAGGTCACAAACGAAATTCTTTGCCCCGAACAATGATATTATAGTAAACTTGATTAAGACGTAATACATGGTGGCGTTTTTCTAATTCTTTCTGGTTTTTCCCCCTTTTATCAAGTAATGCATTCTCCACAGCTTTGGTGTTGAAAGTGGAGGAATATACCGCAAAGCTTCTGGGCACCAGTGCTGTAGCCAAACTTATACACTCACTTTTATTTAAAAATTAAAAAACAACAATCTACAACTGCTTTCCATCGTTCTTTTGGTTGACCAGGTTCTTGTTTTCCCAGTAAATGACTACTGTAGATACTTTGTTAGATTTTAAAATCTGAATATAAATCTGTTGAGTGAAATGGTGTTTACTGATCATATATGGGTACTACAAATTTCAAAAGATTCATTAATGAAAAAACAGTATTCTTTTCGATAATCTTTCCACTCCACCTACTAAAGTGAAAAGTGTCTCTAGGTGACATGTGTAGCTTTTATCAAATAATAGTCTAATATATTGTCACCCTTGTGTACGTGATAGACTCAAGTTTACAGGCGTCGTCAATATGATGAACAATATTTACATGGAGTAGGCACACTTACAATTATTCAGTTGCATAAGATATACATATATATAAGACAAGGCAGTGGAATAACATCTATAAGGATACAGTATAACACTTAGCATCCCCATCTTATGAATTTAGCAGAAATGCGCGTAATAATTGAAGGTTGCGTTGCGGTCCGTAGGCACAGTAGTTTATTCATAAAATGCTAAAACTGTCATGGAAAACACTAGTCACTTTACAAATAACAACTTTTGCAGAGATATCAATTGCGATTGACTCACCACGGCAGTGTCCAGTTAAATATGTACAGAAGCGTTATTACATCAACGGCAGCCAGCAACAGGCAATTTCTTCAAATCACACGCAGTTAGGAACCAGATCAGCGGAAGACTATTTCATATAAAATTACAAATTGAGCATTCATGAGCTGAAAATTACTACCAAATACGTCAATGAGATTTGAATTGCAAATACTAGGATATTTTCGTTATTTCCTAACTTTCCAAATTTGATGGCGCTCTGCAGCCAGTGACTGAGGTTTGATTACCGCCGTGGAGTTCGTATTACACAGCAGTCAGTAAGCGGGCACCACAGTAGGATGGATTAGGGCTCACTATGGTTTTCAGATACCTTCAGATTCTCGTTAAGTGGTCAAATATTTATATTTTCTCTCAACGTCCAGAAAATCAAATGCGAGCCAAAGCTGTGAAAAAAGGAGACAAAGGACAGCAGGGCAGAAAGAGCACAAGGAGTCCTCAAGAAGTGGTGTGTATATGCATACATACATACATACCTATATGCATGTGTACAGAAACTATGGACTTTATTGGTACTAATCAGTTCTGTTATGCTAAATTCTATGTTACTTGTATGAGCCAATATTTATATACTGTTTACAAATTTTAGCTAGTTCTTCCAACAATAATAACATTTAATAATGAGGTTTGTTGTTACTCATAGAACCAGGTATATATGTGTAATAAAAAAGCAGGTGCGTGAGCTAAGTGGAAAAGAGCACTGTCATATTTCAGGAGTCCAGTGACTGAGGAGATTAGTACTGGGAATGGGATTGCGTTAAGCGCAATGGCTGGTAGTCTATTTCAAATGACTGAAAACTTATTTAAGAAGTCTGACAGTGTTCTGTAGCAAACGGGTTGTCATGATTTCTAGTACTGTACCCGGTCACAGAGGCAGATTAAGTTGTTGGCCTAGAGGATCGGAAGAGAAGGTCATTTAGCTTGTAGTGGAAAGTAAGGTTCAGCTTAGGACGACTTTGTCAGGTCATTAGAGCATCTGATACCGAGATCTACTACTGAGTTGAGCTTGGATAGTTTTTTCCCATTCACTTCAGTAATTAGGTACAGACTGCTGTAGCTAATTCAAATCCAGCCGCATTTGTCAATATTGAAGTATAGACAGGATTCAACACACCACTATGCAAGAATACTTGGCTTATTACGTATTTTAATTGCCATATCATTTAATTCATTGCTGTAGCAGAAATAAACGACTTTGAGGTCGTCAGCATACAGGAGTGGTTTACTTGAGGTGAAGCAGTTACAAATGCTGTTAATGTAGATTATAAGTAGTGTCTATAAGACTCTACCCTATACATCCCCACTCATGGTCTGCCTAAGATGGGACGACACAAGTTCGACTGCCACTGTTTGAACCTCATCGCTTGGAAGTGACTTAAATCAGTTAAGTAATGAATTACGATTTCCACAGAAGTACAAGTTTTCAGATAGGATACTGTGAGATACCATGTAAAATACCATTGATATGTTGCAGTGGAAAACAGCGACTAGTTTACGTGCTTTGTGACTACAGGTGATACATTTGGAAATAATAATAATAATTTTACTTTCATATAAACATAAATTTACATGAAAATGCATGCCATTTTTACAGGCACGATCAAGGATGTTATAATGTCAAATCTTAAATTGTCTACAAGTTAATAATGTTTCAACAGTTAAATATTTGATACATATATATAATTACACTCATTGTCTGAACCAGGCCGTATAGTTATTGAATTGTACAGTTGTCCTCCAGGTTGAGCGGGAAAATCGACTTCGTTTCGTTTTCATCCCGTGGTTGTAGGCATACGATAACCAACCAATATTGAGGTAAGTACAACGTTTACAAGGATTGGAAGCTGTTTTAGAAAAGTTAAAGTGCTAAGGTGAAACATTAAAGTGTAATAGATTAAGTGAGTGAAATATATCATTAATAAACACATTTATATAGAAAACAGAATGGGGAAGTAATTAATCCTTAGGCCGACAACGTTCATTTGCAATGTATAATGAAACCAATATATTTTATACTATCATGATGTCCACTTTTGGCTTTAATACAATTATTTTCAAGCCAGTTGTCTTTATTTCATGCTTTTTTTTCTATTTGGTGCACAACCGTACCCTCCAGAGAATAGGAATAGAATAAGTCGAATCAAATTCATAAAGAGCTATAAAATGTTAGGTTTAATGGAATATAATGAGAATCAAGTAAAGACGTTATTAGAAAATAAGTGAGACAAGATATTGTGAAGTGGTATTTAAAGATCTGACAATGGATAGCAAGTTAATTTATAAGATGCCCCATAAATCTGTGCAGATCCCACGTGGTCGCATCTCAACAATAGGCTGAGCGAATGGTATATATTTAAAGGTAGAAGCATGATCTGTCAAGGCGTTCATTATTATCTTTTTCAAGATAAAGATCTAAGCCCTCATAAAAATCAGAAATATCTCGAGCCTTTAATTTGTATATTGCTGTTCCTGCAGAATGGGGCGATTCACCTTAGTGACCACCACCATATCTACTGATCAGCTAGCGCCACCCTCCCTCCTTTTTTGATGTTAGGCTCTGAGACTATGATTATTATGGCTACCGCAAATATATTGCTTGGTACCAGACATGTTCGTACCCCATATTCCATCTCCCTAGCTTTCTTAATGAGTGCTTCCAATAGGTCTCCACGTACATCTTTACGAACATATTATATATGTGTGCATGCATCCTGATGAACAGATTACTTTATAAGAAGTTAAAACCTTAAAGAGTAAAACGAATAGGTATTGTGAATAGTGGAGCAAGATTTAGCAGAATACTATAGTTAAGGTTCAATTTAGGTAGTATGGACTGAAGGTAAGGTCGGTTGGCAGGACTTAGTGTACTTATATATAGTAAACATCTGACATTGCAAAGTAACGTGTCTAGACATATTATAAAAAGATATTAACACAGAACCAACGAAATTTTGGCATTTTTAACAATACTGCAGTGTGTGTATACTGAAGAATGGTAGTTAGTCTACAGGGAGCCGTAGAGTAAATCAAACCATATATGATAAGAGTATAATCAATAATATAGTTCGTATATCAAATATTACACTAGGTTCAATAATTGAGTGTTATAAGGGAAACAAGCGTGGTAAAGCAAGAGAACATTTGATGCATAAATATTTTAAGTATTTTAAAATCCATCTAATTTAAGAATTGAACATGCATGATTAATAAGTATTATTATATTAGTATATACATATGTAAAACGTTAAAAGGTGTGGATGCTATTACAATTATTTCCAGTGTTACTTTTACCAACACAACTTAGTGAAAATTATAGAGAATAGAAATCAGTAAATTAGTTAACGTTCGCTGCGTGAGTATTAGAGTCGAGATATACGTATGTGACTATACTGAAGACTGGACTGGCCTTCAATTTCCGTTCTACCAACAGTTGTGGTCTTTTAGACGAGCTAGGGTGGACATGTTAAAGTGTCTTTCTAGGCTCCGTTTGAACCCATCAGGGTTTTCACAACATCTTATTTCAGGTGGTAGTTGGTTCCAAAGAGTGCAATATTTTATGGTGAAAAAGTTTGCCCTAATGGATTTTCTGTGGGTAGCCACCTTGACAAGGTAGTCGTGGTTTCGCAGCTGATATGATTTATGGATGAGTTACTGTAGCAGTGTTTCCTAATGACTTTGAAGAGTAGAAATAGGTTGCACTTCACTCTCCTTAACCACAGAGGCTCTAATTTCAGACGTACACACCTGTCAACATATTCCACTTGTTGGTCGAACCCTATTATGCGTTTCGTGAGGAATCTCTGGACACTTTCGATTTTTTTTCTGTCTACAGTCCTGAGGTTACTAAATAGGAGAGCACAATATTCAAGTTTGGGACGGATACATGTCCTATATATAGCTAATCTTGCTTCTTGGGTGTAGAAGTTACGCAGTACAAAGCCAGTAAGTCGTTTACAGTCAGATACAACCTTATTTGTATGATCGGAAAAGGATAAATCTGAGTATGTTATCCCGAGATCTGTGACTGTGTTCAGTTTTGAGAGGAGCTTACCGTACATATATAGGCACATTATCGGTTTCCAGCGTCCAAGGTGGGTTATACCGCACTTGTCTGGGTTGAAAGTCAGTTGCCACTTTTCGCTCCAATCGCCTAGATCATTTAAGTCTTGTTGGATCTTGCTTTCGACGCTCATATCACCGTACCCATAATCATATACTATCTTGAGATCATCTGCAAAAAGGTAT
Organism: Trichobilharzia regenti; assembly: GCA_944472135.2. Classification (NCBI taxonomy): domain Eukaryota; kingdom Metazoa; phylum Platyhelminthes; class Trematoda; order Strigeidida; family Schistosomatidae; genus Trichobilharzia; species Trichobilharzia regenti. The sequence continues at coordinate 12,948,200 of OX235267.1, forward strand.
GGCTTGCCATACTTGATTACAGAGACTATGTCATTTATAAATAAGAGGAATAGAATAGGGCCAAGAACACTACCTTGTATTACACCAATGGTTATCGGCTTTGAGGAAGACAACTGGTGAAAAGACAACTGGAAAGTCAAGGTGACAAGCAAATCAGGACATGTTTTTATAAAAAGTTGTCTTGAGACCTTGTGATAAGCTCTTCACCAAGTAGATAGTTGGACAAATGATGTTTAACAACTTTCTCTATGATTCGCGAGATAACTGGGGTTATATTTATAGGTCTATAATTTCGGACGGTTGGACAAATAAGACTAGTTTTAGCCTAATCAAGTTAATCGCCAATGTTCAGAGATATAGAGAACTTAAGGATTGGAAGAAGAATATCACACCTGTTGTTTTCGAGAATTGCCGAAGAGGAGCTATCCGGCTCCATGACAGAAGTAGCTAAGGGCTTTTAGCGGCATGTCCTATCAACTTACTAGTGAACGCTATACTCCTGAGAGGAACTGACAATGGCTGCATTTTCATTAGTGGTTTGTGTTTTCAAACCAAATCTGACCCATCCCCTTTAGGAATACTGTAGGTGATACCTCTAGGCCGAAATATGACAACTAACATTAAAATAAACCAAATCGAATATTATTGGTAGTCGGTTGACTAGAAGCTTCATAACGAGGGTTTAGTTGGAAAGAATCTTTTAAATCTATTTTGGAAAGTGCACCAGACAACACGGCTCCAACAGAATACCTTCAGGTTCTCATTCAATTCAGCCCTGTTGTAATCAGCCGTTATTAAGCGTGAGATACCGGTGACTACAGGTTCTCGACGTTTTCCAGCAAGGCCTCTAACACACGGCAAGCTGTGGCCACTCAAACGTAGCAACCAATCGAGAAATTAAGAATGACAGAACCAGAAACCAAGTAGGAACTATATCTACCACATGATTTTTAAAGCTTTCTTTATCTATTGAATGATGAATACCCTCCCGTTTGTTTGACTGGACATTCTCCGCTTGGATTTCTCTGTGCTGTACTTCCGAAAAATAAAGGTTCATTATCACCACTGGTCTTCCACAATATCAGAGTTCATCGGTCGGTAATTTGATAAATCGTTTTGGTAGAGATGTTGGCTTCTAAATTGGAGAGCCTGCCTTTTTTTATATCCAGCTGTCTGTCCCTTATAATTGACTATAGTCTATATTTGCTTTTGACTGCTTTCCAGATTCACCTATTTATTTTTTCTCCAGTAGGAATTATTTTGCTCAATATTTTTATTCACTATAATGTCTCATATGCCAAACATACAAAGTTACTTTAAAAGCTTACTTCTGCGGAAGTGGATCCTCTAGTAACTACCAAGGTTTGATGACCTAAATTTGATCGACATGATGCGGAACCATAGTTTGTTTAATTAGAGCTCTACTTTGACCGGTATAGCATTAAATTCGAAACCATCAGGTATGGGGACATATATTCTCAGTTATCTTATTAGTCCAGCAGGGAGGTCCCAGGACCTTATACTTCATTCTTCTAACAAGCAACCATACACAGTGCTCAATGTCGAGGGGATAAAAGGCCTCTCCATTCCAGAAAACCGGTGTGTACAACAGTTGCTTGAAAGGGAAGAAATGAGAGGTAGACCTCCACCACAGTTCTTGCGCACTTTGTAGGGTGGAAGAGGTCGTATGCAAGTCCTTCCGGATTATATGCAATAAGCACTAGATGCACATTATCCTGACTCTTCTCTTGAACAGTTGGCACGCATTGCTGATCAGATGCTGGAAAGGAAACGACCTGCGGAAGGACAGATGGATCGCATGAGTACGAGCAGAGTCCCAATAATCTCCAAACCAGTGGCCAACGCCGGATCACCAACAGAACGAATAGCACAAATACAACTAATATAGGGGAGACGAGGTGGATCTCCCGAAAAAGCATGTTCTTAGTTAGCGAATAGGCATGAAAAAACTAGGCTAACAGGCCAATGCCGTTCGTATCATTGGAAGTTCGGCTCATAATCAACAAAATTCGTTCATTTATGCACCTTGCCGGAACTACCTAACAAGTGGCTACCTGAGAGGAGGTAACTGGACAGTCGCATGTTCTACCTTAAGGATAAACATCCTGCCATCGACCTCTTGGCTGACGCAGCGGTCACACCCAGTATCATACCAAAGTCAAAGTTCGATCTGGGAAGGCAAAAGTCCTCCGTCAAGGTACTGGTCACCAACAAAACCCAGATAATGACGTCTGGGGGGAAATACTGACACTTGACCCCGAGTTTGAGTGACAGTTTCCACAGGTAATCACTTTTGCTGATCTAGACATGACAGCCGTCTGCATCAACTTCCTAAAATGGGTATGACTTATTAGTGGATACTTGGAAGAGATGTTGAACGATGGAAAGAACCTCCTGCTGTGCGAATTGCAAGGCGAGAGCACCATTTGTTGCATCTAGTTCAGTCTCCGCCAGTATCAACCGAAGGGTTCCGGAAAATGCTGGCAAGAATTCCCAAAGCGGATGGCAACCAACTCTTAAATTTGTAAGGCTGGTAAGAAAATTACTCATACTATGGGGACATATAGCCCTACAGTATAAGCTAAACCAGGAAGAATGGCCTCAGAAAAGCTCAAAATAGCGAAACCTGAATCTGATTACAAACTTGGAGGATTATCCAGCCTTCAAACAGCTAATGAACTTCGTCGTTACATATGGCGCTTCGGGAAACAGAGCCCTAAATAAACAAGCCATCCCGGATAGGATTCCAATACCACACATTTAAGACTACTGTCTTTGAGGTGCCACGGTATTTACTAAAATCAACTTGTTTCGAGCCCACCAGAATATTGCAGCGGATGGGGAAGATGTAGCTGAAGCATTCATTACCACCATATTCGAATTGTACTAGTTTGCCCGGACACCACTTGATCTCCAAAAACCTGCCGCATGAACCGTCATTCTCCAAGGCGTACGTAGAGGACCTACTCGTTACTAGCCCGGATGTAAACCTACACAAAGATCATATTCGTGCAGCATTACGCAGCGGCGTGATAACCGACCAGAGCAAGTACGTTTCTAAGGCAGAAATAATGGAGTTTATGGGATGTGTCACTGACAGTGCCTGAATCTCAGCGATTCCCAAAGAGGTGGATGCCAACAAGCAGTATCCCATACTCACATCCCTCACACAACGCTGGAGTTTCCTGGGGTTGATCATCTTCTGTTGAAGCTCTGTACCTGATTGCACACAATGCGTGCAGCCCCTAACTGATGCGTTAAAAGGAAAACCAAAAGACTTTCAGTTTATTAAATATCTCCATAGTAAAATTAAGAACAACACATTTAAGCGAACAATGCTTTTTTCAATTAGATCTCGTCAGGCTTAACTCTAATACATACAAGTTTACAAATAAAATACATATATAAACCAAGCATGATGTTTTGTCTATAGGATAATGCGATGGTGAATATAAATTGTGCAGTTAGTCATAATAATAATTAATAATAATGGTTTTATCAATAGTGAGGATGAAAAAGTGAGGCTACCCGTGATAACACGAATGATGAAAAAACAGCATGATTAAACAAACAAATATTCAGGTGGAAGTAGTCGATAAAGGCTGGTAAAAACAAATGAACCCATTAAGTGCTGTTAGATTGTAAGGGAAGTAAATGAAACCTGTTTATAATGAAGATGTGACAAGATTAAGGGATGATAAGAGAGGGGTTGAAAATATAAACAAGTGGTGGTGTAGAAGTCATTAGATGGTTATGTCTTAATAGGGCAACAAGGGAGGGATAATGGCTGTACGAACTTCTTTTGAATGCATAGTCTAGGTTTAATAGTTCGAATGCTTATTGCCCCGATTGTGTGCAGTGGATGAATACGAAGTCTATTTAAAGGATTTGGTTACTTGATAAATGGAGGCTTTTTCAGTTGTCAAAAGAGGCATCTAACGCAATAGACCCTCTCCTGAGCTGGATAAAATCATTTCTCCGTGACAGGAATCAGATAACAAACGTTGGCTCGATAATCTCAAGGCCAAAACCTGTAAGTAGTGGTGTAATCCAGGGAAGTGTATTAAGCCCACTCCTATTCATAATATATATAAACAGTATCTGTGAATGCTTTAGTGTTGGTAAACCAATACTATATGCAGATGACTTAAAAGTGACCTATAAATGCAAGAACACAGATCTCGGAATAACAGTAAACGCCATACAGCAAGAATTAGAAAAAATGGATAGATGGTGTGACACCTGGCAACTCCAGTTTAATGTCGACAAATGTGGCTGGCTCTGCATAGGTTGCAACAATTTAGAACTTGACCTGACAATTCAAGGCCATGCACTCTTACGACTGGAATCTGTATTGGACCTAGGACTAAAATACTCACATGACTTATCATTTTCTGAACATATCTCCAAACAAGTGTCAAAGTCATGCAGACTTATCGGCTTTCTACTCAGGAACTTTTACAGAAATGAGTCCAGAATTCTGTTGTACAAGGTTTGTGTGCGTCCTTTATTTGATTACTGTTCATTCATGTACAGTGGTATACGCATAGAGGACAAATTGAAAGTCGAGGGAGTGCAGAGGTACTTCACGTCAAAATTACTCGGAACCGAAAATGGTGCGAACTACTCCACTAGATGTGACACCCTAGGATTAGAAACACTATGGCTAAGACGCCTGAGACTAAACTTAACACTTTACTATAAGCTTCTAAACCACTTAGTTTTTACCTCTACTAATGGCATTCGACTTTCAGATGACAGTGGCTACAAACTAAGACACCCTAAGGGTACAGTAGCTATCGAACAATGTAAAACAGCTACCAGGCAAAAGTTTTATTTGATTAGGTATGCACAGGTATGGAATAAACTACCAATGGAAATGCGTCAAGCAGGTACATTGGCTTCCTTCAAAAAAGTGCTTAACGACAAACTACAAGAGTTTGCAAACGATAGTAGTCCTAGTTCCTATCTGAGAGCCTCCGAAATTATAGGTCCATTTAATGTATAAGCTTAAATACTACACCTGTTGTTTTTTGCCTATATTTATAATTTTAGATAAAACATTAACGATTAAGATACTTACCCTTAAAAAGACAAGAAGTTTCGTTTGTAAAACTTCTACCCAACACAATAAGTGGAATAAAATGGACATAAACTGACAACGTGAAAAAGATATAATTCACCACAACATCACATGGACAGATGTACGCTCGTCGGGCATCTTATATACCTCACCAACCACAACTCAACTTTCCTAAGATAATGTGATGAACTTATATCCGTAATGTTGCTGAGCAGTCAATATCCACAACTCCTGTCGGAACAACTAAAATTCAAAAGCCTTCCTCACGAGAAGTAAATATCCACCAGCAGTAGAAATCCATTAATTAATGCGTCTACAGCTTATGTATTTTACTCCCAACAATGACATTGCACATCAAATGAGATAAACATATCACTGATTTCAAAATAACACATCAATGAACAATAATTCAAGGATTCTGCACACAACAAAGTATTGTACGAAAATTGACTTCAAGCTTTATTTTTTTCCCAGGCACTTATAACCCATCCACCAAAGACCTGGTTTATTTTTGTTAATGCGAAGACAATACTTCTGTATTTCCTGATGTGTTGCACTCACTGACAATCTAGCGGATTTTTCCAACTATGCACAGAAATGATTGTACATAAGTGAAAAGGATGTTTTATACTATTCGGATTAACATTTATCAAGTGTACGTATAATCTCCAGTGTACATGTTAAACATATTTTGCTATCGACTGTAAATTGTGACTGAATAATATGATCCTATTTCTGTAACAATTTGATGATGCCTGTAAACTGGCGTCCCTCATGTACTGTATCATGAGAATAAATTTATATATTTATTTATTTATATGAAACAAGTAAAGGCGAGAGCCATAACCTTAAAATATCCTGATAGAGATACTCCTTTTGCATTCTCCTATAGATGGCTTAATCCTGTGGAAAAAATACACTCAGCTTTTGCACAGTGTTGCTAGTAATCTATCTGGCAGTTAAACACATTCACCACATGGTAGTGGCGAGACAATTCATGATCTGCACAGATCGCAAGACCCCAAATTACAAGCTCAACGCGAAAACCGGTAAGCACTCACTGAGTGAAATTCGCCACCTTGATTTTACATAGCAGTTTGCCAGCAAAGTAAGACACATGAAGGGGACGGAGAACTGTGTGGCTAATTCAGTGTCCAAAGTGCACGTGAATGCGGTGCAACAGCCCATTATAGACTTCAATTCCCTGTCTGGAAACCGAAGGAACTACGGAGGTTTTAAACATATCCTTAGTGCAAATATTTTTTATTTTTTTTCAAAAATATATTTTAAAATATTTTAATCAAAAATAAAAAAATAACTACTGTCTCTAACTTAGACAAATTATCCCCTCTAGATAGCAACTTGATACACTGAGACACAACAAAAGATTCACCTAGGCCTTTAGCCTCCAAAACTATGAGGAAAGATATATTTCGTAATTTTTACTCGTTATCACACCCAGCGGCAAACGTTTCAGCTGAAGCGATATATTTGGCCGAACTTACAAAGCTACGATCAGAAGTCGGTGACGGAATGCATGCGATGACATAGGGCTTAAATAACCAGACACTCAGTTTCATCTTCAGAAACGTTCTCACAACTAGGTACTCGTTTCTCCAATGTTCATGTTGAATTATTAGGTCCCCTGCCTTACTGAAACGGGTCCATTTAGTGACTCACATGCGTCGATAAGCTCACGAATTTACCGGTGGCTGCATCATCTGCTCATATTTCGGTGGAAACGGTAGTGAAAGCCCTTCTTTACCAAGTTTTGACTGCTGAGACAGCAGGTGTAACGCTGCTAGTGTGAGTACAGAGGCTATTATTCTACATGGGACTCACAGATAGTCCAACGGAATGCATCCAGATCTTTGAATACACTCCTAACTTAGGCGTCACTTACCTCACAGTAATCCTTTTCTTCACGCACTATTATATTCCACTTTATGTTAACTGCCTGGGCCATTATTAAAGTTAAAACTTGCTCTTTGTTCATATTTGTTACTTTCCCAAAGTCTGGTTGCTTTGATTAAAAACAAAACAACACGCATGTTTGAACAAAGCTATATCACCGAAAACATAGTGTCCGTGCTTGGACCGACATGGTTAGCATCACACATTGCAAATGTATACTATTGCGGTGAGAGCAGACTGCTAGTCAATTGGTAGACATTAATCTACGTCAATGTCTAGGTCACTAATATTGGCTTTGAGAAAATATGAACAAGGCTGACTCAACAACCAATCACGGCAGACTTAAACGTGGGCAAATACGATTCGCAGATAGATGGCTCCGCTTTCCGAGAGATCTTGAAAACAACCAATCAGAAAACTGCGTTTGTTTACTTGCATAAGCTATAATAATGTACATGAAATATATATAAATACGTGATGATTTCCGTAATAAAACGATCTATTGCCTGGCCCTTGTTTTCTGTTGTTACACTATCATCTCAAGTACTATATAGCTTCTTCTTCTTGTATTTATCTTGTAAATATACTTCCAATAATGCGTTTTTCATAATTGCATTTTATACCATTTCGCAGCTGCACGGAATTTTCTTCTCTTCCTGAAATAGAGTTCAATCACGTGGCCGCAGAGCACTCACCCAGATATACGCTGTTCACTGGATGACCATAACTATCAGCAGGAAACGGGACGAAGTTTGGGTTGTCGCTCAACTTTGGTGTTGACTTTAGTAGACAGCTAACAATTTAACATTTATAAGAACCTGTTCTGATTGGTCGTTCAATAATTGAACAATTTAAACTTTTGTTAAAGCACTAATTTATCATACTTCACGATTGTAACATTACTGATCGTGCTTGTAAAAATGACATGCATTTCTTGTAAACTAACCCGTTTATACGAAATATAAACTATTATTATTAAGTGGTCATTCTCATTGATTAGCGTTACCGCGGCAGCAGTACTGCAAACGGGAGGTCGATGGAGCGTAGCTGTCAGCCAACTCTAATAAATTGTCAGTATCTAGCTCTTACTACTCTGGACCTCACGCTGTCCCTGGAAGACTTTCAGAAACACTTTGTATTAACCAACGCGAAAACCAGAACACTGATTGGCGACTTGAGAATCCTTTATTCTTACTCCAACATAATTATATAATAATAAATTTTATTTTAGGAACAGAAACTAACTATTTTTACAGGCATGATCATATGTACATTTATTAGAACTTATAGAATATATAGTATGATTTGTTAATTTAGAAATAGGTTGAATACTGGTAAATGTGTGTCATGTTCACATACTTTCTCTTTCTGGTATTTTGCTGCTCCTATTCATCTTCTGGTCGAGGTCGAACAACCCTGCATCTAAACTGAAATGAGGATTAATTCCAAACTGTCTATCTCATAACCACTCAAATTCCATGAACGATCCAATTCTACCATTTGAAGACGCTGGCGAACATGCTGTAAATGAGTATTCATGATCTGAAATGAAGAAGCAACTGGTTTTCAAACAGTTTTCAACGTTTTACTCAACTTACGAATACAGTCCGCCATGCAGACACAAATGGAGCAAATGGAGGATTCTGGAATCGACCTCGGCACCATTTGATGCAGTAAAACAACCCAACATGACCTTATTTAGTTTTCGTATCCACGATCAAATTTCTTTCCTGTTATGAAACTACGATAAGAGTGCTGAAAAAATGGAATAAATATATCACTGATCTCAACATAATACATCAATAATCTTTAAGCCATGGGTGCTGCTCACAAAAAAGTTATATAAGAGAATTGACTTCAAGCTTTATTTTTCCCAGATATCTGTATTACATTCATCTGATGTCTGGGTTTTTTGTTAATGCGAAGACAATATTTCTATATCTCTTTATGTGCTACACAAACAGACTTTATAGCAGACTGTTCCGACTGACTCTAATGTCAGAAAGAACAACCAAACTGTAAATTCATTATACATTAAATTGTGTGTAATTTATATAATAACTTATCCATGCCTGTACAATTGGTATGTTCCTGCATAAACAGGAAGAAATATATATATATACTCGTCGCTAAATTATTGTTATGGACTGGTCGAGAAACTAATAGTCCTGACGCAAGAAGGCGGAAATCAGAAGACCACTAGGTTTGCGATGATACTTCTATTTTCCAAACACAAGGAATATCACACCAAAAGTAAGTAAGTAAGTCACACAAGTTGTGAATGCGAAATATATATGAATGTTCAGACAAGGGTGTGAACAATCATTAGACAGTCTTAACATGAATGGCTAATTATAATGAAGTATCGATCCATATATACATAGCGAAATATAGCAGACATGTCAACAACCACCATATATGGATATATGTCACCAAGCAACGGACTGTCAACAAACACTCATATCATATATAATATAAGGGGAATATACATTGTTAACGGAGACAGGTTCATACAAGTGAAATGGTCACAGACTAAGAGAGCAAACAGAAAGAGAGACCAACATACTCACACATAAATATATATATATATATGGATACATATCAATGTGAAAGAAACATTTAAAAAGAAATGTATAAATAAGGAAATAGATAATTTTTGAGGTCTGCTTTCGACCGAATAATTCATGAGACATAGCGTCAAATCTAAACTGTGGTTGAGAAAAAATACATGTCAATTTCACGCGGGAATTATAAATGATTGCGTTTATTGTTTAAGGTAGTAGCATTTTCGGACTGAAATTATCCGTAACTTACAAGGTCATTGGTGGAGTGAGACGCTCAAAGGTCATTTTCGTCCATGTTAGTCGGCGATGTTGGATTGCAGTTCCGTAGCTGTTTGTCTACGCGTTTGTTGTTCCGTTTATCCTGCAGTTATTCACGAGTATCTTGTTGCATATTGTTCACAAATGTTGCGTTTTACCTCAATTTTTGTTTCCGTTGCTGTTAAAATGAATTATTTCTCTGGTTTCGAAAGTTTTCACTACCAGGTCAGTGCATTCATTTCGTTGCAATTGTTTCATACCTTGCATTCATGCGGCTTTCAGTGTTTTAGTGGTTTTTCAGCTGTTAATAAATTGGTACTGTGTAGAAGTTTTGGAAATTATGCGTATGAACATGCTTTTGTGGCAGAAGCTGTTGTTTCCAGTCCATCAGTTGGTTACCGTTATTATTGTTGGCTCAGTTACTTACATCACATGTAGAAATCTGGAAAAAAGTATCTTTCTCGTTCATGTTTGCAGCATGCAACAATCTGCGAGTCAATCTTTTTAAAGAGAGCGCCATCAGAGTTGATATCAGCAAGGTTTGTGAAGAACAAATTAAACCTGAAGAATTTAGAACCCGGGTTGAAGTTGAAAAAGCTTCAAAGCTTTTTGAAAATGTGAATATACCATTAGTGTGTCTGCTACCATTTAAAAAAATATATTGTGAGAGAATCTAAGTCAAACAAGGTTGATATGCATGAAAATTATGGATCTGTTGTGCTTGTGTGTATTTCGGGAACTAAAAGAACCTGGAATCTTTAAGGGTAAGTGTTACTTATGCTTATTATTGCTTAATGTACTAGATCCAAATACTTGAACTGGGACTGCCCGTAATGGAGCCATTGTTAACATCCATTCGATGTGTTGCAAAACGGTTTTCAAAGCGGATAAAATACGATGATCTTGTGAGTGTACGAACTCTCCCAGTTAAAGGTAAGACATTAATTATGAAGAATGACGTCTTGGGTTGTAATCTACGAGTGGTTTCCTCGAAGTTGTGATTTTTCCGTGACCATAAACACGGGTGTCCATGATCTTTAAAAAAACTCTAAATAGATCTTCCTTGAACCAGTAGTCTTCTTTTCTTCGGTGAAACATCCGTTGATACGGTCATACGATTAGGTAGCGAAGTAGGATGTTCTGTGAATGAGAATCGTGGTTGTTGTGTTTCTGACTAATTTCGCGCATCTGACTGTTATAACCGCATGGATATAGCGTTTTCCTCGTGGTACATTATGATATCTAGAAATCATAAGCATGCTGCCATCGGTAAATTTATTTTTACTTTTTAAATGACTGCAAGTAGTGAGTGATAGGATGAATACCTCTGAACGTTTTTGTGTGGACTAGGGTGTATTTAATTTTTTGGAGTAGGAGACGATCTTTTTACCAAGAAAGTTCTCAGAATTTCCGCTTTTACTTTGCAATTCAATGATAAAGTCAAGTTGTTCACTAAGGTAGTAGCTATAGGAGATTACCTTCAGCGGGAACTAAATTAAGGTAGTTTTAGGTAATGCGTCATAGAAGTAAGCAGCGTAGGTTAATTGTGTCTAAATGTATTAAACGTTGTATAACTGATCAAACCGTAGTTCTTACGTACGAGTTAGTTTTATAAATAATGAATGTACCGTACAAGCATTTACCTTGATTTACATACCCAGCTCATAAGCATTATGCCTGCGTGTGGCATGCATTTAGGGCCAATACGCTGTGAGGAATTCGTCCGAGATACTTAAAGTCAGACTCTATTTCTATATCACTATTATCAATTTTGCAACGGTCATAGGAATTAACAGCGCCTAACTTTCTTTTACATCGGAAACTGAAAATAACAGTCCGATATTTCGAAGGATTTAGTTTAAGAGCATTTTCTGACTCCTAATAGAGAGCTGTTTATCTTAGAACAGTGTAGCTGGCAGTTAACAGACATTGAAATAGTTGGATCGTCCGCGTACTTGAAAAAGTTCTTTTCGTATGCATTCGTACATTAAGTTCATCAAACAAAAATGCAATTGGTAATGACCTGAAGTGTACTGCTTTCTCCCTAATAAATAAGAATGAAGCCATCTAACAATCTGAAACTCGGTTTGAGTTTCAGCGAGCTTATCTAACAGAATATCTCTAGGTACTGAGTCGAAAGCAGATGTGTAATCTAGGAAAGCGCAGCGAATTTAGCCCCATTGTCTACACTGGAGAAAATGTTGTGATGCAAGACTGCAGCTGCATCTAAAGTACTTCTACTGTGTTTATAGGAGAATTGTTTGGGATCGTTAAAGACTTAAAGTGAAGGTTGGAGAATGAGTAAGAGTAACATTTCCTCAGTTCGTGTATATATCATTTGCATTGAAAACAAGGAAGCAACAATTATTTACACTTGCGACACCAAAAAACTTGGCATTAGTGGGACAATTTATGAAAGATTTGCGTCAGTCACGTCTCGTAAACCGTTAATGCCCAGCTCTTGCTACGCTCGGGCTCACGCTGTCGCTTGAAGTTTTTCAGAAACTCTTAATAATAACGGACGCAAAAACCAAAACACCGATTGGCCGCATGGGAATCCTTTATTGTAACACCAACATATAAAAATAATGCTATTACTAGGTTTTCTTATGGTTTACTGCAGACTTCTTTCTGAACAGCGACCGATGAGACGATGACTGTCGTATTGATGCCTCCGCGAAAATTGGGGAAGTTGGGTTTGAGCAAACAACCATGAATTGATCGTTCAATCTTCAACTCCATTGACACTCACCGGCAAAAAAGGGATCCAACCCCTTTTTGCCATCACGACCAATACACGTTGACTTGGATGCCATTGCGAGAACCTGGGTCACACGGACAGAGCTGAAATGGAAAACAAACAGAAAAGCCAACACACCACAAGCATACCCACAGCACAATCTCACACATCAATGACGACCTGCGCCTCCAGACAGAGACCTCCTCTTGACATCTTGCAACACAATCGCCACTTGCTAGAATGACTCTTGCAGAATGCAACGTGACCATAGCAGCACCTCATGATACTCTACGCACATCGTCTTATCTACTCACTACCAATTACCACTGCAATCGCTTGTCACTCATTCTGCCTCAGTTCTAGTAGCGGTGACGCATGCGAGCCTCAGTCGTTTACACTCTTTCTCCCCGGCGTGTGGGACCGCAGCTAACAATTATCTCCGTGTGCATTTCATTCTCAGCAATAGCCTAGCCCCTCCGGCGTATACGACCCATCTGCTGTCCTTAACATCAATCAATTCATTCACGGATGTAGAAGAGTGGACACAACTTCAGAAGTAATCACGACGAAAATTTTAACAAAATTACGCAATAACAACAAGGTACGAAAACAACGAGTAAACACAATGAATCCAAAAACACCAATTGATATGACACACCACACATAAATACAAACTGTACACAAATCTCGTGGATCACATCTTGATGGAATTCCTTTGAAGAATCGCAGGACTTACACCAGTACGCCTGCAATCCTTCACAGGTTGACGATTGTAAGTTGTGGAATGTCCACACACAAACAAGATTAACCAACAATTGCGATAATTGGAACTCACACAACTATTTAACACAAACATATGTACAATCACTACATCAAATGTTGTGGATTCCGGCATGACAAACTACCCTTGAAGAACTGTAGGACTTACAGCAGTACGCCTACATTCCTTCTCAGGTTGATGATCCAAGTGGAAGTCGTCCGGACACAAACAGAATTACCAACAGCTAGATGATAAATGATATCAATTCAGTATATACAATATGAACATATGTACAAAATCACACACCAAGCACATTGGACTGCTCATTGATGCGCTACCCTTTGAAGAATTGTAGGACTTACAGCAGTACGCCTACAACCCTTCTCAGGTTGACGCTCTAGGTTGGAAAATCGTCGCAGAGTTCATTTGCTAACTTCCTTCTATCAGCTATATCCTCAAATCTGAACGGCAACACGCCCATGTCATTGTATCGTAGAATATAGATGACCAACAAACACACGACATATCTCATCAACCAAGTTTAGAAACAGAGTAATTTACACCAAAGATAATAACATTCAAATAGTAACTTGAAACTAGAAATGCCTTTATTCGTGCAAGTCAATTTAACAATAACTCTCTCCTTTACACTTGGCTTATCCACACTAAACTGACCATTGATATTCGTCCTTTCAAACGAACTGATACTACCATAGTCATTGCACAAGATACTTGAGTTGATGGGCATCTGTTTCATTGTGGATGAAAACACCAACGATGACTGAGTGACACAAGGTGATGAAGTTAGCGGTGGATCAGAAGCTGTTCTTTTTGTGCTTTCAGATAGTTGTCCAACTGCAAGATTACCACCACTGCTGTCTTTCACTACTAGTTCGGGTTTAGCACTATCATCTGATGATAGGTGGGCTACACGCTGATCAATTACACTGACTGTCTCACAAGTATGCACATCTTCTGGAACTGCATCTGCGTTCAATTCTACTTCACGTTGTAGTTGTACAGAACCTTTATTTAACTTAGCAGTAGTAGGCATATCCCGCATCTCATAATGATCAACCAAAGACAAATCTGCACTATCATGATCATTATCACAAATATTCAATTTACCGTCAAGTTCATCATTTTCAAACTCTTTAATAACAGAAGTAGACAATTTTGGTTCCTCCTCACAAATCAATAAAGGTTTTATATCTTCACTCTGACTAGTTATACTTTGCAAACTTTTGGAGTCAGAACTGCACTCTGAAGCAGCAACTCTATTCTGTGACACTCTATTCAACAATGGCTTACCAGTTGCAACTACAGACTTCTTCACCACACCGTTATCGTCACACAATTCGGAGTCAGACCTGGAGTTTACATTTAGCTTATCACTGAACTTGCTCACTGGTTCACAGTTCACTTCTGTATGCACCTCTTGCAAAGGTGTGAAACACAACCGTGTTTGTCTTGCATCTTGCAACTTATCTGTTGAGGATGTACTACGAAACCTGTTAAACTCACTAGGTCTATATGCATTACTAGACATCATGGAGCTTTCTCGATATCCACCTCTCTGAGGCCTACTCGTCATCAATGATTGCATTTTGATCTCAGACTGCTCTATTCTAGGGGTGAGATCTAATAGACTGGGAAACTTGCCCATAGATTGATTGACGCTATCTTTTACCAGTTTCAGGATATCATCAAACTTTGGCTCGATACCCTCATCCTCCATACGGGAGCTCATCTTCACCCACTTCCTTTGCAGTCGAGTAGGTAGACGTCTTGCTATTACTTCTAGTATAAAACTCGAGTTGAGGTCACTCACGCGATTCATCGAAATCATTCCATTCTTGTAAATTAGCAAATTATCTAAAAACTCAGTGAGTGCCTGGGAGTCATCCTGTAATTGACCACCATTACCCTTAACAGCCTCGAATAATTTCCCTGCAATCATCGAAGGTCTTCCAAACCTTTGACGTAATATGCTCATAGCCTCGTAGTAGCCCTCTTTTGGCTTCATAAACTTACAGCACTGTATAGCTCTTGAAGCATCTCCAGTGCAATACCTCATCAAATACATTAACTTCATTTCATCATTTAATAAAAAACCAATCAGCATGATCTCAAACTCCTTTACAAATTGTAAATAATCAGCCGGGTTTCCATCAAAACACCGTGGTTCTAATTTAGGGAGTTTGATGTTCCTATTATCCCTGAACGGCGAAACAGTAACATCAACCATGTCATGCTTAACATCAGACACATCGTTACAATTAACAGACAAGTCACAATGACTTACTTTCCTGTTTGCATCCACGACGCTCTGTCCCTTCTTTGACCCAGGCATTGTTGAACTTGACCCAATTCCAAAAATGTTCCAGATATTGCTTGTTCAAAGAGGACTTGACCGGCACCAGGAAAGATGAACGGTGACTATCCAAACTTTCACCAACTGTTTGAATCCGCCAAATCTGTTTCTACCATCAGAAACTGTCAGTCACGTCTCATAAACCGTTAATGCCCAGCTCTCGCTACGCTCGGGCCCACGCTGTCGCTTGAAGTTTTTCAGAAACTCTTAGTAATAACGGACGCAAAAACCAAAACACCGATTGGCCGCTTGGGAATTCTTTATTGTAACACCAACATGTATAAAGAATAAGTGAGCTAAGGTCTGAAAACAAATATTACAATAATAAATCTCTGTATTACTTCTGACGATGTTTCACTCTTCTTTCTGAACAGCGACCGATGAGACGATGACTGTCGTATTGATGCCTCCGCGAAAATTGGGGAAGTTGATTTTGAGCAAACAACCATGAATTGATCGTTCAATCTTCAACTCCATTGACACTATGTCACCAACCTTTAAGTTTCGGCACAACTTTTTCCACTTGTACCTGGTTTGCAGTGTTAGAACATACTCATTTAACCATCTTTTCCGAAATATATCCTTCATGTGCCTGGCTTGTTTCCATCTTTTAATCGTAGGTATTTCTTCCCCGCTTGAGTCCTCTATGCCAGGGTTGCCTCTCAATAACAATAATTTATTTGGGTTAACACATCAAAATCCTTGACGTCGTCCCTCACAGGTGATAACGGCGGGTCATTTAATATTCGTTCAGCTTCACAAAAAAATGTCTCCAGCGTTTCGTCATTCAAACTCTGGTTTTTAATTATGGAGCTTAAAATACGCTTGATAATTCCTATAAGTCCTTCCCATAGCCCGCCTCTATGGCTGGCATGTGGTGGATTGAAGTGCCACTCGATGTTCCTTTTCAGTAACTCTTCCTGAACTCTCGTTTGGGGCCTTCGAAGTACTCTTTAAGCTCGGCGTGACAGCCAACAAAATTAGTCCCTCTGTCGCTGAACATCATCTTCGGTACACCCCAGGGATTTATAAATCTATGTAATGCTAGCACGAATGAATCAGTAGTTAGCGTATGAACCATCTTAATATGCACAGCTCTCATTTTCAAACAGGTGAATAAACAGCCATATCTTTTACATAGGGTTCTGCCTCTCTTCACTACAAAAGGTCCGAACAAATCCACTCCAACGTACTCAAGTAGATAATTCCCTTCAGAAGCTTGCCACGCTGGGAGTGGTGCCATCATCTGCTGTACTGGACGAGCATTTCGGAGTTTACATTCCATGCACTTATCAATTATTTTACGGACAGCAGTACCTCCCTTCACTATCCAGAACTTACATCGAATACTTGATAGTACTTGCGAAGTACCCAAATGACCTTCAAGAACATGGTAGTGTCTTATAATGAGATCAGTGACTGGATGGTAGCAAGGTAATAAAGCCGGATGATGGGTCTCATATGACGATTCTAACATTTGTAGACGTCCACCAACTCTAGCGATCCCTTCGGAAACTATCGGAGATAATCTATCTAACCGCACCTTGAAATCTGCGAAATCGGGACTATCCTCCTTGGCAATCTCACCCCACGCTTCCCACTGAGCAGCCCTCAAAATCGCTAACTCTGCATTTCTAATATCTTCGACTCTCAAAGGCCCCACATTCATATTTTCGTATCCCGCAAGATGCATGACCTTTAAATACGTAACATATCGTGTCAACCACGCAACAGCTTTCAGTAGTTTGTACCAAGAAGAATAATATTTAAAAAGTGGATGTAAACCTGAATGTCTTTCTTGAGTAGATGTTAAACTGACACTTGTCTTCAACTCCAAGGCACACTCGTTTATCGGTGGTTCATCTTCTCTACGAGGCCACATACTATCAGCCCTTAGCAAGAACTCTGGACCTTTCCACCACTTATTTTTAACCACATTCATATCAATAACTCCTCGCGAGGCTAGATCAGCTGGATTTTTTCCAGACGGTACGTACCTCCACTGCTCAACGGTTGTTAGTTCACGAATTTGAGATACTCTGTTAGCTACAAAACATGCATATCTTGCTGACTCGTTGCGTATATAATATATCACAGACATCGAATCAGTCCAAAACGTTGCAGGATACTTGGGATAGTCCAACTCTTTACACACTGTTGTGAATAACTGCGCAACTAGCAAGGCTGCAGTAAGTCCTAATCTCGGAATTGAAACCGTCTTTAGAGGTGCAACTCTAGATTTACCTATCACTAGGCTAACATCTATATCATTCCTTAAGGTGGTTCTGATGTATACGGCTGCACCAAATCCAACCTCAGAGGCATCAGAAAAAACATGGGAGTCAATTATATCATGATTTCTCGACGGCTTAAGTGGACGTGAGACGGAATGTAGATTCAGCATTCTTAAACTGTTAACCCACCCCTTCCACTCTTCTCTCTGCCTCTCACTTAATGGTTCATCCCACTGTAACCCTTTCCTGCATGTCTCTTGAAATAACCTCCTAGCCGGAAGTAGATAAGGTGCTACTAATCCAAGTGGGTCAAACACGGACGCATACCTAATGTGCGTTCAACTGGTAGAGTATAAACAGGCAAATCTCGTACGGTAGGTGCTCTGTCTTCTGGATCTATATGCTTCAAAACGTCTAGGCTGTTCGAGACCCACTTAGTTAGACGAAAGCCGGCCTTGGCTAACACTTCAGTGATGCTTGTTGCAAATCTAACTGCAGACTTATCATCATCGAAGGAGGCTAAACAATCATCCACGTAGAAGCAACAACCTATGACGTCCAGCAAATCATTAGAACCAAATGTGGACACTGCCTTTCGTAGAGCAAAATTAGCACAAAACGGGGAGGACGTGGCACCAAATGGATGCACTGTCATCCTATGTTCTGACACCTTACCATAAGGACCGTCATCAAACCACAAAAACCTCAAGTGATCTCTGTCACTCTCTGGTACCTTCACCTGCAGGAACATTTCCTCAATATCCGCCGCGACAGCAACTGTAAACTTTCTGAATCTCAATAGCAGTCCCGCTAATGAGCTCACGCAATCTGGGCCACTATACAGATTATCATTTAAAGAGACTCCTTCATGTTTCGCAGAACAATCAAACACCACAGGGAGTTTACCTGGCTTCCTCGGGTTAAAGACGGGATGATGGGGCAAATACCACTTCCCTGGCTCACTCTGATCAACTAGTCTTTCAACGAAACCCTTCATTATATGTTTATCGACGACATCCTTATATTTGGACCAGAGTTCTGCATCTGACAGGAATTTCTTCTGTAAACCCATTAGTCTCTTAAGAGCAACTTTCCTATTACAAACCAACTGTCTATCTTTGAATCTCCATGATGGGCCAACGCTGAAATGCCTGTTTCCGTATTTACAAGAGTCCTCGGCTATTTTAACTGCTTTTAAGTCTTCTACAGAACGACCCTTCCCTGGGACACCGCAGTCACAAAACTCATTGTCATACATATTTTTAATCATAGTTTCTAGTTTGTCCCCATCGTTTGCAACTAATGATGATGTCAATGGAGTTGAAGATTGAACCATCAATTCACGGTCGTTTGCTCAAAATCAACTTCCCCAATTTTCGCGGAGGCATCAATACGACAGTCATCGTCTCATCGGTCGCTGTTCAGAAAGAAGAGTGAAACATCGTCAGAAGTAATACAGAGATTTATTATTGTAATATTTGTTTTCAGACCTTAGCTCACTTATTCTTTATACATGTTGGTGTTACAATAAAGAATTCCCAAGCGGCCAATCGGTGTTTTGGTTTTTGCGTCCGTTATTACTAAGAGTTTCTGAAAAACTTCAAGCGACAGCGTGGGCCCGAGCGTAGCAAGAGCTGGGCATTAACGGTTTATGAGACGTGACTGACAGTTTCTGATGGTAGAAACAGATTTGGCGGATTCAAACAGTTGGTGAAAGTTTGGATAGTCACCGTTCATCTTTCCTGGTGCTGGTCAAGTCCTCTTTGAACAAGCAATATCTGGAACATTTTTGGAATCGGGTCAAGTTCAACAATGCCTGGGTCAAAGAAGGGACAGAGCGTCGTGGATGCAAACAGGAAAGTAAGTCATTGTGACTTGTCTGTTAATTGTAACGATGTGTCTGATGTTAAGCATGACATGGTTGATGTTACTGTTTCGCCGTTCAGGGATAATAGGAACATCAAACTCCCTAAATTAGAACCACGGTGTTTTGATGGAAACCCGGCTGATTATTTACCATTTGTAAAGGAGTTTGAGATCATGTTGAGTGGTTTTTTTATTAAATGATGAAATGAAGTTAATGTATTTGATGAGGTATTGCACTGGAGATGCTTCAAGAGCTATACAGTGCTGTAAGTTTATGAAGCCAAAAGAGGGCTACTACGAGGCTATGAGCATATTACGTCAAAGGTTTGGAAGACCTTCGATGATTGCAGGGAAATTATTCGAGGCTGTTAAGGGTAATGGTGGTCATTTACAGGATGACTCCCAGGCACTTACTGAGTTTTTAGATAATTTGCTAATTTACAAGGATGGAATGATTTCGATGGATCGCGTGAGTGACCTGAACTCGAGTTTTATACTAGAAGTAATAGCAAGACGTCTGCCTACTCGACTGCAAAGGAAGTGGGTGAAGATGAGCTCCCGTATGGAGGATGAGGGTATCGAGCCAAAGTTTGATGATATCCTGAAACTGGTAAAAGATAGCGTCAATCAATCTATGGGAAAGTTTCCCAGTCTATTAGATCTCACCCCTAGAATAGAGCAGTCTGAGATCAAAATGCAATCATTGATGACGAGTAGGCCTCAGAGAGGTGGATATCGAGAAAGCTCCATGATGTCTAGTAATGCATATAGACCTAGTGAGTTTAACAGGTTTCGTAGTACATGCTCAACAGATAAGTTGCAAGATGCAAGATAAACACGGTTGTGTTTCACACCTTTGCAAGAAGTGCATACAGAAGTGAACTGTGAACCAGTGAGCAAGTTCAGTGATAAGCTAAATGTAAACTCCAGGTCTGACTCCGAATTGTGTGACGATAACGGTGTGGTGAAGAAGTCTGTAGTTGCAACTGGTAAGCCATTGTTGAATAGAGTGTCACAGAATAGAGTTGCTGCTTCAGAGTGCAGTTCTGACTCCAAAAGTTTGCAAAGTATAACTAGTCAGAGTGAAGATATAAAACCTTTATTGATTTGTGAGGAGAAGTCAAAATTGTCTACTTCTGTTATTAAAGAGTTTGAAAATGATGAACTTGACGGTAAATTGAATATTTGTGATAATGATCATGATAGTGCAGATTTGTATTTGGTTGATCATTATGAGATGCGGGATATGCCTACTACTGCTAAGTTAAATAAAGGTTCTGTACAACTACAACGTGAAGTAGAATTGAACGCAGATGCAGTTCCAGAAGATGTGCATACTTGTGAGACAGTCAGTGTAATTGATCAGCGTGTAGCCCACCTATCATCAGATGATAGTGCTAAACCCGAACTAGTAGTGAAAGACAGCAGTGGTGGTAATCTTGCAGTTGGACAAATATCTGAAAGCACAAAAAGAACAGCTTCTGATCCACCGCTAACTTCATCACCTCGTGTCACTCAGTCATCGTTGGTGTTTTCATCCACAATGAAACAGATGCCCATCAACTCAAGTATCTTGTGCAATGACGATGGTAGTATCAGTTCGTTTGAAAGGACGAATATCAATGGTCAGTTTAGTGTGGATAAGCCAAGTGTGAAGGAGAGAGTTATTGTTAAATTGACTTGCACGAATAAAGGCATTTCCAGTTTCAAGTTACTATTTGAATGTTATTATCTTTGGTGTAAATTCCTCTGTTTCTAAACTTGGTTGACCAGATACGTCGTGTGTTTGTTGGTCATCTATATTCTACGATACAATGACATGGGCGTGTTGCCGTTCAGATTTGAGGATATAGCTGATAGAAGGAAGTTAGCAAATGAACTCGGCGACGATTTTCCAACCTAGAGCGTCAAACTGAGAAGGGTTGTAGGCGTACTGCTGTAAGTCCTACAATTCTCGAAAGGGTAGCGCATCAATGAGCAGTCCAATGTGCTTGGTGTGTGATTTTGTACATATGTTCATGTTGTATATACTGAATTGGTATCATTTATCATCTAACTGTTGAAAATTCTGTTTGTGTCCGGACGACTCCCACTTGGATCATCAACCTGAGAAAGAATGTAGGCGTACTGCTGTAAATCCCACAGTTCTTCAAGGGTAGTTTGTCATGCCGGAATCCACAACATTTGATGTAGTGATTGTACATATCACGGAAAATACCCATTGAGTCATGAAGAAAATAAAAGACGGATTCAGCGAAGAAAATTTTCTTTATCGACGAAATGATCTTCAGAGGCTGTACAGTCGTATTTATACTTAGAAGAATGTATAGTGGTCTATTGTTGAATAATAGGGGGTGACATAATTGCTGTAATTAATCATAAGTGGCTTTAGAGGTGAAAATTAAAAGTTGTAAATTACATGGTACTTGACGGAACAAAGATAGAAGTTAGAAAAGGTTAAAATTGCTCTTGAGTGAGAATAAAGTTATTAGAGTGTCAATTAAACAAGTGTGAAGAAGGTGTGAAAATATATGAAATTGATAATAGTGAATTAATTATTAAAGCAAAAGCAAACTAAAAGTAAAATTAAAGATTAAGAACAAAATCAAAAATATTTTTTAACAGGGAAGGATAAGTGAAGAGGTTAAGACCAAGGTAGAATAAGAGACTGGACAAACTTTTTCTGTATACAGAGATCAGGGTTGTATTGATGTATTGCCAGCGCCTCCGCCATACACAAAAGCCGGAAGCTGACGCCTTTTGCACAATTTGGCTTCACTTTGTAGATGATGTTGAAAGACGACTCTGGTGGAGCTACGTGGCCTGAGTTCACCAAATGCTCGAGAATTGAGCTAGTAATTGTCTTGTATTGTCCCTTTGCTAACCATGCCGGATAATGTTCAGAGATGCGTTTGGAAAGCGTGCGCTTTGTGCGGCCAATATAACTTGCTCCACACGAGCATGTGAATTTATAAACACACATTGAGGTGGCCCAAAGTGGCAGCTTATCCTTTACACATCCGTTGATCATTCGTCGGCTGTAGAAATTGATACGTAGCTCAGCCATAAAGAAGGCTTTCCTCAGTGATCTGCGTAAGCGATTCTTCAAGATCTCAGCTGCAGTATCACCTTTAAATTCAACACTCATAAAGAGCAGTTTCTTCGGCACAGTCTGAATTCTTTCGGGCTTTTCTCTTAGCTTCATGTTTTTCTCGATGAATCTTGGAGGATATCCATTCTCTAAGAGAACTTGTCTGAGTCGCTCCAATTCCCCATCGATTGTATCACTTGAACATATCCTCCTTATTCTTGAGGATAAGGAATGGATCAAATTTCTCTTTCTTCTTAAAGGAACCCAGCTATGGAAATTTGTGTACTGACCATTCCATGTTGGTTTCCTGTAGATCGATCTTTGAAGAGAGCCATCAGATCTCCTCTTTAGAAAAACATCCAAAAAGTGGAATTCCGAGTTAATCTCTGATTCCGACGTGAATTTGATGGCATGATGGCAGCTGTTGAACTCATTAGTTATCAATTCGACGTCAGTATTGTCGTCACATATGATGAAGGTATCATCCATGTATCTTAGGTACAGATGGAAACTGTCGATAGTTGGCCATAAAATACTATTCTCCAAACTGGCCAAGAAGCAATCTGCAAGTAAAGTACCCAGTGGTGACCCCATTGCTACTCCATCTCTTTGTCTATATATCGTGTTGTTGAATTTGAATTGGACATTTAGAGTGCACCTCAAAAGTAGTTCCTTTAAGTAGTGTATCGGAACACATACGTCCACATTATTATCTTCAATGAATTTGCATAAAAAGCAGATAGTTTCAGTGAGGGGAACGTTGGTGAAATAATAACTTTATTCTCACTCAAGAGCAATTTTAACCTTTTCTAACTTCTATCTTTGTTCCGTCAAGTACCATGTAATTTACAACTTTTAATTTTCACCTCTAAAGCCACTTATGATTAATTACAGCAATTATGTCACCCCCTATTATTCAACAATAGACCACTATACATTCTTCTAAGTATAAATACGACTGTACAGCCTCTGAAGATGATTTCGTCGATAAAGAAGATTGTACATATGTTTGTGTTAAATAGTTGTGTGAGTTCCAATTATCGCAATTGTTGGTTAATCTTGTTTGTGTGTGGACATTCCACAACTTACAATCGTCAACCTGTGAAGGATTGCAGGCGTACTGGTGTAAGTCCTGCGATTCTTCAAAGGAATTCCATCAAGATGTGATCCACGAGATTTGTGTACAGTTTGTATATATGTGTGGTGTGTCATATCAATTGGTGTTTTTTGGATTCATTGTGTTTACTTGTTGTTTTCGTACCTTGTTGTTATTGCGTAATTTTGTTAAAATTTTCGTCTTGATTACTTCTGAAGTTGTTTCGAGTCTTCTACATCCATGAATGAATCGATTGATGTTAAGGGCGTATACGCCGGAGAGGCTAGGCTATTGCTGAGAATGAAATGCACACGGAGATAATTGTTAGCTGCGATCCCACACGCCGGGGAGAAAGAGTGTACACGACTGAGGCTCGCATGCGTCACCGCTACTAGAACTGAGGCAGAATGAGTGACAAGCGATTGCAGTGGTAATTGGTAGTGAGTAGATAAGACGATGTGCGTAGAGTATCATGAGGTGCTGCTATGGTCACGTTGCATTCTGCAAGAGTCATTCTAGCAAGTGGCGATTGTGTTGCAAGATGCCAAGAGGAGGTCTCTGTCTGGAGGCGCAGGTCGTCATTGATGTGTGAGATTGTGCTGTGGGTATGCTTGTGGTGTGTTGGCTTTTCTGTTTGTTTTCCATTTCAGCTCTGTCCGTGTGACCCAGGTTCTCGCAATGGCATCCAAGTCGACGTGTATTGGTCGTGATGGCAAAAAGGGGTTGGATCCCATTTTTGCCGGTGAGTGTCAATGGAGTTGAAGATTGAACGATCAATTCATGGTTGTTTGCTCAAACCCAACTTCCCCAATTTTCGCGGAGGCATCAATACGACAGTCATCGTCTCATCGGTCGCTGTTCAGAAAGAAGAGTGAAACATCGTCAGAAGTAATACAGAGATTTATTATTGTAATATTTGTTTTCAGATCTTAGTTTGCTTGGTTAGTTTATTCCTTTTATATGTTGGTGTAACAATAAAGAAATAACAAGCAGCAGATCGGTGTTTTGGCTTTTGCGTCCGTTATTACTAAGCGTTTCTGAAACTCAAAGGAACAGCGTGGGCCCGAGCGTAGCGAGAGCTGGGCATTAACGGTTTATGAGACGTGATTGACAGATGATATGTGGACTATGGGTATAGTTCCCCTCACTGTCCATCCCAGTGGTGTTTTCGTCGCAAACAGATCATCTCTACCTCCAAATCTCTCTTCTAATACCTTGTGAGCTTCTGGCACACTACATCCAATGAATACTCTCACTCTTCCATCTTGCAATGTTGGAAGAGGTATGTCACACTGGTATGGATTACCGACAACCGTTTCACGACTAGGTACTATAGCTTCGCCAAGTTTCATACTGGAGGTAGTGTAAGCAGTATCCACTTCCACGGTCTCCCTAGTAGCCAAGGATTCTAACTGAAATGACACTCGTTCACATACTACTGTTTTCGCAGATTTGAAGGTATTTATAACCAAGGGTTGCTTTGGGCCTTTAATACCCAAGCAACCAGCCAGTTCAGCATCTATCAATGTAACGTCTGAACCATTATCCAACAATGCATAAGTCTCTACTGAAGATTTCGGTCCTTTCACCTTAATTGGTAATACCCCTAAGAAGACTTGTGGGATGTCAAGGGGTCTAGAGATACTATTACAATTAACCGAATTCCCAGGTTCGTTCACTGTTCTCAGAAGTGGGTGCATATCCGTTAAACCACTACTTCCTTTATTTGTCGCCTTACAATTCCATTTTGTATGCCCAATCTTTAAACACCTGAAACACAGCCGCTTCTGCTTTGCCACTTTTAACATTCTACGGGTGACATAGCGATAAAGCGATTACAATCACTCAATTGATGCATGTTATGGCAAACAATACACTCATCCTTTCTCGTTGTGTCTTGAGACTTCACCACAAATGCCTTCCTTATATTCACTGGTTCCTTAGGTTCTACCTTAGAATGCAAAATGCTGGCGAATTTGCCCATCGCCTGGTTGACACTGTCCTTCACCAGTCTCAGAATATCATCAAACCTTGGCTTGATACCCCCCTCCTCTATACGAGAGCTTATTTTTACCCACTTCCTTTGCAGCCGAGTAGGTAGGCGTCTAGCAATTACCTCTAGGACTGAGCTCGAGTTGAGGTCACTCATGCAATTCATAGAAATCAAGGTATTCTTATAAGTCATAAGATTATCTAAAAACTCAGTAAGTGCCTTGGAGTCATCTTGAAGTTGACTGCCGTTAGCTTTGGCAGCTAAATATACGTTCCTTACAATCATTGAAGGTCTTCCAAACCTTTGACGTAATATGCTCATAGCCTCAGCGTATCCCTCATTGGGAGGCATGAGCTTACAGCACTGTATAGCTCTTGAAGCATCTCCAGTGCAATACCTCATCAAATACATTAACTTCATTTCATCATTTAATAAAAATCTACTCAGCATGATCTCAAACTCCTTTACAAATGGTAAATAATCAGCCGGGTTTCCATCAAAACACCGTGGTTCTAATTTAGGGAGTTTGATGTTCCTATTATCCCTGAACGGCGAAACAGTAACATCAACCATGTCATGCTTAACATCAGACACATCGTTACAAGTAACAGACAAGTCACCATGACTTACTTTCCTGTTTGCATCCACGACGCTCTGTCCCTTCTTTGACCCAGGCATTGTTGAACTTGACCCGATTCCAAAAATGTTCCAGATATTGCTTGTTCAAAGAGGACTTGACCAGCACCAGGAAAGATGAACGGTGACTATCCAAACTTTCACCAACTGTTTGAATCCGCCAAATCTGTTTCTACCATCAGAAACTGTCAGTCACGTCTCATAAACCGTTAATGCCCAGCTCTTGCTACGCTCGGGCTCACGCTGTCGCTTGAAGTTTCTCAGAAACGCTTAGTAATAACGGACACAAAAACCAAAACACCAATTGTTGACTCGAGGATTCTTTATTGTTACACCAACTTATAAATCACGTATGACTAAGGTCTGTGAACAAATATTACAATAATAAGTCACAATATTACTTCTGACGGTGTTTTACTTTTCTTTATGAACAGCGACCGATGAGACGATGACTGTCGTATTGATGCCTCCGCGAAAATTGGGGAAGTTGGGTTTGAGGAAACAACCATGAATTGATCGTTCAATCTTCAACTACATTGACAGTCCACCTGAAACACTTATCATTGCAACCAATATGCTAAAAGTGGGCAGCCTGTCCACGGCCGTAATTTTGAGTGACCGCGAATAAGACAAACAAGCGATTTGCCCGCTTGTAATCGGCCAGTTTGTCATTCAAGTTGAGGTAATTTCAAACATCACCTTGCTGCTTGGTTAAGTTCTGAATTTCCAGGAGCGTTTTATCAAATTGGATAGATAACTGATAACACAAACTATTACGTCTCATGAGAGAAATGCTATAGCAGTGGATTTATTTGCTGAATTCAATGAATTCATGCCAAATTAAGATTTAAGGACTTCTCAGGAGTGTCAAGGATGCAAACAATGTTCTGAAGAGGTAATAACTTCACGCAACTTCAATTATCGCTAGACGCTTATTTTCAGAGATCCTCAAATAAGTATAATATACACAGTGGTCTGGTTAATCATGATAAAAACGGTATGGTTGATGCAGCATATACGTATACTTATGTATATGTAGGTAAACCTAGATAAATTATGTTCTTTTCACGAAGATTGGAAAGCAGGTATCAGATGTAATACATGTAAGCTACATGTTTTTATTTGACACAAACTGCATCTGCACTCACTTTCAGAATTATTCTTCAACTCATTTGGAATAAGCTAGTTGAGTACATCAGTATTGAGAGAGTACAGTGAAAGTAAGTAAACACATGCTTCTTAAAGTTAAGTGATACATTTATTTCATATGATTGCATTATTATTAGTTGTATATCTAAGTGAATGATGAATTCATTGCGATAATAATACCTAGGTATTATAATAATAATAATAGCTATTATTGTTTTTATAGTCACTATGAACGTGAATGTTATCATTATTGCTGTCAAGACCTATTATTTGTTATGAAGTTGTTGTCATTCTTGCTAAAATATTTGTAGAAGATTTGGAAACTACTGCATAACTTGTCGTTAAATAATTTCATCATTTCATGATACTTCGATGGACCCACTAGATGTCGACCAACTACAAATTGTGAAGTCCCTTAAGTTTAATGAAAACTATTGTGCTACTTATATATATTGTTTGTAAAGTGATTATTTGTTAATGCTTATCAGGAAAATTTTTTGATTCAGATCATACATGCAATACCCAAGTTAATTACTCATTTCTTAAACCTTTTCAGACTTATGGAAAAACATATATGTGCCGTGTAGGCAGGTGGAACTTACTGACGGTAACAGAGGACTACTCATCTGAATTATCTGTAAATTTGAAATCTGATTTTTGTTTAATAAACAATTTTTCAATGAATCTGTGTTCCTTCTGTTGTAATGCGATTGTGTTCCAGTAACATAAGTAACACGTGCTAAGTTAGAAGTTGAGGGTAAACTGTTAGGTGTAAATGCGGCGTCTGGTGAACTTTTGTTTACGTGATTATATTAGCAGATAGCAACGTATCGTGTTCCATGGCTGAGAACCCTAGACACTCTGTTTTTAATTATTACGATAACTGTAGCTGCACTGAGTTATACATCTAACAGCACAGGTATAGTCTCTCCTTATGGTACAGTGCGACATGCAGAAATCACAAGCAAACTATCTCATGTAGATTTATTCCCACTTTGTGACTATGAATCGCGAATCATTCTATGTATTCTGCTAAGACAATAGATAACTCGAAACGCTTTATAATCGCAATACCTCCTCTACGATTTAGGCATATTTACTTTATTTGACTACAACATAATCTTTTACCAATAGGCTTCTCCGAATATCTGCTCCTACTTATACTTGATCGTGCCTGTAAAAATGGCATGCATTTTCATGTAAATTTATATGTTTATATGAGAATATACATTATTATTATTTCAAAGATAGCCTCATATACTCTATACCTCGCAAATTACGCAAGGGCTAATATTCGGTCTTATCAAGTAGAATAAACAAACGAATAACGAGGAATACATTTATTAATGAATTAACATGTAACACAAAATCGACAACAGTGCAGGTATCTTTTTCTTTATCACCCAAATCCATGAAATTCCCGAAAGTAGATATTATCTGAAAAAGAACATAAGAATTATACAGATGTAGACATTCCTATCAGTGTAAACACGATAATTAACCATGAAATATGTTTGAAATGACGAAATAATTAGTTGAATTGTATATAATTACGTCAGTCAACATTTTTCAATAATACAAAATCGATATTGCATCTGCCTGCTAACATCAAGTTTATGCCATAAAATAAGGAAATACTACGCGTATATAATTTCTAAGTATTTCTGCAGATTTTTCTTAAAGATATGCATGTGGAGGAGCCTTGTCAGCATTTAGGCAAAGTACACAACAAAGTTAGTGAAATAATTACCAAAACGAGCTATCCCACCTCATCATGTCCATGTGTAATAAATTAAACCGCAAAAAAATCACAAAAAGTCGTTATAACAATGCGTCTTCAAGTAATTCGACATTTTCTGAACGGAAAAGTACGTTTTTTCAACAAACTGCAAACTGTCTGCAAGCTACGGCCGGATAAGGACACCGTCATATGCTCTTTTTGCTAAATACGCCGTATTTCATCAACTTTTAGCAGGAATATAAGTAAAAAGTGTGTTAAACAACGAAAAATGACCTAACCTGACGTTTTTTCAATAAATAACGCCAGTACCCATCAGCTGATCAAATGACCTACAGCCGTCTACAGGCTGCCTTAAAAGTGTGTCGCAGTCAGATCACATGGCGCGGACACCAACATAACTAGCCAAAAAATGGGAACTTCCATTAGTCCAGATAACATATAACACAATTTTATTAAAAATTATTGGCAAAAAAATTTCCAAGCGGAACTTCAACAGTACGTGATAAATAAGTCCAGCCCATTTTTGTACATGTGCTGACGTGATACATAAGAGATGCAGAATAAACACTGATTGTCAGTAAATGATTCATAAAGTGTTTGGAAGTCTATAAAACTTCAAATTCACCCGTAAGTTCACCATAATTGCGGCGAGTCCAGTTGTATATGAGACCGACTTTGAACTTGTCAGATTTTATGATATAGGTGGTTGCGTCATTTATCAGATGAGCTGCCAATATCCCGAATAAGTAGAGAATAGAAGCGCTGTATCAGTGCCTTTGTTGAAGGCGGTACCTTCGAAAAGAGAAGAAGACACAAGAAAACCGGCAGAGAGGGGCAGAAGTATATAATAGGTGTTAATAATTGAAAGTATATAACAGACATGGGGTTCATCATTTTTTTTATTTTTTTCAAAAAATATTATTTCCCCGATATTTTACAGTCTTTTTTGCGAACAATCAGTTTAAGTGAAAGACAGGTGATAATTTCACCTACTTATGTAGGTTGAAAAGGAGTTAAACACAAAAGTCAAAGTGCGTGAACTATGTGAAAGAAAAGCGAGAGCTTAATAATATCCACTGTTTTTCTGAAGTATACAGTTAGGTGTCCTTCTGAAGTAGCGGACTCATACCATGTACTTTCATTCAGGAGTTTGTATTTAAACTTCGGCTTTAGGCAATTTTCGACTTGTATTTCTTTTTTGTATTTGATCTCTTATTTTGCAGAAGCCATTCAAACTCAGGAGCCTTAGCAATATAGTGCTGTCCCAGAGATAAGGGTGGTTCTCATATGTCCCCACTATCATATCCGCTGACTAGCAATCACCACCTCCCACCATTTTTGTGCAAGGCCCTGGCAGAATGCCTCATTTTTTAATTATTATTTTTTTAAATTTCTGTTGCAATATGTCACAAACGTTTTTGCCAAATATTCATTTGTCGACTCAATCAAAGGCATTGTATGAATGACTGCTTTCAGATGAACATCATGTATGTTTCGTCTCTTACAG
Source organism: Trichobilharzia regenti (assembly GCA_944472135.2). Classification (NCBI taxonomy): domain Eukaryota; kingdom Metazoa; phylum Platyhelminthes; class Trematoda; order Strigeidida; family Schistosomatidae; genus Trichobilharzia; species Trichobilharzia regenti. The sequence goes on from OX235267.1 coordinate 12,979,227, forward strand.
CTTTTTGGAGAAGAAAAAAGTAAAGGAAATAGACTACCAGAATCTGCGTTGTAGATATAAACAAATGCAATTTCCAAAAAACAGTGAATAATCATGCAGCATTAAACAAATAAGTGGTAGTAAGTTATATTATGCTGTTCCGGAACATGTAACCAACAATAAGGTTATTACACAAGGTCTAAGAATAAATCTTATAACAATTAATCACGATAATACTTCTGACAGTTTTTTATCTTCCTGTGAACAGCGAACGATGAGACGATGACTGTCGTATTGATGTCTCCGCGAAAATTGGGGAAGTTGGGTTTGAGCAAACAACCATGAATTGATCGTTCAATCTTCAACTCCATTGACACTCACCGGCAAAAATGGGATCCAACCCCTTTTTGCCATCACGACCAATACACGTTGACTTGGATGCCATTGCGAGAACCTGGGTCACACGGACAGAGCTGAAATGGAAAACAAACAGAAAAGCCAACACACCACAAGCATACCCACAGCACAATCTCACACATCAATGACGACCTGCGCCTCCAGACAGAGACCTCCTCTTGACATCTTGCAACACAATCGCCACTTGCTAGAATGACTCTTGCAGAATGCAACGTGACCATAGCAGCACCTCATGATACTCTACGCACATCGTCTTATCTACTCACTACCAATTACCACTGCAATCGCTTGTCACTCATTCTGCCTCAGTTCTAGTAGCGGTGACGCATGCGAGCCTCAGTCGTGTACACTCTTTCTCCCCGGCGTGTGGGATCGCAGCTAACAATTATCTCCGTGTGCATTTCATTCTCAGCAATAGCCTAGCCCCTCCGGCGTATACGACCCATCTGCTGTCCTTAACATCAATCAATTCATTCACGGATGTAGAAGAGTGGACACAACTTCAGAAGTAATCAAGACGAAAATTTTAACAAAATTACGCAATAACAACAAGGTACGAAAACAACGAGTAAACACAATGAATCCAAAAAACACCAACTGATATGACACACCACACATAAATACAAACTGTACACACAAACTCGGTGATCATATCTTGATGGAATTCCTTTGAAGAATCGCAGGACTTACACCAGTACGCCCGCAATCCTTCACAGGTTGACGATTGTAAGTTGTGGAATGTCCACACACAAACAAGATTAACCAACAATTGCGATAATTGGAACTCACACAACTATTTAACACAAACATATGTACAATCACTACATCAAATGTTGTGGATTCCGGCATGACAAACTACCCTTGAAGAACTGTGGGATTTACAGCAGTACGCCTACATTCCTTCTCAGGTTGATGATCCAAGTGGGAGTCGTCCGGACACAAACAGAATTACCAACAGCTAGATGACAGATGATACCAATTCAGTATATACAACATGAACAAATGTGCAAAATAACACTCTAAGCAGGCTGGGCTACTCACCGATGCATTACCCTTTGAAGAATTGTAGGACTTACAGCACTACGCCTACAACCCTTCTTAGGTTGACGCCCTAGGTTGGAAAATCGTCGCCGAGTTCATTTGCTAACTTCCTTCTATCATCTATATACTCAGCTTTGAAAGGAAACACGCTCATATCATTGTATCGTGGAATATAGATGACCAACAAACACACGACGTATCTGGTCAACCAAGCGTAGGCCCAGAGGAATTTACACCAAAGATAATAACATTCAAATAGTAATTTGAAACTTGAAAGATTTCTATTCGTGCAGGTCATTCTAACAATTACACTCTCATACACAGTTGGCTTATCCTCCCTAAACTGACCACTGAATTTCGTCCTTTCAAACAAACTGGCACTTCAGATCATGGACGTCTCTGTCATTGTGGATGACAACACCAACGACTACTGATTGATACCAGTTGATGAACTCAGCGATGCATCAGAAGCTGTTGTTTTTTGACCTTTGAAAGTTTGTCTAACTGCAAGATTACCACAACTGCTGTCTTTTACTATTAGCTCCAGTTCAGCATCAACATCTGTTGATAGGTGGGCTGATCATTTACACTGATGGTCTCACAAGTGTCCATACCTTCTGCAACTTCCCCTGCCTTTAATTCTACTTCATGTTCAAGATGTACAGAACCTTTGTTCAACTAAGCAGTAGTAGGCATCCCCCTCATCTCATCGTGATCAACCAAAGACAAGTGTGCACTATCATGACCACTGTCACAAACATCCACTTTACATCCATTTGTATGACCAACTTCATCATTCGCGAACTCTTTAATAACAGCAGCAGACGATTCGGGTTCTTCCTCACAAATCCTAAAATGTTTTATGCCTTCACTCTGACTAGTAAGACCTTGAAAACTTCTGCACTCTGAAACTGTAACTCTCTCCTTCTGCACAAACTGGTGTCGTCTGTGACACTTACCAGTTGCACCTACAGGCTTCTTCACTGAACTTCTTGCAAACGTGTAAAACACAACCGTGTTTGTCTCGCAACTTGTAACCTATCTGTTGGCGATGTCCCACGAAAGCTGTTACACTCACTAAATTTATATGGATTACTAGACACCATAAAGCTTTCTCGGTATCCACCTCTCTGAGACCCTTTCGTCATCAATGATTGCGTTTTGCCCTCAGACTGCTCTATTCTAGGGGTGGGATGCAATATACTGACAAACTTGTTCATAGCTTGATTGACACTATCTTTTACCAGTTTCAGAATATCATCGAACTTTGGCTCAATGCCTTCATCGTCAATACGAGAGCTTATCTTTACCCACTTCCTTTGCAGTCGAGTAGGCAGGCGTCTCGCTATTACCTCTAGGACGGAACTTGAGTTCAGATCACTCATGTAATTCATCGGAATCAACGTATTCTTGTAAGTCATCAGATTATCAAAAAAAACTCAGTAGGTGCCTTGGATTCATCTTGTAATTGACTACCATTACCTTTAACAGCCTCGAATAATTTCCCTACAATCATCGAAGGTCTTCCGAATCTTTGACGCAGTATACTCATAGCCTCAGAGTATCCTTCGTTAGGGGGAATGAACTTACAGCACTTTATAGCTCTTGAAGCAACTCCAGTGCAGTACCTCATCAAATACATCAACTTCATTTCATCATTTAATAAAAAACTACTCAATATGATTTCAAACTCCTTTACAAACTGTAAATGGTCAGCTGGGTTTCCGTCGAAACACCGAGGTTCGTGTTTAGGAAGCTCGATATTCCTATTATCTTTAGACCGCGAAACATTAACATTAACCATGTAATGCTTAACATCAAACACATAGTTACATGTAACAGACAAGTCAACATGACTTACTTTCCCGTTTGCTCCCAAGAAGGGACAGAGCGTCCCTTCTTTGACCCAGGGATCATTGAACTTGAATTAATTTCAGAAAAGTTCCAGATAACGCTTGTTCAAAGGAGGCTCGGCCGGCACCAGGAAAGACGGACGGAGACTATCCAACTGTCAGAAACTGTCAGTCAAGTCTCATAAAACGTCAGTGTCCAGCTCTTGCTGCGCTGGGCCTCACGCTGTCCCTCAGAGATCTTCAGAAACGCTTAGTAGCACCCGACGCAAAGACTAAAACACTGTTTGGCGACTCAAGAATTCTTTATTCTAACGCCGACATATAACCAGCAATGCTGGTATTACATAGTAAGGATTCTGACAATTTTTTGATCTTCTTTCTGAACACCGACCGATGAGGCGATGACTGGTGGATCGATGCCTCCGCGATAATATGGGGAAGTTGGGTTTGAGCAAACAACCATGAATTGATCGTTCAATCTTCATTTACACTGACAAAATACTTGTCCAAAGAAGACCTGCAGGCACCAGGAAAGACGACCAGAAACTACCAGAACTATTATAAACTGTCAGCCAACTATCATAAACTGTCAATATTGAGCTCTTACTACGCTGGACCTCACGCTGTTTCTGGAAGACTTTCAGAAACGCTTTTTGTTAACCAATGCGAAAACCAGAACACTGGTTAGCGACTCGAGAATCCTTTATTCCTACGCCGATACATAACCAACAATAAGGTTATTACACAAGGTCTAAGAATAAATCTTATAACAATTAATAACGATAATACTTCTGATAGTTTTTTATCTTCCTGTGAACAGCGAACGATGAGACGATGACTGCTGGATTGATGGCTCCCGCGAAAAATATGGAGGAGTTGGGCTTGAGCAAACAACCATGAATTGATCGTTCAATCTTCAACTACATTGACAGTAGCATTGTCATGACATCAAAATTTTCATGTTGTTAAGCATTAATTCCAGTGGCTAGGAGTAATTAGTGACGAATACATCACTCATACTCGTTACCGAGACATATCTTTTCACTAGTAGCATGAACTCTAATCTGACCAAACAGTAAAGCAAATGCATATAAGGGAGTCTCGGAATGCTTAGAGCTGAAGCTAACTGGAGAGAATTGAGAAAGCTCTGCTGGCTAGTTTTGGATGAACTTAGCCTTGGTATAAAAACTAGTTTGCAGTTATTGACTGTTAAGTAGCAGTCGAGGATGCTCAAAACATGAAACAACCGATAACACTCTAGGATAACAATTCAAATAGGCAATGTTAGCAATAAACCAGGATGACGAATGGCGTTATAGCATCTCTTCGTAAAATACAACGTGAATGCCATTAACCTTTTCCATGTGGAGGTACCACGTAAATTCAAAATATTCATGACCTGAAGATTCAAAGAAAAGACTCGTTCACTGAGGCCATATACATCAATGGCACTTGATAGAAATCACTAGGCATCTCTACGGAAGACAGGCCCATCAAACCGGCATTTTCAGAGGAGTCGTTTCAAAAGGAAGGCGGATGTAACATCTTTATAACACAGTATGCTATGGCCACTCAAATATAGTGCTTGATTAGGGAACTCATAAGCATAGAACGAGCAACGAAGTAGGAACTATATCTACTATATGATTTGTAAAGCTTTTTCTACTGAGTGATGAATGCCCTCACGTTTTTTGTCTAGGTATTCCATGACTGGCTTGCCCTTTACCGTGCTTCCGAAAAATAAAGGTTCATGGTCACCACTGGTCTTCTAAAATATAACAGTTCATTAGTCGGTAATATGAATAATTATTTTGGTGGAAACTTTGGCCTCTAAATTCCCATCCACTGCTTAAAACTAGCTGTCTCGACAGAAGCTCCTAGAATGAGTCTGCGGGTAGAGATGCTTTGAAATCAGACTATTTAGCAGGTTTCAACCTCAACGGAAGCCAGTATTCAAAGGGCTGCCACCTGGTTTTTAAAGAATGTCAACGGCACAAAGGAGGGGCTTGTGGTCAGTAGTACTTGTGTGTGAATTAGCAGTCAGCTTTACCTGTACATCCTCATGAGGTGATAGTAAACCCATCTGAAATATTACAGGCTCAATACTTCCAGTTTCGGCAACAAAACAGTAGGATTTAACTGACTTAATAGTGAAAGTTCTAACTAGGTGGGACTGAGAACTGTGAAATGTTAAAGAAAAATTGAAAAGGGGCATATGAATTCTGAGTGGTCAAGTCGCCCGAAACTGTGCGAACAGACTCACCACAATTACGATGACCTCTGTTACTGGACAGCACGTAGCTCACACTCACCTTTTGTTCATTGTGCGTCTGTTGTGTAATTCCACCAACACTGAGCGAAAGACTTAACGACCAGTTACATTAGTTATTTAGCAGTGAACCATTTGGTCACCAGCACTTTTTCCTCATCGTCATGGGAGTAATAAGCTGTCGTCTAAAGAATTATGGGATTTATCAGCCTCATTGCTATGCTTCTGTGGCAAAGGGGGCTGACTTGGACTAATAGACGGCGTCCTCAGTGTAGTGGAACTGAACTCATCTCCCCACCTTTTAGTTAAGTGTATCACCAGCTTAGCCATACTGTCTGATACATGACGGAAATGTCATCCATCGTCTGGTCTGGTGGTCGCTGTCACATCTGGATATTGCTGAATTGTGCCAAAATCGTGACGCATGTGGCCATGCCAGGCAGCCCCACAGAGACTTCGAGCAACCCTCGTGCCCGTGTTAAAAAGAGCACCGGAACAACGATTGGGCGCTGGTGTCATGGGGACTTTTACAGTTTCAAAATGAGGTGATAGATGAATCTCGGTAATGGTCGGCAATTTTACGAAACGATGTGAAGCGGTTACTTTGTAGGAACAAGCAACAACAGTGGCTGGGGCGTTTATTGACAACAGGATAACTCCCTTTGAGGCAGGCGGTGATTATGTTCCAGCAATGGCACGGCTTTCGAGAGCCAACTTATCCCTCACGTCTGCAATGTATTCGGCACTCAGATAACACACGACTGCCTACCACACAGAAAGAAGTGGATTAGTGAAAAGTAATGAATGGACAAGCAAGAATATACTGCGACAGACACTTGGGGGACGCACTACATTAGAGCCTACATGCATACCTGTTTTCCGTCCATTTATCAGCGGGTTATTCTCCTAATTTATTCTGTTCCGTCATTACATATTGAAACTGAGGATCACCGTATCATACAGTTTGAATAGACAGTGCAACTAAACAAAAACCTCTGCTCATAAACGCGAAAAGTGTCAATGAAGCTGCCTTGACACCCGTTCGCCATGACCGTTCAAGAACCCGACGGAGCTCGAATAGAGACGTTACCAGTAGCTGTTACTATTGTCAACGATACGGGAAGAAGGCCCGTAAATGTGGTCACAATCGCCAGCCGGACCGCAGTAAGTCCCCCTGTTTTAATTTATCTACATACTCTTGTAATCGGCAACCTTTGAGGTTATGGGGAAATATTAATGGAGTGCCATCCAGAGTACTCTTAGACACCAGTGCGTCGGTCTCTCTCGTAAAGACTTCCTTCCTTCGATGCTTGCCCCAGTACTCACCCCCAGTAACCACTCACAATGTCATGACGACGGCTAACGGTGCTAAACTGGAAGCTCGATCTGCTACAGACCTACAATTGCCCTTTGGAGACCTAAATGTGCGCCATCAGTTTCTTATCTGTGCCCAGATTATATGGGACCTCATCCTAGGTGTAGACTTACTGACGGCACACCACACCCTTATAGATATCGCCCATTCTCGAGTCACATCTTGAAACTGAGGTCCACCCTCTCCTACCCTTTGAATAGGCAGTGTAACTAGACAAAAACCTCTGTAGATAAACACTAACTGACATTTTCTTCTTTTCTTGCGGAGAGATACTTTATAGTTACTTGTCACAAGAGGTACAACGATTGCAAGGGCTAAACATCAACGAAGACGACAAAGACTGTTAGACCGTAAGACTCCATCAAGCGATTTAAATGTGGGTATGTACTGAATATACATTCGAGTTTAGGCTTCGGGCGAAAATACGTATCAACGGACAAACGACTCGAACTCACCGACCGCATAAAAAGGGTGATTTTTGGGTATAAAATACATGTATTCATAAAAATAGTGGAATGGAAGACATGAAACTGCTACACAGGGTACCCTTCTCTTATGTGTCACAAAATACCTCCCAGTTTTGGATTGGAGTATCAGCAGAATGATTTAACCACATCATGCACATGTTATCATCTAGGTAATCTATTCCTAGCAATAATTCTAATATCTCCTTAACACAACCCTAACGTGAAAATGTCCCTAAACCAACCATAACCTAGCTTGAACCAGCTCTAATTTTGCCCTTAGTAAGTTAGAGTATGCCTAACCTGTCCTCAGTATAAATGTCAACTTGATATTTCTCATGCCTAACCTGAAACTGGTGAGTCTAATCTATAGCAGCCCAAAACGAAACTATCTAATGAATGGATTGATGACCTTGGCGAATTTATGTACAGAAATCGGTTTAAGCTGACTATGAGGATTCCTGTGAGAAATCGGAGGGTTTTCTAATACGTATACAAGAATATTATACTATGTAACCATTTTTTAACATAGCATTACTTGTACATAGACGTTTATCTTAAATTACGCACTTCTACTTCTGACGCCTTCGACTGGCCGCTAAGGTTAGTTTCGTATTGGGCTACTATAGTTTAAAGTCACCCTGAAACTTACCAGATATCTCATATAATAAAATAACACTGCACTGAGCGTATATTATTCATCGTGAAAAAATTATTTGCCAGGTTTCACTAACCTACTGAGTCAGTATTTGAAGGTCACTGGTGCGATTGCCCCCCTTGCATACTTACTGTGCTTAAAGTTTAACTCGTCTCGTGATCTTGGTGGTACATGTATGCTGTCCACTTCAATTTGTTTTCATTTTGTATGTTGTAGATTGCTTCCTTAGGCATTATAATACACCTAAATGATCTAGACCGAAGTGGTTAATACATTTTCCGCGGAATGTGTCTGTAGTGCTTATGTAATGGAATAAAAACCACAATAATGCCACTAAATAAATTTCTTTTTCTTGTTTTTCAGAAAGAAACGCTGACGTGGCCTTACTGGATCAGGAGGAAGATCGTTTGTTCAGACTTGTTATCAATGATGACATTCAGCTTTGTACCCGGTTAATTCAAGCATTGCTTGTGTAGGGCATTGTAAGTTTGGCGGTTTTCTAATGTTCAAACTATGCTTGTCTACTTTCGGGGAGGAGGTGACACCGATTAGGTTTACAGTAGGCACACAATTCATATCGACATGTGACTCACCTGCATTGTGACCACAACTCCTAGCAAGCTTACCAAATCGCCTGCAGTAGTAGCAATCGTTTCTTGAAGTGGATTGCGACTGTGGGCGTCCTTTCCACGGTGGTGTGGGATCCTGTGCATGCTTTGTTGTTGTGTGCTGATATCCCATTGCGTTTACTTGTGGGCATGTGGTTCCTGGCTCTTCCAGGCTTTCCACTAGGCGTGCCCTAGCTTCCGCTTCTGCCATGGATGCTGGGGTGTGCAAGTTGAAGTCCTTCCTGTAACGGACGTCGACACCCTGCAAGAACTTGGAATATATAGCGTTTTCAACCTCTGAATATGTCTTGTCCTGCATAGCTTGACGCGCAAGCTTGCGGAGACGTGAGGTGAACTGGTTGATAGATTCACCTTGTCTCTGGTTGCACTCGCTGAATCTTTTCAGCGCTTCAATGTGAGGTATTGGTGGCACTACACGTGCTCTTAGAGTACTCAGCAGGGTGGTCAAGGGCATATGCACGTAATCCAAACCAATTGTGTACATTTCCAAGGACCGTCCAACAGAATCGATGACGAATGCGTTCGGGTGAGGCACGTTCATCAGATCAATGTATCGGCACACCTTGTCTGACCACAGCTCGAAATCACCACCCACCTCCAGTGTATGCGGCAAGGGATGGACATATCGCGAAGCAGGCTGATTTGACTGAAAAGCTGGAGCCCTCACTTCAGCTAATTGATCCACCTTGTTGGATGCTGTCTGATTGACAGGTGAAGTGTTCTTGGAAGCCTCATTGGGTCGAGACTGCCAATGAAAATACTTTCTTCTTCTAAGTCTCGACCCAATGAGGCTTCCAAGAACACTTCGCCTGTCAATCAGACAGCATCCAACAAGGTGGATCAATTAGCTGAAGTGAGGGCTCCAGCTTTTCAGTCAAATCAGCCTGCTTCGCGATATGTCCATCCCTTGCCGCATACACTGGAGGTGGGTGGTGATTTCGAGCTGTGGTCAGACAAGGTGTGCCGATACATTGATCTGATGAACGTGCCTCACCCGAACGCATTCGTCATCGATTCTGTTGGACGGTCCTTGGAAATGTACACAATTGGTTTGGATTACGTGCATATGCCCTTGACCACCCTGCTGAGTACTCTAAGAGCACGTATAGTGCCACCAATACCTCACATTGAAGCGCTGAAAATAAATAAATAAATAAATTTATTCTCATGCAGTACATGAGGGACGCCAGTTTACAGGCATCATCAAATTGTTACAGAAATAGGACCATATTATTCAGTCACAATTTACAGTCGATAGCAGAATATGTTTAACATGTACACTGGAGATTATACATACACTTGATAAATGTTAATCCGAATAGTATAAAACATCCTTTTCACTTATGTACAATCGTTTCTGTGCATAGTTGGAAAAATCCGCTAGATTGTCAGTGAGTGCAACACATCAGGAAATACAGAAGTATTGTCTTCGCATTAACAAAAAAACCAGGTCTTTGGTGGATGGGTTATAAGTGCCTGGGAAAAAAATAAAGCTTGAAGTCAGTTTTCATACATAATTTTGTTGTGTACAGAATTCTTGAATTATAGTTCATTGTTGTGTTATTTGGAAGTCAGTGATTTGCTTATCTCATTTGATCTGCAATGTCATTGTTGGGAGTAAAATACATAAGCTTTGGACGCATTAATTAATGGATTTCTACTGCTTGTGGGTATTTACTTCTCATGAGGAGGGTTTTTGAATTTTAGTTGTTCCGACAGGAGTTGTGGATATTAACTGCTCAGCAACATTACGGATATAAGTTCATCACATTATCTTAGGAAAGTTGAGTTGTGGTTGGTGAGGTATATAAGATGCCCGACGAGCGTACATCTGTCCATGTGATGTTGTGGTGAGTTATATCTTTTTCATGTTGTCGGTTTATGTCCATTTTATTCCACTTATTGTGTTGGGTAGAAGTTTTACAAACGAAACTTCTTGTCTGTTTGAGGGTAAGTATCTTAATCGTTAATGTTTTATCTAAAATTATAAATATAGGCAAAAACAACAGGTGTAGTATTTAAGCTTATACATTAAATGGACCTATAATTTCGGAGGCTCTCAGATAGGAACTAGGACTACTATCGTTTGCAAACTCTTGTAGTTTGTCGTTAAGCACTTTTTTGAAGGAGGCCAATGTACCTGCTTGACGCATTTCCATTGGTAGTTTATTCCATATCTGTGCATACCTAATCAAATAAAACTTTTGCCTGGTAGCTGTTTTACATTGTTCGATAGCTACTGTACCCTTAGTGTGTCTTAGTTTGTAGCCACTGTCATCTGAAAGTCGAATGCCATTAGTAGAGGTAAAAACTAAGTGGTTTAGAAGCTTATAGTAAAGTGTTAAGTTTAGTCTCAGGCGTCTTAGCCATAGTGTTTCTAATCCTAGGGTGTCACATCTAGTGGAGTAGTTCGCACCATTTTCGGTTCCGAGTAATTTTGACGTGAAGTACCTCTGCACTCCCTCGACTTTCAATTTGTCCTCTATGCGTATACTACTATACATGAATGAACAGTAATCAAATAAAGGACGCACACAAACCTTGTACAACAGAATTCTGGACTCATTTCTGTAAAAGTTCCTGAGTAGAAAGCCGATAAGTCTGCGTGACTTTGACACTTGTTTGGAGATATGTTCAGAAAATGATAAGTCATGTGAGTATTTCAGTCCTAGGTCCAATACAGATTCCAGTCGTAAGAGTGCATGGCCTTGAATTGTCAGGTCAAGTTCTAAATTGTTGCAACCTATGCAGAGCCAGCCACATTTGTCGACATTAAACTGGAGTTGCCAGGTGTCACACCATCTATCCATTTTTTCTAATTCTTGCTGTATGGCGTTTACTGTTATTCCGAGATCTGTGTTCTTGCATTTATAGGTCACTTTTAAGTCATCTGCATATAGTATTGGTTTACCAACACTAAAGCATTCACAGATACTGTTTATATATATTATGAATAGGAGTGGGCCTAATACACTTCCCTGGATTACACCACTACTTACAGGTTTAGGCCTTGAGATTATCGAGCCAACTTTTGTTATCTGATTCCTGTCACAGAGAAATGATTTTATCCAGCTCAGGAGAGGGTCACATATCCCTAGTGAGCATAACCTGCTGACTAGCAGATTATGGGGGACTCTATCGAAGGCTTTTGTTATATCGAAATATAGCACAATTACTAGTTCTCTGTTGTCCCTGCTTCGTGTAACTTCGTTGAAAAAGTCTATGTGACAGGTCGCACATGATCTCTTTTTGAGGAATCCGTGTTGTGATGGGTTGATAAGTTCATGTTCTAGTAAGTTGTCTGACACTTGGTCTTTAACCACTTTCTCCATTATTCGTGATATTACCGGTGTTATATTAATAGGTCTATAGTTGCATGCACTGGTTTTGGCCCCTGCTTTGTGCTTAGGTAGTATGTATGTGGTTTTCCACACTTCAGGATAAGTTCCAGTTTCCAGTGACAGAGTAAATATTCTAAGTAACAAGACTACCATTTCCGTGCTACCATTTTTGTATATGACAGATGGTATGTCGTCTGTTCCAGTACTGCCATTTGACTTCAATGTCTTAATCGCTGAGTCTATATTTTGTATATTAAAATCTATTTCTCCTAATTTGTGGTTACTTTTGCAGGTCATTTGGAAATTTGGGGTCGGGTGCACTCTGGTGTCATTGCAAAACCACTCACTGAGGAGTTCACTTATAACCTGGGGATCGTTGTATATTACACCCCTATGTTCCAAGATGCTTACATTATTGTCTTTACTGCTTTTTAGACGTTTTTGCAATATCCTACAAAGTTCCTGAGTTTTGGTGTTACCCATTAGCGCTTTATTTTCCTCATGTTGTGACTTCATTTTGTGTTTCTCTTCAAGCAGTTTAAGAGTTTCATGTATTTGGTTTAACGCATTAAATTCCTTAAATACATGGTATTTCCTTTTCAATTTCTTTAGTTTTAGTCGCGTTTTCCGGTCAATAAATGGAGTTGGTGTCTTTAGGGCAGATTTTAGGGGCGCGATTGTGTCTCTTGCTGAGCCAACTGTTTTGTAGAAAATCTCAAGTGATACTTCTAAGTTATTGTTGATGAAGTATTCTTCCCAGTCAGAACTTCTCAACAGATCTGATAGGAATTCCCAATCAGCATTCTTATAGTCCCTATATTGATAGCGCACCGGGGAATTTTTAGGTGTGTATTTAGTTGTTAGTCGGAGGGGTAGCGTGCAGTACAATATGTTGTGATCACTGTTATCGAGTTTATTTCCCACCTCTATCGAGATGGGCTCTATGTTATGACAGAGGATTAAGTCAAGAGTATTTTGGTTCCTTGTAGGGAGGCGCACGCACTGCTTCCATCCTCCTATGTCTATAGCTTGTAGTAGCTCTTCATGGATTCTTGGTCCTGTACAGGTATCCCAGTTTACTCCAGGTAAGTTGAAATCTCCACATACTACTTTGTAGTCGAAGTCCAGCGTGGCTACATGCTCTAGTATTTCTGCAATAGTTATATCAGTCATTTCAGGGCTATTGGGGGGTCTGTATATACATCCCACGAGAATTTTACTTTCGTTTGTGTGGATGCTTATCCACTTAGATTCTGGGAGTTTGTCAGTATTTGGGTTATTGAAAGTATTGGAGTTAGTGGATTTATAGGCATATATTAAGCAACCGCCTCCTCTTTTGTCAACTCTATCGTTCCTATAGATGTCGTAGTTGTCTATTACTAGCTTTGTGTCAGGTATATCAGTAGTAAGCCAGGTTTCAGTCACCATTATTAGTGTTGGCCGTTCTATGTATGCCAGGCAGCGAAGCGTTGTTATTTTATTAAGGAGAGATCTAGCATTCAGGAGCATAATTGTTAGTAAACCAGAGTTATTGGAGGAGAGGTTAACATGGTTACTTGTCACTATCCCTACGTTATGTTTGGAGGGGCTCTGAGGTGAGACAGAGTCAGTGTGTGTACTATTTCCTGGATGAACTGTGCAGCGAGTGGGGCTATTGTTTGCTGCAGCCGAAAATAATCCTGTTGCATATTTTGACTATTAGCATCCATGGGTCGGCATCTGCGTTCATCTACTGGTGATATATGGTCTGCCCTGCAATTTGGGTTGTAGTTTGCTGGACCTAGGTACCCTGTGTTAAGATTACCCTGGTAGTTGTACCTCATGGGGCTTTCATAGCCATATGCATATTGGCTCACGTCACGTGTGTGAGTGAAGTTATTGAGGGGATCAAGTGCCGACCTGTTCTCATTAAGTTGATGAGGTTTAACATAGATAGTGCGAGAGTTTGGACGAGGATTTTCGTTAATATGGTGCCTATATGAGTCCCGTTTAGTGCTCCATATATCCTGAGGATCCATTCTACGTTGCATTCCCAAGTTATGTGCGTTGTTAGGCATGTTACTTCTAGTTCGGGAAGGGGTATTCCTTCTCACATGCTGCGTGACGTCTTTGGGAATGTGCTTCGTTACCCATGCTTTGTCATTTTTTAGACTGACACGCTGCTTATTAGACTTATTACGAGGGAGGTATGTCGAAGTCTGGGGTGGGACTCTGGGTTTTGTGGTCTTTTTTGCGGTTTCTACTGAGGGACTCTCTGGCTTGGATCCAGATTGAGAGTGGTCTGCCAGTAGTTTCTGGTCAGCCATAGTTTGTGCGTCTATGTCAACCTTATGTAGGTCAGCAGGTTTTCGAGATGTGCTCTCGTGCACTCTAAGATTGCACCCAGTGGCACTGCTCTTACTGAGTTTTGGGTCGCTCTTACTTGCCGTTTTTTCTCCTAACACTATACACGTGACTTGCTGTGCTTCAGTGTCCGTCGACACTTTAGCACTGATACCAGATGTATTTCTCAGTGTTGTCAACTTTGTATCGAAGGAGTTCTTGGTTGCTTGCCTTTGGTTTGGTGTTTTATCCGAGACTACTTTAATAGTCTTGAATTTAGTGGCAGTAGCCAGAAGATCTTCGGCCATCTTAAATCGTTCAGCTGTTATGTAGCTGTCGAACCTAAAGAGTATAGGACAAGGATGCTTTAGGTCTTTTTTGCTTAGGCGAATGCACTGACAAGGTGCATTCAAGAGATTTGCAGCCTTCAGCAATGAGTGCTGGACTGACTTTATGGGCTCGCTATCCGGTACATTATACACTATTGCGTTTTGTTTTGAAGCCAGCCTTCTAACAACTTCGCTGGATAGAAAGTCGATGGCGTTTTCTAACTCCTTCGCACTTTCTGAGTCAGTATGAGTCATTCTAGAGGTCATATTAAAAAGCTTTAGGATTGTAGGATCCTGCATTTCTTTTTTCATACGTGAGATAGTTTCGGGTATACATTCTAGTGAACTTAATTTCGTTTTTAATTCATCTATCTGTAGCTGCATCTCTTTAATTACGCACGTTAAGTAAGAGAGCTCTACTTTTTCAGACAGAACATCTTCCACCTGTATTACAGGGGTCAGAGTTATGTTCGAGGTTCTTATGTTGGGTGAACTACTAATAATATGGGGTGGTAATGTGTTATTAGACGAGCTGGTGCTATTTTCTAAATTAGTGGTGTTCACACGAACACGCTTTTTAGAATTTTTAACCATCGTTATTAAAGATCAATTATTAGTAACCAATAAATGAATATAAGCGAAAACACGTGCAAAAGCGTCACCTGATTCGAACGTACCCATCTCCAGTGTATGCGGCAAGGGATGGACATATCGCGAAGCAGGCTGATTTGACTGAAAAGTTTGAGCCCTCACTTCAGCTAATTGATCCACCTTGTTGGATGCTGTCTGATTGACAGGCGAAGTGTTCTTGGAAGCCTCATTGGGTCGAGACTTAGAAGAAGAAAGTATTTTCATTGGCAGTCTCGACCCAATGAGGCTTCCAAGAACACTTCACCTGTCAATCAGACAGCATCCAACAAGGTGGATCAATTAGCTGAAGTGAGGGCTCAAACTTTTCAGTCAAATCAGCCTGCTTCGCGATATGTCCATCCCTTGCCGCATACACTGGAGGTGGGTGGTGATTTCGAGCTGTGGTCAGACAAGGTGTGCCGATACATTGATCTGATGAACGTGCCTCACCCGAACGCATTCGTCATCGATTCTGTTGGACGGTCCTTGGAAATGTACACAATTGGTTTGGATTACGTGCATATGCCCTTGACCACCCTGCTGAGTACTCTAAGAGCACGTGTAGTGCCACCAATACCTCACATTGAAGCGCTGAAAAGATTCAGCGAGTGCAACCAGAGACAAGGTGAATCTATCAACCAGTTCACCTCACGTCTCCGCAAGCTTGCGCGTCAAGCTATGTAGGACCAGACGTATTCAGAGGTTGAAAACGCTATATATTCCAAGTTCTTGCAGGGTGTCGACGTCCGTTACAGGAAGGACTTCAACTTGCACACCCCAGCATCCATGGCAGAAGCGGAAGCTAGGGCACGCCTAGTGGAAAGCCTGGAAGAGCCAGGAACCACATGCCCACAAGTAAACGCAATGGGATATCAGCACACAACAACAAAGCATGCACAGGATCCCACACCACCGTGGAAAGGACGCCCACAGTCGCAATCCACTTCAAGAAACGATTGCTACTACTGCAGGCGATTTGGTAAGCTTGCTAGGAGTTGTGGTCACAATGCAGGTGAGTCACATGTCGATATGAATTGTGTGCCTACTGTAAACCTAATCGGTGTCACCTCCTCCCCGAAAGTAGACAAGCATAGTTTGAACATTAGAAAACCGCCAAACTTACCATGCCTTACACTTGGTTCAACCCCCTCTTTCTCCCTCGCACTCTTCGTCTTCTTCCTTCGTTAGTTGTGGCTGTTGCTCTTTGTGTGTTACAAATTGGTGTTGGAGGTGAGATCTGCATACAACATGGCAAATCTCTCTGAGGACGCCTTCGCCCGTGCAGACGCTACTGCTTTCAGCAACAACAACATGCTGGGCTCTCAGCAAGCCCTGTTCAAACTGATTGCCTGTCGGCAACTGCCAAGAGAAAGTTTCCTGGACTACTTTCACGCCCTCCAGAGTCTGGCACCTCGACCCATCAGCAAAGATCTCCTAGTTTGCAAACGTTTTGTTGAAGGATTGCTGCCCGGGGACCTTCGCACAAATCTTCTACGCGAGCTCCCAACCAGCACCTCTGAGTTACGGGGGATTATTCTCCGTTTCATGGACGCCGAGAGCAACTGCGCGTCCACACCCAGCAACTCTCAATGCCTATCGCCAACAGCGCCCACTTCAGCTGCCTTGACACCCGTTCGCCATGACCGTTCAAGAACCCGACGGAGCTCGAATAGAGGCGTTACCAGTAGCTGTTACTATTGTCAACGATACGGGAAGAAGGCCCGTAAATGTGGTCACAATCGCCAGCCGGACCGCAGTAAGTCCCCTGTTTTAATTTATCTACATACTCTTGTAATCGGCAACCTTTGAGGTTATGGGGAAATATTAATGGAGTGCCATCCAGAGTACTCTTAGACACCAGTGCGTCGGTCTCTCTCGTAAAGACTTCCTTCCTTCGATGCTTGCCCCAGTACTCACCCCCAGTAACCACTCACAATGTCATGACGACGGCTAACGGTGCTAAACTGGAAGCTCGATCTGCTACAGACCTACAATTGCCCTTTGGAGACCTAAATGTGCGCCATCAGTTTCTTATCTGTGCCCAGATTATATGGGACCTCATCCTAGGTGTAGACTTACTGACGGCACACCACACCCTTATAGATATCGCCCATTCTCGAGTCACATCTTGAAACTGAGGTCCACCCTCTCCTACCCTTTGAATAGGCAGTGTAACTAGACAAAAACCTCTGTAGATAAACACTAACTGACATTTTCTTCTTTTCTTGCGGAGAGATACTTTATAGTTACTTGTCACAAGAGGTACAACGATTGCAAGGGCTAAACATCAACGAAGACGACAAAGACTGTTAGACCGTAAGACTCCATCAAGCGATTTAAATGTGAGTATGTACTGAATATACATTCGAGTTTAGGCTTCGGGCGAAAATACGTATCAACGGACAAACGACTCGAACTCACCGACCGCATAAAAAGGGTGATTTTTGGGTATAAAATACATGTATTCATAAAAATAGTGGAATGGAAGACATGAAACTGCTACACAGGGTACCCTTCTCTTATGTGTCACAAAATACCTCCCAGTTTTGGATTGGAGTATCAGCAGAATGATTTAACCACATCATGCACATGTTATCATCTAGGTAATCTATTCCTAGCAATAATTCTAATATCTCCTTAACACAACCCTAACGTGAAAATGTCCCTAAACCAACCATAACCTAGCTTGAACCAGCTCTAATTTTGCCCTTAGTAAGTTAGAGTATGCCTAACCTGTCCTCGGTATAAATGTCAACTTGATATTTCTCATGCCTAACCTGAAACTGGTGAGTCTAATCTATAGCAGCCCAAAACGAAACTATCTAATGAATGGATTGATGACCTTGGCGAATTTATGTACAGAAATCGGTTTAAGCTGACTATGAGGATTCCTGTGAGAAATCGGAGGGTTTTCTAATACGTATACAAGAATATTATACTATGTAACCATTTTTTAACATAGCATTACTTGTACATAGACGTTTATCTTAAATTACGCACTTCTACTTCTGACGCCTTCGACTGGCCGCTAAGGTTAGTTTCGTATTGGGCTACTATAGTTTAAAGTCACCCTGAAACTTACCAGATATCTCATATAATAAAATAACACTGCACTGAGCGTATATTATTCATCGTGAAAAAATTATTTGCCAGGTTTCACTAACCTACTGAGTCAGTATTTGAAGGTCACTGGTGCGATTACCCCCCTTGCATACTTACTGTGCTTAAAGTTTAACTCGTCTCGTGATCTTGGTGGTACATGTATGCTGTCCACTTCAATTTGTTTTCATTTTGTATGTTGTAGATTGCTTCCTTAGGCATTATAATACACCTAAATGATCTAGACCGAAGTGGTTAATACATTTTCCGCGGAATGTGTCTGTAGTGCTTATGTAATGGAATAAAAACCACAATAATGTCACTAAATAAATTTCTTTTTCTTGTTTTTCAGAAAGAAACGCTGACGTGGCCTTACTGGATCAGGAGGAAGATCGTTTGTTCAGACTTGTTATAAATGATGACATTTAGCTTTGTACCCGGTTAATTCAAGCATTGCTTGTGTAGGGCATTGTAAGTTTGGCGGTTTTCTAATGTTCAAACTATGCTCGTCTACTTTCGGGGAGGAGGTGACACCGATTAGGTTTACAGTAGGCACACAATTCATATCGACATGTGACTCACCTGCATTGTGACCACAACTTCTAGCAAGCTTACCAAATCGCCTGCAGTAGTAGCAATCGTTTCTTGAAGTGGATTGCGACTGTGGGCGTCCTTTCCACGGTGGTGTGGGATCCTGTGCATGCTTTGTTGTTGTGTGCTGATATCCCATTGCGTTTACTTGTGGGCATGTGGTTCCTGGCTCTTCCAGGCTTTCCACTAGGCGTGCCCTAGCTTCCGCTTCTGCCATGGATGCTGGGGTGTGCAAGTTGAAGTCCTTCCTGTAACGGACGTCGACACCCTGCAAGAACTTGGAATATATAGCGTTTTCAACCTCTGAATATGTCTTGTCCTGCATAGCTTGACGCGCAAGCTTGCGGAGACATGAGATGAACTGGTTGATAGATTCACCTTGTCTCTGGTTGCACTCGCTGAATCTTTTCAGCGCTTCAATGTGAGGTATTGGTGGCACTACACGTGCTCTTAGAGTACTCAGCAGGGTGGTCAAGGGCATATGCACGTAATCCAAACCAATTGTGTACATTTCCAAGGACCGTCCAACAGAATCGATGACGAATGCGTTCGGGTGAGGCACGTTCATCAGATCAATGTATCGGCACACCTTGTCTGACCACAGCTCGAAATCACCACCCACCTCCAGTGTATGCGGCAAGGGATGGACATATCGCGAAGCAGGCTGATTTGACTGAAAAGTTTGAGCCCTCACTTCAGCTAATTGATCCACCTCGTTGGATGCTGTCTGATTGACAGGCGAAGTGTTCTTGGAAGCCTCATTGGGTCGAGACTTAGAAGAAGAAAGTATTTCCATTGGCAGTCTCGACCCAATGAGGCTTCCAAGAACACTTCGCCTGTCAATCAGACAGCATCCAACAAGGTGGATCAATTAGCTGAAGTGAGGGCTCAAACTTTTCAGTCAAATCAGCCTGCTTCGCGATATGTCCATCCCTTGCCGCATACACTGGAGGTGGGTGGTGATTTCGAGCTGTGGTCAGACAAGGTGTGCCGATACATTGATCTGATGAACGTGCCTCACCCGAACGCATTCGTCATCGATTCTGTTGGACGGTCCTTGGAAATGTACACAATTGGTTTGGATTACGTGCGTATGCCCTTGACCACCCTGCTGAGTACTCTAAGAGCACGTATAGTGCCACCAATACCTCACATTGAAGCGCTGAAAAGATTCAGCGAGTGCAACCAGAGACAAGGTGAATCTATCAACCAGTTCACCTCACGTCTCCGCAAGCTTGCGCGTCAAGCTATGCAGGACCAGACGTATTCAGAGGTTGAAAACGCTATATATTCCAAGTTCTTGCAGGGTGTCGACGTCCGTTACAGGAAGGACTTCAACTTGCACACCCCAGCATCCATGGCAGAAGCGGAAGCTAGGGCACGCCTAGTGGAAAGCCTGGAAGAGCCAGGAACCACATGCCCACAAGTAAACGCAATGGGATATCAGCACACAACAACAAAGCATGCACAGGATCCCACACCACCGTGGAAAGGACGCCCACAGTCGCAATCCACTTCAAGAAACGATTGCTACTACTGCAGGCGATTTGGTAAGCTTGCTAGGAGTTGTGGTCACAATGCAGGTGAGTCACATGTCGATATGAATTGTGTGCCTACTGTAAACCTAATCGGTGTCACCTCCTCCCCGAAAGTAGACGAGCATAGTTTGAACATTAGAAAACCGCCAAACTTACCATGCCTTACACTTGGTTCAACCCCCTCTTTCTCCCTCGCACTCTTCGTCTTCTTCCTTCGTTAGTTGTGGCTGTTGCTCTTTGTGTGTTACAAATTGGTGTTGGAGGTGAGATCTGCATACAACATGGCAAATCTCTCTGAGGACGCCTTCGCCCGTGCAGACGCTACTGCTTTCAGCAACAACAACATGCTGGGCTCTCAGCAAGCCCTGTTCAAACTGATTGCCTGTCGGCAACTGCCAAGAGAAAGTTTCCTGGACTACTTTCACGCCCTCCAGAGTCTGGCACCTCGACCCATCAGCAAAGATCTCCTAGTTTGCAAACGTTTTGTTGAAGGATTGCTGCCCGGGGACCTTCGCACAAATCTTCTACGCGAGCTCCCAACCAGCACCTCTGAGTTACGGGGGATTATTCTCCGTTTCATGGACGCCGAGAGCAACTGCGCGTCCACACCCAGCAACTCTCAATGCCTATCGCCAACAGCGCCCACTGCAGCTGCCTTGACACCCGTTCGCCATGACCGTTCAAGAACCCGACGGAGCTCGAATAGAGACGTTACCAGTAGCTGTTACTATTGTCAACGATACGGGAAGAAGGCCCGTAAATGTGGTCACAATCGCCAGCCGGACCGCAGTAAGTCCCCCTGTTTTAATTTATCTACATACTCTTGTAATCGGCAACCTTTGAGGTTATGGGGAAATATTAATGGAGTGCCATCCAGAGTACTCTTAGACACCAGTGCGTCGGTCTCTCTCGTAAAGACTTCCTTCCTTCGATGCTTGCCCCAGTACTCACCCCCAGTAACCACTCACAATGTCATGACGACGGCTAACGGTGCTAAACTGGAAGCTCGATCTGCTACAGACCTACAATTGCCCTTTGGAGACCTAAATGTGCGCCATCAGTTTCTTATCTGTGCCCAGATTATATGGGACCTCATCCTAGGTGTAGACTTACTGACGGCACACCACACCCTTATAGATATCGCCCATTCACGAGTCACAATTGATTCAGTCTCTATACGCCTATATAGCTCTAAAGAACCGACGTCTTCTGCGTTAAATTAATCAGTGTCCGCTATCCTTAATCAAATTTCGGTTGATCCGTCCTCTCCTGCTCCCCAATGAAGGCGATTGCGGGAATTAATTGATGAATATTGCCGATGTGTTTGATGATGGAGGTAATCCTGGTTGCACTGGTGTTTTTCAGCACCGTATTGACACGGACAGCCATCCGCCTGTACTCCAACCACCCTAACGGATCCCTGTATATTATCAGCCTCAGCTGGACGCCCTGATACAAGATGTGTTGGACAAAATGATTGTACCGTCATCCTTCCCACGGGCGTCACCCATCGTCTTAGTCAAGAAGAAGGACGGCTCCCTTCTAATGTGTAATGACTACGGCAAACTGAATGCCGTAATTAGACAGGACGCTTTCCGTATTCCACGCATCGATTCAACTCATGAAGCACTTACTGGTTCACAATAGTTCTCCACGTAAGATCTGGCGTCAGGCTACTGGCAAGTAGAAGTGCACCTGGACGATTGTCCGAAGACTGCCTTTATCCTTCCGAGTGGTCTCTATGAATTCCGAACGATGCCCTTCGGACTATGCAATGTCCCCGCCACATTTCAACGCTTGATGCAGATAGTCCTTGACAAGTCAGTTCCGCACAAGTGTATCATCTATCTTGATGACATTACTGTACATGGGAGGTCCCCAGGGGATCACATGGATAAGCTACGGGTTGTCCTCACAAGGTTAAGAATGAATGACTTAAAGTTGAAGCCGTCTGAATGTTCACTTTTACAGAGGGCAGTCACATTTTTGGGTCACCGAATTTCACCAGATGGTATCCAAACAGATCTAGAGAAAGTGTGTCTTATCTCTGAGTGGCCTTCACCCCAGTCCTGTAAAGACGTTCGTAGCTTTCTAGGGTTGGCTTCATACTACCGACGTTCTGTTCCCGAGTTTGCCACCCTATCCTCGCCTCTGCATCGCCTGACAACAAAGGGCCGTAAATTCCTATGGACCAACGTATGCCAACATGCGTTTGACGAGCTAAAGAAGGACTTGATATCAACCCCTATCCTCGCGTTTCCGGACGTGTCCCCGTCATCTGGTTCTTTTATGCTGGACACGGATGCAAGCTTTACCGCCATAGGTGCTATCCTTTCCCAAGTGGCAACTGATGGTCGAGAACGCGTTATTGCACATGCCAGTCGCAAGCTGGACAAACGGGAAACACGGTATTCGACGACCCGTAAGGGAAATGCTTATCCTTGTGTATTTCCTCAAACACGACATTATCTACTTGAGCGCCCCTTTCGAGTACGGACTGGCCATCGTGCACTACAATGGCTTCAAACATTCCATGAACCAGAAAGTCAGGTGGCTCGCTGGCAAGGACGGTTACAGAAGTTTGAGTTTACCTGTGAGTATCATCCTGGGCTCGGTTACACTTAATTAAGCACACGTCAACTAACTCGGGAATAATGCCATGGGGATTCAAATTGGCAGCTCCTACTTAATGTTTGCCTGACCACAGGGACTTGAACCGTATATTCTGACAGTGATTTTCAGTTTTTGATGGTAATTGTTACATAGGTGTAATGAATGTTCAACGGCACAATAAATGTCATGAAGAGGGACTTATTCGTAGGACTTTCATCTATGAACGTACCTAAAAATACTATCACATTTATTATGTTATTTTCTACTCTGCTCAAAGGTGGTGAAAGCCGGTTGCGAACTCACCTACGATGTTAAGCTCGCCTACTGCATCAATTTCGTTCTCTGTAATGTGGATGTATTAACACCTTACTTGAGAAATGCTAGTAGGACTGGAGAATCCGCGTGGCTTGACAAGTTTATCCACTAACTGATGACTGTGATGAAAACAGAGCCGAGTTTCAGTCTACTCTGTTGACCTTAGGGTTCACATTGAGGAGGCATTGAAATTAGCATCGGAGCGAAATTCTGAGTCATAATATATATATATATATATATATATATATATATATATATATATATATATATATATTGTATGTGTGTGTTGTGACTGTATCTTTCTTTCTTTTAACTCAGATGAGCCCGGGTTTGTCAGTAATTCTAGTGAACACACCAAATGAGTCAGTATTTGTCAAGTTCCTGTCATGGAAGTACACATATAAACCATTCTCGCTCAGTCCGTTCATCCCGATAAATATCTGTTTCGTGACGAAATATCTTGCATGTATTTTTAGGAAACTGTAGACTTGAACCTGTGTGAATTGTTTCACCCTTAAAAATCCTCTCAAAAGAAGTAAACTGTGGAGTGTAATGAGTTATTCAATTGGTTATCAGTGAGCCAGGTGTTTGCTTTTGTTCATCACTCACTCCATTTACGCACAGTTATTCGGATTGTGATTTATCTGTTATTTATGGTAAGTCCTATTCAAAGTAATCTTGAAAAATATAACCATTTTCCGAGTGTTGGTTAGCAGAGACTTGATTGGTTATAGGTTTCGTCATAAGTTGACACCAAGTTAGGGAGCTATTGGAAGACTAGCAGGGAACACGACTACTGTTTCGTCCTGGTTTGGGGCCGCTGAACAGTACGTACTCGCCGCCAGGTTTCAAGCCCAGGACCTTCCTGTTACAAGGCGAGCTCGTAGACCGTTCTCAGCCATTGAGACACTATCCAGTGGTCAGCCCATGAAATCTAGCTTCTATTATTCGTGCAACTGCCAGCCAGCGTCATAGGAGACTAACTGATCTCTTACGTGACTTGGTAGATCTCGCTGATTCCTTCCCCACAAAGTACTCTTAAGTAGTAGGGATTCATGAATAAGTTAACTATTATTCGATTGTTTAAAATCATAGTTTTGCCAAAATTAGAGAGGGCAATGTCGTAAACCCTGTGTCCTCTGTAACTCATTTTACACGATGAAATTGCACTTTTCACCGCAGAGAAAGCAGTTCTTATCCTCTATTCCTCATTTTCTAACGACTAGGGGTATTTATTAAGGCGGGATTATCTTATAATGGTTTCGACAGCGTAGATTACATATCAGTAAACTAGTCCTCTAATGAAGACGGGTACTTGTCGATATTATTGTTAGCAAATTTTGTGTGTATAATTTTCATTGCATAACACCCACCTTTCCTAATGTCCCTGCAGTTGTGGAACGATTGAAAACTATTAGCTCAGAACTGTTCTTTTGGCAATAACTCACAGACCCTATCAGGTTAATAATGTGCTTGTTGACCTATTTTTGTCTGTACGATGTTGTTTATTGGGCACTAAAATTTTGTATTTCTTGTGATGTGGCTATTCAAAAGTGGGTTTTCAAGGCGTGGATGCAATGCAGAAGTTTTCAACTGACATAAGGAAGAAATAATTGTATCTCTTCAGCCCTAAGCTAACAATATATGGTTAGTAATCATTTTTCTTAATAACGGAACCTTCGTGCTTTTACTATCGAAACAGACATGGTCTGATGTTCAGAGATTTTGACTAGAATTCTAGCTTTACTTGGTTGCTTTTGATTATTACTGAGTCGAAATAAATTTTAATCACCAAGCTATCTATGCATAGTGCAGCAGTTCAATCTGCTAGGCTTCGTTAGGATAGAGAGAAAAGGAAGTGCACAAACAGTTAGTGTATCTGTGCTATGGAGAACGATTTTGAGTCATATCACCGCTGATTATTCGGGTTTGAAAGACCTTAGTCAAGCAGTCCACACCTTCTTTGGTGGCTGGTTGAAACCAAAAGTCAAAGACTAGATTAATGCCATGCTTTGGTTTGATTTTCCCTAACTCATTTTCAATAGAATCCTATGCCATTTAATATTGCTCGACAACGAAGGCGATGGCTTGGCATGCGTAACATGTGTCCTTCCCATGTCAATCGGTACAGCTTGACAACGCGTTCGATTGATTTTCCCTCCTTAATCTAATACTACGCTTAACTCATTACTGACCGTATTATATCACTTAACACGAGAGATATAACTCAGACATCTGTGATCAAATGTAACTAGCTTCTTCATATCTTCGAATTTCCACAGGCATGTTTCACAATTGTAAGGGAGGACTTAGGGAACTGCTGGTCAGTACACCCTTAATGAAATGTATATCATGATAACTGATGACTGTGATGAAAACAGAGCCGAGTTTCAGCCTACTCTGTTGACCTTAAGGTTTACATTGCGGAGGCATTGAAATTAGCATCGGAGCGAAATTCTGAGTCATTGTATGTACATATATATATTCTGCGTGTGTGTTGTGTTGTAGCTTGTTTCGTGTCTTATGATGGTGTTTTTCTTTCCTTTTACTTAGATGGGCGGAGAGTTTTCTTGAGTTGAAGGAAGTAGTTCAGCGTAGCTGTGGCGTGCGATTGCAGATTCAATATATTCCGGGAGAACTATGAAATGTTATTAGAGGATAATTTGGGACTTCTGCTAATTATTTTCATTCTTTCAATACGATCTTCAGGTGTTGTGTTCATTACGTGCAGCTTACCTATTTTCGGATGGAGTCTGCCTCCCTCTAATCACGTTGGAAAAGGGCTAGTGGTGGTCGAACCAAAATATATCATTAGTCAATGAGATCAGCAGTTAGTTTAAGCCTCATAAGAAGATATAGACATCCTGGTTGGGATCCTCGGGACGGTAAAAACAAATGGTTGGAAACAATTGGTGACATGGCTCAAAATCGTTCTCAGTGGCGCAGATGCATCCACTCCTTGTGACTTATAATACCTAATAAAACTATATTGTCCTTCGATATTACTATTCCTTTTGCCTCATATCTCTGTTTACCGTCTCTATTTTGCGTTTCTTTTTAATTTCTACTCTTGCTTTGTGTGCTGAGTCAAGTGTGGCGACTCGAACTGCTGCACACTGATGCGAAGTGTTCTATGTTGAAACCAAACAGACAGATAAGGTCTCATGTAATATTTCCCCCCACCGCCACTAATTTGTTTGTACTTTTCACTCTTAAAATAAACATTGATTTGCGCAATATTGTTTTTATTTTATTCGTATAGATTAGTTCTCCAATTTGTGTGTTTTTTGCTTAACGTTAGTTTCGCCAGGTTAATCGTTGGAAAACATTGTTTAAGGGTTCGCGGCGGTCTACTCATCAAACAGATACGAAAAAACCATACTTTCTTACATGTCCAATATTTTACGTCAATGCAAGTAAGTCAGTCAGTATTTGATAAGTAGTGTTGGCGAGAGTGAGTTTTCAATTTCACTAACACATTCTTTAAGATGAAGCGCAAAGAAAAGGCTTAGGTCTATATAGGCATCGTGTAGTTAAGCAGTTATTCGTTCTGTTGAACAAGTTCTTTTATAAGGTGGAGGCAGTTCAATTCACTTATGATGAATTAGAATGTCGGGAAGGGCAGCTTCCAATGTTAGATTGTAGTGTAAAAAGGAAAGAAGATGGGAAGTTAAAACACTAGTGTTCACAGAAAACCCGCACATTCAAACAGGTATTTGGACTTCCGATCATCCCATCCTATGTCAGTAAAAATAGGATAGGTGAAGTGTTTAAGTGACCAAAGGGGACAAAAACTAACTAGTGCCAAGGAAAATCTAAGACAGGAAGTGAGGCGCATAAGAGAAGCTTTGAAACTTATTAATTACCCTGATAAATTAGTCAAGAAATATATAGGAAAATTTAACAATAAAATAAATAATCGTAGTAGTGATATTAATAATAATAACTGTAATAATAAAAATAGTATTAATGACGACATGCATGTCAGATATGCGCAAGACAACAACAATAAGGAATCTAAATCATCAGTAGTAATTCCATACAAGGAAGGAACCTCGAAAACCACGTTATGCAGAATTCTTAACAAGGCAGGAATAAAAGAGATTCAAACCACCTATAAACTCATTTGGAAACAAGCTTTGTCAGTTAAAGGATCAATCAGCCAATTAAACAAAACAATTTAATTTAACTAATACCCTGCTAGAATGGTTGTTTTTGTCAGGTCAAGTGCATACGTCAAAGTTGTAGAACGGGGTTAGTCAGTCAGACTAGCGGAGCACAGAAACCTAGCAGCAAAATCTAGATTGGTTGACCCGAATAAGATAAGGAATCTGGAGAATATTTACTTCATCTATAGCACTACACTACATGCAGATACAACTATACAATAGGATCGTGAGATAGGATGACAGTTTTAAAATCTAGTGTGACAAGGTGAATGGAGGGAGAGATTGATAACAGAAGCTTTGTTTATCGAATCAACTGAAGAGAGTTCGTGTACTAGGAATGATTCAACACCTGTCCCAGATATCTGGAAGATTCTACTACCCCAACGACGACAAATAGGGGAGAACAAAGGAAGCTATAAAACTCTGAATTTTCGCGTTGAGTCAAACAGTCGCCTAATTTAAGTACGCAGAGTAAAGCAGTAGTTGGGCGTGTAGACCTCGTCACTTGAGAAGCTGCATCAACGCCCCCCCATAGACTTGCTCCGATTATTTAGAATATGCGGATGAAGATGCTGACAAATATAGAGCACAGTCTTTTGAACACCTTGAGCAGGGAGTAATCTTCGAATGTTTGGCATGTGATTCGCTCCTGCTGTCAAATGTAAGATGATGAGGCTGCAGGACTGGACTACATTGACCCACTCCCGACTTAAAGACAGGCTGGAGTGAAGAGGTTGGTGGAGTGTGTTGACCACTTCACTTATTTATGAGGGGGGGAGTTGCATCAGCCAATGCCGGCGGGTTGATCTTATTGCTGACGAAATCTCAGCACGGTTACAGAAGGCTCGTTAGGTATGTGCCAACTTACTCCATCTCTGGCTTAGTAGACGTGATATCCGGCTGGCTGTCGACGAAAGGACGTATGTGCTGCTCAGTAGTCCAGTCGGTCCTTCTTTGTAGCTGTGAGTGAGATATAGCCACAGAGTGGAAGACATGAAAAGGCCGGCTAGCTGGCTGTCTTTGATCGTAGGTGCCTGCGTTCTATCTCCCATATGTGTTAGGTGGTATAATAAGGTGATTTGGAAGGGAAATCAATCGACGAGGTTGTGAAGCAGGTAAATCGATTGAGAGAGATGGTTCGGACATATGTTACCCATGTCTAGCCTAGCCATCGGTTGCCTTCCTCGACAACGAACAGTATTATCTGACATAGGTTGGATCAGGTTGGGAAATAGCTAGCACTTGGTGGTCAAACGAAAACATGGCTTCATCAGTCAATGAAATCCACTACAGTAAGTATAAGCTAGACGCTATTGAATGCATTTACAATCGTGCCACCGTCGGTTTTTGAGTCATTACCTAACTTCTAATAGTCATTCTTGGTTACCTTAACAGTTATGATGATCTATTTTCCTGTGTTCTCCAGGATCAGCTCTGAGCTGACATTTAAATCCACTTTGCGTAGTTAGCACATGTGTGTGATGCGCTTTCCCAACCATGTTTCAGTAAACCTTTTTAAAGCTTCGTGAAGTGACCACCTATCCAGTACCTTCAGTGCAACATAGCGGTGTCAGTTGTTTGGTAGTTAAGATAAAATGGGTTGAAATTATCAGAACCTCATAACATCTAAACGTTTAGCTAAATGATGTAGTGAAGTTGACTGCTATCATCTCAAGGAATAAATACGTTGCGATTTGGAAATTAGTCATCATAGGTGTTTGATTATTTAAGTGGGTGCTAACTTCACTGAGAGTTTTAGGACAATATTCTGGTGTGTTACCGGTAGATAAGTAACTGAAAATTAGTTGTTAGGTCAGTTGGGTTATGTCTTAGATTATTATTATATTACTGTTTCCTTTAATTCCTAGAGGAACATAAGGCTTCAGCCGCGCGTCTCCATTGCATTCGGTTCTTCGGCAACGTTTTCACCCCGTTCCAAGTCTGGCCACATGTTGTCATCTCCTCTTCACATGACCTCCTCCAAGTCACCCTTGGACGACCAACTCGATACTTCCCTTTCGGGTTCCACTCGAGCGATGGTCTGGAGTGTGATGTCACTTGCTGGTTTCTTCAGAGTATGACCAATCCATCTCCATTTCTTCCTGACTATTTGTTTCGCAATCTGTTCCTGCTGGGTTGGTTCTCTCCCACAGATGCCTGTTGCTGGTCTTTTTTCTGGCCATCTGATCTTGAGTATTGAGCGAAGACAGCTGTTAATGAAGGTCTGTAGTTTATTTGAGATGCTCTTTATGATGCGCTGGTCAAGTCTCTGATGCGTATAGTAGCACTGACTGACTTCACATTGGAGTTGAAAGTGTGGATCTTATTTTTGATGCTGAGTGCTGTTGACCTCCACACAGACTTGGTGAGAGTAATGAAAGCTTGCCTTGCTTTCCTGATCCTCACTGCTTTGATGATATCCTCGTCAGTTCCGTCCGCCTGTAGTTGAAACGATGCTTTCCAGGTAGGTATAGAAAGTTGTTTTTTTCAGGTTCCTCCCATGTCTTAGGGAGTAGTGTCAATTACTGCTGTCAGCTGTTATCAGAGTAGGTTAATGATGTGTGTATTCTGAAGGTGGTTCCAGCAGATACTGCTTTCCAGTCCTTTGTCTTCTAATGCACTATGAATCTCTACTCCTTGTGATTTCACCATGTACTACTGCTACTAGCAGTACTGTTTTTGCCACTTGTTTTTCATGTTGCTCAACACTTGATCGAGTTCGCATTTGTCCGCTAGTTATTGAGAGATCCTCTGTTAATATGACGTCTAACACGAAGACCAACGGTTATTTCAACCACTAAATATCTAGCCAATTTACTCTGTCGTAAAAAACTTCTCAACTGGTTCCTTCTCCAGACACTTATCTGTTTTTAACTCCTTCCTTACCCTATAAGACGTCCTCAATTCGCAATTTTTCTGCAACTATTGGGTTTTCCACATTTATTCTGCAAAGGAAACGAC
Organism: Trichobilharzia regenti; assembly: GCA_944472135.2. Lineage (NCBI taxonomy): Eukaryota > Metazoa > Platyhelminthes > Trematoda > Strigeidida > Schistosomatidae > Trichobilharzia > Trichobilharzia regenti. The sequence continues at coordinate 13,009,820 of OX235267.1, forward strand.
ATTTTTTATAAGGTGATACTGTGGTTCATTCATTTAGGGGTTGTGGAATTTCATGCCTACAACTATTAATCCTAGTAGAACGTATGTGACTATTAAAATTATCAAAGCAGGGTGCCTCATCAGACCAGTAGTTAGCTTCTCATATGCTGGTTTACGCCGTCTCTGGCGTAAACGTGATATCCGGCTATTGACCAAAAGGCGGGTGTACTGCTCATCAGTCCGCTCTGTCCTCCTCCTTTATGGCTGTGAGACATGGCCATTGAGAGTGGAAGACATGAAAAGGCTGACTAGGTGTCTTTGATCATAGGTGCCTGCGTTCTGTCCCCCGTGTGAAATGGTATAATAGGGTGAACCGTATTGCAGTAAGGCTTCGGTCGAGTGTTAGGTAAGCAGGGGAAATCAGTCGACGAGGTTGTGAAGTTACATGGATTGACTGAGATGGTTAGGACATGTGTTACGTATGCCTAGCCATCGATCGCCTTCGTCGACGGGCAATATTAGCAGATATAGGGCCAGACTGGAAAAGAGCTAGCGGCGGTCAAACCAAAGCATGGCACCAGTCAATAAAATCCACAACAGTTAGTTTAAACCAGCCATGCAGGAAGGTGTAGACTTCCTGGCTGGTTGGGGTCCTCGGGACGGTAAACACCAACGGCTGGAGAAATTTGATGATATGGTTGAAAATCGTTCTCGATGATGGCGTAGATGCATCCACTCCGGGTGACTTATAATACCCAATAAAACTATATTGTTCTTCGTTTCTACTATTCCTTTTGTTTCATATCCCCGTCTACTGTCTCTGTTTTGCATTTCTTCTCTTGCTTTGTGTGCTACAAGAAGGGAATGGGGTAACTTGAACTGCTGCACACCAGTGCAAAGTTCTATGTCGAAAACAGACCAGTAGTTGAACATCCCGACTTACGAGTTATCTAAATATTAAGCATTAGTGTTATGCCGCATTAGAGATAGGTCAAATTCTAGGCTAACCAATTCCTGTATAATGAAACAGAAACTAGAGGAAATTCAGTGTGAGAAAAATATGAAAAAAAAGGTTAATTATGACATAACCAGCTTGTTTGTATACTAATATTCGCATTAGTACAGCTCTGGAAGTAATTAAGAATGAGCGGAACATTGATCCTGAACTCAGAAGTAGGACTAAGCTCTTCTCTCAGTTGATGAAATAATATTAGATGATCAGTTATGTCTAATCCCCACTGTATTCAAATTTCAAAATAAACTATATAAACAAGCAAACGGAGTGGCAATGAGGTCACCAATATCCCCAATAGTAGAAGACATTTATGGATAGTTGGGAATATAAGGCTCTTGGAAAGTTTAATCCTGCTGCTCCTAGGTTATGATGAAGGCATGTGTGGATGACGGATTCCATCAGTGTGTTGAAATGTGAACATATCCCTCAGTTTTTCACACGTATAAACTCAATAGTAGACAAAACCCAATTCACTTCTGAGTTAGAAAATGAACATGGTGAGTTGGCTATGCTGAACTGTAGAATAAGACGAAAATAAGATGGTGGATGGTTAGATACTTGCTGGCATTTATAGGAAACACACTCTAATAAATACTGAGACTTTAATTCATCTCATCCAGAATCGGTGGTAAAGGTAGGGGTTTAGTTAAATGTCTGTATAATCGGGCCAATATCCTAACCAGTAAGCCAGAAAATTTTAATAACGAAATCAAACAAATAAAGAAAATATATATCGGTAGTGAGTAACCACATTATTATTATTGTTCCCTTGGGTTCCTAATGGAACATAAGGCTTCAACTGCACGTCTCCACTTGCCTCTGTCTTCTGCTGTACTTTTCACATGCATCCATGTTAGTTAGTTCATACTGTTTCAACTCCTTCCTCTTCACACGATCTCCTCCATGTCACCCTTGCACTGACGTCCCACTCGCCGCTTGCTTCCCTTTCGGGTTCCACTCGAGCGATGGCCTGACGCGTGATGTCACCCAGCGGCCTCCTCAGTGAGTGTCCAATCCATTCCCACTTTCTCCTGCATATTTGTTGGTTGGCGATTGGTTCTTGTTTTGTTTGTTCCCATAGTTTCTTGTTGGTGATATTTTTCCGGCCCGGTCATCTGATCTTCAGTATAGATCCAGCGAAGACAGTTGTTGGTTGATAAAGGTCTGCAATAGCCTGTTGGTTGGAAATATTCTTTGTGACCCACCCGCCAAGTTTCTGATACGTATAGAAGAACTGACTGACTTGACGTGTTTGTATTGAAAATCCTACCGAATTTTGTTGTTGATGCTGAGTTGAGTGACGAAGATTTCCAGATTGGTTTCAGGTTGATGAGTGAATGTGTTTCTCGCCTTCCCGATTCTCACTCGATTTGACATCCTCGTCCGTTTCGACTGCGTGTAGTTGAGACAATGCACCCTAGTAACCACATACCAGAATTTATTCAGAAATATATGAAGAACCGTGGAGAAACTAAGATTATCAATAAAATTGACGGAAATAATACAGAATTCAAAGCCTGCATAGTAGTACTGCCGTGTAAACGAACGTGGGAAGCGCTGGAATTAGCCGGTGTGACATTTAAACCATCCAACTCTTTTACAGATAAACATTTTTGACCTAAGGACTTGACAGATCCAATGAAGAAATATGAAATAATTTATCAAATATCATGTAATACTGACTGTTAGTCGGATCAATTGCATAGGCCAGTGAAACTATAGTAGATCGGGGTCGACTAGGATATGTGTGAAACTTGAGCACTGTGGTAGTAAGTAATTCCATATTTAGTTTGTTTATTGGATATATCACACACAGGGTGAAACAGTAATATTTACCGGATGACAAACTTTCGAACAAAATTTATTACCGTTCATAATCATGCTCCAATATGGATACTGTTTTATTTTGATAAATTACAGTGTTGTACAGTAATATTAACTGATGACCGAGTTTCGAGCACAAACTATTACCACTCATAATCATATCAAGTCAGTCACTCACACTTTTTCCTTCATTTATATACATGAGTGGAATTGATGATTATACATTTGAATAAAAATCAACTAATATAGGATTATGTACATTCAGAAATAATAATATGAGTGTTATCAATCAACCAAATACAATCAGATGGGAAATAATAAGACGAGTGTTTTTATAGTTGAAATAAGTAGCTTGTTAGAATGTTGTGATGTGCTTAAATTGAAATATAATTTTAAGATTATTTATTATCCTCCTCTGATTTGACTGACTGGTGATAATAATATCTTCCATGCATATCTCTGGTATTTGCATTGAGTCATTTCTGTTGCATGTCTTGTGTTGGATGTAGACTTTATTAACTGGGATTCAGTAGTCAATCTCTGTCGCTCTCCACCTCAATAGATTACTTCTTAGAATTTTCTCTCTCTCCAACCCTATTGTGTGGTTGTGTGTTAATGCGTGAAGTGCAATAGCTGAGCTTTTTTCTAAATTACTTATCTTCTCGGGGTCAACCATTCTTACCTTAGCTAAATTCTTATGCTCTGGCAATCTGACTACCCCCGACCTACTAGTGTGACCTATGTAGTTGACTTAACTCACAGTCATTTCAGTGTATTTTGTAAATTATATTATTTTGTTTTAATTGGGTCCACCGGGTCTTTTAGCCTACAGAGCTTGTCCTACCTGAGTGAGTTTGTAGGTTTTAATGCCGCCACCCTAATTCCTGCTTTATTAAGAATCCTACCAAATAGGGCCTCAGATGTCCCCTCTTTATATGGTATAAGTATAGATGCCTCATATTCTTTCTCATGTATGTCATCATTACTAGTTTTACAATTATTTTTATTTTGTTTTTGGCCTTTACAGGTCTTCCTAATGAATTTCATAGGATAGTTATTCAACACCAACCAGCTATTCTTCTATCTGTTTTATTTCATCATTTAGGTCTTTTTTTGTGCATGCTTAGTGCAATGGCTCAGGGGAGGATAATAAATAATCGCAAAATTCTATTTCAATTCAAACACATCATACAACATTCTAACAAGTTATTTATTTATTTTGACTATAAAAACACTGATTGTATTTGGTTGATCAATAACACTCATATTATTATTATTTCTGAATGTACATTATGTCATATTGATTTTTATTTCAATATCTAATCTATCCCACACATGTATATAAATGAGGAAAAAAAGTTGTATGATTGAATGCCTTGATATGATTAATGAGTGGCAATAATTTGTGCTCGAAACTTCGTCATCAGTAAATATTACTGTATATTACACTGTGTGATTTATTAAGGTGAAAGTCTTATCTATAATGAAGTTATGCTCTACCACCACAGTGCCCAGGTTTTATACTTATATATCATTCAATCCCACTTTATGTAACCTTTGTTGCTTGTTTTTATACCATTTTGTTTTCGCTTTACCTCTTTTTTTTCTCTCTCTCTCTCTTCTTTTCAACGCAAAGAACCTCACTTAGGTCATGCCTACACGATGTGTTTAGTTGATTCTTGGGCAAGATATAGTGTTCTCCGGCAACAGTCAATAATATGCAAACCTTTCCGCCAATTAGATTCTCTTCAATTCACCGCTAATTTGAATCATTCGAAGGGGAATAAAACATTTTTGTCGTGTGGAACTGATGAACATGGATCAAAAGTAAGTCCTTTTTTGTAAATGAAAGAAGGGAACATGAAGTTCAGTAAAGATAACTACCTTTTCAGTGATTTCATTTTCAAAAGCACCTGTACAATCGCATTTATACACATGATTTTACATGGATACAGTTCTTGTTTGATTCCACATAAATAAAAGGCGACAATTATTTTCAACATAGATATACTTTACGAGAGGTGTTAGAAACAAAATTACACACAGGATTAGAACGGATAACAAGTGTGTAAAAAGATGAGCATGGAAATAAAATTGAAATAATAATTTTCCACTTGAGATGGGAGTTGGGAGGAATGAATACGGATTACAAGAGCCTTAGAAACACTAAAATTGCACAGGATTAAGATATAATCGTAATTCAAGTGTTGGTTTGTAGGGATTTGATTGGTTTCAAGATTTCATCATGAGCTGACATTAGTTAGAGAACCATTGGAAAACCATCTGGGAGTACTGGACAGCTGTTTCGTCAGCCTACTATGGGACTCTTCAGCAGTACGCGCCCACTGGGCTTCGAACCCAGGACCTTCCGGTTACAAGGCGAGCTGGCTCGTATACCATTAAGCCACTGGGACCCGATCCAATGGTCCTTGAATTCTAACTTCTGCCAATTCACGACATAGCGCGACCGCTAGCCAATGTCTTCGCTGGCGAGTGTTTGTCCTCACACCCGACCAGCTGCACCCTACTGGTCACGACTTCCCACTGGAACCCAGTTAACTACCTACCTGAATAGGGCCAGTCGCCAGTGAGCATCTTATTGGTATTCATGTGATGGTTTGTAGGGATTTGATTGGTTTCAGGATTTCATCATGAGCTGACATTGTAAAATGAATTATAAATGTGAGCAGGCAAAGCATGGAAACAATCTTAAAATAACTGTTTTTATAACTGAAAAAAATGAGGTGAATCGAATGAAGATAGAGGCAGTAAGAATCACACACACACACACAGCGAACGAAAAAAGATCAAAAAAAGAACGAAAGAAGAAAAAAATGGAAGCTAAAGGAACATACCGAACTAGGTCCATGGTAGTTGTAGAGGTTGGACTAATTTCTTTTGAACACACACAGCTCCGGCTTCTCGATGCATATTGCGAGGACTTCTGCAGTAGAGAGAATTCGGAAATATACTACTTTTGGTAGGTTTCTGTTGACTTTGTAAATTACTTTGAAAGAATCAGCTGAGATGTTATGGGAGGTGTTGATCAGATGTTCGATAATGGCGCTTTTGATTCAACCGGTGCCTCCTCTTTGCAGCCACGCTGGGTAGTGTTCTCTAACACGTTTTGAAAGGACGCGCATACAACGACCTGTGTACCTAGCTCCTCACGAGCAGGTGAACTGGTTTATGCACATTGAATTGGTCATATGCGAGAGTTTGTCTTTCGCGTTGTTTCGAAGTATTGGACGGCTAGAGAATGTCACTTTTAGTGTTCCTGCAGCGAAGGTCTTTAAAGATCTAGATATTCTCCTCTTCAAGATATCGACTCATTTTCTATACGCCGGTGATTCGTTGTAACCCTGGGTAATTTTTGTTTCTAAGGGTCTTTTAATCAATATTCGCACCTCTCAACTCCCATCTCAAGTGGAAAATTATTATTTCAATTTTGTTTCTATGCTCATTTTCTATACATTTGTAATCCATTCTAATCCTGTGTGTAATTTTGTTTCTAAGCCTCTCGTAAACCATATCTAGTTGCAAGTGAAAAGCAAGAAGCCGGCAGAAGAAGCATCAAAGATAGGACTTCACTTCAGGTGAACATAGAGAAAACAGAGGTGATGAAGATTCCTGGCCAACACCAACAGCAACAACAACAACAGACAACAATCAGCATAAATGGGAGGAACCTGAAAGAAACAACCTTTACCTACCTAGGAAGCATCGTTTCAACTACAGGCGGAACTGACGAGGATATCAAAGCCAGAATCGGAAGAGCAAGACAAGCGTTCATTACTCTCAAGTCTGTGTGGAGGTCAACAGCCCCACTCAGCATCAAAAATAAGATCCGGATTTTCAACTCCAATGTGAAGTCAGTGCTATTCACTATACGGATCAGAGACTTGGCCAGCGCGTCATAAAGAGCATCTCAAACAAACTACATACCTTCATTAACAGCTGTCTTCGCTCAATACTCAAGATCAGATGGCCGGCCAGAAAAGATCAGCAATAGGGATCTCTGGCAATGAGCGAACCAACCCAGCAGGAACCGATTATGGAACAAATAGGCTGGAAGAAATGGAGATGGATTGGCTGGCCATACTCTGAGGAAACCATCAAGTGAGTGACATCACTAGATAAGCCATTGCTCGAGTGGAACCCGAAAGGGAAGTGGCGAATTAGTTGGTCGTCAGTTGGAGGGCGACTTGGAGGAGGTCATGTGAAGAGGCGATGAAAGCATGTGGGGAGACTTGGAGCGGGATGAAAAAGTTGGCAGAGAACGGAAGGCAATGGAGACGTGAGTGGCTGAAGCCCTATGTTCCTCTAGGAATTAAAAGATATAATAATCAATAATAATAATAATTCACTGTCGTAGTTATGTGGAATCAAACAAGAATTGCATCTTTGTAAAATAATGTGTATAAATGCGATTGTACAGGTGCTTTTGAAAATGAAATCGTCGAAAAGATATTTTTTTAATGGTTTGCAGGAATTTTTTTACAATTAGTTTTTTTTCTTCAGTTTCTGCGTTATTCGAACCAAGAAAATATATTTACTGTCAATGTAAGACATAAGACGCAAGTAATTCCATACACATTTTAGCCCCCATTTATGAATTTGAATAAAGCAAGAACAACAGCACTAACAGTGATTTGTGCAGAATAGGAAGATGGTGCCATCATTTGTTTATTTCATTGCCTTCTCATCAGCTGTGTTTGTAACGACAGCAGGCAAGTGTCAGGCAACAGATTGTTTATTGAGAAAATCAACAGATATTTATAGATTTTTATGTACATCATTATTACCATTATTGTTAGCAGACAAGCAATGCCTTCTGATTGGTTGTTTACTTGCTGAGGGTTATTCTGTACTGTTTGTGACCGGCCGTTTCTTAGAAAGTTAAGCCAATATCTCTGCAAATCGTATTTGCACACGTTAATTCTGCTGTAATTGGTTGTTGAGTTCCTCAAGGTTAAGTTTTGTTATTGCTCTAATTCAGGACGTGAGCATTGACATAAACTGCTGTCTACAATTTTGGCTTGTTCACAGCCAGCTCTCACCACATGTATACAGCCCAAAGACATTATTAAGTTTATGCACAGAAACAGTTTCAACATACTTACCCACACATAGTTCATTTTTAAACAAAAATCAATCAATGTATGCATACAATGGTAATAATCATATTAATAATCACTTTATAATAATCATACAAAAGTACGGATTCTGGCGTTATTTAATCCAATGAAAGAGAAGATGTAATAAACATCCAGTTACCAGGGGGACAAGGAAAGACTGATAATCCGCTGCTCTCTGAGTTGCAGACATTTGACAGAAGCTGCTCTTTTGTCTGTTGATAATTTTGTAGGATCTTGTGATGTCCACTTCATGATCTTCGTATCAAGGAGATGCTTGGCAATGGGACTGTTACAAGTATGTGTCCCCTTGAGACGTAGACGTTTTAGTACATGTTTACAAAACCGGAGGTATACCTTTGTTCTTTCCGTTCTTCAAATGTAACCGCTCCCGTAGATATATTTAAATTTGTATAGATTGTTGGAGTTAACATGGAAAAGGGTATTTGTCAACCTTTGTTTGATTGCACACCAAAAAGCTCGTTGTCCGATAGACAGGGATCAACTTAGCTGAAGGATAGGCTCTGGCTAGTGATGTACCCAATCTTCTATTGATTATTCCTGCAAGTAAATTTAAGACTTAATAAACAAGTATGGGTTGAGTTGTATGACTCACTGACTGACTTTTCAACGCAGAACGTCGCACAGAAGTGCAGTCGATTAAGTCACCACACTTCGTGAAAACACACATAAAAGTAGAGAACAGATTTAATATACGTGTAAAACTTGGGAAGTGTGGCAGCATGTAATTCTATATTATTTGTTTGTTAGATATATCACACAAACAGTGAGACAGTATTATTATTTACTGGATGACGAAGTTTTTTTTTTATTACAGCTTGATTCCACTAACTGTATTTTTGGTACATGTATGAAATTTTCAGCATGGATATCGGTAGCCCAAATTTTGCAGGCCGGCCATAGATATCAGGTGTGCGTCGGCAGGGGATCGAATCTCAGACCATGTGCATGGTCGACGAGAGTCCTAACCACTGTGCCACCGACGCATAATTTACTTATTGCTCATAATCATATCGTCAATTATAACCACACAATTTCGAAACTTTCGTTTTAATAGCCTTCTTTATTCTTTCCTATTTGTTGTCGTAGAGGTAGTAGAATTTTGCAGATGTTCAGATAGGTGGACAGGTGTTAAATCATTCCGATAAATAAAGCTTCTGCCATCACTCTCTCCCTCCACCCTTTCACATAATGAAAACATCAACACTAGGAAATTTAAATCATCAGTAATACTTCCTCGGAAACCTTGCAGAGAATTCTTAACAATGCAGTCAAGAATAAGAATGGGTGACATTCAAACTGCCCACAAACTCATTTAGAAATAAGCTTTGTTGGTTAACAGATCAATCGTATGGAGCCAATTAATCAAGACAATTTAGTTTATCCAATATCCTACTTTGTGACGTCAAATACATAGGTCAGAGTGGTAGGGCGGGGTCAGTCCGTCAGACTAGTGGAGCACAGAAACTTAGCAGCGAAATCTAGATTAGTTGACTCGAATAAGATAAGAAATTTGGGGAATAGTTAGTTCAGCGACAGCGTTCATCACTACCATGCAGTTACACATAACCAGTCATGCAGTAGAATGGGATGGGATAAGGTGACAGTTATAAAATCTGACGTGACAGGTTGAAGGAAGAGATTGATAGCTGAAGCTTTATTTATCGAATCAACTGCAAACATGTGTAGATGGAATGATTCAACACCTGTCCACCCAGATATTTAGGCAATTCTACTACCCCTACGACGACTAATAAGGAAGGAATATGCAGACGATATAGTCCTTCTAGGCGAAGACGCTGACAAAATGCAGAGTCTTCTAAACACCTTGAACAGCAATCTACGAATGTTTGGCATGCGATTCGCTCCCGCCAAATGCAAGATGATGTTACAGGACTGGACTACATCGACGCCTAGTTCAAAAATAGGAAGTGAAGTGGTAGAGCACGTTGACCGCTTCACTTATTTGGGAAGTACCACCAGCCCCAACGGGCTGATCTCTGACGAAATCTCAGCACGAATACAAGGGGCTCGTTTCGCATTTGTTAGTTTACGCCGACTCTGGCGTAGACGAGATGTTCGACTATCGACCAAAGGGCGGGTGTACTGCTCATCAGTCCGCTCCGTCCTCCTTTATGGTTGTGAGACCTGGCCACCGAGAGTGGAAGACATGAAAAGACTAGCTGTCTTTGATCATAGGTGCCTGCGTTCTATTTCCCGTGTAAAGTGGCATAATAAGGTGAGCAACATGGAGGTTAGGCGTAGAGTTCTAGGTAAACAGGGGAAATCAATCGACGAAGTCGTGAAGCTACAAGGATTGAGATGGTTAGGACATGTGTTACGTATGCCAAGTCATCGCCTCCCTCGACGAGCTATGTTAGCGGATATAGGGTCAGGCTGGAAAAAAGCTAGCGGCGGTCAAACGAAAACTTGGCATCAGTCAATGAAATCCACAACAGTTGGTCTAAGCCACGTAGGAAGGTGTAGACTTCCAGGCTGGGGTCTTCGGGACGGTAAAAATCTATGGTTGGAAACAATTGGTGACATGGCTCAAAATCGTTCTCAATGGGTGGCGCAGATGCATCCACTCCCTGTGACTTATGATCTTCAATGAAACTGTTTTGTATTTCTTTATTACTCCTTTGTCTCACACCTCTGCTCACTGTTTCTATTATGCTTTTCTTGTACTTTCTTCTCTTGCTTCGCGTGCTACACGGAATGTGGCGACTTGAACTTCCGCACATTTGTGCAAAGTTCTATGTCGAAAACAGACAGACAGAAGGAAGTGTAAAACAAAACTATAAAAGGAAAGTTTCGACATTGTGTGGTTATAATTGGTGATATGATTATGAACAACAAAATAGATTGTGTTCGAAACGTCATCCAATGATGAATAATACTGTTTCGCGTATCTTGCTTGCCCTTCGGATTCTGCTTAGTTTTATAACATCTTTATTCGTTCCGCCCGTGTTATAACGGTAGGGTATTGAATGAAGACGTTTTCACCTTATTCTGTCTGCGCCTGAACTTATCTGCCTATCTGCTCGTCGTACCTTCCGACTTAGTAAAGCACGCAAATATCAAAAGACAAAGGCTGGACTGTGACTGTGTATTGAGGTGCAACAACGATAAAGAAAGCCATGGTATTTATACATTTTACAACAATATGGACAGCTAACAGCATTTGAAATAATTTATCTTAATATCCAATAACAAAGTGTGTGAGAAATGATGATATGCCATATGTGCGACATTGACAGTCAGTAACAAAATGTGTGGGAATGATAATATACCATATATAAAAAATTAGCAGTCACTACCAAAATGCGTGAGAATGATAATATACCATATATACAAAATTAGCAGTCAATACCAAAATGTGTGAGAATGATAACATACCATATATGCAAGTTTAAACAGTCAATACCAAAATATGTGGGATCCTATCAGCCCGCCTGTAGTTGAAACGATGCTGGTTGCCTAGATAAGTGAAGGAAGTAACCTCCGCTGAATCTCTTCCTCCTACTGATGGTGATTGGTGCTGTTTGTTGTGGCTGTTGGTTAGTTGGTTGGTTGGTTGGTTATCTTCATCACCTCCGCCTTTTCTTTGTTCACCCACAGTCCTGTCTTCTCTCTACTGCTTCTTCAGCCAGTTTGTTGGTTTTCACCTGCCTGCAAGTCATCGATTTTGTGTTAAATTAGACACATATCATTTGCGATACGAAATTATACATAAAATAATGAAATATAATACACAAACCTTAAATAGTAAAGTGTCTATGTCTGAATACCATTAAATGCACCTGCAGTGTGTGTCAATATGGACAAAAACAACAAAGTTTTGTTAAGGACTATCCAAAGCAGTCAGATTAAACGGCACACGAATTTTCAGATAAAGAATAAAGGTACACACTCTCCGGGATTCGAACCTAGGACCTTTTGGTTACAAGGCAAGCTCGCAGACTATTAAGCCACTGGGACCCGATCCAATGGCCCGGTGGGTGTGTACTGATGAAGATTCCTAAACTAGGCTGATGAAACAGCTGTCCAGTACTCCCTGGTTGGTTTTCCAGTGGTTCTCTAACTGATGTCAGCTCATGATGAAATCCTCCATCCAATCAAAACCAAAATCCCTACAAAACCGATACTTGAAAAAGAATCAAGGGATTAAAATAAACAATGTTCAACAGAGACTGGAATATAGATAGAGCATGTACAATAGGTACCGTTTAAATATATGACGACAACTACTACAGTTCAACAGAATGTTTATATAATGTATACATGTTCTTAATTTCCAGGTGAATCGTGCTGCAAGCGCTTGTAATCTAGACCCATTACAATATTGCAATCAAATGAGTCCTTTATTTAAGGTAGGCAATTTTTTCAGTTATGTTTTGTTCCATACACATGTGTATATATAATCATATTGTAATGACAGAAGAAGAGGGCCAGACAACAGATCGTTTACTGAAGAAATCAACAGATATGCACATTTTTATTAGCGGAGAAGCAACGTCTTCTGATTGATTGTTTTCCTGCTGAAGCCCATTCTATCATCTCTTTGTGGCCGTTTCTTAGACAGTCCGTTGATATATCTGTGAATCGTATCCGCCCACGCTAAGTCTGCTGTGATTGGTTGTTGAGTTCCTCAAGGTTAGGCTTTATTCAAATGAACTGTCGTCAAAATTTGGCAGAATAGTTCTAAAATATTTGGGCGCCAAGTGAGAAGTAGACATTTGTAAAAAATTATATTTGTAAAATCTCAGTGAGATTGAAATGAGTAATTCCAACGTTTCGTTCGGCAATCTGGCCCGAACTTCTTCAGGGAAATTAATCGAAATAACCATAACAGAGGTTTTTATATATAAAAAGGAACATCACTTGTTTTTAAAAACTTTGTCCAATCATGAGTCATAAAACAAGTATCAACAAGTATAATAAACAAAATTTTATGAACTGCGATCGAAATTTGACCTCGGACTTACAAATACTGATCTACCTTTGTTAGACACTTTAAACACAGTGTGTGTGTGTGTGTGTGTGTGTGGGTAAACAGTTGTAAAACATTTCTTAACGTATCCATAAGAAGATATATACAGTCAGGGATTTTGACCAAGTATTATTAATTAGTGATACATATCCATTTTTATTTATTAATCAGGATTTCCTATGCATCAGCTAACAAGATCACACCTTCATGTCTGTTCAAACTGTTAGTATATCTAGAATTTTATGATTAGACGTACTTTCAAAATTATGGTGTTTAGGATTTTCTTTAATAATAATAATAATAATAATTGCTTTATTCCAAAAACAGTACTCATGATACAGCAAGGAATTTTCAGCATTCAGTACAATATTGCATCTAATTTACCCAAAAACGACAAAAAAAATTAAAAATACACAATACATAATAGTAATAAAACGATTGTTGTAGCAGCTACGTAGCAAAATACTGTGTGCCATACGGAGAAAAATATGTATAAAGTACAAAATTGTAGTAATAATAGTAATACCAACTAATATAAAATAGCAGAGTAACGATTTAAACGATAGAAAGTGTAACACCATAAAATACAGAAAGATGAGCGATAAAAGGGTCGATTCACTGTGCTAATTACATAGTAACTTGTAAGTTTCACGTCTAACAGAGTCTTCGTCACATAAAGTACGCGCTAAATAGGGTATTGTAGAATTTCTATACTTAGTAGTACGAGCATATATCTTTTTATATTGACTTCTCGTCCTACCTGATGAGATACAAGGGGACAGGTGTGAATAAAGGGGGTGCAGAGGGTCTGACATTATAGCCTTTGCCCATTTCGTACAGGAATTTATATGCCTCTCGACTATAGTATTAGCGAGCTCATGCAGTGGCAGACCACAAGCTCTACTCACAGCATTTAATACTCTTCGTAATATGATATAATCTTTTTTGAGAAGCCCAGGAAAGATTAATGGAGAGCAGTAGAGTACAATAGGTAAAATACAGGAGTTTAAAAATTGCAAAACTAAAGGTTGGTTGATACCTGATTGTCTTAACTTTTTAATGTAGAAGGTAAGACGAAACATTTTCTTAGAGATAGATAAGATATGGGATGACCATGAAAGGTCAGAGGAAAAAACTAGTCCAAGGTATTTAATACTTGATTTGGTTTCAATTTCCGTGCCATCTATGCTACAGGGATCATGAGAGTTAACTAGTTCAAGTAAGTCACGTCGATGCTTGAAAGTAAAGTCAAGCACCTGACATTTGGAAGGATTTAATATAAGACCATTTGACTTGGACCAGTTGTTGATGTCCAACAGAAAGCTATTAAGTTTGGAGCTGTCAGACTCGGAAGTGATAGGCAGTGATACAGTCAGATCATCTGCATATTTGACAAAGTTAGTTTCGTTTGAATGAGGTAGGTCATGTAGGAAGAAAGAAAAAAGAAAAGGAGAGAGGACAGCACCTTGTGGAACACCGGATTTTGTAAGCGAGGTAGAAGAAGATTTGCCGTTATATACAGTATACTGCATTCTATCAGAAAAATAGGAATGCAACCAACTCTTAGCCCAGGATCCTGTTTGTGTCAATGATAGCTTATTTAATAAAAGGCCCCTAGGTACAGAGTCAAAAGCAGATGTGTAGTCTAAGAAAGCACTACGAACATATTTAGCACCTTTGTCTAAACAAGAGACAACATTGTGATATAAGACAACCGCAGCATCCAAGGTACTTCTACCATGTTTGTATGCAAATTGTTTAGGATCATTAAAAGGTTTCAAAGCGGGTTCAAGACGAAGTAAAAGTAATTTTTCCATCAATTTTAAAAAGGGGGAAGTAATTGCAATAGGCCGAAATTTAATATCAGAACCAGAAGATGGTTTTGGTATAGGGATAATTTTAATGTTTTTCCATGCAAAAGGTAGAACGTTACCGGAAAAAGAGGCATTAAAAATGTTAGTAAGAGGATAACACAAAATATCAGCACAATTCCTGAGGACAATGGCAGGTATGCCGTCAGGACCAAGGCTTTGAGAAGGCTTAAGAGACCGGAGACATTTAAGCACATCAAGGGTATTAAAACCACTAAAGTTATTGTCAATATGATTTGTATCATTTGGAAGGGTATCAACAGAAGAGCGTATGAAAGATTTATTAAGAGTGTCAACATTAAGAGATGGAACAGAAATACATCGCTTACCGTTAGTAATTTCTTTGAAAAGTTTCCATAAATTAGAAGGGGTTTTACATGACAAAAATCTTTGATTATATAAAACACTTAGTCTTTTTATTTCCAGTTTTATCAGCATGTTTAACTTTTTTACACCAGGCTTATCATTAGTTTTGAACAACAGTTCTTTATTTCTACGTAGCTTTTTGAGATATGGCGAAGATAAGCGATCAAATCGGATGAATAATGTTTCTTTAGGACAACATATTTCGAAACAGAATTTAAGATAATCAGTAGTGTTTGTGATTGTTTCATCTAATGTTTGTTCTGTAAATAAGTCCCAGTTAGTGTCTTTCAACATGCATCTGAGCTTGTCTAGGTTGTCTTTTGAGTAGCATCTCCGTTGAACTTTACTGCAGAGGTGAGAGAGGACACCTTTGTGTGATTTGGAATATATTTTAGGCAGCACACGTATGATGCAGTGGTCAGAATTAAGTAGAGGAGCACGTTTGCGAGCTTCATATATACCAACATCATTGATAAATACCAGGTCCAATTTTTTACCAAGACGGGTGGCAAAGTTGACAATATTGTCATGACCAAGTGATATAAGGAAGGAGTGATCGCATGAATTAAAATCACCTGTTACTATTGATAAAGAGTTCTCGAAGCAAGCTGCAGCAAAAGCGGTGAATTCATCGGCGAACATAGATAAATCCAATATGGTACAGCCAGGAGAGACATAAACATTAGAAATATAAATGAATTTGTATTTTGAAATGTGTTTCGGGCGACATCTCACAGTGATGCAATCAATGAAGTCATTCGAGAATTTGAAACAAACTTTGTTTGAAATGGACCATTTTGAGTGAATAAAAGTTGCAACACCTCCACCACACTTTTTCTTGGAACAAATACGGTCTTGTCGAAAAACATTGAAATTGTTTAGAGACACAATATTGTCATCGTATGAGTCATGGAGCCAGGTTTCTTGCAGAGTGACTATACCAGTATTGTGGTAGGTACTAGAAGACAACAGAGACTGAAAATCCAGAATTTTGTTAGGCAGGGACCGGCAGTTGGTACTAATGATAACTGGAACAGTGGTGTGATGTATGGGTGTAGATTTTAAGGCACGCTGCCAACCTCCATGGTGCTTTTTCTTGAGTTTATTGCAAATATGAAAGTTTTTGGGTTTAAAACGTTTTATAAAATCCCGAGGGTAGATAATACGATTAGAATGCATAATGTGATATGTAAATACCAATAAAATACGAGTAAATAGATGCAAAATGTACATGGAATGTGGTAGCCCAAAAATATTCAAACAGGCCGCCAAGGTCATTAGAGTTTAGTTGCAACCTCCTATCGAACTTATTGCTTTATCTTCTTTCTGAAAATTGAGCTGCTTTATTCGACCTACTGGAGTTGTCAGGTGACTCGACAGCTACGGATTTAGGATATATGCATTCTGTTGCAGACAGCGGAGAGTGAAAACACGATGATTGTGCCAATTACACGGTTTCTTTGTTAATTTAATTCGATTGCAAAATAATTCAAATGAACTGTAGTCAAGATTTGACAGAATAGTTTTCAAAAACAAGAGATGTTCCTTTTACTTATAAAACCTCTGTTATGTTAATTTCGATTAATTTCCCTGAAGACGTTCGGGTCAGATTGCCGAACGAAACGTTGGAATGACTCATTTCAATCTCGCTGAGATTTTACAAATGTAATTTTTAAAGCTTTACTATTGTTTTTATTTTCGCATGACCCTGATTCGGGACGTAAACATTGACGTAAATTGTTGTCTACCAATTTTGGCTAGCAGACAGCTTTCACCACAATATGAATCACTCTTAAAACTATTTCTTCAGGTTAGAATTGTACTTATTGGGTGAAAAGATGTTGTTGTAAAGTTGTAAAGCGTCAGTTGAGCGAAGATTCCTGCTGAATACCACTAAAGTTGATTCAGATTTCTTAGTTGAGGAGGATCAGAGGTTTGAAGCCTATAGTAGTCCTTTACCGGTAAGTTTCTGTGCTTCTTCAGACCGTTCTTGAATGAGTCAAGTCAGTTTAGAGTGCTGACACCCCACTTTCGCTGGAAGTCACTTCCAAGAGTTTATGACTTATCTTTGGAAAGAATTGAAAACATTTATTTCCCGATACGAATTTACACACAAGTAACAACAAAAGGTGGGTAATAAAGCAGGATAATTGAATGAATTCATCAAATTTCGGTGGGGCTCTTCTTCAACTGAATACTCTACATACAGGGATATATTTATAATACGATTGGAAATACATTGGGAGAACTTATTATGCTGCAAACCTCCAAGCGAGTGCTTCAACACAATCTGGGAAAGACCAGTCACCAATCCTCGATACTTCAAACTGCCGTGTATTTGTGTGGAAGGAAGCAAATACATAGGTCGTACAGAAAGGCGACTGTCTGTCTACTCGCATGATGAACCATTTGCCAAAGTGGTTGGAAACAGCTGTATTCAAAGTACCAAAATGCTCAATAACAAAACATCTTGTTGACTACGGACATGATATCGACGCTGTCAAGTCATTCAACATTATTGTCAGCAGACAAAAAAAACAACAACAGGAAATTGCTTGCAATTGCGGAGGAGGCTTGTGTGCAAACCGAGTTTATAAATCAGGTCTCTGTGTACAGATGGAGATGGTCATCACTCTGAATCTACCATGGTAATAAGTTTTACCTATTACTTTTTATTATTATTGTCAATATTATTAACACTTTATTCCACTTCTTATTGTTATTCCTGATTCATTTAAAACTATCTTTTATAAGTAGCATTATCTCAACTCGTTTCAGCATTATTATTATTCATGGATAATCCCCATCCAGGCATTAATGAAAACAAAACACGTAGATCAGCGAAGAGTCTCTTTTCGGCGAATTCATTTTCTTAGCTGTACAATCGCAAATATATATGCATTGTTTTGTATGTATGTGTACATTAAGTTTGTCCAACAAAGTTACAATTGGTTAAGGTTACTTTTAACTAAACAAGTGGAGGATGGTAATACAGGTCAAGAAAATTAAGTGCTAATGAAACTAGGGTAGTAAAAAAATGATGAGTTGTCAACTTAATTTTCTTGACCTGTATTACCATCCTCCACTTGTTTAGTTAAAAGTAACCTTAACCAATTGTAACTTTGTTGGACAAACTTAATGTACACATACATACAAAACAATGCATATATATTTGCGATTGTACAGCTAAGAAAATGAATTCGCCGAAAAGAGACTCTTCGCTGATCTACGTGTTTTGTTTTCATTATTATTATTCACAATTCTTGATATATTTAAATTGGGAAAACAGGACTGTGTGGAGGTCAACAGCCCCACTCAGCATCAAAAATAAGATCCGGATTTTCAACTCCAATGTGAAGTCAGTGCTACTAAAGATACCGATCAGAGACTTGGCGCGTCATAGAGAGCATCTCAAACAAACTACATACCTTCATTAACAGCTGTCTTCGCTCAATACTCAAGATCAGATGGCCGGCCAGAAAAGATCAGCAATAGGGATCTCTGGCAATGAGCGAACCAACCCAGCAGGAACCGATTGTGAAACAAATAGGCGGGAAGAAATGGAGATGGATTGGCTGGCCATACTCTGGGGAAACCATCAAGTGAGTGACATCACTAGACAAGCCATTGCTCGAGTGGAACCCGAAAGGGAAGCGGCGAATTAGTTGGTCGTCAGTTGGAGGGTGACTTGGAGGAGGTCATGTGAAGAGGCGATGAAAGCATATGGGCAGACTTGGAGCCATGTGAAAACGTTGACAGAGAACCGAACGCAGTGGAGACGCGGGGTTGAAACCCTACGTTCCTCTAGGAATTAAAAGAAATAATAATAACTATATGAGATTGTATTACTTGAGAATGATATCGCCGAAGAGGAGAGTAACTCTTCGCTGAACTTTTCCATGACTCGATGGGGGGGATTTTAAAGTTACTTTTATAAATTTCTCCTTTTCAGGATCTATGCCATGCTACACATGTCAATTACAATGATTTTATACGTACTACTGAGGGCAGACATATGAATGCTGTTCAGGCATTTTGGGTGAGTTATTTCTGTATTTATTATTATATACATTGTAATATGTAGCGTTTCTTAATTAGATGTAAATAAATAACCATAGAAAAAATAATAACAAAAAGCCAGTTCAACGAAGAAAATTTTCTTTATCGGTGAAATCGTCTTCAGAGGTTGTACAGTCGTATTTGTAACTCGGGATACTTAGAGAAGTCCTCAAGGAAAATGGATGTCATCCTTCGTGCTTCATTGAGAAAAACATGAAAGTAAGACAAAAATCAGAAAGAACTCAGACGGTGCCGAAAAAACCGCTATCCACATGAACGTTGAACTTAAAGGTGGTACTGCAGTTGTGATTCTGAAGAACCCCTGCTTATCCAAATCACTGAGAATAGACTTCTTTCCGGGTGGGTTAAGGATCAATGTCTATAGCCGACAGATGATCAGTAGATGTGTGAAGGATAAACTGCTACCACTTTGAGCCACTTCAGTGTGGTGTTTACAAATTTACAGGCTCCTGTAGAGCTAGTTATATTGGCCGCACTTTGTCCGGCATGGTTAGCAAAAGGACAATGCAAGATAGTTACTAGCTCAATTCTTTAGCACTTGGTGAACTCAAGCCACGTAGCTACACCAGAGTCGTCTTTTAAGATTATCTACAAGGTGAGAGCGATTGGTACAAAGGGCATTAGGCTTCGGCATCTGTGTAAGGCGGAGGCGTCGGTGATTCGTCAATACAACTCCTAACTCTATGTACAGGAAAATTTTGTCCAGTCTCTTATTCTACCGTGGTCTTAACCTCTTCACTAGTAGTCATTCCCAGTAATTTTTTTATCTTTATTTTTAATGATTAGTTTGCTTTTACTTTAATAATTAATTCTCTGTTATCACTTTTACATGCTCTCTTTGTATAATTTCTCACCCTCTTCACACTTGTTAACTGGACACTCAACTACCGCTTTTCTTGTCACTCAATAACAATTTTAACCTTATCAAATTTCTAACTCTTTCTTCTTTTATGCCGTTACTTGTTACGTAATTTACAACTGTCATTTTTACTTTTGAAGCCACTTCTGAAGAATTATATCAATTATGTCACCCCCCCTATTACTTAATAACGGACTACTATACCTGTTTGGTAAATAGAAATAATAAATATTCCCATAGTAAAATTAAGAACAACCCATTTAAGCGAACTATATTGTGGTTTCAATTAGATCTCATCAGGTTTAACTCTAATATACGCACATAACTTTACAAATAAAAATTCAAATATATACAAGTCACTGTGTTTTGTCATAGGATAATAAGATTGTGCATATAAACTGTGCAATTAGTCATAATAGTAGTAACGATAATAATAATGGCCTCATCAATAATAAGGATGAAAAAGTGAAGCAACCTGTGATAACACGAATAATGAAAAGCAGTATGATTAAACAAGCAATTGTCCAGGTGTAAGTAGTCGATAAAGGCTAGTAAAAACAAATGAACCGATTAAGTAATGTTAGATTTTAAGGGAAGGAAATGAAACACGTTTATAATGAAGATGTGGTAAGATTAAGGGATGATAAGAAAGGGGTTGAAAATATAAAACAAGGGGGGTGGTGTAGAAGTCTTTAGTTGGTTATGTCTTATTAGGCCAAGGGAGGGATAATGGCTGTACGAACTTCTTTTGAATGCATAGTTTAGGTTTAATAGTTCGAATGCCTATCGCCTCAGTTGTGTGCAGTGGACGAATACGAAGTCTATTTGAAAGATATGGTGGGATATGATGAATTACTTTGAAGGCTCTCGTTTCCTCCACTAGATGACCACTATCAACTAAATATAACAAAATGGGACCAAACCATGATGGGAGATGTTCAGTAACACGTTCGTTGACTAAGCTGTCTAGTAGTATGCCTAACATGACTGTCACCACAGGTGCAGTTTAATTGATAAATGCACATAGATGTGGCAATACTATCTAGCTTATCCTTCGTTTACACCCCAATCATTTGTCGCCTAGATAATGACAAACATAGGTGTGCTGCGTAAAACGTTCTTCGTATACTTCTGGAAAGTCTCTGGAATAAAATCTCACTTGATAAGTCACCATTAAATTGTCACACTTGATAAACAGAGGTTTTTTACGTGCAGTCATAGTCTCAGGTTTTCTCGCCAATATTTTCATATGTTTCTTTATGGAACTATTCCGAAAGCCGATCTCCGTCAAAGAATCATGAATATTTTCAAATTCCTTTTGTAAGTGGTCATCCGTACATATCTTTCTTGACAATATTTGTTTTATATTCAATTGCCATGAAAAATGTGCTTTTTCTGTACACACTTTTCCAAGTGACCCATCTTCTCGCCTAATTAGCAAGATATCCAGGAAATGGAGTTTAATATCCTGCTTCTTTATTTGTACTTACTTACTTTACTTTACTTTGGCTATCTCCTACAGGAGGATGAGCCGGCTTCATGAACATCTCGAATCATCGCTGCCCAGGCGCGGCGATCTGATGCAAGGTTTTGCGACACAGACGGAGTCCATAGACGGTTTGTAGCCCCAGACACTCCATATCAGCCTTGACTGTACCAAGCCATGTTTTCAGCTGTCCACCCCTGCGACATCGCCAAGATGGAAATGGCGAGGGATTTAGAACTGGTTTGACCAGATCGTCATCTGGTCGGCGCAGAGCATGGCCAAACCACCGAAGGCGACGTTGTTGAACCAGTACTGGAATTTGGTTGATGTTGTAAAGAGTTCATGAAGTTTCATGGGAATTAGGTACGACTAATGTCCCCAGCATCGCTCGGCCTTTTGTTTGAGAGTGCAGCTTCAGCCTTTACACAACCAAGTGTGACCTACAAGGCAGTAGGAGTGGAGTAGGGAGTCCACTATCCATTGTCAGCCCGTGACTGGAGTCCGGTTTATACGCCATTTTGAATGGGGCCAGACATCCAGGGCATCCAATAAGCCCTTTGTCCATACGTCTGTCAGTGAGCTCCTGTGAGCTTTATACGCCAGTCGTTGGAGGTTTGGAATCAGGGTTTAGCCATCTCCCCTAGACTGTCATCCAATGGACAGTCAAACCGGTGAAGAGCGCCGGGTATCCGCTTTTGCCCTCTCACGTCGGTGAAAAACACCTCCGCCACGTGAAGTCAGTGAGTAGGACTTCCTCAAGAGAGGCTA
This sequence comes from Trichobilharzia regenti, assembly GCA_944472135.2. Classification (NCBI taxonomy): domain Eukaryota; kingdom Metazoa; phylum Platyhelminthes; class Trematoda; order Strigeidida; family Schistosomatidae; genus Trichobilharzia; species Trichobilharzia regenti. The sequence continues at coordinate 13,032,217 of OX235267.1, forward strand.
TGTAAGACGCCCGGTCATATGGGGGCATTTCACGAGGTGTACGGAGGGGTGGCCAACCCGCAGCGCAAGGCACCCACCCCCGACCATCCTGAAGCTTTGGAGGCTTCTTTATTTGTAAAGCTATATAATCCTGATGAGATCTGATTGAAAACAATATTGATATAAGAATAGAACTTGTGCATTGTGATGGTAGAATACAATTCCATTGTGGGTAAAATTTATTTTGATAAAGTCTCACACAGTGGAGTGTTGTTATGCAGTAATATTTACTGATGACCACGTTTCTAGCACAATTTATTAATGCTGCTCATAATTATATCAAGACACTACTCACACAACTTTCTGACTTCATTTATATAATTTAATTATTTCTCATCGCTTGACCTGATGATTGGTAGTAGTAGTTTCCATATTTTTTGCGGTATGAGCGATGAATCATTCGTATTGCATGTGTTTGGTGTAGATTATTCGATGAACAAGGATTCAGTAATCAACCTCTCTCTCGCTCCCCACCTGGATATATTACTTTTAGAATTTTAACCCTCTCCCACCCACTATTGTGTGGTTGTGTGTTAATACATGCATTGCAATTGTTGAGCTGTTTTCAAAAATACTTATCTTCGCGGGTGGGGTCAACCATTCTTACCTTAGCCACTAAATTCTTATGTTCTGACAATCTGACTACCCCCGATCTACTAAATAGATCTAATAGATATTTAGACTTTAATTCATCTCATCCGTAGTCTGTAAAGACGGGCTTAGTTTAATGTCTAACAAACTGAGCAATAGCACTAAGTAGTACAACAAAAGACCTAAATGTTGAAATAAAACAGGTAGAAGAAGCTTTGGTGTTAAATAACTAACTATCCTAAAAAATTCATTAGGAAGATCAGAAATGGTCAAAAGCAAAATAAAAATAATGGTGAAGCTAGTAGTGATAACATAGATAAGTGGGAATATAAGACATCTACAGTTGTACCATATAGGGAGGGGACATCTGAGACCCTTCCTACGTTGGATTCTTAATAAAGCAGGAATTAGGGTGACGGCGTTAAAACCTACAAACTCACTCACTCAGATAGGACAAGCACTGTAGGTTAAAGGACCCTGTAGGTTGACCCAATTAAACAAAATAATATAATTTACAAAATACCTTGGAATGACTGTGAGTTAGGTCAATTATATAGGTCAAAATAGTAGGTCAGGGTTAGTCAGATTGTCAGAACATAAGAATTTAGTGGCTAAGGTAAGAATGGTTGACCCCACCCGCGAAGATAAGTATTTTTGAAAACAGCTCAACAATTGCAATGCATGTATTAACACACAACCACACATTAGTGGGTGGGAGAGGGTTAAAATTCTAAAAAGTAATATATCCAGGTGGGGAGCGAAAGAGAGGTTGATTACTGAATCCTTGTTCATCGAATAATCTACACCAAACACATGCAATACGAATGATTCATCGCTCATACCGCAAAAAATATGGAAAATACTACTACCAATCATCAAGTCAAGCGATGAGAAATAAATTATATAAATGAAGTTAGGAAGTCGTGTGAGTACCTTGAAATGAATATGAGCAATAAACTGTGCTCCAAACGCCATCAGTAAACATTATTGTATAACACACTGTGTGAGACATTATCAAAATAAACTTCACCCATAATGAAATGCAGACAATATTGTTCGATTAAATGTATTGTTCTAAATATAAATACGACTGTACAGTACAGTCTGTGAAGATGATTTTATCGATAAAGAAAATTTTCTTCACTGACTGAATTTGTCTTTTTTTTATTTTGCTTCCTAACTCAATGGGCAATTTCGGTGATGCATTTCATTTTAGAAACGTTTAACCGACAGTGGTCACCTATATCGAAGTAAATATTCTGGTTGGTATTGTACCTCGGATGAAACATTTTACATGCCATGGGAAATTGAAACTTCATCGTCATCATCAGCATCATCATCGCCGTTGTCGTCGTCGTCGTCGTCACCGACATCCCTTTCCAAAGATGGACCTGTAGCAAAAGAAACCGGTAATCCAGTAGAATGGGTTGAAGAAGACAATTATGTATTTAGGATATCATCATTTAAAAATGACTTACACTCATGGTTGGATTCAGGAGGTAAGTTGTGATTTTTTGCCTTCTGAAGGGAACATAACACTTCAAGATCTAAAGTTTCAGGTGGAGTTGTGTTGCTTTTATTGGGTGGGATTGTTGGCCTTACAAACTTCCTTTCTTTTCGGGGTTAATAAACTAAGTGGTGTTTAGGCATCTCTGTAGTTCATAAAACTAATGAATTTAAGCCAGCAAATAGTATTTAGCTCTTTCTCAGTAGGGTATTATTAGGTAGCCAGACGAGAGTTCAATTCGAAGAAGTACTGGTATGAGGATTCGGTGTGAGATTTTGCTATTTTGACGGAGTTTAGTCAATCGCATTTGTTTCAGGAACTGCCGTGATAAAACAACCTGTTCGCGAATACTGTTCATAAAACTTGATCTTTGTTGATTCTCTAGATATTCTGCATCATATGGTCACCACCTGATTTAGTGACTTAATAGTTTGGTCAGGGAGGCGTCTTTTCAAAACTTCCGGTAAAGAAAGGAAGACGAAATTTGCAGTATAAAATGGTATCATACTATTTCACAGGTTCTCAACAGCTGCAGACTACCTGAAATTATTTGTGTTTTCTTTGAGCTGGTTGATTTTATTTTGAAGCTTTTGTCATCATCCCCTTCTAGACAACAACAGGGAGATAAGATAAAATATCAGGAACTGCAGCAAACACAATTACATCAGTGACCAGCAGGGTGCAGCTGGTCGCGTATGAGGACAAATACTCGCCGAAGACATTGGCTAGGGGTCGCACTATGTTGTGAATTGGTAGACGTTAGAATTCGTGGGCCATTGGATCGGGTCCCAGTGGCTTAATGGTATACGAGTTCGCCTTGTAACCTGAAGGTCATGGGTTCGAGTTCCGGTGGGTGCGTAGTGCTGAAGAGTCCCAAACTAGGCTGACGAAATAGCTGTCCAGTACTTCCAGGCTTTCCAATGGTTCTCTAACTAATGTCAGCTCTTGATGAAATCCTGTAAAAAATTACATCAGTCAAAATAAGCGTTCCATTGGATTCCGAATCTGATATTGGTTGACAAGATATACAATATATCACCGTTCATTGAGAATTCCAACCCGTTGTGAAGCGATGTTTTCTAAAAGGGCTGGTGGACAACGAAAGCTTCACAATTAGACCATCAATCAGCTCAGCTCAGAGAATACAACCACTGAATCAAAATCATCCACCTGAACTGTTAATCTTCTCTAGCATAGTTAATTCTTCCTGGTTATAAGAGTATTACATTCTCAACAATACATGAATATATCTGTTACTACCGGGGATATTGGTGATCCCATCCAATAATTTAGTTCCCTGTGTGTGTGTTTTTGTGAAAGTTCAAAATCTAAGTTTCTCTCGTTTCTAATAATTCCTAGGGATAAGTTTATTTGAGTTTTCAAATCCCCATTTACACATTTAGAAAAAACAACAGATTGAGAGGAGAAATATGCAGTCCTTTCCAATTAGTTCCTCACCATCGGTTGACTGTACACACTAATATATAGTTTCTTACATCAAAATTTCTTTACCAATCAAGTGGCTATTTTCGTAATATCTGTTTTAGGTATAACAGGAGTAGTTGGAATTAAACAGGTTTTAAATTCCATATTAGTTTGTTTATTAGATGTATCACACAGTCAGCGAAACAGTATTATTATTATTTACTGGATGACGTTTCGAACAAAATGTATTACCGTTCATAATCATTCTATCAGTTATAATCACACGACTTCGAAACTTGAGCTTTATAGTTTTCTTTGTCCTCTCTCTCTGCTATTTGTCGTCGTAGGTGGGTGGTAGTAGAATTTTCCAGATATCTGGGTGGACAGGTGTTGAATCATTCCTATTACACGTATTCTATTTACTTGATTCGATAAACAAAGCTTCCGTTGTTAGCAATCTCTTCCTCCATTCACCTTGTTACATTAGATTTTACAAAATCTAGATTGTTTGACCCGAATAAGATTAGAAATCTAGAGAATAGTTCAGTTATAGCATTACATACAGTCACATACAACCAATAGAATGGGATAGGATGACAGTTTTAAAATCTAATGTCACAGGGTATAGTGAGAGATTGATAACGGAAGCTTTGTTTATCGAATCAACTGAAGGGATTACGTGTAATAGGAATGATTCAACACCTGTCGAGCCAGACCCCAACGACGACAAATAGGAGAGAACAAAGAAAACTATAATACTCAAGTTTCTAAGTCGTCTGATAACAATCGATATGATTATGAACAATACTAGATTGTGTTCGAAACGTCATCCACTAAATACTAATACTGTTTCGCTGACTGTGCGATACATCTAATAAACAAACTAATATGGAATTAATAAGAAGACAATTGCAGCGAAGAAAATGTTCTTTTCGACGAAGTCATCATCTAGGCTGTACACTCGTGTATTTATATCAAATGGATGGGGAAGTTCCGGAATAATATCCGATCAAGGGTCAAATTAATAAAAATTACAATTAGGAATTAGAATGCCATAATAAACAGGGGGATGGATAAAACAAACAATTACTAAGAAGATTGACATTGTGCAATTAGGGGTTAGAAATGTAGAAATAACAAAATAGACAGGATGTTTGGATAAAACAACTAATGTGATGAATAATTGTTTATGCAATCAGGGATTAAATGTGTAGAAATAGTAAAATGACAAAATAAACACTAACTTCAGGTATGAAAATATGGTAGTGTAAACAGGGATTAAGAAAAACTTGAAATAACATGAATAAACAGGAAGTTTAGATAAGAAAGGCGATGGGATGGTCATTACTAAAAATTACCTGTTTGTGATGGCCATGGCAGGGACAGGGGTTGGACGTATTTCTTTTGGATACAAAGGGTGGGTTTGAGCTTTTGTATAGCTAGCGCCTCGGCTATGCCCAGATGCCTTGATTTTACTCCCTTTTGATAGGTTTGATCGAATCTTGTACATCCATCCCATCCATTTGATATAAATACACGAATGTACAGTCTAGATGATGACTTCGTCGAAAAGAAAATTTTCTTCGCTGCAATTGTTTTCTTATTAACTCCTATGACCCAAAGTGTATATTCCGTAATATGGAACTGCTTGCTACCACAATGTCCAAGTCTTACACATATATATAAATAAGAGGTTTGTAGTTATCAAAACAATTAACTCACAGATGTTATTAACACGATTTCTAAGTTTCAAAGGAAGGAAGGAAAGAAGAGTGAAAATTAATTATTAGCAGAATTATTAAGAAGACAGTTGCAGGGAAGAAAATCTTCTTTTCAACGAGGTCGCTGTCAACTAGGAGGCTGTACATTCGTGTATTTATGATAAATGGGTGTGAAAAATTTCCAGAATAATTTCCGGTTATGGGTAAAATCGATAAAATTACAATTACGAATTAAAATGCCATAATAAACAGGGGGACGGATAAAGCTAAGGCAAATTAGCATCATAATTACTGAGAAGATTGACATCTTGTACAATTGGGGGTTAGAAATGTAGAAATAGCAACAATAGACGGGATGTTTAGATAAAAAATCTAGTGGGATCATAACTAATGTGACGAATAATTGTGTTTATGCAATCATGGATTAAATATGTAGAGATAGTAAAATGACAAAAATAGGCAGGAAGTTCGGATATGAAAATATGGTAGTGTTAATAGGAGGGATTAAGAAAAACTTAAAAATAACATGAATAAACAAGAAGTTTGGATAATAAAGGCAATGAGATGGTAATTACTAAAAGAATTACCTGTTTATGATTTAGTTATTACCATCCCATTGCCTTTCTTATCCAAACTTCTTGTTTATTCATGTTATTTTTAAGTTTTTCTTAATCCCTCCTATTTACACTACCATATTTTCATATCCGGACTTCCTGACTATTTTTTGTCATTTTATCATTTCTACATCTCTAACCCCTAATTGCACAATCAATGTCAATCTTCTTAGTTATTATGATGCTACTTTGTTTGAGTTTTATCCGCCCCCGCCCTGTTTATTATGGCATTTTAATTCCTAATTGTAATTTTATCGATTTGACCCATAACCGGAAATTATTCTGGTAATTTACCATGCATTTGATATAGATACACGAATGTACAGCCTAGTTGATAGTGATTTCGTCGAAATGAGAATTTTCTTCCCTGGAACTGTCTTTTTAATAGTTTCTATGGTTATCAAGCATTCATTCTATCGCTGAACCACATCGGAACTACAACCAGGGAATAATGGGTAAGTGTTTCGTACTAGTTTGAGACGCCTCAGTGTAGTACACATCCATGAAACTACTGAAAAGATTTTTCCTAGCAACTTCAGGTTAAGAGGCAAACCCGTTGGCAGCCCAACCAACCGCTGTGAAACACAAAGTAATAGGAATATACAGATTTTGAAATAAACAGGTCAGAATAAAATATGTGCTAGGGTAGTGATTAGTCTGTAGTAATTCTTTGGTGAGATTCATTAGTCTGTCTTCTCAAAAACTCTTCAATTTAAAAAAAAAAACAATCTATAGTGCTAGTCACTTACTAGTTTGTAGACTTGTCTTTCGAAATTCTAACGAAATAGTCATGAATCTTGAAAATTTTCAAGTTAGATGCCGAGAATGTTAGTGAGGATGGTATGAAAATCTTACTTTACAATGATATGTCACAAAATAGGTGATTATTATTATTATTATTTTATAACGACAGAAGACAAGGGTCAGGCAACAGATCGTTTGCTGAGAAAATCAACAGATATTTATAGATTTTTATGTACATTATTATTAGCAGAGAAACGGCCTCTTCTGATTGGTCGTTTCCTCACTGTAAGTTATTCTCTCATATGTTTGTGGCCATTTCTTTGAAGGTCAGACCATCTATCTGCGAATCGTATCCGCCCACGTAAAGTCTGCTGTGGTTGGTTGTTGAGTTAGTCTTTGTCCTTGTTATTTTCTCATGACCAATATTTGGTGCGTAAAGATTGACGTGAATTGCTGTCTACCAATTTTGGCTAACAGACAGTTCTCACCACAATTACTATTCTAAGGAGACGGTTTCAACGAAGAAAGTTTCTTTTCGACAAAGTCATCAACTTGGAGGTTGTTCATTCGTGTATTTATAGTAGTAAATGTGCGGGAGAAAGCTCGAGAACTATTTCCGGTCAAAGGTTAAATTCATAAAATTACAAAGTGTAATAATCAGTAAGATATAGTAGAAAGGGCATTAATGAGATCATAGTTTCTAAAAAACTTGACGGATTCGAGACGCGATAATAACAAAATCGTCAGAAAGTTCAGATTTATAGAAAAACCAACAAACGGACCTAGTAATGCAGATAGGAGTTGAAAACGTAGAAATAACAGAAATCAACAGGAAGGTTGGATATTACAGGTGGTAGTAAGATAATGATTATTGATGGGACTGACTTTTCATAATGACCAACGGTTGAACGTATTTCTTTTGAATGCATCTCATGGGCTTGAGCTTTTTGATCGCCAGTGCCCTAGTCATTATACCCAGATATCTTCATTTCATTCCCTTTGTGGGAGACTTCTGATCGTATCTTGTATGTGACTTTTGAAGGACTTTTCATTCCAATGGGGCTGAATGTCGTGCATTCACTAGATCTTCTGTTACCGAACTGTATACACCCTTGTATTCTCCCTTAGCTAACCATGCTGGAGAGTGTTCCTGGGCGGGGTTTGCAAGTGGACACATGTTACCTACGTCTAATGTGCTGTCTCCACAAGAGAAAGTGAACTGGTATATGCATGTTGATGTGGCCCAATGAAACAACTTGTCTTTCACATGCTGGTTGGATGGTTTCTTGCAGGAGAATGTTACTCGTAGGTTGGCACGTAGGCACAGTATGTTTTACTGAGAGAATTGGAAAGCCGTCTACGGAAAAGTTCTGCTTAGATATCACTTTTAAATTCAGGGTTAAGTATCAGCCTATTTTTGGAGGCGACTTGAACTTTTTCAGGCATTTTATTTGGTTTTAGATTCTTGTCTATGAATCTGGGTGAAAGGGAAACCATTTTCTGCCAAGATCTCTCGGAGATATTGGAATTCTTTGTCAATTGACTCTTCAGTGCATATTTTATGGATCCTCGAGGAAAGAAAGTATGTTAGGTTTCTCTTTCTGCTAAGAGGTAGATAACTTTGAAAGTTAATAAACTGTCGATTCTAACGTGGGCTTTTTGTAAATGGATCTTCTCAGCGAGTTGTCAGCCATCCTTCTCAGTTGGACATTGAGGAATGCAGAGTCTTCTGAACACCTTGAGGTGCAATCTACAAATGTTTAGCATGCGATTTGCTCCCGCCAAATGCAAGATGATGTTATAGGACTGGACTACACTGACTCCTAGTTTAGAAATAGGGAGTGAAGTGGCTGGTGGAGCACGTCGAACGCTTCACTTACTTGGGAAGTACCATCAGCTCCAACGGGTTGACCTCTGACGAAATCTTACCACGGATACAGAGGGCTAGTTTCGCATATGCCAATTTAACGCCTTCTTTGGCGTAGACGTGATATCTGGCTACCGACCAAAGGGCGGGCGTACTGCGCGGCCGTCCGCTCCGTCCTCCTTTATGGCTGTGAGACCTGGCCATTGAGAGTGGAAGACATGAAAAGATTAGCTGTCTTTGATCATAGGTGCCTGCGTTCTATCTCCCGTGTGAAGTGGTATAATCAGGTGAGCAATATTGACGCCAGGCATCGGTCGAGTGGTAGGTAAGGAGGGGAAATCAATTGACGAGGCTGTGAAGTTACATGGATTGACTCAGATGGTTAGGACATGTGTTATGTATGCCTAGTCATCGCCTTCGTCGACGGGCAATGTTAGCTGACATAAGGTCAGGCTGGAAAAGAGCTAGTGACGGTCAAACGCAAACATGGCATCATTCAATGAAATCCACAGCAGTTAGTTTAAGCCAGCCACGAAGGAAGGTGTAGAATTCCTGGCTGGTTGGGGTCCTTAGGACGGGAAAAACCAATGGCTGGAAACTATTGGTGACATGGCTCAAAATCTTTCTCAATGGCTGGCGCAGATGCATCCACTCCTTGTGACTTATAATTTCCAATGAAACTATATTGTTCTTCGTTATTACTATTCCTTTGTCTCACACCTCTGTTTACTGTCTCTAATATGCATTTCTTTTACTTTCTTCTCTTGGTTTGTGTGGTACATGGAGGGAGTATAGTGACTTGAACTGCCGCATATCATGCGAAGTTCTGTGTCGAAGACAGATAGACATTGAGGAATTGAAACGTTGAGTTAGAGTCAACTGCGTGAGTGAAGTTGATGCGTGTTGGGTGTGGGCGTTACTTAGCGTTTGGGACAGGTGTTTTAGATCAAAATTACCTTTGATTTTGAGTGGGGCATAGGACTACAACACTTCATCTCCTTCTCACTCTGTTCCAGTCGACCCGACGATTGCCCCTATGCCTTCAATTCCACTCCACACGACTTCCGTTATGTTATCCTTGGACACCCAACTCTTATTTTCGAATTCAGGTCCCACTTGAAGGCAAGCCTAGTGGTTCTTCTCTGAGTGGCAGGTTCTTGATTCGTTCGTTGCCACAGTTTTTTTTTTTTTTGGTATATCCTTTCTGGTTATCTGATCTCTAATGTCCATCGACTGATCTGTGGAGAGGAGGTCGATTGGAGGTGGGCTCGTCAAACTTTTAACTAGTAGCGAGTCATTTCATCTCTCCAATTCCAATTTCTGTGACTTGAAATTTCCGAGGTTAAGGACGTTGGTACCACGCTCAATCTTCTATCTCTCTCTCTCTATTTCTGGGCTTGAAATCGGCCGGCTAACAAACAAGGGAATTAGGCGAGGTTTTCATATAGAACTGTACGGTGAATCAACACCCAATAGTTGCTTTTGTTTTCCCAGAAAGTTTTTCATATACTTAAAAGTTGATTGGTGAATGGTGACTAGCAGTAGAGTCCAGGATATAGCACATTTTGTCCTATTTGGGACTGACTCATCATTCACCAGTGAGTCAGTGATGGTGTTCCCACCGAGGCTCCAACGCGAAAGCATTATCCACTAGACCACTTGGGCCACGAGAGCCACTGCCTTTGTGCAACGAGTCATATTAATTATTTAATTGAATTTTTAAGATTTTCCCGTCGATTGTTTGGACGGAAATGCTCTGTGGCCCAATTAACTTCTAATTACGTGCCTAGACATCGTCGAAGCATCTGTACAAGGAAGAGACGTCATGTGTCAACCTTAGACCGAGTACTTCTGTCCAATCAATCAATGGACGGAAAAATCTAAAAAAAAAATTGAATTAAATTTTTCTCATATACGTCTAATTTTTAAATGTTTTTCTTTGTCTTTTTAAAAACAGTATTTCCTAAGTCCTCCACTCAATCTGTTTGGACTGAAATAGCGCACGGTATGGTAGACACAATTCATGATGTATCTGTATCAAGGCCAAAAAGTCGTTTGAATTGGGGTATACCAGTTCCTGGCGACGACCAACAAGTGGTAAGTCTTGTTTTTTATTTTGACTGTGTGTGGGTGTGACTAAAAATTAAGAGGTTTAAAAGGGGGCGTTGCCGCTTCTCCTTCGGTTTATAATAAGACTATCGGCTGCATGTTTCAGTGTCCTATTAGGATCTAATACTCGTTGTTTCGAGATCATTCTTGGTGATTGTGTGTCTTTATATACACACACACGTGGACACCTACTTGATCGATTTTGCTGGGTAGCTAAAAAAAAATGTTATGTACTCGTCGCTAAATTATTGTTATGGACTGGTCGAGAAACTAATAGTCCTGACGTGAGAAGGCGGAAATCAGAAGACCACTAGGTTTGCGATGATACTTCTATTGTCCAAACACAAGGAGACGAAAATAAATGGTCTCACACCAAAGTGGTAAGCAAGTCAAGTAGTTGTAAAGTAAGGTAGTTCACACAAATTGTGAATGCGAATATATAAATAATTCAGACAAGCGTGGGAAAAAATCATTAGACAGTCTTAACATGAATGGCTAATTATAATGGAGTGTCGATCCAAATATACATAGCGAATATAGCAGACATGCCAACAAACATATATGGATATATGTCACTAAGCAACGGACTGTCAACAAACACTCATATTATATATAAGATAATATAAGGAGAATACACATTATTAAAGGAGACAAGTCCATACAAGTGAAGTGGTCACAGACTAACCGAGCAAACAGAAAGAGAGACCAACATGCACACACACATAAATATATATATGTGGATACATATCAAAAAATCCCCCCATTGAGTCATATGAAAAAGAGAAGATGTATTCAGCGAAGAGACTCTTTTCGACGGTGAATTCATTCACATAGCTAGCTGTACAATCGCATTTTCAATTACAGGCCAACGGAACTGACGAGGATATCAAAGCAGCGAGGATCGGTAAAGCAAGACAAGCTTTCATTACTCTCACCAAGTCTGTGTGGAGATGAACATTACTACTCAGCATCAAAAATAAGGTCCAGATTTTCAACTCCAATGGGAAGTCAGTCAGTGCTACTCACTATACGGATAAAAGACTTGGCCAGCGCGTCATAAAGAGCATCTCAAACAAACTACAGGCCTTCATTAACAGTTGTCTTTGCTCAATACTACTGAAGATCAGATGGCCGGCCAGAAAAGATCAGCAATAGGGATCTCTTGGATCCAACCAACACACTAGGAACCGATTGTGCAACAAATAGGCAGGAAGAAATGGAGATGGATTGGCCATACTCTGAGGAAACCATCAAGTGACATCACTAGACAAGCCATTGCTTGAGTGGAACTCGAAAGGAAAGCGGCGAGTTGGTCGTCAGTGCAAGGGTGACTTGGAAGAGGTCATGTGAAGAGGAGACGAAAACATGTGGGCAGACTTGGAGCGGGTTGAAAAAGTTGGCAGAAAACCGAAGGCAATGGAGACTTGGGCGGCTGAAGCCCTATGTTCCTCTAGGAATTAAAGGAAATAATAATAATAATCGCGTTTATATATAATTATTTGTGTGTGTGTGCACATGACATTTGTCAAGTTTAGATAATTAATTAGGTAATACAAGAATGATCTAATATAGAAACAAGGTTCATTAGACATCAGCTAAAGTAAGATTGAGTTAGTAAATTAGATGATGCAATATTATTAACTAAAATGTTTCAACTTAGGTCAGGGTAGCAACAGAGGTAATTACAAGTAGAGACTAAGTAGAGGTGGCTTAGAGAATAATGCCATTTAAATTAAAACTAAAATTGAGCAAATAAATTTGATGACGTAACATAAATGACGAGAAACTGAGCGTTGGTTAAGTCAGTAACAGTGGTAGTGAAGTGTAGAAATTAAATCACTTTGGGGTAGAGAAAAGGAAAATGTAAAATATTACTATTGAAAAGACAAAATAATACTACTAATGAAGAGACAGAAAGAAAGAAATAGAATTTACCTCTCGCGTATTAAGACAGATTACGTTCATTACAAGCAAGAAAGACCGACTTCCACATTGTTAGATAAGTTTACTTGGGATAACACACATTGGAATACTGGAGAAGATTTGCAGCACAGGTGGGTGATATTGAATGAGTTGTATTCTCAGAGCTGAGTTGATTGATTTAATTTTCAAAGATTACGTCATCCCCCCTTCCGCTGGACAACATCGCCTCAGCGCAGGTTTTAGTTATAAAATAAACTCTCTTCATGAACCTGGAATTCAAAGGTAACATTGCAGCAGTTATTGTTAGGAACCGCCTTTCTAGATGTCTGAAGACATTTCAAACAGTGACCTTACGTGTCACATTCTCCTGCAGACAGTTAATCCAGTCTAACGCTAAAGACAAGATACCGCTTTTGGCCACTACAATGTGTATTTATCAATTTACTTGCTCGTGTGGAGCAAAGTATATTGGCTGTACGCGACGTCAAGTCCACAAACGTATTCTCGAACACTGTCCAGATTAGCTGGCCAACCGGAGGAGAAAAGAAGAATAGCAGCAGCTCTATCCTCGAACACCTTATCATCTCCGGACATCAACACCCTCCGTCGAATGAATGCTTTACAGTGCTACGCAGAGTCCCTCAATAATGTACGAAGGAACTTCGCATACGCCATCTGTACATAGCTGAAGCATTAGATATTCAGGATTTGAAATTGGATCTCTGCTTTTAAAAGCGCTACATACATTCACTCACCCTATCGTGGCCACAGTAACGTTCTTACTATAATTTTGCTCGGCTTTTATTATGTAAATTTACTATTATTATTATTATTATTATTATTCACATCACCTATATTTTATTACCACTCTATTACCGTTTATTAATAACATTGCATTTTCATACAGATTTTATATAAAAACACTATCCCCTTTCTACTAGTTCCTGTCCATTCTACGCAAGCTTATTGATTAGTCATTATCTCACACTTATTATTACGTCATGCCAACTTCTGCCTCTTGTCTAACTTACAATTAGTCATCCGATCTAGGTTACACCTTACATTACGTAATACATTTTTCGAGGACAAAGTTTACCAGTATCTGATTGGTCTAAAGATTTCTTTGTTAAATATATGAATACGATTGCACAGCAGCTCATGAAAATGAATCGTCGAAAAGAAGATTTTTCTTCGCTGTTTACGTCTTTTTCTTATAAAATAAACTCATTTGATTTCTCCATAAATGATGATGTAATTGGCAACCATTGTCGTGCGTGACTAGTTATTGATTTTCGTCTCTAATCCCTATTCAAGGAAGAAATAGCGAAACGAGTATCTGAAGTTGACAGCAAGACTCCTCCTGAGAAAGCCTAGTACAATGCATAGTTAGCTGTAGACACAGCTGTAAAGGCTGTTAATGAGGTAAAACCAAAAGTTAGTAAGAACCAGTCGGTTTCTACTACCTCATACGAACTTGTTAGGGCGAGAAGCCTGATTCCGGCCAGTTCCGATTATGGTGAGGAGCGACAGCTGCCCAAACGCTAATTAACAAGAAGTCTTCGCAATGACAAAAGCGAAAGAGATGGAAAAGGTATTGTCGATAAATAACACCAGACAACTGTTTATGCTTATCAGGGAAACAGGGGTTAAAGGCAAATAATAAGCGAAACAATCTCTGAGAAAAATGATACCATAATTAGCTCCCAGGATAAACGACTGGGACGTTGGAAAGGACACTTTGAGGAGCAGTTTAATCGGCCTACATCTACGCTCAACTTATCGAGCATCCAACACCTCCCTGAATGGGATATAAACACAGGTCTTCTGTCTCTAACTGAGGTTAGAAAAGTTGTCACTAGTCTGAAACGAGGCAAAACATTGCGATCTGATTGTTTGACTCCAGAGGTATTTAAGGACGGTGGAGACAGTTTACTATCTGTGTTAGCTAAGGTAGTAGGCAGCGTTTGGGAATCAGAGATAGTCCCATCAGGTTGGTGTAAGTCACTGATTATCCGGATATACAAGAAGGGAGACAAGTCTTCCTGTGATAATCACATGAAGATTAGCTTGATTAGTATAGTATCTAAAATTCTAGGTTCAGTAATAATGCGTAGACTAAGTGGTGCTCGGAAGTAACAAACACGAAAGAACTAGACAGGCTTTAGGCCAGGAAGAGAGTGTATTGATCATATATTCACTCTTCGCCAGATTCTGGAACATTGGCATACTCACCACTGGCGTCCAACAATCGTCATATTTCTTGATTTGGAAGTGCCATTCGATTCTGTCGACCGAGAGGTACTCTGGCGATGTTTAACTGTGAAGGGAATACTGGGAAATACATTGCACTGACTAAGACGCTCTGCTCGAACTGATGCAGTCAGCCAGGTAAGAGCCTGCAGTATCCAACAGGGATGCCCAAAATCCCCATTTCTCTTTAATTTCATCATAGATATATTTGCTAATGAACTTAATCCTAACAGAATTCAGCGACTTGGCGGGTGACTTGTTACCACCAAGGCTTAGTAGTCTCGCTGACTTAGAATATGCAGATGACATAGTCCTTCTAGATGAAGACACTCACAAAATGTTGAGTCTTCTGAACACCTTGAGGAGTGGGAATCTTGGGATGTTTGGCATGCGATTCCGTTTTGTTGTCAAATGTAAGATGATGTTATGGAACTGGACTAGACTAGATTCACCCACTCCTAGCCTAAAGATAAGCAAAAGTGGAGTGGTTGTTGGATCGTGTTGATCACTTCACTTATTTGGGTGGGGGATTAGTTGCATCAGCCCGGTCAGCGGGTTGATCTTATTATTGACGAAATCTCAGTATGAATACAAAAGACTCGTGTGGTATTCGCCAACTTATGCCATCTCTTGCGTTGACGTGATATTCGGCTGGCTGGTTGGCTGTCTACCAAAGAACGTGTGTACTGCTCAGCAGTCACTTTGCTCCGTCCTCCTTAATGGCTAACTGTGAGACATGACTACTGAAAGTGGAAGACTCGAAGGGCCTGGCTATCTGGTTCTCTTTGATCATAAATGTCTGCGTTTTAATCTCCCGTCTGTGTTAGGTGGTGGTATAATAAGGTGAGCAAAAATTAAGGTTAGTCCTTGGTTGAGTGCTAGGTGAGTTGTAGGGGAAATCAATAGACGAGGTTGTGAAGCAGGTGAATCGATTGAGAGAGATGGTTAGGACATGTGTTGGTAAGCTTGCATCTTTAGTCATCGGTCGCCTTCTTCGACAACGGGCAATGTTAGCTGACAAAGGATTAGGTTGGAAAAGAGTTAGCTAGTGGCGGTCAAACCAGAACATGGCTTCGTCAGTCAATGAAATCCACAACAGTTAGATTAGGTCAGCCAGTTACATAGGGAGGGAGGTGTGGACTTCCTGACTGACTGGTTGTAGTCCTCGGGATGGTAAAAACCAATGACACTCACTGGAGACAGTAATATGATTCAAAATCTTTGTCTATAGCTGGTGGTGATTTGTCATATTCAATAAAGTTCTATTGTTTTTGATTGGATACTAGTCAGTAACTACTGTAATGTTTGTGTCTAGTCCTCGTATCTTTGGCGCAGACTGAATTCTATCAGTCAAGCTTGCAATGTGGCCACCATACTACTACTAGGTGGCTCGCCATCACAGTGCACTGTGAATTGTTGGTGTTATATGGTTGGGGGCAATCGGCAGGAAGCCTTGGACCTAAGACCTAAGTTCTATTGTTCTTCCATATTACCTATTATTCTTTTTGCCTCACATTTCTGTTCATTATCCGTCTCTATTTTGAATATCTACTTACTCTTTTCTCTTGCTTTGTGTGCTACATGGGGGGAGGGAGGGAGTGTCAACTCTAACTTCTGCACATGTGTATTAAGTTTTACGTTGAAACTAGTCGGGCAAGGGGGGGGGGCTCGTTTCGTATTTGCCAGTTTACGCCGACTCTGGTGTAGACGAGATGTTCGACTATCGACCAAAGGGCGGGTGTATTGCTCATCAGTCCGCTCCGTCCTCCTTTATGGTTGTGAGACCTGGCCACTGAGAGTGGAAGACTAGCTGTGTTTAATGATAGGTGCCTGCGTTCTATTTCCCGTGTAAAGTGGCATAATAAGGTGAGCAACATGGAGGTTAGGCGTAGAGTTCTAGGTAAACAGGGGAAATCAATCGACGAAGTCGTGAAGCTACATCGACTGAGATGGTTAGGACATGTGCTACGTATGCCAAGTCATCGCCTCCCTCGACGAGCTATGTTAGCGGATATAGGGTCAGGCTAGAAAAAAGCTAGCGGCGGTCAAACAAAAACTTGGCTTCACCAGTCAATGAAATCCACAACAGTTGGTCTAAGCCACGTAGAAAGGTGTAGACTTCCAGGCTGGGGTCCTCGGGACGGTAAAAATCAATGGTTGGAAACAATTGGTGACATGGCTCAAAATCGTTCTCAATCAGTGGCGCAGATGCATCCACTCATTGTGACTTATGATCTCCAGTGAAACTGTTTTGTTCTTCGTTATTACTCTTCCTTTGTCTCACACCTCTGCTCACTGTTTCTATTATGCTTTTCTTGTACTTTCTTCTCTTGCTTCGCGTGCTACACGGAGTGTGGTGACTTGAACTTCCGCACATTTGTGCAAAGTTCTATGTCGAAAACAGACAGACAGACAGACAGTCGGGCAGCCAGTCAGTTATGTATCTATGTCTAAATATATCACTGAAAAGGAGGACAGTTTGACACTTGTTGAAATCGTTGAATCGATTGTGTTTAGCATATCATATGGTATAATATCAGTATGAATGAGGCATTGAATGTGTTAACTATGCGTAATTTTCATCCCTTTTTTTCTATAGATTTATGTCTGGTTAGATGCACTAATCAATTATCTGACAGTAACAGGATTCCCATGGTCAGATGATGATGATGATGTCGGTAATTCCAAGCGTATTTTATGGCCACCAGATGTGCAATTTTTAGGCAAAGATATATTAAGGTGAGTATTTTGAAAAAAAAAATGCTGGTCAAATCTTCTTCATGAAAACAAAACACATAGTGTGTTCAGCGAAGAGTCTGTTTTTTGGGGGCGACGAATTCATTTTCACAACTGTACAATGGCAAATATGTATGTGTTATTATTTTGTATGTGTATGTGTACATTAAGTTTGTCAAACAAAAATACAATTGGTTATAGTTATTTTAACTAAACAGGTGAAGATTGGTGATTGGAGTTACATAATACAAAATCAGTCAAGAAAGCTGGGTGTTAGTGAAATTGGAATAATAACAAAAGGTGATGAGTTGTCACAAACAGTTGTTAAAAAGGAGTTATGTAATACTACGGATAGTTTGATGATTGAGTTTTACTCAGGATGCACATAGAAACAAATTAGATAATATGAAATTACATAAGAGTTCTAAATGAATGTACAAGAATTATAAACAATTAAAGAAACAAGCAAGCAAACAAAATTAAGTCATCAAAAATCAACAAAGTTGTTACTATGATAGTAGAAGTGGTTGAGTAATTCTCTTTTGTGTGCACAGCTCTGGTGTTTCTGTGTCAATGGCCAGAGCTTCAACAATACATAGAAGACGAAACCGAATCGTCTGTGGTAGGTTATTCTTGACTCTGTAGATTACTTTGAATCAGGAGGTGTTTGTTGAGATGGAATGATCAGTGTTAACCAGGTGTTCAGTTATCGCACTCCTTATTGCACTACTATTGCCTTTTCGTAACCATGCTGGATAGTGTTCCTGAATCCTCTTGGACAGAGTGCGCGTCGATCGACCGATGTGCCTGGCTCCACAGCAGCAGGTGAACTGATATACGCACATAGAAGTGGCCAGATGCGGGATCTTGTCCCTGAGGCTGCTGCAGATCAGTGGGCGACTGGAGAACAATATTCTTAGCGTTGCTGCAAAGAATGTTCTTCCCAGAGATGATATGATCCTTCTCTTGAGAATGACGAGAAAGGATTAGCAGGAAGTAAGGAAGGCTGGGGACGAACCAACCAAGAATCTGTTGGCTGACGAATATTTGGTGTAAAATGGAGATAGATGGGACAGACGTTAAGGAGGAGGGTTAAGCAACACAGCGGGCCAGAATAGCCGTCAACGGGGATGTGGATGGAGCACAACGAGTTGGGCATGTGTCAGATTGTGACATGGAGAAGGAAAATGACAGCCTATGGGTGGTAATCGTGGAAACAGGGAAAGAAGACTGTGGAGATGAAGAAAAAATGGAGATGTGTTGTTGAAACTCTGTGTCCCACTTGGAACCAAATGAAATAATAATAATAGATCGCCAGTTCCTAAGTTTCGGTACTTTAGGGAGTATTTATTTGTTTGTTCATGCTCAGTTACCCGGTACAGCTGTTGAAGGTTGATGATACTGTTAAATTTCCCATGTCAAAGTAGGTGATGAAGGGGTCGAACCCATGACATATCTACTGAAAACTAAATGCTTAAACTAATAATGAACCACCTTTTCACTCTAAAGGTTGTACGTGAAACTGTGGCCTTTTTTTATACTGATTAGTTGACTTTAAGTTATTGTCGGGTTATTACACCACTTTATTATCTGTAGTTTGAACATACAAGTAAACACATCTGTATATATATACTGTCTAACCTATGTGTGAAACGTATTCAGAGGAAAATGGGGATGGATGCTTTGGACATACACGCCACTGAGGAAGCCTTCGAATGACATCACGCACAATGCATGGCCATCGCTCAAGTGGAACTCGAATGAGAAGTGAGGTTGACATGGAGCAGATGGTGTGTTGGGGAAGATAAGATGAGAGATTATGGGCAGTTGTGGCCCCAGCTAGCTGAAGAGCACAGCGGAAAATAGAAGAACAAAGTGAAGATGCATTGTTGAAGCCCTCCCTATGTTCCACCTGGAACCCAGTGGATCATAATGATGATAATCATACTGCTTACAAAGATAACTGTTGTGGTTTCTCTGTCGACTGATAGTCTCTTTTTTCTGTTGTTCCCCACCTCCAATAAACTTCGCTTTATTCTTCTTCTTTTTCTTCTAAAATAGATTTCATGCCGTACTTTGGCCTGCTTTACTTATGGCTACTGATCTTCCCTTACCGAAACGCCTTATATGCCATCATCATTTACTTGTTGAGAATATTAAGGTAACTTTATAAATAATAGTAATAATGAATTTTATTAAATTTTTATTCGAATAATGACTAATGTTTCGATTGTATATATTAGTCGTTAATTTGAACTGGAATTCTTGATGTGGTGTGTTTAATCCTGTTTTAAGGCTATTTAATTAGATCTGATTGTGTATCCCAGTGAATTTGTTCTTGTCTCCCTTCAACACTCTCTTCTCAGTTTGTCTTCAATCCATCTCTATTTTCTAGGTGGTAAGTTTTTCAAGAGTTCGTTTGCAAGGATTAAATTTGTTTTTGCAAGTTCGACTACAGATTGATATCAGTTAGAGAATCATTAGAAACCAGCTAGGGAGTACTGGACAGCTGTTTCATCAGCCTAGTTTTGGGAATCATCGGCAGTACGCACCCGCCACAGAGGGCTCGAACCCATGACCTTCCGGTTACCACTGCATGAATTCTAACTTCTACGAATTCGTGATTTAGCACGACTGGCACCAACCAATGTCATAGGTGGGACATCCATCCTCACACTTGACTGGACGAATCTCACTGGTCACGACTTCGCACTAGAACTGCCGGAAACTCTGTCCTGTAGGAAGTCACTAGTGAGTCTTGTAACCGGGATCTCCTGGGTTCGAACCCCAGTGGGTGCGCACTGATGATGATTCTCAAACTAGGCTGATGAAACAACTGTCTGGTAAGTTTTTCGTTGATTCGTTGCCAGTCAGAGTTCCTTATCGTTTATCCTTTCCTGACCAGCCATCTTGATCTTCATTATATGAAGTAAGGTAGCTGTTGAATAAAAGTCTGCATTAGCTTGTTCGACAGGCTTTTGGATGAGTTGTACGCCAAGTCTCTGAACCACAAGGGGGGGGGGGTAAACACTGACTTAACATTAGTCTTGAACACAATCGGAATCGTTTTCGTTATTATTCTGGACGCTGAAGATTTTAGAAACTGATTTCACATCAATGAAGATCTATTGTGCTTTTCCAGCTCTGGTTTCACCATCGTCATTCATGCTGCTTGCACTTGAAACGATGCTGCTTAGTGAGATAAGTCGAAGAACCGATTTCGTCTAGACTTCTCCTGTTGATGGTGATTGGTGCTTGTCGCTGTTGGGTAGGAACCGGAAATACTATTCGGAATAAGGCAGCAATTTACGTTAATGTTACGTCCCGAATCGGGGTCATGAGAAAAAAAACAATAACAAAGCTTAACCTTGAAGTACTGACCAACCAATCACAGCAGACTTAACGTCTGCAATAAAATTCGCAGATATATGGCTTAGCTTTTTGAGAAACGGTCACAAAAAATACAGAATAACCTTCAGCAAGAAAACAGCCAATCAGAAAACGTTGTTTCTCCTCTGACAATAATGTACATAAAAATCTATAAATATTTCTTTTGATTTTCCGAATAAACGATCTGTTCTGCCTGACCCTTGTCGTTTGTTGTTACAAAACTATTGGATCATGCGAATTATTAAAGTGACGGTTAATGGCAGTGAAGAAAATTCTCTTTTCGACGAAGTCAGCGTCAACTAGGAGACTGTACATTCGTATATTTATAGTAGTAAATGTGTGGGAGAGAGTTTCACAACGGTATCCGGTCAAAGGTTCAATGAATAAAATTACAAAGTTTAATAATAAGGAAGATCGGGTAGAAAAGGCATAATAAGATGATCATAATTTCATATAATGACTCCTTTTTATAACTTTGAACAAATAAGGAGAAACATCGGCGCAGAGTGATCTGGATCCATTTTATTTCG
Organism: Trichobilharzia regenti; assembly: GCA_944472135.2. Lineage (NCBI taxonomy): Eukaryota > Metazoa > Platyhelminthes > Trematoda > Strigeidida > Schistosomatidae > Trichobilharzia > Trichobilharzia regenti. The sequence continues at coordinate 13,053,663 of OX235267.1, forward strand.
TCGGTTCTCATCAGCTGCGGACAATCTGAATTCTTTAATAAAATAAAAATAAAAAGTGTACAATTTCAACAAACTTTTTTGTCGATTAGCAAGCATATTGTCAGAGCGACATAGTGAAATAAGGCGTTGCGACTTACAAGGTGTCTAAAGTGTTACGACACGTGTATATATATATCTTGTTAGAGAGAAGTTTCTTGAAAAAAATTAATTAACAGTTATGTTGTTGGGGTGGTAACACAAGATCTATCGAATAAAAAAAACCGCATTGAAAAATATTACCCCGTTGAAAAGTTGTGAAGAAAAGATTGAATTTCCCATAGGATCCTATAGAAATCCTATAGGATTGCTGTGGCGGTTATGTCCAAATTTCACAAAAGTTAAAATATCCACGAAACGAAGAGAGTTTGTTCTATGTTTAAAGTCGAACAACGGATTCTTTTTGGACACAAGTCAGGCTTCAATCGTTTTATTGTTATAGCTTCAGAAAACCTGAGAAGACTTGAGGTACTTTGTCTCTTAATTATTTTGAATGATTTGAGCACATGTACTCGGTGTCCTGTGTCAATCAGGTGTTTAGCGATTGAAGAGCTTAAACAATTCGGACCCGTTAACCGGAGGCTCCTTGGTACATGTTCGCAGAATCTGACGTAGGCCCTCCTCTCTGTTCTTCCAATGTAACTGCTCCGGCAGATACATTTGAATTGGTATACACAGTTGGAGGTAACATATGAGGGGTACTTGTCAATCTTTGACTGCACCAGTGAAGAGGTTGTTCGAGATAGAGAGACTAATAACGCTGCAGGAAGGATACGTCCTAGATAGGGCTGCGCTTTATCTTTTATTTACGATTCTCATGATGTCGTCGCCTTTATAGTCAAGTTTGATGAAAATAGGTTTCTTACTGATTGTAGTTGTATCAAGCTTCTTGAGTTCATTCTTGTCATATTTGTTAATGAAACTTTGTGGGTAACCATTTCCTTTCAAGCATTTTTCAAGAAGCATTAGTTCACTGTCTAGTTTGTTTGGTGAACATATTCTCTTCGCTGTCATAACACTTTAAACACCTTGTAAATCACTATGACGCCCTGACAATATGCTTGCTAATGGATAAAAGTTTGTTAAAATTATACACTTTATTTTTATTTTATTAAAGAATTCAGGTTGTGGGCAGCTGATGAGAACCGACGAAATAAAATGGATCCAGATTATTCTTCGCCAATGCTTCTTCTTTCTTTGTTCGAATGGTTATAATTACTGAGAAACTTGACTGTTTGTAGAATTACAGATTCAAGATGTAGTAAAAATAAAAAAGGTATGAGGTATAAGTAAAAAACAGCCACCGAGTCTAGTAATGCAGATAGGAATTAAAAACGTAAAAATAATAGAAAGAAACAGGAAGTTTGGTTGAGAAAGATGGCAGTAAGATAATCATTATTGATCGGAGTGAGTTTTCATGATGACCACGGTAGGCAGGGACAACAGTTAAACGTATTTCATTTGAATGCAAGGTGTTGGGCTTGAACTTTTGGATCGCTAGTGCCTTAGCTATTCCCCGATGCCGGTTGTAAGTCTGACAAAGGGGGAAAGTTGGGCGTGAGTCTGTGTTCCACTGCGAAGATTTCGTGACATATCGATTAACACTGAATTTTTCACTCGAATCGTTTTGTTTTCCTAATTTTCATCTTGGTTTTTTCTGTCGCTCATGTAGATGTCTAAGAGTAAAGGTAATCATATTGATCCAATGACTGAACAATACGATTTATTATCATCACAAGAAGTAAAGAATCTAACCCCAGCTGAATCCGATGTCTTACGATATGTTCTATTACGTCAACCATTACTTTCATTCGATGGATCGTATAATCGAGAAATGGCAAAAAAGCTAGTGAATACAGAACTTGTCAATTGGATTGGTAATCTACTTTCTCGGTATGTAAGATGACGTTGATGATGAAATACTGTTAAATTGTTACTTGTTACTATGGTAACCTATTTAATAGTGTTGTCAAGTGATTGTTGTTTTAAAAACTTCATTCAATTCTTCCCATGAATAAAATTGAACAAAGCAAGAACAACAATTGTACCAGAAGATAATATGAGCTCATCTTTTCTTATTTCGAGGATTCTTCTCAACTGGTTACAAACTGAACGATAAAAAATATGAATTACATTAAAGATTTGAGCATACTTTTCCACGATCATAAGGAGTAATTGGTAGGAATTAAAAGTAACATTAGTCCGGAATAATTTAACTGATTAGGAGTTACAAACACTGACTATTTATAGAATAATTAGACAATTAGGCTTGGAAACAAAACAACAGGGTTGCATATATATATGTGTGTATAGAAACAAGGTTTAGCTAGAAAGAGCATAACAAAAAAGCAGATTACGTAACTAAATAAGACGTTTTACCTAATAACCAATGTTCATATGAGAGAGTAGAGTTTTCTAAACATGAAAAAAGGTGACTCATGAAAGTTGTATATATATATATTTTTTGTTATCACCAGGGCAGTGCAAGATTCACCACTGTCTCTTTCTGCGTAGATAGATTTGGTTTAAGTCGTCTGATAGCAATTACTTCAGCAAAGCTTAGCAAGCTAGGTTTCTTTTGCTTGTTGATTATTTTGAACAACTTCAGGTTGTCTACAATATGACCAGTGTCCAATTGATGACGACCAATCGCACTGTTTAATGCTTGCTTGTGGACCTTTCAGTCTCACGTTATTTGGTATGTGTTCATAAATGCGGACACTAACCCTTTCCTTCTGTTCTTTCAATGTATGTGCTTTGGCACATACATGTAAAACAAGCAATAAATGTTAATAAAGCAGGATTTAATGAATTCATCAAATTTCGGTAGAACTCGTCAGCTGAATACTCTACATACACGGATATATATATACTTTTGAAATTACATTGGGAGATATAAGACTAATAAGTAAACAAACTACATGGAATTAGTCATGCAGAAAGACACGTACGAATGTTTTCCAGGTCATGTTCAAACTTATGGGGCTACATGCCACGTCCAGTGACAGCGAAAGCTGGTTGAAAGCAAAGATGGTTGATATTGCTCATCAATTTCGAGTCATGCCGACCAATCAAAAGTCGCATATCACCAAAGAACACTGGATATCTTTAAACAAGCTCCGAAAAGACAAAAATCTTGTTATCTTACAAGCTGATAAAGGACAAAGTGTAGTGCTAATGAACAAGATAGATTATCTCGAAAAAATGCATCAAATTCTCTCTGATGAATCTAAATTCAAATTGGATAACCATGCAAAAGACCAAACGTTATCAACCGAAAGGAAAATTGTGCAGCATCTACGACAACTCTTCAAAAATAAATACATAGACGAAAACACATATAGAAATATCAAACCGATTGGGTCACAAATCCCAAAACTATACGGACGCGTAAAAATACACAAACCAGGAGCGCCGTTAAGACCCATACTCTCTATGATAAACTCACCGTACCACAGATTAGCACAGTGGCTATGTGAACTGTTGCAGCCCTTGCTGAAACGTTTCGGAACACATATAGTCTCTGATTCATTTCAATTTGTCAATCAAATTAAAGATTTCAATGTATCCGATAAGCATTTGGTCTCTTTCGATGTTACCTCCCTTTTCACAAATGTGCCAGTCGTTGAGACTATCGACTTCATATGTAAAGAAGCTGAAGACATACCCATTCCAACATCGGAATTGAGGAAATTACTACTTTTATGTACTAAAAATGTCCAATTCCAATTCAACGGGCGTCTGTTCCGTCAAGTTGATGGTGTCGCAATGGGAAGCCCTTTGGGACCACTTTTCGCCGACTTATTCCTGTCACGCCTAGAAACCGGTACTTTGCAGCAACATATACAAGAAACAAATGTATACCTAAGATATGTTGATGACATTTTTATTGTCTGTGAAAGCAGATCAAAAGCGGAAGACATGTTGATAAAATTCAATTCATGCCATCCAAATCTCAATTTCACAGTAGAACACGAGGAAAACGATACTATGAAATTCCTAGACGTTTTTCTAGCCAAAATGAATGATGGCACAATCGAAAGATCTATATTTAGAAAGTCTTCATGGACAGGACAGTACATGCATTTCAAGAGCTTTGTTCCAATCCAGTACAAAAAGAACTTAGTCAGAACACTGTTCAATAGAGCACGAAAAAATTGTTCTGACAGTACTATTGAGTATGAAATAAAATCTCTGAAGGATATTTTATCTAAGAATGGATATCCTGAGAAGTTCATTAATAAATACTCTCTAGAAACTAGCCCCTACAAAACAATTCAAACAGTTCCAAAGAAACCTGTCTATATTAGTTCACCATTCAAAGGAGATGACGTACAGGAAGTAGTGAAACGAAGACTCGACAAAGCCATCAAGAGAACTTATTATGCTGCAAAACTTGTTATCCTTAACACCACCAAGCGAGTGCTTCAACAATCTGGGAAAGACCAGTCGCCAATCCTCGACACTTCAAACTGCATATATCAATTTGAGTGTGTTTGTGGCAGCAAATACATAGGTCGTACGGAAAGGCGATTGTCTACTCGCATGATGGAGCATTTGCCAAAATGGTTGAAAACAGCTGAGTGCAAAGTGCCAAAATCCTCAATAACAAAACATCTTGTAGATTACGGACATGATATCGACGCGGTCAAGTCATTCACCATTGTCAGCAAACAAAGAAACAAGAAGATGCTTGCAATTGCAGAGGCTTGTGCAATTCGAATTTATAAACCAGCTCTCTGTATACAAAAGGAGATGGTCGTGACTCGGAATCTACCATGGTAATACGTTTTACTTATTATTCTCTACTTGCTATTACTATTATTCTACCTCTTCTTCTTCTTATTGTTATTATTATCATTATTATTATTCTTGATTCATTTAAAACTATGCTTTATCAGTAAGATTATCTTAACTCACTTCAACACTATTATTATTATAACTATTACTATTTATATTAGTCTGTTTGCAATTTTTGTTATATTCATTAGTGACTAATTGTTTATCTAAGTGATGTAATTGAAGCGTAATGCAATTTATCTTAATTTTGATCTCTCATACTCTCTCTCCCCTCATCTATTTGAACATGACCTGGAAAACATTCGTACGTGTCTTTCTGCATGACTAATTCCATGTAGTTTGTTTACTTATTAGTCTTATATCTCCCAATGTAATTTCAAAAGTATATATATCCGTGTATGTAGAGTATTCAGCTGACGAGTTCTACCGAAATTTGATGAATTCATTAAATCCTGCTTTATTAACATTTATTGCTTGTTTTAAATTCGTATCGGGAAATAATTGTTTTCAATTCCGAAAGAAACATACATGTAAATTGGTAGACACATTTGGAGGTAACATGAGGTGGGTATTTGTCCACTTTTGACTGTCTCAAACAACTAGTTGTTTGATAAACACATACAAGCTTGGCGGTTGGATGTGTTTTTTTCAGGGCAGCGTTCAAGTCTGCATCTTATTCTACCAGCAGTATCATTACCTTTGAATGCAAGCTGCAGAAAGATAGGCTTTTTATCTACTGTACTGCTTTTCACTTTTTCAACATGACGTCTCCCATACTTGTCGATGAACTTTTGTGGGTAACCGTTGTCGCGTAGGCATTTCTCCACAATGGATAGCTCTTCCTCAATCTTTTCTTTTGAACACAGTTTCCTCACACGATCAAATAATGTTCTCACCACTAATTGTTGTCGTCACCAATTGTTGTTTTCGTGAAGCATTATACTTCAAAGACTAAAGTGATCCTAGTAAACTGCATCATCGGTATACTGTCCTCTGGATCCATATGAAGAACAAGGAAAGATTGTTTCTTTATACATTGATGTTATTCCTGAGTCTCCCGCCTTTACGTCCACTGACTGCATTTCAAACAAAGGTGGTTCAGTGTGTTTGGCGAAAAAAAGCAGAACTCTGAGATGTAACCATATGGTTTTAATGCTGGAGTTAACGGGGATTGGAAGAAGTGCCTATTGTGGTGAGTTTCATGCTCCGATAAACTCTCATCATTGGGAGAACAGAAAGAAGAGCGCACCTTCGATTTTCTGAACATGTACCAAAAATGTCTACGTCTCAAGGAAACAAACGCTTGCTACAATAGTGCCATTACCAGGTATCTCCTTGATTGGTACCGGGTCATAAGGTGGAAATCGCGAAATCTTTTAAAATTATCAATAGACGAAAAAGCTCATTTCTACTCAGGTTTGCTGAAGTAGTCTTTATTAAACACCTGAAACGCAACTTATGCGTTCAGAAAGAAGTTGGTACTAGTCTTTCCTTGCCCCTGTCTTAACCTCTCCTGCTTTTTTATATAATGTAATTTTACTTGTCTCTTGTTTCTGTGATTTGAGTTGAACTCAAATTTGTTAATTTAATTGGTAGTAGAATCCAGGATAAAGTGCTTTTAATCCTATTTGTGACTGGCTCGTCATCTGGAGGTGCATACATTCCCCTGTGAGTCAGTGATGATGTTCCCACAGAGGCTCGAAGCCACAGTTTCAAACGTCAAAGCGTTATTCATTAAACCGAGCACTTGGGTCCAATCAATAGACGGGAAAATCTAAAATTGAATTAAACAATTAATATTACCCGTTGCACAAGAGGTGGCTCTCGTGGCCCAAGTGGTCTAGTGGATAATGCTTTGCCGTTTGAAACTATGGACTCTGGGTTCGAACCTCGGTGGTAACACCATCACTGACTCACTGGGTAATGCAGGTACATCCAGATGACGAGCCAGTCCCAAATAGGACGAAATGCGCTATATCCTGTATTCCACTGCTAGTCACCATCCAACGATTCACTTCTAATTAAATGCCCAGATGTCATCGAAACATCTGGACAAGAAGTCTTCATGTCAATCTGAGACCGGGCACTTCGGTCCAATCAATCAATGGACGAGAAAACCTAAAATTCAATGAAATTTGTTAGTTGTTCATCATCTTACTCACCTCTAGTCATTATTACATAACTCCTTTACCATTGTATGCATACATTTACTTTGTTTAAACTTGAACTCCCTGTGTGTAAAAACTATGTATTCAAGTGTTGGTTTGCAGGGATTTGGTTGGTTTCAGGATTTCATCATGGACTGATGTCGGTTAGGGAATCATCGGAAAGCACCACTGGAGTACTGGATAGCCAACTGCTTTGTCAGCCTAGCGTGGGACTTTTCAGAAGTACGTACCCACTGCCAAATTTCGAACACAGGACCAGATCCAGTAACCAGCCAATGAATTCCAACTTCTACAAATTCACGCACGACATAGCGTGACCGGCACTAGCCAATGTCATCTCTGGCGACTATTCGTCCTCACATCCGACCTGCTTTACCCCACTGGTTGGTCACGACTTCTCATTATAACAGAACCGAAGTAACTACCTACCTGAATAAGGCCAGTCACCAGTGTGAGGACCACTACTCACCGATCGCATTCACTAGTGGTCACGCCATATAACAGAAGTTGGAATTCATAGACCGTTGGATCGGGTCCCTGTGGATTTAATGGTCTACGAGCTAGCTCACCTTGTAACCAGAAGGTGTTGGGTTCGGAACTCAGTGGTTTGCATGACTACCGATAAAGAGTCGCATACTAGGTTGACGAAACAGTTGGCTTTCCAGCACTCGAGTGCCGGTTTCCAATGGTTCTCTAACCGATGTCACTTCATAATGAAATCCTAAAATCTATATTAGTGTAATTTTATGAGCGCTGTTCATTAAGTTTAGAACCTTCTGTCAACTGATATCATGTAAAATTTGCAAGTATGTTAATACTTATCTACGCCTAAACCTAACTTAGTAATTTACTTGGGCTGTAAGCAGCTGATGAGAAGCCAACGGAATGAGCAGTAATGGTACCATATTATTCTGCACAAACCACTGTTTTTCTTGCTTCATTCAAATCCCAGGTGTTTACTAAACATATTTCAATACAAATCATGAGGTCACCGACTTCTAATCGTACCCACGTATGGAAGTATCGGTTGTGTTTCACCGTGGTACTGAAAACTGCTAAAAGTCAATTATTGTAGACTCTTGTGGACATGTGCCAGTATCATACAGAAAACGTGGACATATTTTGCTCTTTATGGCTTTGTGTTTTTACTAGGTACATACTGAAAAGAACTACACATCTGATAAGAGTAGTTCTCATAGTGTTTGAGTTCAGGAATTTACGTCATCTAGAGGGTTGTAAAACGAAAAAAAATACAACAACAAAAGAGGGATGAACTGGTTGTTTCAGTTTTGTGAAGGGAATGTAGAGAAAAATTACATCACCCATTCACTGATCAACAAGACACTCTACTCGAAGTTATACAGCCAGCTAGAAGAGAGCCTATGGTGAGTTGTCATTTGAACTGGTGGCAACAACCAGTGGTGTCTGTCAGGGTGGATGTCCACTGTCCCCATTTCTCTTTAATTTCATCCTAGATGCATGGATGGTAATGGACTTAACCCTAACTGACTTCAGCGACTTGTTAGCACCAGGGTATAGTAGTCTCATAGACTTATAATATGCCTTTGATGTAGTCCTTCTAGGTGAATAGGCTGACAAAATAGAGCGGAGTCTCTGAACACCTTGAGCAGTGAGCAATCTCCGAATGTTTGGCAAGTGATTCGCCCCTTCTGTCAAATGTAAGATGATGTTATGTTACGGAATTGGACTGGACTACATTGACCCACTCCTAGCTGAAAGATAGTCAGGAGTAGTGAAGTGTTTGACGGAGCGTGTTGACCACTTCACTTATTTGGGGGGGGGAGTTGTATCAGCCAGCGCTAACTACGCAATTGGTTCGGGATTCGATCCACAGCCGATGCACTCCCTTACCTCGCTAAGCCAGTAGTAAGATTGGTAAAGACAAAAGGTTGGGCCCGAGGTGGCTAGCAACCCCAACCCGTAAAAATAAACACCATTACTGCTACAGAAACATCAAAGTTCTAGCTTGAAGCCTTATGTTCCACTGGGAATGTGAAGGAATAAAAAGGATAAGCCAGCGCCAACGGACTGATTGATGACGAAATCTGAGTAGGCGTACAAAAGGCTGTTTCGGCATGCGCCAACTTACGCTATCTCTGCGCTAACCAATTTATATATGTGTGCGTGTGTGTGTGTGTGTGTGGTCGCACGTAGAGATGGGAAGGACCAATTGATCTCTGCAGGTCAGATTGGAGATGTTGGAAAGTACATCACTTAGGTGCGTCATTAATCTGAATTTTAATATTGCCTTTAAGCTCGTATACAAAAGAGAGTTTTGTCATGTACCTAGATTCATTGAGGTTTAAAATTTTTCAAGGTTTACGGGAGGCTAGTTAGTGATAAGGAAATAATAATATTAATAATGCCATCTCCGAAAAGCCATTACAATTTCGTTTTTCTATTCTCATTCTTTTTTTTTTGTAGCATCACTTCTGAAGCACTTAACCCTGAACAGTCTATTATCCAGTTGGATCGTAAAGATGTCGACGACATTTTCTCTCATGATGAATTGGATGCTGATTTCCTCAACAGGTTAGTCATAATATAGTTGTTTTTTTTCTATACTCTGTATTGTAGTTGGTTGTTTTTCAGCATTCTATATAACACCACCCTTGGGTTCTAAGTAGGCGTCAACCACACATCTACACTTTGTTCCACTTCTTTGCTGTCCTCTTTAACTGGGTATACGATTACCCAAAGTCTCTCATCTCTCCTCCTTGCAATGACGACCCACTCGTCGTTTCCCCATGCGGATTCCAGTCAAAAGCCTGGCACACAATGTTATTCGACGATCTCCTCCTCCTCAGTGGTGTGTGCCTAATTCATCTCCACTTTCTCCTACATATTTGTTGAACTGTTTGGTTAGTTTGTTCCCAGTCAGAGTTTCATGTTGCTAATTCTTTCTGGCCCCGCCAGTAATTTGATCCTCAATTAGGAGTCAGTGAAAGGGGCAGGTTGTTGATAAAAGTCTGAAACAAGTTGTTGAAATTCATTTTCGTGACATGCAAAGTTTCTCACGCGTATAGAAGAACTGACTGACTGGCTGACTTCATATTTCTGTTGAATAGATTCCCAATCTTGTTCTGTATGCTGGCTGAGTGAAGCAGAAGATTTCCAAACTGATTTCAGACTATTGATATAAGGATAAAACTTGGGCACTGTTGTGGTAGAGTATAACTTCATTATAGATAAGATTTTATATTGATAAATCACACAGTGAGTGTAGTGTTATACAGTAATATTAACTGATGACCACGTTTCGAGCACAATTTATTACTGCGGCTCTTAATTCATATCAAGCGATTACTTACACAACTTTCTTGCTTCATTTATATACATGAATGGAGTTGATGATTATATATTGGAATAAAAATCTATCTACGATAATGTACATTCAGATGTAATAATATTGATCAGGTTATTGATCAGTTACAATCAGATGGGAAATAAGTCGAGTGTTTTTATAGTCATTAGTAATAAGTAACTTGTTAGAATGCTGGGATGATGTACGTGAATTGAATTGAAATAGAATTTTGAGATTATTTATTATCCTCTTCTGATTCGACTGACTGACTGGTGGTAACAACATCTCCCATATTTCTGGTATTTGCATTGAGTTATTTCTGTTGCATGTGTTTTGTTGGGTGTAGACTCGATGAACCAAGCAGGATTCAGTAATCAACCTGTGTCTTTCTCCATCTACCTATATTACCTTTTAGAATTTTGGCTTTGTCCCACCCTATTGTGTGGTTGTATGTTATTGCATGTAGTGCGCTGAGCTTTTCTCGAAATTTTTTGTCTTCTCGGGTGGGGTCAACCCATTCTAACCTTAGCTAAATTTTAATATTCCAACAATCTGGCCGTCCCCCGACCTACTAGTTTCACCTATGTTTCAGACTCATGAAGACGTATCTTGCTTGCCTTTCCAATTCTGACTGGCTGGTTGGCTGGCTGACCTTGACAACTTCATCCGTTCCGTGTGCTTGCAGTTGATACAATGCTTCTTCTTAGCCAGATAAATAAAGACAGGAAGTTAACCTCTGTCAAATCTATCCCTTCCGTTACTTACTTACTTTACTTTACTTCGGCTATCTCCTACGAGAGGATGAGCCGGCTTCATGAACATCTCGAATCATCGCTGCCCAGGCGCGGCGATCTGATGCAAGGTTTTGCGACAAGGTTATCCAATTCTTGTTCCACAGGCGGAGTCCGTAGACGGTTTGGAGCCCCAGACACTCCATATCAGCCTTGACTGTACCAAGCCATGTTTTCAGCTGTCCACCCCTGCGACATCGCCAAGATGGAAATGGCGAGGGATTTAGAACTGATTTGACCAGATCGTCATCTGGTCGGCGCAGAACATGGCCAAACCACCGAAGGCGACGTTGTTGGACCAGTAGTGGAATCTGGTTGATGTTGTAGAGAGTTCATGAAGTTTCATGGGAATTAGGTACGAGTGATGTCCCCAGCATCGCTCGGCCTTTTGTTTGAGAGTGCAGCTTCAGCCTTTACACAACCAAGTGTGACCTACAAGGCAGTAGGAGTGGAGTAGGGAGTCCATTATCCATTGGCAGCCGGTGACCGGAGTCCGGTTTATACGCCTTTTTGAATGGGGCCAGACATCCAGGGCATCCAATAAGCCCTCTGTCCATACGTCTGCCGATGAGCTCCGATGAGCTTCATACGCCAGTCGTTGGAGGTTTGGAATCAGGGTTTAGCCATCTCCCCTAGACTGTCATCCAATGGACAGTCAACCCGTTGAAGAGCGCCGGGCATCCGCTTTTGCCCTCTCACTTCGGTTGATGGTGATAGGTGCTGGTTGTTGTTGTCGCAGGTCGATGGTTAGTTATCTTCATCCCCTCCGTCTTCTCTATGTTCACCCGGAGTCTTGTCTTCGCTGCCTGCCTGCCTGCTTCATCAGCCAGTTTAGCTGGTTTTCTCCTGGAAGTCTTCGAGTCTGTGTGTGCGTGTTTTAATAAACATAAATCATCCAGTCGCTAAATCCAGATCTTCTAGAGTCTTCTTATCGGTCAAATGCAGCATATTCGTATCTTCTCACTCCCTACAGTCTGGCATACTTCCACTAAACTCTTCTTAACTTCATGACTGAATTCCCTAGGCGATAGTTATCTTCAAATCTCGGTACACTGAATTGGGATTGCTAACATGTGTGTGTTTAATCTGTGTCATAGATTTCTGTTTAATTATTTACAAACACCGGATATTGAATCATTTCAGGTAGTCAATTTCACTTTCAGACATAAACGTGACCTACAGCGACTAGTTAGCTCACATGGCCCCACTATCATTGACGGCATAGAGGTTGAAAATACATCTAATGTCAAGCACCTTGGGCTGAGTTTTTCCACCGATCTTTCCTGGTCCTTCCACATCTTTCTAGTTACTAGAAAGATATTTCACTTAACGTTCTATGTTAGGAAGTTAAGGCAGTCTGGTATAAAGCAGTCTTTACTTTCTCAGTTTGTCAATTCTTGTATTCTACCCATCCTCCTTTACTGCTCCCCATTAATCTTTCCTGGACTACTTAAGAAAGATTTTCCTTTGCTGAGAAGGGCGCTAAAAGCCGTTAGTAGGACAAGTGGGATATCGTTGAACCAACTGGTTAATACTATTGTGGATAGACATATAATGTAATGTAAGAAACTAGCGAATACAATATTGTCTGACCCCGAGCATCCTCTCTGTACTCAGCTCTCTATTTGCATTTCATCTGGTAGAACTAGAAGCAGTTATAGGAGGCTATATGCCAGGACTACCAAGTACAAAAACTCCACAATACCGTATCTGGCACAGCTGTTATATGATGAGAAATCCGTTAGGTATGACACAATCAACTTACTGCGGCACTCTAACAAATAGTCCCATTAGTTTTTGTTTTCCTTTCCTCGTTACTATTACACTATTGTTGTTCACATCTTCTATTACACACCAATTTTATATTTCATATCCTGTGGTGCATTGTTTGAAATGTAAACTCTACGCTGTTTTTCTGTTTTTAAATTTTTATTTATCTTTTATTTTTTTGGCGTTGGTTTTTTCATTTATTTATTTTTTCATTTTAAAAGTCTTATAAAATTTATGAGGTAATTAGATGCAATATATTGTAATTCACGCTGACAATTCCATACCTGTACCACAAATACCGTTTAGAATAAAGTTGTTAATATTATTAAATATTTTTTTCCTTCACGTTCCCAGTGGAACATAGGGGGCTTCAAGCTAGTGGCTTGAAGTTTCGATAGCAGTGGTGATTATTTTTACAGGATGGGGTTGCTAGCCTCATGTCAAAGCTCTCCTCCTCTTTACCAGCATTATTTCTGGCTTAGCGAGGTAAAGGAGTACAGCGTCGCCCAAGGATTGAACTCCAGACCATGTGCATGGTCGACGAGCGTCCTAACCTCTGTGCCACCGACGCAAGAAATATTTACACTATATTTTTTGTTGAACGTTTATTGGAATATAAGCATAGGAATTATGAAAAAGACGGTTACTGGCAGCGAGGAAGAAAATTTCCTTCTTCGACGAAGTCACCGTCAACTACAGGGCTGTACATTCGTGTATTTATAGCAGTGAATGTGTGGGAGAAAGTTCCAGAATTATTTCCAGTCAAAGGTCAGATTAATAAAATTACCGAGTGTGGTAAACAGAAGATAGGTAGTAGGGTACTATTCTAGAAATATTTCCGGTCAGAGGTCAGATTGTGATTATGATTACTAGTTAACTAGTCAGTTTGTGTAATTACAGGTTAAGGACGTAGTAGTATTAACGAAACGGGTAGGAGGTTCGGACATATACAAATAAAAACAGTAATCAAATCTAATAATGCAGATAGGGATTTAAAAAGGGTAAATATGACAGAAATAAACAGGAAGGTTGGACAAGCAAGGTGGTAATGGGATAATCACTATTGGTGAGACTGACTTTCCTTGATGGCCACGGTAGGGACAACGGTTGAACGTATTTCTTTTGGACACATAGAATAGACTTGAGTTTTAGGATCTCCAGTGCCTACCTCAGATATTCCTAGATGTCTTGATTTCATTCCCTTTGGTAGGTTGGATCGGATCTTATATATAGCTTTGAAGGACTTTTCAAACGGGACTGAATGTCCAGAATTCACCAGATGCTCTGTTATCGAACTGCGTACCCCTTTGAGTTCTCGCTTTCCTAGCCATGCTGCATGGTGTTCCCGCGTGTGTTTTACAAGCAGACGCATGGTACGGCCAATGTACTCAGCTCCACACCAGCAAGTGAACTTGTATATGCATGTTGAAGTGATCCAATGCGACGGCTTGTCTTTCACGTGCTGGGTGAGTAGTTTCTTGCAAGGGAATGTTATTCGTAGGCTGGCGGCGAAGTATGTTTTACTGAGACACGTCGAAAGCCGTCTGCGGAGAATTTCTGTTTTGCTATCACTTTTAGATTCAAGGTTCAATATCAGCATCTTTTTTTAAAGGGTGGGTGAGACTTGGACCTATTCAGGTGTTTTCCTTGGTTTTAGATTCTTGTCTGTGAATCTCGATGGGAATCCATTTTCATTCAAGGTCTCTTGGAGATTTTATAATTCTTCATCGATTGAGTCTTCAGTTTCTGGAGGAACGAGAGTATATTAGGCTTCTCTTTCTCTCTTCGAGGCACATAACTTTGAAAGTGAATAAACTGTCCGTTCCATATGGGTTTCTTGCAGATGGATCTTCTTATCGAGTTGTCTGCATGATTAGATTTGGTTACTGTTTTTATTTTTATATATCCGACCCTACCTACCTATTTCGTTAATACTACTACATCCTTAACTCATAGTTATACAAACTGACTAGTTTTCTAACAATTATAATCCTATTTTGTCTTTTCTACCCGATCTTCCTGATTATTACACATTGTAATTTTTAATTTGACCTATGACCTGAAATACTTCTAGAATAGTACCACTACCTATCTATCTTCTGTTAATTAAGAACACAATATTCAGCGGAAACTCTTCAACGAATTTATTATCAAGCTGTACAGTCGTATATCTATGGCTTTCCTTAAGAAATTATATCCGGTGAGGGAATTAGGTCAAAGGTGTGAATACATGAAATAATAATAGTGGCAGTATGAAATCCAATTAAAATATTTGATTATAATCATAGTTAAATGTCAAGTAGCAAAACAATTAATGTCATATGTAGAATAATACATAAGGTGTATAGATTTTGGAAAGAGGTGCATAATTATAAAATTAGTAGACGAATATAAAATGTTACATAACATGGTGTGAAATTTGATAGGACAGAATTCAATATTCTAAAAATAAAAAGTATACAAATTAATAATTTTGGGTTTAAAATGTCAAGTGGAAAAGATTCAGAGTGAGAATAGTAGTAATAATAATAATAATAAAAATAATCGAAGTAATAGGGGAAAAGTACATAGAATAACTAAATAAATAAAATAAATAAATGTCTATCCCTCTACGGCCAAGGCAGAAGTAGGCATTGTACGTACTTCTTTTGTACACAAAGGTCTGGCTTAAAGTCATGAATTGCCAAGGCCTCAGCTGTCTTTAGAAGTCTATAACGAAGAAAACGTGGGAAGTTAGCTTGGATTCCATATATGATCTTGAAATCATGGTCAGGGTTGACCGAGTGACAGAAGTCGATCAGGTGTTCCAGAATAGAGCTTCGCACACACTTCCTTTCTCCCCTGTAAAACAATGCTGCTGGAATATGTTCTCGTATCTGTGTGGAAAGCGTCCTCTGACTACGGTCAATGTACCTTGCTCCACAAGAGCAGGTGAACTGATAGATGTACATAGAGGCGGCCAGACGGGGTAGCTTATCTTTTACAGAGGTAGAGAGCAGTTTGCGGCTCGTGAACGTCATATGTAATTTCGCTGGAAAGAACGTCTTACTGAGTGATTTAGAGAGACGAACTTTTGAGCATATCTGAACCTTGATCACCTTTGAGTTACAAGTTCATGAATGAGGTTTTCTTTGGAACTGAGTCGGTGACCAGTTTAGACTGCTTATCTTTCATGTTGTTGTCAATAAATCGGTTAGGGTAACCGTTTTCTGCGAATGTGGCTTTTAAGAAGTCAAGTTCTGAATCAACGCAGTCAGAACTACAAATTTTCATTATCCTAAAGCAGAGTGAATGGATTAGGTTCCTTTTCCTGGAAATAGGCACCCAACTGTAAAAATTAGTTAGTTTTCCGTTCCTTGTACGTTTCCGGTGGATAGATCTTTTGAGAGATCCGTCATTACGTTTGCTGAGGCACACATCAAGAAACGGAATACTTAGTTCAGATTCCTTTTCTATGGTGAATTGTAAAGAAGGATGGCAGTTGTTGAAAGCGAACAAGACATCATCAAGAATTACGTTATTATCGCAGATGACGAAAGTGTCGTCTACGTATCTTTTATAAGTGTCAAAATGACCGATGGTTTGATTAAGTTGAGAATTCTCCAGCTTTGCCACTTGGTAATTTTATTAATCTGACCTCTGACTGGAAATAATTCTGGAACTTTCTCCCACACATTTACTGCTATAAATACACGAATGTACAGCCTCCTAGTTGACGGTGACTTTATCGAAAAGAAAATTTTTGTTCTTCGTTGCCACTAACCGTCATCTTACTAATTTCTATGACCCAATGGAGTGTGAACTTTTTGTCTATGTGTAGCTTATAAACACTTTCTTTTTTATTGTCGTTATCAAGCTTAGAAAGTCTTTCGCATCGTTTTGACAAACTTTGGTGGGATGAATTACAACCGCATAATGCTATTGAAGAGGTATTACGTGTTATCCGCCAGGCAAATGCATTCATTACTCGACATACTCCTTGGAATGAAAAAGACGCGTTGCGAAGACAGTGTATTTTATCAGTTGTTGCAGAAGCACTGAGAATATGCGGATTTCTCCTTCAACCTATTATACCAAATTTATCGCTTCGGTTATTAAACAGACTTGGTGTGTACGCTGATGGTGATGACAAGCAATCAAATGTTTGTGGTAAACTGCGTGTTTTAGGTGAAAGCAGCGAGAAATTTCTTCGTAAATTGTAGTGATTATGTTAGGCATCTTTACAACCTGTGAAATTTTGTATTTATTTTGTAATTGTACATATTTTTTCGATATGACACTGATTTATTTAATATGTTAAATATAATTATAATCTAATTTATTCCAAAACAGACAGTACATATAATACAGAATGGAATTCTCAGCATTTGTCACAACACCTTGCATCTGATTTACTTAAAATATAAATAAAATTAAAAATTAAAACAAAATCAACCAGAGGAATTTGTCCACGTTTACGATATAAAGTCAAAAATATTCGAAGTACTAATTGAGAATATTAATAATTATTAATAATAACAACGGTGAGTTTGTTTCAAACAGTATTGGCGATTCAGTTTGGAAATTTCAGCGTGTTATAGATTATTGAATCTAATGTTCTGCTGATATAGTATGGTGAGGGGAAATACAAAATTAACAGTTATAACAGACAGCTTAAATTATGTTCACACTTATGAAAGAAAATTTGAAAGGATTATAAATATAAGAAGTACAATAACAATAAAGCTTGATGTTGTAAGGGTGGAGGAAATGTTTTATTTAGTAGTGCAAAGAAGGTTAGTTAATTAGTTAGTTGATGCCTAACACTATTTTCATCACATAAAGTACGTGCCGCCAAATATGGTATGGTGGAATTTTTATACTTGGAGGTACGTGCATACAGTCTTCTGGAAAGACTTCTTGTTTTACCTGAAGAGGAGACACAAGGTTGGAGCTGAGGGTGCTGGTGTGGATGCTCACAGTCTGACAAAATTCCTTTATCAAATTTGTTGCATGACATCAAGTGCCTATCAGTGAAAATGTCAGCGATATGGCCCAATGGGATACCACCACTCGGCCTACTGACAGTCATCAGAGTTCTACGAAGTATGACATAGTCTGTTTTAAGCAATCCAGGAAAGAATAAGCAAGGGTGAATAATAATAATAATTTCGCTTTTATTCCAGAAACAGTACTTGTCGTACAGTGTGGAATTTTTAGCACATATCTACAATATTGCATCTAATTTCATCGTACATTTAAAAGGAGTAATACAAAAAATAAGTATAAAAAACCAAAAAGAAACACAAAAGTAACAAAAAATGCAAATAAAAATACCAAGTAGAAATGAAGATAAACACCAATAATAATAATGAAAAAATATTTCAGTATTGGGTAGTGGAAGCTCTGATATGTGTATGCGTGGTGAACAGTAACAGCTATAATCATACAAGAAATTATGAGATGTTCTTAAGAATGTTTATAGCCATGATGATCAGTTAACTTGATTGAAACTACACTAAACAATCATAAAATAAGCATTTCAGGTTTTTTTGTATTGTCAGCACTAATGCAGTGTTTGTTGTGGTAGTGTGAGTAATCCTGCATAGTACAAAATTTTAAGATGGTGATAGTGGCGTTCACAAACAAGATTGTCAGTTTAATAGTGCCGAACAAAGAACAACCAAAAAACTAATATTACATGATGGTTAATGACAGGATAATTTTGTAATACTCATAGTGCTAATATAGTTGGAACCATTAGATACACAAAAGAAGGAATAGAATAAAGAATAAAAAAGTAAGCCAATGATAATAATTTAGGTAGCTAAGTATGTTTAAGAAGGTTGTTCACTATAGAGTACAAATAAGAGAGTATTAGGGAGAAATAAAAGGGCCAAAATTACGTTATTAACAACAAAGTAAATCATAAGTTTGACGCTTAACATTGTCTCTGTCACTTAGAACACGGGCTGGCCAAATATGGTATCGATGAGTTCTTATACTTGGTTGTACGAGCATATATTATTTTGTACTGATTTCTGGTTCTACCTGATGAGAATAGGTAATATGCACGAGTTGACAAACTATAAGAGGAAGAGACTGGGTTGAGTTATGCCTAAGTGCCTTAACTTCTTAATGTAAAAATTTATACGAAATATTCTTTTAGAAATCGCTAAGACATGGGAAGACCAGGATAGGCAGGTCAGTAGAAAGAATTAATCCAAGATACTTAACTTCAGACTTGATTTCTATATCCTCACTATCATCAATTTTGCAAGAGTCATAGGAACCAACGGCTTCATTTAACTTTCGTTTACATCGGATACTGAAATTAACAGTCTGACATTTGGAAGGATTTAGTTTAAGGCTATTGTAAGAAAACAGTTGAGAAGTTTTTTGTCGAAAGTAATGCTTTATATTGTGACTCATATTTGATAGGGTGCTGGAATTTCTAAGATGGATCACGAACTGATTTCAGTTAAGAGAATCATTGAAAACCGGGGATTACTGGACATCTGTTTCGTCCTTATTTGGGACTTTTCATCAGTACGCACCCTTAACCTATCCATCTTCAGGTTGACTATTTGGCTACTGGGACGAACTTTAGTGGCTAATCCATAAATTCTAATTTCTGGTATACAGAGCTACCGCTAACTATGATGTCATCAGTGTATACGTCTTCACACCCGACATGGTGAACTCCACAGGTCACCAACTTCCTGCTAAAATTCCATGCAGCGTCATCACTGACACGAGCACTTTATAATGTGAAGACTGCTGGTTTGGAAGCCTATCATAATTCTTTCCTAAGTCAGTTTCAGGATTAGAGTTAGTCAAGTAGACGTTGAAGTTCTCGTTTTTCCAATTAGGATATGACTGACCGGCTGATTTCAACATAGAACTTTGCACCGATGTGCAGCAGTTCAAGTTGCCATAATTCACTCAGCACACAAAGCAAGTGAAGAAAGTAAAAAGAAATGCAAAATAGAGACAGTAGACAGGGATATGAGACAAAAGGAATAATAATAATAACGAAGAACAATATAGTTTCATTGGAAATTATAAGTCACAGGGAGTGGATGCATCTGCGCCATCACTGAGAACGATTTTGAGCCATATCAGCAATAGTCTCCAGCCGCCATTGGTTCTTAACATCCTGAGGATTCCGATCAGGAAGTGTATACCATGCTACGTGGTTTAAAGTAACTATTGACTAGTGAAGCCGTGTTTTGGTTTGATCACCACGTGCTAGCTGTTCTCCAACCTGATCCATCCTATGACAGTCAGCTAACATCGCCCGTCGAGAAGGGCGACGGCTAGGCATGCGTGACACGTGTGTCCTAACCATCTCTCTCAATCGACTCACCTGCTTCACAACCTCATCTATTGGTATTCCCTCCAACTCATCTAACACTCGACCGAGGCCTAACCATAATATTGCTCACCTTATTATACCACCACCTAACACATATGGGAGATCGAACGCAGACATCTATGATCAACGACAGCCAGCTAGCCCCTAAGGGGGACGGAGCTGGGCAGTAAACACGTCCCTTCGTCGACAGCCAGTCAGCCGGATATCACGTCTACTAAGCCAGAGACGGAGGAAGTTGGTATATGCCAAACGAGCCTTCTGTATCCGTACTGAGATTTTGTCAGCAATAAGATCAACCCCCTGACGTTGGGTGATGCAAATTCCCTCTAAAGTAAAGTGGTCAACACGATCCAACAACCAATTCACTCCAGCCTACCTTTAAGCTTGGAGTGGGTCAGTGTAGTCCAGTCCTGTAGCCGCATCTTACATTTGACAGAAGGAGCGAATCACATGCTAAACATTCGAAGATTGATCTCTTTTAAAGGTGTCCAGTGTCTGTAAGTATGGTATGTACTTTGCACCGTCTAAGTGCAAAGTACTGTTACAAGATTGGCAGGAACCTGTATCTGCACCCACCCTTGTTTATAAGTTTGTGTATCTGGGTTGTTGTGTGAGTGCTGGTGGAGGGGTGACGGATGAGATTTCCAACCGGATAATGAAGGCTTGAGTGGCATACATCAACTTCAGCCACATCTGGCGCCGTCAAGACGTTAGCCTGACTGTGAAAGGTCGGGTATACAATGCTTCGGTGCGGGCTGTCTTGCTCTACCCCTTTGAAACCTGGCCTCTCCGAGTAAGCTGAGGATGTGCGGTGACTCTGCGTGTTTGATCACCTCTGTCTCCGTAGGATTGCTTGCGTTTGATGGCATCATCGCGTGAGTAATTCTGAGGTTCGGCGGCCGGCGTGTGTTTGAACACAGTGATCACCATTCATTGAGTGTCGTCATCTGGAAACAGCGGCTCCGGCGGATTGGACATGTGCTGCGAATGTCATTCCAGAGGCTTCCGTACAGGTCTCTGTTCGCTAGCTCTGGGACGGGGTGGAAAAGGCGGAGGAGTGGTCAGTCCATGACGTGGCGTCGTGGAATGAAGGATTTTTGAGCTAGATTAGCATCAGTTGGTGTGTCACGACTTCCTGGTTGGGGTCCGCGAGATAGCTCGAAAAGTTATCGGATATAGCCAAGAATCGTAATCAATGGTGAACGTGTTGCGATTCCCTTCCCTATGGTAGTTAACGAATACTGTTTGAACTGGTTAAGTATGACTGTTTCCCTTGGGGATGAAGTTCTTTATCAGTTCTCTACTTATATTTTTTTTACTTTTAACCAATGTTGTTTTATTATTATTGTGTGGCGCATCTTTCTTGGTGCCATATTGTACCGAGTTTTTTCTGCGTTTAAATAATAAAATAAAAATGTCCAGAAGACTATGCTCTATTTCGTCAGTGTCTTCACCTAGAAGAAGGACTTGGTCAATTCAATGGTTGATACCAGCCAGAGAGAGAGAGAGAGTCATGTTTCGCTACAAATCCTGGTCTACTGAAATTAAATTCTTCTGGAATTAGCCCATAAAGTCCACAGCCTTCTCATGTTTGATGTCGCTTAACGGCTTTCTTAAACTATGAAAACTTTAGATGCTTTTATGCCATTATCATTATCAGAGTGAATTTGCAGAGTGGTTGAAAACTAAACAGACCTTCCTTGTTGATACAGTTGCCTTTCCTCCTGCAGATGAGCTATTATTACCACGCTTCTCTTTCACGGTTTAGCAAAGCTATAATTTTCTAAAGAATCAATCCACTTGATCGATGTGAACAGTTATTACAATCTCTGCTCCACTCTTCAACCTCTGACTTTCACTGTTTACGCAAAACTTCACCTGGTTTACGCTTAAACTGCCTTCATATTTCCCTTGTAGAAATGTAGAAAATGTCTTCTGTGCATTCATGGATTTAAAAGGATCGGTTTTTAAACTCTGGGCGGTTTTTCTATCGTTTCCTGCTGGTCAGAAGCAGCCTTTTTCCTACCTAAGTGATATGTCAGGTTTTAGAACGACTGATGTCACTAATGTACTACCTGCTAAATGTCTGATGATTTCTTGAATTAGGCCTTAGCTCAGCTCACGGTTTAGGCTCCTTTTATGTCCATAAATATGGTCTATTTTAGTAGATGGCTGAATTAAATGTGGGAAGTTGACACCTTTTTAAGTTAAAAACTGGTACAGGGAGGGGCTTCACCAAATGGATGTCTAATCACAGTTGCAGTGTCCAATCCTAACTAAAGATTCCTTCAGTTGGGACTCAAAAGTTGTTACTTAAGATTCTTTATAATGTTCTTCTGCATTTGCACCATTGAGTGAGATTGACGTCGGCCCATATTACTTATTCTCTCTTCAAATAGGTATTTCAGTTACACCCCTGAAGCGAGAAACCTACAGGTTTTATTTCCACACACAACCTTGACTGTCAGTAACCATATGAGCACTGTGGTAGTAAGTAATTCCACATTAGTTTGTTTATTAGATGTGTATCACACAGTCAGTGAAACAGTATTAGTATTTACTGGATGACAAGGTTTCCAGCGAAATTTATTGCTGTTCATAATCATATCAATTGTAATCACACGACTTTTAAACTTGAGTTTTATAGTTTTCTTTGTTCTCTCTCCTCTCTTTGTCGTCGTTGGGGTAGTAGAATTTTCCAGATATCTGAGTGGACAGGTGTTGAATCATTCCTATTACACGTATTCTCTTCAGTTGATTCGATAAACAAAGCTTCTGTTATCAATCTCTCCCTCCATGTACCCTGTGATATTAGATTTTAAAACTGTCATTTTATACCATCCTAGTGTATGGTTAGTTGTGTGTAACTGCATGTAGTGTAGTGCTATGGCTGAACTATTCTCTAGATTTCTTATCTTATTTGGGTCAACCAATCTAGATTTTGCTGCTAGGTTTTTATGTTCGGCTAGCCTGACTGACTGCCCCTGTTCTACTACTTTCACCTGTGTGTTTGACCTGACAATCATTCCTGCAGGGGAGTATTAGATAAACTAAATTGTTTTGTCTAATGGGCTCCACAGCATTTATCCTTTAACCGACAAAACTTGTTTCTAATTGAGTTTGTGGGTTTGAATACCACTCACTTTTATTCCTGCCTTGTTAAGAGTTCTCCACCGTAAGGTTTCCAAGGTTCCTTCCTTGTATGGAATTACTACTGATGATTTAGATTCCTTATTGTTGGTGTCGTCATTAATAGGAATGAATCAACACCTGTCCCAGATATCTGGAAAATTCTACTACCCCTACGACAAATAGGAGAAGACAAAGAAAACTATAAAGCTCAAGTTTCGAAGTCGTGTGATTATAATTGATGGAATGATTATGAACAGAAATAAATTTCGTTCGAAACGTCATCCAGTAAGTAATAATACTGCTTCACTGTGTGTGTGTGTGTGTGTCGGTGGCATAGCGGTTAGGACGCTCGCCGAGCATGCACATGGTCCGGGGTTCGAATCCCGGCTGACGCACTCCTTTACGCCGCTAAACCAGAAATAAAGCTGGTAAAGGGGAAAGATTGGGCATGAGGCTAGCAACCCCATCCTGTAAAAATAAACACTGCTACAGAAACTTCAAGCCTCCAGCTTGAAGCCCTATGTTCCACTGGGAACGTGAAGGAAAAAAAACTGTGTGATGCATCTAATAAACAAACTAATGTAGAGATAGTGTTATCTCCACCAAAATAATAATTGGTTCTCTTTCTTCCCGCCCATGTGTATTCCAGCAAACGTCATAATAGTTGTGAATACATAATACGCGACCAAGAAACTTTACTTAGTGCAGGTCTATAACCTTGTCATCAAATAATTTGCTTTCCTATAGAAAGACTTTATCCTGTCTGTCTGGATTCAACATAGAACTTGGCACCGAAGTGCACCAGTTCGAGTTGCCACGTTCCAAATAGCACACAGAGGTAGACAAGAAGATGAGTGAAGAGAATCAATAGAGTTTGACAAGTATAAGAGTGAAACAGAATGGGTAATGGTAGAAAGGAATATGAAAGATTACAGAGACTGAATACATCTGCGCTGGCCATTGACAACGATTTTGAGCCATGTCACCTATTGTCTCCAGCCATTGATTCCTAGAGTCCCGAGGGCCCCAACCCGGGAGTCTGCATCTCCCTACCTGACTCAGTTTAACTGTCAAGGATTTCATGGATTGATGAGCCATGTTTTTGTTTGGCCACCACTGGCTCTTTTCCAACCTGCACCTATATCAGCTAGCAATGCCCGTCGGGGGAGGCGGTGGTTAGGCATGCGCAGCACGTGACCTAGCCATCTTAGTCTATGTAACTTTATAGCCTCGTCGATTGATTTTCCCTCTTTGCCCAACACTCTACGCCTAACGTCAACATTACTTACCTTATTAAACCACCTAACGTGAGACAGAGATCGCAGACATCTATGATCGAAAGCAGTCAACCTTTTCATGTCTTCAACGCGTATTGGCCATGTTTCAGAGCCATAGAGAAGGACGGAGCGAACTGATGAGCAGTACACACGTCCCTTGGTTGATAACCGGATGTCACGCCTACGCCAGAGATGGTGTAAGTCAGCGAAAGCAGCTCGAGCTTTTCGGATCCGTGCTGAGATTTCATCGCCAATCAGTCCGTTGGTGCTAATACAACTTCCCAAATAGGTGAAGTGGTCAACATGTTCTATCACTTCACTCCCTATCACTAAGTTAGGAGTTGACGTGGTCCAGTCCTGTAGCAGCATCTTACATTTTGTAGGGGCGAATCGCATGCCAAACATACGAAGATTGCTGCTCAAGGTGTTCAGAAGACTCTGCATTTTGTCAGCATCCTCCCCTAACAGGACTATGTCATCTGCATATTCTAAGTCCATAAGACTATTCCCTGGTAACAAGTCGATTCCTAAGTCATTACGTTCAGTTAAGGATACTTCCATCAGCATATCTATGATGAAGTTAAACAGAAATGGGGAAAGTGGACATCCCTGTCGGACACCACTGGTTGTTACCAATTCAGATGACAATTCCCCATAAGCCCTTACACGACTACGTGAGTTTGAATAGAGTGCCTTGATTAGTGCAATGTACTTTCTTGGCACTCCCTTCACAGTCAGACATTGCCATAGTACCTTTCGATCCACGGAGTCGAAGGCCGCCTTCAAGTCAAGAAATATGACAATTGTTGGACGCCGAAAAGTGTGTCTATGTTCTAGAATCTGTCGAAGAGTGAAGATATGATCTATGCACCCTCTACCTGGTCTAAAGCCTGCTTGATTTTCCCTTGTCTGTTCCTCCCGAGTTCTGCTTAGTCTATGCATGATTACTGAGCCTAGGATTTTAGAGACTATGTTCGTTAGGCTGATCCCCCTATGATTATCACACGAGGACTTGTTTCCCTTCTTGAATATCGGTATAATAAGTGACTTACCCCAGTCTGATGGTACTGTCTCTGATTCCCAGACTTTGCCTAGTACCTCAGTTAATCTACAAACTAGTATGTCACCCCCATATTTAAACACCTCCGGAATAATTCCGTCGGGTCCTGCCGCTTTGCCTCGTTTCAAATTACTGATAGCTTTTGTGACCTCACTTACAGACGGCGGACCAGTGTCTATATCCCATTCGGGTGTGTGTGGATGTCGGGGAGGTTCAGTGTGGCTGTAGGCAAGTTAAATTGTCCCTCAAAGTGTTCTTTCCAGCGTTCAAGGCGTCTATCCTGAGAGCTAATTAAGGAGCCATTTTTCTCAGAAATAGTCTCACTTATGATTTGCCTTCTCCCACCCGTTTCCCTGATGAGTCTAAAGAGTTGCCTAGTGTTGCCTATCGCCGATGCTTTTTCCATCTCTTTTGCCTTTGTCAGCCACCACTGTTCACGGTCCTTGCGGAGACTTTTAGTAAGTTTCCTTTTGTGCAGCTTTCGCTCCTCATTGAATTCGGAGCTCGCCGGAATAAGTCTTCTAGCATCTATCAGTTCGGATGAGGCAGTCGAAATCCAGTGGTTTTTACTCACCTTTGGATTTGCCTTATTCACAGCTTTTACAGCTGTATCTATAGCTGACTGAATATTCTTCCAGGCTTCTCCAGGGTGAGCACAGCTGTCGAACTCAGATATGCGTTTAGCTAGTTCTTCCTCAAATAGGGATTTAGTTTCCTGATCGAGCTGGGGACGTGATGGTTTTACCGCCAGCTGTTTCCTACGTCCGTTCAGTCGTAAGCACACACGAGCCCGGACCAGTGCGTGATCGGTATCTACACACGTGTTCCAGAAGGAGCGACAATCTCCTACCGACCCACGCCAACGATAGCTTATTGCTATGTGGTCTATTTGTGTCCAGCGTTGGTTTGATGATGGGGGTCGCCAGGTTAAACAGTGTCTCTCCTTGTGTTTAAAGTTAGTGCTTACAAGAAACAAATGATTATCTGAACAGAACTGTAGGAGACGGTCACCGTTGTCGGTTCGCTGGCACGGAACTCCATAGGTGCCACCGACATCCTTCTCAGATTGACACAATTTCCCTACTTGAGCATTAAAGTCACCAGCTAGAACGACTATATCTGAGCGTTTAGCCTTTCTCACCAAACTAGACAGCTTTTGGTAGAACTCATCCTTCGTTTCATCCGAACTGCAGTCAGTGGGGGCGTAGGCGGAGATTACGAAAAGGCATCGGCGAGTAGTGCAGTCCTTTCTCCTTCTTACTGATCCGTTCAGACGGACAGCACACATTCGGCTATCTACTGGGATCCAGTCAAGTAATGTCTTTTCTGCCCTAGTACTCAAAGCTATCCCTACGCCAGCTAATCCTCGTGAACTAGCTGTGGCATCTCCTGACACCCTCAAGGTGAATTTTGAAGATTCATCCTGTTGGCCAGGTGGGGTTAGGTGAATAACCACACTTGGGTCTTGTATGCGTGTTTCTGAAACACAACATACATCAATGGCTCGGATGCCAGGGTCTTAGCTAGTGATGCTTGTTGTCCTATTTGGCAAAGTGTCCTAACATTAAATGCTCCTATATGAAATTGGTGGCGTGGCTTTAGGAGACTATCGGTGGTGGTTTTTTGGCTTTCGTCGTTTTTAGTGGACACAGAGTGAAGAGGGAGTGAGGAGCCATCAAGTAGAGGAGTTGCATCAGTGGAAGGAAGGCAAGGTAATAGAGATGAAGACAAAGATAAGTGAGGATTAGAGAGGTTTTGTGTGCATTTCGGATTGTGAGGGCGATTGTTACTTCCCGGCTGCCCACACCGTGGAAGTTGGTTGCGTGACCGCAGAGCCCAGGGGACAACTGCTTGAGGCCGGTCACACGCGGCCTGTTTTTGTTTGTTCTCTTTTGTTTGGTGTGCCTCAGTAGCATACTTATCACTCCTGCCCTGTGACACGGCAGCAGGAAGCGCGGTCGTTGTTAATCCGGGCCACGGCCGATCCGGCATGAAATTTTGTGAATTTGTTTGAATCATGGTATTGGATGGGTAGCTGCTTTTTGTTTAACCGCTATCCAAACAACCTGCCTGGCATGGTAGAACCTCAAGAGACATAAGTCTCAGCCAGTATAGCTTGATTAGGTCATTGCGGTGTTCAAGCCCGACCACCACGTCAAGGTAGCAGCTTTCGGTCGGGGAAAAACTTTATACCCAACATCTGCAGTGGTCATGTGAAAGCTTCAAGACTTACCAGTGATACCAAGAAGATAGAAATGCCCACTATCTCAAGCTGTACAGCTTTAATAACTATCCATCGCTCATATTCTTCACTTGTGAAGAAGAACATAACGGTAGACTACACTTCCTTGGTGTCCAGTTGAGCAGAAGAGAGGATGATTCATTCAAAAGAGATGCCCATGGAAAACCTACGTCTGTAAGACAATACACACATTTCCTCAGTTTTTTACCAATCCGATACTGTCTGTCTGTCTGTTTTCGACATAGAACTTTGCACAAATGTGCGCCAGTTCAAGTCGCCACATTCCGTGTAGCACGCGAAGCAAGAGAAGAAAGTACAAGAAAAGCATAATAGAGACAGTGAGCAGAGGTGTGAGACAAAGGAGTAATAAAGAAAAACAAAACAGTTTCATTGAAGATCATAAGTCAAAGGGAGTGGATGCATCTGCGCCACTGAGAACGATTTTGAGCCATGTCACCAATTGTTTCCAACCATAGATTTTTACCGTCCCGAGGACCCCAGCCTGGAAGTCTACACCTTTCTACGTGGCTAAGACCAACTGTTGTGGATTTCATTGACTGATGCCAAGTTTTTGTTTGACCGCCGCTAGCTTTTTTCCAGCCTGACCCTATATCCGCTAACATAGCTCGTCGAGGGAGGCGATGACTTGGCATACGTAACACATGTCCTAACCATCTCAGTCGATGTAGCTTCACGACTTCGTCGATTGATTTCCCCTGTTTACCTAGAACTCTACGCCTAACCTCCATGTTGCTCACCTTATTATGCCACTTTACACGGGAAATAGAGCGCAGGCACCTATGATCAAAGGCAGCTAGTCTTTTCATGTCTTCCACTCTCAGTGGCCAGGTCTCACAGTCAGCCATAAAGGAGGACGGAGCGGACTGATGAGCAGTACACCCGCCCTTTGGTCGATAGTCGAACATCTCGTCTACGCCAGATCCGGCGTAAACTGGTAAATGCGAGACGAGCCCCCTGTATTCGTGCTGAGATTTCGTCAGAGATCAGCCCGTTGGGGCTGATGGTACTTCCCAAATAAGTGAAGCGGTCAACGTGCTCTACCACTTCACTTCCTATTTTTAAACTAGGCGTCGATGTAGTCCAGTCCTGTAACATCATCTTGCATTTGGCGGGAGCGAATCGCATGCCAAACATTCGTAGATTGCGGCTCAAGGTGTTTAGAAGACTCTGCATTTTGTCAGCGTCTTCGCCTAGAAGGACTATATCGTCTGCATATTCCAAGTCAACGAGAATACTCCCCGGTAGCAAGTCAATTCCTGAGTCGCTGAAGTCACCTAGGGTTAAGTCCATTAACACATCTATGATGAAGTTGAATAGAAAAGGAGATAATGGGCATCCTTGACGGACACCACTGGTCGTCATCAGTTCCGATACAAGATGAATTTGGTCAGATACTTCACGAATAGAGCAAGAAGGGATCTGTACAGATGACTCCCTAGAAAATGACTTAAGATACGTCCAAATGGGTTATCCTAGTAGATTTGTAAGGAGACACATGAATACCAGATACAATAAAGAAAAACTGACGACAGTTAAAAAGAAACAATTGTTCATGAAACTGCAATTTAATGCAGACGTGGCTAGTGAAGTCTTACATCATAGATTGTCAAGAGCGATAAAGCGGCTGCTGGCACCCTCAGTTTGTAATTTTCCAACCGACCAATTTTAACTGCTCAAGTGAAAGATAAGCTGCCTAGCTGTGTCACTTTTATGTGTATCTATAAATTTAGTCGCTCCTGTGGAGAGAGCTGGCTGTATGCGGCGAACAACTAGACAGCTTAACAAACGCATTAATGAGCATCTTCCTTCATGGTTCGGAAAAGGTCAAATAAAATCTATACGAAGTTCTATTTTGGATCACTTGATTGATGATAGTGGTCACCAAGTGGACAAAAATAGTGTCTTCAAAGTTATCTATCGCATTCTATCGAGTCTTTCGAACGGAATCAGAACCCGTCTTTTACACTTGGCCGAAGCTATGGGAATTCGAGAGAACAATCCTAGTCTTTGTACACAGCAAACGAAGTTTGTTCTACCTTTGCGTCTCCCTTGCTTCGCCTAGGTAAATTCTAATTTACAAAATCCTCCTATTCCTTCTTATTCCCATTTCTTTCGTATTTTTATGATTATTTCGTGTTATCAATATAACAATTGTTATTAATAACCTTCAAATCACTCGCCACTTTTATTATTATTTGATCCATAAAGTCACTGTCATTGGTTAAATTGTGGTGAGAGCTGTCTGAGAGCCAAAATTGTGCACCAACCAGTCGCAGGAGACTTAACGTGTGAAAAAACGATTCACAGATATATGGCTTAACTTTCTGAGAAACGGTCGCAAGCAGTACACAATAACCTCCAATCAGAAGACAATCTTACAATCCACTCACACAATAATGTACATAAAAATCTATCAATATCTCTTGATTTTCTCAATAAACGATCTGTTTGTTGCCTGACTTTTGTCTTCAGTCGTTACAAAATTACTTCGTATACATATAAATCTATATAAATTAGTGTAGAGCCTGAAGAAGACGATCTAATTGAAAACAACAATACTGTTCACCTATATATGTCTTGTTCTAACTAACTTTAACACCAGAATGCTCAGGAAGGCTTCGTGCGCTTTCTGAAGTGTATGTGCGGGCGGTTGTTACTTCCCGGTTGACCACACCGTGGAAGTTGAATGATTCTTCGGGTACCTGAAGTAGAAAGCGGGTTAGCGTTGCGTAACCACAAAGCCCAGGGGAAAACTGCTTCAGGCCAGCCGGACACACACGGCCTGTATGAACTGGTTTCTTGGTTTGGTTCCGTATTAGTAAACTTACCGCTGGTTACGGACCACCGTAGGTGAGTTAAGTCGGGATGTACAATTGTTGGGGTCAACCTTTTCTAGCCCCATCTCTCCAGCGAAGTGGAGAGACAGCGTAGCTGGGTTGGCATTCTGGTCATCTGAGGAAAACACCTTACTGCTGTTACACCCCTGATTCCCAGAAGTACGATTTCACCCTCAGAAAACTTCTTACACAATGACGATAACTGCTTTTAGTCTAACTGCTATCCTAACAACCTTTCTGGCACAGTAGGACCTGTAGGAAGAATAGCTCCAGCCAGTGTAGCCTGTTGGGTCATCGTGATATGAGAGCCCGACCACCACGTCAAGGTAGCAGCTATCGGTCGGGATTTTCAATACCAGCATTAGTTCGGAATAACACACGAAAAATAAAGAAATAGATAAAAGATATACGTTGTGTTTCGATAAAAAAAACAATGACCAAGGTCTAGCAAATATGTAGAAATAATAGTAGAGAGAGAGAGAGAGAGAAAGATTAAAGAGCTATGCAAATGCTACAATATTTAACAGAATCACTTCTGTTTCAATCTTTGTTTATGAAAATTCTCAAAGTTTTGATCCAGCACATCATCAAGTTCAGATCTGCCTCGAAAGAATGCAAAATAGATTGCAGTGATCAAGGTGCAAACTATAACAACTTGATATTGATATGGTGGTGTATCTTTTGGCTTGTTAACAAAATTCATAATTGCATGCCATTTTTTATTTGTTGAATAGCGTAATTGTCCATCTGGGAGTGTATTTTCAGGCGTTTTTTGTGTCTGACCAAAGTAGGTACTCAATGAATTACGGTTATTAGTATTATTATTAGCAAGTAGACTTCTCAATGGCTGATTGTTATTGGATAGCGCTTTTATGCGATGAAGTTGAAGCAAACCTCTAAGGCCTAGATTATTCATTTCAAATTGTTATATTAGTTTTCTGTGTGTGACAGCCAATTAAAAATAATAAGCTGAAATGTAAAAATATTATGGGACGACATTTTTTAATTGATTGATAAAATAATGTAAAATTATTAAATGAATTATACATATCCAATTACTAGGTTTAACTGTGAACACTGCGTAGGGTGCCATATATGCACACTGTACGACACCAATGTTAAGAAAAGAAGCAGACAGTCTTTAACCCGTAGTTAAGTTAGCCACTGAACTGACTTGAGTTGAAGAGAATTTAGAATACAGTTTCTACTGACGTTAGTAATACTATTATTATCACTGTTTCCTTTAGTTCCTAGAGGAACACAGGGCTTGAGCCGCACGTCTCCGTTGCGTTCGGTTCTTCGTTAACGTTTCCAACTGGCTCCACGTCTGCTTTCACCTCGTCTTCGCATGACCTCCTCCATATCACCCCACCCTCGGATTGACGACTAGCTATCCGCTTCCTATTCGGGTTCCACTCGACCGATGGCCTGGTGTGTGATGTCACTGACTTGGTGGTTTGTTTTTTCATAGTATGGCCAGTCCACTTCAATTTCTTCCAGCATATTTGTTGGACGATTGGTTCCAGCTGGTTTGGTTCGCTCCCAGAGATCCCTCCCTATTGCTGATCTTTTCTGGTCATCTGATCTTGAGTAGTATTGAACGAAGACAGCTGTTGACGAAGTGCCCTTTGTGACGTGGCGCCAAGTCTCTGATCCATAAAGTAGCACTGACTTCACAGTGGAGTTGAAACTCCGGATCTTATTTTCATTTCCGTGCAGAGTGCTGTTGATCTCCACACAGACTTGAGGGAAATGAAACCTTGCCTTGCTTTCTAGATCCTCGTTGCTTTGATATCCTCATCAGTTCAGTCGGCCTGTAGTTGAAGCGATGCTTGTCAGGTAGGTAGGCAGGTAAAAGAGGTTTCTTCTTTCAGATTTCTCCCATTTAAGCTGGCTAGTTGTTGTCTGTTGTTGTTGCTGTTGACCAGGAGTCTTCATCACCTCTGTTTTCTCTGTGTTCACCTGAAGTCCTATCTTTGATGCTTCTTCTGCCGGCTTGTTGCTTTTCACTTGCATATCTTCCAGTTTGTGGGAAATTAGATATATATCATCGGCGAAGTCCAGACACTCCAAGTTTTTGTGTGGGTCCATTTTATGCCTGTCTCCTCGTTGCTAGCTGTCTGTCTGTCTACTCCAATCGGGAAATTAATCATTAGAAATAGTAGGCAGCCAGTCGGCCTTGTCTTACTCCCGTCCTCACTTCGAAGGATTCCGTTAGTTTCCTGTTGTGGATTACCTGGCATGTAGCATTATCGTACAACTGTTGTATGAGGTGTACACAATTCTTAAAGTTTAAATTATTGACGACTGCTTCATAACTTACATATTCATACAATAAAACCAGAAAAATTACAAAAGATAAGTTTCGAAACCTCGGAAGTATAACTTCATACACTTATTTTCTTAATCTTTTCACTAGTTTCTCCATCACAACTAAATATTTTTGTTAAATGTTCAGTTATAAGTCAGCAAATTTTTTTCAAAATCACTTCTGAACCCTTACCACCATTAAAGTCATCCAAATTATATTTATTGTGAGCACACCAATTTTTCTAAACAATAATTGGCGTTATCTTATAGTTATTAACACCACACCACAAACTACTCACTACACGATGTGATTTTACTGATTTAATGCATAATGAATCAATCTTCAACCATTCCTAAGATATTTTTACCTTACTATATACATCTCTGGTGAGGTCAAGACTGGAAAACTGTATCCAGGTAGCCAGTCCTTGTCTTAAAGGGGACTCACATATTCTAGAAAGGGTCTAAAGGAAGGCAACACGTATGATACTCTGCATAACTAACTTATCATCCGAGGAAAGACTAGACAGTTTAAATCTCTTCTCACTGTCATGCCGTAAACAGAGAGGAGATTTAATTACAATGTTTAAAAATTTAAATAATGACTACGGACCTGACCTATTCTCTCTTTTTCCTCCCAACAAGTCGGAACACTTTAGAGGACATCGGAGGAGAGTTCAAAAGCCAGGAAAAAACCATATTGCCGTGGAGTACTGGTTCTCACACCGAGTATTAAACTCTTGGAAACGACTCCCAGAAGAAGTGGTGTCTGCAACCTCAACTGATTCATTCCAGAAGGGTTTAGACAAGCACAGAAATTTACTAGAAAACGACTAACATAGGCTCCAAGCCTTCCATCCTCAACCAATAAATTTGAATCTGAATTCCCATATAAAATCACCACGCCAACACAGGTTTATTAATAATTCAGGAAGCCATTGACTACATTTTTCTAGGCCCGAGAAGAGACAAATATAGGCCCACATTCAGCTAGAGATTGGTGAATTGCAATAACAATTTAGCCCTATGAACAATAGAAGTAGACCTTAAGTCCTCAACAGGATCACTGTGTGAAAATGACACCGTCACGTACCTCACGACTAGGACGCAAATTAGGGACATATAAACCAGTAATAACACAGGTCGACTCATTAGAATAGCAGTGGTTTGTTCGTGATTTCATAACATTTAATTATTTGTACCAATAAAAACAGACGTAAAACAAGACCAAATTAGTAAACTTACAGTAACCAAGTGAATGCACCAAGTTGGTTACCTTAGGTAAGAAAGTCTGTTAATACATGCAAAATCCTTTAACATACTTACTGGAACTTAAAAGGTAAAGATAACTTTTAACACTTTGTGTAGGGAAAAGAGGAATTATATCAACAACTAACCACCCCCACCCAAAGAAAAATGTTGAAGTGTAGGGGTTTTTTTGGGGGAAATTCTGAGGGTTTCTTTGGAGGGGCGGAGGTCCCAAAAGTGTTACATTTTTCCACTAAGTAACTCCAAAAGAAGCCGAAATTGCTCCTAATTTTTATTTTACTTGGGCGAGCTGGTCCATTGCAGAAACGCCAAGTCCACATCGGATGCGACTAAATTCCCTTACTTTGGGGATGTGATGTTCCTGGCTGGCTAAAACGGTAGCTATGTCATACATAAACCACTGAAATATCATTTGACGGCTTCGAAATTGCCTGCAACGGGCTCGAAGACCAACCCAAAGTTTTTGAAGTGCACTATCAAGTAGGTGGAAATGATTTTTCAATCATATAAGACTGGGAGAGCTGTATGATGCCAATCGACATTAACAATTAACGCAAAAAACACATTATTTATATTTTTTGCACTTTCTTGGAAAAACCCTAAGTGCTATGAAATGAACACAGTGACTCTTGGCGGATATAATATATATTCCGCTTACGGAGATTTTCCAAATGTCTCTGACGCAGGCTAAGCTACCAAGGGACTGGAAGGATGTCATTATAAGCCCTATCTTCAAGGACGGGGATAGGCAATTGGTATCTAACTACAGGCCGGTAAGTCTGACATGCATTATTGCAAAGGTATTGGAAACTATTATAAGGGATCAACTATTAGCTTATGTTGAAACACATGGCTTGTTGTCTGTGGAACAGCGTGGATTCCGACCAGGACGATCCTGCTTGACAAACCTACTTTTGGCTAGGGAAGACTGGGTTGAGGCCAGAGATAGGAACCATCTGTTGGATGTGGTTTTTATTGATCTTAGCAAGGCGTTCGACAAAGTATCCCACTTAGGTCTCCTTAGCAAACTTAAAGGTTTCGGACTAGACCAATGCCTATGTGAGTGGTTTAGAGATTACTTAATGGATAGAAGGCAGGTTAGAGTTAACGGTGTACTATAATGATGGAAAGCAGTATCCAGTGGAGTGCCCCAGGGAACTGTATTAGGTCCATTGCTATTCCTATTATACGTTAACGAATTACCAGGGATTCTTTCTTCATCTTCACTATTATTTGCAGATGACATTAAGATATGGAAAACTGTAAACAATAACGAGGATAGGTCGGCCCTACAAACTGATTTAGATAAATTAGCTGAGTGGTCAAGCCTATGGAGTTTGGAAATGAATGCTAGGAAAGGCGCGGTAATGCACTTAGGTCAGAAGTCTTATGCGTCGTACTCCCTAGGGGACGCAGAACTACCTGATGTTAACGAACAGAAGGACCTAGGAATCATTGTCAGCAATGATTTGAAGACAACTGCAAATTGCAATGCAGCCGCAGCTAAAGCATTTCGAATGCTATGGGCAATTCGAAGGACTTTCAAACGATTAAACGAGGGTATATTCCAAATACTCTACGCAACATATGTCAGGCCTCATCTAGAATACTGCATAAAAGCGACGAGTCCATGCTTCAAAAAGAAGGCACATATTCTGGAAAGAGTACAGAGAGTAGGAACAAAATGAGTTAGCGGTATCTCACACCTTCCTTATGATAGGAGGATGGAGAATTTAAATCTCTTCCCGTTATCATACCGAAGGAAGAGAGGCGACTTGATTTTAGCATACCGTATACTTAAGGGTGATTTAGGAACTGACCTTTCTAACCTTTTCTCCCCTTCTAGGATACATTTACGGGATCACCGCAAAAAGGTGCTCAAACCAAGGACGATTAAAATACGTGCAGAATTTAGATTCTCTCACAGAGTGGTCAACGATTGGAACTCCTTACCTGATTCAGTAGTATCGGCTCCATCGGTGAACGCTTTTAAAGAGAAGTTAGATCCCTGCAGAGATATACTTTGCAAGGATTAACACAGGCCACAAGAGCCTTCTATCCTTGTCATCTGAATCTGGCTCTCAACTATAGCAGCCCAAGAAAACCTAAGGAGTCATGGGAGTCCTCATAGCCAGGTTAAGCCAATTTCAGTATATAAATTCGTCTAATTTATGAATAATTTCCATTCGAACATTAGTAGACAGAAGATAAGTAGTTCAGCGAAGTCTCTTTTCGGCGAAAAGAAATTCGTCTAAGTCATTCATCCGTTCATTAAGTAGTTTCGTTTTAGGCTGCTATAGTTTAGAGCTACCATGTACACATATGATGCATATGAATCTCACAGGTATTCTAACTTATATAATGCCGTATCAGGTACATGAGACAGAAACATACTTTCAGTGGTCAAGGTCACACATTTAACGTAGGCGCCTAACATGACCTTTGACCATTCATTTTCCATGTTTCGGATTTTTCCGTTGAGGATATAAGTAAAATTCTCGTGGAAATAAGAGTATTTGCAGCCCACAAACGGTTTTTTATTGACGCTGTACGCATAAATAGACCTCATATGTTTTCCAGTACTAGAGGTTTATATGCAAATTCCAAGACAACCTCTGTAACATCCATGTTATTGAGGCATATTTCTCCTATTAAGATTACTTGCAGATTAACTTCACACTAAATACGTTTACAGTGAATGAATTATTGCACATGCGTAACTTAGAAAATGGTTCAAAATCTCAGTAATGTCCAGTGGGCATAGCTTTATGAATCCTACAGAAATCGCATTCTCATATCCAGTAAACTATGGTCATCAAATATAAAGTACATACGTCTTAACTCTAAACAGTTATGCAGAGTGTTAACAGGATAGAGAAATACTTAAAATATCGCAAGATACAAAGATCTGTTGTGTTGGTGAGGATAACAATGGCATATAATGCAACCTAAACTTTCAGTCGTGATGAGGCGTCTGTACTGCTTCAAGTTAATGCATATATCAGTATAAATACATCTCCAATACTGTTGATCAAAAATATTGCAACATTAAGCATACACTGTCAGTGGAAATGGTATAACAGACAATAGATTGATAATATTAAAGTTGAATAGATTCACGAGAACTGCAGTTCTCATAAGCACCACGATACATGTGTATAATGATACCGTGTAATGAATTAATGCATTAGGTGTAACAGCAAAGAAATTTAAAGGAGCAATTGCCTTCTCAACTGCACCGCACTTGCAGTAATCATGACAACCACCTACGTTTGCTAGCCTATCAGTCAGCTAAGTAGACAATGGCACAACATTAATACGGTTGATATTCTGAGACATGAAGTCTTCATTTAATGATACTATGCTGAAAGATGCAGCTTCTACATGAAGTAAACGATTTGTGTAAATGACATTACCCTCCAACTATCCTATCTTCCTCATTATACAGATATTTTGATACAGTCCACCTGAAATACTTATCGTTGCGACCAATATACTATGAGTGTATCGCAGTCAGATCACATGACGCGGACGCCAACATAACTAACCAGGAAATGGGAATTCCCATGAATCCAGAAAACATATAACACAATTTTATCAAAAATTATCGACAAAAAATTTTCAAACGAATTTTTGACAGGACGTGGTATATAAGTTCAGTCATAGAAGGTTTGAAGCCCCAAGAACAATTTCGGACTGTGAGATTTGATTTCACTTTAGCTGGTGTGTAGTATTATATTGTCTGACTGGTAGTAAGGGACTGTAGCACGCGGTCAGCTGCAAGGTAATGCCTGCTACTATACGAACAGTCTGGCAGACACTTTTATTATTGGACTGTGTGGTACACCTTTAAAATTTGAAGAGACACCGGTGCGAAAATGGGGATGGTCTGCTTCCAAAAACCCTAACTAGTATGATTCCCGTTGTTTTACTTAACAAAATGCCCGCAATCCTCTTTTTCTATGGTCCAGCAAAGTATCATGTGACAATTTGCATAATAATGAACAAAATATTCATCAGGTCCCAGTTTCTTATTCATTTTAACCTTTCATACCCAAGTATTCTTGTCTATTATGTCATTAAATTGCTTTAAATGGTCGTGTTTTCCCCTCTGCGATTGACTGTCGTAAGATACTTTAACTGAATGTTATTTGGTGGAAATACGAATCTGATCTGTAACAAAGACTGTTAGGTTTGATGAAAAGCGTGCTGTTGATCGGTGCATGCGTATGTGTGTGTGGGGGGGGAACTAGCCTGCTGAGGACCAAGTCCCAATTTTGGAAGTGAGCATGCTTATCTAGGTTCGCCTGTGCGAAGTTACACTTACAGCATATTTGGTCTGTATGGATTGGGAATGCTTACGCCACATTCCGAAGACCGAATGACAAGAATTCTAATAATATGAAAGATATGGTAGTCTCTGTTTTCGATATGCATTCTGGTACCCCAAGGGCTTGATTGTGCACTGCAACCAAGTCAATTTTTGAGAAGACAGCCACACTAGAAAGCGTTGTGGACAAATTGGGCTATTTGGGATAGTCTTGGAGTTAAATCATTAGTGATCATTTGTTAGTCACTATTCTTTGTTATCCTTCTTTGGAAACATATGAATGGGGGACGCCACTGAGCCATTCAGTATTCAAACAACAATACTCAGCACGTGATCGAATTCAACTTTGGACATTCTCAACTTATTGAGAGTTAGTCACCGAGCTTTAAATGTCTCTGAAAATAAATATTTTTGTGCGAACCAAAGTTTTAATAAAAGGTTTACTATTTCTGTATATGCATCAGCCAAATAAACATTTTGGCACAGGAAATTACTGTGTAGTATATAGTTACCGTAGTCTCTAAAATTGTGTGATGAGTGAGTGGTACATCGGAAATTCAACTTTCTCAGAGTAATAAAATCTTTAAAGCTAATAAAATGTTGTAGCGGTTGTAGCGGTAGGTAATTCCTCAGAATTATTTGCTACAGCGCTCATCAATGAACATTGGATTCTGACCCTCACTGTTTAAGTCGACATGTTTAGTTGGAGGCTTACGATAAAGCGTCCGAGCCATTTGGCACACCATGGTGTTACGTTCATCCGTTTGTGCACGATCCATAGCTAATTAAGCAATCATCTTGCATGCCAATTTGGTCCCGAAATATACGTCATAATTTGGATGATCAAATGGGGTGGTTTGCTTTGCTACTTGTATACGTGGAACGAATACTCTGGAAGTTGTGGGTGTTGGAAGACAGAAAACTATCAGAAACCTTGTGTATAATAACCTTATTGTTGGTTACATATTGGCGTAAGAATGAGGGATTCTCGAGGCGCCAATCCGCGTTCTGGTTTTTCGCGTAGGTTATTACAAATTGTTTCTGAAAGCCTTCGAGGGTCAGCGTGAGGCCCAGCGCAGTAAGAGCTGGACATTGACAGTTTCTGGGAGTTGGCTGACAGAGTGTGCGCGTTGATGTTCTATATACTTGTGTTTTTAAATTTCCTGTGTTAGTTCTCTTGATTGAGACAACGGCTGCCAGGTTGATGAAATCCTGAAGCCAATCAAATCCCTGCAAACCAGCACTTGAGTATTAGTCTCATGCTAATTAGTCACTGGCCCTATTCAAATAGGTAGTAACCTGGGTTCTAGTGGGACGTTGTGACTAAAGGGATGCAGCAGATGACGACAGATACTCGTCAGTGGTGACACTGGTTAATAGTCGAGACTTATGGTGAATTGACAGAAGTTGGAGTTAAAGAAGTGGCCATTGGATTGGCAGGCCCCAGTGGATTAATGGTCCACGAGCTCACTCGCCTCCTAATCGGAGGGTTGTGTGTTTGAACCGTGGCAGTAGGGTGGGTGGGTATTGCTAAAAAGTTCCAGACTATGATGAAACAACTGTCCAGTGTTGGTTTCCAATGATTCTCTAACAGATGTCAGTTCATGTTGAAATCCTGAAAATAAAAAATTTTACTCTTAAACACTGGGTTTTTTCAGGGATTTGGATTGATCTAAATATAGATTTTCTCATGTTATTATTTGTGATAGATGGATGGATGCACTTCTGAAGTTGTAATGTGAAGTCATAGTCAGTAGGATCCGCCATGTCAAGTGAAACGGATGCTCATGCTTGGCACTGATTGACAACAGTTCTAGTTGACAAAAAGAGAGAGGTTCGAATTCACGAGTCACTGATATCCCATTCGGTGGCTGAGTGATCAATAAACAGGTCTCGCAACCTGACGGTCTCGGGTTAGGCCTGTGGTGGAGTCGTCCGTGAACACTGAGGAAGAATAACAAATCAGGATGAAATGGCTGGCATATGCCCGAAAGTATCTTATGACTGTCAAACCGATGTTAGTTACTGACAAAATCTGCCATAAAATACGCTTTCAGTAGGATGTGTTCAAAATTTCCTGCCAAATTTAATACAAAAAGAGAACAAGAAAGGTCAGTCTTATGACAAGAAATATAAATGTACCAGGAAACATGGCCACATCAACATTATTTCTAGGTGGGGTAAAAAAACAGAAAAAATTATCAGCCATAGAGATATGAAAGCAACTGATATGAAATCACAACGGTACTGGATGCACCGCATTTAACTCAGCCACAATGTGGACCCCAGATTTTATCAAGCTGGTATCTTCGCGAATCCGGCTGAGTCGCTGATATTCTTCACCAATGTCTTTCACTGTCACTTGTGGGTCGTATCCACGTTTGTTCAACGACCGAGTCCTTATGTCTACGAACCTGAATGGGTGCAGACCACAGGAATGAAGATGGGGACCGTGAATTAATCGTCTGTCAGCACCATTAACTTGAATCGTCCACATTGGTGGTTGACAATACCAAGCTGAGTGTGAGTGTCGTCGTTCGTTTGGTGCAGCACAAGTTTCATTCAGTGGAATGGAATGTTGAACAACGAACAATCTGTGGTGACTAGACTGCTGACGGAGCGTTTGGACAGTCTCATGAAATGTTCTGTCGCTTGGCTTCTGTGTGAGAATCAGGTTGCAGTATTTATCGAATTCAATTCAGCGTCACTCAACTTCCGCAGTCACAGTCTCATTTTCCATGCGTCGTCTTTGCTCGCGAAGTCCATTCCAAATAGGTGTTCGTAGCTGCAGAACCAAGTGTCGAATGTGAGCTTTGCATCTGGGTCACACACACACACACAAACTGAGAAATGCTGCCACCAATATTGTCATTAGCTGGAGATGAAGCATCACAGGATGACATCCGTAGACCTGCAAGCAACTCCATCACATTTGCTAGCTGATCTATCACTTTCTCTAAGCGTGAAGCCTACATTTCCACTTTATGCCCGTCACCAATTTCCACATGACCGTGATTACACTTGTAGTTGAGCCGACGAATTTACCACAGAAGTCGATTCGCCAGCCTATTGTTCTATCCGCCATTAGCACTAACAACACGATACGATACCAGCGAAAACGCGACTCAAGAAGACCAGACGAGAAGACAGACCGTTGAGGTGGACAGCTTCCAGTGTCTCATGCCGACACTGAGAATCACTGACAGCGCCCGCCTCCGTGTATAATTCAAATGACCTGAGAGACACTAATCACATTGATTAATGATAACAGCCAACAACCAATGGGATTTCCAGGTCAGAATTCGACTGAGAGAAATACAACCAGACATGTAAGAGCACACGTAGAGAATTTGGGTGAATATATCACCTCCCCTGTCAAAGAGAAGAATACGAACGTGTGCAATAAAATGAGTACCCTTTTTTGTTTGGGTCAATTTGGAAACGTACTGTCTTGGATCTGTTGCGACTGGATTTCCTTCTGTACTGAGATTCAGTTTTGTTCTGAAACTCGCGTCGTTTTGTCTACTTATCCGGTAGAGGTAGTTCAAGCGTATGAAATAAGAAATTTATGAGCATCTAAAGTTTTGAGGACGACACGTCGCGCCTCTGTAATTGGCTTTTATGTCTTATCCACATTTCATTTCTTACTTCCACTTGATAAACCACTGTTCCACGTGCAACTCTGACGTGACCTTCAATCCAGTGTTCTCTTCCCAGGCGATATTGTCAAGAATAGACAATGTTATTCTTCTGGAAATCTCACTCTGCACTGCTGCGATTAATTCGATGTGATGGAATTTTAGCTGCGGGTTTGGAGGCAGTAGGAGCAGGAACTTTTGATGTTGCGCGGGTTTCTTTACATTAGGTGTTTTCAGTAGTGTTGCTACTGCCAAAGACGTGTGTACTTCAAGTGACCACGAGGGACAGGAATGACAGTGAATCATTAAATCAGTCGGCAACCAATAGGATTTCAAAGGTGAAATGTGGGTTGAAAGTAAATTATTTCCTAAATCAATGAGTGAGGGCAGAGAAACACACGCAGACATGTAAAAATGACATGAAGTTAATTAGGTGTTTATACATCAGAAAGTTAGCTTCTAGAATTATTTAACGTTTGCTTGATGATTATTATTCTCTCGAGTCCTGGGTGGGGGGTTGGTGGTGAAATAAGGCTCCAACAGTACATGTCCATCTCACCTTGTTCTCTTCAGTCTTTCTAGCTGAATCTTCGACTGATGATAAACTTTCATAGCCTCCTCCTTAAACGGTCCCCTCAATGTTATTTTTGGACCTATGATTCTCTGACTGATGTCTGCTCGTGATCAGTCAATACTTGATAATTGATCTGATGCTCCCCAGCGACTGGCCCTATGTCCGAAGTACCTGGAGTTCTAGTGAGAAGATATATCCAGGACAGTCCATCGATTCAGGCAAGGGGACAGTTCCTCGCCAGTGATATTGGCTGGTGGTTACAATAAATATATATCTCAAATTGACAGAAGTTGGAACTCATGGGATGGCCGTTAGATTGGTGGGTCCCACGGGCCTAACGCTTTACAAGCTAGCTCACTTTGTGACCGGTAGGTCCTTAGTTCGAACCTTGGCGTTAGGGTGTGTGCGTACTGCTGTAGAGTCCCGAACTAGTCGGGCAAAATAAATGGCTCTCCAGTACTCCTGTGGTGAGAGCTAGCTGCAAATGAAAAACTGTAGACAGCGATTTTCGTCAATGTTACCACTCGAATCGGGTTCCTAAGAAAGAACAGTAACAAAGCTTAACTTTGAGGAACTCACCAACCAATCGCAACAGACTCAATGTGTGCAAATACGATTCGCAGATATATGGCTTAACTTTCTAAGAAACAATCACAAGCAATACAGAATAACCTTCAACAAGAAAACAACCAATCATAAGAGATTACTTCTCTGCTAACAATAACACTAATAGTAATGTACATCATAACCTATAAATATCCCCTGATTTTCTCAATAAACTACCTGTTTTGCCGGGCCCTTGTCTTCTATCGTTACACTCCCTGCTGGTGTTCCAGTGGTTTTCGGACTGGTGTCTGATAAGAATACTAAAGCAGGGTTTTCATTAGACATTAGTTTGTTCTTATTGTGGTTTTGCTTGTTGACTATTAGTGATGGTTTCCTGAGACTTCAAGAAACAGGTACTTCTATATTCAAATGTCAAATCGAATCGATTACCACAAACCACAGTGCCCATCGCTTGAACTTTGGAAATCTGTTAATTACGTACAAGTGTCCTTTGAAGTTGTTTGTCTTTACTGGATAGAAATTAATTATCCTTTCTGGGGAATAAAATCACCAGTATTAACGAGACGTCTGTTTCTGAGCTACTTCTTCAACACTATAACGTTACCCCAGATTTTATCAACCTTATCCAAAGACTATATGACAATGCCTACCGCGTATTAGGTGGTCCACAACGGAAAACTCAACGAAACCTGGCTTTGAAGTCAATACACGAGTAAGATAAGGCTGGCTGACTGCCTATTGTCAGCCACAATGATGTTCCTTATCGTGGTGGAGTGGATCATGCAGAAGACTGTGTTGGGAGTGAGAAGACGGGAATACGCTGCACTGATCAATAAGAAGTCTCTAGAAGGTCTGGATTTCGTGTATAGATGATTTATGTTCAATGTCGCACAGAAACTTGAAGGTTTACAGGTAGACAGGCAGGCGAAAACCAACAAACTGGCTGAAGAATCAGGTAGTGCAGCGAATACAGGACTGACTTCAGGTGAACATAGAGAAGGTGGAGATGGAAGGGATGAAGCCAACCCACCAACAGCAGCAACAACCAGCACCAGTCACTACCAACGGGCGGGATTTGAAACAGATTACTTCCTTCGCCTTCCTTCACGTTAT
This sequence comes from Trichobilharzia regenti, assembly GCA_944472135.2. Lineage (NCBI taxonomy): Eukaryota > Metazoa > Platyhelminthes > Trematoda > Strigeidida > Schistosomatidae > Trichobilharzia > Trichobilharzia regenti. Next base: position 13,098,280 of record OX235267.1, read on the forward strand.
CTGAACTTCAGGCATTGGGAACTTATGAAGATGTTAAAATCAGCCAGCATCGGAAAGGCGAGATACACCTTCATCAACCTGAAAGCAGTTTGGAAATACTCTGTACTCACTCAGCTAGCATAAACAGCAGGATTCGCATTCTATTCAATACAAATATGAAGTCACCCAGTCGCGTCTTCTATACCGGCCAGAAACATTCAATACTTGTGAGTCAAGAAAAGCCCACTTCTCCGACCTTGTATTGATGATCAAATGGCCGGTTGGCTGGCCAGAAAGAATTAGCAACAAGAAACTCTGGTGATGAACAAACCAACCAAGCCCCGACCGCTCAGCTAATATGTAGGAGAAAGTGGAGGTGAAACAGGCACACAATGAAGAGAACGTCGGATGATATCGCGCTCAATGCAGGCCATCACTTGAGTGGATTCCCCATGGAAAGGGACGAGTGGGTCGTCTGTCTATAGCTGACAGAGTAGGTCGTGTGTTTGAGAGGGGGAGATAACAGATTATGGGCAGTAATCGTGGCATCAGGCAGCTGAAGAGGACCGCAGAGAATGGAAGTAAGTAAAGCTGTGTTGTTGAAGCCCTGTGTTCCACTCGGAACCCAAAGGAATAATAATAAATATGATAATGTTTTAAGCTCATACACTAATATAAATCCACCGTTTCGGTTCAGTAAAACAAACAATAGGAGACCCAAATACTCATCAGACAGCAAGTGTTATTCATGAATAACCTGAGTGAGATGCGAATTTATAGGATTCTCATGTAATCTGATAGATATCTGTTTTATCTAAACACGATGACGTAATCATTGTCATTATCGTCACTGGTTACCAGATAAGCTCAGCTATCTTTAAAAGTGTATTCACTTCCTGAATATGTTTTGTAATGAGGTGCAATAATTCCAACAAAACGCTATTCACTTCATGCTACCCCTTAATGATTGAGCTAGTAAAACAAAAACTGAGAAAAGAACACCCTTTTCGGTAATTTTCTCTTCCAACTCTACAATGACGTATATATATATATATATATATATATATTCTTTAACATAAAATATTCTAGAATAGCAGTCAATAACAATATTAGTTTTGTTTAAATAGTATCGATTCGTTAAGTAAGATCAATGGAATTATAGTTCATTAAGGATGCTTAGTGCGTCGGTGGTACAGCGGTTAGGACGCTCGCCGACCATGCACATGGTCCGGGGTTCGATCCCCGGCCGACGCATTCCTTTACCTCGCTAAGCCAGTAGTGAGACTGGTAAAGTGGAAAGGTTGGGCATGAAGCTAGCAACCCAATCCTGTAAAAATTAAGACTGCTACAGGAACTTCAAGCCTTTAGTTTGAAGCCCTATGTTCCACTGGGAACGTGAAGGAAAAAAAGAGGATGCTTAAATTATAATGATAATAATAAAGATATGGTAGCAAATAGAATATCAACTAAAATTAGGAAACTTCCACAAAAATTCAGGATCATTCAAACCTAGATGACCACGGTAAGGATAATGTCTGAACTAGCTTCTTCTTTTGGAAGCACAAATTAGGCTTGTTAATATGGTACCCAACAGCCTCAGCAATATTTAGTAACCGAACTCTTAAGGCGAAGTTAAGATTTGTTGGTATGTGGTAAATGACAGCCTAAAAGCCTGGTTAACATCAATCTTGTGTTCTGTATCCACAAGATAAGATTTTGTTTGTCCTTTACTTAACCAGGGTGATGTTCGGAAATTCATTGAGAAATACGGCTTATATAACTGACTCACTTCACAGGAGCAGTTAAGTTAGTAGATACATATGGAAGAGGCAAAATTAAGCAGTTTATCTTTTACTTCTGAACGCAAAAGAGGAGTAGTTTTGAAGACACAGCACAATTCAGCAGAAGGTAATGCTCTTTTTATTGCATTTCTATTAAAGATTACTAGATCTATCAGTAATCTCTTCTTTCTTCTAAATTTGAAGTAATTGAGTACGAGTTCAGATTTGAACTTCTACCATTTTACTAGTTGACAGCTGCCCTTTGCTGGAGAATTTTAAATGAAAAGGACAGATAAGAATAAATAACCTTAAACACATAAAAAGTAGATGCAAAAATAATCTTGGATATTTTGCATTTTTAATCGGTCATTTTGTTATTATTATTATTCCCTTATGATCGAGTCGGAACATAGAGCCTCAGCGGAATATCTCCATTATACTGTGTTTTCTTTAGTTATTTCTAGATGGTTTCATTATTGTCTATCCTCTCCTCCTCCTGCTTCTCCTCCGTCTCTTCCCACAATCAACTCCATGTCACTCTTGGAACTACTAAGTCCAACCTGTCGCTTTTTAATCAGGTTCTACTTGAGGACCAGTGTGAAGTGTGATGTCATTTAATAATCTCCTCAGCTTAGCTATATTCCATCCCTACATATCCTTCTGCATGTTTGTTGAGCTTTAGGTGTCGCAAAGTGTTGGAACTCTTATTATATTCATAATTAATTTCAAAGAAAAATGAATTTGAAAATAATATCTAAGGGCTTCATAAGCCTTTGATTAGTTTGACTCCGTAACACAAATGGCTGGAGATAAATTTCAATCGATAAAAAGAAAATGAGCAATCAAATCTCCTTTTGGATAATTTCCTCTTCTGGCCTTACAGTTATATATAAACGTATATTTATATAAACAGAATATTCTAGAATAATCGTCATTAACAATATTGGTGTTTCATTTAAATACTATCGATTTTTTAATATCTAAATAGAATTACCACAGTTCAAGAAAGATGATGCATAAGTTATGATAAGCATTAAAGTGCAATAGCAAATAGGATATCAATTAAAATTAAGGAAATATCTTGCATCAACACACTGAGGATCACTAAAACCTTGATAGCCAAAGTAAGGACAGTGTCTGAACCAATTTCTTCTTTTGAATACATAGATTACGCTTCTTATGGTAGATTCCAATAGCCAGTCTCAGCAATATTTAATAAACGAATTCTTGAAGTAAAATTAAGATTTCAGGATTTCATCATGAGCTGACATTAGTTAGAGGACCATTGGAAAACCTGGGAGTACTTGACAGCTGTTTCGTCCTAGTTTAGGACTCTTCATCAGTACGCACCCACCGGGATTCGAACCCAGGACCTTCCGGTTACAAGGCGAGCTCGTGTACCATTAAGCCACTGGGACCCGATCCAATGGTCTTTGAAAATTAATTATTTGGTGGTATAAGGTGTAGATGACTTTGAAAGACACCTTGTTTGCGTCACTTTTGTTTTCTGTATCCACGAGGTGAGGGAGTATGGAAGTGTGAATTAACTTTGTTTCTCTCTTCCTTAGTTAACCACTAAACAGGATGATGTTCGGAAATCCAACGATAAGCAAGCCTGACTGTAATGTCTGCGCAATTAACTGGTACACTTCACAGAAGCAGTGAAATTGTGATAGGTACACATAGAAAGAAGAGGCGAAACTAGGGAGTTTATCTTTGGCTACTCTTAAATGCAAAGTAGTTGGGGGCTGGTTTCAAAGATACAGCATACTTGAGCACCAGTGAATGCTCTTTGTACGGCTGTATTTCTTAGGCGTTGTGTTAATATCTTACTGATGTTATCACCCCCTAGGAACTGAAGTTGTAAGAATAAGGCTTTGCTTCTTCGGAACTTTTGGTACTTTGGCCCTCCTTGACTTTTGATACATATTTTTATCGGTGAATTTTTCTGGGTGAAATCGTTCTCACTCAGCAACTGTTTAATAATATTGATCTCTACATTTAGGCATTCATCGGAGAAGATTGCTCTTGATCTGTGGCTGACCAAGCACTGTATTAAACTGCGTTTATATTTTAATAATAATAATAATAGCTTTATTCCAAAAACAGTACTCATGATACAGCAAGGAATTTTCAGCATTCAGTACAATATTGCATCTAATTTACTCAAAAACGATAAAAAAAATTAAAAATACACATTACATAATAGTAATAAAACGATTGTTATAGCAGCTACGTAGCAAAATACTGTGTGCCATACGGAGAAAAATATGTATAAAGTACAAAATTGTAGTAATAATAGTAATACCAACTAAAATAAAATAGCAGAGTAACGATTTAAACGATAGAAAGTGTGACACCATAAAATACAGAAAGATGAACGATAAAAGGGTCGATTCACTGTGCTAATTACATAGTAACTTGTAAGTTTCACGTCTAACAGAGTCTTCGTCACATAAAGTACGCGCTAAATAGGGTATTGTAGAATTTCTATACTTAGTAGTACGAGCATATATCTTTTTATATTGACTTCTCGTCCTACCTGATGAGATACAAGGGGACAGGTGTGAATAAAGGGGGTGCAGAGGGTCTGACATTATAGCCTTTGCCCATTTCGTACAGGAATTTATATGCCTCTCGACTATAGTATTAGCGAGCTCATGCAGTGGCAGACCACAAGCTCTACTCACAGCATTTAATACTCTTCGTAATATGATATAATCTTTTTTGAGAAGCCCAGGAAAGATTAATGGAGAGCAGTAGAGTACAATAGGTAAAATACAGGAGTTTAAAAATTGCAAAACTAAAGGTTGGTTGATACCTGATTGTCTTAACTTTTTAATGTAGAAGGTAAGACGAAACATTTTCTTAGAGATAGATAAGATATGGGATGACCATGAAAGGTCAGAGGAAAAAACTAATCCAAGGTATTTAATGCTTGATTTGGTTTCAATTTCCGTGCCATCTATGCTACAGGGATCATGCGAGTTAACTAGTTCAAGTAAGTCACGTCGATGCTTGAAAGTAAAGTCAAGCGCCTGACATTTGGAAGGATTTAATATAAGACCATTTGACTTGGACCAGTTGTTGATGTCCAACAGAAAGCTATTAAGTTTGGAGCTGTCAGACTCGGCAGTGATACAGTCAGATCATCTGCATATTTGACAAAGTTAGTTTCGTTTGAATGAGGTAGGTCATGTAGGAAGAAAGAAAAAAGAAAAGGAGAGAGGACAGCACCTTGTGGAACACCGGATTTTGTAAGCGAGGTAGAAGAAGATTTGCCGTTATATACAGTATACTGCATTCTATCAGAAAAATAGGAATGCAACCAACTCTTAGCCCAGGATCCTGTTTGTGTCAACGATAGCTTATTTAACAAAAGGCCCCTAGGTACAGAGTCAAAAGCAGATGTGTAGTCTAAGAAAGCACTACGAACATATTTAGCACCTTTGTCTAAACAAGAGACAACATTGTGATATAAGACAACCGCAGCATCCAAGGTACTTCTACCATGTTTGTATGCAAATTGTTTAGGATCATTAAAAGGTTTCAAAGCGGGTTCAAGACGAAGTAAAAGTAATTTTTCCATCAATTTTAAAAAGGGGGAAGTAATTGCAATAGGCCGAAATTTAATATCAGAACCAGAAGATGGTTTTGGTATAGGGATAATTTTAATGTTTTTCCATGCAAAAGGTAGAACGTTACCGGAAAAAGAAGCATTAAAAATGTTAGTAAGAGGATAACACAAAATATCAGCACAATTCCTGAGGACAATGGCAGGTATGCCGTCAGGACCAAGGCTTTGAGAAGGCTTAAGAGACCGGAGACATTTAAGCACATCAAGGGTATTAAAACCACTAAAGTTATTGTCAATATGATTTGTATCATTTGGAAGGGTATCAACAGAAGAGCGTATGAAAGATTTATTAAGAGTGTCAACATTAAGAGATGGAACAGAAATACATCGCTTACCGTTAGTAATTTCTTTGAAAAGTTTCCATAAATTAGAAGGGGTTTTACATGACAAAAATCTTTGATTATATAAAACATTTAGTCTTTTTATTTCCAGTTTTATCAGCATGTTTAACTTTTTTACACCAGGCTTATCATTAGTTTTGAACAACAGTTCTTTATTTCTACGTAGCTTTTTGAGATATGGCGAAGATAAGCGATCAAATCGAATGAATAATGTTTCTTTAGGACAACATATTTCGAAACAGAATTTAAGATAATCGGTAGTGTTTGTGATTGTTTCATCTAATGTTTGTTCTGTAAATAAGTCCCAGTTAGTGTCTTTCAACATGCATCTGAGCTTGTCTAGGTTGTCTTTTGAGTAGCATCTCCGTTGAACTTTACTGTAGAGGTGAGAAAGGACACCTTTGTGTGATTTGGAATATATTTTAGGCAGTACACGTATGATGCAGTGGTCAGAATTAAGTAGAGGAGCACGTTTGCGAGCTTCATATATACCAACATCATTGATGAATACTAGATCCAGTTTTTTACCAAGACGGGTGGCAAAGTTGACAATATTGTCATGACCAAGTGATATAAGGAAGGAGCAATCGATTCCATTGAAGTCGCCAGTTACTATTGATAAAGAGTTCTCGAAACAAGCTGCAGCAAAAGCGGTGAATTCATCGGCGAACATAGATAAATCCAATATGGTACAGCCAGGAGAGACATAAACATTAGAAATATAAATGAATTTGTATTTTGACAGGTGTTTCGGGCGACATCTCACAGTGATGCAATCAATGAAGTCATTCGAGAATTTGAAACAAACTTTGTTTGAAATGGACCATTTTGAGTGAATAAAAGTTGCAACACCTCCACCACATTTTTTCTTGGAACAAACACGGTCTTGTCGAAAAACATTGAAATTGTTTAGAGACACAATATTGTCATCGTATGAGTCATGGAGCCAGGTTTCTTGTAGAGTGACAATACCAGTATTGTGGTAGGTACTAGAAGACAACAGAGACTGAAAATCCAGAATTTTATTAGGCAGGGACCGGCAGTTGGTACTAATGATAACTGGAACAGTGGTGTGATGTATGGGTGTAGATTTTAAGGCACGCTGCCAACCTCCATGGTGCTTTTTCTTGAGTTTATTGCAAATATGAAAGTTTTTGGGTTTAAAACGTTTTATAAAATCCCGGGAGTAGATAATACGATTAGAATGCATAATGTGATATGTAAATACCAATAAAATACGAGTAAATAGATGCAAAATGTACATGGAATGTGGTAGCCCAAAAATATTCAAACAGGCCGCCAAGGTCATTCGAAGGCACAAAGCTGAAGAAGTGAGAATACTGACCAGTTGATGTAGGATTTCTATGTAAAAACTTTGTCTTCTTATTTTACTGTTATCTTTTCTAGTTATAAGGATGTCTAGGAAGGAAATACTTCTCTATAGAGTCTTTTTCTTTCTCGATGGTGAAATTTACTGCATGATGAACATCGTTAAATTTTGTCCAGGGTGTTCTTTGCTTCATTCACCCTTATTTTTAATAATCAAAAATGTATCATCCATGTGATGACAGCAGAATTCTAGTTCATCAATCACATATTTCAAAGGCCCACTACTTTTGTTCATGAAGGCTTTAAAGATCCTTAATTCGTTGTAGATATTTCCTTAATTTTATTTGATATTCTATTTACTACGACAGTGTAATGCTGCTAATAACTTGTGCATCTTTCTTGAACTTTTGTAATTCCACACTTTGATCTTGACAAACTGGCAGTATTTAAACGAAACACCAATATTGTTAATGACGGTTATTCTAAAATATTCTCTGCATATAAATGAGTGTCAATGAGATGCTCTCTAGATGCTGTAACCACTGGCCCTATTCAGGTACGTAGTTGCCTGGGGTTCTAGTGAGAAGTCATGACCAGTAGGGTACAACGGGTGGTCGGGTGTGAGGACAAATACTCGCCAACGATGATATTGACTAGTGCAAGTCGCGCTATATCGTTTGTGAGTTCATAGAAGGTGGAATTCATCGGCTGGTTATTGGAGTGGCGGGTCTCAGCGGATTAATGGTCTACGAGCTAGCTTGCCTTGTAACCAGAAGTTTGTTGGTTCGAACCCCTTTTGTGGGTGCGTAGTGCTGAAGAGTCCCAGAATAGGCCGACAAAACACCTGGCTTTCCATTACTCCAGAACTGGTTTTCCAATGGTTCTCTAACCTATGTCACCTCATAATGAAATCTTGTAACCAATCCAATCAAACCAATACTTGAAATGTATGCATAATTGTAGAGCCAGAAGAGGAGGAACAATTATCGAAAAGGATATTCTTTGCTTAACACACTTTTTTTCTCTTCTAAATACCTGAATGACTGTTTTCGCCGGATTTAATCAATAAGTGAATATCTGGCCATAAAAGAAAATTCGGTTTCATCTTCCCCCTTTTTGCTCTGTAAAGAATTAAGGTCATGCACGCGCATCTTTGTATAACAAGGTTATTGTGGTTTTTTTTAGTTAGAAAAGTTTACTTGTAGATTTCCACACCATGAAAAAAAGAATTAGTTCTGATTTTTGCCAAATTACAATGGAGTGATTTTAAGGTTAGGCAGAAAGCATAAAGTAATTGACAGATGCCATATTTTAATTCTTAATCTGTAAGTCATTTGTAGTACTAGAGAAATTGATTTTGTCTGAATTTCTGTTGATTGGCAAGTTAATGTTTATGGGAAGTGGTATATGTCGATCACATTTTTTATAGAATCATGAAAGTTGTGTATGTTTTGAGACAGGCAGTCAAGAATTATTATAAATTACGTCAGTTTATATAGGTGAGAAATGATAGGGTATTTCATACATTTATTACCCTTAATGAATGAATTTGAACAAAGCAAGAACTGCAGGTTTAGCAGAATAAAGTGGTACAATCACTGTTTATTTCGTTACCTTCTCGTCAGCTGCTTACAGGGCAATTAGAGGAAGAATTATGAGTTTCTTGAAAAGATATCGAAGATCTGAAGTCACAAATGTAAAACAAATTACAGTGAGAAAAAAGCCGATCTACTTTCAGCTTGATTATAAAGGTGAAAACATTGCAGCGATGATCAACAGAAGGCTGAGTACGTCACTAACCAGAGCCTATCCTGCATGCAGCTAACCTCGTTACCGTCTATCAGACAACTTGCTCATCTTTGGTGAAATCAAAAATCGATAGATATCCTTCTCATGTTAACAACTGTAAGTGTATATACAAATTTACATGTATCTGCGGGAGCAGTTACATTGAAAGAACAGAAAGAAGAAGGACATATCTACGATTTTCTGAACATGTATCAAAAAGCTTATGTCTGAAGAGAACAATTGCTCTAAACACCGCCATCGCCAGGCATCTCCTTGACATGGGTCATGAGGTGGACGTCGAAAAGTCGTTCAAAATTATCAATAGGCAAAAGAGCTCAATTCTCTTTAAGTTTGCTGAATTCATTTCCACCAAGCGCCTGAAACCTGATTTATGCGTCGGGAAAGAAGCGGTTATCAGTCTTTCTTTGCTCTGGTAACTAGATAATTTCATCTCTCTTTCTTCCGAATGCTAAAAGTTTCCATTGTGTATGATTATTATTGTTCGGAATAGTGTTTAATATTGCATATATATATATATATATATATATATATATATATATATAGTGTATGCGTATATTGATCGATTGATTTTTGTTTAAAATGAACTCTGTGCAAGTATGTTAAAATTATTTTTGCAGATATATTTAATAATGTCTTTGCCCTGGAAAGCAGCTAACGAGAAGGCGACGAAATATGCAATGATCGTACCACTTTATTCTGCTAAACCTGTAGTTCTTGCTTTGTTCAAATGACAAGGTACTTTGGAAGGCATAGATTGTTAGATTCAGTCATAGTGTTTCCTGTTTTGTAGACCTTCTAAATTATCTTGTAAATAGTTTGGTATGTTTTTTGAATTAGGTATGTCCTGTGAGCTGAGATGGTTGATTTACTTGTGAAGCTTCCGTTGTCCTCCCGCTCTTCACCACAGGTTTTTAGTATGGAATGAACTCATTTGAATTCTCAATGAACGGTGATATAATTGTATATCTTGTTAACCAATGTCGGGCTTCACTGGTTGTTAATTTACGTCTCTATTGGAGTTCGAACTTCCCCGTCATGTGATTTACTTTTTATTGACAGCTGATAACTTTGGTCTATAGTAATTAGTGTGTTTGTTAATGCATCGCTGGCTGATTCATTTGGGTACCAAGCAGGCTTCTAGAAATTCTCTGACCGCAAACTTGGTGTTCTCTCTCCTGTCTACAATTTCTACATTCTCCTAATCATGTGATTCGTGTCGGTGATTATCTATATGCATTGATTCGAAAGAATATATATCATGTCTCTTTACAGCCAATTTTTATTCTTCGATTCAAGTATTGGTTTTGTAGGGATTTTTGTTTGATTGCATGGAGGATTTCATCATGAGCTGACATCAGTTAGGTAACCATTGGAAAACCATCTGGGAGTACTGGACAACTATTCCGTCAGCCTAGTTCGGGACTAGCTCTTCATCAGTACGCACCCACTCACCAGGGTTGAAACCCAGGACCTTCTGGTTACAAGTCCAGCTAGCTCGTGGACCGTTGAGCCACTGGCCCCCACGATCCACTGACCAGTCCATGAATTCTAACTTCTGCCAATTCACGACATAGCGCGATCATTTCGCAGTGTCTTCTTTGGTGAGCAATTACTGTCTCATCTTCAACCTGCTCTACCCTACTGGTCACGGCTTCCCACTAGAACCCCAGGTCACTTCCTGAATAGGGCCAGTCGCTAGTGAGCATCAGATTAATTGGCAGAAGTTAGAATTCAAGAAGCATTGGATCGGGTCCCAATGGCCCAATGGTCTGCGAGCTAGCTCGCCTTGTAACCAGAAGGTCCTGGGTTCGAACCCTGATGGGTGGGTGAGTACTAATGAAGAGGTGGTTCCAAACTAGGCAGACGAAACAGCTGTCCAGTGCTCCCTACAGGTTTTCCAGTGGTTCTATAACTTATGTCATCTCATGATGAAATCCTCCATGCAGTCTTTGATTCAGTTGGATTCGAAAGGAACGCCCACTTTCACCGAAGTAATGTTTATTGCGGTTCATGCATGGAATTTATTTTGTAAATGGTATTAACAATTTTATCTTCTTTTTCTGTTTGGCTTTTCGGTTTGGACAATATTGAATGAAGTGATTTTGCTAGTTCTCTGGCTAGCTGGCTTGTGTGCCATATCTATTTCAAACGGTCTTAATATTCTAGCTGTTATTTCAGAGATATTTTATATATATGTAGTACGTTACGTAATTCAGCTGTTTTAGTCCATAATGAGGTTTATTTTTAATAGACACTACTTAAATAAGTAATTTTAATGGTTTCTCCCTTCATTCATGGAAAGCTAATCGTTGCTTGATACTTCAAAGCCATCTACATTGCATTTCTATTTGATGTGGTATTCTTAGTCCAGTAAAATATGAAAAAGATTTCAGAAGCACAAATCAACAATATTGGGGTACAGCAGGTTGAATGTGGGGAAAAATATTCGGCAACTATGGTATTGACTAGTGCCAGTCACGCTATATCGTTTGTGAGTTCGCAGAAGTTGGAATTCATGGATTGGCCACTCGACTGGCAAGTTACGGTGGCTTAATAGTCTACGGGCTAGCTCGCCTTGTAACCAGAAGGTCATTGGTTCTAACCTCATTGTGAGTTTTAAACTAGTCTGACGAAACAGCTGGCTGTCTGTTACTCCAGAACAAGTTTTTAATTGGCTCATGATGAAATCCTGAAACCAATCAAATTCCTGCAAACTAACACATGAATTAACCATTTTAAAAGAGTAGACTTTCAGCGAAGAGACTCTTTTCGACGGAGAATTCATTCACATAGCTGTACAATCACATTTATATATAATTATCAGTGTGCGCGTGTGTGTACATGAGGTTTTGTCAAGTTTAGACAATTGATAAGGTAATACGGGAATGATATAATATAGAAACAACGTTAATCAGACAGCAGCTAAAGTAAGATTGACCTAGTTAGTAAGTTAGATGACGTAATTTAAGTGACCAAAATGTTTCAACAACAAAAATAGCAACAGAGGTAATTACAGGTAGAGGTAGAGACCAAGTAGAAGTGGGGTAGATAATAATGCCAATGAAATTAGAACTGAAACTGAGCAAAATAAATTGGACGACGTAACATAAATGACTAGAAATTCAGCGATGGTCAAGTCAGTAACAGGGGTAGTGAGGTGTAGAAATTAAATCGGGTAGGTGGGGGTAGAGAACAAGAAAGTTGAAAATGTTAAGTATTACAATTGAGAAGACAAAATAATACTAATGAAAAGACAGAAAGGAAAAAGGTCAGGTAAATTTACTTGTCGGGTAATAAGACAGATTACGTCCATTGCACGTGTAGTGATTGAACGAACTTCTTCTGTATGCAGAGTTCAGGGCTTAGCGAGGGAATCGCCATTGCTTCTGCAGTTTGAAGAAGCCTGATTCGTACACTTTTAGGAAGACTACTTCTTACTCTGTAGACGACTTTGAAGTTTGTTTGGGGTGTAGCTTGGTGTCCGGATTTTATCAGATGTTGTAAGATGGAGCTGTCAGGGGGCATCGTTTTTCTCGTTTGTAAAACCATGTCGGTAAGTGTTCGTTGATACGTTTGGAAAGCGAACGCTGGGTACGGCCGACATACCTGGCTGCGCACGAGCAGGTGAATTGATAAATACACATTGATGAGGCCAGCAGTGGTAGCTTATCTTTCACGTTCACATGAATCATAGGTTTTGTGGAGAAGGTTAGTCGGAGTTCAACTGCGAAGAAGGTCTTCTTAAGTGAGCGTGACAATCGATTTTTTAGTGTTTCCGCAGATATATCTCGATTGATGTGAAGGCTCATGTAGAGTAGTTTTTCGGGACGCTAAGCATGAGTGGTTTTTGTGGTCTAGGATTCATAGATTTTGCAATAAATCTTTCTGGATAACAAGTCTCGACGAGTATTCTGTTGAGATTGTTCAGTTCATCATCGTCGACTTTCCGTGGATAGATCTTTTCAGTGTCCCATCCCGTTCCCGTCTTGTTAGTTGGACGTCAAGAAAGGATATTTTGGAGTTAGACTCTTTCTCCAGCGTGAACTGAATCGAGAGGTGGCAGTTGTTAAACGACTTCAGGATGTCGTCTAGATTTTCTTCATTGTTGACGATAATGAAAGTGTTGTTGAAATATCTCTTATAGATTTCAAAGGTATTGATCATTTTCTTCAGGCATGTGTTTTCGAGTTTTGCCATTTTGCTAGAAGTTGTGTAGATATAAATTAAGTTGTTTCACTTTTAACGGGATAGTGTCTCGTTATCGTCCTAGAAATCATCATCAGTAGAACTTTGTAATGATTGTCTATGCTCATTTAAAAGTGATAATCTAATCCCCATTTAACCTGACTAGATAATCTACTATTTTAGGTGGATGTGTTTAGTCTGATCACCTCGTATTTAAGCTTTATATTTCGTACTGGAGGGTCTAATCGTGAGAGTTACGTGAGATGAAATTCCTAGACGTCGTAACTTAACTTTAGATGAACTTAGGTGGATTAAATTGAAAGGAACCCATGTGCTGGCTTTTCGTACTCCTGAGAACTCATCAGTAAGGTGTATCGGCAGCTTTGACGAAGAACACAATCTCATCAAGATTGAAAGTTGCATTATTCAATGCAAAATCAGTTGCCACATAAAGCTACTTTGTGGTTACACACGTTGGTGTTACCAGAGGTCAGTTGTGAGGTGATTAACTCAGGGTTAGGATCTTTGGTTACCATGTAAGAATTTGAATTCTTGAAAGAAACATTTCCGACCGACTTCTGCCTATATTTTAGTCTAATGTGAATGCAAAACGGCCACTACTACGAGCTCCATCCAGAGAAACTGTATCTCCTGCTGAAGCAATTCTGAGTTGAAGATAAGGCACTCGCTGATTAGCATCTAGCAAGGCGAAATTGAAGTCTGCAGCTTAATTTTATAGAGAGAAAATAATTTCACGTCAACTATTCATTCGATTCTTGAAATAAAAATAAGGTAAGGGTTAGATATAGCATAGGAATCATGTTCTACAAAAAATTATGGGCTAGTGGATATCGGCCATTGTAGTGGGGTATCGAAATGGGATTCAGTACTGACCCGCCTAATTGTTTCCACCTCTCAGTAAATAGTACATTCTTTTGAAACGAAACCTTAACAATTAGATTTGTTTTCAGGTCTGTTACACTCATCATTGAGCAGCGTTCGTAAACTTGAGAATGCTAATGTGCGTCGGTGGCACAGTGTTTAGGACTCTCGCCGACCATGCACATGGTTCGGGGTTCGATCCCCCGCGGACGCGCATCTGATATCTATGGTCGGCCTGCAAAATTTGGGCTACCGATATGACATGCTGAAAATTCCATGCTTGTACCGAATAAACGGTGTGGCATCAAGCTGTAATCAAAAAAAAAAAATAAATCCGTATACACATCTCCCAATGAACTGAAGGCAAGTTAACCTGTTCTAAAGGCAGTCTGTCAGTCAGTCATCTTTTAAGTAGTTCATTGAATAAGCATCTAATTTTAACACTGAGTGAATTTTTAAAAGTTTATGGATTCTGCTTTTGGATAAGGAGTGTGAGTGACCAGGGAAATTGGCTTCAAGACTCTCTGATGTGAAGTTCCGATTTTCTAATTGACGGTGAAACTATTTGGGTGAACAGTGATAAGTGAAGATGGGGCTGAAAATCTACATCGTGGTAAGACTTGAGCCATCTGCTTCCAAATTATTTAATAATTCCCATTATAGCATAAATTCCCATAAATTCGTATTTCAACAACTGCCATCCTTCTTTACAATTCACCATAGAAAAGGAATCTGAACTAAGTATATTCCGTTTCTTGATGTGTGCCTTAGTAGACAAAATGACGCATCTCTCAAAAGATCAATCCACTGGAAACGTATATGGAACGGAAATCTAACTAATTCTTATAGTTGGGTGCCTATCTCCAGGAAAAGGAACCTAATTCACTCTCTCTGCTTTAGGATTCGGAAAATTTGCAGTTCTGATTGCGCTGACTCACAACTTGACTTCCTAGAAGCCACGCTATCAAAAAGCAGTTACTCTAATCGATTTATTGACAGTAACATGAAAGATGAGCAGTTTAACCTGGTCACTGACTCAGTTCCAAAGGAAAGCCTCTTCATGAATTTGGAATTCAAAGGTGATCAAGCTTCAGATATGCTCAAAAATCGTCTCTCTAAATCAGTCAGTAAGACGTTCCCTGCAGCTAAATGACATATGACGTCCTCTATCCACAAATTGTTCTCTACCTCTGTAAAAGATAAGCTCCCCCGTCTGACCGCCTCCATCTAACTGTCCATCTGCTCTTGTGGAGCAAGTACATTGGCCGTAGTCAGAGGATGCTTTCCACACGGATACAAGAACATATTCCAGTATGGTTTTAAAAGGGAGAAAGGAAATGTGTGAGAAGGTGTATTCCAGAAGACCTGATAGACTCCTGTCACTCTGCCAACCATGACCATGATTTTAAGGCCATCTACCGAATCCATGCCAACTTCCCGCGTTTTGTTCGTCACAGACTTCTAAAGATGACTGAGGCCTTGGGGATTCATGACTTGAAGTCAGACCTTTTTGTACAAAAGAAGTATGTACAATGCCTACTTCTGCCTTGGCCGTAGAGGGATAGACATTTATTTATTTAGTTATTCTATGTACCTTTCCCTTATCACCACGATTATTATTATTATTATTACTATTCTCACTCTGAATTGGGTCGAGTTGTCATTCTAAAACCAAAATTGTTAATTTTTTATTTTTACAATATTGGATTCTATCTTATCAAATTTCACACCATATTATGTAACATTTTATATTCCCCTATTAATCTTATAATCATGTACCCCTTTCTAACATCCATACACCTTATGTATTATTCTATATATTTTCAAGCATTGGTTTTGTAGGGATTTTATTTGATTCGATAGAGGATTTCATCATGAGCTGGTGTCAGTTAAACAACCGTTGGAAAACCATATTGGAGTACTGGACAGTCTAGTTTGGGAGTCTCCAGCAATACTCATCCACCGCAAGGGTTTAAACCCATGATCTTCTGGTTACAAGGCGAGCTAGCTCGTAGACCATTGAGCCACTGGCCCCCCCCGATTCAATGGCTATTCCGTGAACTCTAACTTCTGCCAATTTACGACATAGCGCGACCATTTTGCAATGTCCTCTTCGATGAGTTACTGCTGTAAGAGTTCTACTACGGCTTAGAGTGGACCTATACTCTAAACACCCTTACAAACTTCTTCACCGTTTTGCGACCTTAGCAGTACACTAATCGACGCGCAAATACTGATGAACTGTATCGCGGTAAAAAGACTTGATGCGACAACAGTACCTGGGAGAATTATATTTTATTCAACGAAATATGAAATTCAATAAATAAAGAAGTCGTACAACTTATCTGCAGATGTTGCTGGAGGTAGGCTCGGAGAGTGTGCAGAAAGAGGGCACAACAAGAGAGCAAACCCAATAAACGTACAGAAGAGTCACAACTCAAAAGATAAAAGTGTATCAAACTAGGTGAGTGAGTTTAAACAAAAGTTCAAGGGTACAATGTGCACTACACTGCCTCATCTTCAACCTGCTGTCCCTACTGGTCACGGCTTCCCACTGGAACCCCTGGTTAACTGCCTAAATACGGCCAGTCACTAGTGAGCACCAGATTAATTTTCCAGTATTGGTTTTGTAGGGATTTTGTTTGATTCGATGGAGGATTTCATATATATGACATTGATTATTTTGCTACTTGACTTCTAAATATGATTACAATCACAAATATTTTAACTGCATTTAATACTATTATTATTATTATTTCATGTAGTCACCCCTTGAATCTAATTTCCTCACAGGATGTAATTTCTTAAAAACCATATTCATATACTATTGTTCAGCTTGATAATAAATTCGTTGTTGAAAAGAGTCTCTTCGCTGAATATTGTGTCCCAAATTATTCACTGTTACTCTTCATACTACTTGTTTGCAATGTTAGAAATGAATTTATCAATATAAGATGTTGAAAACTGCTTACTCTATTGAACAATTCGTTTACTTTTTTCCATACTGTTAGTATATATATATATATATATATATATATATATATATTCATCTGATTGCATACCAGTCACTGAGCTGTGTTAGTATCGATTTTAGTAGAATTTTGATTTTTGAAAGTAAATGAATTGTGCCGTAAATTTATTTTGAATTATGGAGACTAGCATTTCGTCCTATCTAGGACTCATCAGCTAGACGTACTTCTAATTCCAATAAGTATATTTGCTCCCACTAGGGCTCAAGACCAGCGCTTATATTTCCGAACACCAAAGCACTAACGACTTGCGTACGTAGGCCACGAGAGCCACTTCTAATCAAACAGGCATCGCTAATTATATAATTTTTAGGCCAAGTTAAACTTTAATTACCAGTAAGTACCAATGGAATACGACTGCACCAATGTCCTTCAAATGCCTACTCAGCAGGTTAGTAAGACCTGACAAATAATGTTGTCAACATCAATGAAATGTGCTCATCGAAGTGTTACGCTATTAAATAGGATATCTGGAAAGTTTCAGGTTAGGTTTGAGAAAGATTAAGTTACTCTCTTAGTCGAGGAAAAGTTAGGGTTAGGTTCACCTAATAAAGGCGATATTAGGGTTGGTTCGAGTTAGATTACAGTTAGTTTATGGATATTTTCACATTGGGGTTAGGTTCAGGAAAGATCAGGGTTATTGTTAGGGTTAGAAGACCTAAATAATTACATGCATAGAATGCGGCTAAATTTCTCTGTTGATATAAGAATAGAACTTGTGCATTGTGGTAGGTTATAATTCCTTTATGGATAAAATTTATTTTGATAAAGTCTCAGTAATATTTACTGATGACGTTTCGAGCACAATTTATTGCTCAGGAAATATTACTGTATAACACTATGAGACTTTATCAAAGCAAAATATTACTCACAATGGAATTACAATCTGTTGATACTTCAACCTAAAAGTGAGATATTTTTATCACATGTGAGAGCAAGATATCCTCTGTAACAATTTTCTATTGTTTTTTTAAGCATCTTTTTCATAAATGTATGTATTCCATACATACAAAAATGCCTTCATCACGTGATTAGTGCGTTCGACGTCATTCACTGATTGGTGGTAGTTAGTGGTGCTTAAAGTTTAACTTTACTGAACTATGATATACTATTTTATACTGTGTCCTATCATGAAACAGCTGTTCAGTACTCCGGTGGTGGGTTTTAATGGTTCTCTAACTGATATCAATCCGTGGTCGAATTCGTATAAAACAAATCTAATTCTTACAAACCAACTCTTGCAAATTATTCTGATTCACTCTAGAGACTGGCCACAGGATAGAGTTTCCTGGTGTTGTGAAGTGAGAAGTTATGACCAGTGGGGTCCAATCTGTGGTTAAATTACTCCGTTGGTAGTATAGTCCAGAAGAGAAGCGTACCCTGTGTAGCAGTTTCATGCCTTTTAATTCACTGTTTTTGATGAAAATATGCATTTTATGCGCAGAAATTGCACCTATCATGTGGTTGGTGCGTTCAAGGTCATTCGTCCGTTGATACTTACTGCTGCTCAATGTTAAACTTCGAAATTTTTAGCTTAATTTTGCATTTCTCGCTGACTGATTATGTTGGATTGAAGTTCTCAGTTTCTGTTAATCCATAGATGTCGTTAAAGTGTCAGTATTGGGAGCCGACGCGTCAATAAACATCAAGCATTTCGCTCCAACTTAATCAACCAGTCGGTAACTGCAAAACTGTAGTGACACAAACGAAAGACCCAGAAGACAGATGTAATGACGCTGATCAACTAGTCAAATGAGCAAACAGTAAAAACACAGAAATGTAGATGCACTACAGGAATGCATGTCGAGATAATAAGCCTATGGAAAGCTTGTAAATTTGGAGGTCTAATGTCTTTGCAGAGGTATGCAGACACTGTTGAGTGCGTTGATGGCACAGTGGTTAGGACTGTCGCCGACCATGCACGTGGTCCGGGCTTCGATCCTCTACCGACGCACACCTGATATCTATGGTCGGCCTACAAAATTTTGGCTATCGATATCACATGCTGAAAGTTCCATACCTGTACTAAAAAATACGGTGTGGAATCAAGCTGTAATCAAAACAAAATCAAACAAAAAATAAATGTACAGGAGCCAGGTATGTCGGCTGTACCCAGCGTTCGCTTTCCAAACGTATCACCGAACACTTACCGACATGGTTTTACAAAGGAGAAAAACGATGCCCCCTGACAGCTCCATCTTACAACATCTGATAGAATCCGGACACCAAGCTACACCCCAAACAAACTTCAAAGTCGTCTACAGAGTAAGAAGTAGTCTTCCTAAAGGTGTAGGAATCAGGCTTCTTCAAACTGCAGAAGCAATGGCGATTCCCTCGCTAAGTCATGATCTCTGCATACAGAAGAAGTTCGTTCAATCACTACACGTGCAATGGACGTAATCTGTCTTATTACCCGACAAGTAAATTCTACCTAATCTTTTTTCTTTTCTGTCTTTTCATTAGTATTATTTTGTCTTCTCAATTGTAATACTTAACATTTTCAACTTTCTTGTTCTCTACCCCCACCTACCCGACTTAATTTCAACACCTCACTACCACTGTTACTGACTTGACCATCGCTGAATTTCTAGTCATTTATGTTACGTCATCCAACGTGTTTGCTCAATTTCAGTTCTAATTTCATTGGCATTATTATCTACCCCACACACGCACAAATAATTATATATAAATGCGATTGTACAGCTATGTGAATGAATTCGCCGTCGAAAAGAGTCTCTTCGCTGAACGTCTTCTCTTTTTCATATGACTCAATGGGGATTTTCAAGCTACTCAAGTGTACAGATGTCCAAGGCCGTCGTCGCAGAAGGCGTGTTCGAGAGGATATATCATTCCCCTTTCAAGAATCATGGGTGCTGCAAAGTAGTAAATGGGTCACGAAACACCATGCTGTACAGTTATCATCTGGACTAATTTATGTATAGTATTTGCTTTAGACCATCATGGAAAATTCCAGTAAGGAATTGAGATTTTCTTGGGACATGTACGAGAAAGTTACTCCGTATAGATAATCTTTAAAAACTAACTTCGATGCCTATAAAAGACCGTCTAGGCTAAAAGGCAAGCTCTTAGACCATTCAACCGCTGGGACTCTCCAATCCAATGACCAGCCCATGAATTATAACTTCTACCATTTCGTTAGTTTAGAGTGACTGGTACCAGACAGTATCATCCCTGACGAGCATTTTTATTCACTCCCCACAGGTTGGACCCCACTGGTCATAACTTCTCACTTCACAACACCAGGAAACTCTATCCTGTGGCCAGTCTCTAGAGTGAATCAGAATAATTCGCAAGAGTTGGTTTGTAAGAATTAGATTTGTTTTATACGAATTCGACCACGGATTGATATCAGTTAGAGAACCATTAAAACCCACCACCGGAGTACTGAACAGCTGTTTCATGATAGGACACAGTATAAAATAGTATATCATAGTTCAGTAAAGTTAAACTTTAAGCACCACTAACTACCACCAATCAGTGAATGACGTCGAACGCACTAATCACGTGATGAAGGCATTTTTGTATGTATGGAATACATACATTTATGAAAAAGATGCTTAAAAAAACAATAGAAAATTGTTACAGAGGATATCTTGCTCTCACATGTGATAAAAATATCTCACTTTTAGGCTGAAGTATCAACAGAGTGTAATTCCATTGTGAGTAATATTTGCTTTGATAAAGTCTCATAGTGTTATACAGTAATATTTCCTGAGCAATAAATTGTGCTCGAAACGTCATCAGTAAATATTACTGAGACTTTATCAAAATAAATTTTATCCATAAAGGAATTATAACCTACCACAATGCACAAGTTCTATTCTTATATCAACAGAGAAATTTAGCCGCATTCTATGCATGTAATTATTTAGGTCTTCTAACCCTAACAATAACCCTGATCTTTCCTGAACCTAACCCCAATGTGAAAATATCCATAAACTAACTGTAATCTAACTCGAACCAACCCTAATATCGCCTTTATTAGGTGAACCTAACCCTAACTTTTCCTCGACTAAGAGAGTAACTTAATCTTTCTCAAACCTAACCTGAAACTTTCCAGATATCCCATTTAATAGCGTAACACTTCGATGAGCACATTTCATTGATGTTGACAACATTATTTGTCAGGTCTTACTAACCTGCTGAGTAGGCATTTGAAGGACATTGGTGCAGTCGTATTCCATTGGTACTTACTGGTAATTAAAGTTTAACTTGGCCCATCCTTTCTTACGGATTGTATGATTTTGTTGTGTGATGTTAATCTATCATTTCTCATGCATAATGTGATTTAGTGTGTGATCAATTCATCATCCTTTGTCTCACCTTAGTCTTTGTAAGATCACCAGCCAATTAGAGTAGCCACGGCCAGCCAATAAGACCAATCCATTTTCAAGGCTAGGAGACGACTTTATTATGATAAAGAAAGGGTATAAATATCATGTGCTGTTCCTAAAATATACAATATCTTGCAGTCACAGACCAACCTTTGTCTTCTGATATTTGCTCGACTCTGTGAGTCGGAAAGTATAAAGGACACATAGGAGGGGAATTAGCGTACCAATCGATAACAAAGTGTCGAAGGGTTTATTCAGTTCCTTGCAGTTATGACATTTCTCCAGACTAGTTTCGGATTAATCGTCAATCCACATCCTCCGAGTTTTGTAACCAGATGGTCCTGGGTTCAAAACCCGCAGGTGCTTACTGTGGAAGAGACCTGAACTAGTCTGATGAAACAGCTGTCCAGTACTCCAACGCTAGTTTTCAATGCCTCTCTAAATAATATCAATCCTCCGTGGTGAAATAGCCTAATCCCTACAAACCAACTCTCTAAATTATAGAAAACAGTTTTCGAATTACGCGCAATTACTATCGGCTCTCCTGATTGGTCGATCAAGGTCATTGAGACAATTTACCCGGGTCTTTCGTTTGCTTAGCCATAGTTTAGATTTATCAGTCAGTCAACGCTATATTCTTCTTTTTTGATAAATATTTCAATCAGTCAAAAGTGAAAAAAGCACGCACACAAATGATTACATAATTTATGAATTCTTTACTCTTTCATAATAATAATAATAATAACAATAATGACGTCAATAAATACATAACACTAATTTGTCAAGTACAAAAAATACTTTTAATATGAGGCGAGAAAAAATTTACATAGCCAGCATGATTAGAATGTGTACATTAGATATTAGCCAGAACAGACATAGTTGATGTGTGTGTGTGTGTGTGTGGAGGGATGGGTGTTTGTATGTTATCTCTCAGAATGAAGGTAGCCATCTTTAAAATCTTTAAAATATGAGAATGGGCGTTTATTTCTTCCGTGGTCTAAACAACACCAACAACAACAAAAAATGTAAAATAAAAGTATAAAATAAATATTTTTAAAAATCAGAAACAGAACAAATTGGTTTTAACCTGATCACATGGTATTTTCTATGCAGAGATATGCTCGACATTGTTACTATGACGTCAAAACATACTGAATCATGAATAATGTATGTATAACAGCTTGACGTCTATTTGGAGAGAGAAAAAGCTGTCTGGAAAATTTGGCGAATCTAACAAGTTTAATTTAATTTTAGGTTTACCCAGGTGATTGATTGGACCGAAATGCTCGCTCTCAGGTGGACATGTTGGCTCCTCTTTGCATCATTTAGCTTGAAGTCAATTTGTGGGTGGTTACTAGCAGTAGAATCCAGGATAAAGCGCATTTCGTACCACCTGGGACTCGTCAGTCGGACTTTGTGGCCCAAATAGTCTAGTGGATAATCCGCTTTTGTGTTTGAAACTATGGGCACTGGGTTCAAGCCTTGGTGGTGGGAATACAATCACTGACTCACTGTGGAATGCAGGTACATCCAGATGACGAGTCGGTCCCAAATAGGACGAAACGCGCATCCTCGACTCCACTGCTAGCCACCATCCACCAATTGAATCTAACAAGCACAACATGGGAGATTTGTACAGAAAGCGACGATTTTCGTATAAAGGTGTACATAATTTTCTTATATAGGGATGACAAATTATGAATAAACATTCCGTTACTAAGTCTCTCATCTTTGACTGTTACGGTTTTAACTTTATCAGAATTATTTCTTAAATAAAGGCTATTTCAATTGGTAAAGAGGAAAAGTTGGGCATGAAGCTAGCAGCCCCATCCTGTAAAATTAAACATTGCTACAGAAACTTCAAGCTACTAGCTTGAAGCCCTATGTTCCATTGGGGGACGTGAAGGAAAAAAAAATTTCAATTGGTGACAAAATAAAAATGTAACTAATAAATTCAGTTTATATGAACTGTGGTCAAGATTTGACAGAATAGTTATAAAATAATTGGGCACTGGCGAGTGAGAAGTAGACATTTGTAAAGATTATATTTGTAAAATCTCAGGGAAATTGAAATGAAGAATTCCAAAGTTTACTGAGTTTGACAAATTGGTCCAAACTTCTTCAGGGAAATTAATCGAAATCAACATAACACAGGTTTTCTATAGTTTAGTTTGTAAGGGTTAGTTATATTTTTACGAGTTGATCCCAGTGGGTGCGTACTTCCGATGATTCCCAAACTAGGATGAAACATTAAGATTAAAACTTGTGCGCTGTGGTAGAGTATAATTCCATTATGGTAAATTTTACCTATAATAGGATAAAACAGCTTTCCAGTAATCTAGTATTGGTTTTCAATGGTTCTCTAACTGGTATCAATCCGTGATCAACTCGTAAAAACAAAACTAACCCTTACAAACCAAACTATAGAAAAGAAATCTGAGGCTCGCTAGTGACTTGCTACAGGATAGAGTTTCCTGGAGTTCTACTGAGAAGTCGTGACCAGTGAGGTCCATTCAGATGTCATGTGTGAGGATGGATGTCCCACCAACGACAATGGTTGGGGTTGCGCTAAATCATGAATTAGTAGAAGTTAGAATTCATGAGCAATTGAGTCGGGTCCCAGTAGCTGAATGGTATACGAGACAGCTTGCCTTGTAACCGGAAGGTCCTGGGTTCGAATCCCAGTGGGTGCATACTTCCGATGATTCCCAAACTAGGATGAAACAGCAGCCGTCCAGTACTCCCTGGTTTTCAATGGTTCTCTAACTGATATCGATTCGTGATCAACTCTCAAAAATATAATACAGATTTATATATAAAAAAGACATCTCTTCTTTTTAAAAACTTTATCCAGTCATATGAGTCATGAGACAGGCATCAGCATGTATAATAAACAAAACTGCATGAACTGTAATCAAAATTTCACCTCAGACTCCTGACAAAGATTGGTCTACTTTTATAAAACATTGAAAATAGGGTGTAGTTTTTCGTCAGAATCTTAGTGATTACGTTCGACTAAAAGTTCATGGTTGTAGAAGTATTCTGTCAAATCTTGACTACAGTTCATTTGAATTATTTTACAATTGAAGAAAATTAACTGAGAAACTATGTAATTGGTACAATCACCGTGTTTCCACTCTCCGTTGTCTGCAACAAAATGTATATCCTAAATCTCTAACTGTCAAGTCACCTGACAACTCCAGTAGGTCAATTAAAGCAGCTCAATCTTCAGAAAGAAGACAAATCAATAAGTTCGACAAGGTGCTTCAACTAAACTCTAATCCTAAACACCATAATTTTGAAAATATGTCTAATCATAACAGTTTGAACAGACATGAAGGTGTGATCTTGTTAGCTGATGCATGGCAAAACCTGATTAATAAATAAGCATGGATATTTAACACTAATTAATTAATAATACTTGGTCAAAATTCCCGATTGTCTATATCTTCTAATGGAGACGCTAACAAATGATTTACAGTTGTCCCCTCATGCACACATATACACACACACCATTGTAAACTAAATTTACACACATATATTTTCATATTCAGTTATCTACGACCATGAGCTTTAGTCGAACGTAATCACTAAAATTCCGATTCCGCTGCTAGTCACCACCCACCAATTAAATATTAATTAAATGCCCAGACATCGTCGAAGCATCTGCACAAGAAGCCAACATGTCAACTTGAGACCGAGCACTTCGGTTCAATTAGTCAATCGACAAGAAAATCCAAAATTCAATTAAATAAATAATATGACCCGTTGCACAAGAGCCAGAGTGGCCCAAGTGGTTTAGTGGATGACGTTTTGGCGTTTAAAACTATGGGCACTGGGTTCGATCCTCAGTGGTGGGAACATCACTAATAACTCCCTGCGGAATGCAGGTACATTCGGGTGACGAGTCCCAAATGGGACGAAATGCGCATCATCCTGGATTTCACTTCTAGTCACCATCCACCGATTCACTTCTAAAAGTACACACTGTTTAAAGGGTTCAGCAGAAGTAGACTAATATTTGTTAAAAGTCTGAGGTGAAATTTTGATCACAGCTCATACAATTTTGTTTATTATCATATTTTGATGGCTGTTTCATGACTCATATGATTGGACAGAGCTTTTTAAAAGCAAGAGATGTCCTCTTTTTTATATGTAAATCTGTGTTATGTTAATTTCGATTAATTTGCCTGAAAAATTTGAGACCAGTTTGGTGAACGCAGGAAACGTTGGAATTTCTTCATTTCAATTTCACTGAGAATTTACAAATTTAATTTTTACAAACCAACCTATCAAATGAAAGGTCACCAAGGAAAGCACAAAGAAAATCGCCCTACCAATATATAAATGACATCTCTGAAATCACTGGAAGACTATTTAAGGCCTTATGAATTGATATCGCATATAAACCAACAAAATCACTTCACTCGGCTGCCTCTGTGTTAACCAAAAGACTCAACTACGAAAAAAGATAAAACCAACATCATCTACAAAATAAATCGTAACAACCGAAAAAACACTACACTGGTCAAAGTGGACGTCCCCTTCTTCTTCGTGTCTATGAACATAAGCTAGCCGTCAAAAGACATGATATCCACTTCATCATATCGCCTCACTACAAACATAAAACCATAGACATCAGTTCGACTGTGACAACGTTCAAATATTAGACAGGGTAGAAACCAAGAATGCTAAAGAATTTTTGGAAGTTTAGTATCCCAGTGAATCGTCAATCAATAGACACAAAAAGGGTCAAAGTTTAAGTCAAAGAAACAGTCAATACCAATACAAGTAACTTAGAGGGTGTGAAAACACACAAAAACAACGAAAGAATCACGTCCAAGGTGGTCATCGGGAGAGCTGATTAATAAACTCGTGGAGAAATCTAAAAGCTCACTTCAACCAATTGAAGTATAGGCTGAAGATGTTTTTTAGTAGGGCAATGAAAGCTTGGCAAATTAACTATTCAACTCAGCTCAGAGAACACAACCCCATCAAAATCATCCATCTGAGCTACAAATCTTCTTCATCATATACAGATAAACTCATTAATTCATTATTATTAATTCAATGAACTTACTATTATTTCTGGCCAAAAATGTTTGCGTTATAAAATCACAGACTATGAGTAATATGAATACAAACATTCTGATGAAACTTGACATGATTAGCTAAAGGCAACAGGTGGACGTTTATAAGGTATATAAGATATATATTTGGAATACCTTTAAAAATGACATTTTGTTTTTGAATAATTTTCCATTTACTAGCCTACAGTAATCCTTTCATCACAGAGTGTTCAGTAGTTTACATTATCGTAGAGCATATTAGGTTGCAGGTGAAATGTATTTAGAATATATGTATATTTATTTATTTTTATAATCTGTCAAATTTCTGATTGGTTGATTAATTGACTAATCGAAAACAGGAGAAATTAACCAATCAGAATTCAGCCTTAAAATGAGTGGGAAAATTAAATTTTGCTTAAGACAGACATTAAATGAAGGAAAACTGTTTGCGCTTAAATAATTGTACGGATGTTAAACAAAGCAAAAAACAAACAAAAAAAACAACAGAAGGCATAATACGACCTTTAAAGATAATTTGTTTTCAATAATATGTGCTTAAAATAAATAATTGTTTGATTTACCCTAAGTTAAAAAACATATGATGAATAGGTATATGGTTTTTTCAATATTCAATGTGGAAAATAGATAAGTAAGATAGAAACAAATATATGTATAGAACACAAATATCATTTAATATTGTCTTAAAGAAAATCTGTGCAAACAGGTGTTCTTCGTCTGGGAAAGAAACAAGTATGCGGTGAAAATTACCATACCATTTATTCTCTGTTTAAGGTATATTCATTGGGATATGTATCTGCTGAATTTATCTTACGTAATCACAAAATTTCACTATAGAATTAAACAGATTAACTTATAACCTTTTCTCTGTTTTTACCATCGGTTTTTGATAAAATTAATTTCAAAAATGAATCGAGATATCTATGTTATAACTATTACTGCATAAATGATCATACTGCTGATGGATGATTCAAATAAAATATATTTCTGAATAATATCAAATTTTCTACCGAAATTCACTGTGGTTTTCAAAGGAAACTCAGTTTGAATTCTTACTTTGAACTGTCCCTTCCGGTCTTCCAAGTCTCTAGACAGAATTCTGTATGGTGTGGACTGAATCAACGATTTTGGCAAATGCTCCATCGTGCGAGTAGACAGACAATCGCCTTGCTGTACGACCAGTGTATTTGCTTCCTCCCTGAAACACACTCATATTGATATACGCGGCAGTCTGAAGTGTCAAGGATTGGTGACTCGTCTTTCCCAGATTGTTGAAGCACTCGCTTAGTGGTGTTAAGGATAACAAGTTTTGCAGCATAATAAGTCCTCTTGATGGCTTTATTGAGTCTTCGTTTGACTACTTCCTGTACATCATCTCCTTTGAATGACAAACTGATATAGACAGGTTTCTTTGGAACTGTTTGGATTGTTTTGAAGGGGCTAATTTCTGTAGCGTATTTATTAATGAACTTCTCAGGGTGTCCATTCTTACATAAAATATCCTATAGAGATTTTATTTCATGCTCAAAAGTACTGTCAGAAGAAATGTTTTCGTGCTCTATTGAACATTGTTCTGACTAAGTTCTTTTTATGCTGGATTGGAAGAAAGCTTTTGAAATGTATGTACTGTCCTGTCCATGAAGACCTTCTAAATATAGATCTTTCGATTGTGCTATCATTCATTTTCGCTAGAAAATCGTCTAGGAATTTAATAGTATCGTATTCCTCGTGTTCTACTGTGATATTGAGATTTGGATGGTATGAGTTAAATTTTATCAACATGTCTTCTTCAGCTTTTGACCTGCTTCCACAGACAATAAAAATGTCATCAATATATCTTAGGTATACATCCGTTTTGTTGTATATGTTGCTGCAAACTACCAGTTTCTAGGCCTAAACTGAACTGAATCACCTTTCTGCATCTGCTGACTGCTTATTAGGTCGACTTAAAAACAAAGAAAAGGACTTTCAAGTGTTTAGTACCCACAACCACTTGGTGCCAGTTGTTTCCACTTATAATCGTATCAATATAATTCATGAATTCTGCCTTGAGCAGACATAAATAATTAACTCAAGACTGATTAAGAAGTGAATTCAGTTAGGGGACCATTATAAACCAGGGAGTACTGAACAGCTGTTTCACTCTTATTTGGGACTCCACAATAGTACACATATGGTGAGAGCAGGCTGTGAGAAAATATGTACAAGGCTGATTTAACAACCAATCACAGCAAAGTTAACGTGGCAAAATATGATTCGCAGATAGAGAACTCTATTTGTCGAGGAATCCCTAAACAACCAATCCGAAGCCTGCGTTTGTCTGCCTAACTTCTGATAAACAACCAATCAGATGACTGCGTTTGTCTACTTGCATAAGCTGTAATAATGTATGTGAAATACGTATAAATACGTGTTGATTTTCATAATAAAACGATCTGTTGCCTGTCCCTTGTCTTCTGTTGTTACACACACACTAAGGTTTTCGGGTTACGAGACAGGCTGGCAGACGATTCAGCCACTGGAATGAAATCCAAAAGCCTATCGGTTCTTACTTCTGTGAGTTTGCCATTTTCTCTAATTCATGCAAAATTCCCATTGGGACATATAGAAAATCAAAACAAGCGGTGATTTAGCGAAGAGACGCTTTCCAACAATGAATTTATTATAAATCTGTGCAATTCTATATATATATATATCGGTTTCCTTAAGAAATTATATCCGGTGCGGGAAGTGAATCATATTCAAGGTCAAAATAACAATAAAGACCACTAAACCAAATAGCAGAGGTAATAGGACATCTGCTATGATATCAAAACAAGACTTTATCAGGAAGGTTTAATGTAATGAAGAATTGTTTTTGAACGCATAAAGGTGGCTTAAACTTTCTAATTGCTAGGGCTTCCACATACTAAGACCCACTCTACAACTCGCCCCTCAGAAAGACGTGTACATCACGCTACCCTATATGGGGAATCAAAGCAGCTTGATAACTAGACAAAGACTGAACGCTGCTGTTAAAAAGACTTTTTATGCAGCTTATATCATAACAATAGGGAACGTAAAGCCAATATATCTATCTAAGCCTTTCAAAAATGCGAAAAATAACGTTACTTCCCAGTGTTGTATTTATCAATTTGAATGTACGTGGGACACACTCTACCCAGAATGAAGGACTCATCCATCTCTGCAAGTAGGGGCTGGCTTCAGCGCATATTCCTCAAATGGCTCCAGAAACAAATAGAATCCTCAGAACCCATTAATGGTGAGAACAGGAGACTTAGGTCCTCTATCAAGAAACGTATTATAGAGACAGGACATAAAATTGACGTTAACAGATCTTTTAGACCTATCTATATCAGATAACAAAATCTCTATCCGGGAAGAGACCAACACAAGCGAAACCTATAAAAGACAGCCAAGGGAAGCCCATTACCAAGGAAGAAAAACAGATTAAACAATGGGCGGATCACTTCAAAGGACTCTTGAACCGACCATCACCTGCAACCCGTCCAGAAATACCAACAACAGCGCGCACACAACTGCAAGTTGACACCAATCCTCCAACGAGAGCTGAAGTCTTGAACGCAATCAAACTTCTGAAAGCTGGATTAAAAGCGGGCCAGATGGAATACCCCCTGAAGCACTGAAAGCAGGCCCAGAGACGACAGCAGACATGCTGACTCCATTATTGCAAGAGGTCTGGAAAGAGGGAAAGGTGCCTACTGACTGGAGGAAAGGTTACCTCGTGTAACTACCAAGGAAGGGCGACTTACGCCTTACTCTGCAAGAACTGGCGAGGAATCATGCTCCTATCGACGCCAAGTAAAATCCTGAGTCGCATCATCCTGGAGAGATTAAAGGACGCACTGGAGACAGAACTCCGACCAGAACAAGCTGGATTCAGGAGAGGCAAATCATGTACTGACCAAATTGCAACTCTACGCATCATCATCATCGAACAAAGCATGGAATGACAATCAAACCTCTACCTCAACTTTATAGACTTTGAGAAGGCCTTCGACAGCGTTGATCGTGAAGTAATTTGGAAATTACTCGAGTACTATGGCGTACTATAAATATTCATCAACCTAATTCAGCAGCTGTACTACAACGGCACCTGCCGAGTGATCCACAACGGAAGACTCAGGGAGGCGTTTGGAGTAAACACAGGAGTCAGACAAGGGTGCTAGCTTACTATCACCAATGATATTCCTAATTGTGGTGGACTGGATTATGCGTCAGACAGCGAGTGGGAAACGAGAAGACATGGATATCCTGGACTGACGTGAAGAACCTAGAAGACCTGGATTTCGCGGATGATTTGTGTTTGATGTCACACACAATCGAAGACTTACAAGCGAAGACCGACAAACTGGTCGAAGAAGCAGCAAAGACAGGACTCCAAGTGAACATAGACAAGACGGAGGTTATGAAAATAACCAACCAACAACAGCAACAACATCCAACGTCAATCACCATCAACGGGAGGGATTTGAAAGAGGTTACTTCATTCACTTATCTAGGGAGTATTGTCTCAACTACAGGAGGAGCGGACGAGGATGTCAAATCGAGAATCGGGAAGGCGAGAAACACATTCATCAGCCTGAAATCAATCTGGAAATCTTCGTCACTCAGCATCACCAACAAAATTCGGATTTTCAATACAAACGTCAAGTCAGTCAGTTCTTCTATACGGATCAGAAACTTGTCGGCGGGTGGGTCACAAAGAATATTTCCAAAAGGTTGCAGACCTTTATTAACAACTGCCTTCGCTCTTTACTGAAGATCAGATGGCCGGAAAGAATCACAAACAAGGAACTATGGGAACAAACAAAGCAAGAACCAATCGCCAGCCAACAAATATGCAGGAGAAAGTGGAGATGGATTGGACACTCGCTGAGGAGACCGCTGGGTGACATCGCGCGCCAAGCCCTCGAGTGGAACCCGAAAGGGAAGCGGCGTGTGGGACGTCAGTGCCAGGGTGACATGGAGGAGATCGTGTGAAGAGGAAGGAGTTGAAACAGTATGGAGTAACTAACATGGATGTAGGTGAAAAGTACAGCAGAAGACAGAAGTGGCAAGTGGAGACGTGCAGTTGAAACCCTATGTTCCACTAGGAACCCAAGGGAGCAATAATAAATAATAATAATTAAACCTATCTATAAAACATGTTTTGGGCATATCCGAAAGTTTTTGGAAGCCCTAGCAATTAGAAAGTTTGAACCACCTTTATGCATTCAAAAACAATTCGTCATCACATTAAACCTTCCTTGGTAAATTGAATCACAGGTATGAATGCATAAAATAATAATAATAGTAGTATGAAATGCAATTAAAATTAAAATGTTTGTAATTATAATCATAGTTAAATGTCAAGTGACAAAATAATTAATGTCATATACAGAATAATTCATAGGATGGATAGAACTTGGAGCGGGGGCGGGGGTTAAATTATACCATTAGTAGGCAAATCGAGTAAAACAAAAACGTTACGTCATATTGTGTGAAATTCGATAGCATAGAATTTAACGTTACAAAACAGAATTTATTTAGAATGACAAGTGGAACTAGTGAAATAATACCGGGGGGGGGCATTTCAAAGTGAGCAGAGTAATAGTAACAATTGACGTTATAACAGAAGAGTATACGAAATGAATAGACAAAATGAAAAAACGTTGGCAGAGCCAAAATATGATCAGGGATTATCATACTTTAACATAGAGGGATTAAGACCATGAAAGTTGTTGGAGGGGTTGAACGAACTTTTTCTGTACACAGAGATTTGGCTTTTCTGTTTCGATAGTCAAAGCCTCAGGAATACAGATGATTCTCATACGTAGTCAGTTGGGTAAATTACTTTTTGCTTTGTAGATGACTTTAAAGGTGGAGGCTTTAGCGATAGGGTGATCATTATCGACCAGATGTTCAATGATCGCGGTTCTTATAGCTCTACTTCCACTTGGTGTTTAGACAGATCGAGTCCACTGTATACTTAATGACTGAACGAACTTCCATTGTATGCAGCGTTCGGGATTTAACATGTGAATTGCCGCCATTACTGCTTCTGCTCTGTTTGAAGAAGTTTGATTCGTATTCTTTTAGCTCCCGTACTCCCGCATATTCTGTAGATAACTTTGTAGCTGATTTGTGGGTGGGTCAGCCTCCTTTCCGGAATCGACCGATCAGGATAGAGTTGTGGTGGTGACGAGGGGTTCTTTTTTCTCCTTTATAAAACGATGACTGTGTGTGAATAAATGTTCGATGATACATTTGGATAGCAAACGCTGGGCACTGCCAATATACCTTGCCCCACAAGTGGGGTAGGTCAATTAGCAGATGCACATTGATGAGGCGCTCAACAGTGGTAGCTTATCCCTCAGAATTATGGGAATCACTGGTTTTGTAGAGAAAGTTATTCGAAGTTCAGCTGCAAAATGGTTTCCTTCATTGAGCGTTACAGAAGGGCAGTTTTTCAGTACTTCTACCGATGATGAATCTCTGTTGAATAATAGATTCAAGTAGGGACGCTATTTAAGAGCAGAAAGTGTGGATCGTTAAAAGTGATTTAGGTTTCATAGATTTCGTGATAAAAATGTTCTGGTTAGCCATTTTCGAGGAGGATTCTTTTCCCCATACAGTAAAAAAATATTTAGACTAGTTATGCCAAGAAACGAAGCATTTAGAAAAAAAGTAACGAGAGATTTTTGACATTTTATTTTTCAAAACATTGTTTTCTGTACATCTAACAGACAATGCTGTTTTTAGAACAAAAAATTAATTTATTAAGAAGATTACATCATCTTGTCGGGAAAAAATGTAAAATTTTGTCAACACTGACAGTTGTCTAAAAAAGGAAGTGGAAATAGAAAACACAATTAAGGAAGTTTATTGTTTCTCGAATATATATTTTAAATTACCTCCATATTAAAAGAATCTGTTACGTAACCAAATCGCATATTGATTCATTTCGGAAATACATCAACGCCTTGGGATCAGATCCGCTCAGATTTGACAGCCTACTAGAAAGTCTCAGTTTAGTGTGTCGGAAAAAGTTTTATTAACTTCCTGCAGAACTTACAACTACAGATGGCGAATTCATGTGGGAAAAAGCTCAGGAAATCATGGGCAGTAGAGCAACTACATTAAAGAATTTCCACAGTCCCAAGAAAAATACATATGCAATCTATCGGACGTAAAGCTAATCCAAGTTGAAAGCGAAGCTCTGTTTCTAGGAACCAAGTATCTCATCCAATACTCGTTTGTAAGCAGAAATGACAAAGAAACGCAGTTTGAGTATTTATACGATCAACTTATTGATTTGAAACCCGTAGACGAGGAGAGAAATGTTAGGTTTCAGTGTAAAATGGTTGAAGTTAGGGGAGAAATGTCAGAGTTAAAATGTTTACTAAAGAGCACATGCCAGCGTTGAAAAACCTGCAGAACAATGATAAGATTGTCATTCCTAAACTAGACAAGGGTTCTGGCGTCGTAATAATGAACTGACAAGAACATATCTTGGTGGTACGAAGAGATTACAAGTGGAGGGGTCAGAAAACGACGCAACAACAGCTTTCAAAAGCAAAGTAAACAAGCATATCAAGGAACTGCTTAAGAAAGGGCACGTCGACAACTGCACCTATAATAATCTCAAAGCAAGGGGTTCATGCCTACTGCTTATATACATATATATATGACCGCTAGCCAGTGTCACCGGCGAGGATTTGCCCTCACATGCCAGTTCCTGGATCCCGCTAACACCTACTGGAGGCATGGATGCCAACTGATGAATAGTCCCAAATTAGGAGAAAGCGGTTATCCTATGCTCTTTGTTTTACACTTCTACAGAATTTAAATTCCAAGGAAAAATATACAAACAAACTGATGGAGTTGCCATGGGATCACCAATATCCCCAGTTGTAGCAGACATATTCATGGATAGGTGGGAAGACATAGTGATTGAGACGTTCACCCTCACTCCAAAAGTATGTTGGAGGTATGTAGATGACGCATTCACTGTACTTAAAACACAAGGTATAGATAAATTTTTCGAGCATATCAACACGAAGGTAGAGGCAATTCAATTCACTTATGAATTGGAAAGTCAGGAAGGGGGGACTGCTAATGTTAGATTGCAACGTAAAAAGGAAAGAAGATGGGAAGCTAAACACTAGTGCTTACAGAAAACCCACACATTCAAACATATATTTAGAGTTTTGATCATCCCATCCTATGTCAGTAAAAACACGATTAGTGAAATGTTTAAATGACAGAGCACAAAAACTAAGTAGTACCAAGGAAAATCTAAGACAGGAAGTGACACACATAAAAGAAGCCGTGAAACTTAGTAATTACCCCGATAAATTAGTCAAGAAATATGTAAGTAAATGTAAAAATAAAATAAATAATGATAGTAGCGATAATGACAATAATAATGATAACAATAATAATAATGATGATAATAATAATGATATTAATGACGACACCAACAATAAAGAATCTAAATCATCGGTAGTAATTCCATACAAGAAAGGAACCTCGGAAACCTTACGGCGGAGAATTCTTAACAAGCCCGAAATAAAAGTGGCTGGTATTCAAACCAACCACAAACTCAATTGGAAACAAGCTTTGTCGGTTAAAGGATCAATCCTGTTGAGCCTTTAAAACAAAACAATTTAGTTTATCTAATACTCCCCTGATGGAATGGTTGTCAGGTCAAACACACAGGTGAAAGTAGTAGAACAGGGGCAGTCAGTCAGACTAGCCGAACATAAAAACCTAGCAGCAAAATCTAGATTGGTTGACCCAAATAAGATAGGAAATCTAGAGAATAGTTCAGCCATAGCACTACATGCAGTTACACACAACTAACCATACACTAGGATGGTATAAAATGACAGTTTTAAAATCTAATATCACAGGGTACATGGAGGGAGAGATTGATGACAGAAGCTTTGTTTATCGAATCAACTGAAGAGAATACGTGTAATAGGAATGATTCAACACCTGTCCACTCAGATATCTGGAAAATTCTACTACCCCAACGACGACAAATAGGGGAGAGAGAACAAAGAGAACTATAAAACTCATGTTTCAAAGTCGTGTGATTACAATTGATGCTATGAATATGAACAGCAATAAATTTCGTTGGAAACCTTGTCATCCAGTAAATACTAATACTGTTTCACTGACTGTGTGATACATCCATCTAATAAACAAACTAATATGGAATTACTTACTACCACAGGTCCCAAGTTTTACACATATATTTGTTTTACACTGTTTCTCTAACTGAACTGAAATTATGACCAGTCTTGAAATGGGTTTAATCCCTGGAAACCAACACATGAAAATTATCGATTCGTATATGTCCTTGGAAAAACTCAGTAAAAGTTTCAATCAAAATAAGTAGTAATTTAAAAAAACATCATTTTCAATAGAAGGATACGGATTTATTAAATAAATACAAAATATTGACAGTTGAGATTTGTACTCAGTCTAGGAATACAGTTAAGTAACTGTTGAGTTTTTAAAGAGCGTCGGTGGCATAGCGGTTAGGACGCTCGCCGACCATGCATTTGGTCCGGGGTTCGATCCCCGGCCGGCGCACTCCTTTACCACACTGAGCCAGAAATAATGCTGGTAAAGAGGAAAGGTTGGGCATGAGGCTAGCAACCCCATCCTGTAAAAATTAAACACTGCTACAGAAACTTCAAGCCACTAGCTTGAAGCCCTATGTTCCACTGGGAATGTGAAGGAAAAATTATATTATTATGAGTTTTTAAAGAATTCAAATAACCAATGAATAACAGGAGGGAGAGAAAATAATTCGTTTAAAAATAAACTAAATTATGTATTTCTATTCGAAAAGCAGATCTTAAGAGAGGTTATTGAAGAAAAGGCGGTATTACAGTTAAGATTGAATCAAACAAAGAATTCGAAGAAAAATCACGGAAACAAAACAATTCCAGGAAGTCATAAATCAATTTATTTCTTTACATTCTGAGTGGAACGTAAGGTCTTCAAGCTAGAGATTTGATTTGGTTGGGTGGCAAGGGTTTTATTTTATTGGGATGGGGGCTTGCTAGCCCCTCGCTCAACTTTCCCTCTTTACCTGCCTTATTGCTGGCCATGTGAGGTTTAGGAATGCATCAGCCGCGGACCGGATCCCGGACCATGTGAGGCGTTTTTGGTGAAAGTTCTAACGCTGAACCACCTATATAGTCTCTAGTGTATTGTGAAATAGAGATCTTATTTACTATTAAAGAGGCAGCACAATTCATTATGTCATTCACTGTGAACGGATAAAGACTTTATCTTCTTTCCAGAATTCCAAAATTCTTAGTCATAATTTGGTTTTATTTACTCTGTCCAGTAGGTTTTTTTGCATTTCCTTGCCTTATGACTGAAAATGGGCTCTGAAACTTTGAAGTATTAGTGGTAGTGTTATTGCGCTGATATTTAAGTGATGGATTTATTAGCTTAGCGTGCAATTCTCCTTTTCATCTCTGCGGTTAACTGCAGGCTAGTAGAGGTCTAGGAGTGCATCGGTTTGCAGATGGACTGGGTAACAACGTGGTTGGCGAACATTCTACCTCTCACATTTATTGATTCTCATTAGGGGTTCCACTCTTGGGCCTTATGTGTGATGTCACTCATTGGCCCTGTACAGCTTATTCCCAATCCACTCGCAGTTTTTATTCCCTTACGTTACAGTGGTGGAACATAGATCTTAAATTTGAGAAATGAAAAGGTTTCGGTAGCAGTGGTGATGTTTATGTTTTCTACAGGATGGAGTTACTAGGCTCATTACCAACCTTGACTCTTTACCAGTCTTATTACTGGTTTAGCGAGGTAAAAGAGTGTGTCGAACCGCGAAGCACCTACTTGGTTGGCGAGAACTCTATTACTGTGCCACTGAAGCGATATTATTTTTTTTATTTTTTATTTTTGATTACAGCTTGAATCCACACTGTATTTTTGGTACAAGTATGGAATTTTCAGCATGGATATCGGTAGCCCAAATCTTGCAGGCCGACCATAGATATCAGGTGTGCGTCGGCAGGGGGATCGAACCTCGGACCATCTGTATGGTCGACGAGAGTCCTAACCACTGTGCCACCTACATTGACTTCTGCATGATTACTTAGTTCACAGAGTGTTATTAGTTGCTTTCAACTTTCTGATTATCTTAAGTATGAAGTGATAGCAATTACTTAATTTACCCCGGGGACCGTAAATGGTAATCAGGTCTTTGAAACTAAACTGAGTGAAAGGGAAGACATTACTATAAAACTATACAATATCCGCAAAATTTATTTTATAATACTTGTGGTGATTGACAATTTCTATCTCTGTATTGTTTAAAATACTTACTGTTGACTGTTGATATGTTTCTTATATGAATTGCATTGTAATTCCGCTAAATACAAATTACTGATTGCTGCCCTCTCTGGGTTTTGTTTAGATTCTTATAATTCCGTCAGATCGAAATACTAATACTTCAAGTACAATAAATTGCTACAAATTGGCGTCGCGATGGAGCTAAGTAACCTGGGAAAATTTCCTCTTAATGGTTCTCCGCGGGAGATTGCTGATTATTTGGAATGCTTTGATGCGTGGTGCATTTCCAAGAATGTTCGGGATGATAAAATACCTGCTCATTTCATCACCGCTATTGGGCTTGATGCATATAGCCTGGTGAAGAATCTGGCGTTTCCAGATAAACCTATTTCTCTGCCATATGCTAAGCCCCGTGAAATTCTTATAGATCACTTCCATGTAACTACTT
Organism: Trichobilharzia regenti; assembly: GCA_944472135.2. Classification (NCBI taxonomy): domain Eukaryota; kingdom Metazoa; phylum Platyhelminthes; class Trematoda; order Strigeidida; family Schistosomatidae; genus Trichobilharzia; species Trichobilharzia regenti. The sequence goes on from OX235267.1 coordinate 13,136,482, forward strand.
TTGAGACCAGAGAGAGGGCTCACTTCAACAAACTGGTACGTTCTCCCAATCAGAAGATAAGAGACTTTATACTACAACTCCAAATACAAGCTTCAAAGTGTAATTTTGGAGATCAGCTGCATACTCAACTACGTGATCGTCTAATTGCTGGAATCAATATTCCTAAATTAGAGAAAGAGTTAATTCAGATTCCTTCTTGTACTTTTCAAACTGCTAAAGATGTATGCATGACATATGAAGATGTCAATCACCACAATACTGTTAGAATATAGTTGAGATATTTTGATGTAGTTGTGTTCTCTGAGCTCAACAGTTTACTTGCGAAAATTATATTGCACTACTAAGCAACATCAATACCCCAGTGCATACTCTCAGTTTGAAATCAGCTTAGAAATTTCTCCACGAGTTTATTAATTATCTCTCCTGGTGGGTAACCTTAAACGTTGTGACTGGTTGCTCTTGTCTGTTTTCTTTTTCATACCCTCTAGGCTACTTGTACGGGTATTGATTGGCTTCCTTGACCTGAAGTTTAACTTTTTTGTACATGGATTGATAAATTTTATCCTTGTCAATGTGCTTGTTAATTGACGATTCACTGGAATACCAGACTTCTAGAAATTCTCTAGTATTTTTGGTGTTTCTTCTTCCTAATATTTGAATGTAGTTCTAGTTGAATTGATGTCTGCGGGTTTTCTGTATTCAGTGAGGCAATATCAGGGAGTGGATATCATGTCTTTTGATGGCTAGTTTGTGTTCATGAATACGAAGACGAAGAGGGAATCTGTTTTGGCCAATGCAGTGTTTTTCGCAATTGTCGTTGCAACTTATTTCTTTAGATGATGTTGGTTTTATCTTCTTTCGCTGTTGAGTCTGTCTTTTGTTTAACATAGAGCCAGTTGAGTGAAATGATTCTGTTGGTTTGTCTGCGATATCAATTAATAAGAGTTTGAAGATTCTTGCAGTGATTTCTGAGAAGTCCTTTATAAATGGGAAGGTGATTTTCTTAGTATTTTCCTCGAGCGCCCTTGATATGGTTAATTCGCCTGAAGGTATATGTCTTTTGATGAAGTTTCGTGAATATCCTCTCTTTCTAAAGACTTCCATGAGACGACCAATCAACCAAATCCCTACAAATTAATACTTGAATATCGACGAGATGCTCACTGGCGACTGGCCCTATTCAGGTAGGTAGTTACCTGGGTTCCAGTAGGAAGTCGTGACCAGTAGGGTGCAGCAAGTTGGGTGTGAGGACAAATACTCGCCAGCGAAGACATTGGCTAGCGGTCGCGCTATATCGTGAATTGGCAGACGTTAGAATTCGTGGGCCATTGGATCGGGTCCCAGTGGCTTAATGGTATACGAGCCAGCTCGCCTTGTAACCAGAAGGTCCTGGGTTCGAATCCCGGTGGATGCGTACTGCTGAAGAGTCCCAAGCTAGGACGAAACAGCTGTCCAGTACTTCCAGGGTTTTCAATGGTTCTCTAACTAATGTCAGCTCATGATGAAATCATGTAACCAATAAAACGTGGTTACTGTTTATCATATAAATCATCCAGTGGAACAGCATTATTGATTAGATAATGTTTGGAACACTTTGTTGTTTGTAATCATATCATCAATCGTAGCTATATAGGTTGAAAACCTAGTTCTTATAGTTGTTATTCTTCTACCCCATTTGTCCTGAGGATAGTGCGGAAATTTTCAGATGTCCAGGTGAACAGGTGTTGAATCATTCCCATTTAATGTAACTCTCATCTGATTCGATGAGAACAAAGCTTCTTCACTTATCAGTTCTTTTACTATCATATTATATATAACATCTCAATAATTTCACTTTGTTCAGTCCTACTCAATTATTGTGCGTAACAACGTGAGGTGCTATAGCTGACTGATAGAAGTTGGTATGAGGTAATGAGTGTGAGAAAATTACTAATGAATGTAATTGCGAAGAGTGGACAGGAACTAGTGGAAAGAGGATAAAATGTTTTTATATAAAGTCGGTATGAAAACTCATTGTTATTAATAAACAGTAATAGAGTGGTAATAAAATATAGATGATGTGAATAATAATAATAATAATAATAATAAACTTAATAAAAGGAAGAAAAATTATAGTTAGAAGATTATTCTGGCTATAGTAGGGCGATGGAATGTATGTGATGCTTTTAAATGCATAGGTCCGGTTTCAGATCCCGAACAGTCAATGAATGATTCAGCAGCTATGTACAGATAGCGTATTTGAAGTCCTTTCTTATGATATTTTGAGGGATTCTGTGTAACACTAGGAAGCATTTATACTGGGTTAATCGATGTCCAGAGTTGACAAGGTAGGCGTTCGAGGATGGAGCTGCTAGTATTCGTCTTTTCTCCTCTGGCTAGTTAGCCACGCTGCATATATATATATATATCGCCGATATACTTTACTACGCAAGAACAAGTAAACTTATAAATTCACAATGAGGTGGCCAAAAGCGGTATCTTATTCCTAATGTTAGAATGGATAAATTGACCGCTGGAGAATACCATGCATAAGATAGCTGCTTGAAATGTCTTCTTCGGACATTTTGAAAGGTGGCTTCTTACCTTTGGATACCACGTTGATGAAGAATATTTTCTAAGGAACAGTTGTGACTTTTGGCGATGGATGCTTATCCTTCATAATTTTGTCACGGAATCTCAGAGGATACCCGTTCTTTTACTAGGGTTGCACATAGTGAATTTAATTCATTCTCTATCGTGTCTATCAAAACAGATTCTTCGGATCCTTGAATATAATGTACGTGCTAGGTTTTGCTTTCGTATCGGTGGGAGAAAGCTCTGGAAGCTGGAGTTTGTTCAATGATTAGTCTTTTAAAGTTTTTGATGGCCACATTCAATCAGTTCAAAATAAGTGTTCCTATTGTAAATAGGATTGTTGAACCAGAGATTTCCAAATCAATTAATTGTTCTGCTTCATCCTTATTACTGAAACCCTTCACAAACCCTATTTTTTTTCTTTATTAGAATTGGTTGAAATTACTGAAATTGCATATATCGATTTGAATGTATGGCATACTTTTTGTAAACGCAAAAATCTCCTCGCTAAAATAAGCAACTCACCTTCGTGACTTTCTAAATCATAAGCAAAAAAAAATGTTACAGGATGTCATCATGGGCTGACACATCGGTTAGTGAACCATTGGAAAACCTTCAAGGAGTACTGGACAACTAGCTATTTCGTAAGCCTAGTTTGGGACTCTTCATCAGTACGCACCCACCGACAGAGCTTGAACCCAGGACCTTCCAGTTACAAGAAAAGCCATAGGGACCCAATCCAATTCCAACTTCTGCCGATTCACGACATAGCGAGACTTGCGCTAGCCAGTGTCATCATTGGCAAGTATTTGTCCTCACACCCGACCTGCTGCACGCTACTGGTCACAACTACAACTAGCTTGAAATTTATTGATTTATACACAAAAAGAACGTATTTATATCCTATGCCATCATCTGCAGTATAATTTGGCAGTGAGAGAGAGAGAGAGTTTTTCAACAACTAACCTTCTAGCCCTCTCCATCTATCCGGTTATGTAATCAACTAAGGCGATAAACAAAATAAAACAGAAACTAATATGGAATAACTGTATAAACTGTAATTTTTTTTTACTTATCTAATAGTATGACACTGGGGAGTGAACAACTGTTGATTATGTATATGCATTGCTATATTTGACATTTAATGAATTACAGATAAATCTGCCCTGTCTAGTTTATTTCAGATGGTGCTATCACATGATTAACAGTTGCCTAGGTTGTTTTTTTTTGGCTTATCAAATTAGTGAAATGTTTCAGTATTGATAATGATAATTGTGAAGGCGAAATAAGAACTGAAATCAGGAAATATATTATAACTGAGATTAAGAGAAATCATGTGAGCGTTGTTGACGTGAAAGGTGGCTGGAAGCTGTTAAATTGATTGATGTATAAGATGCTTTCTTGTCTGTTTAATAAGAACAAGTAATTTCAGGATTTCCGTTAGAGAACAAGCGGAGTGTGTGAGAGTGTGTGATAGCCAGCTTTATTGTCAGACTGGTCTATGACTGTTCATCAGTAGGCACCCACAAAACTGCCAAGGTTAGAACCCAGGACCTTCTGGTTACAAACTGGGCTAGTTCTTAGACCATTAAGTCACTGGGACCCAGTTCAACGGCCAGTCTATGTCAGTGGTTCTCTAACCAATGTTAGTTCATGTTGAAATCCTGAAAGCAGTCGAATCCCTGCAAACGCATACTTGAATGCCAATATGATTTCCAATTCCATATTAGTTTGTTTATTAGATGTGTATCACACAGTCAGTGAAACAGTATTATTATTTACTGGATGACCTTTCAAACAAAATTTATTTATTGTTCATAATCATGGCATCAATTGTAATCACACGACTTCGAAACTTGAGTTTTATAGTTCTCTTTGTTCTCTCTCCCCTATTTGTCGTCGTTGGAGTGGTAGAATTTTTCAGATATCTGGGCCATATATTGAATCATTCCTGTTACACGTACTCTTTTCACTTGATTCAACAAACAAAGCTTCTGTTATCAATCTCTCCCTCCACGTACCCTGTGATATTAGATTTTAAAACTGTCATTTTATACCATCATCCTATTGTATGGTTGTGTGTAATTGCATGTAGTGTAGTGCTATAGCTGAACTATTCTCTAGATTTCTCATCTTATTTGGGTCAACCAATCTAGATTTTGCTGCTAGGTTTTGATGTTCAGCTAGTTTGACTGACTGCCCCTGTTCTGCTAGTTTGACCTATATATTTGACCTGACAATCATTCCATCAGGGGAGTATTAGATAAACTAAATTGTTTTGTACATTTGGTGGATGGTGGCTAGCAGTGGAATCCAGGATGCGCATTTAGTCCTATTTGGGACTCGTCAGCTGGATGTAGCTGCATTTCTCAGTGAGTGATGATGTTCCCACCGAGGCTCGAACCCAGTACCCATAGTTTCAAACGCCAAAGCGTTATCCACTAGACCACTTGGGCCACGAGAGCCACCTCTTGTGCAACGGGTCATATTAATTATTGAATTGAATTTTTGATTTTCCCGTTGATTGATTGGACCGAAGTGCTCGGTCTCAGGTTGACATGTCGGCTTCTTGTGCAATGCTTCTTGTGACATGTCAACCTGAGACCGAGCACTTCGGTCCAATCAATCAACGGGAAAATCAAAAATTCAATTCAATAATTAACATGACCCGTTGCACAAGAGGTGGCTCTCGTGGCCCAAGTGGTCTAGTGGATAACGCTTTGGCGTTTGAAACTATGGGTACTGGGTTCGAGCCTCGGTGGGAACATCATCACTCACTGAGAAATGCAGCTACATCCAGCTGACGAGTCCCAAATAGGACTAAATGCGCATCCTGGATTCCACTGCTAGCCACCATCCACCAATTGTACACCAATTAAATACCCAGACATCGTCGAAGCATCTGCACAAGAAGCCGACATGTCAACCTGAGACCGAGCACTTCGGTCCAATCAATCAACGGGAAAATCAAAAATTCAATTCAATAAATTGTTTTGTTTTAAAGGCTCGACAGGATTGATCCTTTAACCGACAAAGCTTGTTTCCAATTGAGTTTGTGGTTGGTTTGAATGCCAGCCACTTTTATTCCGGGCTTATTAAGAATTCTCCGCCGTAAGGTTTCCGAGGTTCCTTCTTTGTATGGAATTACTACTGATAATTTAGATTCTTTATTGTTGATGTCGTCATTAATATTATTATTATTATCACTATTATTATTATCATCACTATCGCTACTATTGTGACAACAGAAGACAAGGGCCAGTCAACAGATCGTTTATTAAGGAAATCAACACATATTCGTAGATTTTCATATACATTATTATAGATTATTGTTAGCAGAAAGACACACTCCTCTGATTGGTTGTTTCTCACAGAAAGTTAACCTTGCGTCTCTTTGTGTCTGTTTCTTGAATGTCACATCATCTATATGTGAAATGTATCAGCCTACACAAAACCTTTGTTCTTATTCTTCTCACGACTAATATTGGGTCATAAACATTGACGGAAATTACTGTCCACCAATTTTCGACTACTGCGCTACATTTCCCAAATTTCATAAAAACTCTTGTTCCTGTAAAATTTCATGCCAAGAGTTTGTGGAAACTATTGCAATTATTTACCTTTCGAACACTAAATCTGAGGATATAATCTTATTGACATATAATACCGATAACTAACTGTTTGGATTTGTGGAATTTTTAAACATAAACATCTATAATTGTATGTATTGTTGGATTTACATGTTCAGGTTGTTCCAAAACAGCGAGTCTATGGTTGTGATATCATTTTAGTTAACTGTGCTGAACCATATTGCATGTTGTTGTATTGTACTGTTGTAGTCGCTTTTTTCCCTTTTTGCTGTGAACTGTTTTCCTTTTGCTGGTGTTGTTCTGATTGTTTGTCCGTTATTTTCCGATTTTGAGGGGAGCAACCCAAAAAGTTGCTTCTCTCTAAACTTTATCTTAATGTAATCATTCCTTTCTCAGGCGTGAGGCTAGCAACCCCACCCTGTAAACAAAAATTGCTACAGAAACTTCAGCATAATGAACCTCTTGCACCAAAAGAAAAAGTCTGTGTGGGACATGGAACGTCCACTACGAGACAGGGAAAGCTGCCCAGATCGCCAACGAGATGAAAAGATACGGAATCCAAGTGCTGGGAATATGTGAAAGCAGATGGAATGGGAGTGGACTCACCAAATTGTCAACGGGTGAGTCAGTGATCTACTCCGGTCACCCAGAAGATAACCACACGCACACCGAGGGCGTGGCTATCATGATGTCACCAACGGCAACGAAAGCCCTGATGCAATGGGAGGCGATTTCGTCCAGGATAATGACCGCCAGATTCAACTCCAAAGGAAGGAAAGTGTCAATCATACAATGTTATGCACCCACAAACAACGCAGACCTCGAAAAGAAAGAAGAATTCTACAGGCAACTACAGGCAACAATGGACAATACTCCAGCTGGCGACATGAAAATACTAATGGGAGACATGAACGCCAAACTGGGACCAGACAACACAGGAAGGGAACTCATCATGGGTAGAGAAGCTCTAGGAGAAATGAATGAAAACGGAGAACTCTTCGCCGACTTCTGCGCCTTCAACGAACTAGTGATTGGTGGCAGTGTATACAAGCACAAAGATATCCACAAGGCTACATGGGTGTCACCAGACGGGCAAACCAAAAACCAAATCGACTTCATCTCAATCTCAAGGAAGTGGAGGCGCAGCCTACTGGACACAAAAGCAAGAAGAGGAGCAGACGTTGGCTCAGACCACTATCTCGTACAAGGGACAATCCAAATCAAATTAAAAGCTTTCAGGGAATCAGGAGCTGCAGATAGACCACAAGCCAAGTTCAACACTCAAAAGCTGAAGGACCAGGCTACAAAGGACATCTTCATTGCAAGCATAAAGGACAAAGCCGAGACACAAATCAACACTAGCGAAGAGGTCGGCGTCGAAAAGCACTGGAACAACTTGAAAACGGTGTGGAGTCAAACCTGCATAGAAATTCTAGGCAGAAAAAGAGACAGGACAAACAGTGGCTCACTACGGACACTTGGAAACTAATAGAAGAGAGAAGGACAGTGAAACAAAAGATTATCCAGTGCACTGACGAGCAACAAAAACAGGAGCTGAATGCAAGCTACAATACACTGAACAAAAGAGTGAAGAAGGGTGCCAGGGAAGACAAAAGAAAATATTATGAAACCATGGCAAACGAAGCAGAACAAGCTGCAGGCAAAGGAGACCTCGCCACACTCTACCAAACAACTAGGAACCTTTCGGGCAAACGTTCGACACAGATTAAGCCAATAAAGGACGACAATGGAAAGTCAATCACCAAAGAGGTGGAACAGAGAAAACACTGGGCTGAACACTTCAAAAGACTTCTAAATCGTCCGCCACCTACAACACGCCCGACAATACCAACAACGGAAGCAGAACTACCAGTGAACACTGACCCCCCGACGAAATCAGAAGTCCTGAATGCAATCAAGATGCTAAAAGCTGGGAAAACACCAGGACCAGATGGAATCCCAGCAGAAGCTTTGAAAATAGACAGACAACAGCGGACTTGATGACACCACTGCTGGAGAAGGTGTGGAAAGAGGGCAAAGTACCCGAGGATTGGAAGAACGGATACTTATTCAAACTACCAAAGAAAGGAGACTTAAGTCAATGTAAAAACTGGCGTGGAATTATGCTTCTGTCCATTCCAAGCAAAATACTAAGTCGCATCATCCTGGAGAGAATCAAACAAGCCCTAGATGAAAAACTTCGTCCGGAACAGGCCGGATTCAGGAGAAACAAATCATGTATTGATCAAATCGCCACTCTACGGATCATCATTGAACAAAGCTTGGAATGGCAGTCACCTCTCTATCTCAACTTCATCGACTTTGAAAAGGCCTTCGACAGCGTCGATCGAGAGGTCATTTGGCAACTACTTCGCTACTACGGGGTCCCATCGACAATTATACATCTCATCCAACAGTTATACGACAATGCTGCATGCCAAGTAATCCACAACGGGAAACTTACGGAAGCCTTCGAAGTGAGGACGGGAGTGCGGAAAGGCTGTCTACTATCACCAATGATCTTCCTGATTGCAATTGATTGGATAATGCGACAGACAACGGCAACCAACGAGGGAACAGGCATAAAATGGACTGACACAAAAAACTTGGAGGATCTGGATTTCGCCGATGATATATGTCTGATTTCCCACAAACTGGAAGATATGCAAGTGAAAAGTAACAAGTTGGCAGAAGAAGCATCAAAGATAGGACTTCACGTGAACATAGATAAAACAGAGGTGATGAAGATTCCTGGCCAACAACAACAGACAACAATCAGCATAAATGGGAGGAACCTGAAAGAAACAACCTCCTTCACCTACCTGGGAAGCATCGTTTCAACTACAGGCGGAACTGACGAGGATATCAAAGCCAGAATCGGAAAAGCAAGACAAGCTTTCATTACTCTCAAATCTGTGTGGAGGTCAACAGCACTCAGCATCAAAAATAAGATCCGGATTTTCAACTCCAATGTGAAGTCAGTGCTACTATACGGATCAGAGACTTGGCGAGTCATAAAGAGCATCTCAAACAAACTTCAGACCTTCATTAACAGTTGTCTTCGCTCAATACTCAAGATCAGATGGCCGGCCAGAAAAGATCAGCAACAGGGTTCTCTGGAAATGAGCGAACCAATCAGGAACCGATTGTGCAACAAATATGCAGGAAGAAATGGGGTTAGATGGATTGGCTATACTTTGAGAAGGCCTTTAGGCCATTAGGATCCGATCTAATGACCAGTCCATGAATTCAAAATTCTACCAATTCAGGATATAAAGTGACTGGCACTAGCCTATGTCATTAACGAGTATTTGTCTTAACACCCAACCTAATGTTAACACAAGGATTTAACTTGAGATATTATCCATAAATCTAAACTAATTTTACTCCTACGGTACAGTGTCCTGAATGAGTTTAGGAGAATCAGCTTCTTTTGAGAGTGAGATCCTTCCGAATCTTAGACAACAATCAACAGAATCTCTTGAATTAGGCAGGACAAAGACATCTGGACATAGCTGAGGTATTAGCAAGCGCGAAGATTGAAGCCAAAATCTAAATACCTTCAGAATTTTTCTTCACCGTGAACGTCAAGGGAATCATTGCTTAGTTATGATGATTATCCAAAGCGTATTGTTGATTTTCTGATTTGAATTGTTATTTGTATTGCGTAAATTTATAATGTTGTTTGGTGCACTTTGACGCTTTGTAAGGGGCCTTCTAGCTAGCTCAATAACAGAACAGGTATGTGAATAAAAATCTAAGTTAATGACAGTAATATTATGAAAAAATACAGTAATGAGTTTTATTAATTAAACAGTTACTTCGATATACAACTAAAGTCCGTGGCTACGAATTTATTAATATAATCCACAGAAGCGTTCACTGCTGGTTTAGTGTCTACTGGTAGAAGCTGTGTACCGGTTGTAGAATAGTATTCGGATGAGGAGGATAAGAGGTTCCTGCAAAATACTCCAAAGTATACAACACGGTTATGAGAGTGAAGCAAGTAAACAGTATAAACCAGCAAGAAGACGAGACGACCAACAGTACACTGTATTTTTAGATTGTACTCGGAAGTTATCTATATTCCAACATGAATCGTTTTAAACAAAAGTCATGTACAATGAATGTCTCTAATTTCAACATCTAACAAAAGAGCGCACAATCATATTGTTACGTACTCTACACCTTAAACCGAAAATATCTCTGGAATTCGCCCAACACCTTGTCATGTAATCAATAATGTACAGCCTAGTTGATAATTTATTCGGAACGGAAAATCTCCTTTCGTGGTGTGTGCAACGGATAAGATTTATCAAGTTAATTAGCAATTAACAAACATATTATTTGAACAAAGCAAGAACTACAGGTTTAGCAGAATAAAGTGGTACGATCGTTGCATATTTCGTCGCCTTCTCGTCAGCTGCTTTCCAGGGCAAAGACATTATTAAATATATCTGCAAAAACAATTTTAACATACTTGCACAGAGTTCATTTTAAACAAAAATCAATCGATCAATATACGCATTCACTAATAATATATATATGCAATATTAAACACTATTCCGAACAATAATAACCATACACAATGGAAACTTTTCAGCATTTCGCATTCGGATGAAAGAGAGATGAAAATATCCAGTTACCAGGGCAAAGAAAGACTGATAACAGTTTCTTACTGAACGCACAAATCTGTGGGAGCAGTTACATTGGAAGAACAAGAAAGAAGAAGGGTATATCTACGATTTTCTGAACATGTACCAAAAAGCTTATGTCTCAAGGGAACAAATGCTTTAAACAGTGCCATCGCTAGGCATCTCCTCAATACGGGTCATGAGGTGGACGTCGAAAAGTCGTTCAAAATTATTAATAGACAGAAGAGTTCCATTCTCCTCAAGTTTTCTTAAGCCATTTCCATCAAGCGCCTGAAACCTGATTTATGCGTCCAGAAAGAAGCGGTTATCAGTCTTTCTTTGCCCTGGTAACTGGATATTTTCATCTCTCTTTCATCCGATTGCGTAATGCTGAAAAGTTTCAATTGTGTATGATTATTATTGATCGGAATAGTGTTTAATATTGCATATATATATATTATTAGTGTATGCGTATATTGATCGATTGATTTTTGTTTAAAATGAACTCTGTGCAAGTATGTTAAAATTGTTTTTGCAGATATATTTAATAATGTCTTTGCGATGTAAGCAGCTGACGAGAAGGCGACGAAATATGCAATGATCGTACAACTTTATTCTGCTAAACCTGTAGTTCTTGCTTTGTTCAAATTCATTCATTAAGGGGAATAAATGTATGAAACACATTATTATAGATAATAGTGAATGAATTAGTGTTATGAACAACATTAATTTTGTTTAAATATCATTGAATCAATAATATTGATATCAGTTCCTTAAATTAATTTTCCTAACCTTTTAGTAATTATCTCACTAGTTGTGTCACCCTTGAATTACAGTCTTATGCATAAAGACTATTAAAAAGCAAATCACATGACTAGAAAGTTCGAATTCCCAGTCAATAATAAAAATGATCAATAGAGATGTAAATTAACAACCAGTTACGCATAACAGTGGTTACCAGAAGATACAGTTACATCATTCACGCGGGAATTAACATAATCAGTCAAACTGATACTAAAACCTGTGTTGAAACAATGTCATCTAGACTGGCAGGGGACGATGAAAGCTTTGTAAATTAAATCCTCCACCTTAGAGAGCATAACTCATTCAGCTTATCCATAGTATATTTTACAAAGAGATGAAGAAAGGGCAGAGGAGCAGCAGAACACGAAAGATCAGTGCAAATAGTGTTTCGAAGATAAAGTATACATAATTTCGCTAATATAGATATACCAAACTGCATAAATAAACATTCTTTTACTAAGTCTTTCTTCGTCTTCAAAGTTTTCACTTTCTTTAAAACCTTCGTATTTTTCTCCTACAAAAACGAAAATTACTTACAAACATTTAGTAAGTACCATTTATTATTGCTAGATTAGACTGTTTACATCACTAAAATTGTTATTGGAAATTTCCTATACGCGGAACAAATAAATTTCATATTGCCGCCGCTTATTTTCTCCTCTTAATAAATTGTTTACCGACTGACTGACTGTCTGTCTGTCTAAAAACATTGGGTTACCAGTGGCTGTTTAAATTCATTAAAATCTGGTACCAATGTGTAGAATTTGTTGGGCGGGAAAAACAAATAACGCAAATGTAGGTAAATATTATATAATGAGGGTAGAAAACAGTCGCACAGTCGAATTATTTACGTGTGAAAAAGTTGCTTTTGAAAGAATAGTACATTAGTGTGTTCTCTGTTTTTTATTGTAAAATGGAGAAACAAATCTTAATGCAATTAAACTTTTCAGAATCTCACGGTCTTCGTCTTCATTGTGGTACAGATTCTACGGTTTCTAGGTAAAAAAGCTTTTGTGAAAAAAAAGTGAACTACATTTTAAACATCTACATTAAAAATTTGGCAAAGTTGAACTTTAAGCCAAACAACCACCATCAACGGGAGGGATATGAAAGAGGTTACTTCATTCATTCACTTATCTAGGGAGCATTGTCTCAACGACAGGCAGTTGAAATGGACGAGAATGTCAAATCGAGCGAGAATCGGGAAGGCTAGCGAGAAACACATTCATTCATCAACCTGAAACCAATCTGGAAATCTTCGTCACTCAGCATCACCAACAAAATTCGGATTTTCAATGCAAACACGTCAAGTCAGTCAGCTCTTCTATACGCATCAGAAACTTGGAGGGTGGGTCACAAAGAATATTTCCAACCAACAGGCTATTGCAGACCTTTATCAACCAACAACTGTCTTTGCTCTATACTGAAGATCAGATGTCCGGAAAGAATCACCAAAAAGGAATTATGGGAACAAACAAAACAAGAACCAATCGCCAGCCAACAAATATGCAGGAGAAAGTGGGAATGGATTGAACACTCACTGAGGAGGCCGGGCCGCTGGGTGACATCACGCGTCAGGCCATTGCTCGAGTGGAACCTGAAAGGGAAGAGGCGAGTGGGACGTCAGTGCAAGGGTGACATGGAGGAGACCTTGTGAAGAGGAGTTGAAACAGTATGTAGTAACTAACATGGATGTAAGTGAAAAGTACAGCAGAAGACAGAAGCAATTAGAGACGTGCAGATGTAGCCCTATGTTCTACTAGGAACCCAAGGGAACAACAATAACAACTACCAATCAGCGAATGACTTTGAACATATCAATCAAATGAAGGAGACATATTTGTGTATGGCATATATATATATATACATATATGAAAAGATGCATAGAAACTGTATAAAATTGTTACATAGGATACATTTCTCTCACAATGTGATAAAAACATCTACCATTTTAGTGTATGAGTATAAATGGGAACCGTAGACCACATCTTATGTATAAATATTAATGGCTGTAATCCTGGTTTTTAATCTTCCCCGAAATCCTTCGATAGAACTGGTATGGATCCCTGTAATGGGATCCACAAATCATTAGGATGTTTAACTCTATGGGGAATATATTTTCCAGCGATGACAACACTCATCTGTGTGTATTATAGATCCTTTTTCATAAGAATTTCTGTCTGCTATCCTCTCGGAGAATCCTTTCTGTAGAGAGGTATCATATAAACTAATCATACAAACATTACTGGCTCGTTCTCGGCCATGGTTGTTTCATCTACATGTACGATGACACCTCCTACTCCTCCTCCCAATAAGGAATTAAGAATCTCCATTTTCCAAGAGGCAATATCCGTGCAGTGTTGGTACCACTGAACTGTTGATATGGGACTATTTTCAGTTTCGGCAGCTGTTCCTTTTACAAGCTATCTTAAAACCCAGTAATTACAAATATACAAAATCCGGGTTAAGGAAAGATGGAATCTGGCGAAAAATGTTCCTACGAAATATTGGGATCATCAGCCTAATTACTTCCCTGACATTAACTCGTCTCAAAAATTCTGGACAAAGATGAACACATCCATCGGTCGACCTACTCGAGCTGTTTATACTTATGAAACCTCCACATGAATAAATGCTTTTATTCTTAATCACCCCACATCTAAGCTAAATTGGAAGAGGTGATCTTCACCAAATTGCAAGCGCAAGTACGTTAGATCAGGCATCTGACTCGAATCAAGCGGAATAGGAGCTCCAACTCACGTGGATAAAACTCACTGGTCCATTCAAGGTCATTGGTGCGGCCACACTCCATTGGTATTTAGTTATGCTTACAGTTTAAATTTACGGAAATTCTAAAAGACAGGGTAGCAATAGTGATAGAAGCTATTTCTCTTACACACAGAGCTCGGGTTGATTTAAACGAATTTCAATGGCTTATGATGTTTGGAGTCTTCGCTGTTTGGAGGTGTTTGGTAATTTATTTGATAACCGATAGACGATGGAGAATGTCTATTCGATGATATTAGATGGTTGGAGGGAATCGGCAGAAAGCCTTGGACACGACCTAGGTTTTGTGCTAGTTGACACTCATCAGCAAGGTGTATCTGCAATTTTGAAGGAACTCACGTCCCTTCTGAGATTCGAACCCGCGTCACCAAGTGCTGAAGTCAGAGACTATAGTCAGAATGACTATTTAATGCTAGCTTTATAGGGTGCCTGGACAAGACCATTTAATATGAATCTAATATGGAGTACAGCAGGTTGGATGTGTGGACAGATACTCGCTAGCGATGACGTTTGCTAGTGCCAGTAGCGCTTTATTGTTTGTGAATTGGCAGTAGTTGGAATTCATGGACTGGCCATTGGATTGGCGGGTTCGAGTGACTTAATGGTCTACGACTTACCTCGCCTTTTAACCGGAAGATCCTGAGTGCGTACTGATGAAAAGCCGCAAACGAATCTGACAAAACGGCTGTGCAGTACTCCCAGGTTCTCAAATGGTCCTCCAACCGCATTCAGTTCAAGACGAAATCCTGAAACCGGAAGTAATTAAATAATGACGTCTTATTTACTCATCAAAATGTACATATATACATATATCGGCAGCCTGTTCAAAACTTGGGTTACCGAAAACAACCTCCATCAATGTATTGCATACAGATTCCCTTATTCTGTTTGCTTAAATTTAATAAAATATAATCTCTCATAGAATTGTTTACTCTGGTGAGTATTCAAAACATTTACAACCTACTGACTCGTAAGTTGATCCTATTAAACATGAGAAAAAGCATTATCCAACTGAAAAAGCAGTTCATATAGGATAACACTTCCCCAGTTGTGTCGTTCGTTCACAAAATATACTCCAGAAATTTTTATCATTGACATTCAAGCAAATGTCGTGGTGTATTTCTCGAAGGAGACAAACAGAGCATATTATATTGGTATTCAAGTATTGGTTTGTAGGGATTCGATTGGTTTCAGGATTTCAGTATGAACTGAAATGGGTTAGAGAACCACTGGCATGGACTGGCCGTTAGGTCAGGTCCCAGTGGCTTAATGGTCTACAAGTTAACTGGGCTTGTAACTGGAAGTTCTCGGTTTCGAACTTTTGCAGTGGTATGGGTGCCTTCTGGTGAAAAGTCGTAGACCAGTCTAACGAAACAGCTGGCCGCCCAGTACTCCTATTACTCCAGTTGTTCTCTAACCGATTTCAGTTCACGATGTAACCCTAAATCCAATCGAATCTCTGCAAACCAACATTAGAATTAATGTGGAACTGTTATTGGTTTTAACAACATCTTCATTTATCCACACTGGTAGGTATTCGTGAGCAAGAAATTTTAAGTCCCTGAAGCGATAGCTAATATAACTGGTTGTACGGGAGCCGTTTTAAATGATAGATGCATCAAGAAGTAAGTACTTCATCTTTCGGTTACTGAATTATGATCGGTTATGTGGAAAATGTTGAAAGTTCTTTGAATGAATTTTCTCAACTTGTTGGTTATTATTTCACTTGATATGTTACTTTTGAATTGCAGTCGTATAAATAGAGGCATTTTCGTTAATAAATACAGGAGAATTCTTTCCTACTTTCTTGGTGATGTGCTTCGTCGTGAGGTTTTTAGAGTAGGTACTTTCAGTTAGACTGTCGTATACAACCTCAATTTTGTCTTCACTCTCATCTTCTAGAAAAATGGCTCTGACCATATAGCTGTGGATTTTTACCATGTTTCTTTTATACCACAGAGGTTTTGAGAAATTGTTAATGGTTGATAGTGGGGGGAGTCCTTGCATTTATCAGTAGTCCTATCGATTTGCCAATAAATTATTCATGTCACTTAGAGGGTTCACTGAAATCATTTTCATGTTTCACTTTACAGTACTTATACATAAACGTCACCAAGAGCTGTTGTGGAATCATTATTCAGTGTCCATTATAAACCATCTGTAAGATGGCTATGTTAAATTGACGTTAGGTAATTCGAGGCAGTCGGTAGAAAGTCCTGGTTAACCTAAGTTTCATGATTTTTGCCAATCGTTTTAGAAAGACGCATCTGTAACCATGGAGGGACTGATATCCCTTTCGAAATTCCATCTAGCACAACCCAGTGCCTTAATCTAAGTCGTTATCATTAAGTTCTTTGAGAACGTGACTAACCTCCTGTAGGACAGTAACGGGTACACTGACTTGTCATTATTCAGTAACCAATGGCAAACAGTCTAGTCCGTGGTGTTGGTGAAGCAGCATCAGAGTGTACTTCAGTAGCTAGCCATTCAGCTTGGCGACGACACTGCGAAACTCCACCGATAGAATCCAGTCTGCGCCAACGCTTCAAGGACCAGATACGTGTAACTGATTATTCTTCAATAACTGATAAGTGGATATCTTAAAGTTTAATGCGAATTCACAACGAATGGTGTGGAAAAAATCCTATGGTATTGTATAATTACTGCGTTATGTTATGGACGGAACTATTATTTGGTTGCTTTGTTTCCTTTACGTTCTCAGTGGTAAATAGAGGGCTTCAACCTACAAGCTTGAAGTTTCTGCAGCGGCGGTTATGTTTACAAGATGGGGTTGCTAACCTCATCTTTAGCAGTCTTATTACTTGTTTAGCGGGGTAAATGAGTACGTCGGCGGGGGTTAGAACCCCAGACCACCTGCGTGGTCGGCTAGCACTCTCTTTTCAGTTGTAGGTACGTATAAATTACTTCTGATGTGTATTCGTTGAAGAGGTTAACAAAACGGAAGGAATGCTATTAAAGACTGGCAAACCAAGTAATTCGGTTTTTCTGCAAAGCACACTGAATGCATGTTACTTACATACCGTAGATTAAAGCCCTCAAAATCATCAAATCACAGCTGGGAGAGATCTCAGAATAATGAGATGTGAACAAATTAGTTTAGTGTAGGCTTCAAATTTGATCTTCTTGACTTATCACAGAAGAGAAGAGCATCTAAAAAAATACAGTTAAACGCATCATTCATCTTTCTACATACTCTGAACATTTTACTCTTTAATCCCATATTTATACATCTGTTCATCTGATTATTTTACAAATTCTGTCTCAGTTATGATAATCAAATTGAATTTCGACTAACACTGGAATCTGTGATCCATGTCTCATACTATTTAGAATAGGTTATTAATATTGCTTCCTTGGGTTCCGAGTCGAATGTAGGGCTTCAACAACACATCTCCAGTTTGTCCTACTCTCTGCTGTCTTCTTCATCTTGGCCCATGAACGCCAATTGTCTCTTATCTTCTCCTCATCATCAATACAAGATCTCTTCCATGTCAACCATGCAGTGACAACACACTCATCCTTTCCCATTAGGACTCCATTCACATCCGTGTGACAGTGTTTCTACAACTCCTGACTACTGGGGGTTGGGATGTCATAATTTCAAGCATCAAAACTTGCCTACTGGATCAAATAGTGAGAAAAATTACCCTTCTATTTGAAAACTCATCAGTTAATACACTCTGTCTTTGATTTTGCCTATTTTTTGTATTACAAGTAGCTGGTAGACTAAACATTTCAAGCCAATCAAAGTTGATGTGTTGATCTTTTTTTTCCAAGAATAATAATACTGATTAAGTAAAGGCTCAGAATGAAAAAGAAATAAAGATTTAAGGATAAAAATGAATAGTTAGTCTTCTTTTATATTCTCTAGCACAGCATGATTTCTAGGTCAGAAAGTGGGAGAGAGAGAGACACGGATGGATGGATGGATGGATGGACGGATGGATTGGTTTTAGTGCATAAAACACATTTACACCGATTAGAAATTGACACTTTAATGGATACCTATGATGACTTTCTTCTCTCTGAAGATAGAGGTTATTAAAGATTGATTTCAAAAACTGAACATTTTAACTTTTATCCCCACTGTGATATGGACTTGTTAAGGGGACAGATGTAAGAAATCATTTCGGAAAGACGCTGTGTCGCCTCTTGGTGTCTGCGGTCATTATCAAATGTTCTGAGGAGCAAAAAATTGAGCAAATAATATCTTTAATGGATAATTTCCTTTTCTGGCCCTACAGTTATATCTACATGCTTATATACACAGAATATTTTAATCGTCATTAATAATATTCGTGTTTTCTTTTTAAATACCATTGATCTGTTAAGATCACAGTGGAATTACTGCAGTTGAAGAAAGATGCACAAGCTATAATAAAGATGAAAATGTAATAGGAGATAGAATATCAAATAAAATTAGGGAAATCCATACAACAAACCAAGGATCATTAAAACCTTGATGGTCAGGAGCGTAAAGAAAGCGAGTGAAACAAATACTTCTTTTGATATAAGAATTAAACTTGTGCACTGTGGTAGGGGGTAATTCTATTATGGGTAAATTTTTGTTTCGATAAATTCTCACAGTGTTGTTATACAGTAATGTTTACTGATGACCACGTTTCGAGTACAATTTATTGCCACTCAGAATCATATCAAGGTAATCACACAACTTCCTAAATTCATTTATATATAGATGGTCCCATTGTTTTTCACTTGATTTGATTGGTAGTAGTAGTATTTTCCATATTTTGGGTGTGAGTGATGAATCATTCCTATTGCATGTGTTGTGTTGGGTGTAGACTCGATGAATAAGGATTCAGTAATCAACCTCTCTCTCGCTCTCCACCTACCTAGATTACTTTTTAGAATAGACTTTAGGAATACTCCTACTTATGAATGATCAAAACAATTAGCTCTAATATTATGTCCTATTAGAAATCGCTCAAACTCTAGACTAGCTAACTCATTTGAGATGAAAAATAAATTAAATGACACTCAACTAGAGAATGAGGAAATAATGGTTAGTTTTGATATAACTAGTCTTTATAATAACATACGAATCAATATGGCAGCCTTAGAAGCAGTTAAAAAAGAATTAACTGCAGACCCTAAACTCACTCATAGGACGAAACTAGCCATTGAAGAAATTATTTTAGGAATTCAATTATGCCTAACATCTACTATCTTTAAATTTCAAGGCTAAATTTATACACAAACTAACTAACTAACTAACTAACTAACTAACTAACTAACTAACTAACTAACTAACTAACTAACTAACTAACTAACTAACTAACTAACTAACTAACTAACTAACTAACTAACTAACTAACTAACTAACTAACTAACTAACTAACTAACTAACTAACTAACTAACTAACTAACTAACTAACTAACTAACTAACTAACTAACTAACTAACTAACTAACTAACTAACTAACTAACTAACTAACTAACTAACTAACTAACTAACTAACTAACTAACTAACTAACTAACTAACTAACTAACTAACTAACTAACTAACTAACTAACTAACTAACTAACTAACTAACTAACTAACTAACTAACTAACTAACTAACTAACTAACTAACTAACTAACTAACTAACTAACTAACTAACTAACTAACTAACTAACTAACTAACTAACTAACTAACTAACTAACTAACTAACTAACTAACTAACTAACTAACTAACTAACTAACTAACTAACTAACTAACTAACTAACTAACTAACTAACTAACTAACTAACTAACTAACTAACTAACTAACTAACTAACTAACTAACTAACTAACTAACTAACTAACTAACTAACTAACTAACTAACTAACTAACTAACTAACTAACTAACTAACTAACTAACTAACTAACTAACTAACTAACTAACTAACTAACTAACTAACTAACTAACTAACTAACTAACTAACTAACTAACTAACTAACTAACTAACTAACTAACTAACTAACTAACTAACTAACTAACTAACTAACTAACTAACTAACTAACTAACTAACTAACTAACTAACTAACTAACTAACTAACTAACTAACTAACTAACTAACTAACTAACTAACTAACTAACTAACTAACTAACTAACTAACTAACTAACTAACTAACTAACTAACTAACTAACTAACTAACTAACTAACTAACTAACTAACTAACTAACTAACTAACTAACTAACTAACTAACTAACTAACTAACTAACTAACTAACTAACTAACTAACTAACTAACTAACTAACTAACTAACTAACTAACTAACTAACTAACTAACTAACTAACTAACTAACTAACTAACTAACTAACTAACTAACTAACTAACTAACTAACTAACTAACTAACTAACTAACTAACTAACTAACTAACTAACTAACTAACTAACTAACTAACTAACTAACTAACTAACTAACTAACTAACTAACTAACTAACTAACAGACGGTGTAACACTGGGATCACCAATAGCCCCTATCGTAGCAGACAGATTTATGGACAGCTGGGAAAATATGGCTCTTAATACGTTTAATCCTACTCCAAAAATATAGTGGAGATATGTGGACGACACTTTCACAGTGTTTAAAACAGAACATATATCTAGCTTCTTGACACACATAAACTCACTAGTAGAGAGAATAAAATTCACATTTGAATCGGAAAATGAACAAGGAGAATTAGCTATGATGTTAGATTGTAAAATAAAACGAATAGAAGAAGGTAAACTACACACTAGTGTTTGTAGAAAACCAACTCATTCTAGTAGATATTTAGACTTTGATTCATCTCATCCGTTAAGTGTTAAGGAAGTTTTAGTTAAGTGTCTAACACACCGAGCCATAGCGCTAAGTAGCACAAGAAAAGACCTAAGTGATGAAATAAAACAGATTGAATAGGCTTTTGTGTTAAATAAATATCCTTTAAAATTCATTAGGAAGATCAGTAAAGGCGAAAAACAAAATAGAAATAATTGTGGAACTAGTAATGATAACATAAATAAGAGAGAATATAGGTCATCTATAAAGAGGGGACATCTGAGACCCTACGTAGGATTCTAAATACAGCAGGAATTAGGCTGGTGGTATTTAAACCTAAAAACTCACTCAGAGACAAGCTCTGTAGGTTGAAGGACCCACTTGACCAAATTAGACAAAATAATATAATTTACAAAATACCTTGCAATGACTGTGAGTGATTTAAGTCAACTACATAGGTGAAACTAGTAGGTCAGGGGTAGTTAGATTATTAGAGCATAAGAATTTAGTGGCTAAGGTAAGAATGGTTGACCCCACCCGCGAAGATAAGTAATTTAGAAAAAAGCTCAGCACTAGATTGTACTGCATGCATTAACACACAACCACACAGTAGGGTGGGATGGGGTTAAAATTCTAAAAAGTAATCTAGGCAGTTGGAGAGCGAGAGAGGTTGATTACTGAATCCTTGTTCATCGAGTCTACACCCAACACAACACATGCAATAGGAATGATTCATCACTCACACCCAAAATATGGAAAATACTACTACTACCAATCAAATCAAGTGAAAAACAATGGAACTATCTATATATAAATGAATTTAGGAAGTCGTGTGATTACCTTGATATGATTCTGAGTGGCAATAAATTGTACTCGAAACGTGGTCATCAGTAAACATTACTGTATAACAACACTGTGAGAATTTATCGAAACAAAAATTTACCCAAAATGGAAATACTTCTTTTGAATACATAGATCGGGCTTCTTAATTAAAGTGGATTCTAACAACCAGCCTCACTGATATGTAATAGACGAACTCTTGAGATAAAATAAAGATTAGTTGTTATTCGATGGATGAATTTGAAGGTCATGGTTAGGTCAATTTTGTTTTCTGTATCTACAAGATGAGTTAGAACAGATCTATGAATGGAGTTTGTTTCTCCCTTGCTTATTCACAAATGTGTTTCTGGTAGAAACGGTCAACTACATATGTTAACAAGTGTACAACAAGTCGATAAGTTATTGGCATTCCAAGAGTAGTCCTAAAAGAATTTGGTTATTAATATGCACCAGGAATGTAAATTTAAAAGTTGATGGCACAGCTTACAGACAGCTGGACTGGGCCGTGATAGGCACCCCAAATAGTCCCATTTTGTAGATTTCTTCCTCAGCAAACTAGGAAATGGAACTTTGGACAACCTTATCGAGGAATTCTCATTTTGTTGCCGGTATGTGGATGACACATTTATTCTGTGTGATAATGATTCGGATAGGAAGACAATAATGACTGAATTCAATGAAGTACATTCTGTCATGAAATTCATTTACAAAGAGGAATCTCAAAACACAATTAATTGTCTTTCTGGATATCCTCCTCACAAGAAAACCAGATGGTAGCATAAAGAGAAATTTGCATAGGAAAAGCACATGGACAGGAAAAATATACACATTTTCGCAGCTTCGTTCATCTCCAGTTCAAAAGAAATTTAGTAAAGACCCTCAGCCACAGAGTTAGAGCTATATGCTCAGAAGAAGTATTTGAAGATGAACTCAGCATTGTATATGATATCTTGATTGATTGCAAATAGCTATCCCGACAAATTTATCAAGAAACACACGTCAAAGAAAGCGGAAAAGGACTATTCACTATCTGTAAACAAGAAGCCACTGTATATACGACTACAATTCAAGGGCGATATACCAAGTGAGATAATTACGAAGAAATTAAGAAAGTCAGTTCAAAGAACTTTTAATGCTGGCGAACTACACGTATTATTCTCTACATGACCGATGGTGCTACGTCGACTGAAAGATGAAGTACCTAGACTAGACGAGGCACTTCAAATTGTATCTACCAATTCCACTGCGCTTGTGGTGGAGCAAGTTATATTGGCTGTTGCTCTAGGAACTTGATTCTTCATGCTTGAGAACATCTGACACTCTGGCTAAGTAAAGGCGTAGTTAAAACCATTAACAGTTCAATATTGGACCATCTGGTGCAAACCGGTCGCAAAGCCAGCGTCGAAGAATCCTTCTCTATAATCTACCAGGTGCCGAATAAATTGCCGAAAAAAATTGAGGTACCGCTTGCTTCAAACGGCAGAGACCACTATTGCAATTCGCGTGAAACAACCGGTGCTTTATTTGCAGAAGAAGCAAGTCCAGTCAGTCACTGCTACTGCCTTGACCAGCCTTCAGTGGAGACTATAAATCCGTGAATTTGTACTATTATCTTTCCCAATCTGTCTGTCTGATATTCAGTGCAGTGCAGTGTTATGTCAGTACCATCGAACTGTGGTCCATTGATATTATTATTATTGATTCGATGTTAATTAAACAAACTTGATGTTGTTGTTAATAACGCTAATTCATTCATTCACTATTATGGATGCATATAACTGTAGAACCTGATCATGAAGAGCAGGTTATCGAAAAGAGTGTTCTTTGTTCAGTAGCCCTTCTTTTGAAAAATTTTAATAGGTATTTTTAATCAGTTAAATTGGAATTCTTGACGTGGCGTGTTTAATATTGTTTTAAGGCTATTTAATTAAATTGTATTGTGTTCATTCAGAAGAAGTATCTGAAGATGAGCTTAGCACTGTATATGATGGCGTAATTGAAAATAGCTATCCAGAAAAGTACATCAGGAAACATATGACCAATAAAGTAGAGAAGGACTATTCACTATCCGTAAACAAGAAGCCTTTATACATACGACTAGAATTCTAGGGCGATACACCAAGCGAAATATTTACAAATTGGTTAAAAAAATCAGCTCAAAGAACTTTTAATGCTGGCAAACTACAAGTTTTATTTTCTACACGACAGGTGGTGATCCCTCAATTGGAAGATAAATTACCTAGACTAGCCATCTACCTATGTGTACCTACCGATTCAGCTGCACTTGTGGTGGAGAGAGTTATATTGGCCAATGCTCTAGGAAATTGATTTTTCGTGTTCCCTACCGAACACTCACCATTGTGGTGTGGATAATTAAAGGTGAAGTGAAACAAATGAACACCTTGATATTTGACCGCCTAGTTCAAACTGGTCACAAAGCTCATAGTGAAGAATCCGTCTCCATCAGTACCTATCAGACACCAAATAAATTGTAAAAAGTATCCAGGTACCGAAGTCTCCAAACAACAGAGGCTATTGCGATCCACCTAAAACAACCGGTGCTCTGTGTTTGTTCAGAGGTGCAGATAGCCACTATTACTGCCTTCTATGGAGTCTATGAATTCATGAATTCTGTATTATTGTTAATTTTTGCCAATTTGCCTGCTATTCAATGTGTAGTGTTATGTTGATGTATACTGTCACGCATACAGATGCTACTGAACTGGAATCTGTTGATATTATTGATTGATTCGATTCGTCATTACTCTCACGTCTGTGTGGAGATCAGCAACACTACTTAGCATGAAAAATAAGATCGAGATTTTTAACTCAAATGAAGTGAAGTCAGTGCTACTTACCATACGGATCGTAAAAACTTGGCGCGTCATGAAGAGCACTTCGAACAAACCACAGACCTTCATCAACAGCTGTCTTCGCTCAATACTCAAGATCAGATGGCCGACCAGGAAGGATCATCAACACAGGAATCTCTGGCAATGAGTGAACCAACCTAGCTGTCGATTGCCAACTGGGATGAAGTCTGGGTTAGTTGGGGGGGGGCTTCTTGTGGCTGATTGCCTCCAACCACCTTATATCAACAGTTCCACTCAGCTACTAATATTGCCTTAGCCAGCTTTCTGTGAGGCCTATGAATTCATTAAATTCCATATTATCATTTTTCATAATTTGTCTGATATTCGGTGTAGTTTTATGTTGAAGCATATTATCGCATTTACAGATGCTATTGAGCTGTAATCTATTCGCATTATTGATTGATTTGACGCTTTTTTTTATACATAAATGTTATTAATAACCCTAATTGTTTCATTATTATGGATGCCTATAACTGTACAGCCAGACGAAGAGCAGGTTATCGAAAGGAACATTCTTTATTCAGTAATAATCAGTCTTTTGAAATTTCATTTGGACATTTCATCGATAATAAATGGGGAGTGACAGAGGAACAGAGAGAAAAGGCCTACCAAGCAGAACACATGACACGTCAAAACAAACACACACAATTGTGACTACAAATCGAATCACAACTTCGTTTGTTTTTTGGCTTTTTTGAATTTTCAACTAGTGAATGGCGGCATGAATGACTGTTGTGCCAGCGACTGAGGAATTAAGACGGCTGTCTTTGTTTATGATTTATTTGTGTAAATAACAAACTAACCAACAAGAAAGATGAAATTGATGCACTGACAAAGAAAAGAAAAAAGAGGAAGGACATTTCATTGCGCAATTCAATGCTTATTAGCATTTGTCATATCATATATATGTTATATACCATGTTAATTCCTTTCCTACCTGTTCATTCTCAATCTTTCCTTTGTTCAACATTATACTACTTGCCATTAGTAAGTAGTATGATTTTTGTATGTTAATTTATAACAATGACATTTGCTTACAACTGCAGTTAAATTACTTGTTCTATTATCATTCTATTAATGTATGGTTCTTATTTTTCTTCTCCTTAAACATCATTTGCTGCATCTACCCTATAGTGTATGCTTTACTATTGAAAGTTATTTGTTCATATTTGTTTATTCTTTGCTTGGCATTCGCGCGGGCCGTTTGAACAGACACGTGGATGGACCTTGACACAGCATTGCTGTGTTTACTTACTGACTGCACAGTGGTTGTGCATTTGACGGCATTTAGCCACAGACACCTCACATTTTGAGGTTTGTATATTATATATCTATTTTTATGTAATAAAGTACCGTATTGCAGAATATCCTGTATTTTGGCCTTTACGCGTCACTCTACGTGTGGTTAAATCTATAGTTTGGATTATCGTTTCGGATTTCTTTCGAGAGAAATTCACATACCATGTGTAAATATTATTATGTTTTTCCTGATTGTTATAGTTTCGCTGCACTGACTTTTCTCTACTTTTATGCACTAAATGGCGTATGGCGACTTTAACTGTTGTACTGTGACGATAGAAGACGAAAGACTTGGTGAAAGAAGGTTAATTAGCAATTTGGTATCTCTCTGTTAGCGAAATTATGCACTCTTTAGCTTAAAATCATCATTTGCACAGATCTTCCGTGTTGTGCTACTCCTCTGCCCTTCCTTCATATTGTGTGTGTGTGTGTGTGTGTATCTTTCTGTCCCTTTCACATCGTCTGCCATGTATCTCCGCAAGCAACACTGTTTATTTTGCCTTCTCTGGTATCAAATCTATCTCCTTGCCTGTTTGATGTTTTTTTTTATGCCGAAGAATATCTCTTTGTATATATATATACTACTGATAAATCTTATCAGTAGTACACGCCACAGTACTGTTGTGCAGAGCTTTATACAGAAAGTGAGTTAGTCATATATCACAGATGTTTAACCGACTGGCGTTTAATACTTTACGCAAGATAGTACATATGCACAGATAGTGTAGAAGACGTATATCAGTCGGATAATTAAATCGAGGAAGGAGAATTTTAGTAAAAATGGAAAGCGGATTAAACAACTGTGTCATTGAATAAGAAGGTAGATATTTCCATAATTAATTTGTCTAATGGATATATCACACAGTCAGCGAAACAGTATTATTATTTACTGGATGAAAATATTCGAACAGAATTTATTTATTGTTCACAATCATATCGTCAATTATAACCACACAACTTCTAAACTTTCGTTTTATAGTTATCTTTATTCTTTCTCCTATTCGTTGTGGTACGGGTAGTAGAATTTCCCAGATGTCCAGGTGGGTGGACAGGTGTTGAAACATTCCTACTACACGTATTCTCCTCAGTTGAGTCGATAAATAAAGCCTTACTAATCAATCTCTCCCTTCACTCTGTTACACTGGATTAGATTTTAGAGCTTTCATCTTATTTTATGGTTGAGTGTGTGTAATTGCACGTAGTGAGTGCTGTAGCAGAACTAACTATTCTTCAGATTTCTTATCGACTAATCTAGATTTTGCTGTTAGGTTCTTGCGCCAGGTTCTTGTTCGTGGTGCCATTATTCGGTGCATGTTTGACATGCGCGTCATCACTAGTATTATCAATATTATTATCACTATCACTATCATTACTACTATTATTATTTAATTATTATTTATTTTACTTCCTGGTTCATTTATCAGGGTAATTATTAAGTTTCGAAGCTTCTTTTATATGCATCAGTTCCTGTTTTAGATTTACCTTGGTACTACTTAGGTTTTGTGCCCTATTGTCACTTAAACATTTACTGACATTGGGGTCGGATGGTCCGAAATTCAGATGTCGGTTTGAATGTGCGCGTTTTGTGTAAAAACTAGTGTGTTTTAACTTCCCATTTTCTTTCCTTTTTAATTTACAATCTAACATTGGAAGCTCCGATTCTTGACTTTCGAATTCATAAGTGAATTGAATTGCCTCTACCTTTGAATTGATGTGTTAGAAAAATCCATGTATATCCTGTGTTCTAAGTACAGTGAATGTGTCATCTGCATACCTCCACCACACTTTTGGAGTGAGGGTGAACGTCTCAATCACTATGTCTTCCCACCTATCCATGAATATATCTGCCGCAATCTGAGATATTAATAATAATAATATTAACAGTTTTATTCCAAACAGTATTTGTGGTACAGGTATGGAATTTTCAGCGTGCATTACAGTATTTTGCATCGAATTACCTCATAAATTTTATAAGATTTTTCAAATCAAAAAAATAAATAAAAAAATTAAAAAAAAACAAGCAGCGTAGAGTTTACGTTTCAAACAATGCACCACAGGATATGAAATATAAAATTAGTGTGTAGTAGAAGATGTGAACAACAATAGTGTAATAGTAACGAGGAAAGGAAAACAAAAACTGATGGGACTATTTGTTAGAGTGTGCCACAGTAAGTTGATCGTGTCATACCTAACGGATTTCTCATCACATAGAAGTTGTGCCAGATGAGGTATTGTGGAGTTTTTGTACTTGGTAGTCCTAGCATATAGCCAGCCTCATATAGCTGCTTCTAGTTCTACCAGATGAAATGCAAGGAGACAGCTGCGTATAGAGAGGATGCTTGGGGTATGACAATATTGTATTCGCAAGTTTATTACATGACATTAAAGATCCCATGGCAACTCCCTCAGTTTGTTTGTATATTTTCCCTTGGAATTTAAGTACTATAGAAGTCAGGCATAACTACATTCCCAGCATTATGTCTTCTAGCGTTACTTTGGTTCTAGTTTCAAGATTTTGGTCAGAAATGAGTTCTTTTCTGCCTGCCTCTATAGCCATATTTATTGGTATACGTGTATATAAACTGAAAATGTCAAAACTAACCATTTTTTCTTCATTATCTAATTTTAAATTATGCAATCTGTGTTTTAGTTCATAAGAATTTGTTAGTCTAGATTTCGAGTGGCTTTGAAGGGGGTTTAATACCATAGCTATATATTTAGATAATTCATAAGTAGGTGAATTTCTAAAATAAACTATAGGCCTAATAGGGTATCCTGAACTTATGAACTGTAACGACACTATATATCCTACTGGGGTAATTAATTTTGGGCATTAAATTAAACCACTTTGACTTCATTCGGCGTATAAGGTTCACTGTGGACTTCTTAACCTTATTCATAACGGTGCCTATTGACTTCTTAGTTTCATAATATGGTCTGATTTGTATGCACTAAGTAGTACTAAGGAAAATCCTAAACAGGAAGTGAGGCATATAAGAGAAGCTTTGAAACTCAATAAATAGGAAGTATGCAGGAAAATGACAGAATAAAATTAATAATTATAGTAGTGATAGTGAAAAGAATAATAATGTCGATAATACTGATGACGACATGCATGTCAGACATGCACAGGATGACGACAACACTAACAACAGGGAATTGAATTCATCACTATTACTTCAACACAGAGAAGGAACCTCAGGAAACCTTACGGAGAATTCTTAACAATGCAGGCAGGAATAAAACTGGCTGGCATTCACACTGACCACGAACTCAATTGGAAGCAAGCTTTGTCGGTTAAAAGATCAATCCCGTTCTTCCAATTCAAAAAAGCAATTTAGTTTATCTACTACCCTGCTGGAATGATTATGTGTCAGGTCAAATACATAGGTCAAAGTAGCAAGTAGAACGGGGTCAGCCAGTTTATTAGTCAAACTAGTGGAACACAAAAACCTAGCAGCAAAATCTAGATTAGTTGACGCGAATAAGATAAGAAATCTGGAGAATATTTACTTAAACTACAGCACTCACTGCATGCAGTTACCAACAACCAGCCATACAATAGGATAGGGTAGGACAAGATGTCATTTTTAAAATCGGATGTAACAGGGTGGATGGAGAGATCGATAATAACGGAAGCTTTGTTTATCGAATGAACTGAGGGGAATACATGTAACAGGAATGATTCGAATAATAATTGTTAACTGTTCTGAACATCAGTAACAATGATGATTATAATGATAACAGAATAATGAAAATTAGGTTTGTGCAGGTGGCGATAAGAATAACAAAGTTAGTAATATGTGTATATTCTGACAATTCAATAAATAAATAAAGTGAAATCTTAACAGTTATGTAATCCTAAAAGTAAAGCAGACAGACAATCAGAGTTTAAATAAATATCATAAAAATACGACGGAAATGGGAAATAAGAAAGTGTGGAAGGGTTTTAAGTAGAATATACCTAGACAAATCAAGTGAGAGACAAAGGTAGAACAAAGTTCTTTTGTATGTAAAGACACTAGGATTGTTCTGTCAATTTCATTCCCATAGCTTCATCTGTGTGTTTGACAGGCGGGTTAGAATTTCCTTCGAAGGGCTTGATGTAATACAAAAGATAACCCTAAAGGTTCTTCTGCCCGCTTGATGACTGCTATGATCATTCAAATGAGACAAAATAGAACTTCCTATATATTTTACTTGGCCTCTTTCTAAGCGTCAAGTAAGGTGCTCATTAATACGTTTGTTTCCAAGCAAGATACTAAGTCGCATCATCCTGGAGAGAATCAAACAAGCCCTAGATGAAAAACTTCGTCCGGAACAGGCCGGATTCAGGAGAAACAAATCATGTATTGATCAAATCGCTACTCTACGGATCATCATTGAACAAAGCTTGGAATGGCAGTCACCTCTCTATCTCAACTTCATCGACTTTGAAAAGGCCTTCGACAGCGTCGATCGAGAGGTCATTTGGAAACTACTTCGCTACTACGGGGTCCCATCGACAATTATACACCTCATCCAACAGTTATACGACAATGCTGGATGACAAGTAATCCACAACGGGAAACTTACGGAAGCCTTCGAAGTGAGGACGGGAGTGAGGCAAGGCTGTCTACTATCACCAATGATCTTCCTGATTGCAATTGATTGGATAATGCGACAGACAACGGCAACCAACGAGGGAACAGGCATAAAATGGACTGACACAAAAGACTTGGAGGATCTGGATTTCGCCGATGATATATGTCTGATTTCCCATAAACTGGAAGATATGCAAGTGAAAAGTAACAAGTTGGCAGAAGAAGCATCAAAGATAGGACTTCAGGTGAACATAGAGAAAACGGAGGTGATGAAGATTCCTGGCCAACACCAACATCAACAACACCAACAGACCACATTAAGCATAAATGGGAAGAACCTGAAATAAACAACCTCCTTCACCTACCTGGGAAGCATCGTTTCAACTACAGGCGGAACTGACGAGGACATCAAAGCCAGAATCGGAAAAGCAAGACAAGCTTTCATTACTCTCAAATCTGTGTGGAGGTCAACAGCACTCAGCATCAAAAATAAGATCCGGATTTTCAACTCCAATGTGAAGTCAGTGCTATTCACTATACGGATCAGAGACTTGGCGCGTCATAAAGAGCATCTCAAACAAACTTCAGACCTTCATTAACAGTTGTCTTCGCTCAATACTACTCAAGATCAGATGGCCAGAAAAGATCACCAACAGGGATCTCTGGCAATGAGCGAACCAATCAGGAACCGATTGTGAAACAAATAGGCAGAAAGAAATGGAGATGGATTGGCTGGCCATACTCTGAGGAAACCATCAAGTGACATCACTAGACAAGCCATTGTTCGAGTGGAACCCGAAAGGGAGGCGGCGAGTTGGTCGTCCAAGGGTGACTTGGAGGAGGTCATGCGAGGAGGAGATGAAAGCATGTGGACAGACCTGGAGCAGGGTGAAAAAGTTGTCAGAAAACCGAAGTCAATGGAGGTGCGCAGCTGAAGCCCTATGTTCCTCTAGGAACTAAAGGATATAATAATAATAATACGTTTGTTTAGCTGTCTAGTTGTTCGTTATATAGCTTTCTCTACAAGAGCATTTAAATTTTTAGATACACATAGAAGTGACACAGTTAACCAGGTAGGTTGTCTTTCGCTTGAGGAATTATTACTGATCGGGAGTCGGTGGTTACCAAGTAGAGGGAAGAAGAGCCTTCAAGGTCATCATCTATCGCATTCCATCGATCATTTCGAACAGAATCGGAACCCACCGGTCAAAAACATAGGCGAAGATATGGGAATTTGAGAGAATAACACCTGGAAACCAACGCTTGAAAACAGTATCTTTGGCTTATTTATCTTGTTCTAATATTAACACCAAGAATATTAAAAGATAAGTGATTAGTCACCAACAACATCTGCTCAAGAATATCAATATATATATGAAGATGGTAGAACAACAAGATGGTAGAACAAGCAATGATATTAACCCTTGTAGATTAAGAAGGGCGCAGACGTTGATCTTGCCTAATTCATGTATCGTTAGAGAAGTTTTGTGATCATGCTTTGTTCTCATTAGTAAGAGCACATAAAAAAAACTGTAAATTTTCTTCATGGACTCATTTGATATCAACTCTGCGAGAACTGGCGAGGAATCATGCTCCTATCGACTTTTTCCAACAATGAATTTATTATAAATCTGTGCAATTCTATATATATATATCGGTTTCCTTAAGAAATTATATCCGGTGCGGGAAGTGAATCATATTCAAGGTCAAAATAACAATAAAGACCACTAAACCAAATAGCAGAGGTAATAGGACATCTGCTATGATATCAAAACAAGACTTTATCAAGGAAGGTTTAATGTAATGAAGAATTGTTTTTGAACGCATAAAGATGGCTTAAACTTTCTAATTGCTACGGCTTCCACAAACTAAGACCCACTCTACAAATCGCCCGTCAGAAAGACGTGTACATCACGCTACCCTGTATGGGGAATCAAAGCAGCTTGATAACTAGACAAAGACTGATCGCTGCTGTTAAAAAGACTTTTTATGCAGCTAATATCATAGCAATAGAGAACGTAAAGCTAATATATCTATCTAAGCCTTTCAAACATGCGAAAAATAACGTCACTTCCCAGTGTTGTATTTAGCAATTTGAATGTACGTGGGGACACACTCTACCCAGAATGAAGGACTCATCCATCTCTGCAAGTAGGGGCTGGCTTCAGCGCATATTCCTCAAATGGCTCCAGAAACAAATAGAATCCTCAGAACCTATTAATTGTGAGAACAGGAGACTTAGGTCCTCTATCAAGAAACGTATTATAGAGACAGGACATAAAATTGACGTTAACAGATCTTTTAAACCTATCTATATCAGATAACAAAATCTCTATCCGGGAAGAGACCAACACAAGCGAAACCTATAAAAGACAGCCAAGGGAAGCCCATTACCAAGGAAGAAAAACAGATTAAACAATGGGCGGATCACTTCAAAGGACTCTTGAACCGATCATCACCTGCAACCCGTCCAGAAATACCAACAACAGCGCGCACACAACTGCAAGTTGACACCAATCCTCCAACGAGAGCTGAAGTCTTGAACGCAATCAAACTTCTGAAAGCTGGAAAAACAGCCGAATCAGATGGAATACCCCCTGAAGCACTGAAAGCAGACCCAGAGACGACAGCAGACATGCTGACTCCATTATTTCAAAAGGTCTGGAGGGAGGAGAAGGGGCCTACTGACTGGAGGAAAGGTTACCTCGTGAAACTATCAAAGAAGGGCGACTCAGGACTCTGCAAGAACTGGCGAGGAATCATGCTCCTATCGACGCCAAGTAAAGTCCTGAGTCGCATCATCCTGGAGAGATTAAAGGACGCACTGGAGACAGAACTCCGACCAGAACAAGCTGGATTCAGGAAAGTCAGGCAAATCATGTACTGACCAAATTGCAACTCTACGCATCATCATCATCGAACAAAGCGTGGAATGGCAATCAAATCTCTACCTCAACTTTATAGACTTTGAGAAGGCCTTCGACAGAGCGTTGACCGCGAAGTAATTTGGAAATTACTCGAGTACTATGGCGTACCCCAAATATTCATCAACCTTATTCAACAGATGTACGACAACGGCACCTTCCAAGTGATCCACAACGGAAGACTCAGCGAGGCGTTTGGAGTAAACACAGGAGTCAGACAAGGGTGCTTATTATCTATCACCAATGATATTCCTAATTGTGGTGGACTGGATTATGCGTCAGACTGTGGGAAACGAGAAGACAGGGATATCCTGGACCGACCTGAAGAACCTTGAAGACCTGGATTTCGCGCGTGGATGATTTATGTTTGATGTCACACACAATCGAAGACTTACAAGCGAAAACCGACAAACTAGTCGAAGAAGCAGCTGGCGAAGACAGGACTCCAGGTAAACATAGACAAGACGGAGGTTATGAAAATAACCAACCAACAACAGCAACAACATCCAACGTCAATCACCATCAACGGGAGAGATTTGAAAGAGGTTACTTCATTCAATTCACTTGTCTAGGGAGCATTGTCTCAACTACAGGAGGAGCGGACGAGGATGTCAAATCGAGTGAGAATCGAGAAGGCGAGAAACACATTCATCAGCCTGAAATCAATCTGGAAATCTTCGTCACTCAACCAGTATCAACAAAAAAATTCAGTCGGATTTTCAATACAAACGTCAAGTCAGTCAGCTCTTCTATACGCATCAGAAACTTGGCGGGTGGGTCACGACGAATATTTCCAACAGCCTGTTGCAGACCTTTATCAACAACAACTGTCTTCGCTGGATCTATACTGAAGGTCAGGTGGCCAAGCCGGAAAGAATCACCAACAAGAAACTGTGGGAACAAACAAAACAAGAACCAATCGCCAGCCAACAAATATGCAGGAGAAAATGGAGATGGATCGGACACTCGCTGAGGAGACCGCTGGGTGACATCGCGCGCCAAGCCCTCGAGTGGAACCCGAAAGGGAAGCAAGCGGCCTGTGGGACGTCAGTGCAAGGGTGACATGGAGGAGATCGTGTGAAGAGGAGTTGAAAGAATATGGATTAACATGGATGCAGGCGAAAAGTATAGCAGAAGACAGAAGAAAATGGAGACGTGCAGTTGAAGCCCTATGTTCCACTAGGAACCCAAGGGAGCAATAATAATAATAATAATGACTGATCTCTTCTCATCCACGAAATTCTGCAGATATAGAAACATTGTGTGTTCATCGTGTATTCACACATAAGCAAGACGAGATGGACATATGCAGTCCAGGACTATTTCGTTCACTACTCTATCAATAAAGTGTAGACAAAATTATTAATGAAACTATATACTACTTAATAAAGGTAAGTAAGTAACATAATAAAAAGTGAATAAATTTTTGACAATGATAAAATTTCATAAGTTAATCACACATTTTAGTTAGTTGCTTGGAGAAGAAATCACAAAAAATTATTACATAAATATGGAAGTTTATTTTTTTTTTGATTACAGCTTTATTCCACACTGTATTTTTGGTACAAGTATGGAATTTTCAGCGTGGATATCGTTAGCCCAAATTTCGCAGGCCGACAGTAGATATCAGGTGTGCGCCGGCGTGGGCTCGAACCCCGGACCATATGTATGGTCAGCGAGAGTCCTAACCACTGTGCCACCAACGCAGTGGCACAGAAAAAGGACCTTCTGGTTACAGGGTGAGCTAGCGAGCTCATAGACCATTAAGCCACTGAGACCCATCAATTCAATGGCCAGTCGATGAATTCTAACTTCTGCCTATCGCTTGACATAGTGGCCTAATGGTCTACGAGCTCGCTAGCTCGCCTTGTAACTACAATGTCCTGGTTTCGAACATTGGCAGTCGGATGGGTGAGTACTGATGAAGAGTCCCAAACTAGGCTGACGAAGCCGCTGTCTGTCCGGTACTCTCATCTCTGGTTTACCAACGCTTCTCTAATTGATGTCATCTGATGATGAAATCCACCAACTAATACACTTTTCTATGAGTAGTGAGGTCTCGCTCGCACTATTAGTAGGTTTAGTTGTGCTCCTCTATCGATCAAATATTCAGTCACGTGCATCACAGTTCAAACAGTCACATGAAACTCATCAAGTTGAAGAATATAGAGTAGCATCACTTCTTTTTTTCGTCGAATCACTTTTCAGACTATAATAAGATCATAAATAACTGTCACGTTTATGTATGATGAGTCGACTTACCATCGAGTTCACTTATTTACAGAATAAATCACATATATTCGGAAGGTTATGATAATCGGATAAAGATAGTAGTAACATTGGAAGCATTAATAATCTGAATGGTTTATAGATTTTAATGAATCGAATATATATAAAACATTTGATTTGAGTTGATTCGATTTGTTTTTTAAGTTTGAGTACGGATTGATATCATCAGTTAGAGAAGCATTGAACACCAGCACTGGAGTACTAGACGGTTAGCTGTTTCATCAGCCCAGTTTGGTACTCATCGGCAGTACGCCTCCTTTATGATTAGTTGAATGGTCTATGAGCTTACCATGTAACCAGGTGGTTCTGAGTTCGGATCCCAACAACGCGAATGGTCTATGTTTTCTTCCCGACTGATATCTCCCCAAAATTTTACTGGTTATATCCCGTAGTAATTTCGCAAATGAAGGAAGCGTATAGTAGATGAGGCTAGGAGAACCGAGGCTGTAAAAAAAGTAACCCCTGAACAACTGAGACGTCAAGTACTGAAATCCTATATCCACTTGGAACAAAGAAGGAATTAATAACAAAAATTCATCAAGCAAAAATGAGTACTATCGTCTTGTTGACACTAGTTCACTAGCCAGTCGTAATCTCGGGAAACGAGGAGAATTTGGAATGTGAGGACTAGTGGACTCTATCCTCTAAGATCAATCGAATCGCTATAGAAACTTAAAAGCAGAGGACAAAATTATAAGAAATACACAATATACGATTAATTGAGTAATTCCATTATAGATAAAATTTTATTTTGATAAAGTGTCACACAGTGTAGTGTGATACAGTAATATTTACTGATGACCATGTTTCGAGCACAAATTATTGCCACTCATAATGATATCAAGTCACTCACTCACAAAACTTTTTTCCTTCATTTATACACATGAGTGGAATTGATGATTAGACATTTGAATAAAAATCAATATAAGATAATGTACATTCGGAAATAATAATATGAGTGTTATTGATTAAATACAATCAGATGGGGAATAAGATGATGATGTGTATCCATATATATATGTATACATATATATATATGTATATATATGGTGGTCTCTTTCTGTTGCTCTCTTAGTCTGTGACCATTTCACTTTGATGAACCTGTCTCCTTTAACAATGTATATTCCCCTTATAGTATATATAATATGTTTGTTTGTTGACAGTCTGTCCTTGGTGATATATATCCATATAATATGTGTGTTGTTGACATGTCTGCTATATTTTGCTATGTATATATGGATCGATACTCCATTATAATTAGCCAATCATGTTAAGACTGTCTATTGATTGTTCACACACTTGTTTGGACATTCATATATATTTTGCTCTCACACTATTGTGTGATATATATTTGATTCTCCTTGTGTTTTGGAAAATAGAAGTATTATCGCAAACCTAGTGGTCTTCTGATTTCCGTCTTTCTTGCGTCAGGACTATTAGATTCTCGACCAGTACATAACAATAATTTGACGACTAGTGTGGTGGATCACTCGGCTCGTGCGTCGATGAAGAGTGCAGCCAACTGTGTGAAATAATGTGAACTGCATACTGCTTTGAACATCGACATCTTGAACGCATATTGCGGCTACGGGATATCCTGTGGCCACGTCTGTCCGAGGGTCGACTTAGGCCGTGAGAAAATATGAGCAAGGCTGATTCAACAACCAATCACAGCAAAGTTAACGTGGTAAAATATGATTCGCAGATAGAGAACTCTATTTGTCGAGGAATCCCGAAACAACCAATCAGAAGCCTGCGTTTGTCTGCCTAACTTCTGATAAACAACCAATCAGAAGACTGCGCTTGTCTACTTGCATAAGCTATATTAATGTATGTGAAATATGTATAAATACGTGTTGATTTTCATAATAAAACGATCTGTTGCCTGGCCCTTGTCTTCTGTTGTTACACTAGTACATAACAGATGAGTGTTTTTATAGTCATAATAAGTAACTTGTTAGAATGTTGTGGTGTGTTTGAATTGAAATAGAATTTTAAGATTATTTATTATCCTCCTCTGATTTGACTGACTGGTGGTAATAATATCTTCCATGCACATCTGTGGTATTTGCATTGATTCATTTCTCTTGCATGTGCTGGATGGTTGTAGACTCAATGAGCCAGGATTCAGTAATCAGTCTCTCTAACTCTCTCCATCTGCCTACATTACTCTTTAGAAATTTGACTATGTCCACCCAACCTACTGTATGGCTGTGTGTGAATGCATGCAGTGCAATTGCTGTTGAGCTTTTTTTTCTAAATTACTTATCTTCGTCGGATCAATCATTCTAACCTTAGTCACTAAATTCTTATGTTCTGATAGTCACACTAACACAGATCTACTAGTTTGACCTATGTAGTTCAATCCACTCACATTGATTGCAAGGTATTTTTTAAATTACATTATTTTGTCTAATTTAGTCCATCGGGTCCTTTAACCCTCATAGCTTGTCTCAGATACTCCCCCCCTTATATGGTAAAACCACGGTAAATGCCTTATATTCTTTCCTGGTTATGTTATCATCATTAGTTTCACCATTATTTTTATTTTGTCTTTTTTCTTGACCTTCTATAATAATTAACAGTACTCACTAACAATAAAGGTATAGCTTTCCCAACACTGAACTCATCCAAGTTCATCTGGAATAATTTGCGACGCACAGATGAATCCTTGAGGTCATCATTTTATCAATGCGCTTTAAACTTTAACCTTTCATTAGATGTGGTGTTATTTTGTTTTTAGGGGTGAGGTTGCTAGCCTCATGCCTAACCATCCCTCTCCTTCCTACCTACTAAGCAGAGAGGTTATAGGAAGTCATCTGTTTGGAAAAAAACCTAGAATAATTGTGAGGTTGGTTGTTCGTTTGTCTTGCTTTCTGGAATCTCGGCGCTCATTGGTGTCCACCTGTTTCTCTTTATTTGCCATTGCGATTGTGCCTTCTTTAACTCCATCTCAAAGTGACCATATGTGGTCCTGCCCACTTTGAAAACCGTTTGCCTGACCCTGTCGCACTTTCGTCGGTATTTCGCCTCACACTTTCACATGCTGCTTTCTCCCGACCTCCCAGCAGCGTCCCAAGTAACAGCCTCATCGCTGGCGGATATTGAACGCCACTCAGCTGCGCAGAAGCCTCGAACTCCTGTCCGAAGATCCATATGTCTCCATCAAAAACTGCAGGGCATAGGCTTTCTATGTGTAATGTGTTATATATAAGCCTACTATAGCTATACTTGCACATCCCGTCCCAACATCTATGCATCCTATGAATTATTCTGTATATGACATTAACTGTTTTGCTACTTGACATTTAACTATGATTATAATCACAAACATTTTAATTTTAATTGCATTTCACACTATTATTCTCTCATGTATTGACACCTTTGATTCAATTCCCTCACCAGATATAATATCTTAAGAAGGGACCATGTACATACGATTGTACAGCTATTTTTAAAAAAATTAGTTCTTGAAAAGAGTCTCTTCTCATAATATTGTGCTCATAATAATTTATAAAAAAAGAGAGGATATCCTAAGAAAAATTGAGGAATTGTGCACAAGGCACGACACTATTAGTTCATTTAAACAAAACAAACCACAAAATATACAGAAATCATTGAACATTGAATCAGTTTACTATTTTACATGAATGTTATTTATTTACAAATTGTTCAATAATCATTTGACTTTTATTCAATCCATATAACAAAGTAGATAATCGTTTTATTTCACAGAGTAATGCATCTTTACTACTTAAAATAACACCAATAGAATCATCTTTCTTATTAATAAATCCATCTAACATCGTAAATTCACTAGGTAAATTGAGCTGAATTAAATCAAACTGACCAAAATAATGAATTGATATATGCAGTAAATTGATTAATTCCCATAAATATTCACAGCTAATTGTATCAAAATTCAGGTGAACCCATTGAACGGAAGATTTTAAACACCATAGACCAGCATTTTGTATAAATAACCAATTCGGTTTATCATTATTATTATTATTTGTATCCTGATCTGAAGTGGATTGGCGTTTTTGAAGAAGTTTTGAATGAATTAAATATTGTCTCCCGATAGTATCAAATAAACTGCCTAACGTGTCGTTTAGTGGCCACCAGTAGTTAGTCGAAGGAAGAGTACCAGCTTGTTGAACAGATTGGATGGCAGTTTTTAGTTTGTCTAATGAGTGAATAGACTCCCATGGGATTGATAAGAGCTGAATATTTTAGAGAGGGAAGAGGAGAATGGGAAATAAACGGATAGTGGATAAGCAAATAATAATAATAATAGTGATTTAATAAATAATAATTTTTCCTTCACGTTCCTAGTGGAACATAGGGCTCCAAGCTAGTGGCTTGAAGTTTCTGTAGCAGTGTTTAATTTTTACAGGATGGGGTTGCTAGCCTCATGCCCAACCTTTCCTCTTCACCAGGATTATTTCTGGCTCAGTGAGGTAAATGAGTGCGCCGGCCGGGGATCGAACCCCGGACCAAATGCATGGTCGGCGAGCGTCCTAACCGCTATAACACCGACTTACTTTATTCCAAAAACAGTATTTGTGATACAGAATAGAATTTTCAGCATTAATCACACAATATTGCATCTAATTTCCTCAAATTATAAGTAAAAATTAATCACACAGAAAACTTTTCACATTTACAGTAGGTGTGCTGTCAAAAGCATGCAGCATATGAAATGAAAATAGCAATAATAATGATGATAACAACTAGGGTAATAATAAAAATAATACAAGTGAAAATTGCCGTGGATTTGTTTCACACAGTATTGTCGATGCATGTTTAAAAATTATTGAATATAATGTTCTCTTTACATGGTATGGTGAGGGGAAAAACAAAGATTACAGCAGTCATAGAGATAAGTTGGTGTTCGTAATTATGAGAGTAAAACAAAGAAGCAACAGGACCATAAATATAATGGAAATAATAAAAGTAAA
The DNA here is from genome assembly GCA_944472135.2 of Trichobilharzia regenti. Lineage (NCBI taxonomy): Eukaryota > Metazoa > Platyhelminthes > Trematoda > Strigeidida > Schistosomatidae > Trichobilharzia > Trichobilharzia regenti. Next base: position 13,177,418 of record OX235267.1, read on the forward strand.
ACTCGAAGGTATATAAGGATGGATTGAGGAAATTGTTTATTTACTAGATGAAAAAGGTTAGTTAGTTCTTGCCTGACACTATTTTCATTACATAAAATACGTGCCAAGTATGGTATCATAAAATTTTTATACTTAGACGTGCGAGCATACAGTTTTCTGAAGTTACTTCTTGTTCTACCTGAGGAGATGCAAGGTGAAAGCTGAGGGTAAAGTGGATGCTCCAAGTCAAACAAAATCCCTTTAGCAAATTTATTGCACGAAGTCAAGGGCATATCGATAACAACATTAACTATGTGGTCCACTGGGATACACTCACCCTACTGACAGTCTTCAGCATTCTACGAATTGTGACATAGTCCCTTTTAAGCAAACCAGGAAAGAATAAGCAAGGGTGAACAATAAAGAAGAATAGGTAAGATGCAAGAGTTTATGAACTGTAAGAGGAGGGGTTGAGTTATACTCGAGTGTCTTAACTTCTTAATGTAAAATGTCAGGTGGAATATTTTACTGGAGATCGCTAAGATATGGAAAGATCAGGAGAGATCAGAAAAGAGAATAAGTCCAGGATACTTAATTTCTGATTTAATTCCCATATCAGTCATGAGAATCGACGACTTCTTTTAACTGTCTTTTACATCTTAAGCTGAAATTAACAGTTTGACATTTAAAAGGATTCAGTTCAGGACCGTTAGACTCAGACCATTTACTGACTCCCGACAGAAAGCTATTTATTTTGGTACAATCTAGCTGGGAGTTAACAGCCATTGAAACTGTTAAATCATAAGCGTACTTCACACAGTTTACTTTATCAGAGTGAGGCAGGTCATGTAAGAAAAAAGAAAAGGAGAAAGGACAGAGTTTCGAGGGACACCAGCTTCAGTAGGCGATGAAGCGGAAGACTTCCCTTTATACTGGGTGTACTGCTTTCTTTGTAAGAAATAGAAATGTAACCAGTTAATAGCCCAATATTCTGTTTGAAATAGTATGGGGATAAAAGATGGACTGGATGCAGAACTCTGCCAGCTAGTCGGAACAAGCTGGATTCAGAAAAGGCAAATCATGTGCTGATCAAACTGAAACTCTACACAGCGTCACCAACACAAAGCATAGAATGGTAGTCGAACCTCTCTCTACCTCGACTTCTTTCATTTCCTTCGGAAAAGCCATCAACTGTCAGCGTTGACGAAGAAGTCACTTGGAAACTCCTTCAACACAACACTATGGCGTGCACAGCCTCAAGTTTTTATCAACCTCATTCAACAGTTAGCTATATGACAATGCCTGCCAAATGTCAGGTGATTCACAGCGGAAAACTTAGCGAAGCTTGATTTGAAAGTGAATACAGGAGTTAGACAAGGCTGGCTGCCTATTATCGCCCACAATGACATCCCTAATTCTGGTGGACTGAATGGATCATGCGTTAAACTGTGCATTGGAAGTGAGAAGACAGGAATACGTTGCACTGACCGACAAGAAGACTCTAGAAGATTTGGATTTCTCGTGTGGATGATTCATATCACACACACACTTGAAGACTTGCGGGTAGCAATCAACAAAGTGGTTGAAGAATATCAGTGTAGAGAAGACAGGATTCCAAGTGAAAATAAAGAAGACAGAAGTGATGAAGATACTCACGCAGCACCACCACTACCAACAGACGGCACCGATCATTGTCAATGGGAGAAATTTGACAGAGGTTACTTCTTTTGCCTATCTTGGCAGCATCGTTTCAACTATAGGCAGTGTCTGTAAGTATGGTATGTGCTTTGCGCCGTCTAAGTGTAAAGTACTGTTACAAGATTGGCAGGAGCCTGTACGTGAATTCACTCTTGCGGGTGAACCGCTTGAAGTTGTTGATAAGTTTGTGTATCTGGATAGTTGTGTGAGTGCTGGCGGAGGGGTGACGGATGAGACTTCCAACCGTATAATGAAAGCTAGAATGGCATACATCAACTTCAGCCACCTTTGGCACCGTCGCGACGTTAGCCTGGCTGTCAAAGGTCGGGCGTACAATGCTTCAGTGCGGGCTGTCTTGCTCTACGCCTGTAAAACCTGGCCTCTCCGAGTAAGCTGAGGATGTGCGGCGGCTCTGCGTGTTCGATCATCGCTGTCTCCGCAGGATTACTTACGTTTGATGGCATCATCGCGTGGTCAGTCCGTGACGTGGCGTCGTGGGATGAAGGATGTTAGTGCTAGGTTAGCATCAGTTGGTGCGTCACGACTCCCTGGTTGGTGTCCACGAGATAGCCCGAATCGATGGCTCGAAACGTTATCGGATATGGCCAAGAATCGTAATCAATAGTGAATGTGTTGCAATTTTCTTCTTTTTCCCTTCCCAATGATAGTCGACGAATACTGTTTGAACTTGTTAAGCATGACTGTTTTCCTTTCAGATGAAGTTTTTATACGTTTTCTACCTGTATTTTTTACTTTTGTTTTATTATTATTGTGTGGCGCATCTTTCTTGGTGCCATAGTGTACCACGTTTTTTCTGCGTTTAAATAAATAGTAAATAAACAGGCAGTCGAGAAGGATGAAGATGTCAAACCAGTCAGCCAGAATCGGAAAGGCGAGATACACCTTCATCAATCTGAAATCGGTTTGGAAATCTTCTGCTTCACTCAGTCAGCCAGTCAGCCAGCCAGCATTAACAAAAAGATTCACATTGTATTCAACACAAATATGTGAAGTAAGTCAGTCATTTCTTCTATAGCGGTCAGACACTTGCAATGCGTGTACTTTACGAAAAGGACTTCTAATAGTCTGGTGTAGATTTTTATCCACAGCTGTCTTCGCCGGCTCCATACTGAAGATCAAATGGCCAAACTCTTTGTTACTTTCATTATTATGTGAGTTCTTTTTATATTTTCCAATGAATGAAAAACAAAACGATATTGTTGTCATTACTGACGTCTCGCCATTTAACGCTGCCCAAAGAACTTCATTAACAAAATCAGCACCGACATTAAAAATGGTCGGAAACACGTATTCTGAAGACATGGACCTCAACAGTTGTCATTCCATATCGACTATCAGATACGTCAGACGAAGTTAGAAGGGTACTTAATAAGCAAAATTTTGATGTGGTTTTGTTCTCTGAGCTGGATGGTTAGTTTGCGAAGCTTTCATCGCCCTACTGGGTGACATCTTCAGCGCATACTTCAATTTGAAGTGAGCTTTTAGGTTTCTCCACGAGTTTATTAATCATTCCTCCTGGTGACCTTGGACGTGATTGGTTGTTTATGTGTGTTTTCACACCTTCTAGGTTACTTGTGTTGGAACTGATTGTTTCTGTGACTTGAACTTTGACCCTTTGTGTCTGAAGTTTCTTTCTTATTGGTTGATTGATAAACTCGTGGAGAAACCTAAAAGCTCACTTCGAATTGAAGTATGCGCTGAAGATGTCACCCAGTAGGGCGATGAAAGCTTCGCAAACTAACCATCCAGCTCAGAGAACAAAACCACATCAAAATTATCCACCTGAGCTACAAATCTTCTCTATCATATCTAAATAAACAAAATATCAGACAAACACACACTACAAAGGAACTATATCCATGTGAAAGACTATATCCCTAAGGATTCTCAATCTAATTGTGTCTATAAAATAAAACGCTTGGAATGTGATGCGATATACACCAGAGAAACCGCCCTAAAGAGATGTCAAGGTAATCAGATGAAATAAACATTGTAGAGCATCTGTTCAATTACCGAGAAATCCTGTTGAACTAGAAAGGCTTCAAAAATCATCAGCCATAGTTCGTCATCTACACGTGACGCTAGAGAATCAGGTCAACGAAACTGAAATCATCCAGGAAAATTTCAGAAATCGCAAAGAACGTCTCACATCATCAGAAGCAGCACTTCATATCGAGTGGAATCCAAAATTGTCTGAACTGAATAGGAATAATGGACTGAGACAGAATATGACCTGGTTACATCATCCCTCCCCCTTAACCATGAAATGACAAATTCAAGATGAATGGGATAAGCAATTTCATTATGTATACACACGCTGCTTTTATAATTTTATACACTTATCAAATCCAGCAATCTACACATGATGGTTTTGTTATCTTCACCAACTGGTCAACTTGACAGAAACGTAAAAATTGCCTTATGCTGAGAAACGACAATTAAGTTGTTACAAATGAGCTGAATGGATTTTGTAAATTCTGGTTTAATAATAATACTACTACTTTGATAAAGTTATTAGCAGCATTAAATAGCGAAACATCAATAAAAATAACAATATCGTTTTGTTTTCATTTATTGGAATATACGAAAAGAACTTTTATAATAATAATGGATTCATGGGCTGGCCATTGAATCAATCCCAGTGACTTAATGGTCCACGAGCTCGCCTTATAACCGGAAGGTCGTGGGTTCGAACTCAGGCAGTGGGTGCGTACTGCTGATGGTTCCCAAACTAGACTGGCGAAACGGCTGTCCAGTACCCCCCTGGTTTTCAATGGTTCTCTAACTGATATTGTGATGAGAGCTGTCTGCTAGCCAAAATTGGTAGACAGAAATTTACGTCAATGTTTACGTCCCATATCTCGGTCATGAGGAAAAAAATACAAAAACAAAGACTAACTCGGCAACCAATCACAGCAGACTTTGCGTGGGCGGATACGATTTGCAGATACACAGTCTGACCTTCAAAGAAACGGCCACTAAGAGATGACAGATTAACTTTCATGGGGAAAACAACCAATCAGAAGACACCGTTCCTCTGTTGATAATAACGAATAATAATGTACATAAAAATCTATAAATATCTGTTGTCTGACTCTTGTCTTTTCTGTCTTTGCAATATCAATACGTGGTCAACTCGTCAATATCTTACTTTATCAACAGCCTGTTTCCACTGGTTTAACATTTCATCAGTTGGTTTCGTAGACAGTTGATTTGACAATTTCGAATCCAATGTTGAGGTAGTACAATGTTGACAATTACATATAAAAAAGTATTGTTGTTTAAGTAGACTAAGTCTTTCATAGCTTGATGGATAGTGTAAATAATGTGGACCATAACAATTGAGTACTTCTGATCCAGGCAGAATTGTTTTCAAACAACGTAGAACTATTAATGAATTCTATAAATGATAGAATTAATATTAAGAAAAAAAGATTTATTATGGACAATAGGTTTGAATTTGTACTATTACAACAACCTTGTCGTTTTATTTTATTAAAGAATTCTAACTCGGGGATTGACGTGAGCATGAGGCTAACAACTGTACAATTTGAACCACTGAAGCCCTCTATATTCCATTAGGAAGGCGGAGAATGAAGAAGATATCATTAGCATTGTTTTTCGGTTCTGAGTGGAATATAGGGCGTCGACAGGACATCTCCACTTCGTCCACTTCTTGGAACTCCTCTTTAGCTGACTGGTTCCATGATTGCTCATAGGCTGTCGACTCCTCTCCATACAGTCGTTTCCATATCAACACAACACCAAGGAGTGCAGTGCTCAAAGCTTGATCAACATCATTCAACAGTTGGTTATATGACAATACCCGCTACGTGTCAGGTGAATTACAACGGGAAACCCAGTGAAGTCTGACTTTGAAGTGAATACAGGCGTAAGACAAGCCTCGGCGCTTATTATCACCAGCGATGATATTCTTAATTGTGGTGGACTGGATTATCCGTCAAACTGTGGCGTTGAGAGTGGGAAGACAGGAAAACGTTGGACCACCGATAAGAAGACTGTAGAAGATCTGGATCTTGCGTGTGGATGATTTCTGACTAATGACAAGCAAACTCGAAGACTTGCAGGCAGGCGAAAACCATCAAACTGACTGAAGGAGCAGTGCAGGGAAGACAGAACTCCAGGTGAATATGGGGAAGACGGAGCCGATGAAGACAAGCAACCAACAGCGAAAACAAACAGCGCCAATCACTATCAACGGGAGAAACTTGTAAGAGGTTACTACTGTCACCTATCTAGGAAGCACAGTTTCAACCACAAAAGGAATGGATGAAGATGTTAAAGCCTGCAATGACTGGAAAGGCGAGATACGCTTTTATAAACCTGAAACCTGTTTGGAAATCTTCTGCTTCACTCAGCCAGCCAGCATTAACAACAAGAATCAGATTTTTTAAACAAAAATGTGAAGTCATTCAGTCATTTCTTCTATAGCAGTCAGAAACTTGCACTGAGCGTCAGTCACGAAAAGGGTTTCCTACGGAAAGTCATAAATATTCAAGTGTTGGTTTGTAGGGATTTGATTGGTTACAAGATTTCATCATGAACTGACATCAGTTAGAGAACCATTGGAAAACCTGGGTATACTGGACAGCTATTTCGCCAGCCTTGTTTGGGGCTATTCATCAGGATGCACCCACCGGGATTCGAACCCAGGAGCTTCTGGTTACAAAGCAAGCTCGTATACCATAAAGGCACTCGGACTCGGTCCAACGGCCCATGAATTCTAACTTCTGCCGATTCACGACATAAAGCGACCGCTAGCCAATGTCTTCGGAGAGTATTTGTCCTCACACCCGACCTGCTGCACCCTACAGTTAATCAAAACACTTCCTACATTTCCACTCACACTCTTGTGTGACACTTAATTTCCCTTGTTGGTAAATATACGTATCCATCGCGAACATGTGGGTCTTCTAATTTTCCCCTTCAGGTTAGGGCGATTTAACTGCTAAGCAATACCAGTCGTTACGTTATAGTTCGCTTTATCTAATTAGCCATATTTATACTCGGTTACACCATAGCAGCTAACGAATCTTCTACTTAATCGATTCGCCAGCCTATTGTCCTAATCACTATTAGCAACGAGAACATAATACGATTCCACCGAAAACGCAACGTAAGAAGACAAGAAGAGAACACTGACTGTTGACACTGGAAAGCTTTGATTGTCTCATACATCAACAGTGAAAATATTACTTTACTACATACTCACCTCAAAATTATGAATAATATTCGGATCACAAGAATGATTCAGTAGACTGACACATGGAAATAAACCTGTTGCAATTCTTGTCTGTTTTAATCGTCTAACAAAAGGATATATCTCTTTCATATCATCCATTGACACATTGAATGTATTAGGCAGGCATGCCTTCAAATCAGGATAGTCAGTTTGAATTTCTGTGACAGCATGTGCATTACACTGAAGACGTCTTAGTGTATCAAAACACCAAAGACCTTGAATAAGTTCATTTTCATTTTCAGTCGATTTCAAATTGATTTTATTATCATTATTACTATTATTACTATTGTAACTTAACAGTTTTGATATTAACCAACCAGTAAGCGCATATTCAAATAATTCTTCTACAGGGAATTCATTGAAATGTTCAACTAATTGATCAATACTGAAAAGACTTGCTTCTTGTGCATCCGGATAGCTTTGACGTAACCATGCTAGACGATAACACAAATGTCCCAAACCAATTGAATTTAATAGAAACATAAACCTATAAGTATTAAAATATAAAAAAATACAGAAATCGATATTATTCAACCAGTGTCAAAGTGTGGTGAGAGCAGGCTGCTAGCCGATTGGTTGGCACTAATCTACGTTAAGGTCTAGGTCACTAATATGGGCCGTGAGAAAATATGAACAAGCCTGAGTCAACAACCAATCACAGCAAAGTTAACGTGGCAGAATATGATTCGCAGAGAGAACTCTATTTGTCAAGGAATCCCGAAACAACCAATCAGAAGCCTGCGTTTGTCTACCTAAACAACCAATCAGATGACTGCGCTTGTCTATAATAATGTAGTTGAAAGATGTATAAATACGTGTTGATTTTCATAATAAAACGATCTGTTGCCTGGCCCTTGTCTTCTGTTGTTACATTTGGTGTCGCTGCCTACCGACAAATGAAAAGCCTATACCCTGCAGTTTTTGATGGAGACATATGGATCTTCGGGCAGGACTTCAAGGCTTCTGCGCAGTTGAGTGGCGTTCAAGATCTGTCAGCGATGGAGCTGCTACTTGAGACGCTGCTGGGAGGTCGGGCGAAAGCAGCATATGAAGGTGTGGGCCGAAGTATGGACGAATGTTCGACAGGGTCAGGCAAACAGTTTCCAAAGTGGGAAGGACCATATATGGTCACTTCGAGATGGGGTTACGCAGACACAGTCGCAATGGCGAACAATGAGAGGCGCGTGAACGTCAGCGAGCTCCAGAAATGGATACAGCGAGACAAGCCAACGATGACGCCTGCACCAAGTAGATCAAGCCGACTTCAGTCGCACGTATTTGACGGGGGGACGAGTGTGGTGAGAGCAGGCTGCTAGCCGATTGGTTGGCACTAATCTACGTTAAGGTCTAGGTCACTAATATGGGCCGTGAGAAAATATGAACAAGCCTGAGTCAACAACCAATCACAGCAAAGTTAACGTGGCAGAATATGATTCGCAGAGAGAACTCTATTTGTCAAGGAATCCCGAAACAACCAATCAGAAGCCTGCGTTTGTCTACCTAAACAACCAATCAGATGACTGCGCTTGTCTATAATAATGTAGTTGAAAGATGTATAAATACGTGTTGATTTTCATAATAAAACGATCTGTTGCCTGGCCCTTGTCTTCTGTTGTTACAAAAGTACTCATTGAATAATGTAATATATTGATATACGAGTCGAACCTGGAGACTATGGTAGATGAGTTGATCACGGGTTGATATCAGTTAGAGAACCAGAGAGTACTGGACAGCTGTTTTACCAGCCTTTTTTGGGAATCATCGGCAGTTCGCACTCACCACGGGGGTTCAAACCCAGGACCTAGTTCTTACAAACCAACAATTGAAAATTAATCTGATGCTCGCTAGTGAGTGACTTGCTACAGGACGGAGTTTCTTCGAGTTCTAGTGAGAAGTCGTGACCAGTGAGGTCCATCTAGTTTGGGAGTGACGATAGATTTCCCACCGATGACATTCGTTGGTGCCAGTCTCGCTAAATGCCACAAATTAGTAGAAGTTAGAATTCATGGGCTGGCCATTGGGTAGTCGACTCCCAGTGGCTGAATAGTCTACGAGCTAGTTTGTCCTGTAACCGGAAGGTTTTGGATTCGACACCTTGTGTTGGGTGCGTACTGCTGATGATGATTCCCAAACTAGGCTGACGAAACATCTGACTGTCAGGTATTCCCAGGCTGATTTTCAATGGTTCTCTAACTGATACCAATCCGTGATCAACTCGTTGAAAAAATCTAATCATTACAAACCAACTATTGATGACTATGGTAGAGTATAATTCCATTATGGATGAAATTCTTATTTTGATAAAATCTTACAGTAATATTTACTGATGATCATGTTTTGAGCGCAATTCATTACTGCTGATAACCACATCAAGTCTACTGTCTTTAAATTCAAGGACAAAATATTTAGACGAACAGAAGGTGGGGCAAGAAATATCCGAAATCGTAGCACATATCTTTATGGATAACTGGGAAAATATGGCTCTAAATACATTTAATCCTACTCCAAAAATATGATAAAGATATGTAGGTGACACTTTCACTCACAGTGTTAAAAACAGAACACACCAGCTTTTTCACACACATAAACCTACTAGTAAAGGGAATAAAATTCATATTTGAATCAGAAAATGAACAAGGAGAATTAGATATGGTGTTAGATTGTAAAATAAAACGAATAGAAGAAGGTAAACTACACACTGATGTTTGTAGAAAACCAACGCGTTCTGCGAATAGATATTTAGACTTTAATTCATCTCATCCGTTGTCTATCTGTGAAGGCAGATGGCTTAGTTAAGTGTCTAACAAACAGAGCAGCAGCACTAAGTAGCACATCAAAAAACCTAAATGATGAAATGAAACAGATAGAAGAGACGTTGGACGATCATAAAAGGTAAAAGGCAGAATAAAAATAATGGTGGAACTAATAATGAAAACATAAATAAGGCATCTACAGGAGGGGATATATGAAACCCTTCCTATATAGGATTCTGAATGAAGCAGAAATTAGGGTGGCATTTAAAATTACAAACTCACTCAGGTAGGCTAAGCTTTGTAGGTTAAAGGACCTTGTAGGTTGACCCAATTAGACAAAATAATATTGTGGTGAGAGCAGGCTGCTAGCCGATTGGTTGACACTAATCTACGTTAATATGGGCCGTGAGAAAATATGAACAAGGCTGATTCAACAACCAATCACAGCAAAGTTAACGTGGCAAAATATGATTCGCAGATAGAGAACTCTATTTGTCGAGGAATCCCGAAACAACCAATCAGAAGCCTGCGTTTGTCTGCCTAACTTCTGATAAACAACCAATCAGATGACTGCGCTTTTCTATAATAATGTATGTGAAATATGTATAAATACGTGTTGATTTTCATAATAAAACGATCTGTTGCTTCGCCCTTGTCTTCTGTTGTTACATTTGGTGTCGCTGCCTCCAGAAAATGAAGATCCCGTGGCCAGCTGCGTTTGAAGAAGGAGACATACGGAGCTTCTTACGTGACTTCGAGGCTGTTGCTGAGCTGGTGGGTGTCAAGGAGCAGGCGGCGAAGGCAGTTGTCCTGGGGACGCTGTTGAGAGGCCGAGCGAAGGCGGCATATGACAGCGTAGACAGGTCAAATGGCACAGTGTCTTGGAAGAAGTTGGTTGAACGACTAGTGGCCGAGTTCGACAGCGCAACAGACAGACAGCTAGCGATGGAGCAGTTCCGGTCAACGAAGCTGGGACCGGATGGAGACCCGCTAGTGCTGGTGGTAAAACTGACGAATCTACTTCGACGCGCGCTTCCCACTTTGGATGAAGAATCAGAAGCGCAGTTACTGTCTTCCCAATTCATCGAGAGTGTCCCAGCCCACATTTCTCAGCGATTAAAACTGGTTAACTCAACGCAGCCGATGGATATTAGTGAGCTGGCGAAGGTGACCAGACAGCTGCTGAGCACAACGGTAGCCGCTATAGACCAACCGAAACCAAACGAATATGAGCAAAAAATTGAAGCATTGCAGAGGGAAGTGGCGGCGTTAAAGTTGGCTGATAGAAAAGACCGATGTTTTGAATGCGGGAAGCCGGGACACTGGAGAAGATACTGCCCAGAAAGGCGAAAAAGAAAAAATTTCAGACGGTATAATACTTGTTTTGTCCCTCGTATGAAACTAGACTTAGTGGGGGCTATTGAGAAAGGCGCTCTGTATTCGAAGTTGCGAGTGAATGATCGAGAAGTAGTATGTTTGATAGATACAGGAGCGGCCGTGTCGTTAATCGATAAGAATTTATGTAAGAGTGTTAGTCCGTGTTCATTGACAGTACAAACAGTAGGCGGGCATGTGTTGCGTATAACGGGTAGATCGAACTGTACGGTCGATGTTGGCGGCTGCGAGGTGACGTTTGCTTTCATTGTTGTACCCGAACTACAGAGAACGATATTAGGAGCGGATTTTCTGCGGGAGATTGGTGCAATAATCGACACGCAAGCGAAAGTTGTGGTCACGAAATACGGGCGTATCAACATGTATGAGACCAGCGAGATAGCAGCGGTTAGGCTGTCGGCAGTACAGAGTATGACAGAGTTAAGACCGTGTGCCATGCCGACAGTGGTAGAAACCTTAGATCGCCTACAAGGTGCGAATGTGTTTTCGGTTCTCGATCTTCGCTCAGGATACTGGCAGATACCGATAAAACAAAGTGACAGAGATAAGACGGCTTTCATCGTGGGTCAGACACAATATCGATTTAAACGCATGCCGTTTGGACTAGCAGGTGCACCGTTTACGTTCAGACGACTGATGAAGCTATTACTTAGGAACTTGAAAAACGTGGAGGTTTATGGCGATGATCTCGTCATATACAGTCAGAACGAAAACGATCACGTCAACCATGTAGAAGCCGTGCTGCGACGCATCGAAGAGTTTGGACTACGCGTCAACAAGACCAAGGTCCCTGTTTCGAGAGTGAAGAGTTTACTTCCCGTTTGCAACAGCTGGGCATCAAGAGGATCAGAACGACCCCATATCATCCACAAACGAATGGCCTAACGGAGAGAAACAACCGTACACTGAAGGAGTGGCTGGCCTCGAAGGGCGGTAACTGGGAAACGGAGCTTCCACTGATTTTACTGACACATCGTGCTACCACTCGGGAAACAACGAAGAAGTCACCCTTCCAACTGATGTATGGTTGAAAACCACGATTACCAATACACAACGAGACCTGACCCCGTCACCAAAAATGGAGTACGACGAAATTAAAAGCAGAGCGGAAAGAAGCAGTCAAGAATGTAATGAAGAAGCAGCGGAGTGATGTCGCGAAGTCTCAGCTGAAAAAAAAGACTCAGTGCAAAATCTTTGCAGTCGGGGACCAAGTGAAGTGTAGAGACAAAAGAAATACAGTTGGATGCGGGCCAGGTTCACGAAAACTCCTTCCAAAGTGGGAAGGACCGTACACAATTACAAAAAGACGGGGTCAAGTATATACCATCCGAAGAGGTGATAAACAGAAACGAGTTAACGCCATTCAGCTCCAAAGATGGGTACAGTGGGACAAGCCTATCAGTAACAATCCTCAACTAGGGGATGTAGCACCCAGAAGGTCGGAACGTCTGCGCACAAAGCTATTTGACGGGGGGACGAGTGTGGTGAGAGCAGGCTGCTAGCCGATTGGTTGACACTAATCTACATATGATAGAGAAGATTTGTAGCTCAGGTGGATGATTTTGATGTGGTTTTGTTCTCTGAGCTGGATGTTTAGTTTGCGAAGCTTTCATCACCTTACTGGGTGACATCTTCAGCGCATACTTCAATTTGAAGTGAGCTTTTAGATTTCTCCACGAGTTTATTAATCATCTCTCCTGGTGACCTTGGACGTGATTGGTTGTTTGTGTGTGTTTTCACACCTTCTAGGTTACTTGTATTGGAACCGGTTGTTTCTTTGACTTGAACTTTGAACCTTTGTGTATGAAGTTTCTTCCTTATTGGTTGATAAATTTTGTCTATCTCGATGTGTCTATTGATTGATGATTCACTGGAATGCCAAGCTTCTAAAAATTCTCTAGCATTCTTGTTATTTCCTTTGTCTAATATTTGAACGTTGTCCCAGTCGAATTGATGTCCGTAGTTGTCTGTGTGTAGTGAAATGAGGGAGTGGATATCATGTCTTTTGACGGCTAGCTTATGTTCGTGGATACGAAGACGAAGGGGACGTCCACTTTGGCCGATGTAGTGTTTTTCGCAGTTGTTACAGTTTATTTTGTAGATGATGTTGGTTTTGTCTTCTTTCGCTGTTGAGTCTTTTGGTTGACATAGAATTGAGTGCAGCGACTTTGTTGGTTTGTGTACGACGTCAATTCCTAAAGGTTTGAAGAGTCTTGTAGTGATTTCTGAGATATCTTTTATATATGGTAAGGCAATTTTCTTTGTGCTTTCCTTGGTGGCTTTTGCTTTGGTAGGTTGGCTTGGGGGTATATGTCTCTTGATGAAATTCCGTGGATATCCATTCTTTTGGAAGACGTCCATGAGATACTTTTCTTCAATTTTCCTTAAGGTGGGAGTGCTGCAGTGAGTCCTTGCTCTCTTGAATAGTGTTTGTATGCAATTCCTTTTGTGTGTTATTGGGTTGTTGCTGTTGTAATTCAGTATTTGGTCTGTGTGAGTTGATTTCCTATAAACTTGAGTTTCTAATTCTCCTGTAGTTGTTCGCCTGACTAAGACGTCCAAAAATGGTATTTTGTTCTCGGATTCCTCTTCTCTTGTGAATTTGATGTCGTTGAAGACGTTGTTTATTAAGTTGTGAGTTTTATCTAATTCGTTTCTTTTGATGATTACAAATGTGTCGTCGACGTAGCGTATCCAAATCTTGGGTTTGATCTTTGGTAGAATTATATTTTCGAGTCTTTGCATCACTGCTTCTGCAATCAAACCTGATATTGGCGATCCCATGGGTGTTCCTTTGACTTGTTCATATATTTGGCCGTTGAATTGGAAGTATGTTGTTAGGCATAGATTTATGCATTCCATCCAGCTTGTGTGTTGCATTTTTGATTGTTGTGGCAGTTGTTCGTCGTTGCTAAGTAATTGCTCCATGGTTTCTTTTGCTAGGTTTTGTCCGATGGATGTATATAATGCTGTCACGTCGAATGATACCATTATTTCTTGTTCATCTATTTGGATGCCTCTGATTTTCTCTAGGAATTGGATAGCAGAGTTGATGGAGTGATCGCAAGATTCCGTTAGGTGTTTTAGTTTTCTGTATAATTCTTTGGATAAATTATATGTTGGAGTTCCTGGGAGTGATACAATTGGTCGTAATGGGATATTTGCCTTGTGTATTTTTGGTCTGCCGTAGAATCGGGGTAGGACTGGTCCATTGGATTTCATTCGCCATTGGTCTTGTTTTGTGATCTGTCCAGTTTTGGTGAGCTTGTTTAAGGTCCTTTGGATGCGGTTATCCAATGTTTGTACGTACAAACATTGGATAACCGCATCCAAAGTATATAAACATATATATATATATATATATATATATATATATATATATATATATATATGATTGTAGAGCCAGAAGAGGAATTAATCGAAAAGGATATTCTTTGCGCTCAATTATTTTGTGTTGTATAGATGAGGCATAATCGAATTATATAAATGAAGTTAGACAGTTGCGTGAGTAACTTAATATACTGTGATTATGAGCGGCAATGAATTGTGCTTAAAACGTGGTTATCAGTAAATACACCTGTATAACACACTGTGTGTGAGACTTTATCAAAATAAAATTCTCTCCATCATGGCATTGTTTAACTTAATCAAAAAGGTAACAACTATGTAGAACCAAAAACAGAACTCACCGACATTCAGCTAGATGCCATACAGGCTGTTGAAAATCTTCATATAAATACGCGGAGTTTTTTCTTTCTCTACACGACTGATGATAATTACAATCACTGGATAGATGACAGTATGCTGTATCACAACAATATGGGCAGACAAAGCCTATAGAATTTAATTGACTGAAACATTGTGAGCATTGATTCATACGTTGTGACGGTAATAGTAATAAATATTTAAAATTATTATGATTATTATTATTGTTATGATTACTGTTAGGATGTGTAATCCAACCACCAGCTGGTTCAACAGCTATAATATCTCCAGGTTCAAAGGATTCGGTGGCGATAACATGTCGACCTTTCTCATTGGTTTGATCAACACGTACACCATTTGATAAACCGTAATACTGAAAGAAAGAAAGAAAAAGGAGAGGTCTTGTAAGACAGAAGAAATGGTTAATGGTTGGATTGCAACATGAAAAGGAAAGAATATGGGAAGTTAAAAACACACTAGTGTATTTACAGGAAACCCACACATTCAAACAGATATTTGGACTTCCGATCATCCCATCCTATGTCAGTGAAAATAGGATTGGCGAAATGTTTAGGTGACAGTAGGGTACAAAAACTAACTAGTGCCAAGGAAAATCTAAGACAGAAAGCGATACACATAAAAGAAGCCTTGAAACTTAATAATTACCCTGATAAATTAGTCAAGAAATATGTAAATAAATGTAAAAATAAAATAAATAATGATAGTACCGATAGTGATAATAATGATAACAATAATAATAATATTGATGATGATAATAATAATAATATTAATGACGACACCAACAATAAGGAATGTAAATCATCAACAGTAATTCCATACAAGTAAGGAAGCTCGGAAACCACCTTACGCAGAATTCTTGACAAGGCAGGAATAAAAGTGGCATTCAAAGTGCCCACAAACTCAATGAGAAACAAACTTTGTCAGTTAAAGGATAAATCCTGTGGAGCCTTTAAAACAAAACAATTCAGTTTATCTAATACCCTGCTGGAATGACTGTCAGGTCAAATACATAGGTCAAACTGGTAGAACAGGGGCAGTCAGTCAGACTAGCCGAGCATAAAAATCTAGCAGCAAAATCTAGATTGGTTGATCCAAATAAGATAAGAAATCTAGAGAATAGTTCAGCCATAGCATTACATGCAATCACACACAACCATAGAATAGGATGATGGGATAAGAAGAACTGGTTACCAAGAATAGAAGTAATAATGATAATAGCTATTTCGTCAGTCTAGTTTGCAACTCATCAGCAGTAGGCACCTACAAATCAACTCTTGAAAAATTAATCAGATTCTAGCTAGTGAATGACTGCAAAACGAAGTTTCTTCGAGTTCTAGTGAGAAGTCATGACCAGTGGAGTTCATCTTGTCTGGGGATTGTGGATATATACTCGGCTTCGAAGACATTGGCCGGTGCCGCCAATCACGTTAAAATCACGAATTGGTAGAATAAAAAGACAATTGCAACGAAGAAAATTTTCTTTTCGACGAAATCATCAACTAGGAGCCTGTACATTCGTGTATTTATATCAAATAGATGGGAAAGTTCCAGAGTAATTTCTGGTCAAGGGCTAGATTAATAAAATTACAATTAGTAATTAAAATGCCATAATAAACAAGGAGGGATGGATAAAGCTCAGACAAAGTAGCATCCAAATTACTGCGAAGATTGATATACTGAACAATCACGGATTAAATATGTAGAAATAATAAAATGACAAAAAATAGGCGGGAAATTCGGATATGAAAATATAGTAGGTGTAAATAGGAGGGATTAAGAAAAACTTATAAATAACATGAATAAACAGGAATTTTAGATAAGATGGGATGGCGGTGGGATAGTGACTATTAAAAGAATTACTCACGCTATGTATCCAAAAGAAATAATACATTCAACCCTTGTTCCTGCCGTGGTCATCATAAACAGGTAATTCTTTTAGTAATGACCATTCCATTGCCTTTCTTACCCAAACTACCTGTTTATTCGTGTTATTTTTAAGTTTTTCTTAATCCCTTCTATTTACACTACCATATTTTCATATCCGAACTTCCTGCCTATTTCTTGTCATTTTATTATTTCTACATATTTAATCCATAATTGCACAATCAATGTCAATGTTCTCAGTAATTATGACGCGACTTTGTTTGAGTTTTATCCATTTCCTAATTGTAATTTTATTAATTTCACCCTTGACCAAAGATTATTCTGGAACTTTCCTACCCATTAATTATAAATACACGAACGTACAGCCTAGTTGACGGTGACTTCGTCGAAACAGAAGTTTTTCTTCGTTGCAACTGTCTTTTTAGAAGTTAGAGAATTCATGGACTGCCCATCGAGTCGGGTCTTAGTGGCTGAATGCTCTACAAGCTATAGCTTGACTTGTAACGAGATCTTGGGTTCGAAACCTGGTGGGTCGATGAGTTACAAAGTAGGCTGACGAAACAGCTGTCCAGTGGTTTTCTAACTAATATCAATCCTCCGTGGTCAAAACTCTACACAAATCAAATTCCTACAAGTCAACTCTTGGAAAATAATGATAATGATATCCGGTAAGACAGTAGAATTTAAAATAAAAATCACGTGATGGAGAGAACAATATTCTCTCGCCTTGTGACCGAAAAGTCCTGGGTTCGAACCCCGACGGTGGGTGCGTACTGATGAAGAGTCCCAGACTAGGATGAAACAGCTTTCCAATACTCCCCGACTGGTTTTCCAATGGTTCTCTAACTAATGTCAGCTCATGATGAAATCCTTTAACCAATCAACCAAATCCCTACAAACCAATACTTGAATATTCTTTTCAATTGGATCGCGTCAGACTTTATACTAAGTCCATATAATGTATACATTGTGTGATTAATCACACCAATAGTGATTCTATTAATAAGGTAAGATGAGAAATTGAAATGTTTTGTGAAAAAAAGGATAGTGAAAATGCTCATATACAACATGGTAGATAAACTCTAAGAAAAGGAAATGGGGAAATTACGTAATGCTGGATTGTAAGGCAAATAAATAAACAATGTTTTAATAAAGATGCAACAAGACAGAGAAATTGAGGACGAAAGCCAACAAAATGGCTGAAGAAACAGGCAGGTAGCAAAGAAAGGACTCCAACTGAAGGTAGAGAAGACGGAAGTGATGAAAATAACCAACCAACCAACCAACCAACCAACCAACAGAGACAGTAACAAAAGTCAAGATACGTCTTCATCAACCTGAAACCAGTTTGAAAGTCTTCTGCTTCGATCACTCAGTCAGCCAGCCAACCAGTATGAAGAAAAAGATTCGGATTCCGTTCAACACAAATGTGAAGTCAGTCATTCAGTCAGTCAGTTCTTCTATATGGGTCAGAAACTTGCACTGCGCGTGAGGCACGAAAAGGATTTCCAATAAGTTACAAACTTCTGTCAACAGCTGCCTTTGATAGCTCCATACTGAAGATCAAATGACCAGCTGGCCAGAAAGAATTCGCAACAAAAAAACTCTGGCGATGAATAAATCAACCAAGAATTGATTGCTCAAAAAATATCTAGGAGAAAATGGAGATGGCCTGATTGGGCGTACGCCACTGAGGAGACCGACGGATGACATTGCATACCATGCCATCGCTCCAGTTTAATGTGCAAAGTGTGATCAGCTGAGGAGGACATCAGAAAAAAGAATAAATTGGAAATGCGTTGCTGAAGCCCTTTGTTCCCTTCGGAACATAAGGAAATACTAATAATAAGACAGAGAGAAGATTCAAGCTTCAACTGTTCCCTTGGAGACAGTTATGTTGGGTGTACTGCTAGACAGTTTAGTCAACATTTTGCTAAACATCTCGCATGGTGATTTGATTAAATGATGAGTAGAAGCGATGCGAAGCTGCTTTTTGTAGCACTAGGTCGATGATAGTGACAATTCTCAGTGGACACAATGAAAGCATTCAAGGTGATTCATCACAACATCCCACTGGATCTTACTAACAGTCCATATATATTCGTCTGTTAAATATAGGTGAGATTGTCATACAAACTATTAAGCTTGAACTTTATTGATAGAATTCAGTCTACACGAAAAATAGGACTAGACATACATAGTATCCAAAACAGTCCCACCGGAGGAGGTCAATTGTGAGTCCAAATAGATCAGTAGTAACATCTCTGGCTGGAGGCAGCACTGTGTGACGTGGGTTCGAATCTCAGAAGGGATATGAGTTCCTACAAGGTTGCAGATACGCCTAGCTGACTGGTAAGTGCCAGCTAGCACGAAATCTAGGTATCAGCAGGGCTTCCTTGAGATTGCCTCCAACCACTTAATAGCAAGCCTGAACTATGCGTTAAGAAGGTCGTTCAGTCATTACCCAACCTCTTTTTGTCGGTAAAAACTTAACCGACTGACTATATCACACCACCACGACCAGGACTTATATATTTTTAATCGCTTTCTTATCAACTCTTCTTTAATTTTATTGCATCTTCATAGAAATATGGTTTATTTAATTTCTTTACAGTCTAGTGTTACGTAATCTGACTGTTAGCAAAGTTATAGTATCACAGCCAAATTCAAGGTCTGTCTAAAGTCGACCTTTAAGAACCAATCAGATACAAGGGCATTCAAAATCAGATCACACTTGCCTTTTTTGAACTTGAAGAGGCTAGATACAGTAATCTACTTATTCTTCACGTATTTTATCTGCAAATCTGTACTGTTAAGTAGGGTAATGGCTTTTTAAATTAAGGTTTATGGTCTAGAGTTAAGGTTAAGATTACGGTTAAAGTTAGGATAATTGTTAGAGTTAGGAGTAGTTTAAACAATAGTGTCAGGAATATGGATAGATCTCAAAGTATCATGACCTGAAGCCACCTAGATGAATGATATCTACCGTGTATGGTAAGATTTCTTTAAAGATCATCTTTGCAGTAACTGAGAGACATTCTTACAACACATAAACTACAACTATGTAGTGTAATGGCATGTTTGCATTGTTTTATAAAGTGCAATTTTTGACAAACATGTGACTTTTTTGTAGCCGAATTCTGATTGGCTGTTCAAGGTCATTGAGATTTTGACTATGATGGTTTAACTTTGCCTCTGACTATTTGTTTTCCTTAGACTTTATCGACTATGTGTGTGACGACAGAAGACAAGGGCTAGGCAACAAATCGTTTATTGACGAAATCAACAGATATTTATAGATTTTTATGTACATTATTGTCAGCGGAAAAGTAACGTCTTCTCATTGATTGTTTCATTCCTGAAGGTTATTCTGTACTGCTTGTGACCGTTGCTTTCAAAGTTATCCATATATCTGCGAATCGTATTTACACACGTTAAGTCTGCTGTGACTGGTTGTTGGGTTCCTCAAGGTTAAGCTTTATTATTGTTTTTTTTTCTCGTGACCCCGACTCGGGAAGTAAACATTGACGTAGATTATAAGTTTCTAGATCGTAGGTGTTTCGAACTTCCTGGAATAATTTAAGTGCCGAGTCAAAATGATTCATTATAAATTATTTAAATTAATCCTAGCGTGTTAAGAAAATCAAAACAAGATCTGTTTTCTGAACATGTTTCGCTGTGTAAGCCACCACAGCTTCTTCCGCAGATTTACTCGGATTTTTTATTAATCATCAAAGTATATAGTCAAATTTTTTTTTTACATAAATTGAAGTCAGTTTATTTGACAGTCATTTGTCCATGAACATTTTCTACCAATAGAAATATGTAAGCAGTCATCACATATGTATAAAAATCCGAATAAATCTGTTGAAGAAGCTGTGGTTTACACAGCGAAACGTTCGAAAAACAGATCTTGTTTTGATTTTCTTAACATGCTGGGATTAATTTAAATAATTTATAATTGACGTAAATTGCTGTCTACAATTTTGGCTTGCAGATAGCTCTCACCACACGTGCATTTGAACATTTGTCTGAATATAATCATGCAACTTCTTACAATGCTTGTTATCATACGTCACTCAATCTTTTCAGCTTTGTTATTATTAAAAGCTATTATTATGATTATTATGACTAGTGGCACAATGTATATGCACAATCTTATTGACTTATTGACACATTATCATGATTGATTTTTTTAAAATGTTAATCTAAAATTGTGGAATAGCAAACGAAAAAGTCGACGATTAGATATACCCTATGCACAACTGACTGACTTATGTATCAGATAGACTTTTGCACAAAAGTACAGCCGTCTAAGTCACTACACTCAGACATAAACATGTAAGTAATTCTAACATCTCACGATACGTGTTTAGACAAGGTGAACAGAATTTTCTAATAAATGGTGTTGTAAATGAACGTGGACATTGAATTTTGGTTCATTGACCTTGGTCGCCATTGGCGGGCAACTCGAAGGCGCGAATGATTCATCAATTGTGTACAAGTTGGAAGAAGACGAAAGAATACGAACAAAAGTACAATATATTACTTGTAAAACATTTGTTTATAGACTTTGTAATGATATCGAATTTAACTGTCGAAGAATATAATTGCTTATTACAAGTCCCGGTGTTTTGGAGTTAAAGTCGTTCCTAGTAATTATCGATTCGGAGCGTCTTCGCAAATAATAGGGACTTAGGGTTAAGTTCCTTGACAGATGTTATTTTGTGAAATTTGTTACGAATGTCATCCCGGAGAATTACATAAGGTCCTGTATGCGCTGACTCTAAAATTAGTTGAGAAAAGTGGAGAGGTGATCACTTCATAGAGTAGAGGAATAGTCATGTTGTATTAGTATCTCGTTACCTGCTTCGCTGCCAGTCATTGTTATAGTTACCCCTCAGTAGATAAAATAAAAGTCGATTTCCATCTTCAGATCAAGGGATACGGCAAGTGTCGGATTCCCGAGAAAATTTAATTGTTCTTATTTTCTTACGAGTTGATCACGGATTAATATCATCAGTTACAGAACCACTGAAAACTAGCAAGGAGTACTGCACAACAGTTTCGGCAGTACACACTCACCACCAGGACTCGAATCCAGGACCACCCGGTTACAAGCCGAGCTAGCTCGTGTACCATTCAGCTATTCAGACTCGACTCCCTAATGGCCATAGCCCATGAATTCTAACTTCTACCAATTCGTGATGCATTTAGCGCTACTGGCATCAACCAGTATCATCGGTGGGAAATCCATCCTCACACCCGACTGGATGGACCTTACTGGTCACCACTTCTCACTAGAACTCCGGGAAACTTCGTCCAGTAGTTAGTTACTAACAAGTATCAGATTAATTTTCAAAAGTTGGTTTGTAAGGATTAGATTTGTTTTTACGAGTTGATCATGAATTTATATCAGCTGTCCAGTACTCCCTGGCTGGTTTTCAATGGTTCTCCTCTAACTGATATCAATTCGTGATCAACTTGTGCACAACTCCCTAAATGATACTTTGATCCAGGTGTCTAGTCCTTCGTTTGATGCAGACTGAATTCTATCAGTCAGTCCTACAGGAAGTCAACGGAGAGCTCAAACATCTGCTCAGTGGTAACATCTCTGTCTGCAGCAATGGGTGACACAAGTTCAAATCTCAAAGGGGACACGAATTCCTTCAAGGTGGTTGCAGATACACCTTACTGACTGTTGAGTTCCAACAACCATGATACCTAGATCCAAGTTTTCCTGGTGATTGCCTCCAATCATCTAATAACAAATCCTTAAACGATGTCGGTTCGTGACGACATCTAAGTTATTACACTGTAATGAACACTAAGCCAATAAGAAAAGCACCAAATTAAAGTTTCAATCATAAACAGTTGAAAATCCCAGTTATATCATACTAGCATCATGGAGAATTCCAAAAAAGTTTGATATTCTAGGCTTATCGTGGCTTCCAGTTAGAGGTTTACATAGCCTACGGCCCACTACACTTATATTCACCTTCATACCAGAAATGTTTATGGAAGTCTTCGGTTCCACATCGTATATTACAGGGACTGAACTAAAATATAGAGATGAACACTGAATGACAATTTGAGTGTCCCTATCAAGTTACTTATCTTCAAAACAAAAACTGTCACTTCGTAACTGGTTTGCGTCGATTCCTTGTCAAAATGAATGGAATGACATAGCTATATGTGTCAGGTACTCGCGTCACGTGTAAAGCAATACCCTACTTTGGTGGTTTGGCAGGCGATAAAATCGCATAACGGATGCAAAAAGAAGTGTATACATGATATGACCATTAATAAATACACTTTTAGTTGGGCTAACGAATTTCCTACCTATTCCATTCACCAGCGCTCGCGTATACATATATGCTTTGAATGACCTTGAGAGACACCAATTACGTTGATAAAATTGAAACAGTCAACAACCAATAGGATTTCAAGGTCACAAGTGCAGTGAGAGAAACTTAGGCCTTTAATTCAATAAGTGGGGTGACAGAAACACAACCAGAAACGTAAAAAGAAAATAGAAAATTAGGTCTATATGTATATGAATACATTTCACCTATTTGGATTATTTAAAGAATGAATACGCTGTGCAGCACTGCACCCTGTTCCTCCTGATGGCTATGTAGAATAGCCATATTAAAGCCAGACTGTCCATGAAGACTATCAATGAGATGCTCACTAGCGACTTGCCCTATTCAGGTAGGTAGTTACCTGGGGTTCGAGTGAGAAGTCGTGACCAATAGGTCGGGTGTCAGGACAAATACTCGCCAGCGAAGACATTGGCTAGCGGTTGCGCTATATCGTGAATTGGCAGAAGATAGAATCCATAGGTTGGCCATTGGATAGGGTCTCAGTGGCTTAATGGTATACGAGCTCGCCTTGTAGCCAGAAGGTCCTGGGTTCGAATCCCGGTGGGTGCGTACTGCTGAAAAGTCCCAAACTAGGCTGACGAAATAGCTGTCCAGTACTCCCAGATGGTTTTCCAATGGTTCTGTAACTGATGTCAGCTCATGATGAAATCCTGTAACCAATCAAATCCCTACAATCCAACACTTGAATATCCTTGAAGACTTCGAGTATCTTAGTCGCTGACGATTTCACACCATTTTTTGTATTAAGTGAAACCGCAAAATGAGAAATGCACATGTTTGGCGGCACAAGACAACTAATTCAAAACAGGAATTATAAATTAATTAGGTGTTCGTTTACAAGGATTTGGTTGGTTTCCGGATTTCATCATGAGCTGAAATTGGTTAGAGGAGCATTAGAAAACCACCATGGAGTACCGGACAGCCAGCTGTTTCGTCAGACTAGTCTTGGACTCATCAGTGGTACGCATCCCACCCCACCGCAAGGGTTGGAACCCAAGGTGAACTAGCTCATAGACCCAACTTAATGTCTAACCCATGGATTCCATGAAATAGCACGACTGGTGCTAGCCAATGTCATCGATGGCGAGTATTTGTCCTTACACCCGACCTGCTTTACTCCCCACCCCCTAGTAGACTGAACAAATCAGATTATACAACTTACCTGTAAATTATGCTGGTACTTTGGTGTAGGTATTTCCCATTTCTTCATCACTGTTTTATTTTTCTCATTGAGTTTGGCAATCACAGAACAATGGATCTGTAATAATTTGTTCAATGTAACATCATGATCCCAGTCGATAAGTTTAGTCGATAAGTTCAAATGCTGACAGCATTTGTTTAAACGTGTTTTTAAACGTTGAATTGATGAATTCTTGCTGAAATTTTCAAGATTTGTTATACTCAAGTGTAATTCCAGTGCTGTGAAGACTTCTTCCAAACATGACGACCATAAGCGTTGAACAGCTAGTACAGCAGATAAATTTCCGTGTAATAATGCACCTTCTAGACAAAATTCGCCTTGTTTATTTTGATGATTAGACGGAAAGAAATATGCATTCGGTGCATGAAGTAAACCAGTTCGATAAGCTGTTGCTGAAGCAGTAAAGTTTCCTTGTCTACGAAGGGTGAGAAAAAAAATACGATAGTTATAAGAGGTAAACCATGTGAAGAGGAGAAAAACACATGAAGATAAGCCAATTCAAACAGGGTCAATGACTCACTTTCAAAGAAAAAACTATATTCATGGATTTTCCGTCTTACTATTACATTCCTATGACTCCATTGAGAATAGAACTGAGAAGTCTCACGTAACAGGGAAAGCTTCGTCACTTACAGATCCTGGGTTCAATTCCTGGTAGGGTCATGGATGAGTACTGCTGGTGTGGTGAAAGCTGTCTGTTAGCCAAAACCGGTAGGCAGTAATTTACGTCAATATTTACGTCCCATATCTTGGTCATGAGAAAAAAGACAAGAACAAAGACTAACTCAACAACTAATCACAGCAGACTTTGCGTGGGCGGATACGATTCGCAGATGTAATATATATATATATATATATATATATATATATATATACATAATATGGTTAGTAATATTGAGGTTAGGCCTCGGTCGACTACTAGGCGAGTTGGAGGGGAAATCAATCGACGAGGTTCTAAAGCAGGTGAATCGACTGAAAGCGATGGTTAAAACATGTGTTACTCTCTTCTCTTGCTTTGTGTACTACATGGAGGGAGAGTGGCAACTGGAACTGCTGCACATCTGTGCAAATTTGTACTTTGAAACTAGTTAGTCAGTCATCCGGATTGACACATCTATTTTCCTAGATTTTTTCGTGTTTTAATCTTCCAGTTATGTCTATGGATCGCGACATGAACTCATAAAAATTGTAGATCGTTGTACACTTCAAGAATAAAGGGAAAATGTCGTAGAGATCTGAGTATGGTTTCGAAAAGAATGATGTCACGTCATACGACATACTACCAATCTATAATTAGTTAAGGATTGTATACAGGGCTGAGAATTCTGTATTTTGTTTAAACTTAATTTCCCGAAGAAAACTGATATTTAATTCAGTTTAGATTTCCCCATCGATTAACTATGACCGAAGGGCTCAGTCTTCAAGTTACACGACTAGACATCGTCGAAGCATCTGCACAAGAAGCCGCCGACATCTCAACCTGAGACCGAGCGCTTAGGTCCAATCAATCAATGGACGAGAAAATCTAAATTAATAAGACCCATTGCACAAGAAGTTGTGGCGATCGTGACTCAAGGTGTCTAGTGGATAACGCTTTGG
Organism: Trichobilharzia regenti; assembly: GCA_944472135.2. NCBI lineage: Eukaryota > Metazoa > Platyhelminthes > Trematoda > Strigeidida > Schistosomatidae > Trichobilharzia > Trichobilharzia regenti. Next base: position 13,203,323 of record OX235267.1, read on the forward strand.
CTGGTATTTGAAACTATGGTCATCGGGTTCGAGCCTCATGGAAACACCATCACTGACTCACTGGGGAATGCAGGCACACCCAGATGACGAGCCCCCAATAGGACGAAATGCGCCTTATCCTAGATAATAATAATAATAATAAAAGTCAAACAGAGAAATATGGAAAGGGAGAAAAATACATAAAAAAAACAAGGAGGACATACTTGAATAAATCATTTCCTAATTCTCTATAATACTGAGCTTTTTTACTACTTTTCATCGAAACATTTCCAGATCCAAGTTCATGAATAAATGAAATTATTCTGCGTAGATCATTTGTTGCACTTTCATCAATATAACTGACAATTCGATAATAAAATGATGCAGATGCTTTAGTAGAATTCGCCTTGACTGTGTATTGATTAATTTTCTTTGAATTAATAACTTGTTTATTGAATAACCTTGAAGAGAGTTGTGCATCATTTTGAACATGTTGTAATTCACTTGAAATCAATCTTGTCCATAATGTACTCACAGAAGCTGATGATGTCGATGTTGAATGTTTATCACCGTCTTCCCGATCCATCTAATCACAGCTTAGTTGACTGGTCAAAGAGAGTATAGTGATTTTATTGACCTTGGAAGAAAAGAAAAAATACCACACGAAAAATAATTAATATGCATGCAAGTTTAGACACTAGTTATTTATATAAGTTGTGACCAATGAGGTCCATCTAGATGTCACGTGTGAGGATGGATGGCCCAATGGTGGCATTGGTTGGTGCTAGTCACGCTAAATCACAAATTGGTAGAAGGGTATACGAGCTAGCTTGCCTTGTAACCAGAAGGTCCTGGGTTCGAACCCTGTTAGTGCGGTGGGTGCGTACTGCCGATGATTCCTAAACTAGGCTGATGAAACAGATGGCTTTCCAGGACTCCCTGGCTGGTTTTCCAGTGGTTCTCCTGTAACTGATGATGATATCAATCTGTGATCAACTCGGAAAAAAAATTAACTAAACCTTACAAACCAAACGATAGAAAATCTAAATTGTAGGTTAATAAAAGACAGTTAGGAGACGGAAAATTCCTTTTTATTGACGAGACCATCTTCACAGATTGTACAGTCGTATTTATATTTACCGAAAATGTAATAATATTATTCCATGGGGGGTTCCGAGTGGAACACAAGGCTTCAACAACACATCTCCCACTTTGTGTTCTATTTTTTCTGCTATCCACTTTAGCTGAGCGCACAATTGCCCATAATCTATCATCACCTCCATGTCACCCTCGTACTAACGACCTACTCGTCGTTTCCCATTGGAATTCCATTCGAGCCAGGGTACGCGATGTCACTCGACGGTTTCAGCTAGCTATGTTAGATTGTAAAATAAAACGAATAGAAGAAGGTAAACTACACACTAGTGTTTATAGAAAACCAACGCATTCTAATAGATATTTAGACTTTAATTCATCTCATCTGTTAAGTGTTAATGCAGCCTTATTTAGGTGTCTAACAAACCGAGCCATAACACTAAGTAGCATTAGAAAAGACCTAAATGATGAAATAAAATAGACAGAAGAGGCGTTGGTGTTAAATAACTAACTATCCTTTAAAATTCATTAGGAAGATAGAAAAAGGACAAAAGCAAATTAAAAATAATTGTGAAACTAGTAATGATAACATAAATAAGAGAGAATATAAGGCATCTACTGTTATACCGTATAAGGGGGTGGGGGACATCTGAGACCCTACGTAGGATTTTTAATAAAGCAGGAATTAGGCTGATGGCATTCAAACCTACAAACTCACTCAGGTAGGACAAACTCTGTAGGCTGAAAGACGCGGTGGACTCAATTAAACAAAATAATATAATTTACAAAATACCTTGCAATGACTGTGAATGTGGTCAAATATATAGGTCAAACTAGTAGATCGGGGAAGTCAGATTGTCGGAACATAAGAATTTAGTGGCTAAGGTAAGAATGGTTGACCCCGAGAAGATAAGTAATTTAGAAAAAAGCTCAGCAATGGCACTACATGCATCAACACACAACCACACAATAGGGTGAGAGAGGGTTAAGATTCGAAGAAGTGATCTAGGTAAGTGGAGAGCGAGAGAGAGATTGATTACTGAATCCTGATTCGTTGAGTATACACACCCAACACATGCAACAGAAATGACTCAATGCAAATACCAGAGATATGCATGGAAGATATTATTACCACCAGCAAGTGAAATCAGAGGAAGATAATAAATAATCTTAAAATTCTATTTCAATTCAAACACATGATAACATTCTAACAAGTGACTTATTTTGACTATAAAAACACTCGTCTTATTTCCCATCTGATTGCATTTGATTTTGATGTGGTTTTGTTCTCTGAGCTGGATGGTTAGTTTGCGAAGGTTTCATCACCCTACTGGGGGACATCTTCAGTGCACACTTCAATTTGAAGTTGCATTTGGAGATTTGAAGATTGCATTTGGTCAATATCACTAATATTATTATTTCTGAATGTACATTATTGTATATTGATTTTTGTTCAAATATCTAGTGAATTTCACTCATATATATATAAATGAAGCAAGAAAGTTGTATGATTGAGTGACTTGATATGATTATAAGCGATAGTTTATACTCGAAACGTGGTCATCAGTTAATATTACTGTATAACACCACTGTGTGACGCTTTATCAAAATAAAATCTTATCCATAATGGAGTGAGGACAGCTGTTGATAAAGGGCCTGCAACTGGCTGTTGGAAATCCTCTCCATGACATGCAGTGCAAGTTTCTTAGCCGTATAGAAGAACTGACCGACTTGAAATTGGTGTTAAAAATGATAATCTTGTTCCTTATTGCTAAATGAGTGAAGCAGAAGATTTTCAAACTGGTTTCAGGTTGATGAAGGCGTATCTTGCCTTTTCGATTCTGACTTTTACATCTTTATCCATTCCGTATGTCTGCAGTTGACACGATGCTTCTTATATAAGAGAAGGAGATAACCTCTGTTAGACCTCTCCCGTTGATGGTGATTGGTGCTGGTTTTTGTGGCTTCCATTCGTATAGTGTATTAGTGCATTACTGAGTGATAGGGTGTGTGTGTGTGTGTGTGTGATATAATTGATATAATAATTACTCAAAAGTGCCTTCAAAAGTAAAAAATAAAAGTTACAAATAACGTAATACTCGACAAACGCACAAAGGAAGAAAGCGCTAAAAATTTAGCACGGTTAAAATTGTAGTGTAGTGAGAAGAAAGGCGGTAGTTGAGTAGCCCATTTAACAAGTGTGAACAAGGTGAGAAAATGTACAAAAGGAACATAGAGAGGTTTCGCGTGCGTTTCGGATTGTGAGGGCGATTGTTACTTTCCGGCTGCCCACACCGTGGAAGTTGGTTGCGTGACCGCAGAGCCCAGGGGACAACTGCTTGTGGCCGGTCACACGCGGCCTGTTTTTGTTCGTTCTCTTTTGTTTGGTGTGCCTCAGTAGCATACTTATCACTCCTGCCCTGTGACACGGCAGCAGGAAGCGCGGTCGTTGTTAATCCGGGCCACAGCCGATCCGGCATGAAATTTTGTGATTTTGTATTGATCATGATGTTGGATTGGGTAGCTGCTTTTTGTTTAACCGCTATCCAAAAAACCTGCCTGGCATGGTAGGACCTCAAGAGACATAAGTCTCAGCCAGTATAGCTTGATTAGGTCATTGCGGTGTTCAAGCCCGACCACCACGTCAAGGTAGCAGCTTTCTTCTCTTGCTTCGCGTGCTACACGGAGTGTGGCGACTTGAACTGCCGCACATTTGTGCAAAGTTCTATGTCGAAAACAGACAGACAGATAAAAGGAACATATGAGAGTGATAATAGTGAATTAATTATTCGTGTAAAAGCAAACTAATAATTACAAATTAAAATAAATATTTTTTGTAGGGAACAACTAATGAAGAGATTAAGACCATGGTGAAATAACAGACTGGACAAAATTTTTCTGTATACAGACTTCAGGGTTGTACTGACAAACTGCCAACGCCTCCATAATACACAAAATACCGAAACCTGACGCATCTCTGTACATTATCTTGCATAGCTAGCAAAAGGACAATGCAAGACAGTTACTAGCTCAAATCTTGGTCACTCGGTGAACTCAAATCACGCAGCTCCAACACAGTCGTCTTTCAAGATTACCTACAAGGTGAGCCTGAATGGTATAAATGGCATTAGGCTCTGGCATCTGTGTTAGGCGGAGGCGTTGGAAATTCGTTAATACAACCCCGAAACTCTGTATTTAAATCGTTCTCTTTAAATTTTTCTATTTTTAATGATTACTTTGCTTTTACTTTATTAATTAATTTACTATTATCACTCTCATATGTTCCTTTAGTACATTTTCTCATCCTCTTCACACTTCTTCTCACCCGATAACAATTTTAACCTTATCAAATTTCTAACGCTTTCTTCCTTTGTGCGTTTGTTGAGTATTAATTACGTAATTTATAACTTTTATTTTTATTTTTAAGCCACTTTTCGGTAATTATTACATCAATTATATCACACACATACACACACCCTATTACTCAATAATGGACTACCATACATATTTGGTAGTTGGAGACAATCGGCCACAGGAAGCCTTGGACACCGCCTAGGTTTTGTGCTAGTTGGCACTCACCAGTCAGCAAGGCGTATCTGCGACTGCCTTGAAGAGGAACTCATATCCCTTCTAAGATTCGAGCCCGCGTCACCCAGTGCTAGTTGGCAGTCATCACCTCCACCAACTAACTAATATCGTCAAATCAATGTGTACACTGTGATGGTGAGGTACTTAGTGGTATGGTGGCCATATTGCAAACCTGACTGACTGACTGACTGATAGAATTCAGTCTGCACCAAAGAAAGAATTAGATCAGTCACACTAGTTATTAGTGTCCAATCAAAATACTACACTACTATACAGTTTTGGTAAATATAAATACAACCGTACATACAGCCTGTGAAGAGGATTTCATCGATAAAGAAAAGTTTCTTCACTGAATTTTTCTTTTATATTCTTTACAGGTTAATATTGATTCAAAACACCGAGATAGTCTAGGCAATAGAGATGACCATCAATACACACGGAATTTATCGGTAATGTAATTCACCTGTTTCAGTATAGATGACACACCATGCTTCAAACCAATTATGGATCTACAATAGTCAAGAGAAGAGGGTTAAAAATGCAATAGAATTGAAGAAACTGTCTTATATTATCTATCGTTTTGAAAGACGAAAAATTCAGACAGATGAAGTAATTTTGGTACTTGGAAATGATTTAATCTCTGAGACTTTCATATAAGGTGGAGAAAGTCAATTCAAGGTAATTTTAATGTTGGCAAACTACAAATCTTACTTTGCTACACGACCGCTTGTGACTGCTCAGTTGAAAGATGAAGTATCTAGAATAGACTAGACTAGCCACCCCCTTCTTCTTGGATCTACCAATTCAACTGAGCTTTTGGTGGAGTGAGTTACATTGGGGGGCGGGGGGAGTTGCTCTAGGAACTTGATTTTTCATGCTTGCTCAGGAACATCTACACCAGTGTGGCTAAATAAAAGTGTGGTAGAAAAGCAAGACAAGCTTTCATTACTCTCAAATCTGTGTGGAGGTCAACAGCACTCAGCATCAAAAATAAGATCCGGATTTTCAACTCCAATGTAAAGTCAGTGCTACTATACGGATCAGAGACTTGGCGAGTCATAAAGAGCATCACAAACAAACTTCAGACCTTCATTAACAGCTGTCTTCACTCACTACTCAAAATCAGATGGCCAGAAAAGATCAGCAACAGGGATCTCTGGCAATGAGCGAGCCAACCCAGAAGGAACCGATTGTGAAACAAATAGGCAGGAAGAAATGGAGATGGATTGGCCATACGCTGAGGAAACCATCAAGTGACATCACTAGACAAGCCCTCGAGTGGAACCCGAAAGGGAGGCGGCGAGTTGGTCGTCCAAGGGTGTGACTTGGAGGAGGTCATGCGAGGAGGAGATGAAAGCATGTGGACAGACCTGGAGCGGGGTGAAAAAGTTGTCAGAAAACAGAAGGCAATGGAGGTGCGCAGCTGAAGCCCTATGTTCCTCTAGGAACTAAAGGATACAATAATAATAATAGAAACCATCAGCAGTTCGATTTTAGATCACCTAGTCCAAAGCGACTGGCCACAAAGCTAATATTGAAAACTCCTTCTCCATCATCTATAGGGCACCATATATATTGCCAAAAGCGTCCAGGTACCAAACACTTCAAATAGCAGAGGCTATTGCAATTCACTCGAGACAACCGGTGCTCTGTGTGCAGAAGAAACAGGTCGAACCAGTGTTACTGCCCTGGCCTGCTGTGGAGTTTGTAAATTCATTAATACCTAATTACATCGACCCTTTTGATATGACTCTCCATCCTGTAGATATAAATTCTCCTACCTCTTGTCATTAGAATTGTATTAACTAACCTTTCATTTAATTCAATTTTAGATTTTCCCGTCGATTGATTGAACCAAAGTGCTCGGTCTCAGATTGACATGTTGGCTTCTTGTGAAGATGTTTCGGTGATGTCAGGGCACCGTCACTATCATCCACCAATTAATTTCTAATGACATGCCCAGACATCGTCAAAGCGCATCTGCACAAGAAGCCGAAATGTCAACCTAAGACAGAGTAATTCGGTCGAATCAATCGACGGGAAAATCAAAAAGTGAATTAAAATAATTAATATAACCCGTTGCACAAGAGGTAGTGGCTCTCGTGGCCCAAGTGGTCTAGTAAATAACGCTTTGGCATTTGAAACTGTGGGTACTGGGTTCAAGCCTAGGTGGGAACATTATCACTCACTGCGGAATACAGGGACATCCAGATGACGAGTTCGGAATAGGACGAAGTGAGCATTCTGGATTCCACTGCTTGTCACCATCCACCTTTGTTGTTAACTTACTGACACACATAAACGCACATAACCTTCTAAATCAAAATGTTTTTGTCTACTCCCATATCCTTGACATGAACATTCATCTATCTTAAGTTTATGATCAATATGCATAGAACTTAATATGAACATCACTCACGAGAATTTATTACTATACATTCAGATAAAACAATAAAAAAAGATGTAATCTGTCTGAATCGTGTAATGTGTATTTGCGCAACACATTTCAAACAATCTGGTCACAAACGCACTTATCATAGGAATATATTGTGCTTTCGATTAGATCTCATCAGGCTTAACTTTAATATACATAAGTTTACAAATAAAAAAATTCAAATATAAACCAAAATAGACAAAACACCATGATTGGTTTATATTTGAATTTTTTCATTTGTAAACTTATATATATATATATATATATATATATATATATATATATATATTAGAGTTAAGCCTGATGAGATCTAATTGAAAGCACAATATTGTTCGCTTATATGAAATAATATGAAAATAATAAAGAGTTAAGGGGTGATAAAACAGATTTAAGTCAAGTTAAAAGGACATATTGAAGGTTTAAATAACAATGGAGATCACTAAAGCAAATAAGAGAGGTAACAGTACATTTACCCTGACTGGTATCAAAACAAAGTTTACCAAGGAAGGTGGTTTAGTTAGTGTGATGACAAGTTGTTGCTTTGAACGCATAAAGGCGGTGGTTTAAACTTCCTAACTGCCAGTTAGGACTTCCACAAACTTTAGAATATGCCCCAAACACGTTCCATAGATAGGTTTGAAAGACATGTGAAAACATTCATTTTATATCTTGTCTCCTCTGTAATATGTTTCGCAATAGAGGAGGTGAAGTCATCGTCTGTTATCACCATTAATGGGATCTGGGGATTTTATTTGCTTCTGAAGTCATTTATTTTCATTTTTATTATAGCTTGATTCCACACCGTATTTTGGTACAGCTATGGAATTTTTAGTATGTAATATCAGTAGCCCAAATTTAGCAGGCCAACCATAGATATTAGATGTGCATCGGCAGGGGATCGAACCCCGGACCATGTGTATGGTCGGCAAGCGTCCTAACCACTGTGCCACCGATGCTCTGTAACCTTTACTATACATTCGTTGTCATTCATAATCAGTTACTTTGTAATATTGGTGTTCGATTTAGTGATATAAGTATAAAACTTGAGCACTGTGGTAGAGCATAATTCCATTATTGGATAGGATTTTATTTTGATAAGTCAGTGTTGTACAGTAATGATTAACCGATGACGTTTCGAGCACAAATTATTGCCACTCATAATCATATCAAGTCACTCACTCACACAACTTTCTCCCCGCGACTGCTGAACTTCTTTCTGAATTACTTATCTCACCTTAGCTTAATTCTTATGTTCTGACCATCTGGCTACCCTCACCTACTAGTTTGACCTGTATAGTTGACCTCACTGTCATTGCAGGCTATTTTGTAGATTATATTATTTTGTCTAATTGGGTCAACCTATAAGGTCCTTTGAACTACAGAGCTTGTCCTACCTGAGTGAGTTTGTAGGTTTGAATGCCATCATAATTCCTGATTTATTTAGAATCCTACGTAGGGTCTCGGATGTCCTGTCGTTATATGGTATAACAATGGATGACTTATCTCCTCTCTTATTTATGTTTCATAATTATTTTTCTTATGTTTTCGGCCTTTAATGATCTTCCTACTGAATTTTATAGGATAGTTATTTAATTAACACCAACGTCTATTCCATGTTTCATTTCATCTTCTAAGTCTTTTCTTGTGCTATTGCTCTGTTTGTTAGTCACTTAACTAAGCCAGCCTTTACAGACGGCGAACGGATGAGATGAATTAAAGTCTAAATATCTATTAGAATGTGTTGACTTTTTATAAACGCAGCTAGTGTGTAGTTTGCCTTCTTCTACTCATTTCATTTTACAATCTAACGTGATAGCTAATTCTCCTCGTTCATTCTCCGATTCAAATGTGAGTAACCTGATATGATATGATTATGAGTGGCAATAGTTTGTGCTCGAAACGTCATCAGTTAATCACACTGTGTGACGCTTTATCAAAATAAAATCTTATCCATAATAGAGTTATGTTCGATTTAGTGTTACAATTATACATACACAAATATTTTGAAATGTAATCTGTTAACGCTCTGATTGCTAATAACTATTGGAATTCTGATCTAAATGATTCGATGTTACTCTCTTTGAAAAGCCACTAGTGTTGTCAATGACAATCATTCCTTCATTGTTATGGATGCATATAACTGTAGAACGCATCGGCAGCACAGCTGTAGAATGCTTGCCAACCACGCCACAGGTGGTTTGGGGTTCAATCACTGGCTGACGCACTCCTTTACGTCACTAATAATACAGGTAAAGAGGGAAGGTTGGTCATGAGGCGGCTAGCAACCCCATCCCACAAAAATAAATACCACTACTACCGAGACTTCAAAGCCCTAGATTCAAGCCCTACGTTTCACTAAGAACGTAAAGGAATAAAACAGAATAATAACTATAGAACCTGATGAACAAGGGGTTATCGAAGAGAATATTCTTTGTGTTCAGTAACCAATCTTTTGAAAAAAAAACCACGTAACAGTGAAGAAATTGACGAATGTTGAAAGTATTTTGAAATGAAAAGTGTTGAAATATTAGATTATGAATTTTGTGAGGATTTGGACTGAGTTCATTTTTTGAAGATTACTGATTACCAGGAAGCACTGTAGGATTTGTTTCGTCTTACTTTAGCCCTCTTTAAGAATATACACCTAACACCCTACCAGAGGTGGTGACCACAGAATTTTCAGGTTACAAGGCAAAGCTCGTTGATCATTCAACCACTTGGATTGGAATTCAACATCCTGTGTAACCAATAACCAATGCCTAAGAAGGCTGGTGGGCTTCATAACCTGAAGGTCAAGGACTCGATCCTTGGTAGGGCCATGGATACGTACTGCTAAAAGCGTTCCACACACAAGGTCAAGAGACAGTGCTCCCTGATTTTCAGTGATTCTCTAATTAGTGTTCGTTTCGTGACAAGACATAATCAAAAAATTTGGAGAAATAGCAATGCTGACTAAGAAGAATAGGAAGACTCAGAAAAATTACGTAAAATACAAACAAGTTAATAGAATTAGCTAGAATTGTGAAGACTAACAAAGTCTAAAAGGCTCGAATAAAGAAAGCCACAGCTCAGCTCAATACTAGCTCGTCTCGTCGATACTGACTGGAAATCAAGTCGACTCTAACAAAGCTTTTAAAGTTATTTATCAATCGTAATTCACTCAACCTCTCTTCACATGGTCTACGAGTACGATTTTTACATACATACAGCAGAGGCAATCGGAATTCATCTGAACTCAAGCCAAATCTGTGTGTGTCAATTCGAAAGAAATTTGTACAGCACCTTTCCTTGCTATGCATGGCCAACTACATATGGTGTATAAAGTTTTTAAAAATAGGATATTTTCTCCTTCCCTTGTAACTACCTTTTGACTTTGTTGATTTTTACAATTCTAGCTAATTCTATTTATTAACTTGTTTGTATTTTACGTTATTCTTCATCATCATTGCTATTTTACATATTTCTTGATTATGAAATGGTTTGTTGCTAACGCCTAAGAATCAACTTATCCTGAATTCCTTAATCAAGTTTCACTTCTCCTTCCTTTGAAACTTGGATATCTTGTTACTAACATCTATGAGTTAATTGATGTTTCGATGAACTTAAACCTCCTAATTTCACCCATCACTCGCTTATGTATGCCTAAAACTGATTAACAAAAATAACCACTTGACTGGTAAAACAAAATTTTTGATGTGAAAAACTATTATTATATTATTGTGTAGAGCTGTGACGAGAGCAGGCTGCTAGCCAATTGGTAGACATTAATCGACGCTGATTGGTAGATAATAATCTAGGCTGATTCAACAACCAATCACAGCAGACTTAAACGTGGGCAAATATGATTCGCAGATAAATGACTCTACTTTCCGAGAAATATCGAAAACAACCAATCAGGAGACTGTGTTTGTCTTCCGAGAAACAACCAATTAGAAGACTGCCTTTTTCTGCTTGCATAAGCCTTATTAATGTACATAAAATATATATAAATACGCGTTGATTTTCGTAATAAAACGATCTGTTACCTGGCCCTTGTCTTCTGTTGTTACAGAGCCAGCCGATGATGAGGCACTAATTGAAAAGGAATGCGTATTTCTTTGCTCAATCTGTTTTCTCTCGTCTACGCCAGAGTCGGCGTAAACTGAGCACGTTGACCACTTCACTTATTTGGGAAGTACCATCAGCCCCAACGGGTTGATCTCTGACGAAATCTCAGCACGAATACAGGGGGCTAGTTTCGCATTTGTTAGCTTACGCCGACTCTGGCGTAGACGAGATGTTCGACTATCGACCAAAGGGTGGGTGTACTGCTCATAAGTCCGCTCCGTCCTCCTTTATGGTTGTGAGACCTGGCCACTGAGAGTGGAAGACATGAAAAGACTAACTGTCTTTGATCATAGGTGCCTGCGTTCTATTTCCCGTGTAAAGTGGCATAATAAGGTGAGCAACATGGAGGTTAGGCGTAGAGTTCTAGGTAAACAGGGGAAATCAATCGACGAAGTGGTGAAGCTACAAAGACTGAGATGGTTAGGACATGTGTTACGTATGCCAAGCCATCGCCTCCCTCGACGAGCAATGTTAGCGGATATAGGGTCAGGCTGGAAAAAAGCTAGCGGCGGTCAAACAAAAACTTGGCTTCACGAGTCAATGAAATCCACAACAGTTGGTCTAAGCCACGTAGAAAGGTGTAGACTTCCAGGCTGGGGTCCTCGGGACGGTAAAAATCTATGGTTGGAAACAATTGGTGACATGGCTCAAAACCGTTCTCAGTGGCGCAGATGCATCCACTCCTTGTGACTTATGATCTTCAATGAAACTGTTTTGTATTTCTTTATTACTCCTTTGTCTCACACCTCTGCTCACTGTTTCTATTATGCTTTTCTTGTACTTTCTTCTCTTGCTTCGTGTGCTACACGGAATGTGGCGACTTGAACCTCCGCACATTTGTGTAAAGTTCTATGTCGAAAACAGACAGACAAATGCGTAAATGGGAATTCGGAAATAAAGTATTTGAACTACATTCTATGTCTAAGCAAAGACAACTACATGATAAAGGACACTTTTTCCCTGGAATTGTTGATTACACACTAGAACCGGATAAAAATGAAAAGTAGAGATTACTGTCTATCGCCTCAAAAACAAACAATTAAATCGTAAGGTCTTCTTCATTCCATGCGTTTCGCGTGGAATAAACAACTTTAAGCCTTAAAATTTCAATAGCGGTGGGTTGTCAGTCTCACCAGTTTACGCCGTCTCTGGCATGGACGTGACATCAAGCTATCGACTAAATGACGTGTGTACTGTTCAGCAGTACTGCTGAAGAGTCCCAAACTAGGACGAGACAGCTGTCCAGTACTCCCAGGTTTTCCAGTGGTTCTTCAACTGATGTCAGCTCATGATGAAATCCTCCATACTTATGAATTGTCTGAATATTTACACCTATAGTATTAAATCCACTTAGAAGTCACTCAAAATCTAGACTAACTAATTCTTATGAACTAAAACATAGATTAGATAATTTAAAATTAGATAATGAAGAAAAAAATGGTTAGTTTTACCATTATCAGTTTATATGCACGTATACCGATAATAAATATAGCTATAGAGGCGGTCAGAAACGAACTAACTTTTTAATCAAGAACTTGAAAGTAGAAGCGAAGTACAACTAGAAGACATAATGCTAAGATGACTAATTGTTTAGTTGACTGATGTAATTGAAGCGTAATGCATTTTATCTTAATTTTAATCTCTCATAATTTCTTCCCATTATGTATATGAACATGACCTGATCTGAACATTCACACCTATCTTTCTGTATGATTAATTCAATGTAGTTTATTTGCTTACTTATCAGTCTTATATCTCCCAATGTAATTTCAAAAGTATATATATATATATATATATCCGTGTATGTAGAGTATTCGGCTGACGAGCCCTACCGAAATTTGATGAATTCATTACTCACCCCTTTTGTTATTGCTCGTGTGTAAATATTCCTGTCATGAAATAAATGTTTCCAGTTCTGTACATAGTGAGTTACCCAGTGTCAACTCTACAACAACTGAACACAAGAAGTTAAATGATTAAAAACATTCATCCAACTTGTATTTCTCCTACAATATCATCATAACGAAGTCTTGCAATATATACGCATATATTGATTTGAAGATATTAGATGGTTGGAGGCAATTGGCCACAGAAAGCCTTGGACCTAGATCTTGTACTAGTTGGCACTCATCAGCAAGGCGTATCTGCAACCTTGAATGAACTCATATCCTTTCTGAGATTCGAACCCGCATCACTCAGTGCTGCAGTCAGAGACGTTACCACTGAGCTATTACCACTAGGCTTTATGTTGACTGCCTCCAACCATCTAATATGATCAAATCAATGAGCACCGTGATGGCAAGCTACCTAGTGGAATGGTGGCCACATTACAAACCTGACTGGTAGAATGCAGTCTGCACCAAAGAAAGGACTAGACAGGTCACATTAGTTACTGACTAGTGTCCAATCAAAATATACACACACAGTTGTATTAGCACCAACGGACTGATTGGCTATGAAATCTCAGCACGGATCCGAAAAGTTCGAGCTGCTTTCGCTGACTTACACCATCTCTGGCGTAGGCGTGACATCCGGTTATCAACCAAGGGACGTGTGTACTGCTAACCAGTTCGCTCCGTCCTTCTCTATGGCTCTGCTCTGAAACATAGCCAATACGAGTTGAAGACATGAAAAGGTTGACTGCTTTCGATCATAGATGTCTGCGATCTCTGTCTCACGTTAGGTGGTTTCACAAGGTAAGTAATGTTGACATTAGGCGTAGAGTGTTGGGCAAAGAGGGAAAATCAATCGACGAGGCTATAAAGTTACATTGACTGAGATGGCTAGGTCACGTGCTGCGCATGCCTAACCATCACCTCCCCCGACGGGCATTGCTAGCTGATATAGGTGCAGGTTGGAAAAGAGCCAGTGGTGGCCAAACAAAAACATGGCCTCATCAATCCATGAAATCCTTGACAGTTAAACTGAGTCAGGTAGGGAGATGCAGACTCCCGGGTTGGGGTCCTCGCCTCGGGACTCTAGGAATCAATGGCTGGAGACAATAGGTGACATGGCTCGAAATCGTTGTCAATGGCGAAGATGTATTCAGTCTCTGTAATCTTTCATATTCCTTTCTACCATTACCCATTCTGTTTCACTCTTATACTTGTCAGACTGTATTGATTCTCCTCACTCATCTTTTTGTCTACCTCTGTATGCTATTTGGAAGGTGGCAACTCGAACTGGTGCACTTCGGTGCCAAGTTCTATGTTGAATCCAGACAGACAGACAGACAGACTCACACAGTTATCAATACAATATAAATATGCCGCAAACACCCTAGCATCACCACCCCTCCCCCGCCACCAAACAAATAGGGAGAAAAGTAATGTCAATCAACAAGTATAATTAAATGGCGGGGGGAGTGGTTTAGAAAAAAAGTAAATCTTCTAGAATAAGTTTTATTTGTAATTCTCTTTTTATTTTTCTCTCCAGTCAAAAAGGTTTCATCCTATATGTACAACAAGATAAACAGTCACATCTAGTATTGCGCTTATATTTTTATTCTAATGTGGTTGTGGAACATGCCCATCGACATAAAAGTTTCTTGTAGCTTTTGGCAAAGTGACTTTCATTCCGTCCAACTCTTCAGTTAAAGTGATTTGACAAGCTAATAAGAAAAAAAAGAATAGTGTGAATTAAAAGATTTCATTTTCAAAAGCACCTGTACAATCGCATTTATACACATGATTTTACATAGATACAATTCTTGTTTGATTCCACATAATTACGAAGGCGACAATTATTTTCAAATAGATATACTTTACGAGAGGTGTTAGAAACAAAATTACACACAGGATTAGAACGGATAACAAGTGTGCAAAAAGATGAGCATGGAAACAAAATTGAAATAATAATTTTCCACTTGAGATGGGAGTTTGGAGGTGTGAATACAGATTACAAGATCCTTAGAAACACTAACATTGCACAGGATTAAGATATAATTGTAATTCAAGTGTTGGTTTGTAGGGATTTGATTGGTTAACAGGATTTCATCGTGAGCTGACATTAGTTAGAGAACCATTGGAAAACCATCTGGGAGTACTGGACAGCTGTTTCGTCAGCCAGCCACGTAGGAAGGTGTAGACTTCCTGACTGGTTGGGGTCCTCAGGACGGTAAAAACCAATGGTTGGAAACAATTGGTGATATGGCTCAAAATCGTCCTCAGTGATGGCTGGTGCAGATGCATCCACTCCCTGTGACTTATGATTTCTAATGAAACTATATTTTTCCTAGTTATTACTAATCCTTTGTCTCACACCTCTGTTTACTATCTCTAATATGCATTTCTTCTGCTTTCTTTTCTTGCTTTGTGTGCTGCATGGAGGGAGTATGGCGATCTGAACTGCCGCACATATGTGCAAAGTTCTATGTCAAAAACAGACAGACAGACAGACAGTACGTAACGTTCACAATGAACTGTGATTAATACGTGAGGATCGTGATAATGTGACTAGTTGAAAGCGTAAATGAATGAAAAGGGAGACAGGTCAATATGCGAGAACTACCGAGGCATAAGTCTGATTGATATCGCTGCTAAGGTTTTTGTTTCCATTCTCCTGAACCGCTTCGCGGCCGAACGCCACGTGCGAACAAGGCCAAATCAAGCCGGATTTCGACCTGGAAGAGGCTGTGTTGATCAATTATTCACACTGCGAAGAATTTTGGAACACAGGGACAAATTCCAACAGCCGACGGTTGCCTGCTTCATCGACTTCCAAGCGGCATTCGACTCAGTTGATCGAGGAGCACTCTGGTATCTAATGGAGCTCGACGGAGTTCCGACCAAGCTAATCAACCTGCTCAGGTCATACTACTCCAACACCAAAGCTCGAGTCCGAGTGAACGGTGAAGAGTCCCGCACTTTTGAGGTAACCAGCGGTGTCCGGCAAGGTTGTCCAGCATCCCCCATCCTGTTCAATTTCACAGTTGATTGGATTTTGCGGCACGCCCTAACCGAGCACCACGGCGTCCAACTTTCGCCCGATATTCACATAACCGACCTCGAATTCGCCGACGACGTCGTGCTGTTAGCTGAAAACTTCCCCGATATGCAACAGGCGCTCGACCAGATAAACCACCTCGCGTCTACTATCGGTTTGAAAATTAACACTTCCAAAACCAAAATGTTTTCGAACACATCCGCCGGCAATGATGAAATCTTATCCTTAAATGGAGCACCTATTGAAATTGTGCCATCCTTCAGATATCTGGGATCCATAATGCTCCCCAACGGCCAAGCGAAAAACGAAGTGAATGCGCGAATCTCCAACGCCCGGAATGCGTTTCTACAGCTGAGGAGCGTTCTATGGAGCAAGAGAGAAATCAGTCTCAGGACTAAAATTCGGATCTACCAAGCTTCCATACGACCCGTTCTGCTGTATGGCTGTGAAACCTGGCCTCTTCGCGCGGAAGATTTACGCAGACTCGAGGTATTAGACCATTGGTGTCTCAGGTACATTCTGCATGTTCGTTGGCAGGACAAACTCTCCAACGAAGAAGTGCGTCGGCGTTGCTACAACATCAACCAAATTCCAGTACTGGTCCAACAACGCCGCCTTCGGTGGTTTGGCCATGTTCTGCGCCGACCAGATGACGATCTGGTCAAATCAGTTCTAAATCCCTCGCCATTACCATCTTGGCGATGTCGCAGAGGCGGACAGCTGAAGACATGGCTTGGTACAGTCAAGGCAGATATGGAGTGCCTGGGGCTACAAACGGTCTACGGACTCCGTATGTGGAACAAGAATTGGATATCCCTATCACAAAACCTTGCTTCAGATCGCCGCGCCTGGGCAGCGATGATTCGAGACGTTCATGAAGCCGGCTCATCCTCCCGTAGGAGATAGCCGAAGTAAAGTAAAGTAAGTAAGTAAGTAAATGAATGAACCGACTAACCTATGCATGCCATTTACACAACCTAGAAATCGTCATAATCAAGAATAAACTGCATAACACGTATTTTACAAGAAAAAACACAACACATTTACAAAATTAAACATACATAATCTTGAATTTTCTTGTAAAAATACAGCTAAATCTAACATATCTTCTTCAGCTTCAGAAGCAGGTGGTAACTGATCATAAAACTTCTCTTCAACATATACATGACAAGTGGAACACGCCAGTGAAGCTTCACATGCTCCTTCAATTTCAATACTATGTTGACGAGCCAGAGTCATTAAATTTTCGCCAACTTTTCCTTCAATACTTTTAATATCACCGTTACGATCGATAAAATTCACACGTACACTAAAATTGAACTGTTAACGTTTATGATATAGCGAGAACTACATTTTAGAAGCAGAGGGAGCAGCCGCATTGGCAGCGGCAGCAGAAGTAGCCGTAGTAGAGTCTCCACCATATTTTCTTAACTCTATCAGGGGTATGTAAAACAAAACAGAAATATAGGGAGTTGCTTACGATTGTAAAATAAGGTGGAAAAATGATGTCTGAAGCATCGAATTTTAGGCAACACAAGGGGCATTTCATATGCATTGAGGAGGAAAAAGATGATTGGTTCGACTGGTCCTTAAGCGCGTAAAACAAAACCAATCAGCTATGAGATCTGTGGAAAGAAGACAAAAAGAAAATAATACAAGAATGGTTAGTTCAGCATACTGGGTAACCAAAGTCTTAAATATCTGAGTAAAGTGGCAAAAACTGAAAACATAAGTTGAAACAATTTATTCAGTTATGTTTATGTTACTGAAGTGAGAAGTGCTGATTAAGGGCTATGTCTGTCTGTCTGTTTTCAACGTAGAACTTTGCACATATGTGCGGCAGTTCAAGTCGCCACACTCCCTCCATGCAGCACACAAAGCAAGAAAAGAAAGTAGAAGAAATGCATATTAGAGATAGTAAACAGAGGTGTGAGACAAAGGAATAGTAATAACTAGGAAAAATATAGTTTCATTAGAAATCATAAGTCACAGGGAGTGGATGCATCTGCACCAGCCATCACTGAGGACGATTTTGAGCCATATCACCAATTGTTTCCAACCATTGGTTTTTACCGTCCTGAGGACCCCAACCAGTCAGGAAGTCTACACCTTCCTACGTGGCTGGCTGGCTTAAACTAACTGTTGTGGATTTCATTGACGGATGAAGCCATGATTTGGTTTGACAGCCGCTAGCTAGCTCTTTTCCAGCCTGACCCTATATCAGCTAACATTGCCTGTTGGTCGAGAAAGGTGATGACTGAACATACGTAACACATGTCCTAACTATCTTAGTCGATGTTATTTCACAGCCTCATCGATTAAGAACTATGCGTAAGTTTGTGTAATTGGTTATTGTCTGTACGCTTACACATGTTTACAATATAATTATGCTGACTATTAGTTGTGATATACAACACACTAATATGCAAGGAAGTATAATATAATCCACAAAATTTTATGTGCGGTAACATGAGCAAACTTTAAAAAAAAACATATAAACCCATTTGCTTTCACACCAGGGGTTTAATAATTCTGCTTGAAATAAGAACAACGTTCAGCGAAAAGTGAAAAAAACAAAGAAAGAATTAAAAGATTATTAACAAAGTCGTAGAAAGAATTATGCCCAAGGTAGGAGGAGAGGATGGAGAAGTTTCTCCTGTGTTCATAAATCCGCGTTTTCTATCCGGATCTCTAAGGCCTCGGTAGTGGAAAGTACAAGGAAGCTTACCGTTTTCAGGAGACTTCTTTTAACTTTGTAGATGACTTTGAATGAATTCTCCGTGCATATGGAGTGACCAGTGTTGACCATATATTCAAATATAGCAGTCTATCATGACCCACTGTTATCTTTTCTTAGCCAACCTGGATAATGTTCTTTGACTCTATTAGATAAAACACCCATCGAACGACCTATATATCTCGTTCTACATGAGCAAGTAAATTGGTAGATACACACAGAAGTGGTCAAATGAGATAGTTTATCTTTGCACTTGTTGAAGAATAATCGACAACATAACAAAACCAATCGTAATTTAGCAGCGGAAAATGTTCTTTTCAGGGTGTTAGATAATCTTCTGTTTAGGATGTTGACCAGAAGGTCGCCTTTTAACGCCACACTGATGTATAGCATCTTATTCAGCACAGAGTTACGTTGTTCTTTGTTGATTTTCAGCCTTATGTGCTTATCCACGAAGCGTGGTGGATAGCTATTCTCAAGTAGTGTCTTTAAAAGAATGATCTCTTCTACAGATTTAGGGTTGCGGAGATATTATGAGGTTTCGCTTGAGATGGATTTATGCACACAGAAAAAACTCACCCAACCCCTCTTTCTACCTTGGGCATAATTCTAACTTCTACGACTTTGTTAATCATGTTTTAATTCTTTCTTTGTTTTTTGAATTTTTGTATAGCATCTAAGTAACATCTTCACCTCAACTAACGCCTTATTTACTCTTTCTGCTTACTACATAATTTGTTTTGGACACGTGTCTCCATTAACATCACATTTCATATCATGCAACCCTTTTCAATACTCAACCATCTTCGCCCCCTAGTTACAAATTTGATTATTCATCACATTTTAGAAACATTCTGATGACGTGAACAGTAAACCTAACTAATTTCTATTTTAACTTTGTTTGACAATCCTAATGTACACAAATACAAAATGATTATATCTAGATAAATGCGATTGTACAGCTAAGTGAATGAATTGACCGTCGAAAAGAGACTCTTCACTGAACCTTGTTGTTCTTATATTGATGTCTGAATGAACAACAATACACTAACGATCAGTTAGAAATGACAAGAGGCAGTCAGTAAGGAGGTGAAGGTTTGGTACCGATGAGAAGTCGGTGTTAGGTAACTATTCTTTCTTAAATAGAAAATTAGGGGCAATACCATTTGTCGGAGTAATTTTTAGGCAGACTGATGTGAAAGTTTTAAGAAAATGCATTGAAATTTCCCCCTGAATTTTTTAATAAGATCTAACTTCTGCACCAGAATTTCTTGCATTGAAATTAATACAGCACTTTAAGATGTTAATGAGTCAGACGCAAGTGCTTTCTCTCAACTCGGAGATAATTGGATTATCTGACACTGACCTCCGAAATCATGCGAAGAATACAAATCGAAAACGTATGGACTAAAGACTTACACAGTGAACGACTGACAGAATCCATAAACTAAAACTACATATAAACAGTTGAATCTGCAATGGTATTTGCGACGGATATTCAGTACTTTCACCCATCACTTCAATATCTAAAAGTGGTTATATGAATTCAACTGTCGGAATTATGGTAAGGATTTACATTAAATTCTATCACAACAGAAATCAGATTCACTGAACATATTAATTGGGACCAGGCGAAGGTAAATTATAGCAGCCATCCGGAACATAACGTACGAAATGTGATTAGAGCTATTAACAATAAAACCATAACAAATTATGTCTCTAGTTTTGGATTTAGTTATGAGTTTTGGAAACATTGAGTAATTGAATAGTTGATACTTTAATATTACTGAAACATGCACAATTAGACTTACGATAGCGACGAATTATCGCTCGCAAATTCTAAACTAACGATATTCTCTATAATGAACAAATTCAGAAATGAAAAGAAATTCAGAACAAAACTGTACTCTAGGTTTTCCTTCAACATTACCCACAGTGGTTCAGCGCCTACCCAATTCAGAGTTAGCTAGCATTATTTCAGAACTTCAGATTCATATAACGAGAAGGTTCTTGTGATCTGTGTCAATCCTCACTGCACTAGATATGCATTCAATGCTATTCCTAAATACCACCCTGATTACTCAAGTATATACTAGGTGTTTTAAGTACTCAAAATATTCTCGCAGCACTAGACCGCATTATCGACGCCTAGTTAAGAATGAGGTGTACATTGTTGTAAGCTTTGATGCAAGCTTACAATATGTGTATGCGTGCATGCCGTATGCACAAAGAACCTGCGGGAAGCACATTGGGAAGATAACTGCAAAAGCTTACAACAATTGTTGTGAACTAAATTTAGCTTTGATTAACTGTTAAAAGACAGCAGAAAGGCTAACTTCAGTAACTGCCATAGTTTAAATTTATCGATAAAAAGAGGGAAATTAACACAAATTACTAATACAAGTAGGCACCCAGGCATTACATCATAATTTGCTCAAGATCCAAAGTGACCTTGAAACAACGTGTACTTTGCTTTACCCGCTCTACTGTCCCAATACCCAATATCCTTTTGACGGAGCAGCATAACCCACATTGTTTTCTTTATCCTCACTTTTAAGTCTCAAGTTAAGGACTTCTAGGCAGAGTTAAATTATCACAGCAAAAATCGCAGTGATCATGAAAAACCAATCAGAATTTAGACGCAAAATGTCTCATAATCTTTGAAACACTCACCAAACACATTGTAAACATGATATAACATTATGTCGTTGTCGCTTATGTGTTGTGGGAATGTCCCTCAGTCACTACACAGACGATCTACTAGTAAATCATACCATGCGCCGTAGATTCATTCGTCGAGGTGTCTGTATGTCGTGGTACTTTGAGATCTATCGATATTTCTGACACTTCTTTAACATACTCCTAACTCTAATCATAACCACAAACTTAACCCTAAACCTAACCTGAACTCAAGACCCTAAACTTTGATCTGAAAACACATAACTCTAGCCAATTGCTCAGAAGAGTTACTTTAGGACTTGCTTGCATTAATTAGTTTTCATTTTAGGCCGGATGATGCATATTCTTTATTTCCATTGAGACGCTGCTTATCGGGCTTTCCCTGAAGTGTATTTTTAATTGACTTTTAAATCTCTTTGGATTTTAAGATGTTTTATCTTCAAAGAAATCTGAGACTTGGAATTGATGATGAGTGAATTATTAACATCCAAGTCTAGCTTATGTAACATAAACTCTAATTTCCTAGTTTTAGTGGTAAGGACATTTAAATCTACCTCAATGAAACGGCAGGTTGGTGTTTTCAATTCATTTCTATCTACAGTTTGTACAACATATGCTATAAAGTGTCTAATTCCCCTTCAGTTTCTTAGAAATAAAACAAAGTATTTTCATATGTGGTGAACGCAAATATAGTTTCAAACAGAATGTAGTAAAGAAAGCGAAAAAATCTACAAAAATTTCAAATAAATCAAGAAACAGAGCTCTAGCCACAGAAGGAGAGATTACAGGACAATAAAAATCAGAGGCAAGCAAACGACAAAATACCGCCGAAAACCCGACTCAAACAATCCAGAAAGGAAGGAAGCTGGGGAAGTGTGCCAATGAACAACAACAATCTAGTGAAAAACTGGGAAAGACTGCCTAGTGAAAAAAAACGAATGAAATAGGAGACAATAAAGTTCTATTCAAATTGTGGGTCTTATCCAAGTCTCTTCAACAATCGAGTTCTTATGTTGACGAACTTGAATGGGTTCAGACCACGAGAATGGAGATGGGGACCGTGAATTGGTCTTCTGTCAGCGCCATTAACTTGGATCGTCCACATTGGTGGTTGACAATACCAAGCTGAGTGTGAGTGTCGTCGTTTGTTTGGTGCAGCACAAGTTTCATGCAGTGGAACGGAATGTTGAACAACGAACGATCTGTGGTGACTAGGCTGCTGACGGAGCGTTTGGACAGTCTCATGAAATGTTCTGTCGCTGGGCTTCTGTGCGAGAATCAGGTTGCAGTATTTATCGAATTCAATTCAGCGTCACTCAACTTCCGCAGTCACAGTCTCATTTTCCATGCGTCGTCTTTGCTCGCGAAGTCCATTCCAAATAGGTGTTCGTAGCTGCAGAACCAAGTGTCGAATGTGAGCTTTGCATCTGGGTCACACACACACACCCACACACAAACTGAGAAATGCTGCCACCAATATTGTCATTAGCTGGAGATGAAGCATCACAGGATGACATCCGTAGACCTGCAAGCAACTCCATCACATTTGCTAGCTGCTGCATCACTTTCTCTAAACGTGAAGCCTACATTTTCACTTTATGCCTGTCACCAATTTCCACATGACCGTGATTACACTTGTAGTTGAGCCGACGAATTTACCACAGAAGTCGATTCGCCAGCCTATTGTTCTATCCGCCATTAGCACTAACAACACGATACGATACCAGCGAAAACGCGACTCAAGAAGACCAGACGAGAAGACAGACCGTTGACGTGGACAGCTTCCAGTGTCTCATGCCGACACTGAGAATCACTGACAGCGCCCGCCTCCGTGTATAATTCAAATGACCTGAGAGACACTAATATATATATATATTTCTTCCTGTTTATGCAGGAACATACCAATTGTACAGGCATGGTTAAGTTATTATATAAATTACACAAAATTTAATGTATAATGAATTTACAGTTTGGTTGTTCTTTCTGACATTAGAGTCAGTAGGAACAGTCTGCTATAAAGTCTGTTTGAGTAGCACATAAAGAGATATAGAAATATTGTCTTCGCATTAACAAAAAACCCAGACATCAGATAAATGTAATACAGATATCACATTGATTAATGATAACAGCCAAGAACCAATGGGATTCCCATGTCAGAATTCGACTGAGAGAAATACAACCTGACGTGTAACAGCACAGGTAGAAAATTTGGGTAAATTTGTGACCGCCCACACGCCCCACTGTCAAAAAGAAGAACACGAACGTGTACAACAAAATTCCATACCTGTACCGAAAATACGGTGTGGAGTCAAGCGGTAATCAAAAATAACAAAACAATTAGTACCTCGTTTCGTTTGGGTCAACTTGGAAACGTAGTGTGTGGGATCTGTTTCGATTGGATTGCCTTCTGTACTGAGATTCGGTTTTGTTCTGGGACTCCCGTTGTTTTGCCTACGTATCCACTCGAGGCAGTCTAAATGTGTCGGCGTCTGCACTCTGGTTGGCGAACCTTCCTGACAACATTCATCTTCGTCACCAGTGGTGTGGCATCGTCGACATTCATTGTGTCTGTATGGGCATGATTTGATGCAGTGCGAAGCCACACGGTGCCATCAGGCTGAAGGCGGCGTCTGCTATGGACGACGTGGTGATTTTCCACCTCGACGGAACTGGACACACCGCATTTCTTTCGCCTACACTGTGGCCGTCAGATTGGATCAAGCTGGTATCTTCGCGAAGCTTGATGAGTCGCTCATACTCTCCACCAATGTCTTTCAACGTCACTTGTGGGTCTTGTCCAAGTCTGTTCAACAATCGAGTTCTTATGTCGACGAACTTGAATGGGTTCAGACCACGAGAATGGAGATGGGGACCGTGAATTGGTCTTCTGTCAGCGCCATTAACTTGGATCGTCCACATTGGTGGTTGACAATACCAAGCTGAGTGTGAGTGTCGTCGTTCGTTTGGTGCAGCACAAGTTTCATGCAGTGGAATGGAATGTTGAACAACGAACGATCTGTGGTGACTAGGCTGCTGACGGAGCGTTTGGACAGTCTCATGAAATGTTCTGTCGCTGGGCTTCTGTGCGAGAATCAGGTTGCAGTATTTATCGAATTCAATTCAGCGTCACTCAACTTCCGCAGTCACAGTCTCATTTTCCATGCGTCGTCTTTGCTCGCGAAGTCCATTCCAAATAGGTGTTCGTAGCTGCAGAACCAAGTGTCGAATGTGAGCTTTGCATCTAGGTCACACACACACACACCCACACACAAACTGAGAAATGCTGCCACCAATATTGTCATTGGCTGGAGACGAAGCATCACAGGATGACATCCGGAGAACTGCAAGAAACCCCATCACATTTGCTAGCTGTTCCATCAATATGCTATCTGCACCATCACCTTCTATAAACGTGAAGCCTACATTTCCACTTTATGCCTGTCACCAATTTCCACATGACCGTGATTACACTTGTAGTTGAGCCGACGAATTTACCACAGAAGTCGATTCGCCAGCCTATTGTTCTATCCGCCATTAGCACTAACAACACGATACGATACCAGCGAAAACGCGACTCAAGAAGACCAGACGAGAAGACAGACCGTTGACGTGGACAGCTTCCAGTGTCTCATGCCGACACTGAGAATCACTGACAGCGCCCGCCTCCGTGTATAATTCAAATGACCTGAGAGACACTAATCACATTGATTAATGATAACAGCCAAGAACCAATGGGATTCCCATGTCAGAATTCGACTGAGAGAAATACAACCTGACGTGTAACAGCACAGGTAGAAAATTTGGGTAAATTTGTGACCGCCCACACGCCCCACTGTCAAAAAGAAGAACACGAACGTGTACAACAAAATTCCATACCTGCACCGAAAATACGGTGTGGAGTCAAGCGGTAATCAAAAATAACAAAACAATTAGTACCTCGTTTCGTTTGGGTCAACTTGGAAACGTAGTGTGTGGGATCTGTTTCGATTGGATTGCCTTCTGTACTGAGATTCGGTTTTGTTCTGGGACTCCCGTTGTTTTGCCTACGTATCCACTCGAGGCAGTCTAAATGTGTCGGCGTCTGCACTCTGGTTGGCGAACCTTCCTGACAACATTCATCTTCGTCACCAGTGGTGTGGCATCGTCGACATTCATTGTGTCTGTATGGGCATGATTTGATGCAGTGCGAAGCCACACGGTGCCATCAGGCTGAAGGCGGCGTCTGCTATGGACGACGCGGTGATTCTTCACCCCGACGGAACTGGACACACCGCATTTCTTTCGCCTACACTGTGGCCGCCAGATTGGATCAAGCTGGTATCTTCGCGAAGCTTGATGAGTCGCTCATACTCTCCACCAATGTCTTTCAACGTCACTTGTGGGTCTTGTCCAAGTCTGTTCAACAATCGAGTTCTTATGTCGACGAACTTGAATGGGTTCAGACCACGAGAATGGAGATGGGGACCGTGAATTGGTCTTCTGTCAGCGCCATTAACTTGGATCGTCCACATTGGTGGTTGACAATACCAAGCTGAGTGTGAGTGTCGTCGTTCGTTTGGTGCAGCACAAGTTTCATGCAGTGGAATGGAATGTTGAACAACGAACGATCTGTGGTGACTAGGCTGCTGACGGAGCGTTTGGACAGTCTCATGAAATGTTCTGTCGCTGGGCTTCTGTGCGAGAATCAGGTTGCAGTATTTATCGAATTCAATTCAGCGTCACTCAACTTCCGCAGTCACAGTCTCATTTTCCATGCGTCGTCTTTGCTCGCGAAGTCCATTCCAAATAGGTGTTCGT
Source organism: Trichobilharzia regenti (assembly GCA_944472135.2). Classification (NCBI taxonomy): domain Eukaryota; kingdom Metazoa; phylum Platyhelminthes; class Trematoda; order Strigeidida; family Schistosomatidae; genus Trichobilharzia; species Trichobilharzia regenti. The sequence goes on from OX235267.1 coordinate 13,229,683, forward strand.
AGCTGCAGAACCAAGTGTCGAATGTGAGCTTTGCATCTAGGTCACACACACACACACCCACACACAAACTGAGAAATGCTGCCACCAATATTGTCATTAGCTGGAGACGAAGCATCACAGGATGACATCCGGAGAACTGCAAGAAACCCCATCACATTTGCTAGCTGTTCCATCGCTACTGCACCATCACCTTCTATAAACGTGAAGCCTACATTTCCACTTTATGCCTGTCACCAATTTCCACATGACCGTGATTACACTTGTAGTTGAGCCGACGAATTTACCACAGAAGTCGATTCGCCAGCCTATTGTTCTATCCGCCATTAGCACTAACAACACGATACGATACCAGCGAAAACGCGACTCAAGAAGACCAGACGAGAAGACAGACCGTTGACGTGGACAGCTTCCAGTGTCTCATGCCGACACTGAGAATCACTGACAGCGCCCGCCTCCGTGTATAATTCAAATGACCTGAGAGACACTAATCACATTGATTAATGATAACAGCCAAGAACCAATGGGATTCCCATGTCAGAATTCGACTGAGAGAAATACAACCTGACGTGTAACAGCACAGGTAGAAAATTTGGGTAAATTTGTGACCGCCCACACGCCCCACTGTCAAAAAGAAGAACACGAACGTGTACAACAAAATTCCATACCTGTACCGAAAATACGGTGTGGAGTCAAGCGGTAATCAAAAATAACAAAACAATTAGTACCTCGTTTCGTTTGGGTCAACTTGGAAACGTAGTGTGTGGGATCTGTTTCGATTGGATTGCCTTCTGTACTGAGATTCGGTTTTGTTCTGGGACTCCCGTTGTTTTGCCTACGTATCCACTCGAGGCAGTCTAAATGTGTCGGCGTCTGCACTCTGGTTGGCGAACCTTCCTGACAACATTCATCTTCGTCACCAGTGGTGTGGCATCGTCGACATTCATTGTGTCTGTATGGGCATGATTTGATGCAGTGCGAAGCCACACGGTGCCATCAGGCTGAAGGCGGCGTCTGCTATGGACGACGCGGTGATTCTTCACCCCGACGGAACTGGACACACCGCATTTCTTTCGCCTACACTGTGGCCGTCAGATTGGATCAAGCTGGTATCTTCGCGAAGCTTGATGAGTCGCTCATACTCTCCACCAATGTCTTTCAACGTCACTTGTGGGTCTTGTCCAAGTCTGTTCAACAATCGAGTTCTTATGTCGACGAACTTGAATGGGTTCAGACCACGAGAATGGAGATGGGGACCGTGAATTGGTCTTCTGTCAGCGCCATTAACTTGGATCGTCCACATTGGTGGTTGACAATACCAAGCTGAGTGTGAGTGTCGTCGTTCGTTTGGTGCAGCACAAGTTTCATGCAGTGGAATGGAATGTTGAACAACGAACGATCTGTGGTGACTAGGCTGCTGACGGAGCGTTTGGACAGTCTCATGAAATGTTCTGTCGCTGGGCTTCTGTGCGAGAATCAGGTTGCAGTATTTATCGAATTCAATTCAGCGTCACTCAACTTCCGCAGTCACAGTCTCATTTTCCATGCGTCGTCTTTGCTCGCGAAGTCCATTCCAAATAGGTGTTCGTAGCTGCAGAACCAAGTGTCGAATGTGAGCTTTGCATCTAGGTCACACACACACACACCCACACACAAACTGAGAAATGCTGCCACCAATATTGTCATTAGCTGGAGATGAAGCATCACAGGATGACATCCGGAGAACTGCAAGAAACCCCATCACATTTGCTAGCTGTCTACTGCACATCACCTTCTATAAACGTGAAGCCTACATTTCCACTTTATGCCTGTCACCAATTTCCACATGACCGTGATTACACTTGTAGTTGAGCCGACGAATTTACCACAGAAGTCGATTCGCCAGCCTATTGTTCTATCCGCCATTAGCACTAACAACACGATACGATACCAGCGAAAACGCGACTCAAGAAGACCAGACGAGAAGACAGACCGTTGACGTGGACAGCTTCCAGTGTCTCATGCCGACACTGAGAATCACTGACAGCGCCCGCCTCCGTGTATAATTCAAATGACCTGAGAAACACTAATCACATTGATTAATGATAACAGCCAACAACCAATGGGATTCCCATGTCAGAATTCGACTGAGAGAAATACAACCTGACGTGTAACAGCACAGGTAGAAAATTTGGGTAAATTTGTGACCGCCCACACGCCCCACTGTCAAAAAGAAGAACACGAACGTGTACAACAAAATTCCATACCTGTACCGAAAATACGGTGTGGAGTCAAGCGGTAATCAAAAATAACAAAACAATTAGTACCTCGTTTCGTTTGGGTCAACTTGGAAACGTAGTGTGTGGGATCTGTTTCGATTGGATTGCCTTCTGTACTGAGATTCGGTTTTGTTCTGGGACTCCCGTTGTTTTGCCTACGTATCCACTTGAGGCAGTCTAAATGTGTCGGCGTCTGCACTCTGGTTGGCGAACCTTCCTGACAACATTCATCTTCGTCACCAGTGGTGTGGCATCGTCGACATTCATTGTGTCTGTATGGGCATGATTTGATGCAGTGCGAAGCCACACGGTGCCATCAGGCTGAAGGCGGCGTCTGCTATGGACGACGCGGTGATTCTTCACCCCGACGGAACTGGACACACCGCATTTCTTTCGCCTACACTGTGGCCGCCAGATTGGATCAAGCTGGTATCTTCGCGAAGCTTGATGAGTCGCTCATACTCTCCACCAATGTCTTTCAACGTCACTTGTGGGTCTTGTCCAAGTCTGTTCAACAATCGAGTTCTTATGTCGACGAACTTGAATGGGTTCAGACCACGAGAATGGAGATGGGGACCGTGAATTGGTCTTCTGTCAGCGCCATTAACTTGGATCGTCCACATTGGTGGTTGACAATACCAAGCTGAGTGTGAGTGTCGTCGTTCGTTTGGTGCAGCACAAGTTTCATGCAGTGGAATGGAATGTTGAACAACGAACGATCTGTGGTGACTAGACTGCTGACGGAGCGTTTGGACAGTCTCATGAAATGTTCTGTCGCTGGGCTTCTGTGCGAGAATCAGGTTGCAGTATTTATCGAATTCAATTCAGCGTCACTCAACTTCCGCAGTCACAGTCTCATTTTCCATGCGTCGTCTTTGCTCGCGAAGTCCATTCCAAATAGGTGTTCGTAGCTGCAGAACCAAGTGTCGAATGTGAGCTTTGCATCTGGGTCACACACACACACACCCACACACAAACTGAGAAATGCTGCCACCAATATTGTCATTAGCTGGAGATGAAGCATCACAGGATGACATCCGGAGAACTGCAAGAAACCCCATCACATTTGCTAGCTGCTACTGCAATCACCTTCTATAAACGTGAAGCCTACATTTCCACTTTATGCCTGTCACCAATTTCCACATGACCGTGATTACACTTGTAGTTGAGCCGACGAATTTATCACAGAAGTCGATTCGCCAGCCTATTGTTCTATCCGCCATTAGCACTAACAACACGATACGATACCAGCGAAAACGCGACTCAAGAAGACCAGACGAGAAGACAGACCGTTGACGTGGACAGCTTCCAGTGTCTCATGCCGACACTGAGAATCACTGACAGCGCCCGCCTCCGTGTATAATTCAAATGACCTGAGAGACACTAATCACATTGATTAATGATAACAGCCAAGAACCAATGGGATTCCCATGTCAGAATTCGACTGAGAGAAATACAACCTGACGTGTAACAGCACAGGTAGAAAATTTGGGTAAATTTGTGACCGCCCACACGCCCCACTGTCAAAAAGAAGAACACGAACGTGTACAACAAAATTCCATACCTGTACCGAAAATACGGTGTGGAGTCAAGCGGTAATCAAAAATAACAAAACAATTAGTACCTCGTTTCGTTTGGGTCAACTTGGAAACGTAGTGTGTGGGATCTGTTTCGATTGGATTGCCTTCTGTACTGAGATTCGGTTTTGTTCTGGGACTCCCGTTGTTTTGCCTACGTATCCACTCGAGGCAGTCTAAATGTGTCGGCGTCTGCACTCTGGTTGGCGAACCTTCCTGACAACATTCATCTTCGTCACCAGTGGTGTGGCATCGTCGACATTCATTGTGTCTGTATGGGCATGATTTGATGCAGTGCGAAGCCACACGGTGCCATCAGGCTGAAGGCGGCGTCTGCTATGGACGACGCGGTGATTCTTCACCCCGACGGAACTGGACACACCGCATTTCTTTCGCCTACACTGTGGCCGTCAGATTGGATGAAGCTGGTATCTTCGCGAAGCTTGATGAGTCGCTCATACTCTCCACCAATGTCTTTCAACGTCACTTGTGGGTCTTGTCCAAGTCTGTTCAACAATCGAGTTCTTATGTCGACGAACTTGAATGGGTTCAGACCACGAGAATGGAGATGGGGACCGTGAATTGGTCTTCTGTCAGCGCCATTAACTTGGATCGTCCACATTGGTGGTTGACAATACCAAGCTGAGTGTGAGTGTCGTCGTTCGTTTGGTGCAGCACAAGTTTCATGCAGTGGAATGGAATGTTGAACAACGAACGATCTGTGGTGACTAGACTGCTGACGGAGCGTTTGGACAGTCTCATGAAATGTTCTGTCGCTGGGCTTCTGTGCGAGAATCAGGTTGCAGTATTTATCGAATTCAATTCAGCGTCACTCAACTTCCGCAGTCACAGTCTCATTTTCCATGCGTCGTCTTTGCTCGCGAAGTCCATTCCAAATAGGTGTTCGTAGCTGCAGAACCAAGTGTCGAATGTGAGCTTTGCATCTAGGTCACACACACACACACCCACACACAAACTGAGAAATGCTGCCACCAATATTGTCATTAGCTGGAGATGAAGCATCACAGGATGACATCCGGAGAACTGCAAGAAACCCCATCACATTTGCTAGCTGCTCTGCAATCACCTTCTATAAACGTGAAGCCTACATTTCCACTTTATGCCTGTCACCAATTTCCACATGACCGTGATTACACTTGTAGTTGAGCCGACGAATTTACCACAGAAGTCGATTCGCCAGCCTATTGTTCTATCCGCCATTAGCACTAACAACACGATACGATACCAGCGAAAACGCGACTCAAGAAGACCAGACGAGAAGACAGACCGTTGACGTGGACAGCTTCCAGTGTCTCATGCCGACACTGAGAATCACTGACAGCGCCCGCCTCCGTGTATAATTCAAATGACCTGAGAGACACTAATCACATTGATTAATGATAACAGCCAACAACCAATGGGATTCCCATGTCAGAATTCGACTGAGAGAAATACAACCTGACGTGTAACAGCACAGGTAGAAAATTTGGGTAAATTTGTGACCGCCCACACGCCCCACTGTCAAAAAGAAGAACACGAACGTGTACAACAAAATTCCATACCTGTACCGAAAATACGGTGTGGAGTCAAGCGGTAATCAAAAATAACAAAACAATTAGTACCTCGTTTCGTTTGGGTCAACTTGGAAACGTAGTGTGTGGGATCTGTTTCGATTGGATTGCCTTCTGTACTGAGATTCGGTTTTGTTCTGGGACTCCCGTTGTTTTGCCTACGTATCCACTCGAGGCAGTCTAAATGTGTCGGCGTCTGCACTCTGGTTGGCGAACCTTCCTGGCAACATTCATCTTCGTCACCAGTGGTGTGGCATCGTCGACATTCATTGTGTCTGTATGGGCATGATTTGATGCAGTGCGAAGCCACACGGTGCCATCAGGCTGAAGGCGGCGTCTGCTATGGACGACGCGGTGATTCTTCACCCCGACGGAACTGGACACACCGCATTTCTTTCGCCTACACTGTGGCCGTCAGATTGGATCAAGCTGGTATCTTCGCGAAGCTTGATGAGTCGCTCATACTCTCCACCAATGTCTTTCAACGTCACTTGTGGGTCTTGTCCAAGTCTGTTCAACAATCGAGTTCTTATGTCGACGAACTTGAATGGGTTCAGACCACGAGAATGGAGATGGGGACCGTGAATTGGTCTTCTGTCAGCGCCATTAACTTGGATCGTCCACATTGGTGGTTGACAATACCAAGCTGAGTGTGAGTGTCGTCGTTCGTTTGGTGCAGCACAAGTTTCATGCAGTGGAATGGAATGTTGAACAACGAACGATCTGTGGTGACTAGGCTGCTGACGGAGCGTTTGGACAGTCTCATGAAATGTTCTGTCGCTGGGCTTCTGTGCGAGAATCAGGTTGCAGTATTTATCGAATTCAATTCAGCGTCACTCAACTTCCGCAGTCACAGTCTCATTTTCCATGCGTCGTCTTTGCTCGCGAAGTCCATTCCAAATAGGTGTTCGTAGCTGCAGAACCAAGTGTCGAATGTGAGCTTTGCATCTAGGTCACACACACACACCCACACACAAACTGAGAAATGCTGCCACCAATATTGTCATTAGCTGGAGATGAAGCATCACAGGATGACATCCGGAGAACTGCAAGAAACCCCATCACATTTGCTAGCTGCTCTGCAATCACCTTCTATAAACGTGAAGCCTACATTTCCACTTTATGCCTGTCACCAATTTCCACATGACCGTGATTACACTTGTAGTTGAGCCGACGAATTTACCACAGAAGTCGATTCGCCAGCCTATTGTTCTATCCGCCATTAGCACTAACAACACGATACGATACCAGCGAAAACGCGACTCAAGAAGACCAGACGAGAAGACAGACCGTTGACGTGGACAGCTTCCAGTGTCTCATGCCGACACCGAGAATCACTGACAGCGCCCGCCTCCGTGTATAATTCAAATGACCTGAGAGACACTAATCACATTGATTAATGATAACAGCCAACAACCAATGGGATTCCCATGTCAGAATTCGACTGAGAGAAATACAACCTGACGTGTAACAGCACAGGTAGAAAATTTGGGTAAATTTGTGACCGCCCACACGCCCCACTGTCAAAAAGAAGAACACGAACGTGTACAACAAAATTCCATACCTGTACCGAAAATACGGTGTGGAGTCAAGCGGTAATCAAAAATAACAAAACAATTAGTACCTCGTTTCGTTTGGGTCAACTTGGAAACGTAGTGTGTGGGATCTGTTTCGATTGGATTGCCTTCTGTACTGAGATTCGGTTTTGTTCTGGGACTCCCGTTGTTTTGCCTACGTATCCACTCGAGGCAGTCTAAATGTGTCGGCGTCTGCACTCTGGTTGGCGAACCTTCCTGACAACATTCATCTTCGTCACCAGTGGTGTGGCATCGTCGACATTCATTGTGTCTGTATGGGCATGATTTGATGCAGTGCGAAGCCACACGGTGCCATCAGGCTGAAGGCGGCGTCTGCTATGGACGACGCGGTGATTCTTCACCCCGACGGAACTGGACACACCGCATTTCTTTCGCCTACACTGTGGCCGTCAGATTGGATCAAGCTGGTATCTTCGCGAAGCTTGATGAGTCGCTCATACTCTCCACCAATGTCTTTCAACGTCACTTGTGGGTCTTGTCCAAGTCTGTTCAACAATCGAGTTCTTATGTCGACGAACTTGAATGGGTTCAGACCACGAGAATGGAGATGGGGACCGTGAATTGGTCTTCTGTCAGCGCCATTAACTTGGATCGTCCACATTGGTGGTTGACAATACCAAGCTGAGTGTGAGTGTCGTCGTTCGTTTGGTGCAGCACAAGTTTCATGCAGTGGAATGGAATGTTGAACAACGAACGATCTGTGGTGACTAGACTGCTGACGGAGCGTTTGGACAGTCTCATGAAATGTTCTGTCGCTGGGCTTCTGTGCGAGAATCAGGTTGCAGTATTTATCGAATTCAATTCAGCGTCACTCAACTTCCGCAGTCACAGTCTCATTTTCCATGCGTCGTCTTTGCTCGCGAAGTCCATTCCAAATAGGTGTTCGTAGCTGCAGAACCAAGTGTCGAATGTGAGCTTTGCATCTGGGTCACACACACACACACACAAACTGAGAAATGCTGCCACCAATATTGTCATTAGCTGGAGATGAAGCATCACAGGATGACATCCGTAGACCTGCAAGCAACTCCATCACATTTGCTAGCTGCTGCATCACTTTCTCTAAACGTGAAGCCTACATTTCACTTTATGCCTGTCACCAATTTCCACATGACCGTGATTACACTTGTAGTTGAGCCGACGAATTTACCACAGAAGTCGATTCGCCAGCCTATTGTTCTATCCGCCATTAGCACTAACAACACGATACGATACCAGCGAAAACGCGACTCAAGAAGACCAGACGAGAAGACAGACCGTTGACGTGGACAGCTTCCAGTGTCTCATGCCGACACTGAGAATCACTGACAGCGCCCGCCTCCGTGTATAATTCAAATGACCTGAGAGACACTAATCACATTGATTAATGATAACAGCCAACAACCAATGGGATTCCCATGTCAGAATTCGACTGAGAGAAATACAACCTGACGTGTAACAGCACAGGTAGAAAATTTGGGTAAATTTGTGACCGCCCACACGCCCCACTGTCAAAAAGAAGAACACGAACGTGTACAACAAAATTCCATACCTGTACCGAAAATACGGTGTGGAGTCAAGCGGTAATCAAAAATAACAAAACAATTAGTACCTCGTTTCGTTTGGGTCAACTTGGAAACGTAGTGTGTGGGATCTGTTTCGATTGGATTGCCTTCTGTACTGAGATTCGGTTTTGTTCTGGGACTCCCGTTGTTTTGCCTACGTATCCACTCGAGGCAGTCTAAATGTGTCGGCGTCTGCACTCTGGTTGGCGAACCTTCCTGACAACATTCATCTTCGTCACCAGTGGTGTGGCATCGTCGACATTCATTGTGTCTGTATGGGCATGATTTGATGCAGTGCGAAGCCACACGGTGCCATCAGGCTGAAGGCGGCGTCTGCTATGGACGACGCGGTGATTTTTCACCTCGACGGAACTGGACACACCGCATTTCTTTCGCCTACACTGTGGCCGTCAGATTGGATCAAGCTGGTATCTTCGCGAAGCTTGATGAGTCGCTCATACTCTCCACCAATGTCTTTCAACGTCACTTGTGGGTCTTGTCCAAGTCTGTTCAACAATCGAGTTCTTATGTCGACGAACTTGAATGGGTTCAGACCACGAGAATGGAGATGGGGACCGTGAATTGGTCTTCTGTCAGCGCCATTAACTTGGATCGTCCACATTGGTGGTTGACAATACCAAGCTGAGTGTGAGTGTCGTCGTTCGTTTGGTGCAGCACAAGTTTCATGCAGTGGAATGGAATGTTGAACAACGAACGATCTGTGGTGACTAGACTGCTGACGGAGCGTTTGGACAGTCTCATGAAATGTTCTGTCGCTGGGCTTCTGTGCGAGAATCAGGTTGCAGTATTTATCGAATTCAATTCAGCGTCACTCAACTTCCGCAGTCACAGTCTCATTTTCCATGCGTCGTCTTTGCTCGCGAAGTCCATTCCAAATGGGTGTTCGTAGCTGCAGAACCAAGTGTCGAATGTGAGCTTTGCATCTGGGTCACACACACACACACAAACTGAGAAATGCTGCCACCAATATTGTCATTAGCTGGAGATGAAGCATCACAGGATGACATCCGTAGACCTGCAAGCAACTCCATCACATTTGCTAGCTGCTGCATCACTTTCTCTAAACGTGAAGCCTACATTTCCACTTTATGCCTGTCACCAATTTCCACATGACCGTGATTACACTTGTAGTTGAGCCGACGAATTTACCACAGAAGTCGATTCGCCAGCCTATTGTTCTATCCGCCATTAGCACTAACAACACGATACGATACCAGCGAAAACGCGACTCAAGAAGACCAGACGAGAAGACAGACCGTTGACGTGGACAGCTTCCAGTGTCTCATGCCGACACTGAGAATCACTGACAGCGCCCGCCTCCGTGTATAATTCAAATGACCTGAGAGACACTAATCACATTGATTAATGATAACAGCCAACAACCAATGGGATTCCCATGTCAGAATTCGACTGAGAGAAATACAACCTGACGTGTAACAGCACAGGTAGAAAATTTGGGTAAATTTGTGACCGCCCACACGCCCCACTGTCAAAAAGAAGAACACGAACGTGTACAACAAAATTCCATACCTGTACCGAAAATACGGTGTGGAGTCAAGCGGTAATCAAAAATAACAAAACAATTAGTACCTCGTTTCGTTTGGGTCAACTTGGAAACGTAGTGTGTGGGATCTGTTTCGATTGGATTGCCTTCTGTACTGAGATTCGGTTTTGTTCTGGGACTCCCGTTGTTTTGCCTACGTATCCACTCGAGGCAGTCTAAATGTGTCGGCGTCTGCACTCTGGTTGGCGAACCTTCCTGACAACATTCATCTTCGTCACCAGTGGTGTGGCATCGTCGACATTCATTGTGTCTGTATGGGCATGATTTGATGCAGTGCGAAGCCACACGGTGCCATCAGGCTGAAGGCGGCGTCTGCTATGGACGACGTGGTGATTTTCCACCTCGACGGAACTGGACACACCGCATTTCTTTCGCCTACACTGTGGCCGTCAGATTGGATCAAGCTGGTATCTTCGCGAAGCTTGATGAGTCGCTCATACTCTCCACCAATGTCTTTCAACGTCACTTGTGGGTCTTGTCCAAGTCTGTTCAACAATCGAGTTCTTATGTCGACGAACTTGAATGGGTTCAGACCACGAGAATGGAGATGGGGACCGTGAATTGGTCTTCTGTCAGCGCCATTAACTTGGATCGTCCACATTGGTGGTTGACAATACCAAGCTGAGTGTGAGTGTCGTCGTTCGTTTGGTGCAGCACAAGTTTCATGCAGTGGAATGGAATGTTGAACAACGAACGATCTGTGGTGACTAGACTGCTGACGGAGCGTTTGGACAGTCTCATGAAATGTTCTGTCGCTGGGCTTCTGTGCGAGAATCAGGTTGCAGTATTTATCGAATTCAATTCAGCGTCACTCAACTTCCGCAGTCACAGTCTCATTTTCCATGCGTCGTCTTTGCTCGCGAAGTCCATTCCAAATGGGTGTTCGTAGCTGCAGAACCAAGTGTCGAATGTGAGCTTTGCATCTGGGTCACACACACACACACAAACTGAGAAATGCTGCCACCAATATTGTCATTAGCTGGAGATGAAGCATCACAGGATGACATCCGTAGACCTGCAAGCAACTCCATCACATTTGCTAGCTGCTGCATCACCTTCTATAAACGTGAAGCCTACATTTCCACTTTATGCCTGTCACCAATTTCCACATGACCGTGATTACACTTGTAGTTGAGCCGACGAATTTACCACAGAAGTCGATTCGCCAGCCTATTGTTCTATCCGCCATTAGCACTAACAACACGATACGATACCAGCGAAAACGCGACTCAAGAAGACCAGACGAGAAGACAGACCGTTGACGTGGACAGCTTCCAGTGTCTCATGCCGACACTGAGAATCACTGACAGCGCCCGCCTCCGTGTATAATTCAAATGACCTGAGAGACACTAATCACATTGATTAATGATAACAGCCAACAACCAATGGGATTCCCATGTCAGAATTCGACTGAGAGAAATACAACCTGACGTGTAACAGCACAGGTAGAAAATTTGGGTAAATTTGTGACCGCCCACACGCCCCACTGTCAAAAAGAAGAACACGAACGTGTACAACAAAATTCCATACCTGTACCGAAAATACGGTGTGGAGTCAAGCGGTAATCAAAAATAACAAAACAATTAGTACCTCGTTTCGTTTGGGTCAACTTGGAAACGTAGTGTGTGGGATCTGTTTCGATTGGATTGCCTTCTGTACTGAGATTCGGTTTTGTTCTGGGACTCCCGTTGTTTTGCCTACGTATCCACTCGAGGCAGTCTAAATGTGTCGGCGTCTGCACTCTGGTTGGCGAACCTTCCTGACAACATTCATCTTCGTCACCAGTGGTGTGGCATCGTCGACATTCATTGTGTCTGTATGGGCATGATTTGATGCAGTGCGAAGCCACACGGTGCCATCAGGCTGAAGGCGGCGTCTGCTATGGACGACGTGGTGATTTTCCACCTCGACGGAACTGGACACACCGCATTTCTTTCGCCTACACTGTGGCCGTCAGATTGGATCAAGCTGGTATCTTCGCGAAGCTTGATGAGTCGCTCATACTCTCCACCAATGTCTTTCAACGTCACTTGTGGGTCTTGTCCAAGTCTGTTCAACAATCGAGTTCTTATGTCGACGAACTTGAATGGGTTCAGACCACGAGAATGGAGATGGGGACCGTGAATTGGTCTTCTGTCAGCGCCATTAACTTGGATCGTCCACATTGGTGGTTGACAATACCAAGCTGAGTGTGAGTGTCGTCGTTCGTTTGGTGCAGCACAAGTTTCATGCAGTGGAATGGAATGTTGAACAACGAACGATCTGTGGTGACTAGACTGCTGACGGAGCGTTTGGACAGTCTCATGAAATGTTCTGTCGCTGGGCTTCTGTGCGAGAATCAGGTTGCAGTATTTATCGAATTCAATTCAGCGTCACTCAACTTCCGCAGTCACAGTCTCATTTTCCATGCGTCGTCTTTGCTCGCGAAGTCCATTCCAAATGGGTGTTCGTAGCTGCAGAACCAAGTGTCGAATGTGAGCTTTGCATCTGGGTCACACACACACACCCACACACAAACTGAGAAATGCTGCCACCAATATTGTCATTAGCTGGAGATGAAGCATCACAGGATGACATCCGTAGACCTGCAAGCAACTCCATCACATTTGCTAGCTGCTGCATCACTTTCTCTAAACGTGAAGCCTACATTTTCACTTTATGCCTGTCACCAATTTCCACATGACCGTGATTACACTTGTAGTTGAGCCGACGAATTTACCACAGAAGTCGATTCGCCAGCCTATTGTTCTATCCGCCATTAGCACTAACAACACGATACGATACCAGCGAAAACGCGACTCAAGAAGACCAGACGAGAAGACAGACCGTTGACGTGGACAGCTTCCAGTGTCTCATGCCGACACTGAGAATCACTGACAGCGCCCGCCTCCGTGTATAATTCAAATGACCTGAGAGACACTAATCACATTGATTAATGATAACAGCCAACAACCAATGGGATTCCCATGTCAGAATTCGACTGAGAGAAATACAACCTGACGTGTAACAGCACAGGTAGAAAATTTGGGTAAATTTGTGACCGCCCACACGCCCCACTGTCAAAAAGAAGAACACGAACGTGTACAACAAAATTCCATACCTGTACCGAAAATACGGTGTGGAGTCAAGCGGTAATCAAAAATAACAAAACAATTAGTACCTCGTTTCGTTTGGGTCAACTTGGAAACGTAGTGTGTGGGATCTGTTTCGATTGGATTGCCTTCTGTACTGAGATTCGGTTTTGTTCTGGGACTCCCGTTGTTTTGCCTACGTATCCACTCGAGGCAGTCTAAATGTGTCGGCGTCTGCACTCTGGTTGGCGAACCTTCCTGACAACATTCATCTTCGTCACCAGTGGTGTGGCATCGTCGACATTCATTGTGTCTGTATGGGCATGATTTGATGCAGTGCGAAGCCACACGGTGCCATCAGGCTGAAGGCGGCGTCTGCTATGGACGACGTGGTGATTTTCCACCTCGACGGAACTGGACACACCGCATTTCTTTCGCCTACACTGTGGCCGTCAGATTGGATCAAGCTGGTATCTTCGCGAAGCTTGATGAGTCGCTCATACTCTCCACCAATGTCTTTCAACGTCACTTGTGGGTCTTGTCCAAGTCTGTTCAACAATCGAGTTCTTATGTCGACGAACTTGAATGGGTTCAGACCACGAGAATGGAGATGGGGACCGTGAATTGGTCTTCTGTCAGCGCCATTAACTTGGATCGTCCACATTGGTGGTTGACAATACCAAGCTGAGTGTGAGTGTCGTCGTTCGTTTGGTGCAGCACAAGTTTCATGCAGTGGAATGGAATGTTGAACAACGAACGATCTGTGGTGACTAGACTGCTGACGGAGCGTTTGGACAGTCTCATGAAATGTTCTGTCGCTGGGCTTCTGTGCGAGAATCAGGTTGCAGTATTTATCGAATTCAATTCAGCGTCACTCAACTTCCGCAGTCACAGTCTCATTTTCCATGCGTCGTCTTTGCTCGCGAAGTCCATTCCAAATGGGTGTTCGTAGCTGCAGAACCAAGTGTCGAATGTGAGCTTTGCATCTGGGTCACACACACACACACAAACTGAGAAATGCTGCCACCAATATTGTCATTAGCTGGAGATGAAGCATCACAGGATGACATCCGTAGACCTGCAAGCAACTCCATCACATTTGCTAGCTGCTGCATCACTTTCTCTAAACGTGAAGCCTACATTTTCACTTTATGCCTGTCACCAATTTCCACATGACCGTGATTACACTTGTAGTTGAGCCGACGAATTTACCACAGAAGTCGATTCGCCAGCCTATTGTTCTATCCGCCATTAGCACTAACAACACGATACGATACCAGCGAAAACGCGACTCAAGAAGACCAGACGAGAAGACAGACCGTTGACGTGGACAGCTTCCAGTGTCTCATGCCGACACTGAGAATCACTGACAGCGCCCGCCTCCGTGTATAATTCAAATGACCTGAGAGACACTAATCACATTGATTAATGATAACAGCCAACAACCAATGGGATTCCCATGTCAGAATTCGACTGAGAGAAATACAACCTGACGTGTAACAGCACAGGTAGAAAATTTGGGTAAATTTGTGACCGCCCACACGCCCCACTGTCAAAAAGAAGAACACGAACGTGTACAACAAAATTCCATACCTGTACCGAAAATACGGTGTGGAGTCAAGCGGTAATCAAAAATAACAAAACAATTAGTACCTCGTTTCGTTTGGGTCAACTTGGAAACGTAGTGTGTGGGATCTGTTTCGATTGGATTGCCTTCTGTACTGAGATTCGGTTTTGTTCTGGGACTCCCGTTGTTTTGCCTACGTATCCACTCGAGGCAGTCTAAATGTGTCGGCGTCTGCACTCTGGTTGGCGAACCTTCCTGACAACATTCATCTTCGTCACCAGTGGTGTGGCATCGTCGACATTCATTGTGTCTGTATGGGCATGATTTGATGCAGTGCGAAGCCACACGGTGCCATCAGGCTGAAGGCGGCGTCTGCTATGGACGACGCGGTGATTTTCCACCTCGACGGAACTGGACACACCGCATTTCTTTCGCCTACACTGTGGCCGTCAGATTGGATCAAGCTGGTATCTTCGCGAAGCTTGATGAGTCGCTCATACTCTCCACCAATGTCTTTCAACGTCACTTGTGGGTCTTGTCCAAGTCTGTTCAACAATCGAGTTCTTATGTCGACGAACTTGAATGGGTTCAGACCACGAGAATGGAGATGGGGACCGTGAATTGGTCTTCTGTCAGCGCCATTAACTTGGATCGTCCACATTGGTGGTTGACAATACCAAGCTGAGTGTGAGTGTCGTCGTTCGTTTGGTGCAGCACAAGTTTCATGCAGTGGAATGGAATGTTGAACAACGAACGATCTGTGGTGACTAGACTGCTGACGGAGCGTTTGGACAGTCTCATGAAATGTTCTGTCGCTGGGCTTCTGTGCGAGAATCAGGTTGCAGTATTTATCGAATTCAATTCAGCGTCACTCAACTTCCGCAGTCACAGTCTCATTTTCCATGCGTCGTCTTTGCTCGCGAAGTCCATTCCAAATGGGTGTTCGTAGCTGCAGAACCAAGTGTCGAATGTGAGCTTTGCATCTGGGTCACACACACACACACACCCACACACAAACTGAGAAATGCTGCCACCAATATTGTCATTAGCTGGAGATGAAGCATCACAGGATGACATCCGTAGACCTGCAAGCAACTCCATCACATTTGCTAGCTGCTGCATCACTTTCTCTAAACGTGAAGCCTACATTTTCACTTTATGCCTGTCACCAATTTCCACATGACCGTGATTACACTTGTAGTTGAGCCGACGAATTTACCACAGAAGTCGATTCGCCAGCCTATTGTTCTATCCGCCATTAGCACTAACAACACGATACGATACCAGCGAAAACGCGACTCAAGTAGACCAGACGAGAAGACAGACCGTTGACGTGGACAGCTTCCAGTGTCTCATGCCGACACTGAGAATCACTGACAGCGCCCGCCTCCGTGTATAATTCAAATGACCTGAGAGACACTAATCACATTGATTAATGATAACAGCCAACAACCAATGGGATTCCCATGTCAGAATTCGACTGAGAGAAATACAACCTGACGTGTAACAGCACAGGTAGAAAATTTGGGTAAATTTGTGACCGCCCACACGCCCCACTGTCAAAAAGAAGAACACGAACGTGTACAACAAAATTCCATACCTGTACCGAAAATACGGTGTGGAGTCAAGCGGTAATCAAAAATAACAAAACAATTAGTACCTCGTTTCGTTTGGGTCAACTTGGAAACGTAGTGTGTGGGATCTGTTTCGATTGGATTGCCTTCTGTACTGAGATTCGGTTTTGTTCTGGGACTCCCGTTGTTTTGCCTACGTATCCACTCGAGGCAGTCTAAATGTGTCGGCGTCTGCACTCTGGTTGGCGAACCTTCCTGACAACATTCATCTTCGTCACCAGTGGTGTGGCATCGTCGACATTCATTGTGTCTGTATGGGCATGATTTGATGCAGTGCGAAGCCACACGGTGCCATCAGGCTGAAGGCGGCGTCTGCTATGGACGACGTGGTGATTTTCCACCTCGACGGAACTGGACACACCGCATTTCTTTCGCCTACACTGTGGCCGTCAGATTGGATCAAGCTGGTATCTTCGCGAAGCTTGATGAGTCGCTCATACTCTCCACCAATGTCTTTCAACGTCACTTGTGGGTCTTGTCCAAGTCTGTTCAACAATCGAGTTCTTATGTCGACGAACTTGAATGGGTTCAGACCACGAGAATGGAGATGGGGACCGTGAATTGGTCTTCTGTCAGCGCCATTAACTTGGATCGTCCACATTGGTGGTTGACAATACCAAGCTGAGTGTGAGTGTCGTCGTTCGTTTGGTGCAGCACAAGTTTCATGCAGTGGAATGGAATGTTGAACAACGAACGATCTGTGGTGACTAGACTGCTGACGGAGCGTTTGGACAGTCTCATGAAATGTTCTGTCGCTGGGCTTCTGTGCGAGAATCAGGTTGCAGTATTTATCGAATTCAATTCAGCGTCACTCAACTTCCGCAGTCACAGTCTCATTTTCCATGCGTCGTCTTTGCTCGCGAAGTCCATTCCAAATGGGTGTTCGTAGCTGCAGAACCAAGTGTCGAATGTGAGCTTTGCATCTGGGTCACACACACACACACACCCACAAACTGAGAAATGCTGCCACCAATATTGTCATTAGCTGGAGATGAAGCATCACAGGATGACATCCGTAGACCTGCAAGCAACTCCATCACATTTGCTAGCTGCTGCATCACTTTCTCTAAACGTGAAGCCTACATTTTCACTTTATGCCTGTCACCAATTTCCACATGACCGTGATTACACTTGTAGTTGAGCCGACGAATTTACCACAGAAGTCGATTCGCCAGCCTATTGTTCTATCCGCCATTAGCACTAACAACACGATACGATACCAGCGAAAACGCGACTCAAGTAGACCAGACGAGAAGACAGACCGTTGACGTGGACAGCTTCCAGTGTCTCATGCCGACACTGAGAATCACTGACAGCGCCCGCCTCCGTGTATAATTCAAATGACCTGAGAGACACTAATCACATTGATTAATGATAACAGCCAACAACCAATGGGATTCCCATGTCAGAATTCGACTGAGAGAAATACAACCTGACGTGTAACAGCACAGGTAGAAAATTTGGGTAAATTTGTGACCGCCCACACGCCCCACTGTCAAAAAGAAGAACACGAACGTGTACAACGAAATTCCATACCTGTACCGAAAATACGGTGTGGAGTCAAGCGGTAATCAAAAATAACAAAACAATTAGTACCTCGTTTCGTTTGGGTCAACTTGGAAACGTAGTGTGTGGGATCTGTTTCGATTGGATTGCCTTCTGTACTGAGATTCGGTTTTGTTCTGGGACTCCCGTTGTTTTGCCTACGTATCCACTCGAGGCAGTCTAAATGTGTCGGCGTCTGCACTCTGGTTGGCGAACCTTCCTGACAACATTCATCTTCGTCACCAGTGGTGTGGCATCGTCGACATTCATTGTGTCTGTATGGGCATGATTTGATGCAGTGCGAAGCCACACGGTGCCATCAGGCTGAAGGCGGCGTCTGCTATGGACGACGTGGTGATTTTCCACCTCGACGGAACTGGACACACCGCATTTCTTTCGCCTACACTGTGGCCGTCAGATTGGATCAAGCTGGTATCTTCGCGAAGCTTGATGAGTCGCTCATACTCTCCACCAATGTCTTTCAACGTCACTTGTGGGTCTTGTCCAAGTCTGTTCAACAATCGAGTTCTTATGTCGACGAACTTGAATGGGTTCAGACCACGAGAATGGAGATGGGGACCGTGAATTGGTCTTCTGTCAGCGCCATTAACTTGGATCGTCCACATTGGTGGTTGACAATACCAAGCTGAGTGTGAGTGTCGTCGTTCGTTTGGTGCAGCACAAGTTTCATGCAGTGGAATGGAATGTTGAACAACGAACGATCTGTGGTGACTAGACTGCTGACGGAGCGTTTGGACAGTCTCATGAAATGTTCTGTCGCTGGGCTTCTGTGCGAGAATCAGGTTGCAGTATTTATCGAATTCAATTCAGCGTCACTCAACTTCCGCAGTCACAGTCTCATTTTCCATGCGTCGTCTTTGCTCGCGAAGTCCATTCCAAATGGGTGTTCGTAGCTGCAGAACCAAGTGTCGAATGTGAGCTTTGCATCTGGGTCACACACACACACACACACAACAAACTGAGAAATGCTGCCACCAATATTGTCATTAGCTGGAGATGAAGCATCACAGGATGACATCCGTAGACCTGCAAGCAACTCCATCACATTTGCTAGCTGCTGCATCACTTTCTCTAAACGTGAAGCCTACATTTTCACTTTATGCCTGTCACCAATTTCCACATGACCGTGATTACACTTGTAGTTGAGCCGACGAATTTACCACAGAAGTCGATTCGCCAGCCTATTGTTCTATCCGCCATTAGCACTAACAACACGATACGATACCAGCGAAAACGCGACTCAAGAAGACCAGACGAGAAGACAGACCGTTGACGTGGACAGCTTCCAGTGTCTCATGCCGACACTGAGAATCACTGACAGCGCCCGCCTCCGTGTATAATTCAAATGACCTGAGAGACACTAATCACATTGATTAATGATAACAGCCAACAACCAATGGGATTCCCATGTCAGAATTCGACTGAGAGAAATACAACCTGACGTGTAACAGCACAGGTAGAAAATTTGGGTAAATTTGTGACCGCCCACACGCCCCACTGTCAAAAAGAAGAACACGAACGTGTACAACAAAATTCCATACCTGTACCGAAAATACGGTGTGGAGTCAAGCGGTAATCAAAAATAACAAAACAATTAGTACCTCGTTTCGTTTGGGTCAACTTGGAAACGTAGTGTGTGGGATCTGTTTCGATTGGATTGCCTTCTGTACTGAGATTCGGTTTTGTTCTGGGACTCCCGTTGTTTTGCCTACGTATCCACTCGAGGCAGTCTAAATGTGTCGGCGTCTGCACTCTGGTTGGCGAACCTTCCTGACAACATTCATCTTCGTCACCAGTGGTGTGGCATCGTCGACATTCATTGTGTCTGTATGGGCATGATTTGATGCAGTGCGAAGCCACACGGTGCCATCAGGCTGAAGGCGGCGTCTGCTATGGACGACGTGGTGATTTTCCACCTCGACGGAACTGGACACACCGCATTTCTTTCGCCTACACTGTGGCCGTCAGATTGGATCAAGCTGGTATCTTCGCGAAGCTTGATGAGTCGCTCATACTCTCCACCAATGTCTTTCAACGTCACTTGTGGGTCTTGTCCAAGTCTGTTCAACAATCGAGTTCTTATGTCGACGAACTTGAATGGGTTCAGACCACGAGAATGGAGATGGGGACCGTGAATTGGTCTTCTGTCAGCGCCATTAACTTGGATCGTCCACATTGGTGGTTGACAATACCAAGCTGAGTGTGAGTGTCGTCGTTCGTTTGGTGCAGCACAAGTTTCATGCAGTGGAATGGAATGTTGAACAACGAACGATCTGTGGTGACTAGACTGCTGACGGAGCGTTTGGACAGTCTCATGAAATGTTCTGTCGCTGGGCTTCTGTGCGAGAATCAGGTTGCAGTATTTATCGAATTCAATTCAGCGTCACTCAACTTCCGCAGTCACAGTCTCATTTTCCATGCGTCGTCTTTGCTCGCGAAGTCCATTCCAAATGGGTGTTCGTAGCTGCAGAACCAAGTGTCGAATGTGAGCTTTGCATCTGGGTCACACACACACACACACACCCACACACAAACTGAGAAATGCTGCCACCAATATTGTCATTGGCTGGAGGTGAAGCATCACAGGATGACATCCGTAGACCTGCAAGCAACTCCATCACATTTGCTAGCTGCTACATCACTTTCTCTAAGCGTGAAGCCTACATTTTCACTTTATGCCCGTCACCAATTTCCACATGACCGTGATTACACTTGTAGTTGAGCCGACGAATTTACCACAGAAGTCGATTCGCCAGCCTATTGTTCTATCCGCCATTAGCACTAACAACACATAACATAATAATTTCGCTTCATTCCAGAAATAGTACTTGTGGTACGGTGTGGAATTTTCAGCACATATCTACAATATTGCATCTAATTTCATCGTACATTTAAAAGGAGTATTATAAAAAAAATAAAATATATAAAAAAACAAAAAAAAATTAAAAAAAGAAATACAGAAATAAAAAAAATGCAAATAAAAAATACCAAATAAAAAGGAAGATAAACACAAATAATGAAATAAATATTTCAGTATTGGTTAGTGGAAGCTACGATATGTGTATGCGTGGTGAACAGTAACAGCTATGATCATACAAGAAATTATGAGATGTTCTTAAAAATGTTTATAGCCAAGATGATCAGTTAATTTGATTGAACAACACTAGACAATCATAAGATAAACATTTCAGGTTGTGTTTTTTTATTGTCAGCACTAATGCGGTTGTTTGTAGTGGTAGTGTGAGGAATCATGCATAATACAAAATTTTTTTTTAAGATGGTGATAGTGACGTTAACAAACAAGATTGTCAGTTAAATAGTGCCGAACAAAGAACAACCACAAAACTAATATTACATGATGGTTAATGACGGGACAATTTTTTTAATAATCATAGTGATAATATAGTCGGACCCAGTAGATATACAAAAGAAGGAATAGAGTAAAAGTGCAAAAAAAAGTAAGCCAACGATAATTAATTTTAAGCAGCTAAGTATGTTTAATAAGTCTGTTCACTATAGAGTACAAATAAGAGAGTATAAGGGGAAATAACAGGGGCCAAAATTATGTTATTAACAACAAAGCAAGTCATAGGTTTCATGCTTAACATTGTCTCTGTCACTTAGAAAACGGGCCAAATACGGTATCGTTGAGTTCCTATACTTGGTTGTACGAGCATACATTATTTTGTACTGATAATATATGCTCGTACAACCAAGTATAGGAACTCAACGATACCGTATTCGGCCCGTTTTCTAAGTGAAAGAGACAATGTTAAGCGTGAAACCTATGACTTGCTTTGTTGTTAATAACATAATTTTGGCCCCTGTTATTTCCCCTTATACTCTCTTATTTGTACTCTATAGTGAACAGACTTATTGAACATACTTAGCTGCTTAAAATTAATTATCGTTGGCTCACGATACGATACCAGCGGAAACGCGACTCAAGAAGACCAGACGAGAAGACAGACCGTTGACGTGGACAGCTTCCAGTGTCTCATGCCGACACTGAGAATCACTGACAGCGCCCGCCTCCGTGTATAATTCAAATGACCTGAGAGACACTAATCACATTGATTAATGATAACAGCCAACAACCAATGGGATTCCCATGTCAGAATTCGACTGAGAGAAATACAACCTGACGTGTAACAGCACAGGTAGAAAATTTGGGTAAATTTGTGACCGCCCACACGCCCCACTGTCAAAAAGAAGAACACGAACGTGTACAACAAAATTCCATACCTGTACCGAAAATACGGTGTGGAGTCAAGCGGTAATCAAAAATAACAAAACAATTAGTACCTCGTTTCGTTTGGGTCAACTTGGAAACGTAGTGTGTGGGATCTGTTTCGATTGGATTGCCTTCTGTACTGAGATTCGGTTTTGTTCTGGGACTCCCGTTGTTTTGCCTACGTATCCACTCGAGGCAGTCTAAATGTGTCGGCGTCTGCACTCTGGTTGGCGAACCTTCCTGACAACATTCATCTTCGTCACCAGTGGTGTGGCATCGTCGACATTCATTGTGTCTGTATGGGCATGATTTGATGCAGTGCGAAGCCACACGGTGCCATCAGGCTGAAGGCGGCGTCTGCTATGGACGACGTGGTGATTTTCCACCTCGACGGAACTGGACACACCGCATTTCTTTCGCCTACACTGTGGCCGTCAGATTGGATCAAGCTGGTATCTTCGCGAAGCTTGATGAGTCGCTCATACTCTCCACCAATGTCTTTCAACGTCACTTGTGGGTCTTGTCCAAGTCTGTTCAACAATCGAGTTCTTATGTCGACGAACTTGAATGGGTTCAGACCACGAGAATGGAGATGGGGACCGTGAATTGGTCTTCTGTCAGCGCCATTAACTTGGATCGTCCACATTGGTGGTTGACAATACCAAGCTGAGTGTGAGTGTCGTCGTTCGTTTGGTGCAGCACAAGTTTCATGCAGTGGAATGGAATGTTGAACAACGAACGATCTGTGGTGACTAGACTGCTGACGGAGCGTTTGGACAGTCTCATGAAATGTTCTGTCGCTGGGCTTCTGTGCGAGAATCAGGTTGCAGTATTTATCGAATTCAATTCAGCGTCACTCAACTTCCGCAGTCACAGTCTCATTTTCCATGCGTCGTCTTTGCTCGCGAAGTCCATTCCAAATGGGTGTTCGTAGCTGCAGAACCAAGTGTCGAATGTGAGCTTTGCATCTGGGTCACACACACACACACACCCACACACAAACTGAGAAATGCTGCCACCAATATTGTCATTGGCTGGAGGTGAAGCATCACAGGATGACATCCGTAGACCTGCAAGCAACTCCATCACATTTGCTAGCTGCTACATCACTTTCTCTAAGCGTGAAGCCTACATTTTCACTTTATGCCCGTCACCAATTTCCACATGACCGTGATTACACTTGTAGTTGAGCCGACGAATTTACCACAGAAGTCGATTCGCCAGCCTATTGTTCTATCCGCCATTAGCACTAACAACACATAACATAATAATTTCGCTTCATTCCAGAAATAGTACTTGTGGTACGGTGTGGAATTTTCAGCACATATCTACAATATTGCATCTAATTTCATCGTACATTTAAAAGGAGTATTATAAAAAAAATAAAATATATAAAAAAACAAAAAAAAATTAAAAAAAGAAATACAGAAATAAAAAAAATGCAAATAAAAAATACCAAATAAAAAGGAAGATAAACACAAATAATGAAATAAATATTTCAGTATTGGTTAGTGGAAGCTACGATATGTGTATGCGTGGTGAACAGTAACAGCTATGATCATACAAGAAATTATGAGATGTTCTTAAAAATGTTTATAGCCAAGATGATCAGTTAATTTGATTGAACAACACTAGACAATCATAAGATAAACATTTCAGGTTGTGTTTTTTTATTGTCAGCACTAATGCGGTTGTTTGTAGTGGTAGTGTGAGGAATCATGCATAATACAAAATTTTTTTTTAAGATGGTGATAGTGACGTTAACAAACAAGATTGTCAGTTAAATAGTGCCGAACAAAGAACAACCACAAAACTAATATTACATGATGGTTAATGACGGGACAATTTTTTTAATAATCATAGTGATAATATAGTCGGACCCAGTAGATATACAAAAGAAGGAATAGAGTAAAAGTGCAAAAAAAAGTAAGCCAACGATAATTAATTTTAAGCAGCTAAGTATGTTTAATAAGTCTGTTCACTATAGAGTACAAATAAGAGAGTATAAGGGGAAATAACAGGGGCCAAAATTATGTTATTAACAACAAAGCAAGTCATAGGTTTCATGCTTAACATTGTCTCTGTCACTTAGAAAACGGGCCAAATACGGTATCGTTGAGTTCCTATACTTGGTTGTACGAGCATACATTATTTTGTACTGATAATATATGCTCGTACAACCAAGTATAGGAACTCAACGATACCGTATTCGGCCCGTTTTCTAAGTGAAAGAGACAATGTTAAGCGTGAAACCTATGACTTGCTTTGTTGTTAATAACATAATTTTGGCCCCTGTTATTTCCCCTTATACTCTCTTATTTGTACTCTATAGTGAACAGACTTATTGAACATACTTAGCTGCTTAAAATTAATTATCGTTGGCTCACGATACGATACCAGCGGAAACGCGACTCAAGAAGACCAGACGAGAAGACAGACCGTTGACGTGGACAGCTTCCAGTGTCTCATGCCGACACTGAGAATCACTGACAGCGCCCGCCTCCGTGTATAATTCAAATGACCTGAGAGACACTAATCACATTGATTAATGATAACAGCCAACAACCAATGGGATTCCCATGTCAGAATTCGACTGAGAGAAATACAACCTGACGTGTAACAGCACAGGTAGAAAATTTGGGTAAATTTGTGACCGCCCACACGCCCCACTGTCAAAAAGAAGAACACGAACGTGTACAACAAAATTCCATACCTGTACCGAAAATACGGTGTGGAGTCAAGCGGTAATCAAAAATAACAAAACAATTAGTACCTCGTTTCGTTTGGGTCAACTTGGAAACGTAGTGTGTGGGATCTGTTTCGATTGGATTGCCTTCTGTACTGAGATTCGGTTTTGTTCTGGGACTCCCGTTGTTTTGCCTACGTATCCACTCGAGGCAGTCTAAATGTGTCGGCGTCTGCACTCTGGTTGGCGAACCTTCCTGACAACATTCATCTTCGTCACCAGTGGTGTGGCATCGTCGACATTCATTGTGTCTGTATGGGCATGATTTGATGCAGTGCGAAGCCACACGGTGCCATCAGGCTGAAGGCGGCGTCTGCTATGGACGACGTGGTGATTTTCCACCTCGACGGAACTGGACACACCGCATTTCTTTCGCCTACACTGTGGCCGTCAGATTGGATCAAGCTGGTATCTTCGCGAAGCTTGATGAGTCGCTCATACTCTCCACCAATGTCTTTCAACGTCACTTGTGGGTCTTGTCCAAGTCTGTTCAACAATCGAGTTCTTATGTCGACGAACTTGAATGGGTTCAGACCACGAGAATGGAGATGGGGACCGTGAATTGGTCTTCTGTCAGCGCCATTAACTTGGATCGTCCACATTGGTGGTTGACAATACCAAGCTGAGTGTGAGTGTCGTCGTTCGTTTGGTGCAGCACAAGTTTCATGCAGTGGAATGGAATGTTGAACAACGAACGATCTGTGGTGACTAGACTGCTGACGGAGCGTTTGGACAGTCTCATGAAATGTTCTGTCGCTGGGCTTCTGTGCGAGAATCAGGTTGCAGTATTTATCGAATTCAATTCAGCGTCACTCAACTTCCGCAGTCACAGTCTCATTTTCCATGCGTCGTCTTTGCTCGCGAAGTCCATTCCAAATGGGTGTTCGTAGCTGCAGAACCAAGTGTCGAATGTGAGCTTTGCATCTGGGTCACACACACACACACACCCACACACAAACTGAGAAATGCTGCCACCAATATTGTCATTGGCTGGAGGTGAAGCATCACAGGATGACATCCGTAGACCTGCAAGCAACTCCATCACATTTGCTAGCTGCTACATCACTTTCTCTAAGCGTGAAGCCTACATTTTCACTTTATGCCCGTCACCAATTTCCACATGACCGTGATTACACTTGTAGTTGAGCCGACGAATTTACCACAGAAGTCGATTCGCCAGCCTATTGTTCTATCCGCCATTAGCACTAACAACACATAACATAATAATTTCGCTTCATTCCAGAAATAGTACTTGTGGTACGGTGTGGAATTTTCAGCACATATCTACAATATTGCATCTAATTTCATCGTACATTTAAAAGGAGTATTATAAAAAAAATAAAATATATAAAAAAACAAAAAAAAATTAAAAAAAGAAATACAGAAATAAAAAAAATGCAAATAAAAAATACCAAATAAAAAGGAAGATAAACACAAATAATGAAATAAATATTTCAGTATTGGTTAGTGGAAGCTACGATATGTGTATGCGTGGTGAACAGTAACAGCTATGATCATACAAGAAATTATGAGATGTTCTTAAAAATGTTTATAGCCAAGATGATCAGTTAATTTGATTGAACAACACTAGACAATCATAAGATAAACATTTCAGGTTGTGTTTTTTTATTGTCAGCACTAATGCGGTTGTTTGTAGTGGTAGTGTGAGGAATCATGCATAATACAAAATTTTTTTTTAAGATGGTGATAGTGACGTTAACAAACAAGATTGTCAGTTAAATAGTGCCGAACAAAGAACAACCACAAAACTAATATTACATGATGGTTAATGACGGGACAATTTTTTTAATAATCATAGTGATAATATAGTCGGACCCAGTAGATATACAAAAGAAGGAATAGAGTAAAAGTGCAAAAAAAAGTAAGCCAACGATAATTAATTTTAAGCAGCTAAGTATGTTTAATAAGTCTGTTCACTATAGAGTACAAATAAGAGAGTATAAGGGGAAATAACAGGGGCCAAAATTATGTTATTAACAACAAAGCAAGTCATAGGTTTCATGCTTAACATTGTCTCTGTCACTTAGAAAACGGGCCAAATACGGTATCGTTGAGTTCCTATACTTGGTTGTACGAGCATACATTATTTTGTACTGATAATATATGCTCGTACAACCAAGTATAGGAACTCAACGATACCGTATTCGGCCCGTTTTCTAAGTGAAAGAGACAATGTTAAGCGTGAAACCTATGACTTGCTTTGTTGTTAATAACATAATTTTGGCCCCTGTTATTTCCCCTTATACTCTCTTATTTGTACTCTATAGTGAACAGACTTATTGAACATACTTAGCTGCTTAAAATTAATTATCGTTGGCTCACGATACGATACCAGCGGAAACGCGACTCAAGAAGACCAGACGAGAAGACAGACCGTTGACGTGGACAGCTTCCAGTGTCTCATGCCGACACTGAGAATCACTGACAGCGCCCGCCTCCGTGTATAATTCAAATGACCTGAGAGACACTAATCACATTGATTAATGATAACAGCCAACAACCAATGGGATTCCCATGTCAGAATTCGACTGAGAGAAATACAACCTGACGTGTAACAGCACAGGTAGAAAATTTGGGTAAATTTGTGACCGCCCACACGCCCCACTGTCAAAAAGAAGAACACGAACGTGTACAACAAAATTCCATACCTGTACCGAAAATACGGTGTGGAGTCAAGCGGTAATCAAAAATAACAAAACAATTAGTACCTCGTTTCGTTTGGGTCAACTTGGAAACGTAGTGTGTGGGATCTGTTTCGATTGGATTGCCTTCTGTACTGAGATTCGGTTTTGTTCTGGGACTCCCGTTGTTTTGCCTACGTATCCACTCGAGGCAGTCTAAATGTGTCGGCGTCTGCACTCTGGTTGGCGAACCTTCCTGACAACATTCATCTTCGTCACCAGTGGTGTGGCATCGTCGACATTCATTGTGTCTGTATGGGCATGATTTGATGCAGTGCGAAGCCACACGGTGCCATCAGGCTGAAGGCGGCGTCTGCTATGGACGACGTGGTGATTTTCCACCTCGACGGAACTGGACACACCGCATTTCTTTCGCCTACACTGTGGCCGTCAGATTGGATCAAGCTGGTATCTTCGCGAAGCTTGATGAGTCGCTCATACTCTCCACCAATGTCTTTCAACGTCACTTGTGGGTCTTGTCCAAGTCTGTTCAACAATCGAGTTCTTATGTCGACGAACTTGAATGGGTTCAGACCACGAGAATGGAGATGGGGACCGTGAATTGGTCTTCTGTCAGCGCCATTAACTTGGATCGTCCACATTGGTGGTTGACAATACCAAGCTGAGTGTGAGTGTCGTCGTTCGTTTGGTGCAGCACAAGTTTCATGCAGTGGAATGGAATGTTGAACAACGAACGATCTGTGGTGACTAGACTGCTGACGGAGCGTTTGGACAGTCTCATGAAATGTTCTGTCGCTGGGCTTCTGTGCGAGAATCAGGTTGCAGTATTTATCGAATTCAATTCAGCGTCACTCAACTTCCGCAGTCACAGTCTCATTTTCCATGCGTCGTCTTTGCTCGCGAAGTCCATTCCAAATGGGTGTTCGTAGCTGCAGAACCAAGTGTCGAATGTGAGCTTTGCATCTGGGTCACACACACACACACACAAACTGAGAAATGCTGCCACCAATATTGTCATTGGCTGGAGGTGAAGCATCACAGGATGACATCCGTAGACCTGCAAGCAACTCCATCACATTTGCTAGCTGCTACATCACTTTCTCTAAGCGTGAAGCCTACATTTTCACTTTATGCCCGTCACCAATTTCCACATGACCGTGATTACACTTGTAGTTGAGCCGACGAATTTACCACAGAAGTCGATTCGCCAGCCTATTGTTCTATCCGCCATTAGCACTAACAACACATAACATAATAATTTCGCTTCATTCCAGAAATAGTACTTGTGGTACGGTGTGGAATTTTCAGCACATATCTACAATATTGCATCTAATTTCATCGTACATTTAAAAGGAGTATTATAAAAAAAATAAAATATATAAAAAAACAAAAAAAATTAAAAAAAGAAATACAGAAATAAAAAAAATGCAAATAAAAAATACCAAATAAAAAGGAAGATAAACACAAATAATGAAATAAATATTTCAGTATTGGTTAGTGGAAGCTACGATATGTGTATGCGTGGTGAACAGTAACAGCTATGATCATACAAGAAATTATGAGATGTTCTTAAAAATGTTTATAGCCAAGATGATCAGTTAATTTGATTGAACAACACTAGACAATCATAAGATAAACATTTCAGGTTGTGTTTTTTTATTGTCAGCACTAATGCGGTTGTTTGTAGTGGTAGTGTGAGGAATCATGCATAATACAAAATTTTTTTTTAAGATGGTGATAGTGACGTTAACAAACAAGATTGTCAGTTAAATAGTGCCGAACAAAGAACAACCACAAAACTAATATTACATGATGGTTAATGACGGGACAATTTTTTTAATAATCATAGTGATAATATAGTCGGACCCAGTAGATATACAAAAGAAGGAATAGAGTAAAAGTGCAAAAAAAAGTAAGCCAACGATAATTAATTTTAAGCAGCTAAGTATGTTTAATAAGTCTGTTCACTATAGAGTACAAATAAGAGAGTATAAGGGGAAATAACAGGGGCCAAAATTATGTTATTAACAACAAAGCAAGTCATAGGTTTCATGCTTAACATTGTCTCTGTCACTTAGAAAACGGGCCAAATACGGTATCGTTGAGTTCCTATACTTGGTTGTACGAGCATACATTATTTTGTACTGATAATATATGCTCGTACAACCAAGTATAGGAACTCAACGATACCGTATTCGGCCCGTTTTCTAAGTGAAAGAGACAATGTTAAGCGTGAAACCTATGACTTGCTTTGTTGTTAATAACATAATTTTGGCCCCTGTTATTTCCCCTTATACTCTCTTATTTGTACTCTATAGTGAACAGACTTATTGAACATACTTAGCTGCTTAAAATTAATTATCGTTGGCTCACGATACGATACCAGCGGAAACGCGACTCAAGAAGACCAGACGAGAAGACAGACCGTTGACGTGGACAGCTTCCAGTGTCTCATGCCGACACTGAGAATCACTGACAGCGCCCGCCTCCGTGTATAATTCAAATGACCTGAGAGACACTAATCACATTGATTAATGATAACAGCCAACAACCAATGGGATTCCCATGTCAGAATTCGACTGAGAGAAATACAACCTGACGTGTAACAGCACAGGTAGAAAATTTGGGTAAATTTGTGACCGCCCACACGCCCCACTGTCAAAAAGAAGAACACGAACGTGTACAACAAAATTCCATACCTGTACCGAAAATACGGTGTGGAGTCAAGCGGTAATCAAAAATAACAAAACAATTAGTACCTCGTTTCGTTTGGGTCAACTTGGAAACGTAGTGTGTGGGATCTGTTTCGATTGGATTGCCTTCTGTACTGAGATTCGGTTTTGTTCTGGGACTCCCGTTGTTTTGCCTACGTATCCACTCGAGGCAGTCTAAATGTGTCGGCGTCTGCACTCTGGTTGGCGAACCTTCCTGACAACATTCATCTTCGTCACCAGTGGTGTGGCATCGTCGACATTCATTGTGTCTGTATGGGCATGATTTGATGCAGTGCGAAGCCACACGGTGCCATCAGGCTGAAGGCGGCGTCTGCTATGGACGACGTGGTGATTTTCCACCTCGACGGAACTGGACACACCGCATTTCTTTCGCCTACACTGTGGCCGTCAGATTGGATCAAGCTGGTATCTTCGCGAAGCTTGATGAGTCGCTCATACTCTCCACCAATGTCTTTCAACGTCACTTGTGGGTCTTGTCCAAGTCTGTTCAACAATCGAGTTCTTATGTCGACGAACTTGAATGGGTTCAGACCACGAGAATGGAGATGGGGACCGTGAATTGGTCTTCTGTCAGCGCCATTAACTTGGATCGTCCACAACAACAACAACAACATTAACAACCACAACAACAACAACACAAAGCAATACGACTATTATTCAGTTAGACCACAACTCAAACAAACCACATGAAACACAACTAACATAACCAACATGAAAATTACCAAATCAAAACACCTACCTGAATGCAAGACAACTCCTCCAACCACACCTCCATCTATCCACCTAGCCAGAAGTCTCGTCCTCACTCAACGCCAAATTAACAAAACCTGAAAAACAAATCAAAATACACAGAAACACTCATTAAAACAACTACATCACATCACATCACATCACACATTTACTCACACTAATATACTAACTACAACAACCATTATCGTCTATACGATTTATCAGATTTCGCCAATCACGAATCATCGAGGGCAAGTGATCATCACAAAAACACACTCAATCTCATTTATCATCCTATACAACCACTCACTATACAACAACAACAACAACAACATTAACAACCACAACAACAACAACACAAAGCAATACGACTATTATTCAGTTAGACCACAACTCAAACAAACCACATGAAACACAACTAACATAACCAACATGAAAATTACCAAATCAAAACACCTACCTGAATGCAAGACAACTCCTCCAACCACACCTCCATCTATCCACCTAGCCAGAAGTCTCGTCCTCACTCAACACCAAATTAACAAAACCTGAAAAACAAATCAAAATACACAGAAACACTCATTAAAACAACTACATCACATCACATCACATCACACATTTACTCACACTAATATACTAACTACAACAACCATTATCGTCTATACGATTTATCAGATTTCGCCAATCACGAATCATCGAGGGCAAGTGATCATCACAAAAACACACTCAATCTCATTTATCATCCTATACAACCACTCACTATACAACAACAACAACAACATAACAACCACAACAACAACACAAAGCAATACGACTATTATTCAGTTAGACCACAACTCAAACAAACCACATGAAACACAACTAACATAACCAACATGAAAATTACCAAATCAAAACACCTACCTGAATGCAAGACAACTCCTCCAACCACACCTCCATCTATCCACCTAGCCAGAAGTCTCGTCCTCACTCAACGCCAAATTAACAAAACCTGAAAAACAAATCAAAATACACAGAAACACTCATTAAAACCACTACATC
This sequence comes from Trichobilharzia regenti, assembly GCA_944472135.2. Taxonomy (NCBI): domain Eukaryota; kingdom Metazoa; phylum Platyhelminthes; class Trematoda; order Strigeidida; family Schistosomatidae; genus Trichobilharzia; species Trichobilharzia regenti. Next base: position 13,261,799 of record OX235267.1, read on the forward strand.
ACATCACATCACATCACACATTTACTCACACTAATATACTAACTACAACAACCATTATCGTCTATACGATTTATCAGATTTCGCCAATCACGAATCATCGAGGGCAAGTGATCATCACAAAAACACACTCAATCTCATTTATCATCCTATACAACCACTCACTATACAACAACAACAACAACAACATTAACAACCACAACAACAACAACACAAAGCAATACGACTATTATTCAGTTAGACCACAACTCAAACAAACCACATGAAACACAACTAACATAACCGACATGAAAATTACCAAATCAAAACACCTACCTGAATGCAAGACAACTCCTCCAACCACACCTCCATCTATCCACCTAGCCAGAAGTCTCGTCCTCACTCAACGCCAAATTAACAAAACCTGAAAAACAAATCAAAATACACAGAAACACTCATTAAAACCACTACATCACATCACATCACATCACACATTTACTCACACTAATATACTAACTACAACAACCATTATCGTCTATACGATTTATCAGATTTCGCCAATCACGAATCATCGAGGGCAAGTGATCATCACAAAAACACACTCAATCTCATTTATCATCCTATACAACCACTCACTATACAACAACAACAACAACAACATTAACAACCACAACAACAACAACACAAAGCAATACGACTATTATTCAGTTAGACCACAACTCAAACAAACCACATGAAACACAACTAACATAATCAACATGAAAAATACGAAATCAAAACACCTACCTGAATGCAAGACAACTCCTCCAACCACACCTCCATCTATCCACCTAGCCATAAGTCTCGTCCTCACTCAACACCAAATTAACAAAACCTGAAAAACAAATCAAAATACACAGAAACACTCATTAAAACAACTACATCACATCACATCACATCACACATTTACTCACACTAATATACTAACTACAACAACCATTATCGTCTATACGATTTATCAGATTTCGCCAATCACGAATCATCGAGGGCAAGTGATCATCACAAAAACACACTCAATCTCATTTATCATCCTATACAACCACTCACTATACAACAACAACAACAACAACATTAACAACCACAACAACAACAACACAAAGCAATACGACTATTATTCAGTTAGACCACAACTCAAACAAACCACATGAAACACAACTAACATAACCAACATGAAAATTACCAAATCAAAACACCTACCTGAATGCAAGACAACTCCTTCAACCACACCTCCATCTATCCACCTAGCCAGAAGTCTCGTCCTCACTCAACGCCAAATTAACAAAACCTGAAAAACAAATCAAAATACACAGAAACACTCATTAAAACCACTACATCACATCACATCACATCACACATTTACTCATACTAATATACTAACTACAACAACCATTATCGTCTATACGATTTATCAGATTTCGCCAATCACGAATCATCGAGGGCAAGTGATCATCACAAAAACACACTCAATCTCATTTATCATCCTATACAACCACTCACTATACAACAACAACAACAACATAACAACCACAACAACAACAACACAAAGCAATACGACTATTATTCAGTTAGACCACAACTCAAACAAACCACATGAAACACAACTAACATAACCAACATGAAAATTACCAAATCAAAACACCTACCTGAATGCAAGACAACTCCTCCAACCACACCTCCATCTATCCACCTAGCCAGAAGTCTCGTCCTCACTCAACACCAAATTAACAAAACCTGAAAAACAAATCAAAATACACAGAAACACTCATTAAAACAACTACATCACATCACATCACATCACACATTTACTCACACTAATATACTAACTACAACAACCATTATCGTCTATACGATTTATCAGATTTCGCCAATCACGAATCATCGAGGGCAAGTGATCATCACAAAAACACACTCAATCTCATTTATCATCCTATACAACCACTCACTATACAACAACAACAACAACATTAACAACCACAACAACAACAACACAAAGCAATACGACTATTATTCAGTTAGACCACAACTCAAACAAACCACATGAAACACAACTAACATAACCAACATGAAAATTACCAAATCAAAACACCTACCTGAATGCAAGACAACTCCTCCAACCACACCTCCATCTATCCACCTAGCCAGAAGTCTCGTCCTCACTCAACACCAAATTAACAAAACCTGAAAAACAAATCAAAATACACAGAAACACTCATTAAAACAACTACATCACATCACATCACATCACACATTTACTCACACTAATATACTAACTACAACAACCATTATCGTCTATACGATTTATCAGATTTCGCCAATCACGAATCATCGAGGGCAAGTGATCATCACAAAAACACACTCAATCTCATTTATCATCCTATACAACCACTCACTATACAACAACAACAACAACATTAACAACCACAACAACAACAACACAAAGCAATACGACTATTATTCAGTTAGACCACAACTCAAACAAACCACATGAAACACAACTAACATAACCAACATGAAAATTACCAAATCAAAACACCTACCTGAATGCAAGACAACTCCTCCAACCACACCTCCATCTATCCACCTAGCCAGAAGTCTCGTCCTCACTCAACGCCAAATTAACAAAACCTGAAAAACAAATCAAAATACACAGAAACACTCATTAAAACCACTACATCACATCACATCACATCACACATTTACTCACACTAATATACTAACTACAACAACCATTATCGTCTATACGATTTATCAGATTTCGCCAATCACGAATCATCGAGGGCAAGTGATCATCACAAAAACACACTCAATCTCATTTATCATCCTATACAACCACTCACTATACAACAACAAACATTAACAACCACAACAACAACACAAAGCAATACGACTATTATTCAGTTAGACCACAACTCAAACAAACCACATGAAACACAACTAACATAACCGACATGAAAATTACCAAATCAAAACACCTACCTGAATGCAAGACAACTCCTCCAACCACACCTCCATCTATCCACCTAGCCAGAAGTCTCGTCCTCACTCAACGCCAAATTAACAAAACCTGAAAAACAAATCAAAATACACAGAAACACTCATTAAAACCACTACATCACATCACATCACATCACACATTTACTCACACTAATATACTAACTACAACAACCATTATCGTCTATACGATTTATCAGATTTCGCCAATCACGAATCATCGAGGGCAAGTGATCATCACAAAAACACACTCAATCTCATTTATCATCCTATACAACCACTCACTATACAACAACAACACATACAACCACAACAACAACAACACAAAGCAATACGACTATTATTCAGTTAGACCACAACTCAAACAAACCACATGAAACACAACTAACATAATCAACATGAAAATTACGAAATCAAAACACCTACCTGAATGCAAGACAACTCCTCCAACCACACCTCCATCTATCCACCTAGCCATAAGTCTCGTCCTCACTCAACACCAAATTAACAAAACCTGAAAAACAAATCAAAATACACAGAAACACTCATTAAAACAACTACATCACATCACATCACATCACATCACACATTTACTCACACTAATATACTAACTACAACAACCATTATCGTCTATACGATTTATCAGATTTCGCCAATCACGAATCATCGAGGGCAAGTGATCATCACAAAAACACACTCAATCTCATTTATCATCCTATACAACCACTCACTATACAACAACAACAACAACATTAACAACCACAACAACAACAACACAAAGCAATACGACTATTATTCAGTTAGACCACAACTCAAACAAACCACATGAAACACAACTAACATAACCAACATGAAAATTACCAAATCAAAACACCTACCTGAATGCAAGACAACTCCTTCAACCACACCTCCATCTATCCACCTAGCCAGAAGTCTCGTCCTCACTCAACGCCAAATTAACAAAACCTGAAAAACAAATCAAAATACACAGAAACACTCATTAAAACCACTACATCACATCACATCACATCACACATTTACTCACACTAATATACTAACTACAACAACCATTATCGTCTATACGATTTATCAGATTTCGCCAATCACGAATCATCGAGGGCAAGTGATCATCACAAAAACACACTCAATCTCATTTATCATCCTATACAACCACTCACTATACAACAACAACAACAACAACATTAACAACCACAACAACAACAACACAAAGCAATACCACTATTATTCAGTTAGACCACAACTCAAACAAACCACATGAAACACAACTAACATAACCAACATGAAAATTACCAAATCAAAACACCTACCTGAATGCAAGACAACTCCTCCAACCACACCTCCATCTATCCACCTAGCCATAAGTCTCGTCCTCACTCAACGCCAAATTAACAAAACCTGAAAAACAAATCAAAATACACAGAAACACTCATTAAAACCACTACATCACATCACATCACATCACACATTTACTCACACTAATATACTAACTACAACAACCATTATCGTCTATACGATTTATCAGATTTCGCCAATCACGAATCATCGAGGGCAAGTGATCATCACAAAAACACACTCAATCTCATTTATCATCCTATACAACCACTCACTATACAACAACAACATCAACCACAACAACAACAACACAAAGCAATACCACTATTATTCAGTTAGACCACAACTCAAACAAACCACATGAAACACAACTAACATAACCGACATGAAAATTACCAAATCAAAACACCTACCTGAATGCAAGACAACTCCTCCAACCACACCTCCATCTATCCACCTAGCCATAAGTCTCGTCCTCACTCAACGCCAAATTAACAAAACCTGAAAAACAAATCAAAATACACAGAAACACTCATTAAAACCACTACATCACATCACATCACATCACACATTTACTCACACTAATATACTAACTACAACAACCATTATCGTCTATACGATTTATCAGATTTCGCCAATCACGAATCATCGAGGGCAAGTGATCATCACAAAAACACACTCAATCTCATTTATCATCCTATACAACCACTCACTATACAACAACAACAACAACAACATTAACAACCACAACAACAACAACACAAAGCAATACCACTATTATTCAGTTAGACCACAACTCAAACAAACCACATGAAACACAACTAACATAACCAACATGAAAATTACCAAATCAAAACACCTACCTGAATGCAAGACAACTCCTCCAACCACACCTCCATCTATCCACCTAGCCATAAGTCTCGTCCTCACTCAACGCCAAATTAACAAAACCTGAAAAACAAATCAAAATACACAGAAACACTCATTAAAACCACTACATCACATCACATCACATCACACATTTACTCACACTAATATACTAACTACAACAACCATTATCGTCTATACGATTTATCAGATTTCGCCAATCACGAATCATCGAGGGCAAGTGATCATCACAAAAACACACTCAATCTCATTTATCATCCTATACAACCACTCACTATACAACAACAACATTAACAACCACAACAACAACAACACAAAGCAATACCACTATTATTCAGTTAGACCACAACTCAAACAAACCACATGAAACACAACTAACATAACCGACATGAAAATTACCAAATCAAAACACCTACCTGAATGCAAGACAACTCCTCCAACCACACCTCCATCTATCCACCTGGCCATAAGTCTCGTCCTCACTCAACGCCAAATTAACAAAACCTGAAAAACAAATCAAAATACACAGAAACACTCATTAAAACCACTACATCACATCACATCACATCACACATTTAGTCACACTAATATACTAACTACAACAACCATTATCGTCTATACGATTTATCAGATTTCGCCAATCACGAATCATCGAGGGCAAGTGATCATCACAAAAACACACTCAATCTCATTTATCATCCTATACAACCACTCACTATACAACAACAACATAAACAACCACAACAACAACACAAAGCAATACCACTATTATTCAGTTAGACCACAACTCAAACAAACCACATGAAACACAACTAACATAACCGACATGAAAATTACCAAATCAAAACACCTACCTGAATGCAAGACAACTCCTCCAACCACACCTCCATCTATCCACCTGGCCATAAGTCTCGTCCTCACTCAACGCCAAATTAACAAAACCTGAAAAACAAATCAAAATACACAGAAACACTCATTAAAACCACTACATCACATCACATCACATCACACATTTACTCACACTAATATACTAACTACAACAACCATTATCGTCTATACGATTTATCAGATTTCGCCAATCACGAATCATCGAGGGCAAGTGATCATCACAAAAACACACTCAATCTCATTTATCATCCTATACAACCACTCACTATACAACAACAACAACAACAACATTAACAACCACAACAACAAGAACACAAAGCAATACCACTATTATTCAGTTAGACCACAACTCAAACAAACCACATGAAACACAACTAACATAACCAACATGAAAATTACCAAATCAAAACACCTACCTGAATGCAAGACAACTCCTCCAACCACACCTCCATCTATCCACCTAGCCATAAGTCTCGTCCTCACTCAACGCCAAATTAACAAAACCTGAAAAACAAATCAAAATACACAGAAACACTCATTAAAACCAGTACATCACATCACATCACATCACACATTTACTCACACTAATATACTAACTACAACAACCATTATCGTCTATACGATTTATCAGATTTCGCCAATCACGAATCATCGAGGGCAAGTGATCATCACAAAAACACACTCAATCTCATTTATCATCCTATACAACCACTCACTATACAACAACAACATTAACAACCACAACAACAACAACACAAAGCAATACCACTATTATTCAGTTAGACCACAACTCAAACAAACCACATGAAACACAACTAACATAACCGACATGAAAATTACCAAATCAAAACACCTACCTGAATGCAAGACAACTCCTCCAACCACACCTCCATCTATCCACCTGGCCATAAGTCTCGTCCTCACTCAACGCCAAATTAACAAAACCTGAAAAACAAATCAAAATACACAGAAACACTCATTAAAACCACTACATCACATCACATCACATCACACATTTAGTCACACTAATATACTAACTACAACAACCATTATCGTCTATACGATTTATCAGATTTCGCCAATCACGAATCATCGAGGGCAAGTGATCATCACAAAAACACACTCAATCTCATTTATCATCCTATACAACCACTCACTATACAACAACAACCTAAACAACCACAACAACAACACAAAGCAATACCACTATTATTCAGTTAGACCACAACTCAAACAAACCACATGAAACACAACTAACATAACCGACATGAAAATTACCAAATCAAAACACCTACCTGAGTGCAAGACAACTCCTCCAACCACACCTCCATCTATCCACCTGGCCATAAGTCTCGTCCTCACTCAACGCCAAATTAACAAAACCTGAAAAACAAATCAAAATACACAGAAACACTCATTAAAACCACTACATCACATCACATCACATCACACATTTACTCACACTAATATACTAACTACAACAACCATTATCGTCTATACGATTTATCAGATTTCGCCAATCACGAATCATCGAGGGCAAGTGATCATCACAAAAACACACTCAATCTCATTTATCATCCTATACAACCACTCACTATACAACAACAACATTAACAACCACAACAACAACAACACAAAGCAATACCACTATTATTCAGTTAGACCACAACTCAAACAAACCACATGAAACACAACTAACATAACCAACATGAAAATTACCAAATCAAAACACCTACCTGAATGCAAGACAACTCCTCCAACCACACCTCCATCTATCCACCTAGCCATAAGTCTCGTCCTCACTCAACGCCAAATTAACAAAACCTGAAAAACAAATCAAAATACACAGAAACACTCATTAAAACCACTACATCACATCACATCACATCACACATTTACTCACACTAATATACTAACTACAACAACCATTATCGTCTATACGATTTATCAGATTTCGCCAATCACGAATCATCGAGGGCAAGTGATCATCACAAAAACACACTCAATCTCATTTATCATCCTATACAACCACTCACTATACAACAACAACCACAACAACAACACAAAGCAATACCACTATTATTCAGTTAGACCACAACTCAAACAAACCACATGAAACACAACTAACATAACCAACATGAAAATTACCAAATCAAAACACCTACCTGAATGCAAGACAACTCCTCCAACCACACCTCCATCTATCCACCTGGCCATAAGTCTCGTCCTCACTCAACGCCAAATTAACAAAACCTGAAAAACAAATCAAAATACACAGAAACACTCATTAAAACCACTACATCACATCACATCACATCACACATTTACTCACACTAATATACTAACTACAACAACCATTATCGTCTATACGATTTATCAGATTTCGCCAATCACGAATCATCGAGGGCAAGTGATCATCACAAAAACACACTCAATCTCATTTATCATCCTATACAACCACTCACTATACAACGACAACAACAACAACAACAACATTAACAACCACAACAACAACAACACAAAGCAATACCACTATTATTCAGTTAGACCACAACTCAAACAAACTACATGAAACACAACTAACATAACCGACATGAAAATTACCAAATCAAAACACCTACCTGAATGCAAGACAACTCCTCCAACCACACCTCCATCTATCCACCTAGCCATAAGTCTCGTCCTCACTCAACGCCAAATTAACAAAACCTGAAAAACAAATCAAAATACACAGAAACACTCATTAAAACCACTACATCACATCACATCACATCACACATTTACTCACACTAATATACTAACTACAACAACCATTATCGTCTATACGATTTATCAGATTTCGCCAATCACGAATCATCGAGGGCAAGTGATCATCACAAAAACACACTCAATCTCATTTATCATCCTATACAACCACTCACTATACAACAACAACAACAACAACATTAACAACCACAACAACAAGAACACAAAGCAATACCACTATTATTCAGTTAGACCACAACTCAAACAAACCACATGAAACACAACTAACATAACCAACATGAAAATTACCAAATCAAAACACCTACCTGAATGCAAGACAACTCCTCCAACCACACCTCCATCTATCCACCTGGCCATAAGTCTCGTCCTCACTCAACGCCAAATTAACAAAACCTGAAAAACAAATCAAAATACACAGAAACACTCATTAAAACCACTACATCACATCACATCACATCACATCACATCACACATTTACTCACACTAATATACTAACTACAACAACCATTATCGTCTATACGATTTATCAGATTTCGCCAATCACGAATCATCGAGGGCAAGTGATCATCACAAAAACACACTCAATCTCATTTATCATCCTATACAACCACTCACTATACAACAACAACAACAACATTAACAACCACAACAACAACAACACAAAGCAATACCACTATTATTCAGTTAGACCACAACTCAAACAAACCACATGAAACACAACTAACATAACCAACATGAAAATTACCAAATCAAAACACCTACCTGAATGCAAGACAACTCCTCCAACCACACCTCCATCTATCCACCTAGCCATAAGTCTCGTCCTCACTCAACGCCAAATTAACAAAACCTGAAAAACAAATCAAAATACACAGAAACACTCATTAAAACCACTACATCACATCACATTACACATTTACTCACACTAATATACTAACTACAACAACCATTATCGTCTATACGATTTATCAGATTTCGCCAATCACGAATCATCGAGGGCAAGTGATCATCACAAAAACACACTCAATCTCATTTATCATCCTATACAACCACTCACTATACAACAACAACAACAACATTAACAACCACAACAACAACAACACAAAGCAATACCACTATTATTCAGTTAGACCACAACTCAAACAAACCACATGAAACACAACTAACATAACCGACATGAAAATTACCAAATCAAAACACCTACCTGAGTGCAAGACAACTCCTCCAACCACACCTCCATCTATCCACCTGGCCATAAGTCTCGTCCTCACTCAACGCCAAATTAACAAAACCTGAAAAACAAATCAAAATACACAGAAACACTCATTAAAACCACTACATCACATCACATCACATCACATCACACATTTAGTCACACTAATATACTAACTACAACAACCATTATCGTCTATACGATTTATCAGATTTCGCCAATCACGAATCATCGAGGGCAAGTGATCATCACAAAAACACACTCAATCTCATTTATCATCCTATACAACCACTCACTATACAACAACAACCACAACAACACAAAGCAATACCACTATTATTCAGTTAGACCACAACTCAAACAAACCACATGAAACACAACTAACATAACCGACATGAAAATTACCAAATCAAAACACCTACCTGAATGCAAGACAACTCCTCCAACCACATCTCCATCTATCCACCTGGCCATAAGTCTCGTCCTCACTCAACGCCAAATTAACAAAACCTGAAAAACAAATCAAAATACACAGAAACACTCATTAAAACCACTACATCACATCACATCACATCACACATTTACTCACACTAATATACTAACTACAACAACCATTATCGTCTATACGATTTATCAGATTTCGCCAATCACGAATCATCGAGGGCAAGTGATCATCACAAAAACACACTCAATCTCATTTATCATCCTATACAACCACTCACTATACAACGACAACAACAACAACAACATTAACAACCACAACAACAAGAACACAAAGCAATACCACTATTATTCAGTTAGACCACAACTCAAACAAACCACATGAAACACAACTAACATAACCAACATGAAAATTACCAAATCAAAACACCTACCTGAATGCAAGACAACTCCTCCAACCACACCTCCATCTATCCACCTAGCCATAAGTCTCGTCCTCACTCAACGCCAAATTAACAAAACCTGAAAAACAAATCAAAATACACAGAAACACTCATTAAAACCACTACATCACATCACATCACACATTTACTCACACTAATATACTAACTACAACAACCATTATCGTCTATACGATTTATCAGATTTCGCCAATCACGAATCATCGAGGGCAAGTGATCATCACAAAAACACACTCAATCTCATTTATCATCCTATACAACCACTCACTATACAACAACAACATTAACAACCACAACAACAACAACACAAAGCAATACCACTATTATTCAGTTAGACCACAACTCAAACAAACCACATGAAACACAACTAACATAACCGACATGAAAATTACCAAATCAAAACACCTACCTGAATGCAAGACAACTCCTCCAACCACACCTCCATCTATCCACCTGGCCATAAGTCTCGTCCTCACTCAACGCCAAATTAACAAAACCTGAAAAACAAATCAAAATACACAGAAACACTCATTAAAACCACTACATCACATCACATCACATCACATCACACATTTAGTCACACTAATATACTAACTACAACAACCATTATCGTCTATACGATTTATCAGATTTCGCCAATCACGAATCATCGAGGGCAAGTGATCATCACAAAAACACACTCAATCTCATTTATCATCCTATACAACCACTCACTATACAACAACAACCACAACAACACAAAGCAATACCACTATTATTCAGTTAGACCACAACTCAAACAAACCACATGAAACACAACTAACATAACCGACATGAAAATTACCAAATCAAAACACCTACCTGAGTGCAAGACAACTCCTCCAACCACACCTCCATCTATCCACCTGGCCATAAGTCTCGTCCTCACTCAACGCCAAATTAACAAAACCTGAAAAACAAATCAAAATACACAGAAACACTCATTAAAACCACTACATCACATCACATCACATCACACATTTACTCACACTAATATACTAACTACAACAACCATTATCGTCTATACGATTTATCAGATTTCGCCAATCACGAATCATCGAGGGCAAGTGATCATCACAAAAACACACTCAATCTCATTTATCATCCTATACAACCACTCACTATACAACGACAACAACAACAACAACAACATTAACAACCACAACAACAAGAACACAAAGCAATACCACTATTATTCAGTTAGACCACAACTCAAACAAACCACATGAAACACAACTAACATAACCGACATGAAAATTACCAAATCAAAACACCTACCTGAATGCAAGACAACTCCTCCAACCACACCTCCATCTATCCACCTGGCCATAAGTCTCGTCCTCACTCAACGCCAAATTAACAAAACCTGAAAAACAAATCAAAATACACAGAAACACTCATTAAAACCACTACATCACATCACATCACATCACATCACATCACACATTTACTCACACTAATATACTAACTACAACAACCATTATCGTCTATACGATTTATCAGATTTCGCCAATCACGAATCATCGAGGGCAAGTGATCATCACAAAAACACACTCAATCTCATTTATCATCCTATACAACCACTCACTATACAACAACAACATTAACAACCACAACAACAACAACACAAAGCAATACCACTATTATTCAGTTAGACCACAACTCAAACAAACCACATGAAACACAACTAACATAACCAACATGAAAATTACCAAATCAAAACACCTACCTGAATGCAAGACAACTCCTCCAACCACACCTCCATCTATCCACCTAGCCATAAGTCTCGTCCTCACTCAACGCCAAATTAACAAAACCTGAAAAACAAATCAAAATACACAGAAACACTCATTAAAACCACTACATCACATCACATCACATCACACATTTACTCACACTAATATACTAACTACAACAACCATTATCGTCTATACGATTTATCAGATTTCGCCAATCACGAATCATCGAGGGCAAGTGATCATCACAAAAACACACTCAATCTCATTTATCATCCTATACAACCACTCACTATACAACAACAACCACAACAACACAAAGCAATACCACTATTATTCAGTTAGACCACAACTCAAACAAACCACATGAAACACAACTAACATAACCGACATGAAAATTACCAAATCAAAACACCTACCTGAATGCAAGACAACTCCTCCAACCACACCTCCATCTATCCACCTGGCCATAAGTCTCGTCCTCACTCAACGCCAAATTAACAAAACCTGAAAAACAAATCAAAATACACAGAAACACTCATTAAAACCACTACATCACATCACATCACATCACACATTTACTCACACTAATATACTAACTACAACAACCATTATCGTCTATACGATTTATCAGATTTCGCCAATCACGAATCATCGAGGGCAAGTGATCATCACAAAAACACACTCAATCTCATTTATCATCCTATACAACCACTCACTATACAACGACAACAACAACAACAACAACAACATTAACAACCACAACAACAACAACACAAAGCAATACCACTATTATTCAGTTAGACCACAACTCAAACAAACTACATGAAACACAACTAACATAACCGACATGAAAATTACCAAATCAAAACACCTACCTGAATGCAAGACAACTCCTCCAACCACACCTCCATCTATCCACCTAGCCATAAGTCTCGTCCTCACTCAACGCCAAATTAACAAAACCTGAAAAACAAATCAAAATACACAGAAACACTCATTAAAACCACTACATCACATCACATCACACATTTACTCACACTAATATACTAACTACAACAACCATTATCGTCTATACGATTTATCAGATTTCGCCAATCACGAATCATCGAGGGCAAGTGATCATCACAAAAACACACTCAATCTCATTTATCATCCTATACAACCACTCACTATACAACAACAACAACAACAACATTAACAACCACAACAACAACAACACAAAGCAATACCACTATTATTCAGTTAGACCACAACTCAAACAAACCACATGAAACACAACTAACATAACCAACATGAAAATTACCAAATCAAAACACCTACCTGAATGCAAGACAACTCCTCCAACCACACCTCCATCTATCCACCTGGCCATAAGTCTCGTCCTCACTCAACGCCAAATTAACAAAACCTGAAAAACAAATCAAAATACACAGAAACACTCATTAAAACCACTACATCACATCACATCACATCACATCACACATTTACTCACACTAATATACTAACTACAACAACCATTATCGTCTATACGATTTATCAGATTTCGCCAATCACGAATCATCGAGGGCAAGTGATCATCACAAAAACACACTCAATCTCATTTATCATCCTATACAACCACTCACTATACAACAACAACAACAACATTAACAACCACAACAACAACAACACAAAGCAATACCACTATTATTCAGTTAGACCACAACTCAAACAAACCACATGAAACACAACTAACATAACCAACATGAAAATTACCAAATCAAAACACCTACCTGAATGCAAGACAACTCCTCCAACCACACCTCCATCTATCCACCTGGCCATAAGTCTCGTCCTCACTCAACGCCAAATTAACAAAACCTGAAAAACAAATCAAAATACACAGAAACACTCATTAAAACCACTACATCACATCACATCACATCACACATTTACTCACACTAATATACTAACTACAACAACCATTATCGTCTATACGATTTATCAGATTTCGCCAATCACGAATCATCGAGGGCAAGTGATCATCACAAAAACACACTCAATCTCATTTATCATCCTATACAACCACTCACTATACAACGACAACCACAACAACAACAACACAAAGCAATACCACTATTATTCAGTTAGACCACAACTCAAACAAACCACATGAAACACAACTAACATAACCAACATGAAAATTACCAAATCAAAACACCTACCTGAATGCAAGACAACTCCTCCAACCACACCTCCATCTATCCACCTAGCCATAAGTCTCGTCCTCACTCAACGCCAAATTAACAAAACCTGAAAAACAAATCAAAATACACAGAAACACTCATTAAAACCACTACATCACATCACATCACATCACACATTTACTCACACTAATATACTAACTCCCTGAATTAGTAGTGCCAAAACCACAGTGACCCAGGAGAAGCAATCAGAGTTCACACGCGATGAAGTCGTATAGTCGTTGAAAATGCACTAACAAACATTGCAAACATGATACTATAACATGAAGTTGTCGTTTGTGCGTTGAAAGCACATCTCCCAGTCACCACACAGATGATCAATAGGGAAATCATACCATGGTCAACAGATGCATTCATTCAGGTGACTGCAGGTCATGATACTCTGAGATCTGTTGATATTTCTGACGCTGCTCTTAAACCCACTCCTAACCCTAATCATAATCTTAACTCCTGATCCTAACTTTAACCCCAGACCCTCAACCTTAATCTAAAGGGTCATGATCATATCTCACAGTACAGATTTACAGAAAGGGTACCTGAAGAATAGGTGGAATACTGTATCTCCCTTCCCCACGTCTAACAAGGCAGGCATGATTTGATTTGAAATGATCTCTCACTGCGTTTCTTGTGTCTGACTGGTTTTTGGAGGTCAACTCGTGAGAGGGTTTGGCTTTGCCTATGATACTCTAACTTCGGCGTGTAGTCTCATGAGACTACACCCACACGTGTAACGCATTCTGATTGGGAAGAGCTCTTCATAACACCTCTAGAGGTCTTGGCAACATTGGCCCCCGTGACTTCACCACTCTGAAACCAAGTATTTTGAACTATCACCTATGCTAACCAAGCCTCTAATTCCGCAACGGTTTTCCTTCTTTTTAATCTTATCCTACAATGGACAATCAGGCCAATTTATGATCCTGCTGTATCTTGTGAGGGCAGAGCAGTGGAATGAATCCCACCCAACATGCTGACCTCATACGCATACACGCACAACGGTAGCGACACAGAGAGTATATTGCGGTTGTTCACTTCAATATCCAATGCTTACAAATCTGATAAAACTTCTTAGGCTGACCGAGTTTATGTGGAGGAGAAATTTTGCTGACACCTCTAATGGCATGTTTCTTGTCTGTAGACTTAGAGCGTTGTTGGCAAAATGGAGAACTGATGTCATAATGCATGGCGACCGTAGAGGTCACTTTCTCCTCTGACCTGACGACTGGTATCTTTCGTTTATTCGTGTGGTCCCCGCTGAAATTTCAAGATTTGCAAGAAAACCGTGCATATCCGCTTTGAATGCTGGGATTTCAATCGCATTCTATCCTTTCAACACTGTTTATTGTAAGTTTATCCAGAAACATATATATTAATCGACTTAGCCTGCAATTCATCCTTAGCCAAGTATTGTCCTTTTGGACTAACCTCTGAATTCGGTCCCTCCAAGTATTTTATTTTATTTATTGATTTTATTTTTGATTACAGCTTGATTGGCGACTGTATTTTTGATGCATTTATGGAATTTTCAGCACGGATATCGGTAGCCCAAATTTCGCAGGCCGACCATAGATATCAGGTGTGAGTCGGTAGGGGATCGAACCTCGGACCACGTGCATGGTCAGCGAGAGAACTAAACACTGTGCAACTGATGCAGGGTTTATCTTTCCTGTGTCGTCCTAACGAAATTATTTCTGTGTGCTAGAGCTGTCATTCTTCCGACAGTGTTGGGAATGTCTGCTGCTTTCATTGAAATCTCCTTCCGGCCGACACTCTGGAAACTTAGTTTTCGGGAGCTCATGGTGTCTTGGCTGTCGACGAGTTCTGTTTCCTGACTCAGTTCCCTGGTTTTTCCTTGCCAGAAGCTTGTTCTTCCCACATGGCAATACCCAAGTATCTCTCTCCTGGATTTTCAGCACTGTCCGTAATAGACTTACAATGTTTTGTGAATGGATAAGTTTAGGAGAGAGTTTAGACAGCGGCAAATTTATCCGAATTGAGAGCACACTGTCAATGTAGTTGAAGATTGAACGATCAATTCTTGGTTGTTTGCTCGAAATCAACTTCTTCGATTTTCGCGGAAGCATCAATACGACAGTCATCGTCTCATTGGTCGCTGTTCAGAAAGAAGATTGAAACATCGTCAGAAGTAACATAACGATTTATTATTGTAATATTTGTTTACAGACCTTAGTTTGCTTAGTGATACTTTTTATATGCTGGTGTAACAATACATAATACTCAAGCAACAGATTGGTGTTCTGGTTTTTTCGTCCGTTGTTACTAAGCGTTTCTGAAATCTTCTAAGAACAGCGTGGGCCCGAGCGTAGCGAGAGCTGGGCATTAACGGTTTATGAGACTTGGTTGACAGTTTCTGACGATAGAAACAGATCTGGCGGATTCAAACAGTTGGTGAAAGTTTGGATAGTCGCCGTTCATTTTTCCTGGTGCCGGTCAAGTCCTCTTTGAACAAGCAATATCTGGAACTTTTTGGAATTGGGTCAAGTTCAACAATGCCTGGGTCAAAGAAGGGACAGAGTGTCTTGGATACAAACAGGAAAGTAAGTCATGGTGACTTGTCTGTTAATTGTAACGATGTGTCTGATGTTAAGCATGACATGGTTGATGTTACTGTTTCGCCGTTCAGGGATAATAGGAACATCAAACTCCCTAAGTTTGAACCACGGTGTTTTGATGGAAACCCGGCCGATTATTTACAGTTTGTTAAGGAGTTTGAGATCATGCTGAGTAGTTTTTCATTAAGTGATGAATTGAAATTGATGTATTTGATGAGGTATTGCACTGGAGATGCTTCAAGAGCTATACAGTGCTGTAAGCTCATGCCCCCTAATGAGGGATACGCTGAGGCTATGAGCATATTACGTCAAAGGTTTGGAAGGCCTTCGATGATTGTAAGGAACGTATACGAAGCTGTCAAGGGTAATGGCAGTCAACTTCAAGATGACTCCAAGGCACTCACTGAGTTTTTAGACAATCTTATGACTTACAAGAATACCTTGATTTCTATGAATTTCATGAGTGACCTCAACTCCAGCTCAGTCCTAGAGGTAATTGCAAGACGCCTACCTACGCGGCTGCAAAGGAAATGGGTAAAAATAAGCTCTCGTATAGAGGAGGAGGGTATCGAGCCAAGGTTCGATGATATTCTTAGACTGGTGAAGGACAGTGTCAACCAGGCGATGGGCAAATTCGCCAGCATTTTGCATTCTAAGGTAGAACCTAAGGAACCAGTGAATATAAGGAAGGCATTTGTGGTGAAGTCTCAAGACACAACGAGAAAGGATGAGTGTATTGTCTGCCATAACATGCATCAATTGAGTGATTGTAATCGCTTTATCGCTATGTCACCCGTAGAAAGGTTAAAAATGGCAAAGCAGAAGCGGCTGTGTTTCAGTTGTTTAAAGATTGGGCATACAAAGTGGAATTGTAAGGCGACAAATAAAGGAAGTAGTGGTTTAACGGATATGCACCCACTTCTGAGAACAGTGAACGAACCTGGGAGTTCGGTTAATTGTAATAGTATCTCTAGACCCCTTGACATCCCACAAGTTTTCTTAGGGGTATTACCAGTTAAGGTGAAAGGACCGAAATCTTCAGTAGAGACTTATGCATTGTTGGATAATGGTTCAGACGTTACATTGATAGATGCTGAACTGGCTGGTTGCTTGGGTATTAAAGGCCCAAAGCAACCCTTGGTTGTAAATACTTTCAATTCTGCGAAAACAGTAGTATGTGAGCGAGTGTCATTTCAGTTAGAATCCTTGGCTACAGGGGAGACCGTGGAAGTGGATACTGCTTACACTACCTCCAGTATGAAACTTGGCGAAGCTATAGTACCTAGTCGTGAAACGGTTGTCGGTAAGCCGTACCTGTGTGACATACCTCTTCCAACATTGCAAGATGGAAGAGTGAGAGTACTCATTGGATGTAGTGTGCCAGAAGCCCACAAGGTATTAGAAGAGAGATTTGGAGGTAGAGATGATCTGTTTGCGACAAAAACACCACTGGGATGGACAGTGAGAGGACCTATACCCATAGTCCACATATCATCATTAGTTACAAACGATGGGGACAAACTAGAAACTATGATTAAAAATATGTATGACAAGGAGTTTTGTGACTGCGGTGTCCCAGGGAAAGGTCGTTCTGTAGAAGACTTGAAAGCAGTTAAAATAGCCGAGGACTCTTGTAAATACGAAAACGGGCGTTTCAGCGTTGGCCTACCATGGAGATTCAAAGATAGACAGTTGATTTGTAATAGGAAAGTTGCTCTTAAGAGACTAATGGGTTTACAGAAGAAATTCCTGTCAGATGCAGAACTCTGGTCCAAATATAAGGAAGTCGTCGATAAACATATAGTGAAGGGTTACGTTGAAAGACTAGTTGATCAAAGTGAGCCAGGGAAGTGGTATTTGCCCCATCATCCCGTCTTTAACCCGAGGAAGCCAGGTAAACTCCGTGTGGTGTTTGATTGTTCTGCGAAACACGAAGGAGTCTCTTTAAATGATAATCTGTATAGTGGCCCAGATTGCGTGAGCTCATTAGTGGGACTGCTATTGAGATTCAGAAAGTTTACAGTTGCTGTCGCGGCGGATATTGAGGAAATGTTCCTTCAGGTGAAGGTGCCAGAGAGTGACAGAGATCACTTGAGGTTTTTGTGGTTTGATGACGGTCCTTGTGGTAAGGTGTCAGAATATAGGATGACAGTGCATCCATTTGGTGCCACATCCTCCCCATTTTGTGCTAATTTTGCTCTACGAAAGGCAGTGTCCACATTTGGTTCTAATGATTTGCTGGACGTCATAGATTGTTGCTTCTACGTGGATGATTGTTTAGCCTCCTTCGATGATGATAAGTCTGCAGTTAGATTTGCAACAAGCATTACTGAAGTGTTAGCTAAGGCCGGCTTTCGTCTAACTAAGTGGGTCTCGAACAGCCTAGACGTTTTGAAGCATATAGATCCAGAAGACAGAGCACCTACCGTACGAGATTTGCCTGTTGATACTCTACCAGTTGAACGCACATTAGGTATGCGATGGGATGTGAACTCTGATACCTTTGGATTTAGTGTTGGTGATATTGATAAGCCAGTTACTCGGAGAGGTGTGCTCTCTGTGTTGTCGTCCGTGTTTGACCCACTTGGATTAGTAGCACCTTATCTACTTCCGGCTAGGAGGTTATTTCAAGAGACATGCAGGAAAGGGTTACAGTGGGATGAACCATTAAGTGAGAGGCAGAGAGAAGAGTGGAAGGGGTGGGTTAACAGTTTAAGAATGCTGAATCTACATTCCGTCTCACGTCCACTTAAGCCGTCGAGAAATCATGATATAATTGACTTCCATGTTTTTTCTGATGCCTCTGAGGTTGGATTTGGTGCAGCCGTATACATCAGAACCACCTTAATGAATGATATAGATGTTAGCCTGGTGATGGGTAAATCCAGAGTTGCACCTCTAAAGACGGTTTCGATTCCGAGATTAGAACTTAATGCCGCCTTACTAGCTGCGCAGTTATTCACAACAGTGTGTAAAGAGTTGGATTACCCCAAGCATCCCGTAACGTTTTGGACTGATTCGATGTCTGTGATATATTATATACGCAACGAGTCAGCAAGATATGCATGTTTTGTAGCTAACAGAGTATCTCAAATTCGTGAACTAACCACTGTTGAGCAGTGGAGGTACGTACCGTCTGGAAAAAACCCAGCTGATCTAGCATCGCGAGGAGTTATTGATATGAATGTTGTTAAAAATAAGTGGTGGAAAGGTCCAGAGTTCTTGCTAAGGGCTGATAGTATGTGGCCTCGTAGAGAAGATGAACCACCGATAAACGAGTGTGCCTTGGAGTTGAAGACAAGTGTCAGTTTAACATCTACTCAAGAAAGACATTCAGGTTTACATCCACTTTTTAAATATTATTCTTCTTGGTACAAACTACTGAAAGCGGTTGCGTGGTTGACACGATATGTTACGTATTTAAAGGTCATGCATCTTGCGGGATACGAAAATATGAATGTGGGGCCTTTGAGAGTCGAAGATATTAGAAATGCAGAGTTAACGATTTTGAGGGCTGCTCAGTGGGAAGCGTGGGGTGAGATTACCAAGGAGGATAGTCCCGATTTCGCAGATTTCAAGGTGCGGTTAGATAGATTATCTCCGATAGTTTCCGAAGGGATCGCTAGAGTTGGTGGACGTCTACAAATGTTAGAATCGTCATATGAGACCCGTCATCCGGCTTTATTACCTTGCTACCATCCAGTCACTGATCTCATTATAAGACACTACCATGTTCTTGAAGGTCATTTGGGTACTTCGCAAGTACTATCAAGTATTCGATGTAAGTTCTGGATAGTGAAGGGAGGTACTGCTGTCCGTAAAATAATTGATAAGTGCATGGAATGTAAACTCCGAAATGCTCGTCCAGTACAGCAGATAATGGCACCACTCCAGCGTGGCAAGCTTCTGAAGGGAATTATCCATTTGAGTACGTTGGGGTGGATTTATTCGGACCTTTTGTAGTGAAGAGAGGCAGAACCCTATGTAAAAGATATGGCTGTTTATTCACCTGTTTGAAAATGAGAGCTGTGCATATTGAGATGGTTCATTCTCTAACTACTGATTCATTCGTGCTAGCATTACATAGATTTATAAATCGCCGGGGTGTACCGAAGATGATGTTCAGCGACAGAGGGACTAATTTTGTTGGCTGTCACGCCGAGCTTAAAGAATACTTCGAAGGTCCTCAAACGAGAGTTCAGGAAGAGTTACTGAAAAGGAACATCGAGTGGCACTTCAACCCACCACATGCCAGCCATAGAGGTGGGCTATGGGAAAGACTTATAGGAATTATCAAGCGTATTTTAAGCTCCATAATTAAAAACCAGAGTTTGAATGACGAAACGCTAGAGACATTTTTTTGTGAAGCTGAACGAATATTAAATGACCGGCCGTTATCGCCTGTGAGGGACGACGTCAAGGATTTTGATGTGTTAACCCCAAATAAATTATTGTTATTGAGAGGCAACCCTGGCATAGAGGACTCAAGCGGGGAAGGAATACCTACGATTAAAAGATGGAAACAAGCCAGGCACATGAAAGATATATTTTGGAAAAGATGGTTTAAGGAGTATGTTCTAACATTGCAGACCAGGGACAAGTGGAAAAAGTTGTGCCGAAACTTAAAGGTTGGTGACATAGTATTAGTAGCAGATAAATGTGCCACAGGTAGGTGGCCTTTGGGAGTGGTAGTAAGGCTGATCTGTAGTGGTGATGGATTGGTGAGGACGGTTGAGGTGAGAACTAGTTGTGGCATGTTGGTGCGAGATATCAGAAAACTGTGTCTCCTGGAAGGTGCTGAGAGTAGAGAGTCGGAGGATGAAACAATAGATGATTTTCCAACCTAGAGCGTCAACCTGAGAAGGGTTGTAGGCGTACTGCTGTAAGTCCTACAATTCTTCAAAGGGTAGCGCATCAATGAGCAGTCTAATGTGCTCGGTGTGTGATTTTGTACATATGTTCATATTGTATATACTGAATTGATATCATCTGTCATCTAGCTGTTGGTAATTCTGTTTGTGTCCGGACATTCCACTTCTATCATCAACCTGTGAAGGTTTGTAGGCGTACTGGTGTAAGTCCTGCAATTCTTCAAAGGAATTCCATCAAGACATGATCGGCGAGGTTGTTTGTACTGTTTGTATATACGTGTGGTGTGTCATATCAATTGGTGTTTTTGGATTCATTGTGTTTACTCGTTGTTTTCGTATCTTGTTGTTATTGCGTAATTTTGTTAAAATTTTCGTCGTGATTACTTCTGAAGTTGTTTCGAGTCTTCTACATCCATGAATGAATTGATTGATGTTAAGGACAGCAGATGGGTCGTATACGCCGGGGAGGCTAGGCTATTGCTGAGAATGAAATGCACACGGAGATAATTGTTAGCTGCGGTCCGACACGCCGGGGAGAAAGAGTGTAAACGACTGAGGCTCGCATGCGTCACCGCTACTAGAACTGAGGCAGAATGAGTGACAAGCGATTGCAGTGGTAATTGGTAGTGAGTAGATAAGAGGATGTGCGTAGAGTATCATGAGGTGGTGCTATGGTCACGTTGCATTCTGCAAGAGTCATTCTAGCAAGTGGCGATTGTGTTGCAAGATGTCAAGAGGAGGTCTCTGTCTGGAGGCGCAGGTCGTCAGCGATGTGTGAGATTGTGCTGTGGGTATGCTTGTGGTGTGTTGGCTTTTCTGTTTGTTTTCCATTTCAGCTCTGTCCGTGTGACCCAGGTTCTCGCAATGGCATCCAAGTCAACGTGCATTGGTCGTGAAGGAAAAAAGGGTTGGATCCCTTTTTTGCCGGGGAGTGTCAATGGAGTTGAAGATTGAACGATCAATTCTTGGTTGTTTGCTCAAAATCAACTTCCTCGATTTTCGCGGAGGCATCAATACGACAGTCATCGTCTCATCGGTCGCTGTTCAGAAAGAAGATTGAAACATCGTCAGAAGTAACATAACGATTTATTATTGTAATATTTGTTTACAGACCTTAGTTTGCTTAGTGATACTTGATTTATATGCTGGTGTAACAATACATAATACTCAAGCAACAGATTGGTGTTCTGGTTTTTTCGTCCGTTGTTACTAAGCGTTTCTCAGAAATCTTCTAAGAACAGCGTGGGCCCGAGCGTAGCGAGAGCTGGGCATTAACGGTTTATGAGATTTTAGTTCACACACCGTATTAGAAATGATTGGATAAATGAACCGGTTGTTAATACTTGATACCAGCATTCACACCGACAGTACATCAATAACCCTCACCTTTTGCCTTCTACCCAGTAGGTAGTCTCTAAACCAATCACAGTGATCTGATCCAAACCCCTTTGGTTTACTGAGGCCTATAGGGGACACATCGAATGCCTTAATAAGATCAATAGATACTACGTCCAACAGTGGGCTTTCGCCTCTGACTTCTACCCAGCATTCCCCAGATTACAGCAATTTTGTCAAGCACGAACTTCCTGGTCTGAATTCATCACAAAAACACACTCGATCTCATTTATCATCCCATTCGACTGCTATATAAGAACAACATCATCATCACCGCCATCAGCAGCAGAAATAACAACAGCAAAAACAAAACCACTATTACAACTAATATTCAGCTAGGCCAAAACTCAAACAAACCACATGAAACACAACTAACATAACCGACATGAAAATTACGAGATCAAAACACCTACCTGAATGCAAGACAACTCCTCCCACCACAAACAACAACCACACCTCCCTGCAGCTACATATCCAGATTCATATACATCACCAACTCCAAATACAACTACAAGCCTCCTCAACGTGAAGCTGACACCAACAATTAGAATCAACAACGCATACATCACTCCAACAACACATCACATCACTGCCATCCATCCATCTTGTCCTCACTCAGCGTCGAATCCTAAAGGTAAAAGTAATGACTATGTGGGAACTACTGCCTAGCTTTCGGAGTCACCTAATTTTGCTGAGGTATTAGCATTAAACTCGAAGTAGAGGGTTGTATTGTGTTGGTGCGTGTACATGCTATACAAGTGCACATTAAAGGAGTCAGACTTAAGTCCCCATTGAAACAGACGAACAGACTGGTGGTGATGTTAATTCTTCCCGATTAATGTATGGGCATCAAAGTCACCTATTATAAGACACCCATTTCTATTACCCTACACCCTCAAGTAATCCAGTGTGAGATCATCAGATTGGCAGGCGGGACTTCTGAAGATGCACCTGATCGTTACACTACCCTTATTCAGGTTAACAGTACAGCTTGCAGCTTCACACACTTCTCACACTGTTGGCCTGATTCCTACACCATTCCGAATGCACAGAGCAACCTCACATCCTTTGAATAGGTTAACGACCCTATCTGCTCTGATGCAGACATACCCCGGTATCAGAAGAGTGATGTCCGCACCCAGTAACAACCATGTTTCATTTTACCTTCTTTCGATAGAAACAAACTCCCTGAATTAGTAGTGCAGTGGCAAAGTCAAACTGTCATAGCCAAAACCACAGTGACCCAGGAGAAGCAATCAGAGTTCACACGCGATGAAGTCGTATAGTCGTTGAAAATGCACTAACAAACATTGCAAACATGATACTATAACATGAAGTTGTCGTTTGTGCGTTGAAAGCACATCTCCCAGTCACCACACAGATGATCAATAGGGAAATCATACCATGGTCAACAGATGCATTCATTCAGGTGACTGCAGGTCATGATACTCTGAGATCTGTTGATATTTCTGACGCTGCTCTTAAACCCACTCCTAACCCTAATCATAATCTTAACTCCTGATCCTAACTTTAACCCCAGACCCTCAACCTTAATCTAAAGGGTCATGATCATATCTCACAATACAGATTTACAGAAAGGGTACCTGAAGAATAGGTGGAATACTGTATCTCCCTTCCCCACGTCTAACAAGGCAGGCATGATTTGATTTGAAATGATCTCTCACTGCGTTTCTTGTGTCTGACTGGTTTTTGAAGGTCAACTCGTGAGAGGGTTTGGCTTTGCCTATGATACTCTAACTTCGGCGTGTAGTCTCATGAGACTACACCCACACGTGTAACGCATTCTGATTGGGAAGAGCTCTTCATAACACCTCTAGAGGTCTTGGCAACATTGGCCCCCGTGACTTCACCACTCTGAAACCAAGTATTTTGAACTATCACCTATGCTAACCAAGCCTCTAATTCCGCAACGGTTTTCCTTCTTTTTAATCTTATCCTACAATGGACAATCAGGCCAATTTATGATCCTGCTGTATCTTGTGAGGGCAGAGCAGTGGGATGAATCCCACCCAACATGCTGACCTCATACGCATACACGCACAACGGTAGCGACACAGAGAGTATATTGCGGTTGTTCACTTCAATATCCAATGCTTACAAATCTGATAAAACTTCTTAGGCTGACCGAGTTTATGTGGAGGAGAAATTTTGCTGACACCTCTAATGGCATGTTTCTTGTCTGTAGACTTAGAGCGTTGTTGGCAAAATGGAGAACTGATGTCATAATGCATGGCGACCGTAGAGGTCACTTTCTCCTCTGACCTGACGACTGGTATCTTTCGTTTATTCGTGTGGTCCCCGCTGAAATTTCAAGATTTGCAAGAAAACCGTGCATATCCGCTTTGAATGCTGGGATTTCAATCGCATTCTATCCTTTCAACACTGTTTATTGTAAGTTTATCCAGAAACATATATATTAATCGACTTAGCCTGCAATTCATCCTTAGCCAAGTATTGTCCTTTTGGACTAACCTCTGAATTCGGTCCCTCCAAGTATTTTATTTTATTTATTGATTTTATTTTTGATTACAGCTTGATTGGCGACTGTATTTTTGATACATTTATGGAATTTTCAGCACGGATATCGGTAGCCCAAATTTCGCAGGCCGACCATAGATATCAGGTGTGAGTCGGTAGGGGATCGAACCTCGGACCACGTGCATGGTCAGCGAGAGAACTAAACACTGTGCAACTGATGCAGGGTTTATCTTTCCTGTGTCGTCCTAACGAAATTATTTCTGTGTGCTAGAGCTGTCATTCTTCCGACAGTGTTGGGAATGTCTGCTGCTTTCATTGAAATCTCCTTCCGGCCGACACTCTGGAAACTTAGTTTTCGGGAGCTCATGGTGTCTTGGCTGTCGACGAGTTCTGTTTCCTGACTCAGTTCCCTGGTTTTTCCTTGCCAGAAGCTTGTTCTTCCCACATGGCAATACCCAAGTATCTCTCTCCTGGATTTTCAGCACTGTCCGTAATAGACTTACAATGTTTTGTGAATGGATAAGTTTAGGAGAGAGTTTAGACAGCGGCAAATTTATCCGAATTGAGAGCACACCTTATTAGAAATGATTGGATAAATGAACCGGTTGTTAATACTTGATACCAGCATTCACACCGACAGTACATCAATAACCCTCACCTTTTGCCTTCTACCCAGTAGGTAGTCCCTAAACCAATCACAGTGATCTGATCCAAACCCCTTTGGTTTACTGAGGCCTATAGGGGACACATCGAATGCCTTAATAAGATCAATAGATACTACGTCCAACAGTGGGCTTTCGCCTCTGACTTCTACCCAGCATTCCCCAGATTACAGCAATTTTGTCAAGCACGAACTTCCTGGTCTGAATTCATCACAAAAACACACTCGATCTCATTTATCATCCCATTCGACTGCTATATAAGAACAACATCATCATCACCGCCATCAGCAGCAGAAATAACAA
Organism: Trichobilharzia regenti; assembly: GCA_944472135.2. Lineage (NCBI taxonomy): Eukaryota > Metazoa > Platyhelminthes > Trematoda > Strigeidida > Schistosomatidae > Trichobilharzia > Trichobilharzia regenti. Next base: position 13,289,118 of record OX235267.1, read on the forward strand.
CAGCAAAAACAAAACCACTATTACAACTAATATTCAGCTAGGCCAAAACTCAAACAAACCACATGAAACACAACTAACATAACCGACATGAAAATTACGAGATCAAAACACCTACCTGAATGCAAGACAACTCCTCCCACCACAAACAACAACCACACCTCCCTGCAGCTACATATCCAGATTCATATACATCACCAACTCCAAATACAACTACAAGCCTCCTCAACGTGAAGCTGACACCAACAATTAGAATCAACAACGCATACATCACTCCAACAACACATCACATCACTGCCATCCATCCATCTTGTCCTCACTCAGCGTCGAATCCTAAAGGTAAAAGTAATGACTATGTGGGAACTACTGCCTAGCTTTCGGAGTCACCTAATTTTGCTGAGGTATTAGCATTAAACTCGAAGTAGAGGGTTGTATTGTGTTGGTGCGTGTACATGCTATACAAGTGCACATTAAAGGAGTCAGACTTAAGTCCCCATTGAAACAGACGAACAGACTGGTGGTGATGTTAATTCTTCCCGATTAATGTATGGGCATCAAAGTCACCTATTATAAGACACCCATTTCTATTACCCTACACCCTCAAGTAATCCAGTGTGAGATCATCAGATTGGCAGGCGGGACTTCTGAAGATGCACCTGATCGTTACACTACCCTTATTCAGGTTAACAGTACAGCTTGCAGCTTCACACACTTCTCACACTGTTGGCCTGATTCCTACACCATTCCGAATGCACAGAGCAACCTCACATCCTTTGAATAGGTTAACGACCCTATCTGCTCTGATGCAGACATACCCCGGTATCAGAAGAGTGATGTCCGCACCCAGTAACAACCATGTTTCATTTTACCTTCTTTCGATAGAAACAAACTCCCTGAATTAGTAGTGCAGTGGCAAAGTCAAACTGTCATAGCCAAAACCACAGTGACCCAGGAGAAGCAATCAGAGTTCACACGCGATGAAGTCGTATAGTCGTTGAAAATGCACTAACAAACATTGCAAACATGATACTATAACATGAAGTTGTCGTTTGTGCGTTGAAAGCACATCTCCCAGTCACCACACAGATGATCAATAGGGAAATCATACCATGGTCAACAGATGCCTTCAATCATTTGTCTTCCTGTGTCAGTGTTGGGTGGGCATTTCCTATTTGGTGTTAGTGCTTTTTATCATTCTTCGGCAGCTGTTAGGCTCGAATTTTTTAATGCAGTTCGATTTCGACCTCCACGAAACAAAATGTTTATCATTGCGTTATTATTTTCTTTTAAGCTTTTGGTTATATTCTTGCGCTATTCTTCGCTGTAATTTTCAATAAACATAATGTTCCTCTTACAATACTGGTGTTTTACACTTAAAGCAAAAATATGTGCATATCATTTTTCGATGGGGAGCGCCTTTGTAGAAACAGGAATTTATAAGACTAATAATGTGTATTCCCATATAAACATATAAATTTACATGAAAATTCATGCCATTTTTACAGGCACGATCAAGCATGATATAGTATCAAATCGTAGATTGTCTACAAGTCAATAATGTTTCAACTGTTAAATATTTGATATATATATAAAATTACACTTTGTCTGAACCAGACCATATCCTTATTGAATTGTACAATTGTCCTCCAGGTTGAGCGGGAAAACCGACTTCGTTTCGTTTTCATCCCGTGGTTGTAGGCATACGGTAACCAACCAATATTGAAGTAAGTACAACGTTTACAAGGGATTGAAAGCTGTTTTAGAAATGTAAAGGCGCCTAAGTGAATCAATAAAGTGTAATGAAATAGGTAAGTGCAAGTATCACTAGTAAACACATTAATAAAGGAAACTCCCTAGGCTGACAACGTTCATTTGCAATGTATAATGCTACACGTATATCTCGCACTATCATGATGTCCACTTTTGGTTTTAATACATTTTTTCCTTATGTCGGTTTTTCATTTTATACCTTTTTGTGCATTTGGTACACAACCGTACCCTCCAGAGAATAGGAATAGAATAAGTCGAATCAAATTCATAAAGAGCTATAAAATGTTAGGCTTAATGGGATATAATGAGGATTAAGTAAAGACGTAATTAGAAAATGAATGAGATAAGATATTGTGAAGTGGTATTTTAAGATCCGACAATGGACAGAAAGTTAGTTTATAAGATGCCCCATAAATCTGTGCAGAGCCCACATGGTCGCATCTCAACAATGGGCTGAGCGAATGGTGTATATTTAAAGGTAGAAGCATGATCTGTCAAGGCGTTCATTATTATCCTTTTCAAGATAAAGATCTAAGCCCTCATAAAAATCAGAAATATCTCGAGCCTTTAATTTGTATAATGCTGTTCCTGCAGAATGGGGCGATTCACCTTAGTGACCCCCACCATATCTACTGATCAGCTAGCACCACCCTTCCTCCTTTTTTGATGTTAAGCTCTGAGACTATGATGATTATGGCTACCGCAAATATACTGCTTGGTACCAAACATGTTCGTACCCCATATTCCATCTCCCTAGCTTTCTTAATGAGTGCTTCCAATAGGTCTCCGCGTACATCTTTATGAACATTATATATGTATGCATGCGTCCTAATGAACAGATTACTTTACAAGAAGTTAAAACCTTAAAGAATAAAAAGAATAGGTTTTGTGAATAGTGGAGCAAGATTCAGCAGAACAATATAGTTAGGGATAATGTAGTTAGTATGAACTGAAGGTAAGGTCGGTTGGCAGGACTTAGTGTACTAAATTATCATGACAGTCTTGTATATAGTAGACATCTGACATTGCAAAGTAATGTGTCTTAACATATTATAAAAGATATTAACAGAAATACTACATAGCTTTAACATTATGAATTTTAGAAAATTATATGAGAATGGGTAACTGTTGACTGAAGATATTCAATTCAACTCAAAAATAGTGCAGTGTATTATGCTAATAATATAAGTATATTCGTAACATATTAAAAGATATGCTGATTTGAGTTCGCTAACCTAATTTTGAAAAGTTTGGCTATTTCTCCTGAGTTATGCGGTGAATGAATGGCCTGCATTTCTTTGTTTCTGAGGCCTATAATTCTCAACTCTTCAATTCTATCGAGAAGGGACGTGATGGCAATTAATGACCATAAGTCATGATGTCAATCACGTCTCAAAAAACCGTTAATGTCCAGCTCTTGCTACGCCGAGCCTCTCGCTGTCCCTCGAAGCCTTTCAAAAACGCTTAGTACTGACGGACGCAAAATCCAGAACACCGATTGGCGGCTCGAGAATATTTATTCTAACACCAACATATAAGCACCTTAATAAATAAAGGTTTTTGACGGTTTTCCTGAGTTCTCTTTGACAAGCGACCGATGAGACGATGACTAGTGTCAATGGAGTTGAAGATTGAACGATCGATTCTTGGTTGTTTGCTCAAAATCAACTTCCTTAATTTTCGCGGAGGCATCAATACGACAGTCATCGTCTCATCGGTCGCTGTTCAGAAAGAAGAGTGAAACATCGTCAGAAGTAACAATGATTTATTATTGTAATATTAGTTTTCAGACCTTAGTTTGCTTAGTTCGTTTATTCCTTTTATATGTTGGTGTAACAATAAAGAAATAACAAGCAGCAGATCGGTGTTTTGGTTTTTGCGTCCGTTATTACTAAGCGTTTCTGAAACTCAAAGGAACAGCGTGGGCCCGAGCGTAGCGAGAGCTGGGCATTAACGGTTTATGAGACGAGACTGACAGTTTCTGACGATTGAAACAGATCTGGCGGATTCAAACAGTTGGTGAAAGTTTGGATAGTCGCCGTTCATCTTTCCTGGTGCCGGTCAAGTCCTCTTTGAACAAGCAATATCTGGAACGTTTTTGGAATTGGGTCAAGTTCAACAATGCCTGGGTCAAAGAAGGGACAGAGTGTCTTGGATGCAAACAGGAAAGTAAGTCATGGTGACTTGTCTGTTAATTGTAACGATGTGTCTGATGTTAAGCATGACATGGTTGATGTTACTGTTTCGCCGTTCAGGGATAATAGGAACATCAAACTCCCTAAATTTGAACCACGATGTTTTGATGGAAACCCGGCTGATTATTTACAATTTGTAAAGGAGTTTGAGATCATGTTGAGTGGTTTTTTATTAAATGATGAATTGAAGTTAATGTATTTGATGAGATATTGCACTGGAGATGCTGCAAGAGCTATACAGTGTTGTAAGTTTATGAAGCCAAAAGAGGGCTACGCTGAGGCTATGAGCATATTACGTCAAAGGTTTGGAAGACCTTCGATGATTGCAGGGAAATTATTCGAGGCTGTTAAGGGTAATGGTGGTCAATTACAGGATGACTCCCAGGCACTCACTGAGTTTTTAGATAATTTGCTAATTTACAAGAATGGAATGATTTCGATGAATCGAATGAGTGACCTCAACTCGAGTTTTATACTAGAAGTAATAGCAAGACGTCTACCTACTCGACTGCAAAGGAAGTGGGTGAAGATGAGCTCCCGTATGGAGGATGAGGGTATCGAGCCAAAGTTTGATGATATCCTGAAACTGGTAAATACTAGTGTCAATCAATCTATGAGCAAGTTTTCCAGTCTGTTAGATCTCACCCCTAGAATAGAGCAGTCTGAGGGTAAAACGCACTCATTGATGACGAATAAGCCTCAGAGAGGTGGATATCGAGAAGGCTCCATGATGTCTAGTAATGCATATAGATCTAGTGAGTGTAACAGGTTTCGTAGTACATCCTCAACAGATAAGTTGCAAGATGCAAGACAAACACGGTTGTGTTGTACACGTTTGCAAGAGGTGCATACAAAGGTGAACTGTGAACCAGTGAGCAAGTTCAGTGATAAGCTAAATGTAAACTCCAGGCCTGACTCCGAATTGTGTGACGATAACGGTGCGGTGAAGAAGTCTGTAGTTGCAACTGGTAAGCCGTTGTTGAATAGAGTGTCACAGAATAGAGTTACTGCTTCAGAGTGCAGTTCTGACTCCAAAAGTTTACAAGGTATAACTAGTCAGAGTGAAGATATAAAACCTTTAATGATTTGTGAGGAGGAACCAAAATTGTCTACTTCTGTTATTAAAGAGTTTGAAAATGATGAAGTTGACGGTAAATTGAATATTTGTGGTAATGATCATGATAGTGCAGATTTCTCTTTGGTTGATCATTATGAGATGAGGGATATGCCTACTACTGCTAAGTTAAATAAAGGTTCTGTACAACTACAACGTGAAGTAGAATTGAACGCAGATGCAGTTCCAAAAGGTGTGCATACTTGTGAGACAGTCAGTGTAATTGATCAGCGTGTAGCCCACCTATCATCAGATGATAGTGCTAAACCCGAACTAGTAGTGAAAGACAGCAGTGGTGGTAATCTTGCAGTTGGACAACTATCTGAGAGCCGAACAAGAACAGCTTCTGATCCACCACTAAGTTCATCACCTTGTGTCACTCAGTCATCGTTGGTGCTGTCATCCACAATGAAACAGACACCCATCAACTCAAGTATCTTGTGCAATGACTATGGTAGTATCAGTTCGTTTGAAAGGACGAATATCAATGGTCAGTTTAGTGTGGATAAGCCAAGTGTAAAGGAGAGAGTTATTGTTAAATTGACTTGCACGAATAAAGGCATTTCTAGTTTCAAGTTACTATTTGAATGTTATTATCTTTGGTGTAAATTACTCTGTTTCTACACTTGGTTGATGAGATATGTCGTGTGTTTGTTGGTCATCTATATTCTACGATACAATGACATGGGCGTGTTGCCGTTCAGATTTGAGGATATAGCTGATAGAAGGAAGTTAGCAAATGAACTCTGCGACGATTTTCCAACCTAGGGCGTCAACCTGAGAAGGGTTGTAGGCGTACTGGTGTAAGTCCTACAGTTCTTCAAAGGGTAGCGCATCAATGAGCAGTCCAATGTGCTTGGTGTATGATCTTGTACATATGTTCATATTGTATATACTGAATTGATATCATTTATCATCTAGCTGTTGGTAATTCTGTTTGTGTCCGGACGACTTCCACTTGGATCATCAACCTGAGAAGGAATGTAGGCGTACTGCTGTAAGTCCTACGGTTCTTCAAGGGTAGTTTGTCGTGTCAGAATCCACAACATTTGATGTGTTGATTGTACATATGTTTGTGTTAAATAGTTGTGTGAGTTCCAATTGATGTAATTGTTGGTTAATCTTGTTTGTGTCCGGACATTCCACAACTTACAATCGTCAACCTGTGAAGGTTTGTAGGCGTACTGGTGTAAGTCCTGCAATTCTTCAAGGGTATTCCATCAAGACATGAAATGCGAGTTTGTGTGTACTGTTTGTATATACGTGTGGTGTGTCATATCAATTGGTGTTTTTTGAATTCATTGTGTTTACTCGTTGTTTTCGTATCTTGTTGTTATTGCATAATTTTGTTAAAATTTTCGTCGTGATTACTTTCGAAGTTGTGTCCACTCTTCTACATCCGTGAATGAATTGATTGATGTTAAAGACAGCAGATGGGTCGTATACGCCGGGGAGGCTATTGCTGAGAATGAAATGCACACGGAGATAATTGTTAGCTGCGGTCCGACACGCCGGGGAGAAAGAGTGTAAACGACTGAGGCTCGCATGCGTCACCGCTATTAGAACTGAGGCAGAATGAGTGACAAGCGATTTCAGTGGTAATTGGTAATGAGTAGATAAGAGGATGTGCGTGGAGTATCGTGAGGTGCTGCCATGGTCACTTTGCATTCTGCAAGAGTCATTCTAGCAAGTGGAGACTGTGTTGCAAGATGTCAAGAGGAGGTCTCTATCTGGAGGCGCAGGTCGTCATTAATGTGTGAGATTGTACTGTGGGTATGCTTGTGGTGTGTTGGCTTTTCTGTTTGTTTTCCATTTCAGCTCTGTCCGTGTGACCCAGGTTCTCGCAATGGCATCCAAGTCAACGTGCATTGGTCGTGAAGGAAAAAAGGGTTGGATCCCTTTTTTGCCGGGGAGTGTCAATGGAGTTGAAGATTGAACGATCGATTCTTGGTTGTTTGCTCAAAATCAACTTCCTTAATTTTCGCGGAGGCATCAATACGACAGTCATCGTCTCATCGGTCGCTGTTCAGAAAGAAGAGTGAAACATCGTCAGAAGTAACAATGATTTATTATTGTAATATTAGTTTTCAGACCTTAGTTTGCTTAGTTCGTTTATTCCTTTTATATGTTGGTGTAACAATAAAGAAATAACAAGCAGCAGATCGGTGTTTTGGTTTTTGCGTCCGTTATTACTAAGCGTTTCTGAAACTCAAAGGAACAGCGTGGGCCCGAGCGTAGCGAGAGCTGGGCATTAACGGTTTATGAGACGAGACTGACAACTGGTGTATTAATTCCTCCGCGAAAATATAGGTAAGCTGGGTTTGAGCAAACAACCATGAATCGATCATTCGATCTTCAACTACATTGACACTCCCCGGTAAAATACGGATCCATCCCTTTTTTCCATCACGACCAATACACGTTGACTTGGATGCCATTGCAATAACCTTGGTTACACGGACAAAGCTGAAATGGAAAACAAACAGAAAAACCAACACACCACAGGCACACCCACAGCAAAATCACGCTCATCAATGACGACCTACGCTTTCAAGTTAAAGACATCCTCCTGACATCTTGCAACACAATCACCACTTGCTAGAATGACTCTTGCAGAAAGCAACGTGACCATAGCAGCACCTCATGATACTCTTCGCACATCCTCTTATCTATTCACTGCCAATTAACACTGTGATCTCCTGTCACTCATTCTGCCTCACTTCTAGTAACGGTGACGTATGCAAGCCTCAGCCGTCTACATTCTCGCTCCCCGGCGTATAAGACCCATCTGCTGTCTTTAACACCAATCAGTTCGTTCACGGATTTGGAAGACTCAAAACAACTTCAGAAGTAAGCACGACGAACGACTTAACAAAATTATGCATAGCAACAAGATGCGAAAACAACAAGTAAACACAGTGAATCCAAAACACCAATTGATATGACACACCACACATATATACAAACAGTACAAATAACCTCGCAGATCATGTCTTGATGTAATTCCTTTGAAGAATCGCAGGACTTAGACCAGTACGCCTGCAATCCTTCTCAGGTTGATGATCGTAGGTTGAAGAGTGTCCGGACACAAACAAGATTAAGCAACAATTACATTAATTGGAACCCACTTAGTTACTCAATACAAACATATGTACAATCAATACATCAAATGTTGTGGATTCTGGCCTGACGAGCTGCCCTTGAATAACTGTAGGACTTACAGCAGTACGCCTACATTCCTTCTCAGCTTGACGATCCAAGAGGAGAATTGTCCGAACTTAAATATAATTAACCAATGGATAGACGAAATATGATACCAATTCAGTATATACAGTATGAACATATGTACGAAACAACACAGCAAGCACCATGGACTGAGCTTCGATGTACTACCCTTGAAGAATTGTAGGACTCAGAGCAGTACGCCTACAACCCTTCTCAGGTTGACGCCATAGGTTGGAAAATCGTCGCAGAGTTCATTTGGTGACCACTCCTCTCATCTATATCCTCAAATATGAAAGATAAAACGCCCATGTCATTGTATCGTGGAATGTAGATGACTAACAAACATACGAGGTACCTGGTCAACCAAGCGTAGGCACAGAGCAATTTACATCAAAGGTAATAGCATTCAGATAGTAACTTGGATCTTGAAAGGCCTTTATTCGAACAAGTCAATTTAACAACTACAATCTCGTACACATTTGGATTATCCTCACTAAACTGAGCGATATATTTCGTCATCACAAACCGCCTGATACTATCACAGTCATAGCATATTACATGTGAGTCCGTGGATATCTGCTTCATTGTGGATGGCAACACCGACGGCGACTGACTACTACCAGTCGGTGAACTTAGCGGTGAATCAGAAGCCGTCGCTTTTCGACATTTAGAAGGTTTCCTAACCGGAAGATCACTACCACTGCTATTTTTATTATTAGCTCCAGTTCAACTTCAACACCTATTGATAGGTGGACTACACGCGGATCATTCACGCTGACGGTCTCACTAGTATCCATACCTTCTGCAGCCCCATCTGCTCTCAATTCTACTTCACGTTCAAGTTGTAGAGAACTTTTGTTCAACTCAGTATTGGCAGGCATTCCCCTCATCTCATCATGATCAACCAAATACAAAAGTGCACTGTCATGATCATTATCACAATTATTCACTTTAACGTCATCTATCCGGTCGACCTCATCATTTTCAAACTCTTTATTAACAGCAGTAGACAATTTTGGTTCTTCCTCACAAATTCTTAAAGGTTTTATACCTTTTCTCTGACTTGTATTACCTTGTAAACTTGTGGAGTCAGAACTGGACTCTGAAAATGTAACTCTTCTACTGCACAAATCGCGGTGTCGTCTGTGACACTCTATTCAACGATGGCTTACTAGTTGCAACTACAGGCTTCTTCACTGCACCATTATCGTCACATAATTCGTAGTTAGAACTTGATGACGCTGACTTCACATTTAGCTTACTACTAAACTTGGTCACTGATTCACAGTTCACCTTTGTATGCACTTCTTGCAAACGTGTAAAACACAACCGTGTTTGTCTCGCAACTTGTAACCTATCTGTTTTGGATGTCCCACGAAAGGTGTTACACTCGCTACGTTTATATGGATTATCGGACACCATAGAGTTTTCTCGATATCCACTTCTCTGAGACCCTTTCGTCATAAATGATTGCGTTTTGCTCTCAGACTGCTCTATTCTAGGGGTGAGATGCAATATACCGGCAAACTTGCTCATAGCTTACTTGACACTATCTTTTACTGGTTTTAGTATAACTTTGAACTTTGGCTCAGTACCTTAATCCTCTATACGAGAGCTTGTCTTCACCCACTTCCTTTGCAGTCGGGTAGGTAGGCGTCTCTCTATTACCTCTAGGATGGAACTTGAATTCAGATCACTCATTCGATTCATCGAAATCAACGTATTCTTGTAAGTCATCAGATTATCCAAAAACTCAGAGAGTGCCTTGGGGTCATCTTGTAATTTACCACCATTACCTTCAACAGCCTCGAATACATTCTTTAACATCATCGAACGACTTCCAAACCTTCGACGCAGTGTCCTGATAACCTCAGAGTATCCTTCTTTAGGGGGCATCAACTTACACTACTGGATAGCTCTTGAAGCAACTCCAGTGCAGTGCCTCATCAAATATATCAACTTGATTTCATCATTTGCTAAAAACTACTCAATATGATCTCGATCTCCTTTACAAACTGTAAATATTCAGCTGGGTTTCCGTCGAAACACTGAGGTTCAAATTTAGGCCTATTATCCCTAGACTGCGAAACATGAACTACATACTCATCATGCTGAGCATCACAAATATTATTACACTAAACAGACAACTCAATATTGCTTTCTTTCCTGCTAGTTTCCAAGACGCTTCGTCCCTTCTCTGACCCAGTCATCATTGAACTTGACCAAGAATTCCAGAAAAATTCCAGATAATACTTGTGCAAAGAAGACTGTCAGGTACCAGGAAAGACGAACAGAAACGATCAAAAACTATCAGAAACTGTCAGCTAAGTCCCATAAAATGTCAGTGTCCAGCTCTTACTACGCTGGATAGCTCTTGAAGCAACTTCAGTGCAATACTTCAACAAATACATCGACTTCATTCCATCATTTATTGCAAACTCACTCAACATGACTTCGAACTCCTTTACAAACTGTGCATAGTCAGCTGGGTTTCCATCGAAACACTGAGACTCATATTTGGGTAGTTTAAAGTTCCTATAATTCCTAGAGGACGAAACATTTATATCAAACTTATCACGCTTAACATCACACACATTATTACATGTGTCAGCCAACTCTCAGTAACTGTCAATTTCTAGCTCTTACTACGCTGGACCTCACGCTGTCCCTCGATGACTTTCAGAAACACTTTGTATTAACCGACGCGAAAAACAGATTGGCGACTCAAGAATCTTTTATTCTTACGCCAAAATGTAACCAACAATAAGGTTATTACACAAGGTCTAAGAATTAATGTCATAACAATAAATCACGATAATACTTCTGATAGTTTTTTATCTTATACTGAACAGCGAACGATGAGACGATGACTGGTGGATTGATGACTCCGCGAAAAATATGGAGGAGTTGTGTTTGACTAAACAACCACGAATTGATCGTTCAGTCTTCAACAACATTGTTGGCACCCGATAATACAATAATGTCAAAAAAGTTATGGCAAATGTTGGGATGCCCTGCCATGGGGAAGACAAATCGGATAGCACTTATTGCATGTGGTGGAAGACTTAGATTGAATGGAGAAATAAAATGCGGCGTTGGTTTTTGAGATAGTCATTTCGTCGGCACATGCTACATCAACAATTCAAATCTTGACCTCTTGGGTTAAAACTGGTTCGAGAAGGTTCATCTATCAGAGATTCCGTTAAGCAGTGTATGCCATAAAGGTGGGAGGGTGGTGACTGCTAGTCAGCGGATATGATGGTGGGGACATATGTGAACCACCCTTATCTGTGGGACAGCACTCTATTGCTAAGGCTCCTGAGTTCGGATGGCTTCTGAAAAATGAGAATAAATAAAAAAGTAAACACTAAAAAAATAATGAAAAAAAAGAAATAGAAGTTAAAAATTGCCTAGAGCCGAAGCTTAAACGCAAACTCCTGAATGAAAGTAAATGGTATGAGTCCGCTACTTCAGAAGGACACCGAACTGTATACTTCAGAAAAACATATATTACTAGGCCCTCGTTTTTTTCACATAGCTCACGCACTCTGACTTTTGTGTTCAATTCCTTTTAAACCTCGTAAGTAGGTGAAATTATCACCTGTCTTTCACTTTAAACTAACTGTTCGCAGAAAAGACTGTAAAATATCGGGAAAAAAATATTTCTTGAAAAAAACAATAAAAAATGATGAACCCCATGCCTGTTATATATTTTGAATTATTAACACTTTTTATATACTTCTGCACCTGTCTGCCGGTTTACTTGTGTCTTCTTCTCTTTTCAAAGATACTTCTTTCAACGAAGGTACTGATACAGCGCTGCAATTCTCTACTTATTCGTGATATTGCTAGCTCATCTGGTGAATAACGGGATCATCGTTATTATAAAATCTGCTGACAAGTTCAAAGTGGGTCTCATAAACAACTGGAATGTCACAAATATGGTGTACTTACGGGTGAATTCGAAGTTTTATATGCTTTGAAACTCTTTCTGAATGATTTACTGATAATTATTGTTTATTCTGCATCTCTTATGTACCACGTCAGCACCTGTACAGAAATGCTACTTACCTTCCCAACTAAAGCAATCATTTATGATTCCCGCGTGAAATCGACATGTATTTTTTTCAATCACAGTTTAGATTTGACGCTATATCTATTTCCTTATTTGTACACTTCATTTTAAATGTTTCTCTCACACTTACCAGTATTCAACTTATTTGTAAATTAACAAATCATATTATATATTCTATAAGTTTTCATAAGTGTACATATTTTCATGCCTGTAAAAATGGCTGGTTTCTGTTACAGAAAATAAAATTATTATTATTATTATAAGATCGAATGTATTGAGCCCTCAACCATAAAGTAGGAAATAGGAGACATATATTAGACCTAAACCCATTATAAAAATGACGTGATTAATGAAACACCAACTTCGAATCGTCATAGTGAGTATGGCTTCGCCAAAGGTGCTTGGATGTCTGGTAGCAACAAAGTAGCAACTGCTAGCTCCAGTAGGACGGACTCTGCTCAAAAACTGAAAGTGACGTCTCAGTCGAAACAGATGGTCTCAGGATTAATCCAAAACTTAGAGCTTCGTTCCAGCCAGGTCTGGGATGTTGCGACCCCACGAGAGCTTATTAACGTTGCGACCTGACGCGACGCCAGTTTTTCGACCAAAAGACCTGTTCCATAAGCCTCACTTCAAGATGTGGAGGCCGAGTTGCAATGGCTAGAAGAGGCAGGAGTTATTACTCCGGTAACATACTCACCGTGGGCAGTCCTCATAGTGGTTATTAAAAAAGTGAATAGTTCCATCCGCATTTGTGCTGATTTCTCAACAGGTCTGAATGCAGCCCTAGAAGAGCACCATTATCCATTGCCAGTACCAGAAGACTTGTTGAGCACTCTGAACGGCGGAAAAGTTTTCGCGAAGACTGACTTGGCTAATGCATACTTGCAGCTCGAAGTGTCGGGGAAGTGTGGCGAGTTATTTACAGCAAATATCCACCGAGGGCTATATCAATATAACAGGTTGCCTTTTGGTATCAAGATGGCTGCTGCTATATTTCAGTAATTGATGGACAGGATGTTAGCTGGTGTTTCCGGAGTTGCTACGTATCTGGACGATATTCTTATAGCCCCAGCTACTCCAGAGGAGTTAAAACAAAGAGTGAGGCTGGTGCTTCGGAAACCTGGCGACAGTGGAATACAGCTCAGAGCAGAAAAATGTCAGTTCTTCCTCACTTCTGTAAAGTACTTGGGTTTTAGCTTCGATGGAAATGGACGACGACCTGACCCAGAGAACATTTAGACAATCAAGCAGATGCCAGCTCTGAAAGATGTGTCTACGCTTCACTCTTTCTTGGGAGTGATAAGCTACTATTCAGCTTTCCTGCCTTCATTGTGCAACATCCGCGAACCACTCAACCGCCTGTTACAAAAAGATCATCCGTGGGTCTGGTCCACAGAGTGTGATGAAGCTGTAAAAAATTTGAAGAGTCTCCTCAGCCCAGAATTGTTACTAGCACACTACGATCCGAAACTCTCCATCTTATTCGCAGCTGATGCCTCAGCTACTGGAGTTGGTGCAGTTCTACCGCACGAGTTTCCTGACGGAACACAGAAGGCTGTTTTCCATATCTCCCGCTCTCTCTCCGTAGCTGAGAAGAGATATGCACAGGTACGGAAAGAGGCCCTGGCATTAATTTACGCAGTTCAAAGATTCCATAAAATGCCATACGGGAGGAGTTTCACCTTACTAACAGACCATAAACCCCTGCTGTTAATATTTGGGTCAAAGAAGGGTATTCTAATCCATTCAGCGAACAGACTACAAAGATGGACAGTGATTTTACTGGGGTACTACTTAAGCATCCGATATCGTCGAACGGGGGATTTCGGCCACGCAGATGCACTATCACGTCTTATAAGCAACTGTCCCTCGTCTAACGAAGATTCAGTTATAGCGGTCGTGAGGGCGGAAAACGATGTTAATAAACTGTTAACACTGGCCATTCAGCAGCTTCCTATTACATAAGAACAAATAAGACAGGCAACTAGAGAAGTTTCAATTCTACAGCAAGCCGTACTTCTTGGCCAAAATCAGTCTCAAGTCATGATCTTAAACAATTATTCCACCGCCTTCACGGTCTCAGCATTGTTAATGAGTGCCTGATGTTTAAGGAACGTGTAGTCATATCAAACTATTTGCGTATGACCGCTCTAAAGCAGTTTCACAGTGGGCATCCGGGTATTGCACGTATGAAGTCGATAGCCAGAATTTATGCATACTGGCCATGTATGGATGTGGACACAAAAGATTTTGTTAACTGCTGTCATGGGTGTCAAGCTGCAGCCAGAGATCCGCCACGAGAGCCACCGAGAGCATGGCCCACGTCAAAACCATGGTCCCGCCTACATGTGGATTTCGCTGGGCCAATAGAGGGTATATACCACTTGGTTCTTGTGGACTCTTATTCAAAATGGCCGGAGGTAGTACAAGTTACCCCACCTTCTAGCAGTAGAACAGTATTAGTCCTTGAAAAGATCTTCGCATGTTACGTATGCCAGTAATCATCGTATCTGACAACGGCAGTCAGTTCACCTCACAAGTGTTCCAGGAATTTTGCAAGAGAAACGGTATACAACACGTGCGGACGCCACCTTATCACCCTCAATCCAACTGTCAGGCAGAAAGATTTGTGGACACCTTCAAACGAGCGTTGTTAAAAGTAGGGGAAGGGGCAAAACCGGAAACAACACAAAACTTTCTTTTTGTATACCGAAGCACACCACTAGCAGAACAGAAGAAAAGTCCTGCAGAACTTCTGGTGGGTCGAATGCTAAGAACTTATCACCACTATATGTTACCATCTTCGTCACATCAACGAAGAAATAGTCTGAAGTATTACCGCGAGGATGATGCCGTCTATGTGCACGATTATCAACCGAAGAACAGGAAACGGGCCGAAGGCTTGATAGAATGTCGAGATGGAACTCTAATGTACAAGGTTAAAGTTGGAGATGAATGGTGGATAAGACATAAGAATCAGATACGACGTCGATATACTACATCCCAAGAACATAAATTGCCACTGGATTTACTACTGGGAGCCTCCAAGATACCACCAGTCAAACCAGAAGCAAAACAAGAGATGCTACTCGGCAGATGATCCCAGCGCAAACGAACACAAACGTCTCGTTTTCAAATCGACCCAAACAGAAAAAGATACTAAACTGTTTGCAAATTTCTTTTTAAAATAAGAGGGAGGTGATATAAACACTGGTGACTCATCAATATTGATTTTTCGCACCTGCGTGATTATTGATTGTTAATATTTTTTAAGTGTGACATTGATTTTCATAACTGTATAAATACGAGTTTGGTTCACCATTTTCGACTGTTGTAGAGACAGTGAAAACTCCCGTATCAACGTCCAGTCTTCTTTCGTGCCCGGCGGTATTATTGTTGTTGTTCCTGACGTGCGATTAGGACAGATTAGCCAGCGCATTAAGTTAGATTCGCTCGTAGTCTACGAGGTCATAATATTCATACATAAATGTCTACTAAGACATTTTCTTTGCCACGGACGTGTGAGATCGTGAACTCATACTTTCGCAGACACGACACCTATTTCGATGTGAAACCATTGACCGAGTAAGCACGGTCTTCATTTGTCTACCGCCCATATCATTGCTTAACATTCTTTCTTGATCGCTGAATACTTCTTTCCCGTGTGTGTTAAAGCACATCTTACGCATTCGGCAACTCCTCAACCAAATCTAAGTACCGCACCTATGCCGTAGCCACTCACATCTGAGCACATTTTGTGTTGTTTTCGGGTATAGGCGGTTTTAGTGTCAATTTCTGGTGGTCTAATAGCCGTTAGATGCTGTCGAATATTTTCCGAAAATCTTTCAACCAAAAAATCTGAGTCGCTTAGTAACCTGAACAGGTGTACAGGAGGGCCGCTATTTCGTTGAAGTTTTTCACAAATAGACTACAAAATGCTGCTCTCTGCAGGAATAGTGTAAGCTTTCTCTCGAATGGAAGTAACTCGAAGACAGGTCTTGCACTGACTATTCTGGTGTATCAAGCTGTCGTCCAGAAAAAATAAAGAATCCGCCGTCTAAGTCAATGTATGGTAGGAAACTACGACTACCAAAACACAATGAGACCTGTCCGGGTTATTGAGAATGGAATATAGAGAGCTCTGAAACAGCGGAAAGAAGCAATAAGAAACGTGAGGCAAAGAGGCTGGTAGAAATTGAAACAGGAGAGATGAAGGTCCTTGTGAAAAGATGCATAGAGCAGGGAATGAAGGTAGAAGTGGCAGAAAACTAGTACCCTCGGAGAACTGAAATTTCTGTGTTAGACTTTTTTATTTCGGCATATATGGTTTTGGCAAATAAAAACACCGATGCATTGAACTAACAATTCATGCTTATCGTCAAGACAAAATCCTATGAAATCGCTCGCCAAATATGTGTGAGTCCACTTCGCCTTCTATTTAGCATGGCAGAAACTACATTCCCAAAAATGATTCCATGATTCAGTTAGTTAGGACTAAAATGAATATGAAGTGTTGCAGTGACTGCAGTTATTCAGGGACTATCAGGAACCGTCGGGAAGCCTAAAAGTATTATGACCCCTAGTCCATCAAATTTCAACTCTACAGTAAGTTCTGTGTTTTCTCCAAACGTTTCCAGTTTTTATTCTTGTTTTATGTACTACCACCTCAATATCATTTCTTTGGGGAGGCGCAGTGGAGCAATGACGATTACATTGAATGCATCCTATCCCCCAGCTCACCTGTCCTAACATAACTTCATATTGGGAAACGTCTGCAAGCAGGTCGAGGACAGTGACTTGAAAGTCTGAAAGGAGATGCATATATCGCAAATGACCTTGACGAACTCCGATGCGTGCTTAGGTAACCAAGATCCATGAAAGAATAGGTGGAAGCAACCCGAAAGCAATCGAGGTGGAGATGGAGTTTTGTTAGTGTATAAAAGCAGTGAATATCAGAACAACGGTCGATTACTGATTTTGTGGAAAGATCTGAGTCCACGTTTCACTCCCTTAGTGGGATTGTGAAGCAATTGCTATGAAATTATCTAGAGCTATATTCAATAAGAAATCTCAGCATTCAAAGAGTTCAGTAAAACTACTTTTTATATAGGAAACTTTCTCAGAACAGCAGTTTCAAAGCGACGGCAAAAGATATGAACTTAGAGGAGGATTTATGTCTCATTTCCTAAAAACTCGATGATATTTCAGAGAAAATCAACAAGTTGGCAGGGGAGTCAGCAAAATCAAAAATTCGGGTGGTCACATACATTGCGGGAAACGAATGACCGTTTTTATTCTCATCACATGGTCTTTGAACTTGAAAATTTCCCACATTACAAAGGTGGTCATCCATGGTCGAAACATTAGTTTCATGCAATATATATATTTTCTAACGATCAAATTGACACAGCTTATCTGCCGAAGGAACTTTTTCGAATTTAATAAAGGCCCAGAACGTATATTAAACGTAAGCAAACTAGCTGCAGTTGACTTTGGATTTTCTAATTTTCATGATACTGTATTATAATAATATATATATTCTCATATAAACATATAAATTTACATGAAAATGCATGCCATTTTTACAGGCACGATCAAGTATGATATAATATCAAATCATAGATTGTCTACAAGTTAATAATGTTTCAACAGTTAAATATTTGATATATATATATATACACATTGTCTGAACTAGGCTGTATAGTTATTGAATTGTACAATTGTCCTCCAGGTTGAGCGGGAAAATCGACTTCGTTTCGTTTTCATCCCGTGGTTGTCGGCATACGATAACCAACCAATATTGAGGTAAGTACAACGTTTACAACGGATTGAAAGCTGTTTTTAGAAAAGTAAAAGTGCTAAGGTGAATCAATAAAGTGTAATGAAATGGGTAAGTGCAAGTATCACTAATAAATGCATTAATATAGAAAACTCCCTAGGCTGACAACGTTCATTTGCAATGTATAATGCTACGCGTATATCTGGTAGTATCATGATGTCCACTTTTGGTTTTAATACATTTTTTCCTTATGTCTGTTTTTTTATTTTATGCTTTTTTGTGCATTTGGTGCACAACCGTACCTCACAGAGAATAGGAATAGAATAAGTCGAATCAAATTCATAAAGAGCTATAAAATGTTAGGTTTAATGGGATACAATGAGGATTAAGTAAAGACGTTATTAGAAAATGAATGAGATAAGACATTGTGAAGTGGTATTTAAAGATCCGACAATGGACAGCAAGTTGATTTATAAGATGCCCCATAAATCTGTGCAGATCCCACATGGTCGCATCTCAACAATAGGCTGAGCGAATGGTGTATATTTAAAGGTAGAAGCATGATCTGTCAAGGCGTTCATTATTATCTTTTTCAAGATAAAGATCTAAGCCCTCATAAAAATCAGAAATATCTCGAGCCTTTAATTTGTATATTGCTGTTCCTGCAGAATGGGGCGATTCACCTTAGTGACCCCCACCATATCTACTGATCAGCTAACGCCACCCTCCCTCCTTTTTTGATGTTAAGCTCTGAGAATATGATTATTATGGCTACCGCAAATATACTGCTTGGTACCAGACATGTTCGTACCCCATATTCCATCTCCCTAGCTTTCTTAATGAGTGCTTCCAATAGGTCTCCACATACATCTTTATGAACATTATATATGTATGCATGCGTCCTAATGAACAGATTACTTTACAAGAAGTTAAAACCTTAAAGAATAAAAAGAATAGGTTTTGTGAATAGTTAAGCAAGATTCAGCAGAACAATATAGTTAGGGATCAATGTAGGTAGTATGAACTGAAGGTAAGGTCGGTTGGCAGGACTTAGTGTACTAAATTATCATGACAGTCTTGTATATAGTAGACATCTGACATTGCAAAGTAACGTGTCTAAACATATTATAAAAGATATTAACAGAAATACTACATAGCTTTAACATTATGAATTTTAGAAAATTATATGAGAATGGGTAACTGTTGACTGAAGATAATCAATTCAACTCAAAAATAGTGCAGTGTATTATGCTAATAATATAAGTATATTCGTAAAATATTAAAAGATATGGTTGCTAATGTAATGGTTTTCGGAAATAATTATACTGACGAACTTATTGAAGATTACAGTGAAGAGGAAACCAGTGAGTTAGTTAAATGGCTACTGTGCAGTTAGTAGTTAAAACGTCTTTTTTAAAAAGTAAAGGGTAGAAGAGTTTTGAGCACCGGAGCAAATTAAGTCATATTCTACTGAGTAGAGTGTAGTGAGTAGTGGTACGATTAGGGATAAGGGTAGGTTGAATGAACTTGGGGAAAATGGTTGGTTGGTTGAGTTTGTTATTGCTAGGTATTCCTGGCCACTTTTCATATGGCATGCTTTAGACATTACAAAGTACCAGTTTGCTTATATTATGGGAGAACTATCACAACTAATTTGGGATTATACATCCAGGAGAGTCTAATGAGTTTATAAACCCGATTGAAGAAATATCGATAGGATCTCTAGTAAGCTGAATAACCGGACCTTAGGTAAAGGCATGTGGGAGAGATTAGGTTGGTTTTATCACGTTATAGATGAGGTACGGTTGCCGGGGCAAATGAGTTTCCTCAAATTGGGGGTATTGCACTGGGGTCTGTAGTACTAAAGCTAGTTGAGCGGCCCATATGGATAAAGTATGGATAAGTAGACCGAAGCTCTTTTGTTGATAGGAACTCGTTAAGTAGACGCTGGAATTCAGTAGGAGATCGGCAACTACGTACAGTAAGTGGAAGTTCGTTCCATAATGCACTGTACTGTATTTTAAAGAAACGTGATCGCAGTTTTGTCCGGAACCGGCTTATGGATAGAGTATTTTCATGATTCCTAAGAGTATATATGGGTAAATTATTGAAAGCTATTGGATTACTGCTTTTGGTGTAGCCGTGTAAAAGGCGAAAGAGGAATGTAAGGTTGAGTTTCAGGCGCCTTAACCAAAGTGGCTGAAGTCCATACATTTTGCACCTATCAGCGTAAGTCAGTCCTTCATGTTTGTATAATAGGCGTCGAGTAAAACTTCGCTGAATATTTTCAATACGAACCCTGTCATACCCATGCATGAAACCGAAGACAATTGTGCAGTATTCAAGTACTGGACGAACCATGACTTTGTATAAAAGGACTTTAGCCTCATTTGTGTACATTTTTCGATGCAACAAGCCTGTGAGTCTTCGGCATTTAGAAACAAGTGCTTTTGCGTACTGACTGAATGTTAAGTTTTGTGAGTAGGTAACTCCCAGGTCTTTTATGGAACTGAGGGTTTGGAGAAAAGAGTTACCTAGGTGTAACCTGAAATTCGGATGGGAGTTATTGAAATATAGGACACCACATTTATCAGAATTGAATGGCAGTTGCCAGTCATTGCTCCAGTTATGTAACCTATCCAGATCATCTTGAATATGTGTGAATCCTTCGTTTAGTGTAGAATGGGGGAAGCTGTATACAATCTTTAAGTCGTCAGCAAAGAGGTATGGGGTACCATGCTTGATTACGCTGCAGATGTCGTTAATGTAGATTACGAAAAGCAGTGGACCTAGTACACTACCCTGAATCACTCCACTTCTTATAGGTCTGGGTGACGAGTAATTATTTGCAAATTTCACAACTTGGGAACGATCTTCCAAGAAAGAAATGAGCCAGGATAACAAGGGGTCTTGGAACCCGTACGACTTTAGCTTAAGGATTAGTCTCTTGTGTGGGACTTTATCAAAGGCTTTTTTGAAGTCAAAGAAGAGAGTTGTGACATACAAACCATGATCACGCTTAGCGGTAACATCATCAAAGTAGTCAAGTAGGCAGGTGGAGCATGATCGATTTTTCAAGAAGCCGTGTTGTGCTGGAGTAAACACTTTGTGAAGGTGGAGGTATAAAGCAATATCTTGCCCTATAACCTTTTCCATAACCCTGGAAACTACTGACGTGATATTAATCGGTCGGTAGTTTTCGATGTTAGAAGTTGGTCCTTGTTTGTGCCTAGGGGTTATAAACGACAGTTTCCAGCATTCTGGGTAACTGCCATTATTTAAGGACAGAATGAAAAACTTTAGTAGGATAATGGGTATATCCTCACCACCTCTTTTCAACAAGATAGATGGAATTCCATCGGGCCCAGCGTTATATGATGTCCGGAGGGATGCTATAGCGGAGGAAATCTTTTGTTGGGTGAATGTTATATTACCCAAAAAGTGATTTGGTATTGTCGGAACTTCAAGACTATCTACTGTTTCTTCGATAGTATAGTAGCTAGAAAAGTGGGAGCTGAATAACTCACATATCTCCTGCGGGTCTTCGTGTAGTTTTTCTCCATCTAGTAATAAGTTAGGGATACTTATTCTGTTGTTGTTGATTCGTGACTTAATTAGTTTAACTAATGCCTCTGTATTATCAGGTCGTGAGTGGAGGATGCGTTCTAGTTTGATGGACTCAGATAACTGATTAGATTTGTATGAATCATAAGTTTGCTTGAGTGTAATGAGTGATGAAAAGTCATTATATCTGTAGAATTGCCTAGCATGCTTACGCAGTCGGTTTCGAATCTTTACGGGGATGAAGTCGGGCTGTTTAGGCCTCGTTTTCACAAGTCTTACTGGAGCGATGAAGTCATGTGCAAATCCTAGGTTCTCATAGAGTAATTTGTTTGTCTCTATAGCCGAGCTGCACGTAAAGTATGGCTCCCAGTCTAGGGTGCGTATGTATGGTTTCAGTTCATCCCACTGAGCATGTCTGTAACCCCTGAGTAATACTTTGTTGGCGTTTATTGTCGAACTCATGCTAGTGCAAATATTAAATGTACCGAATACTACTCTGTGGTCGCTGCCAGGAAACTCTTTACCTACTCGAAGGGTAGTGGGGATGATACCATTAGTGAAAACTAGATCTAAAATCTTAGATAGCCTGGTAGGATACTGTACGTGTTGTTGCCATTCTTTTGTTTCTATTATGTTGATAAATTCATTGTACCGTTTTGGTGAGGAAAGTGGTTGCCAGACTACATCGGGCATATTAAAGTCCCCACATATAATTTTAGCCGTGTGAGGTAGTGAAGTGGCGTAAGCGAACGTGCTAGCAAGCTTCATATTACCTTCAACGGTTGAGCACGGGGGGTGATAGATGCAACCTATAAGATAGGAACTGGAGTGAGACAGTCTTAGAATAGCCCACACTGAATCGTTATCTGTGATGAGCTCTGGGTAGAAGCACTGTGTGGCCTTAATATCAGACCTGATATACATAGCACATCCTCCTCCTCTACCATAGTTTCTGTCGCCTCTGAATACATAATAGTTATCAATAGAAATATCTTTATCGCAAATCTGAGGAGTGCACCATGTCTCAGTAATCATTATGAGAGACGGATTGCAAATTAGGGATAATGTCGTGAAGTCGAACATTTTGTTGAGTAAGGAGCGAGCATTGATAAGACAGAATGAGAGAGAGTTAGGGGTGACGGTGAAATCGCATATATCTTTAAAAATATTCTCTCCAAGGTTTATGGCGTCTAGAACAGATTGTTTGATGGGTGCTAACTCAGATGGTGGCCACTTACTAGCAGTGCTGGAAAAGTGCCCTACACCAGTATCAGCACAGAGAGATGTGCCATCGTTTGTTACCCCGGCGGGTGTGAGGTGTTCATTATACCGTGCCTCCAATGCATCGCCCTCCCATCCGGTGATAGGTGGCTTGACAGTATGTGTGCTATTTGCGTCAATATTGAGGCTGAAATTTCGTGTTGGCTGAGAAAATTTAGATTGGATGGGGGGGAGGTAGGTATTCCTTGTGGATAGTATGCTGGGGTAGAGTTACGTGTATCGCAGTTATGACTAATATTTTGTGTGTTTAAGTTATTTTCGTAAATATTAGTCCATTGACGGTCTTGGGTGGTCTGTATGCGATGGTTTTCGGGGATGTGGTGAGTCAAAAGGCCACCTTTAGGAAACATGCCTAGCGCACTTGTTCCTTGTTGTAGAGGTCCCTGGATCAAACTTTTGTCTATAGTAGCCCTAGATTGGAAAGTTGTGTCGGGGTAGGTGTATGCCTGCCCGTCGGGCTTCGACTTATTTTTAGGGTGCCCAGACATATAGCGTCTGTTGTGTCTATCGGACGAAGACTTGTTTGATGTTGGATGAATCGGCGGGTTACCTCTCTTTTCATTGACGTTAGATTTATGGCGGTATGAGGGCTTATTCTGCTTCCCTGGTTTAGTGGTATGATTGGGGTCGCTTAAGTTAATGTTATCTGGTTCGCTGCTGAGAAACCTATCAGTGATGTGTTTGAGTACAGGTATTCTGGATGGCAGGGTTATTTTACTTCGTTTTGTATGCTCACTAATCTGAGTGCTGCTCGGGGAGGATATGCTTAATGCTACATGCTCGAGCTTAGTCTTTTGCTTAACGTTGGTAGTGGTATTAGCGGCTGATGGTGATGTGGCTAGCGAGCATAACTCTGAAGATGCATCTAAGTCTATGACCGTAGTTGCTTCATCGTTGAGTTTACTAGGTAAATTTTTATTATTTAAGAGTATTTCATGTATGTCTGTACCATTAGGTTTACTCAAGTTTAAGGCGACAGAGTCTTCTATAGGACATTCTGCTGTTACGTAAGTTTTTGCGACACTTGGTACACTTGCGCGGCTACGTCTTTGACATGGCGTTAGGTCATGGGCAAGTTTAATATTACCATAAGGTGTGGATGAACTAATTAACTTATTTGACGACTGAAATTTCCTAGCATCATTAGGACTACTGAATTTAAACAGCACAGGGCAAGTATACTTTCCTGATTTTTTCCTGAGTCTGATTAGGTGGCAATTCGCTGATGGCATGCCACACGCTTGGAGACATGTCACTTTGATTTTGTCCAGAGGCGTCCGATCAGGCAGATTGTAAGCGAGAACGTTGTACGAGGACATGATTCGTTTAGTAACTTCACTGGCTATAAAGTCTAACATACGCTCAGATTTCAGCAGACTTTCCGGATTAGCATCATGAGTTGGGTTACAAAGAAGCAGTAGTGGCTTAATGGTGTTTATATTCTCATTTAATTCCTTCACAGAGTTTCCTAGAGATATAAGGTCCAACTTATTTTGTTCAGCAGTTGCATATACCTCTGACAACAAGTCGGGAACAATGACTTCGGGGACATTGTTGAGGCTACGCGGAACGCACAGTGATGTACGTATCTTCTTAGCTGAGTGACCCAAACTATTCTTACGTATGGAAAGTACTCGTTTATTACGTTGTGCCATTGCTGAAAACTAATCAATATGGTTTAAAGTTAAAGCCGAGCTAAATCGAAAACGGGTATATGGAAAAATAGTATATCGAGTGGATATACAGATTAAGTACTACTATGGATACCGTATGGAATTTTATTGCTTATAAATAAACAATAAATTTACAAAGTACTAAAAAGTAAGATACAGAGTATATAGAAACCAATTATCCTGTAAATTGATCCTGGTATGTAAACCAAAAAATGATGAACTTCTCTACAGTTTTCTTTTCTGTGACGTTGTTCTAAAGTTACAATAAGGAGGATGAGCCCTGCGAAAGAGTGGATCCAAACTTGATAACTGGCGGTGATATATCTGCAGAATTGGAAGCTAGAGTAGCAGCCAATATAAGTTATAGTTGAGCAGTGGTATAATATCCACTACAATATTCCAGAAATCGACAAAAATATATCCACGTTAAGGGGAGAGATTGTAACGTCCAATCAGAATAGCGCGCGTATCGTTTTGTATCATATATTGGAACATTGAGTACCGTTACACTTGTTGGCGCTAGGACAAGGTCCACTTATGAAATGCAGAACAAGTGGTACTCGATACTCAGTTATCTGCGGAAGGTTAGTTACTCCCAGCCGCTAGATTAGCTTTTGTAATCTTCGCGAAAATCGCCACTGTACTGGTCTAAAAAGGTATCAATTTCTAAAGCCGCTTACTCCCCTAAGTGTGTGTGTGACGTATCATCCTAGTAATTAATCACCTAACTGTACACCTATCCCACCGTATATTCATGTGTGACTCTTTATTATGTAAAGACAGCTGTCCGGAAACCAAAAATCCAACCTGCACCACATGGGGCAACATCCCTGTAATTGCGCACTTATTATGTGTCAAATGAATTGGAATGTGGTGACTGGGTGACTTTTAGACAGTAGATTCTTTTGGTTGAATGGACGATAGTCGGGAGAAAGTAGCAAACGATACCTGTTATGACTGCATATAGATAAATAGCCTGGTTATTCCTAGCCATCAGAGTGCCTTCAGAGCTAAACCACGGTTTAGCCTGACTGCAGTCAGGCAAGGCTACAATAGGTCTGATATTTCAGTTAATACATGGTCATGTGTGTAGTTGTATGGGTGTCTTGGAGTTCTCATTTCAGCATGGTTCTGCTACTTCAGTAGCATTACGGTGGTCTTTTAATTCTCCAAGTGGACTACCTAGTGTGATATGAATTTTTTAATTTGGGCGTAACTGGATACTGGTGTATTTTAAACTAACGGTTATTATTGATGCCACCTGTTTGAATCAAGGTTCGAGACCTTAAACCTAGCAGTAACTTTGGTGCTAATTGCGGCAAATGCTGATCAGGGCTACCTAGTTTCAAAACAACACAGCTTGTGAACTGTCTTTCTATTTCTATTCAGAATTCTCCCAAAGGACGGCCACTTCGCTAGTGCACTTCGGTGTATTGTTTCGGTTTAATCTTCTCTGTCTTTGCTAGTAGAATTTTGTCGCTCACTGAACTGAGATTCGGGGCATATTTGTACTGTATTCATAAGAAGTTTCGGTAATAATTAAATTAGCCAAACATCATATCGAACATCAAATGAAAGATGGAAGTAATTCGATGAAATATTTCACGCAGAAACTAGGGTGTGGGGTGAAATAGTTAAGAATGCTGGCATTGAGATGATAGGCTGAAAATACATCTAAGTCTAATCACACCTAATTAGGAGGCTTCTTGTCTCTATCATCTCAAGCCAATATACAATAGTTTCATGAAGTAGTAGCATGGTTAGTTCTCTTCCTGTAACAGCGCGATGAGACAAGTGGAGGGGAGGCATGCATATCTCATGAAAGCTTGAATGGGTTGCTAGGTTAGAGTTGATCAGGTCCAAGTAGTTACTTGTTTGCCTGGCTGCTATGAGGGGTTGCCACATCCCAACCATTAACGTTTTTGATAACTGTGGCTAACAAGTTAACGAGCGCACAGTCCACTAAACAATATAAGAAACTTGTTTCGTCTAACTGATAATGGCAACGCGGTGAAGATTGGTTTAATCTATATCGTCGCGTGTTATGCTTTAATACTATCTGTTAAATTTTATTACTTTTGTGGTAAGCAGTTCATTACTGTATATCACAATGCACAGAAACACTCACTTCTTGAGCGTCAGTGCTGTAGATTTTCTGATGGCTAGAAAATTTGTTTGGATTGTTCTAGTCAACTAAACAGATCCAAATCATACGCAAATATCTCCAAAGCTCTCCAGCTTCAATTTTTTATATAGTTCTACATACTGCTTCCGAGTGGAAGCCAGGTTAAACTTGATGGATTACATATGTTAAACCAATACAAGTTTGTAACATTTGTCTGCTCTCCTACGCATTTTTCATGTTTCAGACCTTTTTAAAATAATTTTAAACCATCTGGATTGGACTGGAGTTCATAGTTGTATTCAAGTGCACAACTTTAACCAGGATTCTTCATAAAGAGCAATACTGTGTACTTGTGTTAATGGTTCGACTTATAGCTGGCACATTTACGTGACTTGTGTATCTAAGCAAGCCGTACTGGCTAGTATAAATGTTCTTGACATGTTAGAAAGATTGGTTAGATTGTGGTTAAACCAAGACCACCTACCACCACGGGGTAATTTGCTTATCCTATGGTGTAGATTTGAGGTGGTATAATAGCTATAAGATTTTTCCAATAAGCTAGAGGTAGTCTCCTCACTCTTGGGGAAGTTACTAAAGGCTGACCCGAAAAATTGCACATCTCGACTTTCTCCGTCCGTAATTGGCTGTAAAGTCTTCTTTACTGACGAAGCGCTGTCTCCGAAAAGACTGTGACCAGTTACAAGCAGTTATCTCTTGGGATCTCCGGTCAAAACACTACTGTATTTCGAGAAATTGACCTTGATTTGAGCATCAGAGACGTAAGAACTACCCATACACCTCTGTAAGCACTAATTTCATCTGTTAATTTCCGTCACCATCTTGCTTTCATCCCACTTCTGATACTCTCTCAGGAAGTTTCATCTTTTGTTAACCCTGTGACCACTGGTGGCGAGTTGAGCCCGGAGAAAACGGTCCTCAGTATCTTGAAACCATCTAGCCGAATTCATTTTGGTGCCTTCAACGTCCTGACCTTGTCCAATCAGACAACAGATTTCACTTACTTAGACTCTGGCACCTCGGGCTTTGGATATTTATCGTGTAACTGAGACATATTTGGACTACAGTTATTAACTTGACCGAACCTGACCAATTGTGAATCTACAAAATCCAGTTTTCGTGTATCCGCAGATTCGCTGTATCGTTGCCGTAAATTTAACAGTCTGAGTATGGTATTAAGCTTGAGAATAGGAAACTTGCTATTTGATTGGATGCAAGTGGACACTCATCTGTCATGTTCTGCTGAATGGAAATATAAAGGCAAAAGAAGATAAGGATAGCCGTCATTACCATTTTGTAATCTCTTCTTTCATTATGAATGAACTGACGGATATGACACCGGTCAACCTTAATGTTTCAAAGGTTGACTTGTTATTAAGAGGTAATCCCATCAACCTAGAGTATCCAGATAATATAGTGCTTCGGAACGAAGTTACTGATAAAATAGTCTTTTGAACGGATTGAACAAGAATTTTTGACATGCGATTCACCCCTCTCAAGTCTGAATTCATACCACAGGAATAGTCTATACCACCTAGTTTAATGATAGTGACATAGTTGAATATGTTGACCACTTCACACGTTTTGGAAGTGTATCCACCCCCAGTCGACCGGTTACTAACCAAATCTCAGCAAAAGGCTCATATTTCATTTGTCAACTTTCGTGCATAACGCCTTTTGAAAGCTGTAATTTTCAATTTGAAGTGTAGTCCCAGTAGATATTGTATAGTGTTCCATGAACTTGCAAAGAAAGAATTTTTAGAAACAGGTGTAGTAGGGTCGATAAGCAGAAAAAAATTCACTGCAAGTCTAGCTGTGTGAGTGATCAACTCGGATGGTTTCTGATAAGTTTTTCCTCACTTCAAAGCCTATTTGTTGGTCACATGAGAGGCCTGTTTAAAGCTATTTGAATCCTTAAAGTCTCATCCATACAAAAACCCTATCCCCAGTCATTCAGTTTGTGAAGCCGACGTTTTAATCATTCAGCTTGAAAAGATAGCAGGAAACCTAACTGGTTGGTTGTCCGAGTGAAGTTGACTGACTGTTGTCAAACTGATATCCATCAGTAGTAAGATTTCCCTCTCAGACTCATCATATTATAATCAGCTTACACTATATTAGTATGTGCTTTTTGTTCATCTAGTCATTTTAAGTTTGAATAACTCAGAGAAACAACTTTCTTCATTAGGCACAGTTTGTAAAGATATTGTGAATTGATCTGTGAAGCCGATGAGCACCTAAAAGTGGCTGTGACAGTAATTAGATAAGAGGTACACTGATCAGAAAGGTTGTATGCCTTCCTCACTTATGATGATTATCACGTGTTACGCGTGCGTAGTCTCTCTCCGTATGTATCAATCAGAATATTATTCAGTCTGAGGTAAGGTGTGTCCTTATAAAAAAGGTAGCATCAACCCATGAGGTTAGTGATTGTTGGAATGAGCCTTATACTAGTGTATGCCGTCTCTGGCTACTGACCAAAGAACGTGTATATTGCTCAGCAGTCCACCCCGTACTCCTTTATGGCTGTGAAATCTGACCATTGAAAGTGGAAGACATGGAAAGACTAGCTGTCTTTGATTATAGGTGCCTGCGTTCTATCTTCCGTGTGAAGTGGTTTATAGGGTGAGCAATACTGAGGTTAGGCGTCGGTCGAGTGCTAGATGAGTTGTAGAGGAAATCAATAGACGCAACTGTAAAGTTGCATGGGTTGCGTGAGATGGTTAGGACATGTGTTATGTATGCCCAACCATCGCCTTCCTCAACAACGGGCGATGTTAGCTGACATAGGATCACGTTGGAAAAGAACCAATGGTGGTGAAAACAAAACACGACTGAATCAGTCAATGAAGTAAATCCACAACAGTTAGTTTAAGCAATGTAGGAAGGTGTAGACTTTCTGGTTGGGGTCCTCGCGATGTGAAACATCAATGGCTGGAGACAACTGGTGATATGGCTCAATATCGTTCTCAGTAGCGCAGATGCATCAACTCTTTGTGACTTATAATTTCCAATGAAACTACATTGTTCTTCGTTACTTCTATTTCTTTGTCTCACACCTCCGTTTACTGTAAGTATTATGCATTTCTTCTACCTACTTCTCTTGTTTTGAGTACTACATAGAGTGTGGCGACTTAAACTACCGCACATCCGTGCACAGTTAAATGTTGAAATCAGTCAGTCAGTTAGCAGTTGAGATCTGTAAGCATCTGGAAATTAATGACTAAAGACTGTAGGTGATATGACTACTTCGGTTGCATGTATTCACGCTTTGTCTAAATATTAATAATAATAATGAAACATTTATATATTTTACCTTTTACCCTCTAATCAGTCATATCGCATTTTAGATTTTATTCTCAAATTTTACTGGAGTACTCAAGTGATATGTAGTAAATTGAGTCTTTACTTAGTAAACATCTAGTCTTATTTTGCCATATATATATGTTTATTATGTAAATTAGTTTTTTTTCCTTCACGTTCCCCAGTGGAACATAGGGCTTCAAGCTAATGGCTTGAAGTTTCTGTAGCAGTGTTTATTTTACAGGATGGGTTTGCTAGCCTCATGCTCAACCTTTCCTCTTTACCAGCATTATTTCTGGCTTGGCAAGGCAAAGGAGTGCGTCAGACGGGGATTGAACCCGAAACCATATGCATGGTCTGCAAGCGTCCTAACAGCTATACCACCGACGCACATGTAAATTAGTTTGGTTGATTTGAAATGTTTTCTCATATGAGAGATGATATTCCTTAGTCACACTTGTATCCAATTTATTTCTTTTTTGTTTTTGTTTTTAGAACCAACCATACTTCAAGTTAACTAAACGAACGTTATGGACAAAGTTAGCCATTGCTAGTGGAGTTGTTGGATTTGGAGTTGTCAGCATAGCGTTGCCTGTGCATGCCTCAGATTTACAAGCTCATCCAGCAAAACTACCTTGGCCACATAACGGAATTATATCTAGTTATGATAATGCCGCTGTACGACGAGGCTATCAAGTGTATAAAGAAGTGTGTAGTGCTTGTCATAGTCTAAGATATCTGTGTTATCGACATCTTGTTAACGAAGTGTTAACCGAAGCTGAGGCTAAAGAAGATGCAGCTGAAGTAAGCTTAATGTGTCCTGTGTTGTTACTGTTGTTGTCTCACCTTGAATCCCTCTAAATGTCAAACAGTCAATTTCACCTTTAAGCACTCACGAGGTGTGCAACATAGATGGCACTGAAATAGTGACCAAGTCGGAAATTAAATATCTTGGCGTCATTCTATCTGCTGATCTTTCCTGGTCGTCTCATATCTTGACGATTTCTAAGAAAATATTCCGTCTTACCTTCTACATCAAGAAGTTAAGACATTCTGGTATAACCCACGATTCGTTAACATCCGTATTCTGCCTATTATTCTCTATTGTTCCCCCTTAGTTTTTCCAGGGCTACTGAAGAAAGACTATACCTTATTACGCAGGATGTTAAAGGTTGTTAGCAGGATAAGCAACGTGCCACTTAACCAGCTTGTTAACATTTTAGTTGACAGGCACTTGGACTCATGTGAAAAATGGGATAAATCCATTTGATCTAACTCACACCACCCTCTTCATTTACAACTCTCCCCTTGTATCTCATCAGGCAAAACTAGAAGCCTATATAGAAAACTATATGCGCTCGCACTAGCAAGTACAAAAACTCAACCATACCCTACTTAGCTCGTGTTCTCTACGATGAGGAAAGCACCAGTCGTGAAACTTATAACTTATTAAATAGTCAGTAGAACAACTGGATCTCGTCTTTCCCACTCATATCGTTTATAGGTACAACATTTTTCTTTCTTTCTTTCTTTCTTTTCCTTTTCTCTCCCTTCTCTCTCTATGTTATATGCTCCTTTGTTTCTCTCTTCTGCTTACGCCAGTAAATATGCTAGCACCTACTTTTCTAACACCTTCAAACACCGTTCAATTTTTGGCTTTGCTACCGACATGCCAATATGTTGTCATAATGAACTGAGATTTCCTTAATCTATGTAGAATTTTATTTATTGTTGATGTACTAACTGCATGCGATACTGTAGTGAAATGCTGAGAATTCCATTCTGTATCACAAGCACTGTTTTAGAATAAAGCAAATTATTATTATTATTAAATTTATTGGAAATGCATCACTAAGCAGTACTTGTTTGAGGGTAGATTTCTTCGTCTTCTTTTGTTGTTTAGTTTCGAAAACAGTTTTCCAGCAATCACTTAAGTTGTCATCAGTATGATTTCTTTTATTGAGATAAGTTGAAGTTTACTAAAAAAACTTCATTTCGCAAACAGTTATCAGCTAGATTGCCAGACACTTCTGTCTAAACGTCTACTTTTCAGAATTCCAATATTGTTTACCTTAGTTTCCTGGATGAGGAACTTCAACCGGAACAGACTGGATTCAGGAAAAAGAACAAGTCATGTATTGATTAAATCACCACACTACAGATCATCATTGAACAACAAAGCTTGGAATGGCGGTCACACCTCTCTCTACCTCAACCACTTCGCTACTACCAAGGGGTGCCGCCGGCAATTATGCATACATCTCATCCAACAGTTGTATGACAGTGCTGCGTGCCAAGTAATCCACAACGGGAAACTTACGAAATAATTCGAAGTGATAACAGGAGTAAGACAAGGCTGGCTGTCTGTCTACTATCTCCAATGATTTTCCTCATTGCAGTAGATTGCATAATGCGACAGATGGCGGGCAATGAGGAAACAAGCATAAAATGGACCCACACAAAAACTTGGGGGATCTGGACTTCGCCGATGATGGTATATGTTTGATTTCACACAAACTGGAAGATATGCAAGTGAAAAGCAACAAGTTGAAAGAAGAATCATCCAGAGAAGATTGGACTTCAGGTGAACATAGAGAAAACAGAGATGATGAAGAATATTGGCCAACAGCAACAACAACAGATAACAATCAGCATAAATGGGAGGAATTTGAAAGAAACAACTTCCTTCACCTACCTGGGAAGCATCGTTTCAACTACAGGTGGACAGAACTGAAGAGTATATGAAAGCGAGAATATGGAAAGCAAGACAAGGTTTGATTACTCTCAAGTCTGTGTGGAGGTCAACAGCATTCATCATGAAAAATAAGATGCGGATTTGCAACTGCAGTGGGAGGTGAGTGCTACTTTTGGGATCAGACACTTGGCGCGTCATGAAGGGCACCTCAAACAAGTTATAAACCTTCATCAATACCTGTCTTCGCTCAATACTCCGCTGAAGATCAGATGGCCAGTAAAGATCACCAATAGGGATCTCTGGGAGCGAACCAACCCACCAGGAACCGATTGTGAAACAAATAGGCAGGAAGAAATGCAGTTAGTGGATTGACCATACTCTGTGCAAACAAACCATCAAGTGACCACTAGACAAGCCATTGCTCGAGTGGAACCCGAAAGGGAAGCGTTGATTTGGTCGTCAGTGAGAGGGTGACATGTAGGAGGTCATGTGGAGAGGAGATGGAAGCATGTGGTCAGACTTAGAGCCAGGTGAAAACTCTAGCAGAGAACCGAACGCAATGGAGACGCGCGGCTGAAGCCCTATGTTCCTCTAGGAATTAAAGGAAATAATGATAATTTGGGCTGAGCATTTATAACCCTTTCCGTGTATTGTTGTTACGTCACTTTACATTACTCTTGTAGGAAGGCGGTGTTTTGAGCATATATAACACATCTTGGTTATCTCGATCGATGAATTTTCAGGACCTGACCTATTGACTTTTTCTTCTAAATCCAGTAGTCATTACTACCTACCAAACGCCTTAGTCGTCCTTAGAATAAGCAGCAGATTGGGCGAAGAAATAGTTTTCTTTTTCAATTACTTCCTCATCATCGGCCGGTTCCACACTAATATATAGTTTATTACATCAAACATTTTTTATCAATCAAATGGTTATTTTAGTTAATCGGTTTTAGGTAGAGAGAAGGGGGGTGAAACTAAGAGGTTAAAGGTCATCAAGATAAATAACTAATAAGTTATTAGTATCGAGACGTCTAAGTTTTGAAAGACAGGTGTAAATTAATTACGGAACTCAAGATAAGTTAATTCTTAGGCGTTAGCAACAAGTTATTACATAATCAATAAATTTGTAAAATAAGGATGACTTAGAAGAATACAAACAAGTTAGTGGAATCAGCTCGAATTTTAAAAACAGAAACGTTAAAAGATATTTCCAAGGGGAGGGGAAACATAGTTTTTAAAAACCTAATGTATATTATATAGTTAGCCATGGCAGAGAGAGGGTCTGTACAATTTTTTTTTGAATTCACACACAGACTTGACTTGTTCAGATAAATTTCGATTGCCTCTACTGTATCTGTAAACTGTCGTACTCGTAGACCATGTGGCGAGAGGTTGAGTGATATATGACTTATTAGTTTGCTGGAGTCGACTTTATGTCCAGTCAGCATAGACGAGATGAACTAGTATTGAGGTGCGTATAACAGATTGATTCGCACCTTTGCCAAGCCAAGATGGGAGATGTTCATAAATTCGACGATGTACTTGTCTGATCGTACGCCCTATGTAACTAGCTCCACACGGACAGTTAAACTGGTAAATACACATGGGAGAGGCGAAACAATTGGGCATTTTGTCTTTATTTCTGGAACTAAGTATTGGTTGGCTACTGAGTACACAGCATAGCTTAGCTACGTTGAAAGTCCTTTGGAATACACGAGGGTTGAGAGCCTACTGTTGTAAATTTTTTTCTTCCACAGCTGTTCTTTCTCTTACTGTCGAAGAACCGATAGTTGCTACCTTGACGTGGTGGTCAGGCTTCCACATCGCGATGACCCAACAAGCTACACTGGCTGGAACCAATGTTCCTGCAAGTCCTACCATACCAGGAAGGTTATTAGGATAGCGATTAGACTAAAAGCAGTCACCGGCATAGTGTAAGAAGTCGTACTACTAGGGAATAGGGGTGTAACAGCAGTGAGGTGTTTCTCTTAGATGACCAGCATGCCAACTGTGCTGTCTCTCCACTCTGGAGAGAAGGGGTTAAAAAAGGTCGACCCCAAAAATCGTATATCCCGAGTTACCCTACGGTGGTCCGTAACCGGCGGTAAGTTTACTACTACAGAACCAAACCAAGAAACCAGTTCATACAGACCGTGTGTGACCCAGAGAACATTTAGACAATCAAGCAGATGCCAGCTCTGAAAGATGTGTCTACGCTCCGCTCTTTCTTGGGAGTGATAAGCTACTATTCAGCTTTCCTGCCTTCATTGTGCAACATCCGCGAACCACTCAACCGCCTGTTACAAAAAGATCATCCGTGGGTCTGGTCCACAGAGTGTGATGAAGCTGTAAAAAATTTGAAGAGTCTCCTCAGCCCAGAATTGTTACTAGCACACTACGATCCGAAACTCTCCATCTTATTCGCAGCTGATGCCTCAGCTACTGGAGTTGGTGCAGTTCTACCGCACGAGTTTCCTGACGGAACACAGAAGGCTGTTTTCCATATCTCCCGCTCTCTCTCCGTAGCTGAGAAGAGATATGCACAGGTACGGAAAGAGGCCCTGGCATTAATTTACGCAGTTCAAAGATTCCATAAAATGCCATACGGGAGGAGTTTCACCTTACTAACAGACCATAAACCCCTGCTGTTAATATTTGGGTCAAAGAAGGGTATTCTAATCCATTCAGCGAACAGACTACAAAGATGGACAGTGATTTTACTGGGGTACTACTTAAGCATCCGATATCGTCGAACGGGGGATTTCGGCCACGCAGATGCACTATCACGTCTTATAAGCAACTGTCCCTCGTCTAACGAAGATTCAGTTATAGCGGTCGTGAGGGCGGAAAACGATGTTAATAAACTGTTAACACTGGCCATTCAGCAGCTTCCTATTACATAAGAACAAATAAGACAGGCAACTAGAGAAGTTTCAATTCTACAGCAAGCCGTACTTCTTGGCCAAAATCAGTCTCAAGTCATGATCTTAAACAATTATTCCACCGCCTTCACGGTCTCAGCATTGTTAATGAGTGCCTGATGTTTAAGGAACGTGTAGTCATATCAAACTATTTGCGTATGACCGCTCTAAAGCAGTTTCACAGTGGGCATCCGGGTATTGCACGTATGAAGTCGATAGCCAGAATTTATGCATACTGGCCATGTATGGATGTGGACACAAAAGATTTTGTTAACTGCTGTCATGGGTGTCAAGCTGCAGCCAGAGATCCGCCACGAGAGCCACCGAGAGCATGGCCCACGTCAAAACCATGGTCCCGCCTACATGTGGATTTCGCTGGGCCAATAGAGGGTATATACCACTTGGTTCTTGTGGACTCTTATTCAAAATGGCCGGAGGTAGTACAAGTTACCCCACCTTCTAGCAGTAGAACAGTATTAGTCCTTGAAAAGATCTTCGCATGTTACGTATGCCAGTAATCATCGTATCTGACAACGGCAGTCAGTTCACCTCACAAGTGTTCCAGGAATTTTGCAAGAGAAACGGTATACAACACGTGCGGACGCCACCTTATCACCCTCAATCCAACTGTCAGGCAGAAAGATTTGTGGACACCTTCAAACGAGCGTTGTTAAAAGTAGGGGAAGGGGCAAAACCGGAAACAACACAAAACTTTCTTTTTGTATACCGAAGCACACCACTAGCAGAACAGAAGAAAAGTCCTGCAGAACTTCTGGTGGGTCGAATGCTAAGAACTTATCACCACTATATGTTACCATCTTCGTCACATCAACGAAGAAATAGTCTGAAGTATTACCGCGAGGATGATGCCGTCTATGTGCACGATTATCAACCGAAGAACAGGAAACGGGCCGAAGGCTTGATAGAATGTCGAGATGGAACTCTAATGTACAAGGTTAAAGTTGGAGATGAATGGTGGATAAGACATAAGAATCAGATACGACGTCGATATACTACATCCCAAGAACATAAATTGCCACTGGATTTACTACTGGGAGCCTCCAAGATACCACCAGTCAAACCAGAAGCAAAACAAGAGATGCTACTCGGCAGATGATCCCAGCGCAAACGAACACAAACGTCTCGTTTTCAAATCGACCCAAACAGAAAAAGATACTAAACTGTTTGCAAATTTCTTTTTAAAATAAGAGGGAGGTGATATAAACACTGGTGACTCATCAATATTGATTTTTCGCACCTGCGTGATTATTGATTGTTAATATTTTTTAAGTGTGACATTGATTTTCATAACTGTATAAATACGAGTTTGGTTCACCATTTTCGACTGTTGTAGAGACAGTGAAAACTCCCGTATCAACGTCCAGTCTTCTTTCGTGCCCGGCGGTATTATTGTTGTTGTTCCTGACGTGCGATTAGGACAGATTAGCCAGCGCATTAAGTTAGATTCGCTCGTAGTCTACGAGGTCATAATATTCATACATAAATGTCTACTAAGACATTTTCTTTGCCACGGACGTGTGAGATCGTGAACTCATACTTTCGCAGACACGACACCTATTTCGATGTGAAACCATTGACCGAGTAAGCACGGTCTTCATTTGTCTACCGCCCATATCATTGCTTAACATTCTTTCTTGATCGCTGAATACTTCTTTCCCGTGTGTGTTAAAGCACATCTTACGCATTCAGCAACTCCTCAACCAAATCTAAGTACCGCACCTATGCCGTAGCCACTCACATCTGAGCACATTTTGTGTTGTTTTCGGGTATAGGCGGTTTTAGTGTCAATTTCTGGTGGTCTAATAGCCGTTAGATGCTGTCGAATATTTTCCGAAAATCTTTCAACCAAAAAATCTGAGTCGCTTAGTAACCTGAACAGGTGTACAGGAGGGCCGCTGTCAACCACGTCTCATAAACTTGTAATGCCCAGCTCTCGCTACGCTCGGGCCCACGCTGTTCTTCGAAGATTTCTCAGAAACGCTTAGTTATAACGGACGCAAACACCAAAACACTGATCTGCCGCTTTAGATTTGTTTATTGTTACACCAACATATAAAAGGAATAAGCGAACTAAGTAAACTAAGATCTGAAAACTAATATTACAATAATAAATCATTGTTACTTCTGACGATGTTTCACTCTTCTTTCTGAACAGCGACCGATGAGACGATGACTGTCGTATTGATGCCTCCGCGAAAATTGGGGAAGTTGATTTTGAGCAAACAACCAAGAATCGATCGTTCAATCTTCAACTCCATTGACACTCCTCGGCAAAAAAGGGATCCAACCCTTTTTTCCTTCACGACCAATGCACGTTGACTTGGATGCCATTGCGAGAACCTGGGTCACACGGACAGAGCTGAAATGGAAAACAAACAGAAAAGCCAACACACCACAAGCATACCCACAGCACAATCTCACACATTAATGACGACCTGCGCCTCCAGATAGAGACCTCCTCTTGACATCTTGCAACACAGTCTCCACTTGCTAGAATGACTCTTGCAGAATGCAAAGTGACCATGGCAGCACCTCACGATACTCTACGCACATCCTCTTATCTACTCATTACCAATTACCACTGAAATCGCTTGTCACTCATTCTGCCTCAGTTCTAGTAGCGGTGACGCATGCGAGCCTCAGTCGTTTACACTCTTTCTCCCCGGCGTGTCGGACCGCAGCTAACAATTATCTCCGTGTGCATTTCATTCTCAGCAATAGCCTCCCCGGCGTATACGACCCATCTGCTGTCCTTAACATCAATCAATTCATTCATGGATGTAGAAGACAAGAAACAACTTCAGAAGTAATCACGACGAAAATTTTAACAAAATTATGCAATAACAACAAGATACGAAAACAACGAGTAAACACAATGAATTCAAAAAACACCAATTGATATGACACACAACACGTATATACAAACAGTACACACAAACTCGCATTTCATGTCTTGATGGAATACCCTTGAAGAATTGCAGGACTTACACCAGTACGCCTACAAACCTTCACAGGTTGACGATTGTAATTTGTGGAATGTCCGGACACAAACAAGATTAACCAACAATTACATCAATTGGAACTCACACAACTATTTAACACAAACATATGTACAATCAACACATCAAATGTTGTGGATTCTGACACGACAAACTACCCTTGAAGAACCGTAGGACTTACAGCAGTACGCCTACATTCCTTCTCAGGTTGATGATCCAAGTGGAAGTCGTCCGGACACAAACAGAATTACCAACAGCTAGATGATAAATGATATCAATTCAGTATATACAATATGAACATATGTACAAGATCATACACCAAGCACATTGGACTGCTCATTGATGCGCTACCCTTTGAAGAACTGTAGGACTTACACCAGTACGCCTACAACCCTTCTCAGGTTGACGCCCTAGGTTGGAAAATCGTCGCAGAGTTCATTTGCTAACTTCCTTCTATCAGCTATATCCTCAAATCTGAACGGCAACACGCCCATGTCATTGTATCGTAGAATATAGATGACGAACAAACACACGACATATCTCATCAACCAAGTGTAGAAACAGAGTAATTTACACCAAAGATAATAACATTCAAATAGTAACTTGAAACTAGAAATGCCTTTATTCGTGCAAGTCAATTTAACAATAACTCTCTCCTTTACACTTGGCTTATCCACACTAAACTGACCATTGATATTCGTCCTTTCAAACGAACTGATACTACCATAGTCATTGCACAAGATACTTGAGTTGATGGGTGTCTGTTTCATTGTGGATGACAGCACCAACGATGACTGAGTGACACAAGGTGATGAACTTAGTGGTGGATCAGAAGCTGTTCTTGTTCGGCTCTCAGATAGTTGTCCAACTGCAAGATTACCACCACTGCTGTCTTTCACTACTAGTTCGGGTTTAGCACTATCATCTGATGATAGGTGGGCTACACGCTGATCAATTACACTGACTGTCTCACAAGTATGCACACCTTTTGGAACTGCATCTGCGTTCAATTCTACTTCACGTTGTAGTTGTACAGAACCTTTATTTAACTTAGCAGTAGTAGGCATATCCCTCATCTCATAATGATCAACCAAAGAGAAATCTGCACTATCATGATCATTACCACAAATATTCAATTTACCGTCAACTTCATCATTTTCAAACTCTTTAATAACAGAAGTAGACAATTTTGGTTCCTCCTCACAAATCATTAAAGGTTTTATATCTTCACTCTGACTAGTTATACCTTGTAAACTTTTGGAGTCAGAACTGCACTCTGAAGCAGTAACTCTATTCTGTGACACTCTATTCAACAATGGCTTACCAGTTGCAACTACAGACTTCTTGACCGCACCGTTATCGTCACACAATTCGGAGTCAGGCCTGGAGTTTACATTTAGCTTATCACTGAACTTGCTCACTGGTTCACAGTTCACCTTTGTATGCACCTCTTGCAAACGTGTACAACACAACCGTGTTTGTCTTGCATCTTGCAACTTATCTGTTGAGGATGTACTACGAAACCTGTTACACTCACTAGATCTATATGCATTACTAGACATCATGGAGCCTTCTCGATATCCACCTCTCTGAGGCTTATTCGTCATCAATGAGTGCGTTTTACCCTCAGACTGCTCTATTCTAGGGTGAGATCTAATAGACTGGAAAACTTGCTCATAGATTGATTGACACTAGTATTTACCAGTTTCAGGATATCATCAAACTTTGGCTCGATACCCTCATCCTCCATACGGGAGCTTATCTTCACCCACTTCCTTTGCAGTCGAGTAGGTAGACGTCTTGCTATTACTTCTAGTATAAAACTCGAGTTGAGGTCACTCATTCGATTCATCGAAATCATTCCATTCTTGTAAATTAGCAAATTATCTAAAAACTCAGTGAGTGCCTGGGAGTCATCCTGTAATTGACCACCATTACCCTTAACAGCCTCGAATAATTTCCCTGCAATCATCGAAGGTCTTCCAAACCTTTGACGTAATATGCTCATAGCATCGTAGTAGCCCTCTTTTGGCTTCATAAACTTACAGCACTGTATAGCTCTTGCAGCATCTCCAGTGCAATATCTCATCAAATACATTAACTTCAATTCATCATTTAATAGAAAACTACTCAGCATGATCTCAAACTCCTTTACAAATTGTAAATAATCGGCCGGGTTTCCATCAAAACACCGTGGTTCTAATTTAGGGAGTTTGATGTTCCTATTATCCCTGAACGGCGAAACAGTAACATCAACCATGTCATGCTTAACATCAGACACATCGTTACAATTAACAGACAAGTCACCATGACTTACTTTCCTGTTTGCATCCAAGACACTCTGTCCCTTCTTTGACCCAGGCATTGTTGAACTTGACCCAATTCCAAAAACGTTCCAGATATTGCTTGTTCAAAGAGGACTTGACCGGCACCAGGAAAGATGAACGGCGACTATCCAAACTTTCACCAACTGTTTGAATCCGCCAGATCTGTTTCTATCGTCAGAAACTGTCAATCACGTCTCATAAACCGTTAATGCCCAGCTCTCGCTACGCTCGGGCCCACGCTGTTCTTCGAAGATTTCTCAGAAACGCTTAGTTATAACGGACGCAAAAACCAAAACACTGATCTGCCGCTTTAGATTTGTTTATTGTTACACCAACATATAAAAGGAATAAGCGAACTAAGTAAACTAAGATCTGAAAACTAATATTACAATAATAAATCATTGTTACTTCTGACGATGTTTCACTCTTCTTTCTGAACAGCGACCGATGAGACGATGACTGTCGTATTGATGCCTCCGCGAAAATTGGGGAAGTTGATTTTGAGCAAACAACCAAGAATCGATCGTTCAATCTTCAACTCCATAGACAGCCGCTATTTCGTTGAAGTTTTTCACAAATAGACTACAAAATGCTGCTCTCTGCAGGAAGTGTAAGCTTTCTCTCGAATGGAAGTAACTCGAAGACGGGGCTGGCACTGATTATTCTGGTGTATCAAGCTGTCGTCCAGAAAATATAAAGAATCCGCCGTCTAAGTCAATGTATGGTAGGAAACTACGACTACCAAAACACAGTGAGACCTGTCCGGGTCATTGAGAATGGAATATAGAGAGCTCTGAAACAGCGGAAAGAAGCAGTAAGAAACGTGAGGCAAAGAGGCTGGTAGAAATTGAAACAGGAGAGATGAAGGTCCTTGTGAAATGATGCATAGAGCAGGGAATGAAGGTAGAAGTGGCAGAAAACTAGTACCCTCGGAGAACTGAAATTTCTGTGTTAGACTTTTTTATTTCGGCATATATGGTTTTGGCAAATAAAAACACCGATGCATTGAACTAACAATTCATGCTTATCGTCAAGACAAAATCCTATGAAATCGCTCGCCAAATATGTGTGAGTCCACTTCGCCTTCTATTTAGCATGGCAGAAACTACATTCCCAAAAATGATTCCATGATTCAGTTAGTTAGGACTAAAATGAATATGAAGTGTTGCAGTGACTGCAGTTATTCAGGGACTATCAGGAACCGTCGGGAAGCCTAAAAGTATTATGACCCCTAGTCCATCAAATTTCAACTCTACAGTAAGTTCTGTGTTTTCTCCAAACGTTTCCAGTTTTTATTCTTGTTTTATGTACTACCACCTCAATATCATTTCTTTGGGGAGGCGCAGTGGAGCAATGACGATTACATTGAATGCATCCTATCCCCCAGCTCACCTGTCCTAACATAACTTCATATTGGGAAACGTCTGCAAGCAGGTCGAGGACAGTGACTTGAAAGTCTGAAAGGAGATGCATATATCGCAAATGACCTTGACGAACTCCGATGCGTGCTTAGGTAACCAAGATCCATGAAAGAATAGGTGGAAGCAACCCGAAAGCAATCGAGGTGGAGATGGAGTTTTGTTAGTGTATAAAAGCAGTGAATATCAGAACAACGGTCGATTACTGATTTTGTGGAAAGATCTGAGTCCACGTTTCACTCCCTTAGTGGGATTGTGAAGCAATTGCTATGAAATTATCTAGAGCTATATTCAATAAGAAATCTCAGCATTCAAAGAGTTCAGTAAAACTACTTTTTATATAGGAAACTTTCTCAGAACAGCAGTTTCAAAGCGACGGCAAAAGATATGAACTTAGAGGAGGATTTATGTCTCATTTCCTAAAAACTCGATGATATTTCAGAGAAAATCAACAAGTTGGCAGGGGAGTCAGCAAAATCAAAAATTCGGGTGGTCACATACATTGCGGGAAACGAATGACCGTTTTTATTCTCATCACATGGTCTTTGAACTTGAAAATTTCCCACATTACAAAGGTGGTCATCCATGGTCGAAACATTAGTTTCATGCAATATATATATTTTCTAACGATCAAATTGACACAGCTTATCTGCCGAAGGAACTTTTTCGAATTTAATAAAGGCCCAGAACGTATATTAAACGTAAGCAAACTAGCTGCAGTTGACTTTGGATTTTCTAATTTTCATGGTACTGTATATTGGAACATTGAGTACCGCTACACTTGTTGGCGCTAGGACAAGGTCCACTTATGAAATGCAGAACAAGTGGTACTCGATACTCAGTTATCTGCGGAAGGTTAGTTACTCCCAACCGCTTGATTCGCTTTTGTAATCTTCGCGAAAATCGCCACTGTACTGGTCTAAAAAGGTATCAATTTCTAAAGCCGCTTACTCCCCTAAGTGTGTGTGTGACGTATCATCCTAGTAATTAATCACCTAACTGTACACCTATCCCACCGTATATTCATGTGTGACTCTTTATTATGTAAAGACAGCTGTCCGGAAACCAAAAATCCAACCTGCACCACATGGGGCAACATCCCTGTAATTGCGCACTTATTATGTGTCAAATGAATTGGAATGTGGTGACTGGGTGACTTTTAGACAGTAGATTCTTTTGGTTGAATGGACGATAGTCGGGAGAAAGTAGCAAACGATACCTGTTATGACTGCATATAGATAAATAGCCTGGTTATTCCTAGCCATCAGAGTGCCTTCAGAGCTAAACCACGGTTTAGCCTGACTGCAGTCAGGCAAGGCTACAATAGGTCTGATATTTCAGTTAATACATGGTCATGTGTGTAGTTGTATGGGTG
This sequence comes from Trichobilharzia regenti, assembly GCA_944472135.2. Lineage (NCBI taxonomy): Eukaryota > Metazoa > Platyhelminthes > Trematoda > Strigeidida > Schistosomatidae > Trichobilharzia > Trichobilharzia regenti. The sequence continues at coordinate 13,332,999 of OX235267.1, forward strand.
TCTTGGAGTTCTCATTTCAGCATGGTTCTGCTACTTCAGTAGCATTACGGTGGTCTTTTAATTCTCCAAGTGGACTACCTAGTGTGATATGAATTTTTTAATTTGGGCGTAACTGGATACTGGTGTATTTTAAACTAACGGTTATTATTGATGCCACCTGTTTGAATCAAGGTTCGAGACCTTAAACCTAGCAGTAACTTTGGTGCTAATTGCGGCAAATGCTGATCAGGGCTACCTAGTTTCAAAACAACACAGCTTGTGAACTGTCTTTCTATTTCTATTCAGAATTCTCCCAAAGGACGGCCACTTCGCTAGTGCACTTCGGTGTATTGTTTCGGTTTAATCTTCTCTGTCTTTGCTAGTAGAATTTTGTCGCTCACTGAACTGAGATTCGGGGCATATTTGTACTGTATTCATAAGAAGTTTCGGTAATAATTAAATTAGCCAAACATCATATCGAACATCAAATGAAAGATGGAAGTAATTCGATGAAATATTTCACGCAGAAACTAGGGTGTGGGGTGAAATAGTTAAGAATGCTGGCATTGAGATGATAGGCTGAAAATACATCTAAGTCTAATCACACCTAATTAGGAGGCTTCTTGTCTCTATCATCTCAAGCCAATATACAATAGTTTCATGAAGTAGTAGCATGGTTAGTTCTCTTCCTGTAACAGCGCGATGAGACAAGTGGAGGGGAGGCATGCATATCTCATGAAAGCTTGAATGGGTTGCTAGGTTAGAGTTGATCAGGTCCAAGTAGTTACTTGTTTGCCTGGCTGCTATGAGGGGTTGCCACATCCCAACCATTAACGTTTTTGATAACTGTGGCTAACAAGTTAACGAGCGCACAGTCCACTAAACAATATAAGAAACTTGTTTCGTCTAACTGATAATGGCAACGCGGTGAAGATTGGTTTAATCTATATCGTCGCGTGTTATGCTTTAATACTATCTGTTAAATTTTATTACTTTTGTGGTAAGCAGTTCATTACTGTATATCACAATGCACAGAAACACTCACTTCTTGAGCGTCAGTGCTGTAGATTTTCTGATGGCTAGAAAATTTGTTTGGATTGTTCTAGTCAACTAAACAGATCCAAATCATACGCAAATATCTCCAAAGCTCTCCAGCTTCAATTTTTTATATAGTTCTACATACTGCTTCCGAGTGGAAGCCAGGTTAAACTTGATGGATTACATATGTTAAACCAATACAAGTTTGTAACATTTGTCTGCTCTCCTACGCATTTTTCATGTTTCAGACCTTTTTAAAATAATTTTAAACCATCTGGATTGGACTGGAGTTCATAGTTGTATTCAAGTGCACAACTTTAACCAGGATTCTTCATAAAGAGCAATACTGTGTACTTGTGTTAATGGTTCGACTTATAGCTGGCACATTTACGTGACTTGTGTATCTAAGCAAGCCGTACTGGCTAGTATAAATGTTCTTGACATGTTAGAAAGATTGGTTAGATTGTGGTTAAACCAAGACCACCTACCACCACGGGGTAATTTGCTTATCCTATGGTGTAGATTTGAGGTGGTATAATAGCTATAAGATTTTTCCAATAAGCTAGAGGTAGTCTCCTCACTCTTGGGGAAGTTACTAAAGGCTGACCCGAAAAATTGCACATCTCGACTTTCTCCGTCCGTAATTGGCTGTAAAGTCTTCTTTACTGACGAAGCGCTGTCTCCGAAAAGACTGTGACCAGTTACAAGCAGTTATCTCTTGGGATCTCCGGTCAAAACACTACTGTATTTCGAGAAATTGACCTTGATTTGAGCATCAGAGACGTAAGAACTACCCATACACCTCTGTAAGCACTAATTTCATCTGTTAATTTCCGTCACCATCTTGCTTTCATCCCACTTCTGATACTCTCTCAGGAAGTTTCATCTTTTGTTAACCCTGTGACCACTGGTGGCGAGTTGAGCCCGGAGAAAACGGTCCTCAGTATCTTGAAACCATCTAGCCGAATTCATTTTGGTGCCTTCAACGTCCTGACCTTGTCCAATCAGACAACAGATTTCACTTACTTAGACTCTGGCACCTCGGGCTTTGGATATTTATCGTGTAACTGAGACATATTTGGACTACAGTTATTAACTTGACCGAACCTGACCAATTGTGAATCTACAAAATCCAGTTTTCGTGTATCCGCAGATTCGCTGTATCGTTGCCGTAAATTTAACAGTCTGAGTATGGTATTAAGCTTGAGAATAGGAAACTTGCTATTTGATTGGATGCAAGTGGACACTCATCTGTCATGTTCTGCTGAATGGAAATATAAAGGCAAAAGAAGATAAGGATAGCCGTCATTACCATTTTGTAATCTCTTCTTTCATTATGAATGAACTGACGGATATGACACCGGTCAACCTTAATGTTTCAAAGGTTGACTTGTTATTAAGAGGTAATCCCATCAACCTAGAGTATCCAGATAATATAGTGCTTCGGAACGAAGTTACTGATAAAATAGTCTTTTGAACGGATTGAACAAGAATTTTTGACATGCGATTCACCCCTCTCAAGTCTGAATTCATACCACAGGAATAGTCTATACCACCTAGTTTAATGATAGTGACATAGTTGAATATGTTGACCACTTCACACGTTTTGGAAGTGTATCCACCCCCAGTCGACCGGTTACTAACCAAATCTCAGCAAAAGGCTCATATTTCATTTGTCAACTTTCGTGCATAACGCCTTTTGAAAGCTGTAATTTTCAATTTGAAGTGTAGTCCCAGTAGATATTGTATAGTGTTCCATGAACTTGCAAAGAAAGAATTTTTAGAAACAGGTGTAGTAGGGTCGATAAGCAGAAAAAAATTCACTGCAAGTCTAGCTGTGTGAGTGATCAACTCGGATGGTTTCTGATAAGTTTTTCCTCACTTCAAAGCCTATTTGTTGGTCACATGAGAGGCCTGTTTAAAGCTATTTGAATCCTTAAAGTCTCATCCATACAAAAACCCTATCCCCAGTCATTCAGTTTGTGAAGCCGACGTTTTAATCATTCAGCTTGAAAAGATAGCAGGAAACCTAACTGGTTGGTTGTCCGAGTGAAGTTGACTGACTGTTGTCAAACTGATATCCATCAGTAGTAAGATTTCCCTCTCAGACTCATCATATTATAATCAGCTTACACTATATTAGTATGTGCTTTTTGTTCATCTAGTCATTTTAAGTTTGAATAACTCAGAGAAACAACTTTCTTCATTAGGCACAGTTTGTAAAGATATTGTGAATTGATCTGTGAAGCCGATGAGCACCTAAAAGTGGCTGTGACAGTAATTAGATAAGAGGTACACTGATCAGAAAGGTTGTATGCCTTCCTCACTTATGATGATTATCACGTGTTACGCGTGCGTAGTCTCTCTCCGTATGTATCAATCAGAATATTATTCAGTCTGAGGTAAGGTGTGTCCTTATAAAAAAGGTAGCATCAACCCATGAGGTTAGTGATTGTTGGAATGAGCCTTATACTAGTGTATACCGTCTCTGGCTACTGGCCAAAGAACGTGTATATTGCTCAGCAGTCCACCCCGTACTCCTTTATGGCTGTGAAATCTGACCATTGAAAGTGGAAGACATGGAAAGACTAGCTGTCTTTGATTATAGGTGCCTGCGTTCTATCTTCCGTGTGAAGTGGTTTATAGGGTGAGCAATACTGAGGTTAGGCGTCGGTCGAGTGCTAGATGAGTTGTAGAGGAAATCAATAGACGCAACTGTAAAGTTGCATGGGTTGCGTGAGATGGTTAGGACATGTGTTATGTATGCCCAACCATCGCCTTCCTCAACAACGGGCGATGTTAGCTGACATAGGATCACGTTGGAAAAGAACCAATGGTGGTGAAAACAAAACACGACTGAATCAGTCAATGAAGTAAATCCACAACAGTTAGTTTAAGCAATGTAGGAAGGTGTAGACTTTCTGGTTGGGGTCCTCGCGATGTGAAACATCAATGGCTGGAGACAACTGGTGATATGGCTCAATATCGTTCTCAGTAGCGCAGATGCATCAACTCTTTGTGACTTATAATTTCCAATGAAACTACATTGTTCTTCGTTACTTCTATTTCTTTGTCTCACACCTCCGTTTACTGTAAGTATTATGCATTTCTTCTACCTACTTCTCTTGTTTTGAGTACTACATAGAGTGTGGCGACTTAAACTACCGCACATCCGTGCACAGTTAAATGTTGAAATCAGTCAGTCAGTTAGCAGTTGAGATCTGTAAGCATCTGGAAATTAATGACTAAAGACTGTAGGTGATATGACTACTTCGGTTGCATGTATTCACGCTTTGTCTAAATATTAATAATAATAATGAAACATTTATATATTTTACCTTTTACCCTCTAATCAGTCATATCGCATTTTAGATTTTATTCTCAAATTTTACTGGAGTACTCAAGTGATATGTAGTAAATTGAGTCTTTACTTAGTAAACATCTAGTCTTATTTTGCCATATATATATGTTTATTATGTAAATTAGTTTTTTTTCCTTCACGTTCCCCAGTGGAACATAGGGCTTCAAGCTAATGGCTTGAAGTTTCTGTAGCAGTGTTTATTTTACAGGATGGGTTTGCTAGCCTCATGCTCAACCTTTCCTCTTTACCAGCATTATTTCTGGCTTGGCAAGGCAAAGGAGTGCGTCAGACGGGGATTGAACCCGAAACCATATGCATGGTCTGCAAGCGTCCTAACAGCTATACCACCGACGCACATGTAAATTAGTTTGGTTGATTTGAAATGTTTTCTCATATGAGAGATGATATTCCTTAGTCACACTTGTATCCAATTTATTTCTTTTTTGTTTTTGTTTTTAGAACCAACCATACTTCAAGTTAACTAAACGAACGTTATGGACAAAGTTAGCCATTGCTAGTGGAGTTGTTGGATTTGGAGTTGTCAGCATAGCGTTGCCTGTGCATGCCTCAGATTTACAAGCTCATCCAGCAAAACTACCTTGGCCACATAACGGAATTATATCTAGTTATGATAATGCCGCTGTACGACGAGGCTATCAAGTGTATAAAGAAGTGTGTAGTGCTTGTCATAGTCTAAGATATCTGTGTTATCGACATCTTGTTAACGAAGTGTTAACCGAAGCTGAGGCTAAAGAAGATGCAGCTGAAGTAAGCTTAATGTGTCCTGTGTTGTTACTGTTGTTGTCTCACCTTGAATCCCTCTAAATGTCAAACAGTCAATTTCACCTTTAAGCACTCACGAGGTGTGCAACATAGATGGCACTGAAATAGTGACCAAGTCGGAAATTAAATATCTTGGCGTCATTCTATCTGCTGATCTTTCCTGGTCGTCTCATATCTTGACGATTTCTAAGAAAATATTCCGTCTTACCTTCTACATCAAGAAGTTAAGACATTCTGGTATAACCCACGATTCGTTAACATCCGTATTCTGCCTATTATTCTCTATTGTTCCCCCTTAGTTTTTCCAGGGCTACTGAAGAAAGACTATACCTTATTACGCAGGATGTTAAAGGTTGTTAGCAGGATAAGCAACGTGCCACTTAACCAGCTTGTTAACATTTTAGTTGACAGGCACTTGGACTCATGTGAAAAATGGGATAAATCCATTTGATCTAACTCACACCACCCTCTTCATTTACAACTCTCCCCTTGTATCTCATCAGGCAAAACTAGAAGCCTATATAGAAAACTATATGCGCTCGCACTAGCAAGTACAAAAACTCAACCATACCCTACTTAGCTCGTGTTCTCTACGATGAGGAAAGCACCAGTCGTGAAACTTATAACTTATTAAATAGTCAGTAGAACAACTGGATCTCGTCTTTCCCACTCATATCGTTTATAGGTACAACATTTTTCTTTCTTTCTTTCTTTCTTTTCCTTTTCTCTCCCTTCTCTCTCTATGTTATATGCTCCTTTGTTTCTCTCTTCTGCTTACGCCAGTAAATATGCTAGCACCTACTTTTCTAACACCTTCAAACACCGTTCAATTTTTGGCTTTGCTACCGACATGCCAATATGTTGTCATAATGAACTGAGATTTCCTTAATCTATGTAGAATTTTATTTATTGTTGATGTACTAACTGCATGCGATACTGTAGTGAAATGCTGAGAATTCCATTCTGTATCACAAGCACTGTTTTAGAATAAAGCAAATTATTATTATTATTAAATTTATTGGAAATGCATCACTAAGCAGTACTTGTTTGAGGGTAGATTTCTTCGTCTTCTTTTGTTGTTTAGTTTCGAAAACAGTTTTCCAGCAATCACTTAAGTTGTCATCAGTATGATTTCTTTTATTGAGATAAGTTGAAGTTTACTAAAAAAACTTCATTTCGCAAACAGTTATCAGCTAGATTGCCAGACACTTCTGTCTAAACGTCTACTTTTCAGAATTCCAATATTGTTTACCTTAGTTTCCTGGATGAGGAACTTCAACCGGAACAGACTGGATTCAGGAAAAAGAACAAGTCATGTATTGATTAAATCACCACACTACAGATCATCATTGAACAACAAAGCTTGGAATGGCGGTCACACCTCTCTCTACCTCAACCACTTCGCTACTACCAAGGGGTGCCGCCGGCAATTATGCATACATCTCATCCAACAGTTGTATGACAGTGCTGCGTGCCAAGTAATCCACAACGGGAAACTTACGAAATAATTCGAAGTGATAACAGGAGTAAGACAAGGCTGGCTGTCTGTCTACTATCTCCAATGATTTTCCTCATTGCAGTAGATTGCATAATGCGACAGATGGCGGGCAATGAGGAAACAAGCATAAAATGGACCCACACAAAAACTTGGGGGATCTGGACTTCGCCGATGATGGTATATGTTTGATTTCACACAAACTGGAAGATATGCAAGTGAAAAGCAACAAGTTGAAAGAAGAATCATCCAGAGAAGATTGGACTTCAGGTGAACATAGAGAAAACAGAGATGATGAAGAATATTGGCCAACAGCAACAACAACAGATAACAATCAGCATAAATGGGAGGAATTTGAAAGAAACAACTTCCTTCACCTACCTGGGAAGCATCGTTTCAACTACAGGTGGACAGAACTGAAGAGTATATGAAAGCGAGAATATGGAAAGCAAGACAAGGTTTGATTACTCTCAAGTCTGTGTGGAGGTCAACAGCATTCATCATGAAAAATAAGATGCGGATTTGCAACTGCAGTGGGAGGTGAGTGCTACTTTTGGGATCAGACACTTGGCGCGTCATGAAGGGCACCTCAAACAAGTTATAAACCTTCATCAATACCTGTCTTCGCTCAATACTCCGCTGAAGATCAGATGGCCAGTAAAGATCACCAATAGGGATCTCTGGGAGCGAACCAACCCACCAGGAACCGATTGTGAAACAAATAGGCAGGAAGAAATGCAGTTAGTGGATTGACCATACTCTGTGCAAACAAACCATCAAGTGACCACTAGACAAGCCATTGCTCGAGTGGAACCCGAAAGGGAAGCGTTGATTTGGTCGTCAGTGAGAGGGTGACATGTAGGAGGTCATGTGGAGAGGAGATGGAAGCATGTGGTCAGACTTAGAGCCAGGTGAAAACTCTAGCAGAGAACCGAACGCAATGGAGACGCGCGGCTGAAGCCCTATGTTCCTCTAGGAATTAAAGGAAATAATGATAATTTGGGCTGAGCATTTATAACCCTTTCCGTGTATTGTTGTTACGTCACTTTACATTACTCTTGTAGGAAGGCGGTGTTTTGAGCATATATAACACATCTTGGTTATCTCGATCGATGAATTTTCAGGACCTGACCTATTGACTTTTTCTTCTAAATCCAGTAGTCATTACTACCTACCAAACGCCTTAGTCGTCCTTAGAATAAGCAGCAGATTGGGCGAAGAAATAGTTTTCTTTTTCAATTACTTCCTCATCATCGGCCGGTTCCACACTAATATATAGTTTATTACATCAAACATTTTTTATCAATCAAATGGTTATTTTAGTTAATCGGTTTTAGGTAGAGAGAAGGGGGGTGAAACTAAGAGGTTAAAGGTCATCAAGATAAATAACTAATAAGTTATTAGTATCGAGACGTCTAAGTTTTGAAAGACAGGTGTAAATTAATTACGGAACTCAAGATAAGTTAATTCTTAGGCGTTAGCAACAAGTTATTACATAATCAATAAATTTGTAAAATAAGGATGACTTAGAAGAATACAAACAAGTTAGTGGAATCAGCTCGAATTTTAAAAACAGAAACGTTAAAAGATATTTCCAAGGGGAGGGGAAACATAGTTTTTAAAAACCTAATGTATATTATATAGTTAGCCATGGCAGAGAGAGGGTCTGTACAATTTTTTTTTGAATTCACACACAGACTTGACTTGTTCAGATAAATTTCGATTGCCTCTACTGTATCTGTAAACTGTCGTACTCGTAGACCATGTGGCGAGAGGTTGAGTGATATATGACTTATTAGTTTGCTGGAGTCGACTTTATGTCCAGTCAGCATAGACGAGATGAACTAGTATTGAGGTGCGTATAACAGATTGATTCGCACCTTTGCCAAGCCAAGATGGGAGATGTTCATAAATTCGACGATGTACTTGTCTGATCGTACGCCCTATGTAACTAGCTCCACACGGACAGTTAAACTGGTAAATACACATGGGAGAGGCGAAACAATTGGGCATTTTGTCTTTATTTCTGGAACTAAGTATTGGTTGGCTACTGAGTACACAGCATAGCTTAGCTACGTTGAAAGTCCTTTGGAATACACGAGGGTTGAGAGCCTACTGTTGTAAATTTTTTTCTTCCACAGCTGTTCTTTCTCTTACTGTCGAAGAACCGATAGTTGCTACCTTGACGTGGTGGTCAGGCTTCCACATCGCGATGACCCAACAAGCTACACTGGCTGGAACCAATGTTCCTGCAAGTCCTACCATACCAGGAAGGTTATTAGGATAGCGATTAGACTAAAAGCAGTCACCGGCATAGTGTAAGAAGTCGTACTACTAGGGAATAGGGGTGTAACAGCAGTGAGGTGTTTCTCTTAGATGACCAGCATGCCAACTGTGCTGTCTCTCCACTCTGGAGAGAAGGGGTTAAAAAAGGTCGACCCCAAAAATCGTATATCCCGAGTTACCCTACGGTGGTCCGTAACCGGCGGTAAGTTTACTACTACAGAACCAAACCAAGAAACCAGTTCATACAGACCGTGTGTGACCCAGAGAACATTTAGACAATCAAGCAGATGCCAGCTCTGAAAGATGTGTCTACGCTCCGCTCTTTCTTGGGAGTGATAAGCTACTATTCAGCTTTCCTGCCTTCATTGTGCAACATCCGCGAACCACTCAACCGCCTGTTACAAAAAGATCATCCGTGGGTCTGGTCCACAGAGTGTGATGAAGCTGTAAAAAATTTGAAGAGTCTCCTCAGCCCAGAATTGTTACTAGCACACTACGATCCGAAACTCTCCATCTTATTCGCAGCTGATGCCTCAGCTACTGGAGTTGGTGCAGTTCTACCGCACGAGTTTCCTGACGGAACACAGAAGGCTGTTTTCCATATCTCCCGCTCTCTCTCCGTAGCTGAGAAGAGATATGCACAGGTACGGAAAGAGGCCCTGGCATTAATTTACGCAGTTCAAAGATTCCATAAAATGCCATACGGGAGGAGTTTCACCTTACTAACAGACCATAAACCCCTGCTGTTAATATTTGGGTCAAAGAAGGGTATTCTAATCCATTCAGCGAACAGACTACAAAGATGGACAGTGATTTTACTGGGGTACTACTTAAGCATCCGATATCGTCGAACGGGGGATTTCGGCCACGCAGATGCACTATCACGTCTTATAAGCAACTGTCCCTCGTCTAACGAAGATTCAGTTATAGCGGTCGTGAGGGCGGAAAACGATGTTAATAAACTGTTAACACTGGCCATTCAGCAGCTTCCTATTACATAAGAACAAATAAGACAGGCAACTAGAGAAGTTTCAATTCTACAGCAAGCCGTACTTCTTGGCCAAAATCAGTCTCAAGTCATGATCTTAAACAATTATTCCACCGCCTTCACGGTCTCAGCATTGTTAATGAGTGCCTGATGTTTAAGGAACGTGTAGTCATATCAAACTATTTGCGTATGACCGCTCTAAAGCAGTTTCACAGTGGGCATCCGGGTATTGCACGTATGAAGTCGATAGCCAGAATTTATGCATACTGGCCATGTATGGATGTGGACACAAAAGATTTTGTTAACTGCTGTCATGGGTGTCAAGCTGCAGCCAGAGATCCGCCACGAGAGCCACCGAGAGCATGGCCCACGTCAAAACCATGGTCCCGCCTACATGTGGATTTCGCTGGGCCAATAGAGGGTATATACCACTTGGTTCTTGTGGACTCTTATTCAAAATGGCCGGAGGTAGTACAAGTTACCCCACCTTCTAGCAGTAGAACAGTATTAGTCCTTGAAAAGATCTTCGCATGTTACGTATGCCAGTAATCATCGTATCTGACAACGGCAGTCAGTTCACCTCACAAGTGTTCCAGGAATTTTGCAAGAGAAACGGTATACAACACGTGCGGACGCCACCTTATCACCCTCAATCCAACTGTCAGGCAGAAAGATTTGTGGACACCTTCAAACGAGCGTTGTTAAAAGTAGGGGAAGGGGCAAAACCGGAAACAACACAAAACTTTCTTTTTGTATACCGAAGCACACCACTAGCAGAACAGAAGAAAAGTCCTGCAGAACTTCTGGTGGGTCGAATGCTAAGAACTTATCACCACTATATGTTACCATCTTCGTCACATCAACGAAGAAATAGTCTGAAGTATTACCGCGAGGATGATGCCGTCTATGTGCACGATTATCAACCGAAGAACAGGAAACGGGCCGAAGGCTTGATAGAATGTCGAGATGGAACTCTAATGTACAAGGTTAAAGTTGGAGATGAATGGTGGATAAGACATAAGAATCAGATACGACGTCGATATACTACATCCCAAGAACATAAATTGCCACTGGATTTACTACTGGGAGCCTCCAAGATACCACCAGTCAAACCAGAAGCAAAACAAGAGATGCTACTCGGCAGATGATCCCAGCGCAAACGAACACAAACGTCTCGTTTTCAAATCGACCCAAACAGAAAAAGATACTAAACTGTTTGCAAATTTCTTTTTAAAATAAGAGGGAGGTGATATAAACACTGGTGACTCATCAATATTGATTTTTCGCACCTGCGTGATTATTGATTGTTAATATTTTTTAAGTGTGACATTGATTTTCATAACTGTATAAATACGAGTTTGGTTCACCATTTTCGACTGTTGTAGAGACAGTGAAAACTCCCGTATCAACGTCCAGTCTTCTTTCGTGCCCGGCGGTATTATTGTTGTTGTTCCTGACGTGCGATTAGGACAGATTAGCCAGCGCATTAAGTTAGATTCGCTCGTAGTCTACGAGGTCATAATATTCATACATAAATGTCTACTAAGACATTTTCTTTGCCACGGACGTGTGAGATCGTGAACTCATACTTTCGCAGACACGACACCTATTTCGATGTGAAACCATTGACCGAGTAAGCACGGTCTTCATTTGTCTACCGCCCATATCATTGCTTAACATTCTTTCTTGATCGCTGAATACTTCTTTCCCGTGTGTGTTAAAGCACATCTTACGCATTCGGCAACTCCTCAACCAAATCTAAGTACCGCACCTATGCCGTAGCCACTCACATCTGAGCACATTTTGTGTTGTTTTCGGGTATAGGCGGTTTTAGTGTCAATTTCTGGTGGTCTAATAGCCGTTAGATGCTGTCGAATATTTTCCGAAAATCTTTCAACCAAAAAATCTGAGTCGCTTAGTAACCTGAACAGGTGTACAGGAGGGCCGCTGTCAACCACGTCTCATAAACTTGTAATGCCCAGCTCTCGCTACGCTCGGGCCCACGCTGTTCTTCGAAGATTTCTCAGAAACGCTTAGTTATAACGGACGCAAAAACCAAAACACTGATCTGCCGCTTTAGATTTGTTTATTGTTACACCAACATATAAAAGGAATAAGCGAACTAAGTAAACTAAGATCTGAAAACTAATATTACAATAATAAATCATTGTTACTTCTGACGATGTTTCACTCTTCTTTCTGAACAGCGACCGATGAGACGATGACTGTCGTATTGATGCCTCCGCGAAAATTGGGGAAGTTGATTTTGAGCAAACAACCAAGAATTGATCGTTCAATCTTCAACTCCATTGACACTCCTCGGCAAAAAAGGGATCCAACCCTTTTTTCCTTCACGACCAATGCACGTTGACTTGGATGCCATTGCGAGAACCTGGGTCACACGGACAGAGCTGAAATGGAAAACAAACAGAAAAGCCAACACACCACAAGCATACCCACAGCACAATCTCACACATCAATGACGACCTGCGCCTCCAGATAGAGACCTCCTCTTGACATCTTGCAACACAGTCTCCACTTGCTAGAATGACTCTTGCAGAATGCAAAGTGACCATGGCAGCACCTCACGATACTCTACGCACATCCTCTTATCTACTCATTACCAATTACCACTGAAATCGCTTGTCACTCATTCTGCCTCAGTTCTAGTAGCGGTGACGCATGCGAGCCTCAGTCGTTTACACTCTTTCTCCCCGGCGTGTCGGACCGCAGCTAACAATTATCTCCGTGTGCATTTCATTCTCAGCAATAGCCTCCCCGGCGTATACGACCCATCTGCTGTCCTTAACATCAATCAATTCATTCATGGATGTAGAAGACAAGAAACAACTTCAGAAGTAATCACGACGAAAATTTTAACAAAATTATGCAATAACAACAAGATACGAAAACAACGAGTAAACACAATGAATTCAAAAAACACCAATTGATATGACACACCACACGTATATACAAACAGTACACACAAACTCGCATTTCATGTCTTGATGGAATACCCTTGAAGAATTGCAGGACTTACACCAGTACGCCTACAAACCTTCACAGGTTGACGATTGTAATTTGTGGAATGTCCGGACACAAACAAGATTAACCAACAATTACATCAATTGGAACTCACACAACTATTTAACACAAACATATGTACAATCAACACATCAAATGTTGTGGATTCTGACACGACAAACTACCCTTGAAGAACCGTAGGACTTACAGCAGTACGCCTACATTCCTTCTCAGGTTGATGATCCAAGTGGAAGTCGTCCGGACACAAACAGAATTACCAACAGCTAGATGACAAATGATATCAATTCAGTATATACAATATGAACATATGTACAAGATCATACACCAAGCACATTGGACTGCTCATTGATGCGCTACCCTTTGAAGAACTGTAGGACTTACACCAGTACGCCTACAACCCTTCTCAGGTTGACGCCCTAGGTTGGAAAATCGTCGCAGAGTTCATTTGCTAACTTCCTTCTATCAGCTATATCCTCAAATCTGAACGGCAACACGCCCATGTCATTGTATCGTAGAATATAGATGACGAACAAACACACGACATATCTCATCAACCAAGTGTAGAAACAGAGTAATTTACACCAAAGATAATAACATTCAAATAGTAACTTGAAACTAGAAATGCCTTTATTCGTGCAAGTCAATTTAACAATAACTCTCTCCTTTACACTTGGCTTATCCACACTAAACTGACCATTGATATTCGTCCTTTCAAACGAACTGATACTACCATAGTCATTGCACAAGATACTTGAGTTGATGGGTGTCTGTTTCATTGTGGATGACAGCACCAACGATGACTGAGTGACACAAGGTGATGAACTTAGTGGTGGATCAGAAGCTGTTCTTGTTCGGCTCTCAGATAGTTGTCCAACTGCAAGATTACCACCACTGCTGTCTTTCACTACTAGTTCGGGTTTAGCACTATCATCTGATGATAGGTGGGCTACACGCTGATCAATTACACTGACTGTCTCACAAGTATGCACACCTTTTGGAACTGCATCTGCGTTCAATTCTACTTCACGTTGTAGTTGTACAGAACCTTTATTTAACTTAGCAGTAGTAGGCATATCCCTCATCTCATAATGATCAACCAAAGACAAATCTGCACTATCATGATCATTACCACAAATATTCAATTTACCGTCAACTTCATCATTTTCAAACTCTTTAATAACAGAAGTAGACAATTTTGGTTCCTCCTCACAAATCATTAAAGGTTTTATATCTTCACTCTGACTAGTTATACCTTGTAAACTTTTGGAGTCAGAACTGCACTCTGAAGCAGTAACTCTATTCTGTGACACTCTATTCAACAATGGCTTACCAGTTGCAACTACAGACTTCTTCACCGCACCGTTATCGTCACACAATTCGGAGTCAGGCCTGGAGTTTACATTTAGCTTATCACTGAACTTGCTCACTGGTTCACAGTTCACCTTTGTATGCACCTCTTGCAAACGTGTACAACACAACCGTGTTTGTCTTGCATCTTGCAACTTATCTGTTGAGGATGTACTACGAAACCTGTTACACTCACTAGGTCTATATGCATTACTAGACATCATGGAGCCTTCTCGATATCCACCTCTCTGAGGCTTATTCGTCATCAATGAGTGCGTTTTACCCTCAGACTGCTCTATTCTAGGGTGAGATCTAATAGACTGGAAAACTTGCTCATAGATTGATTGACACTAGTATTTACCAGTTTCAGGATATCATCAAACTTTGGCTCGATACCCTCATCCTCCATACGGGAGCTTATCTTCACCCACTTCCTTTGCAGTCGAGTAGGTAGACGTCTTGCTATTACTTCTAGTATAAAACTCGAGTTGAGGTCACTCATTCGATTCATCGAAATCATTCCATTCTTGTAAATTAGCAAATTATCTAAAAACTCAGTGAGTGCCTGGGAGTCATCCTGTAATTGACCACCATTACCCTTAACAGCCTCGAATAATTTCCCTGCAATCATCGAAGGTCTTCCAAACCTTTGACGTAATATGCTCATAGCCTCGTAGTAGCCCTCTTTTGGCTTCATAAACTTACAGCACTGTATAGCTCTTGCAGCATCTCCAGTGCAATATCTCATCAAATACATTAACTTCAATTCATCATTTAATAAAAACCACTCAACATGATCTCAAACTCCTTTACAAATTGTAAATAATCGGCCGGGTTTCCATCAAAACACCGTGGTTCTAATTTAGGGAGTTTGATGTTCCTATTATCCCTGAACGGCGAAACAGTAACATCAACCATGTCATGCTTAACATCAGACACATCGTTACAATTAACAGACAAGTCACCATGACTTACTTTCCTGTTTGCATCCAAGACACTCTGTCCCTTCTTTGACCCAGGCATTGTTGAACTTGACCCAATTCCAAAAACGTTCCAGATATTGCTTGTTCAAAGAGGACTTGACCGGCACCAGGAAAGATGAACGGCGACTATCCAAACTTTCACCAACTGTTTGAATCCGCCAGATCTGTTTCTATCGTCAGAAACTGTCAATCACGTCTCATAAACCGTTAATGCCCAGCTCTCGCTACGCTCGGGCCCACGCTGTTCTTCGAAGATTTCTCAGAAACGCTTAGTTATAACGGACGCAAAAACCAAAACACTGATCTGCCGCTTTAGATTTGTTTATTGTTACACCAACATATAAAAGGAATAAGCGAACTAAGTAAACTAAGATCTGAAAACTAATATTACAATAATAAATCATTGTTACTTCTGACGATGTTTCACTCTTCTTTCTGAACAGCGACCGATGAGACGATGACTGTCGTATTGATGCCTCCGCGAAAATTGGGGAAGTTGATTTTGAGCAAACAACCAAGAATCGATCGTTCAATCTTCAACTCCATAGACAGCCGCTATTTCGTTGAAGTTTTTCACAAATAGACTACAAAATGCTGCTCTCTGCAGGAAGTGTAAGCTTTCTCTCGAATGGAAGTAACTCGAAGACGGGGCTGGCACTGATTATTCTGGTGTATCAAGCTGTCGTCCAGAAAATATAAAGAATCCGCCGTCTAAGTCAATGTATGGTAGGAAACTACGACTACCAAAACACAGTGAGACCTGTCCGGGTCATTGAGAATGGAATATAGAGAGCTCTGAAACAGCGGAAAGAAGCAGTAAGAAACGTGAGGCAAAGAGGCTGGTAGAAATTGAAACAGGAGAGATGAAGGTCCTTGTGAAATGATGCATAGAGCAGGGAATGAAGGTAGAAGTGGCAGAAAACTAGTACCCTCGGAGAACTGAAATTTCTGTGTTAGACTTTTTTATTTCGGCATATATGGTTTTGGCAAATAAAAACACCGATGCATTGAACTAACAATTCATGCTTATCGTCAAGACAAAATCCTATGAAATCGCTCGCCAAATATGTGTGAGTCCACTTCGCCTTCTATTTAGCATGGCAGAAACTACATTCCCAAAAATGATTCCATGATTCAGTTAGTTAGGACTAAAATGAATATGAAGTGTTGCAGTGACTGCAGTTATTCAGGGACTATCAGGAACCGTCGGGAAGCCTAAAAGTATTATGACCCCTAGTCCATCAAATTTCAACTCTACAGTAAGTTCTGTGTTTTCTCCAAACGTTTCCAGTTTTTATTCTTGTTTTATGTACTACCACCTCAATATCATTTCTTTGGGGAGGCGCAGTGGAGCAATGACGATTACATTGAATGCATCCTATCCCCCAGCTCACCTGTCCTAACATAACTTCATATTGGGAAACGTCTGCAAGCAGGTCGAGGACAGTGACTTGAAAGTCTGAAAGGAGATGCATATATCGCAAATGACCTTGACGAACTCCGATGCGTGCTTAGGTAACCAAGATCCATGAAAGAATAGGTGGAAGCAACCCGAAAGCAATCGAGGTGGAGATGGAGTTTTGTTAGTGTATAAAAGCAGTGAATATCAGAACAACGGTCGATTACTGATTTTGTGGAAAGATCTGAGTCCACGTTTCACTCCCTTAGTGGGATTGTGAAGCAATTGCTATGAAATTATCTAGAGCTATATTCAATAAGAAATCTCAGCATTCAAAGAGTTCAGTAAAACTACTTTTTATATAGGAAACTTTCTCAGAACAGCAGTTTCAAAGCGACGGCAAAAGATATGAACTTAGAGGAGGATTTATGTCTCATTTCCTAAAAACTCGATGATATTTCAGAGAAAATCAACAAGTTGGCAGGGGAGTCAGCAAAATCAAAAATTCGGGTGGTCACATACATTGCGGGAAACGAATGACCGTTTTTATTCTCATCACATGGTCTTTGAACTTGAAAATTTCCCACATTACAAAGGTGGTCATCCATGGTCGAAACATTAGTTTCATGCAATATATATATTTTCTAACGATCAAATTGACACAGCTTATCTGCCGAAGGAACTTTTTCGAATTTAATAAAGGCCCAGAACGTATATTAAACGTAAGCAAACTAGCTGCAGTTGACTTTGGATTTTCTAATTTTCATGATACTGTATATTGGAACATTGAGTACCGCTACACTTGTTGGCGCTAGGACAAGGTCCACTTATGAAATGCAGAACAAGTGGTACTCGATACTCAGTTATCTGCGGAAGGTTAGTTACTCCCAACCGCTTGATTCGCTTTTGTAATCTTCGCGAAAATCGCCACTGTACTGGTCTAAAAAGGTATCAATTTCTAAAGCCGCTTACTCCCCTAAGTGTGTGTGTGACGTATCATCCTAGTAATTAATCACCTAACTGTACACCTATCCCACCGTATATTCATGTGTGACTCTTTATTATGTAAAGACAGCTGTCCGGAAACCAAAAATCCAACCTGCACCACATGGGGCAACATCCCTGTAATTGCGCACTTATTATGTGTCAAATGAATTGGAATGTGGTGACTGGGTGACTTTTAGACAGTAGATTCTTTTGGTTGAATGGACGATAGTCGGGAGAAAGTAGCAAACGATACCTGTTATGACTGCATATAGATAAATAGCCTGGTTATTCCTAGCCATCAGAGTGCCTTCAGAGCTAAACCACGGTTTAGCCTGACTGCAGTCAGGCAAGGCTACAATAGGTCTGATATTTCAGTTAATACATGGTCATGTGTGTAGTTGTATGGGTGTCTTGGAGTTCTCATTTCAGCATGGTTCTGCTACTTCAGTAGCATTACGGTGGTCTTTTAATTCTCCAAGTGGACTACCTAGTGTGATATGAATTTTTTAATTTGGGCGTAGCTGGATACTGGTGTATTTTAAACTAACGGTTATTATTGATGCCACCTGTTTGAATCAAGGTTCGAGACCTTAAACCTAGCAGTAACTTTGGTGCTAATTGCGGCAAATGCTGATCAGGGCTACCTAGTTTCAAAACAACACAGCTTGTGAACTGTCTTTCTATTTCTATTCAGAATTCTCCCAAAGGACGGCCACTTCGCTAGTGCACTTCGGTGTATTGTTTCGGTTTAATCTTCTCTGTCTTTGCTAGTAGAATTTTGTCGCTCACTGAACTGAGATTCGGGGCATATTTGTACTGTATTCATAAGAAGTTTCGGTAATAATTAAATTAGCCAAACATCATATCGAACATCAAATGAAAGATGGAAGTAATTCGATGAAATATTTCACGCAGAAACTAGGGTGTGGGGTGAAATAGTTAAGAATGCTGGCATTGAGATGATAGGCTGAAAATACATCTAAGTCTAATCACACCTAATTAGGAGGCTTCTTGTCTCTATCATCTCAAGCCAATATACAATAGTTTCATGAAGTAGTAGCATGGTTAGTTCTCTTCCTGTAACAGCGCGATGAGACAAGTGGAGGGGAGGCATGCATATCTCATGAAAGCTTGAATGGGTTGCTAGGTTAGAGTTGATCAGGTCCAAGTAGTTACTTGTTTGCCTGGCTGCTATGAGGGGTTGCCACATCCCAACCATTAACGTTTTTGATAACTGTGGCTAACAAGTTAACGAGCGCACAGTCCACTAAACAATATAAGAAACTTGTTTCGTCTAACTGATAATGGCAACGCGGTGAAGATTGGTTTAATCTATATCGTCGCGTGTTATGCTTTAATACTATCTGTTAAATTTTATTACTTTTGTGGTAAGCAGTTCATTACTGTATATCACAATGCACAGAAACACTCACTTCTTGAGCGTCAGTGCTGTAGATTTTCTGATGGCTAGAAAATTTGTTTGGATTGTTCTAGTCAACTAAACAGATCCAAATCATACGCAAATATCTCCAAAGCTCTCCAGCTTCAATTTTTTATATAGTTCTACATACTGCTTCCGAGTGGAAGCCAGGTTAAACTTGATGGATTACATATGTTAAACCAATACAAGTTTGTAACATTTGTCTGCTCTCCTACGCATTTTTCATGTTTCAGACCTTTTTAAAATAATTTTAAACCATCTGGATTGGACTGGAGTTCATAGTTGTATTCAAGTGCACAACTTTAACCAGGATTCTTCATAAAGAGCAATACTGTGTACTTGTGTTAATGGTTCGACTTATAGCTGGCACATTTACGTGACTTGTGTATCTAAGCAAGCCGTACTGGCTAGTATAAATGTTCTTGACATGTTAGAAAGATTGGTTAGATTGTGGTTAAACCAAGACCACCTACCACCACGGGGTAATTTGCTTATCCTATGGTGTAGATTTGAGGTGGTATAATAGCTATAAGATTTTTCCAATAAGCTAGAGGTAGTCTCCTCACTCTTGGGGAAGTTACTAAAGGCTGACCCGAAAAATTGCACATCTCGACTTTCTCCGTCCGTAATTGGCTGTAAAGTCTTCTTTACTGACGAAGCGCTGTCTCCGAAAAGACTGTGACCAGTTACAAGCAGTTATCTCTTGGGATCTCCGGTCAAAACACTACTGTATTTCGAGAAATTGACCTTGATTTGAGCATCAGAGACGTAAGAACTACCCATACACCTCTGTAAGCACTAATTTCATCTGTTAATTTCCGTCACCATCTTGCTTTCATCCCACTTCTGATACTCTCTCAGGAAGTTTCATCTTTTGTTAACCCTGTGACCACTGGTGGCGAGTTGAGCCCGGAGAAAACGGTCCTCAGTATCTTGAAACCATCTAGCCGAATTCATTTTGGTGCCTTCAACGTCCTGACCTTGTCCAATCAGACAACAGATTTCACTTACTTAGACTCTGGCACCTCGGGCTTTGGATATTTATCGTGTAACTGAGACATATTTGGACTACAGTTATTAACTTGACCGAACCTGACCAATTGTGAATCTACAAAATCCAGTTTTCGTGTATCCGCAGATTCGCTGTATCGTTGCCGTAAATTTAACAGTCTGAGTATGGTATTAAGCTTGAGAATAGGAAACTTGCTATTTGATTGGATGCAAGTGGACACTCATCTGTCATGTTCTGCTGAATGGAAATATAAAGGCAAAAGAAGATAAGGATAGCCGTCATTACCATTTTGTAATCTCTTCTTTCATTATGAATGAACTGACGGATATGACACCGGTCAACCTTAATGTTTCAAAGGTTGACTTGTTATTAAGAGGTAATCCCATCAACCTAGAGTATCCAGATAATATAGTGCTTCGGAACGAAGTTACTGATAAAATAGTCTTTTGAACGGATTGAACAAGAATTTTTGACATGCGATTCACCCCTCTCAAGTCTGAATTCATACCACAGGAATAGTCTATACCACCTAGTTTAATGATAGTGGCATAGTTGAATATGTTGACCACTTCACACGTTTTGGAAGTGTATCCACCCCCAGTCGACCGGTTACTAACCAAATCTCAGCAAAAGGCTCATATATCATTTGTCAACTTTCGTGCATAACGCCTTTTGAAAGCTGTAATTTTCAATTTGAAGTGTAGTCCCAGTAGATATTGTATAGTGTTCCATGAACTTGCAAAGAAAGAATTTTTAGAAACAGGTGTAGTAGGGTCGATAAGCAGAAAAAAATTCACTGCAAGTCTAGCTGTGTGAGTGATCAACTCGGATGGTTTCTGATAAGTTTTTCCTCACTTCAAAGCCTATTTGTTGGTCACATGAGAGGCCTGTTTAAAGCTATTTGAATCCTTAAAGTCTCATCCATACAAAAACCCTATCCCCAGTCATTCAGTTTGTGAAGCCGACGTTTTAATCATTCAGCTTGAAAAGATAGCAGGAAACCTAACTGGTTGGTTGTCCGAGTGAAGTTGACTGACTGTTGTCAAACTGATATCCATCAGTAGTAAGATTTCCCTCTCAGACTCATCATATTATAATCAGCTTACACTATATTAGTATGTGCTTTTTGTTCATCTAGTCATTTTAAGTTTGAATAACTCAGAGAAACAACTTTCTTCATTAGGCACAGTTTGTAAAGATATTGTGAATTGATCTGTGAAGCCGATGAGCACCTAAAAGTGGCTGTGACAGTAATTAGATAAGAGGTACACTGATCAGAAAGGTTGTATGCCTTCCTCACTTATGATGATTATCACGTGTTACGCGTGCGTAGTCTCTCTCCGTATGTATCAATCAGAATATTATTCAGTCTGAGGTAAGGTGTGTCCTTATAAAAAAGGTAGCATCAACCCATGAGGTTAGTGATTGTTGGAATGAGCCTTATACTAGTGTATACCGTCTCTGGCTACTGGCCAAAGAACGTGTATATTGCTCAGCAGTCCACCCCGTACTCCTTTATGGCTGTGAAATCTGACCATTGAAAGTGGAAGACATGGAAAGACTAGCTGTCTTTGATTATAGGTGCCTGCGTTCTATCTTCCGTGTGAAGTGGTTTATAGGGTGAGCAATACTGAGGTTAGGCGTCGGTCGAGTGCTAGATGAGTTGTAGAGGAAATCAATAGACGCAACTGTAAAGTTGCATGGGTTGCGTGAGATGGTTAGGACATGTGTTATGTATGCCTAACCATCGCCTTCCTCAACAACGGGCGATGTTAGCTGACATAGGATCACGTTGGAAAAGAACCAATGGTGGTGAAAACAAAACACGACTGAATCAGTCAATGAAGTAAATCCACAACAGTAAGTTTAAGCAATGTAGGAAGGTGTAGACTTTCTGGTTGGGGTCCTCGCGATGTGAAACATCAATGGCTGGAGACAACTGGTGATATTTAGAAAATCAAAACAAGTGATTCAGCGAAGAGACTCTTTTCAACGAATTTATCATCAAGCTGTACAGTCGTATATATATGGTTTATCAAAAGTTATATCCGGTGAGGGAATTGAATCTTAGGTGTGAATGCACAAAATAATAATAATAATAATCATATGAAGTTCAATTAAAACTAAAATGTTTGTGATTATAATCGTAGTTAAATGTCAAGTGGCAAAGCAAATTAATGTCATATATAGAATAATTCATAGGAGGGATAGAACTTGAAAAAGGATGTGCAATTATAGGATTAATAGGCAAATCGAATAAAACAAAAACGTTACGTAATATTGTGTGAAATTTAATAGCATAGAATTTATCGTTGTAAAAAAGAATTGATTTAGAATGACAAGTGGAACAAGTGAAATAATACCGGGGACAGTTCAAAGTGAGAATAGTAATAATAACAATTGACTTAATAAGGAAAAGTATACAAATTGAATAGACAAAATGAAAAATGAAAAATTGGTAGAGCTAAAATATGATTGGGGATTATTATATTTTAGCATAGAGGGATTAAGACCATGAAAGTTGGAGGGGTTGAACGAACTTTTTCTGTACACAGAGTTCTGGCTTTTCTGTTTCGATAGCCAAAGCTTCAGCAATACAGATGAGTCGGGTACGTAGGGATTTAGGTAGATTGCTCTTTGCCTTGTAGATGACTTTAAAGGCGGAGGCTATAGAGATAGGGTGATCATTTTCGACCAGATGTTCTATGATCGCGCTTCTTATTGCTCCACTTCCACCTTTTCGTAGCCATGCAGGATAATGTTCTTGCACCCTCTTGGACAAAACTCGAGTCGAACGACCGATATACCTAGCTCCACAAGAGCAGGTGAATTGATAAACGCACATAGAGTTGGTCAACATTGGGATCTTGTCCTTCAGGTTATTGAACAATAATGGTCGGCTAGTAAAAGCTATTCTCAGGGAGGCAGCAGGGAATGTTCTTTTCAGGGACTGTGATATCCTTCGTTTCATGATATCGGAAGCTAAGTCCCCTTTGAATTCTAAGCTCATGTAAAGTATTTTCTTGGGAGCGGTTGATAAGTCACGTTTTGTAGGCTTTGAATCTATATTCTTATCTATAAAACGTGGTGGAAATCCATTTTCCATTAGGATTTTCCTCAAAGTGTATAACTCATCTTCCACAGTATCAGTGCTACATATGCGCCGAATACGAGTGGCAAGCGACCGGACCAGGTTTCGTTTACGACCAATAGGTACCCAGCTATAGAAATTTGTCAGTTGACCATTCCATAACAGCCTACGATAAATCGATCTCTTCAGAGTTCCATCGGTCCTTCTTGATAAGTTCACATCGAGGAAATGAATGCTAGACTCGTTCTCCTTTTCGAGTGTGAATTTTATCGCAGGATGGCACTCATTAAATACACTTAATATATTATTCAGGTCACAATCAATATTACAAATAATAAAGGTGTCATCTACATACCTTTTATATATTTGAAAGCTTTGGATCATAGGCTTCAGGGAACCATTTTCTAGACTGGACATAAAAACGTCTGCAAGGAGGGGACCCAAGGGAGAACCCATCGCAATACCATCCTTCTGCCTGTAGATTGTTTCATTGAAAGTAAACTGTACATTCAATGTACATCTCAAAAGTAGTTCTTTAAGATCTGTAGTAGGTATCCCTATGTTCAATTTGTTGTCTTCAATATATTTGCATATAAAACATATGGTCTCTGTCAGTGGAACGTTCGTAAATAAGGATTCTACATCCAAAGACAACATTTGTTTATTCGACGCATTTATATCCTGTATACATTCAACAAATTGGAAGGTGTCCCGAAGGGAATGATTAGATAGTTGCCCCCTGACTGGTTCGAGGATTTCAGCTAACCACCCAGCTACTGGATGATAGGGCGATCCAGACATATCCAAGATAGGGCGAAGTGGAACTCCAGCTTTGTGTATTTTTGGTAGACCATACAGTCTTGGTATTAGTGATCCTGTTGGTCTGATCTTTTCGTATAATTCTTCACGAATGAGATGATTGTTCTTCATTCTCTTTAAAGTATCAGTAAGTTGTTTCTCAATTAATTCCGTCTTGTTTTTCTCGTTCGGTTTCGAGAATTTACTGCTGTCTGAAAGTAGACATGACATTTTATCGATATAATCTTTTCGATCCATAATAACAACACCTGTACCCTTGTCAGGGCGTGTTAATAGTATATCGCTGTTATGCGTCAAAAGCTTAAGTTCTTCTTTGTGCTGTTTAGTAAGAAGACTTTGCATTTTTGATCTAGCATTAAGGTATTGATTGCAGGAGTCCGTAATGGTAGATTTGAAGCATTGGAAATCCTGGTCTGACGATGGTGTGAGATCATAGGTTTGACTGAGTAAATTCTCAAACTGGACATGAGTATGTAGCTTGTTGATATTGAGATTAACATCGCAAAACTTCGAGCCCATAGACAAGGCTTCCATTTGTAATTTCGATAAAGATATAGAGGAGTGGTTGAACACGTATCTCTCCGAATTCTCAGGAAATTTTCGAAGACGTTCGATAGGTTTTAGGCTATTAGATAGCTTCGAATTAAAAGACATAGTTTGTTTGTTGGTGACCACATTGACATAATCATTAAACGTCTGACGTTCATCAACCGATAAGTCATATAGAGCAGAAGATCTTTGTGATATATTCCTTTCTAGCTCAGGGATACGTGAACTGATAGAATCAATGTGATTCAATGCGTGTCTCTTGAGAGATTTTGCATTAGGATATATGTGATTGCGTCGGAGCACTTTCCAATACCATTTCGGATACTCATGATTATTGATGCATTCATTAAGAAAACAAATCTCTGCATTCACCACGGCAAGTTTGACAGAATAACGCAGGAACCCGTTGAGTTCCTTTACTGTCAAGGGATCTTTGCTATTTTTTAACTCATGGAAAATTCCCATTGTAACATTTAGAAAATCAAAACAAGTGATTCAGCGAAGAGGCTCTTTTCAACGAATTTATCATCAAGCTGTACAGTCGTATATATATGGTTTATCAAAAGTTATCAAAAGTCATATATATACGACTGTACAGCTTGATGATAAATTCGTTGAAAAGAGTCTCTTCGCTGAATCACTTGTTTTGATTTTCTAAATGTTACAATGGGAATTTTCCATGAGTTAAAAAATAGCAAAGATCCCTTGACAGTAAAGGAACTCAACGGGTTCCTGCGTTATTCTGTCAAACTTGCCGTGGTGAATGCAGAGATTTGTTTTCTTAATGAATGCATCAATAATCATGAGTATCCGAAATGGTATTGGAAAGTGCTCCGACGCAATCACATATATCCTAATGCAAAATCTCTCAAGAGACACGCATTGAATCACATTGATTCTATCAGTTCACGTATCCCTGAGCTAGAAAGGAATATATCACAAAGATCTTCTGCTCTATATGACTTATCGATTGATGAACGTCAGACGTTTAATGATTATGTCAATGTGGTCACCAACAAACAAACTATGTCTTTTAATTCGAAGCTATCTAATAGCCTAAAACCTATCGAACGTCTTCGAAAATTTCCTGAGAATTCGGAGAGATACGTGTTCAACCACTCCTCTATATCTTTATCGAAATTACAAATGGAAGCCTTGTCTATGGGCTCGAAGTTTTGCGATGTTAATCTCAATATCAACAAGCTACATACTCATGTCCAGTTTGAGAATTTACTCAGTCAAACCTATGATCTCACACCATCGTCAGACCAGGATTTCCAATGCTTCAAATCTACCATTACGGACTCCTGCAATCAATACCTTAATGCTAGATCAAAAATGCAAAGTCTTCTTACTAAACAGCACAAAGAAGAACTTAAGCTTTTGACGCATAACAGCGATATACTATTAACACGCCCTGACAAGGGTACAGGTGTTGTTATTATGGATCGAAAAGATTATATCGATAAAATGTCATGTCTACTTTCAGACAGCAGTAAATTCTCGAAACCGAACGAGAAAAACAAGACGGAATTAATTGAGAAACAACTTACTGATACTTTAAAGAGAATGAAGAACAATCATCTCATTCGTGAAGAATTATACGAAAAGATCAGACCAACAGGATCTCTAATACCAAGACTGTATGGTCTACCGAAAATACACAAAGCTGGAGTTCCACTTCGCCCTATCTTGGATATGTCTGGATCGCCCTATCATCCAGTAGCTGGGTGGTTAGCTGAAATCCTCGAACCAGTCAGGGGGCAACTATCTAATCATTCCCTTCGGGACACCTTCCAATTTGTTGAATGTATACAGGATATAAATGCGTCGAATAAACAAATGTTGTCTTTGGATGTAGAATCCTTATTTACGAACGTTCCACTGACAGAGACCATATGTTTTATATGCAAATATATTGAAGACAACAAATTGAACATAGGGATACCTACTACAGATCTTAAAGAACTACTTTTGAGATGTACATTGAATGTACAGTTTACTTTCAATGAAACAATCTACAGGCAGAAGGATGGTATTGCGATGGGTTCTCCCTTGGGTCCTCTCCTTGCAGACGTTTTTATGTCCAGTCTAGAAAATGGTTCCCTGAAGCCTATGATCCAAAGCTTTCAAATATATAAAAGGTATGTAGATGACACCTTTATTATTTGTAATATTGATTGTGACCTGAATAATATATTAAGTGTATTTAATGAGTGCCATCCTGCGATAAAATTCACACTCGAAATGGAGAACGAGTCTAGCATTCATTTCCTCGATGTGAACTTATCAAGAAGGACCGATGGAACTCTGAAGAGATCGATTTATCGTAGGCTGTTATGGAATGGTCAACTGACAAATTTCTATAGCTGGGTACCTATTGGTCGTAAACGAAACCTGGTCCGGTCGCTTGCCACTCGTATTCGGCGCATATGTAGCACTGATACTGTGGAAGATGAGTTATACACTTTGAGGAAAATCCTAATGGAAAATGGATTTCCACCACGTTTTATAGATAAGAATATACATTCAAAGCCTACAAAACGTGACTTATCAACCGCTCCCAAGAAAATACTTTACATGAGCTTAGAATTCAAAGGGGACTTAGCTTCCGATATCATGAAACGAAGGATATCACAGTCCCTGAAAAGAACATTCCCTGCTGCCTCCCTGAGAATAGCTTTTACTAGCCGACCATTATTGTTCAATAACCTGAAGGACAAGATCCCAATGTTGACCAACTCTATGTGCGTTTATCAATTCACCTGCTCTTGTGGAGCTAGGTATATCGGTCGTTCGACTCGAGTTTTGTCCAAGAGGGTGCAAGAACATTATCCTGCATGGCTACGAAAAGGTGGAAGTGGAGCAATAAGAAGCGCGATCATAGAACATCTGGTCGAAAATGATCACCCTATCTCTATAGCCTCCGCCTTTAAAGTCATCTACAAGGCAAAGAGCAATCTACCTAAATCCCTACGTACCCGACTCATCTGTATTGCTGAAGCTTTGGCTATCGAAACAGAAAAGCCAGATCTCTGTGTACAGAAAAAGTTCGTTCAACCCCTCCAACTTTCATGGTCTTAATCCCTCTATGCTAAAATATAATAATCCCCAATCATATTTTAGCTCTACCAATTTTTCATTTTTCATTTTGTCTATTCAATTTGTATACTTTTCCTTATTAAGTCAATTGTTATTATTACTATTCTCACTTTGAACTGTCCCCGGTATTATTTCACTTGTTCCACTTGTCATTCTAAATCAATTCTTTTTTACAACGATAAATTCTATGCTATTAAATTTCACACAATATTACGTAACGTTTTTGTTTTATTCGATTTGCCTACTAATCCTATAATTGCACATCCTTTTTCAAGTTCTATCCCTCCTATGAATTATTCTATATATGACATTAATTTGCTTTGCCACTTGACATTTAACTACGATTATAATCACAAACATTTTAGTTTTAATTGAACTTCATATGATTATTATTATTATTATTTTGTGCATTCACACCTAAGATTCAATTCCCTCACCGGATATAACTTTTGATAAACCATATATATACGACTGTACAGCTTGATGATAAATTCGTTGAAAAGAGTCTCTTCGCTGAATCACTTGTTTTGATTTTCTAAATGTTACAATGGGAATTTTCCATGAGTTAAAAAACTGGTTATATGGCTCAATATCGTTCTCAGTAGCGCAGATGCATCAACTCTTTGTGACTTATAATTTCCAATGAAACTACATTGTTCTTCGTTACTTCTATTTCTTTGTCTCACACCTCCGTTTACTGTAAGTATTATGCATTTCTTCTACCTACTTCTCTTGTTTTGAGTACTACATAGAGTGTGGCGACTTAAACTACCGCACATCCGTGCACAGTTAAATGTTGAAATCAGTCAGTCAGTTAGCAGTTGAGATCTGTAAGCATCTGGAAATTAATGACTAAAGACTGTAGGTGATATGACTACTTCGGTTGCATGTATTCACGCTTTGTCTAAATATTAATAATAATAATGAAACATTTATATATTTTACCTTTTACCCTCTAATCAGTCATATCGCATTTTAGATTTTATTCTCAAATTTTACTGGAGTACTCAAGTGATATGTAGTAAATTGAGTCTTTACTTAGTAAACATCTAGTCTTATTTTGCCATATATATATGTTTATTATGTAAATTAGTTTTTTTTCCTTCACGTTCCCCAGTGGAACATAGGGCTTCAAGCTAATGGCTTGAAGTTTCTGTAGCAGTGTTTATTTTACAGGATGGGTTTGCTAGCCTCATGCTCAACCTTTCCTCTTTACCAGCATTATTTCTGGCTTGGCAAGGCAAAGGAGTGCGTCAGACGGGGATTGAACCCGAAACCATATGCATGGTCTGCAAGCGTCCTAACAGCTATACCACCGACGCACATGTAAATTAGTTTGGTTGATTTGAAATGTTTTCTCATATGAGAGATGATATTCCTTAGTCACACTTGTATCCAATTTATTTCTTTTTTGTTTTTGTTTTTAGAACCAACCATACTTCAAGTTAACTAAACGAACGTTATGGACAAAGTTAGCCATTGCTAGTGGAGTTGTTGGATTTGGAGTTGTCAGCATAGCGTTGCCTGTGCATGCCTCAGATTTACAAGCTCATCCAGCAAAACTACCTTGGCCACATAACGGAATTATATCTAGTTATGATCATGCCGCTGTACGACGAGGCTATCAAGTGTATAAAGAAGTGTGTAGTGCTTGTCATAGTCTAAGATATCTGTGTTACCGACATCTTGTTAACGAAGTGCTAACCGAAGCCGAGGCTAAAGAAGATGCAGCTGAAGTAAGCTTAATGTGTCCTGTGTT
Organism: Trichobilharzia regenti; assembly: GCA_944472135.2. Lineage (NCBI taxonomy): Eukaryota > Metazoa > Platyhelminthes > Trematoda > Strigeidida > Schistosomatidae > Trichobilharzia > Trichobilharzia regenti. The sequence goes on from OX235267.1 coordinate 13,362,463, forward strand.
GTTACTGTTGTTGTCTAACCTTGAATCCCTCTAAATGCCAAACAGTCAATTTCACCTTTAAGCACTCACGAGGTGTGCAACATAGATGGCACTGAAATAGTGACCAAGTCGGAAATTAAATATCTTGGCGTCATTCTATCTGCTGATCTTTCCTGGTCGTCTCATATCTTGACGATTTCTAAGAAAATATTCCGTCTTACCTTCTACATCAAGAAGTTAAGACATTCTGGTATAACCCACGATTCGTTAACATCCGTATTCTGCCTATTATTCTCTATTGTTCCCCCTTAGTTTTTCCAGGGCTACTGAAGAAAGACTATACCTTATTACGCAGGATGTTAAAGGTTGTTAGCAGGATAAGCAACGTGCCACTTAACCAGCTTGTTAACATTTTAGTTGACAGGCACTTGGACTCATGTGAAAAATGGGATAAATCCATTTGATCTAACTCACACCACCCTCTTCATTTACAACTCTCCCCTTGTATCTCATCAGGCAAAACTAGAAGCCTATATAGAAAACTATATGCGCTCGCACTAGTAAGTACAAAAACTCAACCATACCCTATTTAGCTCGTGTTCTGTGCGATAAAGAAAGCATTAAGCGTGATACCTATAACTTATTAAATAGTCAGTAGAACAACTGGATCTCGTCTTTCCCACTCATATCGTTTATAGGTACAACATTTTTCTTTCTTTCTTTCTTTCTTTTCCTTTTCTCTCCTTTTTCTCTCTATGTTATGTGCTCCTTTGTTTCTCTCTTCTGCTTACGCCAGTAAATATGCTAGCACCTACTTTTCTAACACCTTCAAACACCGTTCAATTTTTGGCTTTGCTACCGACATGCCACTATGTTGTCATAATGAACTGAGATTTCCTTAATCTATGTAGAATTTTATTTATTGTTGATGTACTAACTGCATGCGATACTGTAGTGAAATGCTGAGAATTCCATTCTGTATCACAAGCACTGTTTTAGAATAAAGCAAATTATTATTATTATTAAATTTATTGGAAATGCATCACTAAGCAGTACTTGTCTGAGGGTAGATTTCTTCGTCTTCTTTTGTTGTTTAGTTTCAAAAACAGTTTTCCAGCAATCACTTTAGTTGTCATCAGTATGATTTTTTTTATTGAGATACACATGGGAGAGGCGAAACAATTGGGCATTTTGTCTTTATTTCTGGAACTAAGTATTGGTTGGCTACTGAGTACACAGCATAGCTTAGCTACGTTGAAAGTCCTTTGGAATACACGAGGGTTGAGAGCCTACTGTTGTAAATTTTTTTCTTCCACAGCTGTTCTTTCTCTTACTGTCGAAGAACCGATAGTTGCTACCTTGACGTGGTGGTCAGGCTTCCACATCGCGATGACCCAACAAGCTACACTGGCTGGAACCAATGTTCCTGCAAGTCCTACCATACCAGGAAGGTTGTTAGGATAGTGATTAGACTAAAAGCAGTCACCGGCATAGTGTAAGAAGTCGTACTACTAGGGAATAGGGGTGTAACAGCAGTGAGGTGTTTCTCTTAGATGACCAGCATGCCAACTATGCTGTCTCTCCACTCTGGAGAGAGGGGGTTAAAAGAGGTCGACCCCAAAAATCGTATATCCCGAGTTACCCTACGGTGGTCCATAACCGGCGGTAAGTTTACTACTACAGAACCAAACCAAGAAACCAGTTCATACAGACCGTGTGTGACCGACCAGCCTCAAGCAGTTGTCCCCTGGGCTCTGCGGTCACGCAACACTGACCCCTCTCTCTGTTTCAGGTACCTGAAGAATCAATATATATTGCTATATATATATTGATTTTAATTAATATTGCTCCTGTGTTCCTGTTTCTTCAGTCAACTAAAAAGTGGTTTAACTATCTACGTTAATTATTTATTTTTTCTTCTTTCTTATAGCATATGTATCCCGATGGACCAGATGATTCTGGGAAAATGTTTGAACGACCAGGTCGTTTAACTGATCTTCTCCCAGAACCTTATGAAAATTCTCAGGCGGCACGTGTAGCCAATAATGGTGCTGAACCCCCTGATCTAACATATATTGTTAAAGCTCGACACGGCAATGAAGATTATATATTCCATCTGTTAACCGGTGAGTAGTTGATTTGATTAAAAAGTGTTCTTATCACTTTCTAATGTGTCACTTTCTTGTTTTGTGTTATTTGTGTTTCAAGACATCAATCAATCTTCTAGTATTGATTTTGTAGGAATTGTGTTTTTTTTGTGATTGGTTGGAGGGTTTCATCACAAGCTGACACATCGATTAGAGAACCATTGGAAAACCAGCGCTAAAGTACTGCCAGACAGCTGTTTCGTCCCAGTTTGGGACTCTTCATAAATACGCACAAGCCGGGGTTCCGGATTATTATTACTATTATTTCCTTTAATTCCTAGAGGAACATAGGGCTTCAGCCGCGCGTCTCCATTGCGTTCGGTTCTCTGCTAGAGTTTTCACCTGGCTCCAAGTCTGACCACATGCTTCCATCTCCTCTCCACATGACCTCCTACATGTCACCCTCTCACTGACGACCAAATCAACGCTTCCCTTTCGGGTTCCACTCGAGCAATGGCTTGTCTAGTGGTCACTTGATGGTTTGTTTGCACAGAGTATGGCCAATCCATCTGCATTTCTTCCTGCTTATATGTTTCACAATCGGTTCCTGGTGGGTTGGTTCGCTCCCAGAGATCCTCGCCCTGTTACTGATCTTTTCTGGCTGGCCATCTGATCTTGAGTAGTATTGAGCGAAGACGGTTGTTAGTGAAGGTCTGTAGTTTGTTTGAGGTGCTCTTTATGACGCACTAGCCAAGTCTCTGATCCGTATAGTCAGTAGCAATGACTTCACATTGAAATTGAAAATCCGGATCTTATTTTTCATGCTGAGTGGTGCTGTTGACCTCCACATGTGAAACGATTTCATTCGATTACTACGTTACATTAACGTCGTTATATAAAACTCTTATTTCTATGGAGTTTCTTGCCAAAAAATTGTGGAACTTATTGTATTTATTTGACTTTCGAACACTGAATCTGTGGATATAATCTTGTTGACAGATAATACCTATAATTATCTGTTTGCTATCTTGTGCTTGTCTAACAATAACAAATATTTATAATTGTATGTATTTTCAAGTATTGGTTTTGTAGGGATTTTATTTGATTGCATGGAGGATTTAATCTCTAACTGATGTTAGCTTATGATGAAATCCTCTATGCAATCAAACAAAATCCCTACAAAACCAATACTTGAAAATTAATCTGATGCTCACTAGCGACTGGCCCTATTCAAGCAGTTAACCTGGGGTTCTAGTGAGAAGCCGTGACCAGTAGGGTACAGCAGGTTGAAGATGAGGCAGTAACTACTCATCGAAGAAGACATTGCGAAATGGTCGCGCTATGTAATGAACTGGCAGAAGTTGGAATTCATTGACCATTGGATTGGGTCCCAGTGGCTCAATGGTCTACGAGCTAGCTCACCTTGTAACCAGAAGGTCCTGGGTTCGAACCCTGTCGGTGGATGCGTACTGCTGAAGAGTCCCAAACCAGGCTGGTGAAACAGCTGTCCAGTATTCCCTGCAGGTTTTCCAGTGGTTCTCTAACTGATGTCAGCTCATGATTAAATCTTCCATGCAATTGTATTTATTGATGGATTTACGTGTTCAATTTGGCTCAAGTCAGTGAGTCTATGATTTTGGTATCATTTTGGTTAACTGTGATATTACTATTGTTGTTGTCGCTTGTTGTCCTTCTTGCTGTGTATTATTTTCCTTTTGCTGGTGTTGTTCTGATTGTTTTATTCCTTGTTTTCCTGGTTTTAAGGGGAGCAACCCATAAGGTCGCTTCTCTCTAAACTATATCTTAATGTAACAATCGCTTCCTCAGGCGTGAGGCTAGCAACCCCACCCTGTAAACAAAGTTGCTACAGAAACTTCAGAACGAAAAAAATCTCCTTGCGCCAAAAGAAAAAGTCTGTGTGGGGACATGGAACGTCCGCACCATGTACGAAATTGGCAAAGCTGCCCAGATCGCAAACGAAATGAAACGATACGGAATTCAAGTACTGGAGATATGTGAAAGCAGATGGAACGGGAATGGATTCACCAAATTGTCAACGGGTGAGTCAGTGATCTACTCCGGGTCACCCAGAAGATAACCACACGCACACCGAGGGTATGGCTATCATGATGTCACCAACGGCAACGAAGGCCCTGATGCAATGGGAGGCGATATCGCCCAGGATAATGACCGCCAGATTCAACTCCAAAGGAAGGAAAGTGTCAGTTATACAATGCTATTAAACGCATACCTTAACCATTTCATACGATACAGTTTGACAACCTCATCGATCGATTCCCCCTCCTTATCTGATGCTGTACACTGTATTACTTACCGTTTTATATCACATCAAGTAGGCTATATATGCATATATTTCACGGGACTTTATATATATATATATATATATATATATATATATTGCTTGTATTTATACTATATTTTTGTTCTTGTAGGTTACATGGATCCTCCACCAGGTCGTACAGTTCCTGATGGTCAGTATTATAATCCATATTTCCCTGGTGGTGCATTAAGTATGGCAAGAGTATTGTATGATGATTTGGTTGAATATCCTGATGGAACGCCTGCTACAACTAGTCAAATGGCAAAAGATGTTGCATCTTTCCTTTGTTGGACTTCTGATCGTAATCATGATGAGCGGAAACGTGTTTTGTCCAAGGTAACTATAGTAATTTTATTATTTATCTTATATAATTGTTATTACCAATCCTCCAACAAAAGCAGAAATCTTGAATGTGATTGAGCTACTGAAGTTCAGTCGGGAAGGCAGCAAGGCCAGGCAGAATTTCCCCAGCCCTAAGCACTGTAGATGGACCCAGAGACTGCGGCAAATGTCTTCACGCCATTATTACGAAAGGTTTGCAAGAAAAGAAAGGTGCCTAATGGTTGGAAGAAAGACTGACTACCTTGTCAAGCTACCAAAGAAAGGCGACTTACGCCTCACAGTGCAAGATGCAGCGTGGAATAATACTGTTGTCCACACCAAGTGAAATACTAAGTCGCGTCATCCTAGAGGGAGAATGAAAAAATGTATTGGATGCAGAACTCCAGCTCACCGGAACAAGCTGGATTCAGAAAAGGCAAACCGACGTGAAGAACCTAGAAGACCTGGATTTCGCGCGTGGATGATTTATGTTCTATGTCACACAAAATCGAAGACTTACAAGCGAAAACCGACAAAGTGGTCGAAGAAGTAGCCGGTAAAGACAGGACTCCAGGTGAACACAGACAAGACGGAGGTTATGAAAATAACCAAACCAACAACAACAGCAACAACATCCAGCGCCAATCACCATCAACGGAAGGGATTTGAAAGATGTTACTTCATTCACTTATCTAGGGAGCATTGTCTCAACTACAGGCAGTCGGAACGGGCGAGGATGTCAAATCGAGCGAGAATCGGGAAGGCGAGAAACGCATTTATCAACCTGAAACCAATCTGGAAATCTTCGTCACTCAGCCAGAATCAACAACGAAATTCGGATTTTCAATGCAAACAACGTCAAGTCAGTCAGTTCTTCTCTACGGAACGGATCAGAAACTTGGCGGGCGAGTCACAAAGAATATTTCCAACAGCTTGCTGCAGACCTTTATCAACAACTGTACTGTCTTCGCTGGCTCTATACTGAAGATCAGGTGACCGGGCCGGAAAGAATCACCGACAAGAAGCTATGGGAAGAAACAAAACAAGAACGAATCGCCAACCAACAAATATGCAGGAAATGGAAAGTGGAGATGGATTGGACACTCACTGAGGAGGCCGCTGGGTGACATCGCGCGCCAGGCCATTGCTGAAGTGGAACCCGAAAGGGAAACGGCGAGTTGGACGTCGGTGCAAGGGTGACATGGAGGAGATCGTGTGAAGAGGAGTTGAAAGAGTATGGACTAACATGTATGCAGGTGAATAGTACAGCAGAAGACAGAAGCAAGTGGAGACGTGCAGTTGAAGCCTTATGTTCCACTAGGAACCCAAGGGAACAATAATAATAATAATAAATCATGTGCTGTTCAAATTGCAACTCTGTGGATCGTCATCACAGAACAAAGCATAGAATGGCAGTCATATCTATCTCTACCGCAACTCCATGGACTTAGAAAAGGCCTTCGATAGACAGTGATTTGGAAACTGCTTCAACACTACAGCATGCAGTCCTCAAGTCTTTATCAACGCCATTCAACATCTGGCTAGATGACAATGGCACGTATCAGGTGATTCACAACGAAAAACTCATCGAGGCGTTCATAGTGAATGCAGGAGTAAGACAAGTTTGACTGTCTGTTATCACCAACGATAATATTCTTCATTATAGTGGAGTAGATTATGCGTCAGACTGCGTGTTGGGAGTAAGAAGACAGGAATACGCTTGACCCCCGATAAGAAGACTGTAGAAGATCTGGATTTCGCGTGTGGCGGATTTACGTTTAATGTCACGTAGACGCAAAGCCAACAAAAGCCAACAAGCCTGACAGAAGAAGCAGGCAAGCAGCAAAGACAGGACTGACTCCAGGTGAACATAGGAAAAACGGAGGTGATGAAGATAACCAACCAACCAACCAACAGCAGCAACGGCAAACGGCACCAATCACCATCAACGAAAGAAACTCGAAGAAGGTCACTTCTGTCACCTATCTAGGAAACATCGTTTCAACTGCAGGCAGAGGCAAGCACGAATGAAGCTGTCATAACCAGCCAGAATTAGAAAGGCAAGATACACCTTCACCAATCTAAAATCAGTTTGGAAAATATTCTGCACTCAGCCAGCAAGCATAACACAGCAAGACTAAGATTTTCAGCACAAATGTGTGAGATCTGTCAGTGAGTCAATTCTTCTATATATGGATCAGAAACTTGCACTGCGCGTGAGTCACAAAAAGGAATTCCAGCAGGCCACTGCAGACTTTTATGAACAGCTGCCCACTTCCCTAGCTGGCTCCATACTAAAGATCAAATAGCTGGTTGGCCGGTCAAAAAGAGTTACTGGCGAACAAGCAACTCTGGCAATGAACAAACCAACAGGCGAGAACCGATTGTTCAGCAAATATGTAGGAGCGAATGGAGATAGATTGGGTATACGTTAAGGAGGTCGTCGAATGGAATTCAAACGGGAAGCGACTAGTGGGTCGTCGCTGGTGCTAGGGTGACATGGAGGAGATCGTGCCAGGAGGAGATGATGGGAGATTAAGGGCAGTCGTGGGTCTAGCCAGATGAAGAGGACAGCAGAAAATAGCACAAAGTGGAGGTGTGTTGTTGAAGCCCTAAGGTCCACTTGGAACCCAAGGGAATAATAGTAATAATTGTTATTGACTAATGACTATACACGTATGTATAACGTTAACGAACTTTGATATCTAAGAATTATTTTGCAGTGATTTTATCTGTTTCAAGCGTGTTCATGAGCTGACATCAGTTAAAGAACCGTTGGAAACCACCATGTAGACTAGCCTGTTGTCCTGAGTTTGAACCCTGGTGGGGGACAAGAGTATTGCCGAACAGTCCCAAACTGGGACGAGATAACTCCCCAGTACTTCCTAGTCTTCCAATAAGTCTCTAACTGATGCCGGCTCATGATTAAACTTGAGATCTGCAGAATATGTTTTAAGAGACCAACGTGAATAATTGATATGTGTTTTTCTTACAGAATCGTAGCGACTTTTTTTCTAGAGTGATACCACGTTTAATATTCACAGGAAGCGTTATATTTTACAGTTCCCTTTGTTATAATCGCCTTCCTCGACGGGGAACGTTAGCTGCCGACATAGGATGATCAGGTTGGAAAAGAGCTAGTAGCGGTCACACTGAAACATGGCTTCATCACTCAATGAAATAAATCCATAACAGTTGGTTTAAACCGGCCAGCCAGCCACGTAAAGAGGTGTACACTGGCTGGCTGGCTTGGTTAAGGTCCTTGGGATGGTAAAACCCAGTGAAGGTGACTGGAGACAATTGGTGATATGGCTCAAAATCTTCGTTATCAATGGCTGGCGCAGATGCATTCACCAATGTTTTTGATTTGTCATCTCCAATAAAATTATATTGTTTACAGGATTTCATCATGAGCTGACATTGTTTAGAGAACCATTGGAAAACCAGCACTAGAATACTGAACAGCTGTTTCGTCCTAGTCGTGACTCTTCATCAGTACGCACTTACCACCCCACTGAGTTTCGAACCAAGGACCTCCTGGTTACAAGGCGAGCTCGTAGACCCATGAATTCTAACTTCTGCCAATTCACGATATAGCGCAACCGTTAGCCAATGTCTTCGGCGAGTATTTGTCCTCACACCCGACCTGCTGCGCCCTACTGGTCACGATTTCTAACCAGAACCCCGGGTTAATACCTACCTGAATAAGGCAAGTCGCCAGTGAGCATCTCATCGACATTCAAGTGTTGGTTTTTAGAGATTTGATTGGGTGGGGGTGCGTACTGCTAAGGAGTCCCTGAATAGGACGAAACAGCTGTCCAAGTACTCCAGTGTTGGTCTTCTAGTGTTCCCCTAACCAGTGCTTGCTCATGATGAAACCCTGTAACCAATCAGTCAATCAAACAACTCGAACTACTGCACATCTGTGCAAAGTTCTATTTGGAAACCAGTCAGCCGGTCAGTCAATAATTCAAGTGTTAACACCAAATAAAATCTTGCTTGATTGGTTTTACATTCTCTTCTTTTTTCAGCGTTTGTCCATTTCAAATGATGTTTATATGAGTAGTTATACGGTAGAGAAACATGTGTTTTGTGTGCGTGTATGGGTTACTTTTCTTGAAGATGTATGCTTGCAACATAACTGAGAGAGATATATTTCATCTTGCAGTTGAAATTAGTCACCTAGTGTTTCTTTTGTCCTAGTTTCCGTCCGACTTGTATACACGGTTAGCTTTTTGTCACTATCATCGATGGGTATCCTTTCTATTCTATCTCAGTATACACTTTAACATTGATTTAGAAAGTCAATACTATTTACAAGTATTGGTTTTGTAGGGATTTTGTTTGATTGCATGAAGGATTTCATCATGGGCTGACATCAGTTAGAGAACCACCGGAAAACCTGCGGGGAATACTGGACAGCTGTTTCGCCAGCCTGGTTTGGGACTCTTCATAAGTACGCACCCACCGACAGGGTTCGAACCCAGGACCTTCTGGTTACAAGGTGAGCTAGCTCGTAGACCATTGAGCCACTGGGACTCGATCCAATGGTCCTTGAATTCTAACTTCTGCCAGTTCATGACATAGCGCGACCATTTCGCAATGTCTTCTTCGATGAGTAGCTACTGCCTCATCTTCAACCTGCGGTACCCTACTGGTCACGGCTTCTCACTAGAACCCCAGGTTAACTGCTTGAATAGGGCCAGTCGCTAGTGAGCATCAGATTAATTTTCAAGTATTGGTTTTGTAGGGATTTTGTTTGATTGCATAGAGGATTTCATCATGAGCTGACATCAGTTCTTCTTCTTCTAGACTTCAGTCAACTTGTAATGTAATACTATAGAGTGAACAGTGTTCAGTATCATCATCATTTCAATAGTTAATCAATGTGGAATTTTAGGATGTTTATACAGTAGATTATTGCAGTTACTCGCGTCTGTGGAATAGCTAAGAAATTTATCGTTTTCATCATCATAGATGTATCTCATAGTCTAAGTAGTAGTATCATGATCGCTTTTTTTGTCTACACTCTACTAACCAGCCTTTTGTCTTTTTATTCCTGTACATTCTGAGTCGGCTTCAAGCTTAGTCTTTGAAGTTTCAGTAGTAATCGGGTCCCAGTGGCTTAATGGTCTACGAGCTAGCTCGCTTTGTAACCAGAAGGTCCTGGGTTCTAACCCTGTCGGTGGGTGCGTACTGTTGAAGAGACCCAAACTAGGACGAAACCGTTTTCTAGTACTCCCAGGTATTTCAATAGTTCTCTAAGTAATGTCAGCTCATAATGAAATCCTGTAACCAATTGTGTTTTCAATTTTCACAGTGTAAGGTTGCCAGCCTTTCTCTTGCTAAGCGTTCTCTCTTTGCCTGGCGTACTACAGGCTAAGCCCGTTGTTTAGGAGTACGTTGGTAGGGGGATCATATCTGGGACCATGTGTGTGTGGTTGGCGAGTATTCCTACGTCACTGACTGACTGACTGGTATTGACGTAAATCTCTGCACAGATGTGCATCAGTTCGAGTTGACACACTGTGTAGCACACAACTCAGGAGAAGAAAGTAAAGAGGAATGATGAAAAAAATGTGAGGCAAAAAGAATAGTAGGAATATGGAAGAACAATAGAATTTTATTGCATATGACAAATCACAAAGAGCGGCGAATGCATCTGTGCCAGCCATTAAGAATGAGAATTTTGAGCCATACTAGCAATTGTCTTCAGCCGCATTCATTGGTTTTTACCATCCTGGGGACATCAACCAACCAACCAGTCACGTGCTGCACATGCCTAACCATCGCCTCCCCCGACGGGGATTACTAGCTGATATATAATTGCAGGTTGGAAAAGAGTAAGTGGTGGCCAAACAAAAACATGGCATCAATCCATGAAGTTCTTGACAGTTAAACTGAGTCAGGTAGGGAGATGCAGACTCCCGGGTTGGGGCCCTCGGGACTCTAGGAATCAATGGCTGGAGACAATAGGTGACATGGCTCAAAATCGTTGTCAATGGCGCAGATGTATTCAGTCTCTGCAATCTTTCATATTTCTTTCTACCATTACCCATTCTGTTTCGCTCTTATACCTGTCAAACTCTATTGATTCTCTTCACTCATCTTCTTGTCTACCTTTGTGTGCTATTTGGAACGTGGCAACTCGAACTGGTGCACTTCGGTGACAACTTCTATGTTGAATCCAGACAGACCAGTCAGTCTGCACCTCCCTAAGTGGTTGATTGGCTGCTTGACTTAAACTGTGATGGATTTATTTCATTGACTGATGAAGGCATGTTTTGGTTTGACCACTACTAGATCTTTTCCATTCAGAGCCATTCTATATCAGCTAACACTGCCCGCCAAGGAAAGCGGTGGCTGGGCATGCGTAACACATGTCCTAAACTTCTCAATCAGTATAACTTCATAACCTCGTCAACGCAGCAAGTCTCTCTGACAATCTAAACCCAACACATCCAATAGGAATGACTCATCACTCATACCAGAAATATGGAAAATATTACTACCAATCAAGTCAAGCGATGAGAAATAATGGAATTATACAAACGAAGTTAGAAAGTTGTGTGAGTAACTTGATATGATTATGAGCAGTAATAAATTGCGGTGCTCGAAACGTTATCAGTAAATATTTACTGTATAACACTGTTAGAATTTATCAAAATAAATTTTAACCACACTGGAATTAGCTCCACGATTGTCTATAAGCTGTCATCTCCATGTCACCCTGGCACACAGACGTTCAAATCGTCGTCTCTCGTTTGAGTCCCACCTGAATGCTTGCCTGGTGCGTAATGCCACTTAATGGTTTCCGCAGTGATGAATGTGATGCGTCTCCATTTCTTATTGCATATTTATTGGCTGATAAATACATGGTTAGTTCGTATGTGACTATTCCTCATATGGACCCGTTCCAGTGTGTTCAGTAACTTTCTTAATATGGTCAGATTTATCCCCTTGTCCGCCTTTGCGATAACAATATTTTTATCTGGCTTTAGTCTAATTAAAATTCGTCTTTCTCACCATTTTTTTAAGTGTGATTGTGCTTTCTTTTGATTTTTCAAGGTTTAATACACATTATACTCGAACCTTTTCTAGTGTCATCTGATCTATTGGACTTAATGCTATTTCAGTGTTTTATGAGTTTTATGTTTTATGGGTTTACTTTACTGACTGTTATGTTGAAATTTAATCTTTTCTTGGGTACTTTCCTCTCACTAAAGCTTAGTTCCCTTCCTTGGTGAGAGAGGTTGATCACTCACATTTCCTTCTGTTAAATAGAAGATGAAACGTTGTTGTCAAATTCTTTGCTATATATGATGGTTTATTAATTAGGTAAAAGCTTTTAGTCTATATCTCCCTTACGATTCACAATAATGCTTGTAATGTATTTGTTTGTTAGGTGATGGCTAGCAGCAAGATCTAAGTCGGGATGCGTTTTTACAAAATCTTAATTAGAACTAGTCGACTAAATGTTTTCCCCACTAAGATGCTTACACAACTCTCGCTGTTTTTTTGCTAGCCATTGACCAGTGGGATACAGCAGGTGGTCGGGCGTGAGTACAAATACTCCCCGGCGATAACATTGATTAGTGGTCGCGTTATGTCGTGAATTGACAGAATTTGGAATTCATGGATTGACTGGTCATTGAATTGGCGGGTCCCAGTGGCTTAATGGTCCACGAGCTAGCTAGCCTTGTAACAAGAAGGTCCTGAGTTCGAACCTCAGCCGGGTGGTAGGTGCGTGCTGATGAAGAGTCCCAAACTAGGCTGATGAAACAGTTGGCTATCGCGTATTTCAGTGCTGGTTTTCCAGCGGTTCTCTAACCGATGTCACCTCATAATGAAATCCTGTAACCAATTATAGAGGTATTCTTATTTGTCAGGTGATAACATAACATTACTGACTTTCAAATGCATATTAACTCTTACCCTTTTTTCTCCTCCTTTTTATTTTTCTTCAAAAAATTGCTCATTATAGGCGGCGTTAGTCACAGGCATGTTGGCAATCATCGCTGGTATATACAAGCGGAAACGTTGGTCGGATATTAAAACAAGAAAGGTTATCTATAAGAATCGACCTATACCTAAAGATGTGTAGTAGTCAGTCAGTCTTCAGTGAAATCAATATCCATCATGTTGTTTCCCACCATGCGCTCTCACCGCCTGCCTATCTCTCTCTCTCTCTCTTCCTTCGATTGTGTATCCCAATGTGAGCAGAAGATTACATGTCTGATGCATATGCATAGACTATTAGGTTTTATGTTATATATATATATATATATATATATATTCGTGTGGATTAGTTCTATGCATAGGTTGTACAACTCACTGATGAAGTCTGCCTTTCAGACTTATATATGTGTTTGCCTAGTTTAATTTTTGAAAAGATTTCTATAAAAATGTAGTTCTTTTGCAGAATTTCGTTTTTTTTGTTATGTTTTTGTCTCCTGTCCGCCCCGCAATCTGTCTTTAGAGATAGTGGGGAAGTATTTATTACCTGGCACGGGGCGGAAGGAGGCTGGGATTCACCAAAACTCTCTGTAATAAACGTAAACATTGCTACATGTTTAGCAGCAGCTCCTAGAGGGTAGAAGAACGTATTGTTTTCCTTACTGCATAATGAAAACAGAGAGAGAGAATTGGGAGTACTTTATATTCTTTTTGTGGTTCAGTGAAGAATAGTCTTTTTTCGGCGGTGAATTCATTCACGTAGTCGTACAATCGCAATTGCCTGTATACTTATTTTTGTATGTGCTTGTGTGTGTGTGTGTACATTAGGTTTGTCTGATAAGAATAAAAATTAGTTAGGGTTTTTGTTGCCAAGACATTTAGAAAAATGTGATAAGTAATCGGGTTCTTTGATTGGACACTAGTCAGTGATGTGACTAGTCCTTTGTGTTTTGGTGTAGACTGAATTATATCAGTTAGTCAGTCAGGTTTGTAATGTGGCCACCATGCCACTAGGTAGCTTGCCATCACGGTGCACATTGATTTGATGATATTAGATGGTTGGAGGCAATCAGCAGAAAGCTTTGAACCACCTAGGTTTCGTGCCAGTTGGCTGGCACTCACTAGCCATCAAGACAGGCATATCTGTAATCTCGAAGGAATTAACTCATGTCCCTTCTGAGATTCGAACCCCTTGTCATACTCGGTGCTGCAATGACAGACGTTATCAGTGAGCTATTCAGCCTCGCGATTGACCTCCTTTAGTTGATACGGATCCGAATCTCAGGAAAGGCATGAGTTCCTTCAAGGCAGTTGCAAATATGCCTTGCTGACACGAGTGCCGACTAGCACGAAACCTAGGTGGAAGGCTTCCTGTGGCCGATTGCCTCTACCTATCTAATAAGTAAGCAGATTGTAACTGGAGGGGGAGTGAGGATTGTTAAGAGGGTAGTTGTGAGGTGTTGTCAAAAATCATACTTAATAACACATAAAGAAAGTTGAATAAACTTGATTCAGTTACGTAATAAGATGGATAGTTTAATGAGTGAGTCGTGATTAGAATTCCAATAGAAACAAACGAAAATATAGAATTACGTAAGAGTTCTAAAATTACAACTTTTATAAAGAGTTTGAACACAGACATCAAGTGAGTAGAAATCAACAGTTATTTCCATGATGGTAGAAGTGGTTGGATGATTTTCTTTCGCACACATAACTCTGTTTTTTTTACAAATGAATGCCCAAGGATTCAGCAATACAAAGGGGACGAGAGCGTATTGCCTTTGGTAGGTTATTCTTCACTTTGAAGCAGGAGGCGTTTGTTGAGTAGGGATGACCAGTGTTGACTAGATAACCGATTATCGCACTCCTTATACAGCCATTACTACCTTTTTGTACCCATGTGGGTTAGTATTCCCGAATACCTTTGGACAAGATATGCGTAGAACTACCAATACAGCTGGCACCACAACTGAATGTGAACTGATACATGCGAGATCTTATCTCTAAGGCTTCTTCAAATCAGTGAACAACTGACTGGAGAACACTACTCTTAGCGTCGCTGCGAAGAATGTTCCTCTCAAGGATCCTGAAATTTTTCTGTTAAGAATATCCAGATTCATGTAAAGTATCTCTTTTAGAACAAGTGACGTTTTGTCCGTCTGAACTTTGGGTTTGATATTCTTGTCAATGAATCTTGGCGGTTATCCTTTTTTTGGATGAAGATTACTTTCAGAAGATGCAATTCTAATTCTAGAGCGTCAGGACTGCAGATGCGTTGAATCCGAGTGACTTAATCAGATTTCGTTCCCACTCAATAGGTACCCAACTGTAGAAACTTGTTAGCTGACCGTTCCAAGTGGATTTTCTATGGATTGATCTTCTTAAGGTTACGTCAGTTCGTCTTGCTAGTTGCACATCAAGAAAGGGAACTTTGGATTAGCATTCTATTTCTAGAGTGAATTTTATCGCCGAATGGTAGTTGTTGAATATTTGTAGCAACTGACTTTCGTCATAACTATTGTCGCAAACGACAAAAATGTCATCTAAGTATCGTTTGTACAATTGCAAATTGTCAATGGATGACTTAAGTAGACCTTTCTAAAGATTAGCCATGAAACAGTCTGCTAGTAATGGACCCAAGAGAGGTCCTATTACAATATCGTTCTTTTGTCTGTAGATGGTGTCATTGAAAGTAAATGGTACATTGAGAATGCACCTCAGTAGCAGTTCTTTAAGACGTGTTCTTCGTATTCCAGCTGTGATGTCGAGAAATCGAATATTAAGAAAAAAGAGTACTCTAGGCACATCATACTTACTTAACATTCAGCATAGAAAAACTTCCCATTCAGACATTATATATATATATTACAATACACATTTTACCGGTCAAGTGGTGATATGTTTCTTAATAATAATTAGTCAGTATCAACATGTCAATCGGCGGTGATAACTAACAAAGAAAATCAATACACAAAACTAAGTGTTCAGCGAAAATTTCATCTTCCATTGATCCAAGTGAAAAAAAAGTTGAGAAACAACTAATTGAATGACTAAAAAGCCTTCAACAGAAGGTTTATGTAGATCAGTCAAGCCTACAGATACGGACGGTCACATCAAGATTATATGAGCTACCAAAAGGGCATAAAAATGGTTTGCCACTTCAACCAGTGTTGGGCATTATGTAATTCTCCATATCACGCACGCAACAGGAAAATGGTTGGTGAAGCTCCTAAAACTTCTGCATAACTAATTGGTAAAAGGTGTAGTTCTGAATTCGCTGGGAAAAAAAAGAGATCTTAATGTGAATGACAAGTTTATGATATCTTTTGATGTATCTTCTTTATTCACCAATGTACAGCTGATTGAGACATTGGATTTTAAATGTAATGAGATTACTAAGCGAAACATGGACATTGGTATTTCTGTATCCTTCATGAAGGAACTTGTTTTAAGACGTACAACGAATGTTCATTCCTTGTTCAATAAGGAATACTATAGATAAACTGATGGTGTGTGGCTATGGCGCTTACCCATTAGATCCAATCCTAGCTGATTTTTGTCTCGCCAAGTTAGAGAATGGGTCAATGAAAGGAGTAATTATAATGAGTTAGAATCCTACTGTCTATATATGGATGATATATTTCTGCTTATGATAGACGAGAATAAAGCAGTGAACATCCTCGAAAAATTCAGTGATGCACATTCAGCAATAAACTCTTCGCCATAAAGTGTAGGAATGATTACAATAAGTGGATTGCGTAATGCATAATTTTAGAAAAATTAAGTATAATTAAGGAATAAACGAGTGAATTCAAGAAGCACAGTTGTTAGAAATATTACTCTTATTACCGCCAGCTATGCACGGGGTTCGATTCTCGGCTAGTGTACACTTTTACCTCCCCCAGTCTGTCGTAAACACAACAAAGAGAGATGGTTAGGCATGCGGCCAGCTACCTCACCACCCTATGAAAAAATACCACTTCTATTGTAATTTCAAAGCTTGAAGCCCTATATTCAACATGGAACGCAAAGGAACAAAATGATAAGTTTTCAAGAGAAGTCGTGACCAGTGAGGTCCAACCAGTTAAGTGTGTGAGGATGGATTTCCCACTGATGACAGTGGTTGGTGGTCGCGCTAAATTACGAATTAGAATTCATGGATCGGCCATTGAATCGACTCCCAGTGGCTGAATGGGATACGAGATTGCCTTGCAACAGGAAGGTTATGGGTTCGAACCCCTTGGTGTGGGTGCTTACTGCCTATGATTCTCGAACAAGGATAAAACAGCTGTCCAATTCTTCAGTGCTAGTTTTCAATGGTTCTCTAACTGTGATATCAATCCGTGGCCAAACTTGTAAAAATGATAAATATTAGCGTGAATACGGGGCAGTTTATCAACTTCCAGAGCTTCGTCCACTGATCCGAAAGCAAAACCTAGTATGTACATTAATTTCAAGCACTCGAAAAATCTGTTCGGAAGACACAACAGAGAAAGAATAATATTTATTACGTGAAACGCTACTAGACGACAGAAATCCACCAAGATTCATAGACAGAAACATGGAGGAAATGTCTTCATCGCTAAAAATCACAACAGTTCCTAAGAAAACTCTCTTCATGAACGTGGAATTCAAAAATGGCATCGAAGCAGAAACTCTTAGAGACCGCCTTTCTAAATATCTGAAGAAGACATTTCAAGCAGCCACCTCACACATCACATTCTCCAGCAGACAGTTAATCCAGTTGAAAGTTAAGGGTAATTTACCGCTTTTGGCCATCTCAATGTGTATTTATCAGTTTAGTAGTAGAGTATATTGACCATATGCAACGTCAAGTCCACAAACCTATTCTGGGACACTGTCCAGCTTGGTTAGCCAGTCAGAGGAGAAAAGAAGAATACTAGCAGCTCCATCCTCGAACACGTATCTTGTCAAATCTGGATATCTAGCACCCCCTACTGCATGAATGCTTCACAGAGTCCCTGATAATCGTACAAAGGGGCTTTGCATGCGCCATCTGTACGTAACTGCTGAATCATTAGCTATTTGCGATCAGGAACTCGACCTCTGCATTCAAAAGCACTGTATACATTCACACTGCCTACCGTGACCAGAGTAACGTTCTTACTATAATTTTGCTTGTTTCTTATTATGTAAGTTTACTATTATTATTGTTATTACTACTATTATTATGTCATTATTATTCCCATCATTCGTATTTTATTACCACTCTATTACTGTTGATTAATAAAATTGCTTTTTCATACAGATTTTATACAAAAACACTTTATAGCCTTTCCACTAGTTCCTGTCCATTCTACACAATCTTATTGATTAGTCATTATCTCACACCTATTACGTAATGCCAACTTCTGCCTCTTTTCTAACTTCCGATTAGTCACCCCGTCTAGGTTACACCTAGCATTACGTAACACGTTTTTCGAGGACAAATTTTACCAGTATCTGATTTGTCTTATGATTTCTTTGTTACATATAATTACGATTATTGTACAGCAGCTTATGAAAATGAATTGTCGAAAAGAAAATTTTCTTCGCTGTTTACGGCTTTTTCTTATATTCAGTTATCTATCTATGAACATGAAGTGTAGTCGAATGTAATCCCAAAAATATTGATGCAAAATTACACACTGTCTACAGTGTTTAACAAAAGTAGACTAATATTTATCAGTTTGAGGTCAAATTTTGATCACAGTTCATGAAGTTTTGTTTATTATCATATTTTGATGACTGTTTCATGACTCATATATTTGGACAATACAAGATATGTCCTTTTTATGTAAATATATCTTAGTTATTTTAATTTCTATTAATTTCCCTGAAAAAGACCAGACTAGTTTGCTTAACGAAACTTTGGAATTACTCATTTCAATAGTTGGACTTCCGATCATCCCATCCTATGTCAGTGAAAATAGGATTGGCGAAATGTTTAAGTGATAATATAGCACAAAAACTGAGTAGTAACAAGCAAAATCTAAGACAGGAAGTGAGGCATACAAGAGAAGCTTTGAAACTCATTAATAATTACCCTAATAAATTAGTCAGAAAGTATGTAGGGAAATGTAAAACTAAAATAAATAATGATAGTAGTAATAGTGATAGTAATAATAATAATATTAATGACGGCACCAACAATAAGGAATCTAAATCATCAGTAGTAATTCCATAGAAGGAAGGAACCTCGGAAACCTTACGCAGAATTCTTAACAATGAAGGCAGGGATAAAAGTAGTTGTCATTCACTCTGCGCACAAACTCAATTAGAAACAAGCTTTGTCGGTTAGAGGATCCTGTGGAGCATTTAAAGCAGAACAGTTAAGTTTATCTAATAACATGCTTGAATGATTGTCAGGTCAAACTAGTAGAACAGGGGCAGTCAATCAGACTAGCCGAGCATAAAAACCTAGCAAAATCTAGATTATTTGGTCCGAATAAGATGAGACATCTAGAGAATAGTTCAGCTATGGCACTACTTGCAATTACACACAACCATACAATAGGATGGGATAGGATGACAGTTTTAAAATCTAATGTCACAGGTTGGAGGGAGATATTGATAACAGAAGCTTTGTTTATCGAATCAACTGAAGAGAGTTCGTGTAATAGGAATGATTCAACGCCTGTCCACTCGGATATCTGGAAAATTCTACTACTCCAACGACGACAAATGGGAGAGAACAGAGAAAACTATAAAACTCAAGTTTCGAAGCCGTGTGATTATAATTGATGATATGATTATGAACAATAAATAAGTTTTGTTCGAAACGTTCATTCAGTAAATAATGATACTGTTTCTTCACTGTGTGATATATCTAATAAACAAACTAATATGGAACTACTTACTACCACAGTGCCCAAGTTTTACACATGTATTAATTTCTCTGAGGTTTTACAAAAGTAATTTTTACTTATGTCTACACAACTAAGCCAAAAGCAGCTAGACTCTGTTAAAATAATATTATTTACTTATCAGCTAGTAGTAACCCATTGAAGTTTAAGCTTTATTTTACCGATCAATAGACAGATAAATAGATGAGTGAAGTTCATTTGTTATACAGTATAATCATAACACTTAATTCATCTTTTATTGCATTCACTCTCTTACTATGAATATATATGTTGTTTGTCATGCACTCATAGTAAACATACTTTTACTGTTAGATTGGTTAGTAATCACTAATTATTATATTTTTGTATATTTGTACACTCTAAACGTGTGCGTTTTATCTAAATAATTCACTGTTAGGTTAGTTTGATTGGACACAAGCAACTCGCTTGATGTGTCTAGTTCTTTCTTTGATTCAGACTGAATTCTATCAGTCAGTCAGGTTTGCCATGTGGCCACCACTCTAGGTAGCTCGCCGTCACGGTGCACATCAATTTGATGATGTTAGATGGTTGGAGGCATTCGGTCACAGGAAAACTTGGACTGCCTAGGTCACGTGCTAGTTGGCTGGCACTCACCAGTCATCAAGGCAGGCTTATCTGCACCCTTGAAGGAACTAACTCTGACTGCAGCACTGGGGGACACGGGTTCGAATCTCAGAACGGACATGAGTTAGTTCCTTCAAGTTTGCGGATATGCCTCGCTGACTGGTGAGTGCCAGCCAACTAGCACGAAACCTAGGTCGTGTCCAAGGCTTCCTGTGACCGATTGCCTCAAACCATTTAATATCAGTAATAGGTCATATAAATTTCAAAAGTAAATTGACAACTTAAACATTATGCCATTATGAGATATTTAAAGGTTAATTAGAATTTCATGAAAAAACAAAACACGTAGTGTTCAGCGAAGAGTCTCTTTTCGGTGGCAAATTCATTTTCTTACCTGTACAATGGCAAATATGCATATGGGTTATATTGTATGTATGTGTACATTGAGTTTATGAAACAAAAATACAATTGGTTATGGTTATTTTAGCTAAACAGGTAAGAATTAGTAAGTTTCGAGGAGAGTTACGTAGTACAAAAACAATCAAGAAAATTGGGTATTCATGAAATTAGAGTAGTAACAAACGTGATGAGTTGTCGCAAACAGCTGTTAAAAAGAGGTTACGTAACATAATATGAATAGTTTGATGAGTGAGTTGTACTCGGTCAGGATACACATAGGAACAAAGTAGAGAATACGAAATTACTTAATAGTTCTAAATGAATATACAAGCATTTAAAGAAACAAGCAAGCAAACAAAATGAAGTCATCAAAAAATCAACAAAGTTGTTACCATGACAGTAGAAGTGGTTGAGTAATTCTCTTTTGTATGCACAGCTCCAGTTTTTCTATGTGAATGTCCAGAGCTTCAGCGATACGAAGAAGACGAAACCTTATTGCCTTCGGTAGGCTATCCTTGACCCTGTAGATTACTTCGAAGCGGGAGGTGTTTGTTGAGTTGGAATGATCAGTGTTAACCAGGTGTTCAATTATTTCACTCCTTATTGCACCACTGTTGCCTTTTCACATTCATGCTAGATAGTGTTCTTGATTCCTCTTGGACAGGATACGCATCGAACGACCGCTGTACCTGGCTGGCTCGACAGCAGCAGGTGAACTAATACATGTACATAGAAGTCGTCAGATGCGGGATCCTATCCTTAAGGCCTCTGCAAATCACTGGACGACTGGAGAAGAGATATTTGCAAAATAATACGAACTCGTTGTATTTCGTGAATTCTCTCTCTTCAACTGCGTACATCCTAAATCAATCAATTATAAGTTACAGAATGGTGTCTGAACATACTTTTTACAATGATTTAAAGTTCTAGATAAAAATTATTGGCAACATAATTTTAAAGATGATGTAAGTAGACAATTATTCAGCGTTAAAAGGGAGTAACTATTTATCTAGTAATTGGACAAAGTAGGTTGAGTTCAGACTTTACTTAGAAACAAGGATGGACTAGAGACAAAATTACAAGATAGAACAACAGAGTGAACTTATACACCTCATGGTGGAAAGTTCAGGAGGGTCAAGGTGGGATTAAAAGTGAAGTAAAATTATAAAATATATAAAAATAATTTAATTTAGTAAATTTGGAACATTAATAGTGAGTTCAACTCAGTGAGTGGAAATCAAAATCAAGTTTGAGTGGAATGTTATGCAGCGGAACAAAACACAAAATCACACGAATAAAACAGTTGTGATTACCACCAGGTAGGGTAGCGAGGGATTAGCCACAATATCTTTCTGTATGCATAGGTTGGGTTGATATCTTTTGTTGACAATGGCTTCTGCAAACCGAAGTAACCATGCTTTCCTTTGTGTATTGATTGATTATTTTGAAAGCCTGACTAATTTCCACTGTATGTTGACCCATGTCAATTACGTGTATCTGGCAATTGCACTCGAGAACACTTTGCGGCCAGTCACATGCAGACTTTCAGGGGTATGCTCGAAGAATCTAGTACACACTGTCTCCTTTCAGTCCTTCCTTCCTATGTATTCTATGCCGCGAGTGTAGGTGAAATGGCAAACACAGTTAGAGTTGACATACAGAGCGTACTGTGCTGTGAACTGGAATGCGTCTGCCGGCAAGAAATGTTTTTTTCAATGCACCTTTAATTCTGTTTTTCGTTCTTATGGATACTTCTTCGCCTTCGTACGCTAGACAGATAAAAACTGGTATCTTTTCCATTATTTCGGGTTTCAGTGCAGATGATTTTTCCTTCTCACATTTTGATATATATGGACGTCTGAGGATATCCATTTTCCACAAGGTTCTTTTGGATGACTGTGAGTCTTTCTTCGATATTATCTTCTGGACACAACACCCTAGCTCTGCTGAAGAGCATTTTCACCGGGCTCCGTTTTTAGCCGTTCGGATAAAACCTGTGATAATTCAGTTACTGACCAGTCAAAGTTTCTTTCCTATATGTGGATTTTTATATTGAGATCTAGGAAGTGGAGCTGATCGCGTTCAGGGCCCATTGTGAATGCTATGTGATGGTAGGCCACCACATCGAGGTTTCTGAACATCGTAGATGTGTGTGATCCATATTGTTGCAAACCACAATCGTTTCATCAACTTGCTTGCAGAAATATTAACTACTCATTATACTATTCAGTAGTAAAGTCTTCAAAAATAAATTTCATCAAATTATTCAACGTTTATTCAGTTAGGTTCTGGGTGGAACATAGAGATTCAGCAGCACACCTCTATTGGACTGTATTCTGTACACTCCCTTTCAACTGGTTCCATGACTAGCCACAAGTTTTTATTTTCTTTTCACATAATTTCATCCAATATGTGCGTCGGTGACACAGTGGTTAGGACTCTCGCCGACCATGCACACGGTCCGAGGTTCGAGCCCACACCGACGCACACCTGATATCTATGGTCGGCCTGCAAAATTTGGGCTACCGACATCCATGCTGAAAATTCATACTTGTACCGCAAATACAGTGTGGAATCAAGTTGTAAATCAAAAAAAAAATCAACCTCGAACTGTCGCTTCCCATTCGGATTCCATTCAGTGGTCAGACAGGTGTGTGATGTGTCACCCAACAGTTTCCTACTAACCTATCTGAATTCCCTCTTTCGTATTTGTGTTATCACTTCACTATTTAACCGATGAATTTTATGTGCGCAGTAGGTTGCAACTACCCAAGTTTGAACAGCTAAGAAATATCGTCTTCGTAGCAGATGTACTTCTTGATCAAATCATATAAATCTGTAAGTATGCGCTGAAGATGTCACCCAGTAAGGTGATGAAAGCTTCGCAAATCAACCATCCAGATCAGAGAACACAACTACACCAAAATCATCCACCTGAGCTACAAATCTTCTCTGCCATATCTGTAAGTTATTGCTGAGATCTGCTGTCATCAATTGTCACCTATCTCGCCCGCCAAACTGACCACCAGCTCAATTAGCAATATCATTATGCGAATATAAGTTTTTTATGTAAAAACCTTGAGTGCGTCAGTGGCACGGTAGTAGAATGCTCGCCTATCATGCTGTGCAGTAAGTACTACCATATTTTCCATTGGTTCTCCAAGTGATGTCAGCTCAACATCAATCCCTGTAACCAGTCAATCAAATCCCTACAAACCAATATCTGAAAATCATGACTTATTGCAGACACTTTTATGAAAAGGTTTAAAAACATCCTAATCCTACCACCAAATATTAAATGCAAAATTTGGATATGTTACGTAAGTGACCCATTCGTCACCTAATCAGGAGAAACGATTTAGGCAGGACTCACAAATTAATAAACAGCATCTACAAACGACATCAAATACACAAGAGATAGGAATCCGAGGTCAAAATTAAATTTTTTATATATCTAAAAGAAGCGAACAATCACAGAAAAATTAAAAAGCTGAGCATATAGAAAATCAACTCACACCGACTGAATACTCAATGACAACAACAACAACAACCCAATAGAACACAAAACGAGTTGCATATAAACATTATTCGAGATAGCCAGGATGTCGTGCAGATCTCTTGCTTCGAAGAAAATGGGAAGAAAAATACCCCTTAAGGCCGTCTTCACAAAGTGGATATCCATTAAATTTCATCAAAAGACATCTACCCTCAACTCAGCAAAACAAATCAATGGTCTCCAATGAAAGCTAAAAGAAAATTCACCTACTATTATATATGAAGAACATCTCCAAAATCACTATAACACCAGTCAAAGCATTTCCGATCCATATCACTCACAAACCAACAAAATCACTTCACTCAACTGACTGTATATCAACGAAAAAGACAAAACCAACATCATCTATAAGATGAATTACAGTGACTACGAAAAACATTACATTGGTCAAAGTGGACAACACCCTCTTACTCTTAGCACCCACGAACATGAACTGACAGTTAAAAGACATGATATCCACTCCGTCATATCATGTATATGTACACAACACTATAGACACCAAGTAGATGAGGAAATGTTTAGTTCTGAGACAGAAGAAACACCAGAGAATTTCTAGAAGCCTGGCATTCAGATGGATCGGCAATCAACATACACATTGATGTAGATATGATCTGATAATCCATTGAAAGGAAATCACATGAATCAAAGGTTAACTCTCAGGTCAACAAAATAATCAATAGCAATACAATCACCTTGAACGTTCCCAGAAGAGATGGCTGATAAACTGGTGGAGAATTCCAAAATCTCACTTCAGTGTGCACTGAAGATGCAGTCTAGAGTTAGTGAATGAAAGTTAACTTCTCAACTAGGCCATGCGATTTGGAGAATACAACTGCAACAAAAGTTATTGATCTGTTGGGCTCCTAGTGGAACATAGTATTTCAGCAGCTAAATAGCATTTCACTCTTTTCAATGCATTCTCCTTTTTTATCTAGATCCACGAATAACCACAAGGTTTAATTTCTTCCTTAGCACACGATGAAATCCAGGGAGCATGGGACAGCAAGCTGTTTCATCAGTCTAACTTGGAACTCACTAACAGTCCATAGCCACCAACAAGTTTAAAACCCAGAACTTTCTGGTTACAAGGCAAGCATGCTTGTAGACCAGTCCGCCACTTGAACCCTACTCAATTGCCTGTCGATAAATCCTAACTTATGACTACCCGGAACGTCCTGAGTTCGAAATCCGTTGGTGGGTGAGTACTGCCGATGTGTCCCAGGTAGCGGTTGTCCAGTAATTCCCGGCTGGTTTTCAATACTTCTCTATTTGATATTGATCCTATGTGGTCATAATCAAATCCTCACAAATTAACACTTAAAAAGTCTGAATTAGTTATTACACACAATGTTTTTTTGTTGTTTCAATGTGTTATATACTTTGTACAGTATGATAATAATAATAGTAATAACTGTGACAGATAGTATAAACACTACAAGTAGTACCTTATATGATTTTCTCGTTAAATCTTTTCTCTTTATTTTCCCCTCACTTTCTCTAAAGATATTTTTTGTACAATGTATATTTATTTATGAATGTTCCATATTGGTTTCTGCTTTCTTCTCCACTTTTGTTTCATCTTCTGTTTTCAGGATAAAGTTAGTTGGCAGTTTTGGTTTATGAGTAACGCGTTTAGTAAAAGTAGTGGTAGTTGTTGCTGTTGTATTAGGCGGATTCATAGCACCTTCATGCATTGGTGACATTGCCATTCTATCAAATGATCGACCGGAATATAGTCTTAACAGGGGACTTGTATAGGTCGTTGATGCAAAGAGAGGCAGAGAGAGAAACGAAGAAGGATTGTTATCATTACAGTTGATTAAAACAAAGTTTAAAAAAGAGGAATAATTTGTATATATATATGTTAGTGTGCATTACTCAACAACCCCTCTTTGGAAATTCCATATATTTGGGAATAAGCCAGAGCTTATTGTGTAAGCAATATTTCGATTGCCTACTAACCCGAAACGTCAGTAGGTGCAATCGGTTTCGAGCCTGTGACGCAATGGTTCGCAGTCAGACAGCCTATATATATATATATATATATATATATATCTTCATGGATAATCCCCATCCATGCATTAATGACAAAAACATGTAGATCAGCAAAGAGTCTCTTTTCGGTGGGGAATTCATCTTCTTACCCGTACAATCGCAAATAGTATACATGTGTTATTTTGTATGCATGTGTGCATTAAATTTGTCAAGCAAAATTACAATTGGTTGTGGTTATTTTAACTAAACAGGTAAAGATTGGTAATACAAGTCAAGAAATTTAGGTGTTCATGTAATTAGGGTGGTAACAAAGGTGATGAGTTGTTACAAACAGTTGTTAAAAGAAGTTATGTAATAATATGAATAGTTTGATGAGTGGGCTTTACTCAAGATGCAAAGGGGAATTAGTAAGTTCCAGGGAGAGTTAAGTAATACAAAAACCGTCAATAAAATTGGGTGTTTCAGTGAAACTGGGCTAGCAACAAAGGTGATGAGTTGTCACAAACAGTTGTTAAAAGAAGTTACGTAATATAATATGTATAGTTTGGTGATTGAGTTGTACTCGGTCAGGATACACATGGAAAAAAGTAGAGAATACGAAATTATGTAAGAGTTCTAAATGAATATCCAAGAATTCTAAGCAATTAAAGAACAGGCAAAGAAACAAAATTAAATCATCAAAACCACTTCTACTGTCATGTTGACAAGTTTGTTGATTTTGTTGACTTCATTTTGTTCCTTTACCTGTTCTTTTATTGCTCATAATTCTTGGATATTCATTTAGAACTCTTACGTAATTTCGTATTCTCTACTTTGTTCCTATGTGTATCCTGACCGAGTACAACTCAATCACCAAACTATACATATTATATTACGTAACTTCTTTTAACAACTGTTTGTGACAACTCATCACCTTTGTTGCTAGCCCAGTTTCACTGAAACACCCAATTTTATTGACGTTTTTTGTATTACTTAACTCTCCCTGGAACTTACTAATTCCCCCTCCCCCTTTAGTTAAAATAACCTTAATGTACATATGCTTACAAAATAACCCATATGCATATTTGCGATTGTAAAGGTAAGAAAATGAATTCCCCACCGGAAAAAGACTCTCCACTGAAAACTGGGTGTTTTGTTTTCATTAATGCCTGGATGGCGATTATTCATGAATTTATAAAATTGTCATAATTATAGTAATACTAATAGCCAGAGGTATTTATTGCTGTGAAGATGGTGACTACCAGTGGAATCTTGTTTGAGGTTCATCGGCTGGGTGTGTCTGCAATTCCCAGCCCCGGTGGGTTATAGTGTTCCCCTTGTGAGACTTGAATCGTGGACTCACCACTTCAAACGCCAGCCAAAATCTTTATCCATTCGGCCACTTGGGTCTCACCCGGGGAATGGTTTGTGCATCGATGGCACAAAGGTGGGATGTTAGGTTCAATCCCTGGCCACTGGACGTACTCTTTTACCTCGCTGAGTCAGTAATAAGTTTGGTAAAGATGGGAGGTTGAGTATGCGGCGGCTAGTAATCTCATCCCGTAAAAATAATCACCACTACCACCGAAACTTCAGACCTCTAGCTTGAAGGTGCCCTATGTTCCACCACTGGGAACGTGAAGGAATTAAAAAGATAGTCAGAGTGAGAATCATAAAATTTTAATGTAAGTTCGCCTGAAAGGTTTTTAAAGATCCATTCACGGTAACAAGAAAAAGAATCACCTTCTTCAAGTTGTGGAGTTTAAGAAACACAAGTTCCTAATTATTCATAAATATAAATAAATAATAGTATTTTAATGGAAAAAACGTAATAATAAAGCTTTGAAAATAAGACGGGTAGCTTAGCGAAGATTCTCTTTCTGGTGGCGAATTCATTCACTTAGTTGAACAATCCCAATTATGTATAGCTAATACTGTATGTGTGTGTGTGTGTACATTAGCTCTGTCAGACGAGCATAAAAATTAGTTAGGGTTTTTGTTTACGTCATTAGAATGTTTCAGAAGTTGTGATGAGTAGTCGAATTGTAACTAGGTTGGTGGTGGGGTAAAAATTAGTACGGGGGTGGTGGTGATGAGTTAGTTGTAAGTGCATAAGAGAAGTTGAATAAGTGCCTTGTAGTTACGTAATATGGTCAATAATTTAATAAGTGAGTCTTGATTAGGATGTATGGAATAACGTAAGAGATGTACAGAAATACAATAGTGGTAAGGCGTGACCACTAGGGTGCAGCAGGAGGTTGGAGATGAGGCGGTAACTCATCATCGAAGAGGACATTGCGAAGTGGTTGTGCTATGCCACGAATTTGTTTCAATTCCCCTACAGGATATTATTATTATTGTATCCTTCAGTTCCTGGAGGAACATAGGGCTTCAGCTGCGCACCTCCATTGCCTTCTGTTTTCCGACAACTTTTTCACCCCGCTCCAGGTCTGTCCACATGCTTTCATCTCCTCCTCACATGACCTCCTCCAAGTCACCCTTGGACGACCAACTCACTGCCTCCCTTTCGGGTTCCACTCGAGGGCTTGTCTAGTGATGTCACTTGATGGTTTCCTCAGCGTATGGCCAATCCATCTCCATTTCTTCCTGCCTATTTGTTTCACAATCGGTTCCTTCTGGGTTGGCTCGCTCATTGCCAGAGATCCCTGTTTCTGATCTTTTCTGGCCATCTGATCTTGAGCGGAGTATTGAGCGAAGACAGCTGTTAATGAAGGTCTGAAGTTTGTTTGAGATGCTCTTTATGACTCGCTAAGTCTCTGATCCGTATAGTAGCACTGACTTTACATTGGAGTTGAAAATCCGGATCTTATTTTTGATTCTGAGTGCTGTTGACCTCCACACAGATTTGAGAGTAATGAAAGCTTGTCTTTTTTTTCCGATTCTGGCTTTGATATCCTCGTCAGTTCCGCCCGCCTCTAGTTGAGACGATGCTTCCTAGGTAGGTGAAGGAGGCTGTTTTTTCAGGTTCCTCCCATTTATGCTGATTGTTGTATAGGATATAATATGTTAAAAATAACCATATATATATACGGTGGTACAGATTGATAAAAAATCTGTTGAAAAGCGTCTCTTTTGGCTGTATCACCTGTTTTGATTTTCAAATATAATCCGTGGACAGGTAGTCGAAATTTTTGCTTAACAAAAGCCGAAAATCAAGATTTAAACTAACAGAAAAAAAAGAAAGCGGTGGGTGGAGGCAGGGGATAACACTTACCCTTTATAATTTTGTAATCGTATAGCATTTTGTTTTAATTGCATAGCATGTTTTAATTTGTCTAAATAGGTGACACTATCAGCGGTATGATATTGTCTAGATAGAAATAGCATAGTATTCACATCTTCTGTTTCCGGGTCAACTTTATTACTCTATATAAGTATATAAAGATAAGCAAAGATGTGAGCGACTTTCAAGAGAGCCAGGCAGAGAGAAAAACGTAATTCCATGTTAGTTTGTTTATAAAATATATCACACAATCAGCGCAACGGTATTATTTACTGGATGACAAGGTTTCGAACAAAACTTATTACCGTTCATAATCATGCCATCAGTTATAACCAAACAAATTCGAAACTTTCGTTTTATAGTTTTCTTTGTTCTCTCCTATTCGTCGTCGTCGTAGGGATAGTAGAATTTTCTAGATATCTGGGTAGACAGATATTGAATCATTCTTATTACACGTAATCTCCCCAGTTGATTCGATAAACAAAGCTTCCGTTATCAGTCTCTCCCTCTGCCCTGTTACACTGAATTTTAAAACTGTCACCTTATCCCATCCTCCCATTGTATGGTTGGTAGTGTGTAATTGCATGTAGTGAGTGGTACAGCTGAACTATTCTCTAGATTTCTTATCTTATTATTTGGTTCGACCAATCTAGATTTTGCTAGGCTTTTATGCTGGGCTAGTCTGACTGCCCCTGTTCTACTACTTTGACCTATGTATTTAACCTGACAGTCATTCCGGCAGGGTATTAGACAAGCTAAATTGTTTTTTTGTTTTAAAGGCTCCACAGGATTCTACGACCCCTACGATGATAAACTGGAGAGAACAAAGGAAACTATAAAACTCAAGTTTCGATGTCGTGTGATTATAATTGATGAAATGATTATGAACAGTAATAAACTGTGTTCGAAACGTCATCCAGTAAATAATACTGTTTCTTCACACAGCCTTGAGATTTAATATCATGAAAATTATTATAACTTTCAGTGACCTTCGTTACTCTGTGGAATTAAGTAAATAATAATTGTATCTATGTAAACTTATGTATATAGTTGTGATTGTACAGCTGCCTATGAGAATGTGATCGCTGAAAAGATATCAGTTTTCTCAACTTCTTGTTCTTTTCTCTCTAATTTCCTGATGGGTAACTTCCACGATTTGACTAATGAATATTGGATGGATGACATCGCATGATAGACAATCCCTCAGTGCGAGTGGGTATCTATGGTTGTCGTCTGGGTGACTAGAGTAAATTATTGACTTTCAAATGGCTTGTCATCCCGTAGAATGGAAGTAGAAAGGGGACATGTATCTGAGGGTGACATGGTAGAGATCTTGAGGTGAGGGGGAGATGAAGTCTTGTGGTTATTCGGGGAGCTTGTTAAGAAACAACTTTGCAGAAAAGACTTAAGGGATAATGAGCTGCTGAAACACAATGTTTCACTAGGAAACTGATAAGTCAATAGTTTTCGGTGTAGTGGTGTTCTCCAAACTGTATGGCTTAGTTGGAAAGCTGACTTTCATTGTCTAACTCTTGACAACATCCTCAACGCATACTTCGATCAATTTGAAGTAAACTTCTGGAATTCTCCACCAGTTTATCAGTCATCTCTCCTCGTAACGTTAAAGGTGATTGTATTGTTATTGATTATTTTGTTGACCTGAGAGTTAACCTTTGATTCATGTGATTCCCATTCCATGGATTAGTAAATCTTACCTACATCAATGTGTCTGCTGATTGCCGATTCACCTGAAAACTAGGCTTCTAGAAATTTTCTGGTGTTTCCTCTGTCTCAGATTTGAATATTTTCCCCGTCTACTTGGTGTCTGTGGTGTTGTGTACATATACATGATATGGGGGAATGGATACCATGTCTTTTGACCACCGGTTCACCTTCGTGGGTGCTAAGAGTAAGAGGGTGTTGTCCACTCTGACCAATGTAATGTTTTTCAAAGTCGTTGCAGTTTATCTTGTAGATGTTGTTGGTTTTGTTTTCCTGGTTGATATAGAGCCAGCGGAGTGAAGTGATTTTGTTGGTTTTATAGGTGACATGAATTACGAAAGCTTTGACTAGTGTTGTAGTGACTTCGGAGGTGTTCTTTGTGTTTCGATTGAAGACTTTCGACTTGTTTTATTCAGCTGAGGGTAGATGTCTCTTGACGATCAATGCAGGACTTATCACAGAAGACGGGTGCATCACTTCAACTTGTGAGCCGCCGAAAAGTTATGCAGAAATAAGGGAACAGACACAGAATAAACTATACTGTGAAAGAAAACATGAGTGCAACAAACAGAAACTTTTCGTGATCTGAAAAATAATTTTTAAGTAGAAAATTGAATACATCTGCAACATTGTGAATGATTTCCAACAACGGTGTATCTAGTTAGACAATCTATCCCTCCCCACGCGACTCAGCCTATAAGACGACATTAATTTCATCAATTGATATCATGCATTAGTTTCACTATCTTTATGAATAATTTTTTATTGATTCTTTGATAATTATGTCAATGCAAATATATTCTGGTTATTTTTTACCCTACCTCTATTGATTATGAAATTCCATCAACAACTCCATTATGGGTAAAATGTATTTTGATAAAGTCTCACACTGTGTGATTATACAGTAATATTTACTGATAACTACGCTTCGAGAACAATTTATTGCCAGTAATTATAATATTAAGGTACTCACAAAACTTTCTAACTTTGTGTATATAATTCCATTATTTCCCATCTTTTGATTTGATTGGTAGTAATAATTTCCATATTTCCAGTAAGAGTGATGAATCGTTCCTATTGCATGTGTTGGGTGTAGATTTGACGGACCAGGATTCAGTAATCAACCTCTCTCTTCACCTACCTATATTACTTTTCAGAATTTTGAGTCTGTCCCACACCCTGTTGAGTGGTTGTGTGTTATGTTCTGACGATCTGACTACCCGCGATCTACTAGTTTTACCTATGTAGTTGACCTCACTCACAATCATTGCAAGATATTTTGGGTCAACCTACAGAGCTTGTCCTACCTGAGTAAGTTTGTAGGTTTAAATGCCACTCTAATTTATGCTTTATTGAGAATCCTACGTAGGGAGGGTTTCAGATGTCCCCTCCTTATATGGTATAACAACTGTAGATGTCTTATATTCTGTCTTATTTATGTTATCATTATTAGCTTCATTATTATTTTTATTTTGTTTTTGACCTTTTGTGATCTTCCTAATGAATTTTATAGGATAATAATTTATTTAACACCAATGCTTCTTCTATCTGTTTAACTTCATCATTTAGGTTTTTTCTTGTACTACTTAGTGCTACTACTCGGTTTGTTAGACACTCAACTGAGCCTGCCTTCATAGACTGATAACGGATGTCTGTCTGTCTGTTTTCGACATAGAACTTTGCACAAATGTGCGGAAGTTCAAGTCGCCACACTCCGTGTAGCACGCGAAGCAAGAGAAGAAAGTACAAGAAAAGCATAATAGAAACAGTGAACAGAGGTGTGAGACAAAAGAAGAGTAATAACGAAGAACAAAACAGTTTCATTGGAGATCATAAGTCACAAGGAGTGGATGCATCTGCGCCACTGAGAACGATCACTTTGAGCCATGTCACCAATTGTTTCCAACCATAGATTTTTACCGTCCCGAGGACCCCAGCCTGGAAGTCTACACCTTTCTACGTGACTGGCTTAGACCAACTGTTGTGGATTTCATTGACTGGTGAAGCCAAGATTTGTTTGACCGCCGCTAGCTTTTTTCCAGCCTGACCCTATATCCGCTAACATTGCTCGTCGAGGGAGGCGATGACTAGGCATACGTAACACACGTCCTAACCATCTCAGTCTTTGTAACTTCACGACTTCGTCGATTGATTTCCCTGTTTACCTAGAACTCTACGCCTAACCTCAATGTTGCTCACCTTATTATACCACTTCACACGGGAGATAGAGCGCAGGCACCCATGATTAAAGACAGCTAGCCAGGCTTCTCATGTCTTCCAGTCTCAATGACCAGGTCTCACAGTCAGCCATAAAGGAGAATGGAGCGGAGTGATGAGCAGTACACACGCCCTTTGGTCGATAGCCGGATATCACGTCTACTAAGAGAGACAGCGTAAACTGGCAAATGCGAAACGAGCCCCCTGTATTCGTGCTGAGATTTCGTCAGACAATTGAATGTAGAGAGTATTCACTCGACACCCACAATGATCAAAAGTGTTGATCAAATTGATTTTAAAGTAATATGGATTCGTTTTGCTTTCTGCATATAAACCAGTGGTAACCACTCTCTCTCTCTCTCTTGTATATATATATTAGATTAAAGTTATATATGTTATGCATATAAACACATTTGTACAACAGTTAATTGAATAGTCAGACAGCATAGTTTAAGAGTAGGCGAGGTGTATTACTGAATAGACAACTTGCGTAGTTTTGTATGACACCATATGACAATAGTTTGAATAATAATAATAAGAATAATAATGAGAGTACCACTTATCTCTCTCTCTCTCTCTCTCTCGCTATCTATCTATCTATCTCACTTACACTCACACTCTCACTCACTCATTATTCCCCCCCGCCTCACCCATACCGATCTTTCTTTCTCTCTCTCTTTCTTTGTTTCTTTCTGCGTTGAAAAAAACGGTAAAGATATAAGACAATGTTCTTTTATGTTGAAATGTCTGTAATATTATTATTACTATTACTAATACTAATACTACTATAAATGACGGTAATAATGTTATTATTATTATTATTATTACCACTTCACTTCCTATTTCTAAACTAGGCGTCGATGTAGTCCAGTCCTGTAACATCATCTTGCATTTGGCGGGAGCGAATCGCATGCCAAACATTCGTAGATTGCGGCTCAAGGTGTTTAGAAGACTCTGCATTTCGTCAGCGTCTTCGCCTAGAAGGACTATATCGTCTGCATATTCCAAGTCAACGAGATTATTCCCTGGTAGCAAGTCAATCCCTGAGTCGCTGAAGTCACCTAGGGTTAAGTCCATTAACACATCTATGATGAAGTTGAATAGAAAAGGGGATAATGGGCATCCTTGACGGACACCACTGGTCGTCATCAGTTCAGATGACAGCTCGCCGTAAGCCCTCACCTGGCTGTATGAGTACGAGTAGAGTGCCTTAATCAGTGCAATATATTTTCTCGGAATTCCCTTTACAGCCAAGCATCTCCAGAGAACTTCCCGATCGACAGAGTCGAATGCTGCCTTTAGGTCAAGAAATATAATGACTGTTGGACGCCGGTAGGAATGCCTATGTTCTAGAATCTGTCGGAGGGTGAAGATATGATCAATACACCCTCTTCCTGGTCTAAAGCCTGCCTGGCTCTCTCGTGTTTGTGCTTCCCGAGCACCACTCAGTCTACGCATGATTATTGAGCCTAAGACTTTAGATACTATATTAGTCAAGCTAATCCCTCTGTGATTATCACAGGAAGACTTGTCTCCCTTCTTGTATATGGGGATAATCAGTGACTTACACCAACCCGATGGGACTTCTTCTGATTCCCAGACGCTGCCTAGTACCTCAGTTAATCCGGACAGTAAGCTGTCTCCACCGTACTTAAATACCTCTGGAGTCATTCCATCAGGTCCCGCTGCTTTGCCTAGTTTCAGATTGGTGACAGCTTTAGTAACCTCAGTTAGTGACGGAGGACCTGTGTCTATATCCCATTCAGGGAGGTGTTGGATGCTCGGAAGGTTGAGCGTGGCTGTGGGCAAATTAAACTGCTCCTCATAATGCTCTTTCCAACGATCCAGTCGTCTATCCTGGAGCTAATTATAGTGCCATTTTTTTCCGAGATTGTCTCACTAATGATTTGTCTTCTCCCACCCGTTTCCCTGATGAGTCCAAAGAGTTGCCTGGTGTTGCCTATCCTCGAAGCTTTCTCCATCTCTTTGGCTTTTGTCGCCCACCACTGTTCACGGTCCTTGCGGAGACTTTTCGTAAGTTTCCTCTTGTGCAGCTTTCGCTCCTCATTGAATTCGGAGCTCGCCGGAATAAGTCTTCTAGCATCTATCAGTTCGGATGAGGCGGTGGAGATCCAGTGGTTTTTACTCACCTTTGGGTTTACCTTATTCACAGCTTTTACAGCTGTATCTATGGCTGCCTGGATATTTTTCCAAGCTTCTTCAGGGTGAGCACAGCTGTCGAACACAGATATGTGTTTAGCTAGTTCTTCCTCAAATACGGATTTAGTTTCCTGATCGAGCTGGGGACGTGATGGTTTTACCGCCAGCTGTTTCCTACGTCCGTTCAGTCGTAAGCACACCCGAGCGCGGACCAGTGCATGGTCGGTATCTACGCACGTGTTCCAGAAGGAGCGACAATCTCCTACCGACCCACGCCAACGATAGCTTATTGCTATGTGGTCTATTTGTGTCCAGCGTTGGTTTGATGAAGGGGGTCTCCAAGTCAAACAGTGTCTCTCCTTGTGTTTGAAGTTAGTGCTTACAAGAAACAAATGATTATCAGAGCAGAACTGTAGGAGACGGTCACCGTTGTCGGTTCGCTGGCACGGAACTCCATAGGTGCCACCGACATCCTTCTCAGATTGACACAATTTCCCTACTTGAGCGTTAAAGTCACCAGCTAGAACGACTATGTCTGAGCGTTTAGCCTTTCCACCAAACTAGACAGCTTTTGGTAGAACTCATCCTTCGTTTCATCTGAACTGCAGTCAGTGGGGGCGTAGGCGGAGATTACGAAAAGGCATCGGCGAGTAGTGCAGTCCTTCCTCCTTCTTACTGATCCGTTCAGGCGGACAGCACACATTCGGCTATCTACCGGGATCCAGTCAAGCAATGTCTTTTCTGCCCTAGTACTCAAAGCTATCCCTACGCCAGCTAATCCTCGTGAACTAGCTGTGGCATCTCCTGACACCCTCAAGGTGAATTTTGCAGATTCAACCTGTTGGCCAGGTGGGGTTAGGTGAATAACCACACTTGGGTCTTGTATGCGTGTTTCTGAAACACAGCATACATCAATGGCTCGTGATGCCAGGGTCTTGGCTAGTGATGCTTGTTGTCCTATTTGGCAAAGTGTCCTAACATTAAGAGCTCCTATATGAAATTGGTGGCGCGGCTTTAAGAGGCTGTCGGTGGTGGTTTTTTGGCTTCCATCGTTTTTAGTGGACGCAGAGTGGAGAGGAAGTGGAGAGCTATCAAGTCGAGGAGTTGCATCAGTGGAAGGAAGGCAAGATGATAGAGATGAAGATGAAGACAAAGATGAGTGAGTAATAGAGAGGTTTCGTGTGCATTTCGGATTGTGAGGGCGATTGTTACTTCCCGGCTGCCCACACCGTGGAAGTTGGTTGCGTGACCGCAGAGCCCAGGGGACAACTGCTTGAGGCCGGTCACACGCGGCCTGTTTTTGTTCGTTCTCTTTTGTTTGGTGTGTCTCAGTAGCATATTTATCACTCCTGCCCTGTGACACGGCAGCAGGAAGCGCGGTCGTTGTTAATCCGGGCCACGGCCGATCCGGCATGAAATTTTGTAATTTTGTATTGGACATGATGTTGGATTGGGTAGCTGCTTTTTGTTTAACCGCTATCCAAACAACCTGCCTGGCATGGTAGAACCTCAAGAGACATAAGTCTCAGCCAGTATAGCTTGATTAGGTCATTGCGGTGTTCAAGCCCGACCACCACGTCAAGGTAGCAGCTTTCGGTCGGGTGGGACGGATTAAAGTCTAAATATCTATTAACAGAATATGCTGGCAATGAAGTGATCAATCAAGAGACAACTGATCAACAAATACGCAGAAGTAAATGGAGATTCACTGATCGGTCATACACGACTGAGGATGTATGCTCAGACGTCGAAGCACAAAAGCTTTACAATGTCTTATTTGGCAGGCATACATTTCATGTGATGATGAAAGTGTAAGACAGGAAATAACCAACTTACCGAGGAACTGTTATTATTAAACGGTTGAAGGCAATCAACAGGAAGCCTTCCACCTAGGTTTCGTGCTAGTAGGCACTCACTAGTGATCAAGGCAGGCGTATCTGCAACTACCTTGAAGGAATTCATGTCCATTCTGAAATTTGAATGCGTATCATCCAGTGTTACAGTCTGTCAGAGACGTTGTCATTGAACTATTCAGGCTCGCGACCGACCTCCTGTATATGACACTGGGGGACACTGATTCGAATCTCAGAACGAAGTTGAACTCCTTCAAGGCAGTTGCAGATACGCCTGTCTTGCCAACTCGTAGGTGCATGCCAACTAGCAGGAAACCTAAGTGGTCCACAGCTTCCTGCCAATTGCTTCCAACCATCTAATAACATCAGTCCTGAGTGTACTGTGACGGTGAATCACCCAGTGGCATGGCGGCCACATTTCAAACTTGACTGATAGAATTCAGTCTGCACTAAACAAAGGACAAGTCCCATGACGCCAGTTAGTGTCCAATCAAAAGTTACTGAGGAACTCTAAGTAAACGGCATTGTTCATTTTGTTCTCATTGTTACATTGTTTTCAATATTTTCACTTGGTTTAAATATATATTTATTTTTTAATGAACAAATATTATTAATGTATATACCCTGTTTGATTTATTACCCTTGGAATGAGACAATCAAATGCAATATTGTATTTTTACATGCTGAAAATTCCATATTTTTAACAAAACTACTGTCTAGAGTAAAGTAGTATAAGCCATAACACAGAAAAAGTTATTCTTAATGAGAAAAAAATACCTACTTCTAAGCCTGTAAATGTAACAAATTTTTTCAATCGTTCTCTCCAATTCCCTTTGCTTTGATTTTCTTTACTCAAAGCGGATAAATACTCCTCTGAGAAACTTCTTTCCGTGCTTAACACATTTATATTTTCTGATAGCAAAGTTTCACTTGAAAATGCACGACTGCTTTGTTTTTTAAATGTTATCATTACATCATTTGATTGTTTAACAGTAGGTGGCTGTTGGTAGTCATTTGTTGAACCCCATGATTTGAAAGTTGATTTTCTTTCTATCTTTTTTGGGACAGATTTTAAATCTTCTGGAGATATTTTTTTCCCAGTGAGTAATCGATGTATATTTAGCATACTTTTAGTAAGTATTGGTTGATAATGAAAATGCGGATGATATGGTTTGCGTTTATCTAAACTCATTGTTGATGAGTAGACTTCAGATGGTATACCACCTAGTTAACACACAGAGACATGGAGAAAGAAAGGGAAGAAAGAATGTATTTAATTCATGAAAACCTAATGCAAAAATTAGCGCGGTATTATACTCCTGTCTATCTCAAGCAAAATACTAAGTTGCATCATCCCGGAGAGAATCAAACACGCCGCCTTAGGTGAAAAACTTCTACGGGAACAGACTAGATTCAGGAGAAACAAGTCATCTAGCAAACAAATCGCAACAGGATGTATCATCCATCATTGAGCAGAGCTTTGAATGGCATTCACACCTGTCTCTACCTCAGCTTCATTGACTTTGCAAAAGGTGTTCGATAACACAACGTCGATCGAGAGGTGATTTTGGAGACTGCTTCGCTACTACCAAGGAGTGCCGTCAACAATTATCCACCTCATCCAACAGTTGTACGATAATGTTGCATGCCAAGTAATCCACAACGAGAAAACTCATGGAATCCTTCGAAGTTAAGACGGAAGTAAGACAAGGCTGGCTGGCTGCCTACTATCTCCAATGATTTTCCTGATTGCGGTAGATTGCATAATGCGACAGACAGCGGGCAATGAGGAAACAAGCATAAAATGGACCCACCCAAAAAATTTGCAGGATCTGAACTTCGCTGATGATATGTGTTTGATTTCCCATAAACTAGCAGATATGCAAGTGAAAAGCAACAAGTTGGAAGAAGAAGCATCCAGAGAAGATTGGACTTCAGGTAAACAAAGCGAAGGTGGAGACAGAGGTGATAAAGATTCCTGGCCAACAGCAACAACAACAACAACAGACAACAATCAGCCAGCATAAATGCGAGAAATTTGAAAGAAGCAACCTACTTTACTTATCTAACTGGGAAGCATCGTTTCAACTATAGGCTGATGGAATTAATGAGGATATCAAAACGAGGATCGGGAAAGCAAGACAAGCTTCCATTACTCTCAAGTCTGTGTGGAGGTCAACAGCACTAATCAGCATGAAAAACAAGATCCGGATTTTCAAGTCCAATGTAAAGTGAGTGCTACTCACCATATGGATCAGAGACTTGGTGTAGCGTCACAGAGTGCACTTCGAACAAACTACAGACCTTCATCAGTATCTGTCTTCACTCAATACTCAAAATCAGATGGTCAGAAAAGATCAACAATAGGGACTTTTGGCACTGAACGAACCGACCCAGCGAAAACCGATTGTATAACAAATAAGCTCGAAGAAATGGATGTGGATTGGCCATACTCTGAGAAAACAACTTATCAAGTGACATCACACCCCAGGCCATTGCTCGGGTAGAACCCGAAGGGGAAGTGGTGAGTTGGTCGTCAGTGTGAGGATGACATAGAGGAGAAGGAGGTCATGCGTACAGGAAATAAAAGCATGTGAGTAGGATGTGGAGCCAGGTGAAAACGTTGTCAGGGAACTGAACGCAATAGAGACGTGCGGATGAAGCTCTATGTTTCTCTAGAAATTAAAGGAAACAATACTAATAATAACCTAAATACTCCACATTGATTTGTTGATTAGATATATCTCACAGTCACCAAAACAGTGTTATTAATCACTGGATGACAAAGTTTTTTCGAACGCAATTTATTTATTGCTCATAATCATATCACCAATTATAACCAAACAATTTCGAAACTTGAGTTTTATAGTTTTCTATATTCCTTCTACTATACGGATCAAAGACTTGGAGAGTCATAAAGAGCATCTCAGACAAACTTCAGACCTTCATCAACAGCTGTCTTCGCTCAATACTCCGCTCAAGATCAGATGGCCAGAAAAGATCAGAAACAGGGATCTCTGGCAATGAGCGAGCCAACCCAGAAGGAACCGATTGTGAAACAAATAGGCAGGAAGAAATGCAGTTGGTGGATTGGCCATACGCTGAGGAAACAAACCATCAAGTGACATCACTAGACAAGCCATTGCTCGAGTGGAACCCGAAAGGGAGGCGGCGAGTTGGTCGTCAGTGCAAGGGTGACTTGGAGGAGGTCATGTGAGGAGGAGATGAAAGCATGTGGACAGACTTGGAGCGGGGTGAAAAAGTTGTCAGAAAACAGAAGGCAATGGAGGTGCGCAGCTGAAGCCCTATGTTCCTCCAGGAACTAAAGGATACAATAATAATAATATAATATTCCTTCCTATTTGTCGTCGTAGGGGTAGTAGAATTTCCCAGGTGTCTGGGTGAACAGATGGTGAATCATTACTGTTACACGTGTTCTTTTCAGTTGATTCGTAAATGAAGCTCTCGTTATCAATCTTTCCTTCCACCCCGTTATATTAGATTACATCATAGAACTGTCATATTATCCCATCATCCTATTGTATGGTTGGGTCTGTGCAATTGCATGTATTGAGTGCTATAGCTGATCTAACTATCCTCAAGATTTCTTATCTTATTCGAGTCAACTAATCTAGATTTTGCTGCTAGGCGTTTGTCCTCCTTTAGTTTGACTGATTGACTGACCCTATTATACTAGTTTGACCTATGTATTTGACCTGACAATCATTCCAGCAGGGTATTAGATAAACTAAATTGTTTTGTTTAATTGGCTCCACAGGATTGATTGATCCTTTAACCGACAAAGCTTGTTTCTATATCAGTTTATGGGGTGGGGTTTAATGCCAGCCACTTTTATTCTTCCCTGGACTGTTAAGAATTCTCCGCGACAAGGTCTTTGAGGTTCCTTCTTTTGTATAGAAGTACTACTGATGATGATTTAAATTCCCTATTGTTGGCTTTGTCATTTATCCTGTACATGTTTGACATGCATGTCATCACTATTATTATTATCATCACTATCACTGCCATCATTATTAATAATTTTATTTTTACATTTTCTTACATACTGTCTGATTAATTTATCTGGGTAATTATTAAGTTTCAAAGCTTCTCTTAATATGCCTCACTTCCTGTCTTAGATTTTCCCTGGTACTACTACTAAGCAAGAACAACAGTTTTTGCAGAATAAAGTGGCACCGAGCAACGGTTACCCTCAAAGGTATATTAACAAGTACGAAAGATCTGAAGGCTAACATGTCAGGCAAATCACAGTGAGAAAAAAACCTACCCTCATTCAAATCGATTTTAAAGGTGAAAACATTATAGTAATTGTCAACAGAAGCCTATCCTACAACCAAACTGGTTCCCGTCTATCGAACAACTTACTCTTTGGTGCAGTCAAATAAAGGTCGACAGATACTCTTCTCATGTTAAAAAAAAACTCCAACTTTTATACAAACTTACGTGTATCTGCGGGAGCAGTTACATTGGGAGAACAGAAAGAAGGGCATACCTCTGATTTTCTGAACATGTACGCAAAAGCCTACGTCTCAAGGGGAAAAACGCTGTGATCAGTGCCCTTCCCAGATATCTCGTTGATACGGGTCGGGTCATTTAAAATTATCAATAGACAAAAGAGCTAATTTCTACTTAAGTCTGCTGAGTCCCGATTTATGTGTTCAGAAAGAGGCAGTTGTCGGTCTTTCCTTCCCCACCTGGTTACCGGATGTTTCCATCATCTTTTTCGTCTGATCACATAAATGCTAATGTTTTCCATTGTGTATTATTATTAGGATTGTATGCATATGCTGATTTTTGTTCAGAAATGGACTCTGTATTTCTGTAAATATAGTTAATAATGACTTTGGGTTGTAAGTACCAGTTGATGAGTAGCCAATGAAATAAACAATGATGGTAGCATCTTATTATTCTGCACAAACCACCACTGTTATTGTTGTTCTTGCTTTATTCAAATTCATAAGGGGTGGGGTGGGGGGGAATAAATGTATGGAATCCTATTTTTACTGACATAGAACAGGATGATCTGAAATCCAAATATCTATTTTAAATGTGTGGATTTCCTGTAAACATTAGTGTTTAACTTCCTTTTAAGCAAAAAGGAATCATTTAGCATATGTTCACCCTCCTGGATATCTGGAGAATTCCACTACCCCTACAACGATGAATATGGAAAAGAATAAAGAAAAAAACTGTAAAACGATAGTTTCATAGTTGTCTGGTTATAAGTGACGATATGATCATGAACGATAAATAAATTGTCTTCAAGGAAACTTCGTCATCCAGTAAATAATAATAATACTTTAAAACAAGCAATGAAGGTTAATAAAGCAGGATCTAATGAATTCATCAAATTTCGGTATAACTCTTGCTCAGCTAAATACTCTGCACACGCCAATATATATACACTAGTGAAATTACATTCGGAGATATAAGACTGATAATTGAACGAAGAAACTACATTGAATTAGCCATGCAGAGAGACAGGTGCGAATGTTCAGATCAGGTCATGTTCAAATAGATAAGGGGAGAGAGAGAGTATGAGAGATCAAAATTAAGATAAATTGCATTACGCTTCAATTACATCACTTAGATAAACAATTAGTCATTAGGGAATATAACGAGAATTGCAAACAGACTAATATCAATAGTAATAGTTATAATAACAATAATAATAATGTTGAAGTGAGTTAAGATAATCCTACTGATAAAGGATAGTTTTAAATGAATCAGGAATAATAATAGTGATAATAATAATAACAATAATAATGAGAAGAAGAGGTAGAATAATAGTAATAACAAGTAGAGAATAATAAGTAAAACGTATTACCATGGTAGATTCCGAGTCACGACCATCTTTTTTTGTATACAGAGAGCTGGTTTATAAATTCGAATTGCACAAGCCTCTTCAATTGCAGTCATCTTCTGGAATCTTTGTCTGCTGATAATAGTGAATGACTTGATCGCGTCGATATCATGTCCGTAATCCACAAGATATTTTGTGTCAAAATCCTCAATAATAAAACATATTGTGGACTGCGGACATGATATCGACGCGGTCAGGTCATTCACTATTGTCAGCAGACAAAGAAACAAGAAGATGCTTGCAATTGTGGAGGAGGCTTGTGCAATTCGAGTTTAAAAACCAGGTCTCTGTGTACAAAATGAGATGGTCATCACTCTGAATCCACCATGGTTATACGTTTCACTTATTATTTTACCGTTTATTACTATTATTATTATTCTTGATTCATTTAAAACTATGCTTTATCAGTAAGATTATCTTAACTCACTTCAACACTATTATTATTATTGTTATTATAACTATTACTATTCATATTAGTCTGTTTGCAATTCTCGTTATATTCCCTAATGACTAATTCTTTATCTAAGTGATGTAATTGAAGCGTAATGCAATTTATCTTAATTTTGATCTCTCATACTCTCTCTCTCTCCCCTTTTATATTTGAACATGACCTGATCTGAACATTCGCACCTGTCTTTCTGAATGGCTAATTCAATGTAGTTTCTTCTCTCACTTATCAGTCTTATATCTCCCAATGTTATTTCACTAGTGTATATATATCCGCGTGTGCAGAGTATTTAGCTGAGGAAGAGTTCTACCGAAATTTGATGAATTCATTAAATCATCCTGCTTTATTAACCTTCATTGCTTGTTTTAAATTCGTATCGGGAAATAAATGTTTTCAATAATAATGCTATTTCACTCTCTGTGTTTGATATATCCATCTAATACACAAAATGAATATGGAATTACATCCTACCACAGTGCCCACATTATACACACACACACAAATGTGCATACAGTAACCCGGTAATTTTAATGTGTACATCTTACCACCACGCATTGTCTGCTGATTTTGTAAATATAATGGTTTCAAAGATGGATAAACTTTTGATAAATAATGATCCGCTTTATTTTTAGTTGTAGCTATTCCAGCATTATGTAGAGCTAAGGTGATCTTCGTAAAAGCTTCCAAGATGTCATCACGTCCAATAGGATCACGTAGTAGGAGATGGCGTGCAAATCTAAATAGTTAAATAATAATTTTAAGTAAATTCAAGAGAAATAAAAAAAAATTTAGTCTAGATTATTATCTGGAAAAAATGAATCAACAAAATAATTCGTATTCAAAGAGATTGATTGATTGATTGGTTTCAGAATTTCACCATAAACTGACATCCATCAGAGAAGCAGTGGAAAACCAACACTGGGGGTACTGAACAGCCAGCTGTTTGATCCTAGTGACTTAATAGTGTACAAGTTAACTAGCCTTATAACCATAAAGTCCTGAGTACGAAACCCGGTAGGTGCATCCTGTTGATGAAGAG
Source organism: Trichobilharzia regenti (assembly GCA_944472135.2). NCBI lineage: Eukaryota > Metazoa > Platyhelminthes > Trematoda > Strigeidida > Schistosomatidae > Trichobilharzia > Trichobilharzia regenti. The sequence continues at coordinate 13,407,094 of OX235267.1, forward strand.
TCCAAAACTAGGCTGGCGAAACAGCTGTCCAGTACTCGAGTGAGGATTTTCCAATGCTCCTCTAACCGATGTCAGCTTATGATGAAATCGGGAGAACAGTTAAAGATTTTTATAGAAAAATAGTTATGTGTTTTGATATGAACACTGTATCTCAATTCAGTTCAGTTTATTATAATTAAGTACTTCTTCTGTAGTAGTGATTGATGATATTGTAGTGACAGCTGTCTGCAATCCAAAATTGTAGACAACAATTTACTTCGATGTTTACGACCCGAATTGGGGTCATGAGAAGAAAACAATAACAAACCTTAACCTTGAGGAATTCATCAACCAATCACAGCAGACATAACGTGTGCAAATACGATTAGCAGATATATGGCTTAACTTTCTAAAGAAACGGTCAGAATTAACCTTCAGCGAGAAAACAACCAATCAGAAGACGTTGTTTCTCCTCTAAACATAACGCTAATAATAAGGTATATAAAAATTTATAAACATCGGTTTATTTTCTCAATAAACTATCTGCTGCCTGGACCTTGTCTTCTGGCGTTACAATATGACCGTCAATACAACCTAGTAGATTTGTTAGGACACAGTTCTAATCCCTATTCGTAACGACAACCACTACTACACGATAGTGCCGTCATGTGACACAAGAAGGAAGACAAACTATTGACGGCGAAGTTAAGGTATCACCTCCCTGGTGTCTGAACGCTCCAATGACATGGAACGCATACAAGTCTTGTCATTATTATAGAGCAAATATGAATGCCATTCACGAATTAAGGTATAAATGTCACATTTTTAAGTAATGTTTTATTAGCTCGTTAGGCTTAGGGTAACTAATTGGGCTTATGTTTGGCGTTGGTATTATTTATTTCACTTAGTCTTATTATTCACGTTTTCCCAGTAATTAGTAATCGATCCTCTTACTGAAGCCTATAATAATTCAACCTAAGGCTTCTGGGGAAAACTGCCAAAACAGAAGCAGAGGGATAAACAGATCACAAAGACAACAGCTCATCTTTAGTCACCTTGGTGAATACATGTACAGAAACTAGTCTAACCTAAAAAGCGATACTCCTCATTATAGTTGGGAGCTGCTTTTAAGTCATTTTGGAGAAAAATATCTTGTTTAATGTGTTTTAATCACTACGCTGTATATTTCTTTTATAAATTAAACGTCATTTGTATGTAGAAAGTACAGTATTTCTTCGTTGGTTGGCTGAAGGTCACTGGTGCGTTTTGCACTCCATGCACTGGGATACATTAACTTTGATCCACTGGCAAGACACTTTTAACTGTCTAGAATCAATCAATCGAAATAGTCTGACAGTAGCTATGCATACGTAGGTTTCAAATCATCTAGGGAGACACTGATTTGACTGAAACATTTAACAACCAATAGGGTTTAGCTGTCATATGATGGGGAACATAAACACTAGGATAGTGTGATTAATGGTGGTAGTTTTAGGCTTCGGGAAAATTAGAAAGGTATATATATATATATATATAATAGTAATTTCATCATCTTGTTTTTTCTGGTTTCGTTACGTTCAGATTGGATGGTAGGGCTTCATAGTTGAGCTTTGAACTTTCAATAATAGTAATGCTTTCATTTTAATTTACACTGATGTTATTGTTAGCCTCACAGGTAAACTTACCTCTTCGCCCAGCTTACTACTGGCTCGAGCAAGGTTTAAGATTGAGTCGGCTGGCCATCGACTCCTCGACGTGCCACTTCAGGTTATTATCTTACCAATAATCATACTTTGATGTATCCACACTAATGTAGTATAGAAACATGAAAAATATTTACCGCCACGTATTCTTCGCGTAACTCTGCTTATTTTATTGGTTCGCTAGCTTTCCAGCTGGTCCCAAGACAGGGTAAAGAGAGAGGGCTGGGCGTCGGGCTAGCGACAGTTCCTCAGAAAATCAACCAAGCTGGCACAGAAAATACAAATCACCAGAAAAATATTAAAAATCCAAAAATTTTAGATAACAGACTTATTCTTCTCTTGGGTCCGAGAGGCAAAATACCTCTGGTTGACTGAATGCCTTCGGGAAGCTAGTCAGCTGATGTATCATCCACCGATGAAAGCAAGAATAAGATTTTGGATGGGGGATCTCCGTACTATTTACGAAGCTGGGAGGACTACCCAGGTAGCCAAAGAAATGTTAAGATACAGCATAGTAGTTCTGGATATTTGCGAGAGTAGATGAAGTAGATATGAGCTGTCAAAATTGTCAACTGTTGAGTCAGTGATCTACTCTGGTCTGGTCACCCAGACGACAACTACGAGCACGCTGAAGGAGTGATTGGCTATCGTGATGTTATTAGTGGCAGCCAAAGCTCTAATTCAGTGGAACCATTATCATCCAGAATCATGACAACAAGATTCAACTCAAAAGGAAGGAGACTCTGGAAGACCTGGATTTCACAGATGATTTATGTTTAGTGTTATACACACAAAGATTTACAGGCAGGCAGGCGAGAACCAACAAACTGGCTGAAGAAACAGATAGGCAGCAAAAACACTATTGACTCATAAACAGGAGACAGATTCGGAAGAGGTCACTTCCTGCCTTCATTTATCTAGTCAGCTAAGAAGCCAGCACGGTTCCGACTACAGACAGGCATTCGGAGAGCACGAATGAAGATGTCAAAGTCAGTCAGCCAGCCAGCTAGAATCGGAAAGGCAAGATTGCAATGTCTTCATTAACCCAAAACCAGTTTGCAAATCTTCTGTCTCACTCACTCAGCCACCATGAAGAAAAAGATTCGGATTCTGTTCAACACAAATCTGAAGTCAGTCAGTTCTTCCATACGAGTCAGAAACTTGGCGTGTTACGAAAAGCATTTCCAACAGCAGCTTACAGACTTTTATCAACAGCTGCCCAATTCGCTAGCTTCTATACTGAAGATAAAATGACTGGCTGGCCAGAAAGAATTAGCAACAAGAAACTCTAGGGATGAAAAACCAAACCGAGAGCTGATCAGTCAACAAATATATAGGATAAAATGCAGATGAATTGGGCATACGTTGAACGGCATCGCACTCAGTGCAGGCCATTACTCGAATGGAACCCAAACGGGAAGCGACGAATGGTTCGTCGATGCGGAGATAACATAGAATAGATTGTCTGTAAGACTGCCTTTTTTAAAGCACTAGAAACTCTTATAAACACCCCGGAGTCTATCCATTTAGTAACATTTCCTGCAGAAAGATAAAACTATGAATTGATCAAAGACTGAGAACTAGTCAAATCCCGGGAACAATGTCTTTGAACTTAAGGTTGACCATTTGTTTGACAACAAATAATGCCGACCAAATTCGATTCTTTTGATCCTGGTTATCAGTCACGTCTTAACTTATCTTCATTATGGTAGCGATTTTTCACAAAACTTACCTGTTGCAAAATTAATGATAAAGTGATAATGGCGAAAATACCTTACCTTCTATGAGCTACTCAGGGTACTTCAAAGAATTCTAATTACGCCTATATTCATAAGCAAAATACTACTGTTTTCTATTTATTTATTACAATTCTTAACGATTCACTTATCACCTTGGACTAAAACAACAGTTGAATGGGTCTTTAATGGGACTTCCTACTTTGCAACCGTACCAAAACAAACCTAAAATGTGTTCACGAGAACGTATAGCATTAATTTTCAATATCATTTGAGAAGAGTGCCTATAAAAAATTTAGGAGTTTTGCATTACACAACATTTCTTCTTGCATTTACTCGAAAGTGGATTTATTCACGGCTTATTCTTACCTTTCTAACTTAGGCACACATGAAGACCTTCTTCCCCATTCTTTTGTTCCCAGAATATCGTCAACACATGCACACATTTTCCAAATAACTTGCTGATTCAATGTTTGAAAAAGACTTGTCGGTTTGTTTTCTTGTTTCATCTGTAGCAGATGTAGAAGTGGCTTCATAAGTGTTCCAATGATGATAATTGTGAACACTGTTAGAAAAGCTGATGTAGACCGTAGCATGTTAACATCTATTCCAACGTTATTCAGGCATTCTTGTGTGACAATCTCAGTTAAACCATGACTAATAGCTCCTCGCAAACCACAAAAACCTAACACAAATATAGTAGTTTTGGAAAGATTATTCTGAAGACTGTGAAGTTTATTAACAAATACCGACAGAATAAACACTATGATAAATCTCCATAAAATTGAAAGAAAAAGACTTATCAGTTTAAAGTTAGTATGCCACTCAAAGTCATGTACGACCAGCGTGTAACCCATAGTTAGAAATATAAGTGATTCTGAAATACTAGCAGTCATACGAGCAAAACGTTTAATCGTCATTCTAGATTTGGGCGTGATATTTTGAAAGGTGTAAGCCGATTGAATTAACCAAAACAGTAAGATGGAAAAGACTCCAGGCCAATGAAGAGAATAATTTAACAAGTATGTGAGGTAACTACCACTTATTACAACAAGAGGTTCAATTGCTGATGCATGTCCTGTAAACCTTGTAATTATGCAAGCGAAAACTCCAAATACGACACCAGTCATAGAAGCAATAACAATCTTTGCAGAGACAATGAAAATTCCAACCAATATTATCTCTAGTGTAGTTTCAGACACATGAATACTTGGGTGACAAATTACTTTGTAAACATAATCAAATACAGCTAAAGTTACGCCATCATTTATAACAGACTCTCCAACAAAAATAAAGTAAAGACTTGGGTGTACACGCATTTCGCCCAAAATTCCAAGCACTATTACTGAATCAACTGAGCTACCAAGACAAGAAAATAAGAAGTAACCGAGAGTGGTTATCTGAAGTCCTTCTGACTTAAATACCCCAAAGTAGTCATCAACAAAAACTAAGCTCACTCCAATAAGAGCGAAATTCAGCAAAGTTCCTAGAAATCCAAATAAAAGAATAGCTGTAATGTGTTGTAGAAAGTAAGATTTGTGCATATGTAAGACAGCCTCAAATATTATGGGTGGAAGAAGTAAAACGAAAAAGGTCATTTCATCGAAGTACGTTAGCTCTAAATTGAATTCGTTTGCCATCTTACCAAAGAGTAAACCTATAGCGAAAACAGATATAGGCTCCAAAACATAGTTGATACCAAAATCTCTGAAGCTATATATAATCTTAATTATACAACAAGCAAGCACAAAAGCGACAGCAACCATAATGAAGTGAGTTTTTGTGAAATTTCCAGGATCAAACCAGTGCTCTGCAATGAGTTCTCCAATGCTATGTGATCCATTCTGTGATACTGGAGATGCCATCTTCAGTTAATTTACCGCTAAAGCTAAACTCGCGGAATCCAATATTCCAATATCCAATATCCTGATTACACGCTAGTATAAACCAGTGATTTCTTTGAGCTCACTTCTTGATTGTGAGGTAGAGGTTCCAGATCTTCGGTGAGCTTCTGCGTAGTAAGTCCCGCCACTCGACTGCTTTAGCTCTGGTAGACTCCAAGAGGAGTGGTGCGGGGATTGGTCATGATGTGGTTTGTAGTATGCAGTATGTTAGGACTGTATTGCTGCCGTGAATGGAGTTTGACCTAACTCCCGTTGGTCATTCGGTGTAGTCATAAGAGCAGAATAGTAATAATAATAATAGGTTGTAGTGTAGATAATATGGGTTGAGATAAGTGAAATAATAAAGGTGACCTAAAGAAAAGACAGAGTGAGAGAAGGCAGAATAGGTCGTGCGGATTTAGTTTGTATGCTTATCCACTGACAGTGTGGTTTTAAGTTTTATGAGGATAAGCCATTGAGACACAAACCTTGCATTTCTGCGTGATTGTCTAGCTTCCGCTTAAAAATCTCCACAGATGGCGCTGTAGTCACGGCCAGAGACGGCAAACTCGAAGCGAAAAGAAATGTGATCGCACTGGAGTCTTTGGTCTCTGGTGTGCTATCCTTAGCGGGTTACCTCGGGGAAGCCTATAATCACTTAATGGCAGGATGCTTTAATTTGGGTGGGCCTGGTCATTTAAGATCTGGTAGACGGTGATGAGGTCTCCCCTGTGCCTTCGGTAACTAAGTGTGAAAAGACCTAATTTCTTTAGTCTTTCCTCGTATGATTTGTTGCGGAGGCCGATCACCCATTTTGTCGCTCGTCTTTGGACACTTTCTAGAATGTTAGCATCCCTTTTGAGTAGCGGAGGTGCAATGATATTATGCACCTCAAGGTGTGGCCTCACATATGTCTTATATAACCTTAAGAACAGTTCGGGAGTAAGAGCTTCCAGCTGCCTATGCATAAAGTGTAAAGTTGCGTAGGCTTTGGTGACGTCCCTCGTGTGATTTCCACTGGTGTCTAGCTTTTCTGTTAGAATAAGACCTAGATCGCGCTCTGATGGAACACAACTCAAGTTCTGGTCACCGAGGGTTTAATTTACACTCTGTAACCTGCCGGAATGAAGTTGCACTACTTTGCACTTCTTTAGGTTGAAAGGCATTCCGTTAGCCAGAGCCCAGTTTCCCAGAGTTTGCAGGTCAGCCTGCAATCTATCTGAGTCTTCCGATGAGTTTATTGCTCTCCAAATCTTTACGTCGTCAGCGTAAAGAAGCGCAGAGCAGTTTAGTTGGGAGGGCAGGTCGTTGACAAAAATCAAAAACATCAACAGCCCTAGGATAGAACCCTGAGGAACCCCTGATGCCAAGTTGTGCCAGGATGATCGGATGCGGTTGACTTTGGTGCAGAATTCTCTCTCGCCTAAGTAATCTTTCAGCCATGCGAGAAGTGCTCCAGAAACACCCGCCTTGCTTGTTTTGTGAAGGAGCAGACCATGGTGAACTGTGTCGAATGCTTTCGCAAAGTCGAGAAAGATCACGTGGGCTGGTACCTTTTCGTCCCAGGATAGTGTCCAATCGTTCCAAGCTAGTAGAAGATTCGTCACGCAGGATCTTCCCCTCCTGAAACCGGACTGTGCTTCGTGGAGAGGGTTAGTCCCGTTATTAATAATAATAAATAGTATTATTGTTTCCTCTGTTTCCGAGTGGAACATAGGTCTTCAACACACATTTCCATTTTCTATTTTCCTTTGTCCTATTTAGCTGAGCACATGAATCCCTATAGCCTGTTATCTCTCCCTCGCATGATCTCCTCCATGCCACTCGAGGTCGACCCACTCGTTGTTTCTCGTTCAGGCTGCACTAGAAGTTTTGTCGCTTTACGTCATTCGACCGTCTCCTCAGTGTGTGCCCTGTCAATCCCTATTTTCCTCCATATATTCGTTGAACTATAGGTTCTTGGTTAGCTTCTTCTCGCACTCCTTTGTTGATGGTCCTTTCCTGTCATTAGACCTTCTCTATAGAGCAAAGGCAGCTGTTGATAAATGTCTGTGACCTTTTGGAAACGCTTTTCGCTATACTTCTATTTTCAGAACCGTATGGAGGAATCACTTCACATTTGTTCTGAAAATTCGAATCTTCTTCTTTATGCTGAGTACAGAAAGTTTCCAAACCGATTTCAGGTTGATGAAGGTGTATCTCGCCTTCCCGATTCAGGCTTCGAGATCTTCATCCGTCCAGTCCGCCTGTAGTTAAAGGGATCCTACCTAGGCGACGTGACCTCTTTCAAGTTTCTCCCATTGGTGGTGTCTGGGGCCGTTTGTCGTTGCTGTTAGTTGGTTACCTCCATCTTCTCTATTTTTATTTATTTTTGATTACAGCTTGATTCCACACTGTATTTTTGGTACATGTATGGAATTTTCAGCACGGATATCGGTTGCCCAAATTTGCAGGCCGATCATAGATATCAGGTGTGCGTTGGCAGGGGATCGAACCTCGGACAATGTGCATGGTCGGCGAGAGCACTAACCAATGTGCCACGTTCTTTTGGAGTCCTGTCTTCTCTCCACTACTTCTTCAAACACTGTTGATTTCCACCTGCAAATCCTCGAGATTGTGCGTGTGACGTCAAACATGAATTATCAATGCGCAAAATCCAGATTTTCTAGAATCTTTTTATCAGTCATTCCAGAGTATTCTTGTCTTCTTTCTCTCAGCGCACACTCTGCCGCATAATCCAGTGCACCACAGTTAGGAATGTCATCGTGAGTGATAGTGGCTAGCCAACCGGCCTTTTCCTACACACGTATTCACTTCAGAGCCAGGCTCCACTGAGTTCTCCGTCGCAGATCACCTGACACTTTGAGGCAGCCATTGTCATATAGCGAGGTGTTGAATGAGGCTGATGAAGACTTTGGCACTCAATGACGTAGTGTTGAATCTGTTTCCGAATTACGTCTCAGTCAACGCTGTCAATCGGAGGCGTTTTTGACGCCCATGAAGTTGAGGTAGGGATAGATATGACTGCCATTCTATGCTTTGTTTTGTGATGACGATGCCTATAGTTGCAATTCGATCAGCACATGGTTTTCCTCTCCTGAATCGAGCTTGTTCCGGTCAGCTGGAGTTCTGTATCCAGCGCATCTTTCATCCTCTGCAGGATGATGCTACTTAGTGTTTTACTTAGCGTGGACAAAAGCATTATTCTATGCCAGATCTTGCAGAGTGAGGTGTTAGCAACCCTTCTCTAGCAGCTTGGCAAGGTGGCCACTCTTTCTCCCAGCCAGTAGGCACCTTTCTTTTCTTCCAAACGTTTTGCACTAATGGCGCAAGCACATCTGCAGCAGTCTGTAGATCCGTTTTCTGTGCAGAAGGGTGTGGGAATTTCACCTGGTTCTGCCACCTTCTCAGACTTCAGTAGCTTGATCGCATTCAAGATCTCTGCTTTCGCTGAGGAATTAGTGTCAACTGGCAGTTCTGTGCCCGTTGCCGGGGGTGTTTCTGAACGAGTTGCAGATGATTGCAGATTCAAAATTTCTTCGAAGAGAATAGGCCATTGTTTCATTCGTTTCTTCTCTTTGGCAATTAGGCTACTTTGATCATCCTTTATAGGTTTCATCTGCGCTGATTTTTCTCGGGTAGAAACCTGGTAATCTGATATAAAGTCATGAGGCTTTTTTCCAGAGGCCTGTTCTGCCTGAGTTGCGAGTGTGACGTAGAATTGTCTTTTGTCTTTCCTGACACTCTTCTTCACTCCTTTACTCAGTGAAACATATACTGGACTTAGCTTGCTTTTCTGTTCCCTATGTGTTCCCTTGGTCATCTCTTCCACCGTCCCCCTCTCTTCTACTAGCTTCCAGGTACCTTATCCTTCCTCTTATTTCTTCTTAAAACGTCCGTGCATATTTCCCTTAACATCATTTTCAGAAGGTTCCAGTATTCCTCTACGCAGGTTTCCTCGGTTATATCACGTAGTGTCCCCAGTTTCGCCCTGATATATGTGGTGATGGTATCCCTTGTGGTTTTTTCTTTCACTTTCTGAATATCGATCTTCAATTGTGGTCCGGCTTGATTTCTTCTGGGGAATTCAGCTTCGCCCTGAAGGTTTCTCGAACCAGAGGGTGGTCGGAGTGGGCCTACACCTGCCCACCTTCTCGACTTTTTGTCCAGCAGCCTGATTGCGTCCCCACTTGCTCGAGATCCAAGTGGAATCTTTCGCGTGTGTCCTTCAGTCAAAATTCATGCTACTTTGTGTGTGTCCTTATGCTTGTACGCGCCCCATCTGATCACAATATCACTGAGAGTGCAGAAGTCTGCGAGCAGTTAGCCGCTATCATTCATTTTTCCGGGGGCCTCCCGACCCACGATGAGTTCGCTTCCAGTATTATCAGCTGCCATTTCTTCTGGCATTAACATTATCCATGGAGACTTTGATATCACCATTTGGAATGTTGTCCATCACATTTTCTGGTTGTCTGTAAAAGTCTCCCTTATTCTCTTATACCACGTGGTTTGTAGCACTGCGAGTAGCTTCGGACAGTTGTGACCTTCCTTCTTTTTGAGTTGAATCTTGCCGTTATAATCCTTGATAGAGTTGGTTCCCCCTTCATTAGAGCTTTGATCGTCACTAGTAACGTCATGATAGCCACTGACTCCCTCGGCGTGCTGGTAGTTGTTGCCTGGGTGACCAGACCTCAGTAAGTTACTGACTCAACAGTTGATAATTTTGACAGCCCATATCTACTTCATCTACTCTCACAAATACCCAGGACTGCTATGCTGTATCTTTGCATTTCTTCGGCTACCTGGGTAGCCCTCCCAGCTTCGTAAAATGTACAAACATTCCCCATTCACTATCCCGTTGTTATTTTTGCTTTCATCGGCGGATGATGCATCGGCTGGCTAGCTTTCCGATGGCGTTCTATCAACCTGCGGTATTTCGCCTCTCCAATTCCAGCGAATAATAGGTTCGTTTTTTCGTATTTTTTTGAATTTTTCATATATTTCCTGTGAATTGAGGTTTCTGTAGCAGTTTTATTTGTTTTGCGATATCGGGTTGCCAACTCCACACCCAGCCCTCCCTCTTTACGTTGACTTATGACCAGGTAGAAAGCTAAGGGTTCGGTAAACTAGGCGACGTAAATAATAACAAATAACACGCGATAATAATAAATATCATTTATTTATATCAACCTAAGGACAAAAGTGTGCACACGGATGAATAATCAAATTTAGCAGTTGAAAATACAAACACTAATAAAAGTGGATATATTGTTACAGTCCTCGGAACAGAGATGGAAATAAGGTTGCACAGTGGGCCCCACCCTGTGTCACTAGAGTTTCAGGTCAATTCGGCGATCTTGGTAGTGTGTGGCAGACTTCAACAGTTTTTCCAAGCACACCAGGACTTTAGTTTAAGGAATGGAGCAGTGAACTCTCCAGATACAGTGACTTGGTCATGGCTCAAAACTAAGGTGAACCTTGCCAGATATCCAAGTTAATAGCATAGCACTTCGAGGAGCACATTTCATTGACGATGGCGACATTTTCCCTTTTTCACTAACTTGCTCAGCGAGCGTTCCAAGTTCATTAGTGCGGTCGCGCTCCATTGCTAGTTAATGGTGCTCAAAATTTAACTTCACCAGACAGAAAATAGTATTGAGGCAGATTGTGTGCGAAACAGCAATGGAAGTCAGGGATATATATATCATTACCCCTCGCAAAAGATGCATTGAAGTGATCCTCAGTCCCAGTGCCATTGTCTTATTGCCTATAATCCAACGCTTACTTATGTCTGGAACAACTACTCACACAGAAGAATAGAGTAGTTATAACCAACTACCATCCCTGGGATATATTCATCAATTTGTCAACCATTCAGATGATTTAGTTAGTCCTTTCGATGGAGCTCACCCTCGAAAATATTTGAAGTCACCTCAAAAAAGAGATCAGAGCTGCAATGTGTTGAGAAACACAACGATATACAGTTATCTCGATGAATTCATGTACGGAACTTGGTTTAGCATAAATATGAGGACTCCTATGAGAAACTGGAAGGTCTTTCGGAACATATGCGAGAACGATATCCTTTGTAACTATTTTTAACACTGCATTACTTTCATATAAAGTTTTTATTCAGACTAATAATTTTTTTTAACAATAATAGCTTTATTCCAAAAACAGTACTCATGATACAGCAAGGAATTTTCAGCATTTCAGTACAATATTGCATCTAATTTACTCAAAAACGACAAAAAAATTAAAAATACACATTATATAATAGTAATAAAACGATTGTTATAGCAGCTACGTAGCAAAGTACTGTGTGCCCTACGGAGAAAAATAGGTATAAAGTGCAAAATTGTAGTAATAATAGTAATACCAACTAAAAATAAAATAGCAGAGTAACGGTTTAAACGATAGAAAGTGTGACACCATAAAATACAGAGAGATGAAACGATAAAAGGGTCGATTCACTCTGCTAATTACATAGTAACTTGTAAGTTTCACGTTTAACAGAGTCTTCGTCACATAAAGTACGCGCTAAATAGGGTATTGTACAATTTCTATACTTAGTACGAGCATATATCTTTTTATATTGATTTCTCGTCCTACCTGATGAGATACAAGGGGACAGGTGTGAATAAATGGGGTGCAGAGGGTCTGACATTATAGCCTTTGCCCATTTCGTACAGGAATTTATATGCCTCTCGACTATAGTATTAGCCAGCTCATGCAGTGGCAGACCACAAGCTCTACTCACAGCATTTAATAATCTTCGTAATATGATATAATCTTTTTTGAGAAGCCCAGGAAAGACTAATGGAGAGCAAGGGAGTACAATAGGTAAAATGCAGGAGTTTAAAAATTGCAAAATTAAAGGTTGGTTGATACCTGATTGTCTTAACTATTTAATGTAGAAGGTAAGACGAAACATTTTCTTAGAGATTGATAAGATATGGGATGACCATGAAAGGTCAGAGGAACTATGCACTTTTACCATAGACGCGTCTCATTGGTCAACGTAGTTGTTGTCAGGTTCAATAATCCGTTTGCTATGTAGTTTCTCGTCGTGCTGCTATAGTTTAGAGTTCCTGTGACTTCAATTGCTGTTCAGCTTCAGTCTTACTGTGGATCTGTACAACTCCCTCTATGAGGCAAATAGAAGAGGCGAGCAGTGAAGTACCAAAAGGGAAATAAAAAGTATGTGGACAAGAATAGGACCTTAATGCTTGTACTTATGCGTTTATATTCGTTGTACATTGCCCTCTAGTAAACCTTTATATTTATTTATGCTTAGTGTTTTTATACATATATGTGATTAGTCTGTTTATCGTTTATGGACTAATTAGGGAAGTTTCTTGCGTTCTTAATATACTGTGGGGATCTAATAATCGATTCGTTCCAGAAGTAGTCTGTTCATATAATCTGTAGAGTGAAACAGTCTGCAAAGAGAGCGTTTGAAACTTAAAGCCGAAGAGCAAGTTCTGACATCTAGAGGCAGGCTATTCCGAATTTCGGAACACATCACTGTGAAGAAGTTTTCACGGAGCGTTGATTTGAAGGCTTGAGTTGTCACAGTGCAAGTTTGGGTACGCAGATCGTAAGAGCCTTCCCGTGCCAATTGTATGTACCTGTTACCTGAGAATGATATTTTGTGAAGGACCTTAAAGAAGAATATTAGGTTTATGTTAAATCGTCTCGTTCAAAGTGGGTCAAGTTTCAGGATCATGCACCGTGAGATGTAGTCTTTCTTACAATCGCAGCCAAGTAGTTTTCAGATAAAATATCGATGGATACTTCCTATCCTTAGCTTGTCATGCATTCGAGTGCTGCTTATAATAAATGGACAGTATTCTAGTAGTGGCCTAACGCATGTTTTGTACAGAACTAGCTTGGCTTCATCGTCGTGAAAGTTCCTGAGTATGCATCCTAAGAGCATCCTCGACTTTCGAGCCTGTGATGCCGCTTGCTCAGAGAATGTTAGGTAACTTGAGTACTTCAGGCCTAAGTCAACAACACTTCGGAGTCTCGTTAGGTTAGCATATTAAAGCGCTGACTTCAAGTCAATTGAGGATGCGCCAAAGCAGATCCAACCACATTTGTTCAGGTTCAATTGTAGATCCAACAAGGACGACTGTCAAAGTAGTTGAAGATTGAACGATCAATTCATGGTTGTTTGCTCAAACCCAACTTCCCTACATTTTCGCGGAGGCATCAATACGACAGTCATTGTCTCATCGGTCGCTGTTCAGAAAGAAGATCAAATACCTTCAGAAGTAATATCGTGATTTATTATTGTAATATTTGTTCATAGACCTTAGTTATTACGATGGTCATATGTCGGTGTTAGAATAACGAATTCTTGAGTCGCCAATCGGTGTTATGGTTTTTGCGTCCGTTATTACCAAGCGTTTCTGAAAGGCTTCGAGGGACAGTGAGAGGGCCGGCGTAGCGAGAGCTGGCCATTGACGGTTTTGAGACGTGATTGTTAACGACTAAGCAGTCACTTTATCTAATACATTCTGCACTTCAGTGGCTAAGCGGTAGAATGTTCACCTACCGAGTATGTTGTTTGGGGTTCTATCCCAAGCCGAGGCGCTGCTTAACATCGCTAAGCCATTAATAAGCCTGGTGGAGACAGAAGGTTGTGAATGATTCTTTCAACCCCATCTTTTGAATAATAAACACCCGCTGCTACCGAAAATTCAAGCCTCCAACCTGAAAACCTATGTTCCTCTGGGAACGTAAAATAATAAAATAGTAATAAATAATTCCGCACAACATTCTGGAAGTACCCTAAGTTATCACACTGGAATCTGCAAGCTACTCTTAGTCCATCTGCAAAGATGAATGGTTTCCCATTTGAGAAGCAAGCGCATATGTCGTTGGTATAAAGGGTAAATAGAAGGGGACCAGTGACACTACCGTGTGCTACACCAGAAGTAATTCGGCTAGGTTTGGAAGTTACAGATCCGAGTTTAACTATTTGGGACCTGTTGTTAAGGAATGATTTAAGCCACCCCAATAGTGGGTCATGTATTCCCAAGGAGTTCAGCTTAGGTATTAGCAGTGAATGGTCGAAACGGTCAAATGCCTTCGAAATGTCAAAGTAGATGACAATTACTAGTTGTCATCTGTCAAGTCTGCTAGTCAAAAAGTTAACGAAATCTAGGTGACAGTTGAAGTATGATCGGAATGTCATGAGTCCATGTTGGTTCGGACTTACAGTATTGCAGCTAAGCATGAAAGAATTATTATTAGTCTTTCCTTGCCTTGGTAACTGGATGTTTTTTTCTCCCATCTGATTGCGTAATCTTTGACTTTAACTTTCTGTCAACATGTAAAATTTGCAAGTACGTTAAAACGTTTCTGTAATTAAACCTGAAAATTTATTTAGGCTGTAAGCAGCTGACGAGAAGCCGACGAAATAAATGATGGTACCATGTTATTCTGCACAAATCAATGTTGTTCTCGCTTTATTCAAATTTATCAAGGGGAATAAATGCATGAAGCTAAGCATGTGCTTGACTATGTTGCCTCCAACTAGACTCTCCATAATTCTGGTTGCTATAGGTGTGATATTGATCTGCCTGCAGTGACTAATGACAAAAACGTGCATTTCAGCAGCCCGGGTGAATTGTAGTATGGTCAGAGTTGCATTGTAAATAGAACTTTGTTTGAATATACTGAAAGAAATGTATCTACGATACTAAGTTAGTGCACTTTCATGAACTTATTACGCTACCAAATCATTATTTTGGCCCATTTTGTACTGATATTATATGATTTGTTCGCAAATGCATCATCTGAATTATTTAGCGATGTAAATGTCAATTTGTCAGTCATTTACGTGTAAGAAAAAGATTTTTATGTGATAAGATTGTATTCAGTGTTCAAGACCTATGCATACTCCTGTGTCTACTTATTTTTTGCCTGCTTCTATCAAGTACATTCATCTTTCAAGCAGGCTTCATAAATAAGCTCTTATCACAGTTCAAAGATGTCATACTAGTGACAGTCTGTTACCTTATTCTATGCATCTCTTTGCATTGTTGGGGAATGGTAAGAGGAGTTATATTAAACTTTCGTTTCGCAGATATCAAGATGGAATAATTCCGCCGAAATGCCGTCTTCTGCCGGATTTCTGGTTTTACTTACCGTTCAAAGAACATGTAAGTGGCAATATATGCTCCTTAAACTATTAATCAATGCGATTACCAACAAAGAGTGCGTTTCATAAAATAAGTGTAATTTGTACAACCATATTTATTTGGTCTACTACTGTAGCCACCTTTGTTTTGGTTTTGATGTATAACGTTAACGGTTTTGAAGCATGGAGTCATCACTTGTACACAGTATTCTGGATGAGGCCTGATATATGTTGCACAGAGTACTTGGAAAATACGCTAGCCTAAAAGTTTGAAAGCCCTTCGAAGTTCCCATATCATCGGAATAGCCTTATCTGCGACTCCGTTACAATTCGCCGTTATCTTTAAATCATGGTTCACAATAATACTTAGTCCTCTTGACCTTCGACATCTGATTCAGATTCTAAAGGATTCAAAATGATTACGGAATTATTGTGAACTACGACTTAAAGATAATGACAAATTGTAATGAAGTCACAGATAAGGCTATTCCAGTGGTATGGGAACTTCGAACGGCTTTCAAACTTTTAGGCTAATGTATTTTCCAAGTACTCTATGCAACATATGTCAGGCCTCATCCAGAATACTGTATACAAGCGATGAGTCCATGCTTCAAAAGGGAGGCACATATCCTGGAAAGAGTACAGAGGGTAGGAACCAAACTAGTTAGTGGTATCTTACACCTTCCTTATGATAAGAGTATGGAGCATTTAAATATCTTTTCATTATCATACCGAAGGACGAGAGGCGACTTAATTTTGGCATACCGAATGTTAAAAGGTGATTTAGGGATTGACCTTTCTGATCTTTTCTCTCTCTCTCTCTCTCTCTCTCTCTAGGGTACACTTGCGTGGTCACTACACAATGATGCTGAAACCAAGGTGTAACGAAACACATGTAGAATTTAGATCGTCTCCTACAGTGGTCAACAACTGGAAATCCTTACCTGATTCAGTGGTTACAGCTCCATCGGTGAGCGCTTTCAAAGAGAAATTAGATTTCTGCAGAGATATATACCACAAGGATTAACATAGGCAACGAGAGTCTCCTATTCTTATTATCTGAGTTTCATTCTAGAAAGCATAAATCCCCTTATACATTTAGGCAATGGTGATATTAGTACTAATTTAGCTAAAGCGCAAGCTAAGACGCTATTTTTAGTATTTTCGCCATGTGAAAATATATAAAAAGGAGTTGTTGGCGTATGATGAGTTATTTACTGAAACCAAGCTGACCAAAACTGATAAACGGCCTTTGTCTGTGTCATAATAGCGGCTTTAAAAGTGAAATACAGGTACCTATGCTTCTAACTCAATTTTACATAATCTGAATTGTTTTACGGGAGATGTTGCATGTAGACATGCTCAGTATGCTATAGTGGCAGGAACGTACCTTACTAAATATCCTGGTCTGTCAGAAAGGTCGTTTAAATTGCGGTCAGACTAGAAGTAGTTGCCATCATAGTGTATTTTGTTTACCCTATGATGAGGATCTAGAGATGATGTCGTGATGTTGGTAAATAGGGGGCGTTACAATGGCAGTATGTCTTTCAAGAGACTGGCCATGGGGATGTACTGCTTTTCTGTCCCAGAAAAAGGGATCTTAGAAGATACTGGACCTGAAAATTGTACGTCCCGGTATACCCTGCTACTTTGTGTGACCTCCAAAATCTCATCCAAACAGGCCATATACAGTTGGCCCCAAGCAGTTGTCACGGTCATTTAACACTGGTAATTTTTATTATTCAAGCACTTCATAGAGAAATCAGCTTCTATGGTGTGAACAGTAAGGAAGTAACTACTGCCTACACATTCTCAGTGGAGCACACAGTTTTTATTTTGAAAAATTACCCTCATCTCCTTGCTTTTCTCTGATTGTAATCACCTCAATTATACATATTTTTAACTGGGTTTTGGGCCAGAACACAGCCATGCAGAGGTGGTCACCACCTTATTAAAACAGTGGTGCTATTCCCAAAGTAGTTCTTCCAACACATGCACCTTGTATCACATCAAACAACAGGTTTCAGTAACCAGTACTGTGGCGTCTTATATTTTAGGTGTATTTTATGTATTTGGGAAACTGATACAAGTAATTCGCTGAAATTCCACAATATAACTCTATTATCACAATTGAGTGTATGTTTTCATCAACAGTGGAGTACTGAACGGTCAGCTGTTTCGTCAGCCTAGCCTGGGACTCCTTATCAGTTTGGAGTATTTTTTATGATTGCAATAAATAATACTGTATCATTTACTGTGTCTTTTATCAAATAGAATTATTCTATAATGGAATTATACTTTATTAAAAACCCACCAAATTCTACCGTTTTATCAACGAAGCTGATCAGTCTCAATCACATATGTCAATCTGAAAATTTGAAACATGAATAATTAGTTTCTAAGAGTCCAATATCACTTAGATAACCAGTGAATACCAGCACTGGAGTAGTGGACAGTTAGCTTTTTCTCCAGCCTAGTTTAGGACTCATCGGCTGTACAGACCCACCGAAATTCAGGCTCAAGACCTTCAGGTTAAATGGCAAACTCTTAGACCATTTAGCCACTGGAACCCATTAGGTGTTTACAACTGATGAATCCGAAACTAGACTGACGAAACAACTGGCTGTCCAGTACTCCCTGGATTTTCAACAGTTTTTTAAATGATATCAGACTCTGGTCAAACATGAAATAAATTCATTTCTAATTAACTGACATCATGCTTTAACTGCTGTGAAAAATCTTTTGATTCAATGGTTTACAATGAATTAGCAATTTTAATATGACCCGTTGCACATGAGCCAGGGTGGCACTCATGGCCCGAGCGGTCTAGTGGATAACCCGCTTTGGCGTTTGAAACTATGGCCACTGGGTTCGAGCCCCATTGGTGGGAACATCATCACTCACTCGGAAAAGCAGGTGCACCCAGATGACGAGTCCCAAATAGGACGAAATGCGCTTTATCCTGGATTCCACTGCTAGTTAGTAATTTTCTCCATTAAAATTACTGTTGATTAATCCTTCTTCTTTTTCTTTTTTTGTCAATCAAGGGGCAGTGTTGTATTACTTTTTCTATAAAAGAAGCATTTATCGACTTGGTGATTCCAGATTTTATGAAGATTGTGAATGGATTAGATGGCAAATTGATGGCGGTTCATAAGCGCATGCAAAGATGGTGATTTTTACATTCTGAAAAAAAGACTATCATTTATGCTTCTAAACCTTCTATTTATTGTTATAATAATAATTATTATTATTGTAAACTGTCTGCTGAATAAACAGTTTTTAATACTTCATACATTTATTTCCACCCCACCCCCCACACCCTTGATGAATATGAATAAAGCAAGAAGAACAACACCAGTGGTTTGTGCAGAATAAGAAGACGGTACCATCATTGCCTGTTTCGTTGACTTCTCATTAGCTGCTGCTTACAGCCTAAAGAAATTATTATTAAGTTTATGTACAGAAAAGTTTTTAACATAATTGCAAATTTTACACGATATAAGTTGACAGGAGGTTCTGCGCTTAGTGAACAGTGCTCAGAAAATTACGCCTATATAGTTTTTACACAGACAGGTTCAAGTTTAAGCAAAGTAAAATGTATGCATACAATGGTAAAGGAGTTACGTAATAAAGACGAGAGATGCGTAAGATGCTGAGTGACTAATAAATTGGCTAACAATGTACTGAGTTCAACTCAAATCATAGAAACATGAGACAAGCAAAATTACACTACATCAGAGGAGGGAGTGAGGTTAAATAAAGACAAAGATTGCATAATCGAATGAAAGAGACAATAAACACATTCATTTACCAGTTAAGCAGGGAAAGACTGATAACTCCTTCTTTCTGAACACATGGATCGAGCTTCAAGGGTTTGATAGAGATTACTTCAACAAACTTGAGGAGAATTGAGCTGTTCTGTCTATAGATAATTTTAGAAGATTTTGAAATTTCCACCTCATGACTCGTATCAAGGATATGCCTAGTAATTGCACTATTGCAAGCGTTTGCTCCCTTAAGAGATGGGCTTTTAGGTACACGTTCACAAAATTGGAGGTGTGCTCTACTTTGTAAATTTATATACACAGTTTTCTGTGCAGAAGGGTGTGGAAATTTCACCTGGTTCTGCCACCTTCTCAGACTTCAGTAGCTTGATCGCATTCAAGATCTCTGCTTTCGCTGAGGAATTAGTGTCAACTGGCAGTTCTGTGCCCGTTGCCGGGGGTGTTTCTGAACGAGTTGCAGATGATTGCAGATTCAAAATTTCTTCGAAGAGAATAG
This sequence comes from Trichobilharzia regenti, assembly GCA_944472135.2. Taxonomy (NCBI): domain Eukaryota; kingdom Metazoa; phylum Platyhelminthes; class Trematoda; order Strigeidida; family Schistosomatidae; genus Trichobilharzia; species Trichobilharzia regenti. The sequence continues at coordinate 13,426,832 of OX235267.1, forward strand.
GCCATTGTTTCATTCGTTTCTTCTCTTTGGCAATTAGGCTACTTTGATCATCCTTTATAGGTTTCATCTGCGCTGATTTTTCTCGGGTAGAAACCTGGTAATCTGATATAAAGTCATGAGGCTTTTTTCCAGAGGCCTGTTCTGCCTGAGTTGCGAGTGTGACGTAGAATTGTCTTTTGTCTTTCCTGACACTCTTCTTCACTCCTTTACTCAGTGAAACATATACTGGACTTAGCTTGCTTTTCTGTTCCCTATGTGTTCCCTTGGTCATCTCTTCCACCGTCCCCCTCTCTTCTACTAGCTTCCAGGTACCTTATCCTTCCTCTTATTTCTTCTTAAAACGTCCGTGCATATTTCCCTTAACATCATTTTCAGAAGGTTCCAGTATTCCTCTACGCAGGTTTCCTCGGTTATATCACGTAGTGTCCCCAGTTTCGCCCTGATATATGTGGTGATGGTATCCCTTGTGGTTTTTTCCTTCACTTTCTGAATATTGATCTTCAGTTGTGGTCAGGCTTCATTTTTTCTGGGGAATTCAGCTTCGCCCTGAAGGTTTCTCGAACCAGAGGGTGGTCCGAGTGAGCCTACACCTGCCCACCTTCTCGACTTTTTGTCCAGCAGCCTGATTGCGTCCCCACTTGCTCGAGATCCAAGTGGAATCTTTCGCGTGTGTCCTTCAGTCAAAATTCATGCTACTTTGTGTGTGTCCTTATGCTTGTACGCGCCCCATCTGATCACAATATCACTGAGAGTGCAGAAGTCTGCGAGCAGTTAGCCGCTATCATTCATTTTTCCGGGGGCCTCCCGACCCACGATGAGTTCGCTTCCAGTATTATCAGCTGCCATTTCTTCTGGCATTAACATTATCCATGGAGACTTTGATATCACCATTTGGAATGTTGTCCATCACATTTTCTGGTTGTCTGTAAAAGTCTCCCTTATTCTCTTATACCACGTGGTTTGTAGCACTGCGAGTAGCTTCGGACAGTTGTGACCTTCCTTCTTTTTGAGTTGAATCTTGCCGTTATAATCCTTGATAGAGTTGGTTCCCCCCTTCATTAGAGCTTTGATCGTCACTAGTAACGTCATGATAGCCACTGACTCCCTCGGCGTGCTGGTAGTTGTTGCCTGGGTGACCAGACCTCAGTAAGTTACTGACTCAACAGTTGATAATTTTGACAGCCCATATCTACTTCATCTACTCTCACAAATACCCAGGACTGCTATGCTGTATCTTTGCATTTCTTCGGCTACCTGGGTAGCCCTCCCAGCTTCGTAAAATGTACAAACATTCCCCATTCACTATCCCCGTTGTTATTTTTGCTTTCATCGGCGGATGATGCATCGGCTGACTAGCTTTCCGATGGCGTTCTATCAACCTGCGGTATTTCGCCTCTCCAATTCCAGCGAATAATAGGTTCGTTTTTTCGTATTTTTTTGAATTTTTCATATATTTCCTGTGAATTGAGGTTTCTGTAGCAGTTTTATTTGTTTTGCGATATCGGGTTGCCAACTCCACACCCAGCCCTCCCTCTTTACGTTGACTTATGACCAGGTAGAAAGCTAAGGGTTCGGTAAACTAGGCGACGTAAATAATAACAAATAACACGCGATAATAATAAATATCATTTATTTATATCAACCTAAGGACAAAAGTGTGCACACGGATGAATAATCAAATTTAGCAGTTGAAAATACAAACACTAATAAAAGTGGATATATTGTTACAGTCCTCGGAACAGAGATGGAAATAAGGTTGCACAGTGGGCCCCACCCTGTGTCACTAGAGTTTCAGGTCAATTCGGCGATCTTGGTAGTGTGTGGCAGACTTCAACAGTTTTTCCAAGCACACCAGGACTTTAGTTTAAGGAATGGAGCAGTGAACTCTCCAGATACAGTGACTTGGTCATGGCTCAAAACTAAGGTGAACCTTGCCAGATATCCAAGTTAATAGCATAGCACTTCGAGGAGCACATTTCATTGACGATGGCGACATTTTCCCTTTTTCACTAACTTGCTCAGCGAGCGTTCCAAGTTCATTAGTGCGGTCGCGCTCCATTGCTAGTTAATGGTGCTCAAAATTTAACTTCACCAGACAGAAAATAGTATTGAGGCAGATTGTGTGCGAAACAGCAATGGAAGTCAGGGATATATATATCATTACCCCTCGCAAAAGATGCATTGAAGTGATCCTCAGTCCCAGTGCCATTGTCTTATTGCCTATAATCCAACGCTTACTTATGTCTGGAACAACTACTCACACAGAAGAATAGAGTAGTTATAACCAACTACCATCCCTGGGATATATTCATCAATTTGTCAACCATTCAGATGATTTAGTTAGTCCTTTTGATGGAGCTCACCCTCGAAAATATTTGAAGTCACCTCAAAAAAAGAGATCAGAGCTGCAATGTGTTGAGAAACACAACGATATACAGTTATCTCGATGAATTCATGTACGGAACTTGGTTTAGCATAAATATGAGGACTCCTATGAGAAACTGGAAGGTCTTTCGGAACATATGCGAGAACGATATCCTTTGTAACTATTTTTAACACTGCATTACTTTCATATAAAGATTTTATTCAAACTATGCACTTTTACCATAGACGCGTCTCATTGGTCAACGTAGTTGTTGTCAGGTTCAATAATCCGTTTGCTATGTAGTTTCTTCTCGTGCTGCAATAGTTTAGAGTTCCTGTGACTTCAATCGCTGTTCAACTTCAGTCTTACTGTGGATCTGTACAACTCCCTCTATGAGGCAAATAGAAGAGGCGAGCAGTGAAGTACCAAAAGGGAAATAAAAAGTATGTGGACAAGAATAGGACCTTAATGCTTGTACTTATGCGTTTATATTCGTTGTACATTGCCCTCTAGTAAACCTTTATATTTATTTATGCTTAGTGTTTTTATACATATATGTGATTAGTCTGTTTATCGTTTATGGACTAATTAGGGAAGTTTCTTGCGTTCTTTATATACTGTGGGGATCTAATAATCGATTCGTTCCAGAAGTAGTCTGTTCATATAATCTGTAGAGTGAAACAGTCTGCAAAGAGAGCGTTTGAAACTTAAAGCCGAAGAGCAAGTTCTGACATCTAGAGGCAGGCTATTCCGAATTTCGGAACACATCACTGTGAAGAAGTTTTCACGGAGCGTTGATTTGAAGGCTTGAGTTGTCACAGTGCAAGTTTGGGTACGCAGATCGTAAGAGCCTTCCCGTGCCAATTGTATGTACCTGTTACCTGAGAATGATATTTTGTGAAGGACCTTAAAGAAGAATATTAGGTTTATGTTAAATCGTCTCGTTCAAAGTGGGTCAAGTTTCAGGATCATGCACCGTGAGATGTAGTCTTTCTTACAATCGCAGCCAAGTAGTTTTCAGATAAAATATCGATGGATACTTCCTATCCTTAGCTTGTCATGCATTCGAGTGCTGCTTATAATAAATGGACAGTATTCTAGTAGTGGCCTAACGCATGTTTTGTACAGAACTAGCTTGGCTTCATCGTCGTGAAAGTTCCTGAGTATGCATCCTAAGAGCATCCTCGACTTTCGAGCCTGTGATGCCGCTTGCTCAGAGAATGTTAGATAACTTGAGTACTTCAGGCCTAAGTCAACGACACTTCGGAGTCTGGTAAGTTAGCAGATTAAAGCGCTGACTTCAAGTCAATTGAGGATGTGTCAAAGCAGATCCAACCACATTTGTTCAGGTTCAATTGTAGATCCAACAAGGACGACTGTCAAAGTAGTTGAAGATTGAACGATCAATTCATGGTTGTTTGCTCAAACCCAACTTCCCTACATTTTCGCGGAGGCATCAATACGACAGTCATTGTCTCATCGGTCGCTGTTCAGAAAGAAGATCAAATACCTTCAGAAGTAATATCGTGATTTATTATTGTAATATTTGTTCATAGACCTTAGTTATTACGATGGTCATATGTCGGTGTTAGAATAACGAATTCTTGAGTCGCCAATCGGTGTTATGGTTTTTGCGTCCGTTATTACCAAGCGTTTCTGAAAGGCTTCGAGGGACAGCGAGAGGGCCGGCGTAGCGAGAGCTGGCCATTGACGGTTTTGAGACGTGATTGACAGTTTCTGACGGTTTTGAAAGTTGATTACAGTCTGGATATATGTCAATGGAGTTGAAGGATGAATGATCGATTCATGGTTGTTTGCTGAAACCCAACTTCCCTACATTTTCGCGGAGGCATCAATACACCAGTCATGGTCTCATCGGTCGCTGTTCAGAAATAAGATCAAATACCTTCAGAAGTAATATCGTGATTTATCTTTGTAATATTTGTTCACAGACCTTAGTCATACGTGATTTATATGTTGGTGTAACAATAAAGAATCCTCAAGTCAACAGTTGGTGTTTTGGTTTTTTCGTCCGTTATAACTAAGCGTTTCTGAAAACTTCAAGGAACAGCGTGGGTCCGAGCGTAGCAAGAGCAGGGCATTAACGGTTTATGAGACGTGATTGACAGTAGTCTCCATCAATCTTTCTTGGTGCCGCCCAAGTTTTCTTTGAGCAAGCGTTATCTGGAACATTTCTGGAATTTTGGTTATGTTCAGTGATTCCTGGATCAAGGAAAGCAAACAGGAAAGTAAGTCATGTTGACTTGTCTGTTAATTGTAACGATGTTTCGGATGTTAAGCATGACATGGTTGATGTTACTGTTTCGCCCTCCAGGGATAATAGGAACATCAGACTCCCAAAATTTGAAACCTGGTGTTTCGACGGAAACCCAGCTGATTATTTACAGTTTGTAAAGGAGTTTGAGATCATGCTGAGTGGCTTTTTATTAAATGATGAAATGAAGTTAATGTATTTGATGAGGTATTCTACTGGAGTTGCTTCCAGATCTATACAGTGCTGTAAGCTTAGGAAGCCAAAAGAAGGAAACTATGAGGCTATGAGCATACTACGTCAAAGGTTTGGAAGGCCTTCGATGATTGTAGGGGAATTATTCGAGGCTGTTAAGGGTAATGGTGGTCAATTACAAGATGACTCCAAGGCACTTACTGAGTTTTTGGATAATCTGTTGACTTACAAGAATGCATTGATTTCGATGAATTGTATGAGTGACTTCAACTCGAGTTTTGTTCTAGAAGTAATAGCGAGACGTCTACCTACTCGACTACAAAGGAAGTGGGTGAAGATAAGCTCCCGTATAGAGGATGAAGGTACCGAGCCAAAGTTCGATGATATTCTGAAACTATTAAACGATAGTTTCAGTGAATCTATGAGCAAGTTTGCCAGTATAATGCATCTCACCCCTAGAATAGAGCAGTCTGAGGGTAAAACTCAATCATTGATGACGAATAGGCCTCAGAGAGGTGGATATCGAGAAGGCTCTATGGTGTCTAGTAATGCATATAGAATTAGTGAGTGTAACAGGTTTCGTAGTACATCCTCAACAGATAAGTTACAAGATGCAAGACAAACACGGTTGTGTTTTGCACGTTTGCAAGAAGTGCATACAAAGATGAACTGTGAATCAGTAGGCAAGTTTAGTGATAAGCTCAATATGAAATCAAGTTCAGACTCCGAATTGTGTGACGATAACGGCGTGGTGAAGAAGCCTGTAGTTGCAACTAGTAAGCCATTGTTGAATAGTATGCCACAGAAGAGAGTTACAGTTTCAGGGTGCAGTTCTGACTCCACAAGTTTACAAGGTATTACTAGTCTGAGTGAAGGTATAAAACCTTTAAGGATTTGTGAGGAGGAACCAAAATTGTCTACTTCTGTTAATAAAGAGTTTGAAAATGATCAACTTGACGGTAAATTGAATATTTGTGATAACGATCATGATAGTGCAGACTTGTCTTTGGTTGATCATGATGAAATGAGGGGAATGCCTACTACTGCTGAGTTGAACAAAGGTTCTGTACAACTTGAACGTGATGTAGAATTGAATGCAGATGCAGTTGCAGAAGTTGTGGATACTTGTGAGACCGTCAGTGTAATTGATCAGCGTGTGGCCCACCTTTCATCAGATTATAGTGCTAAACCGGAGCTAGTGGTAAAAGACAGCAGTGGTGGTAATCTTGCAGTTAGACAACTATCTGAAAGCCGAACAACAACAGCTTCTGATCCACCGCTAACTTCATCAACTGGTATCAATCAGTTGTCGTTGGTGCTGTCATCCACAATGAGAAAGGCGCCCATCAACTCAAGTATCTTGTGCAATGACTTTGATAGTATTGGTGCATTTGAAAAGACGAGAGATATTGCTCAGTTTAGTGAGGATAAGCCAAGTGTAAACGAGAGAGTAATTGTTAAATTGACTTGCATGAATAAAGGCATTTCTTGTTTCAAGTTACTAATTGAATGTTATTATCTTTGGTGTAAATTACTCTGTGCCTATGCTTGGTTGACCAGATACTTCGTGTGTTTGTTGGTCATCTATGTTCTACGATACAATGACATGGGCGTGTTACCGTTCAGATTTGAAGATATAGCTGATAGAAGGAAGTCAGCAAATGAACTCTGCAACGATTTTCCAACCTAGGGCGTCAACCTGAGAAGGGTTGTAGGCGTACTGCTGTAAGTCCTACAATTCTTCAAAGGGTAGCGCATCAATGAGCAGCCGAACGTGCTTGGTTTGTGATTATGTACATATGTTCATGTTGTATATACTGAATCGGTATCATCTTTCATCTATCTGTTAGCGATTTTGTTTGTGTCCGGACGACCTTCACTTGTATCATCAACCTGAGAAGAAATGTAGGCGTACTGGTGTAAGTCCTACAGTTCTTCAAGGGTAGTTCGTCATGCCAGAATCCACAACATTTGATGTATTGATTGCACATATGTTTGTATTGAGTAATTGTGTGGGTTCCAATTAATGTAATTGTTGCTTAATCTTGTTTGTGTCCGGACATTCTTCAACCTACGATCGTCAGTCTGAGAAGCGTTGCAGGCGTACTAGTGTAAGTCCTGCGATTCTTCAAAGGAATTACGTCAAGACATGATTTGCGAGGTTATTTGTACTGTTTGTACATATGTGTGGTGTGTCATATCAATTAGTGTTTTGGATTCACTGTGTTTACTTGTTGTTTTCGTATTTTGTTGCTATGCATAATTTTGTTAAATTTTTCGTCGTGATTACTTCTGAAGTTGTTTTGAGTCTTCCGAATCCGTGAACTAGTTGATTGGTGTTAAAGACAGCAGATAGGTCGCATACGCCGGGGAGTCTAGTGGTGAGAGTGACATGAACACGGAGATAATGATTAGCCGTGGTCCCACACGCTGAGGAGCGAGAATGTAGACGGCTGAGGCTTGCATGCGTCACCGCTACTAGAACTGAGGGAGAATGAGTGACAAGCGATTGCAGTGGTAATTGGTAGTGAGTAGATACGAGGACGTGCGTGGAGTATCATGAGGTGCTGCTATGGTCACGTTGCATTCTGCAAGAGTCATTCTAGCAAGTAGCGATTGTGTTGCAAGATGTCAAGAGGAGGTCTCTGTCTGGAGGCGCAGGTCGTCAGCGATGTGTGAGATTGTGCTGTGAGTATGCTTGTGGTGTGTTGGCTTTTCTGTTTGTTTTCCATTTCAGCTCTATCCGTGTGACCCAGGTTCTCGGAATGGCATCCAAGTCAAGTGTGTTGTTCGTGATGGAAAAAAAGGGATGGATCCCGTTTTTGCCGGGGAGTGTCAATGTAGTTGAAGGATGAATGATCGATTCATGGTTGTTTGCTGAAACCCAACTTCCCTACATTTTCGCGGAGGCATCAATACACCAGTCATGGTCTCATCGGTCGCTGTTCAGAAAGAAGATCAAATACCTTCAGAAGTAATATCGTGATTTATTATTGTAATATTTGTTCATAGACCTTAGTTATTACGATGGTCATATGTCGGTGTTAGAATAACGAATTCTTGAGTCGCCAATCGGTGTTATGGTTTTTGCGTCCGTTATTACCAAGCGTTTCTGAAAGGCTTCGAGGGACAGCGAGAGCTGGCCATTGACGGTTTTGAGACGTGATTGACAGTTTCTGACGGTTTTGAAAGTTGATTACAGTCTGGATATATGTCAATAGAGTTGAAGGATGAATGATCGATTCATGGTTGTTTGCTGAAACCCAACTTCCCTACATTTTCGCGGAGGCATCAATACACCAGTCATGGTCTCATCGGTCGCTGTTCAGAAATAAGATCAAATACCTTCAGAAGTAATATCGTGATTTATCTTTGTAATATTTGTTCACAGACCTTAGTCATACGTGATTTATATGTTGGTGTAACAATAAAGAATCCTCAAGTCAACAGTTGGTGTTTTGGTTTTTTCGTCCGTTATAACTAAGCGTTTCTGAAAACTTCAAGGAACAGCGTGGGTCCGAGCGTAGCAAGAGCAGGGCATTAACGGTTTATGAGACGTGATTGACAGTAGTCTCCATCAATCTTTCTTGGTGCCGCCCAAGTTTTCTTTGAGCAAGCGTTATCTGGAACATTTCTGGAATTTTGGTTATGTTCAGTGATTCCTGGATCAAGGAAAGCAAACAGGAAAGTAAGTCATGTTGACTTGTCTGTTAATTGTAACGATGTTTCGGATGTTAAGCATGACATGGTTGATGTTACTGTTTCGCCCTCCAGGGATAATAGGAACATCAGACTCCCAAAAATTTGAAACCTGGTGTTTCGACGGAAACCCAGCTGATTATTTACAGTTTGTAAAGGAGTTTGAGATCATGCTGAGTGGCTTTTTATTAAATGATGAAATGAAGTTAATGTATTTGATGAGGTATTCTACTGGAGTTGCTTCCAGATCTATACAGTGCTGTAAGCTTAGGAAGCCAAAAGAAGGAAACTATGAGGCTATGAGCATACTACGTCAAAGGTTTGGAAGGCCTTCGATGATTGTAGGGGAATTATTCGAGGCTGTTAAGGGTAATGGTGGTCAATTACAAGATGACTCCAAGGCACTTACTGAGTTTTTGGATAATCTGTTGACTTACAAGAATGCATTGATTTCGATAAATTGTATGAGTGACTTCAACTCGAGTTTTGTTCTAGAAGTAATAGCGAGACGTCTACCTACTCGACTACAAAGGAAGTGGGTGAAGATAAGCTCCCGTATAGAGGATGAAGGTACCGAGCCAAAGTTCGATGATATTCTGAAACTATTAAACGATAGTTTCAGTGAATCTATGAGCAAGTTTGCCAGTATAATGCATCTCACCCCTAGAATAGAGCAGTCTGAGGGTAAAACTCAATCATTGATGACGAATAGGCCTCAGAGAGGTGGATATCGAGAAGGCTCTATGGTGTCTAGTAATGCATATAGAATTAGTGAGTGTAACAGGTTTCGTAGTACATCCTCAACAGATAAGTTACAAGATGCAAGACAAACACGGTTGTGTTTTGCACGTTTGCAAGAAGTGCATACAAAGATGAACTGTGAATCAGTAGGCAAGTTTAGTGATAAGCTCAATATGAAATCAAGTTCAGACTCCGAATTGTGTGACGATAACGGCGTGGTGAAGAAGCCTGTAGTTGCAACTAGTAAGCCATTGTTGAATAGTATGCCACAGAAGAGAGTTACAGTTTCAGGGTGCAGTTCTGACTCCACAAGTTTACAAGGTATTACTAGTCTGAGTGAAGGTATAAAACCTTTAAGGATTTGTGAGGAGGAACCAAAATTGTCTACTTCTGTTAATAAAGAGTTTGAAAATGATCAACTTGACGGTAAATTGAATATTTGTGATAACGATCATGATAGTGCAGACTTGTCTTTGGTTGATCATGATGAAATGAGGGGAATGCCTACTACTGCTGAGTTGAACAAAGGTTCTGTACAACTTGAACGTGATGTAGAATTGAATGCAGATGCAGTTGCAGAAGTTGTGGATACTTGTGAGACCGTCAGTGTAATTGATCAGCGTGTGGCCCACCTTTCATCAGATTATAGTGCTAAACCGGAGCTAGTGGTAAAAGACAGCAGTGGTGGTAATCTTGCAGTTAGACAACTATCTGAAAGCCGAACAACAACAGCTTCTGATCCACCGCTAACTTCATCAACTGGTATCAATCAGTTGTCGTTGGTGCTGTCATCCACAATGAGAAAGGCGCCCATCAACTCAAGTATCTTGTGCAATGACTTTGATAGTATTGGTGCATTTGAAAAGACGAGAGATATTGCTCAGTTTAGTGAGGATAAGCCAAGTGTAAACGAGAGAGTAATTGTTAAATTGACTTGCATGAATAAAGGCATTTCTTGTTTCAAGTTACTAATTGAATGTTATTATCTTTGGTGTAAATTACTCTGTGCCTATGCTTGGTTGACCAGATACTTCGTGTGTTTGTTGGTCATCTATGTTCTACGATACAATGACATGGGCGTGTTACCGTTCAGATTTGAAGATATAGCTGATAGAAGGAAGTCAGCAAATGAACTCTGCAACGATTTTCCAACCTAGGGCGTCAACCTGAGAAGGGTTGTAGGCGTACTGCTGTAAGTCCTACAATTCTTCAAAGGGTAGCGCATCAATGAGCAGCCGAACGTGCTTGGTTTGTGATTATGTACATATGTTCATGTTGTATATACTGAATCGGTATCATCTTTCATCTATCTGTTAGCGATTTTGTTTGTGTCCGGACGACCTTCACTTGTATCATCAACCTGAGAAGAAATGTAGGCGTACTGGTGTAAGTCCTACAGTTCTTCAAGGGTAGTTCGTCATGCCAGAATCCACAACATTTGATGTATTGATTGCACATATGTTTGTATTGAGTAATTGTGTGGGTTCCAATTAATGTAATTGTTGCTTAATCTTGTTTGTGTCCGGACATTCTTCAACCTACGATCGTCAGTCTGAGAAGCGTTGCAGGCGTACTAGTGTAAGTCCTGCGATTCTTCAAAGGAATTACGTCAAGACATGATTTGCGAGGTTATTTGTACTGTTTGTACATATGTGTGGTGTGTCATATCAATTAGTGTTTTGGATTCACTGTGTTTACTTGTTGTTTTCGTATTTTGTTGCTATGCATAATTTTGTTAAATTTTTCGTCGTGATTACTTCTGAAGTTGTTTTGAGTCTTCCGAATCCGTGAACTAGTTGATTGGTGTTAAAGACAGCAGATAGGTCGCATACGCCGGGGAGTCTAGTGGTGAGAGTGACATGAACACGGAGATAATGATTAGCCGTGGTCCCACACGCTGAGGAGCGAGAATGTAGACGGCTGAGGCTTGCATGCGTCACCGCTACTAGAACTGAGGGAGAATGAGTGACAAGCGATTGCAGTGGTAATTGGTAGTGAGTAGATACGAGGACGTGCGTGGAGTATCATGAGGTGCTGCTATGGTCACGTTGCATTCTGCAAGAGTCATTCTAGCAAGTAGCGATTGTGTTGCAAGATGTCAAGAGGAGGTCTCTGTCTGGAGGCGCAGGTCGTCAGCGATGTGTGAGATTGTGCTGTGAGTATGCTTGTGGTGTGTTGGCTTTTCTGTTTGTTTTCCATTTCAGCTCTATCCGTGTGACCCAGGTTCTCGGAATGGCATCCAAGTCAAGTGTGTTGTTCGTGATGGAAAAAAAGGGATGGATCCCGTTTTTGCCGGGGAGTGTCAATGTAGTTGAAGGATGAATGATCGATTCATGGTTGTTTGCTGAAACCCAACTTCCCTACATTTTCGCGGAGGCATCAATACACCAGTCATGGTCTCATCGGTCGCTGTTCAGAAAGAAGATCAAATACCTTCAGAAGTAATATCGTGATTTATTATTGTAATATTTGTTCATAGACCTTAGTTATTACGATGGTCATATGTCGGTGTTAGAATAACGAATTCTTGAGTCGCCAATCGGTGTTATGGTTTTTGCGTCCGTTATTACCAAGCGTTTCTGAAAGGCTTCGAGGGACAGCGAGAGGGCCGGCGTAGCGAGAGCTGGCCATTGACGGTTTTGAGACGTGATTGACAGTTTCTGACGGTTTTGAAAGTTGATTACAGTCTGGATATATGTCAATGGAGTTGAAGGATGAATGATCGATTCATGGTTGTTTGCTGAAACCCAACTTCCCTACATTTTCGCGGAGGCATCAATACACCAGTCATGGTCTCATCGGTCGCTGTTCAGAAATAAGATCAAATACCTTCAGAAGTAATATCGTGATTTATCTTTGTAATATTTGTTCACAGACCTTAGTCATACGTGATTTATATGTTGGTGTAACAATAAAGAATCCTCAAGTCAACAGTTGGTGTTTTGGTTTTTTCGTCCGTTATAACTAAGCGTTTCTGAAAACTTCAAGGAACAGCGTGGGTCCGAGCGTAGCAAGAGCAGGGCATTAACGGTTTATGAGACGTGATTGACAGTAGTCTCCATCAATCTTTCTTGGTGCCGCCCAAGTTTTCTTTGAGCAAGCGTTATCTGGAACATTTCTGGAATTTTGGTTATGTTCAGTGATTCCTGGATCAAGGAAAGCAAACAGGAAAGTAAGTCATGTTGACTTGTCTGTTAATTGTAACGATGTTTCGGATGTTAAGCATGACATGGTTGATGTTACTGTTTCGCCCTCCAGGGATAATAGGAACATCAGACTCCCAAAATTTGAAACCTGGTGTTTCGACGGAAACCCAGCTGATTATTTACAGTTTGTAAAGGAGTTTGAGATCATGCTGAGTGGCTTTTTATTAAATGATGAAATGAAGTTAATGTATTTGATGAGGTATTCTACTGGAGTTGCTTCCAGATCTATACAGTGCTGTAAGCTTAGGAAGCCAAAAGAAGGAAACTATGAGGCTATGAGCATACTACGTCAAAGGTTTGGAAGGCCTTCGATGATTGTAGGGGAATTATTCGAGGCTGTTAAGGGTAATGGTGGTCAATTACAAGATGACTCCAAGGCACTTACTGAGTTTTTGGATAATCTGTTGACTTACAAGAATGCATTGATTTCGATGAATTGTATGAGTGACTTCAACTCGAGTTTTGTTCTAGAAGTAATAGCGAGACGTCTACCTACTCGACTACAAAGGAAGTGGGTGAAGATAAGCTCCCGTATAGAGGATGAAGGTACCGAGCCAAAGTTCGATGATATTCTGAAACTATTAAACGATAGTTTCAGTGAATCTATGAGCAAGTTTGCCAGTATAATGCATCTCACCCCTAGAATAGAGCAGTCTGAGGGTAAAACTCAATCATTGATGACGAATAGGCCTCAGAGAGGTGGATATCGAGAAGGCTCTATGGTGTCTAGTAATGCATATAGAATTAGTGAGTGTAACAGGTTTCGTAGTACATCCTCAACAGATAAGTTACAAGATGCAAGACAAACACGGTTGTGTTTTGCACGTTTGCAAGAAGTGCATACAAAGATGAACTGTGAATCAGTAGGCAAGTTTAGTGATAAGCTCAATATGAAATCAAGTTCAGACTCCGAATTGTGTGACGATAACGGCGTGGTGAAGAAGCCTGTAGTTGCAACTAGTAAGCCATTGTTGAATAGTATGCCACAGAAGAGAGTTACAGTTTCAGGGTGCAGTTCTGACTCCACAAGTTTACAAGGTATTACTAGTCTGAGTGAAGGTATAAAACCTTTAAGGATTTGTGAGGAGGAACCAAAATTGTCTACTTCTGTTAATAAAGAGTTTGAAAATGATCAACTTGACGGTAAATTGAATATTTGTGATAACGATCATGATAGTGCAGACTTGTCTTTGGTTGATCATGATGAAATGAGGGGAATGCCTACTACTGCTGAGTTGAACAAAGGTTCTGTACAACTTGAACGTGATGTAGAATTGAATGCAGATGCAGTTGCAGAAGTTGTGGATACTTGTGAGACCGTCAGTGTAATTGATCAGCGTGTGGCCCACCTTTCATCAGATTATAGTGCTAAACCGGAGCTAGTGGTAAAAGACAGCAGTGGTGGTAATCTTGCAGTTAGACAACTATCTGAAAGCCGAACAACAACAGCTTCTGATCCACCGCTAACTTCATCAACTGGTATCAATCAGTTGTCGTTGGTGCTGTCATCCACAATGAGAAAGGCGCCCATCAACTCAAGTATCTTGTGCAATGACTTTGATAGTATTGGTGCATTTGAAAAGACGAGAGATATTGCTCAGTTTAGTGAGGATAAGCCAAGTGTAAACGAGAGAGTAATTGTTAAATTGACTTGCATGAATAAAGGCATTTCTTGTTTCAAGTTACTAATTGAATGTTATTATCTTTGGTGTAAATTACTCTGTGCCTATGCTTGGTTGACCAGATACTTCGTGTGTTTGTTGGTCATCTATGTTCTACGATACAATGACATGGGCGTGTTACCGTTCAGATTTGAAGATATAGCTGATAGAAGGAAGTCAGCAAATGAACTCTGCAACGATTTTCCAACCTAGGGCGTCAACCTGAGAAGGGTTGTAGGCGTACTGCTGTAAGTCCTACAATTCTTCAAAGGGTAGCGCATCAATGAGCAGCCGAACGTGCTTGGTTTGTGATTATGTACATATGTTCATGTTGTATATACTGAATCGGTATCATCTTTCATCTATCTGTTAGCGATTTTGTTTGTGTCCGGACGACCTTCACTTGTATCATCAACCTGAGAAGAAATGTAGGCGTACTGGTGTAAGTCCTACAGTTCTTCAAGGGTAGTTCGTCATGCCAGAATCCACAACATTTGATGTATTGATTGCACATATGTTTGTATTGAGTAATTGTGTGGGTTCCAATTAATGTAATTGTTGCTTAATCTTGTTTGTGTCCGGACATTCTTCAACCTACGATCGTCAGTCTGAGAAGCGTTGCAGGCGTACTAGTGTAAGTCCTGCGATTCTTCAAAGGAATTACGTCAAGACATGATTTGCGAGGTTATTTGTACTGTTTGTACATATGTGTGGTGTGTCATATCAATTAGTGTTTTGGATTCACTGTGTTTACTTGTTGTTTTCGTATTTTGTTGCTATGCATAATTTTGTTAAATTTTTCGTCGTGATTACTTCTGAAGTTGTTTTGAGTCTTCCGAATCCGTGAACTAGTTGATTGGTGTTAAAGACAGCAGATAGGTCGCATACGCCGGGGAGTCTAGTGGTGAGAGTGACATGAACACGGAGATAATGATTAGCCGTGGTCCCACACGCTGAGGAGCGAGAATGTAGACGGCTGAGGCTTGCATGCGTCACCGCTACTAGAACTGAGGGAGAATGAGTGACAAGCGATTGCAGTGGTAATTGGTAGTGAGTAGATACGAGGACGTGCGTGGAGTATCATGAGGTGCTGCTATGGTCACGTTGCATTCTGCAAGAGTCATTCTAGCAAGTAGCGATTGTGTTGCAAGATGTCAAGAGGAGGTCTCTGTCTGGAGGCGCAGGTCGTCAGCGATGTGTGAGATTGTGCTGTGAGTATGCTTGTGGTGTGTTGGCTTTTCTGTTTGTTTTCCATTTCAGCTCTATCCGTGTGACCCAGGTTCTCGGAATGGCATCCAAGTCAAGTGTGTTGTTCGTGATGGAAAAAAAGGGATGGATCCCGTTTTTGCCGGGGAGTGTCAATGTAGTTGAAGGATGAATGATCGATTCATGGTTGTTTGCTGAAACCCAACTTCCCTACATTTTCGCGGAGGCATCAATACACCAGTCATGGTCTCATCGGTCGCTGTTCAGAAAGAAGATCAAATACCTTCAGAAGTAATATCGTGATTTATTATTGTAATATTTGTTCATAGACCTTAGTTATTACGATGGTCATATGTCGGTGTTAGAATAACGAATTCTTGAGTCGCCAATCGGTGTTATGGTTTTTGCGTCCGTTATTACCAAGCGTTTCTGAAAGGCTTCGAGGGACAGTGAGAGGGCCGGCGTAGCAAGAGCAGGGCATTAACGGTTTTGAGACGTGATTGTTAACGACTAAGCAGTCACTTTATCTAATCCATTCTGTACTTCAGTGGCTAAGCGGTAGAATGTTCACCGACTGTTTATGTTGTTTGGGGTTCTATCCCAGGCCGAGGCGCTGCTTAACATCGCTAAGCCATTAATAAGCCTGGTGGAGACAGAAGGTTGTGAATGATTCTTTCAACCCCATCTTTTGAATAATAAACACCCGCTGCTACCGAAAATTCAAGCCTCCAACCTGAAAACCTATGTTCCTCTGGGAACGTAAAATAATAAAATAGTAATAAATAATTCCGCACAACATTCTGGAAGTACCTAAGTTATCACACTGGAATCTGCAAGCTACTCTTAGTCCATCTGCAAAGATGAATGGTTTCCCATTTGAGAAGCAAGCGCATATGTCGTTGGTATAAAGGGTAAATAGAAGGGGACCAGTGACACTACCGTGTGCTACACCAGAAGTGATTCGGCTAGGTTTGGAAGTTACAGATCCGAGTTTAACTATTTGGGACCTGTTGTTAAGGAATGATTTAAGCCACCCCAATAGTGGGTCATGTATTCCCAAGGAGTTCAGCTTAGGTATTAGCAGTGAATGGTCGAAACGGTCAAATGCCTTCGAAATGTCAAAGTAGATGACAATTACTAGTTGTCGTCTGTCAAGTCTGCTAGTCAAAAAGTTAACGAAATCTAGGTGACAGTTGAAGTATGATCGGAATGTCATGAGTCCATGTTGGTTCGGACTTACAGCATTGCAGCTAAGCATGTGCTTGACTATGTTGCCTCCAACTAGACTCTCCATAATTCTGGTTGCTATAGGTGTGATATTGATCTGCCTGCAGTGACTAATGACAAAAACGTGCATTTCAGCAGCCCGGGTGAATTGTAGTATGGTTAGAGTTGCATTGTAAATAGAACTTTGTTTGAATATACTGAAAGAAATGTATCTACGATACTAAGTTAGTGCACTTTCATGAACTTATTACGCTACCAAATCATTATTTTGGCCCATTTTGTACTGATATTATATGATTTGTTCGCAAATGCATCATCTGAATTATTTAGCGATGTAAATGTCAATTTGTCAGTCATTTACGTGTAAGAAAAAGATTTTTATGTGATAAGATTGTATTCAGTGTTCAAGACCTATGCATACTCCTGTGTCTACTTATTTTTTGCCTGCTTCTATCAAGTACATTCATCTTTCAAGCAGGCTTCATAAATAAGCTCTTATCACAGTTCAAAGATGTCATACTAGTGACAGTCTGTTACCTTATTCTATGCATCTCTTTGCATTGTTGGGGAATGGTAAGAGGAGTTATATTAAACTTTCGTTTCGCAGATATCAAGATGGAATAATTCCGCCGAAATGCCGTCTTCTGCCGGATTTCTGGTTTTACTTACCGTTCAAAGAACATGTAAGTGGCAATATATGCTCCTTAAACTATTAATCAATGCGATTACCAACAAAGAGTGCGTTTCATAAAATAAGTGTAATTTGTACAACCATATTTATTTGGTCTACTACTGTAGCCACCTTTGTTTTGGTTTTGATGTATAACGTTAACGGTTTTGAAGCATGGAGTCATCACTTGTACACAGTATTCTGGATGAGGCCTGATATATGTTGCACAGAGTACTTGGAAAATACGCTAGCCTAAAAGTTTGAAAGCCCTTCGAAGTTCCCATATCATCGGAATAGCCTTATCTGCGACTCCGTTACAATTCGCCGTTATCTTTAAATCATGGTTCACAATAATACTTAGTCCTCTTGACCTTCGACATCTGATTCAGATTCTAAAGGATTCAAAATGATTACGGAATTATTGTGAACTACGACTTAAAGATAATGACAAATTGTAATGAAGTCACAGATAAGGCTATTCCAGTGGTATGGGAACTTCGAACGGCTTTCAAACTTTTAGGCTAATGTATTTTCCAAGTACTCTATGCAACATATGTCAGGCCTCATCCAGAATACTGTATACAAGCGATGAGTCCATGCTTCAAAAGGGAGGCACATATCCTGGAAAGAGTACAGAGGGTAGGAACCAAACTAGTTAGTGGTATCTTACACCTTCCTTATGATAAGAGTATGGAGCATTTAAATATCTTTTCATTATCATACCGAAGGACGAGAGGCGACTTAATTTTGGCATACCGAATGTTAAAAGGTGATTTAGGGATTGACCTTTCTGATCTTTTCTCTCTCTCTCTCTCTCTCTCTCTCTAGGGTACACTTGCGTGGTCACTACACAATGATGCTGAAACCAAGGTGTAACGAAACACATGTAGAATTTAGATCGTCTCCTACAGTGGTCAACAACTGGAAATCCTTACCTGATTCAGTGGTTACAGCTCCATCGGTGAGCGCTTTCAAAGAGAAATTAGATTTCTGCAGAGATATATACCACAAGGATTAACATAGGCAACGAGAGTCTCCTATTCTTATTATCTGAGTTTCATTCTAGAAAGCATAAATCCCCTTATACATTTAGGCAATGGTGATATTAGTACTAATTTAGCTAAAGCGCAAGCTAAGACGCTATTTTTAGTATTTTCGCCATGTGAAAATATATAAAAAGGAGTTGTTGGCGTATGATGAGTTATTTACTGAAACCAAGCTGACCAAAACTGATAAACGGCCTTTGTCTGTGTCATAATAGCGGCTTTAAAAGTGAAATACAGGTACCTATGCTTCTAACTCAATTTTACATAATCTGAATTGTTTTACGGGAGATGTTGCATGTAGACATGCTCAGTATGCTATAGTGGCAGGAACGTACCTTACTAAATATCCTGGTCTGTCAGAAAGGTCGTTTAAATTGCGGTCAGACTAGAAGTAGTTGCCATCATAGTGTATTTTGTTTACCCTATGATGAGGATCTAGAGATGATGTCGTGATGTTGGTAAATAGGGGGCGTTACAATGGCAGTATGTCTTTCAAGAGACTGGCCATGGGGATGTACTGCTTTTCTGTCCCAGAAAAAGGGATCTTAGAAGATACTGGACCTGAAAATTGTACGTCCCGGTATACCCTGCTACTTTGTGTGACCTCCAAAATCTCATCCAAACAGGCCATATACAGTTGGCCCCAAGCAGTTGTCACGGTCATTTAACACTGGTAATTTTTATTATTCAAGCACTTCATAGAGAAATCAGCTTCTATGGTGTGAACAGTAAGGAAGTAACTACTGCCTACACATTCTCAGTGGAGCACACAGTTTTTATTTTGAAAAATTACCCTCATCTCCTTGCTTTTCTCTGATTGTAATCACCTCAATTATACATATTTTTAACTGGGTTTTGGGCCAGAACACAGCCATGCAGAGGTGGTCACCACCTTATTAAAACAGTGGTGCTATTCCCAAAGTAGTTCTTCCAACACATGCACCTTGTATCACATCAAACAACAGGTTTCAGTAACCAGTACTGTGGCGTCTTATATTTTAGGTGTATTTTATGTATTTGGGAAACTGATACAAGTAATTCGCTGAAATTCCACAATATAACTCTATTATCACAATTGAGTGTATGTTTTCATCAACAGTGGAGTACTGAACGGTCAGCTGTTTCGTCAGCCTAGCCTGGGACTCCTTATCAGTTTGGAGTATTTTTTATGATTGCAATAAATAATACTGTATCATTTACTGTGTCTTTTATCAAATAGAATTATTCTATAATGGAATTATACTTTATTAAAAAACCCACCAAATTCTACCGTTTTATCAACGAAGCTGATCAGTCTCAATCACATATGTCAATATGAAAATTTGAAACATGAATAATTAGTTTCTAAGAATCTGATATCACTTAGATAACCAGTGAATACCAGCACTGGAGTAGTGGACAGTTAGCTTTTTCTCCAGCCTAGTTTAGGACTCATCGGCTGTACAGACCCACCGAAATTCAGGCTCAAGACCTTCAGGTTAAATGGCAAACTCTTAGACCATTTAGCCACTGGAACCCATTAGGTGTTTACAACTGATGAATCCGAAACTAGACTGACGAAACAACTGGCTGTCCAGTACTCCCTGGATTTTCAACAGTTTTTTAAATGATATCAGACTCTGGTCAAACATGAAATAAATTCATTTCTAATTAACTGACATCATGCTTTAACTGCTGTGAAAAATCTTTTGATTCAATGGTTTACAATGAATTAGCAATTTTAATATGACCCGTTGCACATGAGCCAGGGTGGCACTCATGGCCCAAGCGGTCTAGTGGATAACCCGCTTTGGTGTTTGAAACTATGGCCACTGGGCTCGAGCCCCATTGGTGGGAACATCATCACTCACTCGGAAAAGCAGGTGCACCCAGATGACGAGTCCCAAATAGGACGAAATGCGCTTTATCCTGGATTCCACTGCTAGTTAGTAATTTTCTCCATTAAAATTACTGTTGATTAATCCTTCTTCTTTTTCTTTTTTTGTCAATCAAGGGGCAGTGTTGTATTACTTTTTCTATAAAAGAAGCATTTATCGACTTGGTGATTCCAGATTTTATGAAGATTGTGAATGGATTAGATGGCAAATTGATGGCGGTTCATAAGCGCATGCAAAGATGGTGATTTTTTACATTCTGAAAAAAAGACTACCATTTATGCTTCTAAACCTTCTATTTATTGTTATAATAATAATTATTATTGTAAACTGTCTGCTGAATAAACAGTTTTTAATACTTCATACATTTATTTCCACCCCACCCCCCACACACTTGATGAATATGAATAAAGCAAGAAGAACAACACCAGTGGTTTGTGCAGAATAAGAAGACGGTACCATCATTGCCTGTTTCGTTGACTTCTCATTAGCTGCTGCTTACAGCCTAAAGAAATTATTATTAAGTTTATGTACAGAAAAGTTTTTAACATAATTGCAAATTTTACATGATATAAGTTGACAGGAGGTTCTGCGCTTAGTGAACAGTGCTCAGAAAATTACGCCTATATAGTTTTTACACAGGGAGTTCAAGTTTAAGCAAAGTAAAATGTATGCATACAATGGTAAAGGAGTTACGTGATAAAGACGAGAGATGCGTAAGATGCTGAGTGACTAATAAATTGGCTAACAATGTACTGAGTTCAACTCAAATCATAGAAACATGAGACAATAAAAATTACACTACATCAGAGGAGGGAGTAAGGTTAAATAAAGACAAAGATTGCATAATCGAATGAAAGAGACAATAAACACATCCATTTACCAGTTAAGCAGGGAAAGACTGATAACTCCTTCTTTCTGAACACCTAGATCGGCTTCAAGGGTTTGATTGAGATTACTTCAACAAACTTGAGGAGAATTGAGCTGTTCTGTCTATAGATAATTTTAAAAGATTTTGAATTTCCACCTCATGACTCGTATCAAGGATATGCCTGGTAATTGCACTATTGCAAGCGTTTGCTCCCTTAAGAGGTGGGCTTTTAGGTACACGTTCACAAAATTGGAGGTGTGCTCTACTTTGTAAATTTATATACACAGTTGGAGTTTTTAACATGAGAAGGGTATTTGTCAACCTTTGTTTCATTGCGCCAAGGAGAAGCATATTGTCCAATAGACGGGAACCAACTTGTTTGCAGGATAGGCTCTGACTAGTTACATATTCGACCTTCTGTTGATTATTGCTTTAATATTTTCACCCTTAAAATCGAGTTGAATGAGGATGCTCTTTATCTCATTGTGATTTGTTTGACAATTGAGCCTTCACATCTTCCATATTTGTTAATGAATCTCTGAGGGTAACAGTTATTTTTCAACATCTTGTCAAGAAAGACTAATTATTCCTCTAATTTCTCTGTGGAGCATATTCTCCTAGCTCTATAGTGTAGAGACTTGACTAGTCCCTGTTTATAGCTATTTGGACAAAAACTATTAAAATGTAGGCATTGTCTATTCCATGTAGGCTTTCGGTAAATCAACCTCTGGAGACTACCATCTTCTAGGCGTTGCATGGCAATCTTGAGGAAATGGAACCTTGCATCATTTTAATGTTCCATGGCAATTCAATATTTTTGTGTGCATCGTTGAATAATCTAATTAGGTGGGCAGCATGAATTTCATTGTTGCATACTACAAATATGCTATCTGTGACATATCGGCAATAAGAAGTTGTTTCATCCATTGCGTACTTCAGCTTTGTGTTCTTACTACTACTACTTAGTCAACGTGTTAGTGAACGTCTCCCATGGTGGTTTGGCAGAGGACAGACAAAAACAATCCGTACCTCAATTTTGTCACATTTAGTTGATGGTGGTCATGTAGTGGAGAAAACGAGAGCTTTCATGATAATTCATCTTATCTCACCGAATCTTTCCAATAGACTTCGTATTCGTCTATTGCATACAGCTGAGGCGATAGGTATTCGAACTATTAAACCTAAACTATGCATTCAAAAGAAGTTCGTGCAGACATTATCCCTCCCTCGCTTGGCCTATTAAGACATAACCAACTAAAGACTTCTACACCACCCCTTGTTCATATTTCCAACCCCTTTCTTATCATCCCTTAATCTTATCACATCTTTATTATAAGCGTATTTCATTTACTTCCCTTACAATCTAGCACTACTTAATCGGTTCATTTGTTTTTACTGGCCTTTATCGACTGTTTCCACCTGAACAAGTGTTTGTTTAATCATACTGTTTTTCATTATTCGTGTTGTCACAGATTGCCTCACATTTTTCATCCTTATTATTGATAAGACCATTATTATTATTATTATTATTACTACTATTATTATTATCATTACTACTATTATGACTAATTGCACAATTTATATTCACCATCGTATTATCCTATAGGCAAAACACCATGATTAGTTTATATTAGAATTTTTATTTGTAAAGTTATGTAGGTAAATTAGAGTTAAGCCTGATGAGATCTAATTGCAATCACAATACTGTTCGCTTAAATAGGTTGTTCTGAAACATATCTGCTAGAGTTTTGAATACAATGAAATTGTTTAATTATAACAATATGAAAATCAGAAATGGGAAACTAACTAAAATTTACGATTGTTATCTGATTGCCTTTGTTCCTGGGTGGAATATAGAGCTTCACTCTGTTTACAGCCGTCTTTTCTAGCTGTCTCTACGCTTATCCATACACTTTAATTTCTTCTCCCACACGATTACATCCTTCTCACTTAAGACAGCACTGAACTCTTTATAATGGAAAAGACTTAAGGCTCATGTGGATGATATTGAATTAGTTGTATTCTCTGAGCTGAGGTAATCGATGGTATAATTTTGAAGCTTTCGTCGTCCCCCCACTGTTCTAGACAACATCCCTTCAGCGCAAGTTTTAGGATAAAACGAAATTACTTGAATTCTCTCTCCATCAATGATGATATGATTGTATCTCCTAGCAGCCGTTGTTGTGACTGGTTATTTGTTAATTTACATTTCTACTGATCATTTCAGTTGACTTGGACTTCGAACTGTCGTGTCACGTAATTTACTTTTAATTAGCTGGTAAACTTGGTCTAAAAACTCAAAAATGCATCACAAACGTAATGAGAGATTGCCTAAAGAAGAAACTGGATGATAACGATCTTTGCTATGGTTTAAAACCCTGAGGATCTGGTTTGCCGCACATGGACGATTTCCCTTTCACCTTAAGACGTTCATAGTTGTTGTTATATTGTAACAACAGAAGACAAGGGCAGGCAACAGATCATTTTACTACGGAAATCAGCACGTATTTATATATATATATTTTATGTGCATTATTATAGCTTATTCAAGCAGACAAAACACAGTCTTTTGATTGGTTGTTTCTGGTTTCTCGGAAAGTTAAGCCATATATTTGCGAATCTTATTTGCCCACGTTAAGTCTTCTGTGATTGGTTGTTGAATCAGCCTTGTTCATTATTTTCTCACGGCCAATATTAGTGACCTATATATTGACGTAAATTAATGTCTACCAATTGGCTAGCAGCCTGCTCTCATCACAATATTACTTCACCTTTTATTTATTACATTATTTTCCTCCTCATTTACATCTGATATTCCCTGCATTATTATATTTATGCAGCATTATTAGTTAAACATGCTTCTGGATTGTAGTCTTTCTTAAAATAGCGACAATGTTTAAAAGACGTCAGCGTTTTCAATATCAGCCATTCTCAAAAGAATGGTTACTGAACAAAGAATATTCACGTTTCCGATAACCTGCTTTTCATCATCAGGTTCTACAGTTATACACGCATCCATAGTAGTGAATGAATGAATAAGTGTTATGAACAACAGCATTGATGTTGTTTAAATAATATCGAATTATTCGATAATATAAATAGATTACAATTCAGTGCATTACACTGAATACCAGTAAAATTAGGAAAGATTATAATACAAATTCATGAATTTATATTCTACACTGAAGATCAGATGGGGTAGTAGAAGTGATTGGATGGATTTGTTTCTTCTACTCATAGAGTGCCGTTTGTTTCAGACGAATTGCAATAGCCTCTGCTGTTTGGAATATGAGGTACCTGGATATTTTTGACAATTTATTTGTTACCCGATAGATGATGATGGGGAAGGATGCTTTAATTCTAGTCTTGTCGCCGGTCGCTTTGGGCCAGGTGGTCTAATATCTAGCTGTTGATGGTTTTTACTACGCCTTTATTTAACCACCTACACAGGTACATGTTGCCGAACAAGCACGAAAAATCAAGTTCCGTTGGCCGTTGCTCTAGGAACTTGAGTCCTTCTCCATCGTTATTTATCGGGTACCAAATAAATTGCCAAAAACACCCACGTACGGAATGCTCGAAACAGCTGAGGTTAGCGCTATTTGCCTGAAACAACAAGCGCTCTGTGTGTGTGTGTGTGTGTGTGTGTGTGTGTGTGTGTGTAGAAGAAACAGGTCCAGTCAGCCCTACCACTGCCCTGGCTGGCCTTCAGCGGAGACTCTAAATTCATGAATTCGGATTATGATCCTTCCTAATTTTTCTGACCTTAAGTTTATTTTTATGCTGATTATTTTACTGCTCAGAAGTCCGCCCCACCCTCCTTTATGGCTGTGAGACCTAACCTCTGAGAGTGGAGGACATGGAAAGGCTAGCAATCATTAATCACAGGTGCCTGCGTTCTATCGCCAGTGTTAATTGGTATAATAGGGTAAGCAATATTGAGGTTAGGTATCGGTGGAGCGTTAGGTAAGGAGGGGAAATCAATCGACGAGGCTGTGAGGCTACATTGACTGAGATGGTTACCACACGTGCTACGTATGCCTGGTCATCGCCTTCCTCGAGAATGGGCAGTGTTAGCTTACATAGGGTCAGGTTGGAAAATAGCTAGCGGTGGTCAAACCAAAACATGGCATCAGTCTATGAAATCCACAGCAGTTAGTTTAAGTCAGTGACGTAGGAAGGTGTCGACATCCTGGTTAGGGTCCTTGGGACGGTAAAACCAGTGGTTGGAAACAATTCGTGAAATGGCTCAAAATCGTTCTCAATAACTGGCGCAAATGCATCCACTCCTTTTGTCTTATGATTTCCAATGAAACTATATTGTTCCTTGTTAGTACTATTCCTTTGTCTCACACCTCTGTTTACTGTCTCTATTATGCATTTCTTTTTATTTTCTTCTCTTGCTTTGTGTACTAAGTGAAGTGTGGCGACTCAAACTGCTGCACACCGGTGCAAATTTCTATATTGAAAACGGACAGACAGGCAGACAGACTAATTTATTCACTATTATGGATGCATATAACTATAGAACCTGGTGATGAACAGCAGGTTATCGAAAAAAATATTCTATATCCAGTAACCATTCATCTGAAAAAAAATGTTTCAGTGGTTATTTTTGATCAATTGAAACTAGCCAAGCCTTAAGAATATACCGAAAGGGGGATATTTTTCAAGATCATCTGAGCGGTTGACGCGGATTCTATCTATCTATCTGTCTATCTACCGATACACTCTAACCATCATATTTCTTTTTAACAGTGTCTAACAGTATCTATCATCTATCATTTTCATTTTGATCCTCCTCTGATTATTTCACAAATCGACAACAACACAGTAAGTAGTATCCACTTTATGCAAAGTAGAAAAATAGGAAAACAAGAAACATTGAGCAATGAACACATTTTGTTTTATTTCGTGATTAACACATACGAATACACTCTCAGGTATTCATGTAGATCGTTACAAAAAAGAACTACACTACTACTAATACTATTATCAGTACTATGATTGCTATTAGAATAAAATAAAACAAAAATAAAACAGAATTATTAGAAAAATGTTAAACAAAAGTTAAAGGTGTCTAATTATTATGAAGGTGCGGAAAAAAAAACACACTGCCTAGCTATAAAACATCACATACTACTTAAATGCATATATATGTATGTACTTAGTAGACAGTGTATCACATAGAGAGAAAAAAAGGAAATTATTCATAAATTAAAGTTAGAAAGCACATGAGTAATTTTATAATCATCATCTACAAAACAGTGTTTAGGATAATGAAATAAAATGAATATACATTTTGTTAATTTAAGTAGTATTAAAGGACTGATGGAAAATAATGTTACATATATAGATATTATGTATATTTGTAATGTTAATAATGATTATTATTATTATCATTATTATATATTTAGGTGTTTGATTTGTGAAGATTTGGTGAATTAACACCGTAGACTCCACCATGAACTGATATAAGCTTAGAAGATAACTGAATACAATGCAGTATTGAATAAATCCTTCCTGATAGTGTAAAACTCACTGTATTAAACCACAGTCAGCTCTTCACATCCCCCTCCAACGCCGATACAGCCTACTGGGAATCAAACCCAGGAGTATGTTAACCATTCAGCCACTGGATGAGTGGAATTCAGCATTATAGCTAAAAGATCCTCGGTTCCACATGTAGTAGGGATAAGCGGCACTCGCTGCTAGTAAATCATACAGCTATAATGAAGCAGTAATCCTCACTGTAATCCTTGACGTTTAATCATCCAGTAATGAGATTTACATCGATAGTAATAATATTATTAGGAATAATGATACTTGTAGTAATAATAGTAATAATAATAATAATACGATAACACGTATCTTTACAGTTGATATGTTTGGGTTAATTGGATATTTGAGTTTATAGCATAGAATGGATTGATTCTGTACATAATTTTATAAATTGATTCCATCTGTACACTCTGATGAATGTAGTAGGCAGATGGAGTTTACTTTTCCCATGAGATGGAAATATATTTTTATAAAGATAAAACTGTACAAATTCACAGCACTTTGACAAATGATTTATGTCATATAGTAGGATTGATAGCTATAGAAACTTTTTTATTTGGTTTTTATTTCACATGAAGTACAACAATGATAGACTTTATCACAGAAGGTATATTAACTCTCCTCCAATTAAGGTAAGCGGAATTATTGGCTTTCTAACCTGAAAATTAAAAAATATCAATAATTTTAGAAATGATTATTGAACTACTAACAAAATGTTAAGTAGCTGGATTGGTATGAGAAAATAAAATGTGATGTTAACATTTGATTACAGAAAATCGTTAGTTGCGTCTGAAATGCTTATAGATGCCTGTTTTCATCGCATTACCTTCATTGTATACAATACCAGGTGCATTTATAAAAGCACATGAAGGCAATTAAACGTGGTCACACAGAGGCTTGCTGGAATCCCGGCGCTACCTGAATTTCAATCCTGCACAATGCATCATCATATTTTCTTTAATTCTTATTGGTTTAATTATTCACCTATGTCATTGACGCCATGTGGTGGCACAGTGGTTAGGACTCTCGCCGACCATGCACATGGTCTGGGGTTTGATCCCCAGTCGACGCACTCCTTTACCTCGCTAAGCCAGAAGTAATGCTGGTAAAGAGGAAAGGTTGGGCATGAGGCTAGCAACCCCATCCTGTAAAACTAAGTACGTCTACAGAAACTTCAAGCCACTAGCTTGAAAGTGCCCTGTGTTGCACTGGGAACGTGAAGGAAAAAATATAAATAATAATGTCATTAACATTTGAAATGCCATTCATTCAGACATTTAGAAAGAAAAATTCAGCAAAGAATAAACTTTCCGATAATTTACTCTTTCGACTCTACAAGCATACACACTTACACTCATTTACACAGAATATTCTAGAATAGTTGCCACTAACAATATTGGTGCTTTGTTTTAAATACGATCGATTTGTTAAGATCATCATGCAATTACCACAGTTCACTAAAGATGCATAAGCTATCATAAGTATAAAAATGTAATAGTAAGTAGGATATCAAATAAAATCAAGGAAGTCTTTACAAAAAATTGAGGATCATAAAAACCTTGATGGCCAGAGGTGTGGGGGGGGTGCTAAGGACAGTGTCTGAACTAACCACCTTCTCCTTTTGGATACATAGATTAGGCTTCTTAATTAAGGTGGATTCCAACAGCCAGCCTTAAGCAAAATTTAGTAGACGAACTCTTAAGTTTAAAATTAAGATTAGCTGACATGCACTAGATGACTTTGTAAGCCTATGAATGAACCTTCTTTGTCCCTTAATTAAAACCGCTTTACAGGATGATGTTAGGAAATCCGACGATGAACATGCCTAATTGTACGGTCTATGTAACTAATTCTAGGAGGTATATATTCTAATGTGGTTGCCCTTAAAATGGTTAATAGGTTGAAGAACACTAGTAATATTAGTTAGTAATATGAGTAATAGTAGTGTGGCTTTTGTCAGTGACAATGATTTCGTAAACGTTATATATTAAGTGTGTTGTCCTCTGTATTGTTTTTGAATAACAGGGGGATGGATTAAGTTATGAAGGCGACAAAAGTAGAGAAATCCTTATGAAACAAAATGATGTATTTTGGTTACACAAGGATGAAAGGGAGACAAAAGAAGCACAATGTGGAGAACATGTGTAAATAGAGATTTTAATGTGAATTGTATACACTTTGCTACAAATGTATATCATTCTACTAAATTAACAGTTTACTACGAAACACAACAGTCTTTCGCCACTATAGTAGCAATAATTGCAGCAGTAGTGTGAGAAGTAATAATAATTTTCACGAGTTGATTTGTTTTTCAAGTGTGACCACAGTTGATTTAAAACAGTTAGACAACCATTGAAAGCCAGCACTGCAGTACTGAACAGTCATCTGTTTCGTCAGCTTAGTTAGGGACTCATCATCAGTACGCAGCCACCCCACCGCCAGAGTTCGAACCCATAACCTTGCAGTTACAAGACACCCTAGCTCGTATACCATTCAGCCACTGGGACCCAAATCAATGGTCAGTCCGTAAATTCTACCTTCTACCAATTCGTGATTTAACGCGACTGGTGGCACCAACCAATGTCATTGGTAGGAAATCTATTCTCACTCCAGACTGGATGAAGCTCAGTGGTCATGAATGCCCACTAGAACTCCAGGCGACTCTGTCCTATAACTAGTCACTAGCAAACATCAGATTAATTTTCAAGAGTTGATTTGTTTTTCGAGTTTGACCACGGTGGATTGATCGACTATTGGACAGCACTCTCCTTTGTCAGCCTGGTCTGGGATTCACTGGCAGTACACACCTACCCCACCGCCAGAGTTCGAACCCAGGACCTTCCAGTTACATGACAAGTTCACATATCATTCAGTCACTGGTTTTACAATACTTTTCTAACTGATATCAATTTTACGTGGTCTAAACTAAAACAAATACAATGCCTACACACACTAATTCTTGAAAAGTAGATGTATTATGCTAGATAGAAATTAGGGTAGCCAAGTAGTTTAAGTAATCCTGAAGAGGGGCGGCATTCTTAGTGTAACGGTAGAAGATGAAAGACTTAGTAAAGGAATGTTTATTTGCAGTTTGTTATCTCTATACAGTGTCAGACAGTGGGAAACGAGAAGACAGGGATATCCTGGACCGACGCGAAGAAACTAGAAGACCTGGATTTCGCGCGTGGATGATTTATGTTTGATGTCACTGTCACAAAATCGAAGACTTACAAGCGAAAACCGACAAACTGGTCGAAGAAGCAGTCGGCGAAGACAGGACTCCATGTGAACATAGACAAGACGGAGGTTATGAAAATAACCAACCAACCAACGACAACAACAGCAATATCCGTCGCCAATCACCATCAACGGGAGGGATTTGAAAGACGTTACTTCATTCACTTACTTATCTAGTAAGCATTGTCTTAACTACAAGAGGAACGGACGAAGATGTCAAATCGAGCGAGAATCGGGAAGGCGAGAAACACATTCATCAGCCTGAAATCAATCTGGAAATATTCGTCACTCAGCATCACCAACAAAATTCAGATTTTCAATACAAACGTCAAGTCAGTCAGTTCTTCTATACGGATCAGAAACTTGGCGGGTGGGTCACTAAGAATATTTCCAAAAGGCTGCAGACCTTTATTAACAGCTGTCTTCGCTCAATACTGAAGATCAGATGGCCGGAAAGAATCACCAACAAGGAACTATGGCTGGAAACAAACAAAACAAGAACCAATCGCCAACCAAAAAATATGCAGGAGAAAGTGGGGATTGATTGGGCACTCGGTGAGAAGACCGCTGGGTGACATCGCGCGCGTGTCAGGTCATTGCTGGAGTGGAACCTGAAAGGGAAGCGGCGAGTGGATCGTCGGTGCAAGGGTGATATGGAGGAGATCGTGTGAAGAGGAGTTGAAACAGTATGGACTAACATGGATGCAGATGAAAAGTACAGCAGAAGGAAGACAGAAGTGGCAAGTGGAGACGTGCAGTTGAAGCCCTATGTTCCACTGGGAACCCACCTGTAGTTGAGACAATACTTCCTAGATAAGTGAATGAAGTAACCTCTTTCAAATCCCTCCCGCTGATGGTGATTGGCGCTGGATGTTGCTGTTGCTGTTGTTGTTGTTGTTGGTTGGTTGTTTTCATAACCTCCGTCTTGTCTATGTTCACATGGAGTCCTGTCTTTGCTGCCTATGAACGTCTCCTTATATACTACTGATAAATCTTATCAGTAACACACGCCACACTAGTAGTGGTAGTAGTAGTAGTGTGAGTGGTAACAAGGCTACTATGCATTTATTAAGCAAACAGTATTCAATATTCAATATTTCATGATGAGAATTACTCATCAGACTCAAGAGAAAGTTAGTCAAACACTTGATAATATACCTACCTACCTACATACTTACACACATACATATAATAATTATTTCAACTCCATTCAACAGATAAATGATATCGTGTTTCATTTTTTCCTCTCCTTTAAATGATATTTTTACTCATATAATTATCACTATTATTATTATTACTATTATTACTAACTTCTGCTTTATTTCAGAAAAAAGAAGGGGGAAGCGATGTATCCCATTTCTATTCCTTCCTTTTTTTACATTCTAGCCTCCTTCATTTCATTATTTTTTTTTCATTTTAATCCTTTTCTACTCAAATTACTCATCAGTAGTATTTGTAGTTGTAGTTATAGTAGTAGTAGTATTGAAATCTTTTATACATATATGAAGAACAGTAATAGTTATAATAATGATAAACTATATAGGAAAATATAAATTAGGTGTGAAGTTGATACAATCTATGATTGAAGAAGAGAAGCGTGTGAAAGATATTCAGTGTTGAAGCTGAATCAGAAGAAGGAGAAGATTTAGGAGAGGGAGGAGAATCGGGAGGAGGACGAGGAGTATGTGAGGCACACGTGCCTGCTTCTCTATATACAGCGCCATATTAAATTATCACTTTTAACTAGTGTATATATATATATATATATATATATATATATATATATATATATATATATATATATATATATATATATATGACATTAACTTTTATAATATTAGTGATAATAATGGCGACTATTATTAATTGTTTAGTTATGATTAAATTAAACACGTGAAAACCAGAGCTCTCTTCAAAAAGCAGGTTGAAGGTGAGACAATAACTCATCATAGTAGAGGACATTGTGAAGTGGTCACGCTATGTTGTGAAATGGTAGAAGTTAGAATTCGTGAATTGGACTTTGGATCGGATCCCAGTGGTTTAATGGTCCACAAGCTAGCTAGCTAGCTCGCCTTGTAACCAGAAGATGCTCGGTTCGAAACCTGGCAGTGGGGTGGGTGCGTATTGCTGAAGAGTCCCAAAATATGGGGACGAACCAGCTGTCCAGTACTCCAGTGTTGGTTTCCAAATGGTTCTCTGAGTGATGTTAACTCATGATGAAATCCTGCAACTAATATGGCAAAGAATACTTAGTAACAAAATATTGTGAATACTTGTCAGAAGTTAACTAACTAACTAACGTTAATGAAAGGAAAACATCAATAACAACATTGAGCATTCTAATTTGCGGTCGACTTCAACGTCATTAACTCATAAGAAATGAAACCAGTCTAACACAAAGGATATTCAAAAGAATCTACTAACGATTAAAGAAAGAAGGTCAGTTAGTTAGTTAGTTAGTTAGTTAGTTAGTTAGTTAGTTAGTTAGTTAGTTAGTTAGTTAGTTAGTTAGTTAGTTAGTTAGTTAGTTAGTTAGTTAGTTAGTTAGTTAGTTAGTTAGTTAGTTAGTTAGTTAGTTAGTTAGTTAGTTAGTTAGTTAGTTAGTTAGTTAGTTAGTTAGTTAGTTAGTTAGTTAGTTAGTTAGTTAGTTAGTTAGTTAGTTAGTTAGTTAGTTAGTTAGTTAGTTAGTTAGTTAGTTAGTTAGTTAGTTAGTTAGTTAGTTAGTTAGTTAGTTAGTTAGTTAGTTAGTTAGTTAGTTAGTTAGTTAGTTAGTTAGTTAGTTAGTTAGTTAGTTAGTTAGTTAGTTAGTTAGTTAGTTAGTTAGTTAGTTAGTTAGTTAGTTAGTTAGTTAGTTAGTTAGTTAGTTAGTTAGTTAGTTAGTTAGTTAGTTAGTTAGTTAGTTAGTTAGTTAGTTAGTTAGTTAGTTAGTTAGTTAGTTAGTTAGTTAGTTAGTTAGTTAGTTAGTTAGTTAGTTAGTTAGTTAGTTAGTTAGTTAGTTAGTTAGTTAGTTAGTTAGTTAGTTAGTTAGTTAGTTAGTTAGTTAGTTAGTTAGTTAGTTAGTTAGTTAGTTAGTTAGTTAGTTAGTTAGTTAGTTAGTTAGTTAGTTAGTTAGTTAGTTAGTTAGTTAGTTAGTTAGTTAGTTAGTTAGTTAGTTAGTTAGTTAGTTAGTTAGTTAGTTAGTTAGTTAGTTAGTTAGTTAGTTAGTTAGTTAGTTAGTTAGTTAGTTAGTTAGTTAGTTAGTTAGTTAGTTAGTTAGTTAGTTAGTTAGTTAGTTAGTTAGTTAGTTAGTTAGTTAGTTAGTTAGTTAGTTAGTTAGTTAGTTAGTTAGTTAGTTAGTTAGTTAGTTAGTTAGTTAGTTAGTTAGTTAGTTAGTTAGTTAGTTAGTTAGTTAGTTAGTTAGTTAGTTAGTTAGTTAGTTAGTTAGTTAGTTAGTTAGTTAGTTAGTTAGTTAGTTAGTTAGTTAGTTAGTTAGTTAGTTAGTTAGTTAGTTAGTTAGTTAGTTAGTTAGTTAGTTAGTTAGTTAGTTAGTTAGTTAGTTAGTTAGTTAGTTAGTTAGTTAGTTAGTTAGTTAGTTAGTTAGTTCACGCTACCTGGTTTTGCGTATATATGAAAATACTTTTACATTTTATCAACAGAATGATAGGAAATTTTGGTTACTGATTACCTGACATTCAAATTTTATTTGAATTAGTCAAGAACAACAACTTATGCAGGTTAAAATGCTACTAGTAAAACCTCTACTCTATAGAGTCAGAAGAATATACTGATTCTCGAAAAGATGTTGAAAAATACCGGTTACCCTCAGAGGTTTGTTAAAAAGTATGGAGGATGTCAAGGCAAAATTGTCAAAATTACAGCGGGAAAGAAGCCTGTCTGCATTCAACTCGATTTTAAAGGTGAAAATATTGCAGCAATAATCATCAGAAGATTGAGTACATCACTAGCCACAGCTTATCATGCAGATAGCCAAGTTAGTTCTTGTCTATGAGACAACAGGATTTTCGGCGCATTCAAACAAAAGTCGACAGCTACCCTTCTTATGCTAAAAACTCCAACTGTGTATACGAATTTACAAAGGAGGACACACCTCCGATTTTCTAAACACGTACCTAAAAGCCTATCTCTCAAGGGAACAAACTCTTACAGTAGTGCCATTACCAGGTGAGTCCTCGTTACGGGTCTTGAAGTGATAATCGCAAAATGCTTTAAAATTATCAATAGATAGTGAGGATCAATTATTCCCAAATTCACCGAAGCTATCTCTGTCAAACGCCTGAAACGCTATACATGTGTTCAAAAAGAAGCTATTATCAGTCTTTCTTCGCCCACCTGGTAACTGAATGTCTTTATTCTCTCTTTCATTTGATTTTGTAATCTCTGACTTTAACCCCCCCCCTCCCTTTGATATAGTGTAGTTTTAATTGTCTCTTGATTCTCCGGTTTGAGTTGAACTCAATACATTGTTACCTAATTAGTTAGTTATTCACCATCTTACGCATTTCCTGTCTTTATTACGTAACTCCTTCACCACTGCAATCAATACATTTACTTTGCTTAAACTTGAACTCCTTGTGTACAAGCCACATAAGCGTAATTTTCTAAGCATTGTTCACTAAGTTCAGAACCTCTGTCAGTAACTGACATCATGTAAAATTTGCAAGTATGTTGAAACTTTAATGTACATAAACTTAATAATAATAATAATTTATTTAGGCCGTAAGCAGCAGCTAATGAGAAGCCAACGAAATAAACGAAGGATGGTACCATCTTCTTATTCTGCAGAAACTACTGCTGTTTTCGCTTTATTCAATGACCTATTGCCGACAAATATGCTGAAGGGAATTAAAATGGATTGGAAATTCTCTGGGGAAGGACCACTGAATAATAAATATCACACGCTTCAAGGGGATCCAATCAGGAGGTGATGAGTTTGATGAGGGTCCATGTGTGGCATGCAGGAGATCACATGAACAGGAGTAGGGGGAGGAAATCAGCGCTTGTAGGCAATCATGCAGGCAGCTTAAAATGAGACCAGACAACAGAGTGCTATGGCGATATATATTATTGACTTTTTGTGTTACTTTGGGAATTCAGTGGATAATTAATTATAATAAGATGATGCACGTTTTGCCTTTTCCACAAAGAAAAAAAAACTTATCACAAATCTATCTATCAATGAGTAGTTTCCATTCTAACTCATTTATAAGTTACATAATCATTTGGCAATTTTTTTTTGCAGTTCTTTTCTAAAAAGAAATATTCTTTGAAAAGCATCCAGTCATTAATATCTGATTTATGAGGTCTAATGACTATAAGTTGGTCCTTCTATACGGGTGAGAAACTTGCACTGCACATCATTCAGTCACGAAAAGGATTTTCAACAGCTACCAGCTTAGCCGGCTGCATAGTGAAGATCAAATAGCTGGACTGCCGGTCGGCCAGAAAGTATTAGCCACATGAAACTCTGGTGATGAATAAACCAACAAGGCAAGAGTTAATTACCCAATAGACATATAGGAGGAAATAGAGATGAACTGATCAGGCCTGACACTATTGAGGAGACAACTGAATAATATCTCACTCAATGCAGGCTATCAATCGAGTGGAAGATGGAAAGGAAGCGATGATTCGGTTGTCAGTGCAAGGGTGACTGGTCTTTATACTAATATACCAATCAATATGGCAGCCTTAGAAGTAGTTAAAACGAATTAACTGCAGTTCCTGAACTCACTTCTGGAACGAAGATAACCATTGAAGAAATTATTTTAAGAATTCAGTTATGCTGTCTCATATCTACTATCTTTAAATTCCAAGGGAAAATATATAGACAAACTGAAGGTGTAGCAATGGTACGGATCACCAATATCCCTTATAGTAGCAGATATATTTATGAACAACTAGGCAAATATGGCTCTTAAAAACATTTAATCCTACTCCAGAAATATGGTGGAGATAGATATGTGGATGACACTCTCACTCACAGTGTTAAAAATGAACATATCTCCCTCTAGCTTCTTGACACCTACACATAAACTCACTAGTGCAGGGAATAAAATTCCCACTTGAATCAGAAAATGAACAAAAAGAATTAGCTATGATGATAGATTGTAAATTAAAACAAACAGAAGACAGTAGACTGCACACTAGTGTTTATAAAAAGGGAACGCATTCTGCGTTATCAGTCTGTGGTGCCAGGCAGGCTTAGTCAAGTGTTTAACAAACCGAGCAATAGCACTAAGTAGTACAAGAAAAGACCTAAATGATGAAATGAAACAGAGAGAAGCATTGGTTGGTGTTAAATAACCATCCTATAAAATTCATTAGGAAGATCGAAAAAGGTCGAAATAAAAATAATTGTGAAACTAATAATGATTACATAAATAAGAGAGAATATAAGTCATCTATTGTTATACCACATAAGCAGGGAACATTTGAGGCCCTACGTACGATTCTTAATAAAGCAGGAATTAGGGTGGCATTCAAACCCGAAAACTCACTCAGGTTGGACAAGCTATGTAGGCTAAAAGGCCTCATGGACCAAATTAAACAAAATAATATAATTTACAAAATACCTTGCAATGATAGTGAGTGAGGTGAACTACATAGGTCAAACTAGTAGGGCGGGCTAATCAGATTATCAAAATATAAGAATTTAGTGGCTAAGGCTAAGAATGGTCGACCTCGAGAAGATAAGTAATTTAGAAAAAAGGTCAGCAGAAATTGCACTGCATGCATTAACAAACAATCACACTATAGGATAGGGGATTAAATTCTAGAAAGTAATATAGGTAGATGGAGAGAGAGACTGACTACTGAATCCTGGGTTCATCGAGTCTACACCCAACACATGCAACAGAAATGACTCAATGCAAATACCAGAGATATGCATGAAAGATATTATTACCATCAGTCAGTCAGTCAAATCAGAGGAGGATAATAAATAATCTTAAAATTATATTTTAATTCAAGCACATCACAACATTCTAACGAGTTACTTATTTTAACCATAAAAACAGTCGTCTTATTTTTCCCATCTGATTGCATGTGGTTGATTGACAATACTCATATTATTATTCCTGAATGTACATTATCCCATATTGATTTTTATTCAAATATCTAATCATCAATTTCACTCATGTATATAAATGAAGTAAAAAGTGGTTGTGTGAGTAAGTGACTTGATATGATTATGAGTGGCAATAATTTGTACTAGAAACTTCAGGTAATATTGCTGTACAATACTGTGTGATTTATCAAAATAAAATCCTATCCATAATGGAGTTTCGCTCTACCATAGTGCCCAAGTTTTATACTTATATCAATAGGAGATTGTTTGTTGGGTAGGAGAACGAAGTGAGAGATTATGGGCAATCATAAGTCCAGCCAGCTGAATAGAACGGAAGAAAATAAAAAAAGTGAAAGTGTATTGTTGAAGGCTTATGTTTCACTTGGAACCCGAGCTAATAATAAAAAATAAATAAATACATGAGTCTAAGTAATGAAATATTCTGTAAGGGAATAAAATGAACATTTAGAAGATGAACCGTACTGATTTTAAGTATTTAATGGGTAAAAAACAAACACAGGAAGAGAGACTGACAGAGATGCATATGGAAATACGTTCTTGTTGTTACTTGAATTTGTAAACAAGTTAATTAACTCCCTGAATTGAACTGAACTTGACTGAACTGTTCAATTCTATCCGCCAAAGATATTACATCGATGGCACAGCGGTTAGGACGCTCGCCGACCATGCGTATGGTCCAGGGTTCTATCCCCGGCCAATGGATGCACTCCTTTACCTCGCTAAGTCAGAAATAATGCTGGTAAAGAGGAAAGGTTAGGCGTGAGGCTAGCAAACCCATCCTGTAAAAATAAACACTTCAAGCCACTAGCTTGAAGGTGCCCTATGTTCCACTGGGAACGTGAAGGAAATAAATGAAAAATATATATATAAGGTCATGAAAGCTTTACATCTCAACTATCCAGCTTAGAGAACATAACTACACCACTACATCATTCATCCAATTGAACTATAAATCTTTTCCATTATATAGTTATTCAATCCATATAAACCTCATTAACATAAACACTACAACAGTCATTGAAGCATAAATAAATTGAAAAATTATTTATATTTGAAATTTGCAATTAACACAGGCGGGATTTATTATCACTATGCCAACAACTATGTGTGATGACAATTTAAAAACAAAATATATGCCACGCGTTATCACCCTATTGACCTTTAACTATTATTATCCGGTATTGTTTAGATTATAGGTGAGGTTATGTGGGAAAATGATTTATTACAGTTACAGGGTAAAAGAGATTTAAAAAGGTCAAGCGTATTTACGATTTCAAACAAGTAGGAAAGAAAAATTGAATAATTTATTAGGGTGATGTGAGAAAATACTCATTTTTGTTTTGAAATATAAATTAAAACTAATTTAAACAAGTCAAGTAACATTGAATTGTAGGGATGCTAATTTATATCAGGTTACACCATGGAGGATTGATGTCATCATTAAGAGAACCATTGAAAACTAGCACTGGAACACTGGACAGCCAGTTATTTCGTCAGCCGAGTGGTGGACTTAAGATTCCCTGGAGTATATCTCCGCGTGCGTTTAAACCCCACTCCCAGTATTGTGTTTAACCTCGCCTAGATTACTAGCTCGCTAGCTTTCTAGCCGGTCTCAAGCCCGGATAAAGACGGAGGGTTCGTGCGTGGTGCTAGCAACTCCACCCTCAAAACTTAACCAAATTGCTACAGAAACTTCAACGCATAAATATATTAAAAATACTAAAAATATAAACAATAACCTTATTTTTCGCTGGAATCGGTGAAGTGAAATGACGCTGACTGGTGAAAGCCTTCAGAAAGCCAGTCGTCAGCCGATGTACCTTCTTTCGATGGAAGCAAAAATTAGGATGGGAACGTGAATGTTCATACAATGTACGAAACTGGAAAGGCTGCCCAGGTAGTCACAGAAATCAGAAGATATAGAATAGCAGTGTTGGGAATCTGCAAGAGCAGATGGAACGGATGTGGCAAGAAACTATGGGAGAAAACAAAACATGAACCAATCGCCAACCAACAAATATGCAGGAGGAAGTGGGGATTGATTGGGCACTCCCGGCTGAGGAGGCCGCTGGATGACATCTCACGCGCGTCAGGCCATTGCTCGAGTGGAACCAGGCCGAAAGGGAAGCGGCGAGTGGGACGTGTTCAAGGGTGGGTGACATGGAGGAGATTGTGTGAAGAGGAGTTGAGACAGTATGGAGTAAGCTGGATGTAGGTGAAAAGTACAGCAGAAGACAGAAATGGCAAGTGGAGACGTGCAGTTGAAGCCCTATGTTCCACTAGGAACCCTAAGGGAACAATAATAATAAGTTTGGGACTTTTCATCAGCAAGTACCCATAGAGGTTCCAACCCAAGACCTCCTGGTTACAAGTGGAAATAGCTCATAGATCATTCAGCCGCTGGGACCCTATTCAATAGTCCATGAATAGTCTACGAGCTTGTCTTATAATTGGAAGGTCCTGGGTTCGAACCCCGGCAGGCTGATGAAACAGCTGGCTGTCCAGATCTTCAG
This sequence comes from Trichobilharzia regenti, assembly GCA_944472135.2. Lineage (NCBI taxonomy): Eukaryota > Metazoa > Platyhelminthes > Trematoda > Strigeidida > Schistosomatidae > Trichobilharzia > Trichobilharzia regenti. The sequence goes on from OX235267.1 coordinate 13,466,264, forward strand.
CTCTTGTGTCCAATGGTTCTCTAAACAACGACATCAATCTTTGGTGTAATCTGAAACCTATTCATTGTCAATGAGCTGTAACAGCAAAATAAACTTACCTACTTGCAAACGTATAACAATGAGGATGAATGTTGATGAGATGACGTATATATATAAGGCATATCTGTGAGTTATTATGATTTAAGATTAAGTAATTTCGAAGGTGTGTTATTTAAACAGATTGTGGCCTTTGATCTACAGCAACCTTCTTCTCTCCCAATAGTGATCAGATGGCCTACCAGAATGGGTAAGCAACAAGAAACACCAGGAAGGAACCAACTAAAGACCAATCATTCATTCAACAAATATGTAAAATGAGAAAGTAAATAGACCGGGCATACTCTGAGGAGATATTGTCGGACATCAGGTCGTCCGTCTGTCCGTTCATCAAATGGAACCTGAATGAGAAACGGCGAATTCGCAGTTCAATGACGAAAAAGAGGAGATCGTGTGAAGAAGCAATGAAAGTTTGGGCAGCCAATTAGCAATTATCCACAGAGAAGGAAATGAAATGGATGTTTTTTGATGAAGTTCTATGTTCCAAACGCAATCCAAAGATGTCTTAATCAGGAGAACCAACACAGGAAATTTAGAAACACAAATATATAGAAAATCAACGCACACAGATCAAATATTCAACCATACTAGCAATAATCCAGTTACTCACAAAAGAAACTCTGTGCGGACATTGTTTAAAAGAGTTCAAATACAACACTGTAGCACTTCAGAGTTGACAAGAATGGAAGAAAAATATCTACAAACAATCTTCAAAAAGAATGGTTATCCACAAAATTTCATCAGAAAGTGTTTAAAATCGAATCAAAACACCAACAAGGAACCATCATCAAAGACCACAAGAAAATTCATCCTACCATACATGAAAAATATATCTGGAATAACAGCTAGAATACTGAAACCGTTTGATATAGATATAGCACACGAACCAGTCAAATCAATTAATTCGATATTATACAAACCGAAAGACGCATCCAATAGAAAAAGGAGATAAAATTAATACCATTTACAAAATAAATTGCATGTATGAACTGTAACAGGCATTACATCGGCCAAGGTGGGCGTCCCCTTAGAATCAGAATCCAGGAACACAAATCAGTCGTGAAAATACACGACATATATTCTTTCACACCAATGCATATAGACAATTATAGACATCAGTTTGATAACTGGGATAATATCGAAATCTTAGACAGAGGAAACACCACCAAAAGTGCAGTCAGGGAATTCCTAGAAGCCTGGTACTCAAACGAATATGCATGTAATTAACAAACACGTTAATATAGACCAAATATACCAACTAATAAAAAGTAAATCACATGTGACAAGAAAGTTTAAAATCCGAGTCAATAGAAAATGGTCACTACATATGTAAAAATGGTTACCGGGAGAAGCAATTTAAATCATTTCACTTTATGCTAAAACTTGCGCTGAAGGGGTATGTTGTCCAGAAGGGGGGACAACGAAAGCTCCGCAACTAAACCAAGCAGCTCAGAGAACACTATTAATTGCATAACGACCTACATATAATTGCTAGCATGTTTTCTATTGTGTTGCCATTGATCAGATACACTGTCAAGTAACAGGATAAAGCCGGTCGAAGACTGAAATCATTAAAAATTGTAGATTAAAACCATTGGGACAAATGACACGCATAGGATGTCATCATCTGCACTGATATACCATGTTGATATTCGAGAGTAGGATTAGTCTGAGAGATTTAGAGAATATTATAGCTGAAGATCAGTCGTAGCAGTTTAAATGTAAGATTTTCATTTTGTCGGTATGTAGGATGACTGGTACAACTTTTATTCTTTTCTGTTTACGCTATTCAACTCTCTGCCTGTCCTTTTTTAAAAGAAAAACTATATCCGACTGATAGACATTCGCTGTAACACTGTTTGTTCTCTTTCCGCCTATCTTAACATTTTCACGGGTACATTTGCACCGATTCAGCAAATCAAAGGTGTTAATATCCTTAAGCATTCCAGTTATTTCACTGAGAACTATTCTACTTTCATTTAATAAGTAATATAATTGTCTCTATTATATGTATATCAAACTATCGCTGTTCATTTACGTGACTTAATGAATCTTCTTAATAAACGCTCCTATGATGGTAGAAATTAATAGTAATAATAATAATAATGGCCTTCAAGTGATGGTTTGTAGGGATTTGATTGGTTTCAGGATTTCATCATGAGCTGACATTAGTTAGAGAACCATTGGAAAACCTGGGAGTACTGGACAGCTGTTTCGTCCTAGTTAGGGACTCTTCATCAGTATGCACCCACCGGGATTCGAACCCAGGACCTACCGGTTACAAGGCGAGCTCGTATACCATTAAGCCACTGGGACCCGATCCAATGGTCCTTGAATTCTAACTTCTGCCAATTCACGACATAGCACAACCGCTAGCCAATGTCTTCGGCGAGTATTTGTCCTCACACCCGACCCGCTGCACCCTACTGGTCACGACTTCTCACTGGAACCCAGGTAACTACGTACCTGAATAGGGCCAGTCGCTAGTGAGCATCTCATTGGTATTCAAGTGATGGTTTGTAGGGATTTGATTGCTTTCAGGATTTCATCATGAGCTGACATTAGTTAGAGAACCATTGGAAAACCTTGGAGTACTGGACAGCTGTTTCGTCCTAGTTCGAGACTCTTCAGCAGTACGCACCCACCGGGATTCGAACCCTTATTCTGAAAAAATTGAGTTCATACACAATACAAGATTTTCAGAGTTTCATTACAAGGTCTCTACTCCTTGTTTGGAGGGCGTGGGGGGGAGGGTTGACTGGATTATGCGTCAGATTACGGAAAGGGAGTGAGAAGACAAAAAATACGTTGAACCGATGAGAAAACTCGAGAAGATCTGGATTGCACGCATGACTGATCTATGTTTAATGTCATACACACAAACTCGAAGACTTACAGACAGGCAGGCGAAAGCCAACAAACTGGTTGAAGAAACAGGCAGAAAGGCAGCGAGGACAGGACTCCTCGAGAATATAACGAAGTCGAAGGTGATAAAGATAGCCAGCAAACAGCCTCAAACACTATCAGCGGGAGGGAGAAATTTGGCAGGCGTTACTTCTTGCCTTCACTTATCTAGTCAACTAGAAAGCCAGTATAGTTTAAACCACAGGCAGGCAGGCAGGCAGCGAGACAGCGCGGACGAAGATGTCAGTGTCTTCCAGACAGCCAGCTAGCCAGAATTGGAAAGGCGTGGTATAACTCCATCAAAATGAAACCCCTTTGGAGATCATCTCTAGTCATTCACCCAGCTAGCCAGTCAGCATGAAGAAAAGGATAGATTCGAAGTCTATTCAACGCAATTGTGAAGTCAGTCTGTCAGTTAGTGAGTTCTTCTATACCAGTGGGAAACTTGCACTGCATATGAGTCAGTCACAAAGAGCATTTCCAACAGGCCACTGCAGACTTTTATCAACACCTGCCAATTTCGCTAGCTCCATAATGAAGATCAAGTGCCAGGCTGGGCAGTTGGCTAGCCAGGAAGAATTAGCAAGAAGAAACTCTTTCGATGAAGAAACCAAGGAAGAGCTGATTGCTCAACAGAAATGTTGAAGGAAATGGAGATAAATTGATCGGACATACGCCACTGGGGAGACCCTGGAATTATACCGTGTGCAATTCAGGCCATCACTCGAGCGGAATCCGAGTGGGAAGCCATGAGTGCCTCGTCAGTGTAAGGATGATATGGAGGAGATCGTGTTTCGGGGAGAAGGGGGAGATGAGAAATTATGGGGAATCGTTGGTTCAGCAAGTCGAAGAGGACAGTGGGAAAAGGGAGAAATTGGAGATGTGTTGTCGAATCCTTATGTTTCACTCGGACCCAAGGGGATTATTATTATTATTATTTGTATCCTTTAGTTCCTAGAGGAACATAGGGCTTCAGCTGCGCACCTCCATTGCCTTCGGTTTTCTGACAACTTTTTCACCCCACTCCAGGTCTGTCCACATGCTTTCATCTCCTCCTCGCATGACCTCCTCCAAGTCACCCTGGCACTAACCACCAACTCGCCACCTCCCTTCCGGGTTGCACTCGAGCAATGGCTTGTCTAGTGATGTCACTTGATGGTTTCCCCAGCGTATGGCCAATCCATCTCCATTTCTTTCTGCCTATTTGTTTCACAATCGGTTCCTGATTGGTTCGCTCCCAGAGATCCCTGTTTCTGATCTTTTCTGGCCATCTGATCTTGAGTATTGAGCGGAGACAGCTGTTAATGAAGGTTTGAAGTTTGTTTGAGATGCTCTTTATGACTCGCCAAGTCTCTGATCCGTATAGTAGCACTGACTTCACATTGGAGTTGAAAATCCGGAACTTATTTTTGATGCTGAGTGCTGTTGACCTCCACACAGATTTGAGAGTAATGAAAGCTTGTCCTTGTGCAGAATCCTTAAACAACATAATAGTTGATATGATATAGTTGAAGGCAATCGGCCACTGGAAGCCCTGAACACTACCTAGGTTTCTTGCTAGTTATCTGACATTCACTATTCAGCAAGGTGTATCTGCGATACTAAAGGAATTCATGTTCAACCTAAATTCGAACCTGTATCACCCAATGGTGCAGTCGGTCAGAGACATTACCACTTCACTAGATTTGAAGATACATTTAACTGACGAAATGGTTACAAATAGGACGAGATGCGTATTCTAAATTACATCGTTAACTGTCATCAGCCATGACACAACAGACAGTGATTTATGTTGGTATAAAATTCATTTGAATTAGAATTATATCCTTCAAAAGGTTACAAACTTTCATCAGCAGATGCTGGAAAAGATAAGCAACACAGAAGGAACTCTAGTCGACAGTGAACTAATCAAGAACTTATCACCCCAACAAATATTCTAAAGAATATAGAAATGAATTGGACGCACACACTGAGGAGATATTTGAGTAATATCATGACGTGGCAATACAGTGAACCCACCTAACCACTCCCACCCACCTCCATGTCACCCTAGAATGATTTGAGGAGATTATGGCGCCAAGGAATAACAATTATATGAATATTACAATGACCAAAATTTAATTGAAAATTCACTGGAACAAACATATGAACAAAAAAGAGAAGTTTTCTTATGAACACTATACGACTAATATTGTGCGTGTCGGTGGCACAATGGCAGAATGCTCACCAAGCACTGGTAATAGGGCTATTAAAGAGGGAAGGCTGGACATGAAGCGACTAACAACTCCATCCCGTATTAATAAAAAACACCTTGGGCTACCGAAACTTCAAGCCTATAGCTTGAAGGCGCCCTATATTCCACCACTGGGAACGTACAACAATAAGTAGTAATAACAATCTATGTAGAAACATTGTCAGCGTCTGACATACAATTTTATTGGATCAATAATGAGATAGTTGTTGTCCCTTCAACAGCATGGTTATACTAAAACCTGCACTGAAGATGTTGCCCAGAAGAACAACGAAAGCTTCACACATAAAATCAACCAGCACAGAGAACACAACTAATTCGACATGGTTATATGTCAGTACAACTGGCTGCAAGAACAATAAGTATTATTACCAATAACAATTATATAGTGTAACTTGATTGGTTACAGGATTTCATTATTATGAGCTGATATTGGTTAGAGAACCATTGGAAAACCACAAGGGAGTACTAGACAGCTGTATCGTTCTAGTTTGAGACTCTTCAGCAGTACGCACCCACCGGGGTTCAAAACCAGCACATTCTGGTGATCTACGGGCTCGCGCCTTTTGACCAGTTCACGGGTTCGAACCCTGGTAGTGAGTGTGTACTGTGAAGAGTCCCAAACTAGGACGAAACAGCTGTCTAGTGGTCGAGTACTGGTTTTCCAATGGTTCTGTAACCATATCAGCTCATGATGAAATCCTGTAGCCAATCAATCAAATCCCTACACACCAATATTTGAATAATGTAGCTTCAGGTATTCCATAATTTATTCAAACAAAACTAGTTAGCGCGAACAATTGTGGTTTCAATAAAGTTACTCTTCTTCAGGCTCTACAATTATTTAAATCCCTTAATTTAAGCATACAATAGCCAGCCAGTTAGTAAAGGCAAATTAGAATCATATCAAAAAGTGTAATGTGAAACAAGTAAAAATAAGATGGGATGCAACAATAGCTTTCTCAATAAGCCTGGTCACTAAGAACATGGGATAAAATGAGATGAAATAATTTAACAAAGATACACGTTTCGAGGGTGAGCGTAATCAATGGTGTAAGAGATAATATGAATACTACAAAAAATGCACCAACGAATGGGGTGGACTAGACGAAAGTTCAGGGTTGAAAATACCGAGAATAATAACTGATATCAATCCGTGGTCAAACTCGTATAAACAAATCTAATCCTTACAAACCAAACTCTTGAAGATTAATCTGATGCTCGCTTGTAAGTGACTTGCTACAGGATAGAGTTTCCTGGAGTTCTACTGAGAAGCAGTGACCAGTGAGGTCCATCTAATCAAGTGTGTGAGGATGGAGTTCCCACCGATGACACGGGTTGGTGCCAATAGTCGCGTTAAATCACGAATTAGTAGAAGTTAGGATTAATGCACTGGTCATTGAATCAGGCGGGTCCCGGTGGGTGAATGGTATACGGGCTAGCTTACCTTGTTAGCGGAAGGTCCTGGATTCAAACCATGGTGGTGGGTGTGTACTGCTGATGATTCCCAAACTAGGATGGAATAGCTATCCAGTACTCCAACGCTGGCTCTTAATGGCTCTAACTCATGATATCACGTCGTGGTAAAACTCGTAAAAATAAATTTAATCTTTACAAACCAGTTTCTTGAAAAATAATATTGATTATAAAATAATAACGATGATGTGGTGTAAACTTAAAAGTACTGCTGGTGAATGGTTGTCAAATAATAATAATAATAATAACAAGGAATTTCGAGAAGTGGAATGAACAGGATTTTGTAAATACGATGAAAGTTAGAAAAGCACTACTTAAACCTAAGGTAATAGAAATCATAAGAAGTCAAAATTTTTTATTTTATTTTTTATTTTTGGTAACAGCTTGATTCCACACCGTATTTTTGGTACAAGTATGGAATTTTCGGCGTGGATATCGGTAGCCCAAATTTCGCAGGCCGACCATAGATATCTGGTGTGCGCTGGTGTGGGCTCGAACCCCGGACCATCTGCATGGTCTTCGATAGTCCTAACCATTGTGCCACCGACTCACGTGAACGTTTGTCAATGAAACAAACGAATAGAAAAAAGAGGGGGAAGAAAAGAAAATTGTGATAGAGGATTTGTTGGCCTTATTGTAGGCTAAGGTAAACATAACGGTCGAACACATACTTCTTTTGTATATCAAAGAGTGTCAGTCTTCTGTTATTGATTGGAACCGCTTCAGCTACTGATAGAAGATATTGCATGCTTAAATTAAGACATTTATAATTCTACAGCCGGAAGAAGAAGAAGAATTTATTGAAAGCACAATTGTTCTTTCTAACTATTTTGTTCTGAATTAACATATTATGGGCGATAATCGAAGTCCTCATAGCTTATTACTGATAGGCCTTCATTCTAGCGATCAGTAAGGCTATTCTTTCATTCTTCGCCTTCTGAAAGGAACATGATGCCTCAGGTACCCACTCACTCACTCACTCACTCACTCACTCACTCACTCACTCACTCACTCACTCACTTAGTCACTGAACCTTGCGTCATCTTGAGATTTACTACCGGAATCGAACCCACACTACGTGCAAATGGTTGGCAAGTATTCTATCAATCGCCACCTATTATATTGTACGTCAAAAGATGTCTGCCTATCTAAAAGTATCTTACATGGTTTGACTATCAGTAATCACGATCACGATCATCTGTCTGTCTGTCTGTCTGTTTTTGACATAGAAATTTGCACCGATGTGCACCAGTTCAAGTTGCCACACTCTCCATGTAGCACGCGAAGCAAGAGAAGAAAGTAGAAGAAATGCATAATAGAGGCAGTAAACAGAGGTGCGAGACAAAGGAATAGTAATAACGAAGAACAATATAGTTTCTAATTGGTGGATGGTGGCCAGCAGTGGAATCCAGGATGCACATTTCGTACTATTTGGGACATGTCATCTGGATGTACCTGCATTTCTCAGTGAGTGATGATGTGCGGCGGTGGCACAGTGGTTAGGACTCTCGCCGACCATGCACATGGTCCGGGGTTCGAGCCCACGCCGACGCAAACCAGATATCTATGGTCGGCCTGCGAAATTTGGGCTACCGATATCCACGCTGAAAATTCCATACTTGTACCAAAAATACAGTGTGGAATCAAGCTGTAAACAAAAAAAATGTTCCCACCGAGGCTGGAACCCAGTGCCCATAGTTTCCACTGCTAGTCACCATCCACAAATTAAATACTTACTAAATGCCCAGACATCGTCGAAGCATCTTCACAAGAAGCCGACAGACATGTCAACCTGAGACAGATCACTTCGGTCCAATCAATCAATCAATCGACGGGAAAATCAAAAATTCAGTTAAACAATATAGTTTCATTGGAAATCATAAGTCACAAGGAGTGGATGCATCTGCGCCAGCCATCACTGAGAATGACGATTTTGAAACCATATCACCAATTGTTTCCAGCCTTCATTGATTTTTACCGTCCCGATGACCCCAACTAACCAGTCAGGAAGTCTACACCTTCCTACGTGGCTGGCTTAAACTAACTGTTGTGGATATCATTGACTGGTGAAGCCATGTTTTGGTTTGACCGCCGCTAGCTCTCTCTTTTCTAGCCTGACCCTATGTCAGCTAACATTGCCCATCGAGAAAGGCGCTGACTAGGCATACGTAACGCATGTCCTAACTATCTCAGTCGATGTAATTTCACAGCCTAATCACGACCTTACTACTACTACTACTACTACTAATAATAATAATAATAATAATAATAATAATAATGTCACCAATAATAAAAACAATACATTACTTACCATCCAAAAAATGGTTAAGATCAACCAACATCCGGAATGTCTTTTAAACGCTACATTTCTCTAGGGGCAAACAAGTGTACCAAAAATGTAGAGCAGTATATATATACATATGACTAGAGTGTTTATTCGCTGAAAAAACCCAAAGAAAACCAACTATCAAGTAAGGTAAACACACCTACTCAATCACAACGAAGAAAGAGAAGAATAAAATCAAGAATAAGAAGAAATGTCACCCCCTTTCCTCCCCTCCCCTCGCATTCGCGCCACTCCACCCCACCATCGGGAGAAAAATGAAACAATTTTTCTTTCTACTAGGAATTGAAATTGGGGTCAGTGTGATGAGTAGAGTGTATATGAGTTTAATATCACACGTTCACATACACATACACACACACACAATACTTTGGAAAGAGAAGAATTCAAGAGACTGAACTGATTGGTTGTTCTCATCAGAATGTATATATATGTATTGTATATCCAGCCACTCACCCAACCCCTGTTCATTATTGGCTTGTGTGTGTTTAAACCACTCCCTACTCAGATTGTAGAGGTGGATAAGAGAGAGAGACTTTTTTGCATTACATTTTTGACTATATAGAAAAGTTTAGACTATACAGGAATGTCAACTCACAGGAAATATAGATATATGTAGGTACGTACGCATATTTATGACCATCTGTGTGTATGTTCGTTTGTAAACTCATATTATAACATACCAGATGTGATGAGCCTTCAAGTCATGGTCTACTGTACTTGCTTTCAAATGTGGTTTAGTAAAATGTTTACTCAGGGATAATGTTTAGTATAGTATAGTATATATATGACTTGTTCAATATCAATTCCTTCTACAACAATGACAACAAAAGAATTAAAGCATATAATTTAACGTCTTAAAATTTTGACTAATTGAATATTATGTTGTCATGGTGATGATTGTAGTTGTTTAAATGAAAGAAATAATCAATAAGTTAAGATGACTTTATGTAGATGAGAATGATAATGGATGCTTAAATTATATAGCTACACTGAGATAGAATATAATGGACTGTTTAACTTTTGTAGGACGAGATTATGTACAAATCAATTAAAATTGGATAGATTTATTCATTAGGATATTGCGACAGACAGCGGGCTGGGTGACTAGGAAACAGGCATAAAATGGACCTACACAAAAACCTGGAGGATCTGGACTTTGCAACAAGTTGGCAGAAGAAGCATCCAGGACTTCCTTCAGGTGAGCAACGTAGAGAAAACAGAGGTAGGTGGTCAAGATTTCTGGCCAACAGCAACAGCCACAGCAGTGACAACAGACAACAATCAGCACAAATGGGAGATATATGAAAGAAGCAACCTCCTTCACCTACCCGCCTACCTACCTACCTACCTACCTACCTACCTACTTGGGAAGCATAGTTTTAACTACAGGAGGACGGAACTGATGAGGATAGAATCAAAGCAGCGAGGATTGGGAAAGCAAGACAAGCTTTCATTACTCTCACCAAGTCTGTGTGGAGGTCAACAGCACTCCTCAGCATGAAAAATAAGATGTGGATTTTCAACTCCAATGTGAAGTTAGTGCTACTATATGGATTAGAGACTTGGCCTCGCTCCACGTCACGAAAGGCACTCCGAACAAACTACAAACCCTCATTAACAGCTATCTTCACTCAAGATCAGTAACAGAGATCTCTGGGAGTGAACCAACTCAGTAGAAACCGATTTTGAAACAAATATACAGGAAAGAAATTGAGGTGGAATGGCCATTGTCTGGAAAAACCATCGAGCGATATCACAAGACAGGCCATTGCTCGAGTGGAACCCGAACGGGAAGTGCTGAGCTGTTCCTCAGTGACAGGGTGACATGGAGGAGGTTATATGAAGAGGAGGTGAAAGCATGTGGGCAAACGTGGAGGCAGGTGAAAATATTGGCAGAGAACCGAGCGCAATGGAGACGTGTTCTTCTAGGAACTAAAGGAAACAATAATAATTCAATAATAATGACAAGTTCATATGTGATCATATTGTTCAAAATGTGTTGCACAAATGCCACTACACAATTCAGAAAAACTACGTCTTTTTCTGACTTTGTTTAAACAAGAATAACAGATGTATATAAAGCAGGATAATGTGAGCTCATTTTTTGCATTATCTCGTGGATTGTGTTCAATTACCTACAACCCGAACAGTTCATATATATATATATATATATATATATCACGAAAATGGTTGAAAATTTTTTTTACTCTATGACACTGTAAACAGGATGAGTTAAAATTGCAATTTGCCAGCTTAATGTTACATTACACATTTCATGGTGACATTTTTATCACAGTGTCCTTCGGGAAACCAAAATTATTCGGATCTCCCTGAATGATCTGGCAACCTGTTTAAAACTTCGGCTACTGAAAAACTTCCATCTCTCTACGTCGCATATTTTTCTCTCGTTCGGTATGTTTTAATCGATTAAGATATGACGACCCCACCTAAAGGGTATTATCTACTCTTGTGTGTATATTTAAAATGTTTACAAGCTTCTGATTCGAAATTTTCTACTAAAGTTGAGGAAAGGTCTGATTGTGGGTGACAACGTGTCCCAGTACATGAGATAACTATTCTTCACTTAAGTCCTTGGGTCTCAAAATGAACTTCTGAACATTTTAATATTGGCTTTCAACTAGATATCGTGGATTTCTTAACAAGGCGTATATATCACAATGTATCTCTTCAGGGAAAACTAGAAGCCTATATACGAAACTATATGCCCGCACTAGTAAGTACAAAAACTCATCCATACCCTACTTAGCTCGTGTTCTGTGCGATAAAGAATGCATCAGGCATGAAACCTTTAACTTATTAAATAGTCAGTAGAACCAATGGATCTTGTCTTTCCAACTCACATCATTTATCGGTACAACGTTTTCTCGCTCTTCATTCTGTATTTATTTTTGTTATGTGCTGTTTTGTTTCTCTCTTCCTTGCAAACTCTACTTAAAACATTCTTGTTCGTTCTTTCACACTCTGTACATCTCGAACATTTTGCTATCGCTTACGCTAGTAAATATGCTAGTAGTATCTACTTTTCTAACACCTTCAAACACTTTAATTTTGGCTTTGCTACCGACATACTAATATGTTGTTGAGATAACTTTAAACTATGTAGAACTTTATTTATTGTTAATGTAAAAAACTGGATGCAATATTGTAGTAAAATGCTGAGAATTCCATTCTGTATCACAAGTACTGATTTGGAATAAAGCTTATGTTATGTTATGTTAAATGGTTCGCACTTCAGCTCAGAGACCATTGTGTGTCACAGGATATACTGTTGTCAGTTAATATTTTACTTAAAGATATTGTACGAACGGAGAGAATATCATGCAATAAACTCTTCTGAAAATTTTGTACATTTTATAAATACTTCAAGGAATAAAGATATCATTATTATTATTATTGATATCAAAACACTAGCGGTCAATTAACGAAGTATAAATGCATAAAACTGTATATACCAGTGACTAGCTGAAATAAGTAGATCTCCCTACTCACATCATCCAGCAAGTACAGATACCCTACTGTGATCTGATTAATTTTGGTTTCCAAAGAGAACTCTGGTGAAATGTCACCTCTTCGTAGCGTGGAAAATAACAAATTAATTCGTAAACGGTGAACTGGGTTTATGGTATGACCAGTTCACTCAAGTAGCTACCTAGAAATCTGTTGATTTGATCTAATTCGGCTGCTTGATATGAGTCAAACCCGATACACCGCTGATGAGCTTGACATCAAAAGGGGTGAAACGCCTATTCAGTGTTTAGATCACATAGAAAGCAAGTATATATATATATATATATATATATATATATATATATATATATATATATATATATATATATATATATATATATATATATATATAGTATATAATTTTATATAATTGATGGGAACAATAAGTAACATAGGTCCAGAATGATGAAATTTGTTAATTAGGGTAAAGCAAGTTGAAGGTGAGGCAGTAGCTCATCATCGAAGAAGACATTGCGAAACGGTCACGCCATATCATGAATTGAGAGAAGTTCGAATTCATGGGCCATTGGATAGGAACCCAGTGGCTTAATGGTTTACGAGTTAACTCGTCTTGTAACCAGAAGATCGTGGTTCGAACCCTGGCAGTGGGGTGAGTGCGTACTACTGAGGATTCCCAGACTAGGACGAGACAGCCCACTGCCCATTACTCCCTGGTGGTTTCCAGTGGTTCTCTAAATGATGTCAGCTAATGATGAAATCCTCCAACCATTCGAACTATTAAGGGCTAAAAGATTGACTATCTCCTAAAACAGACAGAGTCCCAAATTTTGGAAACAAACAAATTTTCACTTTGAAAAGTACGTCAATAAAATAGATTACGCAACCGCAAAACATGCTTCCCAAAAAATAACAAAACAGAAGTAAAGTGAGTGACGTAAACATGGAGCAGTAACATTTTCTCAACAGAGTATGACGTAATACAAATAAAAACTCGATAACTTTATTTTGTAATTTTAATTACCACGGTATTGTAAGGTTGACCACTGTCTCTTTCTGTATACACTGATTTGATTTTCTACCTGAGCAGGATAGGTTTCTATAACCTGTTGGCTATTTTGAGCCCTCCTCAGAATGGCCACAATATGAACAGTATTCGTTACCGGATTTCATCATGGCCTGATATCGGTTAAAGGACCACTAGAATACCACCACTCGAGTACTAGACAGCCAGGTGTTTCGACAGACTAGTCTGACACTCTTCATCAGTGCGAACCCACTCCACCGCCAGAGTTCGAATCCATGACCCACGAGCTCACCTTGTAACCAGAAGGTCGTGGGTTCAAACCCTGGCAGCGGAGTGGGTGCGTACTCATTAAGAGTCCCAAACTAGGCTAGCGAAACAGCTGGCCGTCCAGTACTCCCAACTGGTTTTCTAATGGTTCCCTAACTGATGCCAGCTTATAATGAAATTCTCCAACAAATCAGAAATTGTTTCAACTAATATTCTGCTCCAATTCTTAGCCTCTTCAATGTGTATACAACCTTATTTTATCTCAATTGTGAATTGAACACACCCTCATAGATGATGATGGTGGTGTGGTGTGGTATGCTATGGTGTGATATGATGTTCACTGGAGTGCAGTGAAGTGGGACAAAACTAAATAATAAAAAAAAAAATTAAAAATCAAAACAGGAAGTGGGTACTAGTTTACTAATTCATTTCCGTGATTTGATATTTTAACTACTTTTCCTAATATTATCAACTACCACTATGACTAAAACTGCTATTGTTTTGTATTTTGACCTGTCTGATAAGTGTAAATACCAGGTGAAATGAATCAACTGGATAGTGTAGTTATTCAGGTGAATTGTGGAATGTTGATACAATTCTCCTAGTTGAGAAACAGAATATACAGAACACAGAACACTTAAGCATCAATCACAGGGAAGACACTTTAACGGATAAAACTTAACCAGTATATATATATATATATACATAGGCATGAGTAATAAAATATTTCAATCTTGAAATGTACATTTTACAAGTCATTCACTTGAGTAACTTTGGACTGGATTGATTAGTCAGAAAACAGTTTACTTGAGAGTGAGAAAGAGAGAGTGGAACTATGGTAGAGTCATTTCACTGTCATGTTTATTATTATTCTCCATAATACTGAATGTGTAAAACTCTGTTTGTTTTATTTTATTTTATTATTATTTTAAATGATTGATTCATATACATTAATTTAAGATTGGAAATATTCTGAGTCCTATATATAGTGTAAACAAAGTAACACTAGTTAATACTACCACTACTACTAATATTGTAGCGTGAACTACTGATAAGATTTATCAGTAGTATATTAAGGGGCGAAACGACAACAGTCAGTATAAGTGAGAGAAATCTGAAAGAAGCAACCTCCTTCACCTACCTACCTACCTACCTACCTGGGAAGCATCGTTTCAACTACAGGCAGTTGGAACTGATGAGGATAGCATCAAAGCAGCGAGGATCAGGAAAGCAAGACAAGCTTTCATTACTCTCATTAAGTCTGTGTGGAGGTCAACAGCATTACTCAGCATGAAAAATAAGATGTGGATTTTCAACGCCATTATGAAGTCAGTGCTACTTGCTATACGGATCATGAAAAGCTGCGTTCTGTCAATACTCAAGATCAGATGGCTGGTCAGAAAAGATCACCAACACAGGGATCTCCGAGAACAAACCAACCCAGCAGGAACCAATTGTGTAACAAATATGCAGGAAGAAATGGAGGCAGACTGGAGGCCATACTCTGAGAAAACAAACCATCAAGTGACATCACACGCTAAGCCATCGGTCTAGTGGAACCCGAAATGGAAGCGTTGAGTTGGTCGTCATTAAGAGGGCAACATGGAGAAGGAGGTCATGTGAATAGGATATGAAAGCATGTGGGTAGACGTGGAGCCAAGTGAAAACTGTAGCAGAGAACCGAACGCAATGGAGACGTGCGGCTGAAGCTCTATGTTCCTCTAGGAATTAAAGGAAACAATAATAATGGTAATAACATAAGAGACACTCATCGGCCGGTATAAAAACATCAAATAGGCAGGAAGATAGATTTGATGTCAGCGCAAGCAAATGATACATGGGATACCAAATCGCAAATAAATATTCCTTTACTAAGTCTCTTGTCTTCTACTTCTATACTACTACTACTACTACTACTACAGACTGATATGCATAGTTGGCAAGCACTCACATCAACTAGTGCTTTCATATATTAATAATTATTCTTATAGCAATAAGTCGTACATATTGTCATTATCATAACTTTGGTTTCTAAGCGGAACATAGGGCTTCAACAACGCATCTCCACTTTGTCTCCTGTCCTCTGAAGTCCTCTTCAGCTGGTTCCATGATTGCCCATAGGCTCTCATCTCTTCCTCACATGATCTCCTCCATGTCAGCCTCAAACTGACGTTCCACGCATTATTTCCTAATCGATTCTATTCGAGGACCTAGAGTGTTGATGTCACTCAATGGTCTCCTCACAGTGAATGTGATCCATTTCCATCATCTTCTGGATAATTGTTAAGCGATAAGTTCTTGGTTGGGTCGTTCCAAAAGTTTCTCAATGCTAATTTTTTCTAGCTGGAATTCTGATCCTCAGTATGAAGCCAGAGAAGGTGGCAGCTGTTGATGAAAGTCTTCTGTCTACTGGAAATGCTTTTCGTGACGTGTACACTAAATTTCCGACCCACGCAGAAGAAGAATCTTCTGCACTTACTCAGCAAGACAACATGAAGAACAGGGTAGATTCGGATTGTATTCAACACCAATGTGAAGTCAGCTAGTCAGTCAATGAGTTCTTGTATACGGATGAGAAACTTGCACTGAGGATGAGTCACTTATGAAAATTATTTCCAACAGCCGACTGCGGGCATTTATCAAAAGCTGCCAGCTTCGCCGACTCTATATTGAAGGTTGAATGGCTGGCCAGCCAACTGGCCAGAAAGAATTAGCCACAAGAAACTGTATCGATGAACAAACCAAGGGAGAGCCGATTGCTCAAGAAGTATGTAGGTGAAAGTGGAGATGGACTGATTGGGCATACGGTACTGAGGAGACCGTCGGTCGAATGACTTCACGTTCAGTGCAGGCCATCGCTCAGGTGGAATCCCAATGGGAAGCCACGGGCTGCTAGTCGATGCGAGGTTGACATGGAGGAGATCGTTCGTTGGGAGGAGTAGAAGGAGTAAATGAGAGATTTTGGTCAATTTTGTGTCGAGCCAGCTGAAGATGTCAGCAGGAAATGGAAGAAAGTGGAGATGTATTGTTTAAGCCCTGCGTTCCACTAGGAACCCAAGGAAGTAATAATGATAATATACAAAACGAGTGCATTTATTTCTGACAACCTTTGTGGTAATTTTGATATTTCTTTTCATGTGATTTATTGTGTGTTATTTGGTAGATTGGATGTATGTATATTAATGCATCTGTTGATTGCTGATTCGTCTAAGTACCAGGCTTTTGGGAATTCCCTGACGCATTTAGTGTTTCCATTGTTTAAAATTTCTATATTATCCCAATCACCTGATTGGTGTCCATAAAAATCCACATGCATTGATATAAAAGAATATATATTGTCTCTTTTTACAGCTAATTTCTATTCTTCGATTCGGAATCAAAGAGGACGCCCACTTTGACGGATGTAATGTTTATTACAGTTCATACATACAATAATTTATTTCGTAAATGGTATGAGTATTTTTATCTTGTTTTCTGTTAGATGGGTCTTTTGGTTTGCACAATATCAAATGAAGTGATTGCATTGGCTGGTTACCTCGCTGGCAGGCTTGTGTGTTATATCTATTTCAGATGGTTTCAATATTCTAACTGTTATTTTGGAGATATTTTTTACATATAATAAGATAAATTTTCTCCTTGATATTGGTCATGAAGTAGATGTCGCAAGATATATATCCAAACCAAGTTCACCTTTAACGGTTTGAAAAAATTTGGGCATTGGGTATATGATATTCATTATAATAAAGGCTTTTTTTTGTATTTCCCAATGAATGAAAAAACAAAACGAGATTGTTTTTACTGACGTTTCGCTATTTAATGCTAATAGCTCTCTCAAAGTATTATTAAACCGGAATTTACAAAATCCACTCAGCATATATATAACAAAGAGTTAGGGGGTGAGAAAAATATAGACTTAGTTCAACTTAAAAGGACATATTGATAGTCAAAATAGCAATGAAGATCACTGAACCAAATAACAAAGGTAATAGTACGTCTGTTATGATATCAAAATAAACTTTACTAACTTGATCATCGTTCGTTAGTCTGGATCGTTTTTTGTTGTCAAGTTAGCGAACTGGTAAAGATAGTAAAATCAAGTGTAGATTGTTGGATTTTGTCAGTGTGTAGAATTATGAAAGTAGTGTGCGTTTACATAGTGAACTTGCTCACCACATTTGCGTTGATTTTGCTACTTCATGGGGGAGGGTGTTGTAGCCAGGTTAGATTCTGTTTTAGTCCATCATTCCTATTCAGGCAATTTGGATTCCACTTGATATGAAGTGCTTCTGATATTAGACGTTCTTTGTGGTTTCTGAAATGCTTTTTCTGGATTATTTCAATATTGTCAAAATCAATTTTGTGGCCTGATTCTATAGCATGTAGACCTATGGCTGATGATTTTTGAAGTTTTTCTAGTTCAACTGGATTTCTTGATGGTCGAAGAAAAGCTCTACGATGTTCATTTCTTCTGATTTTGATTTCTCGAGATGTTTGTCCGATGTAGATCGCATCACATTCCGAGCATTTTATTTTATAGACACAATTAGATAGAGAATCTTTCGGGATTTGGTCTTTTATATGGACAAGGTTGTTTTGAAGTGTGTCCTATGTTTTGAAAAAAACTCTAATGTTCATTGTTATTTTGATTTTCAATATGTCCTTTTAAGTTGAACTAAGTCTATATTTTTCTCACCCCCTAACTCTTTGTTATATATATGCTGAGTGGATTTTGTAAATTCCGGTTTAATAATACTTTGATAAAGCTATTAGCATTAAATAGTGAAACGTCAGTAAAAACAATCTCGTTTTGTTTTTTCATTCATTGGGAAATACAAAAAAAGCCTCTATTATAATGTCGCAAGATAATTCACAATTATTAATCGGCAAAAGAGTTCAATTCTCCTAGAGATTACCGAAGCGATCTCCATCAAGCGCCTGAAACCCGAATTATGCGTTTAGAAAGAAGTGATTACCAGTTTTTCCTTGCCCAACTGGATATTTTCACCCTCTCTTTCATCTGATAGCCTAATGCCAAAAGTTTTCATTGTGTATGATCATTATTGTTTGGGATAAAGTGTTTATTATTATTACATATTGTTATTATGTGCATATATTGATTGATTTCTGTGTAAAAATCAACTCTGAGTGGGTAAGTATGTTAAAATTATTTCTGTAGATATACTTAATAATGACTTTAAGCTGTTAGCAGCTGGGCTGATAAGAAGCCAACGAAATGCGCAGTGATGGTACCAAATTCTTATTCCGTTCAAACCACTGGTATTGTTCTTGTCTTATGCAAAAAACCAATTCCATCATCATTCATGAAGAATTTCAACGAGTTCTTTTTATACTAAAACCTGCTCCGAAGAGATGTACTCTAGAGCAGCAGTGATCAGGGACGATGAAAGCTTCGCAATTAAACCATCAATCAGTTCATCAGAAAGGAAAAACAACCAGATCAAAATTCTCCCTTTGAACATCAAATTTTCTTCTGTACCATTTCAAAATACAAATAAATGAAGATAGAATCAAGTTAAGAAGAGGAGAATAAAGCCTTCTTAGTGAAGAAGAATGCTGAAAATGAAGGAACCATCACCAGAATGAAGTGAGTAAATAAAAAAAACACATCAACGCATACATGCACACACGCACACACACACTTAGTATAATTGAATGCATACAACAAATATTTCCTGATATTGACGTATTTCCCCTTCTTTTTCTAACTACTACTATCTGATTAACTAATCAACTATCCATTAGGGTAAATTTACTTTTCTTAGAGAAAATACTGTCATCTCATATACACTTATTTTGAATAATATTCACTGGATGGAAACAGTAAATCTTAAGTACGACGTTTATTAGCATTATTATTATGATTATTATTTTTCTCTCGTCCATTATGAAGTTTATACCCCATTAAAATGTGTACATCTCCTTGAGTATAAGTGTAAAGCTCCCCCCCCACCCAGCCCCCTCACCACCCCACACCCCAGCTTCAAATGATCTTTATCACTCACTTATTTAATTACTCACTCAATATAATATCCCTTTTTCATTCTTGTCAGTCTCTCCCGTCCTCTCTCTCTCTGTCGCCTAATAGACAGCTCTCTCTGTCTCTCTCTCTCGAAGTAACTTCAGCTGTCCTTCTCCAATTCATCTTCATATCTTCATCTTTGAGAATGAATCATTTTTGTCTTTTGAGAACTAGAAGAAAATTGGGAACAAATGTTGGTGATGAGAATAATGAGAGTAGTATAATTGAAAACAATAGTAATAATAACAGTAATAATAATAATAAACTCAATGATTAGTAGTCATTATTGTTAATTTCTTCTGAAATTGACATAATAGTTACTGTTATTGTTATTTTTTTTAACTTTTGTGTATTTATTGTATTTATTTGTCTAAAATGTTTACTGTACTTCTTCTTCCTTCTCTTCGTTTTCTGTGTAGTTAAAAATAAACCATATGCTTCCTACAAATTCTCATATACACATTTAAATTTAAATAATTCGCGCGCAATATGCATGTTTCCAAGGTTATATATATATATTGCCTGAAGCATAAATAAACAAAGTTAAGAGAGAAATACTTTCAGAAATAACAAAAAAAATATAAACATATATTTAGTTAACAAAAGAAGAGAAAAAGGGGGTCATTTAAGTAAAAGTTAATTGGGAAAGTTATCCGTAAGGCATATAGAGTGTGTATACACATGAAATGATTGAAATATTATATAAGCGGGATAAAGCGAGTTAAAATAGGGGTCAAGTGATGAATAAATTGTTTGATCCATAGAGTTGAAAATATTGTTTATTTTTTTTGAAAATTACTTTGTTTATTTGGTATTATCTTAATTTATGTGGGTCTGTCCATATGGGCTAAGAACATATAAGTCTGTCAGCAAAAAGAGATCTTCAAATGTTGGTTTGCAGGGATTTGATTGGTAACAGGATTTCATTATGAGCTGATATCTGTTAAAGAACCATTGGAGTACTACCAAGGAGTACTGGACAGCCAGCTGTTTCGTCAGACTAGTTCTGAACTCTTTGGCAGTACGCACTCACCAGGATTATAAAGTGAGTGTATTCATTGACCATTATGCCACTGGGGCCCTCGAATCCAATGGCCAGTCCGTGAATTCCAACTTCTGCTAATTCATGATATAGCGTAAACCACTATCTAGTGCAATCGTTGACGGGTATTTGTCTTCACACCAGACTGGTTGTACCTCACTTGTCAGGACTTCTCGCTTGAACTCAGGTATCTACCTACCTGGATAGAAACAGTCGCTGGTGAGACTGAACCCTAATGAAGTGTCCCGAACTGGGATGAATCCGATTTTCCAATGGTTTTCTAACCTATGTCAGCTCATGGTGAAATCTTGGGTGGGTCGTCAGTGCGAAGGTGACATGGAGGGGATCTGTAAGGAAGAGATGAGATGGGCAATCGTGGACCCACTAGAAGAGGTCGGCAGAAAAGAGAACAAAGTGGAGATGTGTTGTTGAAGCCCTGTGTCTCACAAGGAACCCAATGGGATCAATAATAATATATATGTTTGAATCACTTGCAATTGTATAGCAGAGAACTCTGGTTGACGCCGATTACTTGAAACTGCTAATTGCAGTTAGCAGTAAGTGTCATTCATCTGCTAAACTCACAGTCCTAATATCATTTGAAGTGAGGGATATATGACATGTATTCATTTGAATATCTGTATTCTCAAAGAAAAATAACAACGAATATACTTACTTGTCTTTTTCTCGTCTCAAGCAGTTACTTCTGACAAGATTGGCTGTCATTGAAACAACCCAAAAAATAACATAGGATTTCAAGCTAAAGCTTGGAAGTTTCGGTAGCAGTGGTGCTTATTTTTACGGGATAAGGTTTCTAGCCCCATGCCCAACCTTCCCTCTTTACCAGTCTTATTACTTACTGGCTTAGGGAGGTAAAAGAGAGTGTTCAGTGTCCGGGGATCGAACTCTGAAACACATGCGTGGTTGGTGAGAATAAAATAAAATAAAGTCGGTCAAAATTAGCCCTGAAAATGTATTCTATGGAGATAATAAAAGCTGCACAACTAGGCGATTTAGCCTCACAGAACACTTCCAAGCTGGATATTTTCTCCATTAATTCGAAATCGATTATCTGAATGAGTGCTTTTAAAAAAAGATGAGTTGTGTGAGTGCTTGACAATTTTCATTACTGATTCATTTTCAAAAGTCGGTTTTTTGTTTCAAATTATACCACGGATTGATATCAGTCAAAGAACTGTTGAAAACCAGCACTGGAATACTGGACAACCAGTTGTTTCGTCAGAATAGTTTGGAACTCACTGACACTGCACACCCAACACCCGAGGTTCGAACTCAGGATATTTTAGTTACAAAGTGAACTAGCTCGTAGACTATTTAGCCACTGAGATCGGATTAAATGCCCAGTGAATGAATTCTAACTTCTACCAATTTGTGATTTTAGCACGACCACCAACCAATGGATCTCTAACTGATATCAATCCGTGATCTTACCTGAAACAAATAAAACCCCCCAGAAAAAATCCATTCTTGAAAATTAACCTGATAGATGGCTACAGAATGACAAAGTTTCCTGGAGTTCTCGTATGACCTCGTGACCACTGGGTTCCATCCAGTCAGGGGTGAGGGTGGAGTTTTTGTTGACAACATTGGTTGACGATTGCGCTAAAAAAACCACGAATTGATATAAGTTAGAATTCATGAACTGGCAGCTGAGTCGGGTTCCAGTGGTTGAATGGCCTAAGAGCTCGCTTGCCTTGTATCCGGAAGGTTGTGCGTTTGAACCCTAGTGGTAGAGTAGTTGTGTGCTTCCGATGAATTCCAAATTAGGCTGACGAAACAGTTGGCTGTCTAGTAATTGAGTGCTGGTTTTCACTGGTTCTCTAACTCATCAGGGATTCACTTAAGATTCTATCAAAGAAGTTCTAAACTGATTTCTATGTATAGTTTACATTTAAAACTATGCGTAACTGAAAAAAAAAATAGCTTAGATATTTATTACAAGGAAAGATCTTTTCCGTAGATTAAGGTTCAATGATTAATTAAGAACAACTTGACAACTCTGTACGTTGAACCATCATCTTACATTGCTGAATGAAGAAATCAGGTAAATAAATGTTCCGTTAGGTAACTTAAAGGATAGTTACTTTAGTTGATCAGAAGAAAACTTCATTTATTCACTAGGGAAAAAAGGAATAAGGTCAAGGGTCAAGTATATAGAAACAGAAACACTTGCCATCAACCATCCTTCTTACTACTGAGTGTTATTCATAAACATTTTTAAAATTGTCTTTTAAAAATAAACAAACAAACCGACTAAATAAGTGAGAGTGACACAGATTACCACCTCCTGCTGTGATTGTTACTGCACTGAGTAGTATAATCAGTTGGGTTATACAAAATTAAACGACTGTAAAATAAAGTTGATCTACAGTATACATTCTAATGCTTAATTTTGGTCAAATGAATTCATCTGTACACTAAATGAACATTGATACTGTTAATAAAGTTAAAATTTCAAGGAACAGCGAAGTGGTTAGTGAAGATTCTGGGTCTTTTGCACAGAGAACTCTTACAACATCGAATTAGTGATATCTTTGACTTTATTTCTAAAATATCCGAGACTGATGTCAGGTATAAACGCATTTTATCCATAGATGGATCATCACTATTCACTAATGTACCGCTTATGGAAACAGTTGATTATATTTGTCAAGAAATAAACTGAAAGGCAATTAGACTTAGGAATCCCCTTGTGTAGCCTCAAAGAATTAATTCTTAAATGTACAATGAATGTTCACTTTGTCTTCAATAATTCTTACTACTGACAAGTAGATGGAATAGCTATGGGTGATTCACCATTAGGCCCAATATTAGTGGACTTCTTTCTCGCAAAACGTGAAAACGGGAAATTGAAGAACATCATCAAGGAGTTTGATATGCATTACCGATATATCGATGATACATTTATCTTAACTGATGGGAATGTTAACATAGACGAATTATTGCTGAAATTCAACAACATCCACCCTTCGCTTATCTTTACTTGTGAAGAGGAGCAGGAGAATAAACTACACTTTCTGGATGTCTTGTTAAGTAGGTGAGAAGATGGGTTACTTGGGAGAAGCGTGTATAGAAAAAGTACATTCACAGGGCAGTACACACACTTCCTTAGTTACGTGCTCATTAAATATAATAGGAATGTTGTTAAATGTCTTACAAGCAGAACAAGAAAGATGTGTACGGAGGACCTCTTACGAAAGGAATTTGAATATATTCACGATTCCCTGACGGAGATGGGCTATCCAAGTAGTTTCACAAAGAAACATATGAAAACATCAGAGAGAAAACCTGAGACTATGACAGGACGTAAAAAACCTCTATTTATTAAGTTACAATTTAATGGTGACATATGAAATGAGATTTTATTCCAAAGACTTTCAGGGAGTATACGAAGAACATTTTACGCAGCACACCTGTGTTTATCATTCTCTAGCCGACGAATGATTTGCCACATCTATGTGCATTTGTCAATTCAATTGCACCTGCGGTGACAGTTATGTTGGTCACAGTACTACTAGACAGCTTAGCCAGAGTATTGGTGAACATCTCCTATCGTAGTTTGGCAAAGGAAAGACAAAAAACAATCCGTAGCTCGATTCTGTCACATTTAATTGATAGTGGTCATGTAGTGGAGAAAACGAGAGCTTCCAAAGTTATTCATCGTATCCCACCGAATCTTTTCAATAGACTTCGTATTCGTCTACTGCACCCGCACAGCTGAGGCGATAGGCGTTAAAACTGTTAAACTATACATTCCAAAAAAGGTTCCTACAGCCATTATCCCTCCCTTGTTGGCCTATTAAGACATAACCAACTGATGACTTCTACACCACCCCTTGTTCATATTTCCAACCCCTTTCTTATCATCTCTTAATCTTATCACATCTTCATTATAAACGTGTTTCATTTCCTTTCCTTACAATCTAACATTACTTTATCGGTTCATTTGTTTTTACAAGCCTTTATCGACTATTTCCACCTGAGCAATTGTTTGTTTAATCATGCTGTTTTTCATTATTCGTGTTATCATCCTTATTATTGATAAGACCATTATTATTATTACTATTATTAATATTATCATTACTACTATTATGACTAATTGCACAGTTTATATTCACCATCGTATTATCCTATAGATAAAACACCTTGATTGGTTTATATTTGAATTTTTATTTGTACACTTATATGTATTAGAGTTAAGTCTGATGAGATCTAATTGAAAACAATATTGTTAGCTTAAATGTGTTCTTCTAAAGTTGAAATTGAGATGCTATGACCCTTTCAGAAGAGATGTTGACGTTTATGTAAAGTTTGCTGCGTGTAACTCAAGTTCTTCTTCTTACAACTCCTATAGTATTGACTGAGCTTAAACCTAAATTCCTGAGTTGGAACCCCAGTGGGTGCATGGTGCGAATGATTTCCAAACTAGGATGAAACATTTGTCCAGTACACCCTGGTTAGTTTTCAATGGTTCTCCTCTAACTGATATCAATCCTCCGTGCTCAAATTTGAAAAACAAATCTAATCCTTACAAAGCAATTCATGAAAGCTAATCGAAACATCAAATTGATTATCCACAATACAAGATATACTTTAGGATCAGAACCTCACTGTGATGATAACTGCTTAGCTAACTAGGGATTGTGCATGAATGAGCCAATTACACATGATAGATTACCATACGACGTGGATACTTGACTGTGAGCATTCAACTTAACAAGTCGACTTAAACAACGAAGGTCAGTGTCAAATATTGAGTGATGTATGCTGTAGACCAATCATTTTGCTGAATTCTTTACCGTTATAGCTTAATAAACTAACGTTATTGGTTGTATTCGATGACTGGAGGCAATCGTCAGGAAGCCTTCCATCTAGGTTTCGAGCTAGTTGTCTGGCACTCACCAGTCAGCAAGGCAGGTGTATCTGCAACCGCCTAGAAGGAACTCGTTTCCCTTCTGAGATTTGAACCTGCGTCTCCCACTGAGTGCTGAAGTCAATCGGTAAGAAACTTTACTACTGATCTATTTGGGTTCGTGATCGGCCTCCTGTAGATTCGAATATCAGAGTGGATACGTGTTCCTTCAAGGTAGTCGCAGATAAACCTCGCTGACTGGTGAGTGCCAGACAACTAGCTCGAAACCTAGGTGGTGTCTAAAGCTTCCTGTAACCGATTGCCTCCAGCCATCTAGCACCAATAATTCAAAGGGCACTGTGATGATGAGTCACCTGACGGCATGGTGGCCATGTTGGAGACTTGACTGACAGAATTCAGTCTGTACCAAATGAAGGACTAGAAATACATTACACTGGTTTCCAACTTTGTGTCCAATCAAAGCACAGTTATTTGTTCCAGATTTAATTAGGGTGTTTGATATAACTAGTCGATTGTTTAATCTTCAGCAAGGAATTTATTCTACTTAATATTGATTTCTTTTGCTAATAATTCACTAAGAAGATATTTTCGGGAAGAATAAAAGATATGCTGGATGCAGAACTCCACCAGCTCGCCAAAACAATCTGGGTTCAGGAAAGGTAAATCATGTGCAGGTCAAATTGTAACTCTACGCATCATCATCCTAGAACGAAGCATAGAATGGCAGTCAAACCTCTGTCTATTTCATTTTCATCGACTTCGAATTGGCCTTCAGCAGGAAGCGTTGACCGAGAAGTAATTTGGAAACTGCTTCAACACTAAGATGTGCAGAACTCCAAATATTAATCAACTTTATTCAACAGCTGGCTATCTGGCAATGCCTGTCACGTGTCAGGTGATCCACGTCAGAAAAGTTAAGGAAGCCTGGGTTTGAAGTGAATACAGGGGAAAGTCAAGGCTACCAGCTATCACCCGCGATGATATTCCTACTTGTCGTGGACTGACTGGATTACGAGTCAGACTAAGTATGCGGAATGAGTGAGAAGACAGGTATACGCTGCATTGACCGATAAGAAGACTCTACAAGATTTGGACTTTGCGTGTCGGTGATTTATCTTCAGTGTCACACACACATAACTCGGAAACTTACAGGTAGGCAGGCAGGCAGGCAGACAGCGAAGACACGGCTGACTTCAGGTGAACATAGAGAAGAGGGAGGAGATGGAGACAACCAACCTACCGACCGACAGCAGCAACAGCAGCTACAACAACAACTAGTCACCATCAACTGGAGGGGGAGATTTGACGGAGGTTACTTCCTGCATTCACTTATCTGGCCAGGAGGCCAACACAGTTTAAACCGCAGGCAGCCAGGTGGGCAGTCGGACAGCACGAATGATTTCAAAGCTAGCCAGCCGGCCAGCAAACTAGGATTGGAAAGGCAAGATACGCCTTCATCAACCTGAAATCGATTTGGAAATCTTCCGCTCCACTTACTCATTCACTCAGCCAGCCAGCCAGCATGAGAACAAGATACATTCGAGTTCTATTCAACACTAATGAGAAGTGAAGTCATTTCTGGTATACAGGCGAGAAGCTTGCATTGCGTGTGAGTCAGTGACGAAAAGCCTTTCCAACAGGTGAGTTGAGACCATTATCAACAGCTGCCAACTTCACCGGTTCCATACTGAAGATCAAACGGTCAGGCTGCTGGCCAGAAACAATTGGCAGTCGAACAAACCAACAAAACAAGAGCCGATTGCTGAAAAAACATGTGGGAAGATATGGATATGAACTGTTCAGGTATGTGACAGTGAGAAGGCCATCGGTTGAATGCCACTGAGTTCAATGCAGGTCACTGCAGGAGTGGAAGTTGAATTGAAAGCGACGAGTGGATCCTTGATGAAGGTATCTCACCATCAAAACCAACAACAAGTTTTTTTAAAGCATTAAGAGTTGGAAGGGCTGACTATTTTTAATAGACTAATTACAGACTAATACTCTTGAAAAAGTGGTAGAGTTTTTTCAAGTTTTCAATAGAAACAAAGTTGAACTCAAAACTGGATACCAATAAAGTAGGTGACGTAACCATAGAGGGTAAGTTTTTATAAAATAGCAAAAAAAGAAGGAAGTAAGATTGAGTGACATTCAGATGAGACAATACAATTTCTTAGACAGAACAGAAGATATATGAAAATACATGACGTAATATGCAGTTACATCGATTGAGAGAGATGGTTGGGACATGTGTTACGCAAGACTAGCCTAGCTTAGATATTGGTCGCCTTTTCTCGACAACGGATAAGTGATAGCCGACTGACATAGAATGGATCAGGTTGGAAAAGAGTTGGCTAGTGGTGGTCAAACGCAAACATGGCTTCATCAGTCAATGAAATCCATAACACGTAGTTTAATCTATTCAGGGAGGTGAAGACTTCCTGACCGACTGGTTGGGGTTCGATGGATGGTACAAACTAATAGCTGCAGACAATCTGTGATATAGCGCAGATGCATTCATCAATGTTTGTGATTTGTAATATCCAATAAAACCATATTGTTCCTCCATGTTGCTATTCTTTTTGTCTGATATTTCTATTTATTACCTGTCTCTTTCTTTCGAACCTCCCTTCATTCTCTTCATTTGCTGTGTGTGGTACATGGAGGGAGCGTGGCAAATGAAATCTGTCTTGCTAGGTCTTGCTGAGGCAAATGCCATCAAATGGTTGAAACCAAATATATTTAGGCATAAAGAGAGAGAGAGAGAGGGAAGAGAGACAGTGGTGGACGTTGGACTACCTTGGTAGTTAAACATGCAAAACGAAATCATGCCATTTTTATTAGGCCATCTATTCTCACATATCTTCTGTTCTGTTTCGGAAATTGTATTGTTTCATCTGATTGTCACTCAGTCTTACTTCCTTCTTTTCGCTATTTTATAAAAAACATTTCCTATGGTTACGTAATCTATTTTACTGATGTAGCAGTGGAGTTTTTTGACGGATGGGGAAGCAATCGACACACCCAACCTTCCCTTTTAACTACCAGCCAGACGAGGCTTAGGAGTGTATCGGTCCAGAGGTTGAACCTCAGACTATGAGATGGGTAATCTACCACCGAATCACCGACTCTTACTGACGTGCTGTTTATACCAAAAAATTTTGAATTATGCCTCCTTTTCAAGAATATTCGTGTCTGAATACCAGTCCCTTTCACTTAATTAATTCAATTTAGGTTTTTCTTTCGGTCTCAGGTTGACATATCGGTTCCTTGTACATATGCTTCTACGTTGTGTGGTTATGTAACTTGAAGTCAATTGGTTTAAAACTATGGGTAGCGGGTTCGAGCCTCAATAGGAACACCATTATCGCCTAACTGGGGAATGCAAGCATATTCAGATGACGAGTCCCAAATAGAACGAAGTAAGCATTATCCTGAATTCCACTGCTAGTCACCACCAATAAACTTATATCATTCTGGACTTATTTAACTTATATTTCTTATCAATTACACCTTATCATTGTACAAAATGAATACTCAACCTTATTTTGTGATTTTTATTTTCAAGATGTTCAGGTTTTGTATGTACTAAGTGAGAAGGAATCTGTGAAATAATGAAAAGCAACAAAGTTGTCTCATATTATACTGCTACACATTATTATATGTGTAAAACTTGGGCAGTGTGGTAGTATGTAATTCTATAATTAATTTGTTTATTAGATGGATATTTCACACACACAGAGTGAAACAGTATTATTATTTACTGGATGACGAAGTAACGAACACAATTTATCAATTATCAGTATACAACTTCGAAACTTTCGTTTTATAGTTTTATTTATTCTTTCCTCTATTCGTCGTCGTGGGGGTAGTAGAATTCTCCAGATGCCCATGTGGGTGAACAGGTGTTGAATCATTCCTATTACACGTACTTTGTTAGGTTGATTCGATAAATAAAGCCTCAGTTCTCAATCTCTCCCTCCACCCTGTTATATTAGATAAGATTATAGGACTGTCATCTTATCCCATCACCCAATTGTATGTCTGGTTGTGTGTAATTGCATGTAGTGAGAGCTATAGGTGAACTAAATATTCTCCAGATTTCTTATCTTATTAGAGTCAACTTATCTAGATTTTGCTGCTAGGATTTTGTGCTCCGCTAGCCTGACTGACTGAATGACACCATTCTACTACTTTGACCCTTGTGTTTCACCTGAGAATCATTCCAGCAGAGTATTAGATAAAGTAAATTGTTTTGTTTAATTGGCTTGACTGATCCTTTAACTGACAAAACTTGTTTCTAATTGAGTTTGTGGGTAGTTTGAATGCTAGCCACCTTTATTACTGCCTGCATTGTTAAGAATTCTCAGCCGTAAGGTTTCCAAGGTTCCTTCTTTGTAAGGAAGTACCACTAATGAATTATATTCCTTCACTATTGTTGGTGTTGTCATTATTTTGTGCATATTTGACATGCATGTCGTCATTAATATTATTATTATTATCACTATCACTATTATTATTAATTTTATTTTCACATTTTCCCACATACTTCCTGATTAATTTATCAGAGTAATCATTAAGTTTCAAAACTTCTGTTATTTGCCTAACTTCCTGTCTTAGATTTTGCTTGGTACTACTTCATTTCTGTGCCCTATTGTCACTTAAACATTTCACCAATCCTATTTTTACTAACATAGCGAGGGATGATCGGAAATCCAAATATCGGTTTGAATGAGTAAGTTTCCTATAAACACTAGTGTCTTTTAACTTCCCATCTTCTTTCCTTTTTACGCCTACAATCTAACATTGGAAGCTCCCCTTCCTGGCTTTCCATTTCATAAGTGAATTGAATCGCCTCTATCTTCGAATTTGTGTTCGAAAAACATATTTATGTCCTGTGTTCTAAGTATGTGTCATCCACATACTTCCACCACACTGGGGGTGGAGTAGGGATGAATCTCTAAATCGCTAAGTTTTCCTACCTATCTATGAATATATCTGGTATAATCGTGGAAAATGACGACCCCATGGCAACTGCCTAAGCTTGTTTGTTTGTTTTTATGTTTTCCCTTGGGATTTGAATACTGTGCACGTCAAGCATAGCTGCACTCTTATTATTATGTCTTCTAGTGACATCTTTGCTGTAAGTTCAAGTTCTTGGTCAGAAATAAGTTCGTTATAGTTGGTTTTATAGTTATCAACCATAAAATTCACAACGAATGTTTAACACCATTATGGATAAGATTTTACTTTGATAAAGTGTCACACATTTTTAGTGTTATACAGTAATATTTACTGATGACCATGTTTCGAGCACAAATTATTGCCACTCATAATCATATCAAGCCAGTCACTCACACAACTTTCTTGCTTCATTAATATACATGAGTGGAATTGATGATTAGACATTTGAATAAAAATCAATATAAGATAATGTTAATTCAGAAATAATAATAATATGAGCGTTATCAATCAACCAAATACAATCAGATGGGAAACAAGACGAATGTTTTTATAGTCATAATAAGTTACTTACTGGAGTGTTATAATGGGAACTGAGTACATTTTAACTTTATTTGTTATCCTATGATTTGACTGGTATTTGAGTCAATTCTGTTACATGTTTTGGCTATAGACTCAATGAACCAGGATTCAGTAATCAATTTCTCTATCCACCTACATAGATTACTTCTTAATATCTTAACCCTCTCCCACCCTATTGTGTGTTAATGCATGCAGTGCAATTGCTGAGTTTTTTCTAAATCACTCATCTGTCACTGTGGGGACAATCACCATGCTAACCTAAGCAAAATTCTTATGTTCTGATAATCTCAATACTCCTGATCTACTAGTCTGATCTATGTAGTTCACCTAACTCACAGTCATTGGAAGGTATTTTGTAAATTATATTATTTTGTTTAATTGGGTCAACCTACAGTGTCCTTTAACCTATAGAGCTAGTCCCTGAGTGAGTTTTTAGGTTTAAATGCCACTCTTATTCCTGCGTAGGATCTCAGATGTCCCCTCCTTATATGGTATAACATTAGATGCTTTATATTTTCTCTTATTTATGTTGTCATTATTAGTTTCACCATTATTTTGACCTTTTCTGATCTTCCTGATTTTTTTTTGATTACAGCTTGATTCCACACTGTATTTTTGGTACAAGTGTGGAATTTTCAGCATGGATATCGGTAGCCCAAATTTTGCAGGCCGACCGTAGATATCAGATGTGCGTCGGTGCGGGCTCGAACCCCGGACCATGTGCATGGTCGGCGAGAGTCCTAACCACTGTGCCACCGACGATGGGATAGTGACTCAACACCAACGCTTCTCCTTTTATCTGTTTGATTTCATCATTTAGGTATTTCCTTGTACTACTTATTGCTACTGCTTGGCTTGTAAGACACTTAACTAAGTCTGCCTTCACAGACAGATAAAGGATGAGACTAATTAAAGTATAAATATTTATTAGAAAACGTTAGATTTTTATAAAACCGCCGGGTGTTTTTAGCCTACAGAGTCTGTCTCTGAGTGAGTTATTTCCCATCTTCTTTTATTTGTTCAAAAACACTCATATTATCATTTCCAAATGTGCCTTATCTTACATTGATTTTATTCAAATGTCTAAACATCAATACATATGACCTGTGATCAAGATTTTACCGGATAGTTGCAAAATAATTGAGTGCCGAGTGAGAAGTAGACATTTATAAAATTATATTTGTAAAATCTGAGCGAAAATGAAATGATTAATTCCAACGTTTCCTCTGTTTGTCAATCTGGTTCGAACTTCTTCGGGGAAATTAATCGAAATTAACATAACAGAGATTTATATATAAAAGGAACATCTCTTGTTTTTGAAACTTTGTCCAATTATGAGCCATGAAACAGGCATCAACATGTATAATAAACAAAATTGTATGAACTGTAATCAAAATTTGACCTCAGACTTTCAAAATTAGTCTACAGGAAAATCAAAAATTCAATTAAATTATTATGACCCATTGCACAAGAGGTGGCTCTCATAGCCCAAGTGGTCTGTGGATAACGCTTTGGCGTTTGAAACTATGGGCACTCAGTTCGAGCCTCGTGGAAAAATCATCACTCACTGGGAAATACAGGTACATCCAGTTGCTGACGACTCCCAAATAGGACGAGATGCGCTCTATCCTGGATTCCACTGCTAATCACCATCCACCAATTAAATACTAATTAAATGCTCAGACATCGTCGAAGCATCTACACAAGAAGGCGACAGACATGGCAACCTGACACCGAGCACTTCGGTCTAATCAATCGATGGAAAAATCTGAAATTCAATTAAATTTGTTGTTCATATTCGCGTCCGTGGTATAGCGGTTAGGACGCTCGCCGACCATGTACATGGTACGGGGTTCAATCCCCGGTCAACGGAAGCACTCCTTTAACTCACTGAACCAGAAATAATGTTGGTAAAGAGGAAAGGTTGGGCACGAGGCTAGCAACCCCATCCTGTAAAATAAACAAACACTGCTAAAGAAACTTCAAGCTAGTAGCTTGAAGGTGCCCTATGTTCCACTGGGGAACGTAAAGGAGAAAAATTTTAAAAAATATTCGCTTTATTCAAGTTTAATTACAATGGGGAAAAATTCATATGTGAAGCCGTGAATTTGTCTCATGATAGCTGGCTTTCAAAGCTGACTAGCCTATTAGATGATAGTCAAATTGTCAATCGGAGGAGGGCGAGAACTGTTCACCAATTAAATTTTATCCCGTTCGAATAGTATACCGAATGAAATAATGATATGCATATTTCGATACAGTAAAAAGAACTAGATGAGCATTGTAAAGGAAATGCTTTTACATACACACACATAAATACACACACATACACAAGCAGGGATACTGACTAACACACCAACAGAGAGAGAGAGAAAGAGAGATTTGTCAACTTAGAATTGCACAATATGATTTCGGGGAAGAGATATATAGAGTGAGGAAGGAAAGAAAACCAGAGGGGAAGAAGGGAATTTACTGTCTGTTTTTGAATCTGCCGTCCCAAACCAAAAAGAAAAAAGAAGAGGAAGAAATGATAGTTTGCGAAATTCATTTTCTTCATTTTAAAGAGAATAATTTTCTGCGCAGAAAATTCCCATTCAACCTTATAATGTGCTTAGAACCGATAGATGAAATTAGGGACCAGCGGGGGGGGGGGGAAGGGGGAAATCAATGAATATTGAGTCTTCGAAAATTAATTTTTGGGGATTCTATTTGTTGTAGGTTAGACCATGGAGGATTGATATCAGATAGAGAATTATTGAAAACCAACACTGGAGTACCGGACAGTCAGCTGTTTCATTGTCAGCCTAGTTTGGGACTCATCAGCAGTACGCACCAGTTGCCAGGGTTCGAACCCGGGACCTTTGGGTTACAAGGCATTGGTTAGTGGTCGCGATAAAATCACGAATTGGTAGAAATTGGATTTCATAGGTTGGTCATTAAGCGGAGTCGCAGTGGCTGAATGGCATATGAGCTTGACTTGTAACCAGAAGGTCGTGGGTTCGAACACTGGAGGTTGGTGTGTGTGTGTACTGCCGATAAGTCCCAAACTAGGCTGATGAGACAGCTGTCTGTCCAGTACTCGAGGGCTGGCCTAACCTGAGACAAATATTGAGTCCTTTCTTTTATGTCTTGGCTATGTAGAGATTTGATCCAGGGGATTGACGTGAATCACAAAATCAGTTAAAGTCAATAGTAGACAGCTGTTTCGTCCCAATTTTAAGGCTTTTAAGCAGTACACGGCTCCACTGGAAAATTAGCTTAGAAGCTACAGGTGTTACGGATTTCGATTCAGTGTCTGATGGGTTAATGTGGCAGCCACTTAAGCTAAAGTTTCTTGAGGTTAATCCTCGATAGGATAATGGTTTTCAGTAACTACCTAGGTGGTGCGATTTCGTGATATAACTTGTACAGAAGAATGTTTGACGAACCCTGGCGATAATTTTCGTTCTAACTATTGATCGGTGCAATTAAACTAGAGCTGATACTAGTTGAACCATTGATTACCCTGGTTTTTGATGCAGACACAAAACTCCACTATTCACTCAATCTCCCACTAAATGGATGTCAAAATACAGAACGCCTATTCATCAATACATCATCAATATATTCATCTATATATATATATATATATATATATATATATATATATATATATATATATATGGTAGAGAATATTTGTAGCTCAGGTGGATGATATTGAATTAGCCGTGTTCTCTGAGCTGAGATGGTTGATTTATTTACGAAACTTTGGTTGTCACCCCACCATTCTAGACAACATCGTTTTAGCGCAGGTTTTCATATAAAATGAAGTCAGTTTGATTGGACACTAGTAACCAGTGTGACGCGTTTAGTCCTCCTTTCTTTTGATGCAGACTGAATTCTATCAGACATGTTTTGCAATATGGCCACCATTCTAGGTAGCTCGACATCACGGTGCACATTGATTTGATGATATTACATAGTTGGAGGCAATCCGCCGCAGGAAGCCTTAGAAATCATTTAGGTTTCGTGCTAGTTGGCACTCACCAGTCAGCAAGGCGTATCTGCAACTGCCTTGAAGAGGAACTTATGTCCCTTCTGAGATTCGAACCTGCGTCACTCAGTGAGCACTACATTCAGATACGTTAACACTGAGTTATTCTGGTTCGTGATTGACCTCCTGTAGGACTGTAGTGTGTATATTGATTGGATACTAGTAACTAGTGTGACGTGTCTAGTCCCAATGTAACAACAGAAGATAAAGGCCAGGAAACAGATCGTTTATTAAGGAAATCAACACATATTTATAGATTTTCATGTACATTATTATAGATTATTGTTAGCAGAAAAACACAATCCTCTGATTGGTTGTTTCTCACAGAAAGTTAACCTTGCATCTCTTTGTCGCTGTTTCTTGAATGTCTGATCATCTATATGTTAAATGTATCCACCTACGCAAAGCCTTTGTTCTCATTTTTCTCACGACCAATATTGGGGAAATAAACATTGACGTAAATTACTGTCTACCAACTTTGGCTAGCAGCCAGCTCTCACCACACCAATAGCTCAATGGTAACGTCTCTGACTTCAATGCTCACTGGGTGACGCGGGTTCGAATCTCACAAGGGACATGAGTTCTTTCAGGGCAGTTGCAGATACGCCTTGCTAACTGGTGAGTGCCAACTAGCACGAAACCTAAATGATTTCTAAGGCTTCCTGTGGCCGATTGCTCCAACTATCTAATATCATTAAAATGAAGTTATTTAAATTCTCTTTACTTGAATAATTTAATTGTATCTCCTGCAACCCCTATCATGCCTGACTGGTTGTTTGTTAATTTACGTCTCTATTGATCATTTTTATTACTGACTTAGAATTTGAACTTGTCTTGCTTGTCATGTGACGACTTACTTTTTATTAGCAGCTGGTAAATCTGGTCTCTAGTAATTAGTGAGTTTTTGTTAATCCATCGTTGGCTGATTCACTTGAGTACCAGACGTCTAGAAACTCCTTGACTGCATTTTTAGTGTTTCCTCTCCTGTTTAAAATTTTTACATTATGCCAATCAAACTGGCTCTCACAGTTATATACATTCAATGATATATATATATATATATATATATATATATCACTGAATGTAGATAATTACAGACATCAATTAGATGATTGGGAGAATGTAGAAATTTGAAATAGGAAGGGAACAGCAAAAATGACTCCAGGGCAATCCTAGAAGTCTGATTGGTACTCAAGTGAATCAGCCAGCGATGAATTAACAAACAAATACATGAATATAGACAAAATTTACCAGCTGATAAAAAAATAAATCAAGTGACATGACAAGAAAGTTCAAATTTCCACTGGTTCTCTAACTGATGTCAGCTCATGGTGAAATTCTCCATAGAATCAAACATAATTCCCTACAAAACCAATACTTGAAAATTAATCTGATGCTCACTAGTGACTGGCCCTATTCAGGCAGTTAACCTGGGGTTCTAGTGAGAAGCCGTGACCAGTAGGGTACAGCAGGTTGAAGATGAGGCAGTAACTACTCATCGAAGAAGACATTGCGAAGTGGTCACGCTATGTCGTGAATTGGCAGAAGTTAGAATTCAAGGACCATTGGATCGAGTCCCAGTGACTCAGTGGTCTACTAGCTCGCCTTGTAACCAGAAGGTCCTTGGTTTGAACCCCGGTGGGTGAGTAGTGATGAAGAGTCTCAAACTAGGACGAAACAGCTGTTCGGTACTCCCAGGTTTTCCAGTGGTTTTCTAACTGATGTCAGCTTATGGTGAAATCATATAAATAGATCAATAGAGATGTAAATTAACAAACAACCACCTTAGACAGTGGTCACCAGGAGATAAAATTACATCATTCATGAATTTATTTTGATTATAGCTTGATTCCACACTGTATTTTTGGTTCATGTATGGAATTTTCAGCATGTGATATCGGTAGCCAAAATTTTGCAAGCCAATCATTGATATAAGGTGTGCATCGGAAGGGGATCGAACTCCTCGACCAAGTACATGATTGGCGAGCATCCTAACCGTTGTGTGCTACCGACACATAAAGCCTGCGCTGAAGCTATCTTGTCTGGATAGGGTGGACATCAAAATAAACCAGCTCAGAGAACACACTTAATGAGTTGTCATTTATGTATTCAAAAATGTGACTACAGTGCTGCCAATTTACAATATCCAGCAGTCAATAAATCATCAACCAAGAGTAATTCAAAAGGAAATTTTGTTAGGAAGTCAATAAATTCCTACTGAAAGAAATGAGACTGTGCTTCTATTCCCTATAACAGTTTCAAATTCAGAGTGATGATAGATAATGATGGTTAAGCAAGATACGCCAAATGTGTATATATATCTCCCAAGCAACTATTCTTTTGAGGTGAGAGACAAATCAAAACAAATAAAATGATCTTTAATTGGTGGATGGTGATTAGCAGTGGAATCCACGATAAAGTGCATTTCGTCCATTTGGGACTCGTCATCTGGATGTACCTGCATTCCCCAGTCAGTCAGTGATGATGTTCCCACCGAGGCTCAAACCCAGTACCCATATTTTCAAACGCCAAAGCGTTATCCACTAGACCACTTGGCCATGAGAGCCACCTCTTGTGCAACGGGTCACATTAATTAATTTGAATTTTATATTTTCCCGTCGATTCATTGATTGGACCGAAGTGCTCGGTGTCAGGTTGCCATGTCTGTCAGCTTCTTGTGCAGATGCTTCGACGATGTCTGGGGATTTAATTAGTATTTAATTGGTGGATGGTGATTAGCAGTGGAATCCAGGATGCGCATTTCGACTCTTCAGTCAGATATACCTGCATAAATAAAATGATCGTCCGAATACGTGATATATTTCGAGATCAAAAAACGTAAAGCGTTGGTGGCTGTTTAACTATGCTATGGTGTGAACACCAAAGGACGAATATACCATTATGGTGTGTCGAATTTCTTGAATGCTTGACTAAGTACCTTTAGTTTAACCAGCTGACTTAAATAGTTAAGGTCAGCATTGATTTCTGAATGAAGAATGTTGGGGACTGGTACTTTGATGAGGGATTATTAACCGAGGCACCACCATCCACAAGGTATACACACTACAGTATATGACCAATTAATTAAGATGTTCAACACTAAGGATTCCTGTGTTATATATATGTTGAAAATATTTGCTAGACCTGTAGATATTTAAAAAAGACACCAACATTTATTAGAGAATAGTTCAATGGATTCATGCGACACACTAATGATGTGCATTCTTAATCTCCAAAGAAAGCACTCCACCTAGTTCTCATTAATAATGGTAATGGTTGTCAAGATGCTTATTTGGAACCTCGAATAAGAGCTAGCATTATCTAGTGTTACAGTCAGAGACGATACCCTGACACTTTCCAATATCACATATCGAATCTACGAGGAGACAGAGTTTTTAGACATACCTAGCTACTGAATACCAGTAAAGAACAAATCCTTGATCCACGACTGCCTGCCAACTGTTTGTAGCTACCTAAATGTGAATTCAAAGTGCCCTGAAATCATGCGTCAAATAATTTCTTGAGCGCATTACAAACTTGAGTAACAAAATTCAGTTAGCACCAACGATGGAGACTAATCAATGTTTTTTTTAAATTTGCATGTTATACAAATACAATGTTGATATTGATCTATGTGATTCTAAGTTTGCAGTGATACTTAAGGCTTTAGCAGCCCATCTCCTTGGAGTTCTGTTCACTTTTCTCCATCACTATCCGAAAGCGTACATTTCCCCCTCAAATAGTCTCCCTATGTTACTCTTTCGATGTTCAGTCCGTTGCTTCCCACTCGACGGTCAGCTCTGTGTGTGAAATCCTTTAAGAGTCTTCTCAGAGTATGTACAATATAACCTTATCCACTTTTGGATATCTCTTGGTCAATAGATTGTTGATTGGTTCGCTTCCTGTTCGCCCATTCAGGCTGGCAATCTAATCCTCAGTATTGAGCAAAGGGTACAATTGTTGATAAAAATCTTCCACAGCCTGTTGGGAACATCCTCACTGGCTGCGTAGCCTTTCAGCCATATCTGTGTAAACGGGTGCTGACGGAGATGGGTGAGCTTGTCTTGCCCGTTATCTATTAGCATGCTTCCGGATGCCTTTAACTGGGTGTCGGAAGCGGACGGCATCTTCATTTTGAACAAATTTGAGTGCTTAAGGCAGCCCTTGCATGAAATAATGAAATAGGACTTCGGTTCTATTTTTTGGTTCTCGGATCCGAAGTAATGATTAAGAGGGACAGATAGAGTTAGAGGTGAAATTGTGGGATCTTCGCCAGACAAACTACAGCGGAAGCATTTGCCAAGAATGTTTTCATTGATCAGGAGCGAAAGTCAGAGTTTCGAAGACGATCAGATACCATCGTAGTTCTGACTATAAACGATGCCAACTAACGATCCGCGATGGTTCTATAATTGACATTGCGGGCAGTCCCCGGGAAACTTTTAAGTCTTTGGGCTCCAGAGGAAGTATGGTTGCATAGCTAAAACTTAAGGGAATTGACGGTTTAATTCGACTCAACCTGGGAAAACCCACCCTGACCGGACACTGTGAGGATTGACAAATTGGAAGCTCTTTCTTGATTCGGTGGATGATGGTGCATGGCCGTTCTTAGTTGGTGGAGCGATTTGTCTGGTTAATTCCTGTAACGAATGAGACTTTAACCTACTAAATAGTAGATTGGTCCTTTGTGCTCGTTCAGGGCGCAGTTTCTATTGCTTCTATATGGAGCGTACAGTGCCAGTTTTTACTTCTTAGAGGGACAGATGGCACATCGAAGTCGTACGAAATTGAACAATAACAGGTCTGTGATGCCCTTAGATATCCGGGGCCACACATGCGCTACAATGACGGTGTCAGCGAGTCTAGGAACCTGGCCCGAAAGGGTTAGGCAAACTGTTTCATCACTGTCGTGACGGGGATCGGGGCTTGCAATTATTCCCCGTGAACGAGGAATTCCTACTAAGTGCAAGTCATAAGCTTGCGCTGACTACGTCTCTGCCCTTTGTACCGACCAATTGAGTGGTTTAGTGAAGCCGTTGGACCGGTGTTGTTGCAGTGGCTTTGCCGCTTGACTGATGCCAAGAAGACGAACTAACTTAACTATTTAGAGGAAGCATTATTATTATTATACCCTTTAATTCCTAGAGGAACATAGGGCTTCAGCTGCGCACCTCCATTTCCTTCTGTTTTCTGCCAACTTTTTCACTCCACTCTAGGTCTGTCCATATACTTTCATCTCCTCCTCACATGACCACCTCCAAGTCAACCTCCACTGAAGACCAACTAGCCGCTTCCCTTCCGACCGGGTTCCACTCGACCAATGGCTTGTCTAGTGATGTCACTTCATGGTTTCCTAAGAGTATGGCCAGCCAATCCATCTCAATTTCTTCTTGCCTATTTGTTTCGCATCAGTTCCTGGTTGGTTCGCTCGCAGAGATCTTTGTTGCTGATCTTTTCTGGCCAGCCATCTGATCTCGAGGGAATTGCTGAGCGAAGACAACTGTTAATGAAGGTCTGAAGTTTGTTGGAGATGCTCTCTATGACGTGGCACCACGCCTCTGATCCGTGTACTAACACTGACTGACTTCACATTGGAGATGAAAATCCAGATCTTATTTTCGATGCTGAGTGATGTTCACCTCCACACAGATTTGAGAGTAATGGAAGTCTGTCTTGCTTTTCCGATTCTGGCTTTGATATCCTCGTCAGTTCCGTCCGCCTCTAGTTGAGACGATGCCTCCCAGGTTGGTGGGTGAAGGAGGTTGTTTCTTTCACTTACCTCCAATTTATTCTGACAGTTGGGTTTTGTTGTTGTTGTTGTTGTTGTTGTTACTGTTGGTGTTGGTGTTGGCCAGGAATCTTCATCACCACCTCTGTTTTCTCCGTGTTCACTTGAAGTCCTATCTTTGATGCTTCTTCTATTACCAACTTGTTGCTTTTCACTTGCATATCTTCCAGTTTGTGGAGGAAGTAAAAGTCGTAAAACAAGGTCTCTGAAGTAATAATTGACACCACTATCAAAAATTGGGATTTTGTTCCTTGTACTGAGTGCTTTAGACCCTCAGATTGCTTTCAGACTTATTTTATCTATTTTTATTTTTGATTATAGCTTAATTCTACACACTGTATTTTTGGTACAAGTATGGAATTTTCAGCATGGATATCGGTAGCCTAAATTTTGCTGGCCGACCATAGATATCAGGCGTGCGTCGGCAGGGATCGATCCTCTTAGGAAGACCTGTCTAGCTTTAACATTTTCAACTTTACTACCTGTAGGGATAAAGAGATATTTCTGTTATATTGGTAAAGGAGACAACTTTTGTTATTTTTAAAATTTTACTTCTTCTGATTATTTATAAAAAATCTTAAAGTTTATCCCCAAAGTCTACTTACTCACTTACTTCCGACAACAAGTTAAACTTATATTCTACACATCAGACTATGTGCATACAGACTATTGATTTTATTTTTTAAATTAACTTAACTATAGTCCCTTTCAGACATTATAAGACTACTATATAGTATGTAAATCAATACGATCGATAAAAACCTTTCTATCTCCTGTATACTTATATATATATATATATATATATATATATATATATATATATATATATATATATATATATATGGGCGCCTTTAAAATATAAAGGTATATGTAATCTTTATATTATTATTACTATTGTTATTTTCTGTTTTTCCAAAACAACGTTACTTTTTTCATGAATGCGTGAC
The DNA here is from genome assembly GCA_944472135.2 of Trichobilharzia regenti. Taxonomy (NCBI): domain Eukaryota; kingdom Metazoa; phylum Platyhelminthes; class Trematoda; order Strigeidida; family Schistosomatidae; genus Trichobilharzia; species Trichobilharzia regenti. The sequence continues at coordinate 13,508,403 of OX235267.1, forward strand.
GTGGTAAGCATAAAACAAAGGAAAATAAAATAAAATAGTTGAAATTACAATGTTTTTGTTGCTTTGAAAAGTGTGATTTGTGAGTAAATGAGTTAGTACAGTTTGTAGATCATAAAGACAAGCTTTTTTTGGGGGAGACTTACTCATGCATGTGTCACCACTTAGGCTTTGTATATACTAATTATTAATGTATACTATTTCATTGGTATTATCGGTGTTATTGTTGCAATCGTCACCTAACTCTTTTGTACTGAGAAGGTCTATTATATTCTACTTCAGAAGGAGGTAGAAGGACGGTAGTGTGGTGGTGGTGGTGATGGCCGGAGAAGGGGGAGGGAAACAAGTTCAAAAAAAATCTTTCTTCATGAGTGACTGGGGTAATACTTGTGTCTGTCTGTTTGTAACTTTGCAAAAATATAAGACCTAACAAAGGCTTAGAAGTCGTTATCGTTGGATAAGTCTGACTACGTTAGCAAAATGGAGACTTTATTCGGTGATGGGCATATGTATTTCAGAAACTATCAACTAACAAAGATACAATGGAGATGACTGAGATATAGTTATTATTACTATTATTATTGTTTCCTTTAATTCCTAGAGGAATATAGGGTATTCAGTCGCACGTCTAAATTGCGTTCGGTTCTCTGCCAATGTTTTCATCACCTGGCTCCACGTCTGCCCACATGCTTTCATCATCTCTTCACCTGACCTCGTCCTCAGTGTCACGCTCGCATTGATCACCAAATAACTCACCACTTCCCATTCGGGTTCCATTCTAACAATGGCCTGACGTGTGATGTCACTTGATGGTTTGTTTTCTCAGAGTATGGCCAATTCACCTACCTTCATTTCTTCCCGCAGATTTGTGACACACTTGGTTCCCACTGGGCTGGTTCGCTCCCAAAGATCCCTCGCTGTTATTGATCTTTTCTGGTCACCCATCTGATCTTGAGTGGTATTGAGCTAAGACAGCTGCTGATGAAGGACTGTAGTTTGTTCGAAGTGGCCTTCGTGACCTGGCACGAGGCCAAGTCTCTGATCTGTTTGGTAAGTAGCACTAACTTCACATTGGAGTTGAAAATCCGGATCTTATTTTTCATGTTGAGTGGCGCTGTTCACCTCCACACAGACTTCACAGAAATGACACATCGAGACAGACAAAATTTATCAACGATAAGAAAGAAACCTCACACACAAAAAGTCAAAGTTCAAGTCAAAGAAACAATCAGTTCCAATACAAGTAGCTGCCTAGAGGGTGTGAAAACACACAAAAAAAGCCAATCACTCACAAGGTCACCAGAAGAGATGAATAATAAACTCTTGGAGAAATTTAAAAGCTGACTTCAATTCGAATTGAAGTATGCGCTGAAGATGTATCCTAGTAGGGCGATAGAAGCTTCGCAAATTAACTATCCAGCTAGCTCAGAGAATACAACCACATCAAAAACTATTCATCACCTACCTCACTGTTTATCTTGCTTCCTTCTCAATTCACACACAGGTTCCTCAGCTATTCTTAACTGTTTGGTAGACGAGAAAACTCAGCTCCTAGTCTCTTAAAACTACTTTCACAGTTGTTTTATTGAATCATTTTGAACTATGATTTCTTGGATCTGAATATCATCTGTTTATTCATACTTGTAATTTCCTGTTGATATATTTGAATTGAATACATTGGCCCCGTCTAGGTTTATTAGCTGCACAGATGGATGCCTTGATATTATCATGATTCATAGCTTGAAGTCCCATGCTCTGTCTCTGTCTGTCTGGATTCAACATAGAACTTGGCACCGAAGTGCACCAGTTCGAGGTGCCACGTTCCAAATAGCACACAGAGGTAGACAAGAAGATGAGTGAAGAGAATCAATGCAGTCTGACAAGTATAAGAGTGAAACAGAATGGGTAATGGTAGAAAGGAATATGAAAGATTACAGAGACTGAATACATGTGCGCTGGCCATTGACAACGATTTTGAGCCATGTCACCTATTGTCTCCAGCCATTGATTCCTAGAGTCCTGAGGGCCCCAACCCGGAAGTCTGCATCTCCCTACCTGACTCAGTTTAACTGTCAAGGATTTCATGGATTGATGAGGCCATGTTTTTGTTTGGCCACCACTGGCTCTTTTCCAACCTGCACCTATATCAGCTAGCAATGCCCGTCGGGGGAGGCGGTGGTTAGGCATGCGCAGCACGTGACCTAGCCATCTCAGTCTATGTAACTTTATAGCTTCGTCGATTGATTTTCCCTCTCTGCCCAACACTCTACGCCTAACGTCAACATTACTTACCTTATTAAACCACCTAACGTGAAACAGAGATCGCAGACATCTATGATCGAAAGCAGTCAACCTTTTCATGTCTTCAACTCGTATTGGCCATGTTTCAGAGCCATAGAGAAGGACGGAGCGAACTGCTGAGCAGTACACACGTCCCTTGGTTGATAACCGTCCCATGCTCAGTGTTATATAGTAGTGGAATCCATGATGAGCGTTTCTTCCTTTACAGGACACATCATCTAGATGAATGTTGCGTTCAAGTCCCAGTAGTAACACCATCAGTCAATCAGAGGATCTTGATACATCCAGTTGATGAGTCTTCAATATAGAGAAGCAGTTTTGACAATTTGATCGCGGATTGATATCAGTTAAAGAACAATTGAGAACCAGCACTGGAGTACTGGACAGCCAACTGTTTCAGCCTAGCCTGGGAATCATTGGCAGTACATACCCACCACCAGGGTTCGAACCCAGGACATTCTGGTTCCAAGGTGAGCTAGCTCGTAGACCATTAAGCCATTGGGACCCGTCAATCCAGTGACTAGCCAGTGCATGAATTCCAACTTCTGCCAATTCACGATACAGCACCAATGTCTTCGCTGGCGAGTATTTGTCCTTACACACCCGACCACCTGCTGTACCCTACTGCTTACGACTTCCCACCAGGACCCATCCAGGTAGCTACCTACACGAATAGGGCCAAATGCTAGCGAGCATCTCATTGATTTCCAAATATTGACTTGTAGTGATTTGATTGATTGGTTACAGGATTTCATTATCAGCTGACATCGGTAACCAAGGCTGTTATTGACGAAAGTGTCTGCAACAAGCTGTTGGAAATTCGTATGATGAAGAGACACACTAAGTCTCTGAACTGCGTATACTACTGATAATACACATCAGTAGTGTATACAGTTACCTGGATGGGTTCTAGTGGGAAGTCGTGAGCAGTAGGGTACAGCAAGTGGTCGGGTGTGTAAGGACAAATACTCGCCAGCGAAGACATTGGCTCTGTATCGTGAATTGGCAGAAGTTGGAATTCATGCACTGGCTAGCCATTGGATTGACGGGCTCCAAAAGCCTTAATGGTCAACAGGCTAGCTCGTCATGTAACCAGAATGTCCTGGGTTCGAGACCTAGCAGTAGGGTGGATGCGTACTGATGAAGAGTTACAAACCAGTTTGACGAAACAGCTTTTCAGTACTATCAGGTTTTCCAATAGTTCACTAACTGATGTCAGTTCATGATGAAATCATGTAACCAATCAATCAAATCCCTACAAATCAATACTTGAGAAAAACAGTCTCCTTTGGCTGCTTACCGAATATCAGATAGCCAGTCAGGAGAATAATAAATAACGAGGAAAACTAGCAGACAGTGAACGAACAACAAAAAAGCTATTTCCCAAGAAATATGCGGAGGGAGATACAGGTGAATTAGATATACATGCTGAGGAGACTGTTGAGTGGAGTCACACACACACACACCATGCGTTGGCAGTCGTATGGAATCCCGATAATAAGCGGGCTATGTGTTAGGCATGGATCCAAGTGTCAAAGTTTATCGACAATCTTGCAGCTAACTATAAAGCACCGTAGAGAACAACGTGACATGATAATGCTCACTTGAATCCCTATGTTCAATTAAGAACCCGGGGAATAGTAATTCTTTATGTAAACGAGAAGTGAGGAGGTGTACATGAAAAATGAAAATTGTATGCAGTGGTGTGCTGCGTTGTTTTAAGAGCTAAATATAGGAAATAACAGTATAGCGAAGAGTCTCACTCATTTCAGAGGCGAATTCATTCGCTTGTCTGTGCAATCACTAATGAAAAATTGCTTAGGGTTATTGTTTACGTCATCAAAATGTTTCTAAAATATGATGAATAATCTAAATTGTAACTAGGGTGGGGGTTGTATGAAGATTAGTAAGTATTGACGAAGGTTACATAATAATGGTAAAGACACCCAGAAAAAATAGGATGTTAATGAAAGAGCATGGAGACAAATGTTCAAAGTAAATTATGTAATCGGTAGAAAGAGTTAAGAAGATGATGTTACTGCATAATTACCTCATCTTTATATGTACAAGTTCATGTGTGTTAACAGTCAGGTAAGCTGATAGATCCTACGAAAAGTAAGAAGCAAGTTCATAAAAAGCAAACATTATAAACTCATTATGCGTCTCTGGCATAGCGGTAGACTCCTCGTCAACCACACAGCTGGTTTGAGTTTCAATCCCCGGCTACTGGATGTACTCCTTCACCTCGCTACACCAGCCGATAATAAGACTGACAAAAAGAGGGAAGGTTTGACATGAAGCGGCTAGTAAACCAATCCATCCCATAAAAAAAAACAATATAAACATCACTGCTACCAAAACTTCAAGCAAGCTTCTAGCTTGAAGCTGTCCTATATTCCACCCAACATTGGGAACTTAACGGGAATAAATAAAAGCTAACTCTCACTAGTCAATAAATCCTTACTTAGTATACATTAATTCTGAGATTTAATCTATATTTGTTTATGTTTCTCAAATGAGTTTGTTATTAACTACAAACAGATATACAGAGACCAAACAAAAACACACACCTTTGCATAAACATTGAAATGTGTATGCTTTAACCTGTTGTTTTCTCAAAGGCAATGACAAAAGAAAAATATCGCGTATTTCATCCCTCCAACGGGCATATAATGTCTCCGGCATACATTAAACATCTAAGATGAATGTGTACAACTTCCTGTGGAGAAAGAAAGTTAACCAGAAGTATTGATATCAATGAAGGACAGGGAGGGAATACCTTTATTATTATTATTATTCCTTAGTTGAAACTGCTTTTTTGTGTTTACTCACATTTATTGTTTATCGTGTGTCTTGCTTCCTGTTAAGTCAAATTTCATGATATTTGTGTATTAAAGCTGATTCTTATTTATTGTGTTTGTATAGTTCTCCCGTATTCTGAAGATACGGATCTCAACAGTTCTCATTCCCACATAGACCATCAGATATGTCAGATGATATCAGAAGAGTACTCAGTAAGCACAACATCAGAGTTTTCTACAAACAAAAAAAACATCGGACACGCATACACACACTATAAAGCAACCATGTCCATGTGACGACCAACTCGCCGCTTCCCTTTCGACCGGGTTCCACTCGACCAATGGCTTGTCTAGTGATGTCACTTCATGGTTTCCTAAGAGTATGGCCAGCCAATCCATCTCAATTTCTTCTTGCCTATTTGTTTCGCAATCAGTTCCTGGTTGGTTCGCTCGCAGAGATCTTTGTTGCTGATCTTTTCTGGCTGACCATCTGATCTTGAGTATTGAGCAAAGACAACTGTTAATGAAGGTCTGAAGTTTGTTTGAGATGCTCTCTATGACGTGGCACCACGCCTCTGATCCGTGTACTAACACTGACTGACTTCACATTGGAGTTGAAAATCCGGATCTTATTTTCGATGCTGAGTGATGTTCACCTCCACACAGACTTAAGGGTAATGGAAGCCTGTCTTGCTTTTCCGATTCTGGCTTTGATATTCTCGTCAGTTCCGCCCGCCTCTAGTTGAAACGATGCTTCCCAGGTTGGTGGGTGAAGGAGGTTGTCTCTTTCACGTTCCTCCAATTTATGCTGACAGTTGGGTTTTGTTGTTGTTGGTGTTGGCCAGGAATCTTCACCACCTCTGTTTTATCTATGTTCACTTGAAGTCCTATCTTTGATGCTTCTTCTATCGCCAACTTGTTACTTTTCACTTGCATATCTTCCAGTTTGTCAGAAAGCAGACATATTCATCATCGGCGAAGTCCAGATCCTCCAAGTTTTTTGTGTGAGTCCATTTTATGCCTGTTTCCTCATTCCCCGCCGCTGTCTGTCGCATTATCCAATCTACTGCAATCAGGAAGATCATTGGCGATAGTAGACAGCCTTAACTTACTCCCATCCTCACTTCGAAGGATTCCGTAAGTTTCCCGTCGTGGATTACTTGACATGCAACATTGTCATATTACTGTTGGATGAGATGTATAATTGTCGATGGGACCCCTTGGTAGTAGCGAAGTAGTTGCCAAATAACCTCTCGATCGACGCCGTCGAAGTCCTTCTCAATGTCAATGAAGTTGAGATAGAGAGGTGACTGCCATTCTAAGCTTTGTTCAATGATGATCCGTAGTGTGGCGATTTGATCAATACATGACTTGTTTCTCCTGAATCCAGCTTGTTTCGGTCTAAGTTTTTCATCCAGAATGGGGTGTTTGATTCTCTCCAGGATGATGCAGCTTAGTATTTTGCTTGGAATGGACAGAAGCATAATTCCACGCCAGTTTTTGCATTAACTTAGGTCACCTTTCTTTGGTAGTTTGAATAAGTATCCGTTCTTCCAGTCCTCAGGTACTTTGCCCTCTTTCTACACCTTCTCCAGTAATGGCGTCATCAAGTTCTCTGTTGTCTCTGGGTCCATTTGCAATGCTTCTGCTGGGATTCCATCTGGTCCTGCTGCTTTTCCAGCTTTTAGCATCTTGATTGCCTTCAGGACTTCTAATTTCATTGGGGGGTCGATGTTCACTGGTAGTTCTGCTTCCGTTGTTCGTATTGTTGGGCGCGTTGTAGGTGGCGGTCGATTTAGAAGTCTTTTGAAGTGTTCAGTCCGGTGTTTTCTTTGCTCCACTTCTTTGGTGATTGACTTTCCATTGTCATCCTATGCTGGCTTAATCTAACCTTGTCCATGTTTGAGACCTAAATCTCTAAGGATTCTCAATGTGCAAATGTGTCTGCAAAATGAAAATGCTTAAAGTGCTGAATTAGCTGGGTTTTCTGAGCTGGTTGGTGGTTAAGCTGCGAAGCTTTCGTCGTCTAACCACTGTGGTGACTGGTTGTTAGAAGATACAATTACATCATCGTTCATGGAGAATTTAAATAGCTTTGAAGATAACATCTTATCAAGCATACTTGTGCTTAAAATATGGTTAAGGTATGTAGATGATACTTTTATTGTGCTAAAACGAGATCCACACATTTCATTCTTGAAAAAAAATTGAAGAATCTATCTACTAGCATCCAGTTTACCTTCGGAAGCAGAATCCGACTCCAGTGAAATATCATTTCTAGACTGCCTAGTTAAGAGGAGGGAAAACAGACATTTTAGTATATCTAAATTCAGGAAGAAAGTCCACTCCAACAAATATTTAGTTTTCGGATCATCACACGTCGTCATCATCATGCTCAAAGGTATCAGTTGTCTTAAGTCTTCTTAGACGAGTACACTCTTTGATGCTGACGGATGAAAAGGGAAAAGAAGAAGAAGAAGAAATGTCAAAAACATGAGTGAGACTCTCAAGTGAAATAACTACCCAAAGAACTTAACATAACATAAGCTTTATTCCAAATCAGTACTTGTGATACAGAATGGAATTCTCAGCATTTTACTACAATATTGCATCCAGTTTTTACATTAACAATAAATAAAGTTCTACATAGTTTAAAGTTATCTCAACAACATATTAGTATGTCGGTAGCAAAGCCAAAATTAAAGTGTTTGAAGGTGTTAGAAAAGTAGATACTACTAGCATATTTACTGGCGTAAGCGATAGCAAAATGGTCGAGATATACAGAGTGTGAAAGAACGAACAAGAATGTTTTAAGTAGAGTTTGCAAGGAAGAGAGAAACAAAACAGCACATAACAAAAATAAATACAGAATGAAGAGCGAGAAAACGTTGTACCTATAAATGATGTGAGTTGGAAAGACGAGATCCATTGGTTCTACTGACTATTTAATAAGTTAAAGGTTTCATGCCTGATGCATTCTTTATCGCACAGAACACGAGCTAAGTAGGGTATGGATGAGTTTTTGTACTTACTAGTGCGGGCATATAGTTTCCTATATAGGCTTCTTGTTTTCCCTGAAGAGATACATGGGGAGAGTTGTGAATGTAGAGGGTGTTGTGAGTCAGATAAAATGGATTTCGCCCATTTTTCACATGAGTCCATATGCCTGTCCACCAGAATATTAACAAGCTGGCTAAGTGGCAAACTGCTTACCCTGCTGACAACCTTTAACATCCTACGTAATAAGGTATAGTCTTTCTTCAATAGCCCAGGAAAGACTAAGGGGGAGCAATAGAGAATAATAGGCAGAATACGGGAGTTAACAAATTGTAGGAGTAAGGGTTGGGTTACACCAGAATGTCTTAACTTCTTGATGTAGAAGGTAAGACGGTATATTTTCTTGGAAATCGTCAAGATATGAGACGACCAGGAAAGATCAGAAGATAGAGTGACGCCTAGGTATTTAATTTCCGACTTGGTTTCTATTTCACTGCCATCTATGTTGCACACCTCGTGAGTGCTAACCAGTTTGTTTAGGTCAGATTTATGCCTAAGGGTGAAATTAACTGTTTGGCATTTGGAGGGGTTTAAGGTTAGACCGTTTTCCTTGGACCATTGGCTAATTTCTGATAAGAAGCCATTTAGTTTAGAGCAGTCACTTTGACATTTGACAGGTAAAGATACAGTTAGGTCATCAGCATATTTGACAAAGTTAATGTCATTTGAAGACGGTAGGTCATGTAGAAAGAAGGAAAGAAAAGAGAAGTGGGGAGAGTACAGTACAGTACTTCATCAACAAAGTTAACACCGACATTAAATATGGTGGAAAACACGTATTTCGAAAAAAATGGGCCTCAACAGTTCTCAGTCCAACATCAGATATCAGAAGAGTACTCAATAGGCACAACATCAGAGTTTTCTTCAAAACATCAGGCACGCATACACTAGAAAGCAACTTTGTCCATGTAAAAGATCAAATCCCTAAGGATTCTCAATCTAATATTTTCCATAGAATAAAATGTTTGGAATGTGATGTGATACGACACACATTGGACAAACATCGCTACAGAGAGAAATCAAGGTAATCAGAAGGAGTGAACACCGCACAGCCGCCTCTGTCTCACCGCCAAGAAACACACTTAGTGAACTAAGAAAGCTTCAGAAATCACCAACCATAACTCATCTACACGCTATAGAATCAGGTCACAAAATTGATTTTGACAATATTGAAATCACAAAGAACATCTCACATCATCAGAAGTAATTCATATTAAATGGAATCCAAATTTGGATTCTCCCTCTTCAACTATGGACATCCCAAATAAATAAATAAATCATAAGTTACCTAACCGCTGTGCGTCGGTGGCACAGATGTTAGGACTCTCGCCAACCATGCACGTCGTCCGGGGTTCTATCCCCGGCCAATGGACGCACTCCTTTACCTCGCTAATCGAGAAATAATACTGGTAAAGAGGAAACGTTGGGTATGAGGCTAGCAACCCCATTCTGTAAAAATAAACACTGCCACAGAAAATTCAAGCCACTAGCTTGAAGGTGCCCTATGTTCCACTGGGAACGTGAAGGAAAAAAAAGTTACAAAATGGTATCTGGGCATACTTTTCACAACGACTTCAAGTTATAGATACAGAGTATAAGCATGAGTAACATAATTTCAAAGATGATGTAAGTAGACGAATTATTTAGTGTTAAAAGAGAGTAACTATCTATGCAGTAATTAGACAAGGGAAGGGGTAGAATTCAGATTTCTCTTGGAAACAAGGATGGACTAGATACAATTATACAAGATAGAACTACAGAGTGAATTTATACATATTATCGTGGAGAGTTCAGGAGAATGGGTGTGAATAGTGAAGTAAAATTATAAAATAGATAAAAATAACACAACGATGAGTTCAGTTTCCTTATACCGAGAAATTGACGGAGTCGCCATGGGTTCACCCCTAGGACCCATTCTGGCAGACTTCTTCATGGGCTATCTCGAACAGACGCGACTGAGTGACGCTATCAATGGTATAACATACTACCGTCGATACGTCGATGATACTTTTGTTGTTTGTAACGACATGAGTCATGCATCCGTAATATTTGACCGCCTAAATGAGGTCCACCCAAACATTAAATTCACCATGGAATACGGACACAACGATGAGTTCAATTTCCTGGATCTAAATGTAAAAAGAAGAAACGATGGAACGGTCGAAAATTCCATCTACAGGAAAGAAACTTGGACCGGACAATAGTTCATTATAACAGCTTCTGTCCTATGAGCTATAAGCGGGGATTAGTGAGGACACTATATGACAGGGCCAGGAAATTATGTTCGCTTAACAAGGCAGAAGAAGAATTAAGCTTTGTCGAAATATGCCTTAAGGAAAACGGGTATCCAAAAGGATTTATCCTAAAGTACAGCAAAGAAAGAGATGAGAAAGAGAAATCTCCAACAGTTGAGAAGAAGAAAGTGTTCATTTGCCTCCCATACAAAGGAGAAAGAGTATCTCAAAAGATTGAAAAGAGGATGAAGGGAGCAATAAAGAGATGCTTCCCCGCAGCCAATTTGGTGACACTATACAGTACTACATGCTCTATAAGGCAATCGAAACTGGATAAGTACTCTGCTGATGTTACCTCCAACTGCATTTATAAATTTACGTGTACCTGCGGCAGCAAGTACATTGGAAGGACAGAAAGAAGGGCCTCTATCCGGTTTTCAGCGCATGTTCCAAAAAACTTATGCCTAAAGGGAAGCAGATATTTACAAAGTGCAATTACCAGACACATTGTTGATACCGGACATCTCGTAGAGATTTCTAAGTCCTTCAAAATATTAAACATACAAAGGACAGAGAATCTACTACGATTTGCTGAAGCAACTGCAATCAAACGACATAGACCAAACTTATGCATACAGAAAGAGAGTGTGGTCAATCTCTCACTCCATTGGTAACCATATCACTTTCATTACACTGATTAGTCATACACACTAGTGAGGTCAACTCACTAAGCAAGTTTTCAAATTGATGAACTTTGACCTTCTTGAGTTACCATGTTGACACTGTTTATTAGATTTTTCTGTTTTTTGTCTTCTCTCACCCCCCTCCTTTTTTCATAGTTTGATAGCACATAAATTGATGGTGACTTAGATCAAAAACTTATATTCCAGATTTCAGGATTTCATCATGAGCTGACATTAGTTAGATAACCATTGGAAAACCATCTGGGAGTACTGGACAGCAGTTTCGTCCTAGTTTGGGACTCCTCAGCAGTAGGCACCCACCGGGATTCGAACCCAGGACCTTCCGGTTACAAGGCGAGCTCGTATACCATTAAGCCACTGGGACCCGATCCAATGTTCCTTGAATTCTAACTTCTGCCTTATATTCCAGATGTTTTCAGCTTATAGTGCTTTCTCTATTACCTTTCAAACAATGAAGTATGAAATGTTATTATTTATAACCATTGTAATTTCAGGTAGTTTGCAGCTGATGAGAACCTGTGAAATAGAATGAGGATATCAAATCTGGTCTTTTTTTCTCTATCAAAATTTATCAAGGGAACCAAATGTATGAAAAATAATTTAATTCTGTAGATTTGGAACCTTAATAGTGAGTTCAACTCAGTGAGTGGAAATAAAAATCAAAAGAAAAGCTAGGTGGAATGTTATGCAACAGAACAGAACACAAAAGCATACAAACAAAACAATTATGGTTACCAGGTTGGGTAGTGAGAGATCAGCCACACTCTCTTCTTTCTGTATGCATAGGTTGGTTCGAAGTCTTTTGATGGCAATGGCTTCTGCGAACTGAAGTAACCATGCTTTTCTTTGTGTTTCGATTGATTATTTTGAAAGCCTGGCTAATTTTCGCTGTATATTCAGTGTCAATTAAGTGTGTCTGGCAGTTGCGCTTGAGAACAATTTGCTGTCTGGTAAGCAAAAGCTTTTAGGGATATACTCGGAGAATCTAGGGGACGCTCTTCTCTCTCAGCAAATACATATACTTGCTGACGCAATTGCAGGTAAATTGGTAAATCCTACCTACTTTTGACTAGTTTAACGAGCATACTGTATTGTAAAGTGGGATGAGTCTAGAGGCGGGAAATATTCTTTTCAATTCACCTTTAATTCTATTTTCCGTTCTTATTGATACTTCTTCGTCATTATATGCTAGACAGATAAATACTGTTTTCTTTTCATCTATTTAGGGTTTCGGTCCAGGTGGTTTCCTCTTCCTATATTTGGTATGAACTTCCGAGGGTATCTGTCTTCGATAAGGTTCTTTTTATTGACTGCGAATTCCTCTTCGATCTTGTCTTCTGAACACAACACCCTAGCTCTATTGAAGAGCAATTTCACAAGTCTCCGTTTGTAGCCGATCTGGGCTATAAAAAGCAGCTGATAAGAAGTCAACGAAATACGCAATGATGGTACCATTTTGTGATGCTATTAGATGGTTGGAGGCAATCAGACACAGGAAACCCTGTTTAACCTAGCACTCACCAGTCAGCAAGACTTATATACAACTGCCTTAAAGAAACTCATAGCCTTTTGAAATTCACACCCACGTCATCTAGTGCCGCCTGAAGTCGATTAGAGACATTACCACTGAGCTGTTCGGGCTCATGACTGACCTCCTGCTGAACTTTTTTGGATACTTTGATTGGTCACTAGTTAGTAACTAGTGGAATGTGTCTAGTCCTCCTATCTTTGGTACAGACTGAATTCCATCAGTCAGGTTTGCACTTTATTCCGCAAACACCACTGTTGTTATTATTATTATTATTCTTGGTTTATTCACATCAAGAAATGTTAAATTCCCGACTACCTAGAGAGATTTTGTTAAACAAGCTTGCTGAAACTCAGACTGACTGTTGGGTTGTCATATGGCTGCATTCTTATTTCTCAGGAAGAAAGCAGTACACTGTATGTTAGGGAAAGTCGTCCACTTCATTGCTTACTGAGCCTGCTGGTGTCCCTCAAGGCGCTGTTCTTTCTCCCTTTTCTGTTTTATTTCTTCTTGCATGACTTGCCTCAGTCTGATGATGAAATGAACTTTCGATAAAGAAAGGAAGACGAAATTTGCAGTATAAAATGATATCATTCTATTTCACAGGTTCTCATCAGCTAACTTCAGACTACCTGAAATTCCAATGGTTATATAAATGATAATAGCATACTTTAATGTTTGAGTGGTGATAGAGAAGAGATACTATAAAATTGACGCATCCAAAATGAAAGCATTACAATGTTTTTAGTTTAAGTTTTCATCATCAATTTATACGCTTTCAAAGTAGAAAAGAGGGGGAGGGGTAAGACAGAAAACAGAAAAATTGATTAACAGAACAGTGTTAGCTTGTAGGTTCACACGGCAACTCAAGAAACAAAAGCGGTTACAGTTTATGAGATTAAGATTTGTTCAGTGAGTTGAGATCACTGAATTAGATGACTAATCAAAATCAAAATTCTGTTACCAAGGGAGTGAGAGATTGACCACACTCTCTTTCTGTATGCATAAGTTTGGTCTGTTACGTTTGATTGCAATTGCTTCAGCAAATCGTAGTAGATTCGCTGTCCTTTGTATGTTTAATATTTTGAAGGATTTAGAAATCTCGACAAAATGACCCGTATCCACACGATGACTGTCTGGTAATTGCACTTTGTAAATATCTGCTTCGTTTTAGGCATAAGTTTCTTGGAATATGCTCTGAAAACCGGATAGAGGCCCTTCTTTCTATCCTTCCAATATACTTGCTGCCGCAAGTGCACGTGAATTCATAAACGCAGTTGAAGTTGACATCAGCAGGTTATTTATCCAGTTTTGAGTGACTTATAGAAGGAGTGGTGCTGTATGGTGTTATGAGTTTTGCTGCTGGGAAGCTTGTATTTATTGCACCTTTCAATCTTTTGTGACACTGCATCTCCTTTGTATGGTAGACAAATAAACACGTTTTTCTTTTCTACAGTTGGATGCTTTTCTTTCTCATCTTTTTCTCTGGTGTACTTCTGTATAAATCCCTTAGGGTATCCATTTTCCCTTAGGCATTTCTCGACGAAAACTAATTCTTCTTTGACCCTGTTTGCTGAACATAGCTTCCTGGCTCTGTCGTACAAAGTCCTCACTAATCCACCTTTATAGCTTATGGGACAAAAGCTGTTATAGTGAAGATATTGTCCAGTCCAGGTTTCTTTTCTATAGATGGACTTTTCGACCATGCCTTCGTTTTTCATTTTACATTTAGATCCAGGAAATTGAACTCATTATTATGTTCATATTCCATGGTGAATTTGATATTTGTATGGATTGCATTTAGGTGATCATATAGTGCCGATGCGTGATCCATATCGTTGCAAACAACAAATGTGTCATCAACATATCGGCGATAGTAGGTAGTTCCATTGATAGCAGAACTTATTTGTGTCTGCTCAAGGTAGCCTATGAAGAAATGTATCAAGGGAACCAAATGTATGAAATGAAATTTGTTAAGTATGCCGACGATCTAACTATTTCAATGTCTGTTAACTCCCAGCTAGAGTGTACTAAGATGAATAACTTTCTATCAGGAGTTAGCAAATGGTCTCCCTCTAATGACCTTAAACTAAATCCTTCCAAATGCCAGACTGTTAATTTCAGTTTCCGATGTAAACGAAAGTTAAATGAAGCTGTTGTGGTTCCTATGAACGTTGCTAAATTGATGATACTGATATAGAAATCAAGTCTGAAGTTAAGAATCTTGGATTAATTCTTTCTTCTGACCTACCTACCTTGGTCTTCCATGTCTTAGCGATTTCTAAAAAATATTTTGTGTGACTTTTTACTTTAAGAAGTTGAGGCATTCAGGCATAACTCAACCAAACCCTCCTCTTATACCATATTTCATGACACGTACTTTATATGATGAAAATAGTGTTAGGCATGAACTAACTAACTAACTAACCTTCTTTGCACTACTAAATAAACCATCTCTTCCTCCACTTTTACAACATCAGCCTTTATTGTTATTGTACTTCTTATATTTATAATCCTCTCAGCTTTTTGTTTTTATTTGTACATATTTTTTTAATAAGTGTGAACATCATTTAATCTGTGTTAGAATTGTGAATTTTGCATTTCCCCTCACCATATTGCATCAACAGAACATTAGATTCACTAATCTATAACATGCTAAAATTTCCAAACTGAATCGACAATACTATTTGAAACAAACTCACTGTATTCGACACTAGTAACTAGTGTGATGCGTCTAGTCCTCTGATTGGTGTAGACTGAATTCTATCAGTCAGGTTGTAATGTGACCACCATTCTAGCTAGCTCGCCATCACGGTGACATTGATTTGATGGTATTAGATTATTATTATTATATTTAATATTCTCAATTCGTGCTTCGAAAACTTTTCAAGTATTGATTTTGTTTGATTGCATGAAGGATTTCATCATGAGCTGACATTAGTTAGAGAACCACTGGAAAACAATCAGCTGGGAGTAATGGATAGATGTTTCGTCCCCCCAAGTTTGGGACTCTTCATCAGTATGCACACACACCTCACCGACAAGGTTCGAACCCAGGACCTTCTAGGTTACAAAGCCAGCGAGCTCGTAGACCATTAAGCCTCTCAATGGGATCCGATTCAATGGCCAGCCAGTGCATGAATTCTAACTTCTGTCAATTCACGACATAGCGTGACTATTTCGCAATGATGACTTACTACCTCACCTTGAACCTGCTGTACCCTCAGGTTAACTGTCTAAAATAGGGCCAATCACTAGTGGCATCAGATTAATTTTCAAGTATTGCCTAGTACTGCCAGGTTTTCCAGTAGTCCTCTAAATTGATGTCAGCTCATGATGAAATCCTTAATGCAATCGAATATTTTTGACTTTATTATCGTTAACATGGACAAATTCCTCTGGTTAATTTTGTTTTAATTTTTAATTTCAATTTTATATTTTAAGTAAATCAGATGCAATACTGTTGTGAAAAATGCTGAGAATTCCATTCTGTATTATAAGTACTGTCTGTTTTGGAATAAAGTAGATTTATTATTATTATTATTATTATTATTATTATTTATTATTATTATTAGTTTCATTTTAAAATAATGAATAAATAATCAGAAGTTCAAGAGTAAAAGCCAAAAGACTGTAAACACTGTTAGGATGAGTAATCCTTTCGTCATAAATAATTAGTGCATAACATTTTAGACAGAATATATTTTAAAATTAATTAAAGAATAAGAAAAGACAGCCAATAGATAGTTAACTGTTGTTTACTACAACCACCTTTTATGTATTGGCTGACTATCTTTGAGGCGATAACGAGTGTTATGTACAATACTGAAAAAAGCACTGAGATTAATAGCCAAGTGTTTCATCCTAGTCGGAAACTCTTCATCGGTTCTTACGTACCTGCAACCATACTAGACATCTAACTGGGGATGTTCAGGTTACATATATACGTCTAACTGTTTTAGACAGGGGATTTGCACAGACAGTTGTTTCGTCCTAGTTTAGAATTCTTCAGTAGTATGTACCCATCAAAGTTCCAACCTTCCGGTTACAGGAAGAGTTCATAGATCATTGAGTCAGACCTCAGTGAACAAATGGTCCAAGAGTTCACCTTATATTTAGGATGATATGGGATCGAAATTCTTCGGGTATATATTAATGAAGAGTAACAAACTAGGACGAAGCAAGTGTCCATTACTGATATCAGTTCGTGATCATATCTGAAACTAATTGAATTGGTCAAGTAAAATTTTAAGCACCACTAACTACCAATCAGCGCATGACCTTGAATGGTTCAATAAGTTTCATCCACGTGAGTTGAAGGTTCTATTCCGCTTGAATCGAGTCACAATTGCCTATTTCAAAGCAGTCACGCTAACAATTTGGTGAGGATAAGGTTTTCCAGTATTGCTTAGGAATGAATGTATTTGTCGTGTGGAGGTGCTATGAGTGTAAAAAGCTTCAGCAGATCAATTGATGGATATGTCCATCGTTGTGCAATTTGTCTGACACGAGTAAGTGTTAGGGAAGGTAACCTGATGGTTCTAATATTTCGTAGGAACTTTATTTTTGCTAGGGTCCCATCTCTCCTTAACCCATATTTTGTATATTTGTGATTACTAACTTTTAAAACAGTCTGTGGGTGGTGCAGTTGCTGAAACTGAAAATAGCCTATATCAACAGTTCAGTGGTACCAGCACTGTAGAGACATCGTGTCATGGAAAATGGAGAGAATTACTATGTTATTAGGAGGAGGAGGAGAAGAAGGTGTCGTTTTCCACATGGACGGAACTGTATTATTGAAGAAAAATATACATGCATTTTTTCCCCCATAAATATATATGTGTTTTCCATAACCGAAAATGCCTCTTTCAAGTGATTGGCTCATTCAAGGTCACTCGCTGTTTGGTTGGTACTTAGTGGTGTTTAACGATTAACTGTGCCATCAAATCACTTCAAGCCACCATTTGAAAACTTGAATATTACTCAATATTAAGAACACAGTATTCAGCGAAGAGACTCTTTCCGACAACGAATAGTATTATCAAGCTGTACAATCGGATATATATGGTTTTCTTTAAGAAATTATTTCCGATGAGGGAATTAGGTCAAAGGTGTGAATACATGAAATAATAATAATAGTAGTATGAAATGCAATTAAAATATTTGTGATTATATCATAGTTTAATGTCAAGTAGCAAAATAATTAATGTCACATATAGAATAATATATAAGGTGTATAGATTTTGGAAAGGGTACATGATTATAAGATTAGTAGGGGAATATAAAATGTTACATAACATGGTGTGAAATTTGATAAGATAGAATTCAATATTGTAAAAATAAAAAGTATACAAATGAATAATTTTGGGTTTAAAATGACAAGTGGGTCAAGTGGAAAAGATTCAGAGTGAGAATAGAAATAATAATGATAATAATAACAATAAAAATAATCGAAGTAATAAAGGAAAAGTACATAGAATAACTAAATAAACAAAATAAATAGATAAATGTCTATCCTTCTACGGCCAAGGCAGAAGTAGGGATTGTACATACTTCTTTTATACACAAAGGTCTGGCTTAAAGTCATGAATTGCCAAGGCCTCAGCTGTCTTTAGAAGTCTGTAACGAAGACAACGCGGGAAGTTAGCATGAATTCTATATATGATCTTGAAATCATGGTCAGGGTTGACCGAGTAGCAGAAGTTGGTCAGGTGTTCCAGAATCGAGCTCCACACACACTTCCTTTCTTCCTTGCACTCAATACCCATAATTAGATAATAAGTAAAAAGAGGGAAGTAAATATATGGAATCTTAATAACTGTAAGCTACTTCATTCAAGTGTTGGTTTGTAGGGATTCGATTGAGTGATTACAGAATTTCATCATGAACTGAGACATCAGTTAGATAATCATTGAAAAACCAGCTGGGAGTACTAGACAGCTGTTTCGTCCTAGTTTGTAACTCTTCAGAAGCACGTGCCCACCGACACGGTTCAAACGCAGGACCTTCTGCTTACAAGGCGAGCTAGCTCGTAGACCGTTAAGCCACTGATACCCGATCCAATGGCTCGTGAATTCTAACTTCTGTCAATTGACGACATAGCGCGACCGCTAGCCCATGTCATCCGTAGCAACTACTTGTCCTCACACTCGACATTCTGAGAAGTAAGAAGTCGTGACCTGTAGGGTGCAGCAAGTCGGGTGTGAGGACAAGTACTCGCCGAAGACATTGGCTAACGGTTGCGCTATGTCGTGAAATTTCCTTTGTTGGCTGGTTAGCTGATAGGGAGCAATGCAAAGGATAGCTTAACTGTATACTAATCGAAAATTCGGCATAAATTAAATGAAAGGGATTAGAATAAGAGTCAGTATCAAGAAATGAAATGGAACTGATGTTATAAACATTTAACTGAATTTTAGATTTTCCTGTCCATTGATTGATTGGACCGGAGCGTTCACCCTCAGGTTGACATGTCTATCGGCTTCTAGTGCAGATGCTTCGACGATGTCTGGGCATTTAATTAGTATTTAACTGGTGGATGGTGACTAGCATTGGAATCCAGGATAACATGCATTTCATCCTATTTGGAACTCGTCATCTGGATGTACCTGCATTTCTCAGTGAGCGATGACTTCCCCATCAATGAGGCTCGAACCCAGTGCCAATCCTGGATTCTACTGCTAGTCACCATCCTCCAATTAAATTCTAATTAAATGCCCAGACATCGTCGAAGCATCTGCACTAGAAGCCGACACACATGTCAACCTGAGACCGAGCACTTCGGTAATACTTCTTTAATTTGTTTGACTTCACTATTTAAATCTTCTGGCTGACTGGTTAGGCTCTCTCTTGGCCTGATTATACAGACACATAACTTAACCTATCTTTACCACCCATTATGAATGGGATGAATTAAAGTCTAAGTATTTTGTATTAGAGTGTGTCAGTTTTCCCTTATAATGCTACTATCTAACCACCCATCATCTTGTTTTCGTTGTATTGTACATACAGTCTAGCATAGTCAATTCGCCCAGCCCACTTTTGGAACTCAGAAGTCAATTGGATTCCGTCTACTAATGAGTTTATATGTGTAAGAAATTGAGAGATATGTTTAGATTTCAACATGGTGAATTTGTCATCCCTATATTTGCACTATAAACTAGGAACAGTATAAAGCATTCTAACGGTCATATTTTCCTAAAAAAATCATAAATATATTTCTGCAACTAGTAGAGAAGATTTATAGCTCAGGTGGATGATTTCTGCAACTATTGAATATATCACTGAATATCTTTGGACGAAATTAGCACCCCCAATGAAGCACTAATCTTCCCAAGAAGATTATGAACACTATCCAATTGTCCAGATCAGAAAAGATCTTCCAACCTATCACGCTGTTGAAGAAAAATAACCCCTGACTCACACAATACTATGTACGGTAACCCACCGTTATCAACCACGACTACACGGTTACTAAACACAAAATCTACGACTGAACATCACGGAATATGCACATTTTTTGCCTTCACGTTCCCAAGTGGAACATAGGACACCTTCAAGCTAGTGACTCGAAGTTTCTGTAGCAGTGTTTTATTTTACAAGATGGGGCTGCTAGTCTCATGCCCAACCTTTCCTCTTTACCGACATTATTTGTGGCTTAGCGAGGTAGAGGAATGCGTCCATTGGCCGGGGATCGAACCCCGGACCATGTGCATGGTCGGCGAACGTCCTAACTGCTATGTGTTTGAGTTTCTGAATCGCCAGTGCCTCACCTATACCTAAATGTCTTCATTTCACTCCCTTTGGTAGGCTGGATCGGATCTTATATATGGCTTTGAAGGATTTTTCAAATGGAGCTGAATGTCCAGAATTCACCAGATGTTTTATTATCGAAGTATATACCCCCTTTGCAAGCCATGCTGGATAGCGTTCCCGCGCGTGTTTTACAAGCGGACGCATGGTACGGCCAATGTAGTCAGCTCCACACAAGTAAGTGAATTTGTATATTCATGTTGAAGTGGCCCAATAAGACAGCTTGTCTTTCACTTGCTGAGTGAGTAGGTTCTTGCAGGAGAATGTTATTTGTAGGCTGTCATATTTACCTTTTTTTTAAATCCCTATCTGCATTATTAGATCTGGTTACTGTTTTTATTTTTATATGTCCAACGCTTCTACTCATTTGGTTGATACTACGTTCTTAACCCGTAATTATATAAACTGACCAATTTTCTAGTCATTTTAATCCTATTTTATCGTTTCTACCCGATCTTCCTGATTATCACACATTGAAATTTTATTAATCTGACCTCTTGACTGGAAATAATTCTGGAACTTTCTCACACATGTAATATACAAATACACGAATGTACAGCCTCCTAGTTGAAGACTAAACATCAGCATAAATCACAATAATACTTTTGATTGTTTTTTCTCCGGTCTTCTGTCAAACAGCGCACGATTAGGCGACAGTCGTCATTAACGCCTCCTGCCAAAATGGAGGGCAGTTCGAATAAAACAACAAATACATATATGTTGCTCATTCAATGTTCACCAACAATGACACAAATGTTTACTTCAAACAGCATCACAAGAAGTAATGATGTTATCGTTTGCTTGACGGAGTGTGTGTGTGTGTGAGTGTGCCACGAGCAAGCAATGAAAAGTACACAAGCTACACACATCAAATGTTTGATTAGTAACACAAATCAATCTTTATAATAAAAGTTTTTTTGTATTTCCCAATGAATGAAAAACAAAACGATATTGTTCTATTTTTTACTGACGTTTCGCTATTTAATACTGCCGTTAATAGCTTTATCAGTGTACTATAATAATAATAATAATAATTTGCTTTATTCCAGAAACAGTACTGGTAGTACAGTGTGGAATTTTCAGCACATATCTACAATAATGCATCTAATTTTATCAAACATTTAAAAGGAGTATTTCAAAAAATAAATATAAAAAACAACAACAAAAATAACCAGAAGATGCAAAAAAATATCAAGAAGTAGAAAGGAAAATAAACAACATTATAAATAATATCTCAGTATTGGGTAGTGGAAGCTATGATATGTGTATGCGTGGTGAATAGTAATAGCTATAATCATACAAGAAGTTATGAAATTTTATTTTCGACGAAGTCACCCTCAACTAGGAGGCTGTACATTCGTGTATTTATATCAAATGGATGGGAAAGTTCCAGAATAATTTCCGGTTAAGGGTCAAATTAATAAAAATTACAATTAGGAATTAGAATGCCATAATAAACGGGGGTGGAGGACGGATAGAACTCAAACAAAGTAGCATCATAATAACTAAGAAGATTGACATTGTGCAATTAGGGGTTAGAAATGTAGAAACAACAAAATAACATACCCTAACTTAGTGTTTATTTTGTCATTTTACTATTTCTACATATTTAATCCCTGATTGCATAAACAATTATTCATCACATTAGTTCTTATCCAAACATCCTGTCTATTCTGTTATTTCTAACATTTCTAACCCCCAATTGCACAATCACTGTCAATCTTCTTAGTTATTATGATGCTACTTTGTTTGAGTTCTATCCGTCCTTCACCCCCGTTTATTATGGCATTTTTATTTCTGATTGTAATTTTTATTAATTTGACCCTTAACTGGAAATTATTCTGGAACTTTCCCATCCATTTGATATAAATACACGAATGTACAGTCAAGTTGAGGGTGACTTCGTCGGAAAGAAAATTTTCTTCGCTGCAATTGTCTTCTTAATAACTCCTATGACCCAATGTGTATATTCCGTGATTTGAAGTTATGAAATGTAATTGAGAATGTTTACAGACAAGATGACCAGTTAATTTGATTGAACAACACTAAACAATCATAAAATAAACATTTCAGGTTGTGTTTTTTTTTATTGTCAGCACTAATGCGGTGTTTGTAGTGGTAGTGTGAGTAATCTTACATAATACAAAATTTTTAATATGGTGATAACGGCGTTCACAAGCAAGATTGTCAGTTTAATATTGCCGAACAAAAAATAATCACAAAACTAATATTACATAATGGTTAATGACAGGACAATTTTGTAATACTTATAGTGATAATATAGTCGGACCCAGTAGATATACAAAAGAAGGAATAAAGTAAAGTACAAAAATAAGTAAGCCAATGTTAATAATTTAGGTAGCTAAGTATGTTTAAGAAGGTTGTTCACTATAGAATGCGAATAAGAGAGAAATAAAAGAGCCAAAAATTATGTTATTAACAACAAAGCAAGTCATAGATTTCGCGCTTAACATTGTCTCTGTCACTTAGAACACAGGCTGGCCAAATATGGTATCGTTGAGTTCCTATACTTGGTTGTACGAGCATATATTATTAAACCAGAATTTACAAAATCTGCTCAGCTTATATATGTAACAATGTAATCATCGTTCCTCAGCATGGGGGCATTTTGCGTTGTCCTCGATTTGGCCAACTGGTAAAGATAACAAAACCACCAGGTGTAGATTTGATAAGTGTTTAAGATTATAAATGCAGCATGTGTTTACACAGTGAAATTGTGTTATCACATCCGTCTTGATTTTGTCACTTCATGGGGTACCGCGTGGGGGGTGGTGGTGTTGTAACCAGGTCAAATTCTGTTTTAGTCCATCATTCCTATTCAGTTCAGACTACCTGGATTTCATTTGATGATATGAAGTGCTTCTGATGATGTGAGACGTTCTTTGTGATTTCTGAAATGCTTTTTCTGGATCATTTAAATATTTTCAAAATCAATTTTATGACCTTATTCTATATCCTCGCGTATAGATGACGAGCTATGACTGATGATATTTCAAGCTTTACTAGTTCATTAATTAGATTTCTGGATGGTCGGACGGAGGCGGTTCTGCTGTGTTCATTTTTTCTGATTTTGATATCTCGAGATGTTTTTCTGATGTATATCGCATCACGTCACATCACATTCCCGGTGAGCATTTTATTTTGTCGACACAATTAGATAGAGAATCGTTAGGGATTTGATCTTTTACATGGACAAGGTTGCTTCGCAGTATCCCTGACTGTTAAAAGTGAACCTGGTTTGGACATGTAGATATAACAATTCAATCTTTCTTTTTTAATGTCACGTACATATCGTGTTTTCTTTGATATGTATACTAAATTATATGAGTACTGTTCACATTGCTAATGACTAATTAGTTAAACCACATTACATCTATTCATATTCTCATCTCAATGCCTTTCCCTTTGAAGTGTTCTTCTTAAAAGCAAATTCAAAACACCCTATTAACAACATTTCTATTGTATTCCCTTTTATTTCTTTTCAAAGGAAGGCGTGTTAATGGCTGCCTTTTGTTTTAATTGATCTTCACTATTGAACAATATATATAAGCATTGTTTAATTTCATTGAAGAGAAACAAAACACTTAGTTCAGAGAAGAGTAGGCTATTTTTCGGCGGCGAATTCATTCACTTAGCTATACAACCGCAATTATATGTAACAAAAGAAGACAAGGGCCGGGAAACAGATCGTTTATTATGGAAATCAACACATATTTATAGATTTTCATGTACATTATTATAGATTATTGTTAGCAGAAAGACACAGTCTTCTCATTGATTGTTTCCCACAGACAGTTAACCTTGCAACTCTTTGTGACTGTTTCTTGAATGTCAGGTCATCATCTATATGTTAACTGTACCCGCCTTCGCAAAGCCTTTGTTCTCATTTTTCTCACAACCAATATTGGGGACATAAACATTGACGTAAATTACTGTCCATCAATTTTGAGTAACAGCCAGCTCTCAACACATATATACATATACTTATGTATGTATGTGTGTATGTGGATTACGTTTATCTGATAAGAATAAAAATTAGTTAGGGTTCCTGTTGTCAAGACGTTCCAAAAATGTGAGAAATAATCAGATTCTTGTATTGGACACTAGTCCGTAACCAATGTGATGTGTCTAGTCCTCTTGTGTGTTTGGTGCAGACTGAATTCTATCAGCCCATTCTAAAACTTGGCCACCAATCTAGGTAGCTCGCCATCATGGTGCACACATTGATTTGATGATAATAGATGGTTGGTGGCAATCGGCCACACGAAGCCCTGCTTGACACCTAGGTTTCATGCTAGTTGGAAATAACCAGTCAGCAAGATGTAGCTGTAACCGCCTTGAAGAAACTCATGTCGCTTCTGAAATTCGAACCAGTGTCATCCCGTCTTGCAGTCAGAAACGTTACCACTGAGCTATTAAGGCTCGTGATTTACCTCCTGTAGGTGACACACATTCGAATCTCAGAAGAGATATGAATTCTCTTGAGGCAGTTGCAGATATGCCTTGCTGACTGGTGAGTGCCAACAAGCACGCAACCTAGGTCCAAGGCTTCTTGTGGCCGATTGCCTCCAACCATCTAATAAGTAACCAGATTGTAAGTAGAGGGGGGATTGAAGATTAGTAAGAACATAATTATTAATGCTAATCAACACATAAAAGAAGTTGAATAAGCGTGATGCAGTTACGTAATAAGATGAATAGTTCAGTGAGTGAATTGGTGAAATGGTTAGATGTGTGTTCTTGTCCATAAGGCTTCTGCATTCCCAATGAGCGACTGACTGGAGAACACTATTCCTTAGCTTTGCTGTGAAGAATATTCCTCACAAAGATGTTGAAATTCTCCTCTTGAGGATATCTCAAGCTAAGTCCCCCTTGAAGTACAGGTTGATGTAAAGTTTCTCTTTTGATGATGTTTCCTTCCTCTCAACTTATGGTCTCATATTCTTATCGATAAATCTTAGTGGGTATCCATTTTTGGATGATGGTTTCTTCCCCCACCCCTCCCCCCCCCCTAAAAAAAAGATTCAGTTCTGCTCTTCTAGGGCATCAGGACTACGTCGGGAAGGGACTTTGATTAGATTTCGTTTTCGTTCAACGAGCACTCAACAATATGAATAAAGCTTATTCGTTGACTTTTCAACCATATAAGCAAAACTTTAAAATTTTTCAACAAATCCTAAAATCTTTTCATCTTTTCATTTTGTTCTACAAAAGAAGAATTCAAAAATAAATCTCAATTCTATCAGCTAAAATTTTACAAACGAAAACAAATGAACAACAACAAAAAAAGAGGCATAAAAGCACGTGCAGCTGTTACTATAGTAACCAGAAGTATCAAAACTTATTCCCTCTTTTAAACAAATAAATAAACGAAAATGCTTAAGTTTTAGAATAACACTAACTATCTAGTTGCTATGACAAAAATCTCTGTTTCTCTGTCTCCTTGCATGTCTGCCCTATTTATTAATTCATTTCTTCTCCTCTTCCATTTTTTTCTCTCTCTCTTATATTTTAGACATTTTTTAAATGAGTTACACTGATAGAAAGTTCCGATTACCACACCTATTGAATGCTTGAACGCAATAAGGACTATTATTGGACATTGAATATTGTCTATTCACTTTTTGTTTAAAAAACAATAGTTATTTTCAAAAATACTCTGATTTGTATTGTTTGTTGTATACGCCCATTGAAGTATCTATCTTAAAGCAGAGAGGTAAAATGAGTATATTTCAGATTGAAGAGTTAATCCTTCATTCCGTCTCTCTCTCTCTCTCTATGATTGAAGAGAAACGCCTTGCTACAAAACGACTATCCTACCAACTTTGTTAAAGAAGTATATCTATGAAACTACACATAAAACCAAGCGAGCGAGACACATAGTAAGTAAGAAAAAGCTTTACTTAAATATACAATTCAAAGGTGGTGATATAGCCAGTGATATATATATATTAAACCGTAGATTAACGAGATCAATTGAAAGAACTTTTAATGCCGTAAAACTGCATGTCAGTTTCTCAACCAAACCGATATATTGACACTGTGCATTAAAGATAGATTGCTCAAAGTGGAGACATCAATGTGTGTGTGTGTATATATATATATGAATTCAACTGCTCCCGTAGAGCTAGTTATATAAGTCGTACCCAAAGGAATTTATCTTTACGCACTTGGGAAAAAAGCAACCAAATCATTAAATAGTGCAATTCTGTCTCATCTAGTGGATAGCCTCAGGATGGTCGGGGGTGGGTGCCTTGCGCTGCGGGTTGGCCACCCCTCCGCACACCTCTTGAAATGCTCCCATATGACCGGGCGTCTTACATAGCCTCTCCTGAGGAAGTCCTACTCACTGCCTTCACGTGGCGGAGGTGTTTCTCACCAAAGTGAGAGGGCGAAAGCGGATGCCCGGCGCTCTCCACCGGGTTGACTGTCCATTGGATGACGGTCTAGGGGAGATGGCTAAACCCTGATTCCAAACCTCCAACGACTGGCGTATGAAGCTCACTGGAGCTCACCGGCAGACGTATGGACAAAGGGCTTGTTGGATGTCCTGGATGTCTGGCCCCATTCAAAAAGGCGTATGAACCGAACTCCGGTCACCGGCTGCCAATGGATAGTGGACTCCTTACTCCACTCCTACTGCCTTGTAGGTCACACTTGGCTGTGTAAAGGCTAGAGCTGCACTCTCAAACAAAAGGCCGAGCGATTCTGGGGACATCACTCGTACCAAATTCCCATGAAACTTCATGAACTCTCTTACAAATTGCCGCGCCTGGGCAGCGATGATTCGAGACGTTCATGAAGCCGGCTCATCCTCCCGTAGGAGATAGCCGAAGTAAAGTAAAAAGTAAGTATAGCGAACACACAGCATCAAAGTAGATGAGTCATTTACAACAGTTGTGTATCGAGTACCGAACAATCTCCCCAAAGGCACACGATTACACCTCCTAGCCATAGCTAAGGCTTTAGAGATTAATAGAGAGAGAGAGAGAGACCAGACCTATGTGTACAGAAAAAACTTATTCACTCTCTTTGTCTACCCTGGCCCACTATAAGGTCACCAAGATCATAATTTTTCGTACTATTATTATCATCTTGTGATATCATGTCTTTATTATCAATTTCTCCACACAGTTTATTTCACCTCATTGTTACTCTTACTTTTTATCAACCTTTATGATTTTATACTATACCTACCAAATCTGTAACATCTTATTACAATTTACAATTTAGCCTCTTTATTTTATAAAAAATCAAGTTTGTAAAATCTCAGCGATATTGAAATGATTAATTCCAACGTTTCTTTTAGCAATCTGATCCGAACTTCTTCAGGGAAATTAATCGTAATCTGCAGTTATCATTAGACATTACCGGTCAGCCCACAGCCCACATTCAGTGCCTCCTTTGTTAATGTGTGTTTGTGTATGTATTTTGTGGTTATCGCATTTCTCTCACCCCAAGGACACTTGTATTCTGTTGACTATAAAACAACACTATATCACCCAATTTGTTCATTCACACTTCATCACATTTTTGCTGACTATACACCCTATACACATTTAATTGACTATGTTAACTAGTGGACTATCATCTCAACTTACACATGCACCCCAATACAGTTTCTGATATTATTTTCCAATCAGATCATCCAATAGGAATGAAAGTTTCAGTAGCTTTAAATCGCGTTAATAGAGCTAGAAAGATTATCACAGATAATGACGATATGCAGAACAAGATATCCAATATAAAACAGATTTTGATTGGAAATAGCCATTCCATATCGAATAGACACAGCTGAACAACTTCAAAGATTATTTGCTTCATATACTATTAAAGTCTATGTCAAACCTTCTAATTCTCTAAAGAAAGCGCTGGTACATTTCAAAGATATATTTCCCAAAATGTCACAAAGTAATTGTGTTTACAAGATAAAGTGTTCAGAATGTGAGGCATGCTATATATGGGAGAGAGCAGTAGGCAGGTGAGAAGGTCAGAGTGAATGAACATAGACTATGCACGAAACGTTCACCTAGAAATGAAGTAGAATTAAAAAGTCTAGAAAAAAGATCGGCTATAGCACTGCATGCGATAGACAGCGGACATAAGATTGATTTCGACAATGTCGAAATTCTTGGAAGAGGATTTCATTCACACAAAGAAAGATTGACTTCTGAAGCCTTGCACATTTTAACCACATCAAATGCAGTGAATAGGAAGAAGGGATAGACTTATCACCTATATGGCAAACACTTATGAAGTATGATAGATGAAAACACAACAAATACTCTATGAGCCACCATGACCTTTCAAAAACAGGTAGTATCATAAATTGAATTCTTGATTTTCCCGTCGATTGATTGGACCGAAGTGCTCGGTCTCAGGTTGACATGTCGGCTTCTTGTGCAGATGATTTGACGATGTCTGGGGATTTGATTTGTATACAATTGGTGGATGGTGGCTAGCAGTGGAATCCAAGATGCGCATTTCGCCCTAATTGGGACTCGTCAGCTGGATGTACCTGCATTTCTCAGTGAGTGATGATGTTCCCACCGAGGCTCGAACCCAGTGCCCATAGTTTCAAACGCCAAAGCGTTATCCACTAGACCACTTGGGCCACGAGAGCCACCT
Source organism: Trichobilharzia regenti (assembly GCA_944472135.2). Lineage (NCBI taxonomy): Eukaryota > Metazoa > Platyhelminthes > Trematoda > Strigeidida > Schistosomatidae > Trichobilharzia > Trichobilharzia regenti. The sequence continues at coordinate 13,537,486 of OX235267.1, forward strand.
CTTGTGCAACGGGTCATATTAATTATTGAATTGAATTCTTGATTTTCCCGTCGATTGATTGGACCAAAGCGCTCGGTCTCAGGTTGACATGTCGGCTTCTTGTGCAGATGATTTGACGATGTCTGGGGATTTGATTTGTATACAATTGGTGGATGGTGGCTAGCAGTGGAATCCAGGATGCGCATTTCGTCCTAATTGGGACTCGTCAGCTGGATGTACCTGCATTTCTCAGTGAGTGATGATGTTCCCACCAAGGCTCATGTTTATCCCATGTGAATTCACGTATTTTCCATATGACAAATAACATACATACACACACACACACTCTCATACAAAACTAATCTTAACAAATCAACTATAGAAGAGTGAACACAACAACAATTTGACATTACATGGAATCAAACGAAATCCCTACAAAACCAATACTTGAAATTTTGACATTAGTCATTACAAATAGATGGGATGACGGCTTACATATATCGATGGGTAAAAGTGTCCATGGACAAATGACCATCACAAATAAACTGACTTCAATTTATGCAAAAAACTTTTAACTATATATTTTGATGTCGGTTAATAAAATCCGAATAAATTTGCTGAAGAAGCTGTGGCTTACACGGCGAAACGTTCAGAAAATAGATCTTGTTTTGATTTTCTTAACACGCTGGGATTAATTTAAATAATTTATAATATAATTTATTTTCATTTGCCTTTATTAGGGCTGGCTATATGTACTCTATTATTCATGGATTTATAACTGTAAAGCCTGAAGAAGAAGAAGTTATCGACAACACAACTGTTCGCTCAAAATCTTGTCTTAATTGAAGAGAAAACTATACTACTATGGTTTAACTAAATCTGTCAATCAATCACAATAAATTAACCGCTCAAAATGAATATTTTCTCTAAAATGATTTAATTCTTAACAACTTTTCATGCATAATAGTATAGAGGAGGGGAGAATGGGGTTGTTGTTGCTGCTGCTTGTTTAAATCAGTTTTAGATTTTTCTATCGATTGATTAAACTGAAGTGCTTGGTTTCAGGTTAACATCCAGTGGATGAGTCCCGAATAGGACGAAATGCACACACATCCTAGATTCCAGTGCAAGTCAACCTCCACCAGTTAACTGTTATTGTTGTTGCTGTTTATTTTGTGCGGTTCCATCAAGGATGTGATCGATCGGTGCGTCGGTGCCACAACGGTTAGGATGCTCTCCAACCACGTAAATGGTCAAGAGGTTCGATTCCCAGCCGGCTAAATTTGGCCTACCGATATCACATGCTGACAACTCCATAATTGAACCAAAATACTGTGTGGAATAAATATATAACTATTACTATCGTAGAGGAAGTTCATCGTGTCCTCTGACCACCACTGCAGTTGGTAATAAAGGATTAAATTTCAAACAAAACCATTGGGATGTCATTTACTGATGAATGTCAAATAATTTTTAAAAAAAAATACGAAATGTTGTAGGGATAGAGTTTTTACACGAATTTCTCCAACCATCTGATATGAATGTGTTTCGCTCTAATATCTATAGGAAGGCCATATATATATCGCTGAATAACCTTATTTTCAACAATTGGTTTGTAAGGATTCGATTTATTAGAGTACTGGACAGCTGTTTCATCATGGTTTTTGAGAATTATCGACAGTTACGCCCTGGTTTTCAATGGTTCTCTAACTGATATCGAAAACACACATCTAATCCTTACAAATCAGTGAGAAATCGTGACCAGTGAGGTCCATTCGAGTCTGGAGTTCCCGCCAACGATATTGGTTCATGTTGCCAGTCACGCCAAGTTCACGAACTGGTAGAAGTTAGATTTTATGGGTTGGACATTGAGAAGTCGGGTCCCAATGGCTGAATGGTCAACGAGCTCGCTGGCCTTGTAATTGGAAAGTCCTGGGTTCGAATTCTGGCGATGAGGTAGATGCATATTGCCGATGAATGTCTAAGCTAGGATGAAACAGTTGACTGTCCAGTATCCCAATGCTGGTTTCCACTGGTTATCTAACCGATATCAATCCTCCGTGGTCTAACTCAAAAAAAACAAATAATCTTATCAAATTTAAAGAAAGCAACAACAACAGCGTTTGCGTATTTCGTCGACTTCTTGTCAGCTGCTTACAGGCCAAATTCATTGTTAAGTATATCTACAGAAACAATTTTAACATACTTGCACAGAGTTCATTTTTAAACAAAAATCAACCCATCAATATATGCATACAGTAATAATATATATAATATCAAACACTATTCCGATGGTGGCACAGTGGTTAGGGCTCTCGCCGACCATGCACATGGTCCGAAGTTCGATCCCCTGCCGACGCACACCTGATATCTATGGTCGGCCTGCGAAATTTGGGCTACCGATATTCATGGTGAAAATTCCATACTTGTACCAAAAATACAGTGTGGAATCAAGCTGTAATCAAAAATTAAAAAAAAAAAATAAACACAATAGAAACTTTTCAGTATTACGTGATCAGACGAAAGAGGGAGAGAGCTGAAAATATCCAGTTACCAGGTGGGCAAAGAAAGACTGATAACTGTTTCTTTCTGACCGCAAAAATCAGGTTTCAGGCGCTTGATGAAGATAGCTTCACCAAACTTAGGGAGAATTGAGCTCTTTTGCCTATTGATAATTTTGAACGATTTTTCGACGTCTATCTCATAACCCGTTTCAAGGAGATGTCTGGCGATAAAGTATTTGTTCCCTTTAGACATAAGCTTTTTGGTACATGTTCAGAAAATTGTAGATATACCCTTCTTTTTTCTGTTCTTCCACTTCCTCGACACCGCCATGCAACGCCTAGAAGACGGTAATCAAGTGTTTAATATTACATATATATTGATTGATTTTTGTTTAAAAATGAACTCTGTGTGGGCAAGTATGTTAAAATTGTTTATATAGATATACTTAATAATGACTTTGGCCTGTGGACAGATGATGAGAAGCCGACGAAATAAACACTGATGGTACGATTTTATTCTGCAAAAACTGTTGTTATTTCTTTATTCAAATTCATCAAAGGGAATAAATGCATGAAATCTTATCAAAGTCCGAGCTGTCGTAGTAATCGAACCTTGTAATTCAACCGAAGAAGCCGCTCTATTTTAATGCTCATATTTTATCAGTAAACTAACGTATTTTATCAACTCCGGTCATCTTTACTAGTGGAAAATAATAAATTGTTGGATACTCTATATAACAGCTTTACTCGGCTAAATCAATAATACACTGAATCGAATTTGCAGTTTACACAGTTCAAAGAGAAATTTCACTCATTCCCTTTGGAGAGCGGAATTTAATCAGTTGGTATTATGTGATTTGGATGGTTCGAGCTTAGTAGAACCCCAGATACACACCCTTAATGAGCTCTGCTATCAGTAAGAGAAATGACTGTCCATCGGTCTGTTTGAATCACTAGGCTACCGAAATTGCTTTCCACCATAATGCTTAATTTCTTTTGGATTTATCATTGTCTTAATAGTCCAGTTAAAGCAAGTGACCTATACATGAACTGGCGCGCTGATTTAACTTGCTTCCAAGTGAACCCTGTGCGTTTCTTCAACGCAGTGAAGATATCCTTCAGATTATTACTTCTGCATGTAAATCCTGTATGAAGAAAAAAGTTATTTTGGAATTGAATACGCTACGCTGAAAATCTTTGTACAATATGTTCGTATATTATCTGAAATAAAGGTTTACTACCATTATTATTTCATATGGCTGGCTAGCAACAACTGGTGGCACATATTAATAGTATCCAACTTCTAAATATCTATCAATCAATCAATCAATAGCAATATAGTATCATGCATTCATATTTGCATCACTGGCAGCTACTTATTGCAATCGATTAGGTAATATATATTGTGATTTTATTCCTTTACGTTCCCAGTGGTGGAACATAGGGCGGCTTTAAGTTTTAGCTTTGAAGTTTCAGTACCAATGGTATTTATTGTTTTTACGGGATGGGTTTGCTAGCCGTCTCATGCCCAACCACCTCTCTTTATCGAGATTATAACCGGCTAAGGGAGAGGTGAAAGTGTGTGCTGGCTGGGACTCGAATCCCGGACCAAGTGTACGGTCGGTCAGCACTTTACCGCTGAACCATCGACGCACTAGTCAATCAATCAATAGCATATCGTATGATGCATTCATACTCACTCGCTGTCTTGATAGCTATTTATAGTATCGATTATATCGATCGTATATTGTGAGTTGAATTATTTCGATTTTGAAAGGGATAATATTGTGATGAAATTTTACTTCGAATTGAATAAATTGTAAAATTGCAAATCGGATCGAAAACGTTGAGCAGTATTCGAATCTTCTTGAGTATATTTTTGATTAAATCGATAATAAAGTCACTGAACTAGCGAGTGAAACTTAACCGTCTTTTTTGTCTTCAATGGTTTAGTGTTTTCTGGGATAAAAAGTAGTGAAAGGAATTTATTGATATTCATTATCGGTGCATCGGTGGCACAGAGGTAGAATTCACGTCAACGACACATAACGTGGTTCGGGGTTCGATCCCCAGCCGCTAGACGCACTCTTTCACCTTGTTAAGCCAGTAATAGGACTGGTAAAGAAGTAGGTTTGGGCATGACGCGGCTAGCGAAGCCATCCCGTAAAAACAATATGAACACCACTGCTACCGAAACTGGCTGAAGAGGAGGGCAGGCAGGCAGGCAGGCAGTGTAGACAAGCCTGACTTCTGATGAAAACAGAGAAGACAGAGGTGATGAAAATAACCAACCAACCAGCGCCAATCACCATCAAAGGGGGAGGGAGAGAGATTTGATACAGGTTACTTTCTGCCTTCACTTAATCTGGCCAGGAAGCCGACATGCTTTTAACCATAGGCAAGCCATCGGACAGCACGCATGAACATGTCAAAGCCAGCCAGTTAGAATTGGAAAAGCAAGATACGTATTCATGAACCTGAAACCAGTTTAGAAATCTTCTGCTTCACGCACTCACTCAGCCAACCAGCATGAAGAACACGGTAGATTCAGATTTTGTTCAATACAAATGTGAAGTTACTCAGTCAGTCAGTCAATTCTTCCATACGGGCTCAAAAACTTGCACTGTGTGTGTGTGTGAGTCAGTCAGTCACAAAAAGTATTTCCAACAAGCGGATCATGTTCATGGCTATCGAGTATTCTACCAACGAACCACGGCGAGGCACCCACCCACACACACATCAAGTATTAGTTAAACAAAAGTATTAAAACTACTCTTAATTCCAAAAAATAGCAAAAAAGATATATATATTTATGCATTATTATTTGTTGAACACTATTCACCACTCATCAATGTACATGTTTACAGATTACAAAAAAACAAAACAAAAACAAAAGAAAACTAACTAACTAAAAAAAACAAAACACAATCCTCTCCCCTGTCGCTTCTCTCTTCTAACCAATTAAGGCACCTTTTTCTTTTTTCTACATCGATATTGAATTCCTACTCATATGAGTAGTATGATGATTAGGCGAATTACCATGAGGCGTAGAAGAAGAAGCAGAAGAAGAAGACGAAGGAGAATTCACCGAGGCAACATTAAAGGCGTTAGCAGTCGCATTATTATTATTCACAGTTTGATTAATACCAGGAGCACTACAAGTTGTAGTAGGACACGTATTGGCAGTACTCGTAGGAAGAGACGACGACGACGACGACGAAGTTGGTGAAGTATACTCAGCTTTCTTTGAATAAACAAATTGTACTAATATTGAATTACGTAAATGTAAGTAGAAATTAACAAAACAAAATAATCCATTAATGACTAAACCAATTAATTTATACCATTCAATCATTGAATAGGCGACAGTGCATTGATATAGGATAATCAAGGATGAAAGACATACAAAGATACTACTAATACGTTGTGGATTATTGAACATATACTACAAAAAGAAAGAAATTTAAAAAGAAAAAAAAAGAGAAGTATTAATATTATTATTAGTACTGACTGATTAAAAATACCCATTAAAATTTTTGTTCAAAAAAATGGATACTGGACAAAAATTACTCTTTTCGATAACCTCTTTCTTCTTCATCAGACTCTACAGTTATATATACATTATAGTGAATAAATGGGTTAGTGTTATTAACAACATTAATTGCTTACAGGATTTCATCATGAGCTAACATTAGTGAGAGAACCATTGGAAAACCTGGGAATAATAGACAGCTGTTTTGTCCTAGTTTGGAACTCTTCAACAGTACGCATCTACATCCCACCGATAGGGTTTGAAGCCAGGACCTTCTGGTTACAAGGTGAACGAGCTCGTGGGCCATTAAGCCAATCACTGGGATCCGATCCAATGGCCAGTCAATGAATTAAAACTTCTGCCAATTCACGATATAGCGCAACCGCTAGCCAATGTCTTCGGTGGCGAGTATTTGTCCTCACACCCGACCTGCTGCACCCTACTGGTCACGACTTCCCACTGGAACCCCAGGTAACTACCTAACTGAATAGGGCCAGTCACCAGTGAGGGTCGTGGGTTTTAACCCCGGTGGGGGCGTACTGATGAATAGTTCCAAACTAGGACGAAACAGTTGTCCAGTACTCCCAGGGTTTCCAAAGGTTCTCTAACAGATGTCAGCTCATGATGAAGTCCTGCAAACAATCAACCAAATCCCTACAAACCAATACTTGAATAACAACATTAATGTTGTTTAAATAACATCGAGTCAATAATATTGATAGATTACAACTCAATAGCGTCAACATGACAATAAACTGTATGTCAGAAAAATTAGGAAAGATAATATTACAAGTTAATGAATTTATAGTCTCTACTGAAGGCCAGCCAGGGCAGTAGTAGTGGCTGGCTAGCTGGACTTGTTTCTTCTGCACACAAAGCACTGTTTTTTTTCACGTGAATTGCGATAGCCACTGCTGTTTGAAGCATGCGATACCTCGATGTTTTTGGCAATTCATTTGGCACCCGATAGATGATAGAGAAGGATTCTTCAACGCTGGCTGGCTTTGTGGCCAGTTTCTGCCAGATGGTCTAATATCGAACTGTTGATGGTTATCACACTACACCTTGATATAAGTATAAGACTTGGGCACTGTGGTAGAGCATAACTCTATTATAGATAAGATTTTTATTTTTATAAATCACATAGTGTTGTTGTACAGTAATATGAACTGATGACGTTTCGAGCACAAATTATTGCCACTCATAATCATGTCAAGTTCATATTACTGTACAATATTGTGTGATTTATCAAAAGAAAAATCTTATCTATAATAAAGTTATGCTCTACCACAGTGCCCGAGTTTTATACTTATATCAAAAATCAAGTTCCTAGAGCAACAGCCAATATAACTCGCTCCAAAAGCGTAGTCGAATTAGTAGATACAACTTGAAGTGGCTAGTCTAGGTACTTCATCTTTCAGTCGAGGTAGCGCCATCGGTCGTGTAGTTTGTAGTTTGCCAGCATTAAAAGTTCTTTGAACTGATTTTCTTAATTTCTTCGTAATTATTTCACTTGGTATATCGCCCTTGAATTGTAGTCGTATATGAAGTGGCTTCTTGTTTCCAGATAGTGAGTAGTCCTTTTCCGCTTTTTTTGTCATCTGTTTCTTGATAAATTTTTCGGGATATCTATAATTTAATTTATAATAATTTCATCCAAGAAAATTAATTAATTAGTGCCAGTTTGAGGCGGTCATACACGTCTGAAGACGGATCCTCTAGGATGTCAGACACTTCCTTTATGGCAACTCGACGCGCTGCACATCTGTGTGCAAATTTCTACGTTGAAGCCAGTCAATCAGTTAGAAGTTAGTCGTATTAATATCAGACAAAGGAAGGAAAATCAATTGATAAATTTGTGAAGCTGTATCGATTGAATTGGCTAGGACATGTACTGCACGCATACCAAGTCACCAGCCTTTCTTGTCGAACAACACTGGCTGATATAGGGTTCGGTTAGAAAAAAGGTTAGGGAGGGAGTAAGTGGTCAAACGAAATCATGACATTAATTTATACAGTCTTTGACTGTTTGTTAACTTGAGTCACTTAGACAAACGGAGATTGTCTACTTGGGGTCATCGAGATATTAACTAGCTAAGAGCCAATGGCTGAAGACAATTGGTCAGATGGCTTAATGACGACGATGCACTTACTTTTAATGACTACTTCCATCCATCTCAGTAATCTTTATTGTTATTGTTTTTCTTCACACACACACACATACCTCCATTTATTGTGGTTTCTTGTCAAATGTTTGGCAATCTGTTTATTCACAACTTTCCCCCTTGTAACTCCGCTTAGGTGAAGCACTAGGAGCAATTTTAAGGAACTCTGTGCCATCATGAAAAATATATACGAAAGCTCAACGACGCCATATTTGGCAGGCATTTTATTATTAATAATACTCCCTAGGGTTCCGAGTGGAACATAAGCCTTCAACAACACATATCTACTCCCTTCTATCCCCCGCTGTCCTCTTCAGCTGGATGAGTTCACGATTGACCATCATCTCTCAGAAATCTTCCTCCTCCTCACAACTACCACCACCACAGAGATGGCTTAGATACACACCGGTGAGACCATTGAGTGAAACCACCTCAGGCCAGGCATACCTTTTGGATGGAGCTCGAATGCGGTGACATACAGGAGATCGTGTGATGGGAAGATGACAGCTTTTATAGGCAATCGTGGAGGCAGTTAAATACGACTGCAGAAAACAGTAGGGAATAATGATGATGTATTGTGCTGAAGACCAGTCGTGACCTAAGGGAGTCATAAATGAAGAAGATAAAAGACAAATTCAGCGAAGAAAATCTTCTTTATCGACGAAATCATCTTCAGAGGATGTACAGTCGTACTTATACTTACCGAAAAATATATACTGGTCTATTATTGAGTAATAGGAGGTGACATAATTGATATAAGTACTCAGAAGTGGCTTTAGAAGTGAAAATTAAAAGTTGTATATTACGTGGCACAGAGGTAGAAATTGTATAAGGTTAAAACTGCTACTGAGTGAGAATAAAGGTATTTGAGTGTCAAATTTAACAAGTGTGAAGAGGATATGAAATGTACAGAAAGAGCATATGAGAGTGATAACAGTGAATTAATTATCAAAGCAAACTAAAAGTAAAATTGAAAAAGTAAAGAAAAATCAAAAAAATTTTTTTTTACAGGGAACGACTAGTGAAGAGGTTAAGACCAAGGTAGAATAACAGACTGGACAAACTTTTTCTGTATATAGAATTCAGGGTTGTATTGACAAATCACCAGCGCCTCCACCATTACACAAAAGCCGAAATCTGACGCCCTTTGTATCATTTGACTTCTTCCCTTTGCAGATGATGTTGAAAGACGACTCTGGTGGAGCGACATGGCTTGAATTCTCCAATCGCTCGAGCTAATAATTGTCTTACATTGTCCCTTTGCTAACCATGTCGGATAATATTTTAGAGATGCGTTTGGAAAGTGTGCGCTTTGTGCTGGGGCGGCCAATATAACTAGCTCTATACGAGCAGGTGAATTTATAAACACACATTGAGATGGCCCGTCCAAAGCGGCAGTTTATCCTTCACATATACGACTGTAAGGCAGCCGCCTGTGAAGATGATTTTGTCGATAAAGAAAATTTTCTTCTTCGCTGAATTTGTCTTTTATTTTCTTCATGACTCCTCAATGGGTATTTTCGGTGATTTGAAGCAGACCAGGAACCCGGTGACAGTGAAGGATTCGTAAATAATAATAATAATAACACCATACCATACCATTAGGCAAATGACTCAGAGCTATGTAAATATTGTTCATATTGTCGCTGACAATGCACCAGCTTAATAATTATAAACAACGCGTAAAAATACAGCTGTGGCTAATTAACACTGATGAGTAGAATTCTAAGTTAGTAAATTCCACTTTTGCACCCCCCGCCCTACCCTACCCTACACCCCACTCCAATTAATATGTACATTAGTTCATTCAATGAGGTAGTATCACCACCCCCACAACCACCGCTACCACTCTCGCATACAGCAAAATACCTTAACAATTATTATCTCAAGTCTATCGGAATACATGGGATCATCGACCAACCAGTTTTTATTCATCATCTCCGACTATCAGGGTTAATCACTAAATTCATATTTGTAGTGTTTTTTTTTAAGTGTTCGTTTTATTTCTTCCATCATTCACCCAACACCCACCCACCCCGTTGTAATTTAATTGTTAATTGTTTTATTTATGTTTGTGATGATTTTTCTTTTTTGCTATAATTACCCGCATAGAATCATCATCAATGTAATCTGAACTGACAACTAGTGCTACTACCAAAGATGACAACGACTTATTGCGCTCCTTTTTCGTTAGTGCTTTTAATGAACGACCTGCCGCCCCCCGCCCCCATCCACCCCACAAACACACACGTACGCTCTTGCAAACACAAGTTCACGTCCTAAATCTCCTCTTCTTATGTTCATATGCGTTTATTATTATTTCACTAATTGATATAAGGGTAGTGTGTTGTATGATACTACAGTAATAGTAGTAGTACTCCTGTGGATAACTGCTGCAATTAACCAGTACCATCATCAGTCACAAGATTGTTCAATTGACGCTTTGAAAAAGAAAAATAATCATACTAATAATTAACCAATCCACTTAGACATTTTATTGTTCCATTGTATTTAATAATAATAATGACAATTAAATGTTTATTTCGTCCAATTAATGAATTCATGAATAAAAAAGAGTTGTCAGATAAAGGAGATACTTCTAGAATGCGCTATATGAGCGCCTCACTTGTTCTATTAACTACACACGTGTATGCATACGCGCCTTTGTAAACACACATGCACACACGACTCTACTAACTATGTTTCTCTCTCTACGTGTGTGGTAAATTACGGAATTACCATATTTAGCTATATGATTGACTGATTGGTTTCAACGTAGAAATTTGCACACAGATGTGCAGCGCATCGAGTTGCCACACTCTCTCTCCATGTAGTACACAAAGCAAGAGAAGACAGTAAAGAGAAACATAAAGAAGAGACATAATAAACAGGAAATATTTTATTTTTTATTTTTGATTACAGCTTGATTCCACACCGTAATTTTGGGACAAGTGTGGAATTTTCAGCGTGGATATCGGTAGCCCTAATTTCGCAGGCCGACCATAGATATCAGGTGTGCGCCGGCGTGGGCTTGAACCCCGGACCATGTGCATGGTCGGCGAGAGTCCTAACCACTGTGCCACCGACGCACAAAGAACAGTATTTTAATTGAATTTCAGATTTTCCCGTCGATTGATTGATTGATTGATTGAACCGAAGTGCTCGGTCTCAGGTTGACATGTTTGTCGGCTTCTTGTGCAGATGCTTCAACGACAATGTCTAGTCATTTAATTAGTATTTAATCGGTGGATGGTGACATGGTGTAAAAGTGTGTGTGTGTGTGTGGACTTGTTTTTGTCACTGGAAACCAGGAGAACACAGGTCCATTCTCTTGTAGATAAGACGTCAAGTGGAAAGCTCGTGGATGAGGTGGCCTCATAAGACAACCACCTGCTTCAATTTAGGCATCGGGGTAGTATTCTAGTCGACATGTCAACCTGAGACCGAGCACTTCGGTCCAATCAATCAATCGATGGGAAAATCTGAAATTCACTTAAATTAATATGACCCGTTGCACAAAAGAGGTGGCTCTCGTGGCTCAAGTGATCTAGTGGATAACGCTTTGGTGTTGGAAACTATGGGCACTGGGTTCGAGCCTCGGGGGGAAGATCATCACTCACTGAGAAATGCAGGTATATCCAGATGACGGGTCCCGAGTGGGACGAAATCATGGATTCCACTGGTAGTCACTATCCACCAATTAAATACTAAAAAGAAGAGTAATATGGAAGAATAATAGAGTTTTTGTTGGATATGATATATCACAAAGAGTGATGAATGCATCTGCGCCAGCCATTGAGAACGAGGAATTTGAGCCATATCACAGATTGTCTCCAGTCACCACTGTTGGTTCCTACCAACACGAGGACCCTAACCAGTCAGTCAGTCAGAAAGTCTACACCTCCCTACGTGGCTAGCTGACCAGCTTAAAGTAGCTGTTGTGGATTTATTTCATTGACTGATGAAGCCATGTTTTCGTGTGACCACCACTATCACTAGCCAACTCTTTCCCAACCTGATCCATCCTTTGTCAGCTGAGCTAACATTGTTCGTTGTCGAGGAAGGCGATCGATGATTAGCCATGTGTAACTCATGCCCTAACCATCTCTTTCAATCGATGTAGCTTCACAAACTCGTCGACTAATTTCCACTTCTTACTTAGCATTTGACCGATGCCTCAACTGAAACATTACTCACCTTATTATTAAACCAATAACACGGGAGATAGAACACAAACAGACACCTATAATCAAAGATAGCCGGCTAGCCAGGCTTTTCATGTCTTCCGGCTTCAATGGGAGCCATATCTCACAGCCAGTCGTAAAGGAGGACAGAGCGAACTGCCTCTGAGTAGCATGCGCGTCCTTTGGTCGACAGCGAGCCAGCCGGATATCACATCTACTACGCCAGAGATGGTGTGGGCCGACAGGCAAATGCCAAATGAGCCTTCTATATCCGTGCTGAGATTACGTTAGCGATCAACCCGTTAGTGGTGGTTGGTGCAACTTCCTAAATAAGTGAAGCGGTCAACACGCTCCACCAACCGCTTAATTTTTGCTATCTTTAAGCTACGAGCGAGTCGATGTAGTCCAGTCCTACAGAACCATCTTAAATTTGACAGCAGGAGCGAATCGCATGTCGCCAAACACATTTGAAGATTACTCACTGGTCAAGGTGTTCAGAAGACTCTGCCACAAGGTGTCGGTGTCTTCCACTAGGAAGGATGACTATATCATCTGCATATTCTAAGTCAACAAGACCATTATTCCCTGGTAGTAAGTCAATCCCTGAGTTGATGAAGTCATTTAGCCATTTAGCCCCATGTGCATTCATTCACTCACTATAAGTCGTCTTTTCTAAACTTTACTTTCAGTTGCTATTATCTATTTCATTAAAACAGAAAATAATTACATTATGGACGCTAAGAGTTGCGCTGTTCAAAGTCGCATAGTTTGTGTAACGACTGGAATACTGCCCAGATGCTCGAATTGAAGCAGGTGGTTGTCTTATGAGGCCACCCCCATCCTCGAACTTTCAACTTGACGTCTCATCTACAAGAGAATGGAGCTGTGTTCTCCTAGTCTCCAGTGACAAAAACGAGTCCATGTACAATGTAAGTTTGGAAATCAGTTCATATTCACCTTTCGCTTTGTGTGTGTGTGTATGTGGAACATCCAATCCTTTCGGGGAATTCAGTGAACGCGATCATTGATCGGCGTAACTACGCTTACCTATGCATTATTGTGTATACTAACGGTGAGAATGGTCCACCGAGGGAGAGGGCTCTCGAGTGGTTGCGCCACAGGATGATACTAAATGCCGGTCTCGTCTCTCAAGAAGCAGGCATAGGTGTGTTCGGTTCTCCTGAAAACCAATACACCCAGTATCAATGGACGGTGTACCATTATGTGAATAAACTGGTTGATCGTGCCGGTATTCATATACCTGTCTCAAACATTGAGCAATTCATCTCGAATCACCTATGTTTCCTTAGATCACATATACTACATGGATAACATGTAGTAATTCTAGAGAAAATACATGCAATTGTCAAGTATTAGTTTCTGTAGGGATTTTTTGTTTGTTTGATTGCTTGGAGGATTTCATCATGAGCTGACATCAGTTAGAGAACCATTGGAAAAGATGCAAGGAGTACTGGACACATGTTTCGTCAGACTAGTTTGGGACTTTTCAGCAATACACACTAACCAGGGTTCAAACCCAGGACTTTCTGGTTACAAGGCAAGCTCGTGATGAAATCCCCCAACCAATGCTTGAAAATTGACCTAATGCTCACTAGCAACTGGCCCAATTCAGACAGTGACCTGGGGTATTTAGTGGGAAGCTGTGACCAGTAGGTTGCAGCAGGAGGTTGAAAGTGAGGCAGTAACTCCTCATCGAAGAAGACATTGCGAAGTGGTCGCGCTATATTAGTGCATGCATTGACGGAAGTTAGAATTCATGCACTGGCTGGCCATTGAATCGGATTCCAGTGAGTGGCTTAATGGTCTACGAGCTAGTTCGCTCGCCTTGTAACCAGAAAGTCTTGGGTTCGAACCCTGTTGTTGGGGTGTGGTTGTGTACCGATGAAGAGTCCCGAACTAGTCTGACCTAAGTCAGTCTGCTCATCCTCGACCGTATCAAGTTGTTTGTGAAGAGAGGAGGGCGGGTTGGTGGCACCATGTTCAGTCATATGAGGTTGTACCTGTGTGTGTGTGTGTGTGTGCGTTACCGTAGAACAAATTTGCTTTCTATAATATACTATGGTATATTGAACTGACTTACTGCTAACTTCTATCCCCCTCTCTGTTTCTCTCTCTCAATATATGTCGTCTGAATTCAAGAATATTCTCTACTGCAGTCCTATAAAATAGTTTGATGTAAAGGCATTACTATTATTATTATTATCTCAGTGACTCAGCTATAATGTGTATGCTTTTCAATTGTTTACGTTGGAGTACAATAATGCACATGTGTCTTTCTTGTTCCCTTTCTCCTCTTATTTACTTATTTGTTTATTTTGGTATTCTCTTTTGGTATTCACTTGACCAGGTGGTCTCTGTTGACTAAATCCATTAATAATATTGTTTAGAGACTTCACCTTATTTTTAAAAATAAATGAATAAATAATTGCATTTACTTAACCCTGAACCTTCATTGAAAGCTTTTGTTAACGGCTTATAAACAAAATAGGTGTGCTTTAGATACCATTGTTGCCTTATATCATAATATCGTCTGCCTCTAGTCTTTAGACCGCTCGTAACTTTTCACATTCAGATTCCACTCAAGCAATGGCCTGAATTGACCGCGATGTCATCCAATAGCCTCCTCCTCAGTGACGTATGCTCGATCGGTCCATCTCTAATTTCTCCTATATATATATATATATATTGGTTTGTTCCACCGAAGAGTTTCTCGTTGCTAATTCTTTTTGGCCAGCCAGCCAACCAGAGAAGCTGGCAGTTGTTAATCAAAGTCTGCACTCACCTGTTGGAAATGCTTTTCGTTACTGACAGACTCACTCTCAGTGAAAGTTTCTCACCCATATCGAAGAACTCACTAACTGACTTAGTGACTTCCTATTTGTGTTGAATAGAATCCCCGAAACCATCTTGTTCTTCATGCTAGCTCGATGACCGCCTGCCTGAGTGAGTAAAGCAGAAGATTTGCAACCCGGTTATAGGTTGATGAAGACACTGCAATCTTGCCTTCCTGATTCTGGCTGACTGGCTGGCTTTGACATCTTCATCTGTGCTGTTCGACTGTCTACCTGCCTGCCTGCCTGTTGTAGTTGAAGCCGTGCTGGCTTCCTGGCTGACTACACATAAGTGAATGCAGGAAGTAACCTCTGTCAAATCTCTTCCGTTGATGGTGACTGGTGTCGGTTGTTGTTGTTGCAGTTAGTGGTGGTTGGTTGGTTATTTTCATCACCTCCATCTTCCCCTATGTTCACCTGGAGTAAGTCCTGTCTTCGCTGACTGCCTACTCGCCTCTTCAGCCAGTTTGTTGATTTTTGCTTGTGTGTAAGTCGGTCCAACGTATCTTTGTCTTCTCATTCCCAACGTACAGTCTGACTCATAGTGAAGTCCACCACAGTCAAGAATATCATCATGAGTGGTAACAGACAGTCTTATCTTACTACTGTATTCACTTGGAACGCATCACTGAGTTTTTCTCCAAAACAGAAGGTTCAGAATGCAAGGTAAGGTTTCAGCATTTCACTATGTTCTCAGCAGTGTTTTTTTGTGATGAACCGAATATTAGTAGACAGAAGACAAGTAGTTCAGCGAAGAGTCTCTTTTCGGCGAATTCATTTTCATAGCTGTACAATCGCAAATATATATGGTTATTTTGTGTGTGTGTGTGTGTATACATTAAATTTGTCAAACGAAAATACAGTTAGTAAGTTCAGGTGAATTGGATGTTCATATAAGAGGATAGTAACAAAAGTGATGAGTTGTCATAAATGATCGTTAAATAAGAGTTACTCAATGGCATGAATAGTTTGATGAATGAGTTGTGCTCAAAGGGTGTACATGGAAACAAAATAATATACAGAATTACACAAGGGTTTTAAGTTAGAAAAATAAGCATACAAATAGAAGTAAGGTCAAATCAAACAAACAAAGAAAAGTTGAGTCAAATCAACGGAGTTGTTACCATGCGAGTAGAAGTGGTTGGATAATTTTCTTTTGTATGCATAGTTCTGGTTCCACCAACTGGATGGCTAGGGCTTCTGCGATGCAAAGAAGACGGAATCGTACTGTCTTTGGAAGGTTGTTCTTCACTTTGTAGATTACTTTGAAGGAGGCGTTCGTTGAGATGGAATGACCATTATTGACGAGATGTTCGATTATTGCACTCCTTATATGGCCATTATTTCCTTTCTGTAGCCACGCTGGATAGTGTTCTTTGACCCTTTTTGACAGGATGCGCGTTGAACGACCGATGCACCTGGCTCCACAGCAACAGGTGAACTGATATATACACATAGAAGTGGTCATGTGCGGAATCTTGTCCTTTGAGTTTCTGCAGATCAGCGGGCGACTGGAGAACACTATTCTTAGTGTTGTCGCAGGGAAAGTTCTTCCTAAAGAGGTGGAAATTCTCCTTCTGAGGACGTCACTAAGTAGGTCTCCTTTGAAGTCTGGGTTCATATAAAGTATCTTTTTTGGCACTGATGGTGTCTCTTGCTTTTGGTTTTTCTGTTTGATGTTTTTCTCTACGAATCTTGGTGGGTAGCCATTTTGTATGAAGATTTCCCTCAGGAAGTTTAGTTCTTCTTCCATGGTGTCGGAGCTGATGATCCGAATAGTTCACTAACATGTGGACCTTGGGGGGAGGCTAGTGACCCTACATCAGAAAATCAACCTAATCGTTACAGAAATTTCAAAGCTCACAAAAAAGGCATATAGGAGTTTTATATATTCAGAAGGAAGCAGGTCGAGAGCAGAGTTTTAAACTATTGTTCATGTGTCATCCGACTGATGATAATGATTAGCACGGCGGTAGAATGCTCGCTAACCACGTCACAAATAGTTCAGGGTTTGATCCCCGGCCACTGGACGCACTCATTTACCTCACTAAACCATTAATAAGACTGGCAATGAGGGAATATTGGACATGAGGCAGCTAGCAATCCCATCCTGTAAAAATAATAAACACTACTGCTACCGAAGCTTCAAAGCTCTAGCTTGAAGCTCCCTATGTTCCACTACTGGGAATGTAAAGGAATAGAAGAAAACAATTGAAATTCAGGGGGAGCGGACGGAGCATTTCGGCCTATTTTACACTCTTCAGTCAGACGTAATTCTCGTCATAAATGAGCGATGCTGTTACCATTGAAATTCGAAATCAACTGAGGGGAGCCAATAAACTAACTGTGCCTTTCATTTAAAAGAAAGTGAATAACCTAGCTACAAAACTGTCGAATGAGGGGGGACGTGTCATAAACATCTCAAGATGTCATGACAACATAGTCACAATGTGACATGATTCAGTAATGGTACCACTGACACAAATCATTGGAATGACTAAAAATCATTTTGAAATGTAAAAGGACACTCGTCAAGTGAAAATATCTATGTAAAAACACCTCCAAGATACAGCGTGATCAAGAAATGGGCTAATAAATAGCAATTTAGGAAAATGAGAATTGATAGTATCAATTACATAAACAAGGGGGAATTTTTTTTATGACAGAACGCTTAACTGAAAGCCCAGTTTGAAGAACTCTCCTTCCTTTTCAAATAAATGAAAACGTCAGTTATGTGGCGTCGGTGGTTGGTTCAGTGTGAGAATCCTCATGAATCACCCTAGGGATTCGGGTTTGATTTCCGATTGATGGACTTTGAAACCTCACTTATCCAATAAGAGTCAGTATGGAAAAGAGGGAAGGTCAGGAGTGAGATTAACAACATAATCCCGTAAAGCCAAAATAGGTAGTGGGACTTCAATTCATGAAGTCATATGTTCTCGCGGTATATCTATCGCAAATTGGCAGAAGTTAGAGCTTACCGGCCATCGGAGTTAACTTAAATGGCTATATGATCGACGGGTTAACGTCATAACCTAGAGGTCCCAGGTTCGCCTCCTCGTGAGATTATGGGTGCTAACTACTGAAGAGTCCCGAACAAAGACGAAAAGATTCTTCAATACTCTTTGGATTTCAATACTACATTGAATCCCAGTTTAAAGATAGGTAGGAGTGAAGCGATAGAGCGTGTTCATCACTTCACTTATTTTGGAAGTTACACAGCTAGCGCCAAAAGGTTGATTGCCGACGAAATCTTAGCACGGATATAGAAGGCTCTTTTGACACTTGCCTGCCGACTTACGCCATCTCTGGTTCAATAGACGTGATATCCGGCTAGCTGTCGATGAAAGGGCGTGTACTGCTCAGAGGAAGTTCGCTCCATTCTGGCTGTGAGTGAGACGTTGCTCCCATGGAGAGTGGAAGATATGAAAAGCCTGGCTAGCTGGCTATCTTTGATCATAAACGTTTGCGTTCCATCTCTCGTGTTAAGTGGTATAATAAGGTGACCAATACTGAGGTGAGGTATTGCTCGAGTGCTAGGTAGGTGGGAAGGGGAATCAATCGACGAGATTGTGAAGCATATGAATCGATTGAAAAAATGGTTAGGACGTGTGTTAGACATAACTACACTGGCCATCGATCGCTTTCCTCGGCAACAGCCAATGTTAGCTTAGCTGACAAAGGATGGATCTGGTTGGAAAAGAGTTGGCTAGTGGTAGTGGTGGTCAAACCAAAACATGGCTTCATCAGTCAATGAAATAAATGCACAAGAGTTTGTTTAAGACAACTAGCCAGCTACGTAGGGAGGTGTAGACTGGCTGCCCGGCTGGTTGTTTGGGGTCTCCAGGATGGTAAGAAGCGATGGTGGCGACTGGAGATAATTGGTGATATGGTTCAAAATCCTCGTTCTCAATAGCTGGCGGAGATGCATTCACTCTTCCTCATTTACCATATCCATTGAAACTACTGTCCTTCCATATTACTTTTCTTATGTCTCTTCACTCCCTTCCCTTTCTTTGTTTGTCACATGCAGGGGGACTGGCACCTGGAACTGGTGCACATCTGTGCAAAGTTCTGCGTTGAAATCAGCCAGCTAGTAAGTCAGTCAGTTGATTTCCAACAGTTCTCTAACTGAAATCAGTTTGTAATCAAAACTGAACACAAAGAGCCTCTCATTTTGTATTGATTTAAACCTATTCATAATGTAATACTCAACCTGTAAGGTGTTAGAAACTTAAGTTCAACTTAATTCCACTGATGATATCTGGTGAACTGTGCACCAAATGCGGATAAGTGGAATTACATCATGAGCTGACATCAGTTACAGAACCACTGGAGTACTGGATAGCTGTTCCGTCAGCCTAGTTTGGAACTAACTCTGCAGCAGTACGCACCCATACCTCACTGAAAGGGTTCGAACCCAGGACCTCCTGGTTACAAGGCGAGCGAGCTAGCTCGTAGACCATTGAGCCACTCACTGGGATCCGATTCAATGGCCAGCCAGTGCATGAATTCTAACTTCTGCCAATTCACGACATAGCGCGACCATTTCGCAATGACTTCTTCGATGATGAGTTACTGCTTCATCTTCAACCTGCTGCACCCTAGTGGTCACGGCTTCCCACTAGAACCCCAGGTCACTGCCTGAACAGGGCCAGTCGCAAATGAGCATCAGTTTGATTTTCAAGTATTTCTTTTGTCGAGATTTAGTTGGATTAGATGAAGGATTTCATCGTGAGCTGACATCAGTTAGAGAACCACTGGAAAACCAGCTAGGAGTACTGGACAGCTGTTTCATCAGCCTAGTTTGGATCGGGTCCCAGTGGCTCAACGATCTACGATCTCCGCCCCCCCTGGGTTCGAACCCCAGAAAGTGCATACTACTGAAGAGTCCCGAACTGGGACGAAACAGCTGTCCAGTACTCCCAGTGGGATTTCCAGTGGTTCTCTAACCGATTTCAGCTCACGATGAAATCCTCCATCCAATCAAACAAAATCTCTACAAAACCAATACTTGAAAAGTGGAATTACAGTCTTCTTTCTCATGAAAGTTTATACACGCATGGGTAGGTGTGTGTGTTGTGTGCATGACACTGAACTATGAATACTGAAAGGAAGATAAAAACAGTCTCACCTAACCTACCTACTCGCCTACCTACCTAACATACTGACATGCCAATCAGAAAAAGAGAGCGTGAGACAAAAACAAATTTTTCTAAAGACAATAGTAAATTGATAGTCTATTCACAAGAATCTGTATTATTATTATTATTCTAATTACTATTATTACTATATATCACCAACTAACTGTAACAATCATAACATATATTTATTTTGGGCGCCAAATGTATGTGGATAAAAACAAAATTGAATATTGATTTTAAACAGAATTTATATTCTCTCTTATTTAAGTAGGATAGTGCCACTCCTATTGGCCTTAAAATATTTTGAAAAAAAGTTTTAAATAAAATAAAAAATACATCAAAATGATTACAGATTGATATGATTGACGGAGTAATGGATAGCTGTTTCGGCCTAGTTTTTTATTCTCTTCATCGTTACCGCCGGGGGTCGAACCTAAGACCTCACACGGTTACAAGGAGTTCAGCCGCTGGGACCCAAACCAGTGGTATACCAATGAATTCCAGTTTCTGCTAATTCACGTTTGATTTTAGCACGATCATCACCAGTCAATTTCACAGGTGGTAAATGAGTAACTGTTTGCTTACCTAACTTAGTGGGGAGACCCCAGTGATTACACATTAGTAGGAGTTGGAAACTGTGAGCCGTTTAGGTCGGGCCCCATTGGCTGAAGGGTATACGAAGTTGCTTTGTAACTGGAAAGTATTAGGTTCAAACCCCGGCGAGTGTACTGATGAGGAGTCCCGGACTAGGAGGTACCAGCTGGTCAGGACCCCCTAGTTCTCTAATCGATATTAATCTGTAATCAAACTTGAGACAAATCAAATTTCTACAGGCCAGGTCTTATGAATTAATCTGATGCTCGCTAGTGACTGGTCATAGGATATAGTTTCTTGGAGTTAGTTCTAGTGAGAAGTCGTGACTCCAGTGGGGTCCACCCACTCTGGATGAGGAAAATGCTAGCCAGCGATAACATTGGCTAATGCAGCCAGTCATGTTAAAATCAAGTATTGATAGAAGTTAAAATTCACGGACCAGCCATTAAGTTGGGCACCAGTGGTTGAATGGTCTACGAGCTCGCACACCTTGTAACCGAAAGGTCCTGGGTTCGAACCAACGAGTCCAAACTACGCTGATGAAACAGCTGGTTGTCCAGTACTCCAGTGCTGGTTTCTAATGGTTCTCTAACTGATATCAATGCTCAGTGGTCAAACTCGAAAAACAAATCAATTCTTGACGGATTATTCATCACTTAGCTAATTAGTTCTCACACCATCTTGATGAGGTAGGATTATTCTTAATGTTTCAAACATGATTACTACTCATACACTTTGATTTACTTTGTTACTCTATCTGATAATAACTTATGTTGTCAATCCGCATAGTATATACCAAACCCCCTCCCACTAAATAATAATAATTTCTATTCTACTTGCCTTGGTCAGGGGTGACAAAATCACTGGGGGAGTAATGGTTGGCACTTACTTTGTTCTCGCAGGTACGTTCCACCACCATCTAAAATGATGGTTGCATGCGGCTTGCAAGATGGTCATGTATATGTAGAGACTACACCTATGAGATATGTCATGTCTGCTGAGTGTGGGCCAGTATGTACCATATGAGTAAGCGTCACCGGGGTGAGGATGGAATAACACCAAACACTGCAAGAGCATTAAAAGGATGTCTGGCATAGGGTTTTCCGTTTTAATGACTATCGTATCCATATAGTAATACAAGATACTTATGTTGCATGCTCGAATAGGATACTGACTCGAAAGTGGGTCCTAATTTCTAAGATTACATCACTTATAGTCTATCAAAATTACTAATGCTTAGTGTCTTATGAACTTGAACACAGAAAGTTTAGAGAATCTACAGAATAGATAAAGTGCGACCATGTATTATACGTTTTACAATTACTGTCGATTCTCTTATATCATTCCAACATAATCTATAAATAGCGAACACACATAAATTAAACCAAACCATGGAATTTTTAACTTCTACTTGGAGGTAGGAGCATTAGTGTTGTGTGACCACAGAACCTATGGGACAACTTCTTGAGGCCAAGTCGCACACGGTCTTTTTGGAGTGGTTTTTACGGTAGCATCTGTATTAAGATCCCATCGCCGGCTATGGAACACTGCAAGATAAGTCAGGATGTAGAATTTTCGGGGTCAAACTTTTCCACCCCCCCCACACACACACAAAACACAAAGAACGTTGAGACAGTGTAGCCAGCTTGATGGTTATCTGAGGGAAATAATGAAAATAATTATGGTGATAATAATAATAATGCATCAGTGGCACAGTGGTTAGGACTCTCGCTGATCATGCACATGGTCGAGGTTCGATCCCCTGCCGATGCACACCTGATATCTATGGTCGGCCTGTAAAACTTGGGCTACCGATATCCATGCTGAAAATTCCACACTTGTACGAAAATACGGCGTGGAATCAAGGTGTAATCAAAAATATAAAAAATATATATATGAAACAGGAATCTAAATCATCAGTAGTAATTCCATACAAGGAAGCAACCTCGGAAATCTTACGCAGAATTCTTAACAAGGCGGGAATAAAAGTGGCATTCAAACCCACAAACTCACTTAGAAACAAGCTTGTCGGTTAAAGATCCTGCCAGTGGAGCCTTTAAAACAAACAATTTAGTTTATCTAATACCCTGCTTGAATGATTGGCAGGTCAAATACATAGGTCAAAGTAGTAGAAAGGTGTTAGTCAGTCAATCAGACCAGTCGAGCACAAAAATCTAGCAGTAAAATCTAGATTAGTTGATCCGAATAAGATAAGAAATCTAGAGAATAGTTCAGCTATAGCATTACATGCAATCACACACAACCATGCAAAAGGATGGGATAGGATGACAGTTTTGAAATCTAATGTCACAGGGTGGAGGGAGTGATTGATAACGGAAGCTTTGTTTATCGAATCAACTGCAAATACATATAATAGGAATGATTCAACACCTGTCCACACAGATATCTGGAAAATTCTACTACCCCTACGACGACAAATAGGAGAGAACAACGAAAACTTTAAAAGTCAAGTTTCGAAGTCGTGTGATTATAATTGATGTTATGATTATGAATATTTATAAATTTTGTTCGAAACTTTGTCATCCAGTAAATAATACTGCTTCATCACTGTGTGATATATCTAATAAACAAACTAATATGGAATTACTTACTACCACATTGCCAAAGTTTTACACATACATTAATGGAAATATATTACCGATATTACACATTCCCATTCTCCAGCAGTACAACTCCATCCACAGACCCCCAAACATAGCCTAAACAACCACACGTTATAAGCGTAACTGCCTTTAGTCTAATCGCTATCCTGATATGATAGGACCTGAAGAAACATCAGTTCCAGCCAGTGTAGCTCGATGTGCAAGACAGACCACCACATCAGGGTTTCAGATGTCGTTCAGATGGCTACAAACTACACTTATTTGGACGCTTATGATATTACTTAATTTCCAAAGTCAAAGTAGAAATGCAGTTTTAAATATGACGATGTGACTCATTGGCTTGAGCATTCGGTTGTCATCCAATGAGTCAGGTGACCGAGTACCTTGTTCAACCTGCTTCCCATCGAACGACGCTGTAGTAGTATCAGCCTTCATAAGATATCTAATACAGCTTTTAGCTTGGTACATGACATATATCTCCTGGATAATTAAGCTCAAACATGAAAAGTCTGTATCGTAGACTCATTATGTTGGAGGTCACTTTGAATGCATCTTTGTCATTCAACCATTTGATCAAAAATCTTTAGCCATTAGTTGTTCATAGCGTCTTAAGAATTTCAGTTAAAGAAAGCAAACACACGACTACATAAAATCGTGAATGAAGTACATTGCCTGGTTCAGCACAATTATTTATCCCAATTGATCGAAAAAGGCCACGCATATGCTTGATGACAACACCACGTGGGTAAACCTGTGGCAACACAAGAAAGAGAAGACAATTTGCATTATATAACTGAATGTGATTATATATGTCTATCAAATATTTAAGTGAATGTGTACTTGATCGTTGATTGTTCAATTAAAAATATCCACTGCAGTCCTACAGGAGGTCAACAGCGAGTCTGAATAGCTCAGTGGTAACGTCTCTGACTGCAGCTGGCACTGGTTCACGTGGGTTCGAATCTCAGAAGGGACATGAGTTCCTTCAAGGTTGCAGATACGCCTTGCTGATGAGTGCCAATTAGCCAAAATCCATCCAGGGTTCAAGGCTTCCTGTCTATTACCTCCAGTCATATATAATATCAACAATCCACAGTGGACTGTGATGTTTGTTAATTGCCGGCTGATTCGCTTGAGTACCAACCAGGCTTCTAGGAATTGCTTCACTGCATTACTGTCTAATGTTTCCCCACTTTGAAATTTCTATATTATCCCAATCAAATTCGTATCCATGATTGTAGACATGCATTGATATGAAAGAATACATCTCATACACTTTTACAGTTAATTTGTGTTCTTCCTTTCGGATTTTAAAGGGACACCCAATTTCACCGATGTAATGTTTGCAATTTATTTTTATAAATGGTATTAATTTTCTCTTATTATTCTGTTGGATCTTTCAGTTTGCACAATGTCGAATAAAGTGATTAGACTGGCTTGTGTACTATATATCTACTTCAAACGGTCCTAATATTCTAGCTGTTATTTCAGAGAGATATAGTAGGATGAATTTTCTTGTGGTCTATGATGTTAGCTTGTTGCTGTTGTTGGTGGTGGTGTTATGACTCAAGTTTAGACACTTTTTCGTGGAATTGTGACGGAGCTGCGCATTCTTTTTGAAGACGGTTAGTGAGTATTTTTCCTCCAATTCTCTTCAACACAGGAGTAATGCTGCAGCGTTGTGTTTGGACTTGTTTAAAACAATGTCAGCATACAGTTTATTTTGTGAAGTATTGGGTTACTGTTATTACAGTTGATTATCCGGTCTGTGTGCGTTGAATATTCTACATACTTGTGTTTCTAAATTTCCTGTATTAATTCTCTTGATATAGACATCTAAGAAGAATGGAGTCTTGTTGTCTAATTCTTCTTCTCTTGTGGATGTGTTCCAAATCACATTTCTTTTAACTATTACGAATGTATCATCAACATAACGCGGGTGAAGTGATGTTATCTAGAAGGTCGAGAGGACGACGAAAGCTCCGCAATTTAACCATCAATCAGCTCAGCCCAAAGAGAAGACAACTAAATCAATACAAATCTCTTGTGTTAGTCAATCCACAAAAATGACAGCAAGAAATATACACCAAGACAGTAAACCGACGAACAGTCTTATATCATTATTATTATTATTATTATCTCATTTTGGATCAATTTGAGGACACCAGACTATACACCGCACTAATACAACAGAGATATAACCTTAGCCAGATAAATCGATGATTGACACATATACAGAAGACAGACTAACTAACAAAGTAACAAACTAATCTGTGATTGAATCAAGCAAGACATACACAAAGGCTTGATAATTACTAATTAATTTCTAATAGCGGTGGTAGTGACCTTAAAATACTACTTAAATGTGTCAATCATTTGGAAATATTGTTAGTAGTAGTATATCATAAATACTTGAAAAAAAAATTGAATAAGGTATGAAGTCTACATGAAGATTGACATACACACTAGAAGTAATAGTTACTTTGATCTAATTATAGAATATTGAGGATAATTAACAATGGTTAACATGATACCCTTCCCATACACACACGCACTCTCTCTTACACACACACACACACACACACTTCTTGTCAGACATCTATCCAGTTTTCTTTAAGTTTATCAGAAATTTCCATCTAAAGACGACTTGTCCACATGTTCTGATGGAAAGATATAGATTACGGTTCACTCGATGGGGAAAGGAGAGTAATTACAGGAGATTGGATGAATTTGATGATGCGGGGGTGGGGGTAGCACCCTGGGGCGGCAGGGTGGTGGAAATAAAGAATATTATCCTGAGTAATGTGGGAGAGAAAAAAGAAATAAGAAATTAGAGATTGAAGATATATATTAGTTTGAATATCAGCCATCGCCTCAGCAGTTATATGCAATGAGGGCAGTCCTATTGTAAGATTTCACGGGATGACATAAATCACAGTGGATGCTTTCATCTTTTCTAATGTGCGGCGGTTAGGTCGCTCGCCGACCATGCGCATATGGCTCGGGATTCGATCCCCTGGTCGACGCACACCTGATATCAATAGTTGGCTTGCAAATTTGGACTACCGATATCACAATGCTGAAAATTCCATACTTGTACCAAAAATACGGTGTGGAATCAAGCTATGATCAAAAAAATATTAAAAAAAATACTACCAAACTAAATGTGATAAAACGGAACTTTAGATGGTTGGAGGGCAATCGCCAGGAAGCTTTGGAGCTAGGTTTCGGGCTAGTTGGCACTCACCAGTCAGCAAGGCGTATCTGCAACCTTGAAGGAACTCATGTCCCTTCTGAGATTCGAACCCGCGTCACCCAGTGCCGCAGTCACAGAAGTTACCATTGAGCTATTCGGGCTGGCGATTAACCTCGCCTAGACTACTAGCCTGCTAGTTTTCTAGCCGGTCCCAAGCCCGGATAAAGAGGGAGGGTTGGGGCGTGGTGCTAGGAACCCCACCCCCAAAACTCAACCAAACCGCGATTGACCTCCTGTAAGACTGTAGTGGGCACTGGTAACTAGTGTTATGCATCTAGTCCTTTCTTTGATGCAGACTGAATTCTACCAATCAGGTTTGCAATGTGGCCGCCATTCTAGGTAGCTCAACATCACAGATGCACATAGATTTGATGATATTAGATGGTTACAGGCAATCGACATAATACTAGTTACTAGTGTCCAATCAAAGTACCCACTACAGTCCTACAGGAGATCAATCGCGAGCCCGAATAGCTTAGTGGTAACGTCTGTGACTGTAGCACCGGGTGACGCGGGTTCGAATCGCAAAAGGGACATGAGTTCCTTCAAGGCAGTTTCAGATACGCCTTGCTGATTGGTTAATGCCAACTGGCACGAAACCTGGGTCAAGCAAGGCTTCCTGTGGCCGATTACCTCCAACCATCTAATATCATCAAATCTGTGTGCACCGTGATGGCGAGCTAGCTAGAATGGTGGCCACATTGCAAACCTGACGGATAGAATTCAGTCTGCATCAAAGAAAGGACTAGACGCATAACAATCAAAACGGAACTTTGCATGATTTCAGTTTGTGCTTTTACTAAACCATGATGATAGATGTTCAGTGACACGCTGACTAAGCCAAACATACCTACTCCTCAGAAGTGGTTTAATTTTAATCGATACGCATTGATATGGTAAAACTATCTAACCTATGCATCGTTTGAGTCCTAGGTAATTAGTCAAGTGGAAAATGACAAGAACACAGACTTGCTGTATGGAATCTTTCGTGTTGTGTAGTGTTCTGACTAGTCTCTTGAACAAATTTCACTCGACAAATCCACCATATTGATTTGTAAGTCAATAAATAATGACTTAATTCAGTTGTAGGTTTTCCCGTAGATTGATTGTTTGGACTGAAGTGTTCAGTCTCAGGTTGACATGTCGGCTTCTTGTGCAGATGCTCCGAAGATGTCTGGGCATATAATTATAAGTTAATTGGTGGATGATGACTACCAGTGGAATCGAGGATGCGCATTTCGTCCTATTTGGGACTGGCTCGTCAGCTGGATGTATTTGTATTCTGCAATGAGTGAAGATGTTTCCAAGTCATCTAGTGGATAACGCTTTGGCGTTTGAAACTATGGGCGCTGGGTTCAAGAATATGGGGGGAACGCCATCACTCACTGGGGAAGGCAGTACATCCAAATGACGAGTCCCGAATAGGACGAAATTCGCTTTATCCTGGATTCCACTACTAGTCACCATCCACCAGTTAATTTTTCAATAAATAATGGTTAAAAAAACTAATAAATCAACAAAGAATATTCTTTTTGATAAATTCATCACCAGGTTCTATATCTATATGACAGTTATTATTGAAGTACCTAGGCTTGCCACCTATAATTATATCTGTGGAGCCAGTTATATTGACTATTGCTCTCGGAACCTAATTTCGAGTCCTTTGGAACACCTAACTGTTTGGTTAAATAAGGGTGTTGTTAAAACTTTCAACAGTTCCATGCTGCATCACCTCGTCAAAAAAAACAGGCCACAGATCTAGAATTGAAGAGTCATTCTCTATCATCTATCGGGTATTGATTAACTTACAAAAGGCCCCTAGATACCGAACACTCCTAACAGTAATACGACTAAATCAACTGGAGCTCAATGTGCAAAATAAAGAAGCCCCAACCACTATTTCTACTTTGGCCTGCTGTAGAACCTATAATTTCTGTTGTCTAGTGCAGTCCCATAGCATTATCTTACATTTGACGGAAGAGAACCGCATGCCAAGCATTCGAAGATTTTAGCAGCGTTTTCACCTGGGAGAACTATATCATCTGTGTATTCTAAGTCAACGAGATTATTCCCACCCTGGTAACAATTCAATCCCTGAGTTGCTGAAGTTTAGTTAGTGTTAAGTCCATTAATACAACTATAATGAAATTAAACAGATATGGGGATAGTGGTAAGCACCCCTGATAGACACCACTGGTTATCAGTACTTCAGATGACAACTCTCCGTAGGATCTCATTAGGCTGACTGCATAAGTTTGAGTAGAGTGCCTTGATCAGTGCAATGTATTTTCTCACTATTCTCTTCAAAGCAAATCATTGCCATAATACCTATCGATCAACAAAATCGAATGCCGCATTTAGGTCAAGAAATATGACGACTGTTGATGTCAGAGAAAGCAAATGATGCAGCGTTGTGGAGAAACATGGGAGCCATGAAAGGAACACAAAGAAAAACACACAATATGAAGGAAGTGCAGAGGAGTAGCGCAACACGGAAGGTTTGTGTAAATGATGATTTTAAGATAAGGTGTATATAATTTCGCTATACAGAGATACCGAATTGCAAATAAATATTCCTTTACCAAATCTTTCGTCTCTACTGTTACAATTGATAACACTGCCAGGATTTCTTGTTGTAATGCAACAGTCTGCTAGCCTCGGCTACAATTCTTTCGAAGATGTTCATTTACAAAAGAGTTCATAATTGACATAGCTTTGGAAGAAATACCAGTGTCTGTCTGGATGAACTTGACAGAGAACTTTGTAGGCAGATGTAGATGACACAGCTCTCCTTCCTCTTGCGCTTTTTCATCTTATCAACCTTCACCATGGAGGCGGCCTTCTTGACAGTCTAACCGGAAACAACAACTTTCAGTGGCATTGTGAGTAGCGAACGCTTACCTTTACTACAATAGTAGCATGTTCTGTAAAGAAGGAAGGCAGAGAGGTGTGAGACTAGCAACTCCACTCATCCACCCACCCGTATTGATCCACTCAGAACGCCAGTAAATTCATAAGTAATAAACTACACCGTCAAATCAATCAACCGAAACTAGATGGAATACCATAAACCAAAAATGAATGCAACCAAACGAACTTCACAATTGTCTCAAAATTAAATGAACAAACATGCTAAAAAGTTAAATCCAAAAAACAAATCAACCCTTGAAAATTAATTTGATGCTCACTAATAACTGACTACAGGATAGAGTTTCCTGGATATCTAGTGAGAAGTCGTGACCCCAGTGAGGTGTATCCAATTGAAAATTAGTAGAAGTTAGAATTCACGGACTGGCCCTTAAGGAGTCAGGTTCTAGTGGTTGAATGGTATACGAGCTCGCCCGCCTTTTAACCAGAAGGTCCTGGACTCGACCCCTGGTGGTGGCTGAGTACTGCCGACGAGTCCCAGATTGGGCTGACGAAACAGCTCACTTTCCAGTACTCCAGTGAACCAGCACTGATGATATCAATCCACCGTGGTCAAATTAAAAAAAAAAAAATCAAATCCTTGAAAATAAAAAGTTTATTCAAATGTTGGTTTCTAGGGATTTGATTTGTTACAGGATTTCATCATGAGCTGATATTGGTTAGAGAACCATTAGAAAACCAGGACTGGAGTACTTGGCAGCTGTTTCGTCCTAGTTTATGACTCTCCAACAGTACGCGCCCACAACATGGGTTCGAACCCATAACCTTCTGGTTACAAGGCGAGCTCGCAGACCGTTAAGCCACTGGGACCCAATCCAATGGCCAGTCCATAAATTCTAACTTCGGCTAGCCAACTCACAATATAGCGCGACCGCTAGCCAATATCATCGCTGGCTAGTATTTGTCCACACCCACCTCTAGTGGTGGGTGAGTACTGCCGACGAGTCCCAAACTAGGCTGACGAAACAGATGGCTGTCCAGTAAGTACTCCAGTGCTAGTTTTCAATGGTTCTCTAACTGATGGATCTATCAACCATGGTCAAATTCAAAAAATAAATCAAATCCTTGGAAATAAAAATGTTTACTTTCTATAGTTTTTGGTTTGTAAGGATTAGTTATGTTTTACGAGTTGATCACGGATTGATATCAGTTAGAGAACCATTGAGCTTGCCTTGTAACCGGAAGGTCCTGGGTTCGAAACCCAGTACGTGCGTACTGCCGAAGATTCCCAAACTAGGATGAAACAGCAGCTGTCCAGTACTCCCTGGTTTTCAATGGTTCTCTAACTGATATCAATCCGTGATCAACTCGTAAAAAATGTTTACCTCAAAATAAATAAAGTCACATTCATTAAACAACGACAACGACAGAAGAAGAAAGAAATGTGTAGAAATATGAATACCTCTCTTTCTCTCTCTCTCTCTGAATTTCACAACCTTTTGACCTCTAATCACTCTTTTGGTCAGTCATATCACGAAAGAGAAAAATGTGGTGTATGAGGAAAGACAATACAATAACAATACAAAAAAATACAACAATGCAATGAATACAAAAAAACCCAGAGGGCTTAAAAATTAATAAGAAGAAGAAGGTATGCCTAACACAGCAACACTTTCCAAGACACACATGTGTACAAAAAAAAGAAAAGGAAAGGAAAGAAAGTGATAAATCATGCAAAATATAAATTATCATAAAAAGGATAGTTGATTGTGTATTGTTGTTCCACCCACCCATCCAACCCCCTTCACCCCACCCCACACACACACACACAGGAATGTGTAAACACAATGCGAGTGAGTTGAAAGTTTTATTATCACAATAAAAATAAATAAATAAATATTTTTAAGGAAAAGGATGACCAAATTGTTTATGAGTTAATTGTATCAAAAAAAAGAGAAAGGGAGAGTAAAAGTTACACACATTAATTAGACAGGTGTATGTTATAGAAATACATACAGATCCTCCCCCGCCCCGCCTACGGTGCAATCACTAACCTACCACCCACCCACACACCCATCCACCCACGCATATTTAACAAAGTTGAATAAACAATAAAATAAAGTGAGGGAATTTTTGTTTAGAGAAAGGAATATTTTTGAGGTTAAAAACAGAATTATGGCCCTTATACACACACATATACATGCCTCTCCTTTTGTATTTTTAAGGTCATAGTGAAAAATGAGAAAAACAAAGTGGAGTAGTTAAATGAAGAGGCGAGGGTGGAGGGGAGAGGGGAAAATATTTCACATTGTAACAAACAACAACAAGATGGTAGTAGATGGCCTCAAAATCTATCGACAAAATGCCCCTTCTACACAGAATTATATGGTCACTACCATCATTTTCACTACCAACAATAATAACTTGAGATATTATATTTTAACTATTTAATAAATTAATTTGGCTAATTTAGTTATTTTTTTAAATTTATTTTTGTTTAATTGACAGATGCACGAAATCACATACACACACTCACTAACACAGAGAAAAAAAAAGAAAGCTTTAATTATTGTGCCAAATTGTTCTCTTTACAAACATTTTTATCTCACATTGAGCTAAATAAAGATAAACGGTTGCACTGTGTGCAGCAGCACACCACGTTAAGTTCCGAGTGGAACATAAGACTTCAGTAGCACATCTCCACTTTGTACTGTTTTTCTACCGTCCTCTTCAGTTGGCCAGGCCCACCATCATTGTCCACAATCTCTCACCTCCTCTTTAACAGACGATGTCCTCCATGTTACCCTCGCATTGACGACCTACTCATTGTTTCCCATTGGGATTCCACTCGAGCGATGGCCTGTATACTGCGCGCGATGTCATTCGACAGTCTCCTCGATGTATGCCCGATCCATCTCCTGCATATGTGTTGAGCAGATTTTATTTTTCACTGTTACACACATATAATCCAATTCGCAGAAACACGGACAGCATTTCGACCGATGGAAATTAACGACGCCTTCGAGCACACACACTTTATTTCCTGGATTTCTTCACACTAGCTCCGCAATAATGTTTAAATCCTGCTTGTTTCATCCACAGAGCATGTCAAATTCGTACAGTCGCTCAAAATGTTACCATTTTCCTAAATTGGATTTGTATATGCTAAGTAACCGGTTTATTTTTTGCACTACTTAAATATACTACTTGTACATATTGTCAGTAGGTAAAGACATTCTGTAAATAAATCTAATCGTTGGTGTCTAGTGAAGGGAGTTTAGACATATTCAGCACAATTTTGTAAAAACAGGTGAATGTAGCAGTAAGGAAATGTTAAGCATCCTTGTGACATTGACATCTCATACAGCTTTAAAGTATCAAAACTTTATTTAGCACGCTAACGAGCCGCAATACACAGTAATTGAAAAATTGGTGTTCATTAGTTGTTATTGGTACTTGTTTCATATAAAAAAAAAGCGTTCAATGAAGAGTTACTCCTGTTTTCGGCGACATCATTCTCGAGCTGTACAATTGCATATATTTATGGTAGATTCTATGACCAACCAATGGAATACTCAAGTACTGGTTTTGTAGGGATTTTGTTTGATTGGTTAGAGGAATTCATCATGAGCTGACATCAGTTAGAGAACCACTGGGAAACCAGCTGGGAGTAGTGGACAGCTGTTTCGTCCTGGTGTGGGACTCTTCGGCAGTAGGGACCCACCGGGGATCGAACACAGGACCTTCTGGTTACAAGGCGAGCAAGCTAGCTCGTAGACCATTGAGCCACTGGGACCCGATCCAATGATTCTTGAATTCTAACTTCTGCCAATTCACGGCACAGTGCAACAATTTCGCAATGTCTTCTTCGATGAGTTACTGCCTCATCTTTCACCTGCTGTACCCTATTGGTCACAGCTTCCCACTAGAACCCCAGGTTAACTGCTTGGATAGGACCAGTGGCTCAATGGTTGTATTTATAATTGGTGGATGGTGACTAGGAGTAGAATCCACGATAGAGCGCGTTTCGTCCTATTCGGGACTCGTCAACTGGATGTACCTGTAGTCAAGATTTGACAGAATAGTTCTATAATATTTGGGTGCCGAGTGAGAAGTAGACATTTGTAAAAAATTATATTTGTAAAATCTCAGCGATATTGAAATGAGTAGTTCCAACGTTTCCCGTGTTCGTCAATCTGGTCCGAACTTCTTCAGGGAAATTAATTGAAATTAACATAACAGAGGTTTGTATTATAAAAAGGGGGACATCTCTTGTTTTTAAAAACTTTGTCCAATCATGATTCATAAAACAAGTATTAACAAGTATAATAAACAAAATTGTACGAGTTGTGATCAAAATTTGACCTCAGACTTACAAATATTGATCTACCTTTGTTAAACACTTTAAACACAGTGTGTGAGTGTGTGTGTGTGTGCGGATAAACAGTTGTAAAACAATGTCTTAACGTCTCCATGAGTAGATATAGACAGTCGGGAAACTTTGACCAAGTATTATTAGTTAGTGATACATATCCATTCTTATTTATTAATCAGGATTTCCTATGCGTCATCTAACATCACACCTTCATGTCTGTTCAAACTGTTAGTATCTAGAATTTTATGATTAGACGTATTTTCAAAATTATGGTGTTTAGGATTAGAGTTTAGTTGAACAACCCCGTCAAACTTATTACTTTGTCTTCTTTCTGAAAGTTGAGCTGCTTTATTCGACCTACTGAAGTTGTCAGGTGACATTGTTTTACAACTGTTTATCCGCACACACACACACACTCACACACTGTGTTTAAAGTGTTTAACAAAGGTAGATCAATATTTGTAAGTCTGAGGTCAAATTTTGATCACAACTCGTACAATTTTGTTTATTATACTTGTTAATACTTGTTTTATGAATCATGATTGGACAAAGTTTTTAAAAACTAAAGATGTTCCTTTTATATATAAACCTGTTATGTTAATTTCGATTAATTTCCCTGAAGAAGTTCGGACCAGATTGACGAACACATGAAACGTTGGAATAACTCATTTCAATATCGCTGAGATTTTACAAATATAATTTTTTACAAATGGATGTAACTGCATTTCTCAATGAGTGATGATGTTCCCACCGAGGCTCAAATCCAGTGACCATAGTTTCAAACGCCAAAGCGTTATCCACTAGACCACTTGGACCAGGAGATTCCACTGCTAATCACCATCCACCAATTAAATACTAATTAAATGCCCAGACATCGTCGTCGAAGCATCTGCACAAGAAGCCGACAGACATGTCAACCTGAGACCGAGCACTTCAGGTCAATCAATCAATCAATCGACGGTAAAATCTGAAATTCAATTAAAATAAATCAGGTTGATTGATTCGTACCCTTTTAGCTCCTGTACTCCGATATATTCTGTGGATGATAACTTTGAAGTTCTTTTGTGGATGGTTTAGCTTGGTGTCCAAATTCAATCGATCGGGTAATCGAGAATAGATCTGTTGTGGTGATGGGATATTCTTTCTCCTACATAAAGCTATGACTGTAGGTAAGTAAGTGTTCGATGATACGTTTGCATAACGAACGCTGGGTACAACCGACACACCTAGCTGCACAGGTAGAGTAGGTGAATAGGCAGATGGAACATTGATGAGGCAACCAAAAGTGGTGGCTTATCCACGTTCATATTCACGTGGATCATTGGTTTCGTAGAGGAAGTCATTCATGGAAGTTCAGCCACGAAGAAAGTTTCCTTCAGTGAGCGGGATAGGCAGGCAGTTTCTTAGTATTTCTACCGACGATGAGACATTGTTTAGTAGCAGAAAGTGTGGGCGGTTTCAGTGGTTTAGGTTCCAGAGATGTCGCGATGAAAGAAGTTTGTCCAGTCAATAAATCTACACTGGACCTGATCTATCTTTCTATCCTATCACGAAATATAATATAATTATTGTATTTTTCGTTTCTTAAATGTATTGTATTCTTCCCTCACCCCCACCTCCTAATAAATCTCTAACCCCTTATTACTACTCTTGTTAACTTGACTGTACATAAAAATCTATAAATATCCGTTGATTTTCTCAATAAACAATCTGTTGCCTGGCCCTTGTCTTCTGTCCTTACAACTCGTATTACTCTTCCTTAAACCGAAAAGAAACTTTAAAAAAAAAACATATCATGAAACACAGTAGCAAAAAAGAAGACTTACAACAGATGCTGACCATGTTGAAATTTGTGAAAATCCACTACGCACGAGTAGATTCTCCCAACTGCCAAGATGCATAGAACTTCGATGTAACAGATCAATATAATCACATGGTAGAAAATAATGCCAACGTAATAAGAAAACTAATAAACCAATCAGAAAGCAATGTTGAAGGCACCACCAATAATCGACATATAAATATTCTTTCTGTAAGGTAATGAAGAAATTGGATAATTGACGTATATTTATATATTTTCGAGTTTATCACGGATTGATATCAGTTAGAGAACCATTAGAAACCAATGAATGCTGAACAACTGTTTCGTCCTTCTTGGGGACTCATCAGTAGTAGGCATCCATTGAGTTTCGAACCCAAGGCCTTCCGGTTAAAAGACGAGCTCGTATACCATTCAGCCACGAATTAGTAGAAGTTAGAATTCATGGGCCAATGAATCATTTCCCAATGTCTGAATGGTATTCAAGCTTGTCTTGTCACTGAAAGGTCCAGGATCCCAACCCTGACGGTGGGTGGAGTACTGCCGATAAGTCCTAAACTCGGTAGAAACAGTCATACTGGCTGGAAAAGAAAGTCTTTAATACAATACAATATAGATTGAGGAAATCGTAGAGAGATATTTCCATTTTCCATCATTCTTCAGAAATACTTGTAATAACTTTACAAATCACTTCCCAATACTATGAAGTCCTGCTGAAGAGTGTCAGATAAACACGACATCCTGGGATTCAGTGTTTAGCTTTAGATGAGATATTGATAAGCTTATCTTCATAGTCAACTCTTCTATAATGTCCATATGTTGATGTCATTACAACTAGCACCACTTATGACTTTCTCTCTTTCCTTATCAGTTATGCTCTTAATTTGCGTTTACACGCGTTTCATTAAGCATAAGGTTACCACCGATAAACAAATAATATTAAGAAGTCACAGTTGATTCCTTCTTTACGACTTTTGAGTTCTTAGTCCTCTTTGGTGCTAGGTATCTGCCTTACGCGTCTGCGGGCAATACTAGCTGACTGACTAACATAGAATGAATCGGTTTGGAAAAGAGTTGGCTACTGGTAGTCAAAACAAAATATGGCTTGATCAATCAATCAAATAAATCCATATCGAGGAAAAATACTCGCCAAAGACATTGGCTAGCGGTCACGCTATATCGTGAATTGGTAGAAGTTAGAATTCATGGACTAGCCACTGGATTGGGTCGCAGTGGCTTAATGGTCTACGAGCTAGCTCGTTCGCCTTGTAACCAGAAGGTCTGTCTGTCTGTCTGTTTTCGACATAGAACTTTGCACAAATGTGCGGAAGTTCAAGTCGCCACACTCCGTGTAGCACGCGAAGCAAGAGAAGAAAGTATAAGAAAAGCATAATAGAAACTGTGAGCAGAGGGGTGAGACAAATGAATAGTAATAACGAAGAACAACAGAGTTTCATTGGAGATCATAAGTCACAAGGAGTGGATGCATCTGCGCCAGCGACACTGAGAACGATTTTGAGCCATGTCACCAATTGTTTCCAACCATAGATTTTTACCGTCCCGAGGACCCCAGCCTGAAAGTCTACACCTTCCTACGTGGCTTAGACCAACTGTTGTGGATTTCATTGACTGGTGCCAAGTTTTTGTTTGACCGCCGCTAGCTTTTTTCCAGCCTGACCCTATATCCGCTAACATTGCTCGTCGAGGGAGGCGATGGCTTGGCATACGTAACACATGTCCTAACCATCTCAGTCTTTGTAGCTTCACGACTTTGTCGATAGATTTCCCCTGTTTACCTAGAACTCGACGCCTAACCTCAATGTTGCTCACCTTATTACGCCATTTTACACGGGAAATAGAGCGCAGGCACCTATGATCAAAGACAGCTAGTCTTTTCATGTCTTCCACTCTGAGTGGCCATGTCTCACTACCATAAAGGAGGACGGAGCGGACTGATGAGTAACCAGAAGGTACTGGGTTCGAACCCTGTCGGTGGGTGCATAATGCTAAAAAGTCGCAAACTAGGCTGAAGAAACAGCTATCTGTTTAGTACTCCTAGCTGGTTGTTTTCCAATGGTTCTCTAACCAATGTCAGCTCATGATGAAATCCTGTAACCAAATCCATAATAGTTAGTTTAAGCCAGGCAGACCATATAGGAAGGTGTGGTGCTCCTGACTGACCGGTTGGTTGGGGTCCTCCTCGTTATGGTAAGAACCAATACCAATGAACGCACTTGGAGAAAATTGGTGATATGGCTCTAAATCGTCCTTCACAATAACTGGCACAGATGCATTCACTCCTTGTGATTGTTCTTCTATATTACTATTCTTTTTGCCTCAAACTAGTGTATATTATCTCTCTTTGTCTCGCCTAAATCTCTTTTTACTCTCTTCTCTTGCTTTGTGTACTACATGGAGGTAGAGTGACAACTCGAACTACTGCACATCTGTGTAAAGTTCTATGTTGAAACCAGTCAGTTAGGCAGTCAGTCAATCAGTCTAGGGTCTGAAAGTACTAATGTGGTGAGAGCTGGCTGCTAGCCGAAATTGGTAGACAGTAATTTGCGTCAGCACAACGGAAAACTCAGCAAGGCGTTTGGAGTGAACACAGGAGTCAGACAAGGGTGCTGGCTTATCACCAATGATATTCCTAATTATGGTGGACTGGATTATGCGTCAGACAGTGAGTGGGAAACGAGAAGACAGGGATATCCTGGGCCAACGAGAAGAAGCTAGAAGACCTGGATTTCGCACGGCGATGATTTATGTTTGATGTCACACAAAACCGAAGACTTACAAGCGAAAACCGACAAACTGGTTGAAGAAGCAGCCAGCGAAAACAGGACTCCAGGTGAACATAGACAAGACGGAGGTTATGAAAATAACCAACCAACAACAACAACAGCAGCAACATCCAGTGCCAATCACCATCAACGGGAGGGATTTGAAAGAGGTTACTTCATTAACTTATCACTTATCTAGGGAGCATTGTCTCAACTACAGGAAGTCGGAACGGACGAAGATGTCAAATCGAGCAAGAATCGGGAAGGGGAAACCAATCTGGAAATCTTCGCCACTAAGTATCAACAACAAAATTCGGTAGGATTTTCAATACAAACAACGTCATGTCAGTTAGTTCTTCTATACGGATCAGAAACTTGGCGGGCGGGTCACAAAGAATATTTCCAACAGCCTGTTGCAGACCTTTATCAACAACTGTCAACTATCGCTCTATACTGAAGATCAGATGGCCGGGCCGGAAAGAATCACCAACAAGAAACTATGGGAACAAACAAAACAAGA
Source organism: Trichobilharzia regenti (assembly GCA_944472135.2). NCBI lineage: Eukaryota > Metazoa > Platyhelminthes > Trematoda > Strigeidida > Schistosomatidae > Trichobilharzia > Trichobilharzia regenti. The sequence goes on from OX235267.1 coordinate 13,576,685, forward strand.
ACCAATCGCCAGCCAACAAATATGCAGAAGAAAGTGGAGATGGATTGATTGCACACTCGCTGTGGAGGCCGGGCCGCTGAGTGACATCGCGCGCGCGTCAGGCCATTGCTCGAGTGGAACCAGGCCGAAAGGGAAGCGGCGAGTGGGACGTCAGTGCAAGGGTGACATGGAGGAGATCGTGTGAAGAGGAGTTGAAACAGTATGGACTAACATGGATGCAGGTGAAAAGTACAGAAGGAAGACAGAAGCAAGTGGAGGCGTGCAGTTGAAGCCCTATGTTCCACTAGGAACCCAAGGGAACAATAATAATAACTTGCGTCAATGTTTACGTCTCAAATATTGGTCATGAGAAAATAAGAAGAACAAAGACTGGTTCAACAACCAATCACAGCAGACTTTGCGTAGGCGGATACAATTCGCAGATAGGTAATCTGAACTTCAATAAACTTCAAGTGGGAAAACAACTAATCAAAAGACTGTATTTGTTTGCTTACAATAATCTATAATAAATGTACATGAAAATCTATAAATATGTGTTGATTTCCTAAATAAACGATCTGTTGTCTGACCCGCCACCACATATAAAAGCCTGTCAAAAGATGTCACATATAACCACAAACACACATACGCATAAACCTACCTGTACAAATATAATTGGTAAAAAGCATGCATAATAGACAACATGTCCAGTACCAATTAAAATATCCAACAGCCTTGCATTGAAATCACATCGATTCATTTCAACTTCATCACGTATCTGTTCAGGTGTTACACCTAAACAATGATGTTTCATTAAAATAAACTCATCAACTGTATTGATATCACTGGTAGTAGCATTAGTAGTAGTAGTATTAGTAGTAGTATAATAAGCAGTTTGTATTAATGATGATTTACTATTTCTTGAATGTGACCCCGATGATACCAGTGGCGATGAAATAGATGTATACGATAAAGGAAATAGGGCATTCTTCGAGGATATACACGGCCAATTTGTAAATATTGCAATTAATTGTTTAGTAAATGAGAATAAAACCTGTAAGGGATAGAATTTTATACAATAGACATGAAATATGTCGGATTAGTGAGATAAAAATACAGCAGAACAATTCTCAGGTAAGATTCTCTACCTAATGGACGTGCCGATGTTATCCTAGATATCATAATTAAAAACGAAAAACAACTATATTTTAAAAGTCAATTTGAACGAAGAATATTCATTTCAATAATTTCTCCTTTTCAGGTTCTTACAATTATAAAATATAATATTTGTGGTCGTTACAATAAAGGCGAGTTATGCGGCCTTGTTCTCTACTGGACATTGTATCGATGTCAACACAGCTTTCAGGGTTATATACCGAATTCCGAAGTCGTTATCACGTAAAAGTTCGCTTACGTCTCCTACACACATAGCTGAAGCTGTTACAATAAGATTGACTAAACCGGAACTTTGTATCCAAAAAAAAGAGCACGTTCAGACTCTGTTCCTATCGTGGCCAAATTTGGATTGATGATTCTTCTTCTCACCAAGACTGTCTCTTCCCGTTAACCCTCTTGGTGTTTTCCTTTCTTTGCTTAATATTAGAATTATTATTATTCGTCATAATTTATACCCTTCATGCAAACCCCTCAATAATATCGAATTTTCCATTTATGCTGTCTGGACATATTATTAGTGATATTATCTCTTTTCTCAATATATGCCTCCACCTGTTTCATTTCACACATTCGTCATTTCATTATGAACCTCACATTGCAGTCTTACTATCACCTCCTCTTTAATACATACCACCTTGTACTAGCCACTGACTCACCTGACACCCTTCATAACCTTGAACTGACTTGTCAATTTTCCTACCCCACACTCTATAAATCTATTATGACAACTAATCACCACCATTGTCTCCTGTTTCACCGAAATATTTTGTAATCGATTTCAGCCAACTAGCAGGATGTTTGTCACACATATACGACTATTTATTTTGACATCCCATCACTGCTAATCTGTTATTCTACGTATAAAAATGTATCCGCCGCATAACTGGCCTTTATTGTAACGACAACAAATATCATATTTTATAATTTTAAGAACCTGAAGAGGAGAAATTATTGAAAAGAATATTCTTCGTTCAGATTGACTTTTAATTCATAATATGGGAATATATTTTTTTAGTAAATTCCAAGTTCCTATTTACGTAGTCAAACCTCTCTCTCTCTCTTTCTACCTCAACAACTTCATCGACTACGAATAGACCTTTGATAGATAGCGTTGACCGAGAAGTAATTTGGAAATTTACTTCAACACTACGACGTGCAGTGCTCAAGTCTTTATCAGCCTTATTCAACAGCTGGCTATATGACAATGCCTACGGCCATGTGTCAGGTGATCCACAAGGGAAAACTCAGCGAGCGAAGCGTTCGAAGTGAATACAGGAGTAAGCCAAGTAGGCTGTCTATAACCGCCGGTGATATTCTTAATTGTAGTGAACTGGATTATGCGTCAGACTGTGCGCTGGGAGTGAGGAGTTAGGGCTAGGCTGGACCACCGATAAGAAGATTCTAGAAGATGTTTCTAGTGTCACACAAAATCGAAGAAATGCAGGCAGGAGAAAATCAACAAACTAGCTGAAGAGGCAGCGAAGACAGGACTCCAGGTGAACATAGAGAAGACGAAGGTGATGACGATAAGCAACCAAGCAGCCAACAGCAGAAACAGCAATCAGCATCAATCACCATCAAAAGGAAAGATTTATCCTCCTTCAGTTATCTGGCCACGAAGCATCGTTTCAACTACTGGAGGAACGAATGTCATTGTCAGAATCGGAGAGGCGAGATGTGCCTTCATCAACCTGAAACCAGTTTGGAAATCTTCTGCTTCACTCAGACAGCATAAGGAACAAGATTCGGATCTTCGACACCAATGTCAAGTCGGTTCTTCTGAACGGGTTAGAAACTTGCACTATGTGTCACAATAAGGATTCTGAACAGCTGGGTGCAAACTTCTATCAACAGCTGACCACTTCACTGGCTTCCTACTGAAGATCAAATGGCTGGCTGGCCGAAAAGAATTAGCAACAAGAAATTCTGGCGATGAACAAATCAACAAAACAACAGCCGATTGTTCAGCAAATATGTGGGAGAAAATGGAGATGGATCTGGCATATGTTGAGGAGGCCATCGTTCGAATGGAATGCAAGCAGGAAGCGACGAATGGGTGGTCAGGGCGAGGGTGTTCTGCAGGAGATCGTGTGAGGAAGAGATGAGAGATTATGGACAATGGTGGGCCTGGCCGCTTGGAGAGGACGCAAGAAGACAGGACAAAGTGGAGATGTGTTGTTTAAGCCCTATGTTCCACTCGGAACCCAATGGAATAATAATGAATCATAACATTTACGCATTTAGAAAAAAACAACGACAGACTAAGCAAAGACATATGCATTCCTTTTCAATTAGTTCCTCACCATCGGTTGGCTCTACACTTATATATTGTTTCCTACATCAAATACTTTTTACCAATCAAGTGGTTATTTTAGTTAATCAGTTTTAGACATACCTAGGCGGACGGGCGGGGGGGTGAAATTAAAAGGTTAAAAGTCATCAAAACATCAATTAACTAATAGATGTTAGCAACAAGATATCTACAGATCCGCTCCTTACGTGCCTGCCCATAATTTCCGTGACTTAAAAACTAATCTGTTTCTCACTATTGACTAACTATAGGAAGTTGCTTAATGTTCTAGTGAGAAGTCGTGACCAGTGGGGTCCAACAGGGTAGGTGTGAAGAAAAATGTGTGCTTTTGGAAGTGTGTGGGCGGTTTTTACTTCCCGACTGCCCACACCATGGACACTGATTGATTCTTCAGGTACCTGAAAAAGAAGGAGGGTTAGTGTTGCATGACCACAGTGCCAAAGGGACAACTGCTTACGGCGGGTTACACGGCCTGTATAAACTGGTTTCTTGGTTTGGTTCCGTATTACTAGACTTACCGCCGGTTACGTACCATCGTATGGTAAGTCGGGATATACAATTTTTGGAGTCAACCTTTTCTAACTTCCTCTCTCCAGAGTTGAGAGACAGCATAGCTGGCTGGTATGCTAGTCATCTGAGGGAAACACCTGACTGCTGTTACATCCCTGTTCCCCAGTAGTGCGACTTCCTCCGCAGACCCCCCCAGCAAAGTGTAAAAAAAATTCTTACACTAAGCCGGTAACTGATTTTAGTCTAATCGCTGTCCCAACAACCATCCCGTCATGATAGGACCTGTAGGAACAATAGTTCCAGTCAGTGTAGTTTGTTGAGGGTTACTGCGATATGCAAGCCCGACCACGAAGTCACGGGTAGCAGCTATCGGTCAGAGTGAAGACATCGGCTGACGCACTAAAAATCGCATATTGATAAAAGTCAGAGTTCATAGGCCAGTGGATTCCATCCACGTGATAACTAAATGATCAACGGCCCCGCCTCGTAACCTTAAGGTCCTGCCTGGGTGTGTACTGACTGCTGAGTGATTCCAGACTAGGCTAACAAAACACATGTGTAGTAATCCCTAGTTTTAAGTGATTCATTTACTGATATCAATCCGTGGCCAAATTTGAAAGCAATTAATTCATAAAAGCTAAAACTTCATTTGGCTTTCTGATATGTACCAAACAGGGTTCAGCTTTGAAAGCACCTATTGGTTGAGAAAATTTTGTAGTTTTAAACGCACTACTAATAAGTAGTCGAAAAGTTCTTAGTAAAGAAAGCCAAAATTGCAGGCTTTATGAAACTAAGAATAAGTAGCGAAACGTCAGTAAGAACACAACAATATCATTTTGTTTTTCGTTCATTGTGAAATACAAAAAACCCTTATTATAATGAAGACACTAGCATATTCACATCAGTCAAATTGTAAGCCCCGGGGAGGTTCACATTCACCATTTCATTTTTGAGTGGAACACACAACCTCCTCCCGCCACCGTGGCGTATAGGCGGCAGCGAACATGACTCATCTGACGGAAGCTATCAACACTTCTCTTCAAACCAAAAACAGTATGAGAAGTTATGAAGCCACTTGAAAATAATGACAAATACTCGAGTACAACAGAGAGATGTACTACTGAAGAGGCCTTATGTTCTGCTTGGAACACAAAAAATCAATAATAGTACTACTCTTACTACTGACAACCCCTGCTGACAGCTGCTACCTTACCGTGATGGTCGAGCTTGAATACCACAGTGACCCAACAAGCTAAACTAGCTAGGAATCATGTTCCTGCAGGTCCTACCATATCAGGAAGGTTGCTTGGATAGCGACTAGACTATGGAGTACATGGGCTCCAGAATCCAATCGGATCAAATGGATAATCCTCATCCAGGCATTAATAAAAACAAAACACGTAGATCAGCGAAGAGTCTCTTTTCAACGGCGAATTTATTTCCACAGCTGTACAATCGCAAATATATACATACGAGTTATTTTTTATGTATGTGTACATTAAGTTTGTCAAACAAAATTACAATTGGTTAAGGTTACTTTTTAACTAAACAGGTGAAGGTTGGTAATACAAGTCAAGAAAATTAAGTGTTAATGAAGCTAGGGTAGTGTAATAAAGGTGATGAGTTGTCACAAACAGTTGTTAAAAGAAGTTATGTGATAATAGTATGAATAGTTTGATGAGTGAGTTTTACTCAGGATGCACATAGAAACAAAGTAGATAGTGTGAAATTACGTAAGAGTTCTAAATGAATGCAAGAACAGGCAAAGAAACAAAATTAAGTCATCAAAATAAAAAAAAAGTTGTTACCATAACAGTAGAAGTGGTTGCGTAATCTTCTGCTGCTGTGGAGCCAGTCAGGTACATCGATCGTCCAATGCACACCTTGTCCAAGGGGATGCAAAAACACTTTCCAGCATGGTTGAGAAAAGGCAATAGTGGTGCAATAAGGAGTGCGATAATTGAACACCTGGTTAACACTAATCATTCCATTTCAACAAACGCCAACTGCTTCAAAATAATCTACAGAGTCAAGAATAACCTATCAAAGGCAATACGGTTTCGTCTTTGTCACAAAGAAAAACCGGAGCTGTGCGTACAAAAAAGAATTACTCAACCACTTCTACTATCATGGCAACAACTCTTATTGATTTTTGATGACTTAATTTTGTTTGTTTGCCTGTTTCTTTAATTGCCCATAATTCTTGTATTCATTTAGAACTCTTACGTAATTTTGTATTCTCTACTTTGTTTCTATATGCATCCTGACCGAGTAAAACTCAATCATCAAACTATTCATATTATTACATAACTTCTTTTTTAACAACTGTTTGTGACAACTCATCACCTTTATTACACTATCCTAGCTTCATTAACACCCAATTTTCTTGACTTGTATTACCAATCTTCACCTGTTAGTTAGTTAAAATAACCCATAACTAATTGTAATTTTGTTTGACAAACTTAATGTACAAATACATACAAAATAACTCGTATGTATATATTTGCGATTGTACAGCTAAGCGTGAATGAATTCGCCGTTGAAAAGAGACTCTTCGTTGAACACACTAGGTGTTTTGTTTTCACAAATGGTGTATGAACTTCCAACCAAGGGTACGTAGCTGCTGACGCTGTCCAGCTGCCTTGCGGATTAGACTCCAAGCCAAAGGCTCGCGGGGGGCGGGAGGGGCGGAGGTGTTCCCTTAAGACAACCACCTGCTTTTGTCTGGCCGTCCGGGCAGTATCTCAGCCCTCACACAATCAACAATCACTACTGACAATAATATTAAGAAGAAGAAGAAAGAATGAAAAACAATGTTTACACAAAACTTTCCAACTAACCTTAAGAAAACGTATTAATCTAGAAAAAGTGGAATGTGATGAAGTTTTCTGGTAATTACTATTACTGTTACCCGCACACCCAGCAGAAGTATTATAGTGTTGTTGTTGTTGCTGGTGATGATAATGATGATGGTGGTGATGTTGTTGGTGGTGATGGTTGTGGTAATGTTGTTGTTGTTGTTGAGGATGTCGACATCGATTGGAAGGATAAATCATTTTCTCCAAATAACGAAAATGATAGATGATAAATGTTATCACAGGACTGAAATATCCATGGTATAAAGAAGGTGAGAGAAAAAAATAGGAAGATATAAATAAAGTGGATGAAATTCTTTAAAAATCTAAACAAAACAATAACAAATATTATGCAATGAACAAGAATGGTGAGGTGGTTATATACATATATATGCATAAAGTCAAGGTAATTTTAGATAATTCGTCTAGTTTTGTACTGGACAATATGAACAAGCGTAGATGACTCAAGTTCAAGGAAAACACTACTCACGGTCTGTAAACAAGAAGCCACGGCAGTAGTAGGGTATACTGTCTGTCTGTTTTCGACATAGAACGTTGCACCGATGTGCGACAGTTCAAGTCGCCACATTCCGTGTAGCACGCGAAGCAAGAGAAGAAAGTACAAGAAAAGCATAATCGAAACAGTGAGCAGAGGTGTGAGACAAAGGAGTAATAAAGAAAAACAAAACAGTTTCATTGGAGATCATAAGTCACACGGAGTGGATGCATCTGCGCCACTGAGAACGATTTTGAGCCATGTCACCAATTGTTTCCAACCATAGATTTTTACCGCCCCGAGGACCCCAGCCAGGAAGTCTACACCTTCCTACGTGGCTTAGACTAACTGTTGTAGATTTTATTGACTGGTGACATGCTTTTGTTTGACCTCCGCTAGCTCTTTTCCAGCCTGACCCTATGTCAGCTAACAGTGCTCGTCGAGGTAGGCGATGACTAGGTATACGTAACACATGTTCTAGCCATCTCAGTCGATGTGACTTCACAACCTCATCCATTGATTTCCCCTCCCACTTACGTAGCACTCGACGCCTAACCTCAATATTGCACACCTTATTATACTAATTCACACGGGAGATAGAGCGCAGGCACCCATGATTAAAGACAGCTAGCCAGGCTTTTCATGTCTTCCAGTCTCAATGAACAGGTCTAACAGTCAGCCATAAAAGAGAATGGAGCGGAGTGATGAGCAGTACACACGCCCTTTGGTCGATAGCCGGATATCACGTCTACTAAGAGAGACAGCGTAAACTGGCATATGCGAAACTAGCCCTCTGTATCCGTACTGAGATTTCGTCAGAGATCAACCCATTGGCATTGGCTGATGGTACTTCCCAAATAAGTGAAGCGGACAACGTACTCTACCACTTCGCTCCCTATTTCTAATCTAGGAGTCGGTGTACTCCAGTCCTGTAACATCATCTTGCATTTAGCGGGAGAGAATCGCATGCCAAACAGTCGTAGATTGCGGCTCAAGGTGTTTAGAAGACTCTGCATTTTGTCAGCGTCCTCGCCTAGAAGGACTATATCATCTGCATATTCTAAGCCAACGAGATTATTCCTTGCCTGGTAGCAAGTCAATCCCTGAGTCGCTGAAGTGAGTTAGGGTTAAATCCATTAGTACATGTATGATGAAGTTGAATAGAAATGGGGATAATGGGCATCCTTGACGGACACCACTAGTCGTCACCAGTTCAGATGACAACTCGCCGTAAGCCTTCACCTGGCTGCATGAGTACTAGTAGAGTGCCTTAATCAGTGCAATGTATTTTCTCGGCATTCCCTTTACAGCCAAGCATCGCCAGAGTACCTCTCGGTCGACAGAATCGAATGCCGCCTTTAGGTCAAGAAATATAATGAACTCCATCCTCAATCCCGACTGAATGGATCTCACTGGTCATGACGTCTCACTAGAACTCCAGGAAGCTGAGTCCTGTAGCCGGTCACTAGCCAATCAGGTCCCAGTGGTTGAATGGTATACGAGCTTGCCTGACTTGTGACCGGAAGGTCCTGGGTCCGAGCCCTTTTCGTGGGTGTGTACTGCCGATGAGTTCCACATTAGGATGAAACAGTTGTCTGGCGGTACTCCAGTACTGGTTTTCGATGGCTCTCCAAATGATATCAATCCGTGGTCAAACTCGTATAAACAAATCTAATCCTTACAAACCAAATATTGAAAATTATATATGCGTCAAATTGTATGTAACTCAGTACACATGATAAGGCTTATAATCGATCGCTATGACACTAGGGCCCTTCTTTAAACATTAAGCGTAATAATATCAGATTTCCTTATCATTTTATTACTTTTAATTATAAGTGATTAAAAGTACCCATTAAATTTTTTTTCAAAAGAATGGTTACTGAACAAAGAATATTCTTCTGATCGATAACCTGCTTTTTATCATAATAGTAAATGAATTAGTGTGATTAACAACTGAAGGCCAGCCAGGGCATTAGAAGTATTTGGCTGGACCTGTTTCTTCTGCGCAGACACACACATAGAGCACCGGTTGTTTCACACGAATCGCGATAGCAGTCTCTGCTGTTTGGAGTATGCGGTACCTAAATTTTTTTGGCAATTTAATTGGTACCCGGTAGATGATGATGGGAAAAGGACTCTTCAATGCTAGCTTCCTGACCAGTTTTGGACCAGGTGTTTAAAGAACTTTTAATTCTGGCAACTTATAAGTCTTATTTTCTACACGACCAGTGGTGTTTCCCCAATTGACAGATGAAGTACCTAGACTAGACTAGCCACCTGTTCTTCATGTTTCTAATAATTCAACTGCGCTTGTGGTGGAGTGAGTTATATTGACCGTTACTTGATTTTTCGTTCTCACCCGGGAACATCTACCAGTGTGGTTAAATAAAGGCGTAGTGAGAAGCATCAATAGCTCCATATGAGAACACGCACATAAGCGGAACAAATCGTTATTCCAGCCAAGCAGTTTGACACACACACACACACACAAACACACAGAAATAAACAACATCGTTACGCCGTTGACCTGTAGACATGAATAAGCAAAACATTTAAATACAACAAGTACAGACAACCGCGGTTTACTACACAATTCTAAGCGTTTATCTCATGTGATATCACCAGTTTGCGCCCAAGTAGGCAGCTAGCTAAAAATTCGGTTGATTTGTGAAGTGATTCATCTCTCTGAGCTGAGTTGTCATACCGCTTACACTCGTGATGAACTCAGCCTCCTAATGAGTGAAACAGCCGGGCAAAGTTAAATTATCACAGCCAAAAATACGATGACCTTGAGCAACCAATCAGAATTCACGTACCAAAAAGTGACATGATCGTTGAAAAATGCACTAAAAAACCAACATTGTAAACATGATATTACACGATATAGTTGTCGCTTATATCTGTTGTAAGAATGTCTCCATGTCACAACACAGATGATCTTTAGAGAAATCATACAATGCGCGATAAATGCAATCATCTAGATGACTGCAGATCATGGTACTTTGAGATCCATTGATATTTCTGGCACTGTTCTCCTACTACTCCTAACTTTAACTGTAATCCTAACCTTAACCCTACACATCAATCTAAAAAGCCATAACCCCATAACAGTATAGATTTAAAGAAAAAAATTACCTAGCAAATAAAGAGGCAGGTATGATTTCATTCGGTATGACCATTCATCGCATTCCCTATATCTGATTACTTTTCAAAGGTCAACTTTTGAGCGACCTTAACTTTGGCTATGATACTTTAACTTCACCAAACAGTCGTTATTCAGTGCTTAGACTACTTCAATCTGGTTGGCTAACAAATACTACTACTTGTATAAAACACAAAATAATTGAGCAAAAAATATCCTTTTCGATGATATCCTCTTCTGTCTCTACAATTATATATGCATGTTTATATACACAGAATATTCTAGAATAGTAGTCAATAACAAAGCTAGTGTGCTTTTAAATAATATCGATTTGTAAAGTAAAATCAAGGGAATTAGAGTTCATTAAAGATGGTAATGTCTGAACTAACTTCTTTTGGATGCACAAATTAGGCTTCTTAATATGGATCCCAACAGCCTCAGCAATCTTTAGCAATCGAACTCTTACGGCGAAGCTAAGATTTGTTGGTATGCGGTAAATGACTCTGAAAGCAGCCTGGTTAACATCAATCTTGTGTTCCGTATCCACAAGATGAGAAAGAATAGCGCTGCCAATAGATTTTGTTTGTCCTTTACTTAACCACTATGCAGGTTGATGTTCGGAAATCCGACGAGAAACACGCCTAATTATACGGCCTTTGCAACTAACTGGCTCACTCACATGAGCAGTTAAATTGGTAGATAAACATAGAAGAGGCGAAATTAGGCAGTTTGTCTTTTACTTTCGGACGCAAAATACGAGTGGTTTTGAAGACACAGCGTAATTCGGCTCTTTTTACCGCATTCCTAAGACGTTGTGTTAATATCTTGCTGATGTTGTCCCCAAGGAAGTGAATTTGTAGGAATAAGGCCCTTTTAGAAACTGTTTGTGCCTTGGCCTGCTTTGATTTTAGAATCATATTCTTATCAATAAAAGTTTCTGGATAACCATTTTCACCCAGCAACCGTTTAATATTATTAAGCTCCTCATCAAGGCATTTATCCGAGCAGATTGCTCTTGTTCTGTGGCGGACCAAGCACTTTATCAGATTGCGTTTGTGTTTCAAGGGCACGAAGCTGCGAAAATGAATATACTGACAGTCAGTTGATGTAGGCTCTCTATATACACTTCTTCTTGTTATTGTGCCATCCTCTTTTCTGGTCATAAGGACGTCTAGGAATGAAATACTAGAGTTTTTTTCTTTCTCAATAGTAAAATGCATTGCAGAATGAACCTCGTTAAATTCATTCAGAATGCTCTTCGCTTCCTCCTCATTTTTCATAATCAAAAATGTGTCACATCCATGTACTGACAATAGAATTCAAATTTATCAGTTACACATCTTTCAAAGGCCCATTTATTCTCTAGTTTCACAAGGAAAATGTCACAATCAATCAGTAGTATGGACACAATTTTCCATAATACTGATAAATATTTATAGTGTGTGTGGTGAGAGTTGTCTGCTAGTCAAAATTGGTAGACTGCAAATTACGTCAATATTTACGTCCCATATCTTGGTTATGAGAAAAAAAGAAAAACAAAGCTTAACCTTGAGGAACTCAACAACCAATCACAGCAGACTTAGCGTAGGCGGATACGATTCGTAGACCGGACTGTCTAGGAAACGGCCACAAAGCGATAACAAAATAGCCTTGAGCAGGAAAACAACCAATCAGAAGACCCTGTTTCTCTGCTAATAATAATGTACATAATAATCTATAAATACCTATTGATTTTCTCAATAAACGATCTGTTGCTTGGCTCTTATCTTCTATTGTTATGATAGTACTTAATTTAATATAAATAATAGTTATCTCCATTGTCATCCATACTCGACATGGCTATATATGTGCACACACACACGCACACATACAACGGTAACACAAAAAAAATAAATACGCGTACTTACAAATATGTCAGTAGAATTATTCCAGATATATTGTATAAAATCATAACTCCAGAATATTCTATACTACTAACAATCCATAGCATAATATAACTCCAAAATGTGAAAATAATTAAACCCAATATTGAACGTATGATAAATGAATTTAGTATAAATGATGGAATAATCTATTTGAAGAAACAAAAAACATAAATAGAGAGAAAGTGTGTCATGCTTAAAATTTAACAGCGAGTTAAATATACAACATAGTATGTAATATTTGAGTACATCAATCGAATGAATAAATATAAATTGGCTGAAAAGGACACTAATCTTCTTCTAGGCTATACAGCCCACATTCAGGCTGTGATTAATAATGATGCCACCCGATAAACAATTTTAGAAATGATTGGAACTGTGCTACTACTACAAATGAGGGAATTTTCGAAGACTAAAAGTTTATCGCAGTTGACGTAAGCAAGCCACGTATGTCGGCCGTACCCAGCGTTCGCTTTCCAAAATGTATCACCGAACATTTACCAACATGGTTTTACATAGGAGAAAAACGATGCCACTCACCCAGCTCTATCTTAGAACATCTGACAGAATCGGACACCAAGCTACACCCCAAAACAAACTTCAAAGTCGTCTACAGAGTAAGAAGTAGTCTTCCTAAAGGTTTACGAATCAGACTTCTTCAAACTGCAGAAGCAATGACAATTCACGTGCTAAGTCCTGAACTCTGCATACAGAAGAAGTTCGTCCAATCACTACACTTGCAATGGACTTAATCTATCTTATTACCCGACAAGTAAATTCTACATAATCTCTTTTTTTGTGTCTCTTCATTAGTATTATTTTGTCTTTCAACTGTAATATTTTACATTTTCAGCTTTCTTGTTCTCTACCCCCACCCGATTTAATTTCTACACCCCACTACCACTGTTACTGACTTGACCAACGCTCAATTTCTAGTCATTTGTGTTAAGTCATCCAACTTATTTGCTCAATTTCAGTTCTAATTTAAATGGCATTATTCTCTACCCCACTTCTACTTAGTCTCTACCTGTAATTACCTCTGTTGCTACCCTGACCTAAGTTGAAACATTTTAGTCAATTATATTACGTCATCTAACTTACTAACTAACTCAATCTTATTTCCGTTGCTGTCTAATTAACCTTGTTTCTATATTAGATCATTCTTGTATTACCTGATCAATTATCTAAACTTGACAAAACTTCATGTACACACAGACAAAAATAATTATACATAAATGCGATTGTACAGCTATGTGAATGAATTCGCTGCCTAATAGAGTTTCTTCGCTGAACGTCTTCTCTTTTTCATATGAATCGATGGGGATTTTCAAGCTACTCAAACGTTGTAAGCAACTTTAACTACACTGTAGACCCATTAGAAAGATGTTGCATAAAAATAAGATATATATATATATCCACAGAGTTGACCGAGAAGTAATTTGGAAACAACTTAAACGCTACTGCGTGTATTGCTCAAGTCTTTATCAACCTCATTCAACAGGTGGATGTGTGACAATGGTCGCCTACTATCACCGATGATACGCGTAATTGTGATGGACTGGATTATGAAGAAGACTTTGCACAGGGATTGAGCAAACAGGAATACATTGGATCACCGAAAATAAGAGTCTAGAAGATCTGCATTTCGCGTGTGGATGATTTAAGTTTATTGTCACACAAACTGGAAGACTTAAACGCAGGCAGGAAGACAGGTGAAAACCAACAAACTGGCTAAAGAAGCAGTGGGGACAAAGACATAACTTCAGGTGATGAACATAGAGAAGACGGAGGTGATGAAGGTAACCAACCAACTAACCAACAAGCAACAGCGACAACAACAACCAGCACCAATCACCATCAACGCGAGGAAGAGATTCGACACAGGTTACTTCCTGCATTCAATTATCTAGTTAGTTAGGTAGCCAGTAAGGTTTCAACCACAGGCAGACAGGCAGACAGTCCGACAGCACTGATGAAGATATCAAAGCCAATCAGCCAGAATCGGTTAGACACACTCACCATAGTGAAGTCACTCAGTGAGTTCTTCTCTACGGTGAAAAAAATGGACTGCTCGTGAGCCTGTCAGTCACGAAAAGCAGACTTGTATCAACAGCTACCCACTTCACTGACTCCATACTGAAGATTAAATGGCTCACCAGAAGGAATGAGCAACAAGAAACCCTGGCGATGAAGGTAAATCAACAAAGCAAGAGCCGATTGCTCAACAAGTATGTAGGAGAAAATGGAGATGAACTGATCGGATATACACCATTGAGAAGGCAGTCAAATGATATCGCACCCAATGCAGGGCATTAGTCGAGTGGACGTTGGATGAGAAGCGACGACTGGGTGGTCATTGCGAGGGTGACATAGAGGAGATCGTGTGTTGGGGAGGAGGAGAAGGAGATGATGATGATGATGAGAGATTATGAGCACTCGTGGACCCAAGCGGCCGATGAGGACAGCAGAAGATAGAACAAAGTGAAGGTCTTGTTGAAGCCCTATGTTCCACTCGGAACCCAAAAGAATAATAAAAATGCATGTAAACAGTTGAAAAGCATGACTATAACATACACTAAAATGCCAGCCGGCCAGTCGGAATCGGAAAGACAAGATACGCCTTCATCAATCTGAAACCAGTTTGGAAATTTTCTGCTTCACTCACTCACTTACTCAACCAGCCAGCCAGCATGAAGAAGAAGATATATTCGAATTCCATTCAACACAAATGCCAAGTCAGTTAGTCAGTCACTGAGTTCATTTTTTACGGGTCCCAAACTTGCACTGCGCGCATGAGTCAGTCACGAAAAGCATTTCCAACAGACAGATGAAGACTTTTATCAACACCTGCCCATTTCTCTAGCTAGCTGGCAGGCTGCATACTCAAGATTAAATAGAAAGAATCAGCAACAAGAAACTCTGCAGTAGAACAACAAACCAACCAAGGAAGAGTCGACTGATTGCTCAACAAATATGTGCGAGGAAATGGAGATGGACTAATCGGACATACGCCAGTGTGGAGGCCATAGATCCAATGACACCTCGCTAGATACAGGCCAGTGTTCGAGTGAAATCCAATGGGAAGCAAGTATGAGTGGGTCATCAATTCGAGGGTGACATGGAGGAGATGAGAGATTATGGGCAGCACCTCTCATGGACCCACCCAGCCAGCTGAAGAGGATAGCGCCAAATAGAAGACAGAGGAGATGTATTGTTGTTGTTGAAGCCCTATGTTCGACTCACAACCCAAGAGAATAATAACAATATCGCTTGTAAACAGTTAAAAAGCATGACTATAGCGTACACTAAAATGCATACAACAAGAATATAAATCTTATTCAAATATAAAAAGAGAGAAGACATACCTTAATAAATATCAAATAAAGATATGGCGTACACAGCATAAATAGGATATGCGTTATCACATATTGATCGATTAGATCAAATTCCTGTCAAGTGAATTTTCAATATTTTTTTGTTTACACAGCATGACTTACTATGGCGTATTGAATTGATGAATTCGGTAACCACCATACAGTTTTATATAGATTAATATACTGAGTTAGTGTAGACGTTAAACAGATCACTAGACTGATTGAAAGAAACGATAAACTCGACAGTTTTGGTACAGCAGGAAATGTACAATGTTTTATTACAGGTGGTATTATCGCCGGTGGTTCACAAGTTCTATAAGTGTTGTTATTTAAAAGAGTGCAACTAACGAAAGCTTACTTTCGTGTATTTGTAGGTATAAAACGACTAGATGGTCGTTTAACAGGCATTTTTACAATAATCAGACGATGGATGATATGGCGTTTCTTCTTACTCGTCAATTACATAATTTTATCTAGGTTTAAAATTCAAGCGAAAAAGAAAAGCTGAAAGAAAAGTTGTTTTTAAAAAAAATTCACATATAACAACAATTAAATAGAAGAGAGAGAAACAATGTGCGTCCAACCACATGTGTGGTCCGGAGTTCGATCCCCGGCCACTGGACGCAATCCTTTACCTCGCTACACCAGCCAGTAATAAGATTGGTAAAGAGGAAAGGTTGGATATGAGGTGGCTAGCGAACCCATCGCGTAAAAATAATAAACGCCACTGGTACCGAAACTGCAAGCCACCATTGGAAACGTATAGGAATATAGAAAAATATGTTGTTGAGTGGTTCATTGAAAGAAAACAATCCCAAGTTTGCATATGTATCAGCGATATATTAACGACAAATGTTCAACTGTCGAGCAGCTTCTTGTAAAATTTAATGATCCTCATCCATCGATACTTTTCACTTCTTAAATATGGTGTTAGATAAAAGAGAGGATGACAGGTTAATAGGAGCGATCAACCGAAAGTCAACATTCACAGGGCGGTACACTAACTTTAACACTTGAGTACCTCTAGGTAGGAAGAGAAATGTCATCTGTTCTCTAGGCTCTAGAATTCGGAAAATTTACTCCATAGATATGGTCAACATCAAACTAGAAAACCTTCGTACAAATGGATATTCTAGAAGGTTTATTGACAGAAACATTAAGAAGGAAACCGTTACCAGCCAAATCACTGTGCCAAAGAAGACACTGTGTATGAGTTTGGCTTTCAAAGGTAACACTGTTGCTGAAGTTATTAAAACTCGTTTATATAAATGGTGTATTAAACGCTCATTTTATGCAGCTGACAAACATTTAGTATATACCAGTCGAAATATAATTCGACAATGCGTTAAGGATAGACTACCGCTTGTGTCCACCTCTATGTGCATATACTCATTCACAGGCTCGTGTGGAGCTGAATACATTGGACGTTGTAGGCGTGTTCTCCGTAAACACGTAGCTGAACATTACTACCCGGGTTTGGTTAATGAAAGGTGAGAAAAGGACGCCAAAGTCTTCAATCTGTGAACACTTTCTAGAGTCAGGTCATTCAGTCCCACGTGATTTATTCTTCAAAGTAATCTACAGGACCAAATCTAACCACTCCAAAAGCTTAAGTTTTTCTTCACCTATGCATAACCGAAGCTCTAGCTATAGATGGACAGAAACCTAAATTATGTGTTCAAAGACGATTTCGTTAAACCCCTTTCTTTAGCTACGTCATAGTAATGTTTTTTTTTTATTTTATCCTATTTTACCACTTGAATTCATTTCACTTCACTTCGTCATCTTTACAGTTATCATGGTACTCTTGATTTTTTTCACACAACACGACCTACTATTTTTAAAATATTAATACCAATTCACTTATTTAATTTAAAAGTTTTGTAATTCATCCACTTCAACTCTACCCCGCCCCCTTAATACGTCATTTTAATTATCTTTATTCTTAACATCATATGTGCAATATTGACCACTGAGCACTTTCTAGTGTCACTTATTAATGTCTTTTTCCGTAATATAAATACGACTGTACACAGTTGTCTTGAAAATGAAGTCGTCGAAAAAAATATTTCTTGGTTGAACAAAACTGTTTCATTATTCATTTAGTATGTGTGTTCATAGACCTACTATTCAGTAACTTTAAGGAACACAAAAAGTTTTGGTTAGCAAGCAGAAAATAATTACACCTTTTCTTATTGAAAATCAAACTGAAGAGGGAAATAAATAAATAAATAAAAGTATAGATTTGATAGTTTTAACACAAAGGCGGAGAACGAATGCTGAATGTCGATAAGAATGACTTTTAATCATACTTTTCAGAGTTCTTAATCTCAATTTTACAGTCTTCAACTACGAGGATAAGGCTGTTCTCTTTCCTTGCCACTAGAAATCATGCTCTCACAATTAGATGATGATACAAGGTGCAATATTACATTTAATTCCAATAAGCATACTGATAATAATGCGTTTGGTAATCACTCCAGTTTTTAATAGTTGGTTTGTACGGATTATATTTGTCTTGACGAGTTGATCACGGATCGATATCAGTTAGAGGACCACACCGAAAACCAGTACTGGATTATTGAACAGCTGTCTCATCCTAGTTTGGGAATCATCGGCCATTAAATCGAGTCCCAGTGGCTGAATGGTATACGAGCTTACCTTGTAATCGGAAGGTCCTGGGTTCGAACCCCGGTGGTTGCGTACTGCCGATGATTCCCAAACTAGCATGAAACAGCTGTCTATCCAGTACTCCAGTGCTGGTTTTTAATGGTTCTCTAACTGATATCAATCCGTGATCAACTCGTCAAATTGTCTGTCTGTCTGGATTCAACATAGAACTTCCCACCGAAGTGCACCAGTTCGAGTTGCCACGTTCCAAATAGCACACAGAGGTAGACAAGAAGATGAGTGAAGAGAATCAATAGAGTTTGATAAGTATAAGAGTGAAACAGAATGGGTAATGGTAGAAAGGAATATGAAAGATTACAGAGACTGAATACATCTGCGCCATTGACAACGATTTGGAGCCATGTCACCTATTGTCTCCAGCCATTGATTCCTAGAGTCCCGAGGGCCCCAACCCGGGAGTCTGCATCTCCCTACCTGACTCAGTTTAACTGTAAAGGATTTGATGGATTGATGCCATGTTTTTGTTTGGCCACCACTGGCTCTTTTCCAACCTGAACCTATATCAGCTAGCAATGCCCGTCGGGGGAGGCGATGGTTAGGCATGCGCAGCACGTGACCTAGCCATCTTAGTATATGTAACTTTATAGCCTCGTCGATTGATTTTCCCTCTTTGCCCAACACTCTACGCCTAACGTCAACATTACTTACCTTATTAAACCACCTAACGTGAGACAGAGATCGCAGACATCTATGATCGAAAGCAGTCAACCTTTTCATGTCTACAACTCGTATTGGCCATGTTTCAGAGCCATAGACAAGGACGGAGCGAACTGCTGAGCAGTACACACCAAACAAAAAAGAACAAACAAAAACAGGCCGCGTGTGACCGGCCTCAAGCAGTTGTCCCCTGGGCTCTGCGGTCACGCAACCAACTTCCACGGTGTGGGCAGCCGGGAAGTAACAATCGCCCTCACAATCCGAAATGCACACGAAACCTCTCTATTACTCACTCATCTTTGTCTTCATCTTCATCTCTATCATCTTGCCTTCCTTCCACTGATGCAACTCCTCGACTTGATAGCTCTCCACTTCCTCTCCACTCTGCGTCCACTAAAAACGATGGAAGCCAAAAAACCACCACCGACAGCCTCTTAAAGCCGCGCCACCAATTTCATATAGGAGCTCTTAATGTTAGGACACTTTGCCAAATAGGACAACAAGCATCACTAGCCAAGACCCTGGCATCACGAGCCATTGATGTATGCTGTGTTTCAGAAACACGCATACAAGACCCAAGTGTGGTTATTCACCTAACCCCACCTGGCCAACAGGTTGAATCTGCAAAATTCACCTTGAGGGTGTCAGGAGATGCCACAGCTAGTTCACGAGGATTAGCTGGCGTAGGGATAGCTTTGAGTACTAGGGCAGAAAAGACATTGCTTGACTGGATCCCGGTAGATAGCCGAATGTGTGCTGTCCGCCTGAACGGATCAGTAAGAAGGAGGAAGGACTGCACTACTCGCCGATGCCTTTTCGTAATCTCCGCCTACGCCCCCACTGACTGCAGTTCAGATGAAACGAAGGATGAGTTCTACCAAAAGCTGTCTAGTTTGGTGCGAAAGGCTAAACGCTCAGACATAGTCGTTCTAGCTGGTGACTTTAACGCTCAAGTAGGGAAATTGTGTCAATCTGAGAAGGATGTCGGTGGCACCTATGGAGCTCCGTGCCAGCGAACCGACAACGGTGACCGTCTCCTACAGTTCTGCTCTGATAATCATTTGTTTCTTGTAAGCACTAACTTTAAACACAAGGAGAGACACTGTTTGACTTGGAGACCCCCTTCATCAAACCAACGCTGGACACAAATAGACCACATAGCAATAAGCTATCGTTGGCGTGGGTCGGTAGGAGATTGTCGCTCCTTCTGGAACACGTGCGTAGATACCGACCATGCACTGGTCCGCGCTCGGGTGTGCTTACGACTGAACGGACGTAGGAAACAGCTGGCGGTAAAACCATCACGTCCCCAGCTCGATCAGGAAACTAAATCCGTATTTGAGGAAGAACTAGCTAAACACATATCTGTGTTCGACAGCTGTGCTCACCCTGAAGAAGCTTGGAAAAATATCCAGGCAGCCATAGATACAGCTGTAAAAGCTGTGAATAAGGTAAACCCAAAGGTGAGTAAAAACCACTGGATCTCCACCGCCTCATCCGAACTGATAGATGCTAGAAGACTTATTCCGGCGAGCTCCGAATTCAATGAGGAGCGAAAGCTGCACAAGAGGAAACTTACGAAAAGTCTCCGCAAGGACCGTGAACAGTGGTGGGCGACAAAAGCCAAAGAGATGGAGAAAGCTTCGAGGATAGGCAACACCAGGCAACTCTTTGGACTCATCAGGGAAACGGGTGGGAGAAGACAAATCATTAGTGAGACAATCTCGGAAAAAAATGGCACTATAATTAGCTCCCAGGATAGACGACTGGATCGTTGGAAAGAGCATTATGAGGAGCAGTTTAATTTGCCCACAGCCACGCTCAACCTTCCGAGCATCCAACACCTCCCTGAATGGGATATAGACACAGGTCCTCCGTCACTAACTGAGGTTACTAAAGCTGTCACCAATCTGAAACTAGGCAAAGCAGCGGGACCTGATGGAATGACTCCAGAGGTATTTAAGTACGGTGGAGACAGCTTACTGTCCGGATTAACTGAGGTACTAGGCAGCGTCTGGGAATCAGAAGAAGTCCCATCGGGTTGGTGTAAGTCACTGATTATCCCCATATACAAGAAGGGAGACAAGTCTTCCTGTGATAATCACAGAGGGATTAGCTTGACTAATATAGTATCTAAAGTCTTAGGCTCAATAATCATGCGTAGACTGAGTGGTGCTCGGGAAGCACAAACACGAGAGAGCCAGGCAGGCTTTAGACCAGGAAGAGGGTGTATTGATCATATCTTCACCCTCCGACAGATTCTAGAACATAGGCATTCCTACCGGCGTCCAACAGTCATTATATTTCTTGACCTAAAGGCAGCATTCGACTCTGTCGATCGGGAAGTTCTCTGGAGATGCTTGGCTGTAAAGGGAATTCCAAGAAAATATATTGCACTGATTAAGGCACTCTATTCGTACTCATACAGCCAGGTGAGGGCTTACGGCGAGCTGTCATCTGAACTGATGACGACCAGTGGTGTCCGTCAAGGATGCCCATTATCTCCTTTTCTATTCAACTTCATCATAGATGTGTTAATGGACTTAACCCTAGGTGACTTCAGCGACTCAGGGATTGACTTGCTACCAGGGAATAATCTCGTTGACTTGGAATATGCAGACGATATAGTCCTTCTAGGCGAAGACGCTGACGAAATGCAGAGTCTTCTAAACACCTTGAGCCGCAATCTACGAATGTTTGGCATGCGATTCGCTCCCGCCAAATGCAAGATGATGTTACAGGACTGGACTACATCGACGCCTAGTTTAAAAATAGGAAGTGAAGTGGTAGAGCACGTTGACCGCTTCACTTATTTGGGAAGTACCATCAGCCCCAACGGGCTGATCTCTGACGAAATCTCAGCACGAATACAAGGGGCTCGTTTCGCATTTGTTAGTTTACGCCGACTCTGGCGTAGACGAGATGTTCGACTATCGACCAAAGGGCGGGTGTACTGCTCATCAGTCCGCTCCGTCCTCCTTTATGGTTGTGAGACCTGGCCACTGAGAGTGGAAGACATGAAAAGACTAGCTGTCTTTGATCATAGGTGCCTGCGTTCTATTTCCCGTGTAAAGTGGCATAATAAGGTGAGCAACATGGAGGTTAGGCGTAGAGTTCTAGGTAAACAGGGGAAATCAATCGACGAAGTCGTGAAGCTACAAAGACTGAGATGGTTAGGACATGTGTTACGTATGCCAAGCCATCGCCTCCCTCGACGAGCAATGTTAGCGGATATAGGGTCAGGCTGGAAAAAAGCTAGCGGCGGTCAAACAAAAACTTGGCATCAGTCAATGAAATCCACAACAGTTGGTCTAAGCCACGTAGGAAGGTGTAGACTTCCAGGCTGGGGTCCTCGGGACGGTAAAAATCTATGGTTGGAAACAATTGGTGACATGGCTCAAAATCGTTCTCAGTGGCGCAGATGCATCCACTCCCTGTGACTTATGATCTTCAATGAAACTGTTTTGTATTTCTTTATTACTCCTTTGTCTCACACCTCTGCTCACTGTTTCTATTATGCTTTTCTTGTACTTTCTTCTCTTGCTTCGCGTGCTACACGGAATGTGGCGACTTGAACTTCCGCACATTTGTGCAAAGTTCTATGTCGAAAACAGACAGACAGACACACATCCCTTGGTTGATAACCGGATGTCACGCCTACGCCAGAGATGGTGTAAGTCAGCGAAAGCAGCTCGAGCTTTTTGGATCCTTGCTGAGATTTCGTCACCAATCAGTCCGTTGGTGCTAATACAACTTCCCAAATAGGTGAAGTGGTCAACATGTTCTATCACTTCACTCCCTATCACTAAGTTAGGAGTTGACGTGGTCCAGTCCTGTAGCAGCATCTTACATTTTGTAGGGGCGAATCGCATGCCAAACATACGAAGATTGCTGCTCAAGGTGTTCAGAAGACTCTGCATTTTGTCAGCATCCTCTCCTAACAGGACTATGTCATCTGCATATTCTAAGTCTATAAGACTATTCCCTGGTAACAAGTCGATTCCTAAGTCATTACGTTCAGTTAAGGATACTTCCATCAGCATATCTATGATGAAGTTAAACAGAAATGGGGAAAGTGGACATCCCTGTCGGACACCACTGGTTGTTACCAATTCAAATGACAATTCCCCATAAGCCCTTACACGACTACGTGAGTTTGAATAGAGTGCCTTGATTAGTGCAATGTACTTTCTTGGCACTCCCTTCACAGTCAGACATTGCCATAGTACCTTTCGATCCACGGAGTCGAAGGCCGCCTTCAAGTCAAGAAATATGACAATTGTTGGACGCCGAAAAGTGTGTCTATGTTCTAGAATCTGTCGAAGAGTGAAGATATGATCTATGCACCCTCTACCTGGTCTAAAGCCTGCTTGATTTTCCCTCGCTTGTTCCTCCCGAGTTCTGCTTAGTCTATGCATGATTACTGAGCCTAGGATTTTAGAGACTATGTTCGTTAGGCTGATCCCCCTAAGATTATCACACGAGGACTTGTTTCCCTTCTTGAATATCGGTATAATAAGTGACTTACCCCAGTCTGATGGCACTGTCTCTGATTCCCAGACGTTGCCTAGTACCTCAGTTAATCTACAAACTAGTATGTCACCCCCATATTTAAACACCTCTGGAATAATTCCGTCGGGTCCTGCCGCTTTGCCTCGTTTCAAATTACTGATAGCTTTTGTGACCTCACTTACAGACGGCGGACCAGTGTCTATATCCCATTCGGATGTGTGCTGGATGTCGGGGAGGTTCAGTGTGGCTGTAGGCAAGTTAAATTGTCCCTCAAAGTGTTCTTTCCAGCGTCCAAGGCGTCTATCCTGAGAGCTAATTAAGGAGCCATTTTTCTCCAAGATTGTTACACTTATGATTTGCCTTCTCCCACCCGTTTCCCTGATGAGTCTAAAGAGTTGCCCAGTGTTGCCTATCGCTGATGCTTTTTCCATCTCTTTCGCCTTTGACACTCACCACTGATCACGGTCCTTGCGGAGACTTTTAGTAAGTTTCCTTTTGTGCAGCTTTCGCTCCTCATTGAATTCGGAGCTCGCCGGAATAAGTCTTTTAGCATCTATCAGTTCGGATGAGGCAGTCGAAATCCAATGGTTTTTACTCACCTTTGGATTTACCTTATTCACAGCTTTCACAGCTGTATCTATGGCTGACTGAATGTTCTTCCAGGCTTCTTCAGGGTGAGCACAGTTGTCGAACACAGATATGTGTTTAGCTAGTTCTTCCTCAAATAGGGATTTAGTTTCCTGATCGAGCTGGGACGTGATGGTTTTACCGCCAGCTGTTTCCTACGTCCGTTCAGTCGTAAGCACACACGAGCCCGGACCAGTGCGTGATCGGTATCTACACACGTGTTCCAGAAGGAGCGACAATCTCCTACCGACCCACGCCAACGATAGCTTATTGCTATGTGGTCTATTTGTGTCCAGCGTTGGTTTGATGAAGGGGGTTGCCAGGTCAAACAGTGTCTCTCCTTGTGTTTAAAGTTAGTGCTTACAAGAAACAAATGATTATCTGAACAGAACTGTAGGAGACGGTCACCGTTGTCGGTTCGCTGATACGGAACTCCATAGTGCCACCGACATCCTTCTCAGAGTGACACAATTTCCCTACTTGAGCATTAAAGTCACCAGCTAGAACGACTATATCTGAGCGTTTAGCCTTTCGCAGCAAACTAGACAGTTTTTGGTAGAACTCATCCTTCGTTTCATCCGTCAAATTGTACTGTAGTTACAATATTCAAATAAAGCATTGTATTCCATACCGGAAGGTTGTTTTCGAAAGGATAGAATTTACCTACTTGTTGCTCGATATAGCCACCTGAATTGATGACATAGCTCCCTCCCATAGATAAAATGAGATCCAGGGTTTACTCAGGCATAAGAATAAGTGCTAGAACCTTTTTTTCATACCTGGAACTTCTGAGGCCAGAAAGTTATACACCGTTGTCAGGAACAAAGCTACTGCAAGAATTCGTCAATTAAGAGTAAATTTCGAAGTGTGTCTAGCTCAAAATGCAACGACATAACCCAAGAAGTTATTTTCGTGCAGAGACCACAGGAATAAGACATCTGGCGGAGTCCTAAACCTGACTGTTGATAACGAAACAATAGAAGAGGACCAGGAAAAGTCGGAAGAAACGGCAGACTACTTCTCCAAAGTCTTCACACAAGAGTCATCACGTCCCATAGCATCAACTGTGGCTGCGTCAAAGGATAGGTTTCGTCGACATCGACCAAAACACCATATTCCAATCCCTAGAGAAACCAAACGCAAGGAAATTGATGGGACCCGATGACCCTCATCTAGGGCTTCCCAAAGAGCTAGCGGCTTGCATAGCCCTTCGATCGACTATGGTACACAACCTATCCCTCGCGACTGAAAAGGAACTAGTAACCCCCATCCACAAAGAAGGATATAGACATTATCCTTCAAACAACAGACCCATCAGTCCCACAAGCACCCTAATCAAGATACCAGAAAACTTATCAAGAGGTCTATCACAGCATATCTGAGAAACAGCTTGTTGCCCAGAACATAGCGAGGATTTCGGGGAAGGCTCCCACCACTGACAAATCCTACAGTAACAGGAAACATGTCGATGACGTTTTCATAGGCTTCGGTAATACCTTTGACAAAACACTTCACACAAGACAGCTAATGAAACCCTTAAGTCTTGGAATCAAGAGCGGCTTGGTAAACTGGACTAGAGAATTCCGCACAGGTAGCAGATAGAGGGTCAGGATCCACTCGAAACTCTCCTCTTAAACAACGGCATTTAATGCAGTGCCACAAGGCACCCCACTCGACTCTCGCTTATGTATCTTGTATGTTGACGACTTAACTGGACTCATGAAATCTCCTATGATTCTCTACACAGATGATATAAGAATTTGCAAAGACCTTAAAGGTAATAATGATAAGCTCGTGTTGCAAGAAGATCTCAACAAATTGTTAGCTGTGTCCAAAGAACGATGCTCCCAATCCAGGCAGCAAAGTGCGCAACCATTCGGACTGACCTTGTAAACGTCAGCTTATACAAACTAGTGGGAATAACACTGCCATCAGTTGAAACTCATATGGATATAAGCGTCACAATAAATCGTGACCTAAAAACTATACCACACTATCGCGCGGTGGCAGCTCGGAGTTTTATGTCATCATGGCAATACTCAAAGCGTTTACATCTCTGGTGCTTTCTTCTCTTGCTTCGCGTGCTACACGGAATGTGGCGACTTGAACTTCCGCACATTTGTACGAAGTTCTATGTCGAAAACAGACAGACAGACATCTCTGGTGAGGTAAAAACTGGAAAACTTCATCCAGGGATCTAGCCCTTGCCTTTAAGGAGACTCATACATTCTAGAAAGGTTTAAAAGGGAGACAAAACGTATGATTTCTAGCATCATTAATTTATCATAAGAGAGAGTTACCAGTTAGGATATTTTTCCTTATCATAACTAATGCAGAGAGATCCCACTACAATGTTTAAAATTCTAAATAGTTCCTATGGTCGTGAAACGTATTCCCTTTTCGCTTTCTACCAAGTCGGAACACCTCAAAGGACAAAGCAGGAAAGTTCAAAAGACAAGAATCTGTCTGTCTGTCTGTTTTCGACATAGAACTTTGCACAAATGTGCGGAAGTTCAAGTCGCCACATTCCGTG
The DNA here is from genome assembly GCA_944472135.2 of Trichobilharzia regenti. Classification (NCBI taxonomy): domain Eukaryota; kingdom Metazoa; phylum Platyhelminthes; class Trematoda; order Strigeidida; family Schistosomatidae; genus Trichobilharzia; species Trichobilharzia regenti. Next base: position 13,603,473 of record OX235267.1, read on the forward strand.
TAGCACGCGAAGCAAGAGAAGAAAGTACAAGAAAAGCATAATAGAAACAGTGAGCAGAGGTGTGAGACAAAGGAGTAATAAAGAAATACAAAACAGTTTCATTGGAGATCATAAGTCACAAGGAGTGGATGCATCTGCGCCATTGAGAACGATTTTGAGCCATGTCACCAATTGTTTCCAACCATAGATTTTTACCGTCCCGAGGACCCCAGCCTGGAAGTCTACACCTTCCTACGTGGCTTAGACCAACTGTTGTGGATTTCATTGACTGGTGAAGCCAAGTTTTTGTTTGACCGCCGCTAGCTTTTTTCCAGCCTGACCCTATATCCGCTAACATAGCTCGTCGAGGGAGGCGATGACTTGGCATACGTAACACATGTCCTAACCATCTCAGTCGATGTAGCTTCACGACTTCGTCGATTGATTTCCCCTGTTTACCTAGAACTCTACGCCTAACCTCAATGTTGCTCACCTTATTATGCCACTTTACACGGGAAATAGAACGCAGGCACCTATGATCAAAGGCAGCTAGTCTTTTCATGTCTTCCACTCTCAGTGGCCAGGTCTCAAACCATAAAGGAGGACGGAGTGGACTGATGAGCAGTACACCCGCCCTTTGGTCAATAGTCGAACATCTCGTCTACGCCAGAGTCGGCGTAAACTAACAAATGCGAAACGAGCCCCTTGTATTCGTGCTGAGATTTCGTCAGAGATCAGCCCGTTGGGGCTGATGGTACTTCCCAAATAAGTGAAGCGGTCAACGTGCTCTACCACTTCACTTCCTATTTTTAAACTAGGCGTCGATGTAGTCCAGTCCTGTAACATCATCTTGCATTTGGCGGGAGCGAATCGCATGCCAAACATTCGTAGATTGCGGCTCAAGGTGTTCAGAAGACACTGCATTTTTTCAGCGTTCTCGCCTAGAAGGACTATATCGTCTGCATATTCTAAGTCAACGAGATTATTCCCTGGTAGCAAGTCAATTCCTGAGTCGCTGAAGTCACCTAGGGTTAAGTCCATTAACACATCTATGATGAAGTTGAATAGAAAAGGAGATAATGGGCATCCTTGACGGACACCACTGGTCGTCATCAGTTCAGATGACAGCTCGCCGTAAGCCCTCACCTGGCTGTATGAGTACGAATAGAGTGCCTTAATCAGTGCAATATATTTTCTTGGAATTCCCTTTACAGCCAAGCATCTCCAGAGAACTCCCCGATCGACAGAGTCGAATGCTGCCTTTAGGTCAAGAAATATAATGACTGTTGGACGCCGGTAGGAATGCCTATGTTCTAGAATCTGTCGGAGGGTGAAGATATGATCAATACACCCTCTTCCTGGTCTAAAGCCTGCCTGGCTCTCTCGTGTTTGTGCTTCCCGAGCACCACTCAGTCTACGCATGATTATTGAGTCTAAGACTTTAGATACTATATTAGTCAAGCTAATCCCTCTGTGATTATCACAGGAAGACTTGTCTCCCTTCTTGTATATAGGGATAATCAGGGACTTACACCAACCCGATGGGACTTCTTCTGATTCCCAGACGCTGCCTAGTACCTCAGTTAATGCAGACAGTAAGCTGTCTCCACCGTACTTAAATACCTCTGGAGTTATTCCATCAGGATTATATCGTAGCAGAGTACCGGTTTTACCACCAAGTCATAAACTCTTAGGACCGACTTCAAGAAGAAAACGCGTCAGTGCCCTCAACTGATTCGTTTAAGAATGGTTTAGACAACCAGAAACTTACTAGAAAAGGAGTAAACACATGCTTCGAGACTTCTGTTCCCAATGAATAAATGAGACTAAGATCACCGGCATGGATTAACAATAAAAATGCTGTTTTTTTCTGGCCTCAAAAACTTGAAATCTCTTTTCTAGATTTAATTGACACACAATATATTTGAAGCACGATTGACTATTAAAGCCTGTTATCTCCAAATAAAGAATTAGGAGGCAATTTCGGAGTATTAAGGGTAAATTCTGGGGAGAATTTGTGGAGGTTGTTAGGGGAAAATGTTGCCTCAAACTTCTTATTAAGGTTTAGGTCACTGTTCGTTTCAAATCTAATATTTAAAATTATAGATTCGTGCCATTTGCGTATTGTCACCCAAGTTTTAGAAGTAATCATTTCATCAACGTATAGTGTACATTTTTGGGCACGTTCTTCATGTGAAAAAACGTTTGCATTGACAGTTATCTAATAGAAATCCATCTCTGGGGTGAGATTTTCGACTCAGTTTGTTTCGTCACTTTTACATATTCCATTCACGTTTATTATTCTCATCGTTAGTTTGCTAATTATCTATTATGTAGCTACATAACCCAAATTAGGACCCAAAATATCAGGTTCACTAGTTAACTATGACTTATTGCCAGGAATTCCCTGGTACAAATTAATAAATTTTGATCACCTGGACTAAATAAGTTGGTATCACATCCATTCACAACCTACTTAATGCAATCCTTTAAATATCCACCGCGTTGCTGACCAAGGTCAAGGCCACATGGGCAGGATGAAGTTACCGCTGTGGTGAAAGTATTAAATGGTATCAATATCAGTACTGGCAGCAATAATGAATAGACACCAGCTTTATACAACCTTGAAAACAGCCAATTAGGTTCTCTCAGGTGAAAAGTGCTACTTAATTTATAAAAATGTGTACCTAAGATATATGTAACAGGAATGAATCATACACGATGTATATATCTCTAATGTGCTGCAAAAACTGGTCCCAGTTTCTCATAGAAGTGGTTATAGGCACACCAAACCAACTTATTCTCTATTTCTGTTTCCGTAGCAGATACAGGTGGCATATGCGCAATATATTACAAAGGGAGGGTTCTGATTTCGAGAAGCGTCAAAAATATCACCATTAAGTACGACTTACCAACTCTTACAGACTTCTTCATTTAAAGAGGTCGCATAAACATCAACAGACAGGCAGTACTTTTTCATAGTGGTTATCCCTCATTATATGCATGTTATATTCCTCCCTATTAGCCTATTTTCCACGGAGAAGTTAAAAACCGAACACAGGTTACATTTGGGAGGACTATGACTGGCATCCATTTGTAATGCTGAGCTATCTGATTGGTCAAACCGAGGTCCCTTAATTTGGCATCTTTTGTTTACGCTTGCCTCGGTATCCAATAAATGTTACCAGCTGGTTAAATTTAGAGTGATTTCTTTGAACAAGTAGATTCATGCTTCAAAGAAAACTTTATATTGTTTTCAAGTCTTTGCCTGGACACTGCTAATCTCTTGCAGGACATTTATAATAAAATGCATGTGGTTCATTTTTTGAACGTCTACCTGTTTCAGTTGCTGCTCGTCTTTTTCCAGAGAGAACCTCAATATTTAAAAAACCAAGATAGTGATTAAAATTGCATAAATATGACAGTGAGACATCTTCACAACTGACTCTTACTAAGAAGGACAGCTACAACTGAAGACTGAATCCTCTTCTACTTACGATTTTGGTTGGTTAGGCGCAGTCTATGTGCTGCCATACCATAATCTGGCCACCATTTAACTATTTGAGGCTATTAGCAGTTAGTTCTTTAGACAGTGAGTGAAATGAAGTGTTAGTATGTCAGAGTTTTAGCCCTAGATTAATCATTCTTTCGTGAATTTCTGGATGGAGACCTGTAATGGTCAGTAAGCGCGATGGCTCCTGTATAACTTTGATCAGTGCTGATCCTGTTCGCAGTGGTCTAGTTAATGCCTGTCTAAGGTATGCAGATAAATTACGACGAAATCTTCACACCCACTCACTGCCCGGCCTCCATAATCCAATATGATCCATATTTGCATATTTTTGAAACTATTGTCGCCTCAGTATTCACACTAAAAATGCTGAAGGTATACTTATATCGGGCTTTTGTAGAGCCCTTCTTATATATTCCCTGAAGCAGAATATGGGTCCCGACTGCACCAACTTCATGTTTGACGCATCTATCCAAACTGTCCTTAAGCCGAAGACCCATGTTTTGTTTCAAAGCCAGTATACCAGATAGATATACGGGATAATGTGTCACCCCTTTCGCTTTTGAGATCTGTAGGGAGTAAAGTACATCTTTTTGCAGTTAGAAGTCGTACAATTGACAACAGCTAACTGTCAGGAATTTCCCAGACGCTAATGGACCTCAAAACAGTTATCCTCGATTGAAGCTCTTCTTCAATTTTTTACCTTCCGAAAGTAGATGAAAACGAAATTTTGGCATGGAATTTCCCCAATAAACACCTTAAATTTTCTACTGTGAAAATTCAGTGGATTAGTCTGGTTAGAACGAGAAGACATAAAAACCTTTTGGGGGAATCTCGTCTCAGAGATGTAGTTTGTGAATCAAGAGATGGCAGTGTTCCAGGAAGCCGGCCGCTAACAGTACTTGGAGGACTATGAACTTATTTATGCAGTGGTTTCTATCATGATTATAAACACTGGTTACTGTATAGCTTTACACTCTACGTAAACTTGCGTTTCGACTGCAAATCATCTTAATTTCACATCCCTATACATCTTAACCTTATATTTCTGCATCCTCAACGAAGGAATTTGTCTTAAGACCCACGATCAATGTTCATTTCTTCTTCAATAAAGAATTCTATAAACAAAATAATGGTGTTCCTGTAGATTCACAACAAGGACCAATCGTTTTCATATGAATTTTGAGCTTGGACCACTGGAAGGAGTCATTAATGAGTTTAAATTTTGTTGACGCCATTTGGCTGACATATGAAAACTGAGAGTGACGCAACTAACATCCCGGACAAGTTTAATGATGCGCCTCTAGCACCGGTCTCCGCCATCTAGGTAGAAATAAGTGACTTCATTTCATTCTCACTCGTCCTTCTGACGAGTAAAGAGGGTGGTACTTTAAGAAGAAGTGTACATAGAAAACCTGAATCAAACCTGATCAATGTATTCATCTTTGATGTTTCGCACCTTCAAAATATGAATGCAAATTAGTAGCGCTTGGAAAATAGTAGAGAGCCAGAATAATCTGCTCAAAAGATTCAATCAGCGAGGGGCTTAAGATTATCGGGTGATTGCTCTGTGAAAGTGGTTATCTAAACAAGCTCATTGTCAAAAATGTGAATTTAGCATGAAAACCTGCCATCATAGTGACAGCTCCAAAGAAAATCCTGTTTGTAGAACCTTAGTTGCTTGATTAGAATGTGAAGGAAACAGAAACACAGCGTTAGGGAAGCAGTTAAATAAGCATTTAATGCAGTGAAGGTAAGCTACCTCTTTACAGTCATTCAAATTCTACATTCGGGAAATAAGGACAGTATCTAATGTTTTCCCCTCCATCTATATCTGCCTACTTGATTGCTGAAGTGGAGTTAGTGACATTAGGCATAGAACCAGGCAGGTTAGTCATCGGGTTCCCAAATATCACTCTCCTTGGTTAGGCAAAGGACAAATGAAATCTGTTAGTAGCCCCATTCTAGCACACTTTGTAGATACTGAACATAAAGTTGATGTTAGTACTGCATTTAAGGTCATTCATAGCACTCCAACCAATATTGATTTCTCATCATGAGTGCGTCTTCTGCATACAGCTGAAGCTATTGGAATATAAATGAAGCCAGATAGACAGGTGTACTATTACAGCTTTCCGGTGTACGATCAAGGTAGAAATGGCAAATGGACATAATTCATTTAACTCAAACTTATATATATTTCTTCCTGTTTATGCAGGAACATACCAATTGTACAGGCATGGATAAGTTATTATATAAATTACACATAACTTGATGTATGATGAATTTACAGTTCGGTTGTTCTTCCTGACATTAGGGTCAGTCGGATCAGTCTGCTATAAAGTCTGTTTGCGTAACACGTGGTGGGTGGTTAGGACTCTCGCCGACCATGCATATGGTCCGGGGTTCGAGCCCGCGCCGACGCACACCTTGATATCTATGGCCGGCCTGCGAAATTTGGGCTACCGATATCCGTGCTGAAAATTCCATACCCAAAAAAGGAAACAAAAATAAAAAATAAAATAAATAAATTTCATCAGATATAGAAATATTGTCTTCGCATTTACAAAAACCCAGACATCAGATGAATGTAATAAAAATATCTGGGGAAAAAGCTTGAAGTCAATTCTCCTATATAACTTTGTTGTGAACAGCACCCTTGGCTTAAAGTTTATTGATGTATTATGTTGAGATCAGTGATATATTTATTCCACTTTTTCAGCAGTCTTATCGTAGTTTTATAACAGGAAAGAAATTTGATCGTGGATGCGAAAACTAGATAAGGTCATGTTAAGTTATTTTACTGCATCAAATGGTGCCGAGGTCGATTCCAGAATTCTCCATTTGCGCCATTTGTGTCTGCACGGCGGACTGTACTCGGAAGTTGGGTAAAATGTTGAAAACTGTTTGATAACCAGTTGCTTCTTTGTTTCAGATCATGAATACTCATTTACAGCATATTCGCCAGCGTCTTCAAACGCTAGAATTGGATCGTTCATGGAATTTGAGTGGTTATGAGTTAAATGGTTTGGAATCATCTTCATTCTAGTTTGACTTCATGAATAGCCAGCTTCTGTTGCCTTTAGAAGTTTGAGACGATGAAAATGCAGCAAATCAGCATGAATTCCACATGTTATCTTAAAGTCATGGTTCTAAGTAACCTTCTTCAATCACGTGATTGTCCGTTTACTCCCTTTAGCAGCGCTACCGAATTAACTTTAGGGATTTCTTCTTTAGCGAATAATGCTTATTCACAGAATTTATAGTCCGCCTATCTCCACCTATTCATGAAAATATAGAAGTCAGACTAAAATTGAGACTGTAAGCAACCTTGATAATATTATATAAACATATTGTGCGGCACAGTGAGAATAACCCTTGAGGATACCGAAACAAAACCAAATTACTCCAAATAGCATCTACAGTACTCACTTAAGGTACCGATGGGGATAGAACCTAGGACCCTCAGGACACCAGGCCAAGCTGGTTGACCATTCAGTAACTTGGGCTGAAATTCATTGACCCATGAATTTTAACTTCTGCCATTTCACCCACTTTTAGAACGACTGCCAGCTAGTGTCATCAGAGAGTATTGGTTCTTACACCTCATCGAACCCTGTTGGTTATGACTTCTCACTAGAAACTCCAGGCAAATGCCTTCCGTATTCAGCCACTAGTGAGAATAAGATTATAAAATATGAAGTAGTCAGGTGGACGAATATGCTATCAGCAAAATACAATTCCGTAAAACACCCACAGTGATGAGAAATATCACCCTGGAATTCTGTCCCTTGTGTCAAGCATGCGATGAAGCTATTGGTAAGATAATGGAGAACATCTTTTAGTTTACACTCCACCACTGGAGCGGCAAGACAAAACTAGGGTTGAAGGAAAGAAAGAATACTTTGCATTGAAGTAATTATCAACCAAATGAACTTTTAACTGAATGTTACAATTTAATTTAATTTTAGATTTTCCCGTCGATTGATTGGACCGAAGTACTCGGTCTCACGATGACTTGTCTGCTTCTTAAGCAGATGCTTCGACGATGTCTGGGCATTTAATTAGAATTTAATTGGCGGATGGCGACTAGAAGTGGGATCAAGGATACATGCTTCTTCCTATTTGGGAGTCATCACTGGATGTACCTACATTTCCCAGTCAGTGATGATGTTCCCTCCGAACCTCGAACCCAGTGCCTATAGTTTCAGACGCCAAACGTCCAATCAATCGACGGGAAGTTCTAAAATTCAATGAAATTATTACGATCCGTTGCACAAGAGGCAGTGGCTCTCGTGGCCTAAGTGGTCTAATGGATAACGCTTTGGAGTTTGAAACTATGGACACTGGGTCGCAGCCTCAGTGGGAACGCTATCATTCTCTGGAAAATGCAGGTATATCCAGCTGACGAGTCCCAAATAGGATTAAATGCGCATCCTCGATCCCACTGCTAGTCACCATCCACCAACTGAATGTTATACTTATTTGTAAGGGCAGTATTTCGAGATGACCGAATTACAGGAAACCAAACAACAACACGTAGAGGGTGAATTCAGGAATCTGTATTCGGGAGAATTATTCTTAACGCATATAATAAATATTAACAAACAACAGTGAGTATTTAAACAATGTAGTAATAGAAATTGTAAATCACCACCTCCTCCACATGTCGAATGTCTCCTAGGCATTTATAATGAGGTCTCGGTTTGCTTGCAAGTCTCTGAGGTCTTTCAACGGATTCTGTGATATTATTTTCATAAGCGTCACCTGGATTTATTTCTGAATTATTCACAAAATCAGGATTAATAGCGGAATCATTCAAATTATAATCGGGGCCTATTTTGTTTATTTTCACTTGATTCAGGTGTCTGTTGTGAACGGAATGCTCTTCCATATCTAATATCTTCATCATTCGATTTCCCATTTTTTGTAGTACGATTCCAACAGAAGGTCTATAGTCACTCCCAATAAAATAATGTATATCGGGAGTCGTGGATATCAGATGCGTTCGGGGAACTCGAGATTTGAATACTTTTTCAGGACTTTATGGGCACTTATATGTTCCGCATGGCGATAGTGAAGTAAGAAGTTATCTACACATCTCTCTGGCTTGTCACGCTTCTTAGGACTCGTTTATGCTATGGCACTCTTTATTATCCCTCGAAGCTCTGTGTATGAACTTCGTGTTAGGACTATCTGTAATTATGACTTCTGGCCATCTAGAATAAGGATTCACATTAACTAAAACATAGTATGAACTTAAGAATGAACCACCGTAATCGACATGGACACGCTACCAAATCTCACAAGACGCAGGCCAAGGTTTCCATGATGACTTCCCATAGGACACTTTATGCAAGCAACTGGAACAGCTCTCTGATCTTTCGGTAATGCAAGTGTCACTTCCCGGCCACTGGCACGTTCGGCGTGCTAATGACTTCAACTCATCGGCTGCAGGCGAGCAGAATGTAGATCATCTAAAATCTCAGATCTTAATGTCGGAGGAATAATAATTTCGTCATTCAGACATATAAATCCTTCAGGATGGACTGAAATCCCTCTTCTAAGTTCATAAAAGTCCTGAAATCTTCGCTTACACTGAACATTCCAACCTCTTTCTGCTGCATTTATAATGCTCCCGTAATATTCCGGAGTATCTTGTATCAGCTGAACTCTATCCACAGGTAACTACTAGACTCACAAATAATCAATGTCATTGGGAGAAATTTGCATGAAATATATTCTTAGCCAATCTGTGCTCAAGAGGTTATCACGCGCATTTAATTATAAATTCTATCTTTGAGCCACAGCATCAGGTGACCTATTCAAGGGTTCTTCTGGATTGTGAATAAAGTTCAAAGCCTAACGATCAGTAAATGTGTGAGATGTAGTACCAAAGAGATACCTGTGCAAGCGTCTTATTGCCCATACAACTGCTAGAGCCTCTTTCTGAATATGTGAGTACTTTTGTTCACTTTTACCTAGGCGTCGTGAAATACAAAAACAGGTTGTCTATTTTGCTGAAGTAGTACACCAACACTCAACTCATTCCTTCTCATTCAAGTTCCACTCGAAGGCTTGGCGAGTGATGTCACCCAGCAGTCTCCTCAGAGTGTTTCCGATCTACCTCCATTTTATCCTACATATTTATCGAGCAATAGGTTCTTGATTGGGTTCATTCCAATGGTTTTGGTTGGCAGTTCTTTCTAGCTGACCATCTAATCTTCAGTATGGAGCCGGCGACGGCAGCTGTTTGTGAACATCTCTAATCTATTTGAAATAATTTTCATCACTTCGGCGCAAATTCTCTGAACCATACAGAAGAAATGACTGACCAAACGTTGGTGTTGAAAATTCGAATCCTGTTTTTTATGCTGAATGCTAGCAGATTTCCACACCTTAAGGAACTCAACAACCAATCACGGCAGACTTAGCGTAGGCAGATACGATTCGCAGACATATTAACGGACTGTCTAAGAAACGGCAACAAAGAGATGACAGAATGACCTTGAGCAGGAAAACAGCCAATCAGAAGACGCTGCTTCTCTGCTAACAATAACGAATAATAATTTACATAAAAATCTATAAGTGTCTGTTGGTTTTCTCAATAAGCGATCTGTTGTCTGGCCCTTGTATTCTGTCGTTACACCCTTAGATTTCTCTCGCTGATAGTGATTGCTGCTTATTGCTGTTGTCATCGTTGCTTAGATATCTTCATTTCTTCTGTCTTCTCTGTATTCATCAGTCGAATTTCTGTATTCGTTGCTTCTTCTGCCCACTTTCTGGTTCTCACCTTCATACCTTCCAGTTAATATCAGAACATGCACATTCTCAGAGTCCCTAATTCAGTCCTTGGAACCATATATGTTCGAAAGCCTGTTCCCTATTTAAATATACTGCTGTTTTGAGTATATTTCTAAATATTTCAGATATACTGATCTACATTCCATTATTAGTTTTTGCAGGTTAGTCAAGCTACTGTTTATGTGAACGCTGAAACCGGATAAGTGTGGTGATTGACAATTTCTATCTCTGTATTGTTTAAATACTTACTGTTGACTGTTGATATGTTTCTTATATGAATTGCATAATAATTCCGCTAAATACAAATTCCTGAATTCTGCCCTCTCTGTGTTTTGTTTGGATTCGTGTAATTCGGTCATCTCGAAATACTAATACTACGATTACAATAAATTACTACAAATTGGCGTCGCGATGGAACTAAATAACCTGGGAAAATTTCCTATAAATGCTCTCCGCGGGAGATTGCTGATTATTTGGAATGCTTCGATGCGTGGTGCATTTCAAAGAATGTTCGGGATGACAAAATACCAGCACATTTCATCACTGCTATTGGGCTAGATGCATATAGCCTAGTAAAGACTCTGTCATTTCCAGATAAACCAATTTCTCTGCCATATTATAAACTCGTGAACTTCTTATAAATCACTTTCATGTAACTACATTTGAGACCAGAGAGAGGGCTCACTTCAACAAACTGGTTCGTGCTCCCAACCAGAAGATTCGAGAGTTCATTCTTCAACTTCAAATACAAGCTTCAAAGTGTAACTTTGGAGATCAGCTGCATACTCAACTACGTGATCGTCTAATTGCTGGAATCAATATTCCTAAGTTAGAGAAAGAGTTAATTCAGATTCCTTCTTGTACTTTTCAAACTGCTAAAGATTTATGTATTACATATGAAGATGTCAATAATGAATACTCTGCTCCCACTACGTCAGTGTCTGATGTTATGCTTTCTAAAGTCGAAAATACAAGTGTTCATGGAAAGCAATCCAAACTGCCGTCCACAGGTAATAGAATGCAGCGAGAGATCAAAAACATTAAACCGTGTTTATCCTGTGGAAAGTTACATCTACGAAGCACTTGCCGTTTTCGGGGTGCTAAGTGTCACAAATGTGGTAAAGTTGGACACATCAAGACTGTTTGCAGAAGTTCGAATACTTATGTTGCTCAACATTCTTATAATTCTCCCAAGCTGTCTAGTAAAATGGAGTCAATGTGTCTTTCAACCTTTCAAAATACTCAAGCTAATCCAATGAAAACCTCCACTACAAGTTCAGCAACTCAAGTGTCAACTGTTTTCAAAAATGTGGTAGCCGAGTTACAATGTGAACTGTCGAAAACACGAAAAGACCTGAATGAGATGAGAGAGCAACTGATTAAAATGCAGGAATTACTGCATATGCATAGACTGCGTCTGTTGAATGCAGAGCATACAAGTACCCGTGAAAGTCCTGCAAAACTTTTCAAATCTCGAATTCTCAAAAAGCATCTGATGTCCACGACTTCTAATGTACATTATTACAAAGGGAAAGACTATAGACCTTCTGTTGGAATTATACTACAAAAAATGGGAAATCGAGTGGTGAAGATATTAGACATCAAAGATCACTCAGTTCATAACAGACACCTGGACAAAGTGACAATAAATGAAGTAGGTCGTTCCAATTATAATTTTAATGATTCCGCTAATAATCCTGATTTTGTAGATAATTCAGAAATAAGTCCAGATAATACTGATGAAAATAATATCACAGAATCAGTTAGAAGGTCGGAGCTACTTGCAAGCAAACCGAGACATCGTTATAAATACGCAAGGAGACATTCGACGTGTGGCGGATGTGGTGATTGACAATTTCTATCTCTGTATTGTTTAAATACTTACTGTTGATTGTTAATATGTTTCTTATATGAATTGCATAATAATTCCGCTAAATACAAATTCCTGAATTCCGCCCTCTCTGTGTTTTGTTTGGATTCGTGTAATTCGGTCATCTCGAAATACTAATACTACGATTACAATATATTGCTACATAGACGTTATTTATTTAGGGTAACATAAATTATCAATTTACCCGTCAAACCACTGAAAAACAGGTGTCAGTTGTTTGAATTCTTCTTAGACGAGCACACTCTTTGATGTTAACGGTTGAGAAAGAAGAAGAAGAAGAAATATCAAACATTATTGAGACTCTTAAGCAAAATAACTACCCAAAGAATTACATCATTAAAATCAACACCGACATTAAATATAGTCAAAAACACGTATTCCAAAGATATTGGCCTCAACTGTTGTCATTCCGTAATGACCATCAGATACATCAGACGATATCAGAAAAATACTCAGTAAGCACAACGTCAGACACACACACACACTACAAAGCAACCTTGTCCATGTAAAAGACCAAATCTCTAAGGATTCTCATTCTAATTGCGTCTACAAAATAAAATTCTTGGAATGTGATGCAATATACATCGGAAAAAGCACTGTCGGAGAGAAATCAAGGTAATCAGAAGGAATGACCACCCCAAAAGCCACGTCTGTTAGACTTCCGAGAAATCAAGTTAATGAACTAGGAAAGCGTGAAAAGTTACCAGCCATAGGTCTTCGGCATACTACAGAATCAAGTCACAAATTGAAAAAATCGAGAAAAATGTTAGAAATCACAAAAAGTGTCTGATATTATCAGAAGCAGTTTATGGAATTCAAATAGTCTGAATAGGAATGATCAACCAAAACAGAATCTAACCTGGTTACAACACCCTCCTCTATCTCATGAAATGAAAAAATCAACACGAATGTGATAAGCAATCTCATTATGTAAACATAAGCTGCTTTTATATTCTTATACACTCATAGAATCCAAAAATCTACACACCTGGTTTTGTTTTCTTTACTGATTAGTCAACTTGACAAAAACATAAAAATAATCGCATGCTGATGAACGATGATTAAGTTGGTGTACATATAAGCTGAATAGATTTTGTAAATTCTGGTTTAATAATACTACTACTATGACAAAGCTATTAGCATTAAATAGCGAAACGTCAGTAAACAGAACAATATCGTTTTGTTTTTTATTCATTGGGAAATACAAAATCTTTTAGAATTAGTATTTTATTGTTTATGAATATCCTTTTACTTTACTCACTTCTGTGATTCTTGTGTAATATCATTTTGTTGGTACCTTATGGGTTCAGTGTGCAAGAAAAAGTCTCAAGCTATGAAGTTTCAGTAACACTGGTACAGATTTTATAGAGTGAGGTGGCCTAGTCATACGCCTAGCTTTCCCTCTTTTCCAAGCCCCTATCCGCTAGTAAATTAGGCGGGTAGGTTTCGAATTGCATCTACCAGGACCTTCTGTGTGATTGGCGAGCATTCCAGAATTAAATCGTTGGAGCACTGTAGTATCAGTTGCTCCCTGTTTTCTTGTTCAGTAATTTATTTGGTCGGACGATTTCATCGTGCGCTTGTAGTGACCCATTCTATTAATCATCTTCGTAGTATACTTTCACTATGTAATTGGACTTTGATTTGTTTATCACTCTGAAGATTGCGTGTTAACAATAAACACATTTGTACTCGCTCAACTTTTGAATTTTGATGCTGCGATAATGCACGTTCGTACTCCTTCTCAAGTGTCTTTTGATTTATGTTGTGGACGTTGAGCAAACACAACGTTAGGAAACAACAATAATCGTGAAGATGTACCAGGATATACGTGTACGCAAGTTTGGTCAAATGGAGCACCTAAACAAGCTGGCATCAATTAGAGAACCACTGGAAAACCTGAGAGTGCTGAACAGCTGCTTCGTCCTAGCTTGGGACTCTTCATCTGTAGGCGTCGAAGAAGACATTGCGAAGTGGTCGCTCTATATCGTGCGTGAATTGGCAGAAGTTAGAATTCATGGGCTGGGCACTGAATTGGGTGCCAGTAGCTTGATTGTCTACGGGATAGCTCTCCTTGTCACCAGAAGGCCCTAAGTTCAAACCTCGCGGTGTGGGTGCGTACTGATGATGAATCCCAAAGTAGACTGGAGAAACAGCTGGCTTTTAAATGGTTCTCTAGTTGATGTCAGCTCATGATGAAATCCTACAGCCAATCAAACAAAATCCCTATAAAACCAATACTTGAATAATAACTTAATTGTTAAATAATTCCTACAGAGTGTCTATCATGCTCCCTAAAACTTCTAGTATTATTTTGATTATCGTTCACTGATATTTAGAACCTTTCTCTCATATATTTCACTCCTTGTTATGTGTTCAAAACAAAAACATTACCAAACTCTCCGTATAATTCTGATTGTATAGTTGTGGTAAATGGAATGGCAACTTAGATTTTCTCCACTAAATTACTTGCCTTGTTTCATCGGAATGTCCTAATGAGGAATTTTGCTAAATTTGTAAGAAACTAGATGTTTACAATTACGTCAAACTTAGTATAGTAATTTATTGTAGTCGTAGTATCAGTATTTCGAGATGACCGAATTACACGAATCCAAACAAAACACAGAGAGGGCGGAATTCAGGAATTTGTATTTAGCGGAATTATTATGCAATTCATATAAGAAACATATTAACAATCAACAGTAAGTATTTAAACAATACAGAGATAGAAATTGTCAATCACCACATCCGCCACACGTCGAATATCTCCTTGCGTATTTATAACGATGTCTCGGTTTGCTTGCAAGTAGCTGCGACCTTCTAACTGATTCTGTGATATTATTTTCATCAGTATTATCTGGACTTATTTCTGAATTATCTACAAAATCAGGATTAGTAGCGGAATCATTAAAATTATAATTGGAACGACCTACTTCATTTATTGTCACTTTGTCCAGGTGTCTGTTATGAACTGAGTGATCTTTGATGTCTAATATCTTCACCACTCGATTTCCCATTTTTTGTAGTATAATTCCAACAGAAGGTCTATAGTCTTTCCCTTTGTAATAATGTACATTAGAAGTCGTGGACATCAGATGCTTTTTGAGAATTCGAGATTTGAAAAGTTTTGCAGGACTTTCACGGGTACTTGTATGCTCTGCATTCAACAGACGCAGTCTATGCATATGCAGTAATTCCTCCATTTTAATCAGTTGCTCTCTCATCTCATTCAGGTCTTTTCGTGTTTTCGACAGTTCACATTGTAACTCGGCTACCTCATTTTTGAAAACAGTTGACACTTGAGTTGCCGAACTTGTAGTGGAGGTTTTCATTGGATTAGCTTGAGTATTTTGAAAGGTTGAAAGACACATTGACTCCATTTTACTAGACAGCTTGGGAGAATTATAAGAATGTTGAGCAACATAAGTATTCGAACTTCTGCAAACAGTCTTGATGTGTCCAACTTTACCACATTTGTGACACTTAGCACCCCGAAAACGGCAAGTGCTTCGTAGATGTAACTTTCCACAGGATAAACACGGTTTAATGTTTTTGATCTCTCGCTGCATTCTATTACCTGTGGACGGCAGTTTGGATTGCTTTCCATGAACACTTGTATTTTCGACTTTAGAAAGCATAACATCAGACACTGACGTAGTGGGAGCAGAGTATTCATTATTGACATCTTCATATGTAATACATAAATCTTTAGCAGTTTGAAAGTACAAGAAGGAATCTGAATTAACTCTTTCTCTAACTTAGGAATATTGATTCCAGCAATTAGACGATCACGTAGTTGAGTATGCAGCTGATCTCCAAAGTTACACTTTGAAGCTTGTATTTGAAGTTGAAGAATGAACTCTCGAATCTTCTGGTTGGGAGCACGAACCAGTTTGTTGAAGTGAGCCCTCTCTCTGGTCTCAAATGTAGTTACATGAAAGTGATTTATAAGAAGTTCACGAGTTTATAATATGGCAGAGAAATTGGTTTATCTGGAAATGACAGAGTCTTTACTAGGCTATATGCATCTAGCCCAATAGCAGTGATGAAATGTGCTGGTATTTTGTCATCCCGAACATTCTTTGAAATGCACCACGCATCGAAGCATTCCAAATAATCAGCAATCTCCCGCGGAGACCATTTATAGGAAATTTTCCCAGGTTATTTAGTTCCATCGCGACGCCAATTTGTAGTAATTTATTGTAATCGTAGTATTAGTATTTCGAGATGACCGAATTACACGAATCCAAACAAAACACAGAGAGGGCGGAATTCAGGAATTTGTATTTAGCGGAATTATTATGCAATTCATATAAGAAACATATCAACAGTCAACAGTAAGTATTTAAACAATACAGAGATAGAAATTGTCAATCACCACAGTCTAGTTGGACTAAAACAAGAGTTAGATTTAATTTATAAAAAAGTATTCTCAATCAGGTTTTAGTTCATATTAGATCTTTGCGGCAATCGTCCATAGGAAGCCTTGGAAACCACCTAGGTTTCGTGCTAGTTGGCTGGCAGTCACCAGTCCGAACGGTGTATCTGCGATTGGCTTCGACGGATTCATGTCTCTTCTGGGATTCGAATATAAGGGACTGTTTAGAGAACTCAATAGCATAACAAGTATGCGAATAAAAATCCAAGTTAATGAGGTGGTGGTGTAACGATATATTGTCAAAAGAAACAGTAATGTGATATATTAATAAAACGGTCACTTGGATATACAGTTAAAGTCCACGGCTACTACAAATTATTAATATAATCCACAGAAACGTTCACTGCTGGAGTCGCGTTTACTGGTAGAGGCTATGTACCGCGTTTTAGAATAGTCTTCGGATCCAAAATATACAACACGGTTATGAGTGAAGCAGGTAAACAGTATGAACCACCAAGAAAACGAAACGGCCAGCAGTACATTGTATTTCAGAGTGTTCTCGGAAGCTATCAGTATTTCAGCATGAATCGTTTTAAACAAAAGTCATGTACAATCAATGTCTCTAATTTCAACATCTAACAAAAAGGTATACAATCATATTGTTACGTACTCCACACGAACCCGCGTCATCCAGTGAGTGCTGCAGTCGGACATAGACGTTACCACTAAGCTATTCGGTCTCCTGTAGGAATGAATTAGACACATGGATTGGACACCAGTAACTAGTGTGACGTGTCTAGTCCCTTCTTTGTTGCAGACTGAATTCTATCAGTCAGCTTTGCAGTGTGACCAGTATTCTAGGTAGCTCACCATCACAGTGCACTTTGAACAGCTGACTAGGGCCAGCTAGCACGAAACCTAGGTTTAAGACTTCCTATGGCCCATTGCTTCCAGCTATCAAGTATCAACAATTCAAAGTGTACCATGATGGCAATCCAACTAGTGGCATGGTTGCCACATTGCAAAGCTGACCGACAGAATTCAGTCTGCACCAAAGATAGGAGAACTAGATGCAACACACTAGTTAGTGACTACTGTCCAACCAAAGATTACAGTTCAGTTATTATAAATTTCTTAAACCATAGAGACTTTGTTCAACACAAATCGTATGTTCACCATCATGTCTATCAGACCTTTGATATATGATGAATGCTATCTATATAAACATAGAGGTGGTTAGATTTTTGAATTTCGTGCAGGCTTTTCAATAATTTCGGTGTTAAATTAGACAATAACAGACGTCAGTTGGAGAATCAGTGATAATCAAGGCATACTAGACAGTTGTTTCGTCTTAGTTTGGGACTCTTCAGGACTCACTGGACAGTGTTTATTGTGAGCAGTATTCAGACGATGTTCTACATCAGAATAAACCCATTTCTTTGGAGCATTATTTTGAAAGTGTACCCAGTCTCATTCACTAAGCCAGAATTAAACTTCTGTTATCAACAGATATAGAGTTAAAATCACCGACTTGTGTGAATATGGTTAAGGCGAACAAATTTATCGAAAGCATAATAAGTCAAAATATTTGAAAGGAATTATAGATAATAGAAAACATTCACGTCTATAGAATACAGTTCATACACACATACTCACCCACGTACAAAGTAATATCAGACTAGAGAACTATTCATTGAAAACTGATATTCATTGTATGCGTGTTCATTGTGTTACTGTAAGACAGACTAAAAGACAGAAAATCTCACATTTATATATCTCTAAGATAAGTAGAATTATTTTACCGACATGTTTGTTTGTTCTTCTATAAGTAAAAATAGGAGTTCTCATAAGATTCAGAGGTGATGGAGATTCTTGGCCAACACCAACAGCAACAACAACAGACAACAATCAGCCAGCATAAATGGGAGGAACCTGAAAGAAACAACCTCTTTTACCTACCCACCTACCTGGGAAGCATCGTTTCAACTACAGGCGGACGGAACTGACGAGGATATCAAAGCAGCGAGGATCAGGAAAGCCCAACAAGCTTTCATTACTCTCATCAAGTCTGTGTGGAGGTCAACAGCACTCACCATCAAAAATAAGATCCGGATTTTCAACTCCAATGTGAAGTCAGTCACTGTTACTATGCGGATCAGAGGCTTGACCAGCGCGTCATAAAGAGCATCTCAAACAAACTACAAACCTTCATTAACAGTTGTCTTCGCTCAATACTCAAGATCAGATGAACGGCCAGAAAAGATCAGCAACAGGGAGGGATCTCTGGGAGCGAACAAACCAGGATCCGATTGTGAAAGAAATAGGTAGGAAGAAATGGAGATGGATTGGAGGCCATATTCTGAGGAAACAATCCATCAAGTGAAATCACTAGACAAGCCATTGCTTTAGTGGAACCCGAAAGAGAAGCGGCGAGTTGACCGTCAGTGTGACGGTGACTTGAAGGAGGTCATGTGAAGAGGAGATGAAAGCATGTGGACAGACTTGGCGCCAGGTGAAAACTCCAGCAGAGAACCGAAGGCAATGGAGACGCGCAGCTGAAGCCCTATGTTCCTCTAGGAATTAAAGGAAATAATAATAAATAAGAATAAGAATCAGACTGTGCGTGGGAGTGAGTGAGAAGTCAGGAATACGCTGTACTAAACGATAGGAAGACTCTGAGAAAATCTGGATTTCGCAGGTGGATGATTTACGTTTAATGTCACACACACATACACAAAAACTCAGAGACAGCGAAGGCAGAATTGACTCCAGGTGAACATAGAGAAGGTGGAGACGGAGGTGATTAAGATAACCAACCAACCAAACAGCCAGAAGAAACAACAGCAACAACCAGCATCAATCACCGTCAGTGGGAGGAAGGGATTTGACACAGTACACTTCCTGCCTTCACTTATCTAGCCACCTAGAAAGCCAGAACGGTTTCAACCACAGACAGTCAGACAGTTTGAGAGCACGGATAAAGATGTCAAAGCCAGCCTGCCAGACTGACATTGTCGGAAATGCAAGATACGCCTTCATCAACCTGAAACCAGTTTGGAAATCTTCTGCTTCACTCAGTCACTCAGCCAGCCAGTCAGCATGAAGAATAAGAAAAATTCGGATTGTATTCATCTCAAATGAGTAGTGAATCAGTCAGCGAGTTCTTCTCTACGAGTGATAAACTTGAACTGCATTGAGTCAGTCAGTCAGTCAGTCAGTCAGTGACGAAAGGCATTTCCAACAGGCCACTGGAGACTTTTATGAACAACCACCCACTTCTCTGGCTGTCTGAATACTAATGATCAAATGACCGGCTAGCCAGGAAGAATCAGTGAAAAGAAACTCTGTGGATGAGCGAACTAAAGAAGAGCCGACTCTTAGAGGAAATTTAGATAGACTGATAGTGCCGTCGAATGACATGGCATTCAATACAGGTCATTGATCCAGTGG
Source organism: Trichobilharzia regenti (assembly GCA_944472135.2). Taxonomy (NCBI): domain Eukaryota; kingdom Metazoa; phylum Platyhelminthes; class Trematoda; order Strigeidida; family Schistosomatidae; genus Trichobilharzia; species Trichobilharzia regenti. The sequence goes on from OX235267.1 coordinate 13,623,486, forward strand.
ATGCTCGATGAGAAGCAACGAGTGTGTCATAACTGAGAGTGTGACATGGAGGAGATCGTGTGTCGAGTAAGATAAAGAGTAGGAGGAGATGAGAAATTATCGTGAATCGTGAGCCCAGCCAATTGAAGACAATAGCAGAAGATAGGACGAATTGGAGATGTGTTGTTGAAGCCGTATGTTCCACTCGGAACCCAAGGCAATAATAATAATAATAATAATAATAATAATAATAATAATAATAATGACGGAACTGCTTTATTCCTCTGTACTCAGTTTTGATTTATTTTATTAAACTTCGCCACTAAACTACTTACATTTAGTTTATGAGTAGTATATTTTATAGTAAAGAATTTTTGAAATTGTCTATCTATGATACTGTCGTACAAAAAATTCAGTTAATTTTACTTTTACTTCTTTTTTATCTTCCGCACTGTCACTCATACATTATAGATAAAAAATATGCATGAAAAATGATGAAAATATTTGAGAATAGATGTGTCATTGTTCACTCAATGTTGAATTTGATTTCTTTTCTATTATTATTATTATTATTATTATTATTATTATTATTAAAAAGAAGGAATTCCTGAAGAATCTTTAAGTCATCTCTAAAAGTATGATTTAAAATCTCTGCATAAGCCTCAAAACTTTTAGAGAGTTCTGATTTCATTATTGTCAATAAACCATTGATATTCTTCAGTTGGATGGTGTTTTTGATATAAGTATAAAACTTGGGCACTGTGGTGGTAGAGTAGAACTCCATTATGAATAAGATTTTATTTTGATAAATCACACAGTGTTTTACCAATTCACATTTTACCATGATTATAATCAAAAACTGTTTAATTACATTTCATACTACTATTGTTATTTTATGCATTCACACGAATGATTCAATTTCCTCACCGGGTATAATTTCTTAATAAAGAACCATATATATGTACGATTGTACAGCTTTATAACAAATTCGTTGAAAAAGAGACTCTTCACTGAATCACTTATTTTGATTTACCATATGTCCCAATGGCAATTTTAAATGAATGAAGTTAAACTATCATGGCCAAAGTCAAGGTCTACCAAAAAGTTGACCTTCTAGAACCAATGAGATTTAGGGGGGGGGGCTACGAAAGATCATTCCAAACCGAGTAATGCTTGCCCTTATAGATTTGTTGGCGATAGGCACAGTAGTCTACTTGTTCCCTAGGTACTTTTCCCTATCAGTCTACGCTGTTCAGTAGGATTAGACTTTGAAGTTCAGGTTAGTTTTGCACTTATCTAGTCAGCCAGGAAGATAACACAGTTTCAGCCTCAGGTAGGCAGTTGGACAGCGCGGATAAAGATGTTAGAGCCAGCTTGCCAGCCAGCCAGCCTGAATTGGAAAGGTGGGATACGCCTTCATCAATCTGAAACCAGTTTGGAGATCTTCTGCTTTATTCAGCCAGAGAAACAACGAGATTAGGATTCTATTCAACACAAATGTGAAGTCACTCAGTCGGTTAGTGAATTCTTTTATACGGGTCAGAAACCTGCACTGAGCTTGAGTCGTTCAGGAAAAGCATTCTCAACAGGTTATTACAGACTTTCATCAACAGCCGCCAGCTTCTCTGGCTTTCAGTAACTGTTATTACAGTATCATATTTTTGCGTAGAAATTCGAGATCGACTATAGATCTTTATTTTTTGAATGTTTTCTTGAAAATAAAATCTTTTGGTCTTCGTTGAAGATCATTCTACAGGGAGTCGATAAGGAATGGTCAATATAACTAACTTTCATAGTTGGTTCCCTGTTAGATCGAAGATAAAGCTGATTCAAATCTAATCTTCAAGAAGTGAAAAGATTAACACCAGAGACGCAATCAATGATAAACTCGAGTGACCCAGTCAAGTCTTCATTTAAAGTGGACACTTAATAAGATTTATTGACAATAGCATGAGAGTAAAGCAATATTCAACAAGGATCCAAACAGGGCTGAAAAAGTTGCTAAAATTCTGACAAATCGCTTACCCGGATCGCTATGGAAAACATTATTTTTGCCTGGATTGAAGTAGGTGAACGGTCGGTCGATGTGTGAAGGACAAAGTACCGCTTTGGGCCACTTCAGTTTGCATTTATATATTCACTGGGTCCTTCGGAGCTAATTATGTTGGCTGCACAAAACACGTTGGCTTTAGAAACGCATGTCAGAGCTATTAATAAAAGGCAGAACGTTATGTTCCATTACAATCACAAAGATAATGAAAATCACTTACTAGGTGGTCACTTCTTAAGAATCCGGTGAACTCAAGTCATGCAACTTCACTACAGTCCACTTTTAAAATTATCTACACAGAAAGGTAAATGGTACTATGTGTGTGTGTGTGTCAGGTCCCAACAGATGAGTATGGTGGAGGCTGTAACGATGCTTCAACACATCTCTAAACTCTTTGTGTAGAATAGACTTGTCCATTCTTTTATTCCATTATAATGCTAAACTTCAATCTACTTCATTATGGATAAGATTTTATTTTGATAAAGTGTCACACAGTGTGGTGTTGTACAGTAATATTTACTGATGACCATGTTTCGAGCACAAATTATTGCCGCCACTCATAATCATATCAAGTCACTTACTCACACAGCTTTCTTGCTTCATTTATATACATGAGTGGAATTGATGATTAGACATTTGAATAAAAATCAATATGTGATAATGTACATTCAGGAATAATAATATGAATGTTGTCAATCAACCATATGCAATCAGATGGGAAAAATAAGACGACTGTTTTTATGGTTAAAATAAGTAACTTGCTAAAATGTTGTGATGTGCTTGAATTGAAATATAATTTTAAGATTATTTATTATCCTCCTGTGATTTGACTGACTGACTGACTGGTGGTAATAATATCTTCCATGTATATCTCTGGTATTCGCATTGAGTCATTTCTCTTGCATGTATTGAGTGGGTGTAGACTCAATGAACCAAGCAGGATTCTGTACACAATCTCTCTCGCTCTCCACCTACATAGATTACTTCTTAGAATCTTAACCCTCTCCCACCCTATTGTGTGTCGTTTTGTGTTAATGCATGCAGCTGAGCTTTTTTCTAAATTACTCATCTTCTCGGGGTCAACCATTCCTACCTTAGCCATTAAATTCTTATGCTCCGACAATCTCATTACACTCCAATCTACTAGTTTGACGAATGCAGTTTATCTCACTCACGTTCATTGTAAGGTATTTTGTAAATTATATTATTTTGTTTAATTGGGTCCACTGGGTCTTTTAGCCTACAGAGCTTGTCCTATCTGAGTGAGTTTGTAGGTTTGAATGCTATCAACCCTAATTCCTGGTTTATTAAGAATCCTATGTAGCGAGAGTCTCAGATGTTCCCTCCTTATATGGTATAACAGTAGATGACTTATATTCTCTCTTATTTATGTTATTATTGCTAGTTTCACCATTATTTTTAATTTGCTTTTGGACTTTTTCGATCGATAAAACACAAAATAATTGAGCAAAGGATATCCTTTTCGATAAATTCCTCTTCTGGCTGTACAATTATATATGCATGTTTATATGCATAGAATATTCTAGATTAGTAGTCAATAACAATATTGGTGTTTCGTTTAAATAATATCGATTTGTAAAGTATGTTCAATGGAATTACAGTTCATTAAAGATGTTTAAATTATAATTATAATAAAGATATAATAGCGAATAGAATATCAACTAAAATTAGGAAAATTACACAAAAATTCAGGATCATTCAAACCTAGATGGCCAAGGTAATGATAATTAATGTCTGAACTAACTTCTTCTTTAAACACATAAATTAGGCTTGTTAATATGGATCTCAACAGCCAGCCCCAGCAATATTTAGTAGTCGAACTCTTAGGGCAAAATTAAGATTCGTAGGTATGCGGTAAATGACCTTGATAGCAGCCTCGTTAACGTCAATCTTGTGTTCTATCTCCCCAGGATGAGATAGAACAGCGCTTCGAATAGATTTTGTTTGTCCTTTACTTAACCAGTCAGGGTGATGTTCGGAAATTCGACGAGAAACACGCCTAATTGTACAGCCTATGTAACTGGCTCACTCCATAGGAGCAGTTTTACGATCTTCCTAATAAATTTTATTGGATAGTTATTTAACACCAGCGCCTCTTATGTCTGTTTTATTTCATCATTAAAAGTAATTGTAAAACTGGTTACTAATTATAACTATTAAAAAACACTCATCTTATTTCCCATCTGATTGTGATTGATCAATAACACTCATATTATTATTTCTGATTGACTTTTATTCAAATGCCTAATCAACTTCACTCATGTATATAAATCAAGGAAGAAAGTTGTGTGAGTAACTTGATATGATGATGAGCGATAGTTTGTGTTCGAAAAGTTTTATTATTATTATTGTTCCTTTGAGTTCCTAGTGGAACATAGGGCTTCAACTGCATGTCTCCACTTGCTTCTGTCTTTTGCTGTAATTTTCACCTCCATACTCTTTCAGCTCCTCTTCACACGATCTCCTCCATGTCACCCTTGCACTGACGTCCCACTCGCCACTTCCCCTTCGGGTTCCACTCGAGCAATGGCCTGACGCGCGATGTCACCCAGCGGCCGCCTCAGCAACGAGTGTCCAATCCATCTCCACTTTCTCCTGCATATTTGTTGGGGCGATTGGTTCTTGTTTTGTTTGTTCCCATAGTTTCTTGTTGGTGATTCTTTCCGGCCCGGACATCTGATCTTCAGCATAGAGCGATAGATGACAGTTGTTGATAAAGGTCTGCAACAGGCTGTTGGAAATATTCTTTGTGACTCGTCCGCCAAGTTTCTGATCCGTATAGAAGAAGTGACTGACTTGACGTTGTTTGTATTGAAAATCCGAATTTTGTTGTTGATGCTGGCTGAGTGACGAAGATTTCCAGATTGATTTCAGGTTGATGAATGTACTTCTCACCTTCACGATTCTCGCTCTATTTGACATCCTCGTCCGTTCCTCCTGTAGTTGAGACAATGCTTACTAGATAAGTTAATGAAGTAACCTCTTTCAAATCCCTCCCGTTGATGGTGATTGGCACTGAATGTTGCTGCTGTTGTTGTTGTTGGTTGGTTATTTTCATAACCTCCGTCTTGTCTATGTTCACTTGGAGTCCTGTCTTCGCCGGCTGCTTCTTCGACCAGTTTGTCGATTTTCGCTTGTAAGTCTTCGATTTTGTGTGACATCAAACATAAATCATCCACGCGCAAAATCCATGTCTTCTAGGTTCGTCACGTCGGTCCAGGATATCCCTGTCTTCTCGTTTCCCACTCACCGTCTGACGCATAATTCAGTCCACCACAATTAGGAATATCATTGGTGATAAGCCAGCACCCTTGTCTGACTCCTGTGTTTACTCCAAAAGCCTCGCTGAGTTTTCCGTTGTGGATCACTTGACATGTGCTGTTGTCGTACAGCTGTTGAATAAGGTTGATCAATATTTTGGGTACGCCGTAGTACTGGAGTAGTTTCCAAATTACTTCCCGGTCAACGCAGTCGAAGGCCTTCTCGAAAAGTGGTCATCAGTTAATATTTCTGTATAACACTGTGTGACACTTTATTAAAAATAAAATCTTATCCATGATGGATTTGTTTTTTTCATTTAAGGAAATATGTGCTATGCAACAGGTTATTTCTTGTTTACAACTTTGAGACACAGTGGTTGGTAGTGAGAGATATAAACATGCTGGCCATCTTTAATCATATGTGCTTGAGTTCTGTTTGTTGTTTCAGGTGGTGCGATACGTTGTTAGATGGCGGTAGGCAATCGTCAAGAATGCTTTAACCACCTAGGATTTGTACTTGCTGGCAATCTTCAGAAAGGCCTATCTACAACTGCCTTGAAGGAACTCATGTCCCTTGAGATATTCAATCCAGGGCCACCAAGTGCTGTAGTTAGAGACGCTACAACTGAGCAGCTATTCGAGCTGACGGCTGATCTTCTGCAGGAATGTAATGGATGATGATTTGATTAGACAGATAGGCCTTGCTTATTGGTGAGAGTACCAACAAGCACGAAGACTAGGTGTAAAATTTTCTGCTGGTTATCTCGAATCATCTAACAATAATTAAGAGTACGCTGTGATATCTAGCCAGTCAGCCAGCCTAGTGGCCTCACTGGAAACCTGGTTGATGGAATTTAGTCTGCAGTAAAGGAAAGACTTACTTACTATGCAACCAAAGTAGTCTAATCTGGTCAGTAATAATGTGGTTAGATGTTAATCGATAATATTATGAAGTTAAACTGATTAAGCTGGTTGCGGAGGAAATGAATTCCCTGATTAGTACCGTCGCCCTAGAGACGCCATGCCTTAGTTACTGGAGACTGTTAGTGACATTGTTTAAAATCGTTATTCACAATCTATAATCACTCGGATCGATCAGTTTCTCATTACTCGATGTGTAATTGGTCCTTATAACGTTCATTTATTACAGTTCGTTTAAATTTCCTATTTTTTTCTGTCGCTATCTTCATGGGTACTTTACCAAGAGTGACACTTCGAAATGTCACACTTTGGTGCGGAGTTCTTTGCTGAGAATTCAATTCACTTGATTGAGATTTACATTGCCTTAACTTTGCTCTCCTATAAATTTATACAGAAATTAGCCTAAGGTTATTAATTCTCAAAACCAGAACCCAAGGGTTCAACTAGTACATTATGATTTATTAGTTTGTTTATTTACTTACTGAAGCTGGAGTTCCTCCGGGTGCTGCTCTCTATCCGTTTCTCTTTTCCTTCTTCTTACATGACTTACCTCTTTCAGACAAAATCAACTTCGTCATATATGCGGATGACCTGACTGTTTCGCTTCCCATTAGGTCTCAGTCAGACTGTTTCAAATTAAATAGCTTCCTGTCGGACATCAGTCAGTGGTCTAAACTAAATGGCCTCATGCTGAATCCCTTCAAATGCCAGACTACTGACTTATCCTTTCGGCATAAACGAAATCTACAAACACTAGTAAGTACTCATGAAGCCTGTTGCATTGAGGGGACTAAAAGTGAAACAAAGTCTTATGCAAAATACCTCGGACTAGTTCTATCTTCCGACCTTACTTGGTCATCTCATATCCAAATGATTTCCAAGAAAGTGTTCCGTCTAACCTACTACATTAAGAAACTCAGATTATCTGGAATCACCCAACCTCTGCTTTCACAATTTGTCAACTCTTGTATCTTACCTATTCTACTTTACTGCTCCCCATTAGTCTTCTCAGGGCTACTGAAAAAGGACTATACCATCCTGAGAAGGATGTTGAAGTTAGTTAGTAGGACTAGTGGTGTAAAACTCAGTCAGCTCGTCACTACATTAGTAGAAAGGCATCTGAATACATCCGAAAAATGGTCTAAAAACATACTCTCTGACCCCCAACACCCCCTCTATTCCCAACTCTCTCCTTGCATCTCATCAGGTAGAACCAGAAATCAGTACAAAATAATATATGCTCGTACAACCAAGTATAGGAACTCAACGATACCATATTTGGCCAGCTCGTGGTCTAAGTGACTTGCTTTGTTGTTAATAACATAATTTTGGCCCTTGTTATTTCCCCCTTATACTCTCTTATTTGTACTCTATAGTGAACAACCTTCTTAAACATACTTAGCTACCTAAATTATTATCATTGGCTTACTTTTTTATTCTTTATTCTATTCCTTCTTTTGTGTATCTACTGGGTCCGACTATATTATTACTATGATTATTAAAAAATTGTCCTGTCACTAACCATCATGTGATATTAGTTTTGTGACTGTTTCTTTTATTCGGCAATATTAACTGACAATCTTGGTTGTGAACGCCGTTATCACCACCCTAAAATTTTTGTATTATGCATGATTACTCACACTATCACAACAAACACCGCATTAGAGCTGACAATATAAAACCCTGAAATGTTTATTTTATGATTGCATGGAGGATTTAATCATGAGCTGATATCAGTTAGAGAACCACTGGAAAACCTGGGAGTACTGGACAGCTGTTTCGTCCTAGTTTGGGACTCTTCATCAGTACGCACCCACCGGGGTTCGAACCCAGGACCTTCTGGTTACAAGGCGAGCTCGTAGACCATTGAGCCACTGGGACCCGATCCAATGGTCCTTGATTTCTCACTTCTGCCAATTCACGACATAGCGCGACCACTTCGAAATGTCTTCTTCCATGAGTTACTGCCTCATCTTCAACCTGCTGTACCCTACTGGTCACGGCTTCCCACTAGAACCCCAGGTTAACTGCCTGAATAGGGCCAGTCACTAGTGAGCACAGATTGATTTTCAAGTATTGGTTTTGTAGGGATTTTGTTTGATTGCATGGAGGATTTAATCATGAGCTGACATCATGATTGTTTAGTGTTGTTCAATCAAATTAACTGATCATCTTGGCGATAAACATTCTTAATATAATTTCAGAACTTCTTGTATGATTATAGCTGTTATTGTTCACCACGTATACACATAGCTTTATAGCTTCCACTACCCAATACTGAAATATTATTTATAATGTTGTTTATTTTCCTTTCTACTTCTTGATATTTTTTTGCATATTTTGGTTATTTTGTTGTTGTTTTTTATATTTATTTTTTGAAATACTCCTTTTAAATGTTTGATAAAATTAAATGCAATAATGTAGATATGTGCTGGAAATTCGACACTCTACCACTAGTACTGTCTCTGGAATAAAGCAAATTATTATTAAATCGACACCAACCACTAAAAAAGTCGACCGTTAGAAATGCAATTTTATGCTGACACTTTTGTTATCCACATATGGTGTAATCCACACCATAGTCAGTCAATTTATCTAAAAGCTTGTCACCAGTAAGTATTCAGTCGAAGAATTTGTGGGAAATCTATGGGAAATTCCCATTGGAACATATAAAAAATCAAAACAAGTGATTCAGAGACGAGACTCTTTTGGCAACGAATTTATTATCAGTCTGTATAATCGGATATACGTGGTTTTTCTTGAGAAATTATACCCGGTGAGGGAATCAGATCAAAGGTGTGAATACATGAAATAATAATAATAGTAGTATGAAATACAATTACAATATCTGTAATTATAATCATAGTTAAGTGTCAAGTGGTATAACAATTAATGTCCTATATAGAATAATTCATAAAATGTATTTAATTGGTGGAGGGTGACTAGCAGTGGAGTCCAGGATGAGCATTTCGTCCAATTTGGGACTCATCATCTGGATGTACCTGCATCTCTCAGTGAGTGATGATGTTCCCACCGAGCCTCGAACCCAGTGCCCATAGTTTCAAACGCCAAAGCGTTATCCACTAGACCACTTGGGCCATGAGAGGCACCTCTTGTGCAACGGATCATATTAATTTTAATTGGGCACTGGTCTCAAGCCTCGGTGGAAACACTATCACCCACTGAGAGATGCAGGCACATCCAGATGACAAGTTCCAAATATGACGAAATGCTCATCCTGGATTCCACTGCTAGTCACCAACCACCAGTTAAACACTTACTAAATGCCCTGACATCGTCGAAGCATCTGCACAGGAAGTCAACATGTCAACCTGAGACCGAGCACTTCGGTCCAATCAATCGACGGGAAAATCTCAAATTCAATTAAAATTCATAAAATGTGTAGATGTTGGAAACGGGTGCATAATTATAGGATTAGTAGGCGAATATAAAATGTTACGTAATATGATGTGGAATTTGATAAGATAGAATTCAATATTGTGAAATCATTTTTGAATTTAGAATGACTAGTGGAAGCAATTCAAAGTGATAATAGTAATAATAATAATCGTAGTAATAAGGGAAAGGCACATAGATTAACTAAATTAAAGAAAATACATAAATAAGTGTCTATCACTCTACGGCCAAGACAGAAGTAGTCATTGTACATAGTTCTTTTGTACACAAAGGTCTGGCTGGCTTAAATTCATGAATGGTCAAGGCCTTCATTGCCTTTAGAAGTTTATAACAAAGAAAACGCGGCCGGCAAATCATCAAGGATTCGATAGATGATCTTAAAATCATGTTGAGGATTGGTAGAGTGACAGGAGTCGATCAAGTGTTCGAGAATAGCGCTGCGCACATTCTTCCTTTTTCCCTTGTAAAACCATGCTGCTGGAATATGTTCTCGTATATATGTGAAAAAGCGGCGTCATCTGGCCATGGTCAATGTACCTTGCTCCACAAGAGGAGTAGCTGAACCGAATGATACACATGGAGGCGGTCAGACGAGGGAGCCTATCTTTAACAGAGAGGGAGAACGACTTGCAGCTGGTAGACGTCATTTGGAATTTCGTAGCAAAGAACGTCTTGAGTGATTGATTTAAAGAGACGGTTTTTGAGCATATCTGCAGCTTGATCACCTTTCAACTCCAAATTCATGAATAAGGCTTTCCTAGGAACTGAATTGGTGACCCGTTTGGACGACTTACATTTCGTGTTAATGTCCAAATCGGTTTGGTGACCGTTTTCTGCTAGCAAGGCTTTTAGGAAGGCAGGTTCTGTATCAATTCAATCAGAACCACAAATGTTTCTTATATTTAAATAATTCAAATGAATTAAGTTCCTTTCCTCAGAGATAGGCACCCAATTATAAAAACTAGTTTTTTTTTCCTTCACGCTCCCCAGTGGAACATAGGGCACCTTCAAGCTAGTGGCTTGAAGTTTCTGTAGCAATGGTGTTTATTTTTACAGGATGTGGTTGCTAGCCTCATGCCCAACCTTCCCTCTATACCAGCATTTTTTCTGGCTCAACGAGGTAAAGGAGTGCGTCGGCCGGGGATCGACCCCCGGACCATGTGCATGGTTGGCGAGCGTCCTAACCGCTATGCCACCGGTTTCCCATAATTAAATGAAAACTTGAATCACAGCCGAATTCACTCCAGATGTCTTTGTGATTTTTAGTCCAGTACTCCACTACCTGAATACAACTTTAGTTTTCATTCATTCAAAATAATATTTATTATTATTCTTTTGACTTCCTGGTGGATCTTCAGGCTTCAGCGGCAAATCCTTGTCTCCTTTTGTTCTTTGTAGTTTTCTTTAGCTCGCCCAACCACTGCCCGTTGGCTCTCATCTCTTCCTCATACAATCTCTTCTGTGTCACACTTAGACGAATACGCAACCCGTTGTTTCCCATATCGGTTCCACTGGGGAGCCTTTCTCTCTAGCAAGTAGTGTTGTCAGGATTAGTCATCGAACAAAGCATAGAATGACAGTCACACCAGTCTCTACCTCAATAACTTCATTGACTTCCAAAAGGTCTTCGACGGGCAGCGTTGGCCGAGTCGTAGTTTGGAAACTACTTCAACACTACGGCGCGTAGTACCCAAGTCGTTATCAACCTCATTCAACAGCCGGTTGTTTGACAATGCCTGCCACATGTCAGTTGATGATCCACAATGGAAAACTCAGAGAGGCATTCGAAGTGCAGACATGAGTAAATAAAACAGAGCTGGCTGCCAGTTATCACTCACGATGATATTCTTAATTACCATGGACTAGATTATGCGTCAGACTGTGGATAGCGAAAAGACAGGAATACTCTAGACCACCAATAAGAAGACTCTAGAAGATCTGGATTTCGTAGATGATATACGTCTAATGTCACACAAACTCGAAAACTTACAAGCGAAAAGTAACAAACTGGCTAGATCAGCAGTGAAGACACGAGTGCTGGAGAACATAGAGAAGACGGAGGTGATGAAGATAACCAACGAACCGCAACAACAATCACCATCAGCGGGAGATATTTAACAGAGGGTGGCTCCCTTACTTATCTAGGAAATGTCATTTCAACACTGGGCGACAGAAGGGATGAAGTTGCCAAAGTCAACCAGTCAGAATCGGAAAGGCAAGATATGCACACCTTCATCAATCTGAAACCAGTTTAGAAATCTTCCGCTTCACTCAGCATAAAGAATAAGATTCGCATTTTCCACACCAATGTCAAGTCGGTTCTTCTATATCGGTCATAAACTTGCATTGCGCGTGAATCAGTCATGAAAAGCATTTCCAACAGGTGAACGCAGACTTTTATCACAACAGCTGCCCATTTCGTTGGCTGACTGGCTGGCCGGCTGGCTCCATTCTCAAGATGAAATGGCTGGACAGCTGGTTGACCAGCAGGAAGAAACTCTGCAGTGGAATAAACCAACAAACCAAAAGCCGACTGCTCAACAAATATGTAGGAGAATATGGAGGTGGATTGATCAGGCATACGTCATCAAGGAGGCCATTGAATGACATCGCTCACCAGGCTATGTCTCGAGTTGAATCCAAACTGGAAACGACCGGTGTGTCGTCAGTGCGAGGGTGACATGGAGGTAATCGTGTGAGCTGGAGGAGATGATAGATTATGGGCAATCTTGGACCTAGCTAGAGAGGACCCAAGGGAACAATAATCATAAGAATAACATTGCAGATGTAACTCTGTCATATCTGTGTGTACACACACACATGATTAGAATAAGATTGGTTTCTGAGTAGGTTTCAGTACTATCCAAAACATCCGTTTTCCAAGTTACTTATTCATTCAAAGCTCATTAAGTTATAGGTCAACGGTTATGAAGTACCACTGTGTAGTAGTAGTGAGTGCTGTTAGCTAAATCGATATGATTCTTTCACAGTTGTCATTTATTTGTTCAGCTAATTATCTTTACCTTAAAGCATTTAGGACAATAACAAAATGAAAAAGAAATATCTCTCATGTAGGCTTAATTGAATGATGACTAGAGTAACGCGGATATTCTACAAGACTATAAAATCGTAAGTTATTGATCGTCATTATTATTATTATTATTAGCAAAAGCGTTGAGCAAAAAGAGTTAGTCTTTCCGGCAGCACTATACTCAGGGTGTACAATCGCATATATATAGACAGTAAATTTTTTATCTTAACAGCACAAAGGAATATTTCCAAAGATGTGTCTTTAGAC